>OY720396.1:13862293-16502293 GCA_963082905.1 Oligia fasciuncula | reverse complement strand
TGAAAATATCCACATAACACAGGGTCAGGGGTACAGGGACAAATTAAATAAGCTGTCGGAACTTAACAGACGTGAATGAGTAGATAATATGGGTCGTTACCCATTTTACACATCACGTCTGTTATAGTCCGCCATTCATTTGAAATTATGATGTGTAGGTAGGTACGATTACGTAGGTCCACATAATTTCAAGTAACAACCTCAGACCAACAAAAAAAGATAGACAGCGCGCCGCGAACATGAAAACTGAAGCCACCTTTTATCTATGTGTGTGTGTATCGAAGAGTTGCCATTTGTTAAATTTTTTCCCTATAATTTGGGGATATTTATGAGTAGGAACTAGTATAATATTGTACGAGTAAGATATTGTTGAGTATGGTATTGGTATTAATTGGAAACCTAAAATATTAAATACATAAAAAAGAAAATAGGAATATAACCCGAAGTAAGAAATCATATTTATATGTACTTATATATTAATCGAATGGGGAAATTTTAAATCGTATTATGGCAACCCCCGCACTTTATGTCACCGCTTTCGTTCGTTGAGGTTTTTTGTTCCAAGTAACCTAAAATTTTATAACGGAAACGATGTTATTTCAAGTATCTAGTTACAAGTGAAAAGTGATTCCGTGAGACTTTTTATGTGATTTGCTGTTGTTTTTGCAACTTTTTACTACACAGGAAGGCATAATTAAAATATTTAAATCTATGTTAACTTGACGACGACTCGTGACCATTGAGCTAAATAACTAGAGAAGCAAACCTCATTTGAATGTGTCAAAAAAATGTAACCACTATTTAAACGCGACGAGCGACGTAGCTTTGAAATCACTACACATTTAAAAGTAAACATATATCTGTCTCACTTACACAAGTCGCATGAATAATACCGTCGCTTAGATTAGACAAAGACCGCAATATAAACATGCAATGGCGGGAGGGTGTTGCCTAGCCATGCGAAATTTTACCCAACTTTTTAAGCCATAAAAAACGCAAAAAAAAAACATTAAACGTTATGAACGTTATTTTTGAATTATGTATTTAAATATTTGAAAACAATTATTTTTATGTTACAATGTTATTTTTTTGTTACACATTTAGTTTTATAAAATATTTTAAATCACATACTCTATAAATTAAAAACTCCCACATAATGTGGGAAACTAAAACTAAGTTTTTAGTGGCAACATTGAACCTAATTTACAAAATTCTACATTTTATTTATTTTTATTGCATTTTTACGTTGATACAAACACAGAAACAATAAACTTACCTACGCGTGGAAAGTAATTCCGGTTAATTTATTGTGTTTTTGTGAAATCGAATCGCACTCTTTCACTACGCATTTTCCCATTTTGGCGGTAATTTTCACTCGGCTAACTTCGTTTGGCGTCACACAGAGCACTGAACTGACATTAGCTACGATTGAGGCTGTGGCCTTGATCCCAGTATTCCCAGTGGCAACGCCTTGGCGCGGTAATTGCTAATCTAGTGTATGTATATCAATGCTCGTGACGTACTAGGAGCGATGAGCATAGTTTTAGTGTAGGTGTGTGCGTGAGCGTGTATGTTTACTTGCAAGAGCAGAGTTTTATGGCTTCACTTTTGATGTTCGCGGCGCGCCGTCTTTCTTTTTTGTTGGTCTATGGTAACAACAGTACCAGCGGCCGTTGACTGGTTGACTTAGTAATCAGCTTGCCGCGTGAGTATTCAATCGCTATAAAGCTGAAAACCAGTGTAGACAGGCCTTACGAAAGAAATAAAGCCAAGCTCTCACTTATTAGCGAAATTAGTCACAGTGAGCGAACTTTGATCTATCTCAAAGCTTTAGCAGATACAAGTCGAAATGAGAGATTCGCCAAAGAGCTTAGCGAACTGGATTAGCCACTATCTCCTCTATCTGTGAAAGTTAGGAGTTAGGAGCCACTTGAATAATGTTCAGTCAGACTCGTTAGTTTGAAAACATTTATCTGTATAAATATAAATAAATGTTGCTCGTTGGTAAAAGCGCATCCCTTGAGAACGGCTGGACCGATTTAGGGAGTTCGCCCACGATTCAGTCGCAAAAAGACCGCGATACAGTCGCGATTGCTGTCGCTAGTCGTATAGGTACGTTCGCCCATGTTATTACGATTTTGCGACTATCGCGATGCAGTATCGATGCAGTCGTGAGATTAATATACCTAGACGCTACAGTTGTAAGATGGACTCGGTTGAGACAACGTTGTGCGCGTTGTCTTTCTTGTTGCTTTTACGGAAGCAGCCACATCCTAGACGTGGACAACAAAAATATTGGGTGCACCGTGCACCCACGGTTATGGTGCACCCATGTTACATCACACTATATAATTATCACACTAATATTAAAAAGGCGAAAGTTTGTGAGTTTACATCGGTCATCGATGCAAAAGCGAAACTGTATTACCTACTCTAGCTTCTATCGCGCATTGCAAATGCGCCAAACGGCCAAAGGTAGCGAATTAGCGATGCAGACGCGCGTTGACGAAACGCGCTACTGAATCGCTGCAAAAAGGACCTCCTTTAAGATTTTTTTTTAATTGTTCTAAATAGTCCGAATAAGGTTTTTAGGAATAGAAAAATTTTAAAATTCGGGAAAAACTAAGAGTGATTGTTCCTATGGGACTTCTAATGAATTATTGTTTGAGACGTCCACTTATCAAAGTACTCTGTGGAGACGTCTGTCGAGTCAGTCAATTGGTTGGTAATAATAATCACATCAATAACAAACTATCCGTTCTTGTTAACGTGTAATGGAGGCCGTTGTAGAATATTTAGGTACTTAACTAATTATAACCTTTGTCAGGACTGAAAATTACAGCCATGTCATCCTGATTTTGTGAAAGACGATTTCATCATTTTCATCATTTTCATCTAGCCGCTTTAAATAAATAAACCAATATTGAAAAGTATGTAGGTAGTAAAATGTCAATATGTAAGTAGGTACTTACCTATATTTGACCCAATTTTCCAGGCCTATAAACAGGGTTACCTATTGAAAGAAAATACATTTATTTAGCACAGACTAAAAGACACCTATACAGCAGGTAGTCAGATAATAGTCGTACATACCTACATCAGATAAAAACAGAAAATATAAAAATAAAAAGGGTAAAAATAAAAAGTCCGATGTAAGAAATTAGCAGGAATGTGTGCCTCACGGCTGCGCCAAAAAGGTCCAGTTCAGCAAAAATGCCAGACAACTAGTGCCTGACGCTGGTTTTCAACTGAACCTGATGTGTGAAGTGACGGATGTAAACCAGTTTTATATTGCAAGAGATTGTTAATGCTTAAGAGAGAGAAATAGGTAAGCTTAAGAGGTTGTTAATGTTTTACCAATAACCCTGTATAAGCCTACAGTAGGTACCTACCTATGGCCCACAAGTATTGACAATCACTTAGGCATATAAATAACTACCAATGCTATACGCTTATCAAATATTTATATTACCTTCTAACATACCGACGTCAATCGATCGTTATTAATGACTAATGAGGTGCAAGTTTCCTTGGAAAGCCGTCCTCTACCTATATTATAACTAGCTTCTGCCCGCGACTTCGTCCGCGTGAAATTTATTGTACCCCCACCCCGTCGCAACACTTCGTATTCGCTTAGCGTTCTTTTTTTTTTTTCTTTTTTAAATTTCATTATGACTTTTTTTCTTTTTGCTGGGCTCCTAAGGGTCATAGCGTGATATTAAATAGCCTATAGCCTTCCTCAAGAATTGGGCTATCAAATGCAAGAAGATTTTTTCAAATCTGACCGGTAGTTCCAGAGATTATCGTGTTCAAACAAACAAACTCTTCAGCTTTATAATATTAAGTATAGATTAAAACCAAATAACTTCCCTTAAAAATATTAGGGGCCGAAATATAATGAAAACCAAAATATTTTTCAGTTGATAACTGCATTTTCATCGCCCTCTCCATGATTCGAGGGGTGACAATTAGGGCGGAATATTATTCAAATTGCGATGGGTTTTGATTGATAATGTCGCACCCCTGCCAGGGCAGAGGTGTCATAATACAATAGGTACTTAGGTTATTAGGTACCTACTTTTTAGTCACAGAGATTAAACTCTAAGGAATTGTTGGAGTAACTATGTAGACGGGAATGTAATAGGTATAATCGTTGCTAACAGCTACTTGATAGATATAAGGCGAAAGCGCTAGAGTAGCCCGGGATAATAATTTTTTTTAGGGAAGGGTAAAAACGGGACCCTATTAGGTACTAAGACTCGACTGTCTGTCTGTCCGTCACCAGGCTGTATCTCATGAACCGTGATAGCGAGATAGTTGAAATTTCCACAGACGATGTATTTCTGTTGCCGCCATAACAAAATATCTACTAAAAACAAAATAAAATCAATATTTCAGGGGGGAGCCCTTGCAACAAACGTGTTTTTTTCGGCATTTTTGCCTTGTGGTACGGAACCCTTCGTGTGCGAGTCCGACTCGCAACTTGGCCAGTTTTTTTTAGTTCTTTTGCAAATTTTTATTAAGTACGTTATCCCCAAATAAAATAAATAAAACCCCCAAATAAATATATACCGAAGTATAGATAGGTGGGTACCTAATCATTAAAATCATCAATACAATAATTAGGTACTCTCTTAGAATTGACCGCAAACGCAAACGTCAAGGTTTCGTGAAATAGGTACTTATTCATATACCTAAGTATTCGGCCAATTCGAACTAAGAGGGTTGTATTTTAATGACTTTTTGGTACCTAAACCTAATTCTGATTGACTGGCTAAACAATGTAAGGTTTGAATTTCACGGACCATATCAGGGCATCCCCCTTAACGTGCGATTTATTTGCCATTTAGATGGACAATTTTTACGCGCACAAATTGCCCATCGTCTGCGCAGGCCTTAATTCTGACACTACTTTCGTAGAATGCTTCCTATGTATGTGGCCGAGCTCTCGGTCTGCTCCATGTGTATGCCAATTTGGATTGGCACGTGGGCCACATTGTAGGCCCATTTCAAATTCCATAGCATTTGCAAGCACAGTTCGTATCAACGTTCAAATTCTGGTCCAATTTCCTTCTTGATAATGTGTAGGTAGTGGGTTTTCTTCGCTCTGGTTTTAACACGTAGGTAGTGTGTGCGGTGAAAACTAATAAAAAGAGATAGGTTACGTGAGAAAACGGTAGGTACCGTTTTGGTTCTCAGGAAGGACAAGATTGAAAAAATCGTCCATGAAAAATTGATTAAGAGCATAACATCTGATACTTACCACCGGCTACCTCCTCATCATTCAGCAATATTTGAAGAGCGATATCACGAAGACTAGCAACATTTATACCAAATAACTGACGTAGGCACCTAACGAAGACCATAGAAACTTACCTCGTTGAATATACCAAATTAATTTCATTAACCGGCTGAATGCCGTAATACGAAGGGATAAGTGTCTATATGGCAGAGCCCTTAGCTGATGTAATATGTGAGGCTCAGATGGCTCAGACTATAAGGTTCATTTATATACCTACGTGGCGCCGACTTTCATTGGCCGAATTATATGGCTCAAGCCTTGGCGAGCAGCCAGCAGGCGGCGCCAGAAATTTCACGGCTCTCTTCACTTTGTACGAGAATCAAACCAGACATTATCATTTTATTATTCTTTTTTCCTTATAATATTATTCATGCTGTGGTTATCCTGCTTTAGCAAGTCAATGGCAAAATGAGGTCGAAAACGAAGTACTACTACCTTAGGGCCAAAACACACGTTACAGAAATGTTTAAATAACAATTTTTTTACTAGCTTCCGCCCGCGGCTTTGCCCGCGAGGTATGTCGATAAAAACTATCCTATGTCCTTCCCCAGGATGCAATCTATCTATGCCAAATTTTGTGAAATCCGTTCAGTGGTTTAGGCGTGAAAAGGTAGACAGAGAGACAGACTAACTTTTATTAGTATGGATTGATAACTAGTCTACACAACTTGTTTTAGGTTTAAACGGTAAACGTAAAGATATGTTATCAATAAAAATTGTTATGTAATAACGTCGGTCACAACTTGCCACGATGCGACGTCGTATCGTGTGTGTTTTGGCCCTAACACTAAGGGGTATATTTATAAACGAAAACGTTGATTAAAATGTATGGTTAAACATTCGCTAATCAGTACATAACTGTAAGCAACGTTTATTAATAAAGGGGTAGGACTATATCTACAGTTCATCTTTTACGAATCTCATTTCACCGTAGCACCAAACGTGTCAAATTGAATTTAATGAGAGCGTCGATAAGTCGCTCTAATTAAGCTCTTTATGAATGGAGTTTCAAACGCGCAGGAGGGTAATCTCGGGCCCGCCAGGGTCGCGGGTTGTTCGAAAGAGATACCGTGGCCACTGGCACAGGCAAGTGAAGGAACACGGGTGGGTTTTAGTCAGTAAGAGTCTGACACTCCCTTCCGCTCCGCCCAGAGCGGGAGGGGTCATTTGATGATTTCCCACCCAAAAAAAAAAAAAAAAAAAAAAAGGGTTATCTCGGGGACAAGAAAACAAGGCATTTCATTAAGAAATAAAAACTTTTATTATTATCAGTTCAAATATCGTATTTACATTCTTTTAAACGAATAAAAGCACATTGTTTATACATTACAAAAAAAAAATATTAAAAAATCGTAACTAAATCAGTAGCGGGACAATTTCGTGATACATAAAATAATAGAACATAGTTAATCGAAAATAACCTATGATAGTTAAAAGTTAAAATAAATCTCATATAGTCCGTGTACTTCGGAACTCATACAATCGGCAATGGCAACTCGTATAGGACTGTTGTAACTAAGAAAACCGTAACAACTAACTGATTATTTAATAATACCTATATACAATTCGTTCCTTCGCAACGAACGCGAGCCTTGCGGCCTCGGTCAAGTACATCGTACAAATGCAAATTATTATGTATACAATAGAATTTCCACTATTCTCAATATAAATGCTCGACGTAATCTCGTATCGTACATCTGTGTGCCTCACTCAACGGGTGAATTATTTACTTTGCAACCCTTACTCACTAGAGCCGCGAGTGCGTCTGAACCACGAGTGCGCTCCGCACATTCAATTGCTAGCGAATTTGATTACTACATCAAAACGGCGAATTCTGAAGACTTTCTTTGGATATTAGGATATATTCTATAGATATATTTGATTAGATTAATGGAGTAAACTTCGATATTCGACAGTATCTACACACTTCACAAAGTAACACACTATCCAAGGCAACTGGCGGCGGGTTCCGTCGCTTTGCTATCACAAACACGTCAACAATTCAACAATCAAATAACAAACGTATATTACAATAATCAATTTATTTGACGAACCCGCCATTAACACCTTCAAGATTCGCAGACTGTATGTCCCCCACTCGCGTTTCAGCTACACATCGCCGCCCTCCATAAGCCTAAATACATTAAAACTCAACAAACCATATACACTGAAAATATTGCGTTTCACATACTATACAATTTACGTACTATTGGTGTTCGGAACCATATTAAGGCTCCTTCAAACAGGCGCGACACGCGACTCGAATCGCGAGCGGTGCCTTTGCGTCACGTGCGATTCGCGTCGCGTGTCGCGCCTGTTTGCAGGAGCCTTTATGAATTAACTACTCGATAGTGCCGGGGGCGGCGCTTGAGTTTGTGACCTAACAATTTTGTGTTCAATTAAGTTAAATTTTGTTTAATTCCGCTAAGTGCAGCCCCCGGCACTCAGTGTAAACGTCTCTAAAGCTCGGTAAGGACTACACTAAGTTGATCTATGCTCACTAGTGTTTATTTTATCTCCGCGCACACTGACAACTCGATTCTACTACTCGATTCTATTAGTTATTATCGATTTTTGTCGCGTATTTTGGCAGTGCGTTCAGTGCGATTCGATATTGTTATAAGGCTTTATTCGCTTAGTCTTAGCGTAGGTAACGTTTAATTGATTTTTATTGCTATTCGTCACCAATTTTATTTACAGAAATGATATTCGCTTCTAGACTAGCATTATTTTTAAGACTACGTACGAAATTACTTTTATGCGATACTAATGTCTTGATTAATTTATAATTCCCACATTCTAGGAAGCGTTTATTTTTTTCATTGTTGGCACAATTTCCGTTCACGTTTCTGTAGGGCTACAATCTATTTTGAAATCACAGATAACTTGTTTGTCGCTATCTAACAAGACATCAATGTTATTGCATCAACATTTCGTTATTAACCTGTCAAGTTGCCAATGCGCCGGTCCTACGTTACTTACACTGCACTCCTAACCTTACGTCGTGGGGACCACTAAAATTTCACTAAACTGGTTAATTTCACTAGTCTTTAGTCTAGACGGAACCTATTTCCATCTACTCTAACTCGCCTCGCTCAGAACAATGATTAGTAGGTATATTATTTATAAATCGTCGAATTTCCTATCACGTTACAATTTACAGTAGGACGGTCCCACACTTGATTCTATTTGAGATCTGCGAAGATTAAATAATTTTGGTAATAGATGATCTCCGTTCAATTCACATGGTATCACTGGAGGCGGCGCGCGGGCCGCGACACATCTCCTCACCACACTAACTTTACTATTTGAGCACCGTGGAAGGAATGTGTGCATAACATTTAGATAAACGCCAAGATTCAATGGAAGAACTCCTACCATGTGTTACGATGATTTGTTATCCGTTAGTTCAAATAAACATCGGAAAATAGCCAATAGCAAACAATATTTGATTCATGTCCAATTAAAAATCAATCGTAAACTCATGCTAGAAGCTCAATGATAAAACCGTATAGTTTTCATAAGACTGCATTAGATAACTTCATCGACAATTATCCCTTAATAAATATAAATAAACATCTTCAAAATTTTTACCAAATTATGAGCATATATTTCCAGCATAAAAATCTTTTAAAATAATACGTCATACTCTTCTCAATTATAGATATACATGGCACACTGCTCTGTTTATATATTTATAGTTATAATTCATACACTCGTTACCTATCAGTTTACCTTGTCACCATAGAATAATTGAATTATATGGATGGATATTCCGTTGGAAGCTTAACAAGCACTAATAGAAAGGACAAAGCAATCGACGGACGAACAAACAATCATGGGGAGGGTTTTGAAATCAACTGAATACTGTCGGCATTCGATGCCGGTTCGAGTGATTCTTTTTTTTTAATCTAGACGATAGAACTATCACGAAATGTTGGTCCGACGACGGAGCGAGTCAGTCAGAACGTAAAAAGCGTTGTGACGCCTCCTGGTGCAGTATAGGGATCGCGGCGTAGGCGCCGGGCAGAACGTAAAAAGCGTAATTGATTCGACTAAAGGGCTCGCGGGCTAAGTCTCACTTGATGGTCGCGTGCCGCGTCTCAGGGTGCAGGCACACGCCTTCCACTGTGAATATTGATACCTCTGTAACAATGGAAAACACGTTTCAGTCGAGAGATCTCATTTCATACATTTCAAAGGTTCGCTGTGAACGTGAAGTCGATTTTTCTAAGAACGGATAATAGGTTTTTCTGTTCGCTCACCGTCGGGCAGCTCCCTGAGCCGCGGCGGCAGCGACGCGAAGTAGGCGTGGTGCAGCGCGCGCTGCGCCGGCAGCCGGCGCGCCGGGTCGGGCTGCAGCAGCGCGGCGGCGGCGCGCTCGGCGTCGCGCCCCGCCTCGCGCAGGCGCGGGAAGGCGGCCCCCAGCGCGCGCGCCGGCGCCGCGCCCCAGCGCGCCACGTGCGCGCGCAGCCCGGGCAGGCGGCTCACGCCTATCCAGCTCTCTTCGGTAGGGGTGCCTACCACCTGCGGGATGAACGGATTACATCTTTGTTTTTATATTAAACTGGTGAAGATCGTCAAATAGACACAGTCGAAGTAGGAGGATCTCATCGTCATGCTCGTGTGTAAAAGTAAATCCAGCTTACACTATGGAAAAATTCACAGAATGTAGACTTGCTATAAATTACTCTTCATAATAATTCTTGTCTATAACCTCTATCAAAAAGTTGCAAAAATAATCTTGTCAGATGAAGAAATACACAAAAATGATTCATACCTTAAATATTTTATCTAGTTGGTCGTGTGTGTCCCTGACTCCAGGGAAGGTGGGCACTCCGCAGAGCATCTCCACGAATATGCAGCCGACGCCCCACATGTCCAGCGACGTGGAGTACTCCGTGCTACCCAGTAACACATCTACACAAAACAAATGCTATTAATAATCTTCTATAAAGACTATTGCCTCTTTTAGAGGCTGTAGAACAAGTGACATGTACTTCAAAATCGTAAATTCATTCGCTGAAAAACAATGACAGGATGAAAATGTATATAGAAGTTCGTCAGTTTTGCCGAAAGGAAATCCCATCGAGCGCACGGCTTGTACCTATAATATTCCAGCTGAATATTGATAAGTACTAGAGAAGAGTTTCAACACCTGGCAGTATAAAAAGAAAGAAATAAAAAAAAGTCGGATGGTTCTTTGAGAAGTCCAGCTTTAGAATTAATTTATTAAGGTTGAATTTGACGAATTTCAGTCAATTATCTAGGAAGCCACTGAAATGATGATTCCGTACTTAATAGAACCCACTTAAAGCCTAAAACATACATTTTTTCTGAAAAATAAATAAACTGTACAATACACTCTACAACAATTTAGCAGACTCTTGGTAAGGGGTCCTGAAAATGGTGAGCTGAATATAAAAATGAAGATAAATGACGACTCGTGACGGCCATAAAAGTATATTTAGGGATAGTAGGCGACATTCAATTCTCACTGTACCAGTATACACCGTAAATTCACATTATATTGTTGACAATAATATATCACTATTATTAATATGTTTTCAGAAGCTGAAAACAAACTATAAAGTATTATAACAGACAACTTTAGCAAATGTTTTGTAAATTATCCAAAAACATGGAAAAAGAAGAGGACTGACTCATTATGATGATATGGGATGGTATAGTCGATAGCCTATGACGTCTTCACATAACTTTGGCACTTGGTCAATATTTTGGACATATTATTATGTGCTGTCACAATTACAAAGTTTGGCGTTTGCTAAGGGTAATTACATTCCGAAGATGCGTCATACGATACCTCGCAACCGCAGTTTAGCTCGCTACTTCGATTTCACCTCCATGAAAAACAAATGCATGCTAACAGACACGCACGCACATGCCGAAGGATACCTCACTGTGATACATCGCGGTCAGCTTGGGGGTTTACCTCGATACCTGGCATGTGCGTGCGTGTCAGCGTGCATTTGTTTTACATGGAGGTGACGTGACCACGAGGTAGCGAGCTAAACCGCGACCGCGAAGTATCGCAGTGAAGCATCTTCAACATGTAATTTAATTACACTAAGCCTCTGATTGCGGCAACTAATAACAGTAAACATTTAAAAAACGTTAGAAACTACATAGTAATCGCAGTGTTTTTAAGATTCTGAAGGAAAAACAGAACCTTTATCAGATCACTTTCTTGTCCGTCTCTCACAAAGGTTTTTCTCTAGATGTATATTTCGTATCGTGTATGGTCGCTTTATTCATGAGTACACTCTCGTGTGTGTCTAAACAATTCTTTTGCCGCCATTCACAACAACCACTGAAGAATATCCAGAGCTGTTCACAGCTGAAGCTTTTTTGGAGCAGTGGAGGCCCAGTGGTAACGGCTGTAACTTACGAGTTGTCGGTCGTGGGTTCGAACCCAAGCAGGCACATTGTGTAAATAATTTCATCACCACTGCTCTCAAAACGGTGAAAGAAAACATCGTAAGGAAATCCGCATGTTCTAGAACCAAAAAATCGAAGGCACGTGACATCCACCAACCCGCATTGGCCCCGCTTGGTGGATGCTATGGCCCACTCCCTCTCACAGAGAGGATGCCTGTGTCCTAGCAGTGAGAACATTATAGGCTGATTATGCATATTTATGTACAAATATTTTAGCAGGGTGTTCTTAAGGTGCCACTAGTCGATATTTTTTCCATACAAATTTCGGGAGAGTATTACTCCACTGTTTGATATTGTGCATCCAAAGTTAAACATGATATCGTTTTAACTTATTATTTATTTTGTCTGTACGGAAACAGAATAGTAAAATAAAAATCCATTAAAATGTTATGAGCCAACAATGATTTGTTTTTCTTGCTATTTTTAACGTAACTTTGAGTGTAAATAAGTAATAAAAGAACTATAAAATCATCAAAACCAAGTCCGTACCGACAAAGCTCAGTTATCGAAGAGTTCAATAATGTTTATTTGTAATTGATATATGCAGTGGTTTTTTCATAAAACTCGATTTTCCTAAGCACTTTTTGTTTTTTTTTTACGCGCCTGTCAGTCGGAACGGTGTTTATGTGCGTGGAGAACTAGACGTTGTTCGTGTAGACTAGCGTCTAACTGCTCATCACTGATACTAGCTATGTCCGAAGCCATGTGAGACAGCGTGCTTTTTGGTCATGACCACCAGTGAGTTCGAGCTCGCGACTAGTTTAATCTTAAACACATCACTTCGCACAAATACCGCAGGCAGAGTAGCAAATAATGTAGCACTTCCCCAGTTCGCGTGATAATATTACGGGTGACACCCGTTAAACCATATTACAGTAAAGTTTCCAAGGAAAGCATTAGTTCTAAATATATACACCAGCCTGTCACTTCTAATTTTACTAAGTCTGTTACTAGAAATTTTCATAATGGTTCTCTTGTTTGCTCCAGGAAGCTTTTAATAGTTGACTGTAAAATATTAGTCGTACCTAATAACGTTTTAAGTCAAGATAAATTCGTAATTGAGTTTCTGATGAAAGTATACTTAGGTAAACTAAGTAAAGTACTAAGTAAATTAATGGTCTAACGGCCCTTACTAAAAAACGTTGTATAGCGTCTATAGTTACACAACGCTTTGTCTTCTCCTTTCGAAAGTCAAATTACTGACGACTGAAAGAGAGAAATCGGTGTGTAACTATTCATCTGATATAATACGTTTATTAGTAAGGGGGTTATGGTATACCAACTATTTAAGTGCTTATTTTATTGTTAAATTTAAATATCTCTTATTTTTTGTTTTAATATTGGTAACGGTTTTAAATTTGTTATTTGTAATCTTAATTTTATTGTTTTGCTGTGCCCTTACAGGGTCCATATTTACCTAGTTTTAAGCCCTTTGCAACTCCACGTCAATGCGCGTATTTTGCGTACGGAAAGTATATGTTCACCGCAAAAACTAAATAAGTAACGTCTCGTCTGTAGATATCAATACAAGCAGTAGTATTAAAGTCACCACTAAACGGGACAATTTCCTTTTGAGTCACCGCGTTTGACTTCTTCGTCCTTTTTTAGGGTTCCGTACCCAAAGGGTGCCAACGGAAGTAAGCCTCCGCTGTCCATCGGTCTGTCTATCAGCGGGCTGTATCTCATAAACCGTAATAACTAATAGGTAAACAGTTGAAACTGTCACAGAATGTGTATTTCTATTGCCGCTATAACAAAACAATAAATATTATTTGTTCAAAAAACGTGTTTTATTTTAGCATTTTATGCCTTTTCGTACGGAACCCTTTGTGTGCGAGTCCGACTCGCACTAGGCCGGTTTTTTATAACATGCCCCTTTCCATGAAACATTAGTTGGGAAAAGGCTAGGCAGATGATGATGATGATGATGATGATGATGATGATGATGACGATGTTGACGATGATGATGACCCTTTCCATGAAACCCGAAAGGCACGGCAGAGGTGTACCTACCTATAGTACTTCCCATTTTGCCAGTTAAGTCCCATATACGTAATATCAGAATGTTTATTTGGCACAGTAAACGCAAAGAAACACATTTAAACTAATTAAAAATTTAAAAACATACGTAAGTACATAAAATATAGGATTATGTGTGCCTCGCGGCCTCGCCAAATAGGTTCATTTCCGCAATAATGCCAGACAGACGCTGTCTGACGCTGATTTTCAAATGGAACTCTACGCCCAGTGACGGTTGTGTAGGGGGCGAGCCTATAGTCATCAACCAGGCATAAATCCAGGCTCCGGGCTGGTACTGAGAACTGGCTGGTTATCGTACTTTCCATGAAATCTTATTAAAATTACCTACTCCGGTCTCTGGTTTTCATTCGCCACTCAAAAGTTTTGAAAAGTTTTATAGAATTTCATACAGTTGAGTTGACCTATAAATTTGTAAACATATCAATCCTTACTAATATTATAAATTCGAAAGTAACTCTGTCTGTCTGTCTGTTACATCTGCACGCTTAAATCGCTGAACCGATTTAGATGAAATTTGGTATAGAGATAGTTTGAGTCCCGGGAAAGGACAAAGGATAGTTTTTATCCCGATATTCCCACGGGATCAATACATATGCGGGTGAAACCGTAGGGCGCTGCTAGTATAAAATAAGCAAGTACTTCTATGGTTGTAACAACTCTATATTAGATCTCATCATCGCACGTTCGTATTTCCGAAGATAGACGATGATTCCCGAAGGCCATACTGTTCTTTGGAAAGCTGTACTTACCAGGTGGTCTATACCATAGCGTGACGACTTCGTGCGAGTACGTGTGGCTCGGCACGGACTTGGCGCGCGCCAGTCCGAAATCTGCCAGCTTCAGCTCGCCGTGAGAACTTATTAGTAGGTTCTGAGGCTTCACGTCCCTGTGACAATGAAAAGAAATTATTAGACACAAAGTTCGAATTTTTAATTTATTATGTAAGCTATCTTGGAAGGCGCTGGTGTCTGTGATACAATGATTCTCATTCATTAGTACAGGCACCAACGATACACTCTTTTCTTTAATGTTCATTTTAGTTGGCAAATTGTTTTTGTGAACCCTAGATGTGTATTTTTTCTGAAAAATAAATTTATTATTATTATTATAAAGTAAACTGATATGAGTTCCTAGGATTAATGAATCTGCTGTCAAATGTTATGTACCTAGGCTATTATGATTGGTCGTAGAAAGAGAATGTTATAGATTAGCTATCAGCGAATACCTACCCTATGCGATAGTCAAAAACTATCTTAATGACAGTCACTAATAAACTGGTACTTAATATCTTAATGGCTTGGCCGTTTCGCTACCATCACATGGGCGTAAGGTGAAAAATGTATTCACTGTTCATTACTTTTCTGTTACCTATACAATAAGTTCTTGTAGTAACGAAACGGCCAAGCCACATATTTTGACTAAGGTGTAGAGTTTTTGAAGTTAGGGCGTGTAGAGTCAGAAGCTTGGCTCTACATGAGATCTGATAACTTTTTGAAAGTGCGAGCCATAATATGTGGTCTCGTCTTGGCAACATTTTACATGAAAATGTTTTTGGTGGGATACCAGTATTTTACATGGAGCGACTGCCTCTGACCTCCACAACCCAGTTACTGCGTAATACGATACCCCTTGGTAAGACTGGTTGTCTGACTTTCGGGCTTCTGACTACCCGTAAGGACTGTCAAAGATCCATGAATGACAGCCGGGACCAACAGCTTAACGTGTTTTTTAATACAGTTGCTCAAAAAGTGGTGTATTGCAGGGACGTATAGCGTTCGGGAAGTGGGCTATTACATACTAGTGCTTTTTTTTTACCTTCCCCGAACTCGTGCGTGTCTCTTTCTCAACTGTCAAAATAATGTCTATTAAAAAGAAAAACCAACCATGAAGTTTTTACTAAAGAGTTTTTGTGATTCATACAAATACGTATATTTCTAAAAAGAAGCTACTAATTTATTTCAATATCAGATTTAATGATTTAATTGAATGAGTTAGGTTAGGTTTCATTTCATTTCATCTCATTAAATTTCATTTTCATTTCATATCAATAAAAAAAAATATACTGAAGACTAAGCTGTATGGATAGTTCCTTTTGCCTACCAAAATGGGTGAAGAAAAAAAAACTCTGCTTATATTCTACGGTTGGCGCCATTTTCCAGAAATTTTCTTTGCGAGTTTAGTTGTTTGTTGCACAAAATGAGTAATTTCGACCCTATTTTTTTTTATTAACACCACCGAAACTCAGTATAATTGCACAAAATGCTTCGGAGAACATTTTACCGGAAAAGTCAAAAAGTCGTTACATATCCACATACGACTAATTTTTTGCGTGGAGAGAAAAGAAAAAAGCAATATTGTGTTTTTATTATTTTATTAAATTGCTTCATTTTTTCGCAACTGTATTAAAAATAGTCGTTCAGTACACCTGCGGAACCGTCATTGCAACTTGTTCCGACTGTCAACCCTCGCCTTCGGCTGCGCCTCGGCTCGGGTAGACATTTGTCGTTGTTGAACTCTTTGCAATGACAGCCTTTCCGCACTTGTAATGAAATATACTATTCCGAGGCACGGAGGGGTCACGATATGTAAAGATGGTCACCCATCCACAGACCAACCGCGGCAAGCGTAGCTTAACCTGATCGATCGTTCTGTGCGGCTGTTATTATTTATCCACGGGCACCTCAAAAAACGTAACCCCTAAACCTAATAGATCTAAACTGGTAATATCTATTAGTCGCGTAATTCTTTCCAAAGAAATCGTGCCGTGACAGCCGTTTTGTTGGGCTAGTTGATGGGTTGTCGGTGTCACACAAAAAGTTTGCACACGCGAAAGAGACAGAAATAAGTGGTTAACTAAAGGATCTAATAAGTGTATCCTGCTCTTATTTATTTTTTATATTTAGTGAATTGCCTAATTCCTCATACTGTGTTTACGTGATTGGTTAACCAACATATCAAAAACCAATCAAATAAGCTGACATAGATAAGAGAGAAACGAGGATTAGCTATTATTCTTCGAGTACAAAATTATGAAGATGTGAATGTATGGCACGTTTTCAATGAACGAATGATAGAATAAGGTCGTAATTTTATTACGGAGGGAGCGTTGTCCAGTTCACCGTCAACAGCTGAACAATGGACTGTAATTGAATCGTTCCCTAAATTCTATTACATTATCGAACATTGAACGAATCATTCAAATCCTAATTTTGTTCAAAATTACCGTCAAACACAACTCTAATTTAGATTCTAAAATCAACGACAATAGTTGCAAACCCAGCCAAATCTGACAGAGAATATCAGAAAAGCAACATTCCGAGCTGTTCCTCCAACTATACCATGTTTCTCATCTCCGCATATTAATAACAATATAAGCTAATACTCTCGTTATTACAGGAAGAGCAGTTTTATTATTATAAACAGAGAATGCACGGTATATGCACGCCATTGTTTACCTTCGCCTCTTGCAGACGATATTAAAATAGCCGAAAAAGACTTAGGAAAAAGATTTTTTTTTTAAACCAGACTGTCGGGCGAAATTGAGAATAATTTTATTCAGTGGCTGAAAAGACGTTGATTGTTTTGTAAATGGAAAATGGTTGGCATGCAATGAAAATGATTATCAACATTGTGGAGTAAGAATTTCGTAAATGTTTATGATCTGTTATCTATTAATATTCAACAATGATTTATACACTAGCGTGCACTGATATGCCATATAAATATTTTTATGTAGGTGTTCATTCTAAGATTTTAAAAGAATATTAAAATATATTCGATCACAGACATGTCTTATAGCGACGACGGTTGAAAGGCTAAATGGTCTAAGCGACATTTTTTTGCAATATTGAGTTAAATACATATTCGGAATCAGCAAAATGGAGTCTGTAAAATTGTTTTTTAATGATAATTTAAAAGAACCATTTTGGTCCTACAGTTGGGACAAATCACTAATCGAACTTCCTATGGCATAGGCATAAATAAATAATTATCGTAAAACATACCTGTGTAAAACTCTTCTCCTGTGACAGTACGAGAGTCCTCGGAGCAACTGGAACATGTACAGCCTCACATTGTGGTGATTCAGCCCTCCAGGATGCCTCTCCATATATTGTGATAGATCCGTGTCCTGGGTGAAAAATAATTTGATCAGTATATTTTGTTCCATAGTGCATACTGCCTATCACCACATCAAAAGGGACATTGATTGCGGGGAGTTGTAGATTAAAATTGTGCTATTGGTACAGATTTTATCGTCAAACAAGATGGTGGAAATAAAGCTAGCTGTAGTGTGTTGTACAAAGATAATCAAGTCGAAGATAATGAAGAGTAACCCCCTTACTAATAAACGTATTATGTCAGATGAATAGTTACACTTACACACCGATTTCTCTCTTTCAGTCGTGAGTGATTTGACTTTCGAAAGAAGACAAAGCTTTGTGTAACTGTACACACACTATACAACGTTTATTAGTAAGGGGGTATGCTTTTTACAAACAATAGTCAAGGTCCTCATAATGTAGAAGCTTACAAATATAAGCATTGGGTGTGTCGCGACAGTATAAAAAAGTGAAACTTGACGTAAAGCGTCAATTCAAACAAAAACGGTATTTACCGATGACATCAGCCTGAACACTTTAGTTTCACTTTCAAGAACTACAAAGACGAATTTAGTGTACAAAACGTAGGTAATAAAAACGTTGAAGTAAAAACAAAATCCCATTTACATCGAAGTGCGTCATCTTGAAGAAAAATAACTACCAGAGGATATACACGAAATAGGCTATAGTTATGATTTTTAAAACACCAATGGTAATTGAATTTTAATTGATATTGGAAAAAATATACGTCAAATGAAATTGGATTCGAAAACAGACTGCTGGATAAAGATAATTGTTTTTATTATATTTTGGAGATGAAAGATCACTGCACTGAAAGTAGAGGAATTTTGTCAGCTGTTATGCTTCTGTGCCAGTGTCATCCAGGTACCAGGATCCACGTTTTCCCTTTAATCTTTGCAATGAAACTTAACAGGAAAATATCTGAATTTAATTGGGTACCTAATAAGTTGCATTTTTAATCCTAGATGTTACATAAATTCAAAACAAGTGCCATCACATTGTATATTGGAACATTTAGGAGGGAAAAACGAATATAAATTCAGTACTCCACTAGAATACATTGTATGTGCAGTAAATGTTTGATGCGATCACCGATGGAATAGCTTTCAAACTTTGGAACAATCAACCATTCAATTTTAACTACTGAACCTCTCTCAAATTGCGGTCATCCTCTTCCATTATCTATTCTACTCCAGTTAATCTAGTGTATAATTAAAGAATCACTTACCACAAATTCAAACACGAAAGTTAGAGTCTCCCTGGTGTGCACGATGTCGTGAAGTGTCACAATGTTGGCGTGCTTCAACTCTTTGAGTAACGAAGCCTCCCGGATGGCTGTGAACGGCGCTCCCTCTTCTTCTTGCAGTCTGATCTCTTTCAATGCTACCACTTGCTGCGTTAAACTGGGACAAAAGACATACTTTAGAATGGTGATTAGATACGTTGCTTAAAGCAATGATTAGCGACTGTTTAACCATAATTTTCTGAAGTTAAAAAGTCTGTAACTTTAATATTTTTTTATAAATAAAGTAAGGGTCATAGCAGAAACGATTCTTTTAGCAACGGTGATAGATTTAGTAGCTTCTTGGTAACTCGATAAAGCGACTGAACACTTTCTTCGGATGCCAGTCGCGGCGTATAGAGGCCTCGGCATAACACTGTCCTTTGCTCAATTTTTTTTTAGCATGACTGAAGTCAAAGAGTATTCAAATCGCGAAGCAGCATAGATGCATTCGCCAGATCGCCGATGTTAAAAGTATAATGTCTGCTATGGCCCAAAATAACAAAAAAAGAACTCCAATAACATGCCGATTGTTTCTGATTTTGAATAGCTGGTCATCCTTTTGAAGTCGGGCTCCCTTTGATAAAACTCCTTATTAAAATTGTCAGTTCATGACAATAGTAATAAGTAGCCTTTTTGATGCCAGACTCTATAAACAATACTAACTACGTCCATAGCGTTTTGTGCTAATGGCACGTTTGATAAAATAAAACAAGTGTACGGATTATTTCTCATTGTTTATACCGGTCGTGGTCACGACTAGGCTAGTTCACACGTTAGTCTAGGTAACATAAATAATGCAACGCTATGCCTCATTTGCATCGCATGCTCTAGCCATTGAAATTGGAGGCATGGAAAAGTAAACAATTTATCGCACCTGTCGACCTACGACAATGTATGAAGAAAAGTAGGATAGGAAGTCCTCTAATGTTTTATTACCGGATATAAGTAATTATGTCAATGTGTCTGGCGCCCGCTGATCAGGAAACTACGCTCATTAGTATGCTATACGTCTTGACGTCGTTAAGCTAAGTATCATGACACCATCACCCTGATTATGACATTAAAATTTAATAAATTTTCGTCGAGAGACAAAATTAAATCCGCTTCAAAGCTTTTTGTTAATGTTGCTTTACACATTAATTCCTAGTTAGCGTCAACGTAAATGCTTATACGTAGGTGAAATATAAAGCAGCTGCAAATTCCTTTCAGCACTTGCTTTTAGCTTCACAAATAAGGCATTTATGAGGTACGAGAATGTAGTTACCCGATCTTAAGGCATTCTTGAACTAATTTTGTAAGTGCTACTTGAACAACTCTTGAAGAAAGTACAGAATACGGTGCAAAACTCGTGTTGAAATTGTTATATGTTTTCGTCTCACCATAGCATTGTAAGGAAACTTGTAGCGCCATGAATACGACAATTTGGAGTTGAACACGCTTATTACCGCTCAACTCTGTGAGGTGAAGCACTTCATTCAATATTCACGAGCAATGAACACTGTAAGTTCCGTTTGACTTGGCCCACTCGACCTGACCCAGCCGCAAACCACCGGGGTTTAGCATATTAATTCGTAAACTAAAATATACGAGAGTTTTTAACGTAAACTTTTATTTGGCGTGAGTCCTATATTAAAATTAACGAGCCGGAATGTTAAAGGCTGTAGAGATAAATAAATCCGCAAAATATTCAGCTGATATGTCCGTTGGATTTTTGTAAACATTATTTTTAACAGTCAAAGGCTCTCACTCGATACGTTTGTCGTATTTTGATACAAAATTGGATAACAGCTCGGTGCTTTACATATCGAGTGACTTCAAAGGCCGATTTCCGAGTAAAAACGCAAGAGACTATGACAAGCGCGCCACAAAGGCGACATTGTTTCGCAAAGTACGAACTCGGATGTGGATGTCGAGAAAACGCGTGAAAAGAACTTTTTTTTTTCATGAAGACGAGAATTGAACAAATGTAACCATTCTAACCAAAATGGATAAAATGAAAAATGCGAGATTGTAAGAATATTTGAGTAGATATCTTAGAAGAGTAAAGATGACTCCGTTAAAGGATGGATAAGATTCCAGAAGACAAACCAAACATTGTTCAATTTGCGATAAGGACTCTAACGAATGTACAATCTATTTGAGTTAATATAGTCATTATAAAATCAAGGCTGTTTGAAAGCTAATAGACCAGGAACTATTTAGTAATGCAAATGATAGCGAAGATTTGTTTAAACTGCGCCTCGGCCGCATCCACTCGAGTTAATCCCCCGACACAAAATGTTTAAATATCGACGTTTCATTACGAAATGCATTTAAACATTTAAAAAGCTGATTACAACCTGCAATAATTTAATTTCCTTGTGTCAATTAGGCAACTTCCCTATTACGCTGTGTAATTTTATTCAGAGGAAAGTATTGCTTGAGGTTGTTTTTGTTTTGGTAAAACGTGACATCCC
This sequence comes from Oligia fasciuncula, assembly GCA_963082905.1. Classification (NCBI taxonomy): domain Eukaryota; kingdom Metazoa; phylum Arthropoda; class Insecta; order Lepidoptera; family Noctuidae; genus Oligia; species Oligia fasciuncula. The sequence goes on along the minus strand of OY720396.1, from coordinate 16,480,630 downwards.
TCTTCCATTGTATAGGGCAGGGGTGGCCAACCGGTCGATCGCGATCGACTGGTCTATCGCGACTATTAGTCCAGTCGATCGTGGCCAGGAAAAAAATAAAAATACGTAGAACAGACTGCGCAACGTAACTAACCACTAACTGTTGCACGCATCATCTTGTATCATTTTTCAATTGCCGTTCCGTCACGTTATTTATCCTGTCTTCTATGCAGTATAGCTCTCTTTTGTTTTCGGAAGCGTGTAGGCCGCGGAAGTGGGGCGTGGGCGGTTGTCAATCCGTCAGTCAGTTGACGACAGACTAGCGGAGTTACGAGTGGTTACGAGTTATATTTTCCCTCTTAATAAAATAAAAAATACTACATAATTGTGTACTGAACTATGCTGTTTCATTTGATTTCAAAAAGTATGTAATTGGTAGATCGCACAGGGTGTCATCAGTGAACAGTAGATCTTGGGTCTAACCAAGTTGACCACCCCTGGTATAGGGGAACCAAATGAGAATAGCTCATTGTTCCGTGATAAAAAAAACATTCGCTAGTCACCAAGGTGGTACTGGGGTTGCCCAGGATTTGCTGGACGTATGTATCGACACTACTTTATTGGACCAAACATTACTGATTCTATGGAAGAGGATAAAAGTAGAAAAGGATTCCGATAAAATAATATCCCCTAAGTCTTTAACATTATACTTAGTTATAATTAGCTCGTCAGACTGCTCTGTAACTCCCAAAGGAATCGCTCAATTTCCCGGGACAGGAACAAACATATTCGTTAGTTTTATTTTACTGTAAAAATTATAATAGTCCGCGTTTTACACACTCAGGGAAGTTTCAAAAAATCCTTTATAGTGCATCTCTTTAAGGCTGAAATATATCTCGCGATTTCATGTTTTTATCTGCAGAGGTTTAGGGTTTGCGTAACTCTTTCTACCCGCCATTTATTCTCACAATTCTGCAATTCTGGTATTCTTAACCGTTGTTTTAATCCAACTAATTTTGCCCATCGCCTATTTATTCTATTTAAAATATCTATTTAAACGTATAATATTACACAGTCGTAAATAGGAAATATAATTTTCTCTGAAAGTCTCAAACGCCCACGAGAGGGCGTTATCGCCCACGTTGAGAACCTATGTTTTAATCGATAGTGCTATGTATTCTATTTTCTTTTCAGTTGGGTTTCTAAACAGCCAGTCTTATGAAGATCTTCACTTAAGTAGATAACTTTTGTTGAACCGCAGAAACTGTGCATCAGGCACACAGCAACGGAATTGTTTTGTACCTTAAATGAAGATAGATAAGGTTGTAAATAGAATAATAAAAGATACTCACTTGCTATAACCTTTATACACTGTGGCGTAGGAACCCTCACCAAGTTGCTCGAGTTTTATGTAGGCTTCGGATTTCCCGAAGGGAGAGTCACCCTGTTGACAGACAGAAAACATTAATTAATCAACTGAATACATTGATATAATCCTGTAATTTACGACACCGCACAAACATGCTGATATTAGCATTATGAAATAAATTGGGCAAAGTTATTGGCAACGTTTCACTCGCCATTATAAATTGAATACGTTGTAACGAGGGATGTTGAATGACTTTGTTTCATGTAAATAATAACAAGTACTTTATCATGCATTTGTATCGTACTATGAGAGAATAGGAGTAAAACGATTGTTTGTCCTTTATGAAACCTTCTGCATGTAAGCTGAATAATATTGAATATCCCATAATAAATTACAATAATAAATAATAATTTTAAGTAAAACGGCATCGTAAGAAGATCGTGGCTGCGAACTTTGCCCATTTTACTACCACATAAAATCCCAGGAGGTAAGCACAACAGAGGTTATTTATAACTATTACTATAAATTGTGAAGTATTGCCACTTAGAAAACTGTAGATACGAGTCTACACTGCAGTGCTTTCTTTGTCCTTAACCAGGGAGGTAATTACGTTACACACTGACAGGAATGGCTTTCATTTTGACAGTTCAACAACATTCATTGCGTTATTTACTTCGGTAAGCAGACAATTTTTTCTAACATGAAGCAATGGATAGCAATATCGTTCAAAATGATTCATATTATGATTGATAGTGTGTTTACGCAATTAGGGTGCAGTTTAAGACTGGCTTCCAGAGAGGAAAAAATGCACCAATAGAACTGCTCCATTTTAAAAATGGACCAACACCTTTGGTGGAACTTTGCCTCACTGTGGCGCTACCTCGAATAGCTCTGATGGAAAGCCACCCCAACTCTAAATATTTGGCTTAGCTAATGCGCTTACGCAGAGTTGCATGCCCGAATAGAATTCTAATTATTAAGTGAACGCCTCGTAAACCTAACTGACTGGTTATCGGTAACTAAAATACTTGTGTTCGTGTTAGAAATGTTAATTGGACGATTTTAAGTGGTTTATTCTACGATCGACGAATTGATTGTAGGTACCTAATGGATTTAAATCGATCGCTTTTAATAAACTAGTATGATGGAGTTTAGTGTTGCATTTAACTAAAGAAGTTGTTTCTCATTTATAAACAGGGGTTGCTTAACCGGTAAAATACTAATTGGAACTGTTTTTTTTTTATTAGCCATTATTGTCTGCTGGACAAAGTACTCCCTACTCTCTTTCCACCTCTCCCAGTCCAGAGCTGCCAAGGATCAATCTTTAAAGGAGTCCAGCTTATACCGCCATCACCGTCTGGGTCGTGGTATTTGGTAGTGCAATAAGGTCAACCACCACAAACAATGACGAACGAAAATTGCAAGCAAAAGCCTTTTTCAAGCAAAAAGTATCACAAATGACTGGGATCCCAGAATTACTCCGCGATCTAATCGCACAATCTATCAACGTCGCTGTTGGTCCTACTCGGCCTATTTGTAAGCTAGCAACACTACGCCCCACCACCGGCGAACATACACTAACATTTATCATTATTCTTTTATATTTATGTGCATACGGACGTGCGAAATGGAAGTGAGAATAAATATGGAAGTGGGCGTACAATCTATTTGTGTTTACGTTGATACAGAAACAATAGTAAACAGTTTTAGAAATTCTATCTGGTTAGAGATATGTAAAGAGAGTGTTCGTAGGTACTTAATGAAGTTTGTGTAGTTTACGTAGTTTGCAAACAAATTGGCTGTAATTCCTGAGATGAGCCTCTCGTTATGTGGTTTTCTCTTTGCATATCTTTGAAGAACTTTACTTTTGAGACGTTTTCCTTATACAAGGTGGACATTGATGCGCAACCTGGTACCATGGATTCAGTAGGTACATCATTCTGCGTTAAAATTTTTCGTCAGCTATTTAAAGAAAATTGTCAAAATTTAAAATTGTATTTTTTTTTTATTTTCCATACATTTTATTAACCGCATAGGTTGGTACACTTTTCATGAAACAGCAGATTCCTTTTAATATAACCGACGAATAATTTCTACTCTAGGGTGGTTAGAACCCTGTGCTGAATTCATGGTTACAGTTGACAGGTCTATTTCCCTGCCACCCTGTATAACCTTCAGTTCTTTTACATAACACGCCACAACTATAGTAGAGTTCAATAATAGTTACGTAATTTATGAATCCTCTTACCCCAAAGGCACTAAACCGCTTGGTCCGTCGGTTGGAGTGGTCGTGAGGCCCTAGAAAGGCCTCGGACTTGGGCCTGGGTGGTCGCTTCGGCCTCATGACTACCCTCGCGTCCTCCCTGGCACCTTCGTCGAGGAGTTTCGAGTCCGAAGACACGGACAGCTGTCTTCTTACACGATACTCGCCGTTGCCGCCGCCGCTCCATTCTGTACAACAAACAAATTGCGTTCAATATAAAAGAAAATATACTCATTAAAGAAAGTAAGTAAAATGAAGCTACAGCGTCCGAAAAATTACGTGGTACATTAAATTCGTGTGGGAATCAATCGGGAATTCCGATATTTTTTGTTGGAAATATCGTGACACAAATCCTGTGCACGTGTTTCAAAATTACAGCTGGTGTGTAAAAGTAATCGCCTTTTCGATAAACCCATTCCACCGCACCGTCAGTTATTGAAATATTCGCTTCCCTTACGTACAGTCACGAGCATAAGTATGTATACACTTGGCTTTATTCAAAGGCGATTTTCTCTTTTATTTTTGAATTAAATTTTATATTATTACGAACATAGTATTTTCGAACCCATAGGTTTATGTAAAGTGTCGTATTTCAACGTTGCATTCATTATTTCGTGAAAAAATCGCAATTGAAATTTGCCAAGTGTTGACATATTATTGCTCGTGACTGTACATGTGAGGTTGCTCTTAACCTCCCCCGAATCAATATGCTTCACGATACAATCATCAACGGCACTCTAAAATACAAACATTTTCATTGAAAGCTTCGTCAATTGACAGAATGAAAATCCCGCCAGGAAATGCCCCACAAGCACTTAGTAAGCAAATTAATTCACGAGAAAATAAAAAATGGCGTGTTGATGCGACGTTCTTTGAAAGAAACCATTTCTCTCGCGGCCGTCAATATCCCGGTATCGGCAATCGAAACACTCTGAAAGCCCGTTAGCGTCACAAAGACGCGGCATCGATGCGACGGATGTAAACGCGAAACGAATAAATCATTCGCAGACATAGAATCTTTTGAAGAATAACAAATCGATTATAGAGGCAATCGATCACTATGATTGAAACGAGCAAGAGTAAACGATAGTGACCATTTGTTTAACGTTTCTCAAATAGTTTTCAGAGGGCACCTTGACATAAATAAAGCACGCTGAAGCACTGACGATAACTTGTTATGATAAATTTTATATTAAGTAAGTTACAGAACTCGTGTAACTTGCTCTTGACGCCCAAATATAATTTAGGAGCTACGTAGCAGTGACGGGTACGTCTATTTTGCGTGCGGCATAACGCGTATCCAGGGTAATGTATAAGTGGGTCACGGGGTGGCATGGCCGGGTGCGGTAGATACCCCCGTCGGGGACTACGGACCGATTCAGGGAAACCCAACGATAATTTTATTGGAGAAGTCCCTATTGCCCGCTTCTATTAACTCAAATATCGGGGCCAATTCGATTTGAAGGGACAAAAAATTAAGAATATAAACAGAGGATGCCAATTAAAAGCTCTCGGAATTTTCATTTAGGCGCGTAATTTTGATTCCCCTCTCTCCATTATCTCATCCCTCTCGATTAATGATTCGACGTCCATACTGTTTTGAAGCTTCTTTTGACCACTTAATTAGTTAAAAATAAACATATTTTTAATTTGGGAGTTACCACTTAAATATGGGTTCAAAACGGACGTAGATTAATTATAGAAATGCAGAACATAATACTATTTGAGATGAAATTAGAGGTCCAAAGGGCGTTTCTGATCTACACATTTCATGCAACCTTTCGCAAAAAGTTTGTAATAAACAAACTTCGCGTAGACATAGAAAGCTAAGCACTTTGACAACTACGGACACAAACGAGAAATTCAGCATGACGGTAAGATACTTGTCATTTTAATTCTATCAACATACACGTAAACAATACAAAAGAGTATGTAAGTACACCACACATAATTTATTACGACAAGAGCAATAGAACCGTTGCCTCGGTTTACAAAACGCCAGTATATCTGTTCTGAAGTAATTTTCCTCGAAGGTTCCGGGTTATAAAACAGCAATATCACCATTATGCCTCCATTTAAGGGTCATGTGTCGTATAATCTCGTTTTACGAGCAGTCTTTTGATGTTGGTTCGATGCATATTGGGTATTCACTATGGTACGAAATGAACGTATACATCATTTTTCAAAAGGTGAAATAAAAAATGTTTATCGGGCCCTAAATCCTCGTGTCATTCCGGCCACTCCTCGCTCAGTATTTCCGTAATTAAAATGGACAGGGATCTTTTACGCTATGACACGCGTTAGGCACGAAACAGTGAAGCAATTAGGTTAATTGTTAAAGCTTCTATGTTATGCTTGGGTGTGAATTTATTCAGCAATCGTGTTGTGAGTAGAGTTACACTAGGATAGACGCGGAAGTGTCCATCACAACGAGTATTATGACAGGTTTACGCGGCAATGTCATTTCAAATAGTCACTGATACAGGTAGAATTGTGTTTTGTTTTCGTATCGCGTTTTTTTTTCTTTTTGGGTTCACATTTAGGCTTTAGGGCCCAGATACATTTTTTTTTTAATAACTGCCGCACAGATCGATCGATCAGGTTAAGCTACGCTTGCCGGGGTTGGTCTGTGGATGAGTGACCATCTTTACATACCGTGACTCGGAAAGCACGTTAAGCCGTTGGTCCCGGCTGTCATTCGTAGATCTTTGACAGTCGTTACGGGTGGTCAGAAGCTCGAAAGTCTGACAACCAGTCTTACCAAGGGGTATCGTATTACCCAGTAACTGGGTTGTGGAGGTCAGATAGGCAGTCGCTCCATGTAAAATACTGGTATTCAGCTGCATCCGGTTAGACTGGAACCCGACCCCAACATAGTTGGGAAATGGCTAGGCAGACGATGGCAGATGATATTTTTTTTTTAATTCCTAGTTCTAGTATTTATTGAACGCTCGATAACTTGTCTTCGAACTCTGTTTCGATTTATCAGGCGCAGAAAATTCAGGTTCAGAATATTTATTTCAGAAGTCGTAGTCGTGTCAGTAGTCGTTCCTTTTGATCGAGTTACACATTGGATCTCTCTAGAGACCATACACATGGAGAAATTTCCTTCTCCACGCTAATTCAATAAACGTGTTACTGGACACGATGTGACCCAATTAGAAAACTTTTCGAATTACGTGGGAACAACATACCAGGGCGGTTTTACTTGATCCACATAATGTAATATTAATAACAACTTTCCTAACCTTAACTAGATTAAATGTTTTACAAGCTTCAGATAAATATTGAGTAAAATATTATAGAGTTAAATAATGGCGCCGATTCCCTTGTTCACAAACTAAACTAAATTTAAGTTCAGTGCATCTTTTTCTTTCTATTTCATTAAGAAAAGGACGGAAGATAAATATTAGTTTAGTCCTGTCAAATTAGTCAGCGCCTGACGTAAATTGACGTACTTTTAGTAGCCAATTTTTAATCTCGTCTAAATTGTCTATGGAGTATCTTAATTTGACAGGACTAAACTAATATTTATCTTCTGTCCTTTTCTTAATGAAATAGAAAGAAAAAGATGCATGAACTTAAATTTAGTTTAGTTTGTGAACAAGGGAATCGGCGCCATTGTTGATCAAAAGCGTATTTTTATATTACAATACAATATGAAACAAGCCACAGACGTGCAGATATCCAAAATCGTAAATCCCGCTTTAATAATTGAGCACATGTAATGTGATTAATTATCAAAATTAACTGTTGCGGCAACACGCAACGGTTACATTTCATGTTCGCTCGTGCGATCAATTTACGTACACATTGCTATTATATTGACTGTCTGATGTAATAACGCATCAGTTGCGTGGAAAATGTATAATTATTTTTACATAAACGTAATAACGAAAAAGATCTACGGCTAAGGGCGAATTCCACCAAACTTTTATACCTAGAATAGGTCTTAAACTTGAGAAAAAAAAAACTTTTGTTAGTTTTTCCATGTCAGACGTCAATTTTATTCCACGGATAAAAAATATTTGACTGGTCAAATCAGCCCTGTGTATTTATTTTTCTTAACTCATCGGATTTGTTAAGAATCATGGAATGAATTAATTTATTATAGTCAGTTCGAAGCAGTTTTGCCTGTAACTTCATACCAAACACAAATCAATACGATAACTCGTGATTTTTGTATCATGTTTGGTTACCAAATGGGATATGTAAAGAAACATACACTATAGTACAAAGCCTGTTTGTCTTCTATACTGCTCCCTTCCCGACGGTCTCGCATGGAAAGTGTTATAAATGGCCAGATCCGTAATGAGGTTCACATTACAGGTAAATTGTAGGGGGACTGTTTGTTTTTATTTTTGTTTGCAGAAACTGTTCGTTTTCAAAATTTCTATTTGCTATGTTTATTTAGGGAACGTTAGCTCAATTCGCGCTCGATGGTTTCTTTTAAACGTAAAATACAGTTTTTAATTGTGAATTGCGAGCAATTAAATTATACAAGGTGTAACCGTGCAAAGTAAACTTTCACCGTCATAAGACGAATTTTAGAACCAGAGAAAATGTAATTACATTACTCCCTCCATAACACAGTTACTGAGTAATATACCCCTTTGTAAGACTGTTTGTCAGACTTTCGAGCTTCTGACTGTAACGACCGTCAAAGATTTACTTTCAGAGGCAACGTAATTATATGAGTTTTTAACAAGGTTTAAGGATTACATGATTGTGTTCGCCTTTGAACTCAGATTTCATGTAGCATAATTAACTTATAACGTTCCCTGCTGGGACACAGACCTAATCTCTGTGAGAGGTAGCGGGCCGTAATTCACCACGCGGGCCCAGCGCGGGTTGGTAGATGCCTTCGAATTTTTGGTCCTAGGACATGTCGGTATCCTCACGATGTTTTCCTTCAACGTTTGGAGAACAGTCGCGATGAAAATTTTTTACACAACATAAAGCGCCTGTCTGGGTTCGAACCTACGACCTACAACTCGTAAGTCGCAGCCGTTACCACTGGGCCACGATTACCAACTCAGATTTCATATACCTACTTGCTAAAACCACTGACCACTGAATTCACACGACTGTGCGAGCTTTGTGATCGTTCTTACAACACATAATCGTCTGGTTCATATTCTATGACCATATTGTGCGAGGAAGATTTTATCTCGTATGCATTATTCAGAGAATATTAGATCCCGATACTTTTAGATAGAGTGCTATTTGGTAAGAATCTAACGTCATCTATGGGCTCAAAATGTCTTTTCGTTGAATTTTAAACTTCTCACAACACCAATAATATTATTGTTTGTTTTTAGGGTTCCGTACCCAAAGGGTAAAAACGGGACCCTATTACTAAGACTCCACTGTACGTCTGTCTGTCTGTCTGTCATCAGGCTGGTATCTCATGAACCGTGATAGCTAGACAGTTGAAATTTTCACAGATGATGTATTTCTGTTGCCGCTATAACAACAAATACTAAAAACAGAATAAAATAAATATTTAAGGGGGGCTCCCATACAAAAAACGTGTTTTTTTCGGCCTTTTTGCCTTGTGGTACGGAACCCTTCATGTGCGAGTCTGACTTGCACTTGGCCAGTTTTTTAAATGGTGATTTAGTATACATAACATCACTCCTATTTTTTTCTGAAGGATTAGGCAGAGGTGTACCATAATACACCCACATTTCGTTATGTTTAAGTCCCATGTAAGAAGGGGCGAGCCTATTGCCCACGGAATAGATAATTATCTATTCCGTGCTATTGCCAATTTGCCCGACCTGGGAATCGGACCCAGGACCTCATCCAACAAACGATCTGTTTGCGGACGTATGGACGAAGATTTTGTCGGCATGTCAGGAGTACTGTGAGAGGGATGTATGAAAGTGTTGTTAACTTTTTACTTGATTTTATATTCAATGTTTCATGTGTATGTGTAAATTGTCTTTAATTTTTGTAATTGGTTGTAAACCGTTTTAATTAAAGAATAAATAAATAAATGCTCAGTAATAGCGTTTGCAACCACTCGACCAACGAGGCAGTCATTGGTCTAGTATTTAGTAAGTATACTAAACGAATAAATCACTGTATATTAAAATATTATTTTTCAAAATGCTAGTTGATATAAAAACCTGTGCGTGCAAAATGTACAGTCGCCAGCACATCAGGTTACCCCACATTGACCTTGAACGCGTTATGCGCGCAACAGCGAGAATCGTGCGAAAGAGATATATAGCTTTTTGTCTGTTCTTACTTGTAATGTTTCGTGCTGCAGTGCGTACGTGAGGGTGTGTGCGTATGATCGTCGTGGTGTAGAATAAAATACTGTGCGATAAGAAATAGCGTAGCAGGTTGAACACTTGAATCGAATCGAAATAATGGCCATGCGATCGAAATAATATAAAAGCAGGCGGCCGTGGCCCGCGCAATGCCTAAATAGTATGAAAGCTTATAATCAATATTTTTTATTTAAATGATCTTTTAATTACTTAATCCTTCATTTTTACGTATTTGTCGGAAAATTACGTTAAGTAGGTATTACCTACTCATATTACATTTAACCTGGTAGGTAAGTACGGTATACACTGTTACACAATTAATTAGCGAAATTTCACGCTCTCGATGAATATTGGTAAGTAGACAGGTAGGTAGGTTTAATCTGAAGTCAGAAAAACATATCTTTTTTTTAATTTCAAGCAGGGTTTAATGACCTTTTCCGGGTTTTGTTACCTACTTACTGACGGGCTGGCGATGGCGGTCACCTGTTTTAGCGCGTTCTTATTGATAGCTGCGCCAGTTATTAACTTTTGTAGTTACTTACCATCGTTTAACTATTTTTATAATACCTATTGTATATGTTATTGTTCCAAAATAAACGATTTTTAAAAGCTTTTATTATTATTGACTTGTATGTAAGTATGTGAAGGTGGACTCTTGAAAGTTAAATTTGACCCACTTCCCGGTATCCGATTAAGCTGAAATTTTGCATGCATGTATAAATCGGATGACAATGCAATATTATTATGACATAGAGCTGATCTGATGATGGAGCTGCAAGGTGGCGATAGGAACTCCGTAATTAACTGACGCAACTCTATCGAGTTTGGGCTCGTTTAATTCGTCTTGACGAGTACTTTGATACTACAATCATGGTAACCAGGGTCTGATGATGGAGCTGGAAGGTGGCCATAGGAACTCCGTAATTAAACGACGCAAGCTCATCGAGTTTGGGCTCGTTTAATTCGTCTTGACGAGTACTTTGATACTATATGGTAACCAGGGTCTGATGATGGAGCTGGAAGGTAGCCATAGGAACCCGTAATGAAACCACGCAACCCTATCGATTTTGGGCTCGTTTAGTTCGTCTTAACGAGTACTTTGATACAACATAGTAACCAGGGTCTGATGATGGAGCTGGAAGGTGGCCATAGGAACTCCGTTAATAAACGACGCAACCCCATCGAGTTTGGGCTCGTTTGATTCGTCTTGACGAGTACTTTGATACTACATGGTAACCAGGGTCTGATGATGGAGCCGGAAGGTGGCCATAGGAACTCCGTAATTTAACGACGCAACCCCATCGAATTTAGGCTCGTTTGATTCGTCTTGACGAGTACTGTGATACTACATGGTAACCAGGGTCTGATGATGGAGCTGAAAGGGGGCCATAGGAACTCCGTCATTAAACAACGCAACCCCATCGAGTTTGGGCTCGTTTGATTCGTCTTGACGAGTATCTTGGTTGGCGCGAATATGCAACTCCAACAAATTTGGGAAAAAAGTTCGTTCCGTTTGTTATGAATGTGGATTATGTCTGATTGATTAGATGGATGACCCAATGCCAAGATGAGCACGTGCCGAGGGCTGAATGGTATGAGGGTGTAAAAATGAAAGGTGAGAATACGAATGCGAGTTAAACTCCGTTGCTCCAATCCGTCTGCAATTTTGGTGTACTGGGGTTTTTGGAGTCCTCGATTATGATATTAAGGTCGAATTGTTCGTGTCTGTAGCATCGGTTGGTTAACTTTTACTTGTGTAATTTGGTGAGATTGGCGTCAACAGCATTGGTTTGCAACCTGTCTAGGAGAATGATAACTCCAAAATGAAACCTGGAACTGTGTTTCGTAAGGCAGAAGTAAGCTTCCAGCTGAAATAAGTGGCGCATTCCTCCAAACACTCAAGTCAAGGTGAGGCCATGCCGAGGACTGAGTGGCATCAAGGTGTAACATGATGTCGTGAATGAGATGAACAGACTGAGAAACCTGTCCAGTAACTAAAAAGTAAAAAATAAATTAAAAGTAGAAATCTTTTTTTAAAACAAGCTTTTATTTCAATGCGCTAAAAATAATAAAATAAACTTTTCCTTTAAAACTTTTACTATCAACTTTTAACGTCATTACACAACTGATATGATATAAAAGCTTGTCGCGAGGTTTACCTGTGTGTTACAAATAAATTAAATAACATGTGATCTGATTGATTTTAATTTTATAAATTTTCAAACTAAGTAAATACGAGTACCTACTTAAATCTCGCGACAAGCTTTTTTTTAACGGACGGTGAGTCGGTGACGTTTTTTTAAGTAGGAAATAAATATGCCGTCGGTCGGGGCCCCCTGTATACTTAACAGATACGGCGGTAGCTACCCCACTGCTTTTGGCGCCATAACTACACAACCGATCATCATGGAATTTTGCAGACCTACCAATCAGAAAAGGACATAAGATATTATGTTCCTACAGGAACGCGTGTGAAACCCTGGAAAAATATCAAAATAAAATGCGGAATAACAATCATAATCTTTTTAATGTTAACCATAAATATAATTGAAAACACACAAATACCTACCTACTTTAAATTAAAATATACTTACAACAAAGTTTATAAAACCAAACTATACCATAGATAAGATAAGATAATTTATTTGCGTAAAACATGGTATACACAGGTGTTAATAAATCATACAAGTTTTGCTTAAAAATTAAAGCATGCAAACTTCACAAATAAACAAATTTGAATTTATAAACATTATAATTTATGTTAAAAAAATCCTTAATATTATAGAAATCATTTTCATTCAGCCATTTACATAGTTTAATTTTAAATAACCTACAATTTAATATTTTTATTTATTTAATTAGGTAGGTAATAATAAACATGCTTCACATAAAAGTTCCTGTAACATAATACGTCAATAAAGATTTTTTTTTTTTTAAATGCCTAACACATCTCGGGGACCTTTGGAAGGCGTTATTATTATTAAGTATACTTAGATTAAAAACAAGTAGATAATATTTATTTTACACAAACTTTTATTTTTATTTGTAACATTAATTATAAAGTTACATCCACCAATGCCTACCAAGCAAAATCAAATGCGGTAGCATTCTGCCGGGTCAGCGGGATTGCCCGAAAGGGTTACCGCTGGCCCGGAACATAAAGGGCTAAGGAAGGAACACGGGTGGGTTTTAGTCAGTAAGAGTCTGACACTCCCTTCCGCTCCACCCAGAGCGGGAGGGGTCATTTGATGATTTCCCATCCGCAAAACAAAAAAAGTAATTTAAAAAAATTAAACCGACTTCAAAAAGAAATTAACTCATAATGAAATAACTGTAATTTCGGAAGTCGGTGTCTTGGGATCTGTATTTTAGTTTTATGCCACCGACTTCCGAAATTAAAGTTATTTCATAATTTTGAGTTAATTTCTTTTTGAAGTCGATTTAATTTTTTTAAATTACTTTTTATTTCGTAATTTTTAGTTTTTGCACTAGTATTTGACCAAGGTTTTGAGATGTTTTCCCTTTGACACTACACCCGTAGCTCTTATCAATAAGCCAGGCCGTCACACTTACACGTATTAGTCCATATCTTGAAAATTACTAAATCGATCTTGATGAAACTTGCACTGTTCCCTAAGTTGAAGAAAATGTAAGCCAATAAAAAAAAATGGTCACGATCCGATTAATAGTTCCGGAGATATGCGTGGACAAACATACATACATACATACATACATACATACATGCATACATACATACATACGTCTATGAAATTTTGTATATTTGTTTGGAAGCCCTAATAGATCATCATATGTGAATATAATGCAATTCCAATAATATTACATACATACGTATCGAATTGATAACCTCCTTTTTTTTGAAGTCGGTAAAAAAAAATGCGGTAGCATTTGATTGCCAAGTAAAAATAAGCTTTTACCCAGATTCGTATAATTTGACTGGGCTGTGGTCTGGCACCCACTGTCCACTGGTGGCACGGCACGACAAGGGATTTTTGTAATACTTACAGATGATCTCGAATCTAATTAAACACTGTTAACAAAAACATTTCATTAATACGTCACAGCCTGCTTTGGTTTCCTTCGGCACGTTCTGGCATGCCGCATTGTGAACGCTAATCACGATAAAATAAGATTTCAAATCATTTGCGCTTCCTAAAATTCCTTGTCGTGTCATGCCGCCACGACAGTGGGTGACGGCCCAAACTTAAATTATCACTAACAATAGTAAAGGACAAATTCTCAAGAATTTAACAATGATGCGAAAAGAAGTATACAATTTCAATATTATAGCTACGTCTGTGACCTGCGCCTGGGTCATTTGAATTTTCTTAGCAGGGCGGCGGTATTTCTTTCCGACGTCCTTCAGGCGCCTCCTGACTGTGTCCATTGATATCTAAAACAAAGAAAATTTTGTCAATTTCAATACTTACATGGGATTCTTTCTTTGTTATGAGAAATTATACGGGCTAACTTAACTAATTTGCATTCGCGATTTATTTGCCAAAAATCGTTAACAAAAATGACTTTATGGAAAAATAACTTTAAATCCTACACAATAAAGTTCAGTTTACGCTACAACTTTAACTTTTTCAATAGTGCTAGTCACTCTGAAATCAACTTAATTACCATTAAAATAAAGTTGATATTTCTTTAACTTGAAATAATATTAGCTGAGTCTGGCCGCGCGGTATGCATAAAACCGGAAACATTATTTTGTCTATCAGTGTGGGTCCTGAGTGACAGGGCACCGCGTATGACGGATTGCGGAGCGGATTTACTCGTCGATAACTGTCCTTAGTGCATGCGGGAAATTGATGCGTGCGCGCATGTTTAGTTACGCGTCCATTTAACTTAGGCCATAATAATGTCGATATCAAAACTCAAACGTTTACAATATTTAGAAAGAAGCAAGAAGAAGAAGAAAAAAAAGCAAAAAAAAGAAGAGTAAGAAGTTTAGATTTAGATTTTTTCTTTACCGATGATATATAAGAACGTATGCGCTTAGAGACGATTTTGTATGAAATGCGTGCATTCAGGGTCTCCGAATCTGAATTCCTGATCAGGAAACCGGACGTGTGCGACCGGCCTAATGCGCCGTTCATTCCGCCTGCGCGGTGCGCCGCCTTCACTCAGGCAAGACGCACACTTAGGGAGTAGGTATTATTTTAATCAATTTTGTTATTATTTTTAAGGAAACCATGTTTTATGTTAGTGATGAATAAGCTAAGGTGATAGGTAAGTGTGATTACAAGCTACACATGGACTCACGCTGTAAGAAGTTGAGGTTACTCGTGTGCTCAGAAAAGGATCGGCAGAGTGTGCAGCGACCATAGCCGCATCGTCTGCCGCCCCGTAGTGGCTCTCGCGTAAAGTTGGCGGTGGTGGGCTTCAATGCTTCCACTTTCTTCCCACCGCCGAAGCCCGAAGTAAACTGTTCTTTTCTGGAACGAAACAAATAGCTTAGTTTATTTGCCCACGATTACTCAATTACTATAAGGCAAAGAGGCCCTTGATTTTAAGCCACTTTTACCTACATCTAATTTTCTCTTGGCTCTGACACTATAAAGCCCTGTTTTATAGGGTTCCGTACCCAAAGGATAAAAACGGGACCCTATTACTAAGACTTCGCTGTCTGTCCGTCTGTCTGTCACCAGGCTGTATCTCCAGAACCGCGATAGTTGTCGCAGTTGAAATTTTCACAAATTATGTATTTCTGTTGCCGCTATAACAACAAATATTAAAAACAAAATAAAATAAATATTTAAGGGGGGCCCATACAACAAACGCGATTTTATTGCCCTTTTTTGATCGATATCAATAGGTAGTGGTAACAGGTAGGCACATGAAATATTCACAAAATACTCAGTTGTATTTTTACTTTAATAATAAGTAATAAAATTAAAATAAAATAAATATTTAAGGGGGTCTCCATACAACAAACGTGTTTTTTTCGGCGTTTTTGCCTTGTGGTACGGAACCCTTCGTGTGCGAGTCCGACTCGCACTTGGCCAGTTTTTTATGTTCTGTATGCCTAGGCGATCGTTACAATTTCATTATATTGTGTAGCCTATGTAATCTTCTTTCGTATTAAGTAACAACATTTATCCTATCTATAATAAAAAAAACTTTCTAGAACATTAATTTACTAAAATCGAACTTTGGCATGTTTTCATTACTTATACAAAATTCTTTCTATCTCTAAACCCGTTGACCGATTTACATCTTAATTCAAACGGGAATATCAGTTTTAAACATAATCCTCTCATTTGACACTAAAATCACGCAAATATTCCTATAAACAAAAAATCACGTTTTCAATTTAAGTAGATACAAGTTACGTAAAGAACTATTCTGCCTATAATTTTTCTTCACATTAACCTTGCGTTCCGAGTTAGGAAATAATCGATGTGAGCGTGCTTAAACCCGTACCGAATTAGCGTGAGCGCGATAACGATGTCCCGTGAATCGTCATAGATGACGTCATGACATGCGCCATCTTGCGATAACGCCGACCCTAGAATAATATCACCGTGAGCGCTGTCAAAAATGACAGTGTGTGTGTGAGGATGTGTCAGTGTGTGTTTTGTTTAGATTTGCATCTTAACATAAAATTAAACTAACGTGGCATTTTCGAAATTGTGCTTCTGGCTGATAGTCGCCACCTAACCAAAGAAGAAGAAATGTGGTGTTTATTAGGAAATAGGTACTGTGTAATAATATCGTTTTTACATTGAGTAAGCACTGTGAGCGCGTTCACGGGGGCGCGGGCGTTCCGAATTGTGGACAGCTCTCAGCTGTCATAATCGTAATACCTAAATCGGAACGCATGTGAGATGATGTGAGCGCTGTGAGCGATTATAGCTAATTCGGAAAGCGGCCTAAAATTCTCAAAAATTGCTGTCAGATACCTACTACGAATACTATTAAAAACGATATTCCTATTCTATCACTTTTAATAACATTCACTATTCGCACACCCGGCGTTCGTTGCATAATTGCGTAGGTACCGGTAAACGCGGGTTACTTTAGCTCTGGGGGGGAACTTTGGGTCAATACAAAAAAGGGTTTTCTATTTTCTATTGTTGTATAGGGCTACATTGGCTCAATGCATAAATATTGTTTTTGTGTCGACAAAATCTGCAGGTCAAGTCAAACTAACCCTCTTCAAAGAACAACATTGGCTCAAAAGTAAAAAAAAAGAAAATATACACATACCTATATTTTGTAAAACAAATATTTAAAATGCTAAGAACTCCACCATAATCCCTACTATCAAAGGGTTTCTAAAAAAAAAGTAATTAAACCAAATTCAAAAACTCAAAATTGTGAAATAACTTTAATTTCGGAAGTCGGTGTCTTGGGATCTTTATTTTAGTTGTAGTTTTTTGCCACAGACATTTGAAATTAAAGTTATTTCACAATTTTGAGTTTTTGAAGTCGGTTTAATTTTTTTTAAATTACTTTTTTATTTTGATATTTTTAGTTTTAAGTAAAAACTGGAATATTTGTTTGTAATAAGTAGGCAATAGTTTTGTTTTAAATATTGCACTAGAATTTGACCAAGGTTTTGAGATGTTTTCCCTTTGACACTACACCCGTAGCTCGTATCAATAAGCCAGGTCGTCACACTTACACGTATTAGTCCATATCTTGAAAATGACTGACTCGATTTAGATGAAACTTCCACTATTCCCTAAGTTGAAGTAAATGTAAGCCAATACAAAAAAAATGGTCACGATCCGATTAATAGTTGCGGAAAAATGCATGGACAAACATACTATTACATTATACGTCTACAAAATTTTGTATATTTGTTTGGAAGCCCTAATAGATTGTCATATGTGAATATAATGCAATTCCAATAATATTACATACATACGTGTCGAATTGATAACCTCCTTTTTTTTGAAGTCAGTAAAAGATGAAAAAATTAGCTAAAGTAACCTGCGTTTACGGTATTTACTTTAAAATCCAATCACTACTACTGCCGGACGATTCTGTAAAAATCTCACCGTGAAAACTTAGGTGATGTGAGTTTGTTTTTGCTAGGGATTGACACTATTGACAGCTCACTCCACGCTCACTTCACCTAAGTTTTCACGGTGAGATTTTTACAGAATAGCACCGCTGGAATAACTTTTGTTTAGAATGTTCCATGACCAAGGGCTGATTTTTCAATCGACAGATAATTTTTGTTTTAGAATATCATTGGTTATTGTAATAAAATTGACATCTGACAGTTTTTGTAAGTATTGAAGAAATTGTCAAAAATTCAATATTATTCCTCCAATAGTAAAAAATTGGCTGGCTAAAAAATTAACTGGCGTTGGAAAAATCAGCCCTAAATGGAATCAAAAACAATAAGTTCATCGAATTATGCTCACGTAGGTATAACTCTGAATTTAAGCTTTCACGGTTACCTACCCTACAGCGCGCACCCATCATTAGGAAAGAACCGCCCCTAAGACGACCTACTGACCCAAAGAGATACCTACCTACCTATCCCTTCTATTAATTCGAAAATTCTATAGAAAAACACCATTGACACATTTTTTCAATACTAACCTTTGTTTATTTTATTTCACTTTAAAAATTATAAATACAAAAAATATTACTCACCGTTATCGTCGTCTACCGACAAATATCAATCACCCGGCATGATCCACTCAAAAACTTTGGTAAAAATAATTAAAAAACGCAGTCAAAAATGTCTGGGGACAGAAGACATCCCGCCGGGCACACAACGCATAGTACCACACAACACGACTCCAAGTGACGTACTGAATAAACGTCAAACGATCTCGGGAGCGGTGGGTGTGGCTTATTCCTAGTGAGACATGATAATTGGCTGCCAATTCTTAGTATGTGCAACCATTGGGCAATTTTAGAAACGTTGAAAACTCCACCAATCATAGCAAGGATACTTTCTTTCTAACACTATACGACGCGTCGTAGTTATAGATATGTATAGAGTTTACATTGATGTGCTGCCGTCTGTACATTAAGCGACATCGACAATATCCCTAAGGCTACCGGAGTGGCCTTAAAATCGAAAGGTCATCGGTTCGATTCGTTGAACCGTTGAGGTGATCACACTCCTATAAGCACATTCACCTATTTGAAGGCTAGCTTTATTGTATCCTTGTTTATTAGAAAGGGTATTATTAAAACGCGCTCATTAATTTCATTATTTGTTAATGAGGATACATTATCTATCCAACCTGCAAGCGACCCGATATTGTTTAATTAGAATATTGTCCTCTCTGAAAAGGTAGGAACCCCACATTAAAAAATGCAGCGTCACCACCCATTAAGGTCATCTGTTCTCAAGAATATTACAAATCTGGCTAAGTCATTAATACTAAGAACATTATAAAGCCAGTTTGAACTAACTTAAATAACATATCGATTACAATCATGGCAACGTTGTATTTTGCCCTGGAGCGCTATAATTAGATCTAATTGTATCATTTCCTTGGCCAAAGCCATTCAGGAATTCAAATTAGGTTTCTATTCATATCTGGCATTAGAACCTACGTAACTAGGTGGGAAACTGGCAACACTGATTAAATTATCTGGATCGTTAGCACAAAGCGCCCTGGTTTCAATCAATCAATGGGATGATATAATTTGTGAGGGTAGACGTTTACACTGGGGATATGTCTACGGGGAAGGAGTAATTACCATCATCATCACCTTTTCCGAACTATGTTGGGGTCGGCTTCCAGTCTAACTGGATGCACCTGAAATACCAGTACTTTACATAGAGCGACTGCTTAGTGCCTTTCTGACCTCCTCAACCCAGTTATTGGGTAATACGAAACCACTTGATAAGACTGGTTGACAGACTTTCGGGCTTCTGGCGACCCGTAACGACTGTCAAAGATCCACGAATTATAGCCGGGACCAACGGCTTAACGTGCTTTCCGAAAGGAGTTAACTACCGTCATATGATTAACAGTTATACAAAGTCAAATAATTTATTTCAAATAGGCACATTAACATTACAGGATGTTTGAGATAGGTCAGCGGGATAGTCCGAAAGGGTTACCGCTGGCCCGGAACATAAAGGGCTAAAGAAGGAACACGGGTGGGTTTTAGTCAGTAAGAGTCTGACACTCCCTTCCGCTTCACCCAGAACGGGAGGAATTTGAAGATTTCCCATCCCCAAAAATAAAATGGCGCCTACTTTAATCGTTGCAGCTATAGGAAAACGTTCTTAGGACGTTCCCATTTTTGAGTAATTAAATTACATTTTCAAATTTCGGAAAATTGTACAGATGACGATTAGGTACACATTAGGTACAACCTGACGCTGATTTCCAGCTGCAACCCATGTTCATACGTATTATCCAAGATAAAAATACTTTCCCTCGTCAAAGCAAAGCTTACAACGTCAGAAGAGGACTTAGAACATAATAACACTGCATTAAGAAAAACACTAGAAAAACAAATCAGTGCAAACAAACATAAAAGTAAAGCATCACAACTTCACAAGACAGTGGGTGACGTGAAGCACTTGTTCTAACGTATGCCCCGAGGCAGTTTACTCATTCATGAAGTTTTATAAGAAGTCCCTTCGGCGGGAAAACCATAAATTGTTTACATAAACAGGACGTAGCAGCCGAGGGTTGGGTCTTGCCGACATTAGGATTTTAGAAAAATAATCAAGAGTAAATAATTTTACAAACAGAGCGCTGACGTGACCATAGTTTGTAGCAGTTGCAGTGTTGCCAAAACACGTGGAAATTGCAAAAATAAACACTGAAAAAGTTTTAACGAACGAGTCTCTGGTTTTAACAAGTTTAAATTGAGATCCCATTCGACATAGTAGTTCTGCTAGTATCACATGTACCGATGTACGTTTAAAAGTGCACAGAACTGTCGAGAACCCTATTCCATCATGTTACGTTGTTAAAGTTTTATGTGATAGCGAGGCAAGCGATTATAACTTTAATAGTTTGAACTAACATGTTTAAAGCGAGGATATTCCCTAGATTTAATACACATACTGCGATGTGCGATTTACATAAAAATGTTAAGGTTTTCCTTGTGCATTATGGTGGAGAATGGGATACAACAAACTTTGAAATTGTATAGCCCGCGTCGAGAGGCAGGTCTGTTGAATACATTTACTTTGTTGAGAAACACAAAATATTTGTCGTACTTATCAAATCTTTGCTGTTACAACATAAAGCCATTAGGGAATTATTTAATTAATCTTCTAGTCTATGATTTTATACAGGATTATAGTATTACGGAATCTACGTAGGAATTAAGTGTAACATACTAAATTGAAGTGGCCTCTAGAGGATTTAATCTGTGTGGATTAGGTTTATCGTTATATGGCACATGTTTGCAGTACCTACAATCTCCATGTATGGCTAAATATTGTATCCGTTTATAGCACAGCTGTGTGTAAATACTTGCTTCTGTTACATAAGACATGGCGCATGTAATGTAACTTTGATAACGGTATTTCGGTAACAGGTATGCGGATATTTGTATCGGTATGTGCTAACACTTTGACCTTTTTGTGGTTTTACTTATTTTACACAGATGACGGTTACGAGATACGGATATACAATGCGCTTTATTTGTGAAACTAGCTGCTGCCCGCGACTTCGTCCGCGTGAAATTCGTTGTTACCCCGACCCACCCCTTCGCATCGCATCGCCTGCCCGCGCTATTACCTACTTCGTTTTCGCTTATTGTGCTTTCTGACTTTTTTTTGCTCCTAAGGGCCCTAGCTTAAGAATTTGGCTACCAAATACAAAAATAATTTTTGAAATCCGACAGGTATTTCTAGAGATTAACTCGTTCAAACAAACAAACTCTTCAGCTTTATTAGTGTAGATAGATATATAGTAGGCGCAAACTCTTTGAAGCTTTTGCTAGTTGAATTGTGTGCTTTATTGCGCGACATAGGTACACGAGAGGAACATTCCTTGTTGTCATAATCCTAACGTATGGAAGGCATGTGCCCTCAGCCCTGCATGTGTATTTACCGAAGTTTATTTACACGTGTCATACATCTTCGGCGCCATACGCCATGCTTCATTTCGACGCCATTTATTTCAACAAACTCGTTATACTTAAGGGGACTACAGGACCTAAACGGAAAAACGCAAGTTTTATATTATTATAAACAAAATCAGAAAAATATATCATATTCTTGAGGATAAATACTAGGTAGATAGTGTGTTGGAAACATAATACAAGTAACTTGATACGCATACGATAGAAAAAAGTCATGAAGGTACCTCTAAAATCTTTCTTTTTACAATAAAAACCATACTAATATACATACAATCATTCTGATCTTTTGTCAGATTATTCTACAAGTAACATACTAAAGTACTAGTGTTTTAATTTTTTAGTCCAAACAATAGATTTTTTGTAAATAGATAATTGCTTCATATTTTGCAATAAATTCCCAGCGTTGTGTCATCGCGCTTCTCTTTCTTTTCTATACAGTCCGAGAGTGACTGCGCTTTAGGCCATGTAGTCCCCTTAAATGATTGATAAATAAATCCGGTAAGTTATGTATTTTTGTGTTGAAACTAAGTGACTTTCGCAAACAAATCATGCTTTATAAGTCAGACGGTGACAGAATGAGGTAATGCATTTTTTGAGAGTAATCGATTTACATCAATCTTAATAATTTATGTTTTTTTTTTTAAGTTTACGACCATCTGGTTTGTTTTCTTTTTGTTCAACAATTTAAAAAATTACTTGTAAGTTATGCTATAATAAAAACAAAATTACCATGAATTTTCCTTTCTAAATAAAAGTAGGCTAGTACCTAATCGGTCTTCATATTGCATTCGTCTTTATCGATCGAGTAGGTAGGTATACATCCAATGATCCAAGTTTTTTTTACAAATAAACGTTAAGAATAAAAGTCTTACGGTATGCTGAAAGAATTATTAGTAAACAACGAACCGCTGAAGTTTCTAAATTACACCGACATCGAGACTTTGAAAGCAGTTAACTCATATTCGAATACCCAAATTATTGAACACGCTGTTTAACAACATTAAAAACTTTTTCATTGATGTTGGTGCGAATATTTCGAATAAGAACCAATAATAAGTACTTATTATATTTTTGTTGGAGTTTGAGGAGGGAGGAGTAACTTCTAATTCCTCTAACTCATTATTTTGTATTCCTCAATTTTATTTCGATAGCAGCATCAATGACGAAGAAAACCGACACGTGCCTATGTTTATCCATATCTATAAGTACATACTAATAATAAAGCTTAAGAGTTTGTTTGAACGCGCTAACCTCTGGAACTTCCAGTCGGATTTGAAAAAATCTTTTTGCATTTGATAACCCAATTCTTGAGGAAGGCTATAGGTTATTTAACATCACGCTAGGACCCTCAGGAGCCGAGCAAAAAGAAAAAAGTCAGAATGGACGCTAAGCGAATACGAAGTGTTGCGACGGGGTGGGGGGTACAAGAAATTTCACGCGGATGAAGTCGCGGGCTGAAGCTAGTTATAAAATATAATGTGTAAATATAATCAACAAAGCTAATAGCTGTAATAATGTGAAAAGTAAATGGTTAAATATGTAACTGTAATGATTAGTAACAAGCAGGTAGGTTGGTAACATTTCTCTAATTATCTTAATTAACAGCTGCGAGTAAATGTCCGCTGTAGACCGTTGCCCTCTGCTCGACATATCTCCATCAAAGATAAACCGGTTTTTATCTACAGCAAAAACCGGGAGAATTTTTTTTTAACGAGATTACGTAAACAAGTAATATAAAGGGAAGCTCAGATAAAAAACTTTCTTTCAGCAAAGAAAAGTCTTTTATGAATTTATCGCGAGGAAGTCGAGGAACACATAACATTTTGTACACGAATGAGCGTGAAATGAGTTTCTCTCCAAAGATATCGTATTCAAAATCAAATTCCCTATTTGTAGAAATGTAGACAGTCCGAATAATGAGAAGGAAATAATGTAAATTGCTGATTCAGTAGAAGTGACAATGAATTTTGCGACACGCTGTGACAATGAATTTTCATCGTTTTATTTTTATTTTCTTTATTACCCGAACGCGGCAAAATAAGGGATGTTATTCATTTAAATAAGGTTTTCTACACTGGCCTAATCTTTCTATATTAATTTGTATAATCTATTGACGATTTCTTCATAAAACAACATATTATCTCATCGATCTATTTAACTAGGTACGTAATGCATATCATAGCAGGCATAGCAAAACATAATTCTAGTGTTTTTTTTAAGCTTTACATCTAAATTAATAGCGATTATTAAAATCAAAAGTCTGATTAAAATAAAAAACGTCCGATATAAATCAAATTATTCTTGCTTTTTGTTTTTTTTTAAATGCATGATTTTTATCAACTCTTTACGTAAGTAACCATAGTTTACCTTCGGCCTTCATACCTATGTCAAGTCTAAAGGGCCGTTGTATACCCAGTTATTTGAGCGTAATTACGCGTAATAACACGCAAATCAACGTGAACTGTGTTGTATTCATGAATGTATCTAGATCGACGATTAACGCGATTGTGCCCATAGACAGTTTGCCATAGAGTAGCTAGCCAGCTAGTGTAGTTAAATTAGTGTACAGTCACGAGCAAAAGTATGTATACACTTGGCTTTATTCAAAGGCGATTTTCTCCTTTATTTTTGAATGAAATTTTATATTAGTAGGAACATAGTATTTTCGGATCCATTGGTATATGTAGTGTGGTATTTCAACGTTGCATTCGTTATTTTGTAAAAAAAAAACACAATTTAAAGTTGGCAAGTGTTGACATATTGGTGCTCGTGACTGTACTCGACGTTCGCGGTGGCATTGGCATGGTGTTCGAATGCAGAATACGTCAGGGCGCGGTAAGTAGCGCAAATAAGGTTTAGATGCGTTTGATGTAAGATGAATCGAATGACCAACAAAATAAAAGTAATTTTGCAGTTTTAATTACATGCACGGCTCAGTGGAATAATTTTAAGGTATTTCTTTAGTTGATTGAATTCTCTTTATTATCATTAAATAAAATATGATAGTTTACGCTCAAAATTTTGAGAATGTTCTATCATGATACTATTTTATTTTTATGAAAAGTCTTTTCTCTAAACAACTCAATTTTTGTGCGACTAAAAACTGAGCGTTTTACTGTGTCCTAACCCCTATGTTTTGGCAGCGCCTTAATGCAACGTGTAGTAGGAAGGAAATTGATTGTTCATTTAAATGCCACTCAAAAATGAATTTGTCATTGGAGAATCATTGCCGATATGACGTCAAACGGGATTTCCAATTGACCACTGTCGCGGTCCACCGTTTGTGCATACTTGTCTTCGACTTCACTTTTCTTACGACTCCTTGGTGTGCACTTATTTTGTTTTAGAACACTACACTCGCTGATTCATTGAAACAAACACTTGTTCAAATGTGGGCCATTTCAGTACAATGTAGTGTAATGTACACACAGCTGCATTAAGTAGTTACCCCACCAAAAGACATGTACGTTCAAATCCGTGATAGGCCCAAGTTGGTTTTTGTATTTTGCAAAAACATTTTATTTTAAATAATGTATTGTTTTAGTGAATAAATAAGTTTAAGTAAGTTTTTTGACGTGACAACGTCTTAAATTAGGTTGCGACTGGGAGTCACTTATGAAAAAGTGTAACGCTCGGTAACGTTACGATGAGTCACCGAACGAGAGAGAGGCCCGCCGAATGCCTTGCGTCTCTCTCCCACTCAACTATGATCGGATGATCGGTCGTTGTCACGTAAAATCTTCGCCCGTAAAACCGACTTTACAGGCAACCATTTTTTTTTTTTTTAATTCTGTTTTTATTATTGTTTTTTTCAATAAAACAATACTTTTGCGACGACAAGCAACAATAATAGGGTTAACATTTACGACAACTTATTCATCGTCTAAATAGACTGGAGGTTTCAAGACCGCTTACCGTGCATAAGATTGGAAGTTCAAATCCTATATAGGCACGAAATGTGCTTTTTGTTCATTATATTATTTTGATTTATTTTTCTATTTTGTTTTAAGTAGTAATTATTTATAAAGAATTAAAAAATCAAGAAAAATAAAATACTTTATTAATCATTTATTAATATTTATTATTGCTATTATTTAACAAAACTATGATCTTATTTTACAACAAACAGAACAACTATTTTAGTTCTCATAAAATCAGAAATCATTTAAAAAAATTATTGATAAAATTAGTAGTCGTTTACTCTTCGCCGTTTTAAGTGAACGTATACAAAGTTATAACTTGAAGGTATGGATTAATTTTATAAAGACAACGTAAGTAAGTAAAATTAATGGATACCCTCAAATTATAACATCTTTCGATTAGACAGGGACCTAAAGATATAATGACTCAGCCGATAGTAGATAACAATTTCATCGCAATTCGTATGGGCTCGCTGGCTAGTTCGTCAAACTGCCGGTATGAGTATGACGACGTTCGGTGATGCGATGGTTCGAATCCGAGTCAACACAATGGACTCTTTTTGAAGTATTCTTTAGATTATTCGTAAGGAATTCAATGTTGTAGCAGTGTAACATTTTAAAACTTGAGGGGTTAGGAGATAGTGACGCTTTCTGTACATTCATCACTTTCAAATGTAGAACAAGGAAACCACTTCTAAGCGGTAATTCTCTTATTTTAAGAACGTTCACAGTCTGATTTCAGTGTCCATCTGTCAAAAATACAGCTAATTTCCCAACATTTTTGACAAGTTTTTGACATTGATTGTCACTGAGATGGGATTGCGACTAGATTTTAAACGTTTTTAATTACGGGAATTGGCCTTATGATTAATTCTACGTATTTATTACTCTAGAGATTTAAAGTTTCGATTGAATTTTATAGCAGACGAAGATGTCCTAACTTTGGCGTGCTCAGTAATTAAGTTATAATAATTTTATTACTAGATGTGGCAAAGTCTGAAGTTTCTTTAACTTTGAATAATTTTGTTATGTAGATTATGAGTCACTCTGCTTAAGTCATGATTCAACGGCGGATATTGTCATCAAAATTCATGAGAATCCTCATTACTAAAAGGGTGAAATCACAAAAATATAGGTGAAGAAATTGAGGTTAACCCATCACTTTGAAGTCACAGAACAAAATATTGCTCAACACTGCTGTGCATTTTACCATGACGTCATATAAACTGTTATAGGGTTTTTTGTAGTCTGGATTTGTACCCGGTTGATGGCAATAGTGGCCAGCAGTGGTGGCCAAGTGGTGACGGCCACGACTTACGAGTTGTAGGTCGTAGGTTCGAACCCAGACAGGCGCTTTACTTTGTGTAAATTATAACATCGCCACTGCTCTCAAAACGGTGAAGGAAAACATCGTGAGGAAACCGGCATGTCCTAGAACCAAAAATTCGAAGACATGTGACATCTACCAACCCGTACCGGGCCCGCGTGGTGGATTACGGCCCACTCCCCCTCACAGAGAGGAGGCCCGTGTCCCAAGTCCCAACGGTGGGAACATTATAGGCTGATTATGTATGATGGCAATAGGCTCGCCCCCTTTGTCCCCTTGTGTTCCCATGCATACACGAGACTTTAACATAACTGGCAAAATGTGGGTCTACCTACTATAATAGGTACACCCCTGCCCAACCCTTCGGAGAAACAAGGCGTGATGTTATGTTATGTAATATATTGAAGCTTTGTTCAATATGAAGTTACTGACCATAATGGGGCTCTTTATCGTGTGGTATGTTCCCGTTGGGCTCGAGCCGGTCAAGGCACTCCTCAGAGTACCCGTTGTAAGGCAACTTCCCACGACCGCCACCGTTCTGCTGACGCCCACGACACTCGCTGCCGTCGCCGTCAGGCTCGTCTTTTGTTGCTGCAACAAAATTAACACACTGTTAACACAAATCAACAAACACAAAAAAAAAAATCGCACGTACATACAGCGCAGCGCTTCGAAACAGAGCCTAAATTAATTGTAACGTTTTGTATTCCTTTTAACGCGAACTTTCAAAAAGCTTAAACGGAAAATGGTTAGTTCCGCTGCAATTTATTTTATCCCACCGACTACCGAAACTCATTCAGAATTTGAAGAGCAGAGTCACGGAACCGTATATAAAACCGTTAATCAATTATGTACATACATGTAGACACACAGTGTATAATGGTATTACTTCCCGACGCGGTTCAGAGCCAAGATCATTACGGGTTGACAAACGACACTCGGGTTTCAATTGAGAGAAACTTCGGCAAAGCCCATTTCGGCCACTCGACAGATGAATTTAATAGCATTGTGAACCTAACAATGAATCGTAACTACAAATATTTCAATGCGGCGTCGACACTTAAATGCAGAGCTGTAATGATGGCCGGGGGACCCTACAAAGGCACGGAATTTACAAGCAAACTTTTACAAACTAGGTTCACTGAAATAACCCCGGAAACTACAAACAGTAACGAGAGAAACCGACATTAATTCGTCTGCATCTAGAGACTCATTAGTGGAAATGGAAACTATAGATGGAGAGTAAAAAGATAGAAAGGGCCAACTTGACCTAAAAATGTGGATAAAATGTACAAGTGCAAAAAGATTTTATAAAAAGGAGGCAACAAAAAATAATTAGGGAACGTAAAATTGCAAGAAATGGTTGACAGAATAATTCTGTTAGTGTTGCGGTAGGTCGTGGTAAATAAATTGCACATGATGATGTGCCAGAGTTCCTGATCGAACTCAATTGTCGCAGTTTCAGTATGCACCGTTTTGACAGGTTAATTTATTGAATAGCATCAATGAATATATTGGGCAGCGAGGCGCTACCACGACATATTGCATTTACATCATGAATGTTTAATTTCAGCTTTATTCTTGATTGTTATTAATTAAATTACGGCTGCGGTGTTCTGCATGAAATTAATGGATCGGTTAATAATAACCGTATGCCTAATATTTATTTCGGCCTCATAATAATTATTATCTAGCATTGCAGGAGTCAAAGATTTTTTTTCAACCCATCGAAATATACATATATCTGACTTGACCCAGTACATTATCCAATGTTCAAATAAGTTAGCAACTAATTTGCATATAACAAGCCTCCAAGTTACCCTGGAGCCATACTGTTCTGAAGACAGGATATGAAGTGACAACTGGCGCCAAAGGCCACCAAACTTTAATTAGCTGCACCCCGGAACTTAGCCGGCAACTTGGTAAGGCTGTCTTATTATTTTATAGCACATAGTTGGAACATAAATTGTCTGCAAAGCATTTTATACATTAAAGGGGAAACTTCAACTTCGTTGAAACTCAAAAAATTTGCACAGTTTCACAGTAAGAAAAGTTGTGAAAAATTTAGAAAATTTATCAACTTTAAGGCGAGAATTCGATTAAAAATAAGTGCCACGTCCTCCTGAAATATCTCATTTATTCTCTAATCAATATGCAGGACCGCAATTACATGTGAAACTCCATTATTACAGGGGACGTACACGTCAGCACTTATTCATGACAAATTACGCGGACAATTTGCCGCAGCCTCGATTGCAAATTAGTAAATTAACTCTGCGCCTCGTGCACATTAATTATGCATTCCCCACAGTTTCGCGCATCTCCAAAACAAGAATTAGCCATCTGGCGTCTCAAAGCAACACGGGCATACTTTCTTGACCAAGATATTATCCATCATTTTGGCGCCAGTAATAACTTTATACATTGTTTTAAGCGCTGCCCATATTCATCTTGAATGCAAATTAGTGAATACTTGTGCGGTTGTAACTTTATACGTACATAAAGCCAAGAACATGTGGAACATGAATATAACTTCCATGCAAAATTTGCGTCGAGATTGCGAACACAATCCTGGAACAACGAGGCTTAACTTTTGTCTCAAACGCTCACAATTCAGATGCAGCTGTTAGCGGAGAGAGGCACAAATTTCTATAGCACTATTTTACGTAGACACAAAGTAAGGCGACAACCGGTGCCCCGGGGCGGTCGGGTTTAATTGAGACGCGGTTGTGCATTCCTCTTGCGCAACTCACGTGAAACAATTTTACACACACAATTTATTCTCTTTAGAGCCACGTACCGTGCATTGGCTCAGCCTCGTAAGCCTCGGGAAGATCAGAACGAGCGGAAAGTTCCGAGTGGAATAACGCACGAGTCAGATTACGTTATTGAATTCTCAATTCTTTATTGCGTACCATAATGTATATAGTTGGTATGGAAATAATTATATTAGTCACAATTATGGACCCTGTCGGGCACAGCATAGATAGTAGGAGAGAGGAGGAAGAACACTGTTTAATGCGATAAATTTTATATTAGTCAAGTAGTTAGTAGTTATATTATTTTATTTATAGAATTAAATTTACGAATTATAATATTGTTTCAATACATTTAATTAATTAGTAAGAACTTTATAAAAAAAAAAAAAAAATTTTTTTTTTTTTTTAGCAACTATTCATTATTGTTTTATTTACTTATTATTATTTTAATTTATTACGTAATTAATATTTATTATTAATATTATTTCTTTATTTATTTATTTTTTATTCATTATAATATCCCTAAGGCAAGTTATTTTTTGGATGCTTCTTATTCATTTGTATTGGAGTATTCATTTGTAAAGTCTATTCAGCCTGTTTCAAATTGATGTTAATTCCAGTTAAACAAAAATTAACTTTATTTTAATGGTAATTAAGTCGGTTTCAGAGTGATTAGCACCATTGCAAAAGTTATTAAAATTATTAAAATGTTTGAGGTTGTATGGTAGGAATTAAAGTTATTTTTCCATAGACTCACATTTGTACATATTTATGGCAAATAAATCGGGAATGCAGATTAGGTACAAATAGGTAATTATGAAGTTACCTACTTATAATCTATCACTTAAGTATTCGCTTATACTATAATAGCATTTGCTTACAAGGAAAAGCTTCAATTTATTGATAAAAATGTTATATTTATTTAAATTCTTTATTATTTCGGGTAACTTATTATAAATTTTTATGGACATAACAAGGGTACTATTGGAGTGCATTTTTAGTCGCGATGTTGGTAAATTTAGTCTATTTTTATGTCTTAAAGTAATTTTTGTTTGTATGTCCTCTCTTTTTGTAAATAGTTCTGGGTACTTACGCACGAACTTACAAATTTCAAATATATAGAGACAGGGTAGGGATAAAATCTTTAGTTCCTGAAAGTGGGGTTTACAGCTATCAGTCATTTCAATATTTACTAAAATTCTAATTAGTTTTTTTTGTAGGGTAAATAGCGTGGGCGCGTCAGTGCTATTGCCCCACAAGATGACACCATATTTAAGCCATGCGTAGGCGTACGCGTAGTATGTCACCAGGGCAGTTTTTAGATCTGTGGTTTTTTTGATTTCGCGGAGGGCGTATGAAAATTTAGATATTTTTGCTCTTAATTTCTGAATATGGGACTTCCAATTTATATGTGTATCAATGTTTAGGCCTAGTAGGGTGAAATTATCAACTACTTCTAATTTATTATTTTTAAAGCTAAAGTTTATATTTATTGGTATTTTTTGACGAGGGTGGAATGAAATTATTTTAGTTTTATTGAAGTTAATTTCTAGGTTGTGTTCAGTCATCCAATTTATTGTAGATTCTAGTATGGAATTTAATTTATCATTTAAGTAGGTGTTATTTTCGCATGAGGTGAGTATAGATACGTCATCCGCAAACAGGACACATGGCTCATTTATATTATTAGGAAGGTCGTTTACGTAAACAAGAAATAAGAAACACCCTATTACGCTTCCTTGCGGGATGGAGGCGGTGATTTGTTTGCTATCGGATCTGATGAATTCTATTTCGTTTTTGCTGTTATTGTAATGTTCAATTTCAACTATTTGTTCTCTATGTTTCAAATAAGACACAAACCAGTCATAACATTTGCCGCGGAGACCTATACTATATAATTTATTTAGTAATATTTCAAATTGTACTTTATCATACGCTTTAGTCATGTCGAGTAGAAGTCCTATCGCGTATTTTTTATCATTAATGATATCAAGGGCTTTTTGAATATATTTGTAAACGGCCAAGACAGTGGAACGGTTTTTTCGGAAACCGTGTTGGCAGTCATTAAATATATGATACTTTTCACAAAACGCATATACTCGATTACACATGGCTTTTTCGAATATTTTGGAAGCTGTCGGTAAGAGGGCAATGGGGCGGTAATTATTTGGATCAGTTTTAACATTCTTTTTGTGAATAGGCTTTATAAGTGCTTTTTTTAAGAGATTGGGAAAAGCTCCTTCTTCAAATGATTGATTTAATAATATATAAAAAGGTAAGGTTAATTCATCTGCACATTGTCTTAATACGGTAGGTGGAAGTTCATCGACGCCGTGACTTTTTTTGTTTTTCAAATTTTTTATTAAGTTGTTCACCTCATAAGGATCTATTGGACTGAGGAAGATTGTATTCTCTGTCGGGCATACAGCTGGAGATCCTTTCTGTTTACCGGTTAAATTGTTTGTAGCCTCCCCGATAGAAGCAAAAAAATCATTAAACATGTTTGCTACCTCTTTGGGTTCAGAAGTTACGCTATTATTCTTTTTTAGGGTTATGTTACATTTTTCACTTGCTATTTTTTTGTTTGTACGTTCATTAACTATACTCCACATAGTCTTAACTTTATTATTAGATTTAGTCATTTTATTTTTGTAGTGTAGTTTTTTTGCTGTCGTTACTGTCATCTTTAGAATTTTTTCATACTTTTTGTAATATTGAGTTAATATCGGATTTTTAGTTTTAGTCGTTAGTATTTTTAATAATCTTTTATTTTTGCAAGAGTTTTTTATGCTTACGGTGAGCCAATATTTTTTATAGTTTGGTATTAACTTTAATTTTTTTATTGGCATACACTGGTTTAATATGTTGTTAAGTGTGTCATTAAAAGCTTCGTAGTTACTGTTCATATCTTTTTCAGTTGTTATGATATCATGCCAATTTATTTCTTGTAACTTAGATTTAAATTTTAATATATTTGTGTGATTGTAAAATCTTTTCTTCACGTACCAGACGATTTTTTTTCTTTGTTTAGGCAAATTTAAGTGTAAAATAGTACTATTATGGTCTGAAAATCCTAGCTCTTCTACAGTTGTATACATATCTTTGAATTTAAAATTTGTAAATATTAAATCTAAGCATGTAGTTGTGTTTGGCGTTACACGTGTCGGGGTTTTTATGTATTGGGTAAATTTATATTCCTGCATTAAATTTATGAATTGATTTGATTTAAGGTTATCTAATAGTATGTTAATGTTGAAGTCGCCTCCTATAATTATGTTTAGTTTAGAATATTTATTATTTATATATTTTAGAATTAGTTTTAGTTGCTGGTAAAATACTTCTTCCTCTCTTCTGTTCCAATACATAGTTATAATTAATAAGTTTTCTTTGGGCAATTCAGTAGCACATAACTCTAGTACATATTCTATAGATTTATTTGTTATATCACTTCTATGTATGCAGTCTATATGTTCTTGAAGTAGAATACAGACACCGCCGCCTGTTCGGGTAGTGCGACAGTATGATGATGCAAATTTGTAGCCGCTGATCTTAATTAGTTCTAGTTTTTCTTCTGAGAGCCAGGTTTCCGAGATACATATTGCTTTGTAACTAGAATTTTGGGTAATGAAAGCGTCAAGCAAGTGTTGCTTGTTGTTTAAACTTTGGAAATTCTGGAATAGTATTTTAAATGGTAGGTCTTTGTTTGCGAAATGTATGGTTTAAGGATTCATTCGGCATATCCATATGGTGAGATTGGTTAGTGATGCTCATCGTTCTCATATCATTTTCCTGGTAAGTTGTGTCTACATGTTGTGGTTTCATGTTGTGATATTTTTTGTTAACAGGTTTTCCATCTATGTATAATTGATTGTTTCTTATTATTGCGTGGTGGCCGTTTTGCCTAGCCTTAAATAATTCTTCTCTCATTTGAGCCCTTTCTTTTCGTGATTTCGCATCTAAAAACTCTGAAACACCCAGTCCAGTTCCCTGAAAGCACGGGCTGCTGCTGACAATATACCTGATCATTCTTTTACTGAGCAATTCAATTACAAGAGGTCTATTCTTTGTGCCTTTTCTTCCTACTCGATATATATCTTCTATGTAGCCTGATAGGTCTACGTTGAATATATCGCGGAATAGCTCTATCAGTCTGTTATACAGTTCACGTTCAGATTCTTGATAATACTCTGTGAAGCCATAGAGTACCATTTTGTGGTGGTGATTTTCAGTTGTGATTGGTGTTTGTAATGACCGAGTTGATAACTCTCTTACTTCTTTTTTTAAATTTTCGTTCTCTAATTGTAGTGTTGCTACTTTAGTGTTAATGTTTTCTATTTCTTGCTTTCTTTGTTCATTCTGTATAGTTAAGATATTCATTTTGAAGTCAAAATCTAGTTTCAATTCCGTAATGGCTCTATTAATCTCGGTTTGTATTGTGTTCTGTAGTTCGTCAATGATAGATTTATTGTTTTCTTTTAAACGTAATAGTAACAGCCAAATGTAACAGCCAAAAAATAGTAACAGCCAAATGTTCACACGGATAATCCGTGCAAACATCCCATGAATTTAGTGTAAATATGCTAAGAAAACAAGGTTATTGTTTTTTTCCGGATTGGATTATCGTGGGATTAGAAGTGAGTCGGCTAACAGCACGTGTGGCGGCGATAAGCTCCCTCTTATATGTGGTTGGTGTTGTTGAGAACAATGTGCACAGTGCGCACGTTCGTGCCGACGCTTAGGTTCCGTCGTTCGTTTCGATGCAATTAGATAGGTGAGCTTTGTTTCCGTGTTTCACCTTCCCCAGTTCCGGCAGAGAAACTCTTTATCACTCCGGACGATCAATCACTATTTTCTCGAGCCAGATAAGGGATCGTCTGCGATTTGTCAAGTAAGATTGCATTTTCGGAAGGGGAAATCTCAGCCAACTAAATGAATGAGAAGTAATTGCGAATCTGCGACACTGAATTAGAACTAGGGAAACTCGAGTTCACTTCGTTCCTCGCTACAGAATTATCGTTCTCATCAAGACAGCTATCTTGCATCAAGTGGCAGTCATGGATGTAATAAAGCGTAGATTTGCTCTCGGCTCGAGCTCTTGGATAAAACGGCTATTCCGCCGCCGCATTACTGCTGCGTCGAATACGAGAAATTCCGGCACACACGCTGAATAACGCGGTGCTTTCTTTTGTAGAATCACGTCTTTGTCTTGAAGTTAAAATTAAACGCAAGTTCTAGTAACGTTACAAGCTCGTTATGTCGCCGTGACTCATAAAATATAATACCGCGATCACGAGCGTAACTCGGAAACTATTCGACTTGAGGTCATACATAGCACATAACTTATGTGTTTTATTGTCGTATGAAACAAAGGCACCGTATCGCACGTAACATAATGTTTGAGAACACTAAATAAACGCAGACTCCACCTACAAGTTTGTACTAAATCTACATGCTATGTAAATATTTTCTAAACCGTACCTAAACTACTATTCCCCGGTGTGTGTAACAGCAACAATTTGTGAGTCTAACCCGAAGCTATTTCATAAAACGACAAGACTTGCAAATTCTAGAGCAAATATAGTCAGTTGGCTGTTATGAGTGACAATCTGTTCTGCTAAAGTGGACGAGGAGCGGCCATAACACTGTAATATTGCATTTAATACCGAAGATGGTGTCCTATTACGGAAATGAATAGCATGACCAACGAGCTGCGACCTTGCGTACACTGCGGTTTCATCATTATTATCTAACTGAAAGCATGTATTTTATCGTAATGGTTCAGGTAAAGGGTAGGTAATCCAGGAGATTTATTATGTTATTTTGATATTAATTTGAAATAGTTATAAATAATACTTATATATCTATCTAATCTAACTAGCCTGTACTGTCCCACTGCAGGGCAAAGGCCTCCCTCTCCCTTTTCCACACAATTCTGTCTTTTGCTAGTGCCGGCCAGTCCTTACGGTAGGAGTCAAGCTCGTCCCGCCATCTTCGTCTTGGCCTGCCGCGATGGCGTCGTGCGTTTAGTTACTTATATATGAAAAAGAGAAATATAAGTAGTTGAAACTATGTCTCTATGAACTTTTGCGTTAACGCTGCAGTAGACGAAGGACATCGTAATATTCAAATATAAATATATAAATATTTGGGATTAACTGCATTCTATAAGCCGTTTTACATCCAAGGATACAACAAAAGCTACACGTACGTACACCATAAGTAACAATATTATAAAGTCCACTGAAAAGAAGAAAAAAACATACACTATGGAGATTTAAACAATGAAACAAAGTTTATTCGAATCTTCAACCAGCCATTACTTAACAGTAACGCTGGCTGAAAGAGCAAACTTGGTAAGTTTGTTGGAAACACTTTCAAGAAAAATAACACGCCGACAATGGGCGTAAGAAAAACCAAGTTCGCAACAAAAATTTCCTCCTTCAGCATAGTAGGCGAGACGGGTTGCCGCAAAGAGATTACATTTTAACTTGGTTTAATATTAAGATGAGTTCCTGCAACAAACATTCTACGCCGCATATTATTCTCAAATATCCATTCGTTTGCTCGCTGCCAGATTGCATTTGTTTAACAATCTAAAAAACTACATATATACCTATCCTAAAATGAATAAGTAACGTCAATTTTAGATTATTTCTTCGATCCATGAAACGAATAAAATTGATAAAATGTTACTTCCAAGGCGATGATGCTGTAGAAAATTTTAAAATGAGTATTTTAAAAGAAAATAGGAAATACTTTGTCAGCAGTTTTTTGTTATTAGCAAGTTTGCGTCGAAGGAACTAACGAACAGTTAACGTTAATTAATGAATCACTACGTCGCGTCGACGTAATAGCCAGTTTTAGCGCTTTTAATGAAGAAAAAATGTTGTAAGTTTTATGCAAAGGGTTTTACAGGGTACAAATACTTGTACATATTCATTCATGTCTGCGCCAGTGGGTTGTAAAATTTGAGTAGGGTTAGACACACGTCATCGTGTCAAAAATCGAGTCTCGATTTGGATCTCATTATGGCATGGATATTTGCATGAATAAAACTAATCACCTGTCAGTTATTATTATTGTCAATTTGATATCAAGATTGGAAATCATCCGCTGGAAAATATCTGTTTAATCCAAACGTAGAGCGTCCGTGTTATCTCGTCTTTAACATGCCATATTTATGTATAAATGACTAGTAAATAATTTTAAAAAAATTAACCGACTTCAAAAAGAAATTAACTCAAAATCATGAAATAACTTTAATTTCGGAAGTCGGTGTCGGGGTTTTATAATTTTAGTTTTTTGCCACCGACTAATAGTCACGATCCGATTAATAGTTACGGAGATATGCGAGGACAAACATACATACATATGTCTATAAAATTTTGTATATTTGTTTGGAAGCCCTAATAGATTGTCATACGTGAATATAATGCAATTCCAATAATATACATATTACATACATACGTGTCGAATTGATAACCTCCTTTTTTTGAAGTCGGTAAATATATGAATGTCAGGTTTGCAATATTCCTCTCGTCTGATCGTGATCCTGTTCAGTTTCATCGATATCAGACATTACCAATATGGCCAAGAAAGATTAAAGTCAAACAAGTAGTTATATTATTATCTGTCATTCTCCAAGGAAATAATTCTACCTTGAAATTACGTAAAGTAATGTAATAGTTGATTGCGTATTAGATAAACATAATGATACTTAAGTTGATGACACATAAGATTAGATTAAAAGACAATTGCATTTAAGAGCAATGATACTGATGAAGACATACTCTTAATATACAATGCTGTGATTTATTCAAGGCTTATAGATTTGAAAGTGAATAATACTGAAGAAAACAATTCAAATGAAATTGTACAATAAAATCCATGCTGTTTGCTATAGGCTGGATAACACAAAGTCGTACGACAGGATGTCAAAGTTGACGAGGGTAGTAGTCGCGACCCCTGCGGTCAGCGTGGCTTTCAACAGCGACGGCTTATCGCGAATTTCCGATTGGATCGATAGCCACGGCTTGGTGATCTACCTTACAACAGTTAAAACTCACTTTGTGGATTGTGCCACGGTTGACAACATTGTTTGCTTCGATGGCAAGGATTTGTTTTCGATTGTGGTGTCATAACTTTTGACATTGCTGCAATAGGGTTGTTACGACTTTAGAATTATCGAAGACAGAGGGGTGAGGATTGTCTATGATATGCCTGCGTAATGAAACTAAATTATGCAGAACCACCAATGTATGAATGATTTAATGTTTGGTACAGTGAGCGGCACGAATCTTTAGCGCTCGAAGAAAGAGCTCCGATGGGACTTTTCACCATATATTTACAATGCGCAAACCGAGCCCCACTCTTTAATCGAGCACTCGAGATTCGCGCCAGTCACTGTAGAAGACTAGGAGCACTTAGGTGCTCGAATACACGTGCAGTGTTTAAATACTATAAACCTTCGTATACCACAAGCCTCCGAGTAATAGTCATAACAAATAAAGGTAGTTGTACTGTAGTATGTAAACAGGAAGAAATAGCTAACATTACTCATGAACTAATAATCACGTATTTCAAAATTTTACGAACTACACGGAAAATAAACATCGCAAACTGCATTTTCTTTCACGCCATTATTTCACCGTGGAAATACCAATTAGGTAGCGCTATATTGACGATCACTGTGACCAAGGTATAAATAATATTCTAATAATACTGAAACAAAGGCGTTCAGTATTTTCACGGGCCAGGGCGTCGGAAAATATTATCCAAATTAGCTAAGACGTGTAACGGCTTGCGGCATCACAATTGGGTGGCACGAAAACCCGGGGGGCGACATTTCGCGCGCTTTCCTCGTCATCGGCGATGTAGGTCGAGCCAACATCTAGGCTAGACCTGTTTACCTTACTCTATCTAGAGTGTGACGGCTCACTTACCGCCATTACAAATATTTTCCCATAACTCTGACGTGCTAAATACGTCCGCATTGTCGTTTTTGTAACTGAATTAATTAGTACCTAGTTGTGACGTTAGAAGGCAAACACGATCGTTAACATGTGTATTGTATACTATCATTTGCTGTCTTGTTTCCAAAGATACCGTTAACACTTTTCACTAAAATAAAAGAACTTATATCGTCGGTGCCAGATCTCTCTTAATGATTGCTATTTTAGTTGGTATTGCAATAAAAATGGAAAGTTTAATAGCTCTTGATAGTTTTTCCCTTTCCTACGCACTAAACAGACGGATGCCTCCGACTGACCTGAGACATCAGTCACGGGAAAGTGACTCGCTTGAAATGAGATTTCTTTGATTTTCACATCTAAATTAAAATGTGAAGGAAGATGTCAATGTGAAAAGATTAGCATTATGAGACCTCCTTGACAGGATAAAAAAGAGATAATCTCCAGGATGGAACCAAAAAATTTCGACCGTTCTTTTTCCCCTTTTTGAAACAACTCCCTGCGCAATTGGGAAGTTGCCCTAAATAACCCTTCAGGGACGCGTCTTCTCGATAAGATTGGGCGCTATTCAGAAAATAAGCGTCAACAAACAACAATATTACGACAAGTAAATGTCGGACGATAAAAAGTCAATTGGGAGTTTCTCGTGTTATGGTAACGGTGATAAGCCGATTGTTACAACAGTTTGCGGTCACTATGGTGGGCAAGAATTTATAGATGAGGAAGAAAAGGTAGACGTACTTTACGTTAAAATTGGAGTTTGTTTCTGTGTCCCGAATTACAGTAAAAATGGTTATGCATTGACCAGTATTCTCTACCCAAAATGTACGTAAAAATAATCCAACATAAAATATCACAACGCCAAAACTCTACAAAACGAAGGAGGGGAGGAAGGAAGTATGTCACGGAACAGCACAATTTCCATATCTGAACATATTACCATACGTCACATAAATAAAACTGGTCTAAGTTCTGAAGCATCCCTCAAGTGGCTTGTGGCAATACTAAAATCCATTACGTAATGTAATGTAGCCGACCTATTTCCCAGGAAGGGTGGGGGACCCAATGTCGCAGACGAAAAGGTTAAACTTCACACAAACGCCACCCGTACGACTATAAACGACCGGCACGGCTTATCTAGCACAAGTGTGAGTTTGGGTAAGTGGACAAATTTACATGGGAGTCATAAGATTACCATAATTAAATTTCATGTTACCAAATGTTGTTGATGTAGGGGTAATTGCATGTTAGAATAACGAGCAGTAAAAATTAAATTTGGATTTTGCTACTTAACCGCAGAACAATTTAGCATCCGGAAATGGAGCATCTGTTGCGACGTGTTTTAATAGATATATATGCTGCTTGTTGTAGAAAATAAACAGGGTGGTATCCCGACATCAACGCGAAAACTGTAACCATAGAACATAGAAACCCCAAGCGTAGAAATTTTTCATCGAGTACCAAAAAAATCAGCTGTTTCATAGAAAAGTGCAATATCTACGCGCTCAAAATGTATGGAACAGCAAAAAGAAACATGTCAACGCAGGGGAGTCTGTTCAGATTCATGTACTGAATCCATGGTAACAGGTTGCTCGTCGATGTCCCCCTCCCCCTTGTATTATTTTAAGTTTTGGAGAGATCAAATGTTTTCTTAAGGGATATCTTTAAGAAATCAGGAACCTAATTGGACAAACTACTAACCGTCTAGTAAGATAAGATAGGCAGATACACAAGCGGTGGATCGAGATATTTTTTTTATAATATCTATGAAATTTAATTTTGTTTTGCCTTGAACACCTACAGGACAGGGTACTATCGATTCAGCGAAAGGTCAGATAAGGGCGTGCGGACAATATAGATTTACTTTGTTCATCATAATTTCATTACCAATAATCAAGAGTGTAAATTATACACGCGCTAAGGAATCATATAACATGTAAGTATAAGAAATTAAGAATCTTCATAGTTGATAATGTATTAAGTGCGGTAGGTACAGTCGGCCACAAAGGTCGATTAAGACTTCAGTTTTCTAAATCTTAATTATTGCGCAAGACATTTAATTAAAATCGGAACAGAAGTAAAGTTTAAACAATGTTAACTCAGGTATTATAAGAAATGCTAAAAAGGAGATTATCAAATCACTTTGTATCAATTTAAATGATGTAAAAAAGAAGCTGTGTTAATCAACCTTTGTTGCTCTACACATGTTTTTGCAAATAAATGAATCTTATCTTATCTGACCGTACGTAAACCTGATGCTACTCCCGTGTCATCGACAGTTAAGGGCCGTCTGTGGGCCAGTGTGGCATGTGGACCTTACCTTTGAATCGTTCAATATATTATAATGGAGACCATGCTCCAGTGATTCGGAAACTCGTCTCCTTGATATTGATATCTAGCCATGTATTGAGTTCAGAGGCGTCTCTAGCCCATGTAGCGCCCGTGTGCAAACATTACCCAAGCGCCCCCTAGTTGGCGGCGGTTGTGGCGGCGGCAGCGGCGGTTGTGGCGGCGGCAGCGGCGGTTGTGGCGGCGGCAGCGGCGGCGGCGGTGGCGGTATAGAGGTATGAAGAACAGGGTGTAAAGTTCACTCATACTCTATAGAAAAGGGAGGATCCTCCGACCAGACGGGTGTTATGTCTGGCGGGCAACTGCCCATTGATTTATGTCGGGGCCGTTGTATCTATGCTAATTGCGCGGTAAACTCTGCTTGCGCGATGTAGGATTTGCGTGACGTAGTATGACGCGTTGTTCGCATGTGGCGTTGTAGATACCGCTACATCACTCCCCCCCGGAGACCGGAGGTCGATAGTGGGCTGAGTCTTGTATCTTGCGATGCTTGCCAGTCCAGCTGAGGTTCCAGTGAGTCGGAACCGGTTGCCGCATAGTTCACGGTGAGTCGGAACTGTCTGCGAAGATGTCCCCAGTGAGTCGGGGTGGCGCTGCGTTATGCTCCAGTGCGTCGGATGTGGTACAGCGCCGGGTTGAGGCTGACTGCTGGCGTCGACCAGGAGAGCGTATTTCAAGGGCTCTGCTTGTGGGCCGGCCGAAAGTGCAGTGTGCTGTGCCGAGGTTGCTGATGAGGCTGAGGGTGATGACCAGGAATGCGCGGTCGCTGCATGCTGGTGGTCAGGATACCCGTTGAAGCCGTGGAAGCTGGCTGGCTGGGTGACTCGCCGCTAAAGCTTGCGGGAGTGATGATGACGTCACGCTGGAGTAGGTGCACGAAGGCTGCGCTGACGTTCATGTTCGGGGTCACCAGTATAGAGGTATGAAGAACAGGGTGTAAAGTTCACTCATACTCTATAGAAAAGGGAGGATCCTCCGACCAGACGGGTGTTATGTCTGGCGGGCAACTGCCCATTGATTTATGTCGGGGCCGTTGTATCTATGCTAATTGCGCGGTAAACTCTGCTTGCGCGATGTAGGATTTGCGTGACGTAGTATGACGCGTTGTTCGCATGTGGCGTTGTAGATACCGCTACAGCGGCGGCGGCAGCGGCGGCGGCGACGGTGGGAGTGGCGACAGCGGCGGAGGGCCTGCCTTTCCTCCTGGTTCCGGCGGGTGGGGCGCTTGCTCCCCGCCCGGTGATCGGCCGGCTTGCCAGCAGCCGCACATGTGATGCAGTGCGGCGCGGCGTTGCACGAGCCGGCCTTGTGTCCGGGCTGACCGCAGCGGAAGCACAGTGTGCTGCGGTCTACCTCGGAGGTGCACTGGATGCCAACGTGGTGCCCCACATGGCATCGGTAGCACCTCAGAGGCTTGGGTTCCAGGAGTTTGACCTGCGCTGAAACCCAGCCCACCAGGAGCCTTCGGCCCTCCACAATCGTTCTGGCCGCCGTCACGGGGCAGCTAACCGTAACGGTTCGCATCCCCGCGAAGTCAGGATGTAAGGTGCCCGCCTTCACCTGGTCGGCCAGACACCCGCCCGTCCTGACAACGGCGGCCACCACATCTCCCTCCGTTGGGAGTGAGGGAGTGGGAGGCAGTCACCTCCTTCTGCGAAGCAGTCATGCTAGCGAAGGAGGTGGCGGGACGGCTCAGGGGGAGAGCCTCCCGTCCCAGCCGCCGCGGGAGACGCTCCGGGCGTCGGGAGCCGCGCGACGACTCCCGGCCACCGTAGGCGCGGGCCTGCAGGCGGAGAGTATGATGATGATGATGATGATGGGGCTCCCTTTTCCGCACTTAGACTCTCATTCGGTCCGTTGTGCGTGGGGATTCTGGCTAACAGAGCCAGCCAAGCTCCGCCCAAAAGCACAGAAGCTTCCTGGGAGCTTCGCAGGCTTC
Source organism: Oligia fasciuncula (assembly GCA_963082905.1). Classification (NCBI taxonomy): domain Eukaryota; kingdom Metazoa; phylum Arthropoda; class Insecta; order Lepidoptera; family Noctuidae; genus Oligia; species Oligia fasciuncula. The sequence continues at coordinate 16,437,418 of OY720396.1, read as the reverse complement.
GCGGAGCGACCTCATTGTTCCGAGGATTTCTGCACGTTGAGAAGCCACGGCCTCGCATTCCAGGATGACGTGGGCGGCTGATTCCTCGGCGTCAAGGCAGCCCCTGCAAAGGGGGCTGTCTGTGGCGCCTATGTTGAAAAGATGTTTGTTAAGGAGGTTGTAGCCCGTAATTGAACCTATTATTATTCTAAGGTTATTTCTACTTAGGCTAAGAAGTTTTTTGGTTAGTCGTGGGTGAATCATTGGTAAAGCCAATTTTGACTGTCTACAGTCTGTTGCCCGTGACCATCTGTTGTTATGGAGTTCGGTCGATCTTTGGCGAATCCACGCACGAAATTGTGAGAAAGGCAAAGGGAGAAGTGGGTACGGGCCTAGCACCCTCATATCAGAGCCTCTCTTCGCAAGTTCATCTGCAGCATCATTGCCCAAGGATCCACTATGCCCCTTGATCCACTGGAGAGTAATACGATTGGATGTCGATAAACTCTCCAGAGCTAGGTGACACTCGAAGATTAGTTTATTGTTAGTTTGTTTGCTTTCTAAAGCTTTGAGCACAGATAGGCTGTCGGATAGGAACTTAATTCCGTAGTTCCGAATGCCTAAGCGCTTTACTGCTGTTGCAGCTTGTGTTAAGGCAACACATTCGCATTGAAAGATCGAGCTGTGTGTGCCTAGCGGTATGTGGAAGTTAATATTGAGGTCAAGGGAGTGTACACCAGCACCTGAACCGTTTTGTGTTTTTGAGCCGTCTGTGTAGATTCGCACTTCATTGGCTCCTGACTGGTCCCTTTCTTCTTGAACTGTTTGTATAATATAGTTTTTGTTGAACATTGGTTGGTTAGGTGTTCTATCACACGGGGCAGCGATGAGAGGCTGGTACTCAATCGCCCGGTCCAGGATTTTAGCGTGTGGACTTGTAAGGTTTTTGCCCCATATGCCCGGAGAGTAATGGGTAGCTCACCGTCCGATCAGGACCAGGCCCGTGCCATACGGCGCGTACGTGTTCCACGCGCGCCTCAAAGAGATGTCAGCATCGAGGAGGGGCCCCATAGGGCCGAAGCCTGCCGGGTCAGCGGGATTGTCCGAAAGGGTTACCGCTGGCCCGGAACATAAAGGGCTAAGGAAGGAACACGGGTGGGTTTTAGTTAGTAAGAGTCTGACACTCCCTTCCGCTCCACCCAGAGCGGGAGGGGTCATTTGATGATTTCACATCCGCAAAAAAAAAAAAAGCGCCCCCTAGTTTCGGGAGTTTCGGAGAAGTTTCGGGAGGTTCCTGCACATCATCAGGCGGGAGGAAACGCCCGGGTGTAACCATTGCCAGGATCGCCCAGAGGACACGGTGGAGGTCTGCGCCGCTTGGGCGGAGCACCGCCATGTCCTCGTAGAGGCGATCGGCAGCGGCGGCGACCTCTCGCGTCCGGCCCTGGTGCAAGCCATGGTCCGGCGCGAGAGGGAGTGGGAGGCAGTCACCTCCTTCTGCGAAGCAGTCATGCTAGCGAAGGAGGTGGCGGGACGGCTCAGGGAGAGAGCCTCCCGTCCCAGCCGCCGCGGGAGACGCTCTGGGCGTCGGGAGCCGCGTGACGACTCCCGGCCACCGTAGGCGCGGGCCTGCGGGCGGAGAGTAATGGGTAGCTCTCCGTCCGATCAGGACCAGGCCCATGCCTGACGGCGCGTACGTGTTCCACGCGCGCCTCAAAGAGATGTCAGCATCGAGGAGGGGCCCCATAGGGCCGAAGCCTGCCGGGTCAGCGGGATTGTCCGAAAGGGTCACCGCTGGCCCGGAACATAAAGGGCTAAGGAAGGAACACGGGCAGGTTTTAGTCAGTAAGAGTCTGACACTCCCTTCCGCTCCACCCAGAGCGGGAGGGGTGATTTGATGATTTCCCATCCGAAAAAAAAAAAAAAAGCGCCCCCTAGTAAGCGCGCGGTCCAAATGGAATGGGTACAAAGTACAAGTTTTTAACAAATTTTCCCTATAAGTCTTATTTCGTTTCGCTAGGGTTCAAAATAGGCCCTCAATCCAGATGCACATGTTGAATTCGCATTATTCGCAATATGATTGTCGGCGTGTTTTCAATTGAATCATTGAAACAGGTGCCGCCGACCGATGCGACACTAACTACTACACCAATTAAAATCTTTAATAATGTGTATGTAAAAAGGTTTATTTCATGTTAAAAAAAAAGTTAAAATTGTAAAAGCCGCTCGCGCGCTCGTGGCGCGGCTTGCTTTGCTGTAATTCGACAAATATAAGAAGAGCTCCAGATGCTATACAAAATGTATGCTAAGCGGAGCTCTTTTTACGTTGGTCATTGAAAGTCCCGCGGCCGGCCAACGGCCGAGTGGGGCTCCGTAGCAGCGGCGCTCGGCGCCCCCTAGGACCGCTGCGCCCGTGTGCACCGCACACTCTGCACAATAGGTAAAGACGGCCCTGATTGAGTTTGCTTATTGGAATAACTTTATTCTGTATCTTTCCAAGCAATAGTTGATATTACTTTTGCAGAGACTACACAAGATTAAAAATCAATCTTGGTATTTATTTTTCGGATAAAATTACGTGAGAATTTACTTTAACACTCAGTAATGGCTACAACGTAAAATAGTGAAGATATTCTTTAAGTAATTAACTGACAAATTTGATGAGTGATAGACGTTTAATGACATGCGTGACAACAATTGGTGTCGTGAAACTAATAAACTTTCCCAAGAAAGACGCGCGTAAGAAGTCAGGGACAGTCATTAACCCGGCTGTAAACAATTCAGGCCAAACAATCGGCTCGATGATGGGAGGGGGACACTTGGAGCAAACAGACGCTATTACCGGAGCAGACGAACATGACTCACCAAATTAAAACGCACTGTCAGACCGACGTTTGCTCTGATCATACAGAACCTCGTCGACGAAGTTAAATTCATCAAAGACATGCTCATAATTGCCTCTAACATTTAAATAACAAACCCAGAAATGCAGCAATGACAGACAATTTGATTCGAAGCTAATTTTGTACTATGTTGATGATTTGCCAAGCAAATAGCGCAAGAGCAAAACAAGACACAAGTACGATGAACTCGATAAAATGAAATCGACGCAGAATATTACGATCGTAGCAAAGGGTAACTATTTGTGGAAAATTATAGAAGAAATAAATCAAGTAACGATAATTCAAGAGTAAACTGTGTAAGTTATGGAAACAATAAATTCCGCTGGCCGGCGGCGATCACTTAGCGATTGCGCTTTGTTATCGTGCGAGCGAATAACAAGTTACAAGATATAAACACTACGTGTGACCTGTTACTTGATTCATATCGACTGTTCATTACATTATTCATTCACGATATTATTGACAGAAATGCCTGCTAACACATCACCGTGCATAATGATAACTGTCTGAATATCATTCATTTCTGTATCAAGACCATTAGTCAAGATAAAGAGCATTGTGACATGTAACGGTTTGATCATCAAAAATGATGTCAGTGCATCGAACCCTACGCACAAGACATTACAAGGTGCTTACGTAATGACCGACAGTTGAGTAAGTTGAGCAACAGACAATTGACTCAATAAAGACGAAAACACTCTCAAGTGGGCAAGTATCATTATTAATGTAGCATTAGGGACACAACACAACCACTTCTCAACAATTGCAGGGAATTGAACACGTTGTCGTAACGCATTGTAGTTCGAATAGGAAATTAACAAGCGAAGCTGAACCGCCATGAAATGCTAAAAAGTAAAAAATACAGTAGGCGCCTTTACAAAAGTATCTGAATAGGTTGAAGACAATGGGGCGGGTCGACAAAAGGTCGTTCGTCCAGGCTTCGCGGTTGTGATGCAGGGAACACAATACAGTTCCTGTGCGGTCGAGTGACTCAATATACCCGCATATTGTGATATAATAAGCGAAGTACATTATTACAACATAGTGAAACGTTTCCCTTTTATTAAATTATTGCCTTGGAACTAATCGTCGGTGTGAGCGTGCATTAAAATTGAAACAGTTATCTAAACAATTAAAATGTCCGTCGTCGATGTAACGAACGATGTTTAAGGAAACATCTACAATTACAAATACTGGAAATAGAAGCAATTCGATACAGGGTGTCAAGGAACTAATAATGCGAATCGGTGTCTCGTCTCGTCCACCGGCGACGTGGCTCCGACGAGCACGTAGGGCAAATAGGGCAAATAACTATTATCAATGGCCCGCGCGGAAGTCTGCTATCAATCAACGACCAGATAATGGAGATGTTGAACCCCCGTGACGCACACCGGAAGTTGGCTATTCGACGCTTCGTCGCTACTTTTCGGCAATTTTATTATATGTCATGACAATACATTTTGATAGCTTTTAGTAAGGCCCAATTTAGTAGCGTAGAACAGCATGCAAATTTTCACTTTCGGCAAAAACTAAAGAGCATATTACTCTGCCACTTGACCAAGAATTTGCGTACTGTGTTAAAAGCATTAGGTACTGTTACAATTTTAATAAATTCAGATGCAAGTGTAATTAATTCTTTACAATAATTAGTCGTTGTCACCGGTAGGCGGGTCCGGAGTGCCCCAACGTACTCCGATGTCTCCGCTTATGGAGCCGAGTCTAGTAGCGTCGCACGGCTGATTCACGACTCGAAGGTCGCTCCCACTACAACGCTTCCGTTATTACTCAGTGGGCTGAACACGTTCCGAATACAGCAGCACGCCATTGACAAAACGACAACAACAAAATTAATGTAGTTGCATGTAAATTCAATATGAAGGAAGCAGGAGACGGAGCGAAGTGCGTATACGAAATCGGCTCGAAAGACACCACAAATATTTAAGGCGTTGTTTGTACGTCAGTACTTAAATATGTAACGCAATGCGAAGTCTCATTTATTTCCTGCCGAAATGCGATGGTAAATCATTCGATACACATGTAAAGTAAGAAGTGCAGTCATGTCAAAGATTACAATCGCATAAAAATTTCGGAAATATTTTTGTTGTATGCTCTGAACCGTTTTATTGTGGGATGTATATTGTATTTATGTATATATTTTATGCTGTTGTTTCTTTACCGAATGAGAAATACGCTGAGTGAAGGGTGTGTGGCGCAGCGTAGGTAGTCGTGATGCGATCGTGCCTTACATTACATAACCGCCATGATTCATACGTGGTTCGTGTCGCCTAGTTTTATTATAGGTACTATATGATTGTTTACGACAATATAAACGTTAAGTTGTTATTAACTGTCAGTTTACAAACAATAGCCATGGCGAAACAGCGGCTAAAGAATATAAATAGAAAACTCGTCACGAGATTAGAATTGAACATTACAGCGTGTATTTTAACAATAGACCACCAATTAATTTAGCACGATCGATTACTGGCACTGTTTTTGCGAACTCATTCCAATCTACTTGGCTTGCAATGAGTTGAACTACTAGTTCTATCAAGATACGATCCTCATAAATAACTAACTGCTGAATGATCATAAACATTAGCAAATAGATTAACGTGACAAATGTAACTGCCAAACAATTAGTACCTAAACCAAACAACATTGATATTCAACAACTATTAGTAACTTAGCAAAACGTTTATTTTTTCGTCAAATATATAAATTGTGAGCGCAGTGCTGTTCAAACAGTAGGAAGCTAGCCGGCGTTTAATAATGTTATGTGTAAATAACATGCGACAGCTGAAAAACATAGACGGAATAGTAACCAGCGAGTAACAGTACGTAAACAATCAGTAAAGCTTGTAAACGTTAACTTAGCCAAACAGGTCGTTTTGTTATGTAATGGACAATCTCAATGTTTCAAATCTCAGCGTGGTATATTACATTTGTGAGCATTCAAGTATTATTCTTATTGAAACTGAACAATCGGGACAGCTGCTGCAGCAATAACCATTTTCATCCGAAACGTATCAATTTTATTTTCAAATTCTTCGAAACGTTACTCTATGGCCTTTAACCAGACAACCGTCCCATAACCCTCGTCCTGTGACAAAAATAGTATTTATGTAAGTTAAATTAAACTACCATAAAAAGCCATTTGTAAAATTTATATATTTATGTCTGTAATTTATATGGTGTACATAATAAAGAGTATTCTATTCTTAAAAGCCTCATCACTATCATTTCAGCCGAAAGACGTCCACTGCTGGACATAGACCTCCCCCAAGCACCTCTAATTCTACCGGTTCTGTGCTTCTCGCCTTCACAAGGTCGTCGGTCCACTGTGGGAGGCCTTCCAATTCCAACGCTACGTCTTCCGATACGCGGTCGCCACTCCAGAACCTTTCGGCCCCATCGGCCATCTATTCTGGGAGCAATGTGCCCTGACCACTGCCACTAAATTTGGCAATTCTTCGGGCTATGTCGGTTACCTTAGTTCTCCTGCGGATATCCTCATTTCTGATTCGATCACGCAGGGTAACTCCAAGCATAGCCCTCTCCATTGCCCTTTGGGTGACTTTTAGCCTTCTAATAAGGCCCATTGTGAGCGACCACGTTTCAGTGCCATATGTCATCACTGGGAACACCCACTGGTCAATGACTTTCGTCTTGAGACACTGCGGTATGTGGGACGAGAAGATATTGCGTAGCTTCCCGAACGCTGCACAGCCGAGTCGGATTCGACGATTGACCTCTTTTTCGAAGGTGGACCTGCCTACCTAACTGGACAGTTTGTCCTTGGTAAACATACTCGTCCACGACTTCGAGTGTAGCGTCTCCGATCTTTAGAATAGTGGGTGTTACATGGGAATTTGCCATGACCTTCGTTTTGTCCATGTTCATTTTAAGACCAACTCTTTCGGAGGCTCTACTGAGGTCATCGAGCATTGTAATGAGGTCCTCTATAGGCTCAGCCATGACTAAGATATCGTAGGCAAACCGCAGGTGCGTTATGTACTCGCCATTGATGTTAATGCCAGCCCCTTTCCAGTCCAGAACCCTGAAAACATCCTCCAGTGCAGCGGTGAACAGTTTCGGAGAGATAACGTCTCCCTGTCTCACACCTAGCTGCAGGATGATAGATTTCGAGGTCTGATCCTGGAGTCGGACTGACATAGTGGCGTTTTCGTACAGACACTACCGATACCGATAGTCGATCTGGCACCGTTGAAGAGACTGCAGTACAGACCATGCCTCGATCGAATCAAAGGTTTTTTCGTAGTCCACAAAGGCTAAGCAGAAAGGCAGGTTAAAAAGTCTATGTTATCAATATCTCGGAATTCAGCTCGCAATGTCAAAAAGCGTGTCAACATAATTACATTGAATGTCGATAACATTCATCAACAATGCATGGTTATCAACTGTATCGGGACGGATTGTATTCTGCGAAACAAAATTCCGTCTAAAATCGAGCCACAATGCTGTTTGTGTTATCATTTTAATGACTGTGTTAAACTGTCCAGCAGATCACAACAGATATAGCCAATCATAACATTGAAATATTTGTCTCATTTGAGAAGAATGCTGTTTTTCTTGACGCGCCGCTACTCATAAAACAGAGACTGAAGACAGAGTAAAGATTGAAAAAATACTTAAATATATGTATTTGCATTTGTATTTGCTGCGAATGAGACCACTTTTATCAGCTTAAAGAAACTGAAAATGGGAACCAAGTACCTACCTGTATATCATTTTAGTGGACTTCGTTTAAGTGCTTCATAATGAGATCCGATTCCATCAGGGGCGATTTCATAGATAATGACGTTGATATCGGTTTTGATATTAGACCATTAGAAATGGTTGAACTAACGTTAATGATATTGTCATCTTATAATGGACTGTAACAAGACACCGAAAAAGTCTATAATGAACCTGGGTTAGAGGAAATTGCTTGGTGCAATAAAATATTCAATAACGACTGTACTGAAATATAGATGCTTCAAATCTGTAGTTGGGTAGATATAGGGACAGAAGGGCTATTTTATAAAGTGTTACCACGCATAAGCGTGAGCTGGTAACACTCACGCACACACATTTGATCCTTTGAAAAATCTTCATTAGCTGATGGATTTGCTTCCCGCAAAAGAGTGAATCGTTCATATTTATCACGCTCGTCTGACCGTTGTATGCATGTTATTACCGACTTCAAAAAAAAAGGAGGTTATCAATTCGATACGTATGTATGTAATATTATTGGAATTGCATTATATTCACATATGACAATCTATTAGGGCTTCCAAACAAATATACAAAATTTTGTAGACGTATGTATGTATGTATGTATGTATGTATGTATGTATGTATGTATGTATGTATGTATGTATGTTTGTCCACGCATATCTCCGTAAGTATTAATCGGATCGTGACCATTCTTTTTTTATTGGCTTACATTTACTTCAACTTAGGGAACAGTGCAAGTTTCATCAAAATCGATTCAGTAATTTTCAAGATATGGACTAAGACGTGAAAGTGTGACGGCCTGGCGTATTGATACGAGCTACGGGTGTAGTGTCAAAGGGAAAACATCTCAAAACCTTGGTCAAATTCTAGTGCAAAAACTTAAAATTACGAAATAAAAAGTAATTTAAAAAAATTAAACCGACTTCAAAAATAAATCAACTCAAAATTATGAAATAACTTTAATTTCGGAAGTCGGTGGCAAAAAACTAAAATACAGATCCCAAGACACCGACTTCCGAAATTAAAGTTATTTCATAATTTTGAGTTGATTTATTTTTGAAGTCGGTTTAATTTTTTTAAATTACTTTTTATTATATCTTTACGTTTACGTATTTCACGTTTGCGGATTCTGAACGTGCAGTCAAAACTTTGACGCTTTCAGACGCGACTATTCAAATGAGGATAATACTTAATAGATAGTGATCCTGCTCCCACTAACTTTGTATCTACCATAAACAAATTCGTACTTGAATAGTTGAACGATTCACAGTCGACTTCCTGCGTCACGTCACCGTATGCGATCAACCGTGTCACTGCTCTGTTGATACTTGTGACTGATAAGGGAGGGCCGAGGTACTCTCTGTATTTTGTGGCCGAGGCTACAGCCAATGGGTGCCTAATCTGTGATCATTGATCTATTACGTGACTCTGTTTTTGGAAGCTGAATATTAAATAGTTTATATTTAAATGAAACAATAGAACAGGTTTGGTTCGTGATATGAAGACAAAATTGGAGGAATTTCCTTTGTCTGCCAAAAGATTCTAATATCACGTGGAATCAAATATTTGTAGAGTCAACTGATGATATCCGTGAAGATTATTAATGTTCTACAATTTGCATAATAAGTTCAAATACATTTTATGATTTGTTTATTATACCCGGGAAGAGTAAACTATTACGCTAATGGTCCCTAGCTGGATAAACAAAGGTTAATTTGTTCCACAGCATTACAGCATTATAGCATTACTCGGAATTTACATTCATTATTTTTGTTAATTTTGACGGTTTGGCTTATCCATTAACAAAATAGGACACGGACGTTTTAAAGGAATATCAGACCCTCGTAAATCTTCCTTAGAAGATCCTAATTGTTTTAAAATGTTTCTTTATTGTTGGCAACAATACCGTAATGTAAGAAAAATAAAAAAGGTAAATAAGACCAATTTAGGACAATACAAGGCAAAAACGGAACGAAATATTAGCAAAGGTCGTAACATTCAAGCTAAGGCAATCTCAACAATAGAGATAAAATTGTGTATTTAAGAGAAAAATAGACATAACATTAACTTCAACACTCACTTTATTTACCGTTTAATTTAGTTAAGTCGAAGCAAATAGAGGCAGTGTTATTACAATTTACTTAGAAATTCAAATCACCAAAAAAAGTCTAGATCTATCAGTCTCTTATATTTTTATTAGATTCTAACTGTAACGAAATAATGAACCAATAATACGCTACAGTATGTACTTCATTAATATCCATAATATGTTGACTTCTACAGAACTTAGAATTTCTCAAAATTCAACGAGATATTGAAAGTTTTCCGATCTATAAATAAGGTAGGTATAACAGATCGATGAGAACTTCAACATTTTTGTACCTGTCTGTTATAAATATACGTAAGAAACGAACTAACGAAGGCCAAATAATATAACAGCCACGGGAAGTTCAAAACATCAGATACCATCATTTGTAACACATCATTGGCAGTTGAGAAACTGCCAAATGAAGTAATGGCGAACGACCTATTTCCATCAGATTTCGGAAATGATCCGTTTCTATATTCAGCATGGTAGGAATGCAAGTGAAAACCATTTAATATAGATGTACTTGGCTGCATGTGAAATGGCAACAAGCACTTTAAATAAGAACTTTGTGGAGCGGGAAAAGAGTTCCTGGATGGAGTTGGGTGAGGCCTTTTGCCCGGCAGTGGGACAGTAGGGTAAACAAAACAAAACAACAATGAGGTAGACCACATTTTTAAAGCAGATCTTGATTAAAAATGAATAAGAAGATTGACGGAACGGACGGAAATGAACACTAAATCTGCATTGACTTTTATTGAAGCAACGTTAGATAACACAAATGATTACTAGAACATAGAATTGGTCACCTTATTATTCATTCTGTAAAAGGAAGTAACCATAATGACACTTCACATTTCCTAAAACAGATAACACATAACAGTCCTAATGTACATCATATCGCACTACAATTTGTAGATTATGTGAAACACCTTTATTGTTTTAACAGCTGTAGTCCATTTCAATAATACAATACAAAATGCACGACTGTATTGATATTAACTGACACATAAGTACTATGAAGTAAATGTTAAATTGCCAGCTTAATTAAAAATTGGTTGTAATTTTTGCTGGTAAATCGACCAGCAAAAATTACAACCAATTTTTAATTAAGTAGATACCTACGCTACGTAAATATAAAACGAAACGCTTGTTAAAGAATGCCTGAAACAGCGAAACCAGTGTCACTGACTCTGGCAGAGCCACCATCAGGGATTTTAATTTTGATAGCACAAAAAATTAGTTGCTAATTAGTCGAAATTTGTCGCCAAATATCAGAATTTGTCGGTCACTGGTTCAAAAGTTATAAGGGTTTATAGGTGGCCGATCTGGAGAGAGTTTCCCCAGCAGGGCCACATTTATATCTCAAAAACTAGGGCACCTAGCGAAGATCTGTTTTCTCCCATATTTAGTCGCCAATTAGTCGGAATCAGTCGCCAAATATCAGAATTTGTCGGTCACTGGTTCAAAAGATATTAGGGTTTATATGTGTAGGTATAGTCCAAGAGCTAGATCGAATAGTTCACGAAAAAACTTCGACTAGCTCTTGGACTATACCTTACTAATTGAATTCATTATATCTCCTAAACTAAGACCCGATTAAATCTGTGACTTGGCGACTGATCCCGACTAATTGGCGACTAAATATGGGAGAAAACAGATCTTCGCTAGGTGCCCTAGTTTTTGAAATATAAATGTGGCCCTGCTGGGGAAACTCTCTCCAGATCGGCCACCTATAAACCCTTATAACTTTTGAACCAGTAACCGACAAATTCTGATATTTGGCGACAAATTTCGACTAATTAGCGACAAATTTTTTGTGCTATGAAAATTAAAATCCCTGATGGTGGCTCTGCCAGAGTCAGTGACACGCGAAACCAGTTTACAAAGTCCTATACAGTATTTGAGATCCCGTTAATGGTTTTTTTAGATAAAGACTTCTGATGTTTAAATCTCTTGGGGGTAAATGGCCCTTTGCGGATAACGACTTCATATTTAGCGAACAGGCTTTGAGAAAAAACAAAAACAGATTGTGTTGTGAAAAGATTACCAACCGTTAATCTACCTCTAACCTTAATTGATTATGATGAAAAACTTCGCAAGGTAGACAAGTCGGTCACACCCCTAGGACCTCAAGCATAACAATGCTAGGATAATAACCGATGAAAAGGCTAGTTCCATCTCAAACACTAAAGTGACTTAAACAACCTGCGACGAGAAGACAAAACTTTACTTTTAACTTAAACATCGAGACAAAATCAACTGTGGCAACTGAGAAACGAGAGCTGGGTAAAATGTTCTCTTCTCTTTACATTGGAATACGGAACCGTCAATATTAGGAAAGGTAAGTGAACTATAACATCAATAGACACGAAGCAAGGTGCATTAAACTATGCACGGCAGAAGTGAGGATCTAAAAATATCACACAGGAGTTTCATAACAAGGTTTCAGTACTTCAGTGTCTTCAGTACTCCGATATCCGAGTACCTAATGATCGTGTACATTGTGTTAGGGTTAATGGAGGAACACCAAAGGAAAGGCCGTTCTAAAGATTTCAATAATACGTTTATTATCCTTGTTTTTATATTGGAAGGTGTGTTTACTAATATTACGTGAGACGTGTGATCCCACACAAGGCTAATAGAGGAGTAGAGTCAATATGCGAAAGTAAGGATTTCGGTCAAGTGCTAAGGGCGGGCTGGAATACATAAATAACATTTATGAGTTAGAATGAGAAAGACGATAGTGTTGAAGTAGGATCGATTTGTTTTTGCTATACTCCAACACTTTGTAACACTAGTAGACAGTACGGCTTTGCTCAGGAAATCTTTGCAAAAAGGTAAGGGGCTATATGTAGGTATTCTTGGAACTTTTTCTGATACTATCCTGAGAGCTTGATAATACTATACATACATATATCACAAGTGCACATAACAAAATAGTGAATCACAACGAAGTCGATTAAGTCATGGAATAAATAAGTGTCTATTATAAGCCAAAGATTCAAATGCATACAGCATTCATTATGACTGACACAATCTTAACTGGCCCTATAAGGATAGTGATAAATCATTACACACTTATTAATAGATTTACATATTAACTTCCCGATGATGAAAGAATTACAAACAAAGATGAATCAACTGTTAGAAACAATTGATTCATCATAAGCAAGCAAAAAGCAAAGTTGGAAATGAACTGAGCATCAATTTGGTATAAGAATGAAATAGGGTTATTGCAGCTTTAGTAGATGGGAATAAAGAGGTTGTCAACTTCGTTACTGAATTCGATTTTATCAACTTTCGCCTCAGGATATTTGCCTATGCCAATCCTAGTTTCTCTAACCGCTTTAGCCCTAATGACGTAGGAAGTTGGGGGGCAATTCTTTTGGTATCTTACAGATGTAGGTAATCTGTTCTATACGTACGTACCCTGACAGGCAGCATTATGTTTACGTTTAATGTAAAGTGTTTTTCATGCTATACAGTTATAAGTACTTACGAACGATCGAATCGAATTGCTGCACGAACATGCTTGTTAAAGTGGCGTGGGTGATCGAAGATGTTTATGTGCATAGTAGATTGCATGCGAGCATCGAGCATCTAAGAAACTCGCCCACGCTAGGTGAGCTTGCCGTGTATAGTAATATTCATAATATGAGAACAAGTGTACCAAATAATCTCTATTGTGTTCATCCTGCTATGGAAATAGAAGCAAACGAGAAAATATAAAACTGGAGTTGTTGCGCTTCGTCGGTTTTATAAAATAAAGCTAATGAACGATGACGTTCTTTATTGTATAACTTTTGTTATTTAATTTAATGGACAACAGATAAATTTTATGTACGGTATACTACTTTCCCGCATGCTCACTAGTGTGAATGTGGATCTTTATAAACTCAAACACAAAGGAATTACATATTTAAATAAAACCATTTACAGGCACTATGAAATGTCAAAGAATCGGTCAGTCAGCAAAATGAAGATAAAAAAAATGAATCTATGATAAATGATAAAATGAAGATTAGAGGACGGACAAATAAACAATAGATATGTTGTGTAAAAGAAGATATGGCTAAAAAGGGTGTGACCGTGTGACTACTGAGATGACGGCTAATACGATGAACGGAAAAAGAAGACATGCTGCCTACCAAATAAATTGGGAAGAGGGCGATGATGGAGGAGGATGAAGACTTGAAGACTCGTATACTAGTCAACGCGACCTATTTGATTCGCAAAAATGCTCTCTCCCAAGTTGCGCCACACGCAGTGTAGTAGAGTACGTGCGTGACATGTGATTGATTACTTTAATTACCCAAATTAGAACAAGAGATAGCTAATTTATCGTGGCTCTAAAAGCCGGTTGGAATGTACCTTTGGCGCTACCACATACGCTAAATTGTTTTATCTACATCGACACGATACAAGAATTTACGAAGTTTTCAGTATCGCCCTGTTAAACTCACTGAAAAACAATAAAATTCTCAAACGGCACAACCTTCGCGACATAATAAGTGAACCGTTTTAATTTGTTTGTTGTTTATCTTTTCGTTGTGACAAAACATTATAAAACGTCATAAACGATATAAATATGCGTTATTATAATAAACAATAGTTCACGCAAACCGATAGAATGATCACGAACTATATTCATGACTATACGTTTTATTACGAGTGCTTTGTAATGACCGCATTAGCACAGTATGCAGTAGTGTCATTAGGAGTTATTTTTAACGTGACCAGAAATAACGCTCTAATTAACGCGTCACGCGGACATATTTACCTAAGTCGACTGTCACTAAAACTTATTTAATTAGCGCTTGTTAAAACGCTATTTTTAACAGCTGCTAAATAAAATAACTTGGTGCTAACCCATTTTGAAAGTAATTTTTCGCTCGACAGTTTTCATTAAATTTTTCTTAGTATCCTGTTGATAGCGGGAATTAAAAGTTTGCGTCTGTTGTATCCTGTTGATAGCGGGAATTAAAAGTTTGCGTCTGTTCAATCAAGTTCCCATAATGCTAAACAACCGATACCGTTCGCGTTAATAGTTTAAGTGGCCATAAAATGCAGCACCTACTTATTACTTAAACAAAATACTATATTGAGTATCCTTTTCAACAATAATAAAACATCTTATCTTTACTATGCCACTGAATCTATAGATTTTTACATTTCTATGCACTGAATCACTGCAGTAAACACTTTTTGGCGCCAACGCAAACCATAAATATGTAAAATAAAAATAAATCGTTCCTATTTTAAATCCTAACTTTTTAAACTTCAATCTTTCACGAAGGAATTGAACCCGTCCCGCCATTTCTCGGGTCCTAACGTCTATGCGGTGTTTGATAAAAATGCTTTTTTAGACTTACTCTTTTCCTTTTAGTTGCCGCCTGCAGGGAAACTTCACAATGTTGAAGACATTCACACAAGGATGCACAAAAAGAGTTATAATGTTGAAGAAAAAAGATTTTTTGAAACCAGAAAGTTTAAAGTACTTTCGAAAACAAAAAAAAAGGTCCTTTCTAACGCGCGGAGGCGTGAAGATAACCTACTTGGTACAGCACACAGAGATAACTAACCGGCAGTGCGTGCGAGATGTAGATGTAACTCGCCGTATCTTATCCGAGTGCTATAAATAGGTAATCTGTGCTAATCGTTACGGAGTGACGCTCGCTTGTATATCCACTGAGCCGACACTGATACGATTTCACGGGAAATACCTAGGGAACACCCATTGCTCCAGATAATATTTTACAGGCATAGATAAAATAATGATTTTTGAAAATTGACGAAGAAATTATTCTGTAAAAACCAAAGACATCGGTGAGATATTTTCGGGGGAAAACCTGTAAGACTAGCTAGTTAAATTCGAAACGTTGAAAAAAAAAATTGAGTAAGTAAATATCGTCACCGACTTTCTTGTCTTGTGATTCAGGAGTTTCACGTCCATTTAACTACAATGTTACGCAAGTCTGAGTTGATTGATTTTACTACTTAATAATAATTTGTCAACACATTTTCCACTTTAAAACCCTATCACGTCAATAAAATCAATTAGATCTACAAGACGAATCTCCACGATAATTCAAGGCAGTATTCTATTCTATTAAACTCGTGTGATGAATGCTTGACATCCCATAGACACGTTATGCCGTTAATACAAGCCAGTTCCCGCCAGGTGGCGTTAACTACATCCAATCAATATCCATAGCTGTGGAACTCACTAGCTTTTTAATTAGCAAGCCGATCTGCAGAATTAATTAGTATAATTAACAGTTCTATGTATAGGTTTTACTGGGATAATTGCACTGTGAGATCTAGCCTTCGAAAGTATTAGGAATCAGTTCTCACGAAAGCTCTATGACTTGTATTTTGGTTTCTTGTGAGAAAAATACTTAACACTGGAGCACTAATGTCTTATTAGCATGTTTTCCTTTGTAATCTTATGGCGCCGCATTCAAATTTGTAGCAGCGGACACTTTGAATTGTATCACGTCAGACTTACTAAACTAAACGCTAATTACATTCCGTCAAATCGTCACAAATTTGATACCTATTTCATACAACTTTACGATACAAGGTAATACGAAAGATTTTACGTAGAAAGCTAAATCCATTTAAGCGACATTCCTTCATTGTCGCGCAGACAGACGGATCGATTTCGCAGCACATGCTACACACCCATGGACAATGGCTTTATTAAACTTATACAGTGTCCAGAGTGCCCTCCATTGTTAGCCAAGCATCAAATTAACTAGTACGAACACCGATCAGGGAATATGAGTAGGAATATCTGAGGCACTTATCTCACCAGCGATTAAGAACGTTTACTCCGTACGGCATTTCATATTACATACTTTCAAGAATAGAATAGAATACTCTTTATTATGTACACCATATAAATCGAGTCAGACGCAGCCTGTAGACCTTCTGTAGGATAAAAGCGCGCCTTCGACGCACGTTTCTAAAACGCGCGTCAACGGCGCGTTTTAAAAACGTAGTGTGCACAGGCCCTTAGTCATACGGAAACTATAATTTTGTGTAATTTTTTTGAGCGAGAAAATCGTTGATCGCTTCCTCGTTCGTCGGTGGGACAGATATGGGAATTACAGACGATTTCACATATATGAAAGAAATATTCACGGTCTGCTAGTTTTTCAATTCTATCTTTCACTTTCATATGATATAGGTGCTTGGAGGATGAGCGCCTACTGAAGTTGAATCGCGCCGGATATTGGCACCCGTTTCCGAAATATCCAGCTTTGAGAAGGGATCTTTTCGTGTGGATAGATCTATATTAAAGTGTTGTACCTAGTGCCACTAGAAATGTATGATATAGGATAATACTTACATAATCTACCGAAGCTAAGGGAGAGGCGCTTTCTAAGCTTTTGCATTTTGCTCATTGCACCACCCCTTTTTTCTCTCATTGTCACGCCTGAAACAAAATAGAAAGTACGTTTAGTTATGACGAAAAATGTAAACAAGAAAACATTGAAATATTTAAGTACTTATATGATTCATAGGTGTATCTCGGTCTTATTATCTCTGCTTGTTTTCAATTTAAAATAAAACGGTGATATTACACCATAAAACAGAAACCCCGAGATGTCCTACGACCTCAATTAAAGACTATAAATCTAGGTGTGATGTAGGTACTCATATTCTGATAACAATTAATCATTATAATCGCCCAGCAACTGGAACGCTTAGGACTAGAATTAATGATAATCGTCCATTACGATAATTAGATAAACTTTAATAAGTAAATAATTCAGAATGACGTTCCGAGCCATGACGTCATCGTCAGCTTGCATTATCATGAACCGTTTCCACCAATCGGGATCCGGACCGATAGAGTTAACAGTGACTTTAATTAACATTATAATTGTAAATGTATTAATTAATAACATGGTACGATATAGAAGGGTTAACAAGCGTTGCGGATAGCGGTTAATTACTCAAGTTTATAAGCCGCAGTCATGCCAGTCCTCTGGTTAAAGCCCGTCTGACATGCGGCTAGTTAACAACCGAATATACTAAGCCAGCTCACCATACATGAACGGATGAGCCAGTACACTTATCACTAGACACTGGCTTGAAAATGCATCTTATACTGAAGGCCAGTAACGAGCTAGACGCTGCCTCGTAACTGTACTGATGGCGTGCTTATTGGCGTCGTGTCCGACGAACTTAAACGAGTGTTGAACGGCACTAGTCATTACTGGCGTCGCGTGTAAGCTAAAATTCCACGTTCTAATTAACTTAAGTTACCTCTCATGTGCTTTGTACACAGATCACATGTTATACAGCATGTAACATATAGTTAGCGACCATGTAAACTGTTTTACTGGTATTTAAAACGTCATTATGATAGAGATTGCTATAGTCGCTGTACAAGAGATCTGAGAGTCGTAATTTTAAAGGTGGGTCTACGCTAGACGAGCCGAGCACGAGCGGAACACGAGCCGAGCATCGTGTTCGCAGCGTCAAGTGTGGACGTACAACGAACCTACAACGATCACTGTCCTCGAACGAAATAATTCCCTTTGTGTTCGTAAAAAAACCGACAATTGGCGGAGCACAGTCGAGCACGAACCAAATGCTCGAAGCGCGCTCGTTCATGGCTCGTAAGTCAGTCCACACTACACGAATTTATGCTCGGCTCGTGCTCCGCTCGTGCTCGGCTCGGCTAGCGTAGACGTACCTTTAGAATGTTCACAGTCTAATCTGTCAAAAATACCTCTAATTTCCCTACATTTTTGACATTGATTGTCGCTGAGATGAGATTCGTTTTCAATTACGGGAATCGACCTTCTGTGCGATAAATCAAGTTTTAGGTATCAAAATATTGTTCGTAAATGAACTTGGATAGAATCCAAGTGTTAAGAATAAGACAATTGATCCACTGAAACGTGAACAGTACGTCACAGGGAGAAGTAATAGTATACGCAATATTTCAATCCACATAATTTTTCAGAGAACTCTGAAAAAGTGGTAGCCTTGCTTTTTCCTTTGACAAACGCTTCCTCTATGCAAAGTTTCACAATCGCAACACGAAAACGTAGTCCGTGAAAACGGTAAAACTACCTGTAGGTACTTAAGTAATTATTAAAACCTTTTATTTTCATAGACAAACGAATTAAATAAGTAAAAAAAACATAAATGTTTTGACAATAATTGAAATCAATAGAAATGTAGAATGTAGTCATTATACCTCAGCTAATTGAACGTTTAATATAAAAACTGGCTTAGGAAGGTATTTTTTATAGACAGCAATAACAGGTGAAACATTTTCAACTATTTTTGTTATGTTCAACAGATAAACAAGAAGTCTTATTTAAGCATGCCAAAACATGTGGCATGAGATAACTGTGGTAAGTAAATTTCAGGAAGACAATATTATTATGAACCTTTTTTTCATTAGTCCTCAGATTTTCATTATTTTTTTTATGATTTGCCAATGATGACCCTGCGTATTTCTTAATGTTATAAGTTCCTTAATACAGAGAAAATAAGCGTAAGATATTTAGGGTATTATTTATTTTGGAGAACTCCCTGATTGAACTATAAAGAAAAATACAGTTGAAAAAATATATACTTAGTATAAGTACAGACGAATGGAGAACCGCTACCATTTTTTTAAACCGACTTCAAAAATGACTAAAAAAGAGCTAAAGGTTTAGTCTTCATTTTTTTTGGATAAGTATGTGTAAGTACTTTTTTAATATTTTGCGTATTTTAAGGCATTTAAAGCCTTTAAAAACGCAAAATCTTTCATCAGACTTCTTTTATGCGAAGTCGAATACAGATTACAACCAACACCTTAATTTATTTCAACGCAATGAATATTTTATCACCTCACGGGTAGTTTTCACGTCATAATCGAATTGACGCAACAACGCACCTTGAAAACATATTGAATGCACTAACCTATGATAATAATCAATGCGATCACACTTACTCAATCATAACCCAAGGTTCACAGCTAATAATCAATCGCATAGTTCAATATGTCTAGGTACTTATTGAACGAGACACTCCACTTACTAAATGAATTACGAATATTACGAAACATGTCCCATAAATTAGTCATCATTTCAGCCGAAAGAAGTCCACTGCTGGACATAGGCCTCCCCCAAGCACCTCCACTTCGACCGGTTCTATGCTTCTCGCATCCAACGGGTTCTTGCGGCCTTCACAAGGTCGCGGACCACCTTGTGGGAGGCCTTCCAACGCTACGTCTTCCGGTACGCGGTCGCCATTCCAGAACCTTTCGGCCCCATCGGCCATCTGTTCTGCGAGCAATGTGCCCTGCCCACTGCTACTTCAGTTTGGCAATCCTTCGGGCTATGTCGTATAAATATAAACCAGTCAAAGGAAAAGAATTGCCTAATTGAATTACTTCGCTTTATGATTCATAGATATTGGTAAAAGTTATAGCTTTAGAGGTACTTATCGATTTTTTGTTAAAGATTTATTAGGTATTTTTTATTTTTTTTATATCGCAACTTGTTTATCATATACTTACAATATCGACGAACTTTAGTTGTCACTGTTCAAAAGTGCACGTATTATCGATGAGACGTAAGCAAACAAAATAGCGAGTGTGTGCGGTACGCGTTCAATGCTCCTGTGTATGTCGGGATGTTATCGTACACAATTTCACGACAACTACTACGGAATTACACTATTGGTGTCGTAAAGCGGTGAACTTTTCCAACTTTGACGTAGTCGGCGACATATTCTTTGTAATGATTGGGCGCATGCTCATTGACGGCGTGCCAAGAATGCCGGGCGCCGCATCGTCGACGCCACGCTGCCGCCACGCCTCGTCAACAACATTGTCAACAAAAACTTTACTTCCATTTAATTTACCGGAAATTCGGGTGACTCGAAGCAATGCAATATCAATAACATATAATTTGGAAATCACAATCCATAAAAGTCAACGTTCAACGACCATTATTTATTTATATGGATGTTATGATGCAAGGTTAGCGTTTTGAAATAAAATTTCCTGAGAAACGAGCGTAATCCGTGAAATTGAATCGTAAACTTTACTCTCAAGAATTCTGTCTGGTTTCCTTCAGTGTGTTGGCTCAGGGCCCAGTGTAAGTCCACACCGCAGTCCGCAGTCATCAAGCTCTATGACAGACGAAGCGAGCAGGTCTTACTGCACTGACCAGTGTTGCCAGTATGATTTCCCAAAAATGGACGGTTGGCTTTCTGAAAAGGTACGGTTTTTAACTTCAAGGTACGGTTGGGTCGGGATACTTCTGCAAGAACTAGATCAGTTTTTTTCTTCTTCTAGTTGGCTGTCTGCGACCATAGGTTGGAAAAAAAGCGATAGGGAAACGAATATTCAAAGGGATATGGTAAAGTAGAACAATATTACCGATCGCCAATATTGAACAAATTCATTTGTAAATCAATTATAGAATGAAGTAAAGTCATTAAATTCGTTAATGATGCAATGAATAAAAAAAAAATTATAATAATTTATCATAGGAATAATGTGATGAGGAAGTTCAGATATAAAGCGATATTATTCTCTATATTTAAATAAATCACTAGTATAGAAAAGGTACGAAAAAGGTACGGTCTACACTGAGGTACGGTTGTGTGATGAATAGTACGGAAAACCGTACTTTTTGGTACGGTCTGGCAACGCTGGCACTGACCTAGAAAGGCGAATTACTACTGTATATAACACCTACTCTCATCTCACCGTCAATGATAAAGACAGATTTTATGAACTTAGTAAATGGAAAATTTTATAGATCCACTTGGATTTCCAATTTATTGGACAAGCTTCTTACTATCTTCAAGGTGAAAACGGATTTAATAGTACTTATAAATCACAGCGATATTTCTCATCTAGGGACAACGAATCGCCTGTTAGATTATACCTCGAAAGTGCTGGAAGCGAATTTATTTATAGCAATGTTTGCACACGTGGGACATAATAAGTTTTACCTGTCGAACCAAACACGACAAACAATGTTCGGGTTGGTTGTGCTACGAAATTATTACGGCGTGTTGATTTATGATCGTGTTATCGAACGATAAGGTTCAGTATTGTATGACGAATGGGGTTAGATTCGTCCGGCGTCAGTCAACAGCCCTACGCTTCAGGCTGCTCAAACATGACCACCATGGGCAAACAGCCACGATGTCAACGCTATCTAATCTGGAAAGCGTCAGGAACAATATGTACAGCGTGGGCTGCACAAACATTACCAATATACAGTGTTACATCACGCAGACATGCCTGCTGGGCACGTGCAATCGTTAACTTGCTAGGTATCGATAATTTCCATACCTAGCAAATCGATCGGTAATCGCAAATGAATTACATAAGGGCTTGAGAAATGCTGCTTTGGATATTTTACTACAGTGCAGTACGGACGGATAAGGTCTCTGAAATGTGAATATTGATATTCTGATAGAGCCCGTTATTAACAGGACGATAAACAAGCTCATTATTCATGCGTGTGAGTGCATTTAATGATAATCTGCGCTCATATCGTATTTCACTTAACAGAACATTCTACCTGCCAATTGAAGACTATTATCCATTATAAACGATGTTAAAAGCTCACATACGTTTCAGTGAAAGTCGTTTATGAACGGATTAACGATTCATAAATCAACCGCACTCTTCATTTTGCCGCAACATCCTGGGCACTGAGAGGAATTGGGCCGGGATCCGATACACTGCTCGCTGGCAGCGGCACAGCAAACGTGTCGAAATACGACACAGTTGAATAGGTGCGCATCCATTGATGGTTTTGTTACAGCCGTCTTAGGAACAC
Source organism: Oligia fasciuncula (assembly GCA_963082905.1). Classification (NCBI taxonomy): domain Eukaryota; kingdom Metazoa; phylum Arthropoda; class Insecta; order Lepidoptera; family Noctuidae; genus Oligia; species Oligia fasciuncula. Next base: position 16,414,886 of record OY720396.1, on the reverse strand, counting down.
TCATCATCTTCTGCCTAGCCTTCTCCCAACTATGTTGGGGTCGGCTTCCAGTCTAACCGAATGCAGCTGAATACCAGTAGTTTACATAGAGCGACTGCCTATCTGACCTCCACAACCCAGTTACTGGGTATACAATACCCCTTTGTAAGACTGGTTGTCAGACTTTCGGGCTTCTGACGACCGGTAACGACTGTCAAAGATCTACGAATGGCAGCCTGGACCAACGGCTTAACGTACTTTCCGAGACACGGAGGGTCTTGGTATGTAAAGATGGTCACCACCATCACATCCATCCACAGACCAACCGCGGCAAGCGTAGCTTAACCTGATCGATCGAACCGTGCGGCTGTTATTAGTTTACTTAGCAGCCCCTCGAACACTCAATCCACTTAGGTCAATACAACCGCGCCCGGGTGAAATTCTTATGTTGAACGTAAGGAAGTATAATAGGATGGCCTGGTAAGCTGCGTTTACATAGGACAGTCGTAAAGTTTGTTCCGGACTATAAAACTTGTTTCTTAGAAACAGGGACGGTTCCGTGACATGTGACAATATGTCTTACAAGTATTTTTGCAAAGGGATTTAAGAATGATTCATTCTAAATTAAAGTACTTACGTTTCGTATGTTGGTATAATTTTAAATACATATTACGAAGTGTTATAGACATCAGTAAATAGATGAAATGAACTAATAACAGTTCCGCATGCCGGGACTGTCCAATGAACTCATTCCCGACGCCCACGCCCTGTCGTCCACTCCCGTATTACTATGCGACAAATATCAGAATAGGCCCTGCCGATAAACATTATTTCCGTGAATACTGCGTGATTTAAATGAACGCTAATGTAAGTGTGGTAACACACGAATACGGCGTAAAAATATGTCATACCCCGTTCATAATCTATTATAATCAGCCTATATTGTTCCCACTGCTGGGATACAGGCCTCCTCTCTGTGAGAGGGAATGGGCCGTAATCCACCACGCGGGCCCAGTGCGTGCTGGTAGATACCCTGTTTAAATGATCAGATCATATTTCAATGAATTCTCAGGAATTGCTTACGATTACGTGCACTCTGTCACGTTACAAAAAACGACAGACGACATCAAATGTGCTAAAATATTTTGATTTCGGACTTGCACAAATATCTGAACAAACACGTTCAATACTTAAGGGGCTTACAGCACCTAAACACAAAAAACGCAAGTTTTAGAAACAACAAAAGTATAATATGATCGACTACAGTAAACAAAATCAGAAAAATTATGATATTCTTCAGGATATATGATAGGTAGACAGTGTGTTGAAAACATAATACAACTTATTTGATACGATAGAAAAAAATCATGAAGATACCGTAATCTGGCCCTACTTTGCTCCTAAGGTGGTAAAAATGCTCCACTTCCGAAAATTACTAAATCTGATTTTACGTACTGATATACACTACTATTTAGTAGAATCCAATATTTTTATCTGAAAATATTGTTCTTAATCTAGCAACACCAGAGTTGACAGATGTCAAAGTCAGCCATAATTTTTTTCTGTGTGAGATAGAAATGCATCGCTCTTCGAGGTGAAAATTTTGGAGCAAATAAAAGTAAGTATAACTATGCTCCATTGACAAATAAATGACAAACCTGTGAAGAGAACTTACGGTGCAAAGTTACCTCCTGCATAAGAACTACTTTGCTCCAAAAGAAATAAAAATAAAATAAAAACTTGGTCACTAAATACAATAATGTATTTAATGTCAGGTTAAACTTTAATAGTACTATTATATCACAATACATCACATTACTGATTTAGGCAAGATTTAAAAAGACGTGGAAAAAAAAAAAGTTGGAGCAAATTTTGGTGCAAAGTAGGACCAGTTTACGGTACCTTTAAAAACTTGAAATAAAAACCATAATAATATACATACCAATCTACATGGTCTTCACACGATCTGACCAAGATTTTGTCTGGACTTTAAAAGAGACTGCGACCTCTGAGTTTGTTTCGGCCTTTCTTCTCAGAGTAGTCAGATAGGAAACGCCGACCTCATCTAGTTTAAAAAATATAATTGAGGTATTCCACTCAGAGCACTGAATTGACGTGTAAAAGTGTTTGTACAAATCTACTTACAGAAAATAAATCATTTATCATTTATACAGTCATTCTGATTTTTGTCAGATACTAGTGTTTTAATTTTACATTCCAAACAATAGATTTTTTGTAATTAAATTATTGCTTCATATTTTGCAATAAATTACCAACTTTGTGTCATCGCACTTCTCTTTCTTTTCTATGCAGTCCGACAGTGACCGCGCTTTGGGTCATGTAAGCCCCTTATGACGTTTTGATATGAACCAAGGACTTGTGAAGGCGACGAAACAAGAAGATTGTGATGAGAATTGAAGACAAGCGCGTGGGCCTACGCCTACGAGCAGACCGTGAAATAAACAACATGCTGTTACAAGAATTACAACACAAAATAAACGTACATAGAAAATATCGTAACGTTGACAAATATGGGATGTCCGATAAAGGAACACATTGATTCATATTCAATTTAACTGATGATAACACTGAATGTTTGTGCAGGCTTATGGCATCGATACTGAGAACCTTATCATACACATGATTCAAATTTTGACCATTTGTAGGTACACTGAGCTTCAAAGTTAGTAAGCGACACCAAAGGTGGTATTTTAATGAAGTTAACGGTAAACCACGTACAAAGTATTGGGTTTCATTAGTATTCTCATTGCTCAACTAATGTCGAATCGTTATCCCATCGTCTGCATTTTCCGTAGTGACCTATTTTCCTTCAGTTCGATCGAGTTCGAGGAAGATTAAGCAGCTGTTACCTCCCGTCCTTGTCTCTTTAGCAGTTTCTACTCAGAATGATAAGCACTACATATTATGCGGTTTTATGTGAGCCAACTATATTATACAGTAAATGTGATATGTCTCGTTAAATAAATATTTAGATTTTTTCTATCATATTTACAAATAATCATACATGACAATTATTGACAATAGCTTTTGAAATCCATAATCTGTGCTCACCATTTTAAACAAGCTAGCCCAGTTTTACGACATTTCCACTGGTGGTATGCAGCAATAGAGCTTGACTAAGTAAACTGAAGCCAGCGAGTGTGACAAAACGCGGCGGGTTATCGTGGCGGACGTGCGAAAGTCGTTCGTCGACCTTGCCGTGAGCGTCGTGGACCGCGCTGCGCCCGCGCATGCCGCGTGCCATTCCGCCTACTGCACACGGCTGTACACCTAACATAAACTTACCAAACCGCCTGCGCACTGCGCATACTGTCCTAAGTGACCGAGAAGAAAAACTGAAGACTAATAACATTGAGAAAGTGTTTCATAACAATGATGATTGAGCTGTGTAAACAAGAGCTAAAAATAGGTGCCAAAGCAATCCATTACTTAAAACAAAGAATTTCCTGCATTACCAAGACGTGCATACACGTCGTTATATCAAAATGTTTAATGACGTTGCGACACGGACAAGCGAACTCGATCAATCAACTACGTATTCTCACATAATGAGTCTCTTTGCAGTAATTATCGTGTTGGCCAAGACAGTACGTCAGTCAATCAGGAAACATTTTTGTATGAAAAAATATTAATTGCTAAACGTGTTGCAGACCTTGAATAAGAATATGTAACAAATAAATGAGGTTATTTTAATCTCTTGGTCATAATACCTACCTCAAAAATGTCTTCAGGCCTCGATTCAAAATTATTAATTGTTAAATGTGTTGCAACGTTGCAAGCCTTAGATAAGAATATATGTAACATATAAATAAGGTTATTTTAATCTTTGTCATAAATTACCTACCTTAAAAATATCTTCAGCCCTCTGATTTGCTCGCGAGGTTTGGAATTCGGCAAAATATAAAAATAAAATTTAATGGCTCTAAGCGCGTGTTAAAAATAAAATCAGTCCTTCGATATCGATGACATAATTTAATTTGGTCGTTAAATTATTTCCAACTTTTACTGCCATTTGATAGGAATGCTGATCTTTGCTAATATTCTAAAAATGTACAAACAAAGCTTATTTACGATATCTTTATAGTTGTAGTGTAGTGTAGATGAATAGTAAGATATTGTGACAGAGCTAGCGCCAGTAATGCCAGTAACTGAAAGAGCATTTGAACTGAAGCCAACAATACGATTCCAGTAACAAGCACATAGGAACAGAAAACCTACTATATTAACGTGCCCCAGAAGTTTATTTTGTTGCTTTATGGAATAGCGATGATCGCGTAGTCAGTCGGAATTATATAATTTCTTTTATATACATCCATGCTATAAATCCTCTATATTGCCAACTATCGATGACAAAATGAAGACATTTGATTTTCGCCCTTTTGACGCTGATAGCAACGTGAGGGTCCGTGGAACTAATATTAGAGACGGGACTTAAACTTCGATAAAAAAAATACTTTAATGCACTTTATCGATCGTTATAACCACTAAGAGTAATTTATTACAGAGAAAAAAATCGTATCACTCCCAGTTATTTATAAACTTCATCTTTCTGTAATAGAATAATTGTTGCAAAGGTTAACTGAAAATTCATTAGAGCGCGGTAAGATCGCAAGCTATAAACTAGTGGATAGTGTTCTAGTAAAGTTATAGTGCATGACGCGGTCAGATCAGTGAGCTTTATATGAGGATAGGCTTAAAGTTTTGCCTAAAAACTACTATTGTTGAGCCATAACTGCTTAGTTGAATCGGTGGGAAATCTGAAATTAAGTATTTAATTAAAGTAAAAATGCCAAAATGTACTGTATACATTGCAGATGGCAAGTTTTATTGCTATGTTAGGTGTTTACTTCGGAAACAAGTAAACATTACATAAAAATATTTTTCTTTTGAAATTAGAAACTAGTATTTGCTGATTTGTTTTAGCTAATCAAATTGCAGACATTTCTGGCAACACTATAATTTTCTATTTGAAAGACGTAAATTTAAAATTACTCACTGTCTGAAGAAAATTGTTGACACATTATCGACATAGAATGATGGAACATTCACCACTTTATTTATTTGAATTTTAGTTCCTGAGAACCTCGAGCGGGGCGCTTTGAATCAGCACAAAAAACAACTGTCATTTCGTATAGTATATTTAGTCCAGCGTACTTGTTTAGTATTAGTACTTGGTCAGTGCATAGTAACCATAATATCATCCAAAGGAGTGTTATTATAACGTTGTACTAAATTTCATTATGCAACTGCTTTGCTTTTTCGATCACTTCCTTACTCATTACTTTGTTGTTTACAAAAAATATACAAGCTTTGATATTCAGCAATTAAACTTTCCATTAATTTACATAGAGTTCTTACAACACTGTACAACACCCTATGGTTTCAAAACCTTTTATAGAGGATTAATAAATCATGGGTGTAGATAAAGTCTCGTATGAAACTGTACATAATTAGGTATATTAATTTTTTGTTTAATAACACTTATTACACAAAACATAAATAACTATATTGCTTTCCCTGAGACCCTAATCTATACATATAATAAATTTGTAGAAAAGTGGTGTCTGTACAATGGAAATATATAAAAAAAAGTAGCAGGGGTTGTTATTATATCGATACCGAACCCGAAATTGTAATTAATTTTTTTTTTGTCTGTTTGTCTGTTTGTTTGTGCACGCTAATATCAGAAACGGCTTATTCGATTTAGATGCCACTGTCACTAATATATTGTAGTAGGCTTCACTTAACATTTAGTGTTTATTTCATGTCAATCGGTTCATAAATAAAAAAGTTATGTCAATTTAAAAATCACGGCGAACATTTGTTAAGGTATTCTATCAGAGTACGTACACGCCTCGGGCCTGCGCGTCCGATCTTCGGAACTACTGGACGGATTTGAATGTTTTTTTTTTTATTGTATGGTTATTATATGGCTGGACAACATTCAGGCTATAATTTATCTTGGAAACTTGAACACCTGATGCAGAACCGAAACAGACCAGCTTAACTATAAGAGATACAAAAATGGTACCATAGCAAAAATTGTTCCACGTGATGAGGATTTTCTGCTGAGAGAATAAATTTGAAGATCTGGAACACCTGATGGGGAACTCCAAGAGCCCAGCTACACCATAACACATATAGGAATGACGTCTTAGTAAAAGTTATTCGGTCTGATGGGCATTTCCTGTTGACTTATAAAAATCGAAGATCAGAAACATCTGATGTGGAAATCAAAGCTATCACTAATTTCACCTCCACGCGGTGAAGGCGGTAACAGTTTAGGACTGATTTTCGATGACGATGGTATATCATTAAAAATTTGACTCTACTGGCCAAAACTCCCATTTATTTTTTTTAACGTGAAGAAATGCTCATGCATTCTGCACTACCACGGGAAGATAGTGCAGTTATGTGGGACTCTAACCCACTAAAACTCCACTGTGTCCTCCTCTGCCGCTTACGGCGGGAACATGGGCACGCGTTAGCACTCATCCGTGAACCCGCCGCGGCTGTCCGTCACCGGACCCTCCGCTGGGGAGTACTCCCCATCACCGGCGCACCAGAACACATAGCACGCCGTGACCACCCCAGGGACCAAACCAGCACATGGGCGCCAGACGATCCCGTGTCTGGGCACCCTTGGTAGGGGAGCAGTCACTTAGATTTTAATTGATCAGGTATCTTCATAATAAAACTATAACCATGCCTAGAAAGAGATCAAATCTTTCCCAATGTTCCAAAGGAGCTAAAAGATTGAGGATCATAAGATCCCAAGAATCTACCGAAGAGCGTCAGGAGAGACTTGATGCTGTTTGAGAACATCAGGCTGCAACTCGCTCCGTGGAAACCTCTTCGGATCGCGAAGCACGCCTGCGTTCTCAGCATATTTACGCATCTACATCCAGGTCTCTAGAGACCAGTGCAGAATATGATGCGCGACTGACCGCTGATACGGTGAGATTATCATACATTGTTCCGAACACGCACACAACAAAATATTCATAATCAGAAAGTGAGAAAGAAAGAATTGCTGGAGTACGGCATGAAGAGACAGATTAAGAAGAGTGCAACGAACGTTTGAATTCTGATCGACTTCGACATTCTCTGAACAGAATGTCGATATCATCTGAAGAATCGGATGTGTCTCAAGATATAGCCGTAGGGCATGGCGACCTTCCTTGGGTTGATAAGGAACGGAGTGCATTTACGTATACTCCTATGATTGACTACGCCACATATTCCGCCATCGGAGGTATGGTTGAAAATTGTACTTTTTGTGAAGCTGTTAAATAGCAAAAAGAAACAAACGGTATGTGTTGCTCAGGTGGGAAAGTACATATTGAAATATTACAAAATCCTCCAGAAATATTAAGATCACTGCTAATCGGTGACCATCACAGTCAAAACATTTCTTGGACAATATACGTTCGTACAATAATGCCTTTCAAATGACATCTTTTGTTGCGAAACAGATTTCAGAAGGCCCATTTATGCCAACATTCAAAGTGCAAGGCCAAGTTTACCACCCTATTGGTTCATTATTGCCTGAAAATGACGTCTCGAATCGTCTCGCGCATCCCGTTGTTATCCAGTCCCCGGGTTCTTAGAATTCGACATCAGACGTTTCAGATCTTCGATTTTGACGACCCCGTTGTCGCTGGCATAAGCAACAGGATCCGCGTACGAAGTCGCGGGCAGAAGCTAGTGCAACATAAATTCGTAAAATCTCAAAATGTTTTCCTCGATTTGTGAGGACAAACATCCCTAAACCGACAATTACTACAACAAAATCAACATAACAATCAATAAAGAAAAGATAAAGAAACAAACAATTTATATTGTGAAACGAGTAAAACTTCATTGAGAGATCAATGAAGTTTTACTCGTTTCACAATATAAATTGTTTGTTTCTTTATCTTTTTTCTTTCCGTTCATACGAAATGGGAATACCGTAGTTATTTAAATTAGCTGATAAAATTATCTACAGTCATTAAACGAATATTCCAGGAGGTAAATTAGCAACAGTACCGGTGAATTGGATTTCCTGAAAGTTCATTGACGAAGACATTACTAATTTTCTTTAGAAATGAGTTTTACAGGACAATAAAAATACTGAAAATTAGTGAAAACTCTCAAAAGTAGATCTTTTGGAACTTTACTATACGTGGGGTCTATTTATTTACCCCTTCAAAATCACACTGCATTTCGCAATTTGACATACAGCTCTTACCAAAATCTCTTGGCTCTTGCCTTGACAAAAGTGTTCACTAGACAAAAAGGCTGATGACCTCATGCATCATTCGCAGGAAAATAAAGTATGTTAGAGGAAGTAACAAATGATGAATGTACTAAAAAATGATGATGTGTCAGTTTGGTTTCATTGCGTGGGTAAAATCCAGGTCTTGAAGGAGGCACATATTCATTTCAAAACTGATGATTCACGCAATCGGTATTCCAAATAACGTAATACTGATTGACCTGACTCATGAATTAGAAACATGGTGATGATTCCCTTCAATCATTGCACGATTCTGTTTATACTTCTTCAAATATTAGTCATTGACACACAGACTAGTTTACATGGGTATAAAATTATAAATCTAACGTTCAAATAAAAACAATACGAACACTGCTTGTAAAAATGTGGTTGATCTGGTACTGTGTGATTCATAAAAAGTTGAACAATTAGGTCCATTGAATGAACACGTTTTCAGAATTGCTCGAAAAATATAGTAGTACATATTTAAGTTGCATAAATAAGAATTAATTAAATGCACCGATCCCAGTGTGGTTAAACCAGACTCAATTAATGACCCCAAGATTCACACTAGCTCCTTTCATGTTCATGGTTCTACAGCGACCATTGCATATCAAGGAGTAGAGGGGGCGGTAATGGTAGGGAAGACGTGCCCGTAGGATAGGGAAGGATTTATGAGCCGTACCGGATATGCATCCTAGAGTAAGCATTGTATATTATTTTAGCCAAAGCTGTGTGAGAAAAACTTTACTATTTATGTAATTTCGCAATACCATCATCAAGGACATAAAGATAGCATTGTTTCAGCAAATACAAATACTACGAACGAAATATTACATTTAGAGTTAATAAAAATAAACAGTCGTTAACAAACACGGTATTATTATCAAGGTCTGAAAACCCAGAAAGCTCTTTTACAGGGATTTAATTTATTATTTGCTCAGTGTATCTGTTACGACATTTTAAGTAATTGAAAATTCCGTTTTTACCGACGAAACAATAGGGAAGAGCCAATAATAACAACAGAACCGACTGTCATACATAATTCTATATTCCATTGGGGTCAAGGTGACAACCGTACAATGGTTGGACGATAAAACGAATCGACCCATTCTTATGGGGACCATAACTATAATAATAGAAGATGAAGAAAAAACGCAATTCAACTCGAAATCAGACGCCGAACGTTACGTCGAATACGCCCGAAGAATATTAATTCGCTTCCATTTTAATTTCTGATTGAGTTGCAGGTGTTTCGGGGTTCTCAACCTTTCATTAAATTTAAATCGTCTAGCGCACCACAATCGGTACCTGATAAGAATTGCTTAAAGGAAATGCTAATGCTCGCACACGTATCGGAGCGTTTATATGGTCAACCACCATTCAACGACCGCCGATTGATTTCACGAATACGGAATTACGGACTTTATCAATAACAAAAAGTTTTATAGATATATGATAACAGTGACACAAACATGAATAACAACAAAGTAGGAAATTACAGATTGCGACTCCACGTTCGCATTTTAAATTCAGGTCAATCCGCATATCTTGTCATATCGCACAAACCAAGTTGCGCAAAAATGAAGAAGACGAATGTATTCGTATGCTAAGCTGAGCGAGATCTAGATACTGCAACTTTATCTTACAAAGGAGCCCATTGAGGCGCGAGTGCACGAGCCGCGACCTCGAACCTGTGACCCTGCACACAATGCAAACAATTGTAATGTAAATGCGGATTGAACCCGTTGTGCCACTCGTACTCTGGTACCGATTGTTGTCGAAGTTCGCACCGAATGAGCTCGTAAGTCATTTCACGTGGAAAACGACGTTGAGCCTCGTGAATCGCATTTACGCACACGTATCACTACCGTATAGCGGAAGTTATGCTATCAAAACTATACGATTCCTTTCACGGAAAACAAAGATCGATGATATACCGCAAAATCGGTTATAGTCAATGCCAATAAATTAAATGACCTCAAACAATCAGTGCAGACGAACAATTATTTACACCTGCTTACCAAGTAGACACAACAGAACTTAGTAAATCTGCATTCTCAGTGACCTATCGAGCGCCATCCACTTTCATTATTCCCACCAGCTTGCTAGAAATAATTGATCGCATGCATTAAATACATTAAGTTTTTCATTCGTTCTCAGATCGGCGTGGAAAGTCACGGTGATATCGAAAAGTAACTCTTTTCTCATCTTGAATAATAAAAGGCAAGACTCCCATGCTTGCATATAAAATATTGCTCGTAATTCCATAAATACCAACGCTTGTAAAATCTTTTAAATCCAATTATATTTAGACAGGTTTAAAGAACAGTCAAGAATGTCAAATGAAATATCGTCATAATCATTTACGAAAAGAATAAATTCTTAAAGAAGTTCTGAGACGCTAATGTAAGGATTTGGATGATATATTGCGCATTTGAAATGAAGAAAAAAAATAAAGCAATAAAGTCGGGTGAGATGAACACACGAAAACCAAGAAAGCGAAACAACATGCATTAACTGTCGTTAGCCAAGATCATTCATTATCACGCGAGCTATGTCATTATGATAGGCGAGGCTCATTAACTGTTACTAAGGCTGATTTTCTATTAAAACATTACACAGATTTACTTTACTACTACTAAGATAAGACAAACTCTCGTAAAATATGCTACGTTATCTTAAATATATATGAAGATATTATATTTAGAATGGTAACAGTCATTTGCTTAACCTAAAAATGTCATGAAGCTATTTGAGCACACGAATTCGCCTAACGACTAAAATGCTAAAACTTCGCTGAGTGTGAAAGATAAAATATGAATGCCAGACATTAAATGGCATATGAATAATAATTCAAAATAGATACAACTCAATAGCAAATATACCTACACTACATTATCTGAATACAATAAGGCCGGTATAGTATACGTAGCATTATTAACAAATCACGACGAGAAACATTGCGATGATTTACAGCACAATCTACGACCTGCCTCCGTCCGTGCGCTATCTCAAATGCAACGTGCATTCGAACAAGCCGATTTCGTGACTGGAGCAGATATAAAGTATATTAATGCAAGTGGTACAATAGTTTCCATATCATGTCGGTTGCCGGCGGGCCCGTCGAGGCGTGGCCAAGTCGACGCCGCTGCGTGCCCAACCGACCGTTCTGCGCTCTCCCTATGGATTTCAGAATTATGGGATTACAGCGTTTAGAAATCCGAGGAGGATTACTCATTTGTAATTGACTCTTGTACGTTAGCGTGATTTCGATATATTTCTCATTTCCGTCGACCTTCTCAGTGTAAATATGATTAAATAAAAAAAGAAATCTAACATAATTTATTAAATGTTGCTTTAATTGCGTTCATATTGTGTAATGAACGAAAGTCACGTAACAAAGCAATAATACCAAAACTGGATGGAAAACTTCAGTTTTATTTGTTTTTCCTTGAACTCTTGAAAACGAAATAAAACAAGCGTAGGCAGACATCCAAGAATCGACCCTACTTTACATACCACATAATACCGAAGTTTTATTAGTCCAAAATAGTAAGGTCTGTATTCGGAGTCGGACTATTCCGTACGCAATAGGAAATTCACTGTAGGAACATTTCAATCCTTATCTTTTCATTTCGGTCCTTATTATGTCGTTACAATATGTTCCGCACTTGTGTAATGTGGGGACGTTGTTAATATTCCAACATGCTACAAATAAACATTTGTACAGCTCGTGCAGAAATATCTTCAGTATTTATTTTCTTACGAGCTTCTGCCCGCGACTTCGTCCGCGTGAAATTCGTACTTTCCTCTAAAAATTTCGAAACTGTATGTTTATGACCTTATCATTTATTTAGATAAATAAGTAGTCGGGGCAATTTTTAAGTTTATAGATCAAAAAGATCAGATTTTTCAAATAAACTGTATCCCCGCTTTTCATCCCCACAGGGGTAATTTTTTTTAAAATCGTTTGAGATGTGTTCATAACTTGACTCAAAGACCCAAACCCATTTTCGAGTTAATGGAAGCAAGCAGTAAAATCTACTTCTTGAACTTTATTACCCTTTTCCACCTAGGTAGGAGTCGATTTTTGAAAAACCCTAAAACTCATACTTTTATTATTTTTTGTTTTAGTAGTACCGAGTTTCGAGTTAATCCGACTGCGGCTTACATAATTTTCTAACCTATCAACTTTGTCACCCCCTAAATCCTCTGTGAGGGGTTTTTTTTTTAACTAAAAGTGACAATCTTTATTATTTACTGAGCCAAATATTGAAAAGTTTCAAGTATGAACCAAATGAATAAGAGTTTTCATATAAACTGTATCCCTTCTTTTTATCCCCATAGGGGTGGAATTTCTAAAAATCGTCTAGGATGTTTCTATAACTTGACTTATAGATTATTTATACCAATTTTCCAGTTAATCAACCCACGTAATTATTTCCCTGTGAAATTGACTACCCCTCTTCACCCCCTTAGGGGTAGATTTTCGAAAAACCCTGAACCGGTTTATTATTTTGGTCTTGCATACTGAGTTTCGAGTTAATTGGACCGCACATTAAAATTCTTCGATACTAAATTTGACACTCCCAATCTCTCTTTAGGGTAGTTTAGAATTCCAAAAAATTACGAACTTTATAGTTTACTTAGATAAGTATTTGACTGTATTTGTGCCAAGTTTCAAGTTCAAATTTATTTATACCATTTTTTTGGAGTTAATCAAGCCACTCACTAAAATCCCCTTAAAAATCGAATTACCACTTTTTGTCCCGTCAGGGGTCAATTTTCGAAAACATTTATTATTGACTAGCTACGCCCCGCGGTTTCACCCGCGTAAATGTCGATCCCGTGGGAATATCGGGATAAAAAGCAGCCTATATGTTAATCCAGGCTGTCAGCTACCTCTATACAAAATTTTGTCAAAATGTGGTCCAGCCGTTTGAGCGTGAACACACCCTCACACACTCACGAACTTTCGCCTTTATAATATTAGTGTGATTATTTTCTGTCAAAAGTATTAATTCTGAGTTTCGAGTTAATCGGACCGCGCGTTAAAATTCTTCTACACAAACTTTATCATCCCAAATCCCCCTTTGAGGGGTAGTTTTGATAAACTTTATAACAAATGAATAAGATTTTTCTTATGAAGTGTATCCGCTTTTCAACCCCACAAGGGTGGAATTTCGTAAAATCGTTTGGGATGTGTTCATTATTTGACTCGAAAGATTGTTCATATCAATTTTCGAGTTAATCAAACCTCGCAGTAGTCTTTCCCTGTGAAATTAACTTTTCACCCCGTTAGGGGTAGATTTCGAAAAAAACCCTGATACGCGTTATTCTTTATTTTTGGGCTTAAGTATAAATACTGAGTTTCGAGTTAAACGGACCGCGCATTAAAATTCTTCCATACAAACTTTGACACCTCCCAATCGGGGTTCAGGGGGTAGTTTAAAAAACAAAAAATGCCAAACTTCATAATTTACTTAGATAAGTATTCGTACCAAGTTTCAAGGTTATTCACTCAAGGCATAAGATTTTTCATACAATCAAAATCCCCCCTGTTCATTCCTTTGAATGTTGAATTTCCAAAAACCCCTTCTTAGTGTATGCCTACTAGGGCTTGTAAATATTCGAAGTTTTTAGATTTTCGAATATTCGAAGTTTTTACAGGCAGTATTCGAATTATTCGAATATTTATTCGAATATTAGCTTTTTCCTTTGAAACCAAGTTAAAACGTTGAAGGGACAACTTGCATATACAATTAATACACAAGTTTGAGTTGAGTATTTTTATTATATGAAATTGAATCACCTTTAAGCAACATAGTTTGACATTATAATGAAAAAAAAAAACAAATCAAAAATATTAAGGGGGAAGCGCTAAGGTAGCCTGCGAAATTCAAATTTTCTTACGTTTTTTGCAATAACTTGCTGGCCAGTATTAAGTTGTACATTGATTAAAATATGATTCGCGGTCGTAACAAATATGTATTTACAGAATTACAATAATTACAATCAATTTGTTCGACGACACTACTTTTCACCTCGCTGCTTCCCTACGACTAGGCACTCCTTGCTGTTCGCCCCATCGCTGTCACTGTGGCGAAGATGTCAACAGCCTCGGACACCACCACGGCCTGTCTTGCAGCCGAAGTGCGGGTCGCTTAGCGCGGCACGCTTAGCGCGAACATTAATGACATCATCCGAAGAGCTCTTGTCACCGTCGGCGTTCCAGCTGTATTAGAACCCAATGGCTTGGCACGCGACGATGGCAAGAGACCGGACGGTATGTCTTTATTTCCATGGAAGGTGGGTAGGCCTTTAGTGTGGGACGCTACGTGTGTTGATAATCTTGCGCCATCCCATCTTCCTGGCTCGGCATGCTGTGCTGGCGCTGCTGCTGTGGCTGCGGAAAACCTCAAGCGGCGGAAATATAATAACCTCATCGGAAACTATATTTTCGAGCCGTTTGGGGTTGAAACTCTCGGGCCGTGGGGTCCGAGTGCTCATGGTCTTTTTAAAGAAATTTCGAAACGGCTGGTTGACAATTCCCGTTACCCAAGGGCTGGCTTTTATCTTGGCCAGAGGCTAAGCATCGCCATACAACGTGGTAATGCCGCCAGTCTCTTGGGTACATTACCAGTCGACAGCGATGCGGATGAATTTTTCGACGCTATTTTTAGTTTCTGTATAGTTTTAGTTAAGTTAGGATTTAATTTTGTTATTTTTAGTTTGTATAGCCAAATAAATATTTGCAAAGAAAAAAAAATCAGTAATACAACTTGTTAAGTTAGTATAATCCCCAAATGTCAAGATTTCATGAAATAGTCATTCTTGGGGATTACATGGTCTTAGAGAGTTGTGTTGATGACTTTATTCATAATAATTCTGTAAATACATATTTGTTACGGCTGCGAAACCTCGGAGTGGCGGCGCCGGCACTGTGTGTGTACGTGTAAAGCGCGGTCTGTAGGTAACAACTTGTAAGACAGACGTAGTTCGTATTTTCAAACTGAACTAAAAATTATTCGAATATTCGAATTTAACATCAGTCAATATTCGAATAGCAAAAATGATCGAATATTCGCATTATTCGAATATTCGAATATTCGAATTACAAGCCCTAATGCCTACTTCACAAAGAACACACCCTCCAAAATTCATGTCTCTAGGACCAGCGATTTAGGTTGTGATTGAGTCAGTACTTTGAATTTGTTGTAGTAACATAAAACTAACTGCACATCGGATTAAGCACAAACGAAGTAGTTTTTACTGTCTTGAAAATTACCTATAATTGCTCCTAACAACTTCCTAGAGTAACGTAAACGCGTGTCACGGACAAACAAACCATGCAAACCTATCTAGGTAGGTAGATACCCGACTGACAACTTTGATGACTACAGATTGCTTCAACCTCCCAAGGTCTAATTTAACGAACATTTTTAAATCTAACGCTCAGAACGTGTTTAGATCATAGTTCCAATTTATGCATAATATAGCAATTTTATTACACACCTAAAACAAAGCCATTTCATTGAAAACAAAGATAGTTGGTATTCGGAGAGGCCGTTTCGATTGAATGCGCTTTTTGCATGATATCGACATACAATTCGTAGGATATTATTCTGTGAACGGTGCTATTTAATGTACGGTTTGTTTTTCATTTGCATATGCGATTTCTGGCCAACGCGACCGTTTTGTCCGATAGGAAATGCTATTAGAGGAACCTTGATTTGCTAAACAACACGTAACTTGTTAAACGTGTCGAGTTTATGGCACATTATAATAAAATTGAAAATGAATAAATAGCCTTTCTATGTACCGCACTCCTTTTTGAGCGGTAAAACTTATCCTAAGTATTGAAGTGTTTTCTCAAGGACCCTCTGTCTCGGCAGGACTAAAGAAAAGTGGGATCTGGGACAAAGCCACTGAGAACAATACTGCCGAAGAACGACTGGAATATAACTAATAAGGTTTGTATTATTCTCTAGAAAGAGGTAAAAACAACTAAAGCTTGCAACAACACATGTGTGTCGAATGCAACTGTGCAACTTCTTACTAACGGTCGGTATGGCAGTGACAAAAACTAGTCGTGGCGGGAACTCGGCGCAAGGTAGCGGCCATTGGGACCGACATGCGAGAATCTTTAGAAACAGTGGTGATTACAGCCGCCTCACACTCTCGTAACCACTGTGTAATGGAAAACTTACCGTTTTGCGATATTAGTCGGAAGCGCATTGCATAATTCCTTCTTGAACAAAGAAAGAAATTACCGAAAGAAAAATTCCGTGTTCTGGACAAAATAACTTCAACTCTACTTCAAAACGACTTTAAAGATTATGTAGATTAGTATATTTCATTTGCGAGACTAAAAATTCGACTCCTTTACAGGAGGATCGTGATAAGAACACCTGATTGAATTACAGGCAAAAGGAAGTAATCGTTCTCGTCTTCTCGGCCGTCGACCCGACCCGAGGCGCCGGCCGATCGCACCTGCGCCTGCGACGCCTGCTCCAAACTGCCGGATAAGGCGGATGCCACCAAGGCCGCGAGCTTTTTAGCCGTTGACTCACTCTCTACCAACTCCTGCCGTACAACGAGTTTTAACCATTTCCGCATAGCACCATCAGGTATCTTTGGGACCGTCTTTCATGCGACAAAACTGGCACCGACGTGAATAAAGTTAATGACATTAGACAAGAGAAAACATTATGACTTATTTTTTTATATGGCCAAAGGAACAATGCTCGTTTGGCTCCAAAGAAAATAGAGACTTAAATATACATACTTTTGAGTCGTTCGCACTCCCCATCCTTTTCCAGTCGCTTGGTATTGTTTTAGAGTAGCTAGTCCTTTCCACGTAATACAGACAAGACATCATTCAAGAAAGCGTTTAAGTGTACCAGTTTTGGATTCTCTTTTTGACAGATAACGCCGTAATGAATGGACTTTGTTTGCAAAAAAGAAAGTTATGTACCTCTATACTTTCACGGACATTTCAACTAACAAAATCATCGTTCACAGAATACTACGAAAGAATTAATTCGGTTTCTAACCAAACAATTTACTAGCTGTTAATAGATGCGAAATTACTTAAAACGGATATTGCCTAACAAGGAATGTCTTCAAATCTAGATTTAAAAGCAAGAGCTGTAAAATTTAGCCTTCACGGAACAAGAAATAATACATTTTTGTTCTCATTGTAAATTATTGATGAAATCGCGCACAAAAACTCCGTTTCTACAACAATAACAAACGGTCTGTAGTTCTATCCTAATAATAGCGCCGTACGTTTTCACGGTAAATCATAATATTTATTAATAGCTGAATAATGGTTTATCAATACTACACTTACATAATGTGAACAGTATATTACGTAAATAAAACAATAAACACGAACACGGTTGTGTTCAGTATGTAGATATCCGTATGGTAAGTACGGTTTGACACGTAATACTTGTAATAAGATAAATACGCATCGGGTATTTGAATCACCATAAGTGCAGCAGTAAACTCAACATGAAGGGGAGCTACGTAAGTATACGTGCATCTAAATAAAATAGCTACCTGCCAAGAGATTGTTTTACAATTCTCGCAGTAGTGCAGACAGGTTTTTAAACAAAAGAACTACAATGAGTGTTATGATTTATGAATTATGATTGAGTTATAACAATCACAGTGCTTCATCACTGATGTGATGTCAATACATAACGATTACTTACAGTCACCTGTTGGGCTATTAAAATAACAAGCAGATATTTCTTTCTACAATCAAGTCAGAACATTTCATATTACCTTCGGAAATCGTGGGCAGCACGTTGACAAAGTTAACAATTCCGACGCCTGTTAGCTGACTCATTCACCAAAACTAACTTAAAACGAACACTTGAGAGTAACGTCTGCCTACTAACGGCGATTCTTGAAAACAAACAACCGAAAACGGCAATACACTTAACACCTAATCACGTAGCCCACATAGATAAAGTGGTAAATTAAGTTTTTGGCACTTCAGATTTTTGCAATCAAGCAAGCAAGCAAGCAAGCAAGCAACGGTTGCAATACTCAAAAGAAAAGTACAGTAAAAAATTAGAAATTACTACAGTGGCTGACCACTGCGCACACTTTTTCCATAATAAGCGGGAGAAATGGTAAACTATCACATGTGAGCGGCCTAGATTTTTATGTAGAGTCGCGTGGGATGCGCGTACGCCGTGTTGTCGGTGCGAAGCGCCGGGGCTTACTGGCCGGCCAGACAGACAAGTCAAGCCAACGCCCGTTCACCAGTTCACCTACTCTTATCTTTCGATGACTGTGTATGTGGTGGTACCTTGCTTGCTTATTTCGCTGCGCTTACTTGACTGGTTACTTATACTGCATCGAATGTATGCGTATACTGCCGCGCATTGATTGCACTACGTCCAATATTATACAAGAAAGGCACAAAAAGGTGTTTTACAATTCTTTACCTCGTTTTCTTTATGATCTTTATTAATCATGACGAATCGACGATAAAATTAAAAGTAATTTGTACGTAGAGAAAGATAAATAGCTTGATTAAAGTATCGATTCTCGAACTTTTTAAACGCTGCCTTGTAATCATTCTAAATGTATGTGAAACGGTTTAATAAAACTTCCAGTAATTCGTTCCATCCTCCATTCAAGATCGTTTGGAAAAATTGTTGAAGTTAAATCACAGAGAAGATGGATTACTCAAGTCTAAGATTTAATGAGGATAGAAATGGTTGTGCAATCTTCCACTTTATAATCTCATCGTTACAAGTTACAAACAAATCAAGCTAAGTAATGGAAGGAATGGATGATTCGATAAAGCACCTCATCGGGCAGAAAATGAATGCAATCTACAGTGCTGGTCATATAATTAAGAACGCTTAATTAAAGGAAAGATTTTTTCAAATAAGTATAACTAATTGCATGTATTTTTTTTGTATTTCTCTCGGTATCGCAAAACTTTTCCATATTAGCGGTACATTCGTTGTTACACATGATTGGCTAAAAATAAATAGATAAACTTTTTACATTAGATCTGAACCTAGTATTACTACTTACTGGCTGGTCACATATTTATAAAAAAAAAAGTAAGCAAAACAAGTCTTACAAGAATAGAATCACGATACAATCTTATTACAATATTCTCTTTCCTACTGGTATTAGCTATTAAACCTGTATTATATTTATACTTAAAGTGCCTGTTCATACCAAGCCAAATTCCCATACAAAGTGGACAATGTCCACAATTAGATTGGTCAGCTAACAGCCCAGATCTAAACCCAATAGAGCATCTTTGTTGCGAAGTCAAGAAAAAGGGTTTCAAATCGACAGAGCTGTACGACGTTTTCTTAGATGAATGGAACTCTATCCCTCTTGCGAAATGTCAAAAATTTATAGAGTCATGTCTCGCCGGTGAAAAGTAGTAATTAAAAGCCGTGGACATGCTACGAACTTTTAATTGTAGTTTAAAATGTATTAAATTATTGCTTTTTTTCTTTACGCACTTCACATTGATGTGATTTATTTAATCTAAGTTTCATATAAAGCAACTCTCGAGCAGTTTAATAAATCATTCTCAATTATTTGTCCAGCTTCATCATTACTATTTGAATTTGTTATTATAGAGAATAAACAAAATTTAAAAAAAAAAATTGTTAGCGATTTTATTCTATATTTCTAATCCCGTTTGCTCTGTTCATGTGTCTATTTTATAACATAATTAGTTACTTC
The DNA here is from genome assembly GCA_963082905.1 of Oligia fasciuncula. Lineage (NCBI taxonomy): Eukaryota > Metazoa > Arthropoda > Insecta > Lepidoptera > Noctuidae > Oligia > Oligia fasciuncula. The sequence goes on along the minus strand of OY720396.1, from coordinate 16,394,884 downwards.
TAAGAAGGAACACATAACACATGACGTCATGATTTAGAATTCTGGAACTTCAAATCGTTCTTAATTATATGACCATAATTACTGTATAAATTCAGCAGCTCTTCAAACGATTAATCAATTAAGCCTACCGGAGTTAATCGGAGTCTGCTGCTGAACCTGTGCTGGTTCCAAATTACACCATAAGAGCGCGCAAGTGGTGCTGAGGTACTCTAAAAATTACTGCGAGTTTAGACCAAAATTAATCTCTACCCCTATCCGAAATCAGACATGATTTTTGGGAAAAAAATATGATAACATTTTTCCTTATTGAAAACTAGCAGCGCCCCGCGGTTTCACCCGCATAAGTGTCGATCCCGTGGGAATATCGGGATAAAATCTATCCTATGTACTTTCCCGGGACTCAAACTATCTCTATACAAAAATTTCATCTAAATCGGTTCAGCGGTTTTAGCATGAAGAGGTAACAGACAGACAGATAGACACTTTCGCATTTATAATATTAGTATGGATTTCTGGGGGATTCAGAATTCCCAGAAACGTTATCTACCCCATAAATATTGTCTTAGTTGAGAGGACGATACCGCGAATCAGTCATGAACAATCACAGAGGTCGGAGACAATAAGACGATTTAAAAAAAATTAAGTGCAATTAATATAAGGCTGATAGACTCAAGACTACGTTTTCGTTCATTTTAAGACCACAAATATCACATAATCATAATCACAAATCGCTAGTGCGAGGTCAGAATGGGAAACTAGACGCTAGTATATCAAATGCTAATATTATACATATACAATAAGGAAAACATTAGTTATAGGATGCAAAGTTAGCTTTGTGTATAACATATAATAATTGCATCTAGTAATTTTTATTGCGATCGTAAAGATGAGTCGTTTCTAACGTACAGGGAAGTGAAAGTACAAGATACGTTTGGCTTTGACATTGTTTTCCCTTCTTTACAGCGTGGCTGCACTCTGTTTGTGGTTTATTGAGCTAAGGCATTAGTCAGATTTTTTCACATGAAAAGAAATGTGTTTAAACGCGATCCCAGCGGAACGTTAGTCATGTGATCTCCATACCTGCATTTTAACCACCTATTCGCTGTACTTGAAGAGTCTCAAGTCGCAATGGTCCGGAAACACAGATGGGAAGTATTTCTTTGTGTAGTTGGCCAGATAAGAAAGGTGAAGGCGAGCCACCTGGTCCATCTTCAGATCTACACATGAATTGAATGGAAGAATTCATAGCCAAGCAAATAATCATTATGAATTCATTCATTATTAGGTGACCTGTGTACAGAATCATTGATCACAAAACCGAATTACTTTGTTGTGACATCGATTCAGGAAATCGTAAAGATGGCGTCGGACGACACATTATTGAGGAAATGTCAAAAAGCTCGTAAAATTCAGATTCGATTAGCTCATTAGTCGTAACTCGGAATGGACTAACTGTTACATAAAGTGGATAACGATACATTAGATAATGTTACAGTTAAGAGGAGCTCGAAACTAAACAAGGAAGAAGGTGAGGAGTTATAATATAGGACCACTGACTCACATGCATGTCTCATTGCAAGGAGCGACATCACGCAGACTAAGGTGAAGATGGTGGGACGAGCTTGACTCCTACCGAAAGAACCAACGTATCCAGAGACACGAAGTGTATGGAAAACGTAGCGGGAAACAGTTTCACCTTTAGGAAAAAGCACATAATTCATTTTCGTTGTCTATGGAAATGGCCGCAAGTTCATTAAATAAATGTTGGTGAGATTTTATTGTCATTCCTGAAAAGGCAAAGTAAAGTCGAAGCGGCTAACTAGAGTACGTGATACGGAGAACCCATGCGATGTTAACAGTTTGATGAGAAACATCCGTTGTTTAGTTATCGATCGCCGATACATTTCATATAGTATCATTAAACTTTCATGAGACGTAGAAGTGGCGGTGGCAAGATATTCCGCCTCTGGTATACAATACAATATGGGCCAAGAGGTTTATAAATATTTTATTTTCATTGGTTTTTGATGTCTGGGTGGTTCAATATGAATATATTCTAGTTATTGGCATTTTAGAGATTTCTAATTGTTAAGTTTAAAAAAAATAGTGACCAGGCACTGATAATTATGTTACCGTCCTCATCGTAATTAACCGTTTATTTCTGATAAGTAACGTAGAGAAATCAGCAACAACGACATCAACCGTTATTTTTATCGGACACACATCTGTTTGTATGATGGGAGAATTTACAATTAATCGTAAGTGAATCTAATCTATTCCGACTTTTAACACCTTTTTCTTTTGTTACAATGAAAAATATTATTTTTAGTCTCCATAATTCTACAATGATAGGTACGTCTAGTGCCGGCTTAACAATAAATAACATAAGTATCTACACAGCTCAATGAAGTAAAGTACCTTCATATTTTTCCCCGGCAATAATTTAACGAAACATCAAAAGCGCATCGTACCTGTGTAGGATAAACAATTTCAACATAAAGTAAGTTTATGACTCCATAAAAGCATATACTACTCACTTCTCTTCGAAGTGCCGAACCCATCTTCGTGGCCGTTGCACGTCCTATCTTCATCATATTCGTAAACCTTGAAACTTTCGAATGAATACAGCTTGACGCCTTTTCTTCTCTTCCTATTCGCAAAAGCTTTCCCGGTTCAAAGCACTCGTAACAAATAGCCCAAACCAACTAATTACAATTCGATGATCTGTTAACTGCACAGTTCAAAAGTACACACAACTTGACCTCAAAACTGGGGGTTTCAGTTTCACAAAGGACACTGTTCACCGATAATGTCAAAGAGAACTTTCGGCGGCTGGTTACACCACCTGGAGGCTAAAATGTTTACAATCACCTCAACAACTCTACTAAGATGGAAACCGGCTTACGCACGAACTATTGTCATAACAGAACAATGGATCCGACGATGTTTAATGTTTGATATCACAACAGGAACGTTCGGAATTCCAAAGAAGTTATAAGTTCGCGATCGTAGGGGCTCGGGAGCTCTCAGTAGGGCGGGAGCGCTCGTGAGGGCGACCGCGTGTCGTCTGGCTGGGCTGCAGTGCCCCTGCTCGCCGCGCCGGCGCCCGGAACTGTGTCAGCAGACGCGGCGCCCAGAGCACCCCAGCACCCCGGCCTTTCATGAATACACCTCTCTCTATGTTTGACGCATCAATACATTCGTTGCCGTCGGCTTGGCAAACTATAATTGCCACATCAACGTGAATATCTTTGCGGTGAATTAGAAATGTTAAAGGTAAATTCTAGCGTACGTTTAATACTTCAATTAAATTTTAATGGAGGGAGGGTGGGGTCTATTCAAAGCGTAAGAAAACAAAGCACTATATCTCCTATAGAATCAATGATCGCGGTAATAGGGCCATTTAAGTCGATTAATTGCCTAATAACCCTCGCCGGTATTATACCTCAACCATTTTGAGTTTGCCTTCCCAACTGTCATATTTATGACGGCTCTAAGCGGAATTGTTCACCGAGACTTCCAGAAGCCGTTAAGTGAGGTACTTTTCGCGCCATTCCCCTGCCTCTCCTTGGCTTATTATGTACTATTTTTAGGCCGAACTACAAAGAAAATCTCCAGTTCATTTTACTGAATGGCGTCTTCTGCAGCTTGATTTTGTAAAGCTAGGCAATCATCCGTCAACCCACCAGACATACTTAATGACGGTAGATGTCACGAGTTATTTCACTTGAATATAAGTAAATACAACTTCAAGTATCATTCACACATGATCACATGTATTTTAATCACGTCAAATTCAGATTTTCTATTATAAATCCAAATAGGCACATGTTTAGGATTGACTGTACATCACATGATAGTAAGCAAATAGGTTGAATTAGGAGTGCTTTGTCAAAATAATTTTCCCTGAAGCAGATATGTAAATGCGAAGAAGTGATAACACAAAAAAGTTACCATTGTCATTTCAATTTAAGTACTCACTTTTTTATCACTGCTTTTCAAAATGAAATGAAATTACCGCTTGAAAGTGTTATTAAAAGACATAAAATTATCATACTCTTGTTCATAAGCAACCATTAAATAAATTCTTAATATGGAATTCATGGGGCTACCTGTCGTTGACTGTAAGCACAGAACAGATAAAGAAGGTTAGAAAGGAAATAGTTCCTGATTTGTATCAGAACGCGCGTCGCCGTTGTCTCCCACTCTTTAACTTCACTACATGCAAGAGACCAATGCCTAAGTGGATTACGCACACAAATAAACAACACGCACTTAGATCGTAAATTTGCTATTGGTTGTCACACTAATGCAATCATTGCGTTTGACGTACGTCATGCACGCATAAAAGCACGCCAGGGTGGGCGATTAAAAGGTCGATAGTTGATATCGATAAAATTAATGTAATCTTGCTTTTTATTTTGCACGTATTGTTGACTATGTGGACTTCTGTAATGCATGTTGTGAACTTGTATTCATGCTAATATAGAAACAAATAAATAAAAGTGGATCAAATAAAAAATACATAACTGAATTTTAAAACCAATTTTGACGTGACAACGTCTTAAATTAGGTTGCGACTGGGAGTCACTTATGAAAAAGTGTAACGCTCGGTAACGTTACGATGAGTCACCGAACGAGAGAGAGGCCCGCCGAATGCCTTGCGTCTCTCTCCCACTCAACTATGATCGGATGATCGGTCGTTGTCACGTAAAATCTTCGCCCGTAAAACCGACTTTACAGGCAACCATTTTTTATTACTTATTAACATTAGGATTTAAAATGGAATATTTACCATGTTTATTAGAGAAAGTCGGTTGCCTTTCAACCTTACATTTCCGGTACTTATCATCAGTTCAAAAAGAAAAAAATTATTGTCCCTGAAATAATACGTATTTATTAAGTAGCATACGCTTGCTCTCCTTTAAATTGGAGTTTTTCAAAATGAAATGCAATCTAACAGTAATATACTTTTCTATAATAGTATAATAATATATAATTCCTCACTCAAAATCTATGTTACTAATTGGTCGTACGTAATAAATAATATTATTTTAGTTGTAAAGTGTACTTATTGATAATAATCAACTGTATCATAGTAATAATCGACATTGTTTACAAATTGGCACAGCACTATCGATGCCTAGATTTCCTGGAAATGAATCCTCGGGACCATAGATTATACACTTAATACTGGTCTCGGGACTCTCGCGGTGAACGTAATACATTGCGCGATCGCTCAAGTAGTACAAAATGGTACCCATCTATTGCAAGCAATACATAACTATTCGTCTGCTTGCGATTATATCATTTTTGTCTACAAACTTCATAATGCTAATGTTATAATTACAAATATCACAAGTATTTCAATGTTTTTGGACTTACCGGTGGAAAGAAATCCCTCCTCGTGCTACACTACACACCTGGCTTCTTTTCCGACACGTTATAATAGCGCAAGACGGCATAATTTAATATTTTTGCGGAGCTTACGTACGCTGTCAAAACAAGAGCGTGATTGCTGGCCGGTAAAGTAAACTTCGGTTGATATTGAGCATTTGCTCATGACCGCGGCGCGCGTGCCCCGCCCACAAGGCCCTTCTAACCTTCTTTTATCTGTTCTGTGACTGTAAGTAACCATAACGAGTTTATTGGAGAACCGTTAAATAAGTCTTCAGAGCAATTTTATAGAGCAATATAATAGATCTAAAGAAATGAGTTCTACAATAATTAAAACGAATAGACTGGTAATAAAATCAAACAGGGCTTATGGTTGCCAAGTGCTTTTAGTGTTGTTTTAAAGACCTATTTAATGTTTACAAATTAAAATGGTCTATAACGATAGCGAATTGACGACTGTTACCACTTTTTGTCTGGTTAAACCTGTGTAGCCAAACACTTATGTTTTCAACAGAAATACAGGTCTGTCTGTAGGTACTTATTTCTATATCAGACTACTTTGAAACCATCACATTTTTTTGGCTTTTATGTTACAAAAGGACTGATTCACAGAGTACAGTGCTCTAGTGAGTACGAATGTGTCTAGTCTGCTGTAGTTGGAACGGATAAGTTGAATAGCACCCAGTAATTGTACACACAGTCTGACACAGTCCATTGTTGCCGACTAAGCACCGACAATGACGTGTCTAGGCTATTCATTGTCTTCTATACAGACATAATCTCGGGTATGTATATCTTCATAATAGACTGTACCTTTCGAAATGTAAGTTCTTTCGCGCTATTAATCGTATAGCTTTAGGTCGACACTTGAAATCAGAAGAGGCTGGGTAATTACCATTTTCTTCATGATTTGTAAGCTAAACAAAACCTATAAAACGTACTACATTGCCACATAAGCATTAATTTGTATTGTATTCTTGTGACTGCTTAGAAACTTTAATCACAAGAACTATTCCAAACTCCTGAGCGAACAGGATATAACCCAAACAAATTGGAAAGCTGCGTCCAGTCAAATAGTTAGTGGTCTTAAAAATAAATAGCAATCTGGCCAACTAACTGCCCCAGATTGTATTACAGAGTAATATCAGAGCAATGAATTAATTCGCGGGTAAACCAGCTATATGTAGGTACAGTCGCAAAGCTCTTTCTATCTTATCAGACTAACAGATCGACCTCTGACATTTTGAAGCGAGCATTACAGGCCACCAACCTGGGAAATGTTATTTCGAACTGGGACAAACTCAGTGTTTACGTTAGCAAGTAAATGTCGTCTTATTTTATACGTAAAGCTAATATACTTGGAATTTCAGACTCGAGCGATACATTAAATATTTAACGACTGACAAAGCTCTTTGTGTAACTTATGTACCTGGTTTTCACTTGCATTACAGCCGGATCTGTGGTTACCGTGTTATAAATTTATAGAGTAAGATAGAAAATGTTTTATAAACGTGATACAACAAAAATGAAGGAGCTGCTTGTACAGTTAAAAAAACACAATTTAACACAGTATTATTATTAATATAGTTACGCCATATTTTATAGGTATTCCGGTTTTTAAATAAGCAAATTTCTTAGTGCGAAACTTGAACAGACTTTGTCCTTATACCTGTGTGCAAGGTCGACAAGTGTTGCGGTGACTATATTGTGCACCACGACAGGTGTCTGGGAAACCGCAACACGAAATCAGGTGAGGCTAGGAACTCACGGAGCGATTTTCGCCCGCGTCCGCTGCGGTTGCGGGCCCGCAGCTTCTGTAGAATGCAAATATTTATAAAAAAAATTAAAGCACATTTCACGACGCGTTTTACGCCCGCGGTGTTCGCGGTTGTATGCGGCTCCCGCTGTACCGGCGGGCAACTAGTAGAATCGCGCGGGCCGCGGTTACCCGCAGCCTCGGCAGTGTTGCCAACTTTGGGGTTTTCCCCCTAAATTTAGGGGGAAGAAGTCTTAAAAGGGGTATTTTTAGGGACAGATTTTTTTTGGGGTTATTTTTAGGGGCTTGCTAAAAGATTGCTGTGGCGTTATTGACGCTGCTCGTATCTATGGGTATGAATATGGGTCTTGCGTTAAGTTTGAACCTACGGCAAATATGTATGTTAAAAGCCTTTAGCGCACGAATGTATGATTAAAAAAATACATGGACCTTGAACAGTAGCACCGCTGGCGATGATGATGATGCCGTTCTGGAACTGATTAACAATATTACAATTTAGTTAGTAGTTTAGCAATAGGTATTTAGGTACCTAGTCTTTTTTTTTTACAAACTATGTACCTATGCGTTTTATTTGGTGAGTTACGAACGACTTAGGGAGTTGGGAACTGCATCAAAGAAATTTACCCTATGTGAACCTATACTTAGGGTTTTTTTAGGGGGATTTTTAAAAAATCTTGGGGGCAAATTTAGTTATGGGTTGGTAACACTGAGCCTCGGCGGGTGGCGCCCGCGCGCTTTGCGATCGGTTGCGATCGGTTGGCGGGCGACCGCGGGGGCCGGCGGGCGGCGCGGCGGGAGGTACGGCCGGCCGGCCGGTACGGAGGTAGGGAGGCGGCGGCCGCGTAACCGCGCGAATAACCGGTCTCGTGAGTTTTGAAATAAAACCGCAGATCCACGACCGCGGCGGTTGCGGGCGAAAATCGCTCCGTGAGTTCCTAGCCTGAGGGGAGCAGTAGTACCATTATTATTATTATCTAAAGGGAAAGAGTTATGGTATTTGTATACGAGCTAGCTATTGAGTAAAACGATCAGACAAATGATTCGCTACTGCAAAATGCCGGGTTTAAAGTGTTGTTCGGAAATAGCATAGTCTACAGTCCCCAGGACGTAATAGAATGGCACAAATTGAATTTGAGCTTAGTATGTTCGAATCGGCCCTGGAATCGACGATTATTGGGAACTTAGTGGCATAGATTTCGTAAGCTAAATTCGAGATTTAGGTGACTTAAGTGCAAGCCAATGAAAGATCTGCATTTCCGACGAAAAGACCTTTGGTCGGTCACATATTATAAATTGTCAATCATCATCATCATCATCATCATCATCTGCCTAGCCTTTACCCAACAATGTTGGGGTCGGCTTCCAGTCTAACCGGATGCAGCTGAATACCAGTATTTTACTTGAAGCGACTACCTATCTGACCTCCACAACCCAGTTACTGGGTAATACGATACCCCTTTTGGTAAGACTGGTACATGACTGTCAATAGGTCAACTAAACACGTTCAACGCGTGATGCAGAAGTGAGGATAAGTGATACTGACGTAAAAGCGATAGAATTTAATTAGCTAGTTTTATGCTGCACATACGTAATGAAAGTTCACTATCTGAGCTGCTGACCTTTCGTGCCTTGCTTTGTTTTCTTCATGTAATCACAGTTGACGTACTTCACTAATTACTATACTTACTAGAATTATTTTATAATTATGTTTATTTCCGCAAGAGACGTAAGTAGTTATATACGAGTAGAAGTGTTTCATACGCCTCGTTAACGATATAATGAAGATAAAGAACTCGCGAGATTAATCTAAGTCCGTTTTTTGTTCGTTATTCCGTGGCCTATCTTACGGCTCTTCTGATCCTGGGGGGTAGGGTGCACGAAGAGGGTTCATCTTAATGTAAAATTTATCGTGGTAAGTTACGTAATACTATTTTTGAGCTTGTAGTGGGTGTTCTATTAAACATCACCATCCGTGACTAAAGCAAATTACTGCCATCGGTGCCAGTTGAGAAACAGTAAGATTCTCGTTAGAAATAGACACTATAAAATTCTGATATTCTGCTGCACCTGAAGTGAAATCGATCCCAATAAAACTTGAAAAAGCCTGGGAAACATTAACTCCTAGTACTAAAACCCCAAATATGTTCGTCCTACCCTTCGCCTATGCTAATTCGGCACTAAAAGCCGGTCGTGATATCGAGCCTTAGGGCCCGATCACACCACAAAGACATTACGTGGACGGGCGCAATGAAAATGAATAATCTATTCACACAGACCACATTTAGCCATCAAAATTAACCGTGTAGGCGATACCGACCACACTAAGGCGACGGCGCGGCGCAGCCACAATGCAACCACAACGCGACGACACTGTCACAGCCGGAGTCGATCTGTCTGAATACACTAGCCATAACATAAACACAGCGATCTGAACTACAACTACTAGCGACAACGCAACTGCAAAAAGTTGCAGCAATACTATTCACACGTAACCACTGCTTGCCCACATATTGTTGCTGCGGTGTGGTATGGTTGTGGTACGCGAATGAACCTTAAAGAGCTGTAAGATCGATTTATGTCGGGAATAGACACGCGACGCAAATCAAACGGCCACCTTGACCCAGTTACCGCCAAATTTTACCCTCGCTCATACGATTCTGTTAACAATGACGCGACTGATGTGACTAAAGAGTATTTAGCTGTCTTTTGCGACCTGCCAGTCACTTGCCTGTTGTAAGGTGACTTTGCTTTGCTATTGTTTGGCTCTTGTTTATCATACAGCCGTAAAAATGGTATCTCTAGATGTTCACAGGCACTGACTGATCAATCCAATGTTAACCTAAAAGGACAGAACACTGAATTATTTAACAATTGAATTCTGACAGTTGTTATCAGACTACAAATAGACTAATTATTCAATATTAGTATTCATTTCAATTGTTACTATTTACAATAGTCAGAAGCATAAATCATAAACATGATACCTATGGAACATTATGAAAAGAAGAAATAATATTGATGACCTGCAAAGTAGGTATTGCATGCAAAACCTAAGATTTTTTTTACTTGCTGAATGGGCCTGTACTTGACCTTGATCTCGCCTGATGGATAGTGTGGGATGAGGTCTATGATGGAAGGAGATCCAGACCTAGAAGATGCCAGTTCACTCTTGCTTCTTTGAAGGCAGACATGTCAAAAGTGGAAGGGCACACAGATGCTGACACTGCTGGCTGACAGAGAGTTTGTGATTTGATAAGTACATAATAGGGAAGCATGACATGACTAAAGAAAGGAGGTCACTTTTACAGTATGAAGAATGAGACCTTCAACAAAGAAATATTGCAGTATACAACCAAATTTTATTATAACCTATAATAACCTTATTTGCTCAACATAAAATATATCAAATCATATGACTTGGCTGCAACATTGAGTCATATCAAGTTTTATTACATTTTCTTATTATCAATGCTTTGAGTAATATTTTACTAAATACCAAATAATGAAATTTATCACTTGGTTTTGCTTTTAACACCTAAAAGGTGACGGGTGATGGTGGCATTTCGGCTTTGTTATGCTTGTAAATAGTTTACCACATGACAAGTCGCTAAATAATATTTAGTTGGTCATGTTTACCAAAGGATTGGATAAGGATTCAGTACATTATTTAGCCCCAACTAAGCTGCAATCTCTGTAGTGAAAAGGCTGGTTTGATCACACGGATTTATCTTTCATGTTCACCCAAAATAATAATACCTCGATAGATACAAAACAAATTTAATCATTCTACCGAGTAAGTAAATAATCATCAACAATTTGTTTAATAATTATGCTAAAGTAAAAACACTTGTTCTGTTATGACTTTATGACAGAACAAGTGTTTTTAATTCTCTGAAATGTTTACACAGAGCTGTCATGTGTAACATTTAATTAATGAACAGTTAAAATCACATCTTTCTACAAATTAAAAATAGAATATTATCATAACTTGATTCTTAACAAAGCAATAATACTGGCAAGCAAAAACAAAAAAAAACTTACATTACAATCCACTATGACCTGAATATTCAAAACGTGAATCGGACGTTATTCGCGTGCGTTACATTTTGAAAGTCTAGTGCCTGCAGACGAATGCCTAGTAATAATAATAACTAGGACATTGATGACTGACATGTTTATCGCTTGTTTTAAAAACACACATGCACTTACTAAATTAATTTCATTCCTAGTCTTAAGTTGTAAACTATGAGCAAGTAAAGTGATTTCTGTTAGGCATTCAACAATTTTATACACTAGCAAACTTGAAAAGTATTCTCAAACTTTTGGTAAAAAACAAACAAAAAACAATAAGATCACCGGGCTCTAACGAACAGCGGAAGCTATCCAAGACAACAAATATTTAAAGTGATCAAGTGTAATCGAAACTAACTAAATATTACATGCAATAGCAAAATAAAAAGCACTTATTATGTGACAACCAAACTTACCATCTTTGACGTTCTTCGAAGATTGTGACGATGACACACCGGGGATAGTTTTATCAGCACAGTACATTATAATTATTTCCACGCGATTGTGTAAATAAGTCACTCTCACCTAATAAAATTGTACATATTATTATCAAAACCAAGACGATTTGATAACACAATACATTCGCACTAACGCGAAACGCGGCGGCCATTCCACATTCCGGTTGTAAATATTCGTGTCATAGACAAATTAGACAATCTCATTTCTCCACAGATTTCTCATATTATCACAGACTATACTACACAGTGTGTTGCTCTATGGTAATAAACCCTCATTCATTTTGTCTCATCTTGGTTTTATTGATATTGTCATTACAAAAAATAAGAGTAAAACTCCGAAATCGAAATAACTTAAGGCGAAAGCGCCAGGGTAGCCCGCGAAATTCATTTTTTTTACGTTTTCTGCGATTTGCTGGTCAGTATTAAGTTGTACGTTGATTAAATATGATTCGCGGTCGTAACAATTATGTATTTACAGAATTATAATCATTAAAGTCATCAACACAACTCTCTAAGACCATGTAATCCCCAAATGTCAAGATTTCATGAAATAGTCATTCTTGTTTTTTGATTGTATCAAATAATTATACATATAAAACCATTCATGTTAGGGTTAATGGATGAAACACCAAAGGAAAGACGGTTTTAAGGATTTCAGTATAATACGTTTATTAATACTTTTATTTATATATTGGAAGGTGTGTTTACTAATATTACGCGAGACGTGTATGGATGAAACACCAAAGGAAAGACGGTTTTAAGGATTTCAATATAATACGTATAATAATCCTTTTATTTACATATTGGAAGGTGTGTCTACTCTATTAGCCTTGTGTGGAACCATACCTTTTAATAAGTTTTCATCAGTTTTTATCCGCTTGTTCATTGAGCGAGTCCGACTTACCTAGTAGTAAATTCCCTAAATCTAGCTACAAACTATAACTTCTCCAGGGGACTTAAGGCTTGTACACACAGGCGCGACGCGACAGTGCGACGCGATTCTGCGATATATATCCATAGAACAATTTCTATGGAAACGCGCGCGACACTTCACACAGGGGCGACTTGTCGCGCCGCGACGGTGTCGCGGCGCGACGAGTAGCGCGACACCGTGTAGCCGCGATATCGCCGCGACACCATACTAAATGTTCATTTTGTATGGTGTCGCGGCGATATCGCGGCTACACGGTGTAGCGCTTGTGTGAAAGGTGTTGCGGCGCGATAATATCGCAGAATCGCCAGGCGACACGTCGCGCGACAAGTCGCGCCGGTGTGTAAGAGCCTTTACCATCACCTCTTAAAGCAGGGCAGAAGTTGAACGGCACTGCTTACTTGATGGTAACCCTCCAGAAAAGAAATTTGAAGTTGAATTTTTCAACTGTCTTTTGAATACTACCATAAATTCACTTACTTAATCAAAGATTTACGCCGTACGGCATTTCATACAAACTTTCAAGCCTTTGTTTTTCGAAATGAATGCATCGATTTTAATTTTTTATTAATTATCACAGATACTAGCCAAGTTGCATTTTATTTTTATATTTTCAAAAGCCTTTTTCGCACTCTTTGAGGAGAAGGTGGCTTACACTGTTAATTTTTACCAGCATCATTTCCGAATACGATGCTATATTACTAAGGTAGACTTATAATAAACTACTACTCTACTTATAAAAGAACGCAATGCGCTCTTAGAGTATTTAATGCTCTTAAGAATGCGCTACTTTACTTCGTAATAGACTTCATGTGACTTTATGGAATAATGTTACAAAGTGTATAAGCTAGAAAAAATTGATTTTTGGCAACATTCTTTCATCTCCGCTGTCAAAGTCAAAGCAAAGATTATTTTAAATGTCAAAAGTGTCAAGTCAAACAATTCGGCTTCTAATGAATTATTTGTTTCAGAATTTTTAATTTATTGATAGCTTACAGTGAATTTTCGTTTAATTTCCAGTAAAATGATGCAACATCAATACTGGGTAACAAAAAAGACTGTGCTAAAAAAACTAGGAACCAAAGAAGATGAGTGTATTGTTGCGTCCGATGCCGAGCTTGATGCTAAACTGGAATTATTTCGATCAATATCAGACAGCTGCTTACAATTACAGCGAGTATTGGACCAATATCAAGAACGATTGTGTATTTTGGCTCAAGAGGAGAATGCTCTAGGGAAGTTTTTGCGAGACTCTGGAAAAAATGCGGACGCGTCGGGTAAACACATGGTATCTGCGGGCAAAGCAATTTCATATTCTGGACAACAGCGCTTATCAGTGCGGGGGCCGCTATTGAGGCTTTATCACGAAGTGGAGACGTTTCGAGGTCGCGCTGTGAGCGATATGCGGGCGACTGTATCTGCTATGGAAAAAGCCCGAATCGAGTACCGTGCCGCCCTCAGCTGGATGAAATCGACGAGCGCACAGCTAGACCCCGATACAGGACGTGGCCTAGATAACTTCCGGAAGGCGCAGCGGCAAGTACGCGAGAGTAAAAAAGTGTTTGATAAACTGACACTGGATGTACTTCAAAAAGTATGATTTAATTTAATTATTTTATTAATAAGTTGTTACACAGAAACATAGAAACCCATATTCTGTATTGCTTAACCCATTGAAGGCCACTGAATGAGACACAATAGAAGGATTATTGTTATTATATTGAGGGGCATTTAGTGTCCTGCAAAGTCTTAATAATGTAATACAACAACAAATAAAAATAACAATAAATTGTATGATAGAAATTGGTTTAAAAACGCAATGAACACAAACAACTACACACATACAACTAACTTAATGTTCCCTTACTTTCAGATTGACTTGCTCGCTGCAGCAAGATGCAACATGTTTTCCCATGTCCTATCTAACTACCAATCTTCCTTTGTAACATTTGCCACTAAAGTGGCACAAACTTTAGTAGCAACCGCAGACACAATGAATGCTGCACCGCTTTATGAATTTTCTATACTGAAGGAATTGTCTCAGACCCTGGGTGAGGTGGAAAGCAAGCAGGATGTCACACCACAGGATAAGGATCAAATGCTGTTTTTCCAGGTGAGATTTACAGCTAACTCTTATTTTTTTGGCTATTACATAATACTGATTTTATTTCCATTGTGTTATTCCTTCTTAAACATGTTGGCAAGACAACCTTTAATCATTTATAAGTATTTCTATTCGAAGTTCGTTATGTTTATATCAATAAACCCAAGCTTGTAATTCAGAGCTCTTAATTATTAAGAGGGTAGGTAACTGAATTTATAGAATTAAAATAAACTGATTACCACAACTCCTCTTAGAATTATCTGTTTGCTATTATCTTGGTCTCCATCTAGATAAACATCAGATGTGATAGCCCTACCTAGGTAATCTAAGATCTATCTTCTATTATAAATTTGCTTCGAGGTATCGTTAGCTGCTTGCCAAAATCTGTTCATTATATACTTTTATAAAATCATTACTTGAATAATATAAAAACAATTAAGTTGCCAAATTATGCCCTCTTCTTCTCTCCTACGTTGCGGTGCCTGACAGGATCCACAATGATCATGTCTTAGTAACTTACCCCCGAAATAGGCCAGTCTTTTGAGACATTTTAGGTATCTCTACGGTCTACGGTCACTGGCCTGAAATTCACATTGTGAAATGCAATATTTAATATTGATTATTGAGAAAATATCACCTAATGTTAATTCCAGGATGAATTCAAAGATGACAATCCAGAAAAAAGTAGTGAACCGAAGAATGTGAAACCCAAAGTAGACAACGAAAATGAAAAGCAACCGTCCAATGACAAAGAAGCAAAACCAAGCACTTCGGTGAACCTGATTGATACAAGTTGTTTGGAATCTGAGTTATCTAGTGGAAACACTGTAATACTGTCTGAACTAGCCGGGCTACAGATGGATTGTGGAGATGGGCCAGGGAGCTTTGGAACATTTTTGCCTTCACAATTGTTACAGGTAATTTATTTTTAATTTGATTGGTCTTTTAGCTTCCACTTCCATTTCAGCATTATCTTCCAGCCAACCTTTGGATTAAAAGGACAACATTGTGATCGGTGCATGTAAATAAATTAACACTGTGGCACTCTTAGCAAGCCCCGGACATAATAACAATAGAACTTCTATTGTGCCTCGTTCAGTGTCCTTTAACCCTTAGTATGCCGTATGAACGTAGATCCACGCGAGACACAATGGATTTTTAATTGTTTCTGTAATTCCGGCATTCAACCCGTCAATGGGTTCAAAACAGCCATTTTGTATTGTAACAGTTTGCTATAAAAGATCTGAAGGTCAATTCTCATGCTTAAAAAACATTCAAGTCCGTACTTATACGTAGTTCAAGTCGCAATCTCATCTCAGT
The DNA here is from genome assembly GCA_963082905.1 of Oligia fasciuncula. Lineage (NCBI taxonomy): Eukaryota > Metazoa > Arthropoda > Insecta > Lepidoptera > Noctuidae > Oligia > Oligia fasciuncula. The sequence goes on along the minus strand of OY720396.1, from coordinate 16,378,826 downwards.
GACAATCAATGTCAAAAATGTAGGGAAATTGATTGTGTTTTTGACAGACTGAGATTAGAATGCGAACTTTCTTATAAATACAGGAATTGCGGAATTGCCCCTTGGGTAAACACTGCTTTATTGCTGTCTTAAAACCTGTGATAAATGATTTTTTTTCTGTAAGTAGGTTTGTACAAACACTTTTACACGTCAATTATATTTTTTTTAAACTGAGGTATGGTATGTATGGTTTCCTATGTGGGTAGTAACTTAAAATTTAATTGAAGTTCATTTATATATTTATTAGTCTATAATTGAAGCTGAGTCATTAGAATGATATGTAGGCCAGTCCTAATTCTTATTTTGATTGGATATTGTACAGACGCCAGCACATCAAACTACCTGAAACTGTCAAATTTTCCCAATCAATTTTAAACTTTATGCTTTAGCAATAAAGTTGAAAATATATTAAAGATATTTGACAGATTGTAGTAGCTTGATGTGCTGGCGTCTGTACATGCAAATAGTTACACTGCACATGTTTGCTTGACATGTGATAGCTCTATTTGAACTTGTTATCTGAAGTATATAAAGTATGAATCATTAGCTATATCAACTTTTAACTCTATCAACACTGCAGTAACATGGATCTAAATGTTATAATTATTGCGTTTTTTGCCTTGTGTTACGGAACGTTTCGTGTGCGATTCCGACTCGCACTTGGCTAGTTTTTTTTTTCTTTAATTCAAGAGTTCAATCATAATTGTTTTAGCAGTCTATTCACTTACATTATTTGTATCCTATAGTTTGTTTTTTTTTTGTCCCAGAGATTAATCTAACATTTAAGTCTTTTGTGTTTGCGGTTTTTTTTAGTATAGAAGTTTGACATTACACCTCTCAGATTAGTCTCTGGGATTCAAAAACGAACTTTAGTTCCATAGTAATAATTATGTTATATTTTATTGAGTCTAAATAAATTTCATTATTATTTATTACAGAACTCATCCAGCTTATTGCAAGGTCCAATGGCTCCCGTCATTAGAAACTACAATGAGGTACCAAAAGCTCCGCAGCAAACTTCCAAGCCCACTCCGAGTAAAGCGATCCCAAAGAAAGAAGATAAAGCAGCCTGGTTCAAGCTCTTTGCTGAACTGGATCCCCTTGCTAACCCTGACAACCTCCCCGGATCCAACGCCAATCATAGCCATGCAGCCTAATCAGTTCAAAGAATATTTGTAGGCAAAAGATGTATATATTTAAATACATTCTATCAGCGGAACACCTAAATAAAATACATAAAGTATGTTTGGCTAACTTAGAACTCTGCTAAAATGTATTATTTTGTTCTATAAGGCACTATTTTGAAGGGTCGATGTCCTTTGCTTCATCCAGGTGGCTATGGGTATGACACGTCAGCCAAGATAAGTTATAGTTAGGAAATGTCTTGAAAAACTATACACAGTGATAAATAAGTGATTTAATTGATGTGAAAGTAGGTTTTAATAATATATAGGAGAATTTTGAGAATATGTAATTGTATAAACAAAAATGTATTTGGTTTTAGAGATAACTTCAATTAGAACAATGAATGTATTATGTAATATGCTCATTAGCTTACACTATTTATAATCATGTATTTTATGTACATTTTATATATTGTACTACGCTCTCTACACTTATTCACAATGATCTGATAAGGCGAAAGCGCCACGGTAGCCCGCGAAATTCATACTTTCTAACGTTTTATTTTTTTGAAATTTGCAACTCAGTGTCATGTTGAATTGATTAAAACATGATTCGCGGGCTTATCAAATATGACTTTACAGAATTAAAATGACTATTTCATGAAATACCAATTAATAGGATTCTATGAATTTAGAGGGTTGTATTCATTGATATACATACACTAGATTAGCAATATAATTACCGCGCCAAGGCGTTGACACTGGGATCAAGGCCACAGCCTCAATCGTAGCGAATGTCAGTTCAGTGCTCTGTGTGACGCCAACCGAAGTTAGCCGAGTGAAAATTACCGCCAAAATGGGAAAATGCGTAGTGAAAGAGTGCGATTCGAGGTCACAAAAACACAATAAATTAACCGGAATTACTTTCCACGCGTAAGTTTATTGTTTCTGTGTTTATATCAACGTAAAAACGCAATAAAAATAAATAAAATGTAGAATTTTGTAAATTAGGTTCAATGTTGCCACTAAAAACCTTAGTTTTAGTTTCCCACATTATGTGGGAGTTTTGAATATAAAGAGTATGTGATTTAAAATATTTTATAAAACTAAATGTGTGACAATGTGTAACAAAAAAAATAACATTGTAACATAAAAATAATTGTTTTTAAATATTTAAATACATAAATCAAAAATAACGTTCATAACGTTTAATGTTTTTTTTTTTGTTTTTTATGGCTTAAAAAGTTGGGTAAAATTTCGCATGGCTAGGCAACACCCTCCCGCCATTGCATGTTTATATTGCGGTCTTTGTCTAATCTAAGCGACGGTATTATTCTTGCGACTTGTGTAAGTGAGACAGATATATGTTTACTTTTAAATGTGTAGTGGTTTCAAAGCTACGTCGTCGCGTTTAAAATTATAGTGGTTACATATTTTTTTGACACATTTTCATGAGGTTTGCTTCTCTAGTTATTTAGCTCAATGGTTGTATTGATGATTTTAATAATTATAATTCTGTAAATACCATACATGTTACGCTCGCGAATCAATCATATTTTGTGCAACATACAGCCTGACATCATCAGCCTAGCCTTTTCCCAACTATGTTTGGGTCGGCTTCCAGTCTAACCGGATGCAGCTGAACACCAGTATTTTACATGGAACGACTGCCTAATCTGATCTCCACAACCCAATTACTGGGTAATACGATACCCCTTGTTATGACTGGTTGTCAGACTTTCGGGCTTCTGTCTACCCGTAACGACTGTCAAAGATTCACGAATGATAGATACAGCCTGACACTGACCTCAAATTGTAAAACGCTTAAGAAATTTGGAATTTCGCGGGCTACATAACGCAATGTAACAAGTAAACTTGATAATCAAATACTTATTATTTGATAATAATTATTATTATTCATAGTGTTTAAGTTGTATTCATTTTGTGTGATTGAATTCCTGTTTAAATTGTTAATTGATAGGTCTAGAATTAAATATTGTAATGACAACTTAATTTTGTAACCAAAGATTAGTGTTATTCCCTGAATTATTCTTTCATAATATAATGCTATAGTATTTTATTAAAAACTATTATTTAATTATATTAAATACATTATTTTGAAACGAACTAATTGCCATTCCAAACTTATCATTCCAAGGTTTATTTTGATATAATATCCAGGATCTACAAAGATTGACCATTATTTATTGTACTGTTTTTTTTTTTGTTTTTTTAAAGCAATCTAGACCAAGCATGTTTGACAATAAATACACATTAACGATCTAATGCTGTATTAAGTACCTTGTATAACTTTTAAAACATCAAGGAAAGAAAATCCTATTAGTGTTTGAACTATCTAGTTTTAATGGATCCTTTTTGTAATCAGTTTTTAAATCTGTCTAGTCATTTGAATTTTATGCTTTTAAATTTAATTAAAACAAAAATGTTAATGCTTTATTGTTTATATTATTTCAATTGTACCTATTGTTTTTGGTTGTAGATCTTCGTACCTACTTTATTTAGTTATTTATTAGTGTTATGAGTATTCCATTTTTGATCTATAAATTAAACATAAATGTAACTGCGTAAGTGTTTAACTTGATCCCATATTTATTATCCAAACATATTATATATTATAATACCTATTTAATCAATTGATACTGTTGAGGGGTCGATACTAGTCGGGAGTCAAGATCCGAGAACAGAGGAAGATAATTTAAAAGTAAATTGATTGGTACACACGGCTACTCATCAAGCTATACTTAACCAGTATAAACTGACTTCTGATTGTACGAAAAACCTATACAACGCGAGGTCAGCTAAATCTGGAAATGTTTAGCTTGATGTGTAGCCGTGTGTACTGCCATAATGCGTTTATTATTTCTACAAGTTCTATTTGTGTGCGACAAAGTAGTCGCAGAGCCTACGTTGGCGTTGTTATAAAAGTTTTCAGAAATCTCTTTTGTCTAATCACTTTGAATGAAATGAAACTGTGGTAAAATATTTTGTTATGGTTCGTACCAAAATGGTAAAAACCAAAAACATTAAATTATTTACCTATCTTAAATCTCTTTGGTAAAAACGGAACTCATAAGGTGAGACTCGAGTCTGTCTGTTTGTCACAGCTGGTTATCTCAAGAACTACTAATGCTATCAATTGCCCAACTATTTTGCAAATAAGAAAGAAATAAAAATATATGTATATTTTTTGCAACAGGGACTGAAAGGGGGTCTGAAAAAATCGAAGTGGGGCTACTAGGGCATGTGGGGTATCTTATGAAAGAGCGCAGTTTTTTTTTTAGGCCCCATAGTTTTCGACTTTTGATGAAAAATTTAAAAAAACAATACCGTTCCGCCCCTTATCTCCGAAGTTTGCAAAGAGAAAAATCTGAAATTATTCTATGTGATAGAAGTTTATGTAAAAATTACACTAAAAATAAAACGAAGTCTATAGCTCACTTTTTCAGAAATCATCAAGAATGACTATTTCATGAAATCTTGACATTTGGGGATTACATGGTCTTAGAGAGTTGTGTTGATGACATTAATGATTATAATTCTGTAAATACATATTTGTTACGACCGCGAATCATATTTTAATCAACGTACAACTTAATACTGACCAGCAAATTGCAAAAAACGTAAGAAAATTTGAATTTCGCGGGCCACCTTAGTTTTCTTTTTATTGAAAAAAAAAATAGTTTCCAAGAACTCTGTAGATGGCGTTGTACTGACTACGTTACTAAGTGCCAAAGCCAAAACGCTTGGAAAAAAAACATTGCGTCACGTCACATACGCTCGTTCAAGCTCGTTGACTGACACTTTCGTTTTACGATCTCAAAATAACATCCAAGTGAAATAATCAAAAAATGATGTGAAGTTCCGATCCTTGCAGTAACTTACCAAGGTCAGCGCCATCTATCCAGCGACTATGGAAGAGTTAAAAAAAAGGAAAATCCCTCATTAAATTTGTAGCTAAACTTTTCAGCTACTTTTTCTAGCAACTTTTCATTTCATCATGAGGAGACCGAGACTCGAAAGAAAAAATAAAAATTAAACGCGAAGCAAAGAAATCGAATGAGTTTGATAACTCTGAACTCAATCCTCTGCATTAGAGACTCCCTCAGGAAAAGTGGTAAATGCTGCTCTAGATGTATTGCATAAAATGGGCACAGCTGAAAAATATTCGAAATTAACGACGAAAGACACAGAACCCCAACCATCAACATCTTCTTTGATTGATTAATTTTAAACTTATTTTTTTATTCAATAGCGTATGTACACAAGAATTAACTCTCTTGTTGGAAATAATGAAAATAAAAATTACTGTCAGAAATTGTCATTTTATTGTAATCTACCGACCTACTCTAGCATTTAGCTATTTCTAGCAACTTTTTGGGTTAAAAAAACCGGCAATCTAGCAACATTTTGAAAATATCTAGCAACTGGGTAAAGCTAGCAGTTGGCAACACTGCATAGTAATAGTGTCAATGTCAAATAGTGTTCTGTCTGTGCTGGCTGACATCTGTCTGAGGAGCAGTGAGCCAGAATAAAATTGTGCGTGTTTTTTTGCAAATTGTGTAAGCACAGTAAAATAAAAATATTCCAGTACAGAATTTATTGACTTCTGAAAATCCAAGATTATTTCCTACATAATGCTGAATTCAAGTAAGTTTCGTTTATCTCGCAAATTCTGATTTCGAGTCGCACGCAGTGAATTTCTTGTAAACATTATTTTTTTCATGTCTGAAGAAAATATTTATCTTTGTGTAAATTGTTAGTTTTCCGTGGTCTTCTGGGGACGGAAGAAGCTCCTACTAAAGTAATAGAGGTGCGGTCCGACAACTACATTTCAAGGCCGATACATTACCGAAAAGACTCTATTTTACTGTATGGACCAAAGAATCCGCCCGATGGCAAGAATTCAAAGGACAAATACTATGAAATAGTTCTTCATAAGCCTTTTACCGAGAGCTTACATCAGATGTACAGGTATGTTATTATTCGTGTCTTTGACTCATTGATTTTAAGCTAATTGCCAATTGTTTTATCTTTTTGGCAATATCTAAAGCTTAAAATAATATTTAAATTTTACTACTTAGTTTAGAATGAGAAGATAAAACCGAAGAAGCCCCGCGGTTTCACCCGCATAACTTTCGATCCCGTGGGAATATCGGGAGAAAAACTATCTTATGACCTTTTCCAGGAGACAAACTATCTCTATACCAAATTTCATCTAAATCAGTTCAGCGGTTTAAGCGTGAAGAGGTAACAGACAGACACATTTTCGCATATATTATTATTGTACTTACATAATTTATTCACATTCTCATGCCTTTTGTGATCAATATTTTGAAACATTTACTTATAACGAAAGTGAAAACTTGATGTTTTCATAAAAATGTGTGTTGATAATTTAATTATCTACCTATTCACTAATTTATATTTATTTTATTTGGTTTGTACAGATTTATTTATATTAAAACACAAATATTACATTAATAAAATTATAAAATTACAGTGCAACAACTGGAAATTAAGGAGAATCATAATTTTGATAACTTACATATTAAGTGCTAATATTTGATAAAAAATTATATGAAAACAACTTAAATGATATGTTACTAATAATCCCATTTCATCTGTCAGCTATCCGATCAATATACTAACCTAATTTTATTTACAATCTTTTCTTTGGATTAGGCATGTCGCTGGAATTATAATAATAATTATTAGATGCTTTTATCTACATTATGATACTAGAAACATAATAAAACAATAATATATGGACTTCCCCCTCATGATATGCCTACCAAAGGTCCTGGATATGCAAGAAACTAGTACTTATACATAAAAAAACCAATTGCCGTTTGTTAGTCTCGCAAAAACTCGAAAATAACTTGACTGATTTGAATTAAACTTTGGTATGTTGTTGAGTGTGCGTCTGGGCAGGCTCCTAACAAAGCAACAATTGAAAAAGTCATTGCAATGCCGGGCATTAGTTTCATATAACAATTATTCTGTTTGGTTCATTCCATTGCAGTTTGTATCGGGCTAAAACCTTAGAAGATGCAGAAAGGAAATTCATCGCTTACGAGGAGCAAATACCAGTATTTATCAAAATTACCAAAGAAGTAAGTATACTTTAGCTTTTGGCAGGATACAAAACACCCCCAAATGTGATAACAATAGTCCTTCAACGGGTTAATAAAGAAAATAATTAAATACTTACTGTATCAAAATTCGTGATTTTTATATTTGACTGATTATCATTTCATTATTTACATTGCCAAGCAGATTTTTTTTTATACAATGTATGATGCAATGGATCAGGCAATTCCTTCAAAATACTTTGGATTGTCATAGAAAATGTGTCATGCAATTGGGGTGCAGAATCCAAACTAACAGTGGTCAGGGCTTCAGAGTGTGAAATCCCTTGAACTGCTCTTTGCATGTAGCCCCAGGGGTGCTACTATTTATTATTTTCCTAACTGAACCATACTAACAAATATTCATATCATCAAGCCATTGTCTATCAAAGTTATCACAGTGCACAACAACTAATAATAATTTTACAGACATAGTCCATAAACAACGTAAACAATTAAATTTCATTAAAATAATACTCAACATTTATGTACAGAGACTTAATTATGTATATAATTTAAATGAATACTAATGAAACATCATCCTTTGCAGTGCACAGTGCCAATACTTCAGAAACTCTGCGACACATTATCAGAACACCAGTCATGGACTATCGCTCACATGGTGGCTCATTTTGGCCTGAGTGAGCTGTTCAATGACCCTGAAGTTCAAAAACACATTAATGGCATTGATCCATTGACTGGAGCCACACCTTTGATGGTAAGTAAACGAAGATACAGCATTATCATTTGGCGGTATAGGGTTGGCCATTTATTTGTTGCAAATGCAGTCATAGCTGCTGCTCTCAAATAAGTTGGTTGAGTCACAAACTCACAAACATGGTTGATGATTTGGCCCGAAATGACGTCATCAAAATCATCTTATCTATACTAATATTATAAAGAGGTAAAATTTGTTTGTTTTTTAATTGGGTCTCATTCTTGGACTAATGGGTTCAAATCTATGCGCAAATGGGTTATTTTCCAAGGTGACTAAAGTGGTCAAATGGGTTTCGGCAAACACTGTAAAAATGTGTGTCATAAAAAGGGTCAAGTGAATATAATGGGTTTTAGTTCTCAGTTATATTATAGTTATATGTCAGTTCATTCTCAGTAATGCGAAGTTATCTAAGTATTTAACTATGATGACTCAGCCAACCTTAGTTTGGTGTAAATGTGTAATTGCTTATGGTAGGTAGTTAGATGGAAACAATGGTATGTTTACATGCTATGATTTTTGTTTCCTATTCCTTTTATCAGTAACTAAGTAGCTTCTGCCCGCGACTTCGTCTGCCTGATTTTTCTTGTTCCCCCGACCTACCGCGTCGCATAGCATCGGCCGGCCTGCGCTACTTTGTTTTCGCTTAGCGCTCTTTCTGACTTTTTTATTTTTGCTATGCTCCTAAGGGGCTGTGTCCACGAGCGAGAGAATCGCGGCGATAGTCTCGCCGTGCCATCAAATTTTCGCCGCAATGATATCGCCTTGTGGAGACACGTTCTAAGAGAGCGTATAGAAATACGTGGCACGACGATAATATCGCCGCGATTCTCTCGCTCGTGGAGACGGCCCCTAAGGGCAAGGGTCTTAGAGTGTTGTTAAATAGCCTATAACTTTCCTCAGGAACTGGCTATCAAATGCAATAAATTTTTTCAAATTCGACGGGTAGTTCCAGATATAATAGCGTTAAAACAAAAAAAAATACTTCAGCTATATAATATTAGTATGTATAGATTAGGTGCGGTTGATAAAAGTAATAAATGTAGGCACATTTTTCATTTCCTTATTATACTGGATGTCATTTTAATCCCCTGTATCCTCCTGTAAGGGTCCATTCATTATAAACAACTTTTACTATGGGACCAAACCTGAAATCGCGAAAAAGATTCAGAAATCAGCTGTTCCCTACATTTTGACGAACTAAGCGAACATAAATGTAGGGAACTGCTGATTTTTTTTCACGATTTTTGGTTTGGCTTTGGGCCCATAGTAAAAGTTGTTCATAATGATAAGTACAATGACCCCTTATGAGGGATAACGGTGATTAAAATTACACCCTATATATTTATTATTAAAGTCGAATAGAATTTACCAATATTTATGGAATGAATACTGCTTTTCAGTCTGTTATCCCTTGGCTGTAAATATCAATTAGCGTTATACTTTCAGAACTCGACTTCATAGACGAAAACCATTAAAATTAATTATAATTATTGTAATCAACAACCCGACCGCATTCGGAACAGTATACTTCGTTCCAAAACACAAATTGCAGACGTGGGCAACACAGCCGCCAAACTGAAGTGGAATTGGGCAGGCCACCTCTGCCGCATGTCGCAACAGAATTGGGCAAAAGTAGCCACTGACTGGATTCCGAATAACAGGAATCGGCGACGCGGTAGGCCCAGAAAGAGATGGCGTGACGAATTGGACGCCTACCTAAGGGATTGGCCGGATTTGGCTAGAGATAGGAAAAAATGGAAAGACGGAAGGGAGGCCTTTGCCCTGCAGTGGGACATAACAGGCTCATAATAATAATAATCAACAATACAGTAGCATGTACGTCATGCATGTGCTCATAGGGTAGACAGACAGAGATCATAATGATGATGTCATGTTTTTTTCATATAATATTTTTGTTGCTGTATAAGTACCTATATCTATTAAAACTTAGTATCTAATTTTCATCTAAAAACCGACAGGGCGACAGGTAGGGATCCGAGATAATTAGGTACCGACAAATTTGCAAGTTTCTTTCATACATTTTCTACTTTAATAAGAAACAGTGCCAGTCGTGGAAATAAGATAATTATGTTATTTTTGAGGTTCCGTAACTTCCGTACCTTAAAAAAAAAAACCGACTTCCAAAAAAAACACTACAAACTGAAAAATAACTTTAATTTCGGAAGTCGGTGTCTTAGGGATCAGTATTTTAATTTTTGCCACCGACTTCCGAAATTAAAGTTATTTTTCAGTTTGTAGTGTTTTTTTTGGAAGTCGGTTTTTTTTTTTGTTAAAAAGTGTTTTTATTTCTCGCTTTTTAGTGGGTCTATTTATAATTTATCTAAGTTACAATAGCCTAATGTCAACTTGCCCATCGCCTTTTTATAAAATATTCCTTTTCTCGATGCAGGGACGTTAATTGTTGAGGAGTTCTCCTTTTATTAGTTTTTAGATTAGATGCTGATAATCCTAGCTGCAGCATCAGGCCAGACTTATGTCAACATTGCATTGAACTTAAAATTAGTCCTGTTTAAAATGAGCCCAAACACGGTGCTGTAATTTAAAGGTTTGTACTTTTTCTGATGCTCCTGGCTTCAGCATCAGGTCTTCGGTGTTCCTCAGTAACAGTACGTTTATCCACACATCGAGCCCTTTTCAATGAGCCTAAACACGATATATCTGCTGTTAGTTGTCGAGGAGTTAGGTACTCTGCAGACTATCCTGACTGCAGCATCAGGTCATGACTTGATGATCATGAGACCAAATGTGGCAAATGCCCTATCAAACATCAAAACAATTTACTAAAACAGTCCTTGCCTGTTCGAGTAACTTCTTACTGTTAAGGAGTTGTACCTTCCATCATCAGCCCAGCTACCTGAGATGGTGACAACCATACACAAATACACAAGATACTTCATAAAATATGCGAAAAACAATAAGTGAGCCTATAAAATTTGAGGGTTGCCCTCGATTTCTCTAAGATCCCATCATCAGATCCTAACTTGGTGACAATGGGACCACCTCAGAACTATCTACTTTCTAACAAAAAAAGAATTTTGAAAATCCGTCGACAATTGGCGGCGTATTCGATGAACAAACATACAAAAAAAAAAAAAAAAAAAAAAACATACAAACACCCGAACATAGTACCTCCTCCTTTTTGTAAAGTCGGTAAAAAGGAAAAAAACGGAACCCTTATAGGATCACTTTGTTGTCCGCCTGTCTGTCTGTCAAGACCCTTGATCTCGGGAACGCGTGGATGTATCGAGTTGAAATTAAAACCATATTGTACTCAGGTCTACAGTCCCTTGAAGCTGTGAAAAAATCAAACTTCTAAGTTAACGTAAAAAAAAGATACGGCCGTTTATGCCGCAAAAAACGTATATTTCGACACTCAAGAGAATCAAAATTTATAGGGTTTCCCGTTGACCTAGAATCATGAAATTGGGCAAGAAGCAATGTCATGTAGCACAAGTAAAGGAAAAAATCTGAAAACCGTAAATTTGTAGTTACATACCTCCCCCGGTGCACAAGTCCGACTCGCACGTGACCGGTTTCTAGACAAATATGTCGCATTTTTAATTCAAAAGTACAGTCAACAGCAAAAGTAGATGATCAAAGTCAGAAATACAATACTAATTAACGGAGTTCGCGTCAGAACTGTGTGGCGTCGAAGTGATTCAAAAGTATTCTACGTAGTAAGTATTCTAAGTAGTAATACTTCGACGACATTAGTATTGAATATCTGATTTTGATCATCTACTTTTGCTGTTGACTGTACCTCTAAATGATCAAATTGAAATAAATGTTTTGAGTTTGAACGTTTTTTTTTGTTTCAGGTGGCCGTGAAAGCATGTAACGTGCGCATGGTTCAAAGTTTAGTGTCTCTAAACAGTTCCCTCGACGTTATCGACCTTGAAGGAAACACGGTGTTCCACTATGCAGCTGCAAGCAACAAAGAAATTATTAATGTGAGTTATTGATTTTCTTTTAATAGTTATTACTACTTTTCTTGGTCTGTTACTCACCTTCATTGTACAGCAGCTTCTAAATTAAATGCATTGGATTAGAACCTTTAATTATATTTGATAAGATTCAGGTTCGCTCTTTTCAGTACGGTAAGTTTCGTCGTTCAAAAAACAACTTTATTTTAATGGTTTTAAAGTTGACTTTTGTGTAAAAAGGTATAATGTGTATATTTATCAGTGAAGATATACAAAACTATTATGACATTGACACTGATTGAAGTTTCCGCTTGCATTTCACTCTCGACTTCTCGAGAGATGTTGTATTCTGTTTGCTGGTTGGAATTTCAGTTATTTGGCAAGTGGCCACGTTTCAACGTTTCGTGGAATACTAAGATTTATACTAAACTACACGAAAGGAGATGAATTGGTCAATGTTTTTTTAATTTTTTTTATTACTAAATTGTAATTGATTCCCGATTTTAGCTGTGACCACCAATTACGTCGACCGTCAACTGCTACGTAGGCGCCTTAGCTGCGCCGTTCATTCGTTTTCCAGACATGCATTCGTGCGTAGCGTGGTCGTGGGTTTCAATGGACGATCCTGCCTAAAATTTCATACAAAGCGCGCCTAGTTTAACCGACGGGCTGCTGTGGGGCAGCACCTTTACTTATGGGAATTGAAGGGGTTTTAAACCTTGATAATTATTATTTACGCGTTAACTCATTTATTTCGAGATTGCCCGTTTATTTTCGGTCGCCAGTCAGCATAGTCGCCAGTCTAATGTGATTTTTTTTTGTGAGTAAACAATAATTAGATACTTAACATATTTTGAATTATTCCGATCTGTCACCCCGCTTTGTCCCCTTAGGGGACAGATCGGAAAAAAAAGTTTGATCTGTCCCCCTGTTAGCAATGAGGGGACAGTTCGAACTTTATTCACTCCTTAACGGTTTCATCTGTCCCCCTATCACTGATAGGGGGGCAGATAAAACTTTTTATTCCTGTTTGTCCCCCATAGAATTTAATATATTAATTCTTAAAAGTAATGCTACACATACTGCAACATTACATTAAATTAAAGACTAGTGGTTTAGGTTTAGAATCATCTGTATTTAAATAAGTTACAAATATTTCTTTTGTTTTTCTATTAATCAGCCACAGTCCCATAAATCACAGTACGTATAGTAGATACAATTACAATCAGTCTTCTGATTTGACATAATTCAACTTAATTACAATAAAAAATATACTAATAATAAGAATATTTTGTTTTGTTATTGATTGATAGAATCAGTCACAATCCGATAAATCACAGTAGGTATTGTACATATTACAATCAGTCTTCTGATTTGACATAATTCAACTTAATTACAATAAAACATATACTAAAATCTTTAAGTTGTTATCCGCAAAATAAGTTTTGATATTAACTATAGTACTGACCACGGAATAGAAAATTTCTATTCCGTGGTACTGACGACATACAGAGCACAGACAGAAATTTTATTTTGTTTGACAACTCTTACAGGAATGAAAACGTCAAAACTTGAATTTATTTACTTCATTCCTGAATAATACAGAATTAATTACCTTAATAGAAGCTGCAATTTTATCTAAACACGTAAAATTTTCTTATTAGGAACATTTCCTCATCTAAAAGTCAACTTATTGTTAGTAAAAATTAACAAATCAGAGGACTGATTGTTATTATACTTATTATACCTGGAATACCTACTACGTGATTTATGGGACTGTGACTGATCGATACAGAAACAAAAGAAATATTTATAATTTATTTAAAATACAGGTCGTTATAAATCCAAACCACTAATCTTTTATTTAATTCTTGAAAGTAAGCTGTATATGTGTAGCATTACTTTTAAGAATTAATATATTAAATTCTATGGGGGACAGCCAGGAATAAAAAGTTTTATCTGCCCCCCTATCAGTGATAGGGGGACAGATGAAACCGTTAAGGAGTGAATAAAGTTCGAACTGTCCCCTCATTGCTAACAGGGGGACAGATCAAACTTTTTTTTCCGATCTGTCCCCCTAAGGGGACAAAGCGGGGTGACAGATCGGAATAATACCATATTTTTATTGCTTCATCATTTTCATAGTTTCCAGCCAACAGACATCCACTGTTGGGCATAGATATCCCACAGGCATCGCCACTCCAACCGGTCCTGCGCAAATAGAATAACATTACATACCATGGCGCTTGAATTCCTTGAAGAGGCAGTCAGAGGTGTATCGTTCACCCACATTTCACCCGTCATGTTAATATTGGACGACCCTATTGTCAGTTCCGCATTAGCCCCTAAGCAAATTAAGCAATTGCTTAGGGCATCACGTCTCGAGGGGCACTATAAACAGCACCGAAAAAACATTTGCTAGCACATGAAAGGCAAGGCTGTTTGAAAACCCGCGGCGGGAGATGTCATTATCTTATAATTTGACGTATTCCTTCCAGCAACCCACAGCTCAGGCGTGGATTGCTTAGGGCATCAAGTAGTCTTAATCCGGCACTGCGTATTGCCGTCAAGAAGGCACGAATCCACACTCCAGGCTGCTCCTAAATTTCCCTCAATAAAAATGTTCGCAACGTTGCTATGCGATTGTATACCTACTATCTTAATTGAAATTAATAACAAAATCGTGAGAGAGTCGTAATTAGGAGTCACACTATACAGGGTTAAATTAAATCGCTCATTTGCTACAAGGTCGACATATTATCTCAAAATTGATGTTTTTTTTAGTTAATATGGTGTTGAAAAAATTGCGCTTAATCGTATTTTAATTTGATATTCACAATGTGAATATCAAATTTAAAGTAAGAGGGGCCCGTGGCTTAATAGTAACAGCCGCACAGGTCGATCGATCAGGTTAAGCTACGCTTGCCGCGGTTGGTCTGTGGATGGGTGACCATCTTTACATACCGAGACCCCTCCGTGCCTCGGAAAACACGTTAAGCCGTTGGTCCCGGCTGTCATTCGTGTATCTTTGACAGTCGTTACGGGTAGTCCCGAAAGTCTGACAACCAGTCTTACCAAGGGGTATCCTATTACCCAGCAACTGGGTTGTGGAGGTCAGATAGGCAGTCGCTCCATGTAAAAATACTGGTATTCAGCTGCATCAGGTTAGACTGGAAGCCGACCCCAACATAGTTGGGACAGGCTAGGCAGATGATGATTCACAATGTGAATATCTGCCCTCTCTCTCTTACTATAGAGCTTAGAGAAATGACGTTTTTACAGTAAACGGAGCGCAATTTTTCCAACACAATTTTATTAATAACTAAAAAATCATCAATTTTGAGATATGTCGACCTTGTAGCAAATGAGCGAAATTAGTTAGCGAAACTCCGCAGACGAGATGGGTATCGATATCTAAACACGATGAAACAATAAAGAAGTTAATTTGATGACTTTTTTAAGGGGTCATCGACCGCAGTTACTCTAGTCACGCGAAACATCAGTTTAAAAACAGTTTTTTTTTTGTAAACTCCACGGAAGTATCGATATCTAAACACGACAAAACAATAGAAAATAGATTTTCTCAACTCATATTTCTAGTAACAACACTCCCAGCGGTCGTTGACCCCCAAAAACAATACATCAAATAATTTTAAATTATTTAATTCCCAACCCATCACGTCTTTGGAGTTTCGCTACTTAATTTAATTTGATCCTGCATTTGTTGCATACAAATGCAGGATCAAATTAAATTAAGTTAATTAAGTCAATTAGCTGTTAGATAAAACTTGTCCACATATTGTGTACAAATACATATAAATGTAGATAAGAAAGTATTAGATAGATATGACTAAAACCAATGTGTCGTCGACTCGTCGATGACATGATAGTATTGAATACTCTCTCTCTTTCACTCTCCCGATAAATCGTCAGTGAATATTGGACTTTGAGTTTGAACTGAGATAAGACAATGTTCCGAAAGTTAATCCGAATGTTATTTTGAGATATTCTCACACATTACCCTTTATTCATAAACGTTGCTTAATAGTATATTTCATTACAAGTGCGGAAAGGCTGTCATTGCAAAGAGTGCCGACAAATGTCTACCCGAGCCGAGGCGCAGCCGAAGGCGAGGATTGACAGTCGGAACAAGTTGCAATGACGGTTCCGCAGGTGTACTGAACGACTATTTTTAATACAGTTGCGAAAAAATGAAGCAATTTAATAAAATAATAAAAACACAATATTGCTTTTTTCTCTTCTCTCCACGCAAAAAATTAGTCGTATGTGGATATGTAACGACTTTTTGACTTTTCCGGTAAAATGTTCTCTGAAGCATTTTGTGCAATTATACTGAGTTCCGGTGGTGTTAATTAAAAAAAAAAATAGGGTCGAAATTACTCATTTTGTGCAACAAACAACTAAACTCGCAAAGAAAATTTCTGGAAAATGGCGCCAACCGTAGAATATAAGCAGAGTTTTTTTTTCTTCACCCATTTTGGTAGGCAAAAGGAACTATCCATACAGCTTAGTCTTCAGTATATTTTTTTTATTGATATGAAATGAAAATGAAATTTAATGAGATGAAATGAAACCTAACCTAACTCATTCAATTAAATCATTAAATCTGATATTGAAATAAATTAGTAGCTTCTTTTTAGAAATATACGTATTTGTATGAATCACAAAAACTCTTTAGTAAAAACTTCATGGTTGGTTTTTCTTTTTAATAGACATTATTTTGACAGTTGGGAAAGAGAACGCACGAGTTCGGGAAAGGTAAAAAAAAAGCACTAGTATGTAATAGCCCACTTCCCGAACGCTATACGTCCCTGAAATACACCACTTTTTGAGCAACTGTATTAAAAAGTGATTAGCGACTGTTTAACCATACATTTTTGACGTTTAAACATCACTTAACTGTAATCATCATTTCAAAAATCAAAAAATACACTTGTGTAACTAACAAAATCACAAGCACAACTCTTGTTCTTCTTATTAGGGTTCCGTAGCTACACTACGATCCTCATAATTTCATAATGTCTGCGTCTGTCACCGAAGCCGTCAGTCGTCAGCTTTATTAGAGCACCATAATTGCGTAGGGCCCTTTACACATGCCGTGGCTGCGGCGGCACCGCACCGATGTCGACAAACTGTTTGGCGCCGTCGCAGCTGTAACTATTGCAATGACAAATATTTTTTAGCAAAATCAAATCAAATGCCTCAAGGACCGATGATTACAGATGTTTTTTTCTGGCGACGTGACCTCGTAAATTAGTATCGTGCAGTATAGCATCATATAATCATAATAGCATCTGGTGGTTGTTTAAGAAAATGAAATTCCCGCTTCTTGTAAGAGTTATCTAATCCCTTATAACACTTTTAATACCGGTCGCGGTAATATGTTCCCGTGGGATATTTTCCGACATCCATGCGGGCGAAACCGCAGGCAAAAGCTAGTAATTCCATAATTTGCTGCATCGTGCGCCCCCAAAGATTTTAATCGTTAGATTTGCCTTCACCATACTTAGGTTGTGCGAAAAAGTGGTCATGCTGAGAAGACTGGGTCTGACTGAGCTTACACAACCCGCATGGAACGATAGATACGATTTATCGGCATAATTGTGCGAAACACTACTATTTAAATGACATTGTCAACGAAACAGAAACGTGTCCATCGTTTGACGTGATCGTGCGAATCTAACGATTGAAATCTGCATTGCCCATGTGGCGACGCTTGTAGGAAGCCTATGTCCATATGACGATGATGACAATCGCCCAATTTATTCGTTGTTCAAAATAAACTTTGCTTGTTCCAGGCGTTAGCTAGCAAGAGTCCTACATCCCTGAACGTGTACAACAAGCAAGGCTACACCCCGCTACACACAGCATGTCTGGCAGACAATCCGGACTGCGTACGCGCACTTATGTTAGCCGGCGCCGACGTCAACCTGACGGCCGCTAAGAGATCCACAAGCTTACTACCAGGTATTTTGGTTGTAAAATCACCGTCGTTTTTCCGGAACTGTAAATTTACACGCAGAAAGATAGGGTAAGCAATAATAAAAATACCTGAGTGTGCTCAACCTTTTCATTCCTTGACTACATGCGACTGAGTGTGACGCAGTGAGCTTTAGTCAGGCGTAGACCATCCACAGGTAAATGTTTTTTGTGTCAGTAACAAAATATTTTATGCCTGCTTACTTTTTGGTTTTGGTTACCTTTATTTCTTGTTTTGTATCGCAATCCTTATGTAAATAACCTCAACTCTTGGCACTCACCTGATTGCACTTGTTCACTTAGTACACTTTGTAGTTGTGCACTTTTTCCTTTATGTAAATAACTTCACCTCTTGGCACTTACCTGTTTGCATTTGTACACTTAGTACACTTTGTAGTTGTGCACTTTTTCTTTATGTAAATAACTTCACCTCTTGGCACATACCTGTTTGCATTTGTACACTTAGTACACTTTGTAGTTGTGCACTCTTTCCTCTAACCTTCAGCTACTAATACCACAGTCCAACTTCTTACAGTAGTCCAACGGAAGCTGATTTTAGAAACAGTTGATCCACTGTTTAGTAGTTGCACTACGCTTTAACGCTTTGTGTATGCTTGATTCTTTCTAGTTCGCGACGAAGGCAGCATGACGGTTCTTCAGAAATCTGCATCCATGCTTTCAGGTAGATAGTCTATAATATTTTATTTTTTTAGCATCGGCGCCTGTCTACAACTGCGCACAGGTACAGTCACCCGCACATCAGTGGTAACAACTTGAGACCTTGGTTGGTAACAACGTAAGATCGGTTTTCGTAGTGATGTGCGATTGACTGTTCAACCGTATGCAACATTAACTGTGTCGTACTGTAGCTATAAGTGCTCAACCTTTCCAGTCCTCGACTGTACATGCTTTATTTCGTGTGTGAGCTTTAGTCATCAGATGTCAACGTGATGACAGCTCAGAAATCTACGATTTACGTACTCAGCCGCAGGTAAAAGTTTGTTTGTCAGTAACTAAATTACAAGTAGTAATATGTAAGGATCGTAGGAGGTGGCGTTGTATTATTTCTAGCTACCTCATGGGAAGAAGGTGTGAGTTTGTATGTGTGTTTGTTTAGTACTCGTGTTCTTGCTTACTTAATGCATTGGTTTTGGTTTACTTTATTCCTTCTTTCCTAACGCAGCAGTTTAAATAAAATACCTTACCTTATATTTCATTTAGAAAAATCGTAGTTGTGCACTTTTTTGTAAATTTGTAGCTAAAAGGTAGAATTCCGATGATAACGGCAACAGGCGACAATGTCGCCATCTACTGAAGCGTTTTCACACTGCAGGGACCTTTATCACACGTACCATAACCACACCACATCATAATCAGCCTATAATGTTTCCACTGCTGAGACACAGGCCTCGTCTCGGGAGAGGGAGAGGGCTGTAATCCACCACGCGGGCCCACTGCGGGTTGGTAGATACCACATGTCTTAAATTTTTTGGTTCTAGGACATGCCGGTTTCCTCACGATGTTTTCCTTCACCGTTTTGAGAGCAGTGGTGATGAAATAATTTACACAAACTAAAGCACCTGTCTTGGTTCGAACCTACGACCTACAACTCGTAAGGGGACATCCATTAATTACGTGAGGAGTTTAGGAGGGGGAGGGGGTCAAGCCGATTCTCACCCAATCTCACGTGGGGGAGAGGGGGTCCTGGCAAGTATCACGTAATTTTTTTCCGCAAGAAACAGTTTAAAATTGCGAGAAAAATGGGTTTAATTGAGTCTTAACTAGTCTTAAATAAAAATAATTAAACAATTTTTTTTTTCTTAATAAACCTAACGCAATGAAGTGTAGATTAACGTATTTACACTGAAAGTACGCATTTTGAACAATCTCAGATGAGATTTGAGGGAGGGGGAAGGTCGAGCCAAATCTCACGATATCTCACTAAAGGGGGAGGGGGGTCCAAAAATCGCCAAAATCACCTCACGTAATTAATGGACGCCCCCTAAGTTGCGGCATTTACCACTACTCACACCACATCACAAAATGTCTGCAAGCTGTTTCGTTACGTGTGAATAGTGTCGCTGCAGATTGTTGCAGTTTCGTTGTGGTAACTACAAAAAAAAAAAACCGGCCAAGTGCGTGTCGGGCCACGCACAGTGTAGGTTTCCGTAGTAGCCCGTTATCACAATACGATTCTGTTGTTCTTTATTCTGAATATAAGTAATGGTAAAGATATTAGAAGTTAATGGTTATAATAACAAAAACCGACTTTAAACTTGAATTATCATTGCTAAGACGTGCGGGGATGTCGATCAGAAGTGTGATGGTCTTAAAAAAAAATTGTAATTCTAAAATTAAACAAGTTCGTTTGTGACTTTTATCTCAGCTCTTCTTCGTCAGCGCCATCTAGCGGCAGCATTGTGAAAGTTATGATAATTTATTGAGGTTTTTTAGTTTTTTTTTCATATATTGTTTTTCAATGTTACTGGTTCAGGTTACTGACAATGTAAATAACGCCCTTGCAAAAGTAGTTAACTGGTTTAATGTCAATAACCTACTTCTTAACGGAAAAAAAACGAAATGTATTAAGTTTACCATACCCCACGTTAGACAAGTAGAAACTAGTGTTCTCATTAAGGATGAAGAGTTGAAACCTGAAGATACCACAGTATTCCTAGGCATAACGTTGGATGCCAAGCTTCAATGGGGCCCCCATATAGATAAATTGTCAAAAAAGCTTAGCTCTGCAGCATATGCCGTTAGGAAAATTCGTGATTTAACTGATTTAGAGACAGCCCGTTTAGTATACTTTAGTTATTTTCATAGTGTGATGTCGTACGGTATTCTGTTGTGGGGAAATGCCGCCGATATTCAGACAATTTTTATTTTACAAAAAAGGGCAATTCGTTCCATTTATAAATTAAGTCCCAGACACTCCCTCAGAGACAAATTTAAAGAGATTAATATAATGACTGTGCCTTCTCAGTACATTTATGATAATCTTTTGTATGCACATAAAAATATTAATCTGTTTAAAAAATACAGTGATATCCATAACATAAATACTAGGAACAAACACAAATTTGTCGTTCCTACAACAAGGCTCAAAAAAATAGGTGGCTCGTTTAGATGCCAATGTATACGTTTTTATAATAAACTTCCTAGCCACATTCAAGAACTAAGCCTTAATAAATTCAAATCTTTTATAAAGCGAAAACTATGTCAGAAAGCCTATTATACTGTAAAAGACTATATTGAGGACAAAAAGGCTTGGGATTGAGCTGCTCCAATAGGCTTAGAATGTTGTTTTTATTTTTGCTATTTTACACTTTAATAATTTTCTTTTTTTTTTTTTTTAAGTATCTATTTACTTAAATAATGACATGTACATTTACTGTATAAAGTATTATATGATTTTAATTATTGTGAATGTGAGGACTATGTGGGTAATTTTTTGTTTTTTCTCTTCGTTTTAATCATGATCTGGCAGTTTGAGTAGTTTATGCGGCCTACCCAAATGTCCTGTCTTTGGTATTGTTCGTCGAATCGTTGAGCTCCTTAAGTTCTGAGTTGAGCTGCACGGTTACTGACAAATGCGTGCACTGACTGGACAGGTCCGCTCAATCTGTGTGGTTCTTTCCTCAAAAGACCATTTCAGACACTAATCTACATGGTCCTCAAAGATTATGTCCGGATTTTTTATATACACATTGACATTGATGAATTTTATTTAGACAATGACATGAATATTTACTTTGTAAGTAACTTTTATTATTATTTTTTATTTAATTATTGTGAATGTGAGGACTTTGTGGGTCATTTCTTTTTTCCTTCTTAGTTTTAATCATGATCTGGCAGTTTGAGTAGTTTATGCGGCCTACCCAAATGTCCTGTCTTTGGTATTGTTCGTCGAATCGTTGAGCTCCTCAAGTTCTGAGTTGAGCTGCACGATTTTTGACAAATGCGTGCACTGATTGGACAGGTCCGCTCAATCTGTGTGGTTCTTTCCTCAAAAGACCATTTCAGACACCAATCTACATGGTCTTCACACGATCTGACCAAGATTTTGTCTGGACTTTAAAAGAGACTGTGACTTCTGAGTTTGTTTCGGCCTTTCTTCTCAGAATAGTCAGTTAGGAAACGCCGACCTCATCTAGTTTAAAAAAAAATATGATTGACGTGTAAAAGTGTTTGTACAAACCTACTTACAGAAATAAAAATCATTTATCATTTATCAATGCAAGTCTTTGCCCGTTATAAACAAGTAACTGCTTCATCTTAGTCAATTTAAAGGATTAATGCTCAGGATTTTCTATTTGGTACAAAATTATCGAACACCCAAGTTCAACGACTATTACTGCTAAACTAATAAAGTTATTTTAATTCCTATAGTTTTCTTTTAAAGTTCATGAAATGCACTATCATCGTGAATTTTTCCAGATTTTTCAAGCCAGCAGTTTAGCTTTTAGAGGGGGGGGGGGGTGGGGGACGCCTTACTGGAACAAAAAATTTGCACTTTAAAGTTTAATATTTCGTAAATGGAGCATTAAATCGAAAAATGATTTTAGCAATCCCCAAGTCATTTTAGAAGACCTATTCAACGATATCCCACACGATGGGGTAGACGACGAAAAAAATATTCATCCCCACTGCACATGTAGGGGAGCTACCCTAAAAAAAAATATTTTCCAAAATTTTATTCTACCACTTTCTCGGCGTAATTGATATACACACTCCTACAAAATTACAGCTTTCTAGCACTAACGGTCTCTCAGCAAAACCTCGGACAGAAGGACGGACATGACGAAACTATAAGGGTTCCTTGTAGGTACCTACTACGGAACCCAAAAAAATTGTTGTATCAACGTTATAATGTTTGCGACGTGGCTGTCAGCTAGTACGCGGTCTCGCTGGTGGTTGTGTTGTGGCTGCGACGTGGCCTTGATATGGTCGGTATTGCTCACATTGTTGATTTTGACGGCCGAATGTGGTCCTTGTGAATAAACTATTAATTTTCATACAAATTAACGCCCGTCCACATGTTGTCGTTGTGGTTGTGGTACGTGTAGTCTGGCCCTAAGTGCAATAGGGATGATGACATTTTTTTTTTTTTAACTCAAAAACTCATTTGTTTGCAAATAGTGAAAAGCTTGCAAAAAGTCTAAATGCTTAAAAAATGCCAAGTTACAAACGTTTTAAAATAACGACAAAGACAGCACTATCATAGAAGTGACGTCACGACTATGTAACTTCATACGAGCGCCATACATTGTCAGTACCGCGCGACAAGGACGGGAATAATCCCCACCAAAATCTTTTAAACTGTGTAGCTTCTCCAAATTTAATTAATTTTACGGATTTTTTTGATTATCTCGTTTTACCCTTCTGTGAAATTACATTATTTGTTCGAACATTTCTAATATTAGTCATCATCCATATTGTTGTGTGAAATGTATTAAAAAAACAAGATGGCGGCGCCAGTTCCAATTTTGGCCACGCGCTAAAAGATCCTGTCATTGCCACCGGGTGGCTTTGCTGCAGCGGTTTACGGTTGCGTTTGCCGTCGGTATTGTACCTCAATGCAATCTATGTAATGCTAAAACCACAGCTCCTTGCAGTAGTTAAGCGGGTGCGGCTTTGTTGAACTACTGTAATCTAGTTGCACTGTGCTTTAACGCCTTGTATGTGCTTGATTATTTCTAGCTTACGCCGAAGACAGCAGGACGTCTCTTCAGAAATCTTCACCGATGCTGTCAGGTCAGATAGTCTAAACTAATATTATAAAGAGAAAAGATTTATTTTTGTGTCTGTTTGTTACGTCTTTACGCTAAAACGGCTGAACGGTTTTGGGTGAAATTTAGCACATGGTTAGACCATGATCTGGATTAGGACATAGGGCATTTATTATCCCGATATTCCCACGGGATCGAGGCGTATGCGGATGAAATCGCGGGGTGCAGCTAGTCTATAGTATTTATTTATTTAGCAGTACCGAATGTATCAATTAAAAACGTTTTTACAGCACAGGCATTCGTAAGCAATTTTAACTGTGTCGTAATGTAATTATTAAAGGTGATGAACCTTTACAGTCCCCGACTGTAAATACTTACTTTATTTCGTGTATGACCTCAACTCACACCAAAAGAGCGCAGTTTCAGTGTCATATGAATTTTAGCTCTATTTTCATTACTATAATACTTATTATCGCATGAGAAACTCGAACGAGTCGCGCGGATGCCCGCGGCGCCGCTGGAATTGCGGCGAATAGCCTTGTCTACCGAGCGGTTGCGATAATAAGTATTATAGTAATGAAAATAAAGTTAAAATTCATATGACACTGAAACTGCGCTGCGCTTCGACGCTCTTTTGGTGTGAGTTGAGCCTTAGTCAGGCGATGCCAACGGGATGGCTGCTCAGAAATCTACGATTTACAAACTCATCAGCAGGTTTGTTTTTCATCACTACCCTTGTTTTTGCTTACTTTATTGGTTTTGGTTAACTTTATTTCTACGATTTAACGTAGTTTAGTGAAATTAAAATACCTCACCCTTTCTTATGAGCTATACATAAATTACGTCACACGTTAAGGGGGCGGGAGGGAGCCAACAAATTGGACACTATGTGAAAAGGGGAGGGGGGGACGAGTCCTAGACTTCGTGACGTGTATAATTCTAGTAGTATTCGAAATTCAAATATTACCTTCTATTTCAATATTGTTACAAAGTTTAACTTAAAATTACAAAGTGTGTATAGCTCGGTCACACAAATATGAACATCTGTGACAAGCACGGGGGTCCAAAACACATCAAATTCGTGTGACGTAATAATGGACAGCCCCTTACCCTACGCTTAGACAAGTTCCTAGTTGTGTACTTTTTTCTTAAACTTGCAGCTTAATGTAATGGTAAAACCCCAGCTCCTTGCAGTAGTACAGACGCCAGCACATCAAGCTACTACAATCTGTCAAATTTCTTTAATAGATTTTCAACTTTATCGCTAAAGCATAAGATTCAAAGTTGATTGGGAAAATTTGACAGTTTCGGATAGCTTGATGTGCTGGCGTCTGTACAACGGCTGCTGGTTTGTTGAACCACTGTATCGTAGTTGCACTATGCTTCTTCTTCTTGCACTATGCTCCTTCTTCTTCTTCTTGCACTATGCTTTAACGCTTTGTTTGTCCTTGATTGTTTTTCTAGCTTGTGCCGAAGGCGGCGTGATGGTTGTTCAGAAATCTTCAGCTATGGTGTCAGGTAGATATACGCCTTTATTTATAAACTTTACTTAAAGTTAAGAGGCGTTTAAACGTCAATAATTTATGGTTGTGGGGTTAAACAGACGTCAATCATTAGATACTAAATTTTTGGCAACGTTTATATAAACTCAATAGTTTTTATTTTATTATTAATTTATCAAGCGGCAGCGTCATGTATCAAGGATCACTGGCAGAATTCTTCAGCTCAGGTCTTTAATTATTGAAGTATTATTTGCTATCTGATAGTGATTATACTATCTTGGGAAGGTTTCAAACTAACAAAAGTAGAAATGTGAAATGTCCATTGTTCTATAGAATACCCGATTTATTCTAATTTACTTTGAGTACATATATACCAAAATTACCTATGTCATATTCATAAAAACTTTTCCTAAAATTATTAATCTTCTCAATTACCATATACAATGTCTTTTTTAAATATTTAGCGCAACTTCACACACGATTAATTTATCAACATCTAAAACAAAATCAAATCTGCCTATAAAGATTCATCAACCAATTAAAATTACCCCATATACACCATCTTCTAGAATAATTTAAGCATCTTAACTCTTAATTCCAGGCATAGTAGGCGACCTTCTTCACGACAACCATCCCAAATTGTACCAACAGGACATGAAGCACGGAGGCACACCCTTACACTGGGCAGTTTCCCGTGACGTTATCGACGCCTTAGTAGAGAAAAACTGTGATATAAACGCCCTTAACTTCGATGGGAGAACAGCCCTTCACATAATGGTATTGCGTGGCCGATTAGAGTGTGCCATAGCCTTACTATCAAGAGGTGCCGAACACTCTATTGGAGACAACGAAGGCAACACACCTTTACATTTGGCCGTGAAACAAACGAACATCGCAATAGTCCAAGCGTTGGTCGTGTTTGGAGCTGATTTGGAAGCGAAGAACAATGCGGGGAATACGGCTAGACATATTTTACCGACTGAGATGTCGAACAGTAATTATGATAGAATATTGTATGTCTTGCATGCGGTCGGTGCTAGAAGGTAAGACAGATTTCGGTTTCTTTTTTTCCCATCTTAACAAAAACAGAAATATCAGTCCCTAATATGTGTCATGCATTTTTCAATTAATCATTCATCCATTTCGGAAGGCATACAAGGAATCCACAGTTTTTATGTGGCTAAGCCAGTAGAGTCCCTTTTGAACGATAGTGAGACTACTGTTGTTGCGGTCTAAGTTTTGTTAGATTTTTAGGACATTTAATGAACTGAAAACGAATGACCGTAAGCACAGTTCATTCATTCTACAATTTTATTCGTTTTCACACCACCTTTTCGATAATGTCAAATTATATGTAATTTTTAAACTAAAGTAAGTCATTATAGCGTATCATGTTGGACTGGATTCCAAGCACATTATTGACTGGGTTAATAATGTGCTTGGAATTTAGAGCAAAACAACAAAACAATCGTATGAAAACTTTTACCAAAAATCAACTTACTCGAAAATCGATTTGCTTTTTATTATTTCACATGTGTGAATAACTTCAATATATTTTATTTTACAAAAACATACATGGCACTTAAAAACGTCAGAAGCTAGGTGCACTGTTCCAATTGGTCGTTTTAATAACTTTTAAAACCTGAATCATTCCTCAGATGCGCCCCAGAAGTGCCAGGCTGTGGCCCTAGCTGTTTAGCTCGCGGTGACTACAATGGAGTGCCCCCACCGCCTGTGGCCAGAGGCTGCACTCGGGACCTCGTCAGTCAGATGCTGAACGTGGCTGCCATGGAGAGAGCTGCCTGCTACGATTCTAAACAGAAACAGGGACGGTAAGACTAAAGAGATGATGACATTTTCAACAATTTTAGGTCCAAAAGTTAACTCTGTTCTCATCGTCTTTGATAGCTATTATATCCTAACAACTCTATTCGAGCTCAGACGACAGGAAGAAGTTTATGCATCCACCATACTTTTAAACATAACGCGCCAACTCCAAAAGGGGATTGAAGATTTTTACATGAAGCCTTAGCGTGCCTACAATCGCGCCATTTTGATTTTTTTTTTCAAAATGGCGGCCATGCATGATACAAAGGGCGGACAGGTAGGTATACCACGGATCTTCAAAGCCCTTTACTTACCATTTCCTTTACTCTTCCAGATTACTCTGCCTAGATGGCGGTGGTATCCGAGGCCTGGTCTTAGTCCAAGTGCTCATCAGCTTAGAAGAAGCCGTTGGCAGACCAATCATACACTGTTTCGACTGGGTGGCAGGCACCAGTACTGGCGGCATCCTAGCCTTGGCTTTAGCCAGTGGAAGGTCTCTGAGGGAATGCCAGAGACTGTACTTCAGGATGAAAGAGTTCGCATTTGTGGGCATGAGGCCGTACCCTTCGGAACCGCTGGAAACTATTCTGAAAGATTGTTTGGGTTAGTATGATAAAAAAATTGTTCTGTTCATCATCATCTGCCTAGCCTTTTCCCAACTATCTTGGGGTCGGCTTCCAGTCTAACCAGATGCAGCTGAATACCAGTATTTTACATGGAGTGACTGCCTATCTGACCTCCACAACCTAGTTACTGGGTAATACCATACCCCTTGGTAAGACTGGTAGTCAGACTTTCGGGCTTCTGACTACCCGTAACGACTGTCAAAGATCCACGAAAGACAACCGGGACCAACGGCTTAACGTGCTTTCCGACGAGGCACGGAGGGGTCTCGGTATGTAAAGATGGTCACCCATCCACAGACCAACCGCGGCAAGCGTAGCTTAACCTAATCGATCTAACTGTGCGGCTGTTATTATTTAAATAAATACATATTAACAAAACATAAACATAATTAGCCTGCAACACTTCCACTGCTGGAACGGAAGCCTCCTTTTCTCCCCCCCTCTCAATATTAACGAAATCAATTTTTGAAAACTAATTTGATGTTTTCTTTATTTTTCAGGCACAGAAACAGTCATGGCAGATATTAAACACCCAAAGCTGATGATTTTAGCTGTACTGGCTGACCGTAAACCTGTGGATTTGCACATATTCAGGAATTACAAGTCAGCACAAGAGATACTTAACGAACACAATGGAACTACAAGTAAATAACTTCACCAATATTGTTATTTTTACCAATTATTTTCCGCGCTCGTTTTTGCCTTGCCTTTTATACGTAATCTCAAAATCAGAACTTGCAAAAACATGCTTATAATAATTATAACAAAAAAAAAAAAAAAATGGTTGCCTGTAAAGTCGGTTTTACGGGCGAAGATTTTACGTGACAACGTCTTTTTCTCGGTAGAATATTTATTGATATGAATATAATTAAATTGCACAATAGGAACAAGGAATTAAATGAAAATAAGAACGTAACGTTACCGAGCGTTACACTTTTTCATAAGTGACTCCCAGCCGCAACCTAATTTAAAATAAGAACGTAACGTTACCGAGCGTTACACTTTTTCATAAGTGACTCCCAGCCGCAACCTAATTTAAGACGTTGTCACGTCAAAACCGTCTTAACTTTAACGACCATATTGCTATAGATTTACTATTATTAACCTTCAAATATCTACCAACCCACACGTGGCCCGCGTGGTAGATTACTTCCCACCCCCTCATAGAGAGGAGGCCTGTGTCCCGGCAGTGGGAACATTAATAGGCTGAGTATATAACCTCTAAATATAGTAAAAATGTCACACGCCCAAGACAAAAACTGACGTTGCTCGAGCTTGCTTGTACAAGTCCCGGGAGGTTGTGCAAACTTGCACAAAAGTAGTGTTCATGCATTCTTACCAAGCCTTTAGTTTCGCATGTTGTCATGTGTCAGGCGTTGATTAATAGAATAGAATACTCTGCGCTCTCTGCTCTGGCTCTGATTAATTTGACAGGACTAAACTAAAATTTATCTTCTGTTCTTTTCTTAATGAAATAAAAAGAAAAAGATGCAGTGAACTTAAATTTAGTTTAGTTTGTGAACAACAGAATCGGCACCATTGTATACAGAAGCCGTTGGTAAACAAAGGTTTACCAACAGCTTCTGTATACAATGGTGGTACTAAAGAGTAATCACAGTAATATTATAAAGGCAAAAGTTTGTGTGTGGGGGTGTGTGTATGTGGGGGTGTGTTTATATGTTTGTTACTTCTTCACGCTCAAACGGCTGCACCAATTTTGATAAAATTTTGTATGGAGGTAGCTGACACCCTGGATTAACATATAGACTACTTTTTATCCCGATATTCCCACGGGATCGAAACGTATGCGGGTGAAACCGCGGGGCGCAGCTAGTAAATAAATAAACTTTGTTTCCAGGTCCTTGCGCCGAAGCCGGTGACCAGGCCTCAGTGGTGTCCCTGGCTGCCCCGCCCTCTCCTTCTGAACAGCTGGTGTGGCAAGCTGCCCGGGCTAGTGGCGCTGCGCCCTCCTATTTCCGAGCCTCGGGCAGGTCAGTAAGCTTCCTAACAGGCCAAAACTTTTTTTAAATTAGTAATCAGTCAGAATCTTATATGGTTTCTGTATTCGAAATTTGAAAAAAAAAAGTTTAATGCTAAGGATACACACGCCAGTAGCTGGCACAAAAGTATGCAAGTAGCTTGCATATCATTATGGTATTCACCAATCAGCTTGCATGCCGTGTGCCATAACAACTTCTGATTGGTGAATACCATACTGGTATGCCAGCTACTTGCATACTTTTGTGCAAGTTACAACAACAACACACATCAACAACAAGCGTCGATCCCGTAAGAATTTCGGTATAAAAATATCCTATGCGTTAATTCTGGTTATAAACTATCTGTGTGCCAAATTTCATACAAATCCGTTCAGCCGTTTGTGCATGAAGAAGTAACAAAACTATATCCCCACAGGTATTTAGATGGTGGTCTGATGGGCAACAATCCCACATTGGACGTTATGACGGAACTGACGGAATTAAATCTCGCGTTAAGAGCTACGGGACAACAGGAAGCCGCTAAGAAGACCAACCTTAAAGTAGTTGTGTCGTGTGGTACTGGTAAGTAAAGATTTCCTTATTATTTATTAGCGCCCCGAAGTTTCACCCGCATAAGTTTCGATCCCGTGCGAATATCGGGATAAAAACTATCGTATGTCCTTTCCCGGGACTCAAACTATCTCTATATACAATTTTGCATACCCAATTCTACACCTTGGCGTGCCAAGCTGTTTTTACACGGCCGTAGGCTGACATTACACCGAGATGGAACCAATAACCCTCCCTTTTTCTTAATCAGCTTTACCATAACTTACTCAACAAACCATAAACCAACGCATGTTTTCTTATTCGCAGGTCTGATACCCGTATCAAAGTTAAAAGATATAGACGTGTTCAAGCCAGAGAGTTTTTGGGACACCGCTCGGCTCGCGTGGGGATTGTCAGCGATTGGAGGTCTACTTGTCGACCAGGTAACATTACACCATGACACTTGTCGACCAGGTAACATGACACCATGACACTTGTCGACCGGGTAACATGACACCATGACACTTGTCGACCAGGTAACATGACACCATGACACTTGTCGACCAGGTAACATGACACCATGACACTTGTCGACCAGGTAACATGACACCATGACACTTGTCGACCAGGTAACATGACACCATGACACTTGTCGACCAGGTAACATGACACCATGACACTTGTCGACCAGGTAACATGACACCATGACACTGGTCAACCAGGTAACATGACACCATGACACTTGTCTACCAGGTAACACGACACTTGTCGACCAGATGACATGACACTTGTCGACCAGGTAACATGACACTTGTCGACCAGGTAACATGACACTTGTCGATCAGGTAACATGACACTTGTCGACCAGGTAACATGACACTTGTCGACCAGGTAACATGACACTTAAAAAAAACTTGAATCAGTATTATAGCAGCTTCACGGCTGCGCCAAATAGGCCCATTTCAGCACAAACAGCAGACAACTAATGCCTGACGCTGGTTTTCAACTAGACCCTATGTTACGAGGAAGTCTTACGTCTTGCCAGCTCTACACGAGTCCTGACGAAAGTCATTTAAAGAGGCAGAAAAACTTAGATTATAGATTCCGATAGCAGTTAATTTCAGACTCCTGGCTAGATATGTATAGGATCCAGATTTAACTCTGCCTTGTTACTTTGATTTATCTTGAACTTTTATAGTTCTAATCTTCGTTTTGGTCTCCCTTTTCCTATTGTTTCCAACTTTCATATGTAGTCCCAATCTTTATACAGTACAGACTAAATTTTCCAATTGCGTAGATGGATCAAATTTTTGGAAGTGATTCAAACATATTACCTGTTTCTTAACTAATCTTCAAAAATCTA
This sequence comes from Oligia fasciuncula, assembly GCA_963082905.1. Classification (NCBI taxonomy): domain Eukaryota; kingdom Metazoa; phylum Arthropoda; class Insecta; order Lepidoptera; family Noctuidae; genus Oligia; species Oligia fasciuncula. The sequence goes on along the minus strand of OY720396.1, from coordinate 16,347,274 downwards.
ATGATACTGTTTTAGTTTTCATCAAAATGGATCCTAAAACTTCACTATTTCTTATAGTTTCGGATATGAGCAATCATGCTTGCACACTTGAGACATTTTGCTGTGCTGCTGTATAGTCCGCACCTTCGTATTGTCTCCATCTTCTTGTCTGAAACAAGCGGTACGTTCCCAGGCTACCCAATCAGACGGGCGCGTGGTAGAGCGCGCCCGCGCGTGGTGCAGCGCGGTGGGCGTGCCGTACTACCGCTTCGCGCCGCAGATGTCGCGCGACGTGGGCATGGACGAGCGCGCGGACGACATCCTGGTCACCATGCTGTGGGAGACGCACGCCTACATGCACGCGCACCGCGACCGCGTCGCCGAGCTGGCCGCGCTGCTCAACGATACTGAGCATGGTGAGCTACTCAATATATAGGTATGATCTGTTCCAAAAGTATGTGAAGATAATGTAAACAAATAGATCAGAAAACGTATCTGTGGATGCTAATCTGTAGTGCCACTTACAAAGCGAATGCTTTTTTATTAGATTATTTTAATAACCGAAATTTAAAATTACCTGATTCAATTTCAATTTCCATATTTTTAAGAATGTTCGCATTCTAATCTCAGTCTCAATCTGTCAAAAATACCGTCCATTTACATACATTTTTGACAAGTTTTTGACATTCATTGTCGCTGAGATGAGATTGCGACTTGAATTTGAACGTTTTTAAGTACGACAATTAGCCTTCAGATGTTTTTCATGTGACAAATCAATTGAGGTTAATTTTATGACCTCAATTGTGTCGATGATATTTTAATCAGAATTCAATAATGCTATTTAAACAATAATTGTGAGAATAAAAAGTGGTGAGATAATGAAGTCTAAAAATTTAACCTGATCAGGGTTTGTTTACACGTTCATCAGATCCTTTTGAAACAGACATTATGAACTAGAAAAACATTATCCTAACTAATATTATAAATGCGAAAGTAAGTTTGTTACCTTTTCACGCCTAATCCACTGAACCGATCATCATGAAATTTTGCATAGACGTTGTCAGGGGTATAGAAAAGGACATAGGGTACCTTTCATCCAGAAAAAAAAATACTGTTCCCGAGGAAAAGAACAATAACTTTCGACAGTCACAATTGCTTGAGGACGCTAGATGGCGCTACGTGTCCTTTGAATCATGATTGAAGTATGACCCGACTTTCTGAGCAGTCGTATTCTTAGAAAAAGTCGCAAAAGGCTTGCATGAAGTCACGATAGTATTTCAATCATTAGTATTATGCTTTTAATAGGATTTGGAACACAGATAGTTTAATAAAACCTGGATTAACACATAGGTTTCTTTTTATCCCGGCAGTACGTTTCCGTGGGATAATTTCCGCCCTCCACGCGGCCGAAGCTGCGGTCAAAAGCTAGTTCACACATAAATCTGTGCAGTACATATTTTAAATTGGTAGTATTTTTATTTCAAGCTATATTCTTTTGTTACAGAATTAACGTCAAAGAATTGATCTACACCATAGAGCCATGCAAAGCTGTACGTAAGTACGTATATAACATAGCTTTTAGTGGAAATATACACATAATTATATAATAATTATAAAATTTTGTCTGACATACATAATATAAAAAATAACATAAATTGGCAGGGTTTAAAGTAAACATTAGTTGTATGTATATTTGTTTAAGAAGATATTCTTTTTTTTTTGTTTGCTCTGATAACTAGAACGAATTTCTCGTAAACAATATTTGTTAGTTTTTAACATTCCTAGTAGGAATACGAGGTATTTAACTTTATTTTCTGCTTTGTCGAGATATTTAATGTAGGTACCACTTTTGTATCGATATCGATAGTTTGACATCACTAAGCTGTCTTATTAACAATGACACAACGCACTTCTTATAAGTCATGTGTTTTTCTTCACACTAATAAAAATGTTGGTCAACAAAATTGTAAAAGAGCCAACTGAATATAGTTGTTTAAAGCGAACGCGCGAAATGTGACTTATAGGTATTGTCATAAGATTTAAATTACAATGATTGAATATAACAACTGTTCTAGCTTACTACTGTTAAGTTTGTTCAAATGCAGTTTTATTTTAGGCAGCTTCCGTATTGTCGAAAAGTTGTCGTTAGATTACGGGAGTCTAGCAAAATAAGTCATAATACTAATATGTGCAATATTTTTCTGATAAATTAATTTAAATTATTATATTTGCTTATATTATGTGTAGAAATTATGTACAATATAATGCATTCCTAAAAGATATTACAAGCATGTATTTCGCAATCAACCCTAGTTGTAATCTGTTGTTAATGCATTATTTTGCCATAATATATTGCATTTCCTTTATTTATAAAATAAATGGTTAGTTACCTATGCGAATAATCCTTGACAAACTAGAATAATAATATTTAATAATACGCTTTCCTCGTAAAGAAAATAATAATGATGGTCTTCACTAAGAGTAAGCGTGATATTATTTATAAATAAAATAGCATATTTACTATTTAATACAATAATATAAAAACTATAAGTAATACTTTTATTTAATCAAATTCAATGCAATTTTGCACCTAATTTCACGCCACATTATTCAAGAAAAAAGTAATAATCACGACTAAAGTTACCATAAAGCAAATTAAAATTGAGATTTTTTTGTGTTAGTGGCAAATGCTAATGCAGTCCATTGGACGTTATAAATTGCGATTTTTTTTAAATTATGGAATGTAGGCTCAAAATTTATTAAGTAGAACTAAGAAAATATAATAAATAATACTACTGGTAAATGTAGTAGAATGTTGAATTTGCAATTAAGTGATTAAACGCATAAATTGCTGATAAAACCAGTATATTACGTAAAATTTCCTTGTATTTAATTAATTATGTGTAAAATGTTGCTTGCGCGACGATTGAAAAATCTGATGCGTTGTTTTGTTATTATAAATGCAATATTGATGACATAAAAGAAGTTCTAGATGTTATGTGATGTCTCATAGTAATAATATTTGTGTCTATAGGGTGACCGCACACAACCTCAAAAAAACTTAAAGATGATACTTACGATTATTCGGCTAACCATTTTTTCTCTTTCAACAACACGTAATGAAACGCCTGTATTTCCCTAAGGTTTGGGCAAAGGCGTACCTTTAGTACAACCACAGATGCATTACATGCACTGTACATACCTATGTTTGTAAATGCATGTCTTTTATTCGTTTAAGAAACAAAAGTTGCAATATTGCCGGTCGTTTCGCATAAACATCCTTGTTTAGCAACAATTGCTTACTGCTCAACTTTTGTTTCCCATGAATCTCTTAAATATTATATTAAATTATAAATATTATTTTCTTTATTCAAACTTTTTTAAATGCTATCTTGGTTGTCTGAGGTCTCCTTGTTTGTTAATAGCGGTAACTGTGTTGTTACGTGATGTCTTATGCCTAGTTGTTGTTTATCTAAACATAATTATAATGTATATGGGAACATGTTTATTATCCTGGTTTATCGTTTTACGATAAAAAAAATATATATTGAGATTATTTTTAAATATGTATATGGGAATATGTTTATTATCCTGGTTTTACGATAATATATATATTGAGATTAATATTAACCTATTGACCGCCCCAGTCGTACGACTGAGAACCTATGTTCTTTTTGTTTTTTTTTTTATTTAATTGCACGCTTTTAGATATTTATTTGTCGATTATATAAAACCAAAGCGGTCAAAAGATTAAACAAACAAAGTATTTATTCAATGTGATCATAGTTCAAATAGAGGCTCAAGTCGTTAGTCGAGAAATGTTGGTTGTGTAAAGCACAACTTTGTTTAATTTGTAAGTGATACGACATTGTAGAGCCTATAGTGTATGCATGCACTGCTTTAAGTTTATACTATTTAAGTGTTCTCCGACCAAATCGACCGTGTGTCCAAAGCCCTCAACTTTGTATCTTTTTAGCCATATGGAATAAATGAAGTTGTCAAGCGAAAACAGGTTTTATTACAATGAAACAAAGTTGTTTATGCAAGCTCTTTAATTTAATATTACTAATCACAATATTCACTAACTTAGGCTTATACCAAGACTCAATAATATCACATTTCTCATGTGGATATTATCAATCCACGACTAAAACTAACTACTAAAAAAGTAAGTTCTAAATTGTCTAAGTACCACCAATATAGGGCGAATAAGTAATGGTGCCTTTTCATAACTCCAGCTGCAATTAGGATAAACTAATTAATTAGTGTCAATTCAGTAACTTGGTAAGTAGTCTACAAAATTTTAAGTACAACAAACCACATAGGTTACTCTGTTATTAAAAGTTGTTTATTTTTACAAATCTAAAATTCATATTTTAATTGTTTCCCACAGCTAGGGGGTAAGTACAAACCAATTTTAAGTAACTTGAGATTCCGTGCTAAACAAATTAATTAATAAACAATCAGCACCAAAATTATATAATAAAAAGGCAAATCAAAATACATAACCTTACTCTACAACTGCACTAAAATTATGTTTGTCACTTTGCAAGTTTACTAAATAAATCTTTTTTTAAATAAATTATCTATATTGAGGTACTCCGATAAATATTTTTAGAATTACTATAGGAACGCAAATTCTTAACACTAAAAGCCTAAACAAGGGTTACATCGTTCAAAACGATCCGAGGCTTGAACCGGACTACGGACTTATCGGCACATCACTAACATAACTTGTTAAGGGTCTATCCACATATCAGGGCCGCAGCACGCACAAGGCAGGCACCATAGATATAGATACACCTAGATAACGCAAGAGCAACTACTTCGCGTGCCAAAAATCGCAACAGCTTACGATAAAGAATCGTAAGCCGCCACTTTCGCGCTCAGTCCTGTGTACTGTTGGCTGGGTAAGCGTGAGCGAGAGCGCGAGCTTTTGACGTCATAGTAGGTAGTCAAAAAATGGCATGCTTGGTTTTCATACAGTTCGTGATACTTGCGTTATCTAGGTCTATCTATATCTGTGGCAGGCACAGAAGCTCCGTCACCGGCCCGGACACGGACGTGTGTGACCAAGTTCATATAAAATGTACAGTCAACAGCAAAAGTAGATTATTAAAATCATAAATTCAATACTAATGAACAGAGTTCGCGTCAGAACTGTGTGGCGTCGAAGTGATTCAAAAGTATGTGATTGTAAATTATACCAAACATTTACTACCAGTACAGCTGCCATATATTCATGATCAGTTTTGACTCCTATTGAATTTCTGATTTCGATCATCTACTTTTGCTGTTGACTGTACGCACCGTTATTTTTTTGAGCCTCCGATGGAGCACGGTTTGTCCACGGCTCGGCGTGGCCTTGATATATGTGGAAATATACATTTAATGGTATTACACCATGCGTTCTTTATCAAAATTATAAAAAGGCCGACACAAGTCAGTAGTCCAGGGTAGCTAACATTAAATCGAGAAGTGAGGCACCGCGCTAAAAAAATTAAACAAAACTATTCACACTGCTTACCACCACTTTCAAACTAGTATAAAATTTAGAATTTCTCACTCACTTTTTCACATATTTTGGCAAAAAAAACTGTCTGCAAGCAGCTGACATAGTTTCATTCTTACAATAACTACATACTAAATGAACAACCTCACGTCCTATTTGTTTCTACCGTCAGTTTAAAACGTCGCAGACTGTACTAAAACTTTTGAGCCACAGTTTGACGTACTAAAGGCAGTATTGTGTGACCTTGAAGACAAGTCTGGGTTGGCGAGTTCCTAATTAAAAACCTGGGGCCTTACTATGAAGAATTAATGTCATCACGATTCCAGTCCGAAAAAAGGATGGTGGTATCGATCATGTATAGCTCCGTCTCTCTCTCACACTAGAACCATAATATCATTAAACCTTCATAATACGGCACCTGCTCGTTCTTAGAAGCCAGAAGCATTTAAAGTCACTGATTGAGATGATCCTAATTAATTTTCACTGTCAATTTCATTTTATAAGTTCGTCACAGTGTTTTGAGTTCATGAAAATTAGAAAAGATCATTCTCCAGGTAAAAACAGTTTGTTCACATTTTAATAAGTTTATAAATAGTCAACAATCGCTGTAGGTACTTTCAGAATCATGGAAGAACACATTTTGTTATAGAACACACATAATGACCCGATGTACGGTGGTATTATTACGGTACATCTTGGAATGGCCGACGTTGAATGTCCAAAATGGGCCATTGGGCCAATGTGTGCACAAAAACAGCTAAAAGCTACATCATGATGTCAAATTGGTGGTTTTAAGTTTGAACACAGAAACGGAATAAGACGTTTAAAATTAAGTCTCAAATTAATCATAAAGTACAGTACAATACAACCCATTTAAATAAAGTTTCTTGATAATTTTCAATGAATTTCTACAAAGACATGTCGAAAATGATCAAAAAATAATTAGATAATTAAATAAAAAATGTCCATAATAATTACTAAAAAAATTTGGTAACAGTAATTACAAAATAATAACAAAAATCTGTACAATTAGTACACTATTTTTATTTCTTTATAAATGCTACGTTATATTTTGTATCGAGACCATTTTCACGTTATTGTTAATCGTGTTGCCGATTATATATTTTCTTTTAAAATATCGTATAAGGAAGCAACCAATTCGTTATACGAAACAAACTTTGGCACAAAGTCACTAAAACTTAATCAATAAAGAAAAGAACATAGAATTCGACATATTTTTCTTAGAATCATGTTTGTATAGAATTTACTAATAAAATAGCAAAGATATTTGAAATGAAAATGGAAATAACGAAAAATCGACTCAAATGCCCATTTCGATAGGATCGCTGCTAAAATGTACATGTATCGGTAGGTTTGGGTGAACTTAAACATCGATATGTTAATCGTTAGTTAAAGCACTAAGTTAACAAGAAGGCACCTCGTGAATGCTAACAAAATAACGACCGACCGAAGCATGAACATTTTAGCCAGGAACCTCAAGGTTTACGTATTCACGATATGCGTCGATCCCTTTGAACCCAAATAAATAATAACACCTAAAATCTAGTTTCCATGCACTCAGATTTTTAGCAATCATACACAGCCCGTAGATCACGCATAAAGATTAATGTAATCGTTTATGTGTATCTTTTTCTACCTCCTTAATCAAATATCACATATATGTAAACCTTTAGCACAATATTATAAGGAATGTATTCGTGTAGAAGGAACTATAGGTACCTAGAAACTTATCGTTTATTTATATAGGCATTAGGCATGCTTGGATGATATTCTCATATAGATTTCTCATTGTTTTCTATAACTGTAAAAAGTTTATTTAAGATTCAATAGTACAATCATTTCTTATGGTCGTCGTATTGATTTTCCTTGACACATTTAATTTCCACGTAAAATTGAAGATAAATAAAGTAGTGTAACAGCCTGTATAAAATACAGTATGCTGTATTTGTGCTAAGGACGCAAACTAACATTTCTTTCTATCACATTCGCTTTAGCACCAGTATCACAGTATGATTATAAAAAAGTGTTCAAACTTTTTATTCCGTGATTTTTCAGCAAAATTTTTGGCTAGATGCTGTAAAGCCTATATTTCCGTAATATCCGAATAATTCCTTATGTATATTGTGCCTTAGTGTTATAGCCAAAGTATTGTACGCCACTCAAAAAAGATCCATTGATGTTAGTAATGGTCGTCTGGATATTCCATATTCGCGATCAAGTTCTTCTTTTCTTCCTTGCCTGGTTTTGAGTCTAGTAAAGATGGCCGTATCGTTGATCTTGGTTCGAAACAAGGCTGTAACAAAAAAAAAAAAAATTACTTTTAGTTCTTGAAGTCTTAGGATTTTTCTTCTCTACAGCCCACAGAGCACGGAATCTTCGCGACGGTAGCGTCTAGAGAAGGCAGTACTAATACAGGGTGGCAGGGGCCATGACGCGCCACCTGTTGCTATGGTTTTGAACGTTGTTTAAGATCGGTTATTAAAAAAAAATCCTGTTCCATACAGATTGACCGCGTAGGTATTGCACTTTTCTAGGAAACAGCAGTTTTTTTTTTTTAACAGACGTCATGTCCCTGCCACCTTGTATAATTCGTGGTGCCGATTGTGCATTGAACGCACAATTTCGATCACGGACCGCAGTTCAAAGCTGTCAGTTTCTATTCGTCTTTTATTTCGAAACGCTTGGTTTGGAATGGAAAGTGTTGACAAATGTCGCCTCTAGCAGCGGCCGCCGCGGTGCCTCCGTGGTCTGTGCTACAGCCTAACTGCGTAAGCGTAAGCCCTCATACCCACGGGCCACTTTTTAACGCGGCGATTTTGATCGCGCACTGGATTTGCAACGCACTCCTTAGCTTGCAACGCTGCGCAAAAAGTTGCAAATCCAACAGTGTATTTTTTTGACGCGCTGGGATTCACTCTGTTGGATTTTCAATGCTCATCTCAACACCGAGAGTTGAAAATCCAGTGCACAATAAAAAACGGTCGCGTTAAAAATCGTTATATGTTTAACGGTGCGTTATATGTTTAACGGTGCGTTATATGATTTAACGCGCTTATAATCACAATCCCTTTCATTTTGACTATTCAATATTCATCGAGCGTAGGAAATTTTCAAACTTTTATGAAGCAATTGATTTTGTTGTATTGACAAAAGAAAGGGTACTTTTTGGGCCAGTAAAATTTTATACACTGTCGTGGTATCGACACGACGAAGAAGAGGATTGTGAGACATTTACATATTGGGATGCTGGTTGTGACAAACACCTTAGTTTATGTAAAGCCAGAGAAATTATTTATTAAACAAATTGACTACGATCTTATCAAATTTCATCATTCTTTGACAGTTGTAAGCAATGGCTATAACATGGCTAATTGACGTAGGGTGTCAATTAGGTTAATTTAATTTATCTGCCTGTACTTAGAATTTAGTTTGTAATATAGGTAGGTATATTTTTTATGTAAGTAGGTGTAGAATCGTAAGTTTATTATTATTTACAAATGTAGGTATTTTACACCTATATAAATATCACATAAGTGCCTATGTGTGAAGTATATAGTGACCTTTTAGTAACTTGATTATTTCCTGCTACAAATACCTACCGATAAGTTATTTATATTTATTTAATACCTTCATGTATACCCTTTTATTCATAAACGTTGCTTAAAGTTAAGTAGTGACTAGCGACTATTTAACCATACATTTTTGACGTTTAAACGTCACAACTTTAATCATCGTTTATAAATAAACCCCATAAAGCATAGTAACGATCAGCATTAAAATTAGTTATTTAATCCCGGAGACTAATCTGACAGGTGTAATGTCAAAGTTCTATACTAAAAAATCGCAAATACAAAAGACTTCAAAGTCAGATTAGTCTCTGGGATAAAAAAGCGAACTTTAGGTGAATTTGTTATACTTATTTTTTACGTGGGTTAGCACATTCCAACATACTTTGCATTTTAGTGTTAGTTACATTCTTGTAAACAAACGTAAGACTCTTGCATCTTAAAAAACATGCGACAAACAAAAAAAAACTACTATAGTATCCATAATTTAATAGGTAAGTAGGTACCATTATTTTTCCAGAGTTGTTTTACAAGGCAACATCAATAAAATTAAAGACTAAAAAATAAAAACCAAATGCAATAAGCAGTTCGATGTCCAAAAGAAGTATTTTTTTCCAAGACGAAATAACAAAAAAATAAGTAGGTATGGCTGAACCATTGTAACATAATGATTAGTGACAAATTCATCAAAAACTCTAAAAAAAACAACGGTAATATTTATTAATAGAGTTAGTAAGCAAGTGTACCCAGACCATGCAGGGCTAAGCGGTAAGATCAAAATGTGAACCTTAAACGGACGGCTCAAGAACCAAACTTCAAAAATCATTGCAGCTTGCTATAGCATTATCAACCTGTAGATATGAAATGTCATGGGCACATTAAATTCTGCATGCCAAGATAGCATACTAGTTAAAAAATAAACTAGAAATCATCCCCCTTTAAGGCTCCCTCAGATATGCGCGATGCAACTGTAGTAGAACAATTTCCATGAAGTTTTCATAGAAAGTGATCTACTAGAGTCGCGTCGAGCCTTTAAACAGTCACACAATCCACCTAATTATACAAGGTGTAATTGAAATAGAAAACTTGAAAAAGGGTCGATGTGCTCATCAATAGGAACAAACTTGTACTATGGGAGCAACCCCGAAATCGCGGAAAAAATATCAGGAGGCCAATTTCCGTTATTAAAAACGTTAAAAATCTAGTCGGAATCTCATCTCAGCGACAATTAATGTCAAAAACTTGTCAATGTAGGGAAATTAGACGTATTTTTTGCAGATTGAGACTGAGATCAGACTAAGAACGTTCTTAAAATTACATCAATTGCTCCTCAGCTGTTCACATAAATCGATAAAAAGAAAGAGCAGATTTTTTTAGGTTTCGGGACGATTTCGGTGTTGGTCCTATACTAAAAGTTATCCATGACGATGGCTAAACAAAACCTAGGCTTGTATAACTTGTACAGTACCCACTACCCAACAATGACTAGTGTCACTACGACAGGTACTATTTTTCAAGAATTCAGGACAAATACACAATGAACAAAAACAAGATACGAACATAACAGACACAGGAAGCCGTGAGTATAAGCACAATACCAGATTACCCAGTATATCTCAGATTCATCCTTATTCAGCAACACACTTGTCTTTACAATCGCTTTTATCTTGACATTTCAATAAAATCCATTTTGAGCCCCGATCTTCTCTTCTTAGCGTGTCAATGGCAAAAATAGCACGAAAAATAAGTATCGTTTTTAAATTTGTTTGGCCCAAAATTCAGTAACGCGGTTACCATTCGCTGACGCAGTTATTAACGTCCTCACGTGTGTAGGAGACAGGGCATGCGGTGCAAGATGGGAGGTGAGCCTGTCTGTGGAGAGACACCGCATACACACCGGATGTCTGAGCCTGAGCGGAGAGGACATGCAAACAACGCGTCATACTGACGTCACGCAAAATCTTGCATCGCGCAAGCAGAGTTTACCGCGCAACTAGCATAGATACAACGGCCCGACTTGAATCATCGGGCAGTTGCCCGCCAGACACAACACCCGTCTAGTCGTAGGATCCTCCCTTTTCTATGGAGGATGAGTGAACGTAACACCCTGTTTCTCACACCTCTATAATTGAAACGGATGTCGATTTGTTTATGAAAGCGATTGAGATTGCGAGTGCGTTACGTAATAAAGATGCGAGTCTGAATGTGACGATTATTTGTTTGTTTTGGTTTTTAAAGCTACCAGGATGTACTGGATTCTCTGTTAAATTATTGTAGGTGCTGTATTTGTATGCGTGCGGTTCAAAACACGTATTAAGTACTAACATAGTTCGCGTTTAATTTGAAGTGGTGTTTGTATCTTTTTAAAAACTTAATAATTTGGAGGTGAAGTCGTAGATAGTGTTATCTCGTTTTCAAGGATATCATTTGAATCTTCTCATGGTATTTTTGTAAATAGCTACGATAATATTCTACAAAAAATACGAAAACAGTTTTATTGTTGATTAAAAAAGCTGCAAAAAATTAATGTTTGTAATCTTTGGCTTTTTACTGTGTATACTCTTAACTAATAATAAAGCTGAAGAGTTTGTTTGAACGCGCTATAATCTCTGGAATTACCAGTCTGCTTTTTTTTTGTGGATTCGATAGCCCAATTCTCGAGAAAGGCTATAGGCTACAACTGAGACTTAACATCACGCTAGGGTCCTAAGGACCGGAGAAAAAAAGTCAGAAAGAACGCTAAGCGAAAAGGAAGTAATAGCGCGGGCAGACGATGAGATGCGACGGGCTTGGTCGGGGGAACAAGACATTTCACGCGGATGAAGTCGCGGGCAGAAGATTATCATCATCTGCCTAGCCTTTTCCCAGCTTTGGTGTGGTTGGCTTCCAGTCTAACCGGATGCAGCAATCATCTTATATTATCGTTGTTATTCTCCAAAATGTAGACACAGTAGTAAGAAAGTAGGTAAGTACCGAACTTAATTACTTTCGCAGCTGTTTTGAACTTTGTAGGTACAGATGCCAGCACATCAAGCTACTCGAAACTGTCAAATTTTCCCAATCAACTTTGAACCTTATGCTTTAGTTTAAAATCTATTAAAGAAATTTGACAGATAGTAGTATCTTAATGTGCTGGCGTTTGTACCTTTTTTTAACGTTTCATTTTTTTGTACGTTCCCGCGTGGGATGTTTTCCAACATCCACGCGAGCGAAGCCGCGGGCATAACTAGTCTTCATAGTAAACAACTATAAATTACCATCATTATGAACGACCTTTACTAAACAACCAATCCTGAAATCGCAATAAAAAATTCGTTGTGTTCACATGTCATGAATCGAAAAAAGAAACAGCATTACGATCCCAATTGCGTGACACACATACAATGACAATAATGATCGCGATGCCTTTCATTTTGACAGTTCAACCTCGTTCACTGCGTTATTTTGTTATTGAGCAGACGAATTTTTTAAACTTATGAAACATTTGTTTAGGATTTCCTTCAAAACCCTTGGATTGCGATTAAAAGTATGTTACGCAATGTCGGTTCTGATTCCCGAACGCACGAAACAAAAACGCACGTGCGGCGTGCGCCATTTAATGTAACAACTACATACGCCTAACGACATTTTATTTGAAAAATACGACACGATAGTTGATTAAATATACGTCGCGTGGGCAGCTTATACGCGACACGTGGTTCTATTCAACAAATATGAAAGTGTGGCAACAATAGGTAGGTACGGAATACGGATGTGTCCAAACATTGCTGTATCAATGACAGTACAGCACACTACGCAAAATTTTAAATAGAGCGACCGTTTCCCTCATTTCGTTAGTGGCGGGAGTCAATGCGACCTAAATTTATACGTCGTAAATACGTCGACTGTCAACAACTTATGCCCAAATACAATCTGAATGATTTTGAAGGATATTGACAATCCATTGCTTCATATGTTCGAAAAAATTGTCTGCTCAACAACGTAAATAACGCAATGAATGTTGTTGAACTGTCAAAATGAAAGCCATTGCTACTGATAGTGTGTTACAATTACCCCGCAAATTCTGAGATCCTCAGTTATAACCCCCTATTGCTATTTAGTCGACCACACAGGTATAAATTAAATGAAGTTCTTATGGCGGAGTGTCATCATCAACTGCGTCAACTTCCAGCCTGCGAATACTAGTATTTTACATGGAGCAACTGCATTTACATGACCTCCACAACCCAGTTTCTGGGGAACACGATAAGCTTTTATAAACTCCGCTTAAATACCACAGAATCCGAGCAAAAAGTGCAAGTTTAAAGCGCACATGTGCAACATACAACTACAGACTACCCACAATGAAAACTTATTGAAAAATACGATACGACCGTTCCTTATACGACACGTGACTTTTTTAAACAAAATCGAAAACGGTAACAACACGGAAGCGATCAAACATTGCTGTATCAACGACAGTCTGAAAAATATTGGTCTGATATTTGAACAAGCGATTTCGTTGTTAACTGAATGTCTGGCGCATCAAATTGTATAACTTAATTACTATTAAATATTAATTCATGCGATTTCTCTTGTTAACTGCTGCTTAATCAAAAATACATCGAATCATGCTTACGAATATTATTGTTTTTTGTATGAGTAATGTTTATATTATGATGATATTTCATATATTATAATATAGTCCGATTTTTTGGACAAAGCTTCCCACAGAATAGGATTAATTCGCAGCTTTTAAAAATGGATCATATAAGGTTGTGCAACCATTATTTTTTATAATTTTGTTGCAAACATTTTCGCAACGAAATTATGAGTAATGTAAGTAATGAAATTATTTTTGGAAGAATTTTAAATAATTAAAAAACATTGAGTATCTAATGTCATTTGTCATGACGAAACAGTGAGTAGGTTGTTTTTGTTACACTATCTACGACTCCATGCCACTTCATTCAATAAGTTTAAAAACTTAATAAAAAAACACAAGCAATTACTATAATCATCATTCAGATAACTAAAAGATCTCACTTTTTGTGTTAACGTCAAGTAAATGTAGATGTTAAATTAAAGGTGGTACTCACAGTTTCACAAATGTTCATGTTACAACAGTTCTCAATGGTGATCTCACACTGGTCGGGCCGCGCCGTCATCGGAGTTACATTTTTGTTCACTATTATACGCTTCTTGATCCTGGAAATAATAAAAACATGATGTTTCAAAGTTTTAGGTTCGCTTGCACCACTAATCACTAACCCCCTTACTAATAAACGTATTCTATCAGATGAATAGTTACACACCGATTTCTCTTTTTCAGTCGTCAGTAATTTGGCTTTCGAAAGAAGAAGACAAAGCGTTGTGTAACTATACAGACGCTATACAACGTTTATTAGTAAGGGATAAGGGGTTAACAATGATTAAAATTAAGTGACGTTTAAACGTCAAAAATGAATGGTTAAACAGTTGGTAATCACTACTTAACTTTACGAGTAAGTAACGTTTATAGATAAAGGGGTTAAGGGGGCCATTTAGCGCTTAACGATTTTAAAACATCGTTCTATTTCTCTCAATCGTTTGAAAGTGACAGAGACAAAATGATGTTTCTTGGGTGCAAGTGGGCCTTGATGACGAAGAAGACAAGACACTACTGTGTGGATTTCCAGAAATATAAAACTACAGATGTAGGGTATCTCAGAAATAACCACAGCAAATCTTCAAAACTTATTTAATATTCTCCAAACTTATTAACAACAAAACTTATTTCTTAGAATCAATCTCCACGGTGCAATAATACCGCGACCGCTCGCTACCAACTCCCCCGAAAGACCGTCCCAGGATTTTTTTCAAGCCAAGTCACCATAACCGTCCACCGGTGTGGCCAGTACAATCCATTTGTTCTCCCGATTTTGCCGTCAGTATGGCCAGTATAAAATATTTAAACCACAGATCGATTTGATTATTGAATTTTAAACCGTGTAGTTTCAGTTTATTAATCAAACCTTACACTCGACCATCCTGACGACGTGTATGTCCTCATACACGTATCTGGTGAAACCTTACACTTGGCAAAAATCGAGCACATTTCGAAAGTTTTACAATAATAAGTATTATAAGAAAATTTTAAATCAACATATTAAAATAACCTTGATTGAAGTATCTGATTTTGAATACAAATCTATCCCAAAAAATTCTTTTTAACAACCAATTTATCCTTAGAACTAATTATCTTTATGATTTACAATCCTTATCCAATTATCCTTATAATTAATTATCCTTATATATTAGCTCAGTTTACGATCGCAAATTGCTTGTTATGGTTGTTTTATAAAATCATTTATTTATATAGGGGTCAACGACCGCTGGTATTGTTACTTGTAGTAGTTGAGAAAATGTTTTATCACCTTTAACGATACCAATCACGTCTGTGAAGTTTACACTTTTTTTTTTCAACTCAGCCTATCGCAGTCCACTGCTGGACATAGGCCTCTCCCAGACTGCGCCACAGCACCCTGTCCTCCGCCTTCCGCATCCAGTCTACCCCAGCCACCTTTGTGACCACCACAAATATTTTAAACTGATAATTATCTAATTATAAGTAGTTTTTGGTATCATCAGCATAATTTCCCTCACTACATTGCCTCTCTTTGCTTGTACAGACGCCAGCACATCAAGCTACCCGAAACTGTCAAATTTTCCCAATCAAATTTGAACCTTGTGCTTTAGCGATAAAGTTGAAATTCTATTAAAGAAATTTGACAGATTGTAGTAGCTTGATGTGCTGGCGTCTGTACTTAGGTACTCCTTCACTGACCTTATCGCATTCAAATATGAATGATCTGCATAATTATATAATAAATGAAATCGCTATCTAGTCATTTTGCTTGCCCTTATGGCTTTGTCCCACGTTCCTTGGGGTCTGCAAACCTCTTCCTCTTTCATTCTCCCCAGCTAGCTGTCACATTTATCATTCACTCCCTTTTCATTCACATCATCTACCTACATCATCACCTGCCTCATCTGCCTAGCCTTTTCCCAACTATGTTGGAGTCGGCTTCCAGTCTAACCGGATGCAGCTGGATACCAATATTTTACATGGAGCGACTGCCTATCGGACCTCGACAACCCAGTTACTGGGTAATACGATACCCCTTGGTAAGACTGGTTGTCAAACTTTCGGGCTACTGACGACCCGTCAAACGACGACGTCGTAACGACTGTCAAAGATCCACAAATGCACAAGGCTTAACGTGCTTTCCGAGGCACGGAGGGATCTTGGTATGTGAAGATGGTCACCCATCCACGAAACAACCGCGGCAAGCATAGCTTTACCTGATCGATCGACCCGTGCGGCTGTTATTACTTAGCCACAACCCCCCCCCCCCGATCATCTACCTACAACTGGGTTCAAATAAAAAAAATTACAAACCTTGGCCTTCTTTTCAATTGTAGAATTTTGGTGATGAGCACAGCACAAACCAAACACAGCATTCCACATAGGGTACCCAGCATTATGATGATAGGGTCTCTGATGGGGTCCCAGCCGTCGGCACAACCCTCTATGACTGTCTGAGTCGAAAGTTGCTCTGCGTTGGAATTACCTAAAGGCATTGGTGACCTCAGGATTGTTTGAGAGTCATTGCACCTGAAAAAAAAGATACAAATGTTAGAAGTTTCACTGGCTAACTGGGCTTAGCTGAAACAACGGAAGTAAATTAGTGAAAAGCGAATCAAGTGCAGTGTGAAAGAGGATCCGGCAGTTGGGTCTCGAGGTGGCATTGCACAAGTCCGAGGCCATGTCGTTTCATGGGCCCCGGAACGCGCCACCATCGGGATCCCAACTAACGGTAGGAGGGGTTCACATCGGCGTCGAGACAACGATGAGGTACCTGGGTCTCGTCCTCGACAGCCGGTGGAACTTCGTCGAGCATTTCCGACGTTTGGCCCCCAAACTGGAACGGGCCGGGGCCGCCTTCAAGCGGCTCTTGCCCAACCTGAGGGGGCCAAACGCCTCCTGCCGGAGGCTTTACGCGGGGGTCGTGCGGTCCATGGCCCTATACGGGGCCCCGGTGTGGGCGCGTTCACTGCGGCGGCGAGCCGCCCACTACCTGAACGCGCCCCAGAAGGTGGTAGCCATAAGGCTTATCCGGGGCTACCGCACGATCTCTGGCGAGGCGGCAAGCCTCATTGCCGGACTGCCGCCATGGGATCTGGAGGCGATAGTCCTCGCGCGCGTATATGAGTGGCGCGCGGAGGCACTACGCCGGGGAGAAGTTCCGCTTCCGCGGCAAATCGCTGCGGAGCGGACGGAGCTCCGGCGCGATCTCATGGCGACATGGAAGGAACGACTGTCGCAACCCAGCGCAGGGCACGCCGCGATAGCGGCGATAAGACCCCTCTTTGAGGAGTGGCTAGAGAGGCGCCACGGCGCCCTCACCTACCGCCTGACGCAGGTCCTCACCGGACACGGAAGTTTCGGGAGGTTCCTGCACATCATCAGGCGGGAGGAAACGCCCGGGTGTCACCATTGCCAGGATCGCCCAGAGGACACGGTGGAGCACACGGTGGAGGTCTGCCCCGCTTGGGCGGAGCACCGCCGTGTCCTCGTAGAGGCGATCGGCAGCGGCGGCGACCTCTCGCGCCCGGCCCTGGTGCAAGCCATGGTCCGGGGCGAGAGGGAGTGGGAGGCAGTCACCTCCTTCTGCGAAGCAGTCATGCTAGCGAAGGAGGTGGCGGGACGGCTCAGGGAGAGAGCCTCCCGTCCCAGCCGCCGCGGGAGACGCTCCGGGCGTCGGGAGCCGCGCGACGACTCCCGGCCACCGTAGGCGCGGGCCTGCGGGCGGAGAGTAATGGGTAGCTCACCGTCCGATCAGGACCAGGCCCGTGTCGGACGGCGCGTACGTGTTCCACGCGCGCCTCAAAGAGATGTCAGCATCGAGGAGGGGCCCCATAGGGCCGAAGCCTGCCGGGTCAGCGGGATTGTCCGAAAGGGTTACCGCTGGCCCGGAACATAAAGGGCTAAGGAAGGAACACGGGTGGGTTTTAGTCAGTAAGAGTCTGACACTCCCTTCCGCTCCACCCAGAGCGGGAGGGGTCATTTGATGATTTCCCTACAGCAAAAAAAAAAAAAAAAGTGCAGTGTGAATGTCTATGCACCTGCACCATGGACGATGTAAACAACGCCTCTGATGCCGCAATTATCGTGGCCACAATCAGTATATATAATGAGGTGGCGCTAGAAAAGGATGTCTGGAAGGATTTGACGGAGGCCTTTGCTCAGCAGTGGGACAGTGTAGGCTAAATAAAAAAAACTGCGTTAGCAATTTAGTTTCCAAACATGTAAACAAGTTTTTTGAAAAAAAATAACCTTAATTCCTAAACATAAAGTCAGTTTGCGCTAGAAGTTTCTTTTTTTAACGACTTTTACAATAGACCTTAGATGTACCGTCGAAACGAAAAGAAGAAGACAAGTACAGTACGTAGCTGTAGTGGCACACGCATTTTTTAACATAGACTGTCACACATGAATGAGTGAACGAATCGACATGCAAAGCCAAAAATATTTTCTTTTAAAAATAGTAAATAGTACCGTCATATTAACGGTCCGGTAGTAGATATTTGTAAACATAATTGCGAACAATCAAATGACTATTTGTTCGCAAGAAATTATAAACAACGTTATTAACATTGGATTCATTGCTCAGTGTCCATTCAAACTGTCCACATTTCTTTGTTGATTGAGGTTGATGATTGTGGTTCTTTTTTTAGGGTTCCGTACCCAAAGGGTAAAAACGGAACCCTATTACTAAGACTTCGCTGTCTGTCCGTCCGTCTGTCTGTCACCAGGCTGTATCTCAAGAACCGCGATAGCTAGACAGTTTAAATTTTCATAAATTATGTATTTCTGTTGCCGCTATAACAACAAATACTAAAAACAAAATAAATATTTAAGGGGGGCTCCCATACAACAAGCGCGATTTTTTCGGCGTTTTTGCCTTGTGGTACGGAACCCTTCGTGTGCGAGTCCGACTCGCACTTGGCCAGTTTTTTTTCTCATGCTGTGTACAAAATTAGGCAATACTACGTGAATTATTTGCTCTACTTACTGGCAACGTTCATTTGTTTCCTTAGTTGGCGCCTTAGAAGTAGTAGAAGTTGTGGCCTCGGTAGTGGTGGTGAAAATTTTAGCTGCCTCGCATCTTGACCCTTCGTAATCTCCAATACATTGGCACACAGGCTCACTCTTCTCGTTCAAGAAACAGGCACCATTGTTCAGGCAATAGCCATGGCACGCGTTGACCTCACACCTCACTCCAGAATAACCGGTATTACATCTGTAATAACGAAAACATAAAACACGGTAACTTACCCACTTATCTTAACCTAAAATATTTTGTATGCCTTCTGGCAGGACATACTATGCACTAACATTTTTTAGGGTCCCGTACCTCAAAAGGAAAACGGAACCCTTGTAAGATCACTTCGTTGTCCGTACAACGAAGTGATCTTATAAGGGTTCCGTTTTTCAGACTGGCGGCTGTCTGTCTGTCTGTCAAGACCCTTTATCTCGGGATCGCGTGGAGGTATCGAGTTGAAATTAAAACCATAAACTCTGGTCTACAATCCCTTGAAGCTGTGAAAGAATCAAACTTCTAAATTAACGTAAAAAAAGATACGGCCGTTTATGCCGCAAAAAACGTATATTTCGACACTCGAGGAAATCAGTAGGGTACTTCCCGTTGATCTAGAATCATGAAATTTGGCAAGAAGCAAGGTCATGTAGCACAAGTAAAGGAAAAATATCTGAAAACCGTAAATTTGTAGTAACATTTAAAAAAATCCCTTGTTAAGCTATTTCTATTTGCAAAACTACAAATTTGTACGGAACCCTTTGGTGCGCGAGTCCGACTCGCACTTGACCGTTTTTTTTAAATATAATAACTGTGTAATTGTACCCTATGTTCACAAAATGAATTTGATTTGAACTTAATTTTAACATGGGTGATGGGTCCCAGCAGAATGTTTATTAAAAAGAAAGTTTTACCTGCATTTAGGTTGTCCCTCATCGCTGATACTACAATCCCCTTGGAAACAATAGTTTTGGCAGACTGAAATATCGCATCTCTCGCCGGTGTAACCAGGTGTGCATTTGCATAGTGACTTTCCGCTAACTTTCATGCCATGGACACAAAACAGGCCTGCGTCAGTAGGAATGTTGAAGGAATCGTTGATCGCCGAATTGTTTTGTGGTAGACTTGTTAGTGCTTCGCATTCGTGAGTTCCTGCAGTCTGCTCCTCAATTTTATAGTTGGCAGCAATACCGAAAGGTGTTTCACTTTTAAAGTGACTTATATCTCTCGGTTCCGCATAACTAGATGGAGTCTTCGGTAATTTCCAAACAGATTTGTAGCCCCAGTCCACCCAGTAGATGGAATCTTTAGACACGGTCAAGGCATTCGGTTGATGATGTATTCCAACAAATAATGTTGTTCTGTTCTTTCCATTTAGATCTGCACTTTCAATAGAATAGTGTATACCTTCTCGATCATCTGCCCAGTACATTTTCTTCGTCTGTTGGTCAATAGCCAAGCTGACTGGCATGTAAATGTTGCTGTCAACGACAACCTCCCTCTCAGAGCCATTAAATCTAGCTCTCTCTATTGTGGGCTTATTGGTGTTTGTGTTGGTCCAGTAAATATACCTGTAATTTGTAAATCACTATATAAATTATCACGCAATTCAGTATGTTTTTTGAGTATTAAAACTGTCATTAGGAACGTACCCTCTACAGCTATCCACGGCAATAGCTCTGGGAATCTCGTCATCCATCTTGATCAAAAGATTTCCGTAAACATTGTTCTTTGATCCTGGCTTTAACGAAATCCAATATATGCTTCTTTCATTTGTATCTGTCCAGAAGAGCAATCCTTTGACTGGATCGAAAGCGAGACCCTGTATATTTTCGTATGCTTTTCTCTTGACTAATGATTGGTATTTCTTACTAGATATGTTAAAACTAAATATAGAGGCGTTGTCGCTTTGTTTGTCAACGAATAGCAGCATGTTATGTACTGCATCGTAAGCCAATGCTGTGAGGTCTCTAAATTGAACGCCTTCAGAGTGGGTTTTGTTTCCATTGGTATAAAATTCTAGTTGATCTCCTGTGGTCACGGCAATATCTGGAACAAGAAAGAAAAAATAAGTATCTAAGTTGATAATAATGTGATGTGGTTTTGGCTACGAATACATTGAGAGACTTAGATAACGTTTATTGACGCTTTTCTAGAACATTTGACATTTTGAAAGAGAATTAAGTATCATGGAAAAATAGACGAATAAAGAATCCGTTATGTAATGTTGTAAATGCAAGTGCCAAATCTCGCATTATTTGGCAGCGCTGCAGCGGCTATCGCGTGACTTACAAACGCTGATTGCGGAGGTTAGTTACGTCTTACATAATGCCACCGTCTAGTTCGAACTCGAGTGACTTGTGTTGTGACTCAGATTTATGATGAGTAAATAGGCAATTCATTGTCTCTATTACATCGGCAATTGTTGCTATGGTATCTGTGAAGTAGGTACGCCTTCGACATTGTAACGAGTCCTTAGAAAGGAAGTACTAGTATCGTATCGAATCGATTATAATATATTAAGTATAATGCGCGACTGATAGATGGCCCGGGCATAATGGTTCCTTCCTACTTGGCTGCAAAACACAAAAATCTCAAAAGCAATATCAAATCGTGTCCAAGTATTTAGCATCTTCGCTTCTCAACGAACTGGCATTCTTTTAATAGTGTTCGATAAAAATATCTTTCTGAGACTAGGTTACACTATTTTTGGGTCTAGATTATATATAATTAACTGTATGTTTGCGCAGATCATGTATGATCAATGGGAAGGTAGGTATATAAGTTTGTAACTACCCAATTACCGGTCTCGTGACATTCTTGAGGTTAAATAATAGCGACGTCACGCGACGACGCACGCAGCGTAAGATTCTGACGTGAATAAAATATAAAGCGTATATCTTTATATTTTATTCACGTCAGAATCTTACGGCTTTTATTTGCATATGGTTTTATCTTGACGGAGTTTTGCCCGGAGGAATACGTTTGCGGCAATTTTCTACTAGTTGCAAACCAATAGCTAAACTTGTATCTTATTATTACCAAATGTTGGTATAAATTTTCTCGTGTTTCCCGTGCACGTCAGCCAACAAAGCTTTAGTTAGACAAATAAGTACATTTCAAACAAACCCCTGATAGTCATTTTCATTTCCCAAGTAAAGTTCCGCCGTTAATTAATTGGGATGAGGGCAGGAGAATGATGAAAGGTTCGCCATTTTATTTAGTAAATATAAATAGATTTAGAACTAGAAGCAAAATGTTACGACTATTGCTGATAAAATCGAATCTTAAGCGAAAATTTTCACACGCACGTTGATTGATGATTTCATGGTTCAGTATCAGGATAATTATTGGCTTGCTAAGATTTAAATGCTAATAGTTACTAGTGCCAGTCAAGTACCTATCCTACTAATAATATTATAAATGTGAAAGTTTGTGAAGATGTTTGGATGTTTGTTACTCAATCACGCGTAAACCGTTGAACAGATTTGGATGAAAATTTTCCTGGATTAACACATAGGATACTTTATATCCCGATATTCCCAAGGGATCGAAACTTACGCGGGTGAAACCGCGGGGCGCTGCTAGTATTTAATAAACTAGTATTGTAGTGCGCCAATCGTATTAATTAATAGCAAAGAGAATAATATTGTCGTTGATTAATAGACATGAGTCGGTTTAAACTGAGCTCATTATCGACTTGGTATGCGACTGCGACTAGTAGGGCATTTCTTTTATACCTATCATAATGCTAGCTTCTGCCCGCGACTTCGTCCGGCGTGATATTTCTTGTTCCCCCGTCCCTCGCTCGTCATCGCTCGCGCTGTTTCGTTTGGCGTTCTTTCTGACTTTTTTCTTTTTGCTCGGCTCCTTATTGTCATAGCGTGATGCTAAATAGCCTATAGCCTTCCTCAAGAATTAGGCTATCTAATGCAAAAACTTTTTTTTTAATCGGACTGGTTTTTCAGATTAGCGCATTCAAACAAACAAACAAACTCTTCAGCTTTATTATTATTATAGATAGAATCGATGACTGGATGACAAATTATAAATTCCAATTCAGTCAAGTCAGATTTGGAAACGCGCATCACTGATATTAATATCACCAAAAGGAAGTAAAAATTAAAAGTTCAAAGTATTGGGTTACTTTTAAGTACTAGTCATTTACCAATTGTCAATTGATTCCTCTTATCAAAACATGTCGACCGCCACCGATGCGATGGTCGCCAATCTTAACGATCAAGGTCGCAGGTCACTGACGGTATGTTGATAGTCTTCTTATAAACAATAAAGGCCTTATGAAGCCGATATTTTATGTGAGTAGTACGAAATGTATGGAATCGGAGAAAAGAAAATTAACTTTCGGCAGGGCCAGCAGGGTAGCCCACGGAATTCAAATTTTCTGACGTTTTTTGCAATTTGCAGGTCAGTGTCATGTTGAATGTTGATTAAAATATGATTCGCGAGCGTAACAAATATGACTTTAGAGTATTATAGTTATTAAAGTCGTCAATACAACCATCTAAGTTCATATAATCCTATTAATTGATATTTCATCTGACTAGAGGTCAGATGAAATATCTAAAAAAAAATATAAATTGCAAAAAACATTAGAAAATTTGAATTTCGCG
Source organism: Oligia fasciuncula (assembly GCA_963082905.1). Taxonomy (NCBI): domain Eukaryota; kingdom Metazoa; phylum Arthropoda; class Insecta; order Lepidoptera; family Noctuidae; genus Oligia; species Oligia fasciuncula. The sequence goes on along the minus strand of OY720396.1, from coordinate 16,323,444 downwards.
AACTACCTAGCGCATCCCCCTTAAATGAAAAGAAATCACCTTGAACAGTTAACAATAAAGGCTCCTACAAACAGGCGGGCCACGCGATAAAATCGCGCGCGACACAAATGCACCGCAAGTCGCGCAACGAGCGGTGGATTATATCGCGTGGCCCGCCTGTTTGTAGGAGCCTTTATTGTTGACTACAGGCTACGTCATAGTCGTAAAATACTGCATGTACCGGTAGGTAGATTTTCAAGATGTTATTTTCAAGGTTAGGAGGGGGTAAGCAGGCACCTACTCGAAGAACTCCTTATCCGTAGATATTGTATGTGCATGCTGCACCTATTTATTGCTACATAATAGGAACGGTAAATATATGATAACAATAGATATTGAATCTCCACGTAGCTACTGACACACCTCATGTCCTTCATGTGACAAGTACCTACATAAGAAGTACCTATGTGAAGACGTTCATAATAATAAGCTGAAGAGTTTGTCTGTTTGAACACGCTAATCTCTGTAACTACAAGTCGGATTTGAAAAAAAAAATTTTTCACGTAGGTCTTAATTTTTTAATTTCGGGGATCGAGAATCTAATTAAACGATAATTATGTTTATTATAACTTTCGGGGGGAACAAGAACGGGGGAATCAGCACTAACCCAAAAATGTATGGTTAATCGTTAATTGAATCATCACTACTTAACTTTTAAGTCTTTAAGCAGCGTTTATGAATAAAGGGGTTATAGTGTCTAACAGTCAAGCTGTAACGCTGTTGTCCCTAATCTAATCATACAAAAAACGTAACTGTCCCCTATCCAGCACTTTAAAAAAAGGTCAAATTAAATTATCTAGCGAAACTCGCACAGACGTGGACGTATTGAAACATGGCATGATAAAACAGAAAACAAAATTTTTAGGTCAACGACCAGACAATTACTACGTTTTAAAAAAAACAAGTTACGAGTATACTGCGATCTACGAGACTGCGAAGTAAATACATTTATGTAGTTGACATAGTCTGTCGAATTTAAATGTTTCGATAAACTTTCAATTTTCTACTTTCAGAGGCTAACCCTCTGAAAGTAGAAACTTGAAAGTTTATTAGTTTTATGAAAACAAGGCTAGCGATCCGCCCTTGCTACGCACGGTTTTTACGACTTGACCAAACATGTTTTTTTTTTTTTTCGGTGTTTTTATCTTGTGGTACGGAACCCTTCGTGTGCGAGTCAGACTCTCACTTGGCCAGTTTTTTCTTTATAATTCACATCATTATTATTGTCGTTTGTTGCTATCACTGTAGTAAGATGTTTTGCTGAAGATTTCACTGGAAATCGTCAAGGTAGGAAACAATACTGTGAACGCGTACGTGGCCGTACGAGTGCGTACTTAGAAAATGTTACGTCACCGGGGCTGCCACCAAAGGCCAAATCATTAAATTATTTACGTACCTACTTATTTTATTTCGTCGTAAATTGTGTAAAATTATCATCTCTTATCTCATATAGATAAGTTTTTGTTGATAGTAGGATTGTCAATTTTAATTAGGTACAAGACTTACAGGATTCTGTAAAATTCTCTCTGAGTATCAAATATGCTGACAGAAGATAATAAATTATCATGAGAGGTGTTAATATTGATTTCCGCTATTCGAAATTAGGAGAAAGTAAAAGTAAAAACCAAAAATTTTTTTTATATAAGTACATGTTGACATACAAACTCACTTTTTGTGAGGTTTTTTAGCTCTGTTTGAAATTCAAGGTGTGTGTAATAGTTAAATACTTAGCATTTTTAGCAACGTCTACTAAATGTCTCCACTCAATGTCAAACTCGTGCGCAAAGACACAAAAAAGAACAGATAAAAAACAAGATTACGAGCTATTATTGACACTAAGTACTCAATTTATTATGAAATCACGTGTCTAGAAATATGTCTGCTTATCTGAAGACTTGTTTCTAGACAATGGCTGCATTCCAGCTCGAAAATTACATAAAAAGAAAACAAGGCCAGTTTATCTGGGTAACCGATGATGTAGGTGACTAATGTCAAGGTGATATTTTTTGTGCATGTAGGGTGCTTGACAGCCCTGAGTTTTGAGTGTTGACGTTCCTGTCGTATTCAGTTAAGGGGGATGCGCAAAGACAGCCCGCAAAATTTAAATATTTCCTACGTTTTTTGCAATTTGCTAGTCAGTGTCAGATTGTCATCATCATCAGCTTATAGCAGACTGCTGGACATAGGCCACTGCACGCCATTCAACTAGATTTTCGGCAACTCTAATCCCGCTGCTACCAGCCATCCTGCGAAGATCGTCGCTCCACCTAGCCTGAGGGCGTCCCTCCTTACGTTTACCGATTCTCGGTCTCCGTTCAAGAACACGTCCCCAACGGTCATCGGTTCTACGTCTAATATGGCCGGCTCATTGCCATTTGCCACTTCAGCTTGCTTATTCTGTGAGCTACGTCGACAACTTTGGTTCTCCGCCGAATCATCTCGTTACGGATTCGATTCCATCGTGTCAGATTGTATGTATGTATTGTAACCATATTATTTTGATTGAAAAGAGTGTCCATGGAGTTTCTTGCCCGTTCTTCTCCATAGGTACTAGGTACCTACGCTTTGGAATGGGCAACTATCTTCATCTTTCTGACTGACCGACCCCTTGACAATTCAAAAGTGCCTGTAAGTGGTTTAATTGAAATAAATGCTTTGAGTTTGAGTTTATGTTGATTAAAATATAATTCGCGACGCACTACTGATTTCGATTCCGAAATTCTTTCACTGATGCAAAGCTATAGTATTGCCGAGTGCTATATGTAGGAATTTACATTTTACGTTAAAACAAGAAAATTCACCCAGACATAGTCGTGGGCAGAAACTAATTAGGTAATATTTGTACAGAATGCGCTGGCGCATCAACGTGAAGTTTCTTCGATCGATTTTCTAAAGACAGTCCTTTTTAATTTACATAAGTACTTAATATATTCTGTAACAACTAGTTACCTGCCTACTTATTGATTTAATATTGAGCTCATCAACTCTTATTACACACGGCGACATATCAAGCTATACATTTCCAGTTTTAGCTGACCTCGCACTAAAGTTCTTTCGCCCTTAAGCCCGGAGCCCCTCCGCAGCTCTTATTACGGTTATTCCATTAAAAGCTGGGTGGTTCCAAGTACCAAGAGATTAGTAAGAACCTATTTACTACCTTTTTATAATTAACTAGCTGTGCCTGCAACTTTGTTCGCGTGGATGTCGGAAAACAATAATGTGTCTCTCTCTTTACTTATTCTTTTTATAAAATAAAAGTAATAGCGTAAGCTTAAGTTACTCCTTATAACACCAGCTATCTGCTAGTGAAAGTCCCGTCAAAATCGGTCCAGCCGTTTCGGAGATTAGCCGGAACAAACAGACAATTTTTTGTTTAATTGTTCTTTGTTAGGTATAAGTACCGTATTATATACTTTCGGAGGCATTTAGTAAAATCAATTTTATTTATTTGTATAGATGTACTATAGATAATTATGTAACTAACGCCACTGGAGCTAGTCACATACCCAAGTCACCCTAAGTGGAATTAAAAGCTTAGTAGGTAACACCTACGCTTCGTTGGCAAAGTTACTATTAGTTAAATTATTATAGTTAATATATTATTTTATTTAGTTAGCCAGCGGATTTGTGGCTAATCTAATGGGAAAATAAGTTTTCCTGTTTGTCGAGTAAACACGAAGGTAAACACCTAAAAATTGTTTTTTTTTATAGAGAACCGTTATCGATATAATAATTATCATGTTGGTAGTATTATGTTATACGACTATGCGTAGCAATAAATTCAAGAATATAATTTAAATAAAAAATATTGATGACAATATTATCTTTCGCGATTTCAGATTTGTTCCCATAGTAAAAGTTGTTCATAATGATGAGTACAATGACCCCTGAAGAGGTTCAGAACGACTTAACCTTTTGAACGCCATTGTGACATATACGTGACAAGCAAGCGCGTGCCCTGTACGCCAGCGACACAAATATGTGACAAAAAATGTGGTGCACTTTATCACGAAATAAACAATTAAATCATTACTTTTGTGTGTTTTTATTTGTATACCATAAATATTTAAAATTGTGGCTTGGCGTGGAGGGTACGCGCGTGCGTGGCTCTGGCGTTCAAAAGGTTAAATTTAAACGTGTATAATATTGTACTAATTTATACAATTGTATAATGATGTTGATAGATAAACATGATGTAGAAGACTGTATTTGATGCGTTGTACACTTGTTATTCGAAAAAAACAGAAGTTTCGGTAATGTGCACGTAATTATTTTAATAAATACGTAAGTAGTAAGTATGAACAAATATCGAAAACCGATGAATGTGTTGGGTAAAACAATAAAACCGCGAATTAATAACAGCTAATGAATACTTTACTGGATGTTGATTACGTCAGGAGCAAGTATATTTTTTTTTACTTTTCGGATTTTCTTTAAAATTTAGTCGATTTCGGTTGCGGTTATAAATTATGGTCGGATAGCAATTTTTTTCTAAGATATTTTTTTATATTAATTTTCGAGAAATTTGTGTTTTTTGTAATTATGAAGAAACTAAATGTAAAATTGACGAATGCTTTTAAAGATTATTTTGATCTGAAATAACTTGGTACTTACTTTTATCTTTGACTGTACCACCTTAACTGGATCCTTTCCTTTTTATCCCGATATTCACACGGGATCGAGACCTATGTGTGTGAAACCGCGGGGCGCAGCTAGTTAGTTATTAATCATTTTATTTCAGATTTAAAAAATATCCCATTACCAAATCCTTATAAAGTACGTACGATTTTTATAACACACAATGTTTTACTTAATCATTGAGGAAATAAAACTAATAATTCATTTCATAATTACCAAATTACCGGAATCAGTACCTAGTGTACCTACCTACCGGAAATAGTTTTGGTAGGCAACTAGTAGTCATAAATAAAAACAAGTCATGTTCTGCGCAGGTACAGTACAGTCACGAGCATAAATACCTTACACTTATGCAAATTCAAAAGCGGTTTTTTTTTCAAAAGTAGGTAATGATAATGCTCAAGACCTAAGCCCAGGTTCGTACGTCCGTGTTCTTCCCGCGGCAATGTTTTTTAAGCGCACTGGATGTTCAACGCACTTTTTAGCGCCGTGAAAATTCAACATGGGAATCGTGCGATGGACTCTTTTGGATTCTCAATGCTTGGCTCAACACCGAAAGTTGAAAATCAAGTGCGCAATAAAATCCCGCTGCGTGCGACCGACAAACGTGGGCTTAGTGTTAAGGCTCCTACAAACAGGCGCGACACGCGATATAATCGCGACAAAAGGCACCGCTCTCTTTACATTTAACTGTCCATTATGATTCATAATGTTATCCTTATAGGATTCTGCCAGAACGCCATCACAATAGAAAGAAAGAATAGAAAAAAATGAGTTTATTGGCATTACAGCACTGACCTGTATTATACAAGTACTTTATGATAGAGGTCAGTGCATTACAGCAACACATTATTCGCGTGGATGTGGCGTATATTTTCCTCCAAGTTGTTCTACATGAGTATGACAGAAAACAAAAATTATAATGTCAAAAGGGCCTCAGCTCAGCACATTGTCAGATGACAACACAAGGTTTACAGTCGGCAACAAAAGTCGATTAACACTTCAGTTTTTTAATCTCAGTTATTGAGAAAAATATTTGTTCAAAATTGCATTGTACTTCTGCTGCAAATATTTTGCTCAATAACTGATAATATTAAAAAACTGAAGTGTTAATCGACTTTTGTTGCTGACCGTACCACCTGACGCTGATTTTCAGCTGCAACCCACGAGAGCCATACCGTTGGCACTCGTGGGTTTATAACCTATGTGTTTGTTAATCCAGCGTATGGCTCATACGCTGCTGGAATAACAAACACATAGGGATGTGTGTCCGTTAAAATAAAACCAAAAACCCTGATGAATAAGCACGATTCACGATACGATTCTGTTTATCACCGTGGATTTACCAAGTTGAAGTATCAAATCACTGCGGATTTACCAGGTAGGACTGAGTATCAGAGCCCCCCGAAAACCAGAATAATGTAATGTCTTCGGAACTGTCCATGTCGGTGGTTTCCGCTTATTCACCAGGGTTTTGCGACAACGTCATCAAACTAGTATTAAAACGTGATAAGCTTATGATACCTACAGTTATTTTTTGCCCATGTCCGGTTGTTCAACTCTCAGACTATTGTAGATACAGGAGCTCGATTGATATGGAATTTATTCATTGAACAGTTCCGCGTCGATTGAATAATTTATCATAATAGTCGTAAGTAGGGCTGTTGAATGTTGCAATTGATTGGTTGAAAATATCTGATTTAAAATAATAATACCAGCATATTATTGTGCCACTGCAGTGCGTGAAGTGCCGAGAAGACGCCTTTGTCCTTTGCAAAGGCCTCTTCTGGTACAGAGAAAGCACGAGCACGTCTTGATCATGGTCACGAGCAAGCGTGGTGATCCATGGATCACGACGCTTGCCCAAGACGGGTTGCCGATTTCAGACCTTTTTTTTTTTTTTATTGCTGAATGGGCCCGGGTAGATTTTCAAAATAGCATTTTTTGCTGTTCTTCCACAATAAGGCTTAAATATCCATTAAGCATTGCGTAAAATTTACTTCAGTTTATAATTTGTATTTTTTTTTGTAACTAGTAATAAATAAAATCATAATATAAGTATGATAAAATATTTAAACTTACAAAAAACTATCCTGGAAATCATTTACCTCTCCGTTATTTTCTACACTACATTTATTGATCTCATGAATACTCAAAGTTCTTGCCTAAATTTTGTTTAATTTCACCCCATATGTAAAAATTATAGTGTATACTGAACAATTACTATATTAGTTACATCGGAATTTACCCCTTATGTTATTATTTAACCATTTAAAATTTTGTCACAAAGATTTCATCATTAACTTCGGCGATTTTTGTTTGATAAATTTTGTCGATCAAAAGAACTAAATTCAAGTATCCGAACGCATTCCGGGGGCCTTACCCCGCGCGGCCCCTCAGTCGTCGTTGATTTGTCCACCAAGCTAATAAAAAATAATAAAATTTCTCACAAAAATTGTCAAAATAAATCATAAAATGAAAATCTACCCGCCCGCTCTTGACCTCGATCACGCGTGATGGAATGCGATGGATGAGGTATATGATGACGAGCGTGCCCAGAAGACTAATAACTATCACCCTCGATTCCGTGGGTAAATTGAAATAAAAAGTATCCTATGTCCTAAGCCTAACCTTATCCAGGTCATGGTCTATCCAAGTGCCAAATTTTATTATCCAAATCCGTCCAGTCGTTTTGGCGTGAAAGCTTAAAAAACAAACATACACAAAAACTCATATCTTTTCTCTTTAAAATCCAGCCGGTCTATTCTGTCAAAAACTCACCGTGAAAATTTGGTTCAGTGATCTTGAAGTGAGTTGTCATTCCACCTGACTTGATTATTGACAGCTCACGTCAAGCTCGTTTGAAACGAGCTTGCGCGCGCAATCGAGCGCGGGAGCGAGCTTGAGCTTGCTTTGCGTATTAAAACTTCATCGATATAAACTAAGTGGAAAAAATCTTAAATTTGAAAGTAACTCAAAAAGTATTCAAGCAAAGTTAATAAAATTTATATGGGCCCACCCCTGAGGCATACCTTATCCATAAAAAAAATAATTTTGCAAATCGGCTTATAAATACTTAACGGAGTTCTGAGGTAACAAACATAAAAAACCACCGAATTAAGAACCTCCTTTTTTTGAAGTCTGTTAAAAATACTGGTATTCAGCTGCATTCGGTTAGACTGAAAACCGACCCCAATGAAAAGGCTAGACAGATTGATTGACATACATAAAACTCACGCCTTTTTCCAATAGAGCGTAGCTGCGTAGGCAGAAACAACAAGCGCCTATATTTTCATTATTTATGTAAAATACAAAAAAAAAAAAACTAACGGGACGTAACTTACGCGCAATTAGTTTTAATTTATTTTTATCTCGCGTACTTTAGCAGCACTAATTAACATAGTGCGTACGTGGAAATACTCGCGTGGCGACAACTTTAATGTGCCTACGTATGCCAAATTTTATTATCCAAATCCGTCCAGTCGTTTTGGCGTGAAAGCTTAAAAAACAAACATACACAAAAACTCATATCTTTTCTCTTTAAAATCCAGCCGGTCTATTCTGTCAAAAACTCACCGTGAAAATTTGGTTCAGTGATCTTGAAGTGAGTTGTCATTCCACCTGACTTGATTATTGACAGCTCACGTCAAGCTCGTTTGAAACGAGCTTGCGCGCGCAATCGAGCGCGGGAGCGAGCTTGAGCTTGCTTTGCGTATTAAAACTTCATCGATATAAACTAAGTGGAAAAAATCTTAAATTTGAAAGTAACTCAAAAAGTATTCAAGCAAAGTTAATAAAATTTATATGGGCCCACCCCTGAGGCATACCTTATCCATAAAAAAAATAATTTTGCAAATCGGCTTATAAATACTTAACGGAGTTCTGAGGTAACAAACATAAAAAACCACCGAATTAAGAACCTCCTTTTTTTGAAGTCTGTTAAAAATACTGGTATTCAGCTGCATTCGGTTAGACTGAAAACCGACCCCAATGAAAAGGCTAGACAGATTGATTGACATACATAAAACTCACGCCTTTTTCCAATAGAGCGTAGCTGCGTAGGCAGAAACAACAAGCGCCTATATTTTCATTATTTATGTAAAATACAAAAAAAAAAAAACTAACGGGACGTAACTTACGCGCAATTAGTTTTAATTTATTTTTATCTCGCGTACTTTAGCAGCACTAATTAACATAGTGCGTACGTGGAAATACTCGCGTGGCGACAACTTTAATGTGCCTACGTATTTATTACAAGAAACGGACACGAATAGGACCCTGTTCTTGAAACCCAGCGTAAAATACTACTAGTACAGTCATGAGCATAAATACCCTACTACACTTACGCAACATTCAAACGCGACAACAACGAGAAAATATTTCATAAAGGCTCCTTCAAACAGGCGCGACACGCGATATAATCGCGACAAAAGGCACCGCTCTCGTTGCGCGACTTGCGGTGCCTTTGTGTTGCGTGTCGTGTCGCGCCTGTTTGAAGGAGCCTTTATGAAATATTTTCTCGTTGTTGTCGCGTTTGAATGTTGCGTAAGTGTAGTAGGGTATTTATGCTCATGACTGTACTAGTAGTATTTTACGCTGGGTTTCAAGAACAGGGTCCTATTCGTGTCCGTTTCTTGTAATAAATACGTAGGCACATTAAAGTTGTCGCCACGCGAGTATTTCCACGTACGCACTATGTTAATTAGTGCTGCTAAAGTACGCGAGATAAAAATAAATTAAAACTAATTGCGCGTAAGTTACGTCCCGTTAGTTTTTTTTTTTTTGTATTTTACATAAATAATGAAAATATAGGCGCTTGTTGTTTCTGCCTACGCAGCTACGCTCTATTGGAAAAAGGCGTGAGTTTTATGTATGTCAATCAATCTGTCTAGCCTTTTCATTGGGGTCGGTTTTCAGTCTAACCGAATGCAGCTGAATACCAGTATTTTTAACAGACTTCAAAAAAAGGAGGTTCTTAATTCGGTGGTTTTTTATGTTTGTTACCTCAGAACTCCGTTAAGTATTTATAAGCCGATTTGCAAAATTATTTTTTTTATGGATAAGGTATGCCTCAGGGGTGGGCCCATATAAATTTTATTAACTTTGCTTGAATACTTTTTGAGTTACTTTCAAATTTAAGATTTTTTCCACTTAGTTTATATCGATGAAGTTTTAATACGCAAAGCAAGCTCAAGCTCGCTCCCGCGCTCGATTGCGCGCGCAAGCTCGTTTCAAACGAGCTTGACGTGAGCTGTCAATAATCAAGTCAGGTGGAATGACAACTCACTTCAAGATCACTGAACCAAATTTTCACGGTGAGTTTTTGACAGAATAGACCGGCTGGATTTTAAAGAGAAAAGATATGAGTTTTTGTGTATGTTTGTTTTTTAAGCTTTCACGCCAAAACGACTGGACGGATTTGGATAATAAAATTTGGCACTTGGATAGACCATGACCTGGATAAGGTTAGGCTTAGGACATAGGATACTTTTTATTTCAATTTACCCACGGAATCGAGGGTGATAGTTATTAGTCTTCTGGGCACGCTCGTCATCATATACCTCATCCATCGCATTCCATCACGCGTGATCGAGGTCAAGAGCGGGCGGGTAGATTTTCATTTTATGATTTATTTTGACAATTTTTGTGAGAAATTTTATTATTTTTTATTAGCTTGGTGGACAAATCAACGACGACTGAGGGGCCGCGCGGGGTAAGGCCCCCGGAATGCGTTCGGATACTTGAATTTAGTTCTTTTGATCGACAAAATTTATCAAACAAAAATCGCCGAAGTTAATGATGAAATCTTTGTGACAAAATTTTAAATGGTTAAATAATAACATAAGGGGTAAATTCCGATGTAACTAATATAGTAATTGTTCAGTATACACTATAATTTTTACATATGGGGTGAAATTAAACAAAATTTAGGCAAGAACTTTGAGTATTCATGAGATCAATAAATGTAGTGTAGAAAATAACGGAGAGGTAAATGATTTCCAGGATAGTTTTTTGTAAGTTTAAATATTTTATCATACTTATATTATGATTTTATTTATTACTAGTTACAAAAAAAAATACAAATTATAAACTGAAGTAAATTTTACGCAATGCTTAATGGATATTTAAGCCTTATTGTGGAAGAACAGCAAAAAATGCTATTTTGAAAATCTACCCGGGCCCATTCAGCAATAAAAAAAAAAAAAAGGTCTGAAATCGGCAACCCGTCTTGGGCAAGCGTCGTGATCCATGGATCACCACGCTTGCTCGTGACCATGATCAAGACGTGCTCGTGCTTTCTCTGTACCAGAAGAGGCCTTTGCAAAGGACAAAGGCGTCTTCTCGGCACTTCACGCACTGCAGTGGCACAATAATATGCTGGTATTATTATTTTAAATCAGATATTTTCAACCAATCAATTGCAACATTCAACAGCCCTACTTACGACTATTATGATAAATTATTCAATCGACGCGGAACTGTTCAATGAATAAATTCCATATCAATCGAGCTCCTGTATCTACAATAGTCTGAGAGTTGAACAACCGGACATGGGCAAAAAATAACTGTAGGTATCATAAGCTTATCACGTTTTAATACTAGTTTGATGACGTTGTCGCAAAACCCTGGTGAATAAGCGGAAACCACCGACATGGACAGTTCCGAAGACATTACATTATTCTGGTTTTCGGGGGGCTCTGATACTCAGTCCTACCTGGTAAATCCGCAGTGATTTGATACTTCAACTTGGTAAATCCACGGTGATAAACAGAATCGTATCGTGAATCGTGCTTATTCATCAGGGTTTTTGGTTTTATTTTAACGGACACACATCCCTATGTGTTTGTTATTCCAGCAGCGTATGAGCCATACGCTGGATTAACAAACACATAGGTTATAAACCCACGAGTGCCAACGGTATGGCTCTCGTGGGTTGCAGCTGAAAATCAGCGTCAGGTGGTACGGTCAGCAACAAAAGTCGATTAACACTTCAGTTTTTTAATATTATCAGTTATTGAGCAAAATATTTGCAGCAGAAGTACAATGCAATTTTGAACAAATATTTTTCTCAATAACTGAGATTAAAAAACTGAAGTGTTAATCGACTTTTGTTGCCGACTGTAAACCTTGTGTTGTCATCTGACAATGTGCTGAGCTGAGGCCCTTTTGACATTATAATTTTTGTTTTCTGTCATACTCATGTAGAACAACTTGGAGGAAAATATACGCCACATCCACGCGAATAATGTGTTGCTGTAATGCACTGACCTCTATCATAAAGTACTTGTATAATACAGGTCAGTGCTGTAATGCCAATAAACTCATTTTTTTCTATTCTTTCTTTCTATTGTGATGGCGTTCTGGCAGAATCCTATAAGGATAACATTATGAATCATAATGGACAGTTAAATGTAAAGTTAATCGTATTCAATCCCATTGGTGAAGGTTTCAGTTTTTTTTTGTCTGTGCGATCAATCCAATCCAATCCCAATCTCTTTGATTATACCTAAGTAGTGCAGCGAAAAAAAGAAAAACACGGACTATCTTCGCCATATGTTATCCTTTTATGGTTCTGCCAAAGTGGCCTTTTTAGGCACCAGCACTAAATGAGGATATTCATGGACCCACTGGCGCAAAGCTTGTTGTTTCCAAAAATTATAACTGGGGCAAATTTTACCTGTTATGAACTCAAATATAGGTTAATAGCGTTTGAACGTATAATGTTTTCCAAACTATTTTAGTTTAGAAGCGGTGAATACTAGAACGCATGCAGGCAAGTACCTAGCAAATATCGATAAGTACTTTAGTCCTAGATCAGCCGGTCGATTCTGTAAAAATCTCACCGTGAATACTTAGGTGAAGTGAGTTTGTTTTTGCTAGGAATTGACACTATTGACAGCTCACTCCACGCTCACTTCACCTAAGTTTTCACGGTGAGATTTTTACAGAATAGCACCGCTGCACACTATTTGCGTAACAAACCATTATCAACCACAATCTGAATCATTTTGAAGGATAAAAAAAAATACCTAAAAAAAAAAAGGATAAGTATTGCTAATCCATTGCTTCATATACAGGGTTTATGAACAACTTTTAATAGGGGACCAAACACCAAATCGCGAAAAAAAAATTAGCTGTTCCCTACATTTCTGTTCGTAGATATAACTCGTCAAAATGTAGGGAACAGCTAATTTTTTTTCGCGATTTGAGGTTTGGTTCCATAGTAAAAGTTGTTCATAATGACCTCTTAAGAGGTTGTTAATGTTTAACCAATAACCCTGTATAATAAAAAGCAATGAATGTTGTTGAACTGTGAAAATGAAAGCCATTCTTACTGATAATGTGTTATGCAATTAACCCACAGAATCATCAAGCATCAGGAGATATGTCTGGACCAAGAGCCTGCTATGCGAAAACACACTAAGTCCTGGAACCCCGATCGATTGATTAATAACCTGGAAAAGTTAGCTGAAACCTGTGAGAAATCTATTTTTTATTATTAACCTGTAGGTATTAATGAGTTGTTAATTACATTTGGGTGTTGATGTTAAAGAGGTAGGAAGATGAAATAATATTCTAGCATACCAACACCTTGTCACTATACATTTCGTTTCGGTTTCGTTTCGTCGAAGATAGTAAATCATAAACTCATCATGATACTAAATACTAATAATAAAGCTTGTTTGTAAAAGAGTTTGTTTGTTTGTTTGAACGCGCTATTCTCTAGAACTACCTGTCGGATAAAAAAAAATGCATTTGATAGCTCAATTAAGTACAGTCGCATGTTATTCATTTCTTATTTTATCGTGCATACCATTGGCTTCCAAATACTGTAATATGTAGTTATTTAACTTCGTAAATTCAACATGTTGCGATTAGATAAGCTGATGTAATTATGTTTTACTTTTATTTTCGTGTCCACAACCTGACATAAATTATGACAGTTAGAGTCGATAAGATATGTGAATACATTTGTAGGTAGGTACATATGTAAGGCTATATTGTAAGAATAATATATCCAGCTGTAAGTAACTAAGCTGAATAAATAGTTGCTCCCAGTATGGGATCCCGTCGCGCGTCGCACAAAATCTAATTATCCACAAACGTCAAATTTAGATTGAATAGAGGTTGTCAAACAACAAAATCAAGCAGTTGGATATGCGGGGTAATTGCGTACCTAACACACTATCAGTAGCAATGGGTTTCATTTTGACAGTTCAACAACATTCATTGCGTTAGTTACGTTGTTGAGCGGACACATTTTTCGAACTTATGAAGCAATGGATTAGCAATATCCTTCGAAATGGTTCAGATTGAGATTGATAGTGTGTCACGCAATTAGAGTGGGTCTACGATTCTATTATAAGGGTGACACGGACATCGACGCGAAACCTGTTATTATGGATTCAATGGCCCCCTGCGCTGATACATTTTGTCGGTTATTTAAAAAAAATTGCTCTGCCATACATTTTGACCACGTAGATATTGCGCTTTACTACAACGTGTTTTTTTATATCCCATCACTCTAGTCTAGGGTTATAATTTGTAAAAATAATACAAAAATTCCTAGAATAAATGTGGTCAAAAAATGCATAGTTTCGAAGATATCATGTATCTAAGTTTCATTGATAATACGAGTAGGTAATTCAATTTGATTCAATCCAATCATTCATAGCTAAGAAAATGCGACGTTGTCATATGTAAGGTGTTTTACATATTATAATAATCGTGACTTTCGAATAAATTTGTATGAAAAATGAAAACAAAAAAATTTATTGCCAGTTGATTCTTTGATATGGTCTCATTCATGCCCTAGAGTTATGGGACGAATACCTTGTTTATAGTTAGTTATAAGAGCTGGGTTTTTTTTAAATAATCGACGAAATATTTCAACACCGGTCCAGACCCAGAATCATGTGCTGAATTCATGGTTACAGTAGAATCATGTGCTGAATTCATGGTTACAGTTTACAAGTCGATTGATGCCAACCCTGTATAGATATTAGGATATTCTTATATTATATTCAAATCTTAACTTTTTCATGAAACAACAACGTAAAAACTTTAGTGTTCCTATGAAGATTTTACGGGGTGATATACATAGGTAGGTGAAAACACTACATTGTTACAGTGAATATTGTTAAGACCCAAAAAATATAAGACAGAAAGAAAGAATGTACCTACCTATTGTTTCTTTTTAGGGTTCCGTACCCAAAGGGTAAAAGCGGGACCCTATTACTAAGATTTCGCTGTCTGTCCGTCCGTCCGTCTGTCTGTCACCAGGCTGTATCTCAAGAACCGCGATAACTAGACAGTTGAAATTTTCACAAATTATGTATTTCTGTTGCCTCTATAACAACAAATACTAAAAAACTTTTTAACAAAAAAAAACCGACTTCCAAAAAAAACACTACAAAGTGAAAAATAACTTTTATTTCGGAAGTCGGTGTCTTTGGATCTGTATTTTAGTGTTTTGCCACCGACTTCCGAAATAAAAGTTATTTTTCACTTTGTAGTGTTTTTTTTGGAAGTCGGTTTTTTTTTTGTTAAAAAGTTTTTATTTCTCGCTTTTTAGTGTGTCTGTTTATAATGTATCTAAGTTACAATAGCCTAATGCCAACTTGCTCATCGCCTTTTACAAAATATTGCTTTTCCCGATGCAGGGACGTTAATTGTTGAGGAGTTCTCCTGGTATTCCACCATCAGCTCCGTTTCACCATTCGCATTGTGACGAGCATAACTTGCTTAGTAACCATATTAAAGTAAGTAATCGAATCGCAAACCGGTAAATACTTATTATTGAGTAGTTCGGGTGGCCATCTGTGGTTTTCATCATCAGTTCCATTTCACCAAATGATGCTTTCCGAGAGCAAATGCACGAGTTACTATAAAAAATACCCAAATCGCTATAGGTGTGCCTATAATACTTGAAGAGTTCCTTCGATTTCTCCAGGATCCCATCATCAGATCCTGACCTGATGACAATGGGACCACCTGGAAAGTATACCCTTTCAAACAAAAAAAGAATTTTTGAAATCGGTTCAGCCGTCTCCGAGTAATCGGGGAACATACATAAAAAAAAAAATAAAAAAAAAAAAAAAGGTTCCGACGAATTGAGAACCTCCTCCTTTTTGAAGTCGGTTAAAAACAAAATAAAATAAATATTTAAGGGGGGCTCCCATACAACAAACGTGTTTTTTTGGGGTTTTTGTCCTGTGGTACGGAACCCTTCGTGTGCGAGTCCGACTCGCACTTGGCCAGTTTTTATAAATATATCTCTATAAATCCTTCTCAATGAAAAACAGAAATATAAAAATAGGTACCGTCGACTCAATGTCACGCGCTTCGTAAATATTTGTCTCGACTGCAAGCAAAAAGCAACCGGGACATAACTACAACTACAATATTACACTATTACATTATTATATTTATGGGTGTAACTACAATATTTAACTTAGTAAAAAAAACGCCGAAAAAAAAACACGTTTGTTGTATGGGAGCCCCCCTTAAATATTTATTTTATTATTTATTATTAAAGTAAAAATACAACTGAGTATTTATTTATTTTATTTTGTGAATATTTCAAATTTTCAAGTGCCTGTAGCTGTTGCAATTATTGATATCGAGCAAAATAAGGGCAAAAAAATCACGTTTGTTGTATGGGAGCCCCCCTTAAATATTTATTTTATTTTGTTTTTAGTATTTGTTGTTATAGCAGCAACAGAAATACATAATTTGTGAAAATTTCAAGTGTCTAGCTATCGCCGTTCTTGAGATACAGCCTGGTGGCCTGGTGGGTGACAGACAGACGGACAGACAGCGAAGTCTTAGCAATAGTCCCGTTTTTACCCGTTGGGTATGGAACCCTAAAAAAAAATGCAGGACCCACTGATTGAAGACCTTGGCCTTTAGGCTCTAAGCACAGTCCTTCAAACAGGCGCGACACGCGATATAATCGCGCGCGACGCAAAGGCACTGCTCGTTGTGCGACTTGCGGTGCCTTTGTGTCGCGCGCGATTTTATCGCGTGTCGCGCCTGTTATGTTCCAAATTTCTTTCTTATCTTTATATAGGAAGCAAAAGCATACAAGTACGATGGCACGTATGTCAATCAATCAATCGAGATTAGCTCCCTGATAAGATAGATTAGAATCGGGAAATGATTGATTTATACCTGTTATGTACTTAATGTAATTAAAAGATACTAAAACCGATCCCGTGTAATATTATGCCTTTTTTTGAAAAACCTTGACTTAACTGTCTGTGACATATCGAAGAATCGATAGGACAGTATGTCTGAGTATGTAATCATAATAAAGCCTTCCTAAGAATTGCAGGTTGTATGTATATTTGATTAATTTATGAATTAAAAGCTTTTATATCAACTTTTAACGGGTCCAGCCGCCCAGTAGGTACTAAATGTCATTCCATTCTCATACAAAAAAAACCAAAACTGAGTAATTCATCAACTCGTCCTACATGCCTACGGCCCATTTAGGACGACTTGCAGAAAATCAAAATAAATTATATTTTCATTCTGCAAGTCGTCCCACGTTTTTTTTTTTGTATGGAACTTTTAACTTTATCGACGTTTGGTATAGTTAGCAAGACAAGATACGAGGTACATCGAGTCGAGGGACCTTTATTTCGAGCCTCCTGAAGCTTTTATAAAACCATGTAGGTATATTAGAAATACGTATAACAATTTTTTTTGAAGAATTTTTAGTTTTAAAACTCCCCAAGCAAAGTTAATAAAAGTTATATGGGACCACCCCTCAAGCATACCCTATCCATTAAAAAAAGGATACCTATTTGAAATCGATTTACAATTGCCAGAGATATCGCGTAACAAACATACCAAAAAAAAAACAACATATGAACATACAGTTGAATCGAGAACCTCCTCCTTTTTGAAGTTGGTAAAAAATAACCCCAATTTTTTTTTGTATCTAAACACTACACGCCAACTTAACAAACATAGGTAGGAAGAACGATTATTATTAACAAAATAACATTGCCAATCTCCCTCCTTATCAACCTACCTAGCATACGTATTGAACTAAACAGCCAATTAGCCTCTATGAAAGAACACTGCAATCTCTTATCAGAGTGACCCATTGGTTCCCGTTTCCCATCGATCATGGGCCACGATGGCGCGCGCCGTGGCGTTGGCGTACGTGACTAAGCTCACGTACACCGCACCCGCCGTCTGGTTTCATCTTCCAAGCTTTTGCTGAGAAAGATATTCAATTACATCGAGTCAACTAGCGAGCTACAATCAGTGCTTACGGCGAGGAATTGTCTGTATTGAAACAATGACAATTACCTACTGTTGGCAACACCAAATGAAGCATTTACAAGTTTATATGCTAGTAATACGAAATAAATACTTCTAAAATATAGGTACAACAAATTGCATAAGTAAGTCTTGTTAAGTAAAGCCTCCGCACTCAAATTACTATGCGACAAATGTGCCTAAATACAGTAAACAAATACCTATTTCTGCATTTTTTAGGGTTTTTAGGGTTCCGTACCCAAATGGTAAAAACGGAACCCTATTACTAAGACTTCGCTGTCTGTCCGTCCGTCCGTCTGTCTGTCATCAGGTTGTATCTCAAGAACCGCGGTAACTAGACAGTTGAAATTTTCACAAATTATGTAAGTATTTCTGTTGCCACTATAACAACAAATACTAAAAACAAAATAAAATAAATATTTAAGGGGAGCTCCCATACAACAAACGTGTTTTTTTTTCCGGCATTTTTGCCTTTTGGTACGGAACCCTTCGTGTGCGAGTCCGACTCGCACTCGGCCAGTTTTTTAGGGTTCCGTACCCAAAGGGTAAAAACGGAACCCTATTACTAAGACTTCGCTGTCCGTCCGTCCGTCTGTCTGTCACCAGGCTGTATCTCAAGAACCGCGGTAGCTAGACAGTTGAAATTTTCACAGATGATGTATTTCTGTTGCCGCTATAACAACAAATACTAAAAACAAAATAAAATAAATATTTAAGGGGGCTCCCATACAACAAACGTGTTTTTTTCGGCGTTTTTGCCTTGTGGTACGTAACCCTTAGTGTGCGAGTCCGACTCGCACTTGGCCAGTTTTTTTTTAAATTGTATAGTCTAGGATTATAATTCTGCAAAGTCATATTTGTTACGATCGCGAATCATATAATTTATCATTAATTCAAATACAGGCATTTTCTATGCCTAAATGGAGACTCCTCGTCATGCAATGTAAGCCAAAATGATATGAAATATGTGGTCTCTTTTGACTGGTGTATTCTAAATATTGCTTATATCACTGGCACCTACTAAAAATGATAAAATAGCACTATTATTAATTATAAAGAAGAATAATTGTTTTTATTAGATAAAAAAATATAATTTTGCATTCAATCAATCACCTTCATTCAAAAAACATATAAACAAAGTTTATCACAAAGAAAAAATTTCGCTGCGAAGTCGACCCCTCGTTCGTGACCTAATATACACTGTAAAGTGTTATGTAAAAGACGGTAGGTACATAATTATACCTATATAAATAATGTACAATGATAAGGCTAAATAAACAATAAGGTATACGTCAGAGTTACAAGATAGTTAGGGAAACATGGCTTCTTTCTTATGTTTGAAAAGCTTGAGTAAAAATTAAAAAAAATACAAATAAAAGGCATACCTAACTGAGATTAAAAAAACTGAAGTGTTAATCGACTCTTGTTGCTGACCATACGTAGCCGAGTGCAAGGCCATTCTTTAACAGTTGATAGGAAATGTTGTGATTCAGTTATAAACATGGTATTTTTACTTTTAGAAAGCTGATACGATGGAGAATAATTTGAAGTAATAATAAAAATAATTTAAAAAAATTAAACCGACTTCAAAAAGAAATAACTCAAAATTATGAAATAACTTTAATTTCGGAAGTCGGTGTCTTGGGATCTGTATTCTAGTTTAAGCTTTATGCCACCGACTTCCGAAATTAAAGTTATTTCATAATTTTGAGTTATTTCTTTTTGAAGTCGGTTTAATTTTTTTAAATTATTTTTATTTCGTAATTTTTAGTTTTTGCACTAGAATTTGACCAAGGTTTTGAGATGTTTTCCCTTTGACACTACACCCGTAGCTCGTATCAATAAGCCAGGCCGTCACACTTACACGTATTAGTCCATATCTTGAAAATGACTGAATCGATCTTGATGAAACTTGCACTGTTCCCTAAGTTGAAGTAAATGGAAGCCAATAAAAAAAAAATCGTCACGATCCGATTAATAGTTCCGGAGATATGCGTGGACAAACATACATACATACATACATACATACATACATACATACATACATACATACATACATACGTCTACAAAATTTTGTATATTTGTTTGGAAGCCCTAATAGATTGTCATATGTGAATATAATGCAATTCCAATAATATTACATACATACGTATCGAATTGATAACCTCCTTTTTTTTTTGAAGTCGGTAAAAAGGGGTAGCTAATCCGGGCTTTTATTGAGAAATTTTACAATAATTGTAAAAATGTATGAAAAAATATCAGATTTTTGTTAAAAAACACCTTAATTCTTAATGGAGGGCGATTTTTTTTCTTTAGCTTTTATTTTATAAGGGCGCCCTGTTATTTCCAGTCATTACGGAGTTGGTTTCATCGTGATAGATCGTTTAGTTTAAAAGTTATTCCGATTAGTTTACACAGGGGTCACAGCAGCGAACAAGAATTTTAAAAATACTAGATATTTTTATTTTTTTTCTGTCGATAAAATTAAGCTTAGTTTCCCTCATTTCGATATGTGCACATTATGAAGACTCACACTGTATATAGTATGTAAGAAAAAGACGTGTTGTGTCGGTTGCCAAAATGAGAATTAGCCCTAATGCGCCTAAACCGTAGCATCTTCCAATTACGATTTCTCTTTGAATATATAATTATCTATTTGTAATTCTCAAATTTTTCTATTCGAAATTTATCATTCTCCTACTCTTAGCCCAATGCAAGAAAGAACTCAAGAACGGCTAAACCGATTTGGTTGAAAATTGGTGGGGAGGTAGCTTAGAACCAGGAGACGGACATAGGATACTTTTTATCCGGTTTTAGACGGACATAGTATTTAATATTTTTATTATTTACTTATGGGAGTAGGGTAGGGTAGGAGTAGTGTGGGAGTAGCTTAGGAGTAGGGTAGGAGTTGGGTAGGAGTACTGTGGGAGTAGGTTAGGAGTTGGGTAGGAGTAGTGTAGGAGTAGAGTAGGGTAGGGGTAGGGTAGGGTAAGGGGTAGGACACCATGCGAACGAAGTAGCGCCGGGCAGCTAGAAAGAATTTATATGGCAAAACAACGGTTGCCGGGCTGCCGGGTCAGCTAGTAAATAAATAAATGTTAATTTCAAACCAGACCTAACGTAATTACAAGAAGTAAGTAATACTTATAATATTGTATACTTACCTACTTATTACATTGGTTCAATTAATGTTGATTTATTCTTAAAATTATGTAATTGATCTCTTATGAATGAATAAACATGTTTATATTCATAAAGACAGTACTTATTTCAATAAACATTCCCAAATTTTGAGAAGTATTATGAGAAGTAGCCCAAGTGAGAAGTAGCCCTAATCAGAAGTAGCCAAAATGAGATGTGGCCATAATGCGCCTAAACAAACCGATGCTACGGGTAAGTTAACAGTTTAACACCATATTTGCTCGTAAAGATTAATAATAAATTAACAATTAAGAAAGATTTAATTAGTAGTTAAACACAGATTAACTGCGATATTATTAGTGACCTCAGCGTTCAATAATAAAGCTTGCGAACGTGATCAGAAAGAAGGTGCAAATAAATAATAATATTTACTTATGTACAAGTCATGATAGGTTCCCACTATCAATAATAATTGTTATTTTCCTTATTCATTAATTTTCGAGGGAGATTATTCCCCATTATAAGACGTAAGGGTTATCATGGGACCGTAAGTTCAACATCTATCTATAAGAAAAGTTATTTAAATGTGCAAGTGTCATCATCTTGCAGTTGACATTACACAGCCAATTCTAATTTCAACTCTATTAGTGGCTGTAATGACAATCACGTCATTTGGTTTTAATAGGTTTAAAAAAAAAAATATCTTTTCGATAGATTCTTTTATATGTTGTAAAGTCTACATGGCCTACAAAGTCCTCTTGTAGGCCATGTAGACTTTATATATGTAGACCATTTTTTATTATTTTATTAAGTACCTGGTACTTGTTGACAGGCCTACGCTGTCCTCCCATACCTATTGTCATTTGAAAATATTGTAAAAACCAATTATTTTTAAAAGAGTAACCGTGGAGTTTCTTGCCGGCTTTTCTCCATAGAAAACGACCTATTGAAACCGTGCACCAGTTGCCATCTAAGTACTTGAAGCACCCTCACTAAAAAAATAAATTATTGATAAAAAGTGACCGATTATTATTTTGTAAAAGATAAATGTGAATGAGTAACGACGCTTGACAGGACTAATCTGCGGGGTAATTCCGTAATACACTATCAGTAGCAATCGCTTTCATTTTGACAGTTCAACAACTTTCATTGCGTTATTTACGTTGTTGAGCAGAAAAATTTCTCGAACATTTGAAGCAATGGATTAGCAATATCCTTCAAAATGATTCAGATTGTGATTGATAGTATGTTACACAATTAGGATGCCAGGTGTGCTAAAAAATACTGCAAATAACATCATAATTACCTGTTTCCAGTAACAAACTAATATTAGGTTTTCACTATAAAACTACATGTTAATGCACTTTAAAGTTTGTGCCTAAAACCTATATCCTATACAGATGAGCCTTTTAAGATATTCGATGAGAAAACATGGCTACTAGAAGATCACTTTATAATAATAATAAATTCTATAATGCATAAAAAAATGTGTAAAAACAAAGAGATGAATCGTGCGCTGCCATTATGTAAGTTTTGGATTTAAAAAAAAAAACTTGGTAAAATATAACCATAAAAATCTTAGAAATAATGTATAATGATGTGCCTGTGCTAGGATAAACTAGGCGGCAGAAGCTCATGCGCTTCGGTTTTTTTTATACTTTTAATAAAATAAATAGAACAAAAATTTAAAAATAAAAGGATTTTTTTATTGTAAGCATCGATGGAATTTACATTATGACAAAAATAAACGAAATTAGCATACAAAAAATTGAAAGTAACTACTTTCTTTCACTTACACGTTAAAGAAAGTCTTTACCCATCATGACATATTGACGTGACAGTCATAGCAGGATCATTAGGTCCAAAGATAGGTTTTGTGTTACAAGTCACGTTGTATTTGTTGTTGATCTAGGGTATAATAATGATAGCTAGGTCATAGTAATAATAGCTTCCCTGATACTGCCATTGCGCATATATTACGACAGCTACATTAGACAGCTGGAAGAGCGCTGAAGACCGGAAGAAGTGGAGGAGCATCGCGAGGGCTACTTTGGCCAAAGAAAATGCAGAATCATCAACCACGACCACTCTGTCAAGAGTGAACGATTAAGGAGGAGGAGAGGAGGACATTAGACAGTGTTTTATTTTAATACACTTTTTTCTCGTATTAGAAATGAAATAACCTGGCAGAAACATAATGTATTATATGTAAAGAATTGAATACCTAAATCTATAATAATATAAAAAGCTGAAGCGTTTGTTTGTTTGGATTTCGGGCACTACAAGTCCGATTTCAAAAATTTTATGCTGATATTCTTTATTATTTTATTATTCTTTTAGCTGATATATCTTAGGTTGGTAAAAATCTACTCGAATACTTTTATTCTACTTATTTAGATTTTATCTGTTTTTTTTTTAATATATTTACTTGTTTAAAATGTTAGGTAGGTACCTACTCTAGGAATACGTTTTAAAAACGCCACGCTAGGGTAATTTCGCAACAATAGATGACCACTATTAGGTTAATTAAGTACTTATTTCAATCTCACTTCAGACTGAAAAAGCACCTAATCTAATCAATATTCTACTTTTACCTAATTATAAGTAGGTACACTTAAAACTTCCTTCATATTTCAAGAGCTCTTTAGGAGAACATGTTATTTAACCTTGCAACGATTAATCCTTCATTTTTTTTTAAATAAATGTCTACTGTTAACTCTTATCTTATCACTGATAAGAAATAAATTGCTTGATATAATATATAGGTTCAACTTCAAGTACTGATAAGATGTGATTACAAGTAGTTGTAAAACGTTTATTCGTGAATCAATCATTGCTTTTTGTAAAGGCACGTACAGACAACGCAAAATCCCAAGAATATGAACATCTAAGGAAATACGAATAAACGCAAATAATATTATAAGTATAATTATGCGAATAAATTAAATGATATGTATTTTCTAAGTCGCAGAACTCGCAGAATGACCTTTATTTGACTGACTTTACTTTTAATTTATTATAATTATAAACCATTGTTTTAATTCATTTTTTTTTGTTATAAGACGTAGCACTTTTGTTTGTAATAGTACGTAGTATTCAATACAGTAAGTATTTATTATTTTATTATGCATTTATATTTTCAATACTGCTTTATCATGCCTTAATATTTTTAATCATAGTTAGAAAAATAACTTGGAATCAATATATTTTATTATACTTTAAATTATTTAATGTTATTATTTAAA
Organism: Oligia fasciuncula; assembly: GCA_963082905.1. NCBI lineage: Eukaryota > Metazoa > Arthropoda > Insecta > Lepidoptera > Noctuidae > Oligia > Oligia fasciuncula. Next base: position 16,299,085 of record OY720396.1, on the reverse strand, counting down.
TTAATTAAAGTATAATAAAATATCTATACAATATATATATAATTCCTAGTTATTTTAATATATAACTTTATTGTTGTAAATTAAAATAATAAGTACGCAAATAATAACTAATACCTAATTAATTAATGAAAATAACAAAAACTATACACAAACTAAAATATAGCGTCAAAAAATTCATCCGCATCGCTGTCGACTGGTAATGCGCCCAAGAGATTTTTTTTTTGGTTTTTTTAATTGAAAAATATTTCATGATTTTATAAGTTATTACGTCATCGGGTCTGTTGTTATTTCCTTATTTTACAAGGAGCTAGTATTATAACTTTTTAAGATAAGATATTTATTTTGCAAATATGGGTAGGTACAAACACGGTGACATTTTAATTATGAAATACTTCAATAGTTATTTACGTTATTTATACACAATTCTTCTGCAGTCAACTTATTTCGTATTGGAATTAAATTAAAATTTATAAAATAAAAATTAAATGTAATATTTTTCTAATTTCTAATCATTATAAAAGTAATCAAGAAATTCCTTTTTCCATTAAAAATGTCATGTTAATTCTAATAAGTATTAATTGAATTCGAATTTCAGATAAAATTCTTCACATTCATGCTGATTAGCTTCACAGCCCCTTAATATTTCCATCGATTAATATACGAACAGCATGCTATTCACAACCATCTGGCAGTCTATCGTATCGCAAATTACACATTTCGGTAACCTGCGGGGTAATTGCGTAACACACTATAAGTAGCAATGGGTTTCATTTTGACAGTTCAACAACATTCATTGCGTTATTTACTTTGTTCAGCAGACACATTTTTCGAACATGAAGCAGTGGATTAGCAACATCTTTCAAAAGTATTCTGATTGAGATGGATACTGTGTTACGCAATTAGGGTGCTGATTTGCCTTGCCCCGGACAGCAAACAGCTGTCGGAAGAATAGCGGTCGTCTACTTATTTGATTTAAACTGATATTTTCGAGATTTGGATTAAAATAATGTATTTATGTACAGTATTAAAATAATAATAAGAATATGTACAAGTATAGGTATAAAAAGGAAAGGAAATAATCAAAGGGCATCAAAAAATTCATCCGCATCGCTGTCAACAGGAAACGTGCCCATAAGACTGGCAGCATTGCCACGTTGCATGGCAATGCTGATTCTTTGGCCAAAAAATAGGCCAGCCCTCTGGTCACGTGAAGAGTCGGGAACCGCTTGGCGATGTCTCGAAATACTACGTGGGCACTCGGGCCCCATGGCCCTAGAGTTTTGGTACTAAAATAATTGAAAATTTAAACAGCATTCTGTGCTATATGGGCTGAAAGAGGGTAGTTATTTTGAGGTTTTCGGGCTTTTTTTTTACAGCCACCCGTTTTTTTTAAACAAGTGTTAAAAAATAAAATGCTTGCATCACTAACTACAAACATTATAATATTTATATTTTAAGGTTGGCAGCTATATTTAGATTGCTATCGACACGCTAAGAAGAAGAAGAAGGTTGGCAGCCTAGCAGATAACATGTTATTTTTTATTTCAACGTCATTCTGACATTTACAGATTTGACCTTTTTTCGACACGTTTTGATATTGCATTGTTATGATAATTCATATTTTTTTCTCAATTTCATGGAGCTGCAGCTAAAATTATAATAAAATCTCAAAGTATTTAATAGAAACTTAAACTTTAGCCACATTTAAAATAAAATATTGCATTTGATTTCAAAAGTATAATATATATAAGTCAATGGGCTATGTGCGTTTTGTTTGTACTGAAACATTTTTCACTTTTTTACAAAAACAGGTGCCTGAAAAAGTCATATTTAACTATAATCGAGTAGCTAAATAAATAAGCTTTCTAATAAGGTATATCACATTAGCGTTTAAAAATAATATACCACTTTTGACCTCTCCTTTATGAACACGGTTTAGAGGACTCCTACTACAACATTGATTGATGTTCGTTACGGTACGAAAGCGTATCGAGTGGTTGTGAATAGCTAAGCTGGAAAGATAATCAAATTCTTCCAGAAACCGCCATCATAGGTATAATTATTAGAACAATTATTGTGAGTATTGTGACATTGATGGCCGAGAAACATCGAGAGCACGCGAGGCGTCGTGATTTTAAAAATCCGTATTTAATTGCTCAACTATCAGTCTACAACCTTTAACTTTTATTGTCATCAGAAATCATTAACTTAGAACTGGGGCACGGCCGGTGCATAACATTTGTGTGTAGTATTTTATCATTATCACAGAAAGTCTTACAATAATCGTTCAAGTTTGTACTTGTGCCAATTTTTTATGTAACGAGTGTCGTGCGTGGTCAGCGTGACCGCTACTCGATTTTCGCGAATACAGTTCCAGTTGCGTTCGGGTATCTTCGGAAATCAGGTAATTGCATAACACACCTACAATGGCAATGTTTTTCATTTTGATAGTTCATCAACATGCATTGCGTTATTTACGTTGTTGAACACACGAATTTTTCAAACATGTGACGCAGTGGATTATCAATTTTCTTCATAATTCTTCGGAAAGTGTGTTATGCAATAAGGGTAAGTACTGTATTTTAATAAAAGCAACTCAGAGGAATATGTTCCTTAGGGAATTCGAATAAAATACTAATCGCCAGTGTACAGACAAAGAATTATAATATTACTAGCTGCGCCCCGCGGTTTCACCCGCATAAATCTAAATCCCGTGGGAGTATCGGGATACAAAGTATCTCATGTGTTATTCTGATGTATACTTAAGTTACTGTAAAGTTTCATTAAAATCCGTTCAGTAGTTTTTGCTTGAAAGAGTAACAAACGTCCATCCGTCCATCCATCCTCAGTATCCTCACAAACTTTCACGTTTATAGCATTAGTAGGATTTATAAATAATATTTATAAATCCAAAATATTTATTAAATATACATACCTACATATAATGTTGGTTGCACCTTATGGTTAATTTTCTCTTTGACTGGTTTATGGAGTACCTTTTGCTCAATTTGAATAAAAATATAATAATAGGTAAGTAGGCATATATTTTTTTTATCAATACAATTACGCCAAAAAGCGGTGGTAGATATACATTATATCGTAAAAATATTTAGATCAATATCAAACCAGGGAGAAAACAGAGGAAAACGTTTGTATGGAATAAACGACAACGACCATGTGACCGTGTTTCCTCTTTAAATTTCTATTTCATTGTGTCAGTAGAAGGTTGTAAGTACCTACTTACATATATTATAGGTATATGTAGTACCTCTACTTACCTACCTAGGTACATATACATATGGAGCACAATGTCGCGAGTTCAACGACTTGCATGGCAATGAACAAAAATTTGCACTTTACCTATTTTCAGTTCTGAAACTGGCTTCCATTTCATGTTTATTACACATTATGTAAATAAATAAACATATTTTTTACGATTTCATTTCTTAAAAAAAATCGTTATTGTAGTGCTACAAAAAATGTTTATTTTTCAGTGATACAAATTATAGGCGAAGTGTAGGTAGATACTGTGTATTCCATGTGTATTCTGTGTAATTTGTCATCTTTGACCATTGCGGAAAATAGTCCACACAAATAACCATCAAACCTTTTTTTGAATAAGTATTTTTATTTTGCACGTTTTCTCTTGACATTTCTGGCATTGTCAGAATTGTCGACATCGCCATCGGCACCATTGCTATAAAAATATATTGAATTGAATAGGACATTAAACCTATTAAAAAAATCATAAGAGTTTTTGTCAGGGACTTGTTATAACTTAGTTATGATTGTGACACAGAGTCACGAGCGACAAAATTTAGAACTAAAATCTGACGTTTAATTTCGCGCTGTTTTACATAACCTGCCGGTCGATTCTGTAAAAATCTCACCGTGAAAACTTAGGTGAAATGAGTTTGTTTTTGTTAGGAATTGACACTATTGACAGCTCACTCCACGCTCACTTCACCTAAGTTTTTTTTTACAGAATAGCACCGCTTTATTCGTTGACTCGGTGAATTGATAAATTCAAAAATCTCACCGTGAAAACTTAGGTGAAGTGTCAGAGTCAGTAGTATCAATTCCTTGCAAAAATAAACTCACTTCACCTAAGTTTTCACGGTGAGATTTTTATAGAATCGACCGGCTGTTTTGTAAAACAGCGACTTCCACAATCCATCTTCGTTATATTGATACGATATGAGAAGAGAAGCAGCCATAGATATGAAAGAAGATTATAATATTTTTTTTATATTTCTATGGAGGCAGCTTTAGCTTAGAGTTTTAAATAGATAAAATATACATAAGTTCTATATCTATGATAAGGATTGATAATATGATTTCCTACCACGTGGGATTATATAATGTTATAGATACCTATTATAAAATAAATCCACGCCAAAGACACTCAAAATGATTATTCTAAGTGTATAATTACTTATGTTAAGTATTTTTAATTGAAGGGCTTGTTTTCTTTTGCGATGACCTTGACTTGTTTGCTCATACATACATACAGAAATACAAATATAAATTCTTCCCAGGGGGTGAATGTTAATGATAAAAATATTAATTTTGTAAATTGGAAAAAATACCTTTTCAGTATTTAAAAAATCAGTTCGATCAGATTCTAGAGTAGGTCAGAGGAACCCGTGGCTAAATAATAACAGCCGCACAGGACGATCGATCAGGTCAAGCTACGCTTGCCGCGGTTAGTCTGTGGCTGTGTGACCATCTTTACATCACGACCCCTCCGTGCCTCGGAAAGCACGTTAAACTGTAGGCCCGGGCTGTCATTCGTGGATCTTTGACAGTCGAGTCGTTACGGGTAGTCAGAAGCCCGAAAGTCTGACAACCAGTCTTACCAAGGGGTACGGTATTACCAGTCTTACCAAGGGGTACGGTATTACCAGTCCTACCATGGGGTACGGTATTACCAGTCTTACCAAGGGGTACGGTATTACCAGTCTTACCAAGGGGTACGGTATTACCAGTCTTACCAAGGGGTACGGTTTTACCAGTCTTACCAAGGGGTACGGTATTACCAGTCTTACCAAGGGGTACGGTATTACGCAGTAACTGGGTTGTGGAGGTCACATAGGCAGTCGCTCCATGTAAAATACTGGTATTCAGCTGCGTCCGTTTAAACTGGAAGCCATAGCCAACCCCAACACCATAGTTGGGGAAAAGGCTAGGCAAATGATGGAGACTCTACAGTCGGTCTATGCTATTGAAAGTTTTCCATTATACGTTACGATACACCTGATTTTGTTCTTTAAAGTGATACAAGTGTGGAACTGTGGACCCAGCCTTAGGTATGTGCCTATTTGACTTTGACGGTCAAGAACTTAACTGTAAAATTGAACTGATTTCACAATCATCAGTTAGTGAAGTCTCCTTGCACAAAATCGCAAGGTTCTGTTCGCGTACCGTCACATATGATTGTATAGTTCACCTGACTCGCGTAATTGGCTAAATTATTGTAAAAACATACTTGAATGGTCGTGAATCATATTTTGTTCAACATACAACCTGACAATGACCTGCAAATAGTAAAAAAACGTAAGAAAAACTGGCCAAGTGCGAGTCGGAGTCGCACACGAAGGGTTCCGTACCGCAAGGCAAAAACGCCGAAAAAAAAAAACACGTTTGTTGTATGGGATATTATTATATGTATTTTCTTCTCTTTTTAGTATTTGTTGCTAGAGGCGGCAACAGACAGACATACTTACATCATCAGTGAAAATTTCAACTGTCTAGCTATCACGGTTCATGAGATACAGCCATGAACATTCCATGACAGACAGATAGACAGACGGACAGTGGAGTCTTAGTAATAGGGTCCCGTTTTTACCCTTTGGGTACAGAACCCTAAAAATAGAATTTTACGGGTTTCCTTAGCATGTACGTAGATACTGATATTACATAAAATAATTATTAGATTTATTACGTACAGACGCCAGCAGGTCAACCTACCCGAAACTGTCAGATTTTCCCAATCAACCTTGAACCTTATGTTTTAGCAATAAAGTCGAAAATATATTAAAGAAATCTGACAGATTGTAGTAACTTGATGTGCTGGCGTCTGTACCTGCAAATGAAATCAATAATCACGTTGCATGCAGTGAATTGAGTGTAATTTTATCAGTTTTAGGCCTTCATAACTTGATAGTAAGGAATTACTTTCTCATTTTTCGGGGGATAACGTTCTGCTTCCTATACTTATCCTGTTTATTTTCAGGGAAACATTTTTAGGATTCCGTACTCAAAGGGTAAAAACGGGACCCTATTACTAAGACTCCACTGTCCGTCTGTCACCAGGCTGTATCTCATGAACGTACGAACGAACGTGATAGCTAGACAGTTGAAATTTCCACAGATGATGTATTTCTGTTGCCACTATAACAACAAATACTAAAAACAGAATAAAATAAATATTTAAGGGGGGCTCCCATACAACAAACGTGTTATTTTTTCGGCGTTTTTTCCTTGTGGTACGGAACCCTTCGTGTGCGAGTCCGACTCGCACTTGGCCAATTTATTTTTTCATCTTTCGGTCATGTTTGGGGAGAGCCACCCCTTATTGTTTTTTGTAACTTCACTATACCATTGTTAATCGGTCAGAATACACCTTCTTTCCAATTTCCATCAATAAAGTGCAAATAGTCTCCGATTGAAATGACTGTGTAATATCCGGACCGACGCGCAACGGTCATAACGAAATTATAAGGGTTCCGGTTTTGCCATTAGGCTAGGAACCCTAAAAAGGGACTTTGGCACTTGCAGAACCCGCTTGATGTCACCGATTTCACTAGTAAAGGGTGAATTTTGTTATCCATGGTTGCTAGACGACGCAAATTAATCTGCACCGGTCGGCAAGGGCAAGGGAGGAATTCTCTGTTTTTTTTTTGTTATAAGTATCTACGTAGGTTCGCAAACATTAGCACCCAAACCGATCCAACGAGAACAGCAAATCTTTGCGATAAGTATAATTTTTATTTCCCTGGATCATCATCACCCTACAGCAGCCCACTGCTGGACATAGGCCTCTCCAATTGCTCTCTTTCGTTATCAGCTCGATTCTCGGCAACTCTCATCCAGCTGCTACCAGCCACCCTGCGGAGATGGTCGCTCCACCTAGCCTAAGGGCTTCCTACCTTACGTTTGCGGATTCAGGGTCTCCACTCAAGAACACGTGTACCCGCAACGGTCATCGATTCTACGGCTAATAGGGCCGGCTCATTGCCAATCAGCTTGTTTATTCTGTGAGCTTGAAATTCGCTGTTTTCTAGTCAATAATAATTATTTTTCTAAGAGCTGTAAGTTCTTACGTATAATGCCTATAATGTTCCCACTGCTGGGACACAGGTCTCTCTTCGAGAGGAAGTCGGTGGTAATCTACCACGCGGGCCCAGTTGGTAGATGTCACACCAGTCATTGACTTTTTGGTTCTAGGACATGCCGGTTTCCTCAGGATATTTTCCTTCACCGTTTTGAGAGCAGTGGTGATGAAATAATTTACACAAAGTAAAGCGCCTGTCTGGGTTCGTGACTTCGAGCCCACGACCAACAACTCGGGTAAGTTGCGACCGTTACCACTGGGCCACAAAATACAGCTGGGCCCCCACTGCTCCCACGTACCCATGAGTATATAAATATGTTAATGTACAGTAATCAGAAAGAGAGATTTTTTCTCGAAATAGACAATTTTTCTTGCAACTTTCTTCGATATGATTAAAGTAAATTCGTAATGGTTTATTCCCAACATTCAGTTAGCAATTAGGTGTGTTACTTCACGGTCAGCATATTATGTAGGTAGGTAGAATGGTACCTGTGTGGTTAGGTACAAAGATCGAATCCATTGATTTATGTTTACTAACCTGGGTAAGCATATAATAACGCACATTATACAGGCGTTTAAAAATCACTTACCTAATCATTACGTGCCTATTTTACTGATTATAATTAATTAAGGAAACGGTTCATTATTTTTAACTGAGCTTGAGGATAAGAGCTCTAATAATCTATAACTTTTATACAAATAGCCTTTAAAACTTTTGATATACGTATTTTTAACTACAAGCAATAAAGACGCATTTGGAATACGACTTTTCGTATTTCTGCTCTAGTTCATGATTTTAGTAGAAATTAGTTAGTTCGAGTTGTAGGCAATACAAATCAATCAAAATAGTGTCTGCATCATCCCACTGCTGGGCAAAGGGCTAACCCCATGACTTCCAGCTCTTTAGATCTAGGGCTAAAGTGGACCACTGGTCGTATGTTTTCTGTAGATCGTCCCGCCATCTACGGGGTCTGCCGCGACGCTTTCTTGCTGTTTTAGGGCTCCACGTCACTCTTTTACTTTGGCCCACAGCAGGCTCATTGGGCAATTTGGGCATACGACAGGCGTGGCCAGCCCAGATCCACTTCAGCTTAGCGGCTTTTTGAGCAATGCCAGTGATCTGCATTTTTCAAACTAGGGAAGGATTTTGAAATTAGAAAATTTTGTTGTGTTTTTTCGAATGATATTCGTTTACAACACAATACGTACTAGGTGTCACTAGTCGATATTTTTTCCATACAAATTTCGGGAGAGTATTAACTCGATTTTCCGAAGCACTTTTTGAATTTTTTTAGGCGCCTATCAGTTCGGAACGGTGTTTCTGTGCGTGAGAACTAGACGTTGTTCGTGTAGACTAGCGTCTAACTGCTCATCACTGATACTAGCTCTGTCGGACACGAAACCAGGTGATACAGCGTGCTTTTTGGACATGACCACCAGTGAGTTCGAGCTCGCGACTAATCTTTGTAAATTTTTTCCCCCTGGCTGTGGTATCTTTCATAATAAAATTGCAATTACTCATTTTGACGACGTTTTATGTGTGTACAGACGCCAGCAGGTCAATCTACCCCAAACTGTCAGATTTTCCCAATCAACCTTGAACCTTATACTTCAGCAATAAAGTCGAAAATCTATTAAAGAAATCTGACAGATTGTAGTAGCTTGATGTGCTGGCGTCGTCTGTACATTGTACTAAGCTACAATGTTTTGCATAAGTGAGTGCTGACACTTGGGTCAAGTCAATGCTATTCTATGACATAGGTACTATAAACTGAAGTCGCTTTTCGTGTATGTGTCTGTTTGACCGCGTTGTTCATTGTTCTTCTAGACTACGCAACAGCACCCTTATTGCGTAACACGAATTATTTTGAAGGATATTGCTAGTCCATTACTTCATTATGTTCGAAAAATGTGTCTGCTGAACAACGTAAACAACGCAATGTACGGACGCCAGCACATCAAGTTACTACAATCTGTCAGATTTCTTTAATAGATTTTCGACTTTATTGCTAAAGCATAAGGTTCAAGGTTGATTGGGAAAATCTGACAGTTTCGGGTAGGTTGACCTGCTGGCGTCTGTACCTAGAAGGTTCATAATTATGTTGTTGAACTGTCAAAATGAAACCCTTTGCTCATCATCATACATATTAGTAGGTATACACATTATAGTATACCTATAGCATATTTACTTATACTGTTTAATGAATTAGATGGTCGTATAGGAGTTTATACATACATTCTTGGTTTGTTTACTGAATACCGCGACGCATAGTTATGTCGCATGTTTATAATAATATTATGTGCAAACAAAACTGCAAATTTTATATTAAACACTAGCTGACCCCGCAAACTTCGTACCGCCTCAGGTTATTGTTTTTTTTTTTTCTCCTGCTTTTTTCCCATGTTCTAATAGTTATTCACTTATTCTGCTATTTGAGGTTGAGAAAAGTCCAACAAATCAAATATTATAAAAATCGGTCCAGCCGTTCCTGAGTTATAAATCCCAACTTTCTTTTATTTATAGAGAAGACTAGCAGCGCCCCGCGGTTTCACCCGCATAAGTGTCAATCCCGTGGGAATATCGGGATAAAAACTATCCTATGTCCTTCCCCTGGATGCAATCTATCTCTCTGCCAAATTTTATCGAAATCCGTTCAGTGGTTTAGGCGTCAAAAGGTAACATACCTACAGATAGACAGACAGAGTTACTTTCGAATTTATAATATTAGTATGGATTTCAAGTTTAACGTCAAAGAATACCCGCCCGCCCATTGTCTGTAGATTTCCCGCCCGCCCGTGACGCCCTACAGTTGCCCTCGCTTTACTACATTGTAATTTTACTACACAATCTTATATAATACTGTCTGATAAACCTATAGATGTACCTAGTTAGTGCTACTAAACCTAGTAGTTTCATTACGTTTAAGCCAACCCAACAGTAGCTACAGGTAAGAATAATCTACGATTCTTGTAACGTACAAGTTATAATTCTAATGGAATATCGGTCAAATAAAGCTATGCTACCATAACTAATTTATTGTATGATTATATGTATCATTCTAACCTCAATAGACGTATTATTAAATACAATACAACGTTAATTACTACGTCAGCGTTCAGTCTGTGTTTTGCAGGTAATTCTTATCATTTATTTCCGAATTTCAGCAATGCAATACGACTAAATCTAATCGGCTACCGCACCGAGGTTTTGCGACGCTTCGGAGAGCATCTTCACGCGGCAGGGTTCCCGCGGTACGCTAAAAGTGGCCTACGTGACTGAGGGCCGCCGTGCAATGGCGCCTGATGCCAAGCGAGATAAACCCTTATTGACATACTCGTGGCCACAATATTTGATATCAAAATTCCGTAAGCAATTAGTAACCTTAACGTATAATATATATCACTCGCTGTCGGAATAAACCTCAAGATGTTATGTAACGCTGTAAAATATAAAATAACACGTGTTTGAAAAGTGTCTGATCAGCTGATTATCCCCAAGTACTCACCCCAGGAGTGCGCCAACCCCACGGACAGCGCTACCAACGCCAGCACACACTGCGTTCTACACATTTTATTTCATAAAATACAGATCCGTACAGTTAAATGCACATTTACTTTGCAATACGTTGTACGAGTTTCACTGGAGGTAGCTGGCGCGCGCGACACTCGCGACCACCTCCGTCTGTTGCTCTTGAGAAACTAAAAGCAAAAGCAAAACGCCGGTGGTTCGGTTCGGTTTGCCGCGTTCACGAAACAAATAAAATAGGTCCCATTGATGGAGATTTTATCAGAGACAAGGAGGGTTTGTCAACTAAAAAGGTTTAGTATTTGCGATTATTGTGTTAAAATAATTGTGTGGATAGGTAGGTACAGTATCGTGTGAGAACTCGGATCTAAGAATGAAGTACATAACCAATGTTTTTTTTCATAGGTGAATTAAGTCTTTAAAAATATTAACTTATTATTTAAATTTTCTTGGGTGTTGTTCACAGTTTTCATGAAACATTTTAGTACCTATAGGTAGGTAGGTACTTAATCGTTATCTAATCTGGCTGGCTACACAATGGTTAACTGGGTCACATTGATGGTCACCAATTAAAATACTTAACATAAAACGGATCACTATCATTAAAGGTAATAAGCGGAAGTAAGTGAATGTTACCTACTTTAAAACAAATGGACATGGTTAGCAAAAAAATCAAGGACTCATGAAATTGCAAAACATTTTGGCGCAATGAATTGCAGTTGAACCAGTAGAGAAGCTGGCCTCTTACCTTACCCCTTTATTTATAAACGTTACTTGAAAATAAGTCAAGATTACCTAGCGACTGTTTACCTAACCATACATTTTTGTCGTTTAAACTTTGAGCAACGTTTATGAATAAACCCCTTATTCTATTGAAGCTCCGTTCTAAATTTGTACCGCTCTTGTGGTACACATGAGTACCAGCTCGTCCTCCCCAATGATTTCAAAAGAGTAACATAAGTAACATAAGTAAGTAACATAAGTAACATAAGTCAATGGTCCTCCCTTATTTTATTGAAGCTCCGTTCTACGCGCTTGCGCTTGGCCAGCTCAAGGACCGCTCAGGGACAAACGGGTACAAATTTGTACCGCTTATGGCTTATGGTACACATGTGTACTAGCTCGTCCTAATAAAGTTAAAGGTTAAAAAGTGTGTGTGTAAAAACTACGGTTGTGCAGTTGACTGTGACCATAAAAAACCATACAGCATACAGTGGGGACAGTTTGGGAAAATCCGTTTCTTTATGAGATACGATTAAACTGTCAGAACCATTAGTTGGCTCTTTTTAGGGTTCCGTACCAAAATGGTAAAACGTCGTCAGTCTGTCTGTGCTGTCTGTCACAGCTGGATATCTCAAGAACTACGAATGCTATCAACTTGAAATTTGGAATAGTTTTAGATGACGTTAGCCCAACTATTTTGCAAATAAGAAAGAAATAAAAATATATGTATAGGTATTTTTTTCAACAGGGACTGAAAGGCCGTCTGAAAAATTCGAAGTGGGACTATTGCATGGCATGCGGGGTATCATATGAAAGAGCGCAGTTTGCACATTCTTAATCATTTTTTTCTTTTTTTTTAGGCCGCCTGCATAGTTTTCGACTTTTGATGAAAAATGTAAAAAATACCCCCCCTCCCCCCTATCTCCGAAGTTTGCAAAGACAAAAATCTGAAATAATTGTATGTGATAGAAGTTTATATAAAGATTACAGGAAAAATAAAATGAAGTCTCTAAATAGCACACTTTTTCAGAAATCATCAACAAAAGTTCCACTAGTTCCACTATCGGTCAAGAGATGGCGCTGACCTAAAACTGCAATATACACCGCAGTGCGCAGTGTTAAAATTCTCTAACGAATGTATGCCTCGCCGATGAAAATTCAAAAACATATGATGGTACGGAACCCTCGGTGCGCGAGTCCGACTCGCTTTTGCCCGGTTTTTCTAAAAATGTTTGCTCACACCTTGTATAATAATAATTATGTGCCCCACAGACACAGACATTATAACGGATATAGGTAATGTCATTACCAAACGTAGGACAATGTCACAAAACAAGATCTAGATCACATCGATAATGGCTGTCGGACTTCCGGTCACGATTCAACACTTCCGGCTCCACTTCCCTATTGCTCCGAGATTTCCGAGAACCGAGAAACTGGCTATTAAGTAACTAGAATAAAATAAAAGCTGCGTCAAGTTCGTCATGAAGGATTTCATTACGAACCAATAAAGGGCCGACTTCACCATAAAAACTGTATGCAATCAGTTTAAGCTAAGTTTTGGGCGAATTTCAACAATGAAACCAAACGAAATCCAGAACATCTAAACAACGTTTATGAGCTCAACAACCGCTGTTAGTGTTGTGATGTTACAATTTGTAGTATGAGTTGAGTTGGCGCGGACCTAAAACTGCAAGTTTGTAGTATTAACACATAGTTTATTAGTCAGTTACCAGAAAATACAGTCACTGTTATAATAAATGGTGAAAATAAGTACCTACAATAATGTTGTGTAGATAGTGAGTTAGATGTGGCGCAGTGAGCCGAATGCACTATCCCGTGGGGTCCTGACGCTTACCAATATGGTACACACCGTAGTAAGTTAAAATTCTCTAACGATTATAGGCCTCGCCGATGAAAATTTAAAAACATATGATACATTTCAAAACGGTGAAGGAAAACATCGTGAGGAAACCGGCATGTTCCATAACCAAAAATTCGAAGACATGTGACATCTACCATTGATACAGCTCTTCCACTATCGGTCAAGAGATGGCGCTGACTTAAAACTGCAATATTCTATACCACTGTGCAGTGTTAAAATTCTCTGACGAATAGAGGCCTCGCCGATAAAAAATTAAAAAACATGATGGTACGGAACCCTCGGTGCGCGAGTCTGACTCGCTCTTGCCCGGTTTTTTATTAATCTTTGGGCAACAAATAGGTACCTTAATACCTATATATAATAACGATTTCTAGAAAGTAGATGATGCCAGATGTTTTTACGGCGTTCGGGAACTCTGGGTCACGCATTGAATTTGCTTATTGCCGAGCGTCGTAGTAAAATTCATTGTTTTATTTGTTTGTTAGTTGAATGTGAACAAAGATTACTGCCTGCGCCCATTCATAGAAATACGAATTTCTTTAGAAACCTTTTTAATAGATTGATAGTTTAAAGTTCTGTGCCGACATTGTTATCCGCACCAAATGTGTTCTTACGATATCTTCTAATAAACAATAGCGTGGCGAGTACAGGTAGGGAGAAACTAACGCCACTGGGGCATACAAAAGGGCCTTGCTTGTCCAAACAAAGTTACAGTTAAGGCTCCTACAATTTACAAAGAGGCGCGACACGAGACGCGAATCGCGCGCGACTCAAAGGCACCGCAAGTCGCGCAACGAGCGGTGCCTTTGTGTCGCGCGCGATTCGCGTCGCGTGTCGCGCCTGTTTGTAGGAGCCTTTAGTTCCTATCTTAATCAGCACCCTAATTGCGTAACACACTATTACTTTCAATTTGAATCACTTTGAAGCATATTTCTAATCCATTGCTCCATGTTCGAAAAATGTGTCTGCTCAAAATCACAAATAACGCAATGAATGTTGTTGAACTGTCAAAATGAAACCCATTGCTACTGATAGCGTGTTACGCCATTATCCCGCTGATCTGGTACAAGACAGTAGACTGAGTAGACTTCAGTTCTCGCTACCTTGGACAGTGGAAAATTGTACTTCCACCGTGGTCCACCGTCTATCTTCACAGTGACTAGTTCTTCATCAGTGCTTACAGGGTTATTGGTAAAACATTAACAACCTCTTAAGAGGTCATTGTACTCATCATTATGAACAACTTTTACTATAGGAACAAACCTAAAATCGCGAAAAAAATATCAGCTGTTCCACACATTTTGACGAGTTATAATATCTCGAACATAAATGTAGGAACAGCTGATTTTTTTTTCGCGATTTTTTCATACTATTGATAGCTGCGGTCGATGACCTCGAAAAAAAAAACTTTTTTTTACCACCTTTAGTTAGATAATCATCGTGTCTGCGGAGTTTAGCTAGTCAATCTAAAATAACCCTGTATAAATAGAGAGCTATACTTATGATTAGGAAGTCACGCGACTATTAGCGCCTCTTTGAACACCTTTATATGTACAATGTAGTTTACACAACTCGGGATTCACTTCAGCACCACAATTCCATAACACACATTCACTTACAATCTGAATAATTTTGAAGGATATTGCTAATCCATTGCTGCTTATGTCCGAAAAATGTGTCTGCTCAACAACGTAAATAACGCAATGAATTTTGTTGAACTGTCAAGATGGAAGGCATTGCCATTGTAGGTAAGTGTGACGCATCTAACCCGCAGTTTGGCCAGAGCTTTAATTTTCATCTTCTCATTGGTCGCCCTCTCGATCCTTCAACATTATATTCATCAATCTATTACTTATCCTACAGTCCATGATGACCCTGACCCTAACCGAATATGACCATGAATATATTAAACAAACACGACACGAAGGGTTCCGTACCACAAGGCAAAAACGCCGAAAAAACACGTTTGTTGTACTAAAAACAGTGTGTTGTTATAGCGGCAACAGAAATACATAATTTGTGAAAATTTCAACTGTCTAGCTACCGCGGTTGTTGAGATACAGCCTGGTGACAGACAGACGGACGGACGGACGGACGGACGGACGAACGGACGGACGGACGGACGGACGGACGGACGGACAGCGACTGTTTCCCTTACGCCCAGAGCACACACCACCCGCTATGGTTCCGCCTTGGAATGTGCCCAACGCGGAAGACGACGACGACGACGTGCCCGAAGTGACCCGGGTAGAGTTGAGAGTGGCGGTGTCTCGCATAAAAAACACCGCCCCAGGGCCCGACGGCATTCCAGGCCGTGCATGGGTCCTGGCCTTGAGGGCTCTCGGGCCCCGACTAGAAGGACTCTTAAGCGCATGTCTGGAGCGGGGCCAGCTTCCACGCCGGTGGAAGACCGGGAAGCTGGTCCTGCTAAAGAAGGAGGGGCGCCCCGCAGACTCACCGTCTGCCTACCGGCCCATTGTGCTGCTGGACGAGGTGTGTAAGATATTCGAGCGAATCATCGCCGACCGCCTCGTCCGGCACATGAGCAACGAGGGGCCGGACCTGGCGGACAACCAGTTTGGTTTCCGTCAGGGGCGCTCCACAGTGGACGCAATCATGCGCGTAAGGGTCCTGGCGGAGGAGGCGGTCGCCCGGGGTGAGGTGGTCTTGGCGGTGTCGCTCGACATCGCCAACGCTTTCAACACCTTGCCCTGGAATACGATCAGAGAGGCGCTCCGCTATCACGGGGTGCCAGGCTACCTCCGCCGCATTATCGGGGCCTATTTGTCGGATAGAGCGGTAGTTTACCCGGGTCGTGAAGGATGGGGTCGGCGAGAAATGTCGTGCGGTGTTCCGCAGGGGTCGGTACTGGGGCCGCCCCTGTGGAACATAGGCTACGACTGGGCTCTGCGCGGTGCTCTTCTCCACGGAGTCGGCGTGACATGCTACGCCGACGACACGCTAGTGACAGCACGTGGGAAGACGTACCGGCAGGCGGCCATACTGGCGACGGCCGGGGTCGCGCATGTCGTGGGTAGGATCCGGCGGTTGGGCCTGGAGGTGGCCTTGCACAAATCCGAGGCCCTCTGTTTTCACGGGCCGAGGAATAAGCCACCTCCGGGTTCAAACATCGTGGTAGGAGGGGTCTCCATAGCTGTCGAGTCGACGATGAAGTACTTAGGACTCGTCCTCGACAGCCGATGGAGCTTCGGGCCGCACTTCCAGCGGCTCGCACCCCGCTTGTTGGGCGCCGCTTCAGCGCTCTCGCGCTTGCTGCCCAACTTGGGGGGTCCAAATACCTCCTGCCGGAGGCTCTACACAGGGATCGTACGGTCCATGGCGCTTTACGCCGCGCCAGTGTGGGCGGATGCCCTGACGGCCCGTAACATCGCCTTGCTACGAAGGCCGCAAAGAGCGATGGCCGTCAGGGTAATAAGGGGATACCGTACGATCTCCTTCGAGGCGGCGAGCCTCCTAGCCGGATCCCCGCCCTGGGACCTAGAGGCGGAACTCCTCGCGTCACTCTATACATGGCGCGAGGAAGCGGTTGGATGCGAGAAGCACAGAACCGGTCGAAGTGGAGGTGCTTGGGGGAGGCCTATGACCAACAGTGGACGTCTTTCGGATGAAATGTTGATGGAAAATAGGTAACGTAAAGGAAGTTTTTTAAGATAGGTATCAGGACTGGTATGACCAGTGATCCACTTTAGCCATGGATCGAAAGAGCTGGAAGTGACGGGGAGAGCCTTTGCCCAGATGGGATGATGCAGGCTAACGCTCTGGTATCAAGATTTTAAATACACCAATCGATAGAGCAAGAAATTCTAAATTTTAATTTTCGATAAAATGTCCTTTGTGTTATTTCATAATTCCACTAACGATATTTAAAAATAATCACAGAGTACCTACTTATGAATTTCTTGAACATTAAGCAACCCATTTGCAATTCAAATAAAAACTTTTTTTTAAATCAGGTTGAAGGTTCATCTTACTTCGGATCCTAAATACTAGCATTTAAAAAACGAAATGTTTTTCGTTTGAAACTACTAACGCCATCTATTTATTACTTATGAAAACCCTATCAGCACTCGCGCCATTGCTGATCGACTACGGTATACAGTACCAACACACGAACACAAATAATTGCTTAATGGACTAACAGATGTCGCTTCATTAATTAAACGTTTAATGAGGAATATTGTGCAATGTTTTTTTATTATTTATTTAATTATGGTTCTCAAGTCAATATTATCAAGAGGATACCTACGGATACGGCCTCCAATATTCTAACAACGCAATAGTTTTAACCGAGTTTAAAAAAGGAGGTGGTTATATTTTCATTCATCTGTCAAGTAGAATATAATAGAATACCTACTCTAGTAAGAGTATTTATTGGGTTGCGTACCTCAAAAGGAAAAACGGAACCCTATAAAGGGATCACTTTGTTGGCCGTCTGTCGGTCCGTCTGTCTGTCTGTCTGCCAAGCATACTGTTGAATAATTTTAACAAATTTCGTCTTTCCGGCCCGTTCTGCAGGGTACCTAATTGCGTAACACACTAATCAGTAGCAATGGGTTTCATTTTGACAGTTCAACAACATTCATTGCTTTGTTTACGTTGTTGAGCAGACACATTTTTCGAACATAATTATGAATGGAATGGATTAGCAATATCCTTCAAAATGATTCAGATAGAGATTGCTAGTGTGTTAGTGTTACGCAATTAGGGTGCCGGACACATTCCATGATGATATGATGTGATAAACAATGGCGCCGATTCTGTTGTTCACAAACTAAACTAAAGGAGGTCCTAAAAAATATGATATGTATTACCATAATATTACGTTATTTCAGATGTAAAGCCGGTTATTCAGGGGACAGATGTGAAGTATACGCGTGTCATGGTTACTGTCTGAACAACGGTGACTGTTCCCTGAACGAGGAGGATCAGCCAGTCTGCCAATGTGTTAGCAATCATGAGGGCACAAGATGTGAAGTCAATTGAAGCTATTAAAGATGTCACTTTCACCAACACCCCTATGTACTTACTCAGCCCTACCTAGCTGATCTAGTGTCAACATGGAAAAGTCTCACCGAAAACATTTCAGCAATTATCAGAGTTTCATTTACTTATTAGTCGTGACTAAATAATAACAGCCGCACAGGTCGATCGATCAGGTTAAGCTACACTTGCCGCGGTTGGTCTGTGGATGGGTGACCATCTTTACATACCGTGACCCCTCCGTGCCTCGGAAAGCACGTTAAGCCGCTGGTCCCGGCTGTCATTCGTGGATCTTTGGCAGTCGGTACAGGTCGTCAGAAGCTCGAAAGTCTGACAACCAGTCTTACCAAGGGGTATCGTATTACCCAGTAACTGGGTTGTGGAGGTCAGACAGGCAGTCGCTCCATGTAAAATATGGACTAAGACGTGAAAGTGTGACGGCCTGGCTTATTGATACGAGCTACGGGTGTAGTGTCAAAGGGAAAACATCTCAAAATCTTGGTCAAATTCTAGTGCAACAACTAAAGATCACCAAAAAGTAATAAAAAAAAAAATTAAACCGACTTCAAAAAGAAATGAACTAACTTTAATTTCGGAAGTCGGTGTCTTGGGATCTGTGTTTTAGTTTTAGTTTTTTGCCACCGACTTCCGAAATGAAAGTTTTTTCATTTCTTTTTGAAGTCGGTTTAATTTTTTTAAATTACTTTTTTTTTAAACCAAGCGCAATGACCCAATCACCCCAATAAAATATTGATTACGTCTAACAATAATAATACACCATCAGCTGTAATTTACTTACTAACTAATACCTTTTTACAAACAAAACTATTCCACTTTTGCCGTGCATTATTAGGCATCGACCTAATAGAACGCGAATGCGCGATGATCGCGCGAGTAAGCGACGCGACCATCGAGTGTTCGCGCAATAGCAAAAATTGGGTGTCCTAATAGAACGCGAATACGTGATCATTGCTCTAATTTACGACGCCAGCGACCGCTGAGTACCTAGTTTGGCACTGGCACGGTCGCGTCGGTACCAACAACCATGGACGTCAGAGACGCTCAATTTTTGCTGTCAGGAAATATTTGGATGACCTATTTTGTGGGTTTAGATGGTAATGAAAAAACCGACTCGGCGACCGCGTCCTGCGATTGTCAGTTAGGACACCTATTCGAGTTCAATATGTTTGATCGCGCGTTCGCACGAGTAAAATTCGCTCTAACCTACGATGATCGCGCATTCGCGTCCTATTAGGACGATGCCTTATTCTTTCAACCGTACGGACCGCGCGCGCGGTTCTATTTGGGGATTGGAGTCATATACTTAGTAAATTTAAATTTATATCGTTTCTTTGGGAAAGTTGTTTGTTATCATGAGTACAATCACGGTCGCTAATTACCAGTGTTATCCAGTAACTGGGTTGTGCTTGAGGAGTCAGATAGATAAATTCTGGTATTCAACTGCCTCCGGTAAGACTGGAAGCCGACCCCTACATAGTTGGGAAAAGGGTAGGCAGTTAGATTGATTGAATACCGGGTTTCAAATAAATCGGTCCGCGCCTTGGGATTCCTCCATACAAACCCTTAAACCAATACCCTTAAACATCCTTCGAGGGTAGTTCTGCAGAGCGAATGAAAGAAGAAACACTAAGGCAGCATTTTTTAAATTTAAAATTCGTGCTCTAAAGGGAACAACTAAGGGATGAAAGTTTGGATGAAAATTCATCATTTTTGCCGATGGGTATTGCCATCTGGCGCAGGGCTTGTTTATAGAATACTTTGAAGTAGAAATACAGTCGAATAGACATGAAAGGGATTTCTATACTTACGAATTTATTCGATAGGTAGTTAATTTTAATTTTAGTATGAAAAATATAATATAATATAGAGCATTGTAGGCACTAGGTATTTGGGCTAACCGTAGGTACTGCGTGGTCCCAGTTATGAGACCACTAACACAAAATACAGATAGTACAGAAGGCAATCACATGTATGTACTTCACTTTTCATACCTACGCTCGGCGGTCGCGCTAGGGTACTTTGCGGAATGGCGGGACAGGCTGTCATGCCCAACCCGCTGGGGCGCCTCGGCACCATCGAGGCGGTCCGGCCAGTACTCGAGCGCTGGCTCGGGAGGAGGCACGGCCCCCTGTCGTTTCGGGTGACGCAGGTGCTTTCGGGGGATGGTTCCTTCGGAAGTACCTGTGTTGCATAAACAGGGAGCCGGACGCCCGGTGTCACCACTGCGTCGACTGCCGGGAGGACACGGCGTGGCATACGCTGGCAGAGTGTGCCGCTTGGGAGGAGCCGCGCCGTGCCCTCATCTCAGAAGTAGGCAGTGACCTGTCGCTGCTGGCCGTGATCGAGTCGATGGTCGGCAGCGAAGAGTCCTGGGACGCGGTGGTTTCCTTCGAGGAGGCTGCGAAAAGGGAGAGGGAGATCTCGTCCACTCACCCGGCCCGCAGCAGGCGCACCGGGCGGCGGCGGAGGGCGGACAACGCCCTCTTCCAGCCCCCCTAAATGGGTCCAGGGCCGACGGACTCGGGGACGTCCGTCACCCCCCACAGTTTCCCAGTGTTCCACGCGCGCCCCTCTTAGACATCGCGAGGGGAGTCAAACACCTCACTCCTAACCCGACGAGACCCGCAGTGGCGGGCCGGCACCAGTCGGGGGTTGCGGAAGTATCGTACGTTCCCGCGACCCCCGGCGTAGATGTGAGATGGAACACCGGGGTGGTTTTTAGTCAGTAAAAGTCTGACAGACCCCGCCGCACGCCCCAGGGCGCCGGACATCCATGAGGATTTT
Organism: Oligia fasciuncula; assembly: GCA_963082905.1. NCBI lineage: Eukaryota > Metazoa > Arthropoda > Insecta > Lepidoptera > Noctuidae > Oligia > Oligia fasciuncula. Next base: position 16,277,809 of record OY720396.1, on the reverse strand, counting down.
CCACCCCGGAAAAAAAAGAGGTTTGTCAACTTTGGCTTATGCATAAAAAGCTATCGTGGTAAAGGCATTCGTATATAGTTCTTTGATTTATTGTTGAGCTTATTCTACAATATTAAAATAAAACAATAAACATAGTATTACAATACAAAAAGTTTACAGAACAAAAACATAACATTTTACATGAATTGTCAATTTTCACTATCGAAAATCCCTAATAACTTCAAAACCGTATTTACACAATTTATTTTGCCCTATCCGTTTTAGACCTAAACCTATCAAATGACACTAAAAACAACAAACTAAAAATCATGTTTTCAACTTACGTAATAGTTGGTGGCGTGAAAAACCTTCCAAAAAAGTTACATCATTTATAACTTTATACTGATTCAAAATAGGAAACTATTAATAAATGGAGCTTAGATAGGCATTTTTTTGTTGCTCCATTTTTGCACTTCACAGACGCGTGTCTCAAGTGGATGGCACCCGCGCTCGCACTACTCCCAACCCGTCCGAAAGCGTCGTCCGTGAGCGGTGTCTAAGTTGCGTTGCTCGAGCGCACTTTGTATGTAGATTGCCTTCTGTACTATCTGTATTTTGTGCCACTATTTTTATCTCTTCATATTTGTGGTAAACCACCGTTTTGCTATAAATTACAATTTTTAACAATTGCTCGTGGTTCCAGATAAGATATCATTATTATTATAAATACGAAAAACCTGCGTTTTGCTTTAATATTCCCAGAGCGACCGATGGGTGGACGCCTCGTGTCGACCTACCCTTGCTAAAATTACTTTGTTTTCCTGAAGAATAAAATGTGTAGAACGCAGTGTGTGCTGGTGTTGGTAGCGCTGTGCGTGCAGCTGGCGCACTCCTGGGGTAAGTACAAAGGGCTTGTTTATTTATTGTGTGGCTTGTATCGTAGACTCCTTTGATAGTACCTAGTGCATGTATGTCCATACCATTTTATGACAAAAGACGTTACTTATATCAATATCATCATCATCATCATCATTTCAGCGGAAAGACGTTCACTGCTGGACATAGGCCTGCCCCAAGCACCTCCACTACGACCGGTTCTGTGCTTCTCACATCCAACGGGTCCCTGCGGCCTTCACAAGGTCGTCGGTCCACCTTGTGGGAGGACTTCCAACGCTATGTCTTCCGGTGCGCGGTCGCTACTCCAGAACCTTTCGGCCCCATCGGCCATCTGTTCTGCGAGCAATGTGCCCTGCCCACTGCCACTTAAGTTTGGCAATTCTTCAGGCTATGTCGGTAACTTTGGTTCTCCTGCGGATCTCTCATTTCTGATTCGATCACGCAAGGAAACTCCAAGCATAGCCCTGTCCATTGCCCTCTGGGTGACTTTTAGCCTTATAATAAGGCCCATTGTGAGCGACCACGTTTCAGTGCCATATGTCATCACTGGCAACACGCACTGGTGAAAGACTTTAGTCTTGAGACACTGCGGTATGTTGGACAACAAGATATTGCGTAGCTTCCCGAACGCTGCTCAGCCGAGTCGAATTCGACGATTGATCTCTTTCAAGAAGTTGGACCTACCTAACTGGACAGTTTGTCCTAGATAAACATACTCGTCCACGACTTCAAGTGTAGCGTCTCCGATCTTTATGAGAGTGGGTGTTACATGGGCATTTGACATGACCTTCGTTTTGTCCAATATAGGCTGTGTTAATTCACGACTAATGCGAAGCTTTGTAATTTATTTAACAGTATTATTACACAATAACCATCGATACGTGGTTGTTATATTTTGTCAAATGGAGTATACCTACATAGGAGTTGAGCCGCAAGTCTCAGCATATTATCCTCCTGCCCTGTCTCCTGTTGGTTTTGAGTGTCCTCTTCTTCTCTTTTTCCCGTTCCCATTAGCCTCATATCTTTGGCGTATCTAATTCATCCATTTTTTGGTCTTCCCCTACTCTTGAGTCTTAAACCATCCACGCCCATACACAAAACTTTCCACAAGACATGTTCCTCATTGCTCCGCATCACTTGCCCGTGCCCTGAAAGCCGATAGCCACACACGACTGCGGCCTTGAATAGCCGCTCAATGGAATCGCCAGGTTATGGTTTTAATTTTGTCAGAATATACCTGGTGGTACATTCAACTTTCAGTTCGTTATGTTAAGTATTTTTTCTCTTGTTTCAGACATTGCCGTAAGCCTAGGAGATGACCTCGTATTTTATACCAATGGAACCAAAACAGATACCGTACGTTTTAACTCTCACAACCTCACAGCGTTAGCTTACGATGAAGTTCACAACATGATGCTGTACGTCGACAAACAGAGCAACAACGATGCTATATGTGGTTATAATTTATTTTCCAAGGAAAACAAATGTTTCATCAAAAGAGTCGGTAGTAACATTGACAGTATTGCCTTCGACCCGGTAACAAATACTTTATTCTTCACGGATACTTATGAAAGGAGCATTAATTGGATTTCATTAGAACCAGGATCTAATGACAATGTTAACGGAAATCTTTTAATTAAGATGGATTACCTGATCCCCACTCATATTGCCCTGGATAGCTGTAGAGGGTACGTTACCAATGACAGTTTAAAAATCAAAATCAGTTACTATTCGTGATATTTAATAGCGTCGTCTAATTTGCAGGTACATTTACTGGGCCAACACAGGCGATATAGACAATAAATACATGGAGAGAGCCCGGCTTAATGGTTCCGAGAGAGAAGTTATATACCGATATTTGCCAGTATTCAGTATGGCCATGGACCCACAAACACGAAAAGTTTATTGTATTGACGGTAATGAGAATCGGTTTTTGAGCAGTAAGGGTTTGGATGATGAAAACGAGAATTCTATTTTATTGGATGATACATATCTGTCTAATCCAAAAGAGTTGACTGTTTCAAATGGTTACTTATACTGGATGAACAGTAGTGTGAGCTACAAAACCGTTTGGCAAATGCCAAAAAACATGAAGAATCCTGAAGAGATAAAAGAGATTAGTAAGTTCTACAATGAAACACCACTCGGTATAGCCGCCAACTACAAAATAAAAGACCAAATTCAGGGACTTCAGAATTGCGAAGCACTGTCGAGTCTAATACCAACAATCACAGTAACCAACAACTCCCTCAACATTCATCACGGTCGACACGTAACAGTTGTCGAACTGGTTTGTGTTCACGGTATAATAGTTAGTGAGACGTCTGTTTGCAAATGCACACCTGGCTACATCGGTGGGAGATGCGATGTTTCAGTCTGTGAGAACTATTGTTTGCAAGGTGACTGCAGTTTCAACCATGAGGGACTTCCTAAATGCAGGTAAAATATTTTCTACTCCTGATGATTTCCTTAGTTAAACATATAAGCATAATCTGCCTCTAACGTTCCCACTGCTGGGACACAGGCCACCTATCTACGAAAGGGGAATGGGCCGTAATGCACCTCACTGTCTCAGTGTGTGTCGGTTGCTATCATATGTCTTCTAAATTTTCGTTAGAAAGAAGACATGCCGCTTTCCTCAAGATGTTTTCCTTCACCGTTTTGAGTGCAGTGATGACGAAATAATATACGTAAGTCAGGGCCGTTACCACCAGGCCACCGCTGTTCCCAATTTTTCCTTTTTCTCTGTTTTCTTGTAAAATTTTGTTTAAATAACCATGGGTGATACTATCACTATTTCAGATGTAATGCCGGTTATTCCGGGGACAGATGTGAAGTGTACGCGTGTCATGGTTACTGTCTGAACAACGGTGACTGTTCCCTGAACGAGGAGAATCAGCCAGTCTGCCAATGTGTTGGCAATCACGAGGGAACAAGATGTGAAGCTGCCATATATGACGCTTTCTCCAACACCCCCACGTTTGACTCGGTGAAAAGAAACCTAACTCTAGCTGATTTATTGTCGAATTGGCGAAAACCTAACTCAAAAATGTTTATAACTGTTGAAGTATAAGCTAGTATTCCATTAGTTTATTTTTCCAGCAATTTCTCATTCATGTAACAATATATTACTTATGTACTTACCTTTTTTTTTTGTTTTGGGGGGAAACCTTCAAAAGGCACCCGACCTCCGGGGGGTCGGGGAGTGTGGGATTTTACCTTACTAAAACCACCCCGGTGATCACCATCAGCACATAGGGGTGGTCCCGGTTCCTCTTAAAATACCAATTCCGGAACCCCCCCGTGCAACGCCTGTAAGGCACACCCCTGGGGAGACTGTAAAGGGGCCTTCCCTAAGCCTCGCTATGCACGGCAGCACGTGACCACTGTGCCACCATCTTCCCTGGGGTCACTTGGTGAGCGGACAGTCCCCACTCTGTGCGCCCGCGATCCCAAAGGTCCACCTACCTGCACCCTAATTGCGTAACACACCATTACTCTTAATTTGAATCATTTTGAAGCATATTGCTAATCCATTGCTCCTTATGTACGACAAGTGTGTCTGCTCAACAACGTAAATAACGCAATGAATGTTGTTGAACTGTCAAAATGAAACCTATTGCTACTGATAGTGTGTTACGCAATTACCCTGCAGGTTTGGTAAGCGGGTTTCGGTGTATTAGGCGCCAAGGCGGTTGCTACCCCGACGCCTCCTTCTCCGAGCATGATTAGCCCTCTCCCGATTCTGCTTGGCGGCCTACTTCTTGACCATCACGGTCTCACAGAAGGAGGCTACTATTGTCCAATTCTCTCTCTCTGCCAGCATAGCCCTCACTAGGTACTGCCGGCAGAGACAGGTCTCGCCCCATCCTGGCAACCAGGACCTGCCGCTCGGAGGCCCACGAAGGGCACTCCTCGAGCGTGTGTTGTGCGGAATTCAGGCTGCCTCCGCAGTGGTGGCAATTTGCTGTGACCTCTCGGTCTCGCCCAATTCTGTTTGATTCATTGGGCTATTGGAATTGGGAAAGAAGAGATCCCACCAAAAACATTTTCATGTAAAATGTTGCCAAGACGAGACCACATATGGCTCGCACTGTCAAAAAGTTATCAGATCTCACGAACTTCAACAAACTCTACACCTTAGTCAAAATATGAGGCTTGGCCGTTTCGTTACTACAAGAACTATTGTGTAACAGAAAAGTAATGAACAGTGAATTAATTTTTCACTTTACGCCGATGTGATGGTAGCGAAACGGCCAAGCCACATATTTTGACTAAGGTGTACCTAGAGTTTGTGAAGTTAGGGCGTGTAGAGTTAGAAGCTTGGCTCTACATGAGATCTGATAACTTTTTGACAGTGCGAGCCATATGTGGTCTCGTCTTGGCAACATTTTACATGAAAATGTTTTTGGTGGGATTTCACATCTTTTTGAAAGTTGCATAAGAAATAAAAAAAAAATTTTGGGGGGTTCTTTACTAAAAATCCTGAAACACGTATTTTATTATTTCTAACAAGGAGTCCCTATATCAATTTTCAGAACTCTAGCATCAAAATTTGCGGAAGTCTCGTACAAACTTCCATCCCCTAGTTTAAGGGGTTGGAGGGTAAAAGTTCCAAGTTTTAGAGTTTTTTTGTTGTTTGTGTACTATTACTAGCTTACATACCAAATTTCAGCTTTCTAGGACTTCAGGAAGACCCTTATAATATTGATGATCATCAGTGAGTCAGTGACGAAATCGGGGTATTTTAGATATCAATAAAATCTAAAGTATAAGAACTATGCAATTGAAACTTGTTTTAATAAGTCAACTACTGACATCATATCCCGAAAATTTCGTTTATCTGGAATCCAAACCCAAGTTATGAAGGTTCAAAAATACGATGAAGTGCTTCGAGAAAAGGTAGGTAGTGCCCTTGCGCTTCGCTTGGCTCGTCTTGGCGGGGGCACTCCCATGCCCCCAGATATGCCCGGAAGTTCAAAATATAGATAGATAGATAAACCATATAATTGGCGCACACAAAAAGACAGCACGAACACAAAAGTACAAAATTACTCACATGATTATAATATAAAAAAAACAAGGTACCGATATAAAAACAAAATGAAAAACACATATCGAAATAAAAGTATAACTGAACTGACCATACGTCCCGTACGTCCCGTTTTGTACGGGACTATCCCTTTTCTCGAAGCTTTTCTCAGTCACCTGTCCCTTTGTCTCCAAACAAAGCTTCGGGAATCGGGACGCAAAATAGTCCTGTTTTAAAAACATATTTCAGAGGAAGAATGGTGGTGAACTGGATGATTGACTTTTACTTTTCACAATTTGTTTGAATTTATATAGAAGATTTCTAATTGTAATGAAACCTCAACTTTTTCAATTTTCACGCTGAATAGCTAGAATAAAAATAATTATAATTAAGCTGAATTATAGTTTAGTGAAGAACACTAATTGTATTAAGTTACACTTTTTCCAAATAAAGTAAATTAAAAAGCGGTGTTTATTTTCATTTTACCTAATAACTGTCGTTTATAAACCCATGTCCTGTTTTGAGTTAAAAAAAATAAATGGTCAGTTTAAATACAGTGCTTTTTTAATTTTTCCATAATGTTTTCGGATCTTTAATTTGGTTATTAATAATACTAGCACTTTGCCCGCGACTTCGTCCGCGTGTATTTCGTACTTTCCTCAAAAAATTTCGAATATGTTGTTTATGATCTTTATCATTTATTTAGATTGATAAGTATTCGGGCCAATTTTTAAGTTTGTAGATCAAAGGAATCAGATTTTTCAAATAAACAGGATCCCCGCTTTTCACCCCCACAAGGGTGGATTTTTTAAAAATCGTTTGGGATGACGTGTCCATAACTTGACTCAAAGACCGATACCTACTCATTTTCGAGTTAATGGAAGCAAGCAGTAAAATCCACCCCTTCTTCTTCTTAGCGTGTCGATAGCAATCTAAATGGATTCGGCCCAGAATTCGGCTACTTGTTTGGCGCCATTACCAGCGTCCACCAGTTCCTAAAACGTGCAGCTGACAGGACATGCAGGACACGATATTAAGTGTCCGATCGTTTGTGGAACAGCACCACATTTACACTCCAAGGCGGAGTCGTCTATTAATCTCCACCTGAACAGGTTTTCCTTGCTTCAGCTAACCTGGGTCCGGAGTCTGTTTAAAGACTTCCAGGTTACTCAAGGTTACTCATGTCCAGGTGGGAGGTCTTCAGCGGGTGAGACGAACGGTTTGGTTAAGGAAGGACTGTCTCGCCACAGCTTCAGTCTTTCTTGTCATGGTTCACCAGTGAGTCGGACGACATACTTTAAAAAACTGTTTCGGCTTTTCAGCCTTTGTGGCACAAGGATGTTGTCGTGCAAAGGTTCATGTGTCGGAGACCATTTTGGCTCTTTCGCTGGAGCCAGTGCTCTGCGAACCACTGGTGGCGCTATTCCTGCTAGTGGATACAGCATTTCCTACTATATTTCCCAGCAATCCACCCCTTAAACTTTATTACCCTTTTCAATCCCCTTTTAGGGGGTAGTTTAGAAAAATAAAAAGTGCCAATCTTCATAATTTACTTTCGTGCCAAGTTTCAAGTTTATTAACCAAATGAATAAGATTTTTCATATAAACTGTATCCTCGCTTTTCACCCCCACAGGGGTGGAATTTCGAAAAATATTTTGTGATGTGTTCATTACTTGACTCAAAGATTATTTATACCAATTTTCGAGTAAATCAAGCCACGCAGTAAAATTAACTACCCCTTTTCACCCCGTTAGGGGTACATTTTCGAAAAACCCTGATACACGTTATTCTCTATTTTTGGTCTTAAGTATAAATACTGAGTTTCGAGTTAATCGGACAGCCCGTTAAAATTCTTCCATACAAACTTTGACACCCCCCAATCTCCGTTTAGGGGGTAGTTAAGAAAAACAAAAAATGCCAAACTTAATAATTTACTTAGATAAGTATTCGTGCCAACTTTCAAGTTTATTAACTCAAGGAATAAGATTTTTCATACAAACGAAATCCCCCCATTTCACCCCCTTAAAGGTTGAATTTCCAAAAACCCCTTCTTAGTGCTCCCCTACATTATAAAAGGAAGCCGTGTGCAAAATTTCACATTCCTAGACCCAGTAGTTTCGGCTGTGCGTTGATATGTCAGTCAGTCAGTCAGTCAGTCAGTCATTCACACAGTCAGTCAGTCAGTCAGTTTCTCCTTTTATATATATAGATTGTAACGTAACCAACGCCATCTAGTTTATTTTCGAAAACTTGAACTCAAATACGCATGCCAGTAGGAGTAGCTTGCACATTAGCATACCAGCTCTTTGCACGTGCCAGCTACTGTCATGTGTATACGCTGACTGGCATGCCCGTAACTGGCATACATGTAGCTAGCTCATCATTTGATTTACTTGCATGCCCGTTGATGGAGGGGTCGCGGGGGGTTGCCAAAGCATACTTTTGTGCGACGCGACGCGAAGATGGTAATACTGGCTTACAAGGGCACAACTTGCATGCTAGTATTACTTCCGAATGTATCCGTAGTGTGCCAGTTACTCGTACATGCCAGGAACTTTCATGCCAGCTACTTTCCCGATTTAGGCTGCCTTTCCACCAGAGATGAGCGAGGATGCGTAGCGAGGGATGTGTGGGAAACCAACCAATAACATCGCTTCATTTTCATAGCTTGAACTAAGTTAACGTTGGTATTGGTTAGTTTCACACACATCGCTCGCTACGCATCCTCGCTCATCTCTGGTGGAAAGGCAGCCTTACTGGCATGTGTATCCCCCCGGCTTTAGGGTATCCATGCAATTTTGCAGGTGAGTGTACCTACCGACTGCGTTCCGATGAACAAGTCTCTTGTATTTTCGACTTCGTTTTGCATTCATTCAGTTCATATTTTTATAAAAATCATTATAAATAAACACAATAATAATTTACGCTAAAAAATTATGTCATAATTTCTCATTATTTTATGTTGCACACAAACAGATCAGTCGTTGTTAGTTGGGATGACTCGTTAGCACTCATAATCAACTGTATAAAGCGCCGCTCGTGTGTATGCACACTTAGTACCTTATATAAATGGGAACTCTTATCTCCCAGTCTCTTATCATCACCATTCCGAAAAGACCTATTTATGTTGCGAGAAACCAGCGTTCGGCTTCAGAATCAGAAGAGCAATCTCCAGCGGTGGATCTACGCCTGTTGAAACACCTTTGTATTGCTAAAGTTTAAAATGTGTAAAAGGCAGGGTGTGCTGGCGTTGGCAGCGCTGTGCGTGGGTTTGGCGCACTCCTGGGGTGAGTACGAGAAACGTAGTTTATATTTTTCATCTACTTACCTACGGCATAAAGGGGAGGAATTTCATTCTTCGATTTTTTAAATACATGTACCACCTACACTGATTAATTCATGATTTCTAAATTCTATGATGATTCTTTGATGAAGATCTTGTGTAGGTACCTACGTACCTACACAAGATAATTTTATTTATACAGCAGTTGCAAGTAATAGTAAAAAAAACTCCACAACCCAGTTACTGGTTAATACGATACCCCTTGGTAAGACTGGTTGTCAGACTTTCGCGCTTCTGACTACCCGTAACGAGTCAAAGATCCGCGAATGACAGCCGGGACCAACGGGTTAACATGCTTGCATGGGCCAAGACGGTGTGCTTTAATTTTGAAAACAAACGAGGTTGTAATTATCATGAGAAAGATTTTTTTTTGTGGATGGGAATTCATTAAATGGGCGTTCCGCTCTGGGCGGAGCAGAAGGGAGTGTCAGACTCTTACTGACTAAAACCCACCCGTGTTCCTTCCTTAGCCTTTTATGTTCCGGGCCAGCGGTAACCCTTTCGGACAATCCCGCTGACCCGGCAGGCTTCGGCCCTAACGGGCCCCTTCAGATCATGCTGACAGCAGCAGCTTCATTTGCGCTTCCATTTATTTTATTTCCACTTATTTCTGAGGTATGGTTAAGTTATTATTAATCTATCCATAATGTAGGTACTCGTAAATACACAGAAATAATACACAGTTACCTACACATATCTTAATAATACTCAGTTTTATTTAAATAATAGCTAGAGCAAGTAAGTGGTTTAAGTATAGTTATTGACAAACTGAAATTCAAAGCAAAGGCATGTAATTTAAAGGGCTTACATGACCTAAAGCGCGGTCACTGTCGGACTGCATAGAAAATAAAGAGAAGTGCGATGACACAACGCTGGTAATTTATTGCAAAATATGAAGCGATTATTTAATTTTTTTAAATCTATTGTTTGGGCTAAAAGATTAAAATACTAGTATTTTAGTACTCGTATGTTGCTTGTAGAATAATCTGACAAAAATCAGAACGATTGTATTTGTAGAATAATTTGACAAAAAATCAGAATGATTGTATGTAGGTATATTATATGGTTTTATTCTAAAAAGAAAGTTTTTAGAAAAATATTTTCCCACATTTATGTTAACAAAAAACCACAAGGCAAAAACGCCGAAAAAAACGTTTGTTGTATGGGCGCCCCCCTTAAATATTTATTTTATTCTGTTTTTTTTCTATACATCATCTATTCATCTGTGAAAATTTCAACTGTCTAGCTATCACGGTTCATGAGAAACAGCCTGGTGGTAGACGGACAGTGGAGTCTTAGTAATAGGGTCCCGTTTTTACCCTTTCGGTATTTACGGAACCCTAAAAATCACAAGAAATGTCACTGACAAAGTTACATGACGCTGCACTGGTTCAAAACATTTTATCACCTAAGTCAAATGAGATTTTAATATAAGTACTACGGCAAAGCAAAAACCTAAGCGCAGAACATGCGAACGAAAAGAAATAAAATCATAAAAGAAATCACAAAATTCTCTAGAAACGAAATTTAAAAATGTTTAAAACCTCCCATACTCCGTTATAACGGGAATTTAAGGGTAATTCTTCAGGGACAAAATTTTCGATGTCTGTGGGTATATTTCTGTAACCAACTAAAAAAACGGCATGTAATATTTTTTTTGTACAGTTTAGCTTTATCCCTTACTGGGACAAATGATTTTTTTTTAATAATTGCTGTCTAGGTACAAAATAAAAATATTTGAAGGTCGTTCTTCTGATTCATATAGCGCGTCCGTTAGCCATTTTCCGGAACAAAATGGTCGATGTCGCATTTTCCCTTTGATACATCAATATTAGTAGATTATGCACCGAGGGGCTAAAGTTGTGTCTTATGTCACGGGCGTTATATTGAATCTCGAGTGCAATGAAGGATTCGGGATTTAACTCACGAGCGAAGCGAGGGAGTTAATACAAGAATCCTGAATGCAGCGAGGGATTCAAGCTAGCCCAAGGCAAAGACACCTTTAGCCCAGAGGAGGATACTCTACTTTTTACACCTACTGTGAGAAAATAATAGCCATAGTACGAAAAACAAAATAGAACTGGTTCCGAAATGGACGGTGACGCCTTTCGTACTTTTCCATTTTTGGAAATTGTCGTAGGCTTTTATATAAGTTTCCTTTGACTTTTCCGGCAGTAAATCATTGGAAATATTATTAGCTTCGGTTGTAATGAATTCAGGAGTACAATCACTTTCATCACTCGACAATTTATAATACTTTGTTGATAAATTTAAAGTTTAAATGCGAAAAGTTCGCGCCTTTATTGCGTCTACCAATAAGTAGCCAAGACACGATCAATTCGATTTTCAAAAAAAAAAGTCTCTTCTACGGTTTTGTCGTGTGTGTCTATTGATATCACTCTCATGGAAGTGGCGTTTGTGTAAACTAAGCTTTATACAGGGCTGGTAGAATGGTTTTGGATGATTGGCTGTATGAATTTTGAATTTACAATGTCATTGGAGACGCTCTTGAAAATAGAGTATTTTTGATAAAATGTGATAAATCGACTGTAGTATAGATAGGTTTTATTATTTATTTATTTATTCACAAAATCCACAGCAATCTTTGCGCAGTTTACTTAAAATAAATTAACTAATGTTACAGCCAATTACTATTACGGTATTACGGCGCGGTACGGTATTAATGTTATTCCATTCCTTTTAAAAAAATGGTTCGTAGTTATCTAATTATTCTTACAATATTATGTCTTCGAAAACATGGCAACGATATGAAGAAGCAGTCGTTATGATTTTGTAGGAAATCGAGAATATCATCCACGCATAGTAAGGGTATCGAGAATAGCTTTCCTCTTTCTGGCACCAAAGGGTGTTTGTTAGTACTATACTGCCAATTTAGCTGAGCATGTGAGATTCCAAATTCAAATCACATTATTGACCAGCGGGTCATAATGAAATCCAGTACAACATTATTGACCGGCTGTGCCCCCGGCCACTAATGACTCACTTTAGGTTAAGGTTGCTTGACATATAATTTGACATTTTCGAGCAGGTGGTGTGAAAAAATTATAATTATATCGAAAGGAAATGAATTGTCCTCTTACAAAAAAAATGTGTATTAGTTATAACTACGTTAGTCTGTTTATAAATAAGTAAAAAAGAAGTGTCCGGCGTATAATACTGATTAATGTGGCGTAAGCTGCGCTTGACCGTACTTGGTCGGGTAATAATATAATAATGAGAGTCTGGCTTCCAGCGCGGGGGGAAGCCAGTCGTCCAACGGACGACCTAGAAGGTGGACGTGCGGCTGGTTGGCTTAGATCCGGTGTTACGAAGGAAAATACCTGATTCATCTGTGTTTGGTTCAGGTGGCATCCTGATTACAATGCCTACTTTATAAAATTTATTTTATTGTTTTAAAACTTCAATCTGTGTTTCGTGTGATGCTTTTGGGTTATAGATTCGTGTAGAAAAATGAAAATAATGAAGTTTGTATGTACGATGAGTTATGCATGATTGTAGGCAAAATCCTGATTCATCTGTGCCTGATTCGTATGGTCAAAACCCCATATGAATAATAAAATAAATTAGTTTTTCCCCTCTCCAGCACGATAGGAGCACTTTTGTTGCGTAATTCTCCTTGTCCAATTTTTGACCGTGTACAAGTCAGTAGTTTTAATCTTATTTATTATTATTTACTTAGCTATAACCTTTTGAATAATAAAAAAATGACAGGAGTATAATCTTGTTCTAAATATGATACTTTTGATATGTCTTAGTCCTATTTAAGAATTAATAATTATTGTTTAGAATTTACATTCATAACTAACGGTGTATTTATTACTTTTTATTTCTGTTTCTGATTAATATATGTAACACATTCTGATTCATCTGGGCACAAAATTAATATCTTGAAAACTACTTTATAAAAACGAGTCCCTCATTCAAATATATGTTATTTGGTATACCTATTTTCATATGAACATGTGTTACAGAGCTGAAAGTGAAATTAAATTTTGGCCATATGGATCAGTCAAAGAATCAAATTTCGAAGAACTACCCTTAACTAAGTCAAGTAAAGCACAATTATTTTAAAATTATAAGAACTTGTCTCAAAATACAAACTTTTTTTTTTTTTTGCACGTTTCGTACAATCTTTTTATTCACAAAGAAGCTAACACTAAACTATTTAAATCCATAATCCATACGTATTATAAATTCGAAAGTACCTCTGTCTGTCTGTCTGTTACCTCTGCACGCTTAAATCGCTGAACCGATATAGATGAAATTTGGTATATGGTTTGAGTCCCGGGAAAGCATAGTTTTTATTCCGATATTCACACAGGATCGAAAGTTATGCGGGTGAAACCGCGGGGCGCTGCTAGTCTCTTATCGTACGTAACGTATTGGTATTACGTTAATAATAGAATTCATGATTATCATATAGGTAGCCGGAAATATATGCAATTTATTGTACCTATATTTATGAAAAACAGGAAAGAGGATAACGAAATAGTCGGCTATTGTTCTACATGGTATTTTCTATAAGATTAGTGTTTTAAAATCCGATAAAGACTTCACGATAAAATTACTTGATTGTATTGCCATGGTTGCGGTCTTATAGACACGGATTATAACGCTTTTGTCGTACTTATTTTAACTATATATACTTTAGATAATGGATAGTCAGAATGAATGTATAGAAAAGATGAAATGATGAATGATTAGATGTGTATGGAGAATGGATGTATAGTGGTGTTTAGACGTGTTTAGATGTGGCAGTGTATGGCGTAATGGATAGTCTTTAATACTTACCAACTGCAAGGTGCCAAATCAGAATGTACCCAAATAAAAGTTGTATTCTTGTGAGCTGGCCACCGTTTCTGTCCTGGAAATATTCTGATTGCATTCATGAATATTTCTTATCAGTTTCGTCAGAGTATAGTGCAGAGGTTCATTTAGCTTTCAGCTCGTTTCGTTAAATATTTTTCTCTCTTTCTTTTCAGACATAGCGCTAAGTGTAGGAAATCAACTAATATTTTATTCACACGGAACAATAACAAACACTGTGAATTTAATTTCTCACAACCTCACAGCGCTAGCTTACGATGAAGTTCACAACATGATGCTGTACGTCGACAAACAGAGCAACAACGACGCTATATGTGGTTATAATTTATTTTCCAAGGAAAGCAAATGTTTCATCAAAAGAGTCGGTAGTAACATTCACAGTATTGCGTTCGACCCGGCAACAGATACAATATTCTTTACGGATACTAATGAAAGGAGCATTAATTGGATTTCATTAAAACCTGGATCTAATAAAAATGTTGACGGAAATCTTTTAATCAAGATGGATGACCGCACCCCCACTCATATTGCCGTGGATAGCTGTAGAGGGTACGTTACCAATGACAGTTTATAAAAATCAAAATCCGTTACTATTCGTGATATTCAATAGCGTCATTTAATTTACAGGTACCTTTACTGGGCCAACACATGTGATACAGGCAGAGACTACATGGAGAGAGTTCGGTTTAATGGTTCCGAGAGAGAAGTTATATACCAATATTTGCCAGTATCCAGCATAGCCATGGACCCACTAACACTGAATATTTATTTTATTGATGGTGCTGGTGCGCATTGGTTTTTGAACATAAAGAGTTTTGATGATCAAAAAATGAATTATATTGTATTGCAGGATACAAATGTGTCTAATCCAAAAGAGTTGACTGTTTCAAATGGTTACTTATACTGGATGAACAGTAGTCTAAGTGTGAGCTACAAAACCGTTTGGCAAATGCCCAAAAACATGATGAATCCTGAAAAGATAAAAGAGATTAGGACGTTCTATAATGAAACACCACTTGGTATAGCCGCCAACTACAAAATAAAAGACCAAATTCAGGGACTTCAGGATTGCGAAGCACTGTCGAGTCTAACACCAACAACCACAGTAACCAGCAACTCCCTCAATATTCAACACACAACAGAAACAGAACAGACAACAGAATCTTCAACAGTAACAGTTGTCGAACTGGTTTGTGTTCACGGTATAAAAGTTAGTGAGACGTCTGTTTGCAAATGCACACCTGGTTACATCGGTGGGAGATGCAATGTTTCAGTCTGTGAGAACTATTGTTTGCAAGGTGACTGCAGTTTCAGCCATGAGGGACTTCCTAAATGCAGGTAAAACATTTTTTACTCTTGATGGCTTCCTTAGCATAGAGAGGAGGCCTGTGTCCCAGCAGCTAAGGCTTAGCTGCTGGGACACAATCCTCCTCTCTATGAAAGGGGAGTGAGCCGTAATACACCTCACTGTCCCAGTGCGTGTTGCTTGTCGTCAATTGTCTTCGAAATTTTGGTCAGAGAGAAGACAAGACATAGGTATGCCGCTTTCCTAAAGATGTTTTCCTTCACCGTTTTGAGTGCAGTGATGACGAAATAAATTAGACAAAGTAAAATGCCTGCTTGGTTTCCCAATCCCCTGTTCCTGTTCCCAATTTTTCTCTGTTTTCTTGTTAAATTTTGTTTAAATAACCATGGGTGATACTATCACTAAGTATTTCAGATGCAATGCCGGTTATTCAGGGGAAAGATGTGAAGTGTACGCGTGTCATGGTTTTTGCCTGAACAACGGTGACTGTTCCTTAAATGAGAAGACTGAGCCGGTCTGTCAATGCAAAAGAGATTATCTAGGTGATAGATGCGAAGTATCAGACTGTCTGAACTACTGTATGTATGGCGAATGTAGTTTTAATGAAGAGGGAGTTCCTACATGCAGGTAAAACATATTCTACGGATTCTACCTACTCCTTCTGATAATTCCTTGATTAATTTAATCATAATACATGTTTGTCATTATCGTTATTTTAGATGCAATGCCGGTTATTCCGGGGACAGATGTGAAGTATACGCGTGTCATGGGTACTGTCTGAACAACGGTGACTGTTCCCTGAACGAGGAGGATCAGCCAGTCTGCCAATGTGTTCGCAATCACGAGGGCACAAGATGTGAAGCTACCATAAATGACTCTTTCACCAACACCCCTACGTTTGACTCGATGAAAAGAAACCTAACTCTAGCCGATTTACTTTCGAATTGGCGAAAACCTACCTCAAAAATGTTTATAACTGTTGAAGTATAAGAATATACCATTATTTTATTTTTCCAGCAATTTTATCATTAATGTAACAATATAATATATCTATGTACCGACTGCGTTCCGATGAACAAGTCTCTTTGTTCGACTTCGTTTTGCATTCATTCAGTTCATATTTTTTATAAAAATCATTAAGTATAGGCAATGATAATTTACGCTAAAAAATGATGTTTTATTTTCTCATTATTTTATGTTGCACACAAACAGATCAGTCGTTGTTCGTTGGGATGACTTGTTAGCACTCATAATCAACTGTATAAAGCGCCGCTCGTGTGTAGGTGGTATGCACACTTAGTACCTAATATAAATGGGAACTCTTATCTCCCAGTCACTTATCAACACGATTCCGAAAAGACCTATTATGTTGCGAGAAACCAGCGTTCGGCTTCAGAATCAGAAGAGCAATCACCAGCGGTGGATCTACGCCTGTTGAAACCACTTTGTATTGCTAAAGTTTAAAATGTGTAAAAGGCAGTGTGTGCTGGCGTTGGCAGCGCTGTACGTCGGTTTGGCGCACTCCGGGTGAGTACGAGAAACGTAGTTTATCCCACTAAAAACATTTTCATGTAAAATGTTGCCAAGACGAGACCACATATGGCTCGCACTGCCAAAAAGTTATCAGATCTCATGTAGAGCCAAGCTTCTGACTCTACACGCCCTAACTTCACAAACTCTACACCTTAGTCAAAATATGAGGCCTGGCCGTTTCGTTACTACAAGAACTATTGTATAACAGAAAAGTAATGAACAGTGAATAAATTTTTCACCTTACGCCCATGTGATGGTGGATTTATAACAAGGAGTCCCTATATCAATTTTCAGAACTCTAGCATCAAAATTTGCGGAAGTCTCGTACAAACTTCCATCCCCTATTTTAAGGGGTTGGAGGGTAAACGTTCCAAGTTTTAGAGTTTTTTTGTAGTTAGTGTACTATTACTAGCTTACATACCAAATTTCAGCTTTTTAGGACTTCAGGAAGACCCTTAGAATATTGATGATCATCAGTGAGTCAGTGACGAAATCGGGGTATTTTAGATATCAATAAAATCTGAAGTATAAGAGCTATGCAATTGAAACTTTATAGGTTTAATAAGTCAACCACTGAAATCATATCCCGAAAATTTTGTTTATCTGGTATAATTCAAACCCAAGTTAAGAAGGTTCAAAAATACGACGAAGTGCTTCGAGAAAAGGTAGGTAGTGCCCTTGCGCTTCGCTTGGCTCGTCTTGGCGGGGGCACTCCCGTGCCGGCCTCAGTCCTAGCTGATCTAGTGTCAACATGGAAAAGTCCCACCGAAAACATTTCAGCAACTATCAGTTTCATTTGATTCATTTACTTATTTGAGTCGTGGCTAAATAATAACAGCCGCACAGGTCGATCGATCAGGTTAAGCTACGCTTGCCGCGGTTGGTCTGTGGATGGGTGACCATCTTTACATACCGTGACCCCTCCGTGCCTCCGAAAGCACGGTCCCGGCTGTCATTCCTGGATCTTTGACAGTAGTTACGGATAGTCAGACGCCCGAAAGTCTGACAACCAGTCTTACCAACGGGTATCGTATTACCTAGTAACTGGGTTGTGGAGGTCAGATAGGCAGTCGCTCCATGTAAAATACTGGTATTCAGCTGCATCCGGTTAGACTAGAAGCCGACCCCAACATAGTTAAGATAAGGCTTGGCAGATGATGGGTATGACTTATCTGAGTTGTGCAGCTTTAATTTTTTTGTGATTCACAAAATAAATGCATCCGGGTTTGAATGAATAAAATAAAAATTACATACTTATTATCATAAAACTTCCTGTTTGTTTGTGTTTGAAGCCGACCCCTACATAGTTGGGAAAACGGTACCTAGGCAGTTAGATCGCTTGAATACCAAGTTTCATATGAATCGGTCCGCGCCTTGGGATTCCTCCATACAAACTATAATACCCTTAAACATCCTTCGAGGGTAGTTCTGCGGAGCGAATGAAAGAAGGAACACTAAGGCAGCATTTTTTATTTAAATACAGTCGATTAGATATTATGAAAGCGATTCCTATACTTACGAATTTATTCGATAGGTAGTTAATTTTAATTTTAGTATGAAAAAATTAATATATATTATAGAGCATTGTAGGCACTAGGTATCTGGGCTAACCGTAGGTACTGCGTGGTCCCAGATAAGAGACAACTAATTTATCTTTTCATATTTGTGGTAAACCACCGTTTTGCTATAAAATACAATTTTGAACAATTGCTCGTGGTTCCAGATAAGATATCACTATTATTATAAATGCGAAAAACCTGCGTTTTGCTTTAATATTCCCAGAGCGACCGATGGGTGGACGCCTCGTGTCGACCTACCCTTGCTAAAATTACTTTGTTTTCCTGAAGAATAAAATGTGTAGAACGCAGTGTGTGCTGGTGTTGGTAGCGCTGTACGTGGGGCTGGCGCACTCCTGGGGTGAGTACGAAGGGCTTGTTTATTTATTGTGTGGCTTGTATCGTAGACTCCTTTGATAGTAGTGCGTGTGTGTCCATACCATTTTTATGACAAAAGACGTTACTTATATCAATATCATCATCATCATCATCATTTCAGCGGAAAGACGTCCACTGCTGGACATAGGCCTGCCCCAAGCACCTCCACTACGACCGGTTCTGTGCTTCTCACATCCAACGGGTCCCTGCGGCCTTCACAAGGTCGTCGGGCCACCTTGTGGGAGGACTTCCAACGCTACGTCTTCCGGTGCGCGGTCGCTACTCCAGAACCTTTCGGCCCCATCGGCCATCTGTTCTGCGAGCAGTGTGCCCTGCCCACTGCCACTTAAGTTTGGCAATTCTTTGGGCTATGTCGGTTACCTTGGTTCTCCTGCGGATCTCTCATTTCTGATTCGGTCACGCAGGGAAACTCCAAGCATAGCCCTCTCCATTGCCCTCTGGGTGACTTTTAGCTTTCTAATAAGGCCCATTGTGAGCGACCATGTTTCAGTGCCATATGTCATCACTGGCCACACACACTGGTCAAAGACTTTAGTCTTGAGACACTGCGGTATGTGGGACGTGGAGATATGGCGTAGCTTACCACCCGTAAACCCACCCTTGTTCCTTCCTTAGCCCTTTATGTTCCGGGCCAACGGTAACCCTTTCGGACAATCCCGCTTACCCGGCCGGTTTCGGCCCTACGGGGCCCCTCCTCGATGCTGACATCTCTTTGAAGCGCTCGTGGAACACGTACGCGCCGTCCGGCACGGGCCTGGTCCTGATCGGACGGTGAATCACCCATTACTCTCCGCCCGCAGGCCCGCGCCTACGGTGGCCGGGAGTCGTCACGCGGCTCCCGACGCCCTGAGCGTCTCCCGCGGCGGCTGGGACGGGAGGCTCTCTCCCTGAGTCATCCCGCCACCTCCTTCTTTAGCATGACTCCTTCGCAGAAGGAGGTAACTGCCTCCCACTCCCTCTCGCCCCGGACCATAGCTTGCACCAGGGCCGGACGCGAGAGATCGCCGCCGCTGCCGATCGCCTATACGAGGACACGGTGATGCTCCGCCCAAGCGGGGCAGACCTCCACCGTGTCCTCTGGGCGGTCCTGGCTATGGAGACATCCGGGCGTTTCCTCCCGCCTGAAGATGTGCAGGAACCTCCCGAAACTTCCGTGTCCGGGGGGACCTGCGTCAGGTGGTAGGTGAGGGCGCCGTGGCGACTCTCTAGCCACTCCTCAAAGAGGGGTCTTAACGCCGCTGTCGCGGCGTGCCCTGCGCTTTGTTGCGAGAGTCGCTCTTTCCATGCCGCCATGAGATCGCGCTGGAGATCCGTCCGCTCCACAGCGATTTGCCGCGGAAGCGGATCTTCCCCCCGTCTTCTTCTTCTCTTTTACCTGTCCCCTTTAGCCTCATATCTTTGGCGTATCTAATTCATCCATTTTTTGGTCTTCCCCTACTCTTGAGTCTTAAACCATCCACGCCCATACACAAAACTTTCCACAAGACATGTTCCTCATTGCTCCGCATCACTTGCCCATGCCCTGAAAGCCGATAGCCACACACGACTGCGGCCTCGAATAGCCGCTCAGTGGAATCGCTCGTAAACGAATGAAATGACCGTTAGTGCTCAAATTAATTTGTAATTTATTTTTTACAATCTTAACCGATTCTATCCTGGGAATATACTGATTGTAACCAAGAATATTCCTTATCAGGTTATGGTTTTAATTTTGTCAGAATATACCTGGCACGTAGGGGTCTCGGTATGTATAGATAGTCACCCATCCATGGACCAACCGCGGCAAGCGTAGCTTAAACTGATCGATCAACCTGTGCGGCTGTTATTATTTAGCCACGGACCCCTCCTTATAATGTGACTTAATATCAATAAAAATTAAGAATCAAAAAGAAAAAAAAATCCTATGACAACAAAGAATTATTATGCAAAAGAGTGAATTTCGTAAAAAGTACAGTTGACTCTTTCTATTTTGCTGCCGTCGTACTGTCTACACCACAGACTAAGAGAAGTACCCTTGTCTACACGGAACGTCATCTTTGTCTACTCTTCCGTCGACAAATCGGTGCTCATGCTACGCGTGCTGGTGGTACACCTACATTTAACTTTCAGCTCGTTACGTTAAGTATTTTTTCTCTTGTTTCAGACATTGCCGTAAGCCTAGGAGATGACCTCGTATTTTATACCAATGGAGCCAAAACAGATACCGTACGTTTTAACTCTCAAAACCTCACAGCGCTAGCTTACGATGAAGTTCACAACATGATGCTGTACGTCGACAAACAGAGCAACAACGACGCTATATGTGGTTATAATTTATTTTCCAAGGAAAACTAATGTTTCATCAAAAGACTCGGTAGAAACATTCACAGTATTGCGTTCGACCCGGTAACAGATACACTATTCTTTACGGATACTAATGAAAGGAGCATTAATTGGATTTCATTAAAACCTGGATCTAATAAAAATGTTGACGGAAATCTTTTAATCAAGATGGATGACCGCACCCCCACTCATATTGCCGTGGATAGCTGTAGAGGGTACGTTACCAATGACAGTTTATAAAAATCAGAATCAGTTACTATTCGTGATATTCAATAGCGTCATTTAATTTACAGGTACCTTTACTGGGCCAACACATGTGATACAGGCAGAGACTACATGGAGAGAGTTCGGTTTAATGGTTCCGAGAGAGAAGTTATATACCAATATTCGCCAGTATCCAGCATAGCCATGGACCCACTAACACTGAATATTTATTTTATTGATGGTGCTGGTGCGCATTGGTTTTTGAACATAAAGAGTTTTGATCAAAAAAATTATAATCAAAAAATGAATTATATTGTATTGCAGGATACAAATGTGTCTAATCCAAAAGAGTTGACTGTTTCAAATGGTTACTTATACTGGATGAACAGTAGTCTAAGTGTGAGCTACAAAACCGTTTGGCAAATGCCAAAAAACATGATGAATCCTGAAGAGATAAAAGAGTTTAGTAAGTTCTATAATGAAACACCACTCGGTATAGCCGCCAACTACAAAATAAAAGATCAAATTCAGGGACTTCAGGATTGCGAAGCACTGGCGAGTCTAATACCAACAATCACAGTAACCAGCAACTCCCTCAATATTCAACACACAACAGAAACAGAACAGACAACAGAATCTTCAACAGTAACAGTTGTCGAACTGGTTTGTGTACACGGTATAAAAGTTAGTGAGACGTCTGTTTGCAAATGCACACCTGGTTACATCGGTGGGAGATGCAATGTTTCAGTCTGTGAGAACTATTGTTTGCAAGGTGACTGCAGTTTCAGTCATGAGGGACTTCCTAAATGCAGGTAAAATATTTTCCCTTAGTTAAACATATAAGCATAATCTGCCTCTAACGTTCCCACTGCTGGGACACAGGCCACCTCTCTACTAAAGGGGTAATGGGCCGTAATGCACCTCACTGTCTCAGTGTGTGTCGGTTGCTATCACATGTTTTCGAAATTTTGGTTAGAAAGAAGACATGCCGCTTTCCTCAAGATGTTTTCCTTTACCGTTTTGAGTGCAATGATGACGAAGTAAATTAGACAAAGTAAAATGCCTGCTTGGTTTCGAACCAATGATCTATGATACGTAAGTCAGGGCCGTTACCACCGTGCCACAGCTGTTCCCAATTTTTCCTCTTTCTCTGTTTTCTCGTTAAATTTTGTTTAAATAACCATGGGTGATACTATCACTATTTCAGATGCAATGCCGGTTATTCCGGGGACAGATGTGAAGTGTACGCGTGTCATGGTTACTGTCTGAACAACGGTGACTGTTCCCTGAACGAGGAGGATCAGCCAGTCTGCCAATGTGTTGGCAATCACGAGGGAACAGGAACAAGATGTGAAGCTGCCATATATGACGGTTTCACCAACACCCCTACATTTGACTCGGTGAAAAGAAACCTAACTCTAGCTGATTTATTGTCGAATTGGCGAAAACCTACCTCAAAAATGTTTATAACTGTTGAAGTATAAGCTAATATTCCATTAGTTTATTTTTAAGCAATGAATAATATTATGTATGTACCGACTGCGTTCCGATGAAGAACATTCTTGTATTTTCGACTTCGTCTTGCATTCATTCAGTTTATAGATACTTTTTTTTTTAATCATTATTATGCGCTAAAAATGATGTTTTATTTTCTCACTAGCTTCTGCCCGCGACTTCGTCCGCGTGAAATTTCTTGTACCCCCACCCCGTCGCGTCGCAACACTTCGTATTCGCTTACCGTTCACTCTGAGTTTTTTTTCTTTTTGCTCGGCTCCTAAGGGTCATAGCGTGATGTTAAATAGCCTATAGCCTTCCTCAAGAATTGGGCTATCAAATGCAAAAAGAATTCAAATCTGACCGGTAGTTAAAGAGATTATCGCGTTCAAACAAACAAACTCTTCAGCTTTATTATTAGTATTGATAAAAAACTCTATGGCCCATAACTCCTTAATAGGTACCAACTCTTAACATCTTACACACGTGATAACTTTTAAACGAAATATCTGATTGAGATGAAACAAAAAGTATTTTACTTCTTCATAAATACTCTTGATAACATAATGCTTAATTTCGATAAAGATTAATATTACGATACATATTTAACGTAGTTTTTTTTTCTTCAGACGATTTAATAATTATTTTTAACACAAAATCGGTTATTGTGATTAAACCATGATAGCTAGATATATGTTCTCGCGGACTTTTTTGTAGGTCTTAATGGGCTCTACAAACCCGTAGTACATTATTTTGTTCTATTGTCAATAGTTTTTGCAGCGCACGCAAAAATAGGTTTTCGATTTTACACCTTGTGTTACAAAATAGCAATTTTATTACGGATCCCTAATTTTGAAGAAAAAAAGGCTCCTAAGGGTCATAGCGTGATGTTAAATAGCCTATAGCCTTCCTCGATAAATGGACTACCCAACACTAAAATAATCATTCAAATCGGACCAGTAGTTCCAGAGATTAGCGCGTTCAAACAAACAAACAAACAAACAAACTCTGCAGCTTTATAATATTAGTATAGATTAGTATAGATTATTTTACCTGGGGTGACACCCCTTGGTAAGACTGGTTGTCGGATTTTCAGGCTTCTGACGACCCGTAGCATTCCGTGACCCGTAGCGACTGTCAAAGATCCAAAAATGACAACCGGGACCAACGGAGGCACGGAGGGGTCTTGGTATGTAAAGATGGCCACCCATCCACGGACTGACTAACCCAAGGCACCCCGACCAAATGGGTTAGGTTAGGTCAGAACTGTGATCAACCGCGTGCGAGCCGAGAGAGTGAAGCGAGGCGAGCACTACTTTCAAAGGCCAGTTAAACTAAACGGCTAATTGGCTGCGACCAACGACGACATACACATAAATCTTTAGGAATAAATTCTCTTATCGAAAGTTGAAAATCCAACGCGGTCGTAATTATATGGCAAAACAACGTTTGCCGGGTCAGCTAGTTTATAATAATTATGTACCCCAATATATAGAAATATGTATACCAATGTATAGAAAAACCAAATTGTCACCGAGTTTAATACAAATCTAAAATAAAAGTGGCCACCTCTATGAGTATTAATGAATGACAGATGACAAGTTCTAAACGTAGCATTCATTAACTGCCGCCGAAATACTGCGTTAACTCTCCAAGAGCGTTTACGACGTACGGCATTTCATACAAACTTTCAAGCCCTTGTTTTTCAAAATGAACGAACCGATTTTAATGAAACTTCATACGCAGCAGGATACAAAGGTCTAAAAAGTTACTTAAGAACATTTTCGAAATATCTTATTTAAAAAAAGATAACTGGAAAACGAAAACGAAGTATAAAGTAAGAGCTTACTTCGTTTTCATTTAGTGATCTTTCCGACTTTTTTTTTTTCTTTTTTCTCGGTTCCTAAGGCTTTCAAAACGGTGAAGGAAAACATCGTGAGGAAACCGGCATGTCCTAGAACCAAAAATTCGAAGACATGTGACATCTACCAATCCGCACTGGGCCCGCGTGGTGGATTACGGCCCACTCCCTCTTACCGAGAGGAGGCCTGTGTCCCAGCAGTGGGAACATTATAGGCTGATTATGGTATGGTATGGTAACTGGAAATCTCTGTTTCTATGGAAAACTTAAAATCTAATTTGGCTGCAACACAATTTTTTTTTTAATTTCTTAAGTAACTATTTAGAGCTTTGTATCCTGCTTATGCGTATAAAGTTTCATTAAAATCGGTTCATTCATTTCGAAAAACAAGGCTTGAAAGTTTGTATGAAATGCCGTACGTCGTAAACGCTCCTAACTCCGTCATATCCAGAAATGCAAGTGCACCGAAATGCAATTTCGTGGGCGCATCGTGAGGAGGTCTGTCTGTCTTTTTCTTACGCGAAGGTTTCTGTTGTGTGGGAATGCGCTAGAGATATCAGGTAGCCGCTCGCAGGCCAGCCAGGCTACTGTACTGTACGCTAGCACGCGCGGCAAGTCAGTTTCATTCAGTTGGTGCAGTGTCGCGGCCCGAGGTGGAGGTGCTGTTTGTTAATAATTTTTTCGTTCACAAATTACGTATTTACAAACTTTACCGTGTTTTGTTTTTGATAGTGACTCCATTTATTTATGAATGACAACCTGAAACGTGATCACAGTGACTTTTTACCAGTTTGATATCGTTTATAATTTCTTTACGAAATACGACGTTAAACTATTGTTTTAATTTCAGTGTTGGTTAGTTGGTGTTTTAACCTTGTGTTTGTTGATTGACGTGTGTTTTTTCGGAGGGAGTTTATTTTGGCGCATATGATGTAAACGACGGATCGTGCCGGGTTTGACTCCCGTGTCGGTATGGAACAAGCGAGGTGCTGAATACAGAATATGCATACTTCAATTATGATGGTGAGTAATTCAATAAATTGGATCAGTTGCACTGTTTATATTTAGAGGCATTAAATAAATTGTGTTGTGTACTTAACATTTATCTGCTTAAGTGTAACCTAGCAAGTGGAATGATATTGAGACAATTGTGTCCAAAGCATACAATTTAAATTCAACATCGTTTAAAGCTATGTATAAAGCCACTTTTACTTCTAGGCCAGTGACCTTAATAATAATATTGATTTCTCCAACAATAAATTATCATTCTTGAGCCAGACGGTGACCGTGGTATGCCGTGGTCAATGAATGGTTCGGAATTCCAAATATAAAAAACCATAACCAGCACCCAGCACTAAGTATCAAAACATTTGAAAATCGAAACCTGTTTGGTGCTGTCAAACGCAAAGTTATTTGTAAACACGGTGTGGCAATGAAATTGTAAACAAACAGCCTAGTTTTACCTGAAGGCCAATGTTCGTAATTATAAACGTTCAAAATCTAGTCGCAATCTTATCTCAGCGACAATCAATGTCAAAAAATGTAGAGAAATAGGTATTTTTGACAGATTGAGACTGAGATTAAACCTGTGAACTTAGATATTAGCGGTAGGTACCTACATGAAAATAATAGTGCCCTGTTCCACGAACTTACAAGGAATAGTAATGAGGTGTTATCGTTCGCTGGGTTATTTAAAAAATTGCGACCGTTCCATGTTACGTTTCAAATGTCAACAAACGCAACGTTAGGTTCGCGGAACAGAACGCTTTAAATTGTAACCACGTTAGACCCGACCACGGTATTTTTTTCTTTGTAGAATCAATTAGGAACTTACTGACATGTAGGTAGGTAATTAAATTAAACCGTTCTAGGCTAATGTCAATGGTTCTATGTAAGGTAAGCTTGGCTGACAGTAAACCTAGAAGGGTTTAATTTCAGTACTTACATATGTTTTAATATCGAAGTTCCGACTTCAAAAAGTAATTAAAAAAAATTAAACCGACTTCAAAAAGAAATTAACTCAAAATTATGAAATAACTTAAATTTTCGGAAGTCGGTGTCTTTGCGATCTGAATTTTTTTAGTTTTTTGCCACCGAATTCCGAAATTTAAGTTATTTCATAATTTTGAGTTAATTTCTTTTTGAAGTCGTTTTAATTTTTTTAAATTACTTTTTATTTCGTAATTTTTAGTTTTTGCAGTAGAATTTGACCAAGGTTTTTAGATGTTTTCTCTTTGACACTGCACCCGTAGCTCGTATCAATAAGCCAGGCCGTCACACTTTCACGTATTAGACCATATCTTGAAAATGACTGGTTCGATTTTGATGCAACTTGCACTGTTCCCTAAGTTGAAGTAAATGTAAGCCAATAAAAAAAAATTGGTCACGATCCGATTAATATTTGCGGAGAAATGCGTGGACAAACATACATACGTACATACGTCTATGAAAATTTTTATATGTATTTGTTTGGAAGCCCTAATAGATTGTCATAATGTGAATATAATGCAATTCCAATAATATTACATACATATCGTGTCGAATTGATAACCTCCTTTTTTTGAAGTCGGTAAAAAGGAGGAGGTTCTCAATTCGACTGTATTTTTACCGACTTCAAAAAAAAAGGAGGTTATCAATTCGATACGTATGTATGTAATATTATTGGAATTGCATTATATTCACATATGACAATCTACTAAGGCTTCCAAACAAATATACAAAATTTCATAGACGTATGTATGTATGTTTGTCCACGCATTTCTCAGCAACTATTAATCGGATCGTGACCATTTTTTTTGTATTAGCTTACATTTACTTCAACTTAGGGAACAGTGCAAGTTTCATCAAAATCGGTTCAGTAATTTTCAAGATATAGACTAATACGTGTAAGTGTGACGGCCTGGCGTATTGATACGAGCTACGGGTGTAGTGTCAAAGGGAAAACATCTCAAAACCTTGGTCAAATTCTAGTGCAAAAACTAAAGATTACGAAATAAAAAGTAATTTAAAAAAATTAAACCGACTTCAAAAAGAAATCAACTCAAAATTATGAAATAATTTTAATTTCGGAAGTCGGTGGCAAAAAACTAAAATACAGATCCCAAGACACCGACTTCCGAAATTAAAATTATTTCATAATTTTGAGTTGATTTCTTTTTGAAGTCGGTTTAATTTTTACCGACTTCAAAAAAGGAGGTTATCAATTCGATACGTATGTATGTAATATTATTGGATTTGCATTATATTCACATATGATGATCTATTAGGGCTTCCAAACAAATATACAAAATTTCATAGACGTATGTATGTATGTATGTATGTATGTATGTATGTATGTATGTATGTATGTATGTATGTATGTATGTTTGTCCACGCATATCTCCGGAACTATTAATCGGATCGTGACCATTTTTTTTTTATTGGCTTACATTTTCTTCAACTTAGGGAACAGTGCAAGTTTCATCAAGATCGATTCAGTAATTTTCAAGATATGGACTAATACGTGTATGTGTGACGGCCTGGCTTATTGATAAGAGCTACGGGTGTAGTGTCAAAGGGAAAACATCTCAAAACCTTGGTCAAATACTAGTGCAAAAACTAAAAATTACGAAATAAAAAGTAATTTAAAAAAATTAAACCGACTTCAAAAAGAAATTAACTCAAAATTATGAAATAACTTTAATTTCGGAAGTCGGTGGCATAAAACTAAAATACAGATCCCAAGACACCGACTTCCGAAATTAAAGTTATTTCATAATTTTGAGTTAATTTCTTTTTGAAGTCGGTTTAATTTTTTTAAATTACTTTTTTTTTAAATTACTTTTTATTTCGTAATCTTTAGTTGCTCCATAATATATGTTCGAAAAATGTGTGATACAAACACGGAGTAGAAAAAACGAGGATACAAAGCTTGAATAAATAATGCCTACAAAATGAGGCAGCCATCACTCGTTAATGTAGGTTATCGTATTACATAACGAACGTATTCTAGCTAGATATACACTGAGCAATTAACACAATAACTTTTGATTAGGTAGCCTTGCCGAGGTCGGTTCGTGGATGGGTGACCATCCATTACACATCGAGACCGAGACCATAGACATGGATGATTTGGTCCCGCGCAGAGGATGAATGAAAGGCGACTTACAAAAGGTATTTACGAGGCCTAAACGCCTTAGAAGGACATAATTATTCGTGACTAGCTTTCGCCCGCGGCTTCGTCCGCAAGGTATGTCGATAAAAACTATCCTATGTCCTTCTCCGGGATGCAATCTATCTCTGCCAAATTTTATCGAAATCCGTTTATTGGTTTAGCCGTGAAAAGCTAACATACAGACAGACAGAGTTACTTTCGAATTTATAATATTAGTATGGATGCACATCAGAAAGGTCAGATGTGTAGAACTCGCAATGCGCGCGTGCGAATTTAGGAGCTCAAAAGGAGTATCATGTAAAGATCATAGAAATGTAAAAAACAGTATAGCTATGGTAAAGATCGTAGCAGCCGGTCGATTCTGTAAAAATCTCACCGTGAAAACTTCCGGTCGATTCTGTAAAAATCTCACCGTGAAAACTTCCGGTCGATTCTGTAAAAATCTCACCGTGAAAACTTAGGTGAAGTGAGTTTGTTTTTGCTAGGAATTGACAATATTGACAGTTCACTCCACGCTCACTTCACCTAAGTTTTCACGGTAAGATTTTTACAGAATAGCACCACTTGCGTGGAGTGAGCTGTCAGTGTCATCCCACTGATGCTAGGGATTGAACAAGCAAACATTTACAATCATAATCGAGATTTTAATAATATTTTTTATGCTGATTCCATTGATCATTTTATATATTTCAGTTGTCAAAACATTACTATTTTGTGGGGTTTAAAAAAAAAAGAATTAGCAAAAAAATATTATTAAAATCTCGATTGATGATCGATGATTGTAAATTTATGCTTGGTCAATCCCTATTACACTGATAGCTCACTCCCCGCTCACTTCACCTAAGTTTTCACGGTGAGGTGGTTACAGAATCGTACTGCAGGACGTTGACACAATGAACGAAAACGCGCGAAATGAACGCAAGATTGGCGGGATTAGCTATGGAATTGACGTGGTTTCGAAGTAAGGAATCATTGAGTGGTCATAGTGAATTAGGGCCCAGTCGTATTTGTTGACCCCCATAGAAAGATGGCGTGAGTATATGTTTATAAGTATAGTATGTATTCTGACAAACGTTATAAAACTGGCCAAGTGTACCGTCCACAAGGCAAAAACGCCGGAAAAAAACACGTTTGTTGTATGGGAACCCCCTTAAATATTTATTTTATTCTGTTTTTATTATTTGTTGTTATAGCGGCAACAGAAATACATCATTGGTGAAAATTTCAACTGTCTATCTATTACGGTTCATGAGATACAGCGTGGTGACAGACAGACGGACAGTGGTGTCTTAGTAATAAGGTCCCGTTTTTACCCTTTGGGTACGGAACCCTAAAATAATTGACACAGCTAGAAGGCGTCGCTGCAGACCCCGTAGAAAATGGCGGGACGAGCTGGACAAAATAAACGACCAGTGGTCCACTTTAGCCCTGGATCCAAAGAGCTGGAAGTCATGGGGAGAGGCCTTGGCCCAGCAGTGGAATGATGCAGACTTACGGTAACCAGTAAGTTTTACAGCACTACCAAAGCAACAACTAAGATTAAAGGCAACCGCACAATTACTGCCTTTTTAAGTTACGTAAGCTACGTCTGGGCCGCCGGTTGTTGGGGGTCCCCCCACAGCACTTACGTCCTCGTCGTGATCCCCGGGCAACGCCGTGTCTGACCACCGTAACGGAGTGGCAGACCGGCGGCAAAAGTGTGCTGTGACTTGCAGACAAAAGGTGGACGACTGCAAGGATGCCGAAAAAACTAAGGCGAGACGCCTCCGGGCGGTTTTTATCAGAAAGTCCCTCCCAGGACGATCCAAACGGCCCTTCTCAGGGCCTACGCAGTGGCCCTTACCAGGGCCAATCTACCGGCCCCTCTAAGGGCCACGCCGAAGCTGGCCGCGCATCATCCGCGGCCAGCTTATCCAGCCTGCGGGCGGAGTTTTCGGACTCCGACGAGTCCGTCATGGACACGTCGGCGGCCGAAAACGACCGCCTCCAGCGGAAGCGGGCCTACCTGAGGCTCGGGTCCGGGGGCTCCTCGGAGTCGGTGGGCAAGTCGGGGAGGAAGGCGAAGTCAAAAAAGGCTTCGAGTCCTGCTTCGACTCCCACCCACGATGTGGGCCTGGTGGACGCCGAGCGTCAATTAGGCTTGGCAAGGAGGGAGCAGCTCCAGCAGGACCTGGAGGAGAAGGTCGCTGCCAGGGAGCGGCAGGCGCGGGCCGCCAGGTCGAGGGCTGGCTATGGCACGTCTACAGTGCTGTACGCCGACCACTCCCTGGCGGAGCTGGAGCGCATGGCGCTCCAGGACAAGGAGGAGGTACTGGAGGTCGCCTCCAAGTCCTCGAACTTGAAGGGGACCTTCCAGAAGGCCCTCAAATGCCGGGCTGTGAGCATGCACGGCATTGTCCTGGAGCTGATGCAGCGCACAGCCACGGACGAGACGCGGCAGCTGCAGGCGAAGGTAGATCGCCTGCAGCTGGAGGTCAGCCAGCTGCACCAGAAGCTGGCTGAGGCCACGGCCCGGCACGCCCAACCTGCGCCTGCCCCTGCCCCTGGTCTGGCAGACGGAGGCTCCTCCTCCCCTGGCAGCCTCGTGGAAATAATCCGCGGGGTTGTCATGGAGGAGAGGGCCTTCATCAGGGGCTGCTTCGCGGGCATTGAGGACCGGCTCTTGCCGGAAAAGCGGCTCCGCCCGCCGTTAGCGGCGGATAAGAGTCCGCCACCGACGGAGCCGGTGCCTGTGCCTGCGCAGCCTGCGGGAGACCTGCGATCGGGTGCTCAGACCCAGGCCTCGAAGCCCTCCAAGGGCAAAGGGAAGGGCAAGAGGAGCACTGTGGCCCCTCAAACCCCCACCACAAGCGCGGAGGGAGCGTCTGCCACTCCGGCAGCCCCCCAGAACACGCAGCGGGAGGACGCCATGCTTCCCTCCACCACGCCGTCCAACCAGGCGTGGACGGAGGTGGGCAGGGGGAGAAAGGCCAAAAAGCCCAAGCCCGCTGCGACTGCTTCGGCAGCCCAGAAGGCTCCGGTGGGAGGGAGGAAGTTGGTTCCTCCCAAAACTGCGGCGGTAGTGGTGACCATCACCCCGGAGGCCGCGGAGCGGGGCGAAACGTACGAGTCCGTCCTAAGACGGGCTCGTGCTAACGCGGATCCCTCCCGGCTGGGGATCGGCAACATTACGTGCCGCCGCACCCAGGCCGGAGCCCGAATTTTTGAGTTCGGGGGGGAGCAGCGCGGTGCAAACGCGGACCTCTTTGCAAAAAAGTTGCAAGAGGTCATCGCGGATGTGGCGACGGTCGCCAGACCAGTGAAGACCGCATCCTTGGAGGTGATCGATATGGACGATTCGGTCACCAAAGAGGATGTGGTGGCGGCCGTCGCCGCTGCGGGAGGCTGCAGCGCTAGCGCGGTGAAGGGGGGAGCCATCAGGCCCGGTCGCCGCGGCATGGGCGTCATCCGCGTCGAGTGCCCAGTCGCCGCGGCGGCGGCCGCCCTTAAAGCGACCAAGGGACGGCTGCTCGTGGGCTTCAGCTCGGCTGTGGTCCGGCCGCTTGAGGACAAGCCTGCGCGGTGCTTCAAGTGCTTCGCGCCGGGCCACACCCGATCTACGTGTCCCTCCAAGTCCGACTGGGGAGAGTCTTGCTTCCAGTGCGGACAGGAGGGACACAGGAGTGCCACTTGCAGCGCCGCCACGCCACACTGCCCGGCGTGTGCTGCCAGTAGCCGCCCCGCGGGGCACAGGATGGGGGGCAGGAGTTGCCAGCCGCCCACGAGGAAGGGCATAGTGCCGGCGCAGGTTCGCCCTGCCACCGCCACCGCCGTTGTCGCCGCCGCTGTAACTCCAGCTCCAGCGGCGGTAGCTGAGGAGGGGGGTGCGATGTCGGAATAATGGTTTCCAATCATCGCATCCTCCAGGCGAACACCAACCACTGCAGAGCGGCCCAGGACCTGCTGGTGCAGGCCATGGCTGAGTGGTTGGTGAACGTAGCGGTGGTCGCCGAGCCCTACTCGATCCCCGGCAGTTGGCTGGGTGACGAGGACGGCTTGGTGGCACTAGCGGCGCGGTCCTCCACAGACTCCCCTCCCCTCTCGCTATTAGAGAGGGGACCGGGATACGTGGCCGCCGCGTGGGGAGAGGTAGCCCTCGTGGGCGTTTATTTCTCCCCAAACCGCCCTCTCCAGGACTTCGAGAACTATCTCGGAGTCCTGGCCGCAGTGGTCGGCAGGGCGGCGCCGCGTCAGGTCTCCGTATTGGGAGACCTGAATGCCAAGTCGGTGACCTGGGGCAACCCAGTCACCGACCCTCGCGGGCGGGCGGTGGAGATGTGGGCAGCCTTCTCTGGGCTCTCCCTCCTCAACAGAGGGAACGTCCAGACATGCGTGCGGCGGCGGGGTGGCTCGATAGTGGACGTCACTTTTGCCACCCCTGCGTTGGCCGCGCGCGTGCTGAACTGGCGGGTGGATCTGGTGGAGACCATGTCGGACCACCGCTACGTGCGGTTCGACATCTCCACTGGTGGCCCCGGAGAGACGCGGCCCCCCTCGGGGCGGTCAGCGTTTCCACGGTGGGCTCTCACCCGCCTGGACAGGGAGGCGGCGGCGGAGGCGGCGTTTATCCAGGACTGGTTTTCGCCGCCTTCCGCTGGCCTGGACGTGGACACCGTGGCGAGACACCTGAGGGAGTCTCTGACCGAGGTGTGCAATTCTAGCATGCCTCGGTCAGGCCGACCGCTGCCCAATCGGGCGGTGTACTGGTGGTCGGTGGAGCTGGAGGGGCTTCGAGCGGCGTGCGTGGGGGCCAGGAGGGCCTACGCGCGGAGCCGGCGGCGGCGTCGACGAGACCACGCCCACGAGGACCACCTCTATGAGGTGTACATAGAGGCAAAACTGGTCCTCGAGCGGGCCATCGCCGACGCCAGGGACTCGGCGAGAGCGGAGATGCTGGAGGGTCTCGACAACGATCCCTACGGGAGGCCATACAGGGTGGCGCGCAACAAGCTGCGCCCCTTTGGTCCCCCGGTGGCCGAGACCCTGGAGCCCTCTTTCCTGGATGGGGTGGTTCAGTCCCTGTTCCCGTGCAGGGACAACTTCACCCCACCAGTGATGGACCCTCCGCGGGGGATGGCTCCGCCAGCTGAGGAGGAAGAGGAGGCCCCTCCTGTCACGGAGTCGGAACTCAGCGCGGCGATTGTGCACATCCGCGCCAAGAAGACGGCTCCGGGCCCCGACGGTGTCCCGGCGAGGGTGGTGGCAATTGCCGCCACCCAAATGGAGGAGCGGTTTCGGGACCTCTTTAGCTCATGTCTTGCGTCTGGGAGGTTCCCGAAGCCGTGGAAGGAGGGGCAGTTGTGCCTTCTTCGCAAGGAGGGCCGCCCTGCAGACTCGCCCTCGGCATACCGACCCATCGTCCTGCTCGATGAGGTCGGCAAAATGTTCGAGGGGATAATCGCTGCCCGCCTAAAGAGCCACCTGCGGAATGTGGGGCCGGATTTGTCGGACGCTCAGTTTGGTTTTCGGGCTGAGCGTTCCACAGTGGACGCGCTGGCCCGCCTTAAGGGCCAGGTGAAGGAGGCGATGGAGGTGGGGGACGGATTGTTGGCGGTGTCATTCGACATAGCCAACGCCTTCAACTCTGTTCCCCACAGCACCATCCTAGAGGCGCTCCGATTCCACGGGGTGCCTCTATACATGCGGCGTCTACTGGCCAGCTACCTGGAGGATCGGGCGATCGTCCTCGTGAACAGGGCTGGCCAAGTCCGGCGGTACGCAGTCGAGGCCGGCGTTCCACAGGGGTCAGTCGTGGGACCTCTCCTCTGGAACGTCGGCTACGACTGGCTCTTGCGGGGAACTCTCCTCCGAGGCACGAGTGTCGTCTGCTACGCGGATGACACTCTCCTCACTGCCCGGGGGGAGAGTTTCAGGGAGGCGGCCAACTTGGCCTCGGCGGGCGGATCCTTGGTCGCAGGGAGGATCCGTCGCCTAGGATTGACGGTGGCGCTGCACAAGACCGAGGCCGTGTTCTTCCACGGGGCTCGGCAGCGCCAACCACCAGACGCCCACATCTTCGTGGAGGGCGTCCGAATCGAGGTCAAGGCCCAGATGAAATATCTGGGCCTTGTACTCGACAGCAGGTGGCGTTTCGGCCCGCATTTTAGCGGGCTATCGACGCGCCTGCTGAAGACTGCGGGCGCCCTCTCGTGGCTGCTCCCCAACTTGGGGGGGCCCAGCGTGAGATGCCGGCAACTCTACGCCGGCATCTTGAGGAGTATGGCCCTTTACGGGGCCCCTATCTGGGAGGACTCCCTCCACAGGAGGGAGAACGCCGCCGCATTGCGGGCCCCCCAAAGGGTCATAGCCCAGCGGGCGGCGAGGGCCTACCGCACGGTCGGCTTCTCCGCGGCATGTGCTCTGGCCGGCACCCCGCCTTGGGAACTCGAGGCGTGGGTGCTCGCCAGAGTATATGAATGGACGGCGGGGCGAAGGGCGAGAGGAGAACGCCCAGCCCCGGAAGAGCGGGAGGCCGTCCGGCGGGAGGCAAAGGACGCCATAGTCGTCCACTGGACGCGGGACCTCGCCGCCGCAGCCTTCGGCCGCCGAACCCTCGACGCGATTGGGCCGGTCCTGCGAGACTGGCTCGAGCGGTCGCACGGGTTCCTCTCCTTCCGTCTGGTGCAGGTGCTGTCCGGACACGGTTGCTTCGGATCGTACCTGCACCGTATCGGGCGGGAGGAGACGCCGTCGTGTCACGACTGTGGCGCGGCGGAGGACACGGCGCAGCACACTCTCGAGGTGTGCCCGTCGTGGTCCGAGCCGCGCCGCAGTCTCACCGCGGCGATCGGAACGGACCTCTCGCTCCCCGGCTTGGTCAACGCCATGCTAGGGGATGAGGGGTCCTGGGCGGCAGTCGCCTCCTTCTGCGAACACGTCATGTCCCAGAAGGAGGCGGCGGAGCGCGTGCGGGAGGAAGACCCTCTCGCGGCGCCGCTCCGAAGGCGGAGGAGGGGTCGAAGAAAACGTCAGTATGACAGTCATCTCCGACTCCTCCCAGGTGGAAGCCAGCAGGCGACGGGTGCGGGGGCACCCTCGCCTGTATTGCACAGACTTCCACCAGTGCCGGACGGGAATGGCCAGGTGTTCCCGGCCATTCCCGTAGCCCCCCAGACGGGGGGACATGCGGGGCCCGCCAGTTAGGCGGGCATGCGCCGGGGGGGTTGTGGATGCAAAGGCTGAGCCGGATTCCCATGACCTCCCCATCAAGGCGATGAGGGAACACCGCTGAGTTTTAGTGGGTATACTGCCACCCTGGCAGGGAGTCCCACATACTCCGTCTCTTCCCCCGACGAGCGGAGATGCGTAACGTCATTTCTCAGCGAAAAAAAAAAAAAAAAAAAAAAAAAAAAAAAAAAAAAAAAAAAAAAAAAAAAAAAAAAAAATGGGCCGCCGGTTGTTGAAACTTGTTATATAATAATGCAATGACACAGAATAAATAGGATGTTGCCATAAACTAACATACATACAACTAGTACAGCTTACAGAGGGTTAACGAAAGACAGACAGCCTAGCCAATTCGAAAGGTAGACACCGTAAAACACGTAGTTTTTTGTCGTATATTTATAGGCGTATTGGTATTGGTACATATTACAAACCAGAGAAAAAATTGTGTATTGTCAAATGTTCAAAAAATAAAACGGGCCAAGTGCGAGTCGGACTCGCACACGAAGGGTTCCGTACCACAAGGCAAAAACGCAGAAAAAAACACGTTTGTTGTATGGCAGCCATTTTATTTTGTTTTTAGTATTTGTTGTTATAGCGACAACAGAAATACAAAATTTGTGAAAATTTCAACTGTCTAGCTATCGCGGTTCTTGAGATACAGCCTGGTGACAGACAGACGGACGGACGGACAGCGAAGTCTTAGTAATAGGGTTCCGTTTTTACCCTTTGGGTACGGAACCCTAAAAAGACTCAATCAAAAATATTTCTTTAATAAAATAGTATCGTAATAAAACAATCGTAAAACAGAGTTAAGGCTCCTTCAAACAGGCGCGACACGCGATAAAATCGAGCGCGACATAAAAGCACCGCAAGTCGCGCAACGAGCGGTGCATTTGTGTCGTGCGCGCCTTTAAAAAAAATATTTTTCACCGCATAATTTACACAATATTTACGTTCTTAGCGTAGTTTGCGTGATCGCTGTGTATCTAAATTATTTGCCTTGTTATATAGTTTAATTAGCACTTTATTGAGCTGCAAGGTTATTTGTAGTAGCGGCGTTATACCAGGTGCTGTGAAGTGGGAGGAAACCACTATGATGTTGGATGTGCGACGTCATCTCGTACCATCACATACGAGTACGTAACTACGACTGACGTATCCCACATCGCGATATATCAGAATATTCCGCGCGAAAAAAAAAATCTAAAATTTTATTTCACATAAACCTACATGTGCACGAACGTCAGAAACTAGGTGCACGGTTCCAATAGATCGTTTCCTATGGAAAAGATCCGGCAAGAAACTCCAAGGTTACTGTTTTAAAAATAATTGGCTTTTAAAATATTTTCTAGGCACGTAATTGTATCTGTCACTCTTTCAATTCCATAATCGATCGGCTTCGATAAGCGCGTGTGAAACTGCGCTAATAAATGACTGCGCTTGAGTCTCTGAGACTGGGCCACTGATCGTTTGTTTTGCTCAGCTCGTCCCACCATCGTCTACGGGATCTGCCGCTGCCGGGTCAGCGGGATTGTCCGAAAGGGTTACCGCCCGGAACATAAAGGGCTAAGGAAGGAACACAGGTGGGTTTTAGTCAGTAAGAGTCTGACACTCCCTTCCGCTCCACCCAGAGCGGGACTCATTTGACGATTTACACTAAAAAAAAACGGGTCTGCCGCGACGCCTTCTAGCTTTTTTAAGGCCCACAGCTCATTGGCATCTGTGTTTTGGAGCGCAGTTGTGGTGTTGCGACTTACGAATATGGTCTGTTAATTTGACGCCTATAATTGCGATCCATCGCACGTTGCAAACCTTGAGTTTGGACTTTTGAACGTTTGTCAAAGACTAAGAGATCCGTAGGTTAAAATGGAAAGAATGCACATATCCCTAACTTTTCGCTTGAGAGTCAGAGGGAGATTTCCCTTCATCAGTTCTTTCTTGGACCAGTAGCTACTCTAGGCAAGGAAAAAAAACAAAGTATATGATAAATGATTTTTATTTCTGTAAGTAGTAGTAAAGTATAACTTCAAAGAAACAATTCCAACAATTTGTCACACAAATGTTTCTTACGATTCCGGACAAATAAATAATAAAAAAAATACTACAGATTCCACAATGGTGAGATAAATAGGAAGTGAGATGTATGACCTTGCGTACTCATTTGTTGGCAACACTGACCAGAACAACAGCGCAGTATGTTATGTAATACACAGCACACAGATGGGAATCGGTGCATTATTTTTCTTGGCAACACTGGTTTTTATTTCTTCTAAAATAACTCAAGGCATAACCGAGCGTGATGGGTGTCAGAAACGGATAAGGTTGCCGCATTAAAGTTTTTAATTATAGATAATTGTAAAAACATCTGAAGGCCAATTCCCGTAGTTAAAAACAAAATCTAGTCGCAATCATCTCAGCGACAATCAATGTCTTGAACGTCTTGTCAAAAATGTATGATAACTAGAGGTATTTTTGACAGATTGAGACTGACCTTTTCTTAAAATTACGAGAATTGCTCCACTGTTATTGTAAGATGGATGTTCATTGGAAGATAAACTTGTGTTATCGCCAGATAATTTTATCCGATGAATATTTTGAATTTTTGACAGTTCTTCCATACAAAATCTGTCAAACGTCAATTTTATTCCACAAATAAAAATTATCTGTCGATTGAAAAATCAGGCCTAAATTACGTATTTTTTTAATTTCAGAGTAAATGTAGGGACGATATTGGAAAGACGAATAAGTTGAAAAAAAAATGTTTTTTATCATCAACCTTTTCTACTCTGCTAAAGGCGAATTTCACGACACTTTTATACCTAGAATAAGTCTTAGGTAGGTACTGAGAAAAATCCTAAATTTTGTAAATTTTTCCGTACTAGAACTGTCGGACGTCAATTTTATTCCATAAATAAAAAATATCCGACTTTGGTAAAATCAGCCCTAAGAGATATTGAAATTAAAGAGGGAAAAAAGGTAAACTTAAAAAAAAATACCTATATATTAAAGTCCAAAAAAAAAAGTCCAATCTAATAAGGGGAGAGCCTTTTGCTGTCAACCAGGCATAAATCCAGACTCTGGGCTGCTACTGAGAAATTCCAAATTAATGGAAAAACAACACTTTGTCCAACCTGAGAATCAAAACCAGCCGGTCGATTCTGTAAAAATCTCACCGTGAAAACTTAGATGATGTGAGTTTGATTTTGCTAGGAATTGACACTATTGACAGCTCACTCCACGCTCACTTCACCTAAATTTTCACGGTGAGATGGTTACAGAATCGCACTGCAGCCGGTCGATTCTGTTATATTTAATCTGTGCATTGAAATAATATATTATGTTTATCTATGTGTAAAATAAATGAATGTTCAGTTGTTGAAAAAACTCTGCTGCGTTTTATTAGGTTATGGGCCCAGATCCTTAAATAATTCGCTAAAGTCGTTAGTTTTTCCTAAATACCATTACCTTATCGTGGATTATCTGTATTTTGTTATTGTGTTC
This sequence comes from Oligia fasciuncula, assembly GCA_963082905.1. Classification (NCBI taxonomy): domain Eukaryota; kingdom Metazoa; phylum Arthropoda; class Insecta; order Lepidoptera; family Noctuidae; genus Oligia; species Oligia fasciuncula. Next base: position 16,238,174 of record OY720396.1, on the reverse strand, counting down.
AAATAAAGACAATCAAAGAGTGATTTAATAATTTTGCAGTTCTACTAACATTGTGTTGTACTGAGATTTAAAAAATGGCCGGTAGTTACATTGTAAATGTGCCTAAACTGAAGGGTAGAGAAAACTACGATCAGTGGGCGTTTGCAGCTGAAAACTTTCTCATTCTCGATGGCGTCGATATAACCAAAGAATTAACAGCGGAGGAAGCTACTTCAACGGAAGAAAAAAAGGCAAAAGCGAAGCTGATAATGACCATCGACTCGTCGTTATATGTTCATATTAAGAATGAGAAAACGGCTCGAGACATATGGAAGCGCCTGAAAGCACTCTTCGACGATTCTGGCTTCACAAGGCGTATTAGTTTGTTGCGTCAGCTTATTTCTATCAGACTAGAAGACAGTGAATCGATGACGGCGTATGTAACCCAGATGGTAGATACAGCACAAAAATTGAAAGGAACAGGCTTCCTAATCACGGATGAGTGGATTGGTTCATTGTTGTTGGCGGGATTAACGGAAAAATTTGCGCCAATGATTATGGCCATAGAGCATTCCGGCATGGTGATAAGTACGGACGCCATTAAAGCAAAATTATTGGATATGCAATCGGATGTTGGTAACACTGAAGGAGCACTTTTATCTAAAAGTTGGCATCAAAGACAAAAAGGTTTTACTAACAAAAGGAACACAAACATGACAGAAGAGTCTAGGTCAAAACTGACAACTTCAAATCCAAAGTCAACAAAAACAGTTCGTTGTTATAAGTGTAAACAACTTGGACATTATATGAATAAATGCCCTCAGAATAGTCAAAATAGATCAGATAACGCATTCAGCGCTACTTTCTTGAATCCTGAAAATCGATTTCAAGAATCGGATTGGTATATTGACTCGGGAGCAAGTTCACATATGGTTGTTGACAAAAGATGTTTGGAAAATGTTTCACTCAGCCACAAGGTAAAGAGTATCGTAGTCGCCAACAAACAGACAGTACCCGTGTTGTGCGCAGGAAATACTAGAATAACGACAGTGGTCAACAACTCAGAATTCGATATAACTGTGAAGGATGTTTTGTGTATACCCAATCTAACTACCAATCTGCTTTCAGTTAGTCAGCTTCTTCGGAATGGCAATAAAGTTAATTTTGAGAAACATGTTTGCTATATACGAAATCGGCATAATGAACTGGTGGGAAAAGCAGAACTAGTAAATGGAGTTTATAGATTAAACATCAAGTCAGAGTTGTTTGCAGGCTCAGCGACAGCTACGACTAGTGTGATGTGGCATCGTAGGTTGGGACACATAAACAGCAAAGACCTTAACACTATGAGAAGTGGTGTGGTTAATGGCATCGATTTCTCTGACAGAGCAGTGATTGATAAATCCAAGTGCATCACATGTTGTGAAGGAAAACAAGTGAGACTGCCTTTTTCACACAAAGGTACCAGGTGTGAAAATGTGCTTGAAGTGGTTCATGCAGATGTCTGTGGACCCATGGAGCAAGTCTCAATTGGATCATCGCGTTACTTTTTGCTCTTTGTCGACGATTTTAGTCGAATGGCTTTCGTCTATTTCCTCAAGGTCAAAAGTGAGGTCTATAATTACCTGAAGGAGTTTAAAGCTTCAGTCGAAAAACAAACTGGCAAAAGTTTAAAGGTATTGAGAACGGATAACGGAGGCGAATTTTGCTCTTCTGAGGTTGAAAGTTTTTTGAAAAGGGGTGGAATAGTTCACCAGAAAACTAACCCTTACACCCCAGAGCAAAATGGGATGTGTGAACGTTTAAACCGAACAGTGGTGGAAAGAGCTAGGTGTATGCTGTTTGACGCTAAACTTGGGAAACGTTTCTGGGCAGAAGCTGTGAATACTGCTGTATATCTGCGAAACAGGACTTTAGCATCTGGTCTAACAAAAACACCATATGAACTCTGGACGGGCAAGAAGCCAGACGTTAGCCATCTTCGGGTTTTTGGGAGCACTGCTATGGTTCACATTCCAAAAATAAAAACAGCAAAGTGGGATAAGAAGGCACAAACTCATATTTTTGTGGGTTATGAGAATAATGTAAAAGGTTACAGATTATATAATCCCAAGACAAATAAGATCATCACCAGCCGAGATGTTATTATAATGGAAGATACTCATAACAATCCAGATGTGATCCAAGCTGAAATTATGGATGAACAGGATGTTAATACCACAGAGGAAGAAGAAACTGTTATAAACACTTCGGATGCGACATACATACCAGATGAAACTGAAAGTAGCAGTTCTTCATTGTCTGACGAATTCTACAATACTGTCAGTGAAACAGAATTACAATCCACACCTGAAGAACCTACTGTTTCAGGTAAACGTCAGAGAAAGAAACCTGATAGATTTCGATTTAGTACCATCTGTGTAGAAAGTGTTGGTGATGAAAATTTAACTTATGAAGATGTCATGAATGGGACAGAACGTGAAAAATGGTGTAAAGCAATGGAGGAAGAGTTGCAGTCATTTCGTGAGTGCGATGCATGGGAAGTGGTGGACAAACCAGAAAGCGGAACAATAGTGCAGTGTAAATGGGTTTACAAAAAGAAGGTAAATAGTGATAATGAAGTGCGATATCGTGCGCGTTTGGTCGCGAAGGGATTCACGCAAAAACAAGATATGCCTGCTGATATTCTTACAAAAAGTTTGTCAAGTGTTAGGCATTATAAATTTCTCTTGATACTGGGTTTAGTTAAGCTTTGAATAGATATAATAACAAAGGCTAAGGCTATTTTTATTTCAATGAGTGGTGGTGTTATATTTAATCTGTGCATTGAAATAATATATTATGTTTATCTATGTGTAAAATAAATGAATGTTCAGTTGTTGAAAAAACTCTGCTGCGTTTTATTAGATTCTGTAAAAATCTCACCGTGAAAACTTAAGTGAAGTGAGTTTGTTTTTGCTAGGAATTGACACTATTGACAGCTCACTCCATGCTCACTTCACCTAAGTTTTCACGGTAAGATTTTTACAGAATGACCCAATTTTTAGCAGCAGCGCTTGCCACCACTAGGACAACGAGGCAGTCACACTCGTTTCAAAATTTATTTTCAAAAATCGTAAATTCGTAAGACATTTTTAAATTAACCTTTAATAGTCTATTGAAATCCTAGTCTCCAATTGGTGCTTCTTCCATTTAAACGAATATCAACTTTATTTTTAGTGTAAATTGGATTGATTTCAGAATTACCGGTAAGTCGGTCGGTACTATAGAAAAAGTCATTAAAATGTTTGAAGTTGCAGTGGAAACTGAACTTTAGTTGTGATTATTAAAGTGGTTTTTACAAAAATACATATTTGTTTAGATATTTGGAAACCAAATTGCAAACGAAATATAGTAGTAGGTGTTACATATTTATATATGCTCAAAATAGATGAGGGTAGTACCTAAGGATGATTGATTGCTGTTTACTGGGACACTGGCAATATTCAAGACGTGAATTAGGGTAACGTTCAAGGACTCATAAGCTAAATAGGCTATCCCCTAAATTGCCTTCAGCTTTAGCCAACTTGGTAATGGTAACCAATATTTGTAAAGCCATTTTTCATGCATGCTGCATAATCAGCCTATAATGTTCCCACTGCTGGGACACAGGCCTCCGCTCTGTTAGAGGGAGTGGGCCGCAATCCACCACGCGTGCCCAGTGTGGATTGGCGGATGTCACATGTCTTCGATTTTTTGGTTCTAGGACATGCCGGTTTCCTCACAATGTTTTCCTTCGCCGTTTTGAAAGCCTTAGGAACCGAGAAAAAAGAAAAAAAAAGTCGGAAAGATCACTAAGTCAAAACGAAGTAAGTAAGAGCGCTCTTACTTTATACTTCGTTTTCGTTTTTAAGGTTCCGTACCTAAAGGATGAAAACGGGACCCTATTACTAAGACTCCACTGTCCGTCTGTCTGTCTGTCACCAGGCTGTATCTCATGAACCGTGATAGCTAGACAGTTGAAATTTTCACAGATGATGTATTTCTGTTGCCGCTATAACAATAAATACCTACTAAAAACAGAATAGGTAAAATAAATATCTCAAATACAACAAACGTGTTTTTTTTTCGGCGTTTTTGCCTTGTGGTACGGAACCCTTCGTGTGCGAGTCCCACTCGCACTTGGCCAGTTTTTTTTCCCGCGTGGGCAGGCGATGCGATGCGACGGGTGGTGACCAGAAAAGAACACGCGGGCCATAAGCTAGTCTATAAGATATCGTTGATTCAATTAAATTACAAAATTCAGTTCTAAGAGAATTCATTTAAAAAGTTTATCTGGATCCATTTAGGGGTGCTTAACGGGTCATAATTCACGATTGGGGAGCCACGAGCACCCCCGATACAATAAAGAGCCCCCTCGGGTGCTACAACAAGGTTCAATGGAAATATTTCTTTATACAGATGTTTAGGGTTCGCCTGTTATTCGTTTGCTTTTGAATTATTATTAACTTCCATTTTATTCGCAGTTACATTTTGAACTAGCTGTTCCCTGCGACTTTGTCTGCGTGTATTTTGTATTTTGTTATACAAAATATCTAGGATGAAAAGATGCTGATGTCCTGCTCTTGGTCCCAGACCTACCTGTCTAATTTCATGCCGATCGTTGCTAGGGATAGGTGTTAAAAGGCAACAGACACGAGTTATTTTCGCATTTTGTAATGTTACTAAGTTTCTATACTCTGTAGCGGTATCAACAACGCGTCATACTGACGTCACGCAAATTCTGCATCGCGCAAGCAGAGTTTACTGCGCAATTAGCATAGATACAACGGCCCGGCCCGACATGAATCATTGGGCAGTTGCCCGCCAGACACAACACCCGTCTGGTCGGAGGATCCTCCCTTTTCATAGAGTATGAGTGAACTTTACACCCTGTTCCTCATACCTTTATAACTCCATTTGAAATAATAAACCTTTTTTACAGTGCGTTCAACCGATTTTGAATTCTATTGCGTTGGAGGCATGACAAATGGCAGCTGCAGTAAACAGTTGGTATTGTAACCACTTTATGCCTACGGTATAGAAGTCAACATCGGTTGAACGGACTGTAAAAAAGGTTTATTTAAATGGCTAATCTTATTTCAAACTAGCTTCCGCCCGCGGCTTCGCCCGCGAGGTATGTTGATAAAAACTATCCTATGTCCTTCCCCGGGATGCAACCTATCTCTCTGCCAAATTTTATCGAAATCCGTTCAGTAGTTTATGCGTGAAAAGGTAACATACAGACAGCAGACAGAGTTACTTTCGAATTTAGGATGTTTCTCTACTTCTATTACTGTGGTTGAACAAGCCCTCCAGACCGTATTTCCGCCATGGCTGCCGATCTCAAAGGAGACTAGCCTTCACCTCGGGAGATATCATAGTGCACAAGTTTTCGCAGACACAGATGCACTCTCTCTTCCCTCACTTTCATAGTCCGATGGGATGGCAATCCGACACGACCGGAGAGAGATCAGGCGCAGGACAACCGGCTTAACATGCTTTCCGAGGCACGGGGGTATCACACCGCCAATTTCCAAACTCCGGGCTGTTACTAAGAAATTCCTAAAAGGAAAACCCAAAACACTTTGCCCGACCCGGGAATTGAACCCAGAACCCCACGCTCAGAAGTCGCGCTTGCGGCCACGAGACCAACGGGGAAGTGGACAAAATCTATATATATAAAAGAAAGTCTGTTAGTTACACCACTTATAACTCAAGAACGGCTGAACCGATTTGGCTGAAAATTTGTAGGGAGGACTTTTTTTTTTTTTTTTTTTATAGTAGGAGTAGGGTAGCAGTAGGGTAGGAGTAGGGTAGAAGTAGGGTAGGAGTAGTGTAGGAGTAGTGTAGGAGTAGGGTAGGAGTAGGGTAGGAGTAGTGTAGGAGTAGGGTAGGAGTAAGGTAGGAGTAGGGTAGGGTAGGGGTAGGGTAGAAGTAGGGTAGGAGTAGTGTAGGAGTAGGGTAGTGTAGGAGTAGGGTAGGAGTAGTGTAGGAGTAGGGTAGGAGTAGGGTAGAAGTAGGGTAGGAGTAGTGTAGGAGTAGGGTAGGAGTAGTGTGGGAGTAGGGTAGGAGTTGGGTAGGAGTAGTGTAGGAGCAAAACAACGTTTGCCGGGTCAGCTAGTAATATTTATAAAACCTAAGTGAACATAATAATATTTAAGCTCTTGAAATACTTATCGTTCGTTTCGTATTTCAGCAGTATTCCTGTATATTGACATAGTACTTATCTAGATATTCGGACATAACAAAATTTCCATATCAAATAAGAAAAGCAATTCCACGAACAAGTGTTTGTCTAAGGATTGGTCCACACGCGCAGCTTCCATTTCTGAAGGCCAATTCCCGCAATCAAAATCTCAATCTCAGCTCAGCGACAATCAAAGTCAAAAACGAGGTATTTTTGACAGATTGAGACTGAGATCAGACTGTGAACGTTCTTAAAATTACGAGAATAATAATAATAATAAATTGTTTATTGATCAAGAAGGTACAGATGGTGAGAAAACAAAACTTACACTAGTTACTAGCAAGATATACAAAGTTAGAATTGCCCCTCTGATGTACAGTCACGAGCACTAATATGTCAACACTTGGCAACTTTTAATTGCGATTTATTCGTGAAATAACGAATGCAACGTTGAAATACGACACTTTACACAAACCTACGGGTTCGAAATTACTTTGTTCGTAATAACATAAAATTTCATTCAAAACTGAAGGAGAAAATCGTCTTTGAATAAAGCCAAGTGTATACATACTTATGCTCGTGACTGTACAGGAAACTGTCAAATTTTCACAATCAACTTTGAACCTTACGCTTTAGCGATAAAGTCGAAAATCTATTAAACAAATTTGACAGATTGTAGTAGCTTGATGTGCTGGCTTCTGTACTTATCTTACGATAATAACTTTGTCTACTTACCTACACAGGAGCGACACGTTGTCGACGACAGATGTAACTGCAGCCGTCGACAGCATGCTACTCGTGTATTTGAGCACCGTGCTCAAATACAAGAGCGACACGTTGTCGACGACAGATGTAACTGCAGCCGTCGACAGCATGCTACTCGTGTATTTGAGCACCGTACTCAAATACAAGAGCGACACGTTGTCGACGACAGAGGTAACTGCAGCCGTCGACAGCATGCTGCTCGACTGCTCGTGTATTTGAGCACCGTACTCAAATACACGAGCGACACGTTGTCGACAGCAGACGCCGCCGACGCGTTGCGACGGATGCAGTTAGTTGCCTCTGTCGTCGATGCATCTCGCTCGTGTGTATGAGCACTTTGACCACAATTCTAGTCTATACCTAAGTAATTCATGTAATAAGCGATAAGAAGATGCATTAAGAAGCCTCCTCGTGAAGCGCAGTTTTTTCCGCCAGTTACTCAACTGAACCGAGCGCTCGGCGCATCCTGGGCAGTCACACCCAACACCTTATTTGACTGGCTAATTCTTCCCTTGCGGTGGTAGGGCTAACGCCCGCCTGGTTTGCGACCACTCTCCCACCGGAGTCCCCGGACTCCGGTGGTAAGGTCAAGCAGCCTGCTGTGTTTCGTCGATGCGTGGGAGTTCCAGTGCCTTAGGCATCTTCTGGGCACGCTCGTTCCATCATAGACCTCATCCATCGCTTTCCATCAGGCGTGATCGAGGTCAAGATTTCCAACTGGCAAAATAATTATTGGAACGATCGGGTCGTCTGTACACAGTGTTAAAATCGAATGCGGATAGCCTATGAAATATGCAAATACATTTATAATTCAAGTCGAGAGCTGTACGCGTGGCGCCTCGATGCTAATCCAAAGTTAAGATGGGCTCAAGTGCCTAAATGCAGGCATAATTAACTTTCATGGATCAACTGGCATCATTGCTCGAGATATTCTGGTGGTTTTGAAGATATTCTTATAATTTGTCGGTACATTTTGGAAAAATCAATCTAACTGTTGGGTTCAGCTTCTTGTCTAATCGGATGCAGCTGAATACCAGTATTTTACATGGAGCGACAGCCTATCGTACCTCCACAACCCAGTTACTGGCTAATACAATACCCCTTGGTAAGACTGGTTGTCAGACTGTTAGACTTCTGTCATGGACCACCCGGCCCTAACGCCTGTTAAAGATAATATCTTTAACTTACATATTATGTAAGTAATGAAATGGTATTTTATAGAATAACTAGCTTCTACCCCCGACTTTGTCGGCATGAAATTTCTTGTTCCCCCGACCCACCGCGTCGCATCGCATCGCATGACTTGTTCCCCCGACCCACCGCGTCGCATCGCGTCGCATGACTTGTTCCCGACCCACCGCGTCGCATCGCATCGCATGACTTGTTCCCCGACCCACCGCATCGCATCGCATGACTTGTGCCCCCGACCCACCGCGTCGCATCGCATCGCATGACTTGTTCCCGACCCACCGCGTCGCATCGCATCGCATGACTTGTTCTCGACCCACCGCGTCGCATCGCATCGCATGACTTGTTCCCCGACCCACCGCGTCGCATCGCATCGCATGACTTGTTCCCCCGACCCACCGCGTCGCATCGCATCGCATGACTTCGTTTTCGCTTAGCCTTCTTTCTTTCTTACTTTTTTTTATTTTTGCTCGGCTCCTAAGAGTCCTATCGTGATGTTAAATAGCCTGTAGCCTCAGACCAATAGCCTTCCTCAAGAATTGGGCTATCATTTGAAGCAAAAAAAAACTATGCATTTGAAAAAATATTTTTTCAAATCCGACTGGTAGTTCTGATCAGAACATAAAATGGCGCCATCAATTTTTTTTAATCGGTAGGCGTTCAATCAAACAAACTCTTGAACTTTATTATATCTATACTTATATCGAAGAGAAAATATTTGAAAAGTAAATTACAATCTTCAAAGTAATCTTCAGATATTTTCGCGTGCTATTACATCATAAGGAGCTTATTCTAAAGAACAACAACGTAAATCTAAGTTTACCATATAAATGGCGTACAAAATGCTGTTTACTTTGAGTTTACACATGGTGTAAATCATCTCTAAGTAAAATATTTGATTCATGTTAAGGCCTCTCGCTACGTAAATCAGATGAATCACCAGACAATTCACCTATAACGATGTAATTTTCGTTCATTACTTAACACCTACGCTTTAACTTTCTCTCAAATGAAATTATTATTAGACTAGCTTTCGCCCGCGGTTTCGCTCGCGTGGGATGTCGATAAAAGGTAGCTTTTGTCCTTACCCCAGGGTTCAAAGTAGCCCACATACCAAATTTAATCAAAATCGGTCCAGGCGTTTCGGAGATTAGCGGAACAAACAGACAGGCAGACATTTTTTTTTTTTTTTATAAATACCGTTTAGACTTAAGCATTTAGTAAAAAGCTGTTATTTTGACATTACAAACTGACACTTCAATTTTATTGGTTTTTATAGTACTAGCAGCGCCCCGCGGTTTCACCCACATAAGTGTCGATCCCGTGGGAATATCGGGATAAAAACTATCCTTCCCCGGGATGCAATCTATCTCTATGCCAAATTTTATCGAAATCCGTTCAGTGGTTTAGGCGTGAAAAGGTAACATACAGACAGACAGAGTTACTTTCGAATTTATAATATTAGCAATATTAGTATGGATGCAGGGTCAAATTAAATTAGCTAGCAAAACTCCACAGACAGTACGGCAGGACGGAATTCTATAAATACGTACTTGTTACGTCCGCGAAAGAAAGAAAGAAAATACGTTTACTTGCGGTAAACATGACGCAATAAAGAACATAAACACAAAAAATAAAATAAAAAAGGTAGAGTGAAACATACGTCACATCTACGCAAAACTGCTATTGCTCAGCATTTCGAATTAGATCAACATATAACCTGTTACTGGCCTGCAAATTATAAGAAACGTATGAAAATTTGAATTTCTCGGGCTACCATGTCGCTAAATTCTGACACTGCAAGGCATAGACAAGTAATGAGGTTACGCCTGGCGCATAATGTAAAATGAATTTATTTACTTTTTTTTTATTTGCTAATATTTTACATATTTATTTATATCTGTAACTGCCCGTGACATCACAGCGGGCCCTATCAGAATACCAGCGCTGCGACCTTTATTTTTTTTTAAATGTCGCAGCATCATGCTGAGATAGGAGCCTTTTGGCCTCGTATAGGACTTTGTTTCATTTTCCTTTTGTTACTTTTTTTTTTATAACTTGGATTTTTATTTGACTGTGTTTAGTTTAGTTTGTGATCTTCCTGTACGAGTCGCAATAATTACTTTTTCTTTCAAATTCTTCGGTTTAATGGTTTATCTTTAATTTTTATCTCGGATATTATATGGGGCATTGGATACACGTGTACATTAATTTATCGACATATGTACCTAGCTTTATATGTATACCTAGCTTTATTGCTTGACACAAAATTTTTGTGTGAACGTATTCTAACAAAATATTCTCGAATAATAGAGGATTTTTCCTGGAGATGTTTTTCACAGCGTGTACACTTGGTAACCACCGTAAAGCGCGCGCGTCGTGAAATAAAGATACTGTAGTAACACTCAATCACAATTCCCCGAAGACTCCGGCCGGAGGCGGATGATATATCTTTATCGCCTTATTTATAAAGAAAAACGTCTCCAGCAGAGCTATTCACAACCATCCGACAGGGGCGACAGGCTTCGTATCGAAAATGACACATTTCGATAACCTGATTTGCCTTGCTCCCGACAGCAAACAGCTGTTGGGCGAATAGCGGTCGTCTGTTTGATCTAGGGCTGATTTTTCCATCGCCAAACAAGTTGTATTCGCGTAATAAAAGTGACGTTTGACAGTTTTTGTATTAAATAACTGTCAAAATTTCAACATTATTCCCCGAATTAAGTTATCAGATGATTGAAAAATCAGCCCATAAACTGTCAACATTTTCTGGTTTTGTCACAACTCTAAACTTTAGAGGACTCCTACGATAATATTGATTGATGTTCGATACGGAAGGGTAGCGTACAAGTGGTTGTGAATGCAGGAACAATCTTCTATTATATCTATCTATCTATTCGAGAATCTTTGATACTCACAATACCTTACATTAATTAAAGCGCGGTCACTGTCGGACTGCATAGAAACGAAAGAGAAGCGCGATGACACAACGCAGGTAATTTATTGCAAAATATGAAACAATTATCTATTTACAAAAAAAGTAATTTAAAAAAATTAAACCGACTTCAAAAAGGAATAAACTCAAAATTATGAAATAACTTTAATTTCGGAAGTCGGTGTTTTTGCCACCGACGTACCCTGCCCACTGCCACTTAAGTTTGGCAATTCTTCGGGCTATTTCGGTTACCTTGGTTCTCCTACGGATCTCTTCGTTTCTGATTCGATCACGCAGGGAAACTCCAAGCATAGCCCTCTCCATTGCCCTTTGGGAGCCTTCGTATAAGGCCCTCACAATGGGCCTTAGAAGAAGGCTAAAAGTCACGACCACGTTTCAATGCCATGGACACATAAGAGTGTGGTTTTCCGCATGGAAGACCACCCTAACCCTAGACTAAGTACTTAAATTAAAAGCAAAGGGTTGTTAAAAAGAATGCTCCTGTAAAAAGATGTGAAGAGGGCATTGTTATTTTAAACGGGAAATTGAGCATGACGTCTAGGTAAACTGACTCACGTGTGACAAAAATAAATAACAGATAACATAACGGTTTGTTTCCCCGAAAGGTAGGGCTGAGGCGAACCTGTAGTACACCATTTCGCCAGTTATGTTTAAGTCCCATGTAATAGGAGGCGAGCCTAGTTCCATCAACAGGGCAAAAATCTAGACTGCTTCTACTAAGAAATTCCAGATGCAAAAACTCATTAACAGTTTGCCCGACCGGGGAATTGAACCAAGGACCTCATGCTCAGACCTTAGCAGTCTTATTCCAAAACGCGATCTAAATTTAGTACTGGGATTATCACTAGGTTTAAACCATGACTAAATAAAACGCTATTACAAAATGAAGTTTATCACTAGTTCATGAACTATCTATGGTACTAAAGTTAGTCCGCCGAGACCCCTAGTTTAACCGTGGTTTGACATCGGTACTAATTTATTTTTGAGGTTAGCGTTGATTATTAGTGTGTCTTTTTATTTGCAAATCGTAAAAAAATGGATATTAATATGATTGACTTGATGGATTTGGAAGATTTGGATATACTGGAAACGTCTCGGCGATCTTACAGACATCGTCATCGCGTAAATCCTTTTGATTTAAGTGACGAAGATTTTAAGTATAAATATAGGTTCACAAAACGTTTTGGGGAAAAAATAGTGGATGTTTTACGTCAGGATTTATCCCACGACCCTCGAGGATGCCCACTGAGTCCTGAATTGCAAGTGGTTTGCGCATTACGCAACTGGGCTCGCCATGAAGTAAGTACCCCACCCTTGGCCAATGCTAACATAACATTAGACAAAATCCAAATGATATACTGATATTATTGTTTTATTTGTAGATTCAAGACGATACAGCTGATTTACATGGTGTGTCTCAACCAGTTATCAGCAAAACTTGTAAAAAGGTAGCGGACATTTTGTCAAGGATGTCCCCAAGATTCATAAAAATGCCTACTACTTTAAGTGAACAGGAGAAAACCATAAGGAAATTCCGCAGTATTGCAAATTTTCCTACAGTTATTGGGGCAATAGACTGTACTCACATAAGAGTAAAGAAAGTAAATGCTGATGGAGGTCAGTTATACATTAATAGAAAAGGATTTTCTTCAATCAATGTACAGGTAATTTTTAAACAAATATTTTATGTTGTGATTGTCTTTATATGACCTTTTAGTTTGATCTAATAGTTGTTAACTTGATACAATAGTGAATAATTTATTTGATTATTTTAATTATTTCCAACGTCATATTAAAATAACAGAGAGGAGTGTAAAGTTCAAATATGCTGTCACTTTTCAGGTGGTTTGTGATGCTGACCTGAAAATCATGGACATTGTTACCAGATGGCGTGGAAGTGTACATGACTCCAGAATATTCCGAGAATGTCGATTAAAACAGAGGTTTGAGGCTGGCGCTTTCTCTGGAATATTATTGGGTGACAGTGGCTATCCTTGCACTCCATATTTATTTACACCATTGCGTAACCCCACCACACCACAAGAGGAGAGGTATAACAGCAGCCATATTCGTACCCGGAACACGGTGGAAAGGTGTTTTGGTTTAATGAAGCAACGGTTTCGTTGCCTATTGCGAGGCATGTTTGGGGATATTGAAACAGCAAAAAAAACAATTGTTGCATGTGCTGTCCTCCACAATATTGCCATCGACATGAGGGAAGACCTGTTTCCTGGTGAGGAAGATAACATACGGCAATCTTCATCAAGGGAACCTGTAGTAGAAAGGTATATTCCACCTTCTGTAAGAGGAAATATTAGGAGAAGGCAGTTTATTGAAACACATTTTTTGTGATTTTTTTTTAACTAACTATTTAATAACTTGTATTTTAATTTAATTAATAATCTATTAGTAAGTACATATTTGCAGTAAATAAGTATCTGAAAATAATAATTTCACATAACAGGATATTTACAAATACGTTAATACTTATAATCTAAAGCTGAACACTGGCGAAGGGCGCCGTGCCAGGGAACTGTCTCATGTCTGTAACTGTTATGTGGGATAAATCCTCACATAAAACGTCCACTAATTTTCTGCAAACGATTTGTGAACCTATTTAAAATCTTCCTCACTCAATTCTGTTTACAGGATGACGATGTCTGTTTTATTCTTCAGTGTTGGTGTATTTCTTACTTCCCAATACAGCTATTTCTAGTTCCAATTTTTTTATTTTTAAGTTAGCAATTTTAATGTTAAATTTGTGTTCCACTTCCATCATTTCTAACTGTTTTCTTTTAAAATCTGTATTGCTTTGTACAATTGACTGCCGCGTTTCTTCACTTCTGTAAAATCAAATAGAATAATTAGTAATTTTATTTTTAACATGTACCAGTAATATTAGAGTAATAAATATGTTGTATCCAGGGAAATGCTCTTCCAGTTGACCTATCAAGGCTTTAGGTTGTCTGCCTAATTTTGATAGTGATTGTAAATTATGTTATATCTAAGATTGTTTCATAAAATGTATATGGTATTGCAACACCAACATGTATATGGTATTGCAATACGGTCACCAAAGGAGATAAGTAACCATGGTCGTCGTATAAACCTAGTTGAAGTTTAGGAAGAAACCGATGAATGTTTTTGAATGCAATTTAATGTAATTTAATGTAAAATAAAAAATAAACAGTACATTTATCAAATTACTTTCGTTCCAAAACATCCATGGGTCTCTTTTAGTGACTACACTTGAAGCAAATATTTTTACAATTATATTTAGTCGTAATATATAAGTATATTTATGTGTGTGTAATATATAAGTATATATATACGACGCAGGGAAATTGTATTGTTTACTTGTCCCCCACGGAGAGTATTAATTATTGTAGTAGGTAATTATTTCTATATACATACCCAATTTGCAAGCTCTTTTTTTTCCTTTTTTTTGTAGTGCTTCTTGAGTTAACAGTATCATTGTTCGTTATTATCAACATTCTGGTACTTTCTGTCTCTGTAGTTGGATCGTTGAGTATCGCTAAAACAAAATAAAATATATAACAATCCACAGGTTTTAGCAAATTAAATATGGAAGATATTAAAACGAACTTGTATACCTACATATTGGATTGTAATTATATTATACTGGCTTTTGCCCGCGAAAAGAACGTTAAAATTATCCTACAGGTACATACTGCTGGGATAAAGTCCAATTTAAGTTCCATCCAAATTCGTGTAGCCGTTACGGCGTGACTAGCTGGACTTAAATAACTATTATTTACCTTGCACTTTCTCAAAAGGGTGTTCTGGATTTTCCTCGTGTATTGCATCATATTGTCCAGTTTCTTCAAAACTGGGAGCAGGGTTAGGGTCAGTGAACATTGTTTCTGCAGTTGTAGGCACGGGAACTGGATTCTAAAAGAAATAAATTTACATGTTTTCACACCGACTGCTGTATTTTGTCTACAATTGAATTCGGTATTTTGCACTTTGAAAATAGACAGGTTTGTTATGAATCATGGAAAATTATAAAATGACTTTACAGAATAATGTCATGTACATTACTTCTATAAAGTCATTTTATAATTTTGTTATTCTATAGTAGTCCAGTGTTTTGTGTCCTATGTTATTATTAACGAAATTATTACCTATCATGTATAACCGTAGGACATCATGTTTGATTGTAAATTGCATGCTCTAAAAGCACTTATCAGAGCACATCCTACATAAATAATGTAAAATCAATAAATTTTAATTAAATGCTATGTGAAATGATTATGTTTATGAAGTTTTACTTACCAATGCATCACTATCGTAGTCATTAACTTCAATGACAAAGTCGTGAGGAGCAATCGCCATTATTTTTAAGTCCTCGGGAGAAGGTGATGGTGGTTTGTCGCCACCGCCTGTCTTTGATAAGTCCCTCCTATGGGTAGATAAGTTGGATTTAGCGGACAACTTCATTCTTTTCCAAGCCAACTTTAATTCTCCATCAGATCGACATTTACCCGATATCTCATTAAATCTAAAAATAATAAATACCGATTAATATCACGTAAATAACGAACTTGTACACATAATACAAGCAATAAGTACTTACCTAATCCGTATATTCTTCCACTCTTTAGTTTTCTGCATGTTTACTGAGGTTTTCGTGGACTTATCTTCGATAATATGTGCTGATTCAGCAATAAGCTCACGTAATATTTCCTATAATAATAAGAACATCTGCATTAGGTAGTCGAAATAAGATGAAACAAGGCATTGTTTACGTAATAATAATTTAAAAATTATATTTTACTAACTTTTTCTTCAGTACTCCAGTTTTCACCCCTTTTTTTCTTTTGTTGTTCCATTTTTTAACTAGCCGACGATTTAATCACACACAACAATTCACGAACAAACCAACTAACATACTGTTAGTAACAGAAATACTTACTAAGAATAATATTAATAAATAAGAAGTGCATTTATATATTCAAAAGGACGCAAACATTTACTTTAAATGACGCGGGCTGTCGCCGAATGTAATTCACTTCATTTCACACTAGAGGTGTTTAAAAATATGTCAACTTGATTATAAAAAGCGCGTCAAAAGTACAAGTTGTGCTTGTTCATTATATTGTAACCTAAATAAAGAACAATTTATGACATATTTTTGTAATGATAAATAATTATTTAATCATTTCAAGTGATATTATAATATAAATATTTATAGAAACGGAACGTTGCTTCAAATAAAGCCTGTACGAACGAATGAAAGAATGCCATTTTTGTTTCTTATCTGTGGATATTATTTGAACCATGGATCTTCTTTGGTACTAAAAGATCCTCGGATAGTCTTCGTTTTGTAATCGGAACACACTTTGATACTGGTACTAATTTTAATACCGTCACAAACCTAGACCTTTTAGTCTTGGTTTAAACCAGTACCGGAGCGTTTTTTTGTAATAAGACCGTATAGGAGTTTAGGAGGTATAGTCGACAAGAAAACCACAAATAAAAAAACATACAAGAATAGTGTGGAATGCAATTGAATTTAAAAATGTTCTTTCGAACAGCCGGTCGATTCTGTAAAAATCTCACCGTGAAAACTTAGGTGAAGTGAGTTTGTTTTTGCTAGGAATTGATACTATTGACAGCTCACTTCACGCTCACTTCACCTCAGTTTTCACGGTGAGATTTTTACAGAATAGCACCGCTGCTCTTTAGATACCTATGATTTTAGTTATACGTAGCGAATATTCCCGATCAGTCGCACCTTTTTGTCCACACTGTTGACGATCGGGAAAAAAACGTTTTATTCGTTCACAGTGTTGACGAACGGGAGTTCATTCGATTATTCCCGGTCAGTAACACCACTATCGTTAACACTGTTGACAATCGTGAAAAAAAAGTTCCGTCCGTCCACAGTATGGAGGACAAGGAGGAAATAACGACTCTCGCCGTTTTGATGGTTGCCACGCGTGTGATGCCACGCGCGTGACTGATCGGGAATATTCTCTACCTATGTAGTAAACTATACAGTTTAAACTTAGTCTTTTTATCGTTCATTCGTTTTAATTATGTTTGTAATCTGATAAATACGTTTTTCTTTTTTAATTTCGGCGTTTCCCTTATTGAGTACTTAGTTGATTTTCACTCGTACTAAAAGTGGAAACAAAAAAAAAACGTATAAAATGGCTTCATATTTTCATAACGTTACTTAAATTTTATCAATATTTTCTATTCGTTCACGACTTATCAGCTCTTCAATAAAAATAATATATATATATATAACTAGCTTCCGCCCGCGGCTTCGCCCGCGAGGTATGTCGTTATGATCTATCCTATGTCCATCCCCGGGATGCAATTCATGCAATCTATCTCTCTGCCAAATTTTATCGAAATCCGTTCAGTTGTTTAGGCGTGACAGAGTTACTTTCGAAGTTATAATATTAGTAGGTACCTATGTATGACGGTTTAGATGCAGTAAGTAATAAACGAAAATCGATAAAAATTTGTGGACTTAGATAGTGCAGCCCTTATGTAAACGTTCACCTGTAATTTTTATCGTATCGATAACTCGGTTTTGGGTGAGTCCGATAAGACAGAAGTCGCCAAGGACATATCGATAAAGTTCTTAGACTCGTGATAAGAGCACCATTAGTGTGTTTTGTTAGTAAAACAAATATTATTTGAAATAAAAAGAAATAAGTAAACCAAGTTTCCCATTAAAAAGTAGAACATTCACTTAGATTGGACAAGTGCCGATGTCTAGAATGTAGATCATATTATTAGTCCATCATGATCATGTTAGGCCTGAATCTGATTAATAAGTTACATTAGGTATTACATAATAAATAGGCTGACGTTTACGCTCTAGAGTTTTATTTGGAATGTGGTTTACTAATATTATACTTATTCGGAGACCCAGTCCCAACGGGCGCGACTTACGAGTTGGAGGTCGTGGGTTTGAACCCAGACAGATTACTTACTTTGTGGAATTTATTTCATCGCCACTTTCTCTGAAAACAGTTACGCGAATGGATAGTATGTAGCATAAACTGTATATCTATAAGAGGAAGTCTGAAAGGGCAACGGTGACTGAAAACTTGTGTGGAAATCGGTTGTCATGGGATGGGCATGTGATGCGGAGGAATGAGGAAAATATCGTGAGGAGAATTTTGATAATGAATATTGATGGCTATAAGAGTAAGGAAATACCAAAGAAACGATATATGGACTGTGTGAATGATTATAAGGCTATAAAGGGGGTGACTACGGAGATGATGACTATAGTCCGCGCGGAACCAGTTGGCCGCGCCTTAGGTGGGGGCGGGGGCCCCCACCTAAGACGCGGCCAACTAGTTCCGCGCGGACTATAATAAGAGAAGTATGGAAGAAAAAGACATGTTCCGCCGACCCTAAATAAATTTGGATAAGGCAACAGAATGATTGCACTCAAACTAGCGAAAGAAAACAGCATGACTTAGGACCAAAAATCCGAGGACATGCATGACTGTGATGTAACGTGATGTATCTACCAATCGCTAGGATTTTTTTTTTCTTAGGGGCAACGGTCCGTAGCCAAATCGGCTATGTTTTGAACAAGACAAAAAAGAGCTTACTCGAATTTCAATAACACGAGTACAACAAAGTGAGCATTTTAAAATCAAACCAGCTAATAAGTAATTGGATCCGTCGTGCAAAATAAAAACACATAGGTAAGATAGATTTGACTACTTCATTGTAGCCAGGTCCGATTTTTTGTCAGTGATTTTCTTGCATGCGTTTTTGAGTTTAAGGTGGTTCATAGTTACCTACTAAGTCACATTATTTAAGTTTTAAATGCTATGTATTTCTTTGGTGCGTTGCTTTTTATTAACACTTTGCGGGACACCACTTAACGCCCCTCGATGTAATAATAATAAAACTTCTATTGTGTCTCGTTCCACTGAACGACACTTCTTTCAATGTGTTAGAGTGATGTAATGCATACTAGGTTAGTCCTGAGGGTGAATTGAGCAACACACATAAAATGGCAGTCAATCGCAATCCCTCTCATTTTGACAGTTCAGCCATGTTCATTGCGTTATTTACGTTGTTGAGCAGACGAATTTTTCAAACCTATGAAGCAATGGTTTAGAAACTTCCTTTAAAACCCTCGGATTGTGATTTAAAGTTCGCTCATCATGTCAGGGCAGTGACAACACGGTTTTATGCGTACCAGGAGCATTATCATAGTGCGGCACTAGTTGGCTGCGCCTTAAGCGGTGGGACGGAGGGTCGGGGGCGCTTGCTGTCATTAATCTCATGTGCGTTGCGAACACCAGGCAACCCGCCGCCTCACCCCCGTCCCCAGTTCCCCACCTAAGGCGCGGCCAACTATAGTCCGCGCGGAACTAGTTGGCCGCGCCTTAGGTATGTGAGCGGTGGGTCGGAGGGTCGGGGGCGCTTGCTGTCATTAATTTATGTGCGTTGCGAACACCAGGCAACCCGCCGCCTCACCCCCGTCCCCAGTTCCCCACCTAAGGTGCGGCCAACTATAGTCCGCGCGGAACTAGTTGGCCGCGCCTTAGGTCTGTGGGCGGTGGGACGGAGGGGCGGGGGCGCTTTGTCATTACTCAGTACGTGCGTTGCGAACAATAGGCAACCCCGCCGTCCTCACCCTCGTCCCCACCCAAGGCGCGGTCGACTAGTTCCGTGCGGACTTTAGTTGGCCGCGCCTAATACAGATCACGCTTATCAACACTTGAGGATACTGTGTTATCATCAATTGCTAAACATGCCATGATTATACTAGCGTACACACCCTCACACTCACATCATGCACACGCACTCACCACACCTTTTTTTTTCCGTCGATAAAATTAGGCATAATTTCCCTCATTGAAATGAGGGAAATTATGCTTGGAGTTTCCCTGCGTGATCGAATCAGGAATGAGGAGATCCGCAGGAGAACCAAGGTAACCGACATAGCCCGAAGAATTGCTAAACTTAAGTGGCAATGGGCAGGGCACATTGAACGCAGAACAGATGGCCCATGGGGCCGAAAGGTTCTGGAGTGGCGACCACGTACCGGAAGACGTCGCGTTGGAAGGCCCCCCACAAGGTGAACCGACGACCTTGTGAAGGCCGCAGGAACCCGTTGGATGCGAGAAGCACAGAACCGGTCGAAGCGGAAGTGCTTGGGGGAGGCCTATGTCCAGCAGTGGACGTCTTTCGGCTGAAATGATGATGAATGATCATGCCTAATTTATGTCTTCATTTATGCCAAAATTATGCTCACACTGTATATGTAATGAATGTTCTGTGACAGGAGTGATGAACCTTTTCTAATCCTGAAAAAAATATACCCAGGAGTTAATATCGGTGTCGTGCCTAGAATTGTCATGCCAAACACTATGAGGTTGTTTACAACGTTATGAATGGTTTGGACCGCTGCTTCTTCGATCAACGTAAGTTTGTGTTTTGGTTATATGTTTGGTTTCCCGGTCTATAAATTATACTAATTGTCAGCAAACTAATTAACAATGAGTTGTGGTCAACCGGTAATTAAGTTATGTAGATTTCGATAATGCTGCTGGTATCTAGGATATACAGTACTAGCTTCTGCACGTGACTTTGCCCGCGTGAAATTTCTTGTTGCCCGACCTACCCCGTCGCATCACATCGCCCGTCCGCGCTGTTACTTAATTTTCACTTAAGTTCTTTCTGACTTTTTATGTATTTACTCGGCTCCTAAAGGTCCTAGCGCGATGATAATATAGCCTGTATTTCTTTATTTCTTTTGGCAAACTACGTCGCGCCCATAACTAAAGTATAAAAACTTCAACTCGTAACTAACGAAAAACTGAACTATAACAATGCTTATATGGTTTAATTAAAAATTGCAAAATCTGTGACGTCACACGAATATGACCACCCCTATGAAAGTTGTGTGACGTAATTTATGGATGGCATCTAGACGTGAATCAGGTGAACGGAAGCGCCGGCGCACCCGCGCGTCTAAAATTAACACATTGCCAGTAAAAACCGCGCGGCAACGTAAACAGTTTACATTTAGCTGGCGGTACTTGGCGACAGGAAACCGATTGATATGAACTGTTATTCATTACAAGCCGTGTAGTATAATCAGCCTATAATGTTCCCACTGCTGGGACACAGGCCTCCTCTCAACGAGAGGGAGTGGGCTGTAATAGACCACGCGGGCACAGTGCGGGTTGGTGGATGTCACAATCATGTTTTAAAATGTCAGTTATTAAAAAAAACCGGCCAAGTGCGAGTCGGACTCGCACACGAAGGGTTCTGTACCACAACATAAAACGCCGAAAAAAACGTATATCCCTTTAAATTTTAACTTTATTTTATTTGTGTTATTTGTTGTTAGAGCGGCAACATTAATACATCATCTGGGAAAATTTCAACTGTCTAGCTATCACGGTCCATGAGATACAGCCTGGTGACAGACAGACGGACAGTGGAGTCTTAGTAATAGGGTCCCGTTTTTATCTTTTGGGTACGGAACACACTAAAAATGCTGCTTGATACATTTTGACCGCGTAGGTATTGCATTTTTTATGAAACAGCTGAGGGTTCAGAATCATGTGCTAAATTCGTGGTTACAATTTGCTCGTCGATGGGGACGTCACCCTATATACCTACCTACTCAGCTCTTATAATCCAGAGGAGGTAACTAGCCGTTTGTCTACTCATGTGTTATTACCACAGAATAACTAACAGTACTAACGTAGTATTAGGTACTAAAATATTTTCTAAAATATTTTTTTTTAGACCCATATCCATCCATCCCTCCATCATCAGCCTATAATGTTCCCACTGCTGGGACACAGGCCATATAATTATCTTTATAGTTACTTAGCAGTTTAACTTATATTTAAATAACTTATTAGCTAGTAGGCTAGATTGTAATTTAAACAAAGTATCACCAATATTATGTGTTGTGTATATAGGAAATACGGAACCCTAAAAATTATCTCCTGTCGATTCCTTTGGGAGCTATCAAATAGTAGTTATCCAACAAAGTTCAAGTACGTTATCAAAGGGTGTCAGAGATGAAAGGTCCGACTTCCATCCCTTTCTAACTTAGAAGAGGTCGTAAATACAATCATGCGCATGGGCCACCTGCAAGTAGGGTTACCATCCGTCTGAATTTGTCCGGACATGTTAATTACAAGTCCTTGGCCCCTCGCTTGTCCGGGTTATTTCTCACTTCACACTTTTTCTCAGTTATCCGGACTTTTCGACCAAGGGCTGATTTTTCAATCAACTGATAACTTTATTCGAAGAATAATTTTGAAATTTTGACAATTACATTAAAAAAAACTGTCAAACGTCAGTTTTATTCCTCGAATAAAAGTTATGTGGCAATGGAAAAAGTAGCCCTTAATAAACAAATAAATAAGTAATTCATTTATTTTCAGGTAATTAATACCCATAGGTAAACATAAATTAACAATCAATTTTTATCATAATAAATCAAAATGAACCAAAAAACAAAACAGATCCTGTCATCACTTCATCAGTCTAAAATTCAAATTAGAAAAAAAAAAATGAATTTGATTTCTTTAGAAAAAAAAAAAAAAATCATGACCTCTGCCTAGATGTTTCCCAACTATATTACACACTAACCAGACTGCTTCCAGACTAACTGGATGTAGCTGAATACCAGTGTTTTACATGGAACCTTCCCGACCAAAAAATTAAATACGTAATCGTACGTAATCAGCCTATAACGTTCCCACTGCTGGGACCTTCGATCAATATATTGATCCTGACCCTACGTGCAAAGGAAAGGAAAGCACGGTCCCGGCATTCCCGGCTGTCATTCGTGGATCTTTGACAGTCGTTACGGGTAGTCAGAAGCCCGAAAGTCTGACAACCGACTGGTTGTCAGACTTTCGGGCTTCACGTGCTTTCCTTTCCTTTACCAAGGGGTGTCGTATTATCCAGTAACTGGGTTGTGGAGATCAGTTAGGCAGGCGCTCCATGTAAAATACTGGTATTCAGCTGCATCCGGTTAGATTGGAAGGCGACCCTAACATATTTGGGAAAAGGCTAGGCAGATGATGACATAGATTAGTATAGAATTATAGAGGTTCTCATTTTACATATAGGTATGTCCATAAAAGTACATCAACGACTAACATTATATTCATTCGTAACGTGTTCTATCTCCCATAACTTTTATAGGCATCCTGACCAAACACACCACAAATGCAATATCTTACTGTAGCTGGAACCATAAGTAAACACCCCATATCCAATGGCCTGTCTGTACTTATAAACAATCTATAAAGTTGTCTATAGCAATTACGTTGCACATGCAAGTAGCCAGGCATCCACTAAAAACAATATTTATGCCCGTTTTCACTATGGCTGAAATCACACCGAGATGGAAGCGAAGCGGAGCGCAGTTTCAGTGTCATATGAATTTTAACTTTATTTTCATTACCTACTATAATACTATTATCGCATGAGAAACTTGAGTCATCGGAGTGCACGCGGCGCCGCGGGCGGCCGCGCGACCTTTCAAGTTTCTCAAGCGATACTATGTATTATAGTAATGAAGATAAAGTTTAAAATTTTATGACACTGAAACTGCTCGCCGCTTCGCTTCCATCTCGGTGTGATTTCAGCCATAGTGAAAACGGGCATAAATATTGTTTTTAGTGGATGCCTGGCTACTTGCATGTGCAACGTAATTGCTATAGACAACTTTATAGATTGTTTATAAGTACAGACAGGCCATCAAACTGAACAACTTTCTCCATGGGATCCCATCGAAATCGCGAAAAATTAATCATCCGTAAAACTTCAATACCTACTCGACCCAAATGTCCCATACATTTGGGTCGAGTAGGTTTGAAGTTTTGTAAGGGATAGTTGATATTTTTTCGCGATTTCGATGGCGATGGCGGTCTCATAGAGAAAGTTGTTTTGTACCACACCCCTACATATGACCACACCTTTTTGATAAATGCTGGATAGTCCTATCTATTAACTACACCTTTCGTAAGACATATCCCAGAACCGTTTGATTCTAGGTATTATGTACTAGTATAACGTGTCGACTTGCCAGGTTTTAAGATTGCAACAGAACTCACTATGCTAATTGTGCGCGAGTCCACAACTGGGTTACATGTACTAAATACTCTTGGGTATAATTTACTGATTGAGATTCTAAACATAAAACATAGCATCACGCCTGCAATCCCGAAGGATTAGGCAGAGGTGTATCTTTAGACTATAGTACACCCACATTTCGCCAGTTATGTTTATTAAGGCCCATATCTGATCAGGATACCATGGTGGCGCAGCCATGGTCGCACTGCCAAAAAATGTATGGTTGGTTGCGCAACCGCTTGGACGCCTGGTGAGATAACCATCTTATAGCTGTGTATATTTTGCTGGCAGCGTGACCATGGTTGCGCCACCATGGTGTCCTAGTGAGATATGAGCCTTAGTCCCATGTAATAGAAGGCGAGCCTTTTGCCATCAACCGTGCTCTAATCCAGATTCCGAGCTCCTACTGAGAAATTCCTGAAAAAAAAACCAATAACACTGCCCGACCAGGGAATCGAATCCAGGACGATGACGTCCTGGATGAGCATGAGCTCGGCAGTAGCATTTGCGACCACCAAACCAACGAGAGATTCTTAAGTAGGTACTTAATTTTGAAATACCAGCCTTTTACTCAGGGCTAAGGACGCTTCTCACACGGAGAAGGCAAGACTATTGATCACCACGTTGATCAAGATGGATTGGCTTACTGCCTCATTGGTCTAGTAATCGCAAGTACGACTGCAGAGCGTGGAGTCCTGGGTTCGATTGCATGGTCTGGTGGAAGTCTTATTGAGTTTTTCTACCAGAAATTTCTCAGAAGCAGCCTAGGGATTTGGGTTTATGCTTGTTTAATGGCTTGCTCCCTATGGTATGGGACTTCGAAGGCTTTAAATGCCATTTTACGTTAAAGTAAAATAAATTAATCTCTTTTGTGGCGCAACATGGTATCAATCAATCATTCAACTCAGCCTATCGCAGTCCACTGCTGGACATAGGCCTCTCCCAGACTGCGCCACAACACCCTGTCCTCCGCCTTCCGCATCCAGTCTACCCCAGCCACCTTCTTTAGGTCGTCCGTCCAGAAGCGTAGTGTGGGACGCCCCCCAGATAGAAACCTTGCCGATAAACAATCTCCACTCCAGGACTCGTCTGCTCCACCGGCTATCGGTCCTTCGACAGACAGGGCCAGCCCACTGCCACTTCAGTTTGCTTACTCTGCAAGCTATGTCGGCAACTCCGGTTCTTGTCCGGTACATGCACAACATGGTACCTACTTATAAGAGTTGCAAAAATGGTAAGATTCACCCACCTCAATTTTCTATCAGCTTTGCAAATAAGTAAAGTGTATCAAAAGCAATCCTTCGAGTAACAACAAACATATACCTACTAACATCAAACATCCACCAAAACATGTGTGGTATGAGCCATCCGTCATTATCCATCATCTATTAGCCGGTCACTTCCTCACACTAGTGTTACTGTGTTATATTGTAACAATGTTAGTGTTGTGACTTATTTCCACCGGCCATTGTTGTGAGGAGTCAAGTTGTTTAGAAATTCCTGGGTTTGAGTCTTTGAAGTCTTCTTCTCCCTGTTTCAGTCACAACGACTTACGAGTTGTAGGTCGTAGGTTCGAACCCAGACAGGCGCTTTACTTTGTATAAATTATTTCATCATCACTGCTCTCAAAACGGTGAAGGAATACATCGTGAAGAAAACGGCTTGTCTAAGAACCTGAAATTCGAAGACATAGTTTTTTTTTTTTTTTGACGTTCAAAAGTGCCTTTAATGTGCCTATTTGAAATAAATGATTTGACTTTGACTTTGATAGTGACATCGACCAACCCGCACTGGGCCCGCGTGGTGGATTACGGCCGCTTCTGGAACTGCTGGTTAGATTTGAAAAATTCTTTTTGCGTTTGATAGCCCAATTCTTGAGAAAGGCTATAGGCTATTTGACATGCCCACTCTAGGCCCCTTAGGAGCCGAGCAAAAAGAAAAAAGTCAGAGAAAACGCTAAGCGAAAACGAAGTAATAGCGCGGGCAGACGACGCGATGCGACGGGGTGGATCGTGGGAACAAGGAATTTCACACGGTCGAAGTCGCGGGCAGAAACTAGTTATTTATAACTTACGTACCCTTGAATTTATTTCAGTAATTCAATTGCATAAAGGCTCCTACAAACAAGCGCGACACGCGATAGCACCGCTCGTTGCCCGACTTGCGGTGCCTTTGTGTCGCGACTCGCGCGCGATTTTATCGCGTGTCGCGCCTGTTCGAAGGAGCCTTGAAGGTTTCACTTCTGAAGTGTTTCATGGAATAAAGTAATTATCAACAATGTTGTACTCACGCTATCGGAATAGTCGCGTGTTCTATTGCAGTTTGCGATGCTCTGAGTAAGCCATCTGTGTTTTTATCTTTGTTTCGCGATGTTGCATGTAAGGTCAGGTTGGTAATACTACTTGCTTTATTGTTTTAACTAACGTACAGGGAACTGAAATCTAGCAAGCATGTTTCGGTACCTATTAAATTAAAAGTCAAACGAAACTGAAAACAGGAAGATACCTCGGTCTCTGAAAAAGTGATCAGTGGGGTAATTGCGTAACAGACTAACAGTAGGAATTTTGGTCAGTTCAACATACATTGCCTTATTTACGTGACGTCTACGAATGCCTTTCATTTTGACAGTTCAACAACATTCAACTTTAATTTAACGACTGACAGAAAACCACTTTAATTTAAGCATAATAATCCCCTTTTATTCATAGTAGTGATTAGCGACTGTTTAACCTGACATTTTTGACGTTTCAACGTCACTTTTAACTTTAATCATCGTATAAAAATAAACCCCATTAAGTATATTTTGTTTTATTATTATTAGCTCGACTCTTTCCAGAAGGATTGGCGTTTAACAGCACTGGATAGAGATAAGTGGAAGGAGGGAAGGGAGGCCTTTGCCCTGCAGTGGGACAGAAATGGCTGATAATAATAATAATAATTAATATATTTTTATTATTGCTATGGAAGATGCAATTTTAGGATTATTTTATGTTATTGCCTATCATAAAAAAGGATATTTAGGTAGGTACTTCATTTAATATAGATTTACATTATTGCTAAAAAATACTGCTGTCCCACTGCTCGTTAATTTTAAATTAGTTATCCGTTTTTTCTCCTTTTTTTCGAGTGTCCAAATTTCTACAAAATAGTTAACTATTACCGCCAACAAACGAGTCTCATTACCGCTAGTTATCCACGGTAGAGTAACCGCGAATAATTTCACTATCGCGTTCGATTTCACTGCATTCTCCCGCAGCGCGTGCGCCGACCGAACGGAGCGAAATGTGCATGAAAAACCATTGTTACTCTCGTTTTATGAGTAACGTGTGAAAATCATGTGTTAATACGGTCTTTATAAGGTTTTTTTTTGCAAGCGCTAGGTAGGCTGGCTGAATAATAACAGCCGCACAGATCGATCGATCAAGTTAAGCTACCCTTGCCGCGGTTGGTCTATGGATGGGTGACCATCTTTACATACCGAGATCCCTTCGTGCCTCGGAATTGGTGCCGGCTGTCATTCGTGGATCTTTGACAGTCGTTACGGGTAGGCAGAAGCCCGAAAGTCTGACAACCAGTCTTATCAAGGAGTACCGTATTACCCAGTAACAAGGTTGTGGATATCAGATAGGCAGTCGCTCCATGTAAAATACTGGTATTCAGCTGCATCCGGTTAGACTGGAAGCCGACCCCAACATAGTTGGGAAAAGGCTAGGCAGATGATGAGACTTTGCGCATTATATTTGCAAATATTTTTATTTTTGACTGTATGGAGATATGTATTTACTAGCTTTCTCTCTCAAATACGGCTGTTACCAGCACAATAGAAAATTATCAGCGTCGTCGGTGTACTCGATGTCCGTGACAGGTATTTCAATAATTGCCAATCAGTCCCCAGCGACCTTTAGTCAATTACCTTCGGTTCACCGGTCCGGAGAAGATGTGAAAGACATCGATGTATACCGCCTGATGTACCTATGTATACAGGGTGTCCCAGGCAGGGACTTGTAATGTGTACTCAAAATAACGTTACGCGTAGTTCCAGTACCGATAAATTGTACCGTTCCACCAGGATCGTAAAAAAAAAAAAAATGGTTGCCTGTAAAGTCGGTTTTACGGGCGAAGATTTTACGTGACAACGACCGATCATCCGATCATAGTTGAGTGGGAGAGAGACGCAAGGCATTCGGCGGGCCTCTCTCTCGTTCGGTGACTCATCGTAACGTTACCGAGCGTTACACTTTTTCATAAGTGACTCCCAGTCGCAACCTAATTTAAGACGTTGTCACGTCAAAAAAAAAATGGTTGCCTGTAAAGTCGGTTTTACGGGCGAAGATTTTACGTGACAACGACCGATCATCCGATCATAGTTGAGTGGGAGAGAGACGCAAGGCATTCGGCGGGCCTCTCTCTCGTTCGGTGACTCATCGTAACGTTACCGAGCGTTACACTTTTTCATAAGTGACTCCCAGTCGCAACCTAATTTAAGACGTTGTCACGTCAAAAATCTTTGGCTATAACGACACTGACAAACGGAACGAAATCTTAAACTGGTCATTAACAATTATGATCAATATATCGTTATTAGTATAACGATATAATAACGTTATTCATTTCGATACTCAACTTTGCCAGGTTCATGACATAAAAGATGATGAAAAGGTATGAAGAATAACGTTACAATTGAATCTGTTACGTTTCACCTGTAACGTTATTACAAGCGGATAAGATACCTATAACGTTACTTATAATATTGTTCTACGAAAATAATATTCTGTAACGTTTATAGAATATTATTTTCGTCGAAACGATATTGATATTTTTAGGTTTTAGTATCGTTACAAATTTTGGAATGTTATACGATAACATTAGTGGTATTAACGGGACGAAATTCATTTCGTTTTCAAGTCCCTGGTCCCAGGTAACCTGTACCAGCGAAGGTCTGTGGTCAGGGGACACTAATACCCATCGATTGAACCCCTATGTGTGTTCCGCGTGTTCCTAGTAGTCACAAGTATAAAAACTGAAATATTTCTAAAGTATAATAATTTAAAGTATAATAATTGTATTCCAATTGAAAGGCATGCTTCTAATAAAAAGTAATTTAAAAAAATTAAACCGACTTCAAAAACATTATGAAATAACTTTAATTTCGGAAGTCGGTGTCTTGGGATCTGTATTTTAGTTTTAGTTTTTTGCCACCGACTTCCGAAATTAAAGTTATTTCATAATATTTTTGAAGTCGGTTTAATTTTTTTTAAATTACTTTTTATTTCGTAATTTTTAGTTAGTAGTAATTTTTTGCACTAGAATTTGACCAAGGTTTTGAGATGTTTTTCCCTTTGACACTACATCCGTAGCTCGTATCAATAAACCAGGCCGTCACACTTACACGTATTAGTCCATATCTTGAAAATTACTGAATCGATTTTTATGAAACTTGCACTGTTCCCTAAGTTGAAGGAAATGTAAGCCAGTTAAAAACATGGTCACGATCCGATTAATAGTTGCGGAGAAATGCGTGGACAAACATACATACATACCTACATACGTCTATGAAATTTTGTATATTTGTTTGGAAGCCTTAGTAGATTGTCATATGTGAATATAATGCGATTCCAATAATATTACATACATACGTGTCGAATTGATAACCTCCTTTTTTTTGAAGTCGGTGATAACTGGAGACGTGTAAACGACCTCGAAAGACACTTCACAAGTTTCTATTCACAAGTCATCCGTGTATTTGCTTGTCTTAAAACGCGTGTAAATCATGAAAGAGCCGCCACTTCGTCACACAATAATTACTTCCCATTGGATGAGAATCAATAGAATACTAAATTGGGCTTTGTTTACATGCCCGTTGTCTCGTAGTCGCAAGCGCGGCTGTTGAGCGTGGGGTCCCGGGTTCCATTTCCGGGTCAGGCAAAATGTTAGTAGCTTTTTCCATTAGGAATTTCTTAGCCCGGAGTTTGGAAGTTGGCGATGTGAAACCGAGACGAGGCGCTGCTGAATGTAGGGTACTGGTTTCGATTCCCGGGTCAGGCAAAGTGTTTTTGGGTTTCGTCATTAGGAATTGAAATGATTAAAAAAAATTAAACTGACTTCAGGAGAAAGCGCCAGGGTAGCGTTTTTTGCAATTTGCTAGTCAGTATAAGTTTTACGTTGATTAAAATATGATTCGCGGCCGTAACAAATTTGTATTTACAGAATTATAATCATTAAAGTCATCAACACAACTCTCTAAGACCAAGCAATCCCTAAGAATGACTATTTCATGAAATCTTGACATTTGGGGATTATACTTACTTGTTACTACAGATACTATAGATACAGCTCTGCTCAACCGTCGCCGATAACAGGCGTGATGTTATGTTATGTAGTTCTATAACGAAACTGGGCACTAAGTAAATTCATCCCCTAAAGGGGTTAAATAGGGGATGAAAATTCGTGTGGAAGTTCGTAATTTTTAGGGTTCCGTACCTCAAAAGGAAAAACGGAGCCCTTATAAGATCACTTCGTTGTCCATCTGTATGTCCGTCTGTCAAGACCCTTTTGTCAGGAACGCGTTTAATTATCAAGTTGAAATTAATATCAAACACTAAGGGCTACAATCCGTCGAGGCAGTGAAAAAAACAAACTTCTAAGTCAACGCAATCAAAAGATACGGGCGTTTATATTCCGGTTATGCCGCATATTTCGACACTCGCAAGGGAATTAAAACCTAGGGTACTTCCCGTTGCCCTAGAATCATGAAATTTGGCTAGCAGCATTTTAATGTAGCACAAGTAAAGTAAAAAATCCGAAAACCGTAAATTTGTACGGAATTTTCGGTGGTCCGACTCGCACTTGACCGGTTTTTTTCCTGTGGGATATCCCACCGGGCACACGCTTTGTGCCTAAATAAATTCGCTTAGGCATCGCCTAGTGTTAGTGAAACCGGTCATTATTTAGAGTTACATAAGCAAATGAACTTGACAATTTTCGAGGTCGAGAACACGCGTGTCACAAATATATTTATTTAGATTGTAACAGATGTTTGGCTTAGAACATGAGACATTATGTTAATTTGACATACATATTATTTGCATTTTACAAATATATTTTGTTATAGAAACATGTGGAATATTTTTGTTAGAGAATATAATATTATTATTTTTGTCTTGGCCACGTAAATTGATCTATAGTAGGTAAGTACCCTTAGCTTCTTCC
The DNA here is from genome assembly GCA_963082905.1 of Oligia fasciuncula. Taxonomy (NCBI): domain Eukaryota; kingdom Metazoa; phylum Arthropoda; class Insecta; order Lepidoptera; family Noctuidae; genus Oligia; species Oligia fasciuncula. Next base: position 16,206,741 of record OY720396.1, on the reverse strand, counting down.
TTGAATAAACTTTTCCATAAACACCTTTATTAGCATAATCAGCCTATAATGTTCCCATTGCTGGGACACAGGCATGACACAGGCCTCCTCTCTTCGAGAGGGAGTGGGCTGTAATGCACCACACAGGCCTAGTGCGGGTTGGATGTCACATGTCTTCGAATTTTTGGTTCTAGGACACGATGTTTTCCTTCACCTTTATTAGAGTACATACTATTTCTGTATCCTTTGGCAGCTGAAATTAAAACCCAAAATCCCAATGGGTCGATTTAACTACGATACTTTTTCGCATGGTATTCTGGTCCACGCATTCGGCCAACTTTTCCACTACTGTTCCTACTCCGTGTAATGTGGGCCGCGAACCAGAGGCCAGTTGCCCCCTAACCCGAAACTTTTGGTATACCGTCTTCTTTTTCTTCCTAGCACTCTTGTCAGAGCGGTCGTGGTCCTCATGTAGTTTCTTGTCTAGGGGCTGATGTGATTCGCCTCACGATTTCTCGCCATCTACTCCGATTTCAAGTGTTTTTTTTTTGCACTCATACAAGGGATCACCCACTGCAGAATACCGTACCTAGTCTAGTCTTATTCTACGACAGTTTCGGTACTATTAAGTTCCTAAGATATAATCTCCATCTGCTGGTGAGTTTGTTGCGCCACTTGTGGTGATGGGTGGGATTTTTGGGGGACTGACCTTTAGCCTAATTTGAATAAATAACTTTTGATTTGATTATCTACAGGTATTTTTTTTGCGAAACTTTCTTTTACAGTTTCCAAAAGAGATAAACCAGGGTCGTCGGGTATAGTTGAAGTTTAGTAAGAAACCGATGGATGTTTTCTAATAAAAATTTATTTGATAAATGAAGTGTTTGTTTTCTATTCATCAAATTAATTTTATTCGGAATCATCCATCGATTTCTTGCTAAAATTCAACTATACATTCATTCATTCAAACTTCAACTATATCCGACGACTCATTTGTTACTTACGTATGGTCGCCAAAAGTAATACTGATAAGTGTGGTCACTTACCACTTTTGGCGACCATACGTGACTCAAAATATAAAGTTCTGTAAAAAGGTTCTGGAATAAGTAGTGATATTATATCTTTGATTAGTGACCACAAAAGAGGGCCTATGTTTTAATAATAATTACCTTTCCTACCTTCCTTGGGGAAAACGACCATTTTTGCGTCACTTGTGTAGGTACATAAATCCGAAGACAAAAGAAGAATTGAACAGTTGTTTAGAGTCAATGTGCTTAAGATAACCTTGAGAAGCTCTTAGCGAAATTCCATTTTATATACGACGGAATGTAGGTTTTTTGGAAGATCAATGTCTTTCATTTGTTAGTAGAAGAAAGTGTACCTAATTCGATTCCGTATGTATAATGCAAGTTTCTTGTCTTTAGATTAATCGTACCAATTTATTATTGAGATACTTAAGGCGGAGATTTCTTGAAAACGGTTAAAAAGTTGGTTTTTAAAAGCAGTGTATCTTTTAAACCGTAAATAATTTTGACCAAAAAAAAATAGAATAGAATACTTAGAATACTCTTTATTATGTACACCATATCATCATCATCATCATTTCAGCCGAAAGATGTCCACTGCTGGACATACATACGCCTCCCCCAAGCACTTCCACTTCGACCGGTTCTGTGCTTCTCGCATCCAACGGGTACACCATATAAATAAAAATAATAAAATATTTTTTTTTTATTATTATTTATTTAAACCACAATTATAACACAATTATAATATAATAATAATAATATATTTATATTATATAATTTTTTTATTTATTTATATTATATTTTAGTAATTATTTATTTTTAATATAATATTATAATATAATATAATGATATTTTCAAGTCTTATTTTAATACAGTGATGGAACTCAAATCATAATTAAACGTGATTATGTTATATGACTGCTTGCCAACTACCCATTTTTTTACTAATAATGGCGAAGTTATAAAGATCCCAAAGATTTATACATAGAAATATTAGAAGCATAGTTACCTAATAAAAAGAGTATGAACAGAATAACTGCCCGTAATACCAATCGTAAGTACGAGTAGTAACAGAAGCGACCAATTGCATTGTTCTCAAAATAATAGTTAAAACGATATAAGGCTAGCAGACAAGCGCGACTCAACAACGCGACGAGATTCTAGTAGAAACAATTCTACGAAATTGTTCTATCAGAATCGCGTCGCACCTGTCTGCGGGGGCCTTTAAACTTTTTTTTAACGATTCGTTTAGTTCCTATTTATTTCTGGTTCTTACATCTGTTCTTAATATTAGCTTGTGATACTTTTGTAGTTTTATTAGTAAAACCGGTATTTATCTTGATACTGACCTGTCGTACCGGAAACGTAGCGGACGTACCTTGAGTACCTACAAGACTCGTTAACTAATTCGACCTAGTTAAAGAAATACCATTCATGGTATCTACGTATTCATGTAGGTCTGACGGTCTGTGGCATGACGCTAGTTGTTTTTTTTATGGTTTGTTTATGGTTTTGAGATTGATTCTCTTTTGTTAGTTTCTAGATCTGTCATCCTGTCCATCTGACAGTTTATTGACTCCTTCTTTTCTGAGAATTTCGGGATTTTTCGTTAGCAAGTTTTTTCACTAGCTACAGGTTAATACATTTTAATACATACATATTGAGGGGACCATGGTTAAATAATAACAGCCGCACAGGTCGATCGATCAGGTTAAGCTAAGCTTGCCGCGGTTGGTCTGTGGATGGATGACCATCTTTACATACCGTGAGTCCGTGACCCCGTCGTGCCTCGGAAAGCACGTTAAGCCGTTGCTGTCATTCGTGGATCTTTGACAGTCGTCTGTTTGAAGTCTGACAACCGGTCTTACCAAGGGGTATCGTATTACCCAGTAAAGGCACCTACAAACAGGCGCGACACGCGATATAATCCCGCGTGATCAAAGGCACCTAGCGCGACTTGCGGTGCCTTTCTGTCGCGCGTGATTCGCGATTTAGGTAAACTAAATGTCGTCCATGTCATGTCAGTCGTGGTAGTCATAATTGAATGATATTGTGTCCCATTCTTAAATTACAAAGTTCAACCATAGCAATAAAACCAGAAAAAAAAATCAGTAGTTTTTTTTATAGCCGATTCAAATTTAAAACACTAACCCGTCACAAACAACATAATAAAGAACTAGTGTTTTAATTTGCTTCATATTTTGTAATAAATTACCAGAAGCGTTGTGTCATTCAGCGCTTCTCTTTCTTTTCTATGCAGTCCGACAAAGTCCGCGCTTTAGGTCATGTAGTCGCCTTAACTGTATAAAATAATAATGATGCTGCCGACTTAACAAATTCAATTTTTTTTTGAAGTTTATGAGCAATAAACAAAAAACTATTCGTCTACTTTTTGCTTGTACCTATTGTGAATAGCTGTAGGTACCTAGCTAGTCATTATTTTCAATGTCACTTACATAAAGACCTTGATGATATCCAGCGGATTTTGAAGCAATTACTTATGTATGTATATTTAAACAAAATAAAATGATGTCAATGACAACAGCTTCATATCTTATGCCCAAGATTAATAAATAGTGTGATCTCGAAGATTTAACAAAAAGGGTCTAAAAATCGGCTAAGTGCCAGTCGGACTAGCACTTGGCCGACAGGGTTCCGTACCACTACCGTACTCTTTTGCTCCTTCAAGATAATACTAATTACCGTCTCCCAACAAATCATCGTCATCATCATCATTTCACCCAGAAGACGCCCACTTCTGGACAAAGGCCTCCCCAATGGTCGCCACATCGATCGACCATCGAGCTGTCCTGTTTCTCGGATCTAGCGGATTCCTGCTGCTTTCACCAGGTCATCGGTCCACCTTTTAGGAGGTCAACGCTGCGCCTTTTGTTACGCGGTCACCACTCCAGCTTAAGGCCCATCGGTCATCTGTTCTGCGAGCAATGTGCCCTGCCACTGCCACTTAAATTTGGAAATTCTTGGGGCTATGTCTTCACCTTAGTTCTCCTACATATCTCTTAACTAGCTTCTGTCCGTGGCTTCGCCCGCGTGGTATGTCGATAAAAAAATCCTATGTCCTTCCCCGGGATGCAATCTATATGGTTCTGCCAAATTTTATCGAAATCCGTTCACTGGTTTAGGCGTGAAAACGTAACATACAGACAGAGTTACTTTCGAATTTATAATATTAGCACAGAGTATGGATTGCGATCACGCAGGGTTCAGTCCTCTCCTTGTCGTCTCTGCCCTTTGGATGACTTTCAGCCCCAACCAATAGGTAGTTCAAACTAACTTAGTCACTCTAAGTCACAATTAAATTCCCATAAACACACGTGACGTGAGTTATAGTCAACCTCAGTATCACTTACTTAGAACACAATACTGTTGCGCGCCACAATTAAAGCCTGGTACATGGTGACATTAGTTACCACTAGCGCCATCTAGTATCGAGTAGCAGAACTAGTCGAGTCACGATCGTTCTAGAAAATTCGATACTAGAACTTTGTAGAACTTTCTCGAACTATCGACACCTACCTACCTACCTACCTACCTAGTCGGTCGGGGCCGGTATGTACTCGAACATTCTAGATGTTTCTACAATGGAAGGTTCTAGAACTATCTGCGGCACTATATAAGGCCGGTGTGGGCCGCGTGCCGACACAGTTTGGATAAAGCGACAAGAGCGAAAACATCAAGCGATCTATCAAGTGCGAATTAAGAGTGATCAGTAGTGTGATTGTGTTCTTTTAATTAGTGTTTTGAGTTGTAATTAGTGCTTTTAATTAAAGAGTTATTTTTGGTTATTAAATCGGCAGTTTTTATTGTCACGAACCCGAAGCTCGTAACAATTGGTGTCAGAAGCAAGGATTATGCCGGTTTTACCCAAAGACGACACGGAGGGTATCCGTACCCGGAGTCAACGCCAGCAGGAGACGGACCAGAGGCGATTCGGTGGAGCAACGCCACAGAGGTCGGAAGGCCAGCTACCGACCACGGAGGCCGGCCCGTCCACAGCTGCTCCAGCATCATCAGCACCAGATTTGGCTGCTTTGATGATGATGCTGCAGGAGCAGGCCCGCCGACAGGAGGAACAAGCTCGCCGACAGGAGGAACAAGCTCGCCGACAGGAGGAACAGGCTCGTCGGTTGGAGGAACAGCTCCAGCGGGATAAGGAGGAGCAGGCGCGCCGCCAGGAAGAGCAGATGCTCCTTATGAAGGACCTTCACGCTACCTTCGGGAAAGACATGAAGGAGGTGAAGGATAAGGTTGCTCAACATGACAACCGCCTGTCGGAAGCTGAAACCCGAATCGACCAAGTAAATAATCGGGTTGACAACGTGATGGCTGACGTGAAGGTAACCGTGATGGCTGACGTGAAGAAAACGCTGGATTACCTCAAACTTGGGGATGGAATCGCAGCTCCCGTAGCTACAACACCTTCGCTACGTGGATTCAAAGTGCCACCTTTCGACGGAACTTCTTCCTGGTCGGCCTACAAAATCCAGTTTGAGGCTGTCATGAAGGCGAACGGGTGGAATAAAAATCAGGCCATGACTGCCCTCACCCTAGGCCTGCGCGACCAGGCCTTAACTGTTCTGGAAGCTCTCGGTAAGGAAGTGACTTACGAGCAGCTTCTTGAGGCATTGGAGGCTCGGTATGGCGACGCTCACCTGGAACACGTGTTTCGTGCGCAGCTTAAGGATCGCGTGCAACGCAGTAATGAAAACCTGCAGCAGTGGGCCCTTGAAGTGGAGAAGCTGGTTCGTAAAGCGTACCAGTCTGTACCTGCGCTTATTGATGGGAACCTGGTGCAGGCATTCATCGACGGCATCCGCGACCTTGAAGTGAGAGTTGCTGTGAGGCTCGGTCACCACGGGACGCTTAAGGACGCCTTGGCCCATGCACTGGAGGTGGAAGCTGTGCGGCAGGATCATCGTTCCCATCGCGTCAGGGAGGTTGCAGCGGCTACAGTTCGCGACCGCAATAAAGGATACAGCCCTAGGTGCTACGGCTGTGGGGAAAAGGGCCACCTTCGATCCAGTTGCCCTAAGCGAACTGCAGAAAGAGAAGACGGCCGATCTCCAGAGAGCAGTGCGGCTGACAGCACCGCGCAGCATCAGCAGCAGGGAAACGAGTAATAGCCAGGACTGCGGGGCGGGTGCTGGCTGATGTTCAAAGAGCCCCAAGGGTTTCGATCACACAAACCCAAGACGGGAACAGCCTAATCATCAAGGGCGAGGTCAACGGAACGCCGTGTAAGCTGACCATAGATACTGGAGCTTCTCGCACGGTTGTCAGTTCCCAACTTACAAGTCGGTCCCTTGGGGACTCCGCATACAACCGAGAACGCATTAATTTGGTAACAGCCACCGGTCAGCGCATACCCGTCTATGGAGAGAAGAAGATGGAATTGAAGCTAGGCAACAGAATCTACCTGCATAATGTCATCGTGGCTGATATAATGGACGATTGCATCCTGGGCCTTGACTTTATGAGGAAGAATTGTTGCGAGATTGACGTCAAGCAAGGCGTTTTGAAATGTGGACAAGAGGAACTTTTCGTGGAAGGGGCGTTACCAGGGAATGTGTACAGCCTTAAGAAGATTGTTCTTCCGCCGAGATCAGAAACGATCGTGCCGGTTAGTCTTCCTCGGAATCCTGGGCAAACACATCGTTGTGTTCTCGTGGAAAGGGTAGACAATGACCTTCCATGGAAAGTGGCACGAACTTTGGTCAGAGCCACCGACATCTCAGGGGTACGTGTGCTGAACCTTTGTGATCAGCAACAGATTATAGAAAAAGGCACACTAGTCGGTACTTGCGAGGAAGTGGATTGGTTGCGTCAATGCCAATATCCATCGACTGGGACCCTCAGCAAGGATGCACAAACGAAAGTGACCACACTTTTAGAAGAATGCCGCAGCGCTCTGTCCCAAAATGAAATGGTCAAGGCGAAGAAGATGTTACTCAAGTACGCCAATGTTTTTTCGTCAAACGATGCTGACATCGGGAAGACTGGCTTAGTTCAACACAAAATAAACACAGGAGAAGAATTGCCTATCCGTCAGCGGCCAAGGAGATTGCCGGTAGCACGTGAAAAGGAAGTGGAAACCATGATTGAGGGAATGGTGAAGGATGGCGTTATTGAACCTTCATCTAGTCCATGGTGTTCACCTGTAGTGCTGGTAAGAAAGAAGGACGGCAGCATGCGGTTTTGTGTTGACTATCGTCGTCTGAACGACATTACAAAGAAGGACAGCTATCCTTTGCCAAGAATTGATGACACGCTGGACATGCTTACTGGAGTAAAATGGTTTAGCACGCTGGACCTGAAAAGTGGCTACTGGCAAGTCGAAATTGACCCTAAGGACAAGGAGAAAACTGCATTCTCAACAGGAAAGGGTCTGTGGCAATTTAAAGTTATGCCGTTTGGATTGTGCAATGCTCCGGCAACTTTTGAAAGGTTGATGGAACTTGTACTTACTGGACTAATTGGCGATGCCTGTTTGGTCTACTTGGATGACATCATCATCGTAGGCCGCACGTTTGAAGAACATCTTCAAAACCTAGAACGCGTGCTCATGAAGATCCAGAGTGCCAACCTCAAGTTAAGTCCGAAGAAGTGTTCACTATTCAAACGACAAGTTAGCTTTTTGGGATATGTAGTGTCTGAAGAGGGTATCCGCACGGATCCAGAGAAAATCGCCGCTGTCAAGGATTGGCCAGTTCCAAAAGACAAGACGCAGGTCAGAGCATTTTTGGGTTTGTGCTCCTATTATCGGCGATTTGTCAAGAACTTTGCAGACATAGCCAAACCCCTGCATAAGCTAACCGAGGAGAAGCGACATTTCTGCTGGGATGAAAGTTGCGACAACGCATTCCAGGAGCTGAAGGACCGTCTGTGCAAAACACCTATTTTGGGGTACCCTGATGCGGGCAAGGAATTTATAATTGACACAGACGCAAGTGACATAGGACTTGGCGGTGTGTTGTCTCAACGGAATGGTGATCAAGAGGTTGTGATAGCGTACTTCAGCAAGTCGCTGTCAAAGCCGGAAAAGAACTATTGTGTCACGAGACGGGAATTGCTTGCTGTGGTAAAGTCATTGCAGCATTTTAGCAAATATCTTCTGGGGCGGAAATTCCACGTACGAACTGACCATGCTGCACTGAAATGGCTATTGCAGTTTAAAAATCCAGAAGGACAAGTTGCGAGATGGATTGAGCTACTACAGGAATACGACTTTGAGGTCGAACATCGCAGTGGAAAATCTCATGGCAACGCAGATGCATTGTCAAGAAGACCTTGTCCTGAAGACTGCAAGCATTGTACTAGGCAGGAAAGTAAAGAAGTCGTACCTGTGAGGATGCTTAAGACAGACCTCAGCAACGAGTGGAAGGAAAGCCTACAACGTGCACAGCAGGAAGATTCGGACATCAAGCCGATTCTGGAGTGGATGAAGGCCAGAGCTCCTAAGCCCAGGTGGAGCGACGTCTCAGCGATGAGTTCGATCACAAAAAGCTATTGGGCCCAATGGGACAGCTTGGTGATTCAGGATGGAGTCCTGTGCCGTAAATGGGAAAATGCTCGGGGAGACAGCTGTCATTTGCAAATGGTTGTCCCTAAAGCTCAAGTACCGGATGTTCTACAGCTGTCCCATAATGGTTGTTCAGGAGGTCATCTGGGAGTAAAACGGACTCTACTGAAGATACGAGAACGGTTTTACTGGGTCCACTGTCGGGACGATGTCGAGGACTGGTGTCGCAAATGTACAAGTTGTGCAGCTGTAAAGGGACCTCAGACTCGCAGTAGAGGTGCATTGAAATTGTACAATGTTGGTGCACCATGGGAGAGGATAGCCCTTGACGTTGCGGGGCCGTTTCCGGTAAGTGAAAGTGGCAACAAGTATTTCATGGTTGTGATGGATTACTTCACCAAGTGGCCGGAAGTCTTCGCCATTCCAAATCAAGAAGCTTCGACAGTTGCAGATAAATTAGTTCATGAAGTCTTCTGTCGTTTTGGAGTACCTTTAGAGATTCACAGTGATCAAGGAAGGAATTTTGAGTCACAAATATTCCAGGAAACTTGTCGAGTTATGGGTACTCATAAAACCAGAACAACTTCTTACCACCCACAGTCGGATGGAATGGTGGAACGATTTAATCAGACATTGGAGAGGTACCTAGCCAAAGTTGTAGAAAATCGGCAACGAGATTGGGACAAGCACATACAACCGTTTCTGTTGTCATATCGAAGCGCTGTTCACGAAAGTACATCGGTGACACCAGCTTTCGCAAACTTTGGAAGAGAATTACGGCTGCCTGCAGACCTGATCACCGGAATACCACCTGATGCCCCACACAGTATAACCGATTATGCGAATGACTTGCGGAACAAAATGAATGACATTTATGAGCACGTCAGACAATCGGGCCAGCAAATGCCTGAAAAGATGAAAACCCGTTATGACCGCAAAATGAACAATAAAGGGTTCGACGAAGGTTCACTAGTGTGGTTGCACAATCTAGTCCGCAGCAAAGGGAAATCTCCTAAGCTTCAAGCTAAATGGGACGGACCGTACCGGATTGTGACAAAGATCAATGACGTAACCTACCGGATACAGAAAGGTGCAAGAGGTACTCCTAAGATCGTCCATGTGGACCGACTGGCGCGTTATTATGGGGCCGATAATGCTCGGGACGAGCATGTCTTAGGAGGGGGCAGTGTTGCGCGCCACAATTAAAGCCTGGTACATGGTGACATTAGTTACCACTAGCGCCATCTAGTATCGAGTAGCAGAACTAGTCGAGTCACGATCGTTCTAGAAAATTCGATACTAGAACTTTGTAGAACTTTCTCGAACTATCGACACCTACCTACCTACCTACCTACCTAGTCGGTCGGGGCCGGTATGTACTCGAACATTCTAGATGTTTCTACAATGGAAGGTTCTAGAACTATCTGCGGCACTATATAAGGCCGGTGTGGGCCGCGTGCCGACACAGTTTGGATAAAGCGACAAGAGCGAAAACATCAAGCGATCTATCAAGTGCGAATTAAGAGTGATCAGTAGTGTGATTGTGTTCTTTTAATTAGTGTTTTGAGTTGTAATTAGTGCTTTTAATTAAAGAGTTATTTTTGGTTATTAAATCGGCAGTTTTTATTGTCACGAACCCGAAGCTCGTAACAATACTTTAATTATTGTCGCATGGCAGTTACCGTGATTTATATCAACTTAACGTACTTTAGATCCAAGTTAAGGCAAGTAGAGCCTTTTGTAAAATGTGTCAATGTGGACCGCATGCGCAGGCTTATTTATGTACTTGTAGTCAATCAGTCTATGTACGTACCTCATTAAGTGATGTTGGAGGTGCACTATTGCATAATGGTGAACTCTTTGTAAGCGAAGATAGCGTGTGCGCTGCATTACAGTGCATCTTTACGCTTATAATAAAGATAAAGAGTTTGTTTGAACGCGAAACCTCTGGAACTTCCAGTCGGTATGGAATCATTATTTTAGTTTTTGATAGCCCAATTATTGAGGAAGGCTACATTACATGGCTACTTATCGTCACGCTAGGCTAGGACCCTTAGTAGACAAGAAAAAGAAAAAAGTCGGAAAGACGACGGGTTGGGTCGGGGTATCAAGAAATTTCACGCGGACGAAGTCGCGGGCAGGAGCTAGTTCATACATAAAGCACAAAAACTCGATTTTTTTTACATGAAAGAGATAATTATGACAAATCCTAGATAGCCTAAATACGTTCAGTAAGCGAACGTAGTGAAATTAATGATAGGTAGGTAGGTTTATGAAGCCTTCGTCATCACGATTATCATGTCAGCCGAAACATATCCCCTGTTGGACATAGGCCTCCCAGACCGTTGCCTTGCTTTCGAATAACTATTACAGGGTCAAGTTACAAAATTTTACAATTTATAAAACTACGTCACCGTTTTCTGTCAGTTTAAAGTTAAAAGAAAATATTATTCATACTACAAACTGGTTTATAATAATAACTATCTTTAAGACATACCTAAACCGAAAATTTGGGTTCTAATGAATACGTAGGAGAGTTTGTATAGTGTTGGGGATTGCCCAAAAATGTTAGTCATCGGTCAAGCAACAGTGTCAAGAATCACGTAAACTTATGCGTATATTATTGGAAGTAGGTAAAGAAGGCAATTTTTTTTGTAAAGAAACCTTTATAGAATTTTATTTGCGGGATTTAGCTGTAAAATTAACATTAACAGCTAGCCTTAAACGCCTAAACGTGTTTTGAATAAACTGTTTTTTTTAAATAATTGTTTGTAGTATTTTGATATTTGCACAGAATTACTAAAATGTTCTGTTAATGTTAATTTCTGTCATAACCATTTAATCTTCACATTTATTATAAAAGAGATAGAGTTCAATACAATAATCATCATCATCATCATTTCAGCCGAAAGACGTCCACTGCTGGACATAGGCCTCCCCCAAGCACGTCCCACTGCAGAAGAAACGCTTCTTCTCATACAGAGAAGGCACGAGAATTGATCACCACGCTTGCTCAAGACTGGTTGGCGATTTTCAAGTTCTTGAGATGATTTTTCTTAATTATATTGTGTTTTTTGTTACAGGTACGTTAACTCCAGCTGAACAACACAACACTAAGGTTTATATTTTCACTAATCTAATTTAAAACCAAACTTACAAATATTCAAAAGATGCACCGTCTATAGCCGAACAGGTTATGAACAAGTGCATTCAAAATTTACCTGATAAGGAGGTGCGCACACTGTAAACAGTCTCATGTTGTTAAAAGATAATGTGTACCTTATCTTGGAGCAATTTACTGGAATGTTACACGCTACAGCACAAAATAATTGATGTCAACGGATGCTCTTGTAAGGTAACTTGATGTAAGTAATGTAAACTTGAGATAAATTATGTAGTTAACTTGGCAGAGTTTATAGTCTTAATTTGGTTTAATGTTAGGATTAAACTTAGGTTAGAGTGGTTAGATGTCTTTATATTTTTAGGGTTCCGTACCTCAAAAAGAAAAACGGAACCCTTAAGATCACTTCGTTGTCCGTCTGTCAAGACCCTTTTTCTCAGGAACGCGTGGAGTTATCAAGTTGAAATTAATATCAAATACTCAGGTCTGCAATTCCGAAAAAAATCTAACTTCAATTTTGTATAATGTTAATAATTGTGCAATGTTACTTAGTTTGATGTACAGACGCCAGCACATCGAACTACCCGAAACTGACAAATTTTCCCAATCAACTTTGAACCTTATGCTTCAGCGATAAAGTTGAAAATCTATTAAAGGAATTTGACAGATTGTAGTAGCTTGATGTGTGTACAGAATGCGTAGTTGACGACTATGTGATGGGACTTTTTAAACCTTGTATAGCGAAAGTAAGAATTGTAAAAAATTAATATAATAAAAAATCATCCCCTAAAGGGGTTAAATAGGGAATGAAAGGTTGTCGTTTTTGCCGGTACACACGGCATGATTGAAAATGTCATTTTCATTCAAAAAAACCGGTCAAGTGAGAGTCGGACTCGCGCACCAAGGGTTCCGTACAAATTTGTAGTTACGAACGGTTTTCGGATTTTTTCCTTTACTTTTGTTACATGACATTGCTTCTTCCCAAATTTCATGATTCTAGGTCAACGGGAAGTACCCTACAGGTTTTGATTCTCTTGCGAGTGTCAAAATATGCGGCATAAACGCCCGTATCGAAGTTTGATTTTTTCACTGCTTCAAGGGATTGCAGCCCTGAGTATTTGATATTAATTTCACGCGTTCCTGGGAAATAGGGTCTTGACAAACGGACAATGAAGTGATCTTATAAGGGTTCCGTTTTTCCTTTTTCCCTAAAAAGTACTAATTCTCAGCCTAGTTTTAATAAATGACTTGATTTTTTCTATTTAAACTTTGGCCAAACTGAAGCGTCCAGAAGACGTAGGGTGCGCGACGAGCACGGACTCAGGGCGACATTCGCTCGCGCCGAATGCGTTAACTAACTTTTAAGGATGTGTTTAAACTGGCGCGAATAGTCACGTGGCTTCCTACTTGATGCCCTAAGCAATCCACGCCTGTTAGTAGGCCCTCCTATCCACTAGTCACCTCATATTTTTCCAAAACAATCGACTAGCGATTTGTACAGATTGGCGCACATCTCTAGCTAGAGTGACTTTTGGATCTTGCTATATCTTGCTGATAAACAGCCTTGCCTTTCATGTGCTAGCAAATAAATGGGTCATGGTGCCCCCCGAGACGTGATGCCCTAAGCAATTGCTTAATTTGCTTATGGGGTAATCCGGCACTGCTTCCTAAACATTACAATCGACGTACACAGTCTCGAACGAGATTTACCTCATTGTGTCAGAACTTAAGACGTATTGCAAAACAGATCTAAACTTTCTGAATTGCTAAAAGATGCGTAATAACGGGGATAAGACACGCATTTTGGAACCGCGGTTGCTTGTTCTTTATTAGGTATATTATCCAAAGTAAGTATTGTTAAAGTTAGCTTGCCCTGAAACTTTTACTTTTCTACGTATGCGGAAAACAGGTTGTTTATGAAGAGCCTGCTGGCCATATATATACTTTTTCCGATACTGAATAGATTGGGTTTGTAGAGCTTTAAGGGCCCTACAGCACAAGGGCAATAGATAGCAGCTGCCAGAAGAAAGGCTCTGTTGATTTGACCTCATATTTAGCCTATAATGTACAGACCTCCTCTCCTCTAGAGGGAGTGGGCTGATAATCCACCACGCGGGCCCAGTGCGGGTTGGCGGATGTCACATGTCTTAGAATGTTTGGTTCTAGGACATGCCGGTTTCCTCACGATGTTTTCCTTGACCGTTTCGAGAGCAGTGGTGTACCAGTACAACTCGCAAGTCGCGACCGTTGCCACTGGGCCACCAGTGCTCTTCGCTCCTATTCATGTACAGACGCCGGCACATCAAGCTATCCGAAACTGTCAAATTTTCCCAATCAACTTTGAACCTTATGCTTCAGCAATAAAGTTGAAAATCTATTAAAGAAATTTGTCAGATTGTAATAGCTTGGTGTGCTGTGGCGTCTGTATTTATTACAATTTCAAAAGAAAGAAAGAAAAGAAAAGAGGAATTTTATTACCTACACTGGTATTATTACATACTGTTACGTACATTTTATTACCTACACTGGTATTATTACATACTGTTACGTACGTTTTATTACCTACACTGGTATTATTACATACTGTTACGTACATTTTATTACCTACACTGGTATTATTACATACTGTTACGTACATTTTATTACCTACACTGGTATTATTACATACTGTTACGTACATTTTATTACCTACACTGGTATTATTACATACTGTTACGTACGTTTTATTACCTACACTGGTATTATTACATACTGTTACGTACATTTTATTACCTACACTGGTATTATTACATACTGTTACGTACATTTTATTACCTACACTGGTATTATTACATACTGTTACGTACATTTTATTACCTACACTGGTATTATTACATACTGTTACGTACATTTACACTCGTACCGACATCACATAATATTTATTACCCGTTCATAATACCGGGTATCGAATCGGCATCAAATAATTACAACTGTTGTACTCGCAGCTCACTGAGCTATTAGGAGGTGAATGTTAACCCCAATACCGGCTAATAGTTAATGTAAGTAACAGCTGTGGACTAACAATAGAATGAAGGCAGAGGGTCCATTGCCCTATTAGGTCCACTTGTTACAACAACCATTTTGCAGTTTGAATGAATGCCAGTAAAATTATAAACTTACTTATGTACCGTCGCGAGCACTAATATGTCAACACTTGGCAACTTTCAATTGCGGGTTGTTCGTGAAATAACGAACGCAACGTTGAAATACGACACTTTACACAAAGCTATGGGTTCGAAAATACTTTGTTTGTAATACATATACACACACATAAATATAATCACATATAATTTCATTCAAAACTGAAGGAGAAAATCGTCTATGAATAAAGCCAAGTGTATACATACTTATGCTCGTGACTGTACAGACGCCGCCAGCACAATCAAGCTACTAAAATCTGTCAAATTTATTTAATAGATTTTCAAAGTTGATTGGGAAAATTTTACAGTTTCGGGAAGCATGATGTGCTGGCGTCTGTGCCATGGCAACAAGAAACTTCAATAAATCACACTAATATTATAAAGGCGAAATTTTGTGAGTGTGTTTGTATGCTTGTTACTTGCTTAAACGGCTGGACCAATTTTGATAAAATTTTGTATGGAGGTAGCTGACACCCTGGATTAACATTTAAGCTACTTTTTATCCCAATATTCCCACGGGATCGACATTTACGCGGGTGAAACCGCGGGCCGCAGCTAGTACTAAAAAAAAAAATGTTTCTGATATGGATGAATTGATGCAGCATGAAACAGTACGAATGCATTTACATTTATGCAAAAACAACAGACTGCGATGATTCATAGCTATCTGTGACGTTTCTGTTTCACAGTTTTTGTGATAAAAAGTGAAATCGGTCACAGTGCGGTGACTATAAACTATGCCATTCAGTGTTTATAGTAATTCGGTGAAAGGCTTTTAATTTTATTGCCGTTCAGCTTTAAGGCTCCCGTAAACAGGTGCGACGCGACTCTAGTAGAGCAATTTCTAGTATTTCTGTCTGCAGGAACCTTCACACTTCCAAAAATGAACAAATGATTTTTTTCTACTTTTAAATGAAATAACTGACAACCTCTAGCGGTCATTGTACTCATCAGTACGTAAAACTTTGAACTACCCTTAGTTAAAGTAAAAAAATATTTTTAGGGTTTGTCTCTACAAACCCTAATATCGCGAAAAAAAATCTATAAGTAGTTCCTTACAGTTAGGTGCGCATAACTCGAAAAATGTTGGGAACAGCTGATGTTTTTTTCGCGATTACTGGATTGGTCCCGTAATAAAAGTTGTTAATAGAAATGATGAGTTCAATGACCCCGTTTAATGGTTTTCAGTTTTTTCACCTTGCAGATCTTCACTTTCTTATCGAAGGTGTATTATACAAGGTAAGTTGTGAGAAGAATGACCAAAACCATCATGGCATGAATTGTTAATAAACTGTTTTTTTTTTATTTAACCTGCACTGTCCGTATGATGGACAAAGGTCTCCTTTAAGTATACTTTTCTTTTCAACAAAATCGATTAATAGATAAATTACTCTAGGAGACTTACCGGCAATAGTATGATTTTACAACATGAGCGCTAAAATAGCTTAAAACCAGGGACTTGAAAACGAAATGAATTGCGTTCCGTTACCACTAAAGTTATCGTACAAAGATACGAGGTATAACCTAAAAATATCAAAAACGATACAAAAAAAAAAAGTTATAGAATATCATTTTCGTAGAACAATATTATAAGTAACGTTATAGATATCAGTAACATTAAGCTTTTTTTTTTTTTGCGGATGGGAAATCATCAAATGACCCCTCCCGCTCTGGGTGGAGCGGAAGGGAGTGTCAGACTCTTACTGACTAAAACCCACCCGTGTTCCTTCCTTAGCCCTTTATGTTCCGGGCCAGCGGTAACCCTTTCGGACAATCCCGCTGACCCGGCAGGCTTCGGCCCTATGGGGCCCCTCCTCGATGCTGACATCTCTTTGAGGCGCGCGTGGAACACGTACGCGCCGTCCGGCACGGGCCTGGTCCTGATCGGACGGTGAGCTACCCATTACTCTCCGCCCGCAGGCCCGCGCCTACGGTGGCCGGGAGTCTGTAATGTTACAGGTGAAACATTACAGATTCATTTGAAACGTTATTCTTCATACTTTTCGTCATCCATTTAATTGGGTAGGTATCTACTATCTACAAGAACTAATGAAGTACTACTTTGCTACATAGTTGCAAATATTAATGACCACTTAGAACTATGAATCCTAGGCGACCTCTTACCGTATCAGGACAATGAGAACGGATACAAAACACGTGACCTCCCGTCAACATAAATAGGTGCTACAATTTTAATTACAGCCATAGTGGGATAAATGAAGACCAAGATCAATTATTTCATTCCTTAAGGCGACTACAAGACCTAAAGCGCGGTCTTTGTCGGACTGCATAGAAAAGAAAGAGAAACGCGATGACACAACGCTGGTAATTTATTGCAAAATATGAAGCAATTAACTATTTACAAAAATCTATTGTTTGGACTAAAAAATTAAAACACTAGTACTTTAATATGTTGCTTGTAGAATAATCTGCCAAAAAATCAGAATGATTGTATGTTTTATAGTATGGTTTTTATTGCAAAAAGAAAGTTTTTAGAGGTATCTTCATGATTGTTTCTATCGTATCAAATTAGTAGTATTATGTTTTCAACACACTATCTACCTAGCATATATCCTGAAGAATATCATATATTTTTCTGATTTTGTTTACTGTAGTCGATCATATACCTACTTTGATTGTTTCTAAAACTTGCGTTTTTTGTGTTTAGGTCCTGTAAGCCCAATTAATAAATAACATGACTTGGCTGGTAATGGGTGACGTTTGTTTCAAAACCATTATTATCCATCTACCTAGATTGATTTCACGCGGACGAAGTCGGGCAGAAGCATAATTTTCAAGGAAACTTTTTAAGAATTCTGGCTACGTATTCCCCATATCTTCCAACAATAGTCTAATGTTACAAGCTTTGTTTATTTAGCCCAAGTTAGCGCCTGATAAACAGTGAACTACATTTAAAGTTCCGAGAAAGTTGCAGTACTAACCTCGACTGATAAGACGGAGTGCTGTTCAACGCGTCTATGGCACCGCAAGTCGCGCAACGAGCGGTGCCTTTGTGTCGCGCGCGATTATGTCGCGTGTCGCGCCTGTTTTATTTGTTGCCCGACGTGCGCTCGGACGGAAAAATATCGCGGCGGGATTTTATCGCGCACTGGATTTTCAACTCTCGGTGTTCAGCTGAGCATTGAGAATCCAACACAGCGTATCCCAGCGCGTCGAAAAACACTAAGCAGTGCGTTGAAAATCCAGTGAGCGTAAATATCGCCGCGTGGAAAACGCCCGTGCGTACTTGAGCTAATTTTCGTAATACGAGTACTTACATGGAAATTATAATATGGCTTTATGTACCGACAACTTTCTCGATTTTTTTTTGTGAAAACTTCTTTAGGCGCGTTGAACGATTATTGATAGAGGAAAATCTTTTGGGTTCGCGTCACCAACATGCTTATGTTTACAGTATATCTGTAGCTATGCATAGTTTTATGGGCTAAGGAACGAGCTATGCTTGGAGTCTCTCTGAGGGATAAAATCAGAAATGAGGTGAACCAGCAGAGAACTAAAACTGTCGACATAGCTCACAGAATAAGCAAGCTGGAGTGGCAATTGGCCGGCCATATTAGCCGCGTAGAACCGATGACCGTTGGGGTAGACGTGATCTTGAGTAGAGACCTCAAATAGGCAAACGTAAGGTATAGGACCCCTTCAGGCTAGGTGGAGCGACGATCTCCGCAGGGTGGCTGGTAGCAGCTGGATGAGAGTTGCCGAGATTCGGGCTAAGTAGCGTGCAATTGGAGAGGCCAATGACCAGCAGTGGACTTCTGTAGGCTGATGATATGGCATGGGTAGTCAGAAGCCCGAAAGTCTGACAACCAGTCTTACCAAGGGGTATCGTATTACCCATTCACTGGGTTGTGGAGGTCAGATAGGCAATCGGTCCATGTAAAATACTGGTATTCAGCTGCATCTGGTTAGACTGGAAGCCGATCCCAACATAGTTGGGAAAAGGCTAGGCAGATGATGATGATCTATGGTTTGGATGATGGGGTATTTTACATGGAGTGATTACGTGCGGCTGTTATTAGTTAGCCACGAGCCCCTCCATGAAAATGAACTGCAGTAAATAATAAGGGGCAATTTAGTGCAATTAGAAAACTTCACAATAATCATTTTATGGGAGAACTATAAAATGCTCATTTCAGTAAACATAAACGTCCACCCCGCCATTAATTTTAATAACTAGAAAACTGAAGTAAACTTGAGCCCGTAAAAGTGGAGGAATAGTGCAATAACTTCTGCATGATTGCTAGCGCTGCATCATGCATGACCTATTTCTTAATGCATTTATAAATCCAGGTTGCCGTTCTAATTTTATGAAGTCCAGCAGATTGGGTAGTTATGAATTAATGATCATCGGCATTTTTGCACTTTGACCTTTCACCTTTTTCAGCAGTGGAGTCAATGGCATAGTACTATTCTGAAGGAAGATATGGGAAGGTTGGGTGTAACTGCGTCATCATTTTACTTAGTGCTGGGAAAAAGCAGAAATACAACACTATACGGTGTTTTTTATGTATTATTGAAGAGAGAATATAAATATAAAATAATATTACCTTCAAGAGATAGAAAGAAAAATAGGATTATTTGACACAGATAAAAAAAAAGAGATTAGAGAGAAAAACATGAGATTTGAAATAGATATTTAATTCTAAAATAAAGAAAAATAAAAACAAAATAGATCTTTAATCACGAGAGCAAAACAGAATATCGACATGGCGTCATGACGTTGAAGACGGTACCTTTGCGGTAGACTCATGATCGGCGAAGAACACAGCAAAAAAAAAAAAACAAATGCTAACTCCGACCTAAATTCGAACTCAGAACTTCACGTTCATCCATCGACCCATAAACCGATGATATTTCATCCGAACAAACTAATTTCTCCAAATTTTGGCCATGTCCCAGAAAAACATTAATGAAAAATACAAGACATCACCTGGTTTACCGGTAATATGGCCGTAACACATTGTCGGTGGATGGGCCATTATTTATACTAGCCAGCTAAGCTACGTGGGCCAGGACAGGACATATATTACCTCCATGCTACGCCTGCACCGAGTAATAAAACCTTCAGCTTGACATGTGTAAATATTTACAAGGCGGACATGTTTTTCATGGGTTTGAATAAAAATGTGGACAAGGGGCTCGGGCTTTGGTTATGAACTTTCCTGAGTATTAGGAGCTATAAAAGTTGCTTTTATCAATAAGCCTAAATAATTTTTGGAACAAAACGTACCTTTCCAGGACACAGATTTTTGAGAGGCAGCTTTAAAATTGTCCAATATCTTTACAGCAGAAATTAGTCGACACATTTATATTTCTCCCTTCCTTTCTCTCTTATAGACAGGAGCCCTACGTCCCAGCAGTGGGACTGGGAACATTAATGCTGTGTTATGCTTTATATTTCAATGGTCAACCCTCTCTTCCAGTACCTAGATATTATTAAAGGAAACTAAAGGATTAATCGACCACTAATTCATCGTGATTACCAGCATCCAAATTGCGTAACACTCTTTAAATTACAATCTGATACATTTTGACGGATATTGCTAATCCATTACTTCATATGTTTGGAAACTTTGTCTGCTTAGCAACGTAAATAACGCAATGAATGTTGTTGAACTGTCAAATTGAAAGCCATTCCTACTGTTAGTGTGTTATGCAGTTACCCCGCTGATTACCTTCGTGTCTTCTATAATCGTTCAATTTATTGTATGAGTGAGACCATCTTTTACAGAAATGTGTTCTCAGAAGATTTCAATCATTAAACCTACTTTCAATAAACAAATAACCTTGATTGGTCCGAAGTTCAGATAAGAGTGAGTCCTCCAAATAATTACGCACGAAGTCGTTGTTGATTCAAAAATTAAAGTTGTTTTCTTGTTAATAATTTAGGAAGGAAAGAAAACTTTCAAGGCTCCTTACGTTTCGAACCTTATACAAAAGTTAAAGGAGATTCAGAAAACTAAAAAAAAAATAGAATTCTGTCCCTTTATTTATGTCGCAGATGGATGGTAGAATCCTCTGTTTTACAAAGCCGCTAGTTGTTTTACAAAACAGCTCCGGTAAAACATATGCGAATTTGTAGAATTCTATCCCGATATACGTCGCAAATGGATAGTAGAATCCACTGTTTTACAAAACCGCTAGTTGTTTTACAAAACAGCTCCGAAACAGCAAAACAGACGGAAATACTTGAATATACAGCATATTGTATATCAGAAGGGTGTTGATATGTAAGGGGGTGTCACAGGGTACAGACCATCAAACTGAGCAACTTTCTTTATGGGACCAACATCGACATTCATCATCTTCCTGCCCTTATCCCATGTTACTTGGGGTCGGCGCAACACGTTTTCTTCTTCCATTCTCCCCTGTCAACCGTCACGCTATCATTCACTCCCTTCTCTTTCATATCATTCCTCACACAATCCATCCATCTTTTCTTCGGCCTTCCTCTCCCTCTCCATCCATCAACATGTATATCCATCACTCTTTTAGTCACATGCGTTTCGTCCCTTCTCATCACATGCCCATACCAAGACAAACGATTTCCTTTCAACATCGACATTGCGAAATAATAATAATCAGTCCCATATAGATGAGTTGAGTTAGACAAGTATTGAAGTTTTGTATGGGATAGTTGAATATTTGGTCCCCATTGGTCAGTTTGATGGTCCACACCCTTAAATATGACACCTTTCTTATATGCTGTATATTCAAGTACAGTGTTCAGAAAAAATAACCACGATGAAGACCCATCGCCTTTTTTCATTTGTTTCATCAGCGAGGTAGGTTGTTTTTTTTCATTCGGTTCAACAGCGAGGTGGGTTGTTTTTTCATTTGGTTCAACAGCGAGGTAGGTTGTTTTTTCATTTGGTTCAACAGCGAGGTAGGTTGTTTTTTCATTTGGTTCAACAGCCAGGTGGGTTGTTTTTTCATTTGGTTCAACAGCGAGGTGGGTTGTTTTTTCATTTGGTTCAACAGCGAGGTAGGTTGTTTTTTCATTTGGTTCAACAGCGAGGTAGGTTGTTTTTTTATTTGATTCAACAGCGAGGTGGGTTGTTTTTTCATTTGGTTCAACAGCGAGGTAGGTTGCTTTTTCATTTGGTTCAACAGCGAGGTGGGTTGTTTTTTTATTTGGTTCAACAGCGAGGTGGGTTGTTTTTTCATTTGGTTCAACAGCGACGTGGGTTGTTTTTTCATTTGGTTCAACAGCGAGGTGGGTTGTTTTTTCATGTGGTTCAACTGCGAGGTGGGTTGTTTTTTCATTTGGTTCAACAGCGAGGTGGGTTGTTTTTTCATTTGGTTCAACAGCGAGGTGGGTTGTTTTTTCATTTGGTTCAACAGCGACGTGGGTTGTTTTTTCATTTGGTTCAACAGCGAGGTGGGTTGTTTTTTCATGTGGTTCAACTGCGAGGTGGGTTGTTTTTTCATTTGGTTCAACAGCGAGGTGGGTTGTTTTTTCATTCAGTTCAACAGCGAGGTGGGTTGTTTTTTCATTTTGTTCAACAGCGACGTGTTGTATGTTTTTGTAATACTGCGCCTTTAACTAACATTACAACCATTACCAGTCTTTACGTATATGTATACACTGCAGTGGAAAATCTATTAGATCGTTACAAAATCATTGTTAAATCTTAAATTCCTATTAATTTTGACATTTAACAAGGAATTTAGATTAAATTGGTGTGGCTACGTCTATGTGTAATTATTTCTTTCGTTTGGAAGCACTTGGTCCTGGCTGTCATTAGTGGATCTTTGACAGTCGTTACGGGAGTCAGAAGTCTGACAAACCAGTTTTATCAAGGGGTATCGTATTACACAGTAATTGGGTTGTGGAGGTCACATAGGCTATCGCTCCATGTAAAATACTGGTATTCAGCTGCATCCGGTTAGACTGGAAGCCGACCCCAACATAGTTGGGAAAAGGCTAGGCAGATAACGATGATGATGATTGGAAGCACTTCATGAAATTTACTACATTCTAAACACTATATACTTGTTGGTGTATAAGGTTTTTCTAAAACTTTAGGGATATTCCAATACGTGTGCCTGTGTGGAGGTACCTACTGAAACTTTTTCCATTTGCGGCTATTCTGCGAGTTCGGCCATGTCCGTCCAAGTTCCTCTAATCTGTAAAACATTCTAGCTGTTTGTTACAAACTCCCTACAAAGAAACATAAGGTTCCCGCAGACAGGCGCAACGCGACGCGATTCTGGTACAACAAATTCATGAAGCTTTCATAGAAACTGTTCTACTAGAGTAGCTTCGCCCTTCGCTAAAGTTGCTTCGGTATTTAGAACACAGAAAGTAAAGTTACAAAAGCTGGAAGCTTGAGAGCTGTATTTATTGTATACTAGAATTCCCAGGTGATTTTCTATGTGTACGAAAACGCTTTATTTAAGTGTCTAGCGAGAGAGCTCTACCGTAATACATTTATGTCGCGTATTTTGTCAAATACTTTTTGCCTGACTGCCTCATTGGTCCAGTGTTCGCAAGCGCTACTGCTGTTATAGGAAGAGGATTGCCGGATCGGGAAGTGTTATTGAGGTTTTCCATCTGGAATTTCTTATTAGCAGCCCGATGTCTGGATTAGTGCCCGGTTGATGGCAACAGGCTCGGCTCCTATAATCCTATTACATGAGACTTACATACAGGTGATTTTTTTTACCGCTTCCTTTTTTTTACAGGGTGTTCTACCCATTAATATGAACAATTTTCACTATGGGACCAACTCTGAAATCACAAAAAAAAAAATCTGCTGTTTCATACATTTTGGTCAAGTAGTTATTGAACTTTTGTATGAAACAGCAGATTTTTTTCGTGATTTCAGAGTTGTCCCGTAGTGAAAGTTGTTCATATTCATGGACAGACACTGTAAAAATTTGGAACCAGTAAAAAAAATCACCTGTTTATCTGGTGAAATGTGGGTGTATTATAGGTCTGTTATGTATGTTTTTACATGTGATTGCAGAAACACTTACCCAACATGTCACCTACTGCTATAGTACTTTTAACAATCGGCATTTGCGTCATTAATAGAAATATTAAGTAGTCGTTTACAGTTGTAGATAAAAATCCGACGAGTGCCTAAGTGTAATGTTTATTGCTATCCTTGTGCTCAGTAATTGCTAGTCACTTGTCAGTAATTCACTCAGTAAGGGCCACGTTCGCTCTCGTTTCCCCCGTTTAAGCACTTATATGGCTGTGTCAGGCTCATTCCATTAGGGTGCAAGTGTATTTTCTACCGCCAACGACGCCTAATGACAATTATCAAACCCTTGCATCAGATAAATATTGTTTAAAAGCCTCTCGACGGTCCCACGCGTTTCGCTAAAGGATACTCCCGTTAAAATCTGCGTGTTCCCAAGTTTTACTTGATAAGTGTATTTTTTTTGTTTTTTAACAAAGAGATTTTCAATGTTTTGGCGGTTTTGTACAGTCAACAGCAAAAGTAGATGATCAAAATCAGAAATTCAATACTAATGAACGGAGTTCGCGTCAGAACTGTGTGGCGTCGAAGTACTACTACTTAGAATACTACGTAGAATACTTTTGAATCACTTCGACGCCACACAGTTCTGACGCGAACTCCATTCATTAGTACTGAATTTCTGACTTTGATCATCTACTTTTGCTGTTGACTGTACCCACGTTTTGTTTAAAAAAAATAGTCCAACAATTTTGTTTTTTATTTAAGTTTTTACAGAATAGATACATATTATGTTTAAATTCGTGATTTTTAGACCTGACAACCAGTCTTACCAAGGGGTATCGTATTACCCAGTAGCTACTTAGCTAGTGGATTAGAAATGCAGTCGCTCCATGTAAAATGCTGTTATTCAGCTGCATCAGGTTAGACTGGAAGCAGACCCAAACTTAGTTGGGAAAAGGCTAGGCAGATGATGATGATGGCAATGACACGTGCTTTTTATGATGGAAAAACAAAACATCACATATCCCTACTAATCCATACTGATATTATAAATGCGAAAGTGTGTCTGTCTATCTGTCTGTTACCTCTTCATGCTTAAACCGCTGAACCGATTTAGATGAAATTTGGTATAGAGATAGTTTGAGTCCCGGGAAAGGACATAGGATAGTTCATCATAGATAGATAGTTTTATCCCGATATTCTCACGGCGTCGACACTTATGCGGGTGAAACAGCGGGGCGCCGCTAGTTTTTAATGTTTTTGTTTAGCCCTGATTTCATATTTGAAAAACTCATACAATTTGCCAATTGCTACCGAAATCGATGCCATATCACACTAATATTATAAAGGCGAATGTTTGTGAGTGTGTGAGTGTGTGTGTGTTTTATATGTTTGTTACTTCTTCACGCTCAAACGGCTTTACCAATTTTGTTAAAATTTTGTATGGAGGTAGCTGACACCCTATTTAAGATTAACATATAGGCTACTTTTTATCCCGATATTCCCACGGGATCGATATTTACGCGGGTGAAACGGCGGGGCGCAGCTAGTTAAAAATAATATTTAGTTCGCCGCGAACCCTACAGCTGATGCCGAAATCAAATATTCAAAACATAACAAAGTAAAATGCAATATCCAAAAAGGCAATATTGGAGATGGCAACCATTATGCCAGAGGGACAAGCGAATAATGAGGGTCGAAAATGCCCCAAGGAAAGACATTTTCACGCCCTGGCGCGTTTATGGGTTTATCCCATTAAAATTTAATTCATTTCTCACTCTTTTCTAGATTACTAGTTTTAAAAGGGGTTCTGTAAACATTAATACTGATTAAAATGTGTGTGGGAAAACAATGCGGTCTGCAATCAGTGATGCATACATGTTTACATATTATTCTTGAACCGTTATGCTTCAGTGGTACGATAATAAAATTATGTTTTATTGTTCAGAAACTCAACCGATTTATTTACTTAGCTGGTTTGTAATTCCTCATTGTAAAGTTACTTTCTCGATTTATTTTGTACTGGCTTCCGCCCGCGGCTTCGCCCGCGAGGTATGTCGAAGAAACCTATCCTATGTCCTTCCCCGGTATGCAATCTATCTCTCTGCCAAATTTGATCGAAATCCATTCAGTTGTTTAGGCGTGAAAAGGTAACATACAGACAGCTAGACACAGTTACTTTCGAATTCTTCTAGCCCGCGACTTGCATCTGGACTTCAGAAATTGGCGGGATAAATACAGGGTCAAACTGAATTAGCTAGCGAAACGTGATGTCCGTAGACGTGATGGATATCTAAACATGACCAAATAAAAAATAAATTAATTTTATGGCTTTTTTCTTGGAGTCATCAACCGCAGGTAGTGTAGTCACTTGAAATCATCTTTTTTATCATGTTTACATATCGATATCGATACCCTCCATGTCCGCGGAGTTTCTCTAGCTAATTTAATTTGACCCAGTATCATAATAATTTGTGTCAATCTTGGTTATAAACTATCTGAGTGCCAATCATCCAGATCCGTTGTTCAGCCGTTTTTGCATAAGTACACATTATTAGCTCTGCTTGTCTACTCATGTGTTATTAGTAGGATTACGTAAAACAATAGCCGATCGGCCACAAATTGTAATCTTCCCGACAAAATAACCAACCACCTTTCTCAGCTGATAATACAGACTTAGCAGCACTTAGTCAAGTGTCGTTAAGGCAACCTCCAGACGTCTTGTTTTCTCATTCTCGGTCGAATTAAGCACATTCCATTTTCTTACGGGAAGATATTGCTGACAGTGTCATCCTTAGGGAATGCCGTATCTTGGAAAATGTTCTAACTGCTTCATCTGTTTCTCTGGAATGAAGTTTATCGGCTGTTGGTTACTTAACGAGGTGGCTGTTATCGCAAAAGTTTTCTGAATAGACAAAAAAAGGATGATAAGGATTCCCTAAGGTGTGTCGTCCAGGCTTTCCTTTTGACGTGACAACGTCTTAAATTAGGTTGCGGCTGGGAGTCACTTATGAAAAAGTGTAACGCTCGGTAACGTTACGTTCTTATTTTAAATTAGGTTGCGGCTGGGAGTCACTTATGAAAAAGTGTAACGCTCGGTAACGTTACGTTCTTATTTTCATTTAATTCCTTGTTCCTATTGTGCAATTTAATTATATTCATATCAATAAATATTCTACCGAGAAAAAGACGTTGTCACGTAAAATCTTCGCCCGTAAAACCGACTTTACAGGCAACCATTTTGACGTGACAACGTCTTAAATTAGGTTGCGACTGGGAGTCACTTATGAAAAAGTGTAACGCTCGGTAACGTTACGATGAGTCACCGAACGAGAGAGAGGCCCGCCGAATGCCTTGCGTCTCTCTCCCACTCAACTATGATCGGATGATCGGTCGTTGTCACGTAAAATCTTCGCCCGTAAAACCGACTTTACAGGCAACCATTTTTTTTTTGGACGAGAAAAATGATAACGTGGCACAATAGTAAAGATTTTTTTAATTTTAGGCCCGCAGTTATTAACGTTTATTATTAGAGGTGTCCATTTGATGTCTCCTGAGACGGTGATTTTAATTATAAACGGAATTCAGCTTTGTATCATTTCGAAATTCTGATGACCGTGGCACCGTGTTGGATAGAATGGTATATTTATTAATAAAAAAAGTCACAAGCATAGAGCCAATTCTCGTAATTTTAAGAACGTTCACAGTCAGATCTCAGTCTCAAACTGTCAAAAATACCACTAATTTCCCTACATTTTTGACATTGCCTGTCGCTGAGATGAGACTGCGACTAGATTTTGAAAGTTTTAATTACGGGAAATGGCCTTCTGTTCTTAACCCAATTTTACTACTAATATTAACTCACTCGTCTTACCGAATACCTATGTCTATGTTATGGGTTTGGTTTCCGCACTTAGTCCTTCAATGGACCATTGTGCGTCTTACCGAATGAATGCCATAAGATTTTCAATGGTATTCTTACCGAATACCATTAAAAATATAATGCGAGAAGGTTCAAATTAACACAACACACAATTTACTCATGCCAATCACAAGTACGCTCAATAGATCTTACAACAACTCATTGCGCAACTAATTCTCAAAAGCACGGCTAATTTTTTTCTAATAAAACTAATGCGTATTTATCAGGGTACAATCAATATGGCCTCGCGTCCGAAATCGGCCACACAACAATCAATCACAATTTAATGTGGACCTTTTTGGCCCCTATTGGTCGATTTAAACCGTCCAGTCACATTAGACCCTTGTATTGATGTGCTTTTGTTTAATTAGGGAAAAATTAGGGAGCGCTTTATGCTGGTTGGGTATCGTTAGTGATAACGTGGACTCCTTTTCAATTTGGAATGCGGTTGGTCCTAAAGGCTATTGGTCATAGTAATCAGACCCAGGCAGGCGCTTTACTTTGTGTTAATAATTTCATCACCACTGCTCTAAAAACGGTGAAGGAAAACATGTCCTAGAACCAAAAATTCGAAGACATGTGACATCTACCAACTCGCACTGGGCCCGCGTGGTCGTTACACAGCCCACTCCCTGTCTTAGAGAGGAGGCCAGTGTCCCAGCAGTTGGGTCATTATAGGTTGATTATGTAATCAGACATCATAATGAGTCTTTTATAGATGTAATGACCCTAATCATACTGTGTGGTGCACCTTTATGTTATTTTATCTTTAGTGGGGTAGTTTGTTTGCCTTCAGTAGGTCAACTGTTACTAGATAAAGTTCATTAGTTTATCTAACTAATGTAAGTGCTTCCATTAGACGGATTGCCTTACTCTTTACTGCTAACGTTTT
Organism: Oligia fasciuncula; assembly: GCA_963082905.1. Classification (NCBI taxonomy): domain Eukaryota; kingdom Metazoa; phylum Arthropoda; class Insecta; order Lepidoptera; family Noctuidae; genus Oligia; species Oligia fasciuncula. Next base: position 16,178,126 of record OY720396.1, on the reverse strand, counting down.
TAAATATTTTTTCATCTGCGTTTCTGCCTTTTTATTGGTAATATTTTAACCTTTTCTCTTTAAAAGTGAGTGAGAGCAGTGGTGGCTCATTGGTAACTGTCGCGACATACAAATTGGTCATGGGTTCTAACCCAAGTAGGCAATTTAATTTGTGTTAATTGCTGCTCTCAAAACGGTGAAGGAAAACGTCATGAGGAAACCGGCCCCGTAGTGGATTATGGCCTACTCCCTCTTATAGAGAGGAGGCCAGTGTCTCAGCAGTGGGAACATTAGGCTGATTATGTTTATGATATGCTTTATAAGTATTGAAAAATCGTATTTCTTCTTAGCTTGTCGATGGCAATCTAAATGTAGCTGGCCCAGAATTTGGCTTCGAGTTTGACAGTTCCTGTAACGTGCAGACAACAGAACATGCTGGACACGATATTAAATGTCCCAGTGTTTGTGATGTGGAACAGCACCACATTTGCGCTCTAAGGTGAAATATTTCTCTTTTCCACACAGAACTAAAGGATTGAATAACATTAAACTGAGAGATAAAGTTTTAAACAACTTTCAAGACCACTGCATTTTCCAACTGAAACAAAAGAACTAACAGTTACAGAACAAAACAATGTTCCATCTACTTTTCCTATGTTAGGGTAGTGCAAGTAGTGGTAGGGTAGAGAAGGTAAATTTTTTACAATCCGAATTTACCTTTACCCAGCAGTTAGGCGAGGGATGCACGAATGGAACGGGGACGTTGAATAAAACAGTGGACTTAGCAACAAGCCTTAAATACAGTGTTGCCTTGCTGAAACGGAAAAACGAAAATTTGTGTGAAAGAGTATCCATGGAGTTTCTTTCCCGTTCTTCTTCATAGGTACCTACTACGCTTTGGAATGGGCAACTAGCTTCATATTTCTGAAATTCAAACTATATTTTGACTGACGGACTCCTCGACAATTCAAAAGTGCCTGTAAATGGTTTTGTTGAAATGAATGGTTTGAGTTTGTGTTCTGAAAAAGGCAATAGATTTGCTCTTTAACCGACTTCTAAAAAGGAGAAGGTTATGCATTCAACGAGTTTTTGTATAGTATTTTTGAGGCCACAAACGAATGATTGAGGCCTCAAAAATACTATACAAAAAAAAACTATGCAAATACGCAGATATTCATTCCGTATGGTTATGGTAATCCATACGGAATGAATATCTGCGTATTTGCATTCAATAGTCTTGTTTTTTTTTAACCAGTGCCTGAGTTTAAATACTTGTCTTACTTTTTTAACAAAGTAAGTTTTCTGAAAGAAAGTTAAGTTGGTGAATAAGAAAAATAATGTTAAAGAATGAAACACCAAAACTCGAAGAATCAATGAAATACATACGAACCCAGAATATACAAACATTTGGCAACCCTCTAACTTCGACACTACATTTATACGCTTAGCTTGCTTTTCTTTCTTAACACGGTTTCGGTCTTTTCCCTAAGGTTGTCAGCTACAAAAATATATGAAACCCTTCGTGAGAAAAATAAAATGTTAGTATTACTTTATTTAGGGAACTTCGTTTGTTTTCACAGTTTTTGAATACTGGAACTTGTTATATCTGATTGAACGTAGTACGTTCTTTTACAATCGTAGAGCTGCTACAACCATAGAAGTAGGTACTTGCCTCTTTTGTATTACAAAGGTAACAAAATAAAATACAAGGCAATTCCAAAAAAAAAAAACGTTTGAATGACAACGGCGATCAGCGACCGGAATAGATAACCCGACAGTGGAAAACCCTTCATACAAACGGGCAATGATAATTTCACTACAAACCGCGGCATTACAAAACTTACAAGCATTGCCTCTGTGGGACATCGTCTGTGCTAATTCGGGAACACCGAAGCCCATACTTTCTCTGGTTTACCTGTACTCGCATACTTTTGTACAAGTTAGCCGAGGTACGTACGAGCGCATTTCTCCCGCGGTGATTTTTTTCGCGCACTGGATTTTCAACGCGCTGCTCAACAGCGAAAGTTGAAAATCCAGTGCGCTAAAATCCCACCGCGATATTTTTACGTCCAAGCAAACGTGGGCTTACAGGCATGTATATTTGCAGGTTATCCTATGGCTAGCCAATCCTTAGATTATGATAAAAGATAAGCTTTGGTATCGTGAAAGATCACGATTCCATCTTGTATTATTCAAAACATAAATCATTCATAAAATTCACAGTTACACTCAATCTACCATGAATAAGTAATTATCATCTTGTACTGTTCACATTGCGTATACAATATTCATTTTGTCTTCATTTACCTAAACTCTCAAAGATTCTTCAGCATCAGTTATTTTGTTTCGCTACCAAGGCTACCTGAAGATTTAGTATCATCAATATGTGTTTAGGACAATGTATGCAGGGAGGATAATATTTTATTACCTACTAGCTGCGCCCCGCGGTTTCACCCGTATAAGTGCCAATCCCGTGGGAATATCGGGATAAAAAGTAGCCTATATGTTAATCCAGGGTGTCAGCTACCTCCCTTCAAAATTTTATCAGAATTGGTCCAGCCGTCATACACACACAGACTCACAAACTTTCACCTTTATAATATTAGAGTGTGACTAGCTTCTGCTCGCTACTTCGTCCACATGAAATTTCTTGTTCCCCCGACCCGTCGCGCTATTACTTCGTTTTCGCTTAGCTTTCTTGCCATTTCTAAATCTTTTTCTTTGTGCTCCGCTATTTTTCAAATCCGACTGGTACTCTCAGAGATTAGCGCTTTCAAAGAAACAAACTCTTCAGCTTTATTATTAGTACAGATTACCCGTACGGTATAGGTATTTTAACGATGTGCCTGGCAACGGCTTTCAGATTACCTTCAGGTTCTATGTTCTATGTTATCGGTTTGGTTTCCGCACTTAGACCTTCAAGTGGACACTTGTGCTTTATCTTCAGGTTTAAGGATACTACCTACTCTTTAGTACAGACGACAGCGAATCAAGCTACAACAATCTGCCAAATTTCTTTAATTGATTTTCAACTTTATCGCTACAGCATAAGATTTAAGGTTGATTGGGAATGTTTGACATTTTCGGGTAACTTGATGTGCACCTTAGGTGATGTTTTATGATTTCTCATCATGAATTCACACTTATTTCTTCGTCTTCATTCCTATAATATTCCTCATCGCCCTCCTGCTCTTACCCCAAATTTTTGGGGTCGGCGCAGGCTTCATAACAAATTATTAAACTGAGTTTTTTATACATTCCAAATAAATCACAAAAGTACCATCTGGCTACTCAAAAATTTGGTAATCCTATCGTTGTTCCTTTCTCTCCCATTCCCATAGAAAAGGACGGGCTTCTCTATTATAATCGAAATACTCGTCGTTGTCGCGTTTTAATCCGTCCGTTGGTAATCACATTTCTATGAGGGTACAGGTTTGATGTGGCCCTAGCCCGTATAGTCAGCGTCCCTATTATTACGAGAACAAGTAGTCATTTTGGACTAACTTTGTTCATCATTATCATTGGCAAGCTGAGCGTTGTTGAGCGTTGGCCGTTTTACATGGATGTGACGCATACTTTCCCCGCAACTTGTTTCTTTTTTTTTTGTTTTTTCTCTGCGTCCTGTTTACCGCAAATAAATGTATTTTCTTTCTTTTATTCTTTCTTTTCGTTCTTTTCTTTATTTTTCTTTTAGCTTTGTTCCTCCCACTGCTGAGTATAGGCCTCCTCCCTTTTGTGCTATGCTTCCCTGGTCTGTGCGAGTCTCATCCAGGTCTTTTGGACGTCCTACAGAAGAACTTCGTTACTGATTCAAACATTTTTGAAGCTATAACTAGCTTGTTCATGCACATAAAGCACATAAAGTCCTCCAAACCGAGTTTCGACCATGGCGACCAATCTCACGCGGAGACTAGCCATCGGCGCGGAAGATATAGTGCACAAGTGTATGCGCAGACACAGGTGCACTCTCTCTTCCCTCACTCTCATTGTCCGATGGGACGGCAGTCCGACACGACCGAAGAGAGATCAGACGCAGGACCAACGGCTTAACATGCTTTCCGAGGCACGGGGGTATCACACCGCCAATTTCCAAACTCCGGGCTGTATTAGCATATATCGTCTAAACATGGAAGGATTTCTACAGCAGTAAGTCGTCTTTTAATCGTTCGCCTATCCTTCACCGAAATCCTCACACACGTACCTACTTAGCTTAACTTTTAAATCTACGGCTGCAATAAAGTTTCTATCACCTTACAATTAGGTACTAAATTTTCAAAACGCGCATCAAATTCTAATTTTATTAGCACCCTTATTTACAGAATCGAAATTGATTTGCCGATAAAAAGTTCATCTAAATCGTTAATCCAATATTAGATTCTCGCGCCCCTCTGGTAATTTAAATGACCCCACATTTTCATCGAAATCCCCTAATTTACACTTGGTAATGGCAGCTTGCCTCGTTGTCGTTAGTGTAACTGCTGAACGTGAGGTCCTGGGGTTAAATTCTAGAGTCGAGCAAAGTGTTTTTGGGTTTTTCTATCAGGTTGGGATACATGAAGAAACCTCCTCGTGTAGCGCAGTTTGTTCCGCCAGTTACTCAACTGAACCGAGCGCTCGGCGCGTTCTGGACAGTCACACCCAACATCTTATTTGACTGGCCAATCTTCCCTTACGATGATAAGGCCTCGTAAGCCGCCACTTTCGCGCTCAGTCCTGTGTTCTGCTAGCTGGGTAAGCGTGAGCGTGAGCGCGAGCTTGTGACATCATAGTGGGTAGTCAAAAAATGGCACGCTTGGTTTTCATACAGTTCATGATACTTGCGTTATCTAGGTCTATCTATTATGGTGGCAACCCTATAATTTTGGGAATGCCGCGTTTTGCACACAATGCTCTTACTTTGTGTTTCGAAGTCGAAAAGTAATTGGACCTTGGAATATTTAATAGCTCGAGTCGTTACTTATTTACGGATTTGCTTCAAGAGGCGTTGTTTCCTTTCTCGGTCTTACTGAGAAGTGAAAATAAGGAAAAATACTAAGTAAGTATTTTCATTTCAATAGCCTTTGTTGTTCAAATTGTTTAGAATTCTTTTAGCAACAAGAGTAGCTTTTGTTATCTTTTCATTTAATTCACTATCTATTTTCTAGTTTATTCTAGTACTCTTATGTAAAAGTCTGGGTTCAGAATTACAATAAAAACCGACACAGGATTTCTTTAAGTCACTGTTCAGCTAATAGAATCAATATTCAATTTGGTAAATAGCGTTCGACTAAAGCCAGACACAAAATAAAAAGCAATTCAATTCCAATACAAATGGGACCATAATAAAATCACATCCGAAGTTAAATATTAACCGATCGAAATCGGGAGGGACATCTGAAAAGCATTAAGAGCCAAATATTAACGTATCCAATTTATCGTAGGGAAGGTATGGGAGCAGATTATTTATTCAGGAGAGTTTCCTGGCTCCTCACCTTATGCAGATTGGGTTGCTACTTCAAGCAAGGCCTCGTCCGAATAGTGGAAGGCGCGGTGGCAACGGAGGTAGCGGTTGTGACAAGGTAAAACAATAGACGATCGTTTGGTTGCTAAGGGAAAGTACATGCCGAAGACGTCACACTTTGTATTGAATTACAAAATAATAAAAAAAAATTCGTTGTTTAATTTTGTAAAACATGAAAAGTTTAATTTCGTTTTAACTAAGTATATTTTAACGTTTATAGATCTCATTGTTAGATCTCAAACGGCGCTTTCATAGTTATACCATAACTTCGCGTCCGCCTCAGCACCCGCTAACCTCCTCACCCTGGACGAGGCTCAAGTTTGCCAACTTATCGTACTGAATAATATCTTGTACATCTGTTAAATGTTCGGTCAGTAACTGGAGGGTTGTCGTTAATTTAATGAAAGCTTGAGGGTGCATGATCTGTAATGTTTTCTCCTTCGTTTTTATTGCTCGCTATTAGTAGGGTTTTGACCTTTCCTGTTATAGTATTTAGTTGTTTTTCGTTTGTGTTTTCTATAAAATTGGCTAGATAATAAGTACCTAATTGTTATTTTAGTATAGTTGTCGCGTTTTAGCATGGTAATATCGGTCATTGACCCTTCCCTAATATCTCTCCGTAGGAACCCAAACAATAAACGATGTATGGGTTTTCGTTATTAGAGCATATTGAAGATTGCGATAGATTCATGGCGTTAACGAACTTTATTTCAATTTTTGAAATGAAAAATGTTGAAGAATGTAGTTGGGTCAATGACCCATTATTGCCATGCTAAATCGCAACAACTATAACATCGTTGACTTACCTTCTCTTTGTCTATCTATATCTAATCTAAACTTTTTAGTTTAGATTTTTTTCTGCTCAGAAAACTTAATCATCTCCAATATTGAAGAAAGACCCAACTTTATCTTTATACAAGAAAAAGATGGAAGTTAGGCAAAGTAAATCTGGAAGCATCAGTTAAATGAATGCTGTTTCTAAAGTAAGTAACTTGAGTCTATAACTTAGTTAAGGGAAAAGGTCGTTCCATCAAAAATTCCTTTCATCGCTTCTGTGAACGTCGAAGAAAAAGCGGATCAAACCGGAATGAGAAAGTTTATAGTGGATAATACAGAGATTAAAACAGAAGAAGAACTAGCAGGGGATCGAGGAGGGGGGGTTCAGGGGATCAGACCGGAATAACTTACAAAATTATGTTAGGGGAGGCCAAACTTTAGGAACCATTTTGCTTAGCTTTTAGGATTTTAGGGAACAAAGACAACATGTGTAACCACGGAATATTCGAAACTAGCTTCTGCCCGCGACTTCTTCTGCGTGAATTTTCTTGTTTCCCTGTCGCATTGCATCGTCTGCCCGCGCTATTACCTACCTCGTTTTCTTTCTGACTTTTTTTTTGGTTGGATCTTAAGAATCCTAGTGTAAAATCAATTCCTCAAATTTGAATTAAAGTCCAAACTCCGGCCTATTGATGAAAAAATTCCTAATGGAAAAACCCAATACCAATTTATCCGACTTGGGTATCGAACCCAGGACCGCAGCAGTAGCGCTTGCGACGAGTTCAATGGGGCAGTTAAATGTATATTATAAATACAGCGGAGGAGTTTATGAGCTGTTGTGGGAAATATGATCATCAGAATATTCACCAAGTCGGCACATGACGTAAAAATGAAACTCTACTTTATGGGGCTTACAGGACCTAAACACAAAAAAACGCAGAAACAATAAAAGTATATGATCGACTACAGTAAACCTAAATCCGAAATATATATGATATTCTTCAGGATATATGCTAGTTCGATAGTGTGTTGAAAACATAACACAGCTAATTTGATACGATAGAAAAAAATCATGAAGATACCTCTAAAAACTTTCTTTTTTTTACAATAAAAACCATTCTAATATAGGTACATACAATCATTCTGATTTTTCGTCAGATTATTTTACAAGCAACATATTAAAACACTAGTGTTTTAATTTTTTTGTCCAACAATAGATTTTTTGTAAATAGATAATTGCTTCATATTTTGCAATAAATTACCAGCGTTGTGTCATCGCGCTTCTTTCTTTTCTATGCAGTTCGATAAAGACCGCGCTATAGGTCATGTAGTCATCGTAAATAACTTTCAAAAACTGGAAATTTTACTACACTTCGACTAAGTCTTTCCAGGGCTTTAATAACATACTATAAAACCAACTTAGGTGACATTTAAAACCACTGCAGAAAACCCAACTTCACCCGATTATACTTCAAGACCAACTTTTCGACGCCTTATGTCTTTAAAGTTTTAAAACCAGATACGCAAGCGAAAGTAAACCACAGATCACTTTGGTATACTTACCTAACCGGTCAACAGGTTCAGAAATCGTTAACTTAATAATAAACTTTATTTTATGGACACAATAGACGGCTGACACGAAAATAGGGTGACACCATAAATACGGTTAACACCTTTGCAACAGAAATGTCATCAAGCTACCCGAAACTGTCAAATTTTCCCAATCAACTTTGAACCTTATCCTTTAGCGATAAAGTTGAAAATCTATTAAATAAATTTGACAGATTGTAGTAGCTCGATCTGCTGGCGTCTGTACTTGTTTTAATACTCTGGTTTATTCCAATTGTTATGTCGAAATGTAGGTAGAGTGAAACACTTTTGCGGTGGGTTTGATGAAAGGGCCAAGGGGATATTGTTACATAGTAAAATATTATTAATTCGCCAAACAAGTCCTTCTGCATGTTTATTTTGGGTTGATGCAATACCTTCATCTTTTTCGTCAATCTATCACACTAATAATATTATAAAGGCGAAAGTTTGTGAGTGTGTGTGTGTGTTTATATGTTTGTTACTTCTTCACGCTCAAACGGCTGGACCAATTTTGATAAAATTTTGTATGGAGGTGGCTGACACCCTGGATTAAGATACAGGCTACTTTTTATCCCGATATTCCCACGGGATCTAAGCTTATGCGAGTAAAACCGCGCGGCGCAGCTAGTATATTTATATAAAATTCAAAGTCCTGACTGACTGATATATCAACGCACAGCCTAAACCGCTGATCCTAGAGACATGAAATTCGGAGGATGTGTTCTTTGTGAAGAGTAGGTATCCACTAAAAAAAGGGTTTTTCGAAATTCCACCTCTAAGAGGGTGAAATTTCACGAGGACGAAGTCGCAAGCAGAAGCTAGCAGTGTACATTTCTATTAGCCGACATAAATAATTAAATTGGATGTTATAACGAGGTATGGCAATTGGCATCTTTAGTTTAAATAAAGTTTAGTAGGTATTCAAGCAATCAATCAACTCAGGTTATCGCAGTCAACTGCTGAATATAGGCGCCTCTCCTAGGCTGTGCCACAACACTCGGTCCTCCGCCTTTCGCTAAAACTCAAAGCATTTATTTCAATTAAACCATTTACAGACACGTTTCAATAGTCAAAGAGTCGGTCAGTTAGTCAGAAAGTTGAAGCTAGTTGCCCATTTCAAAACATAGATCTCTATGCAGAAGAACGAGCAAGAAACTCCAAGGTCTATCGATCAGCCACCTTGACATACCTGAATTACTAAAAAAATCCTAGGTAGGTCTAAACCTACCTAGGATTTTTTTAGTAATTCAAAATTAGGTACAATAGATCGGCGGGAAACAAAACCTTTTTCTAAAAGTAGAAACTAGTAAATTAATACGTTTCGTTACTCGTGAGACCATTCATTACTTTTTGAAATTCCAGACTTTTTGTAACGCTGAATGATATTAAAAATGTAAAAAGCTTGTTCGCAGCAGGATATTCAGATTCAGTTCATTAAAATAAAGAAAGAGGGAAGGTCTTTTGAAAAAAATGTTGGGCGGCTAGGTGTTTTATGCATACACCAAAGGCTTTCTTAAAAATATTATGAATGAAACCCATCTCATCTATATATCGGGTGACTGGTAATTAGTGACCGATACTTAAACACGTGATTTTACTCATCATTATGAACAACTTTTACTATGGAACCAAACCTGAAATCGCGAAAAAAAAAACAGCTGTTCCCTACATTTATGTTCGTCTAACTCGTCAAAATGTAGAGAACAGCTGTTTTTTTTCACGATTTCAGGTTTGGTCCCATAGTAAAAGTTGTTCATAATGATGAGTAAAATCACGTGTTTAAGTATCGGTCACTAATTACCAGTCACCCTATATATAAAAGGAGAAACTGACTGACTGACTGACTGACTGACATATCAACGCACAGCCGAAACTACTGGGTCTAGGAATGTGGAATTTTGCACACGGCTTCCTTTTATAATGTAGGGGAGCACTAAGAAGGGGTTTTTGGAAATTCAACCTTTAAGGGGGTGAAAAGGGGGGATTTCGTTTGTATGAAAAATCTTATTCCTTGAGTTAATAAACTTGAAACTTGGCACGAATACTTATCTAAGTAAATGATTAAGTTTGGCATTTTTGTTTTTCTTAACTACCCCCTAAAGGGGGATTGGGGGGTGTCAAAGTTTGTATGGAAGAATTTTAACGGGTTGTCCGATTAACTTGAAACTCAGTGTTTATACTTAAGACTAAAAATAGATAATAACGTGTATCAGGGTTTTTCGAAAATGTACCCTTAACAGGGTAAAAAGGGGTAGTTAATTTTACAGGGGAGGATTTTACTGCGTGGCTTGATTAACTCGAAAATTGGTATAAATAATCTTTGATTCAAGTCATGAGCACATCCCAAAGGATTTTTCGAAATTCCACCCCTGTGGGGGTGAAAAGCGGGGATACAGTTTATATGAAAAATCTTATTCAATTGGTTAATAAACTTGAAACTTGGCAGGAATACTTATCTAAGTAAATTATGAAGTTTGGCAATGTTTGTTTTTCTAAACTACCCCCTAAAGAGGGATTGGGGGGTGTCAAAATTTGTATGGAACAATTTTAAAAGGCTGTCCGATTAACTCGAAACTCAGTATTTATACTTAAGACCAAAAATAGAGAATAACGTGTATCCTTAACGATTTTTCTAAATTGCACCCCTGTGTGGGGTGGGGGGGGGGGTAAGCGAGGATACAGTTTATATGAAAACCTTATTCATTTGGTTAATAAATTTAAAACTAAAGGGAGATTGGGGGTGTAAAATTTTGCAAGTAGCCGAGTCCATTTAGGATTGCTATCGACACGCTAAGAAGAAGAAGGGGTTGATTTTACTGCTTGCTTCCATTAACTCGAAAATGTGTAGGTATCGGTCTTTGAGTCAAGTTATGGACACGTCATCCCAAACGATTTTTCAAAAATCCACCCTTGTGGGGGTGAAAAGCGAGGATCCTGTTTATTTGAAAAATCTGATTCCGTTGATCTACAAACTTAAAAATTGGCCCGAATACTTATTAATCTAAATAAATGATAAAGATCATAAACATACATATTCGAAATTTTGAGAGGAATGTACGAAATACACGCGGACGAAGTCGCGGGCAAAGTGCTAGTCATCCATAAACTAATAATCCATATGTAATATTATAAATTCGAAAGTAACTCTGTCAGTCTGTCTGTCTGTCTGTATGTTACCTTTTCACGCCTAAACCACTGAACGGATTTCGATAAAATTTGGCAGAGAGATAGATTGCATCCCGGGGAAGGACATAGGATAGTTTTTATCGACATACCTCGCGGACGAAGCCGCGGGCGGAAGCTAGTATAATAATAAAGCTGAAGAGTTTGTTTGTTTGTTTGAACGCGCTAATCTTGGGAACTACAAGTCGGAGCAGAGGAAAAAAAATAAGAAAGAACGGTATGCGAAAACGAAGTAATAAGCGCGGGTCGGGGACAACAAATTTCACGCAGACGAAGTTGCGGGCAGAAGCTAGTGAAAAGGTGTAGACAGGTTTTATGATTTAATATGTCGCATCAGCGGGTGGCCGAGATGCGATACATCGGGTCTTCTTCACGATCCGACATAGTTTAGATAGTTGTGGGCACTACAGTGTGGGTACTCGAACGAAAAGATTATTTGAATTCACAGTAACTTTAATAAACTAGCTATTTACAACCGAAACGCACACGTGCGTCGGAAACAAACACGTGCGTTGGTATTGAGCGATTGCCGAGACTGTCCGAGCTCGACGGTCGACTGTAGACTGACTGTCGCACCACTCGGTCTCTCCACCAGTCCTCGCGGCATCCCCTCCACCGACGATCGTGTCCAAGCGGCAGGGCTCGCTTGCGTTTCCGATCACATGATTCTTCGTTCACCAAACAAATCGCTAGATGGCGCCGTTCGCTGTACTGTGTTGCCATCTATCCACGACACGGCCATCCCTGACTAGCACCCGTCCTCGGGTGTAGTACCTGCGGACCAAATATACTCACAGAGTAAACAAGCTCGGCTATCCTGCCAAATATCTAAGGTAACTCGGCTATCCTGCCATTACCTAATAATTAAGGTAACTCATTGTTACTTTAATCTCTCTAGTCTTCATTTACAATGCCTTGTTGTCAAGGTTTCGCACTCCCAACATTAATCATTAGAAAAGGTTCGATCAGTAAGTTGAACCAAAGAAAATCAAAATTCTAACGAATCAGTTACTATTTACCAAAATCTGTGCAAAAACACAGTCCCAGAATCACACCAATGATTCTTACTAGATCAGTTGTCACATAAGCTACTGCACATAAGGTACGGTTGAGACTAGTCACCACATGTGCTTACTACACATGAGGCGCTCTGTGCACCAACACAGACCAGAATCGACCCATTGATTCTCAGTAAAAGAAAACTAGCGCAATATGTGCTACAACACATGAAGCGCTCTGTGCACCAACACAGACAGGACTCCACCGATTGATTCTCAGTAAAAGAAAACTCGACCGACGATCAACAAGTTAAACCATCAAAATTGTAACAAATCAGTTAGAATTTACCGAAATCAAACTCATTGGCAATGTATACTCAACTCGTGAAACTTTCATTGTAATCTGTGCACCAACACAGACCAGAATCGCACCAACGACTCTTTACATATCTACCGCCACATATGTTACAACACATGAGGGGCTCTGTGCACCAACACAGAAAAGAATCGCACCAACGACTCTTAAGACATCTGCCGCCACATATGCTACAACACATGAGGGGCTCTGTGCACCAACACAGAAAAGAATCGCACCAACGACTCTTAAGATATCTGCCGCCACATATGCTACAACACATGAGGGGCCCTGTGCACCAACACAGAAAAGAATCGCACCAACGACTCTTTAGATATCCAGCGCAATATGTGCTACAACACATGAAGCGCTCTGTGCACCAACACAGACAGAAATCGCACCAACGATTTCTTATAGACCCATCGCCACATGTTACTCACGAGGTTTGGTCTTAAGTTTTGAGTTTGAGTGTACAAGCCATTCTTAATCAGAGGTGGTCTCACTACCATTGTCATCAACTATGACATCTAACTCTCGAGTAACTTGGTGATCGGGTATCCTTCTCACAAAATCATTAGAGTATTCTTAGGTTCGCTGAGTCAAGCGCCTTTAAAATAACCATTAAAAGCAAACTTAGGGACTAACTTTACTTTTAGTCAAATCGAATGTTATCGTAATTGAATTTTCTTAATACCCTGTGTCGCGTAGTCTATTATCTCATCTAAGTGAATATCAGTCAACTCATCATCAGTTGTCACTCAGCTAAGCCAATACGCTTTGACGTATCACAATCTTTGATGATACAGTGACAGAATCGTAATAAAATGGTTGTGACTCACCCAGTATTCATCAATACACTGCTCGGATTGCTGAAATAGCAAACTTGACCCGTATCACTCGCTACTAGCCGCTGCTGCAGGCGCTGGCCCGAAACCGCCTGGGACCCCCACCATACTGTCGCCTCCATCATTGCTTCGTGGACATCTCGAAGCGAAATGTCTGGTGTTGCCGCATCGAAAACAAATGATATGGGGCACTGTCATCCTGCTTGCACACGTTCTTGTGTTAACCTGTAACCAAAAATTCAAAAGCAGTGCATGTTCCACTCGGCCAATTCTGACCATTTACGGCTTCTAACTTTTGAAATCAGAAAACTTTAATCCACTTCTTATTGTCAAAATTACCTCTAATTTAACTAAACAAACTTTGAATAATCTTAGCAAAAACATCCAATGACCAGAGTCTTGTAAACAAACTTTGATTTTATCTAATGAAAGCGAAAATCATCAACCAGAGCCATGTAAACAAACTTAGATTGTCTAATCATAGCGAAAATCATCTACCAGAGCCATGTAAACAAACTTTGATTATTTAATCATAGCGAAAATCATCTACCAGAGCCATGTAAACCAACTTTGTTTAATCATAGCTAAAAATCATCTACCAGAAACGGACCTCTGAACTTCCGATCTAACATGGTTATAACAGTCTAAGAACACAACTGCCCTGCAGAGCCTCCAGACGTAGGTAGCGGGAACTGGAGGTAGATGTCCAGGGTCCCGTAGCGCCGCGGCAAGGTCGTCCAGCCGCTCCCCTGCGGCGACGGCGGTGGCAGTATTAGTAACCGCCTCCGGGCCTCAAGCCTTCAACAGCGCACGTAGACACGTACGTCTGTGCAGATGCAGGTGCAGAAGCGAAGTAGGCAGGCAGAAAGGTGGAAGGAAGGAAGAAAAAAAACCCTGTAACCAGTCGGTTCGTCCGTCGAGGTGATGTCCGGACACACGCGACCGACTGACATCCCGACAACCGTAGTCTGAGTTGTCTACGGTGGACAGCAGTGAGCTGGCATCCACTGGTTATCGAGATGTGGCAGCCCAGGTGGTGCGTTACAATAGAAACACATGAATAAAGAAAGGTAAAGAATGACATCCAAATGTGTAGATAGGTGAAGAAGAATTATTAGACTTTCTTTTCACTTTTAAACCTACGCTACGAATAGATCTGGATATCCTCCGCTGGATACATGGTTAATAGAAATAAGATAACAAGATTGTAGGCCGCTTAAGAAGTTATTATAACAAAGAGAATTGATAGGTACCAGTACGGATAACGGTTACATTGTGAACGCTTAGAAAAGTGAGCTGTAGGTAGATCTAAGTTAACCGTGGTACGCGTAAGAACACTGATAGAACAATTCTAATTTACAAAGGATTCTAATTTAAACGTTGTTATTTAAGTTATAAAGAGAGTTGGAACAACTATAAGCGGCGAAGAAATAGATGTTTGCGACACTCACCCGTCTGGGGTTTTTTCACAACACTTAGGTATTATTACATAGTAGTTATAAAAAAATGGTTGCCTGTAAAGTCGGTTTTACGGGCGAAGATTTTACGTGACAACGACCGATCATCCGATCATAGTTGAGTGGGAGAGAGACGCAAGGCATTCGGCGGGCCTCTCTCTCGTTCGGTGACTCATCGTAACGTTACCGAGCGTTACACTTTTTCATAAGTGACTCCCAGTCGCAACCTAATTTAAGACGTTGTCACGTCAAAAGTTAGTACTTCAACAAATAACTGTCGTGAAGTTTTTAGATAATGGTTTCTTCAGCCGCGTTCCCGTCAAATGAGCTCCCGGGTTTTATATAGCCCGAGGTTGGATAGTTCTAGCAATATTTTGGTGGAAGGAGAACACAGCCAATCAGGACGTAGCTGGAGTGTTGCCACTATAATTCCTTCAAGATCCATTATAATTGTAGTGTTGCCCGTTATTTGAGCAAACGAGTTTTGTTAAAAAATAATTAATAGAAACAACGTGTAACGTTACATCTTATAATCTAATTTTGCTCTTCGTTTTCTAATAACACGAAATCACTAACCGAAAATGTTGTTATAGCTGTCTCTGTCCTATCATAATATTACTTTGCAAGTAAATGTCGGGTAAAAACGTAATAAAATCTCAAGTTGTCGCTTGCTAATCGCAACGCTACATATGATTTGATCTGTGCTGAATACACGCGTTGGACCAATACTAGTCAACGCAACAACGATAATAACTCGTTTGCCACTTAATTTGGCTGCACAACTCGCTTTTACTAACTTGCATTCAGCACCAGAATTGTAAACAAAACAATACAGCTCACCTTTATTTTGTAACGTGCCTGAGGGTAGTTGTGTGACGTCCACTCGCCCTTCACTACATCCAACACATTGACCACCATCCGCTTGCTGCCACTGCTCGTGCAGGGCCGCGATATGTCCTGGTTTCTCACTTGCAGCACACGAAGGGTTTCACTGACGGCTGCGAGGCTGCTTGGCTCGATTCTTAAAGCGTGCAGTGACTTTGTCCTTATCCAGGTGAAATCCAGGCAAAGAAATATCGCACTGTGACGTCATCGCTCAATTCTCCATAATTTTTTCAGCTCGAGTGTATCCCAGTTCTGATGTCGCATCAGCGGGTGGCCGAGATGCGATACATCGGGTCTTCTTCACGATCCGACATAGTTTAGATAGTTGTGGGCACTACAGTGTGGGTACTCGAACGAAAAGATTATTTGAATTCACAGTAACTTTAATAAACTAGCTATTTACAACCGAAACGCACACGTGCGTCGGAAACAAACACGTGCGTTGGTATTGAGCGATTGCCGAGACTGTCCGAGCTCGACGGTCGACTGTAGACTGACTGTCGCACCACTCGGTCTCTCCACCAGTCCTCGCGGCATCCCCTCCACCGACGATCGTGTCCAAGCGGCAGGGCTCGCTTGCGTTTCCGATCACATGATTCTTCGTTCACCAAACAAATCGCTAGATGGCGCCGTTCGCTGTACTGTGTTGCCATCTATCCACGACAAATATAACTATTATTATTTCGTAATCACACTAATATTATAAAGGCGAAAGTTCGTGAGTGTGTGTGTTTATATTTTACTTCTTCACGCTCAAACGGCTGGACCAATTTTGATAAAACTTTGTATGGAGGTAGCTGACACCCTGGATTAACATATAGGCTACTTTTTATCCCGATATTCCCACGGGATCGACATTTACGCGGGTGAAACCGCGGGGTGCAGCTAGTATTACGATAAAAACATATTATGGACTCTCTAGTGAACCATGGGAAAATTAATTTCCCATAGTCCACCTAGAAAACATAATATGGACAGTCTGGTGGACCATGGGAAAAATAATTGCCCATGGTCCACCTAGGGGGATTAGCCGGGTGGACCATGGGCAATACACGGTGAAAAATTCGGCACACTCAGTCCCGTATTACAGAACATCACTCCAGCCTCTGAAGACTCAAGCTTTTTTTTTTAACCAATCAAATGGCTCTATACTAGTTTTAAGTAATGCTCAGTCTTGAGCGAGGCAGTTACTACGGTTCGAGCTTCATCCATATTATATATTGACAAACACTGGACACGACAACACATGAACACACAGAACGCAGCCGCGCTCCAGTACGGACAGCCAGACGGCGCGCGTTCCCGCATCCGCGCCCGCGCCCCAGTCTGGCCAAACACCTAAACATAACTGACGAAATGTGTACTATTATATAGTCTAATTATTAATTCACTGGAGTAAACTGGCAGATGCTAAGCTATGCGTTGATGCGATGCGATGTTTGTTGATGCGTTGTGTGTCACAACGAACGGAACTCATCACTATTACAATAAATATGGCTTAGCATCTGTCAGCTTACTCCAGGGAATTAATAATTACACTATAGGTACACCTCTGCCTAAACCTTCGGAGGGGGGGGGGATTACAGGCGTAATGTTATACTATACTAGACATTACTGATATCTGTAACTTCCTCAGCCAGTCTTCGACGGCTTAAGGCTAATAGGATGTCGATTAAACCGATTAGAAAGCCGTTTACCTCACCCATAATTAATCGATACTGACATCTTTACTTACATGCAATGTAGACTGAGACAAAAATATACGTAGGAACAGTTTCTGTCAGATATTTTTGATCACAACGACGTATCACATCTGAGTTGGTAGATATTTATGGCGCAAAACATGTTCGATATTATTGCATTCTTAGAAGTGACACATCTTTTTGAATTCGATGCAGCATCCTATATTTTGGCGCCGTTTTTCTCGTCAGGTAGTTTTGGTGATCCGTCGATGTCACATAACTATTTGTGCTGCCGCTTATAAATATATCATCCACAAATGATCATATACATATTTGCCGTTATCTTGACGACAGATATTAATTAATGAGTCCGTGAGACCAGATTTTACTGCCGAGCTGTCCATCCATAGTAATATATTTATGTTCGTGGCTTATAAAAAGTTAAAATTGAGGTTATCTCTGAAAGTGGGTAGTACTGATCCGATTACAAAAAATAATTTTACTGAAAGAATTCAACACTCTTACTGAGAACCATAGGACATGTTTTATGGTATAGTTTGCCCTCAACGCGGACGAGGACCCCTAGGAAGCTGCTAAAACCTGCCGAACCTTTTCTCGACTCAGTTGGGGTCGGCTTCCAGTCTAGCCGAATGCAATTGAATACCAGTGTTTTACATGGAGTGAATCCATATCAAGCTACAAGTCCCTCTAGTAGAAGTAGGCAGAAGCTTAATACAAACCTTTCAGTAATTATGAGGAAATGCGTGTGGTCTTTTCTCCATAGAAACGCTCTCGCCTGTTTTTTTTTGTTTTTACAGAATAATAAATATTAACTACTTATAAATGTTTTCCTATATTCCCCTATGTTTTCCTTTTTGATGATACTATTTTATTTTTATAAGCACTCCAGAACCCTCAAAAAACAAAATTGCCGATTTAAACCACTGTCTACAGAGAGGCTGTAACGGAACGTTACATGAATAATCATGTTTTGTTTACGGAACTAATGCTAAAAGACCAATTACTAGTGTAATTTGACAACTATTAATGAAAAGAAAAACATAGGGACAAAGTATAAATATCCATTTTATTCAGTCAAAGATCTTTTAAATTGGTCCAATATTGGAGGAGGAAATAGGCGAGAGACAAACCTCGAATTATGACTTTTTACTTAGGGTTTTTCAAAAATCTCTCCGACCGCATTTCCTCGATTAGAATAAACTCACTCAATTAACAATTTCGCTAACATTAAAGGTGCTCCATTAAAGACTGGTGACGTGTTAATGAACTACCAGAGATCAGCTAACACCTAAATGCTACATGGGTTCGAGAAGGCCAGTACAAAAAATAATTAGAAATAATTTTATCGCGAGTTCAGTTAAACTTTTTGATTTATTATCGCGGAGTTCATGTCATGATCCTGAGTTCTGCCTGTGTTTTTGTACCGAAAGCACATTTTATCAACATGGAAGCCTCCATAACTAAGTTACTCATCTATACTAATAATAACGCTGAAGTGTTTGTTTGTTTGTTTTAACCCGCTAATCTCAGGAACTACTATTCAGATTTAAAAAAATATTTTTGCATTTGATAGCCCAATTTTTGAGCTAAACACGACGATACTTAGAAGCCGAACAAAAAGTCAGAAAAGGGTCAGAAAGAATGCTAAACGAAAATGAAGTACTTAGACATATACTAAGTGAAAAATAATTTCGGAAGTCGCATTTTCGTTGTTTGCCACCAACTTCCGAAATTAAAGTTATTTTTCACTTTGTAGTGTCTTTTTTGGAAGTCGGTTGTTTTTTTTTTTTTTTGTAAAAAAGTTTTTATTTTTCACTTTTAAGTTGTACTTATCCCACACAATTTCGTATAACACTACTTGCTTGTTGCTATGTAAATATCAGTGACTGGAAGTCATTATAACATCATCAATTTAAACTAAGTGGCAAAAATACGTATTATTGAAGGTAACTCAAAAACTACACAAACAAAGTCAATAAATTTAGAACAATATGGGACCTGCGGTGCAATTCTGTAAAAATCTCACCGTGAAAACGTAGGTGAAGTGAGCGTGGAGTGAGCTGTCAATAGTCTCAATTTCTAGCAAAAACAAACTCACTTCACCTAAGTTTTCACGGTGAGATTTTTACAGAATCGACCGGCAGGACCACTCCTGAGGCATACCCTATCCATTAAAAAAATATTTTTTGAAATCGATTGACAATTGCCAGAGATATCGCGTAACAATCATACAAAAAAAAAACAACAACATACAGTCGAATTGAGAACCTCCTCCTTTTAGAAAGTCGGTTAAAAATACAGCACCCTCGCACAATCGCCCTGTATTTTTAACCGACTTCTAAAAGGAAATTTTCGAATCAAGAAATTTCTCGCGGACGAAGCCGTGGGCAAAAAGCTAGTATTTAAATAAATAAGCAACTCTCTCAAGTTTGACAGCTGATTAATAATGTAGTGGCTTCAAATTGGTGATGAATGTATTCTTCTTTCTGGTCATTAATTTGAAACCAGGCTGTTTGTCGAGTTCCGAGTTTGTTGAATTTTCGAAGACATAATAATGCCATTATCGGTTGTATTTCGCTTTCCAACATACACGTATGCATGTAAAATTAAAAGTAGGTACACATATCAGATCAAATTAAATTAGCTAGCAATATTCCGCAGACGTAATTGGTCTCGATATCAAAAGGCAATTTAAAAAAAAAACTTTATTTTGGGGTCAATGACCGCTGGTAGTGTCGTTACTTGAAGTATTAGTTAAAACTTGAAATGTTTCATCGTATTTAGATATCGATACTTATTAGCTACGTCTGTGAAGTATACACAAAAAAAACTGATATTTTATGTAATTACACTTTCTACGGTCGTTGACCCCAACATAAAAAATCAGAACAGTTTATTTTGTTCTATCATGGTTAGATGTATACCCATCAGTTCTGCGGAGTTTAGCTAGCAAATCTAATTTGCCCCTTTTTATTATGGTTGGTAGATCCTTATATTGCTCACACGTACCTTGAGTATTTACAACACCAATTAACCAGGTTCATTAACTTTTAAACTGTTTACTTTACTTTAAACTCAGTATTGATTCATCGAAATTGGAAAATTTATTGCTGTTTACCAGATTTCACAATATTTTATATTGTTAATTACATCTGTTGATTAAACAATTTGCAACGAGATTTAATAGGAGAGCTTTCGAAAACATAATTATATTTACATTAGTTTTGTATTTGTTTAATTTCGAAACAAAGTACTCTATATCTCATCATCTGTAGTTGTTTTGTTTAATGATTGACACAACTGTTAATAGTGTGCTCAGTGTCTTAAGGCTCCTACAAACAGGTGCGACACGCGACACGAATCGCGCGCGACTCAAAGGCACCGCAAGTCGCGCAATGAGCGGTGCCTTTGTGTCGCGCGCGATTCGCGTCGCGTGTCGCGCCTGTTTTTAGGAGCCTTTAAACTCAAGTCCATTACTTCGGAAATAATCGTGTTACATAGTGTTTCAAGAGTTTTCTCGATGCACCTTCTAAATTGTGTCTCTGATTGAATCTCCGACAGCGACTCGATCTGTGACATTTGTCATCAGTGAGTGAGTGAGTGTGTGAGTGCACGAGACCCGTCTCACCACTTTCACGTTCGCACTAAACCTATATACCTACTTACAGATTACGTAAGTATTAAGAACCGGTGGGATATTTATGACCTGAAGCTGATATTAAATTAAGAATTTTGCATAATTGATTTGCAGTTTTTTAATATCAATTCGTTTTGGTTAATTATGAAATTAAATGGCGATGTCTGACGTTTATTTTGCTGTTTCGAGATTATAAAAGCCAATTAATCATTATTTTGAATTTATCATCTGAACATTAATTGCCCATGACAGTTTGTCAGGTCTCGCTGTCAGTTCCACAGGTTCTGCATATTTGATAAGGACAGAATGACAGAATGACGTCAATCATTCAAACCTCTGCGACATGCGACAGACGGACCAGAAAGTGATCTTAAAAGGTTCCGTTTCGCCTTTACGATCGGAACCCTAAAAATATGTGGTTGGTCAACAAAAGAGATAAGTATGCAGGATCGCCGGATATAGTTGAAGTTTAGTAAGAAACCGAAGGATGTTGTCGACTGAAATTTAATTTGATAAATGAGCTGTTTGTTTTCTATTAATAAAATTAAATTTTATTCGTAAACATCCATCGGTTTCTTACTAAACTTCAACTATATCCGATGCTCCTGCATACTTATCTCTTTTGTTGACTGTACGTGAAATCTGTAGGCACATACGCGGAAAAGTGATTACTGCCGAAAGTTTACTGTAAAAAAAAATTCCTCTGATTAAAACTCTCCGCAGATTCAAGTTCATCCCTTAAAATTTATCCTAAGTGTACCCAGACCAATTCCTTTAATTTTCCGGTAAAAATCTTAAAACTCGCTAGTCATGACAGAATCAGGTTCCTCAATTAGAGAACTCTGATGCTTCATCATCTGCCTAGCCTTTTTTCCCAACTATGTTGGGGTCGGCTTCCAGTCTAACCGTATGCATCTGAATACCAGTATTTTACATGGAGCGACTGCGTATTTGACCTGCACAACCCAGTTATTGGATAATAATACGATACCCCTTGGTAAGACTGGTTGTCAGACTTTCGGGCTTCTGACTACCCGTAACGACTCTCAAAGACTGACAGCCGGGACCAACGGCTTATTAACGTGCTTTCCGAGGCACGGAGGGGTCGCGGTATGTAAAGATGGTCACCCATCCACAGACCAACCAATGCTTATTGCCTTTTATTGCTCGAGAATTCTGATCCTTATTGCTCCTAGAGTGCAGTGACGACGTAATTTCGCAGTTCACTATTTATAGTTTTTAAGGACGCGTTTACGAATCTGACAAAAATAAGTAGTTTTACAGGCATTTTGCAGCAAAATGAGACTAAACCAAATGTAACTAATAATTACCACAGATAGGTTACTCCTTCATCTTCAAATGGTAGCTATTTTTCATTAAAAAATGTTGGTTTTTAATATAGTAAAAAATAATTTCCGTTGCCTCTTCACACAAAATCGACGATATCGTGCTGATTTTGGAGATATTTTTCTTCTATTTAATAACATAAATTTATTTATTTAAAAATGTTTTATGTAAGCAGACATGTTCAACTCAAAAAGGTAGCAAAAAGAACTATCAAAATGTTACAAATAGGCTCAGAAAAAAATTAAAATCAGAGTCTATTTTTTCACATATTTCGCTGTAACGCGTGAATCTTATTGGATTGAAATAAGGGTTATTTTACTGGTCACTGTCTTGGTTTATTGCACAAAAATTTGTAATGAAATATTAGTCTGCGCTCGGCCGCCGTCGTGAGTGGACTCTGTGTCGCTTGTAAGCAGCAGCTTGTGCTGAAAAAGATCGCTGTACGGATACAAAATATTTGACATACCAAACATGATACTTCACGCATTCTATAATGTACCTACTACCCAAGGAGAGATTTTATTCAGTCTTATAATTTTTCTAGAAGTAGGGATTATAAATTCATAATATTATTATTTCGTTTCGGACTTGATGGAGTGACCTGCAGGTGTACTTCGAAGACTGCTACTGGAACTAATAGCCGAGCTGAGCTAGATGTGCCGAGTTTGGGCTCATTTCGTTAGTTATGTTGAGACCTTACCTCCGGACTTGATGGAGTGACCTGCAGGTGTACTTCGAAGACTGCTACTGGAACTAATAGCCGAGCTGAGCTAGGTGTGCCGAGTTTGGGCTCATTTCGTTAGTTATGATGAGACCTTACCTCCGGACTTGATGGAGTGACCTGCAGGTGTACTTCGAAGACTGCTACTGGAACTAATAGCCGAGCTGAGCTAGGTGTGCCGAGTTTGGGCTCATTTCGTTAGTTATGTTGAGACCTTACCTCCGGACTTGATGGAGTGACCTGCAGGTGTACTTCGAAGACTGCTACTGGAACTAATAGCCGAGCTGAGCTAGGTGTGCCGAGTTTCGGCCCTTTTTGGTAGTTATGTTGAGACCTTACCTCCGGACTAGATCGCGTGACCTGCAGGTGTACTTCGAAGACTGCTACTGGAACTAATAGCCGAGCTGAGCTAGACGTGCCGAGTTTGGGCTCATTTCGTTAGTTATGTTGAGACCTTACCTCCGGACTTGATGGAGTGACCTGCAGGTGTAATTCAAAGACTACTACTGGAACTAATAGCCGAGCTGAGCCTGGTGTGCCGAGTTTCTGCTCATTTCGTTGGTTATGTTGAGACCTTACCTCCGGACTTGATGGAGTGATCTGCAGGTGTACTTCGAAGACTGCTACTGGAACTAATAGCCGAGCTGAGCTAGGTGTGCCGAGTTTGGGCTCATTTCGTTAGTTATGTTGAGACCTTACCTCCGGACTTGATGGAGTGACCTGCAGGTGTAATTCGAAGACTGCTACTGGAACTAATAGCCGAGCTGAGCTAGGTGTGCCGAGTTTGGGCTCATTTCGTTGGTTATGTTGAGACCTTACCTCCGGACCTGATGGAGTGACCTGCAGGTGTACTTCGAAGACTGCTACTGGAACTAATAGCCGAGCTGAGCTAGGTGTGCCGAGTTTCGGCCCTTTTTGGTAGTTATGTTGAGACCTTACCTCCGGACTAGATCGCGTGACCTGCAGGTGTACTTCAAAGACTGCTACTGGAACTAATAGCCGAGCTGAGCTAGGTGTGCCGAGTTTGGGCTCATTTCGTTAGTTATGTTGAGACCTTACCTCCGGACTTGATGGAGTGACCTGCAGGTGTAATTCGAAGACTGCTACTGGAACTAATAGCCGAGCTGAGCTAGGTGTGCCGAGTTTCGGCCCTTTTTGGTAGTTATGTTGAGACCTTACCTCCGGACTGGATGGAGTGACCTGAAGGTGTACTTTGAAGACTGCTTCTGGAACTGATACACGAGTAGAACTAGCTGATAAGAATGTGTATAGTTTTTAACGCTTTAACTCGATTGTGATTTTAGGCCAAGACCTAAGACGTTTGGGAAAAGCTCTGGTAAGCAACTTCATAGATCCAAGATTTAAAAGAAATATGGAACTACAAGAACATTCTTCACATTGTCATACTTAATGTTTTTTTTTTGTTTTTTTTTCCGTCACTTTTATTATTTTTTATCATTTACAGCTCCTGGTCCGGTAAGGTCCGGGTAAGGTCTCAACATAACTAACGTAATGAGCCCAAACTCGGCACACCTAGCTCAGCTCGGCTATTAGTTCCAGTAGCAGTCTTCGAAGTACACCTGCAGGTCACGCGATCTAGTCCGGAGGTAAGGTCTCAACATAACTACCAAAAAGGGCCGAAACTCGGCACACCTAGCTCAGCTCGGCTATTAGTTCCAGTAGCAGTCTTCGAAGTACACCTGCAGGTCACTCCATCAGGTCCGGAGGTAAGGTCTCAACATAACCAACGAAATGAGCCCAAACTCGGCACACCTAGCTCAGCTCGGCTATTAGTTCCAGTAGCAGTCTTCGAATTACACCTGCAGGTCACTCCATCAAGTCCGGAGGTAAGGTCTCAACATAACTAACGTAATGAGCCCAAACTCGGCACACCTAGCTCAGCTCGGCTATTAGTTCCAGTAGCAGTCTTCGAAGTACACCTGCAGATCACTCCATCAAGTCCGGAGGTAAGGTCTCAACATAACCAACGAAATGAGCCCAAACTCGGCACACCTAGCTCAGCTCGGCTATTAGTTCCAGTAGTAGTCTTTGAATTACACCTGCAAGTCACTCCATCAAGTCCGGAGGTAAGGTCTCAACATAACTAACGAAATGAGCCCAAACTCCGCACACCTAGCTCAGCTCGGCTATTAGTTCCAGTAGCAGTCTTCGAAGTACACCTGCAGATCATTCCATCAAGTCCGGAGGTAAGGTCTCAACATAACCAACGAAATGAGCCCAAACTCGGCACACCTAGCTCAGCTCGGCTATTAGTTCCAGTAGCAGTCTTCGAAGTACACCTGCAGGTCACTCCATCAAGTCCGGAGGTAAGGTCTCAACATAACTAACGAAATGAGCCCAAACTCCGCACACCTAGCTCAGCTCGGCTATTAGTTCCAGTAGCAGTCTTCGAAGTACACCTGCAGATCATTCCATCAAGTCCGGAGGTAAGGTCTCAACATAACCAACGAAATGAGCCCAAACTCGGCACACCTAGCTCAGCTCGGCTATTAGTTCCAGTAGTAGTCTTTGAATTACACCTGCAGGTCACTCCATCAAGTCCGGAGGTAAGGTCTCAACATAACAAACGAAATGAGCCCAAACTCGGCACATCTAGCTCAGCTCGGCTATTAGTTCCAATTAATACATAGGTACGTACTTTGGCAAGTACTTGATTAATCACTGTCCAGTGAAATTAAGTAAATATAAAAAAAAATACATGGCAAAAATTAAATAAAATTAGGCTCAAGTATCAAGTCGTGTCAGTTTACTCATAATTTCACCGCTTCGCGCATGTCGCTGTGTGTGTGAGCCGTGCACGTGTAGTAGTGAGACTCAATACCTAAAATTGAAGCGCGTCAATTCGTAAACGCGTCCTTAAAGACATTCCCTGAATTTAACGAGCACTTGCATTGTTCGGTACAGTCAACTTTATGGGAGGAAATATCAGAGAGTGATTTAAGTCCAGTCGGAGCTGTCGTAAAAAGGGACTTGGAATAGAAGCTATAACTTCCTGTAACGTTGTAAGGACTGAGCTTGAAAGTCTGATAATGGTGTTATCAAGGGTTATCGTGTTATCCAGTTACTGGTTTCTGAGGTCAGATAGGCAGTCGCTCTACGTCTCAGCTGCATCCAGTTAGACTGGAGAAATAGTTGGGAAAAGGCTAGGTAGTTGATGAGTAAGGACTCAAATTTGTTTAAATTAGGAGAAAACGTTCCGCCTGGACCTAAACGCAAAAAAACGCAAGATTTTTTAGCCTAAAAGTATATGATCGCCTACAGTAAAAAAAAAATGATATTCTTCAGGATATATGCTAGTTAGATAGTGTGTTGAAAACACAATACAACTAATTTTATACGATAAAAAAAAATGATGAAGATACCTCTAAAAACTTTCTTTTTACAATAAAAACCATACTAATATACATACAATCATTCTGATTTTTTGTCAGATTATTTTACAAGCAACATACTAAATGTAATGTGTAATTGTGTATCCTGCCCGTCCTAACCTATAATGCCTATAGTGTTCAGACCGGCTGCTTTTAGGTGCACATACTTACCCAACTAATTATAATAATCCACTGCAAGTACCAAAGTCAAAGTCAAATTATTTATTTCAAATAGGCACATTAAAGGCACTTTTGAACGTCAAAAATTACAACTAAACAGAATTGATTCTAGTCGCCCATTCCAAAAGGTAATTTTCGTATGGAGAATGGGTAAGAAACTCCACTGTTACTCTTTTAAAGTGTTTTACAAGGTCTTGTATACATAATATAATTATACCTTACCTTTAAATCCTACTTCCGACTTATAATATTATAAACGCTAAAATTTGTGAGGATGGATGGATCGATGGATGGCAAAAACTACTAAACGAATTTGGATGAAATTTGGCACAAACATAGTTTATAACCACGATTAACACATATGATATTTTTTATACCGATATTCTCACGGAATCGAAACTTATGCGGGTGAAACCGCGGGGTGCTGCTAGTATCCCTTAAAAGACAAAAAAAAACTCACGACCTTCGAAAATGAACAAAGTATTCCTATTTCATCTAAAAGTCCTTCAAAACTCACTCGCACAATGGAGCGACAATAACACACTAACTTTTAGTCCCAATTGCTACCCGTCAGATTTACACCCCCATTCTAATATACATGGTGTTGTAATAAATGGGTGTGCCGCGATCTACGCTCTCCGCCCTACTAACTCATTCATGGCTCCCTGCGTTTATGAATGGCTAAAGTTGCCCGTTTTACCCGCGTTTGCGCAAATTTTATGGGAATGACGCCTCGCGGGGTAATGTCGCTGTGACGTATACGGTTTACTTTTTTTGCGTTTGTCTTTTGTTTTTTATGTGGAATTCTTAATTTTGTTTTTGAGATTCATGGAGTTTGTATCGTCGTCAATAGCACCTTTTTGGGCTTTTAAGGCTGTCTCATCTTACAGGATTGTAGGAATTTGATTAATGAGTTCAAGATTTACAATTCTTTAATTACTAAAGTACTTACGTAGTTTCACGACCTTTCTCTCATTTTGTATTTCTTAAGTAGTAGTTACCTAATATCTTAGGTCATTTGCTACTGTAGCCCGTTTAAAATTCTCGGGACATTAAATAGCCAAAACTTTTTGAACATTTATGAGGAAAGATTATTGAGTTCGCGAAACTGGACTAAAAGTTATAAGTGGTAGGTACCAAAACCTTTTTTCTGTTCGTAAAATGGCATCAAGGTCCGACAATTAGCAGTAAAAAAAAAAATTACAACTAGTGACCTCTTGATAATCACAAAATTCATCAGCTGATCATCTAATGCTACATTTGACGTACAATCATTCAAAAAGCCCGCAATCATCCTTCCCTAAATTCATAAGTTAACAAAATAAAAGAAATTTAATTGAAGAAATTATTCTTGTCACCTGGTGGATGGATTGGCAAACGAAGTCTTTTTTTAGTTGGTGGTAGAAAAAATTTGCTGCCCATCTTATTCGCGTCATCCCTTAAGTATAATCAGCCTATAATGTTCTCACTACTGAGACTCAGGCCTCCTCTGTGTGAGAGGGAGTGGGCCGTATTCCAGCACGAGGGCCCAGTCATCCCTTCATCTTCTTTTATGACGTCCATGGATGAACCAATAAAGTAAGGTGTTAATAAAAGCTGCTACAGCGCTAGCAAGCGACATCCCACAAAACGAAACATTTATTTGGCAGAGTTGCGGCAGAGTACTGCTGCTCTAAATCCGCTTCAAGCGTCAAGCGTCGGTTTCGCAATAAATTGTCAGACGCTGGCATTCCGTAAGGGTCGTGTTACGCGGAATATGTCACGGACGATGAGAATATGAAGTGTTTTTTTACATATACATACGAAATAACTATTAAATAGTTAGGTTCTGGTTCAAAGTTCGAATCGTAAAGGTGAGAAACGTGAACGGATTCACGTTGTTTTAACAAAAAAATTCTATACACGGATATAAGACAAGATTTCAATGCATTTTTTTTCTAATTTACAATAGAATAAAATTTAAAAGTCGTCTGTCTACCACACACGAGGCCTGCTCACAGTACTATGGCCAGTTCTGGACCTCCATTCTCATTATTTTCTACTCTATCTGTTGTCTGGTCTTCGGCATAATGTAGCCTGCCAACTTCCACTTTTATCACACATACAGAATATTGAGTTATTTTCGTGCTCGTAAACACGATACTACCAACTTATAACAGTATCAACTTTGACCATGAACTGTGACATCGAGACGAGTTTGATGCTCACTGAACTGGAACTCATACGTACTACGTCATAATTATCATATTACCATAGTGACTGCCTGCCTGTGTCCTGTTTCCTCACTTTCTTATCATTATCAATATCGACGTGCCTACACTCAAAGTCGTTCAATTCGATCCGTCGTTCGATCGAGTTGAACCGAACTACTAGCTGTCATTAAAAAAAAAACTGTCATATAACCAAACATTCTAATTTCAAAACTATTTTTCGAACAAATTCTAAGCGGCCAGCTTTTTAATTGGAACAACATTCGAAATCATGCTGTATGTAATCGCAGGTGGTACAAAAACGCTTACTGCAAGAAGAATCTTGCAAATATCAGCAAATTCCACTGACATTCTTGCTTATACTGCAAAGGAATATGAGCCAGAAGATACCGCATACCTCAAAGGT
This sequence comes from Oligia fasciuncula, assembly GCA_963082905.1. NCBI lineage: Eukaryota > Metazoa > Arthropoda > Insecta > Lepidoptera > Noctuidae > Oligia > Oligia fasciuncula. The sequence goes on along the minus strand of OY720396.1, from coordinate 16,148,961 downwards.
CATATTACTTGGATATGTCACGGACGGTTGAACAAAACGAGCGCTCTTTCCTTCGGCCTTGTTCGACGATATAATTGTAATGTGAACTTTGATTTATAAGACTATTGTTCTCATATAGCAAGGTGTTGATTTATTAAGAAATAACACTGTAACGTTATATATATCATTTTTGGAATATAGCTTCTGTCAGCACTAAAAGATGAGAACAGTGGTAATGGCGGGACTTACGAGTTGTAGGTTGTGAGTTTGAACTCAGGGTTTGTACTATTACTTTGTGTAAATAATTTCATCACCACTGCTCTCAAAACGATGAAGGAAAACATCGTGAGGAAACCGGCATGTCCTAGAACCAAAATTTCGAAGACATGTGACATCTATCAACCCTCACTGGGCCCGCGTGGTAGATTATAGCCCACTCCCTCTCGATGAGAAGGATGCCTGTGACTGTGACCCAGCAGTGGGAACATTATAGGCTGATGATACTATGCTTAATGCATCACTTAAATATTGTGAGAGAGAGTCAATTGATGTGTCGTGTTTCCACGTTGTGGACTGAAGGAGAGAGACATTTATATCTATTATTATCAATAGGTACTTGCGATAATAAAAAACTCTTATAAGGAACGCTTTTTTTAGCCCTTATCCTGTTATTAACTACTACCCCACTACTTGTCCTATACCTATAAAAGGTAAGTGTAGGGGTGGGACCTTTATTATATCATGATTTTCTTCAAATTATTACATTCTTCTAGGAAATGATCTATAAATCTTAATTGGGACTCTTGCAACATAAATAACTCGGCCACTTGGTTTAATTTCGTTTCCTCCTTCATTTACATCTCAGGAATTGTCTCTAGATGTTTCGCTACGCTTGCGTGTAACCTAACTCCTGGCATGCTCTACCCAGGAACTTACCAACTCAAAATTTTACACTTCTGTTTCACATCAACTACTGTTTTTATGTAGTCTCTGCGAATTATGCCGCTATTAAAACCAGCTATGTATTGTGTTGTCGAGATAGTGTCGTGATTTCGTCAGTATTCACGGGTTACGTAAAGTGTGTGAAATATAGGGCATTTCTCAATGAAACTGTATGTGTAGATGTTGGTTTTTGTTGTTAGCGTCTCTGGTTCTGATGCAACAGGTTTTCTTGTTCTGCCGACGGTAATAAGGGCGATTCTCACGGAGACTACTGCTGCTGATTCGATGCATGACATTTTTTGATGTGAAAAGTAACGTGTTCGTAAGTTTTCGTAAGAGATTGAGGGTGTATTCCTATTCACGTAGAAAGCTGGTAAACGCTGCCGATATGCCGCCAGCTCTTGTCGGCTTCGACTAATTCGGATAGTAGGTACTTGTAAGCGCTTGTCGGTGACGGTTAGCGCTGTTTGGCAAAAAGTTTGAAACTGCCTGCGCTGACCAGGCGTGGACCACCAGCGCTTCTCGGCGCCAGAAGCGCTGGCATATGCGGCGCCGGTTACCACCGCTCTACTCGAATAGGTACACCCTAAGAGCCAAACCACACGGTGCGGTGCGGCGCTGCACCGCACCGTGTGGTTTGGCTCTAACAGCCTGGCCACGAATTTTGGCTTAGCGGGAAGCGGCGCGGTGTTTTTCTGCTAGCGTTGACGCTGTGTACCGTGGCATGGTTCATACATTTTTGTATATTTGTTTTTACCGCTCTCCGCGTGGCCAGGCCGTAACGCCTTTTATTATTGCACAGTGATACCAACTCTGTGACCAAAGTGAGAAAAATAATTTGGAACATTGTCTATTGCCACATAACATGGCTGAACTGAATGAAGACAACGTGCTAAATCCAAACAATATCGGATGACTAATCTCCGAAGTGTTATAAGAATATGAATTTGTATCTCCATCAAAAATAAGTCGTCAGTTTCAACATAACTTAAAAATCGGATAAGAATCGATACTACATCAATCTCTCGAAAAAGGGCAAAGCAATTTGCATTCGAATAAATTAATGCCATATTGAGGGTGGAATAATTATACATTCACGGCACGTGAAAGCTGAAAATGGCGTAAGATTACCTACTACAGTCGGGACATCGATCGATTTAAAAAAATGCCATCAAATCAGGAAGTGGGTCTTTGCTCTCAAGTCGTCGGCGGCAATCGGAAGCTTCTCAATTTATTCGGTTATTACTCTTGGGACCCGTTTCACGAGAGTGTGATAGTGTAAACGTATTGGAGCTTTGATGTGTGGTTTTCCCTTTTTTGTTGCTAATACATACTTTGTCTTTGTCGTTCTTTTCTTAGGAAAATAGTTTCAATAATCGTAAACTTTCTATTGTATGTTGTTAATGTTTAAAGACCCCGGCTCGTGGCTAAGTAATAAGTAATAACAGCCACATGGGCCGATCGATCAGTTTAAGCTACGCTTGCCGCGGTCGGTCTGTGGATGGGTGACCATCTTTACATACGGAGACCCCTCTGTGGCTCGGAAAGGACGTTAAGCCGTTGGTATGGTTGTCATTCGTGGACCTTGACAGTCGTTACGGGACGTCAGAAGCCCGAAACTCCGAAATTCTGACAACCAGAGTTACCATTGGGTATCGTATTACAGCTTCTGTAGAATGCAAATATTTATATAAAAAATTAAAGCACATTTCACGACGCGTTTTACGCCCGCGGTGTTCGCGGTTGTATGCGGCTCCCGCTGTACCGGCGGGCAACTAGTAGAATCGCGCGGGCCGCGGTTACCCGCAGCCTCGGCGGGTGGCGCCCGCGCGCTTTGCGATCGGTTGGCGTGTGTGTCCATGGCGGTCTGGACCTCAACTGATCGTTAACCGCCCGTCTTGCAATCTTGCGATCATCGCCCGCCACGTTTGCGGGCGATGATCGCAACCGCGGCGGCCGCGTAACCGCGCGAATAACCGGTCTCGTGAGTTTTGAAATAAAACCGCAGATCCACGACCGCGGCGGTTGCGGGCGAAAATCGCTCCGTGAGTTCTTAGCCTTACCCAGTAACTGGGTTGTGGAGGTCAGGTAGGCTTGACCGATTTTTATGATCTTTGATTTTTTGGATTTGTCTCCGCCCCGAATAGCAAGATAACTATTAAAACGAGGAAAAAATTCACGAAAAAAAAAAAAAATGATTTCGTTCATTTTCCTATACTACCTAAATTGAATTCAGCTAATAAGTTAGCACAACATTTACTTACCGGGTCAGCTAGTATCCCATAAAACTCTTCTCATATATCAGAAAACAAACAAATGAAAACTATAAAAAGTGACCAAAAATACACAGTGAGAACAATATTATGGACGGAACAAACATTGCATTTAAATTGAACGCGTCCAGTTCGCTTCAACGACAGCCGGCCATCGGCCATTCACGCGAAAGTTATGAATTTCGTTAACTAGTGAACCGATTGTATTTCCATATTGAATAGTAAAAAATATAGACGTCAAAGTTGATTTGCCCACTGTGTTTTTCTGTCGGTCTGTATTTGTCGTCTATTCTCGTTATCTGCTTAATTACAAGAGCGTTCGGTCGAAAAAAACCTTTTTCAAAACCTATCTAATAATATTCAGAGAAAAGATTAGATTTTTTGTATGTTTGTTTATTACGCTTTCACGCTAAAATGGCTGAACGGATTTGGATGAAATTAGGCAAATGGGTAGACCATGACCTGGATTAAGACTATTCTGATATTCCTACGGGATCGAGCATTCTGCAGGTGAAACCGCGGGGCGCAGCTAATGTATATGTTGGTGCTTTTCACAGTGCTATCTTTGACAGACGTTACGGGTAGTCAGAATGCCAAAAGTCTGGCAAAAAGTCGTATCAAGGATTATCGTGTTACTCAGTAACTGGGTTGTGTAGGTCAGATAGGCAGTCGCTTCAGGTAAAATACTGTTTATCACCTTCATCCGTTTAGACTGAACGCCGACCCCAAAATAGTTGGAAAATGGGTAGGTAGATTAATGTTGGTACTTTTCATCTCTTGCCAACAAAACTACTTGGTCAACAAACTTTTTCGTTCTCAAAAAAATAATTACTTAATCACAAAATCGTATGTATGTATTGTTAATTGCCAATCTGTAACCACGTAAGTTTATTACGAAACAAAAATTGCGTAAATAATTAACCCTCCAACGCAACAGACTCATATCCATACTTTTTCTCATTAGTGACATTATTACTTGCGTCAACGCTGTCGTCATGGGAATTCTTGTCCGTGGTCAATGGGACCGGTTCCAACTCAAGTGCCCAGTAGAAAGGGATAGGGGTCACTTTCCCATGAATCGATGGGTTTTTGCTCGAGTTTTATGGCCATATAAGATCCTTGCTATGGTATCTTTTTCTCTTCAATGTCTGAATTGGCGTGGGATCGTGAGATATGAAAAGATGGCCGCCAACTGGCAGTGAACGGGTTATGTGTGATCTTATTCGAATTTAGAAAAGGACTAGGAATATTTTGATGATAGTTTTTAGGGTTACTACCCAAAGAGTAAAAACGGGGCTCTATTACTAAGACTTCACTGTCTGTCCGTTCGTCCGTCTGTCTGTCACCAGGCTGTATCTCAAGAACCGCGATAGCTAGACTGTTGAAATTTTCACAAATTATGTATTTCTGTTGCCGCTATAACTGCAACATTATAATTCCACAACAAAAAATTAACAAACTAAACTACACGAAGTGTCTGCGTCGTGTTACGGTGACTGGTGTCATGTAGCCGGCCACGAAACCGGCGGTACACAACACCTTTCGGCCAGAACTCTTCCTTGAGGAACTTCTCGAGATGATATGTCGGAACGCGTACCACGAACGACTTGAAGTTCGTGTTGTGACGCGACTCCAACTTCTCGACCCTCAAAGTCCAGTTGGTCTTCACACGCATGTACTCCACGATCTCCTCAACCTTCGTGGAGTGGTGCAGTCTGGACACGTACAGCTGCGTCGTTGGGATTGCTGGACGCAGCAGCATGTTGGGTCCCACCAGCGCGGTGCCGCACTGGTTCCGGCAAGGAGGCTTCTTGTTCTTCTTCTTCTCTACCTTGATGAAACCATCCTTGTCGCACGTATCCTTCTCCTACCTATGCTTGCCGTACTCAAACCTCCGTATGTATGGTGACTATAGACCAGGGGTGGCCAACTTGGTGAGACCCAAGATCTACTGTTCACTGACGACACCCTGTGCGATCTACCAATTACATACTTCTTGAAATCTTAAATGAAACAGCATAGCTCAGTACTCAATATGTAGTATTTTTTATTTTATTAAGAGGGAAAATATAAAACGGAAAATTATTCTTAGTAACCTACTTATTTATATTAATGTGAGCATTGCGTTTGAGCATTTTTCGCTAGATTAGCAAAATCAGGTTTGTAGTTGAAAATATTTTTTGCCTTGCCACGATCGACTGGACTAATAGATCGACCGGTTGGCCACCACTTTTTTTTTTTTTTTTTTGGGGTGGGACATCATCAAGTGACCCCTCCCACCCTGGGCGGAGCGGAAGGGAGTGTCAGACTCTTACTGACTAAAACCCACCCGTGTTCCTTCACTTGCCTGTGCCAGGGGCCACGGTATCTCTTTCGAACAACCCGCGACCCCGGCGGCGGCGGGTTCGAACAACCCGCGACCCCGGCGGGCGGTTGGCCACCCCTGCTATAGACACTTTGTATTCCTCGACTACTCTCGCTAATTAATGCAGCAGCGTTTATTTTAACAACTTAACGAGCTATTGTGGCTACATTGCTACGACAGTTGATGCCAAGTATGCCAGATAAGTCTACAGGGTTGTCTGCCAAGTCCCATAATACCGTAGTAGCAATAGTGCCCAGTAGCTCTTCATTATGTTAAGAAGGTAATTTTATAGTTATAAGAAGCTGGCTATAGGCTGAGTTAATTTAAGTGGACAATTTATGGTTACGGGAGTAACAAGCGGATATAGAAACGGGGTAATTGCGTAACACACTAAGTATCAGTAGCAATGGCTTTCATTTTGACAGTTCAACGACATTCATTGCGTTATTAACGTTGTTGAGCTAATTTTTTTTTCGCACACATGATTTTTTTAGCAGCGCCCCGCGGTTTCACTCGCGTAAGTTTCAATCCCGTGGGAATATCGGGATAAAAACTATCCTATGTCCTTTCCTGGGACTCGAACTATCTGTATATAAAAATTAATCTAAATCGGTTCAGCGGTTTAATCGTGAAGAGGTAACAGACAGACAGACTGACAGACATACTTTTTGCATTTATGATCTACTATCATTGGTCCGGTATTTTAAATAATAAAATCATAATAACGGCAGGGTAATTGCGTAACACTATCAGTAGCGATAGATTTCATTTTGATAACCGATCAACATTCATTGCGTTATTTGCAGAATTGCAGACAAATTTTTCGAACATAATAATATGAAGCAATGGATTAGCAATATCCTTAAAAATTATTCAGAATGTGATTAATAGTGTGTTACGCAATTAGGGTGCTGGTCGTTAGTCTAATGGTCGCAAGCGCTACTGCTGGGCTTGAGATCCTGGGTTCGATTCCTAGGGCGGACAAAGTGTTATTGGGTTTTTCCATAGATATAGATACACCTAGATAACGCAAGAGCAACTACTTCGCGTGCCAAAAATCGCACCAGCTTACGATAAAAAATCATAAGCCGCCACTTTCGCGCTCAGTCCTGTGTACTGCTGGCTGCGTAAGCGTGAGCGAGAGCGCGAGCTTTTGACGTCATAGTAGGTAGTCAAAAAATGGCACGCTTGGTTTTCATACAGTTCGTGATACTTGCGTTATCTAGGTCTATCTATATCTGTGGGTTTTTCCATAAATTTCTCAGTAACAGCTCAGAGTCTGGATTTGTGCCCGTCTCATGGCAATAGGTTCGCCCCCTATTACATGGGATTTAAACATAACTGGCGAAATGTGGGTGTACTATAGGTAGGTATACGCGTGATGTTATGTATCATGTTATACATCAACAGGGTGTAAAGCTCACTCATACTCTATAGAAAAGGGAGGATCCTTCAACCAGACAGGTGTTATGGGCAGCTGCACGATGATTCATGTCGGATTGTTGTATCTATGCTAGTTGCGCGGTAAACACTGCTTGCGCGATGCAGGATTTTGCGTGACGTCAGTATGACGCGTTGTTCGTAATGTGGCGTTGTATGTGATAAATCATACATCCATTATTATCTCAAAATAGTAGGTACATATTTATGTATAACACATAATATACGACTCGTCATACTTATCATAACCAAATGTGCTTTTGATTAAAAGTTCCAATATGAAATACACGGCTATACAATTTAAAGCCATTAAAAATATTTCAATACCGGTCCTAATGTATTGAAAAAACTACCGATATGTTCTTTGCGTAATAAAAATTAGAACACACGTGCGGATTAGATTTATCCGATAAAAAACGTTGCCATCGTAATTAAACCTCTGGGCGTCGACTGGTTAAAAAGCTTAAAATGTCTTTACTTGACCGTGTACTAAGTTGCTTGTAAAGCTCACTTCAGAGACTACGCTGTACTATAATAGCATAATTATAGTTTATAGCACAACAATATCGCTCGCCATACATTTAAATAATATAGCAAAGTGTGAACGTGGTCTAAATAAATGTATGGCGAGCGATATTGTTGTGCTATAAACTATATGCTTTATGCTATTATATTATAGCGCAGTCTGCTGTATATTTTGTAACTTGATTGGTGATAAACTGCTCATCTTGCTGAAGCCGTATATGTTGTGAAATGTTTTCAACCCTCAATGCAAACGTGTTCATGTATGATTAAAATATTTGGAGGAAATAAGGATAGGTACCCAAACCCATCTGAACAACATAAACTAGCTAGTCCAATGGAACTATTTTAAATTCACTCATTTCTTTCTCACATCTTGTAGTATCTATCTAAAATAGAACAGAATTTCTTTTCCTTTACAACGTGCTATGACCGTACTGGGACCGGGTCAGCGGGATTGTCCGAAAGGGTTACCGCTGGCCCGGAACATAAAGGGCTAAGGAAGGAACACGGGTGGGTTTTAGTCAGTAAGAGTCTGACACTCCCTTCCGCTCCACCCAGAGCGGGAGGGGTCATTTGATGATTTCCCATCCGCAAAAAAAAAAAAAAAAACCGTACTGAGATGCTGCTAGTTGATGCACAAACAATGCGTCATTCCTGAGTGAAGCTTGCACATTTCCCACAGATGGTCAGCACACGTAAACGGCGCCAATACTATTATAACATACAAACGTTCTTGCGATACAGAACATTACGTTATTTAACATGTTTTTATTTAAAATACACGTGTTGGTCTGTTATTAAATTTTGGTAGCTGGAACAAGTTTTCGAATTATCCCTGATATTTCCCTATTAAAAAAAAATATGATTATGAAAAATAAAGCATGGGCCTCATAGTAAAACGTTAAACATTTACAGAAAAGTACTGGCAAAAAATGGAGTGACATAATTACCTAACATTCTGAAGCATAAACTTGTCATAAAAATAGTATTTTTGGCATTTTTCAATCTCAAATAGCAACCGGGGGGGGGGGGGGGGGTTAATTGTAGACTTTCCTTGTAATACAAAAAAAAATGCTCAAGAGGTAAAAAACATACGAAAATAGTACTTTTAATTTTTCTGGATTAAGAAATCTATTTACACCCTACGTCATTAGTCATATCTCGCAACTTTTAGCAGAGAGATAGATTGCATCCCGGGGAAGGACATAGGATAGTTTTTATCGACGTACCTCGCAGGCGAAGCGGCAGGTGGAAGCTAGTAGGCTATAAACTACTGCTTTCTCAGACTGAGAGTAATAATATTATTAATAAAACACGTTAATAAATGTCAACAGTAGGCTAACCTAACCTAACGTGGCAAAGCCTTAAGATGCTGCCACACTGCTGTTTAAAAATGTTTAATAACGTTACCTAACATGAAAACCTTTCTGATTTCTGAAAAGCATTTTGACCCGTCGCATGTCTAATTAGCAGACACAATAGAAATTCTATTATTATCGGTAACATACCCTGTACACGCGACATGCGAAGGGTATTAATTAGATCACAATGTTAGAAAATGTTTGTAAACATTTTGTAACAGCAGTGTGGCAGCACCTTATGAGCGGAGTGACTGTTATTTATTACTTTGGAAATTAATTATAGCTAAAGTTCGGCCAAGTACTCGAGTTGCGGCTAAAGTAGACAACCTTACCACACCTCAGTACGACAATGAAATGGAAGGGTCGTTGACCCACAGACCGTATTCAAATCAGTTTTTTGCCAAAGACTATATTCTCTATGGTTTTTGCCATACACTATAATGTTTGTACAGTCAACAGCAAAAGTAGATGATCAAAATCAGAAATTCAATAGGTGTCAAAACTGATCACGAATTTATGGCAGCTGTACTAGTAGTAAATGTTTGGTATAATTTACAATCACATACTTTTGAATCACTTCGACGCCACACAGTTCTGACGCGAACTCCGTTCATTAGTATTGAATTTCTGATTTTGATAGAATTTTTATATGAGCAATTATTACAATGATTTATTGTTGATTGATCTTTTAGATTTATTGAATCTAAAATATCAATTAACAATCCCGGCTGTCATTCCTGGATCTTTGACAGTCGTTACGGGTAGTCAGAATCCCGAAAGTCTGACAACCAGTCTTACCAAGGGGTATCGTATTACCCAGTAACTGGGTTGTGGAGGTCAGATAGGCAGTCGCTCCATGTAAAATACTGGTATTCAGCTGCATCCGGTTAGACTGGAAGCCGACCCCAATATAGTTGGGAAAAGGCTAGGCAGATGATGAGTTACACTTAATGGCTTAATTAATGGTGCTTTAAACCTACTCTTACGTCAATCCACTGGAACAAAGCAAGTACAGGCTCTGTCAAATTAATGAAATGAACGAGTGAGTGAAAACGGGCGCTTCAATTAATTCTCTAGTAGCCATTACTAAGTGATTGGATATTCCTGGTAGCCAGGCAGTGCGCACACATGGGCCAAACAATTTTGTAGACAACAAAACTCACAGCTCCAACTTTTACAGCTTGCGTATCCTTGGGGGCTTTTCCTTTTTTTTTGTCTTTTCGGAGATTTTTTTTAACAGATTTCGGTTATTTTTATTGCAGCACCTTATTAACCTTGTCCATAGAAACTATTTAAGCTCTGAGGCACATGGTCCTACGAGGAACCGTTTCCGAATTATGGGCCAGAAAAGATCGACCGACAGAAAAATTTCTCAATTTTTCTTTTTCTCTCTTTCGCTGGTTTTTTGTGTGGTCTCGACTAAAGCATCTCATGGTTTTCGACTAGAGCAACAATTTCTTTCTAGAAAATATTTTCATCCGAGCTACCATTTTGGAAATACAGAGAGGGCGTTTTGTAAAAAAGAAGAAAAAATTAGAAAGCTCCTAACTCAGAAACGGTGCGTCGTAGGGCCATTCTTCTCAGAAGCAAAATGGTTTTTATGGTCAAGGTCAACCCGATAATGCAATAAAATTGGGAAATTTCCGAAAAAAAAACGTTTTTTTAAGTCCTCCACTAGCGCCCCTAAAGCTGCAAATCCAACCTGCTGGGACACAGGCCATAACTCTCTGTGAGAGCTCATAATCCACCACGCGGGCCCAGTGCGGGTTGATGGATGTCACGTCTTTCGAATTTTTGGTTATAAGACATGCCGGTTTCCTCACGATGTTTTCCTTCACCGTTTTTAAAGCAGTGGTGATGAAATGATTAAATACACAAAGTGGGTTCGAACTCACGACCTTGGTAATCCGTAAATCGGAGCCAATATCTCTGGGCCACCACTGCTGTCTTGACCACATACATAAAAAAACCTTAGTTATATATGTTTAGTTATACATATATAGCTGTTGCTCGCGACTTTGCCTGCGATCCAGGATGAAAATTAGCCTATGTCCTTCTCCAGGTCATGGTCTACTCATGTGCCAAATTTCATCCAAATCCGTTTAGCCGTTTTAGCGTGAAATCGTAACAAACAAACTTACTTTCGCATTTATAATATTAGTTAGGATGGTCTGTGGTCCAGATGCAGGTCTGCGCGAAGCCTTTTGTTGGAACCGCGAGTAGGTAGTACAGGGAATTAAAGGGCTCGCCAGAGCTTATAGAATATTCAAGTAGTTGAAATTGTCAAGTGTGACGGTGTTAATTTAGGTTTATGTAGCCTCACCGGGTTAGGAATGTGAAATTGACACATCATGTTTCGAATTCCCACGGATCTTTAATCTTTATGAATTCTATATTATATTTTATCGAACCTCTAACAATTACCATTTTGCGCTCCTAAAAATGTTATTGGACACTAATGTAGGCAATGATTGCACCTCTTTTTGTTACCGTGAAATTCCTATTTTGGTGTCCTAAATATACTAAATGGTCAAGTGACTGCGACTAACTAAGATGTAGCGCGGTTGGTCAGTGTTCTAATCTAACCTAACCATAACTTTTTTTTTAACGTGGAGAAATGCTCATGCATTCTGCACTACCACGGGGTGATAGTGCAGTTATTTGGGACTCTAACCTACCTACTAAAACTCCACGGTGTCCTCCTCTGCCGCTTACGGCGGGAACATGGGCACGCGTTATGCGGGCCACTCACGATCAAGTTCACCGTCAAGTTTGCAGCAGACTTGAAGCCGCGTCCAGTAAACTTGACGGTGTATGGCTACTCATCATGCATACCCATAGCCATACACCGTCAAGTTTACTGGACGCGGCTTCAAGTCCGCTGCAAACTTGACGGTGAACTTGATCGTGAGTGGCCTTCATTAGCACTCATCCGTGAACATAACCGAACCCGTTTGATACTGCTACGATGACGCCAGAAAGTAAAAAAAAAAAAAAATGGTTGCCTGTAAAGTCGGTTTTACGGGCGAAGATTTTACGTGACAACGACCGATCATCCGATCATAGTTGAGTGGGAGAGAGACGCAAGGCATTCGGCGGGCCTCTCTCTCGTTCGGTGACTCATCGTAACGTTACCGAGCGTTACACTTTTTCATAAGTGACTCCCAGTCGCAACCTAATTTAAGACGTTGTCACGTCAAAAAGTTATCCGGAAAATTTTCTAATTCGGCAAAAACTGAACGTTCTTTTCTATAAGGGATTTTTGTGTGAACTCAAGACAAAGAGAATAAAACCTAGTCTTTGACTCAAGACCATCTCATTGTACAATGTATACGTACTTAATTATTTTTTGTTTGTTTTATGGTTATGGAAAAAACAGCAGAAAAAATAATTCTGTTGTATCAGCTTGTAAAGGATATTCCTTTGTACCTAAAATAATTGAAATTAAAATATTGTTCGTTGTATTTAAAATAATTGTAATCGAAATAAAATCCAGTATTAAAATATTTTGTTTTCATTTCAGGTAAGGAAACTCCAGTAAACACCGCTGTATTTGATGCTGTTGCTAATAAAATAAAGGTAAACGTTTTATTTGCCAAGTTTTACGGTTCGTTGTTTACAAGGGATTGTTCGCATTGCTTTTTACAAGTACAGTCAAACAAAGACCTACAGCCGGTCTGTTCTGCAAAAAAATCACAGTGGAAAATTACGTAAAGTGAGCTGTCAATCCCTAGCATCAGCCGGTCGATTCTGTAAAAATCTCACCGTGAAAACTTAGGTGAAGTGAGTTTGTTTTTGCTAGGAATTGACACTATTGACAGCTCACTTCACCTAAGTTTTCACGGTGAGATTTTTACAGAATAGCACTGCAGGTGGAATGACAGCTCACTTCAAGCTCATTTCACCTAAGGTTTCACGGTAAGATTTTTTCACAATAGACCAACAAGTAGCTAAGTTGCGACTTTGTACCGCCGTGGACATTAATTGTTAATCAAATTGACACACTATGTCAATTTACTAACCTATGTATAGCCATTTTATATAATTGTCAAAGAATGACAGTTGGGATTCGAATTTATGGACAATTTAATGTGGTACGTAGTTCATTTGGTAAACAATTAATTTCCTTAATTTTACTTTAAAACAATGTTATGAGAGTAGGTGCTGAGAAGTCAAGTTTTTTAAAGTTATTTACGCATACAATAATAATGAATAAGTATTGGAAGTGTCGTGAAAAAAAATGTTTGGGTTGTACACCTACTACGTTGACTGTACGTAGTAAAATAATAAAACTGATTTAGGCTCCGAAAAATCAGTAGCTACAATTTAATTGTTGTTGTTGAAAACAGCGTTTAATACCCATCAAAGATACTGTTGTTTTATATCGTATTTTCTTAATATTCGTTTCTGAATAGAGCCAAAAAAATATATACGCGTCGACTTGAGAACCTCCTCCGTTTTTTCGTCGGTTAATAAATTACGGAAAAGTCACAATACCTACAGTTTTGCTGAAAAATCAAGTCTAAATCAAAGAGTGTTTGTTCGGAGGGGCTTGTGGCTAACTAGTTATTCTGAAAAATAAATGAATAATGGTAGAAAACCTGGCTAAATCATAACTGCCGCAAGAGTCGATCGAAGATCGAAGGTTTAGGTTGGCGCGGTCGGTTCGTGGATGGGTAACCATCTATTGCATACCGAGACCCCTCCGTGCCTCGGAAAGCACGTTAAGCCGTGCGTTGGTCCCAGTTGTCATTCTTAGATCTTTGATAGTCGTTACGGGGAGTCAGAAGCCCGAAAGTCTGACAACCAGTCTCATCAAGGGTTATCGTGTTACCCAGTAACTGGAATGTGGAAGTCAGATAGGCCGTCGCTCCATATAAAATACACTCGGTTAGACTGGAAGCTGACCCTAACATAGCAAAAGGCGAGCACACTGATGTTGAAAAAGAGTGTTTGTATAAGTACCTACTTACGATAAAAGGTTCATCTTCATTATGAATATTCTGAAGTTAGTTCGGAAAATGTCGAATTTAAATAACAGTTTCTTCTTTGAATTTAATTGTGTTATCAAATGAATACGTCGTAATTAACTGTGTGCAAAGAAAGTGGATAGGATTATAAAATGGTTTTTCCAAGTAAGTACAATACGACCGACGCGCGACGTAATTTGTCGGGCCTGAACTTCGCGCAGAAGGCTGCGCACGAACGTTTTTTAGGAACCAAATGGTGGCATGAGGCGAGTGTGAGTGAGAGAACATGCGCGAAAGTTCGCAAAGGCTATACTCAGACCCACCAAGTTACGTAGCGTCGCGTCGGTCGTATTGTAGGTACGGTTTAACACTATTTTTAAGTAATTCATGGTTTAGTTATGAGTTGATACTGTTAAGGGCGATGCCTCATTAGTGCGTTGCGTTGCGTCGTCGCAGGTTCGCAACGGATCAACGCATTGTATGCCACACCTGGGTTGAGTCATTATGAATATAATAATGACTAATAAATTAGACATTAATGACTAATTTAATTGAAATAATAATTAAATTGTCATAATTTAATTAGTCATTATTGGGTCGACGCTGCGACGACGCAACGCACTAATGAGGCAGAGCTCAGTGTTTAACACTTGTTTTAATTTTTAGGGTTCCGTACCCAAATGGTAAAAACGGAACCCTATTACTAAGACTTCGCTGTCCGTCCGTCCGTCTGTCTTTCACCAGGCTGTATCTCAAGAACCGCGGTAGCTAGACAGTTGAAATTTTCACAAACTATGTATTTCTGTTGCCGCTATAACAACAAATACTAAAAACAAAATAACATAAATATTTAAGGGGGGCTCCCATACAACAAACGTGTTTTTTTCGGCGTTTTTGCCTTGTGGTACGGAACCCTTCGTGTGTGAGTCCGACTCCCACTTGGCCAGTTTTTAAAATATTGTGTTAAATAATTAGGTATGGTTAAATAAACTGAAGTATTAATTAACTTTCATTGTTAACTGTACCTACATGCTTACAACGAAAATGATGGCTTTGAACGCGTTGTTTTTCGGTCTTTGCCGAACTGCATAAAAAAGAAAGAGAAGCGCGATGACACAACGGTGGTAATTTAAGCAATTATCCATTTACAAAAAATGTATTGTTTGGACTAAAAAATTAAAGCGTTGTTGCTTGCGTGTTGCTTGTAGAATAATCTGACAAAAAATCATAATGATTAAATTAGTATTGTGTATTAAATTAGTATCAAATTAGTTGTATGTATTATGTTTTCAACACACTATCTATCTACCTAGCATATATATCCTGAAGAATATCATATATTTTTCTGATTGGGTTTACTGTAGTCGATCATATACTTGTTTGTTTCTAAAACTTGCGTTTTTTTGCGTCTAGGTCCTGGAGGCCTACCACGACCTCTTAACGCGATCCATTTTAGGACCTAAACTGAACTGTTCGTCTTATTGTCATGTTACGACATGACGTCAGTTTAACGATTTAATTTAGGCCACGCCATCTGACAGCGATTATCCCAAACTGAGTCGCAAGTTTTGGTTTCATTCATTTAATTTTGTACTGTGTTTGGTACAGTCAACAGCAAAAGTAGATGATCAAAATCAGAAATTCAATACTAATGAACGGAGTTCGCGTCAGAACTGTGTGGCATCGAAGTGATTCAAAAGTATGTGATTGTAAATTATACCAAACATTTACTACTAGTACAGCTGCCATATTATATTCGTGATCAGTTTTGACTCCTATTGAATTTCTGATTTTGATCATCAGCTCAAACTGAAACACTCTGTAAAAATAAGCGATTAAATAAAAGTTACTAAGATGTATACAGCAGGGGAAAAATTCTACGCGGGTCTAGAATTACGTGCTGAATTCATAGTTGCAGTTTGTGCGTCGATGTTCCTGCCACCCTGTATACAAGGTCACATTAAATTAGTTAGCGAAACTCCGCAGACGTGATCGGTGTCAATATCCTAACACATTTAAAATAAAACAGATTTTATTTGACCTTGTATTTTAGTTTACAAAACTAACCTCTATTAACATGTACAAGTACGTTCAATTAAATTATATTCGTGCCGTGATACTCGTAAGTCGTTACTTATTATAAGTCGTGCTCTCCTTTGTACGGGCGTCCGAATAAGACCATTATCTAATTCGTCACGGGCCTTCAATGCCATGGGCCAGATGGTATACCTTGATACTTACACGTACTTACCTATTTACATTGAGATTAGAAGATTATGTAGCTGGATACGGCATTTTGTACTTACTAGCAGCGCCCCGCGGTTTTACCCGCGTAAGTTTCGATCCCGTCTGAATATCGGGATAAAAAGTATTCTATGTGTTAATCCAGGAAATGGTATATCTATTTGCTAATTTTCATCCAAATCTGTTCAATGGTTTAGTAGTTGATTATCAAACATCCAAACATCTTCACAAACTTTCACATTTATAATATTAGTAGGATAAGCTGTAGTCGTAAGAAGATTTTTTTTTCTCTTTTTTTTGGTAATCAACTGCGATACACATCTTGTAAGGTGATTAGAAAAATCGAATCTTTGTAAAAAAACCTAATGTTTGCAAAAGACCGGATTATTGGAAAAACCGAACAGGATTTTTGCATAAATCCTGATATTATACAGGGTGAAATTGAAAACATGCGACAAATCGTAATGGGAGATTGTACTCATCATTATGAACAAATTTTACTATGGGACCAAACCTGGAATCGCGAAAACAAAATCACCTGTTCCCTACATTTATGTTCGCATAACTTGTCAAAATGTAGGGAACAGCTGATTTTTTTTTCGCGATTACAGCTTTGGTCCCTTAGTAAAAGTTGTTCATAATTATAAGTACAATGTCCCATTTCGGTTTGTCGCATGTTTTCAATTTCAACCTGTATTAGCTCGCATTCTTACGAAAATCTTTCACAGTTTCCAATAATACGTTCTGGCAGAAATCCTAGGATTTTCGCAAAGATTAAATTTTACCAATTATTCTGAGACACATACATTATATATTTATATAATATAAGTAGACCGTAAATTTTTTTAGATCCCTAAGCTATTATATATTATTTATTGGGTCGAAAATCTAACCTAAATTATCACATTCGATAGGTACCTATATTAAGTACCTACAGATTTATGAATAGGTATTTTATTAATAGCTTGGCAATGTTCCATTTTATACTAGTAGTTAATTTGTTAGAAATATATAATTTTCTTGAAATCTGTTTATTTTCATACGTTTTATTGGAACATCAGTTTTGACACACAACATCAATATATATTTTTTTAAACAAATACTTTTATTGCAAATGATCGACGAACACTCTTTAGGAAAATATAGTACAGCCAGCAACACTCGAAACACTTCAGTATTTTAAACTGGATTATTGAGCAAAATCATTAATTATAATCAGAACAGTAGGAAAATTTAAAGAATATTAACTCATAGCAAAGAAAATGATTTTGTGTCCATTTTGGTGACATGTAAAAGTGACAGTAATAATGGACTTTTGTTGTTGACCGTACCAACAGTAATCGGTTCTTTTTTCAAGATTTATAAAAACTAGCTAACTGCTTTGCACGGTTTTTACGCTTCGACAAAATATCGAAATGTTTTTATTATAAATAATGAATAATTATACATGTCGCAGCCAACAGGTTAAATTAGTCTTTTAGTTAACCGCCTGCGAGCAAAGAGAGCGAAGCGAGGCGAGCACTACTTCCAAAGGCCAGGCGGTTAATTAAACGGCTGACTGCTAAGTACATATAAACCTTCCGAAATTCATTCTCTAAATGTTAGTGAAAACCGCATCAAAATCCTTTGCGTGGTTTAGTAGAACAACGCGGTCACACAGACAGACCAGAAAGGCGAATTTAATTTATAAAAAAATAACATTGAAATATCACATCCATTCTTTCCTTCTCTGTCAACAAGAAGTCGGTCTCGGTTGCTCGTGTCGAAGTAATCACTAGCAATTGTTATTGTTAACACAAGCACACACACACATACACACACACTTTACATAGGTACTCGTATCGTGAGGTGAATGAACTTCGAATCTATTTTATAATTTATTAATCGAAGCTGCGTCGTGGCGTGCCAAGTAAAACAATGTATTTGGTGTATCAAAATGCTATAGCTATTAACAGAATTATCTACCTACTTGTGTTTATTTATCGTAAAGTCGATTAAAATTTCGGTATTTTTTTTATATTTTACTAGCAGCGCCATGCATATCGTCTTGAGTATCATCATGAATATCGGGATAAAAACTATTCTATGTCCTTTCCCGGGACTCAAACTAGGTATACCAAATTTCATTCGGTTCAAAGTAACAGACAGACACATATTAGTATGGATTTGTAAATAAAAGCCTTACCTAACTCATCATCTGCATAGCCTTTTCCCAACTATGTTGTGGTCGGCTTGCAGTCTAGCCGGATGCAGCTGAATACCAGTA
The DNA here is from genome assembly GCA_963082905.1 of Oligia fasciuncula. NCBI lineage: Eukaryota > Metazoa > Arthropoda > Insecta > Lepidoptera > Noctuidae > Oligia > Oligia fasciuncula. The sequence goes on along the minus strand of OY720396.1, from coordinate 16,130,596 downwards.
TTTTACATTTGGCGACTGCCTGTCTGACCTCCACAACCCAGTTACTCGGTAAGTAATACGATACGATACTCCCTGGTAAGACTAGTTGTCAAACTTTCGGGCTACTGACGACCCGTAACGACTGTCAAATATCCACGAATGACAGTCGGGACCAACTGCGTTACGTGATATCTGAGGCACGGAGAGGGTATGTAGAGATGGTCACCCATCCACAGACCATCCGCCGTAAGCGTAGCTTAACCTGATGACCACAAGCCCCACAAGCCCTTACCTAATAAGGTACTAACTATCTGTACTTACTTGTTATTTACAATTTTCTTCCCTATGTCACATGTTCATTGTCTCTCAGTATATTTCTATATACACCATTATTAACCTATCAGCAATCAAGCTGTTATCGCGTTAATGACAGCTGATAGACTGATAGTACAATCGATAGTCTGTGCGACGTTCACCGAACTCGAATAAAGAACTAAGAATTAATTGATAAGAGTTATCTGTTTATTTAAATTTATGTTAGCCTATATTGTGTCACACTGCTGGCCTTAGTCTTGTGCGATCTCTGGACATGTTGGCCCTGCCAACGTTATCAGGGGGCCTAAAAGTGCGATCTCTGGACATGTTGGCCCTGCCAACGTTATCAGGGGGCCTAAAAGTGCGATCTCTGGACATGTTGGCCCTGCCAACGTTATCACGGGCCCTAAAAAGGTCACTTTGGCAGAATCATAAAAGGATAACATTATGAATCTTAATGGACAGTTAACTGTTAAGTTAATCGTATCAAATCCCATGGGTGAAGGATATTTCAGTTATTTTTTTTTTGTCTTTGCTAAAATACCAATCAATCCAATCCAAATCCAATTCCAATCTCTTTGATTTTACTTAAGTAGGTAGTGCAGCGAAAAAATGAAAAACACGGACTGTCTTCGCCATATTATTATTCATAATGACATGTTATCCTTTTATGATTTTGCCAAAGTGGCCTTTTTAGACCCCCAGATCGTCACACCACCTTCGCCATGGTCTACCTCGACGGCGATGTCCTTCCTCAGACGTCCAGTGAGTGACAATTCTTACCCAACAAGTCTTTCAGCACCCTATTTGCTTACACACTATCAATCTCAATCCGAATCATTTTGAAGGATATTGCTAAATCATTGCTTCATAATTAATTGCAGTGATGGAATTCATTTGTAGTTTCTTTGTCTGAATAAAGTAACGAGAATTATTTATCGTAACAAAGTCAAAGTCAAATCATTTATTTCAAATAGGCACATTAAAGGCACTTTTGAACGTCAAAAAAAAAACTAAATAGAAATGATTCTAGTCGCCCATTCCAAAAGGTAGTTTTCGTATGGAGAAGAATGGGCAAGAAACTCCACCGTTACTCTTTTAAAATGTTTTACAAGGTCTTGTATACATAATAAAAATTATATGTGAACACGTAACTAAAATAATACTCACGTCCCAAATAGGGATTTGCACTTATTGGTGCCAATTGATAAGGAAAATAATATTAAATTCATATTATTGTGAAGCTTTTGCAATCACTCAGTATGATGAGGTACTTATTATGACAGAATTCGTGATATTTCATGTCGAAGTATACCATTTCGCTAAGTACCTATTTACGAGTCGATATTTCGAGTACGCAATGTAGGTAAATATATTTTCTGAAAAACCAAGTTCATATTCATATATGTATATTTTTTTTTTGTTCAAAGTTGGTTTACGAGTACTATAGACACACTTGTGCCTAACCCTATGCTAATATTTCAGTTTTTAATTGCAATCCGTACACGATGCAAATTACCTACTTACGCGTATGGTTGAGTCGTTTTTTTTTTAGTTTTTTTTTTATGTAGCGTCTCGCAGGCTTACCTAGAAGGTTGCGGCTGCTTAACCGGGCTTACGTACTTGACTGTGGGTGCCTCAATAAATTAAGGTGTCAAGCCAAGGCTTAAAAAACTTAAAAACTAAGCGACTACACGCTTAGGACACCCCCTATATGGTACAGACCTCGGCTTTGGGCGTCGCGGCGTGGCTCGAGCAAGGGTTCGGGGCGGCGAATGTACGAACCGTCATTGAAATACTAGTCCTGTCATCCTGTGACATTCTGGGTACTCCTTGTTGATTTGAGTAGTGTTTTCTTTATGAGTAGTGCCGTGGACGACGGGCCTTAGTCTAAGTGCTTGGCCAGACTGGCATCGCGGGGCGGGGAGCGATGCGGGTGCGGGAGTGGCGCGATCTGCCTGTCCGCAGTCCAGCGCGGCTGCGTTCTGCGTGTTGTCGTGTCCAGTGTTTGTCAAAATATAATATGGACGAAGAAGACTTACTTTTACTGGAAAAAAGCTCGAACTAGTTTGAGAACCCCGGTCACCGCGCGGACCGCCCGCGCACCCACTGCGGCCACTTGTATGAACGAGTTATGGCGTGAGACGCTCAAGCGCTCCCCGCGTCGAGCAAGCCGCACCGCTCACCGCGCCCGCGTGCTCACTATGGTCACTCAAATAAAGTTCATATGTCTGAGTACGCCGCGCCGCGCCCGCCCCACGCTGCCAGTCTGGCCAAGCACTTAAGCTAGTCTAGACTACTAATCTGTTTTATGAATCTTAATTATCACGGCGGGGTGTCTAAATTAGCTGGGACACTAACTTGCACAGATAAGAACAAAATAAAATACAAGTACATACTTGTATTTTATTTAAAGATACATAATTAAATACAATGATGTTCGTTGTACATTTTGCAAGATATATCTACTATATCTTGTGCAACCATCATAGATTCAAATACTTTTTTTATTTTTCTACAACAAGACAAACCTGCAGGCTCTTTATTTGGTCTGAGGGGTCAAATTAAACTAGGTAGCAAAACTTCACCAACGCGTGATAGTTATAGGTATCTAATGAAACAAAAACTGGCTTCGCCAGCTTATTCTTATAAATTACAAAGATGAGGCAATAATTATTCTTCCCTTAAAAACTCCTCAATAAAAAGTAGCCACCGGTGCATACTAATTATCTAGAAAAAACCTAGGTGTACTATACGCCTAATTAAATAAATCAGTACTTTTTTGCTATTGCGAACATTTTTAACTTTAAAATGAAACTCCTGCGGCATGTAGACCATAGAGTAAAGTTTTTTTTTATCATAGGTATATCTATACTCTTTTCTCTCTAGCAAAAGTCAAAAACAAAAAGATTTTTCGCTTTACTAATCCCTATAAGTATCTCGTTACGCTCAGTTTTCTATAAAAACAATCCAATACTGCCTAGCCTTTTATTGTAATAGCGTGATTTTATCGCCCACTTCGCCATTTGTGTTTACGATAATTCGATCATGTGGGTGAACAATAGAAATAATATTATATTTCCTACTACTTATATTATTATTATACGCCGTGTAATGGATTCGAAGTTTACAACTTATTTCTTAGTAGGCATAGCCGTACAGTCAGCCCCAAAAATCGGCCAGCATTCATCTATACTAATATTATAATCTATTCTAATATTATAAAGAGGTAAAAGTTTGTGAGGTTGTAGGGGGTAATCTTCGGAACTACTGATTCGATCCAGAAAATTCGAAATTTCTCATCCATCGCCTGCCCGCGCTATTACTTCGTTTTCAGTTTTTTTGCTGGGCTCCTAAGTGCCGTAGCGTGATGTTAAATAGCTTATAACCTTCCTCAAGAAATGGACTATCAAGTGCAAAAATGTTTTTTTTAATTCTGACTGGTATTTTCAAAGATTAGTGCGTTCAAAACTTCAAACAAACTATTCAGCTTTTTTTATTGCTATAGATTTTTAAAGTGTGGAAACTATATTGCTGCCCGTCTATTTATATTTAGAAAGTTTTATTTAAATATGTCAGTGCCATTAGGTATACCTGTCATTGCTTTTTATTGCCTGAATTTAAATTATAGTCACAGTTGTATTGGATGTAAAAAGTATCTTCAATTTAAATGAAAGTTAAAGAGAAGAACAAAAGTAACAAATGCTGATCATAGTCCGGAGTCCAGTTATGCTTAGATTTCTCAACTCTAGATGTTTTGTAGTTTATGCAAGATATAGTGGCAGGTGACTGGCCATGTATGTCGAAGGACCGATGGAGTCCGCGAGTCAGGGGGTCTACTCCGAAGCGGTTAACCACTGTATCGGCAGAACGTTCGGTCATTTTCTGATTCGAATATTGTTGTCCTACTACGAATTTAAAAAAAAAAGTGTTAAGTGTTCTAAAAAGGTTCGGATTGGCACAGTTTGGTCGGGACCAATAGTAATATAGAAAATTAATTGTAGTAGAAAATGACCGAACATTCGGCCGATAGAGTGGTTAACCGTTTCGGAGTAGACCCCCAGGAGTGGAGGCCGCGTATCGGCAAGCGTAGCGTGTGACGCCCCCCTGCTAGATGGACGGACGACCTTACGAAGGTGGCTGGGATAGACTGGATGTGGAAGGTGGAGGACAGGGTGTCGTGGCGCAGTCTGGGAGAAGCCTATGTCCAGCAGTGGACTGCGATAGGCTGAGTTGATTGAAATGTATTTTTTATTCCCCAGAATTTGTTTCCAATAAGTAATTTTCCAAGACCGTTTCTCTCTTTGGAAAACACTTAAATTCACTGGTTTATTAAAACAATACCCATCATGATTGAAATCGCTAATTAAAACAACATCATGCAATCATTGCGTTTATTGGCCACCACACCAATTAATCAATTAAAGATTTATTCAGAAACAATCAAACACACGAACAAACAAGTTATTTGCTCACATAAGAAGAATCGTAATATAATTGATCACGTATCGAGCACCGGTTCGATGTAATTTCAGTATCTACCGCTTTCACTTCAGTGCACGCGCCGATGTCAATGTCACTGATTGGTTCTTGGTATTACTTATGTCACTCCTTATTTGCAATTCTTATTGATGACAGCATTGCTTGTTGTAAATTAATACAAACAGTCCCTTAACGCCGGTTTTCCACCAGAGATGAGCGAGGATGCGTAGCGAAAAATGAAGCGATGTTATTGGCTGGTTTCACACACATCCCTCGCCACGCATCCTCGCTCATCTCTGATGGAAACGCAGCCTTCAAGGTATATAACCTCTGATTTTGGTCAGCGGGATTGTCCGGAAAGGGTTACAGCTGGCCCGGAACATAAAGGGCTAAGGAAGGAACACGGGTGGGTTTTAGTCAGTAAGAGTCTGACACTCCCTTCCGCTCCACCCAGAGCGGGAGGGGGTCATTTGATGATTTCCCATCCGCAAAAAAAAAACCTCTGATTTTGCATCACTGTCAAAATCATAGTGATCTTTAGTCTCGTTGAAATAAGGTTGGTGTTGGGTTGCTGCTTGTAGAGGTAAAATTACTGTGAATATACTGTAAATATTTTAGTACAGTATTGAGACTTTAAAACCGAACTTAACATTAGGTTATTTACTAATTTTAGTTTAATATATATTTCGTGTTTTTATGCTTTATTTATTTCCCTCAATAAACCATCTTTTCATAAATATTTTCTATACAAAATAGTTTCGATGCTTTTTTTTTTTAATAAATCGGCTGATAATTTTATTCAAAACTAGCTAACCCGGCGAACTTCGTACCGCCTCATATCATCAAAAAAGCCACTCCATACAAAATGTATGAGAAAATGAATTATCTTCACTATATTTTTTTCCCAAGTTTAAAATTTATTCTGCTATTCGGGGCGGAGACAAATCCAACAAATCAAAAATCGGTCCAGCCGTTCTTGAGTTATAAATGGTGTAACTAACCCGACTTTGTTTTATTTGTATGACACATCACATACAAGAAACATTCTTCTCCTCTAGGCAACAAATAAAACGCGATAAAGAACTTCGTTCCAAAAACAAGACTTTCAGTAGGTACTGTAGCCACAGGTACTGCTTTCACTGCGAACATGCGCACACGACGACGCTGACTCCGCCGGTGTCACTGTCACTGATTACTTCGTGATACCGCTTGTAAGTAGTCATCTCGGTCGAGTTTCTATTGCTAATCGCTTATTTGATTGAGTTGCCTACTTAGACTTGGTACAGACAACAAAAGAGATAAGAGTTCAGGTACTTGCAACTAACTAAGTCCGACTGGATTTCGTTTTCGGTTCGGCCATTTTTGGAAAATTCGATTTCGACTGAATAAAGTACGTTTTCGATCGGACTCCACTTGCAGTTAGTCCTATATAGCGGGGTAATTGTGTAACATAGTAACAGTAGGAATGGCTTTCATTTTGACAGTTCAACAGTGTGCTCATTAACGTACACAACGCAATGAATGTTCATTGCGTTGTTTACGTTAATGATCACACAAATGCGAACATATGAAGCAATGGATTAGCAATATCGTTCAAAATGATTTAGATTCTGTTTGATAGTGTGTTACACAATTAGGGTGCTGGTCCAGTCTTTGACATGGGTCCATAAAATAAAGGACCATTTTGGTAACAAACAATATTTAATTTTTCCAAGTTTGTACCGAATGTGTCCTACCTACGTTTTAAAAGTTATTGCCCTCTCAATAAAAAAATATTAAATAAAGTCAGGCAAATTAATTGTTAAAGCAATTTGACTACCAACTTAATCAAATCACAAGTGTCAAACTCAAACTCAAACTCAAATCATTTATTTCAATTAAACCTTGTACAGGCACTTTTGAATTGTCAAAATTAAATAGTCTGTCAGTTAGTCAGAAAGTTGAAGCTAGTTGCCCATTCCAAAGCGTAGATCTCTATGGAGAAGAACGGGCAAGAAACTCCATGGACACTCTTTTAAATCAAGATATTACAAAATCCTGGGTACATTATTCTTGTTGCTTCTATATGTGAGAACAATGTAAAAAAGACAGAAATGAAGAAACAATTCAAGACATAAGATTAAAAATAAGCCTTGGCAGTTAAGAGATGACCAGTCTCAACTGCAACAACTCGACGGCGCCCGTTTACGAACATGACGCGTGGATCAGCACCATCCAGCTCAACCATTTTGTAGGGAACCGAATGATCCAACACACGCGCCACCATCGGTGAGACATTTAAGTGAGCATGACACGTTCTCAACTGCCATGCTATTTCAAGTCAACATCAAAAAATCATAATAAACGGAAACATGGTTCTTACATTTACAAAATTAAAAAAAATGCTTCTAAATTATACAAAACTACAGTTTGCAATTTATATAAGAGGTAAATAGAATTTTATTACCTACCAAACAGGAAGAGATATTTAATATTGAAGTATTCAACACTTAAAACTTGATTGAATAAATTAAAAAAGTTATGTTCGTAATGTCAGAAACACAAAAAAAAGAAAAAGGGAAGCATCTCTTCCAAATATTGAAATTAACTACAAAGATAGTCTTACAATCTTCAGCAGCTCCAACAATACTTTCAAGTGTCAATCAATTAGTTGTTGGAGCAGGACCAGCATCAGTCATTCTATAGTAGTTGTATGAAATGACTTATAGCAAGTCAATTTACTTAACAATGAATTTCCCCAACTGTACGTACAGATAGAGTTGTAGTTATATAATACTTTTTGCCTATATTATACGCACGACGACCAATCAAGCTATACATTTCTAGTATAAACTGACTTCTCATTGTTCGAAAAGCCTATAAAATGCGAGGTCAGCTAAAACTGGAAATGTATACCTTGATATGTCGTCGTGTGTAGGTACTTACATCTAACTGTTTTGCTAGCTGTACCTACTTACCATATCATTGTGGTAATTTGTGTACCTAACGATAGTTTCTCCATGATTTGAATGTAATGACGTTTCTGACATTTATGGGAAAAAGATTGTGTTTGTATACAATGGGTTTATTTACTTAATTCATACGGCTTAAACTAAGTTTAATGATTAGTGACTAACGTGACTACTTCATTTTTTATCTTAATCGTAATACCAGCATTAGATAAGATTAATATTTCGTTGCCTTTAATGGTTTAATTATTTATCAATTTCCCACATATTTGCTGGTACTCTTAAGGCGCTGACTAGAGCCAAATAGGCTTGTCTCCAACAATTTTTTTGCCAAATCTATACAGTTTGAGACGGCGGAAAAAATATATGTTAATCTTGAACATATTTCCTAAAACTACGTTGTTTTCAAAACACGTTTTTGAAAAGTTTTCTCGATACAAAAAAATGGTAAACTAACCTCCTAAAATGATCTTCCAACAAAAATATCTGAATTAGTAATCAACGTACGTTGGTAAAATTTATAACAATAACGTATCATATCTAAATACAGAACTTGGTTGTTTTATATTTTTGACTACTCAACTTCTTTTTAAGTAATTAATTATTTTGTGGTTTGTAAAAATTTACGATTCCAGTAGCGCAATTCTGTATTAATCTCACCGTGAAATGTAGGTCACCTAAATTTTCATAGCGACATTTTTACAGAGTATCTATACTGGCAGGACTATGATTTTAACAAGATTTTGTCACACTTGAGCCTTTTATCACCGCAGATTCGGTAACCATGGAGACATGAAATAACACGAAAATATATCGTACGCCAAAAATCAAAAGTTATCTTGAATAAGGAAGAAAATCTGAAGTGAGAAATATCGTTTTCCATTTTGAGGATACGACCGTCAAAATCTCCAAATTTATTACGTATGAATAAAATTCATAAGTGGTGAATCATTTCTCTCCGCGAATGTACAGTGGGAGACGCATACAGCAAACTTTGCGAAATATGAAGTATCTATAGAACATTTTTTTATGAACTCACCTATATTTTATAGACTTGGTTCATCATCTGCCTAGCCTTTTCCCAACTTTGTTGGGGTCAGCATTACCAGTCTAACCGGATGGTTTTTTTTTTGGTTCTTGGACATGCCGGTTTCCTCACGATACATTTTTCCACACATATATTGTCCTGATTTTATTTACTGTAGTCAATCATATACTTTTATTGTTTCTAAAACGTGCGTTTTTAGCGTTTTGGTCCTGTAAGCCCCTAAAAGCGCACATGGAACACTGCACGCACCTCTTCGAATACCTTACAATAAAGTCACGTCAAAAGACAAACAAAACCACTTTGTTTTTCTTGCCATACGCACAGACACAAGGCACCATTAAAGTGCGTAAACAGTGTGGAGTTACGTCAATTTCCTTAAGGTTTCTCAGCGGAAATGTCCCGATATGGGTGGCGAGCGAACACGGCTTCGCTCTCAGCCGGAACGACGCGACGCGACGGCCAGTCGTTTGTAGCCCGTGAAACTACGCCGGGGAAAGAAAAAAGGAAACGGACGGAGAAAATTTTGTCGTTATTTTAGTCGTACAATAAGATTGCGTGAAAAGCAGTGTGTTGGGGTTTTTCTAATCGTTTTGTAGTTTGCTAAAGAGCAATGGAACGGAGTATTCAGGGTTAGGAATACAATTATCCGTCCACCACAAAAATTGCTGATGAAACCCGGAAAGCTGCCACTCTAAAATGGAATTGGGCTGGACACAGCTGCAGCATGTCAGATTAACGACCCAATGGGTCCCTCTTAATGGCAAGCGATATCGCTGCAGGCCCAGACAGAGATGGCGGGATGAGCGAGACACCTTCAAGAAAGACTGGTCCACTGGTCCCAATCGCCTTTGTTCCGCAGCGGAACAATTAATAGTAATAAATTTTGAAGTCATTTTTTAGGGTTCCGTATCTAAAAGGTAAAAGCGGGACCTATTTACTAAGACTCCACTGTCCGTCTATCTGTCACCAGGCTGTATCTCATGATGCCGTGATAGCTGAACCGTTGTAATTTTCACAGATGATGTATTTCGTTTGCCGCTATATCAACAAATACTAAAAACAGAATAAAATAAATGTTTAAGGGGGGCTCCCATACAACAAACGTGTTTTTTTTCACCTTGTCCGACTCGCACTTGGGCAGTTTCTTTTATTCTTGCCATTAGTTTCGTTAGTACGCGATTTTTTAATATATGGACGACCAGCGATAGATTAGGTATTTGTTTTTTTTAAAGTAAACAGCACGGTAATATAGTTTTTATTGCGTGTTTAATCGATGGTACGTTAATCTAAAAAAAGCCAGAGGTCATCGTAACCATCCGTCCACTACTTAATCGAAACAGACAGGATTAGAAAAGTAAAACACTTGACATGATAAAAAGTTAGCACGCGATGTAGCTCTTTTTGTAATTAAACTAACGTTTTATCAAAAAGACTTTCTTTTAATTATTTACTCAACAATACAATACAGTCCACTTTTTCACGCGACCAAAAAACATCACGTAAAGGCTCCTTCAAACAGGCGCGACACGCGATAAAATCGCGCGCGACCCAAAGGCACCGCAAGTCGCGCAACGAGCGGTGCCTTTGTGTCGCTCGCGATTATATCGCGTGTCGCGCCTGTTTGTAGGACCCTTAACTTATTTCCATAGACTGATATACCTATCTATAACTAACCATCATCATCATCAGCCCAGCCTTCTGCCAACTATGTTGGGGTCATCTTCCAGTCCAACCGGATGCAGCTGAATACCAATATTTTACATGGAGCGACTGCCTATCTGACGACCCGTAACGACTGTTAGAGATCCACGAATGACAGCCGGGACCAACGGCTTAACGTGCTTTCCGAGGCACGGCGGGATCTAGGTATGTAAAGATGGCCATAACCACGAACACACCGCGTCAAGCGTAGCTTAACCTGATCAATCGACCCGTGCAGCTGTTATTACTATTGTAGCGGTATCTACAACGCCACATGCGAACAACGCGTCATACTGACGTCACGCAAAATCCTGCATCTCGCAAGCAGAGTTTACCGCGCAACTAGCGTAGATACAACGGCCCGACATGAATCATCGGGCAGTTGCCCGCCAGACACAACACCCGTCTGGTCGGAGGATCCTCCCTTTTCTATGGAGGATGAGTGAACTTTACACTCTGTTCCTCATACCTCTATACTATCTATAAATCTAACCACCGTGCAATAAATCGGTAGCATCAACGTACACTCAACAACAAAACACAATATACAAAACAAATAAAAATTAAAAATCTCTTCGGTACCCAATGTTTCAACATTAACACCCAAGTAGGTAGGTATTCCGCGCGCACATACTGGAGTACGTTCTGTGTGGCTGGTAAATAATTCATGAGAGCTCAAAAGGAGTTAAATCCACGTGTATCAGTACAATTGTTTCAATATTCACGACGACGGTGCACGAATGTGGGCGAATAGGTGACCCTGTCAGTGCGAAGGATTTTAATTTTTGAGTGGACTTTGGCACCTTGGCAGTTGTATTGTAAACAGTAGCCAGCTATTGGAGTTAACCGCTTTAAGGCTCCCGCAGACTTGCGCGACGTGACGGTGCGACGCGATTCTAGTAGGACAATTTTCATGAAGTTTGTTCTACTAGAGCCGCATCGCGTTGTCGATTCGCCCCTCTCTGCGCCTTTAAGTAAATCCGCTTATTCACAATATGCAGTTTTATGGTGCGATGGAAGGTTTGATAACGGATGAGGATGAGGATGTAACCAATATTTTGATTTAAAAAAAAGAAGAGTGTCTGTGGAGTTTCTTGCGTTTTTCTCCATAGGAACCTACTACGCTTTGGCATCATCATCATTTCAGCCGAAAGACGTCCACTGCTGGACATAGGCCTCCCCCAAGCACCTCTACTTCGACCGGTTCTGCGCTTCTCGCATCCAACGGTTTCCTGCGGCCTTCACAAGGTACGCTTTGGAATGGTCAAATGTAATTTATTTATTTGAAAATAAATGCTTTGAGTTTGAGTTAGTCAATAAGACATGACGTAAACAAGACTATGTCATGCTGTACCATAGTGCGTAGGTTTAGTTTTTTTTTCTTCTCGAAGAGGGAAACGTATTTTGTTAATAAAAAACTTAACCCTCTTTCGTGGTAGTGAAAACAGTAGCTATTGGAGTTAACCCTTTTTACGTTTGTCAGTTCTTGGAATTAAATGTGTATTATATGATTAGATATCTTAGGGCGAATTTACCAATGAAATTGAAAACGATGACGACGCAAAAAACGCAAGTTTTAGAAATAATAAAAGTATATGATCAGCTACAGTAAACAAAATCAGAAAAATATAATGATATTTTTCAGGATTATATGCTAGGTGGATAGTGTGTTGAAAACGTAATACAACTGTAGGGTTGCTTGTTGTGAAATTAAAGCCCCGTTGAACTTGATGATACTTCATTGGCAACTTAACTTAATTTATAATGTTACACGTTACAATAGTTATGATGCAACCATAATGTAGAGCTATTCTACAAGCAACATACTAAAACACAGGCGAATCATTCTGATTTTTTGTCAAATTATTCTACAAACAACATACTAAAGCACTAGTGTTATAATTTTTTAGTCCAAACAATAGATTTTTTATAATTAAAGGATTGCTTCATATTATGCAATAAATTACCAGGGTTGTGTCATCGCGCTTCTCTTTTTTTTCTATGCAGTCCGACAGTGACCGCACTTTAGGTCATGTAAGCCCCAGGGCTGTCAGTGGCAATATTTCACCACAATGATGACAATGACAGCTTTGGGACGCGGTTTTATATGTGCTGATCGCGTTCAGTTTAATTGGTGAAATTCGCCCTAATTCACGTTATGAGTAGAGTTACAGAAATTAGTTTTGTGATGCGTTGGAAGTTATTATTTAATTTGTTTCAACAGTCAATGAGGCATGACGTAAACTAGATTATCTCATGCATAGTGCGTAGGTTGAAGTTTTGTTCTTCTAGAAAAGGGAAACACTTATTTTTTATTAGGTATTCTAATCGTACTGTGACCGTTAAGAATCAAGTAAAAAAAAAACCTCGCCTCCATCTGACAGACTCAGGTAAAAAGTCACAGCACTGCAATATCATAGAACCTTTTCTCCGCATTCCTTGATAATAATCCAGTCTAATTTGCCTAACACACTAACAGTAGCAATGGCTTACATTTTGACAGTTCAACAACATTCATTCCGATATTTACGTTGTTGAACAGACTATTTTTTCGAACATATGAAGCAATGGATTAGCAATATCCTTCAAAATGATTGATTATGATTCATAGTGTGTAACGCAATTAGGGTGCTGGTCAAACTCATAATTTAAAGGTACTTACCTTCAATGTACCCTGAGAAATTTAAAATTTCTCTGCCAAAATCGTAAGAATGTTTTATGGCTACACTAGCTTCCGCCCGCGGCTTCGCCCGCGAGGTATGTCGATAACAACTATCTTATGTCCTTCCCCGGGATGCATCTATCTCTCTGCCAAATTTTATCGAAATCCGTTCAGTGGTTTAGGCGTGATGAAAAGGTTACAGACAGAGTTACTTTCGAATTTATAATATTAGTACCTATGGATTTAAAAAGTAGACTTAGAAGTTCTCGATTTAGAAACAGGGTGTAAGACATTTATCCGATAGTTATTATAGAGAGTCGTCGCACTGGGATTCCGTTCAGTTTTTTTTATTTTGTTTTTATACAGTGCAGGATATCCTATCCAAATGGGAATGTTGTTTTTTGGATTAAAACCTTCGCTTGTCCCATATAAGCTTACGAGCTTGGAATATTGATGATTCAATGAATATTTAAAATCACTTAAGGGAACCGGGTCAAAGTCTTGATCCCTTTTTTATTTCAGTTATTTTGTTTTTATGATACCTTCACGTAAAGGTGTAGTCTCAAAGGGGTTAGCTAGAGATGTACTTTTTTACACCAATGAAAGCTTAGGTTAATATCTATTTAGGTAAATAACAGCTAACACAAGCTTCCACAAATTAAACAAATGATACAGTACATACGATTTGATACGGTTCAAAAATAAAATTCATGTTTCATGTTAAGGCTCCTTCTAACAGGCGCGACACGCGATAAAATCGCGAGGGACACAAAGGCACCGCAATTCGCGCAACGAGCGGTGCCTTTGTGTCACGCGCGATTATATCGCGTGTCGCGCCTGTTTGTAGGAGCCTTTATTCGTAATTTCATTTATGACTAAGGGCTGAGTCCACCAATGAAACTAAACACGATCAGCACATCTAAATCGCGTTCAAGAGCTGTCAGTGTCATCATTGTTGTGGAATATTAACATTGACATCTGTCAATATAATTTGCAATTTTTCTGTTTTGTGAGTATCAAAAACAGTTTGTATTTTTTTTTTCTTTTTTTTTTGAGGGGCTCGTGGCTAAATAATAACAGCCGCACAGGTCGATCGATCAGGTTAAGCTACGCTTGCCGCGGTTGGTCTGTGGATGGGTGACCATCTTTACATACCGAGACCCCTCCGTGCCTCGGACAGCACGTTAAGCCGTTGGTCCCGGCTGTCATTCGTGGATCTTTGACAGTCGTTACGGGTAGTCACAAGCCTGAAAGTTTGACAACCAGTCACCAAGGGGTATCATATTACCCAGTCACTGGGTTGCTGGTGGAGGTCAGATAGGCAGTCGTTCCATGTAAAATACTGGTATTCAGCTGCATCCGGTTAGACTGGAAGCCGACCCCAACATAGTTGGGAAAAGGCTAGGCAGATGATGATGACAAAGACCAAAAACACGCGCACATTACAGTCTGGCTGAATTGCACACCAAAATAAAAACACCGAAGAAATATGCGGGTCAATGTAACGTTTGAAAATCTTGTCACGTGCTAACGCCGACATTTGGGAAATGTCAGCTGCATAAAGGGCGGGACAGTGCTTATGTTGATAGAACAAATTAACATTATTGTAACAGAAGTATTGTTTGGAAAAGTATTGAGATACCTGGGGGCTTAAAAAGGCCACTTTGGCAGAATCATAAAAGGATAAAATTATGAATCATAATGGACGGTTAACTGTTAAGTTAATCGTATCAAATCCGATTGGTGAAGGATTTTTCAGTATTTTTTTTTGTCTATGCTATAATACCAATCAATCCAATCCAAATCCAATCCCAATCTCTTTGATTATACCTACGCGACGTAGTGCAGCGAAAAAAAAAACCCAGTCCGTGGTTTTTTTTTTTCGCTGCACTTCGTAGGTATAATCATAATCTTCGCCATAGTATGATGATTCATAATGTTATCCTTATATGATTCTGCCAAAGTGGCCTTTTTAGGCCCCCTGGTGATCTATTCTGTAAATATCTTAAGAGCGTTTACGCCGTACGACATTTCATACAAACTTTCAAGCCCTTATTTTTCGAAATTAATGAAGCGATTTTAATGAAACTTCATACTCATAAGCAGGATACAAATGTCTAAAAAGTTAGTAGAGAACATTTTCGAAATGTCTTATTTAAAAAAAGATAACTGGAAATCTCTGTTTCTATGGTAAATTTAAAATCGGTCTAATTTGGCTGTAACACTATTTTTCGAAAATGTTCTCTACTAACTTTTTAGACCTTTGTGTCCTGCTGATGCGTATGAAGTTTCATTAAAATCGGTTTATTCATTTCGAAAAACAAGGGCTTGAAAATTTGTATGAATTGCCGTACGGCGTAAACGCTCTTAACGTGAAAACTTAGGTGAAATGAACTGCCATTCCATCTGCATCCTAATTGCGTAACACACTATCAATTTCAATCTAAATAATTTTGAAGGATATTGCTAATCCATTGCTTCATATGTAAGAAAAAATTGTCTACTCATCAACGTAAATAACGCGATGAATGTTGTTGACCTGTCAAAATGAAAGCCATTGCTACTGATACCTAAAATTACCTCGCTGATACTAGAAATTGACAGCTCACTTCACCTCAGTCTTCACAGTGAGATTTATACAGAATAGATAGACTTTAGGTAGTACAGACGCTATTACATCAAGCTACTGCAATATGTCAAATTTCTTTAATAGATTTTCAAGTTTATTGCTGAAGTATAAGGTTCAAAGTTCACCTCGCCGTCAAACAGGCCTCAACCTAACGTAAGCACGTAACCAAGCAGCGGGATTGTCCGAAAGGGTTACCGCTACCCCGGAACATAAAGGGCTAAGGAAGGAACTCGGGTGGGTGGGTTTTAGTCAGTAAGAGTCTGACACTCGAAAAAAACACGTAACCAACCTTTAATCGTGCTTTTGTTCAAATTCTTAGTATTCTGTGGACAGACAGACTTCTTTAAAAATCTATCTCGGTATTCCCCGTTACGCATCGACATACAAGTGTCTTCTTAAGATCATGATCTCATCTTTTCCTAACGGGGCAGTTTCCTTATGACTTACGAGGTATCCTTATTTGTCAACTTCATCACATAATATATTGGCTTAAATAACCAACTACCGCTTATTTTCTTTACAAAAAATACTACTGAAGATATCGGGATCATTGAATCTTCTGAGTACCCGTTACTACTGTCAAAGATCTATCAAAGACAGCCGGGACGGACTCCATAGCGTCCTCTTTTTTTTGTTAGCCTATATTGTGTCCACAGCTGGGCAAAGGCCTCCCCCTTCTTCCTTCCAAACCTATCTTGTCCGATATCGTTTTTTTTTTTCCGCTTGGGAAATAATCAAATTAATGACCCCTCCCGCTCTGGGTGGAGCGGAAGGGAGTGTCGTGCACCCCATCTCTGACCATCTTGATCTTGCAAATTACCTATACCCGATCCTCAAACTCAAAGCAGACGGAGACAAGGAAGTCCCAAAACCAATACCTAACCAGAAACACGCACTTCCAGCGCCACATAACCATAAATATAAACTTAATTACTATGCTTATTGTTCTAATTAGCTTGCTTCGTTACACACTCTAAGATTACGCCTGCGGGCTGTGGTCGCTTGTCGGGTTCGGTAAGTGGGTCACAGGCCGCAACACAATGTAGTCACAAACTTGCATTGTTTACGACAGGGCCCTAGGGGGTAAGTAGAGTGCAGCTGGAATTGTTAGTCGGTATTAAATCCCGTGAGGCAAACATATCGGGTAGATCGAATAATCTTTATTGCACAACAAATCAATGAAAACTAAACATCTAGAATCACACAAAATATTGTTACGGACTGCTGGGTGGCTTGGAACTTCGGAGCTAGAATTGGAATTTCCAAACTAAACTGACTTTGTTTTTTTTTTCTAAATTTCAATATGAAGTTTATTTCAATACTTGGGTCATTGGGTGACACGGAAATAGCATCAAATCATCATTATTTGCGCAGATATAATGTGTTACTGTTTGTTTGTCCCAAATAAATAAATAAATCAGCCTATAGCAGTCCACTGCTGGACATAGGCCTCTGCTATTGCACGCCATTCAACTCGAATTTCGGCAACTCTCATCCAACTGCTACCAGCCCTCCTGTGAAGATATCCTATGTATGTATGTTAAACTTTTTTCACCGCTATTTTAATTAAACGAAATTACTTATGCAACATAGATACTATTCGAAATATTTGATTTTCATTCGAGATTCCCTGCGGACGTCAAATTATTGTCCCAATAAATGTTGCAATAAAGCAATAATTGTATGTCCATTAAAATCTGTTCCCCGGGCTTGTCATGTTCAGCTTACGATGGACAACATGCCATAATATTTAGTTATCGCTGAATGCAATAATGTCCGAGTATTCGGGTTGTCTAAATAACATGTAATGAATTCATCATTTGCCTAGCCTTTTCCCAACTATGTTGGGGTCGGCTTCCAGTCTAACCGGATGCAGCTGAATACCAGTATTTTACATGGAGCGAACGCCTGACCTCCACAACCCAATTATTTGGTAATACGATACCCCTTGGTAAGACTGGTTGTCAGACTTTCGACCCGTAACGACTGTCAAAGATCCATGAATGACAGCCGGGAGCAACGATGTGCTTTCCGAGGCACGGAGGGGTTTTCGTATGTAAAGATGGTTACCCATCCACGGACCAACCGCGGCAAGCGTAGCTTAACATGTAATGAATTCTGATCAGATATTTAAAGTACCAATACTATACTTACTTTACTCTACTCGCCTACCTATTTACAGTTTTCATTGGGGAAGGTGAAGGTTGTACTTATGTATGTACCTACTTTCCAATATGGACATCTTTTAGAAAGAGTAACACAGAATTCCTGAAAAGTTCAGCTGTTTCATACATTTAGGGTGCACATAGGCATCTAGGTATACTTCAATAGAATCAAATTAATTCTGTTTGGCTCCCATACTAAAGCTAAAGTTATATTTTCTCCCACAGCTTTAACTTATCCTAGATCATTATAAGCTACCTCTTTGCTCAAAGCGGTCCTTCTTTAAGAACCCTATTTTGCAATCAACACGAGGAAGTAGGCAGTAGTGGCCCAGTCGAAATGGCCGCGACTTACGAGTTTTAGGTCGTAGGTTCAAACCCACACTTTAATTTGAGTAAATTATTTATTCAGGAAACCGGCGGCATGTCTTACAACCAAAAATTTGAAGACATGTGACTTTTTTTATAGGAATATTTGTACGCCATAGTATGGCAGGATATGCTGGAACCAATATTGTAACATCTACATATTTTACCATATTCTAACAAATAAACATTTTTGATTTGATTTGATTTGAACCAAACTACACGGGGCTCGCGTACGCGTAGTTGATTATGGTCCACAGAATGCAGGTCTTCCAGAGAGGACCCCTGCATCCCAGCAGTGGGAACGTTATTATAGGCTTATTATGTTTATGCAATACGAGAATGAAAATAACACAAACGGACGGACAGATGGGCTACATTTCCCATCAACCGTGTGTCTGTAATTGCGAATATTTGCTAGTAAAATGTTCTAATGCGGAATGTTTATTTCGAAACGTTTCATGTTGGAGCTAACTACCACAAAGCGAAGAGAATTTAATTTAGTTTTGCATTGTTTCATTTCGTTTACATGGGATGCCGACATTCGTGTATTCTGAATTATACAAAATATTCACATTCATGTAGTCCTTCATCATTGGTTTATTTCTTTGCATCTGCCATTTTGAAATACTTTGAAAGTTCTGCATAAATATCATTTTGGCCAGAAAATGATATTTGTAATAGTTTTTGTAGCATGGAACTAATAAAAAGTATGAAGTACCCAAGTAGTCACGGCCTCAAACTAAGTGCATCAAATTATCGATGAAGAGTTCCCAAGAGAGTGGCCTGAAATTCTGATAATACATAATAGTGATTGATTTTTCCACTTTATTATTTACTACCAGCGCCCCGCGGTTTCACCCGCATAAGTGTCGATCCCGTTCGAAAGACACGTGGCGCCATCTATTAACATAATAACGTTATTGTTGTATGATAAAAGGTACTCTATGTCCGTTTCTGTACACCTGACAATGTATATGCAAAATTTCAGGATGATCGGTTCAGTGGTTTAGACGTAAAAAGGTACCTAACAAACCAACTTTAGTTAGGATTATTCTTGAAGTACCAGTTTTATATTATTTTTGACTTCTAAAAAGATACGAAGATACATAATTATATACGCGTGACAAACATAGCCACGTCTTTGGTTGTGTAAAAAACAAGCCAACCGAAAACTTTTACACGCAACCCGTTTGTATATACACGACGAAAACATCAAGCTATACATTAAATTCCAGTATCCTACCCCTAGCTAGTTGTTCAACCATAGAGCGCAAACACGCCTCGGCGACCGCTGCTAGAAGCGGCATTGTCAACACTCATCAAGCCAAGCGTGTTACCATTTATTCTCACTACAATATAGATGACGTATAGAAACTGACGACTTTGAGGTGCCTGCCGTCGTCGGCGTCGTCGAGGAAGCGACTAGCTATCGACTATTATCTCGCTCATGAAATGTAGATGTAGGTCCCGTGTCGTGTATACGAGTATATATTAAACCGTGTCGGTTTAATATATATGTCGTAGACGGATTGAAGAATCCGCTGTTTAACAAAACAGCTCCGTTATGTAAAACAAGAGCAGAGAGCAGTGGTGGCCAAGTGGTAACGGCCGCGACTTACGAGTTGTAGGTCGTAGGTTCGAACCCAGACAGGCGCTTTACTTTGTGTAAATTATTTCATCACCACTGCTCTCAAAACGGTGAATGAAAACGTTTTGAGGAAACCGGCATGTCCTAGAACCAAAAATTCGAAGACATGTGACATCTGCCAATCCGCACTGGGCCCGCGTGGTGGATTACGGCCCACTCCCTCTCACCGAGAGGAGGCCTGTGTCCCAGCAGTGGGAACATTATAGGCTGATTATGGTTATGGTATGTAAAACAACTGAACAACGTTCAGCGTTCAGCTTATATACTGCCAGCAAGAATACTCTCTATTGTATGATTGTAACGAATAAACTCCTTTGGCGGTGGGCCCGTCCCACACCGCTAAAGATAAAGCCACGAACCTCCTTATCCTACTTACCTTTATCACGGAGGTTCATGATAGAAGTTGTGCGCTCAATACACTTTCGGCGCCACAAATTTTATTAGCACTGCCATATCTAGACGCTGCGATTTCGTGCTCTGTGGATTCAACCGTCCCGTTGTAGCCAAAACTGTTCGGTACGTGATTTGGGTCCCAACTGTGTCCATGGATTGCTGACCAGGATTCTATGATCACTGTGAACTCTTTGTTTTGTTTTACCAAAACCCTTCGTTGGCTAATAAACGGGCTTAGCTTGGGTCTTCTACGGTTCAGGATTTCGGTAGACGGTAGTTTTGAAAGGCATCGTGTAAAGTCAGGGAAATTACCTAATTGAATATCAAATGGACTACCACCAGAAATTGTCAGTATTATTCAAATCACAATTATCACTCTTTAAATATAACACGGCAAATTGACGTACATTGTCAGTTTTTTAAACAACTAGCTGCGCCCCGCGGTTTTATCCGCGTAAATGTCGATCCCGTGGGAATATCGGGATAAAAAGTACCTCCATACAAAATTTCATCAAAATTGGTCCAGCCGTTTGAGCGTGAAGAAGTAACAAACATATAAACACACACACACACTCACAAACTTTCGCCTTTATAATATTAGTGTGATTAATTTACCCCTTCTTTGATTTTGATTGAAACCTTCCGTGCACATTAGATATCTATATAATATAAAATTCAAAGTCCTGACTGACTGATATATCAACGCACAGCCTAAACCGCTGGTCATAGAGACATCAAATTCGGAGGGTGTGTTCTTTGTGAAGAATAGGTATCCAGTAAAAAAGGGTTTTTCGCAATTCAACCCCTAAAAGGGTGAATGGGAAGGGGTGAAATTTCAGGCGGACGAAGTCGCGGGCAGAAGTTAGTAGTATATAGTGTGTGTGAACTTGGCATATCAATTGCTAGAATCTCACAATTAAAAGGCAGTTCCAGTAGCATCCCCAATAGTTCTACAGTTCCTGATATTTTTTTTCAAAAGTTCTGTTCAACTTTCTGAAAAAAAAAAAAAACAGAATGAGATGCTAACTTCACACTACCCCGATCAGCATCTCAGCAGTTCTTGGTTGCTAGACCATAAATACGTAAGAAACTGCATAGTTCTATCGCCTGGAGCCAACACAGCAATAGTTCTGTCCCGAAAACCAAAAAAAAAATGAGATGCTAATTTTACGTTACAGCTATAAGAATCTCAATAGTTCTCGATAACTAGATCACAAATACTTGCAAAACTACTTGGAAGCAACACAAAAATAGCTCTAGCGACAAAACGAAACAAATCACCTAGCGAAAAACCGGAAAAAAAGTTTTTTTGAGATGCTACATCTTATGAGACAGTTCTGCATAGAATCTCAGCTGTTTTTGATGGCAACGCCTCAAATACGTGTGAAACTGCCGAGTTCTACAGTCTTAAGGCGACACAGCAATAGTTCTAGCGAAAATCCGGAAAAAAAAAAAGTTTTTTTTTGAGATGCTACATCTTATGAGACAGTTCTGCATAGCATCTCAGCTGTTTTTGATGGCAACGCCACAAATACGCATAAAACTGCCGAGTTCTACAGTCTTAAGGCGAAACAGCAATAGTTCTAGCGAAAATCCGAAAAAAAAAATGTTTTTTTTTTTGGAAGCTACATTTTATGAGACAGTTCTGCATAGCATCTCAGCTGTTTTTGATAACAACGCCTCAAATACGTAGGAAACTGCTGAGTTCTACCACCTGAAGGCGAAACAGCCATAGTTCTAGCCAAAAACCGGAAATAAAAAGTAATTTTTTGAGATGCTACATCTTATGAGACAGTTCTGCATAGCATCTCAGCTGTTTTTGATGGCAACGCCTCAAATACGTGTGAAACTGCCGAGTTCTACAGTCTTAAGGCGACACAGCAATAGTTCTAGCGAAAATCCGGAAAAAAAAAGTTTTTTTTTGAGATGCTTCATCTTATGAGACAGTTCTGCATAGCATCTCAGCTGTTTTTGATGGCAACGCCTCAAATACGTGTGAAACTGCCGAGTTCTACAGTCTTAAGGCGAAACAGCAATAGTTCTAGCGAAAATCCGGAAAAAAAAAGTTTTTTTTTGAGATGCTACATTTTATGAGACAGTTCTGCATAGCATCTCAGCTGTTTTTGATAACAACGCCTCAAATACGTAGGAAACTGCTGAGTTCTACCACCTGAAGGCGAAACAGCCATAGTTCTAGCCAAAAACCGGAAATAAAAAGTAATTTTTTGAGATGCTACATCTTATGAGACAGTTCTGCATAGCATCTCAGCTGTTTTTGATGGCAACGCCTCAAATACGTGTGAAACTGCCGAGTTCTACAGTCTTAAGGCGAAACAGCAATAGTTCTAGCGAAAATCGTTATATAGGATAGGGGACACTTATACAAACATAAAATGTCAAGTTTTATGGTACTTCCAAATATATCGGAAACGTGCCATCCATATTACTAGACATTTTAGACCAGTCTTACCAAGCGGTATCGTATTACCTAGTAATTGGGTTGTGGAGGTCAGATAGGCAGTCACTCCATGTAAAATACAGGTATTCAGCTGCATCCGGTTAGACTGGAAGTCGACCCCGACATAGTTGGAAAAAGGCTAGGCAGACGGGTGGATATGAAAGCATTATGACAGCTTCTCAAAACTTGATAACTAAAATTTATATATTCACATACAACAGCGTTTTTAAAAGCGATTAGTTAATAACTAACAAAGTTTCAACTAGGTTCTAGTTCGGGCCGACTAACATTTCCACTGAACTCAACTTTAAAATAAAACTTTAATAGCCTAACTTTCCCAATTACCGGGACTCCGTTTTAATGGTAACCCTGGGATAGGGGCAGAAACTTCGGTAAAAAAGGTACCTATATGGAACATGCAATATGCAAGTTTTTAGTAGGGTCGCTTTGGTGGACTATCATTTAATTTAGTCTCCTAAACATGTGCCCAAAGACTGCCGAGGCCTTATACACGAGGACTGGCTCTTGCATATTTATGTAAGGTACTTGCATGAATTGTTGTAAGAAACATGACATTTTAACAAAACAGGAGGCCTAAAATGGCCACTTGGGCAGAAACATAAAAGGATAACATTATGAATTATAATGGACAGTTAACTGTTAAGTTAATCGCATCAAATCCCATTGGTGAAAGATTTTTCAGTTATTTTTTTTGTCTGTGCTAAAATACCAATCAATTCTCTTTGATTATACCTACGTAGTTCAGCGAAAAAAAGAAAAACACGGACTGTGTTCGCCATATTATGATTCATAATGTTATCCTTTTATGATTCTGCCAAAGTGGCATTTTTAGGCCCCCTGAACGGATGAAGTGGAAGTTGTTATGCCATGGCCTTCAAGCTACTTGTATGTCTGCAAGTAGCTTGCATGCAGGTTCAAGTACCTAGCTAAAAGATCACAAAATTGACTGTTTTCATCATTTGGCGATATCGTTCAAACCATTGAAATTTACTTACATTACAGTAATGGTGGCTTTACTTTTTTTTTTTTTGTTTTTTTCAGTAAATAGTATGTCATGTTCAATCATTAAAAGTTACTGTTTCGTCTTTTACTGTTTTACAAACCTTTTTCTTACTGTATAAAGTCAGTAACTTTTAATGAAATCGCTTTATTGTGGTGTAGTAAGAAATTATTTTTTTCAGTATACGGACATGTAATTGTGTATTGACTTCTTTTGTTTTTTAAAGCGCCATTATACGAGGAAGAAGGTACACCTACTACTTATCATCATAGTTATACCTTTTTTTTTTTTTGTTCTAGGGGGGAAACCTTCAAAAGGCCCCCCGACCTCCGGGGAGGGAGATCGGGGAGTGTGGGATTTTTACCTCACCAAAACCACCCCGGTGATCACCATCAGCACATAGGGGTGGTCCCGGTTCCTCTTAAAAGACCAATTTCGGAACCCCACCCGTGCAACGCCTGTAAGGCACATCCCTGGGGATCATAGTTATACCTACCTAACGTAACGTTTTCTGATTTTCCTGAAGAAACACATCCTCCTTTTGCTTTCCGCCTTTCAGACATGTCTAAGTACAAAAAGTACAGTAGGTAAATGACAGAGAAAACCGGTGTGATTTGTACTGTGACTAGAAATGTAAAGTTAGAATAACTCACCCGTAGCATGTGTGTGACATGCTTTATAGTTTTAAGTACAGTCACGTACAGAGTGTTTTTAGGGTTCCGTACCCAAAGGGTAAAAACGGGACCCTATTACTAAGACTTCACTGTCCGTCTATCTGTCTGTCTGTCACCAGGCTGTATCTCATGAACCGTGATAGCTAGACAGTTGAAATTTTCACATAATTATGATGTATTTCTGTTGCCGCTATAACAACAGAATAAAAACTAAAAACAGAATAAAATAAATATTTAAGGGGGCTCCCATACAACAAATGTGTTTTTTTGGCGTTTTTGCCTTGTGGTACGGAATACTTCGTGTGCGAGTCCGACTCGCACTTGGCCAGTTTTTTTTTCGGTCATTAAAGAGAAAATTAGTCGAGCAAATTTTATTAAAACTGTGAGATATTGTGAAACAATTAAGAGTTTACAATCAAATACATGGTAACGGTATCGACTTTTATTATTTTAACTAGCTGCGCCCCGCGGTTTCACCCGAGTAAATGTCGATCCCGTGAGAATATCGGGATAAAAGTAGCCTATATGTTAATCCAGGGTGTCAGCTACCTCCATACGAAATTTTATCAAAATTGGTCCAACCGTTTGAGCTTGAAGAAGTAACAAACATATAAACACACAGACACACTCACAAATTTTCGGCTTTAGTAAATAAATGAGTAGGTAACATACCTACAACATAATAATAATATGAGCCTTCATACATTTTATTCAGGGTTAAACTATGCCAAGAGCAATCGGTCCCGAAAGTTTGGGATTCCGTTGAAATAGTAGTGTAACGTAAAAGTTTACGAATAACATTATACCAAAATATTAACATCGCTGTACTTATTGGATTATTATCATCCAACTATTACTAACGTGCGGTTAAATGAACTGTTTTTATTATATGAAATAATAATTATCTATATTTTGCCTGCGACTTCGCCCGCGTGGATGGAGGTCGGAAATTATTCCACGTTCTGCCGGGATAAAAAAAGGACATGGTCTATCCGTGTGGCAAATTTTATCCAAATCCGTTCAGCCGTTGAGACGTGAAAGGTAACAAATAGACTGACAGAGCTCCTTTCGCATTTATATTATTAGTATGGAAAGGTACAGTCAACAGCAAAAGTCGATTAACACTTCAGTTATTTGTTTTTTCTCAGTTATTGAGCAAAATATTTGTTCAAAATTGCAGTAGAAGTACAATGCAATTTTGAACAAACATTTGGTTCAATAACTGAAATTAAAAAAAACTGAAGTGTTAATATTTGGCTCAATAACTAAGATTAAAAAAACTGAAGTGTTAATCGAGTTTTGCTGTTGACTGTACCTAATATACAGTGGGTGAAAGTGTGTGAATGTAATGATTTAAGTATAATATTTATTATGATTTCTTTTATGGTTATGGGAGGTTTTATGTTTATAATAAAATCATTTTATTGTAAGATCGGCGGAGTAATTGCATATCACACTAACTGTAGGATTGGCTTTCATTTTCACAGTTGAACAACATTCATTGCGTTATTTACGGTATTGAGCAGACACATTTTTCGAACATTTGAAGCAATGGAATAGCAATATCCTTCAAAATGATTTAGATTGTTATTGATAGTGTGTTAAACACAATTGAGGGGCCCGTGAATAAATAATAACAGCCGCACAGGTCGATCGCCGCGGTTGGTCTGTGGATGGGTTACCATCTTTACGTACCGAGACCCCTCCGTGCGGTGCCTCGGAAAGCACGTTAAGCCGTTGGTCCCGCTTGTCATTCGTTGATCTTTGACAGTCGTTACGGGTAGTCAGGAGCCCGAAAGTCTGACATCGTCTTACAAAGGGATAAGGTATTACCCAGTAACTGGGTTGTGGAGGTCAGATGGGCAGTCGCTCCACGTAAAATACTGGTATTCAGCTGCATCCGGTCAGACTGGAAGCCGACCCCAACATAGATAGTTGGGAAAAGGCTAGGCAGATGATGAGTGGGTTGAACAATGAAATTACCTACTTGTTGGTAAAGAAACACTAGCGTGATGGTTTAAAGTCGTATATGGGAGATTAGCCAGACAACGCTATAGGGAAGGCAACGCTATGGGGAAGGCAACGCTATGGGGAAGGCAACGCTATGGGGAAGGCAACGCTATGGGGAAGGCAACGCTATGGGGAAGGCAACGCTATGGGGAAGGCAACGCTATGGGGAAGGCAACGCTATGGGGAAGAACTTTGCCCAGCAGTGGGACAATGCAGGAAGATTAAAAAGGGTGCAATTATTATTATTTATACAATTATTGAAAAGGATTAACACACGCCATTATCTTTGAACTAATTAGTTTAATTAAATGACAAATCGGGAGAATGAGAAAGGTAATATTTTTTTTCGGTCGTCATAAAAATGTTTGTATAATTAAAAATAAGTTCTTGTCTTAATAAAAAATATTATTTACTTTCATAAAAATGTTATATGTAACTTATACAAACGGCACACCCCCGTGAGAACGTTAACAGGAAGGATACTGTTCAAATTCTCATCATGCTGTCAATGTTTCTTTAATGATTTTCCTTTTATTGTTGTCCATTCCAATTCGAATATATTTTAATGCAGGAATCAAGAAGTGCCTGTGAAGAATATCGATTATTACACAATGAACACGGAATAACATCACAAGATCCTAGCAGCAGATAGTCATATAGTAATCGGCTATGTGCGAGTCGAAAGACGGAGAGAGTTCCGTAGGTTTATACAGGGTGTCAAACACCTTGTCCCCTATAACGGGGACAGCGTACGGGGACAACGGTAAGTAATTTTAATTATTTTATTAAATTCCCTTTGTCCCCTTTAACTTTAATTGTAATGTTTTTGTTTTTTTTAGTTCACTTTGTATTAGATACCTACTAACATAGATCTTAAGAGCCTATACTACCTCAGCTAAAATTCACTCTTTATCTCGCTCGCACGATACTGCTCGCGGACTGTGTGAAAGCGAGACAGAGTGCGGTGCTGGGCGGGAGGCAGCGCCAATAGTTTAGGTATTTGCTTTTTACGGTGAAAATAAAGGTAATTCAAAAAAACTAACTAACATAAGACCTGCTTTATAGTTAGTTCAGTTAGTATGCAAAGTTTCATGATCTAATTTGAAGTATTTTTTGAATACCAGCGGTTTATTGTTCGGTTTGGAGGTAACTTTGGATTTTTTTTCTATCGAGAAAATTTTATGGAATCGTGTTTTCGTCTAACATAAGACCTTACATTAATCCTCAACTTTAGCATATATTTATTTCAAAATTAATGCTGCGGAATTTTCGACATAACGGAGGATCATGCTAAGCCATTTGAGGTAGTATAGGCTCTTAAGAACATTGTTACTAACACTTATATGGACTCTGTCCGAAATAAATGGAATTATTATTATATTATTATTATTTAACGGGGACACAGATTACGGGGACAACGGAAATACAGGCATTATAAAGCCTTAAAGTCGTTATCTACGCATCTGTACATCAAATTAAGTGACATTGAGCATAAAATATTGCTGTTCACCAGTACTTAGTTTTATTTTTGGTGTGAAAAATCGCTGTTTCGCACAATGTAACACGCTTACACGCCCAAAACATTGTGCTTATGGAAACACACTAAGAGAGGTTCTGCACTACATCCGATCCGAATCCGAATGAAAGATCCGATTTCAATGCGAATTTGGAATGGTCTATACCTAAATTCGGACGGATAGAGTTCGGATCTAGTGCGCAACCCCTCATACAAATAGGACTATGATCACTTCGGACCGGCCATGCATTTCTCGGATTCGCATCGGATGTAGTGTGCAGAAGATAACACTCGCTTTCGTTTTGACAGTTCAACAACATTCATTGCGTTATTTACGTTGTTAAGCAGACAATTTTTTCGAACATTATGAAGCAATGGATTAGCATATATCATTCAAAATGATTCAATTGTGAATTTGTGATTGATAGTGTGTTACGCAATTAGGGTGCTGTATGTGTTGTTGTAGGGAAAAAAACAATTTTTTGCAGTCGGATATTATGCTACTCGTTTTATCACGGAACCCTATAAACCATAAGACGTATAAAACAGTGTATATTATATCAAAATTATGTAAATGACATAACAATGGATGTTCCTATGTGTTACGAGGACTGAATGGGAATGTGTTGCCTATTATCACATAATGGAGCACTTATATGCAGTTGCATTGTTACACTATTTGTATGAATGCGTTTCAATGTTATAATCTGCATTTTTCAATAATGTTGAGGTTCAAGAAGACGTTATTGTTAATAGTATTATAGGAATGTGAGGGGCTTATGACTAAGTAATATCAGCCGCACAGGTCGATCGATCAGGTTAAGCTACGCTTGTCGCGGTTGGTCCGTGGATGGGTGACCATCATTACATATCTTCATCCATCTTTCTCCGTGACTCGGAATGCACGTTAATCCGTAGGTCCCGGCTGTCATTCGTGGACCTTTGGCAGTCGTTACGGGTCGTCAGAAGTCCGAAAGCTGCATCTGGTGAGACTGAAAGGCGACCCCAACATAGTTGGGAAAAGGCTGGGCAGACGATGAGTATTATAGGAATGTATTTATTTCCGGAAGATTGTATTTATGACTGAGAGAGGAGGCCTGTGTCCCAGCAGTGGGAACATTATAGGCTGATTATGCTATGTTAAGCAGGTCATCATCATCATTTCAGCCGAGAGACGTCCACTGCTGGACATAGGCCTCCCCCAAGCACCTCCACTTCGACCGGTTCTGTGCTTCTTGCATCCAACGGGTTCCCGCGGCCTTCACAAGGTCGTCGGTCCACCTCGTGGTGGGAGGCCTTCCGTCTACTACCTCTTCCGGTACGCGGTCGCCACTCCAGAACCTTTCCAACTGTTCTGCGAGCAATGTGCCAACTGCCACTTAAGTTTGGCAATTCTTCGGGCTATGTCGGTTATCTTGGTTCTCCTACGGATCTCCTCATTCCTGATTCGATCACGCAGGGAAACTCCAAGCGTAGCCCTCTCCATTGCCCTTTGGGTGACTTTTAGCCTTGTTAAGTAGGTATTACCTTTTAATAATTTATTTTATCAAAAATGTTAAACACCGTTGACTGGCCTTACACACAGTAAAAATAAATTTAAAATGTCTCTTTTAAATGCAATATAATCTAAAGTTAGATTCAGTGGATACATATATTAAGATACCTAATTAATTTGAATGATAGACTTACAAAGAAACACCTACGTTTTATTACAGTTAATTTCTAGTCTGTTCGGCCTTAACCTAGATATTGAATTTCGGCCTTAGTCAATGACAGTCTGAGTTTAAACTGGTTTTCTAACTTTTTGTTAGAACATGTTTAATGTTATTTTATCATATTTGCAATTAAATCTATACATTCACATCTACACATATACATTAAATCTATAAATATACATTACAATCTGTATCCATACTAATATTATAAATTCGAAAGTAACTGTCTGTCTCTCCGTCTGTCTGTATGTTTGTTACTTTTTCACACCTAAACCACTGAAAGGATTTCGATAAAATTTGGCAGACAGATAGATTGCATCCCGGGGAAGGACATAGGATAGTTTTTATCAACATACCTCTCGGGCGAAGCCGCGGGCGGAAGCTGGTCTATAATAAAAATGAAGAGTTTGTTTGTGTTTGAACACGATAATCTCTGAAACTACCAGTCGGATTTGAAAAAATATTTTTGCATTTGATAAGCGAGTTATAGGATACTTAACATTACGCTGGGGTCCTTAGGAGCCGAGCAAAAACAGAAAAAAGTCAGAAAGAACGCTAAGCAAAACCGAAGTAATAGCTCGGGCAGGCGATGTGATGCGACGGGGTGGGTCGGGAGAACAAGAAATTTCACACGGACGAAGTCGCAGGCAAAAGCTACATAATTTTTTTTTTTTTTAGAAAAAACGTTTCCCCACACTAGGAATTTCTCCTGCATTGTGGGTGCGTTTACAAACATTTAAACTCACATACACAAACAGCCAGACCCGGAACAACTACTTGTAGGTCATACCAATATTTTTTGCGTGCGAAATAAAAAATAATAACAATAGTACAGTCACATGAGTAGCCGTTTGTCTACTCATGTGGTACAGTTGCGTACAAAATGCTTATCAAAATTCAAAACACATTTTAATTCTTTGTTCTAGCAGAGTCACGCTTTATTGTAATAATGAATACATTTCTTAAGAATTAATAGAGATAGGCCATGAACTATGTCAGTACAAGATAACTAAACAATCGTAAATGTGTTTAAGCTCATGGACGAAGTATTGTGTCGTGATTCTCATGATTTATATCTCTGAACACCTTACTCCGAATGCAAGAAAACTACACTTTATCTCAAGAAAGCATATTATGAACAATCAATTGAAATACTGTTGGACCTCAAATGGAAAGATTTTGGTTAAAAAAGGCGAGTTGGAACCTACTATCCATATTAAAACCGAAGAACAACTTACAAAACTAATTAATACGAAAACATGACTTATAACGAGATCATATTGTTGTCATACAAACATTTGCATTCTTGCTAAAATGGCAACTAATAAAATTGTATCTTTTTTCTTATGTTATAAGTTTAGGTTCTTATCGCTAAAAACACTGCTAGTTTTGTATTTAACTTACATTTTTGTTCATTCTGCATTCAAAACGGTAAAATTACACCAAATCATACACATACTTACTTATAACTTCACAATACAACAAACATACATACGTACCTGGAATACACTGTTTACTTACATCACACACCTAATGAGTACTAAGGATTTTACTACCCCACATAAAATAATAATGCATAGCAATTTTATTATTAAAAAACTTTACCTAATAAACCATGATTATTGTAACGGGACAATTCTAATAGACTTTAGTCAAATGTATCAGTCGGGTTGGTTATTTGACAATGTTACAAACAAATGTCACGTATTAATGTTGTACACCTTTATGAACCTTAAATTTAAAATTCGATAAAGATCTATTACGTGAGATTGATAACTATTCATTATCTGAGACGATTAGCTGTGAACCTGAATGTTGCGCGTCTTTTCTTAAAGAACCTAATTGCTTCCTAAAAATCTTGTCGCAAAATATTCGTAGCCTTAATGCTAACTTTGATAATCTTGCTATCCTTCTGCAAAGATTGCAATTTGATTGTGACGTTATAGTTCTTTCTGAGTGTTGGATGTCGTGCGTTCGAAATCTCCCTGTATTGGATGGATATTTAAGTTTGTCAACAACTTCTCATTATAACCAGAATGATGGTGTGGTAGTATTTATAAAAAGTAGTATTAAAGCCTCTATTGAAGAACCCGTTATACTAGAGGCGAACTGCTTACTTGTTAAAATTAATAAGGATGTGGCTATCTTAGCAATTTACCGCCCTTTTTGTTTCAAAACCATAAATAACTTCTTACTGTCCCTACAAAAAATTATAGATAGTTTATCATCCTTCAAAAATGTTATATTGGTGGGTGACATTAATATAAATATTACTACCAATAGCTCTGATCGCTTCATGTCGGATTATCTTGATTTTCTTTCCCATAATGGACTTATTCCAGCATTTAACTCAGCAACTCGTGCAAATAGCTGTTTAGATCATGTAATCTTAAAGACGAAAATACCAATAACCACGTTTATAATTGAATCCCGTATTACTGATCATGCACCCATACTTACCTGCGCGAAAATTAAAAACGTTAATAAACACTCAAAAAGACAAATAGTTAAACTTGATTTTGAGGCCATTAAGCTGGCATGTGAACATCTTGATTTTACGTCTATTTTTAATGCGATTGACCCAAATTCTGCTATGGATCTATTTATATCTAAAATAACTCATATTATGCAAATAAACACAAAATTTTTAACTGTAACGAATAAGTTTAGAATTCTAAAACCTTGGATGACGCTAGGACTTGTCAGGTGTACCCGTAACAGGGATAGGATGCACAAAAAATTAAAACAAAATCCGGATAACGTTGTGCTCGAAATCACATACAAACGTTACCGGAATTTTTATAATAAGATTATTAATAAGTTAAAGCGAGAATACGAAAAAGGGCTACTAAGAGATGCAGGTAATAATAATAAACACATATGGAAAGCTATAAATAATATTACTAATAGAAATGCCAAAAAAGATAACTCTTTAGATCTTCTTTCAATTGAGTCTACACCTCACCTATCTGTTAATGCCACAAATGAGTTCTTTGCCACTATTGGCGAAAACTTAGCAAACAATATCACCCGTCCAACAGGAATACATCACTTTACAGATGTGACGCATGGACACACGTCTTTAACTGGAAATTCATTTGTTCTTCTTGACACTGACGAAGATGAAATTGAGAAATTAATTATTGGTCTCAAAAGTAACTGTGCTACAGGTGACGATGGAATACCATCGGACATACTTAAACTGTTAAAAAATAATATAAAAGCCCCACTCACGCATATCTTCAATATGTGCCTACAGATGGGTATTTTTCCTGATTCTCTTAAACGGTCTATAGTAAGACCTATTTTTAAGGGTGGAAATAGAAGCCGTGTCACTAACTATCGACCTATCTCAATTCTGACGTCTCTATCAAAACTCCTTGAAAGGTTAATTAATAAAAGACTTACAAATTATTTAGAAAAATATAACCTTCTTTCGAAAAATCAATTTGGTTTCCGTACAGGCAAGTCCACGGAAGATGCATTAAATGACTTTACTGAACATATTGTTAAAAACTTAGATAAAAAAAAGAAATGCCTTACTATATTTCTCGATCTAGCGAAGGCGTTTGACACGGTTTCTATTCCT
This sequence comes from Oligia fasciuncula, assembly GCA_963082905.1. NCBI lineage: Eukaryota > Metazoa > Arthropoda > Insecta > Lepidoptera > Noctuidae > Oligia > Oligia fasciuncula. The sequence continues at coordinate 16,097,277 of OY720396.1, read as the reverse complement.
ACCCTAGTTAACAAGCTATATCGACTCGGAATCCGTGGAAACCAACTCAAATTACTGTCTAATTATTTGTATGGAAGGACACAAAAGGTGAAAATTGGCAATTATACAAGTGAAGGATTACCTGTTACCCATGGAGTGCCACAGGGTAGTATTCTAGGTCCAACGTTGTTCCTAGTTTATATCAATGATCTAACACTACTTAATATTGAAAAATGCAAAATAATTTCGTACGCAGATGATACTACCCTAACATTCCATGGTGATACTTGGAGTGAAACATTCCAAAATGCACAACATGGCTTTAACATGGTCACAAAATGGCTTGCACAAAATTACCTCTCTCTTAATACCGATAAAACCAAATATATCACATTCACTATTCGCAACTCAAGTGAAGCGCTACAATCAACACATTGTATAACCTCCCATATCTGCCATAACGAAGATATCAACTGTGCTTGTCCGTCTCTCTCTCCCGTTGAATATATTAAATATTTAGGACTCATATTTGACAAAAATCTTAATTTTAAAAATCATTTAATTAATCTCTCAAGCAGAATAAGAAAACTCATATACGTTTTTAAGCAAATAAGACACTCGGCCAATGCTAATATTATGAAAATGATTTATTACTCCTTGTGTCAAGCGGTTATAACCTATTGTATTACTTGTTGGGGAGGTGCCGCGAAAACGCATATTTTAATTGCTGAAAGAGCTCAAAGAGCCTTATTAAAGGTAAGTTACTTTAAACCCAGGTATTTTTCTACCACTGAGCTCTACAGGGAATGTGAGGTACTATCTGTACGCAAATTGTTCGTACTAGCCTTAATTATGAGACAGCATTCCTGTCTCCAGCTAAGTTCCCTGACTGAAAAAGAAATTACAGGGAGAAGACGTTTCGATCTATTAAAATCTGTACCCTGCAGAACATCATTTGCTCAAAATTTCAACATGTTTCTTGGCCCTAGACTATTTAACATTGCAAATAGAAAGTTGCAAATTTTCTCTTTGACAAAAAGAGCGTGCAAACAGAGTCTGATAATTTGGCTTCTATCCCTAACTTATGATGAAACTGAAAAGCTATTTAGCATACTTGCATAATTCCTTTGTGTAATAAATAAAAAAAAAAATAACATAACATATTATTTTAATTGTTTATTTATTTCTATTTTAAATGACGGGAGTAAGTGAACGATAATACTTGATACCTATTCATGTTGGTTCAGTATGTTGTTTTACTTGTATTTCTCTGGCACTCACACAAACACACAATCACGATACACACACACTAACACACTCACTAACACACCCCAACATACACTCACACACACCCCTAAACGAACTAGCAGATACCGTTTATTTGTTTTTATTTTGATTTTTTGCTTTGTTTTGACGTGACAACGTCTTAAATTAGGTTGCGGCTGGGAGTCACTTATGAAAAAGTGTAACGCTCGGTAACGTTACGATGAGTCACCGAACGAGAGAGAGGCCCGCCGAATGCCTTGCGTCTCTCTCCCACTCAACTATGATCGGATGATCGGTCGTTGTCACGTAAAATCTTCGCCCGTAAAACCGACTTTACAGGCAACCATTTTTTTTTATTTATTTTTTATTCTAGTTTTGCACCTAATCAGTCCTTTATTTTTTGCTTTGTGTAAGACAATTTAAAAATTCAACTTGTTATACTTTATCTAGATGTAAATTATCAATGTAGTTAAGAGACATCTTTTAGAGGGTGGGCGCTGATACCTATAATTACAAGATATTAAGTTATCTTAGCTTAGGTATTGGCTGCAACTCCAACATACAACTCTACCTACCTTGGGCCTATTTTTGTTGTAAACCATATACTTAATGTTACTTACTTGAGATGCAAATAAACTATTTTAATTTATTTTTTTTAATTTTTTAATTTAATTTACTTACATTTTGTGATAAATGAAAAACGTGTTCATAAAAGCCAATTAATGTAAAACAAAGTAAATACAACGTTATTAAATCTGTTGGCAAAGTATACACTTTGCAAGAAAAAAAAATCTTCGCAGAATCAAAATTATGTAAACAAAATTTCATTGGACTGATATCACATTAATATTCTACACACAAACAATAATTTGACGTCAGCAAAAAAAAACTTCACGTAAATTGATGGCATGTCTCGAGATTCGATAAAATCGTCACAGAATTCAATGAGACCTATTTCATGTCATCGCTTGATGCCCTTCAAGGCTTATCACATCCAATTACGAGTGTCAAGATGTCACTCCACTTGATTCGGATTAGCCAGTTACTCCAGTTAGCCACTTTGCGTGATAACTGGCCAAGGTTGGGACAGCTCAAGAAGTTCTTAGAAAATTTGCGGAATCATCATGTGCCTAGCCCTTTTCCAACTATGTTGGAGTCGGCTTCCAGTCTGTGTGTCAGTAATACGATACCCCTTGAAAAGACTGGTTGTCAGACTTTCGGGCTTCTGACTACCCGTAACGTCTGTCAAAGAACCACGAATGACAGCCGGAAACAACGGCTTAACGTGCTTTCCGTGGCACGGAGGGGTCACGGTATGTAAAGATGTCACCCATCCACAGACCAACTGCGGCAAGCGTAGCTTAACCTGATCGATCGACCTGTGCGGCTGTTATTATTTAGCCACGGGCTCCTCAAGAAAAATTTGAGGAATATAAAGTCTAAAATTACTTAAAATAGGAGATTTTGGACTGTTTAAGTTTGTTAATTTGAACTTCCGAATTGTTGCTACACGCTAGCAGCTTGCTACGCTAGGCAAGATAGAAACGGGGGCTCGTGCATTCTAGTAAAAAACACACATCAATTTGAAACCATTAATGTAAATAAATGGGCCATATCTAATCAAATTGAATGCTGTGCGATAAAACTTACTTCCCATCCCATCATCATTATTTGTATCTATAGACCGCCAAATCATAGTAAAGATAAAGTATCAATATTCTTTAATAATTTAGATATGATATTAAACGAAATATGTTTAAAACGTGATAGTAGGATTGTGCTATGTGGAGATTTTAATATAGATATTTGCAAAAATAGTAAAAAGTCTGTTACTTTTCAAAATATACTGCATAGCTATAATCTGATTCTGGGAACGCGATCTCCAACACGTCTGGGTAGCGGGACCTGCATTGACAACATCATTCATAATATCAGAGGAAGTAGCTGCGAGGTCAAAGAGTTAGCAATATCAGACCATACAGCACAACTTCTAAAATGTCGTGTCAAAAAAACATGCACATTCTCTCATTGGTTTATATACAAACGTGACTATAGTGATGAAAATATTAGAAAGTTTAGGGAATGCCTGCAAAATTTATCATTTTATGATGCCTATAAATGCTCAGATCCAAATGAAGCATTTAATGAGTTCCACGACATATTTAAATTATTCTATGACCTATGTTTCCCAATTAACAAAATAAAAATTTCGGTAATTAAAAAACCAAAGTGGATCACAACGGGACTGAAAAAATGTTCGAAGCGTAAAAGAAACATGCTATGGGAGTATAGAAAGTCACCAAACCTAGACAATAAAAATAAACTTAAAACGTATAATAAAAGACTAAAACACATAATCAAACAGACACAAAAAGCACAAAACAATAATTTTATAAATACTGCTGAAAACAAAAGCAAAGCTACATGGAGCATAATTAATAAGCAGAAATCAAACTACCCTAAACAAGGTATTGATAGCATAAAAATTGACAGCAAAATTATAAAAAACCCTGAGCAAATAGCTGAATCATTAAATAATTATTTTATAGACCAAATTGAATCTCAAAGTGACATTAATCTTAATAGTAATTCAACAATAAACTCTCATCCTAATTCAATATTTATGACACCCACAGTACCCCTTGACATATTTGAAATTATTAATTCCCTGAAAAATACTAAAAGCGCTGGATATGACGACATAACCACCGAGGTAATAAAAGCCACATCTCATATCATTGCACCAATACTTAGCCACATTATCAATGGTAGCATTGAGACAGGCATTTTCCCAGAAAAATTGAAAATCTCTGTAATTAAACCAATACATAAAAAAGGCGATAAGCAGGATCCTAGCAACTACAGACCAATCGCGCTCATTCCGGTATTCTCTAAAATTTTTGAAAAAGTAATACAAAACAGCATAATTTCATTTCTAGAAACTAACAAAATCTTGGTTAGCGAACAATATGGTTTCAGAAAAAATAAAAACATTGACTCTGCTATTTACAAACTTGTTGAACACGTTCTAACTAACGTTGACAATAGAAATCCCGTAGTTGCATTATTTATGGACATGTCAAAGGCATTTGACTATGTTAACCATAAAATACTTATAAACAAGCTGGAAAAATATGGAATTAGAGGTAATATCCTTGGACTTATCAAATCATATCTGACTAATCGAGAACAAGTTACATACATAAATAAAATCTGCCCCTACACAAGAACTGAAAAGACTTATGTCTCTACACATAGACAATGCAAATTTGGTGTGCCGCAGGGCAGTGTTGTTGCTCCATTATTATTCATCATATATGTTAATGACATGCCTAAAACTATAAATAATCCAATGATTTTATTCGCTGACGACAGTACAATACTAATCAAAAGTAAAGATGATATGACATTCGAAAAAGAAATAAACGACAATTTAAATGATATAATAACTTGGCTAACTAAAAACAACTTAAAAATAAATCTTGAAAAAACAAATTACATCTCATTTGAACAACAAACAAACATTAAAAAACCGGATATTCGTTACGGTAACAAAATTATCAGTGAAGCAGAACACACTAAATTCTTAGGTATTTGGATAAATAAAAATATGACCTGGAAAACACATGTTGAAAACATATGCAAAAAGCTTAGCCAGTATTCTTATGCTCTCCATAACCTAAGAAAAGTGTCAAATCGTGCAACATTACTAACCGCGTATCACGGGTATGTTGCTTCTACTTTACGCTACGGACTAATATTTTGGGGGAACTCGCCAGACAGAGAAATGGCGTTTAAAGCCCAGAAACAATGCATAAGGGCAATGTGTGGCATACAACACACAGAAAGCTGTAAACCACATTTTCAACAGTTCCAGTTATTAACATTCCCGTGTCTTTATATATATGAAGTGGCGATCTTTGTCAAAGCGAATCTACATCTTTATACCCATCCAAGAAGTGCACGACACAAAAATAAAATATGCATACGACGTCATAAAAAAGCAGTATTTAATAAAAACATTTTGGGCATGGCACCCAAAGTATACAATAAGTTGCCAAAAAGTATCACAGACCTACACAAGATGAACCAATTCAAATTACGTTTGCACGAATTCTTAGTTACAAAATGTTATTATTCAATTAATGATTATTTAAATGAACGATGAGTCGGTTTTATATGAAATATTTATGTAGATGACACCACAAATTTGAAATTTGATCTGACTTGTGTATAATAATTTGACATTTTATTTTTTATTTTTTTATTTTTTTTATTTAACATTTCTATTTTTTTATGTAACTCAATTTAAAATTTATTCTGTTTATTTAATGTTGCTATTAGTGCCTAACATATTAATTTGCACACCTCAGTAGGTTATAATACAATGTACCTTTTATACCTGTAACACCTTTTTCACATGTATTATGCAAATAAATTATTTGATTTGATTTGATTTGATTTGATTTGTGTGCGACTACCTACTTGTATCTAATTATGAGACCATAAATGTTAATGTAGCACTAGTAATTGGTGCAAAATTTCAAGATACTGTGCGCGTCAGGAGCAGTGGTGGCCCATTGGTAACGGCCGCGACTTACGAGTTGTAGGTCGCAGGTTCGAACCCAGGCGCTTTAGTTTGTGTAAATTTTTTCATCACCACTGCTCTCAAAACGGTGAAGGAAAACATCGTGACGATACCAGCATGTCCTAGAAGCAAACATTTTAAGACATGTGACATTATAGACGCCAGCACATCAAGCCACTACAATCTGTCAAATTTCTTTAATAGATTTTCAACTACATTGCTAAAGCATAAGGTTCAAAGTTTATTGGGAAAATTTGACAGTTTCGGGTAGCTTGATGTGCTGCTGACTGTACCAACCCGCACAGGGCCCGCGTGGTGGATGAATGACCACTTCCTCTCACAGAGAAGAAGTCTGTGTCCCAGCTGTGGGAACATTATAGGCTGATTATACATGCGCGTTAATATCACATTCATATCACACAATTGTTAGAAAAAATTGGGTTGCAGCGACACCTTTGACAATTCCAAATTCTAGATAAAAACTCAAACTCAAACTCAAATCATTTATTTCAATTAAACCTTGTACAGGCACTTTTGAATTGTCAAAATTAAATAGTCTGTCAGTTAGAAAGTTGAAGCTAGTTGCCCATTCCAAAGCGTAGATCTCTATGGAGAAGAACGGGCAAGAAACTCCATGGACACTCTTTTAAATCAAGATATTACAAAATCCTGGGTACATTATTCTTGTTGCTTCTATATGTGAGAACAATGTAAAAAAGACAGAAATGAAGAAACAATTCAAGACATAAGATTAAAAATAAGCCTTGGCAGTTAAGAGATGACCAGTCTCAACCGACGGCGCCCGTTCAACTACATAAGTAATCGAGTTCACGTCTTTATAATGACATCACAAATAAATCTAGTTAGTTTATTAGCATGGTAGCGTCAAAAAACTTTCGTGGTATGTACTTCTCCTGATTTAAACTTAAATAATGACCTAAGATCTCGCTAGACTTCCTTATTTCTCATTCCTAAAACTAATTTAACTGTAAACAATACTAATAATATCCAAATTACGTCAGACGCGGCGGCTCTTAACGACGCACAATTAAATCTTAGTTTAATGTATTAACCGTCTGCCAGTAACGGTTCTTTGAAAGTAGGCAAAAGTAGGCAAAAGTCGCGAATAATTATAGGATTTAAGCATGCAGTTTATTATAAAATTATTATTTTCCCACGCATGTTTATATGCCGTTGTGAGTTACGATGAGGGGCTCGTGGCTAAAAAACAACAGCCATACAGGTCGATCGAAAGTTAAGCTACGCTTGCCGCGTTCGGTTCGTGGATGGATGACGAAAAGCACGTTAAGCCGATGGTCCAGGCTGTGATTCGTAGACCTTTGACAGTTGTTACGGTTAGTCAGAAGCCCGAAAGTCTGACAACCAGTCTTACCAAGGAGAGTATCGTGTTACTCGTACCCAGTAACTGGGTTGTGGAGTGACCTCCACCTCCTGGCGATAGGCAGTCGCTTCATATAAAATACTGGCCTATAGCTGCATCCGGTTGGACTGGAAGCTGACCCCAAGAGATTTGAGAAAAGGCTAGACAGATTGATTAATTATGTGCCGTTAGCATTTCGTCATGCTATAAAAGAGACTGGCACTCGTATTTATTCTGCATTTTTTTTTTCTGCTTGGAAATCATCATATGACCCCTCCCGCTCTGGGTGGAGCGGAAGGGAGTGTCTCTTACTGACTAAAACCCACCCGTGTTCCTTCCTTAGTTCTTTATGTTCCGGGCCAGCGGTAACCCTTTCGGACAATCCCGCTGACCCGGCATCGGCAGGACGTATATTCTGCATTGCCTAGATTTTGAACATGTGACAAAACACACGAATAAAGGTTTGAAGACTTCATTTGCTCGTCGCAGCCATGTATGAGACTTTCTCACGGGAATTACGTCTTCAAAATAATAGCGAAAACAGGAAATACAGAAATTATCACGCGAAATGAGAATTTTATTAAATAATTGGTATTTATTTAGTTTCCGTAGTTGGTAATTATTGAAATACTAGCTGTTGGTGTTGCCCGCGACTTCGTCCGCAATCCAGCATGAAAACTAACCTATTTCCTTACCGATGTCTTGGTCTATCTCTGTGCCAAATTTCTTCCAAATCCGTTCAGCCATTTTAGCGTGAAAGCGTAACAAATTAAACTCACTTTCGCATTTCTAAAATTAGTTTGGATTCAATTAATTAAGATTGCTAACATTACCTAGTACCTATAGGTTTAGTTTATAGGTAACTATATATCCATACTAATATTATGAATTCGAAAGTAACTCTGTCTGTCTGTATGTTACCTTTTCACGCCTAAACCACTGAACGGATTTCGACAAAATTTGGCAGAAAGATAGTCTATTGCATAGGATCGTTTTTATCGACACACCTCGCGGGCGAAGCCGCGGGTGGAAGCTAGTATAAAATAAAACACTTCCAAGTACAAAAGTACCAATACAAAGCCACACATGGTCATAGAAAAAAACAGTACCTACAAATTGGCATTAATATTCCATAGCAAACCATTCAAAATTAATTAAGTACCTACACAGTGCTCACCGAACCATGACAGCTAGCAAAAAAAGCTAATGAACAGTCGATTCATAAGTTTTTTGTAACACTTTTGTGTCCGACTGCCCTTGAGGGTGTTCCATATTTGGGTCTCTTTGAATCATGCGATCTCAATACAACCGGCCAGTGTTTTGTTATAATGTTGGTACAGTGTGTTAAGGGAAGGGCACAATGATGTATGGGATTATTTTTAATGGGGTGTATGGAAAAAGGCACATCTGGTGGTGGGACTAAAAGATTGATGTTGCAAATGGGTTACAAAAATAACAAATATATTTTATTTATTTTTTATTTCACCGTTGTAAATTCGACCTTCGGGTGATTTTAATGTCTATGAAGAGTGAGAATGAGAAAGCGATGTCACATTGTTTTTATTTATTTAACTTTTTATATTATTATTACCAGCGGGGCAATTGCGTAACACATTATCAATAGGAATCGGTTGCATTTTGACAGTTCAACAACAGTCATTGCGTTATTTACGTGTTGAGCAGACAAATTTTTCAAACTTATGAAGAAATGGATTATCAATTTGCTTCAAAATGATTCAGATGGCATTGATAGTGTGTTACGCAAGTAGGGTGCTAGTAAAGACAAATGCAGTGGAGGTGTAGACTACGTTAAATGTGATTGTAAACTAGACCATTGTTTAAAAAAACCTAAGTAAATCAGTGGCGCTACATCATAATAAAACAGCTAATCCCTTATGTATTGACCTTCGATAAATGACGTAATGCTCTGCTGCTAGTATGAAACTTGTCCGTCCTTATTTAGAAGTCTAGGCATTAACCACTAAACTAAATACTGGTTAATAGTGACTACGTTGTTTACGTAGTCACTCGCCGAATTATGCCTGTTCTATAGAATTTATAATTGCTGTCATTTTTATGACAAATATAATGCTGTCATTTTTATGACAAATACGTTTTCGGCGTAATTTTCTTGTTGATAAAATAACCTTTAATATTTTAACCTACAATACATTTGTATTCTATCATAATAGATACAATAAGTATTTTATGAGGTACTAAAAATATTTAATTTGCTTTACAACTACTTTATTGTAGAATATTTTATGTGTTGTAATACCAGCTAATCCGTTTTATGCAGCCATTTTGAAAAATGGATATACATAGATGGACGATTATTTACTAGTTAAGCAAAAAAAAAAAGGTAGGTCCATCAGTATCGGGAACAGATACGTGGCGTACAGTCGGTGGCCAACATTATCTAACACACTTCTAGTGGGTCAGGCAATGTTGGGTGGGTCAGACAATGTTGGTCACCGGCTACATCATACAAATATTTTCAATTCTTTATTGCATTCCATAATTTTGGTAAAAGGTAGGCTTAAAATTATTGAAACAATTGTGGACCCTGTCGGGCACAGCATAGTAAGGAGAGAGGCCGTGGAAGAGAGGCCGTTATGGATGCAATAAAGATTGAATTGAATCGAATTGAGGAGAAAGAGCGCTTACCTAATGGTGTTTATATTATTTATAATATGTATTCTGGTAATTGTATAATAATAATATACATAGCTACTAGTAGATAATAATTTATTATTTATTTTTTTATTCTTCTTATTTATACACACAACGTAAGGTTCAGTTGACAACCAGCGTCAGGCACTAATTGTCTGTCATTTTGCTAAACTGGGCCTATTCATATATTTATTTAAATAACTTTTTTCTTTTGGTATTGTGTGCCAGATAAACAAATTTTATTTCTTTCTTTTTTTTAATAACTTTTCTTTCAGTCATACAACTCCATACAAATCTTCGCCAGTGTGTACGAAGCATTACAATGACATACGTACGTTAAGTTTGCTTTTAATCTTAGCATGTGGCAGTGGTAGTCCCACTCCCACGTGGGTCCCATACAACGAGTGTTTAGTTTGTCATCACAGAGTTATTAACATGACGGTTTTTTATTTGTTCATCTTGTTTCGGTTTTGATACAGTGTTGGTACTTTTAATTATGAGACGAATTAGGTACAGTCACAAAGAAGATAAGTATACAGGAGCGTCGGATATAGTTGAAGTTTACTATGAAACCGATATGGATGTTCTGGACTGAAATTTAATTGAATAAATGAGCTGTGAGAGCAGTGGTGGCCAAGTGGTAACGGCCGCGACTTACGAGTTGTAGGTCGTAGGTTCGAACCCAGACAGGCGCTTTACTTTGTGTAAATTATTTCATCACCACTGCTCTCAAAACGGTGAATGAAAACGTCGTGAGGAAACCGGCATGTCCTAGAACCAAAAATTCGAAGACATGTGACATCTGCCAATCCGCACTGGGCCCGCGCGGTGGATTACGGTCCACTCCCTCTCACCGAGAGGAGGCCTGTGTCCCAGCAGTGGGAACATTATAGGCTGATTATGAAATGAGCTGTTTGTTTTTTATTAGGTAATAAAATAAAATTTTATTCGAGAACATCCATCGGTTTCTTAGTAAACTTCAACTATATCCGACGCTCCTGTATACTTATGTCCTTTGTTGACTGTACATGTCGCGTCTTGAGCAAAAAAAGAAAAAAAAACACGTCTGGAAGTGACGTACAACAAAAAAAAGTACACACACACGCAACTTGTAACAAACATTAAAAAAATGGGGATTATAACCTAATTGACCTGTAATTTTACCAGCCAATAAGAATATGTACCTACTTTTTGTCACTTAAAATTTTAAAATGTACATACAGTTGTTTTATCGTTTTATCTCACGAAAGCGGGTGAGCCATACTTGTAGTTGTAACGCGTCTAGACACGCGCACTTGTGTGTGTAACTACAGGTAGCGTAGCGTTAGCAAGCTCATCGCTAATGAGCAAAATAATAAAGTTATTAGATTTTTGCTATGTATAGATAAGACTTGGTACAATAAAATAGAAACTTATATTCAAGAAACATTTAATTTTAGCAATATTTTGAATACAATTTATATTTTATTTAAATTAGTAATTCAAGTAGAATCGTAACTAGACTCTTCTTTAGAGTCAGTTTCTTCTTCACTGTCATCTTGTAAATTTAATATTAATCATATTTCGCTTTTTTTTTTTTCTATTCTATCATATTTTTCTTTCTTCGTACCTGCCATGCTGACGGTATTTGATAAATAATTATGGCGCGAACCAAGAAGCACTACTGACTCGGCCGGCAATTCGGCCACGACTGGACGCTCCCGAGCTTACGCACGCAAAGACAGTGTGCATGTACACTTACACACACAAGTATGGGTCACCCGCTTTCGTGAGATAAAACATCTATACTATGTATTAATACATCTATACTCGGTACAACACGGAGCGAAAGCCTGCGAGGAGGTCGGAAATTGTCCAACGAGATCATAATTACTGGGATAAAAAGTATCCTTTATACAGTCGCCAGCACATCAAGCTACCCGAAACTGTCAAATTTTTCCAATCAACTTTGAACCTTATACTTTAGCGATAAAGTTGAAAATCTATTAAAGAAATTTGACAAATTGTAGTAGCTTGATGTGTTGGCGCCTCGCCTGTACTATCCCAAAGGGGCGATTCTCGTAATTTTAAAGAACGTTCACAGTCTGATCTCTGTCTCAATCTGTCAAAAATACCTCTAATTTACACACAATTTTTTTTTTTTTTTTTTACGTTTCTGACAAGTTTTTGACATTTGTTTGTCGCCAAGTGCGACTAGATTTTAAACGTTTTAAATTACGAGAAGTGGCCTTCTGGTCATGGTCTATCCGTGTGCCTTTCATCTAAATCCTTTAAGCGTGAAAAGGTAACAGACAGAGTTGTTATTTTCGCATTTTAATAAAAGTATGGAATACTAGTAGGGCCTCACGGTTTCACCCGCATAAGTGTCGATCCCGTGGGAATATCGGAATAAAAACTATCCTATGTCCTTCCCCGGCATGCAATCTATGTCTTTGCCTTTTATCGAAATCCGTTAAGTGGTTTAGGCGTGAAAAGGTAAAACACAGACAGACAGAGTTACTTTCGAATTTATAATATTAGTATGGATAAGTATAGGTTTATCATATCGACACACTACAAGAAATCCTGGGTCTTGCGAATGAACCATTTGCATAGCGTAGGAGATGCACTAGAATTTGCGTCCACGCATGCTTTATTATTCAGATAATCTAAATACATAACTGAAAAGGTCAGAGCTACTAAGGTCCTGGTTTCGATTCCCAGGTTGGGCAAAGTGTTACTGGGTTTTTCCATATGGAATCATCAGTAACAGTCCAGAGTAAAAAATTTGTGCCTAGTAGATGGCAATAGACAACACGGACAACACCCTCACGGCCTGCTGGACTCTATAAAACATTTTCACCGCGACTTGTGCGAATGGGTCAAGACAAGATGGCTTGCTGGAATTGATACAGTGAACAAAAGAGATAAGTATGCAGGATCGTCGGATATAGTTAAAGTTTAGTAAGAAACCGATGGATGTTATCGACTGAAATTTAATTTGATAAATGAGCCGTGTGTTTTCTATTAATAAAATTAAATTTTATTCGAGAACATTCATCGGTTTCTTACTAAATTTCAACTATATCCAACGATCCTGCATACTTATCTGTTTTGTTGACTGTACTCTGGCTAATTCTTCGGTAATATACTCATGATGTTATGTTATGTAAATTCGATTTTTTCACCAGAGAGCTTAATATTTTTTACAAAGAACTACTTACCTACCTACTTAGTATGAATAATCCTGATCTTTATCTTTTATCAGTTCGTACTCAAACAGTAGGTATATGACATACTTACATATGAGTAATGTTACCATTTAATGCCCTACAAAAGATTACTCAATGTAACATTTTGTATCATACCTATATTTTTTTCCTCTTCCATTGTACGTTTACAAGACAGTGCGTCCACTTAAGGCTACTCTTTCGAAAAAAGCTTAAAAACAGCGTGCAGATGAAGCAGCTTTTCTCCGGAACTTACAGAGAAATTACATCTGAAAAAATCGTTGGTAATCTACATGATATGAATCGTAATTTGGTTTAGCCATAATTTTTCTATCGATATCACCTATTAAGAAAAAAAACACCAAATCACGTCCAAATCAAAATATTTTATTTCACATAAGCCTACATGGGCACTTATGAAACGTCAGAAGCTAGGTGAGATGAAACCATTTTACTCCTTCATTTTTTATCAAAAGAATATAAAAAAATATCTACTGCTTTGCAAATACAAACGAAAATGATTTGGTTTTGTTACCTTTTAAAAACATGTATATTTTTAAATAGAATAAATTGAAAATCATCCCCGCAGTCGTCCACGAATTTTTTTTTTTTTTTTTTTTTTTTTTTTTTTTTTTTTTTTTTTTTTTTAGGTAACGCGACACACGTCCACGTGCGTCGCGTTGCATGCGGGTGGCGCAGTGGCGCGGAGAGGGGTAGTTAGCTCCGCCCAAATGCACAAGGTCGTTGGCATGAATACAAGCCTTAATAACAAATGTAGGCAATTGTTATTAAGTAGGCTACTTGTACGCGCAGGGTTCGTGTCTAAATAATAACAGCAGCAGCGGTCGATCGTCAGATTAGGCAACGTTTTTTCGGGGTCGGCCGTGGATGGGTGACCATCCATAACATACCGATACCTCTCGACTCCCTGACTGGAAATCGCGTTGAAGGTCATAGGACACGTATCAAATCGGAAAGAGATCGACACCGTATCGCATTTCACTTCGCCGTCAAACAGGCGTCAACCTAACGTAAGCAAAGCGGTTCAGAAGCTCCGATACGTCGACTCGGCTACGGCTACGGCTAGGCGACGACGCCGCGCTTACGGTTCGCCAACCGCTGGTTGATGGTGCACCAGGCAGGCCGGACGGGTGAGAGATGAGCAAGGGTGGACGAAGAAACGTAAGCTCGGGTACGGAGAGACGTAAGCGCGAGGACGACGAGCCGTAACGCACCGCACCGCGGTTCGTGAGCTTGTCCCGAGGCGAGGCGATTACGTTACGATTCCGATTAGTGTGCGTTGCAGTAGGGAGTTTCATACAAAAAATACTGAACGGCTCGAGTTGATACGGTGCCGATCCCTTTCCGGTTTGATACGTGTGATATGACCTTTATCCCGGCTGTCATTCGTAGTTATTTGACAGTCGTTACGGGTAGTCAAAAGCCCGAAAGTCTGACAACCAGTCTTACCAAGGGCTATCATGTTATCCAGAGTGCCTATCTGACCTCTACAACGCAAGGATTGTGGAGGTCAGATATGCATGACGCGCCATGTAAAATACTCGTATTCTGCTGCATGCGGTTAGACTGGAAGCTGACCCTAACATAGTTGGGAAAAGGCTAGGTAGATTGATTGATACACACTTGTACGCGAATACAATGCGTTGTTTGGGCGATTTCCAAACGGTTATGTGTTCCACTTGACCTGTAGGTAATTGATGCGGTTCTGGACGGCGTTTGTTGTGATGTAAATTATATTGTAATGAAGAAGCGATGGTTTTTTGATTGATCTTATTTTTTTGTAGCTAAGGACTTTTTGATATTAATATTGATATAGGTGTAAGTGGTTATATTCTCTTTGGTCATAGTCATAGTCATTTATTCATAAACAAGTAACTTGTATCTGAATTTACACACAATATTACACAATAATTTTACATACACAACACTACATAAGTACACTAAAAGAAGAAAAAAAAAAGAAGTACCTACATTATTTAGATTTCATAAATTACATCATTAATTTAAAAATAATAGATTTACATTTCATGTAAGGTAATACGGGCTGGTGTCCGCAACTCCACGTCAATGCGTATAGGTATGTATTAAGAAGAAGAAAAAAACAGACGAAAACAACAAAACACACGGAGGAAAACATACGGGCTGATGTCCGTACCTATGTTTTCTCTCTCTTTCTCTGAAGACACTTCTAAGAGCTCGTGTCGGACATTCTCCTTTTTCAATGTTCTTGCTCAATATGTGTTTAGTGGTTTTTGCTCCTTTCGGTATAGTAACTTAGTTTAACAATGAAAAGTTTCTTCTTATTTATGTTATACATAGAAAAAAAAGTGCCATCAATCAAACCTAATTTTGAACAGACAAGTGGGCTATTATAGCCGTACAAAAAGTTTATCATTTATATAAAACAAAATGTTTGATTTGAGAAAAATAAAATAAAATTAGAACTTAAACAAAACCAGAGTATCGGTAGTAGAAATCTAATCCATACCATAATATTATAAATTCGAAAGTAACCTGTCTGTCTGTCTGTATGTTACCTTTTCACGCCTAAACCACTGAACGGATTTCGATAAAATTTGGCAGAGAGATAGATTGCATCCCGGGGAAGGACATAGGATAGTTTTTATCGATATATTTTGTTTAAACTTTCCTAGAACAGGGACGGAATTTGTTTTTTTTTAATTTATTATAGATAGACTCACGACTGACCACTATCTCATCAGCACTCTAATTGCATAACACACGATCAATCACAATCTGAATGACTTTGAAGGACATTGCTAATCCATAGCTTCATAAGTTCGAAAAATTTGTCTGCTCAACAACATAAATTACGCAATGAATGTTGTTGAACTGTCAAAATGAAAGCCATTGCTACTAATAGCACACTAATAGTGTGTTACGCAATTACCCCGCTAGTAAGGTGGTCTCAGATGGGTAAGCGAAGATGTGGTCGACGATAATGCACGCTTCCCTAAAAGTAACCAATAGAGTGTCCGATTCACGTAATTACAGCTATCTAATATCACACGTAGAAAAGATATCACGTTTATTCGATTCGGACAAGATGAAGAAATCTAATTTGGTGTGCACGAACCAAGCACGAACGAACAATCTCTTAGTCGGACGTGCCTTCCGCGGGGTGTCGTCTTAATAAAAATATTTGTAATTAACACGTACGTGTTATTTATTTATTTTGTGTATGTTCCTGAAGAACTACTTTTAAACAGGGTGGCCCGTTTACATGTCCTAAATGGAAGTCTAATCGGAAGAAAAATGAGAACTCTCTGTCCAAGGGCTTTCTGGAAACACCCCGTGTATTTTAGAGTTTAGAAGCAAAGTATTTAATAATAATTTATTTCATAAAAAAGTGGTACAGTCTGTTACAAAGTAGGGTGACAACTTAGGAATAGTTTTTTTTTTTTTTTTTGAGATGAGTAGGTAACAATACAATTTTACGATCTGATGTCCTAGCTAGGCTACTTAGTAGCCTGTATTAAGGACAAACAGCCCTCATTTCCCGAAAATAGGACAAGAGTATTTCTTAGACTGTTACATAATTATTAGTTATTATTTTTTAATATTACTTTTTTTTTTGTTTCTGGTCAAAGGAAGGCCTCCCGACAAGAATATCTTTGTCTTCTCTCTTTTACTACCTTCTTTTTTTTTGCTTTAAAAGAATATATCGAAAATAAAAATTGTAGGTAGTCTGGTGCCTTGACTATAAATAATCGTTGAACATATTATAACATAGGGTTTTTTAGGATCACAGTAAACGGGTCATCCTGCATAATCTCGAAGAATAAATAGCCGAGGCTTGCAAGGCTCAATAGAATAAGCATTACTGAGAAAAGATTTAGTGACTGTAGTAAGATTTAGTGATGTAGATACATACCTAGTAAAGCGCCTGTCTAGGTTTGAAAAACGGTGAAGGAAAACATCGTGAGGAAACCGACATGTCTTAGAACCAAACATTCGAAGACATGTGACATCTACCAACCCGCACTAGGCCCGCGTGGTAGATTATAGCCTCCACAACTTCCTCTCACCCCGAGAGGAGACCTGTGCCTGTGCAATGGAATGTTCTTCATTGAGGAAGTGACGGTAACGCAACATGATCCTGACACTATTCCTTTATAAGTGTTGACCTCAACTACTAAATCAATATAAAACCGGCCAAGTGCGTGTCGGGCCACGCACAGTGTAGGGTTCCGTAGTAGCCCGTTATCACAATATAGTACGATTCTGTTGTTCTTTATTCTGAATATAATGAATATTATGTAATGGTAAAGATATTAGGAGTTAATGGTTATAATAACAATATATGACAAGGGTATCCAGAGTAAAACCAAACTTTAACACATAACATAACCACGGAGGTCATACCTTGCAAGAAAATCTCAACACCGCGATCTACAAAAGTGACGTCACGGCACAACGTCATCTGTTATCGAATAGCGATACTAAACACAACAAAATATTGACTTTCGAAGATAATTAATTAAACATTAACTAATAAGAACCACTTTCTTCCTTGTAAAGCTAAAAAATAAGAGTACGGTTGCTGCAAAGTTATTATTTCAATTCGCTTTGTAGTTCGAAAATTAAACTAAGTTCGTTTGTACTCGAATGAAAGCGTAACCCGTTGGTACAGCGCCATCTAGCGGCAGTATTGTGAAACTTATGATAATTTATTAAGTATGATTTCATATTTTGCTTTTTAATGCAAGTCTTTACCCGTCATAAACAAGCAACTACTTCACTCCAACACCCAAGTTCAACGACTATAAAACTAATAAAGTTATCTTATCCGCTATAATTTTCCTTTAAAGTTCATGAAATGCACTATCATCCTGAATTTTCCAGATTTTTCAAGCCAGCAGTTTAGCTTTTAAAGGGGGGGGGGGGGGGACGCCCTACTGGAACAAAAATTTTGCACTTTAAAGTTTAATATTTCGTAAATGGAGCATTAAATCGAAAAATACCTAATTTTAGCAACCCCCAAGTCATTTTAGAAGACCTATTCAACGATACCCCACATGATGGGGTAGACGACAAAAAAAATATTCATCCCCACTTTACAGGTAGGGGAGCTACCCTAAAAAAAAATATTTTCCTAAATTTTATTTTACCACTTAGCGTAATTGATGTAGGTACACACGCCTACAGATTACAGCTTTCTAGTACTAACGGTCTCTTAGCAAAACCTCGGACAGACAGACAGACAGACAGACGGACATGACGAAACTATAAGGGTTCCTTGTAGGAACTACGGAACCCTAAAAAGCTATAAATAAACATGCCAACATCACAAAGGAGCAAGTTATCTTGTGAATGGATATCATTGCTTCATCACACCTACTCCATATCAGTACAAAGACTGTTGTTGTATTGACCAACGGATCGCTGCTGTTTGTACAAAGGAGGGGGGGCCTTGAAGATTGTAAGGTAGTGACAGCAAGGTATCCTTCGTTAAACACATAGGTCAGACAGAAGCCCTAGCATGAATGCGCTAAGTAAACAAAATAAATTCGAATTATTTTTTAATCCATACTAATATTATAAATTCGAAGGTAACTATGTCTGTCTGTATGTTACCTTTTCACGCCTAAATTACTGAACGGATTTCGATAAAATTTGGCAGTAAGATAGATTGCATCCCGGGAAAGGACTTAGGATAGTTTTTATTGACATACCTCGCGGGCGAAGCCGCGGGCGGAAGCTAGTTGAACTTGGGTGTTGGAGTGAAGTAGTTGCTTGTTTATGACGGGTAAAGACTTGCATTAAAAAGCAAAATATGAAATCATACTTAATAAATTATCATAAGTTTCACAATACTGCCGCTAGATGGCGCTGTACCAACGGGTTACGCTTTCATTCGAGTACAAACGAACTTAGTTTAATTTTCGAACTACAAAGCGAATTGAAATAATAACTTTGCAGCAACCGTACTCTTATTTTTTAGCTTTACAAGGAAGAAAGTGGTTCTTATTAGTTAATGTTTAATTAATTATCTTCGAAAGTCAATATTTTGTTGTGTTTAGTATCGCTATTCGATAACAGATGACGTTGTGCCGTGACGTCACTTTTGTAGATCGCGGTGTTGAGATTTTCTTGCAAGGTATGACCTCCGTGGTTATGTTATGTGTTAAAGTTTGGTTTTACTCTGGATACCCTTGTCATATATTGTTATTATAACCATTAACTCCTAATATCTTTACCATTACATAATATTCATTATATTCAGAATAAAGAACAACAGAATCGTACTATATTGTGATAACGGGCTACTACGGAACCCTACACTGTGCGTGGCCCGACACGCACTTGGCCGGTTTTATATTGATTTAGTAGTTGAGGTCAACACTTATAAAGGAATAGTGTCAGGATCATGTTGCGTTACCGTCACTTCCTCAATGAAGAACATTCCATTGCACAGGCACAGGTCTCCTCTCGGGGTGAGAGGAAGTTGTGGAGGCTATAATCTACCACGCGGGCCTAGTGCGGGTTGGTAGATGTCACATGTCTTCGAATGTTTGGTTCTAAGACATGTCGGTTTCCTCACGATGTTTTCCTTCACCGTTTTTCAAACCTAGACAGGCGCTTTACTAGGTATGTATCTACATCACTAAATCTTACTACAGTCACTAAATCTTTTCTCAGTAATGCTTATTCTATTGAGCCTTGCAAGCCTCGGCTATTTATTCTTCGAGATTATGCAGGATGACCCGTTTACTGTGATCCTAAAAAACCCTATGTTATAATATGTTCAACGATTATTTATAGTCAAGGCACCAGACTACCTACAATTTTTATTTTCGATATATTCTTTTAAAGCAAAAAAAAAGAAGGTAGTAAAAGAGAGAAGACAAAGATATTCTTGTCGGGAGGCCTTCCTTTGACCAGAAACAAAAAAAAAAGTAATATTAAAAAATAATAACTAATAATTATGTAACAGTCTAAGAAATACTCTTGTCCTATTTTCGGGAAATGAGGGCTGTTTGTCCTTAATACAGGCTACTAAGTAGCCTAGCTAGGACATCAGATCGTAAAATTGTATTGTTACCTACTCATCTCAAAAAAAAAAAAAAAAACTATTCCTAAGTTGTCACCCTACTTTGTAACAGACTGTACCACTTTTTTATGAAATAAATTATTATTAAATACTTTGCTTCTAAACTCTAAAATACACGGGGTGTTTCCAGAAAGCCCTTGGACAGAGAGTTCTCATTTTTCTTCCGATTAGACTTCCATTTAGGACATGTAAACGGGCCACCCTGTTTAAAAGTAGTTCTTCAGGAACATACACAAAATAAATAAATAACACGTACGTGTTAATTACAAATATTTTTATTAAGACGACACCCCGCGGAAGGCACGTCCGACTAAGAGATTGTTCGTTCGTGCTTGGTTCGTGCACACCAAATTAGATTTCTTCATCTTGTCCGAATCGAATAAACGTGATATCTTTTCTACGTGTGATATTAGATAGCTGTAATTACGTGAATCGGACACTCTATTGGTTACTTTTAGGGAAGCGTGCATTATCGTCGACCACATCTTCGCTTACCCATCTGAGACCACCTTACTAGCGGGGTAATTGCGTAACACACTATTAGTGTGCTATTAGTAGCAATGGCTTTCATTTTGACAGTTCAACAACATTCATTGCGTAATTTATGTTGTTGAGCAGACAAATTTTTCGAACTTATGAAGCTATGGATTAGCAATGTCCTTCAAAGTCATTCAGATTGTGATTGATCGTGTGTTATGCAATTAGAGTGCTGATGAGATAGTGGTCAGTCGTGAGTCTATCTATAATAAATTAAAAAAAAACAAATTCCGTCCCTGTTCTAGGAAAGTTTAAACAAAATATATCGATAAAAACTATCCTATGTCCTTCCCCGGGATGCAATCTATCTCTCTGCCAAATTTTATCGAAATCCGTTCAGTGGTTTAGGCGTGAAAAGGTAACATACAGACAGACAGACAGGTTACTTTCGAATTTATAATATTATGGTATGGATTAGATTTCTACTACCGATACTCTGGTTTTGTTTAAGTTCTAATTTTATTTTATTTTTCTCAAATCAAACATTTTGTTTTATATAAATGATAAACTTTTTGTACGGCTATAATAGCCCACTTGTCTGTTCAAAATTAGGTTTGATTGATGGCACTTTTTTTTCTATGTATAACATAAATAAGAAGAAACTTTTCATTGTTAAACTAAGTTACTATACCGAAAGGAGCAAAAACCACTAAACACATATTGAGCAAGAACATTGAAAAAGGAGAATGTCCGACACGAGCTCTTAGAAGTGTCTTCAGAGAAAGAGAGAGAAAACATAGGTACGGACATCAGCCCGTATGTTTTCCTCCGTGTGTTTTGTTGTTTTCGTCTGTTTTTTTCTTCTTCTTAATACATACCTATACGCATTGACGTGGAGTTGCGGACACCAGCCCGTATTACCTTACATGAAATGTAAATCTATTATTTTTAAATTAATGATGTAATTTATGAAATCTAAATAATGTAGGTACTTCTTTTTTTTTTCTTCTTTTAGTGTACTTATGTAGTGTTGTGTATGTAAAATTATTGTGTAATATTGTGTGTAAATTCAGATACAAGTTACTTGTTTATGAATAAATGACTATGACTATGACCAAAGAGAATATAACCACTTACACCTATATCAATATTAATATCAAAAAGTCCTTAGCTACAAAAAAATAAGATCAATCAAAAAACCATCGCTTCTTCATTACAATATAATTTACATCACAACAAACGCCGTCCAGAACCGCATCAATTACCTACAGGTCAAGTGGAACACATAACCGTTTGGAAATCGCCCAAACAACGCATTGTATTCGCGTACAAGTGTGTATCAATCAATCTACCTAGCCTTTTCCCAACTATGTTAGGGTCAGCTTCCAGTCTAACCGCATGCAGCAGAATACGAGTATTTTACATGGCGCGTCATGCATATCTGACCTCCACAATCCTTGCGTTGTAGAGGTCAGATAGGCACTCTGGATAACATGATAGCCCTTGGTAAGACTGGTTGTCAGACTTTCGGGCTTTTGACTACCCGTAACGACTGTCAAATAACTACGAATGACAGCCGGGATAAAGGTCATATCACACGTATCAAACCGGAAAGGGATCGGCACCGTATCAACTCGAGCCGTTCAGTATTTTTTGTATGAAACTCCCTACTGCAACGCACACTAATCGGAATCGTAACGTAATCGCCTCGCCTCGGGACAAGCTCACGAACCGCGGTGCGGTGCGTTACGGCTCGTCGTCCTCGCGCTTACGTCTCTCCGTACCCGAGCTTACGTTTCTTCGTCCACCCTTGCTCATCTCTCACCCGTCCGGCCTGCCTGGTGCACCATCAACCAGCGGTTGGCGAACCGTAAGCGCGGCGTCGTCGCCTAGCCGTAGCCGTAGCCGAGTCGACGTATCGGAGCTTCTGAACCGCTTTGCTTACGTTAGGTTGACGCCTGTTTGACGGCGAAGTGAAATGCGATACGGTGTCGATCTCTTTCCGATTTGATACGTGTCCTATGACCTTCAACGCGATTTCCAGTCAGGGAGTCGAGAGGTATCGGTATGTTATGGATGGTCACCCATCCACGGCCGACCCCGAAAAAACGTTGCCTAATCTGACGATCGACCGCTGCTGCTGTTATTATTTAGACACGAACCCTGCGCGTACAAGTAGCCTACTTAATAACAATTGCCTACATTTGTTATTAAGGCTTGTATTCATGCCAACGACCTTGTGCATTTGGGCGGAGCTAACTACCCCTCTCCGCGCCACTGCGCCACCCGCATGCAACGCGACGCACGTGGACGTGTGTCGCGTTACCTAAAAAAAAAAAAAAAAAAAAAAAAAAAAAAAAAAAAAAAAAAAAAAAAATTCGTGGACGACTGCGGGGATGATTTTCAATTTATTCTATTTAAAAATATACATGTTTTTAAAAGGTAACAAAACCAAATCATTTTCGTTTGTATTTGCAAAGCAGTAGATATTTTTTTATATTCTTTTGATAAAAAATGAAGGAGTAAAATGGTTTCATCTCACCTAGCTTCTGACGTTTCATAAGTGCCCATGTAGGCTTATGTGAAATAAAATATTTTGATTTGGACGTGATTTGGTGTTTTTTTTCTTAATAGGTGATATCGATAGAAAAATTATGGCTAAACCAAATTACGATTCATATCATGTAGATTACCAACGATTTTTTCAGATGTAATTTCTCTGTAAGTTCCGGAGAAAAGCTGCTTCATCTGCACGCTGTTTTTAAGCTTTTTTCGAAAGAGTAGCCTTAAGTGGACGCACTGTCTTGTAAACGTACAATGGAAGAGGAAAAAAATATAGGTATGATACAAAATGTTACATTGAGTAATCTTTTGTAGGGCATTAAATGGTAACATTACTCATATGTAAGTATGTCATATACCTACTGTTTGAGTACGAACTGATAAAAGATAAAGATCAGGATTATTCATACTAAGTAGGTAGGTAAGTAGTTCTTTGTAAAAAATATTAAGCTCTCTGGTGAAAAAATCGAATTTACATAACATAACATCATGAGTATATTACCGAAGAATTAGCCAGAGTACAGTCAACAAAACAGATAAGTATGCAGGATCGTTGGATATAGTTGAAATTTAGTAAGAAACCGATGAATGTTCTCGAATAAAATTTAATTTTATTAATAGAAAACACACGGCTCATTTATCAAATTAAATTTCAGTCGATAACATCCATCGGTTTCTTACTAAACTTTAACTATATCCGACGATCCTGCATACTTATCTCTTTTGTTCACTGTATCAATTCCAGCAAGCCATCTTGTCTTGACCCATTCGCACAAGTCGCGGTGAAAATGTTTTATAGAGTCCAGCAGGCCGTGAGGGTGTTGTCCGTGTTGTCTATTGCCATCTACTAGGCACAAATTTTTTACTCTGGACTGTTACTGATGATTCCATATGGAAAAACCCAGTAACACTTTGCCCAACCTGGGAATCGAAACCAGGACCTTAGTAGCTCTGACCTTTTCAGTTATGTATTTAGATTATCTGAATAATAAAGCATGCGTGGACGCAAATTCTAGTGCATCTCCTACGCTATGCAAATGGTTCATTCGCAAGACCCAGGATTTCTTGTAGTGTGTCGATATGATAAACCTATACTTATCCATACTAATATTATAAATTCGAAAGTAACTCTGTCTGTCTGTGTTTTACCTTTTCACGCCTAAACCACTTAACGGATTTCGATAAAAGGCAAAGACATAGATTGCATGCCGGGGAAGGACATAGGATAGTTTTTATTCCGATATTCCCACGGGATCGACACTTATGCGGGTGAAACCGTGAGGCCCTACTAGTATTCCATACTTTTATTAAAATGCGAAAATAACAACTCTGTCTGTTACCTTTTCACGCTTAAAGGATTTAGATGAAAGGCACACGGATAGACCATGACCAGAAGGCCACTTCTCGTAATTTAAAACGTTTAAAATCTAGTCGCACTTGGCGACAAACAAATGTCAAAAACTTGTCAGAAACGTAAAAAAAAAAAAAAAAAATTGTGTGTAAATTAGAGGTATTTTTGACAGATTGAGACAGAGATCAGACTGTGAACGTTCTTTAAAATTACGAGAATCGCCCCTTTGGGATAGTACAGGCGAGGCGCCAACACATCAAGCTACTACAATTTGTCAAATTTCTTTAATAGATTTTCAACTTTATCGCTAAAGTATAAGGTTCAAAGTTGATTGGAAAAATTTGACAGTTTCGGGTAGCTTGATGTGCTGGCGACTGTATAAAGGATACTTTTTATCCCAGTAATTATGATCTCGTTGGACAATTTCCGACCTCCTCGCAGGCTTTCGCTCCGTGTTGTACCGAGTATAGATGTATTAATACATAGTATAGATGTTTTATCTCACGAAAGCGGGTGACCCATACTTGTGTGTGTAAGTGTACATGCACACTGTCTTTGCGTGCGTAAGCTCGGGAGCGTCCAGTCGTGGCCGAATTGCCGGCCGAGTCAGTAGTGCTTCTTGGTTCGCGCCATAATTATTTATCAAATACCGTCAGCATGGCAGGTACGAAGAAAGAAAAATATGATAGAATAGAAAAAAAAAAAAGCGAAATATGATTAATATTAAATTTACAAGATGACAGTGAAGAAGAAACTGACTCTAAAGAAGAGTCTAGTTACGATTCTACTTGAATTACTAATTTAAATAAAATATAAATTGTATTCAAAATATTGCTAAAATTAAATGTTTCTTGAATATAAGTTTCTATTTTATTGTACCAAGTCTTATCTATACATAGCAAAAATCTAATAACTTTATTATTTTGCTCATTAGCGATGAGCTTGCTAACGCTACGCTACCTGTAGTTACACACACAAGTGCGCGTGTCTAGACGCGTTACAACTACAAGTATGGCTCACCCGCTTTCGTGAGATAAAACGATAAAACAACTGTATGTACATTTTAAAATTTTAAGTGACAAAAAGTAGGTACATATTCTTATTGGCTGGTAAAATTACAGGTCAATTAGGTTATAATCCCCATTTTTTTAATGTTTGTTACAAGTTGCGTGTGTGTGTACTTTTTTTTGTTGTACGTCACTTCCAGACGTGTTTTTTTTTCTTTTTTTGCTCAAGACGCGACATGTACAGTCAACAAAGGACATAAGTATACAGGAGCGTCGGATATAGTTGAAGTTTACTAAGAAACATACCTCGCGGGCGAAGCCGCGGGCGGAAGCTAGTTGAACTTGGGTGTTGGAGTGAAGTAGTTGCTTGTTTATGACGGGTAAAGACTTGCATTAAAAAGCAAAATATGAAATCATACTTAATAAATTATCATAAGTTTCACAATACTGCCGCTAGATGGCGCTGTACCAACGGGTTACGCTTTCATTCGAGTACAAACGAACTTAGTTTAATTTTCGAACTACAAAGCGAATTGAAATAATAACTTTGCAGCAACCGTACTCTTATTTTTTAGCTTTACAAGGAAGAAAGTGGTTCTTATTAGTTAATGTTTAATTAATTATCTTCGAAAGTCAATATTTTGTTGTGTTTAGTATCGCTATTCGATAACAGATGACGTTGTGCCGTGACGTCACTTTTGTAGATCGCGGTGTTGAGATTTTCTTGCAAGGTATGACCTCCGTGGTTATGTTATGTGTTAAAGTTTGGTTTTACTCTGGATACCCTTGTCATATATTGTTATTATAACCATTAACTCCTAATATCTTTACCATTACATAATATTCATTATATTCAGAATAAAGAACAACAGAATCGTACTATATTGTGATAACGGGCTACTACGGAACCCTACACTGTGCGTGGCCCGACACGCACTTGGCCGGTTTTATATTGATTTAGTAGTTGAGGTCAACACTTATAAAGGAATAGTGTCAGGATCATGTTGCGTTACCGTCACTTCCTCAATGAAGAACATTCCATTGCACAGGCACAGGTCTCCTCTCGGGGTGAGAGGAAGTTGTGGAGGCTATAATCTACCACGCGGGCCTAGTGCGGGTTGGTAGATGTCACATGTCTTCGAATGTTTGGTTCTAAGACATGTCGGTTTCCTCACGATGTTTTCCTTCACCGTTTTTCAAACCTAGACAGGCGCTTTACTAGGTATGTATCTACATCACTAAATCTTACTACAGTCACTAAATCTTTTCTCAGTAATGCTTATTCTATTGAGCCTTGCAAGCCTCGGCTATTTATTCTTCGAGATTATGCAGGATGACCCGTTTACTGTGATCCTAAAAAACCCTATGTTATAATATGTTCAACGATTATTTATAGTCAAGGCACCAGACTACCTACAATTTTTATTTTCGATATATTCTTTTAAAGCAAAAAAAAAGAAGGTAGTAAAAGAGAGAAGACAAAGATATTCTTGTCGGGAGGCCTTCCTTTGACCAGAAACAAAAAAAAAAGTAATATTAAAAAATAATAACTAATAATTATGTAACAGTCTAAGAAATACTCTTGTCCTATTTTCGGGAAATGAGGGCTGTTTGTCCTTAATACAGGCTACTAAGTAGCCTAGCTAGGACATCAGATCGTAAAATTGTATTGTTACCTACTCATCTCAAAAAAAAAAAAAAAAACTATTCCTAAGTTGTCACCCTACTTTGTAACAGACTGTACCACTTTTTTATGAAATAAATTATTATTAAATACTTTGCTTCTAAACTCTAAAATACACGGGGTGTTTCCAGAAAGCCCTTGGACAGAGAGTTCTCATTTTTCTTCCGATTAGACTTCCATTTAGGACATGTAAACGGGCCACCCTGTTTAAAAGTAGTTCTTCAGGAACATACACAAAATAAATAAATAACACGTACGTGTTAATTACAAATATTTTTATTAAGACGACACCCCGCGGAAGGCACGTCCGACTAAGAGATTGTTCGTTCGTGCTTGGTTCGTGCACACCAAATTAGATTTCTTCATCTTGTCCGAATCGAATAAACGTGATATCTTTTCTACGTGTGATATTAGATAGCTGTAATTACGTGAATCGGACACTCTATTGGTTACTTTTAGGGAAGCGTGCATTATCGTCGACCACATCTTCGCTTACCCATCTGAGACCACCTTACTAGCGGGGTAATTGCGTAACACACTATTAGTGTGCTATTAGTAGCAATGGCTTTCATTTTGACAGTTCAACAACATTCATTGCGTAATTTATGTTGTTGAGCAGACAAATTTTTCGAACTTATGAAGCTATGGATTAGCAATGTCCTTCAAAGTCATTCAGATTGTGATTGATCGTGTGTTATGCAATTAGAGTGCTGATGAGATAGTGGTCAGTCGTGAGTCTATCTATAATAAATTAAAAAAAAACAAATTCCGTCCCTGTTCTAGGAAAGTTTAAACAAAATATATCGATAAAAACTATCCTATGTCCTTCCCCGGGATGCAATCTATCTCTCTGCCAAATTTTATCGAAATCCGTTCAGTGGTTTAGGCGTGAAAAGGTAACATACAGACAGACAGACAGGTTACTTTCGAATTTATAATATTATGGTATGGATTAGATTTCTACTACCGATACTCTGGTTTTGTTTAAGTTCTAATTTTATTTTATTTTTCTCAAATCAAACATTTTGTTTTATATAAATGATAAACTTTTTGTACGGCTATAATAGCCCACTTGTCTGTTCAAAATTAGGTTTGATTGATGGCACTTTTTTTTCTATGTATAACATAAATAAGAAGAAACTTTTCATTGTTAAACTAAGTTACTATACCGAAAGGAGCAAAAACCACTAAACACATATTGAGCAAGAACATTGAAAAAGGAGAATGTCCGACACGAGCTCTTAGAAGTGTCTTCAGAGAAAGAGAGAGAAAACATAGGTACGGACATCAGCCCGTATGTTTTCCTCCGTGTGTTTTGTTGTTTTCGTCTGTTTTTTTCTTCTTCTTAATACATACCTATACGCATTGACGTGGAGTTGCGGACACCAGCCCGTATTACCTTACATGAAATGTAAATCTATTATTTTTAAATTAATGATGTAATTTATGAAATCTAAATAATGTAGGTACTTCTTTTTTTTTTCTTCTTTTAGTGTACTTATGTAGTGTTGTGTATGTAAAATTATTGTGTAATATTGTGTGTAAATTCAGATACAAGTTACTTGTTTATGAATAAATGACTATGACTATGACCAAAGAGAATATAACCACTTACACCTATATCAATATTAATATCAAAAAGTCCTTAGCTACAAAAAAATAAGATCAATCAAAAAACCATCGCTTCTTCATTACAATATAATTTACATCACAACAAACGCCGTCCAGAACCGCATCAATTACCTACAGGTCAAGTGGAACACATAACCGTTTGGAAATCGCCCAAACAACGCATTGTATTCGCGTACAAGTGTGTATCAATCAATCTACCTAGCCTTTTCCCAACTATGTTAGGGTCAGCTTCCAGTCTAACCGCATGCAGCAGAATACGAGTATTTTACATGGCGCGTCATGCATATCTGACCTCCACAATCCTTGCGTTGTAGAGGTCAGATAGGCACTCTGGATAACATGATAGCCCTTGGTAAGACTGGTTGTCAGACTTTCGGGCTTTTGACTACCCGTAACGACTGTCAAATAACTACGAATGACAGCCGGGATAAAGGTCATATCACACGTATCAAACCGGAAAGGGATCGGCACCGTATCAACTCGAGCCGTTCAGTATTTTTTGTATGAAACTCCCTACTGCAACGCACACTAATCGGAATCGTAACGTAATCGCCTCGCCTCGGGACAAGCTCACGAACCGCGGTGCGGTGCGTTACGGCTCGTCGTCCTCGCGCTTACGTCTCTCCGTACCCGAGCTTACGTTTCTTCGTCCACCCTTGCTCATCTCTCACCCGTCCGGCCTGCCTGGTGCACCATCAACCAGCGGTTGGCGAACCGTAAGCGCGGCGTCGTCGCCTAGCCGTAGCCGTAGCCGAGTCGACGTATCGGAGCTTCTGAACCGCTTTGCTTACGTTAGGTTGACGCCTGTTTGACGGCGAAGTGAAATGCGATACGGTGTCGATCTCTTTCCGATTTGATACGTGTCCTATGACCTTCAACGCGATTTCCAGTCAGGGAGTCGAGAGGTATCGGTATGTTATGGATGGTCACCCATCCACGGCCGACCCCGAAAAAACGTTGCCTAATCTGACGATCGACCGCTGCTGCTGTTATTATTTAGACACGAACCCTGCGCGTACAAGTAGCCTACTTAATAACAATTGCCTACATTTGTTATTAAGGCTTGTATTCATGCCAACGACCTTGTGCATTTGGGCGGAGCTAACTACCCCTCTCCGCGCCACTGCGCCACCCGCATGCAACGCGACGCACGTGGACGTGTGTCGCGTTACCTAAAAAAAAAAAAAAAAAAAAAAAAAAAAAAAAAAAAAAAAAAAAAAAATTCGTGGACGACTGCGGGGATGATTTTCAATTTATTCTATTTAAAAATATACATGTTTTTAAAAGGTAACAAAACCAAATCATTTTCGTTTGTATTTGCAAAGCAGTAGATATTTTTTTATATTCTTTTGATAAAAAATGAAGGAGTAAAATGGTTTCATCTCACCTAGCTTCTGACGTTTCATAAGTGCCCATGTAGGCTTATGTGAAATAAAATATTTTGATTTGGACGTGATTTGGTGTTTTTTTTCTTAATAGGTGATATCGATAGAAAAATTATGGCTAAACCAAATTACGATTCATATCATGTAGATTACCAACGATTTTTTCAGATGTAATTTCTCTGTAAGTTCCGGAGAAAAGCTGCTTCATCTGCACGCTGTTTTTAAGCTTTTTTCGAAAGAGTAGCCTTAAGTGGACGCACTGTCTTGTAAACGTACAATGGAAGAGGAAAAAAATATAGGTATGATACAAAATGTTACATTGAGTAATCTTTTGTAGGGCATTAAATGGTAACATTACTCATATGTAAGTATGTCATATACCTACTGTTTGAGTACGAACTGATAAAAGATAAAGATCAGGATTATTCATACTAAGTAGGTAGGTAAGTAGTTCTTTGTAAAAAATATTAAGCTCTCTGGTGAAAAAATCGAATTTACATAACATAACATCATGAGTATATTACCGAAGAATTAGCCAGAGTACAGTCAACAAAACAGATAAGTATGCAGGATCGTTGGATATAGTTGAAATTTAGTAAGAAACCGATGAATGTTCTCGAATAAAATTTAATTTTATTAATAGAAAACACACGGCTCATTTATCAAATTAAATTTCAGTCGATAACATCCATCGGTTTCTTACTAAACTTTAACTATATCCGACGATCCTGCATACTTATCTCTTTTGTTCACTGTATCAATTCCAGCAAGCCATCTTGTCTTGACCCATTCGCACAAGTCGCGGTGAAAATGTTTTATAGAGTCCAGCAGGCCGTGAGGGTGTTGTCCGTGTTGTCTATTGCCATCTACTAGGCACAAATTTTTTACTCTGGACTGTTACTGATGATTCCATATGGAAAAACCCAGTAACACTTTGCCCAACCTGGGAATCGAAACCAGGACCTTAGTAGCTCTGACCTTTTCAGTTATGTATTTAGATTATCTGAATAATAAAGCATGCGTGGACGCAAATTCTAGTGCATCTCCTACGCTATGCAAATGGTTCATTCGCAAGACCCAGGATTTCTTGTAGTGTGTCGATATGATAAACCTATACTTATCCATACTAATATTATAAATTCGAAAGTAACTCTGTCTGTCTGTGTTTTACCTTTTCACGCCTAAACCACTTAACGGATTTCGATAAAAGGCAAAGACATAGATTGCATGCCGGGGAAGGACATAGGATAGTTTTTATTCCGATATTCCCACGGGATCGACACTTATGCGGGTGAAACCGTGAGGCCCTACTAGTATTCCATACTTTTATTAAAATGCGAAAATAACAACTCTGTCTGTTACCTTTTCACGCTTAAAGGATTTAGATGAAAGGCACACGGATAGACCATGACCAGAAGGCCACTTCTCGTAATTTAAAACGTTTAAAATCTAGTCGCACTTGGCGACAAACAAATGTCAAAAACTTGTCAGAAACGTAAAAAAAAAAAAAAAAAATTGTGTGTAAATTAGAGGTATTTTTGACAGATTGAGACAGAGATCAGACTGTGAACGTTCTTTAAAATTACGAGAATCGCCCCTTTGGGATAGTACAGGCGAGGCGCCAACACATCAAGCTACTACAATTTGTCAAATTTCTTTAATAGATTTTCAACTTTATCGCTAAAGTATAAGGTTCAAAGTTGATTGGAAAAATTTGACAGTTTCGGGTAGCTTGATGTGCTGGCGACTGTATAAAGGATACTTTTTATCCCAGTAATTATGATCTCGTTGGACAATTTCCGACCTCCTCGCAGGCTTTCGCTCCGTGTTGTACCGAGTATAGATGTATTAATACATAGTATAGATGTTTTATCTCACGAAAGCGGGTGACCCATACTTGTGTGTGTAAGTGTACATGCACACTGTCTTTGCGTGCGTAAGCTCGGGAGCGTCCAGTCGTGGCCGAATTGCCGGCCGAGTCAGTAGTGCTTCTTGGTTCGCGCCATAATTATTTATCAAATACCGTCAGCATGGCAGGTACGAAGAAAGAAAAATATGATAGAATAGAAAAAAAAAAAAGCGAAATATGATTAATATTAAATTTACAAGATGACAGTGAAGAAGAAACTGACTCTAAAGAAGAGTCTAGTTACGATTCTACTTGAATTACTAATTTAAATAAAATATAAATTGTATTCAAAATATTGCTAAAATTAAATGTTTCTTGAATATAAGTTTCTATTTTATTGTACCAAGTCTTATCTATACATAGCAAAAATCTAATAACTTTATTATTTTGCTCATTAGCGATGAGCTTGCTAACGCTACGCTACCTGTAGTTACACACACAAGTGCGCGTGTCTAGACGCGTTACAACTACAAGTATGGCTCACCCGCTTTCGTGAGATAAAACGATAAAACAACTGTATGTACATTTTAAAATTTTAAGTGACAAAAAGTAGGTACATATTCTTATTGGCTGGTAAAATTACAGGTCAATTAGGTTATAATCCCCATTTTTTTAATGTTTGTTACAAGTTGCGTGTGTGTGTACTTTTTTTTGTTGTACGTCACTTCCAGACGTGTTTTTTTTTCTTTTTTTGCTCAAGACGCGACATGTACAGTCAACAAAGGACATAAGTATACAGGAGCGTCGGATATAGTTGAAGTTTACTAAGAAACCGATGGATGTTCTCGAATAAAATTTTATTTTATTACCTAATAAAAAACAAACAGCTCATTTCATAATCAGCCTATAATGTTCCCACTGCTGGGACACAGGCCTCCTCTCGGTGAGAGGGAGTGGACCGTAATCCACCGCGCGGGCCCAGTGCGGATTGGCAGATGTCACATGTCTTCGAATTTTTGGTTCTAGGACATGCCGGTTTCCTCACGACGTTTTCATTCACCGTTTTGAGAGCAGTGGTGATGAAATAATTTACACAAAGTAAAGCGCCTGTCTGGGTTCGAACCTACGACCTACAACTCGTAAGTCGCGGCCGTTACCACTTGGCCACCACTGCTCTCACAGCTCATTTATTCAATTAAATTTCAGTCCAGAACATCCATATCGGTTTCATAGTAAACTTCAACTATATCCGACGCTCCTGTATACTTATCTTCTTTGTGACTGTACCTAATTCGTCTCATAATTAAAAGTACCAACACTGTATCAAAACCGAAACAAGATGAACAAATAAAAAACCGTCATGTTAATAACTCTGTGATGACAAACTAAACACTCGTTGTATGGGACCCACGTGGGAGTGGGACTACCACTGCCACATGCTAAGATTAAAAGCAAACTTAACGTACGTATGTCATTGTAATGCTTCGTACACACTGGCGAAGATTTGTATGGAGTTGTATGACTGAAAGAAAAGTTATTAAAAAAAAGAAAGAAATAAAATTTGTTTATCTGGCACACAATACCAAAAGAAAAAAGTTATTTAAATAAATATATGAATAGGCCCAGTTTAGCAAAATGACAGACAATTAGTGCCTGACGCTGGTTGTCAACTGAACCTTACGTTGTGTATGACATAGGTCAGACAGAAGCCCTAGCATGAATGCGCTAAGTAAACAAAATAAATTCGAATTATTTTTTAATCCATACTAATATTATAAATTCGAAGGTAACTATGTCTGTCTGTATGTTACCTTTTCACGCCTAAATTACTGAACGGATTTCGATAAAATTTGGCAGTAAGATAGATTGCATCCCGGGAAAGGACATAGGATAGTTTTTATTGACATACCTCGCGGGCGAAGCCGCGGGCGGAAGCTAGTCCTACTAATAAACGTGAAAGTTTGTGAGGATGGATGGATGGTGTTTGTCATTCTTTCATGCAAAGATTTTGATGAAACTTTACAGTAATATAGCTTTTACATCAAAATAACACATAGAATACTTTTTATCCCGATAATCCCACGGGATCGACATTTATGCGGGTGAAACCGCGGGGCGGTGCTAGTTTTGCGACAAGTGCAGCTTACATCGCATATAGATCTCATCATCATCTGCCTAGTTTTCCCAACTATGTTGTGGTCGGCTTCTAGTCTAACCGGATGCAGCTGAATACCAGTATTTTACATCGCCTAAAATTTGAATCGTTTACTCCGTGGGTTCGTGCTAGGCCCACCGGAACATTTGTCATGAAAAGTATTTGTTCCGTGTGGGAATCGAAACCGCGACCCTATGTGCGGTTTTATAATTTCTAACCGGACGATATTATCGTGGACGACCACGTCACAGGATGATCGGTTCAGTGGTTAAGGCATGAAAAGGTAACAAACAAGCAAACAAACTTACTTTCGCATTTATAATATTAGTTAGGAATAAAATGATTGAAAAAAATAATTAAAATTATTTAGAGAGGTCATGTTAGGTTAAAGCTCCAAGATAAAATTTTCCTCATAATTATTTTAGAGGAAATTAAATGAGCTCATTGTTAAATTGCCTGTGTTGATGATATGTAGGTATTCAACACGGAGGTAAATGACTTTTTTATTGCATTTGTTTTGCTAGATAAATAGGTGCGTCATTTTTCTTCCGCAACTGGATAATGAGCTACTCTAAGGATAAGATTAAAATGTAGGTATGTATCATAGCATCATTTACCCTGTAATCATTAGTGTAATTTATTTTTCTGTTACTGTAGGTATCATCAGTGTAATCTTTTCCTATTTAACTGTTAACGCTTTATTACCTGTGTTCATTGAAAGTTCTTTCGCAAATCGTGAAAATCATACTCAAATTGAAAGCATTTGTTTCAATTGAACCAATTAATTGGCACTTTTGAATTGTTTAGAGGTTGGTCAGTTAGAAAGATGAAGCTGATTGCCCATTCCAAAGCGTATATGTATAGTAGGATCCTATGGAGAAGTATCTACGGGCAAGAAACTCCACACACTCTTTTATTTAAATTTAAATATCAGTTACATCATTCATGTAAGAACTTTACCCTCAAAACCACAACCAAGTAAAATCCTTCCGTGCCTCGGAAAGCACGTTAAGCCGTTGGTCCCAGCTGTCATTCGTGGATCTTTGACAGTCGTTACTACGGGTCTTCAGAAGCTCGGAAGTCTGACAACCAGTCTTACCAAAGGGTATCGTATTACCCAGGAACTGGGTTGTGGAAGTCAGATAGGCAGTCGCTCCATGTAAAATACTAGTATTCAGCTGCATTAGGTGACACTGGAAGCCGACCGCAACATAGTTGGGAAAATGCTAAGCAGATGATGATGATGATTTGTGTAAGTAAGGACGATATAGAAAAACGTGCACGTTAAAAGCGTCCGCGAGCACCTTAAATTATGTCTAGGCTAGGCTCCTGTATTAGACCTTAGTTACTTACCTTACCACACTGTTAAAATTATGTCGGAAGGAAGGCTCCATTATGTGCGGTTGCACCCTATAAACAGTCGTCTGCTGTATCTAACTTAATTAAACATAACGACATTAAACCACCAATTAATTAAAATACTGCTACACCAAACATAACTGAGTCAAAAGTATAAATATTAGGTAACGGCATCACATACCGATAGGCAGACGTATTCCGGGAATTAACCGAAAGTGTCTCTCTAATCATCTCTCAGGAATGTCGCAGGCGCACGGACAGACGATTGTTCATACTAACCGTCTTTATTTACATTGACATTGTCTCTTTGGAGAGATAACGTGTCTACTGTCTGGTGGGTGACGAAGGTCTATTGAGCAAAAACTGGTGTGGGGAGCTTTTAGCGCCAATGTTGATACTTAAGGTGCCACTAGTCGATATTTTTTCCATACAAATTTCGGGAGAGTATTACTCCACTGTTTGACATTGTGCATCCAAAGTTATTGACTAGCGTCTAACTGCTCATCACTGATACTAGCTCTGTCGGACACGAAGCCAGGTGAGACAGTGTGCTTTTTGGCCATGACCACCAGTGAGTTCGAGCTCGCGACTAGTTTACTCTTAATCAAGGAATACTGCCTCGTTACGGTCTAGTCTTACCAAGGGGTATCGTATTTCCCAGTCAGTAATTGAGTTGTGGAGGTCTGATAGGCTGTTGCTCCATGTAAAATACTTGTACTCAGCTGCATCCGGTTAGCCTAGAAGCCGACCCCAACATAGTTGGGAAGAGGCTAGGTAGATGATGATGAACTAATTTAATATTCTACACGAGAACAAAAGTTACCAAAAGTGGCGCTTGAACTACTTTTTCATAACAGTAACATACATATAACATAGATACTAGCTGCGCCCCGCGGTTTCACCCGCATAAGTGTCGATCCCGTGGGAATATCGGGATAAAAAACTAACCTATGTCCTTCCTCGAGATGCTCAGCTGTTATTATTTAGCTACGGGCCTCTCTACATCTGCGACCCTTCGAGAAAAACAGGCGTGATGTTATGTTACATGGTTACGAAAGAATTTATCAAAACAATACACCATCGATTTCTTCACCGTTTATACGAAGTTCAACCGATTCTTAGAAGCTATATGTTCGCCACGAAGGAATGCACTCTGTTGCATAAGGTGCAACGTTTCTAGCAAACGTAAACAAACCTAAGGAATATGATACACGGCTTGTAGTCTCGTACTTTAGTTAAACAATTACTTATACAGCGTTGTATAACAACGGATACTGTTACTGTCTTTGTAAAACAATTTTGGTTGGTCGGACAATGAATGTATGACTACCATGTATTTAGTGACTCCTATGTTAAATTACACACTACAAAAGACCGCATAACATCGAGACTCGTCGTATGTGGTCGCGATCATCAGCATTGAGGAAACGAAGAGGAAGATGTTAAATTACAGGCACATCTTCATACAGGCAGACATCTTTGAGTTGCAGGAGACTACTTACCATTAGGTAAGCTAACCTACAATACACATGGAAAAACTGCAACTGGATTTGCCTATACTCTGTTAGCTATCAAATGTTTCAGGTGCTGTAGAGGCTTTAACCTGAACGGCTTTCTTATCAAACATCCACAAATGCTTGTTATGTTAATGGCTCAAATTATGAGATGAACGCTATTTAATATATAAAAAAAATATATATATACATATATTAAAAAGAAAAAGAAAAAATTCGATAGATTGCAGAGCCCGTCCTGATTTAAAATAAGTTTATAATATTTAAAATACGCCTTTTATTGATCCGGTTACGAAAGAATGTTGAGTTCTTCCAGTACTGACTCCCCTGTCCCTATTCAAAATAGTCAAAATCACATAAAACAACTAACAGTTTATTATATGAAATTGGGTCTTTGGCGGCAAAATCAAGCGTGGCATTATCAATACCATCGTCTGAAATACCACAGATTACGTCAACTAAACAGTTGTATAACACCGTTGTAGACGTAGCTTACGTAATATAAGCACACAAAAGAGCTATATTAAAGCAGTACTAAGGTTTCAACCTAGTGTTCACGTACAAGGCTAGAAGAAATATATCGTCAGCTGCATATTTTCTCGCAGTTTTACGAGAAAATTGAGAGTTTTCTGGAAACCCAACGGACTAAATGGAAGGTCATCATAGAAGGTGCAGGAAAGGTTAGGTAAGTAGGTACCTAACCTAGTGTTTTCCTACACCTTCTATGATTACGGTTTGTTCCTAAGGAAACAGGATACCTAGTGTAGGCGAGGAATTTTATAGAGATGTGAACCTTATTGCACACGAAATACCCATATGATAATTTCGAAATATTGTAAGGAACCTACGATACAAAATGCAAGTGTGAGTCCTACGTATCCTGCTCCTGGGAAAAACCCTTCCTCTTACATAGATCTGATAAATCACTTGTCATAATAGTAACATCTATACTTCTAGAGTGTATTGCGTTTTGCGTTTATCAACCTGATAAAAAGCCCCTTAAAATAGGACATTGGAGACAAAAGAGAACACAGTTACTGATACAGATACGCGACAGATATAGGAAGAGTGAAGGTGAGTGAAGTGTGTTAGACTATCTACAAAGGGAGATAGAATACTCATTATTGTACATCGTAACAATAACAAATAAGAACTTAGGATGACGTAGATGACGTACTCAAAAAAACTCTTTAGAATAGAATAGTTCTTTATTTGCACAGAAAGTAGGTACAAGTTACAGATGTTAAGTTTTAAAATATCATGATGAGGAAAACGAACTCGCCTAACTGTGTGGAGTGTGGAGTTGTTGAAGACTTACACCACTTATTGATCGACTGTGTTCGGTACGAGTCTGGTAGAAATGATTTGTTTAGGGTCTTGAGGTTGAACAGACTTGAAGTAGGCACATTCCATAAAATCCTGGCAGAACCAAATGGCGATGATGCGAAGAGTCTGTTTAGGTTCATGGCCCAGATATGAGAAATGTGTATTTAGGGTACGATGGGACTGACATACGCATTGCGATTATAAATGTCCCTAAATAAAAAAAGAAAAAAAAAAAAAAAAAAAGTTTAAAATAATCCTATACTTGCAAACAGTTTTAGCTACTTAAGACTCATTAACAGATTACCACAATACCACACGCGCTAATACCACAGAATAAATAGTCATCATCATCATCATTTCAGCCGAAAGACGTCCACTGCTGGACATAGGCCTCCCCCAAGAATAAATATTATAAGTACTAATACTGCTAAAGCCAGCAGTCTAATTCGTAACTATAATTCTTACTCCCAGCTGAGCCCTTACAGCAATATTACCAGCTATAAAAATAGGTACTGAAACAATAAACAAGAATTACTCACCAGCCAGAGGTCAAATTGTGGTCTTGGAGAAAATCACGGCTGTGTCCATTGACGCCAATTTATTGTACTCCATAAATAAAAGCCGGCCACTGTATCAATTAATGTTAATTTAGACAGTTCTCGGCCTGTGGCTTTGGACGAGTTCCTCTGACGTTTGTTGCTTGAGTTGTTACTGCTTGGAGGCCTGTGAATTATTGAGGCGGATTATATTATTAATTGGAATTTGGTTGTAGATATGGTTCTTGGTGAAACGAGTCTGATCTTGCAAGAAATCATGTTCAAGAGAGGCCTGTCTCTTAGTAGTGGGAGAACTGCAGGCAAATTATATTTAAATTTTAAGACTTCTCTTTGAAATTTCCAGGTTTCAGATTGCTTCGAGAATTTCAGAACTATTTAAACAACCTCAAGCGGCGAAAATATAATAACCTCATCGGAAATTATATTTTCGAGCCGTTTGGGGTTGAAACCCTCGGGCCGTGGGGTTCGAGTGCTCATGGTCTTTTTAAAGATATTTCGAAACGGCTGGTTGACACTTCCCGTGACCCAAGGGCTGGCTTTTACCTTGGCCAGAGGCTAAGCATCGCCATACAACGTGGTAATGCCGCCAGTCTCTTGGGTACGTTGCCGGTCGACAGCGTTGCGGATGAGTTTTTCGACGCTATTTTCTATTTTCTGTATAGTTTTAGTTATGTTAGAATTTAATTTTGTTATTTTTACCCGACTGCGGCGAAGCCCAAAAGGAGGGTTATGTGTTTGACCTGTATGTATGTATGTATGTATGTCCGATTCTTTGTTCCCTCGTAACTTCTAAACGAATGAACGGATTTGGATAAATTATACGTCTTTAGATTTGTCTTGGTAGCGCGAGTGTCACTGGCTACATTAAAATCAAAAACAAAGTAAAATGGCGGATTTAGGGTGCCATATTGTGGAGTTCGTATTTTTTTTTTCTTCTAATACCATCGAGTGAAATATCAAAATTAAGGGTTTTAAACGGTGATTACAAAAATATATACAACTT
Source organism: Oligia fasciuncula (assembly GCA_963082905.1). NCBI lineage: Eukaryota > Metazoa > Arthropoda > Insecta > Lepidoptera > Noctuidae > Oligia > Oligia fasciuncula. The sequence goes on along the minus strand of OY720396.1, from coordinate 16,057,224 downwards.
ATATGGTTAAAAGTAATTCGAAGTGACAAATCGTAAAAAAACACGTTAAATAAAATAATTATTTCTCGTTCCCTGTTGAGTGACTTTACGGGTCAGCTAATAATTAATACATAAGTAAATCGTCTGCAAAATCTTTCAAATTTGTAAACTAAAAAGCTGGAAATAAAAAACAAGTAATTAAAAAAACTAAAAAACCCGACTGCGGTAAAAAAAATTAGTTTAAAAAAAACTGAAAAGCTAAAAACAAGGCCATTTTAAATTAAATAAAAGTTGGAAGCAGGCGGGACCCATTTGAGTTTGAAAATATAATATAAAAATGGTATGGGTCCGGCCTGCTTCCAACTTTTATTTAATTTAAAATGGCCTTGTTTTTAGCTTTTCAGTTTTTTTTAAACTAATTTTTTTTACCGCAGTCTGGTTTTTTAGTTTTTTTAATTACTTGTTTTTACCTGTATAAATAAATCTCTTTTTAGACAACATGATCACTTTATTTGTTCCATTTTTATTTTTATTGCTGAATGGGCGTGCTCTTGTCCTCGATCACGCCTGATGGAAATCGATGTATGAGGTCTATGGTGGAGCGAGTGTTGTTCAATTCTATTGTAATTACTTTCCTAAAAACCTGTCCTCAAAATTATTATACTCCTGAATAGTGTAATGTTTTACAGCATTTTACTTATATAATTCGAAATAATTAATGTTCCAAAAGCCATTATTCTCCTAACTTCATGTACTCGTAGGTATTTACTATAATCTCTTTTACCTTGAGTTGAACACAGGTTAATACCTATAGTAGATCACCCAGTCCTATCTACCTTGGACCTCAACGGGCGGACCTAATTACCAGCGTCCGTTCTAATAGCTCCGAATGTTTTGTCCGTCCGTTCGGCTTGTGCCATATAAATTGTAGGCTCACCTACTTCAACTGTCGAGGTAATCTTGTTATGTCCAATAAATTGATTTACTGTGCCTACACCATTACTTATTTCTGTTGTAGGTGTTTATAAGGATGGAATTTAATACGTTTCACGTATGACCAAATTATTTAGGAAGTTTTGAATGTAATTTTTATGCCGACTATTGAGATACAAAAATAATAGAGCGTGTTTTCTTTCCGCAGAGAAAATTTGCTCTTGAAAAAAAAACTGCTCAGGAAAATCATTTCCTTAGATATTTCATATACTCCCAAATCTTTTCAGGAACCCGTCCTTCCCTTCCGTCCTGGAAAGATTTGGGGGAGGCCTTTGCCTATCAGTGGGAACACTTTGACCTTGACCTGGCTTAACATAGTAGGTAGTTTAAATAGAATACGAGGCCAGCTTATACTGGGTTTGTTACTAATATCGTGCGGCCTACTGTACCTCGCAGACCATTCGTTAAAGTAATCTGTAGTCTCCTTAGATAAGAGATAAGAGCGGTGATTCTCCTTTTTAGGATGCACGAAGAAGCCTCCTCGTGTAGCGCAGTCTGTTTCGCCACTACTCAACTGAACCGAGCGCTCGGCGTATCCTGGACAGTCACACCCAACACCTTACTTGACTGGCCAGTTCTTCCCTTGCGGTGCCGGTGGCCCTACCACCGGCGCCGCAAGCTAACGCCTGCCTGGTTTGTGACCGTCCCACCGGAGTCCGGCGTCAAACAGCCTGCTGTGTATCGTCGATGCGAGGGAGTTCCAGTGCCTTAGGCATCTTCTGGGCACGCTCGTTCCATCATAGACCTCATCCATCGCTTTTCATCGCGTGATCGAGGTCAAGAGCGGGCCCAATCAGCAATTAAAAAAAAACACCTTTTAGTTTTATTCTCTTGTGTCAGTAATGTCAGTGTTAAGTTTTGCCTATTTTCGTGTCTAGCATAATATCATAATATTTTAGAGTGTTTCTCAGAACCAGTATCTATGCTCAGAACTTAAGAATGATTTAGGTTGGAGATTTTTATTTTCCAAAATAAGTTTGTATTACTTTTCTTTTAGTAAAGTTTACCTCATAAACACGTTTACTAATGTATTTTTTATCTTTCCAGGTACGTTCGCTGCACTCATTCAGAGGTTTGTTTTTACGGCGACAGTAGATAATGTCCCAGTGACATGCGAATGCGACTACATAACATATCAGTACATTGTTGCCTTCAAACTATTGCATCGTTGTTCACTTCCTGCACTACTTCCAGTAAGTCTAAAAACATTGTTCATTCTTATAAAGAGACAGTATTTCCATGTAGTTAGTTTGAATTAACGAAGTTGGAGTGGTAGCCAGTTTTTTTGCATGATATGTATAAAGTTCTGTTCTTCATATACAAACGTTGCCAAAAGGGGATTGTCAAATACAAAAAAAAAATACATATATAAGTAGGTATACCTACCTCTGTCAATCGTGTCAATCAAACTTCTGAATATGATAAAAAATGAGATAGTAATAAAGTTAGCGGAAAAAGTAAAAGTTAATAAAAGATCTCTAATAACACACCCTATCATTAAATTTTCCAATCTCGTATAATTATCAAACAGGTACCCACATAACAATATCATCATAAAATAGCTAATTACATGTTAATTCAGTTACGTTAATCCACGTAAAATATGTAAGCTACAAGTATGTATGTTTGCCAGAAAAAGTAGGCAGTGCAGTGCAGACAATCTGCATGTAACACATACAGATTGTAATCGTGGGAATGTCTGTACCATTGTTAATTTAGTTATATAATTACATTGCTGCCAGCTTCTGAAGGTTATGTACTAACACGGATCGATAAGAGTTTTATAAGGTGTTGTGGGAACATTATAGGCTAATTATGTGTATCTTTTAATAGTGGTTCTGCTACACATCCTCTCGGTGAGAGGGAGTGGGCCATATATGGGCCGGGCAGTGCGGCTGAATCATCAGTAGACTACCTACTGCTGGACATAGGGCATTTACAATTATTATTGTACAGACGCCAGCACATCAAGCTACCCGAAACTGTCAAATTTTCCCATTCAACTTTGAACCTAATGCTTTACCGATAAAGTTGAAAATCTGTTAAAGAAATTTGACAGATTGTAGTAGCTTGATGCCATGTACTGGCGCATGGCGTCTGTACGTCAATGAGCTCGATCTTGTACCATTAAAAAGAGCTTACAAGTTCCCCTAGCTGTCGGTTTGTTCTGTAAAAATTTCACCGTGAAAACTTAGGCATTCCGCCTCATGCTGGATTGACTCTATTGACTTGCGTTGGAAGAGTGTCCTTGGAGTTACTTGCCCGTACTTCTCCATAGAGATCTACGTTTTGGAATGGGTAACCAGCTTCAACAGCTGTCTGATTAACTGACCGACTCTTTGACAATTCAAAAGTGCCTGTACATGGTTTAATCACACTAATATTATAAAGGCGAAAGTTTGTGAGTGTGTGTTTAACTATATGTTTGTTACTTCTTCACGCTCAAACGCCTTTACCAATTTTGATAAAATTTTGTATGGGGGCAGCTGACACCCTGGATTAGCATGTGGGCTACTTTTTCCAATGGATCGACACTTATGCGGGTGAAACCGCGGAGCGCAGCTAGTTGAAATATAAACTCTTTGAGTTTGAGAGCTCACTTCGACGCGACGCGCGACGGTGCTACGTGATTCTGGTAAAATAATTTTCCATGAAGTTTTGGATTACTAGCATGTCGTTAGAAACGCAAGTGGTCAAATACGCATTTCGTCATCTCTCAGGATAGACTCGCAACTTGTCAGAAACGGAACTCGACAGACACGCAGTTCGGCAGACACGCAACACGACAGACACGCATTTCGTCAGACTCAAACTCAAACTCAAACTCAAACTCAAATCATTTATTTCAATTAAACCTTGTACAGGCACTTTTGAATTGTCAAAATTAAATAGTCTGTCAGTTAGTCAGAAAGTTGAAGCTAGTTACCCATTCCAAAGCGTAGATCTCTATGGAGAAGAACGGGCAAGAAACTCCATGGACACTCTTTTAAATCAAGATATTACAAAATCCTGGGTACATTATTCTTGTTGCTTCTATATGTGAGAACAATGTAAAAAAGACAGAAATGAAGAAACAATTCAAGACAAGATTAAAAATAAGCCTTGGCAGTTAAGAGATGACCAGTCTCAACCGACGGCGCCCGTTCACGAACATGACGCGTGGATCAGCACCATCCAACTCAACCATTTTGTAGGGAACCGAATGATCCAACACACGCGCCACCATCGGTGAGACATTTAAGTGAGCATGACACGTTCTCAACTGCCATGCTATTTCAAGTCAACATCAAAAATCATAATAAACGGAAACATGGTTCTTACATTTACAAAATTAAAAAAAAAAAAAAATGCTTCTAAATTATACAAAACTACAGTTTGCAATTTATTTAAGAGGTAAATAGAATTTTATTACCTACCAAACAGGAAGAGATATTTAATATTGAAGTATTCAACACTTAAAACTTGATTGAATAAATTAAAAAAGTTATGTTCGTAATGTCAGAAACACAAAAAAAGAAAAAGGGAAGCACCTCTTCCAAATATTGAAATTAACTACAAAGATAGTCTTACAATCTTCAGCAGCTCCAACAATACTTTCAAGTGTCAATCAATTAGTTGTGGTTGTGGAGCAGGACCAGCATTTAGCCAGGCATTTTTATCAGCGATGTAATCCCCTAACTTATAATATGCCTGACTGCATAGTGTGCGTTTTATACAAGACTTGAATTTTGTCTCATTCAGTTGAAGAATGTGGGGAGGTATTTTATTATAACATTTTAAACAGTACCCCATAAAAGATGAATCTACTTTAGCCAGTCTGAAACCTGGTTGAACTAATAGGTCCCTATTTCTAGTACTATAATTATGTCTTTCACCTCTTTTACTAAAAAGATGTAAGTTTTTCCTTACATACATGATGTTTTCGTAGATATATTGACAAGGCACCGTCATGATGTTAATTTCCTTAAACAGTTCCCTTAGAGAATCGCGCCTGCGGAGATTATATATAGCTCTGATGGCTCTTTTCTGCAGAATAAAAATAGAATCGATGTCTGCAGCCCGTCCCCAAAGTAAAATACCGTAAGACATGATACTATGAAAGTAACTAAAATAGACTAGTCTCGCGGTATCTACATCAGTAAATTGACGGATTTTTCTGACAGCATAAGCTGCTGCAGATATTTGAAACCATCCACCCAGATTGATGTAAACAAAAGAATTAGGACTGACTTTTTCAACGCCATATAATTTTATCGGAGGAATAAGAAATTATTCTACTAGAGTCGCGTCGCGCCTGTCTGCCTTCAAACAATAATAATGTTCTGAAATGAGTGTCAGACTAATTTATGAAAACGAATTGTTAATTAATTAATTAATTAACAACCAGCCAAAAGAGGAAAAGTTTGTAGTTTTGGGTTTTATAAAAATGGTTTTAGAGGTCCTTTATTAGTGAACTCTTTCTTATGAATGAATGATTCTACAACGCAGCACACAGTGTTAAAATTCTCTGACGAATATACTCGTAGGCCTCGCCGATGCAAATTTAAAAACATATGATGGTACGGAACCCTCGGTGCGCGAGTCCGACTCGCTCTTGCCCGGTTTTTTTTAAGGCGTGTTATAGTAATTCCGATATCCTATTTACAGAATACACAATTTTATTTCATTTCATAGCAATCGGACTAAAGTGTACTAATATTATAAATTCGAAAGTAACTCTGTCTGTCTATCTGTATGTTACCTTTTCACGCCTAAACCACTGAACGGATTCCGATAAAATTTGGCAGAGAGATAGATTGCATCCCTGGGAAGGACATAGGATAGTTTTTATCGACATACCTAGCGGGCGAAGCCGCGGGCAGAAGCTAGTAGTACAATAAATTGTTTGTTTCCTAAATAGCTGCGCAGCAAGGCTAGTAGAAAACTTTAATCTTCAAAATGTCTCATATTTTCCTGTAAAGTTGCGTTTTCGGGCCAGCAAATGTAATATCTTATAGTGCAGGCAACGTTTCAAATAAAAAGCTTAGCCATAAAACGACCTAAAGAGAGTTTTAAAAAACTGGCCAAGTGCGGGTCGGACTCGCACACGAAAGGTTCCGTACACCGAAAAAAACACGTTTGTTGTATGGGAGCCCCCCTTAAATATTTATTTTATTTTGTTTTTAGTATTTGTTGGCTTTTCCAAACATAAAAATTGTATTATACAACAATCGAGTCACTCTTGTTCCCCGCAGCATCTGCCTACTTAAATCAGATTAAATTGAGGAAATTGTTTCATTTATAATCATTGTGTTCTGTTACTCAACGGAGTAATTAACACAAAACAGAACAAGCAACCCGAGCAAAGCTTTGAATAAGATTATGGGGAGGTATTTGGTCCCATTAAAATAGATGGACAAACTTTAAGAAATCATTCAGACCACCAAAATAAGGACGATGGTAAAAAATATATAAGAAAAACGCATAAATACTTACAAGAAAAATTATCAGCTAACGAAAATACACTAATGTACCGAATGTATTATTTTAGTTCAAAATAAAATCACTTTAATCACTGTTTTTTTTTTTGCTTGGATATTTTTAGTTAGACGTACTGGGTGCCTAAAAAGGCCACTTTGGAGAATCATAAAAGGATAACATTATGAATTATAAAATTGCGTAGACATTCCATGTTTTTCTTTTTTTTTGCTGCACTACGTAGGTACAATCAAAGAGATTGGGATTGGATTGATTGGTAGTTTAGCACAGACAAAAAAAATAACTGAAAAATGCTTCACCAACGGGATTTGATACGATTAACTTAACAGTTAACTGTCCATTCTGTTATCCTTTTATGATTCTGCCAAAGTGGCCTTTTTAGGCCCCATGAGCGCTGTGTTAAAATTTGTAGACACTGGATATACGGAATTGGCTATACTTACATAATAAAACGTTAGAAAATGACCACTGCTAAGGGAAAAGAAAATTTCAAAGCCTTGTTCTAAAAAAAAAAAACACCTATTCTTACCATCATCCGCAACAGCTCAAAAGTCTGACAAACAGTCTTACAAAGGGGTACCGTGTTACCCAGTAACTGTTGTAGAGGGCAGGCAGTCGCTCCATATAAAAATAATGGTATTCAGCTACGTCCAGTTGGACTAAAAGCCGACTCAAACACAGTTGGGAAAAGGTTAGGGCAGATGATGATGACCTTCTGACAGGAACATAAATTATGAGTAGTAATCATGCATGACTGTATTCAAATAAATATACCTAATTAAGGGTGCCGAGTTGCCTACTGCTTAAAAATGGTGCATTTTGAACCAAGTGTCAATTTATTTTGCCCGGATTTATCGGCCCTCTCTCAAAATAATACCGCTCTGTAAACTTAGTACCTAAGTACAAAAAAAAGCCAGATAACGACAGAAAATGAGGTCTTAAACACTCACCAAGGAAACCAAGTCTAAATAAATACATTCTCTGTTACCAGCTTTACAGCCAGTATACTTGATCCGGTACGCACCTCAATCTTTGATTTACTCAACGAGTTTCCCAATCTGAATAACCTACCTTGTGCCTAAATAAAACGCGCTGTTGGATTTTCAACTATCGGCTCTGAGCCGAGCGTTCAAAATCCAACAGTGCAATAATATTCAGACGTTCATTTAGATGTTTCTTAGCGTTAGTGAAAACGGTGATAAGCGTTCCTATCTCCAAACTGCTTAGGCTGTATCGTGAGAATTCCTGTGCTCGTTTTCGAGATAAAACTGATATAAAAATAAACGAGGACCTCAACGTATTTCCTAAAAGTTGGAATCAGGATTTTCGCATTCGTATCGTTACCTCGTTTTTGACTGTATACAAATGTCGGATTTCTGATTTTTTTAGCTCCAAATTCTTCATTTCTGGTTCTGAATAAATTATTGGGATTTTGCACCAATATGTGGTGCGGTTTTTTTCGCAACACTGCAAAAAAAAACATGAAATATATAGGATGTTTGAAAGCTGGGCACAAAGTCTTAAGGGACAGTTGACACCATTTAGAGCATTTTGAGGCTTACATGTTTTAGACGAAGTATGTTTTTTTTATTTCTTCCCTACTTAATGTTGGTATGTTATTTTTGACTAAATGTTTGCAGTTAAAACAGTCACCCTGGATTAACATATAGGCTACTTTTCATCCCGATATTCCCACGGGATTGACATTTACGCGGGTGAAGCCGCGTGGCGCAGCTAGTGACGTAATATATCATTGGGCACAGCTAGTACTATCAAAACTCGCCCATGTTATCCCTCTTCAAACCGCTGTCCAATGACAGCAGTTCCCATCCTCCCTGATAAAGTTATACAGTCATTGTGTCTAAACTGACACGTGTAGTGACACAGGTGCTCTGCGCTACGGAACCACGTCCATAACTATTTATTAGACATGTGCGCCGATCGGCGTGGCGCACGCCGCCGGTCATTTTAGCCACGCCGACGCCGCCGGATTTCTCATCGGCGTAATCGGCGTCAAAATCCAAATAATATTCTAGATTATGTATCGCACATTATTTGATGCCGGATGCCGTTAATATAATGAGTGCATCAAACTCAGTCACAATCAATGTTGTAGTGGTTTTTAGGTGTAAAGAAGAACAAGCGTTGGAACAAACTGAGGACGAACGAGGTTCTTATAATGAGCCGCATGAAAAGAAACATGTTGTCGAAATTAGATCACCGCTTTCCCATTAATAAATTGACTATGGTGGCTGCTCTTCTCGATTGCCATTTCCAAGGAATGTCAGTAATTGACAAATATCTTGAGGAAAGAAGGCAAACGAGAGTTTCCTTTATGTCTGCATTTGTGAGAGAACACGTCAGGGGCTCTGATATTTTACAAGAAACAGCTAATTATCCCAGTGAGTCAGTCTCCTCTACTTTTCTTTTGGCTATGTCCCAGAAGTATACAACTCCTGGTAGTATCACTAACGTGGCTGATGATCCTGTGGTGGTCGAATGTTGAAAATACTTTGGTGGAAGAGCCCCTAAGGCTGTGCTCGACGGAAACATACTTCGTTATTGGAAGGAAAAGAAGAATACTTATCCTTGGCTATTCAACTGCGTTAGGGCTATCATGAGCGTTCCCGCCACAAACACGCCCAGCGAGCGAGTTCAGTCGCAGGACTAACCATTACGGCAAAAATGTCACGGTTAAGTCCTACTTCCGTAGACATTTAGACAAAATTATATTTATCATCATCATCATCATCATTTCAGCCAAAAGACGTCCACTGCTGGACATAGGCCTCCCCCAAGCACTTCCACTTCGACCGGTTCTGTGCTTCTCGCATCCAACGGGTTCCTGCGGCCTTCACAAGGTCGTCGGTCCACCTTGTGGGAGGCCTTCCAACGCTACGTCTTCCGGTACGTGGTCGCCACTCCAGAACCTTTCGGCCCCATCGGCCATCTGTTCTGCGAGCAATGTGCCCTGCCCACAGCCACTTAAGTTTGGCAATTCTGCGGGCTATGTCGGTTACCTTGGTTCTCCTGCGGATCTCCTCATTCCTGATTCGATCACGCAGGGAAACTCCAAGCATAGCCCTCTCCATTGCCCTTTGGGTGACTTTTAGCCTTCTTATAAGGCCCATTGTGAGCGACCACGTTTCAGTGCCATAAGTCATCACTGGCAACACGCACTGGTCAAAGACTTTCGTCTTGAGACACTGCGGTATGTGGGACGAGAAGATATTGCGTAGCTTCCCGAACGCTGCCCAGCCGAGTCGGATTCGACGATTGACCTCTTTCTCGAAGTTAGACCTACCTAATTGGACAGTTTGTCCGAGGTAAACATACTCGTCCACGACTTCGAGTGTAGCGTCTCCGATCTTTATGGGAGTGGGTGTTACATGGGCATTTGACATGACCTTCGTTTTGTCCATGTTCATTTTAAGACCCACTCTTTCGGAGGCTCTACTGAGGTCATCGAGCATTGTACTGAGGTCCTCCATAGTCTTAGCCATGACTACGATATCGTCGGCAAACCGAAGGTGAGTTATGTACTCGCCGTTGATGTTGATGCCAGCCCCTTTCCAGTCCAGAACCTTGAAGACATCCTCCAGTGCAGCGGTGAACAGTTTCGGAGAGATAACATCTCCCTGTCTTACACCTCGCTGCAGAAGGATAGGTTTCGAGGTCTGATCCTGGAGTCGGACTGACATAGTGGCGTTTTCGTACAAACACTTCAGCACCTCGATGTACCGATAGTCGATCTGGCACCGTTGAAGAGACTGCAGCACAGCCCATGTCTCGATCGAATCAAAGGCTTTCTCGTAGTCCACGAACGCTAAGCAGAGAGGCAGGTTATATTCTTCGGTCTTCTGTATAACCTGTCGCAGCGTATGTATGTGGTCTACGGTGCTAAAGCCTTTACGGAATCCGGCTTGTTCGGGAGGCTGGAAGTCGTCAAACCTGCGCGCGAGACGGTTCGTGATGACTCTCGAAAACAGCTTGTAGACATGGCTCAGGAGTGAGATGGGCCTATAATTCTTAAGAAGGGCATTGTCGCCCTTCTTAAAGAAAAGTATCACCACGCCTCTGTTCCATGCCTGTGGTGTTTTGCCCTCGAGTATGACGGAACCAAACAGCTTCTGAAGGGCCTTAAGAACGGGTTTTCCGCCGGCCTTCAGCAACTCGGCCGTAATTCCGTCATCACCCGGCGCCTTGTTGTTTTTGAGCTGCTTCAGAGCCATCCTAATCTCGTACAGGCTGACGTCCGGGATGTCTTCGGTATAGTGCCGGGTCAATCTAGCTCTCGGGTCGTTTGCCAGATTCATAACGGGGTTACTTGTTGACGTGTATAACTGTCCATAGAACCTCTCGATCTCCCTCAACAGCTCAGGTTTGGCGAATACGATCCTGCCATCTTCGGTCTTCAGTTTCATAAGCTGGCTCTGCCCAATAGACAGATCTCTAGCAAAGACCTTGGAGCCTTTATTTCGCTCTATCGCGTCCTTAATACGGTCTGTATTAAAGCGGCGAAGATCGCTTTTCAAGGACTTGGAGATCTGTCTATTGAGTTGCCGGTAATTTTGCGCATCAAATTATATTTATACATGATAATTATGACATGTGTAAGAAGCAATTACAAAAGCTAAAATAATTTGCTTCTTGTTCATAAAATTTTATTTCTTTTCTCTCTTTTCGTACTAGTTTGATTGTTATTTGTAGCCATAGAGGTTTTTTTGTTATTGAAATTTTGATTTTATAATTGTACCTATTTAATATAGTTATGATAAACAAATAATTCTTGTCATAATTTAAAAAATGATTTTTAATGATTTACTATTAAGCGTGCCTTATGTTGATTACCTATAATAAATAAAAAAAAAAATGTGGATTGAGACGTCTTCTATTCTACTTATTTTGACCATCCACGCCGATTACGCCGATGACGCCGCCGCCGCCGACAATTTAAACGCCAGACGCCGCCGCCGGTCGAATGACCATCGGCGCACATGTCTACTATTTATTGACAGGATCTTCCTGTGCCTCTTTATAAAGAAAAGTTATATTTTTATGTTGTTGGCTTGCCTTGTGTGGTTTGGGGTTCCTTGGAGAAAAATGGTTATCATTTTATATATTTCGGGTCTGCTGTGTTTAGCATAATCAGCCTATAATGTTCCCATTGCTGGGTCATAGGCCTCCTCTCGTTGAAAGAGTGTAGGCCGTAATCCACGGAATCCACCACGCGGGCCCGGTGTGGGCTGGTAATACTGCTGTTTTTGTACGGTACTGAAATATTTTTGTTACAGCAGAATTTTTTTAATTAGATCAACCCATCATCTGCCTAGCCTTTTCCCAACTATGTTGCGGTCGGTTTCTAGTCTAACCGGATGCAGCTGAATACCAGTCTTTTACGTGGAGCGACTGCTTATCTAACCCTCCACAACCCAGTTACTAGGTAATACGATACCCGTTGGAAAGACTGGTTATCAGAGTTTTGGGCTTCTGACGACCCGTAACGACTGTAAAAGATCCACGAATAACAGCCGGGACCAAAGTACCGACCCGTAACGACTGTAAAAGATCCACGAATGACAGCCGGGACCAAAGTACTTGCTTATAAAACATACTGAACCACCATCGTCCTCCCAAATCGTCCTTACCAGGATATTTATAGCCCGTGCAATATAAACAGTCCTTGTGTCGTGTCCCGGTCGGGGCACGGACCGGGAGCGGGCCGGACGGTCGGCTTCCGGCACGGCTTATCGGTCCTGTAGCGGTCGCGTAGACGCTTCTGTGTTTCTGTAATACTAACCCTTCCCGATATCCGAGCTTCCGATATGCGCTCGTAAAAAAGAAACGGGTCGAATGGTGCTTCGTCGAACTATATTTGGAAAGAACTCTACAAGAGGGTTCGGGGTTGGTAAATAATATTTTGTTTTGTTTGGTAGCAAGAATAGATTTGCGCTCTTTGATCAATAATAGTACTATTTAAGTTAATTAAGAACATTTTCGAAAAATAGTGTTACAGCCAAATCAGATTATTTTTTTTCCACAGAAACAGAGATTTCCGGTTAACTTTCTTTAAATAAGACATTTTGAAAATGTTCTTTACTAACTTTTTAGACATTTGTATCCTGCATATGAATATGAAGTTTCATTAAAATCGGTTCATTCATTTCGAAAAACACGGGCTTGAAAGTTTGAATGAAATGCTCCTTAGAACTGCGAGATGCAATTCCAAAAAAAAAAATTGCGTTATTGGACACCGACTGTTCTTGAACGCGGTTTAGATGTGCTGATCGCGTTTAGTTTCACTGGGCGAAATTCGTTTTAAAATTTCTACGTATTTTTACCGACTTCACAAAAAGGAGGAGGTTGACTATGTTCGGATGTTTGCATGTTTTTTTTTTGTATGTTTGTTCATCGAATACTCCGCCAATTGTCGACATTGCGAGCCATATGTGGTCTCGTCTTGGCAACATTTTACATGAAAATGTTTTTGGTGGGATCAATTATTTTAATTTTAAACAACTTCAATTTCATAAACTAAACTAAATTCACGCGGGCGAAGCCGCGGCACAGAATAACTAATAGTACTAACGATCGGTAGTTTTCATTTAAACATAGTTTCGGGAGTCACTCAAAAGAAAACACACTCAAGACCTCACTCACACGTTTTTCTCCAAAACACCATACATGGATCAAAAGAAAGTGAAATTCGCAGCATTAACTCTCTTAAGAGTCAATCTTTCACAATTTCCTGTACTACACAGTAATTCCATTACGACACCCGTCCTACATAGAAACAATGAGACCTCACACTTTCGCACGTATCAAATAAAGAATGATTACATGTCGCGCCGGTGACTCAGTGCCACATTTGTTTGTAGAACACCGCGAGCATTGTATGCAAATCAATGCGATACATTAGAATTCGCGAGCGATTCGTGATAATGAGTTTTTAATAGCTGGATTGATTTTATAGGGTAGGTACAGATTGGATACGTTTCGTTTAAGAAATTTTATGGATGATACGTGATTTGATTTTGGGTGTATTAATTTTGAGATTATTGGTTTTTTATGACACCGGAATAATCGCGTAAATCTTGGCTTTAATTTTTCTTGAAAATTTTCTTTCTTTACTGAACAGATCTTTACAAGTTAATTAAATAAATGAAGCAGTCTTAAAGTTTCCGTAAAAGATGTTTTGTTAAATTACCCGTGTTTTCATTACCATTTGAAGCAAAACATTTAAAGATCTCGTTCGCTAATAAAAACCTCCTATCCGTAAGGAAAACGTTTAACCATTATACATAAAAGTAGGTATTACAATCCATAATAGCATCCTCAATTACTGACAGATGCGTGCACGTCCATTCAATCGGTTTGTTTGTAAGAAGAAAGGCCGAAACAAACTCGGAGGGAATTTTATTTCGGCTTTTCTTCTCAGAGTAGCCAAATAGGAAACGCCGACTTCATTAATTAGTTTTTTTTTAATATGTTTGATGTGTAAAAGTGTTTTTACAAAGTTTACAAACCGCCAATTTATCATTTATCATACACAGCCATTTAACCAACTTTCTTCAACACTTCAAATTATTGCCCATAAAAAGGGCCTAATCCATACTAATATTATAAATTCGAAAGTAACTCTGTCTGTCTGTTTGTATATTACCTTTTCACGCCTAAACCAAGAACGGATTTCGATAAAATTTGGCAGAGAGATAGATTGCATCCCGGGGAAGGACATAGGATAGTTTTTATCGACGTACCTCGCGGGCGAAGCCGCGGGCGGAAGCTCAAATACTACATCTAGGAGCTAGGACCAACGAGTTCGTTCATTACCATTTACAAACAATCATGGTTTCGATAATGCAATATCGAGTCGTGTCTCGTGGCCGTCGTCTGTTTAAGAAAGCTAATAATGAGGTTTTAGTCGAACGACGTCGGGCCTCGGGAATGAATACTGACAGCGGTATTATAGCCTGCCTGGTATTCTTCACGGTTTTTTGGGTTCCGTGCCGAAAGCGTGCCAAACGGGACTATCACTAGGCCTCCGCTGTCCGTCTATAGTATAGAGGTTTTTTGGGTTCCGTGCTGAAAGCGTGCCAAACGGGACTATCACTAGGCCTCCGCTGTCCGTCCATGGTATAGAGGATTTTTGGGTTCCGTGAAGAAAGCGTGCCAAACGGGACTATCACTAGGCCTCCGCTGTCTGTCTATACGTTCGTCCGTCCCTCTGTCTGTCTGTCAGCGAGCTGTATCTCATGAACCGTAATAGATAGACAGTTGAAATCACAGAGTGTGTATTTCTTTTGCCGCTCTGACATTAAATAATAAAAAGAAATATAGTCAAAAAAATAGAGAGAGTCTCCTTCCATTAAATGTATTTTTAGGCGGTTTTTGATGCGGAACACGGAACCCTTCGTGTGCGAGTCCGACTAGCAATTGGCTGGTTTTCTCGCTTGATCTGAAGCTCTGTCACTAAGGAACAAGCTTTGGGATCGCTAAAACAGTTTTGTTATTAGGTAGGTTCACCTTTTCGAAATTATTTAGGGTTGGCCTAGACTATATTATAGTTGGCTTTAGCGTTTTTGGTTACATAGGTCATATAGACCCAGCAATGGAGAAATGTGACAATGGATTGGAAAATCTATTCATCATCATCTGCCTAGCCTTTTCCCAACTATGTTGGGATCGGCTTCCAGTGTAACCGGATGCAGCGGAATACCAGTATTTTACATGGAGCGACTGCGTATCTGACTTCCACAACCCAATTACTGGTTAATACGATACCTTGATAAGACTGGTGGTCACTTTCGGGCTTCTGACTATCCATAACGACTGTCAAAGATCCACGAATGACAGCCGGGACTTTCCGAGGGTGCTTTCCGAGGGGTGCTTTCCGAGGCACGGAGGGGTCACGGTATGTAAAGATGATCACCCATCCACAGACCAACCGTGGCAAGCGTAGCTTAACCTGATTGATCGACCTGTGCGGCTGTTATTATATTAGAAAATATATTATGGATGACAAACTTGACCACTGGCTTATTAGTTTTCTAATGCACGAAGCGTTTTCCAAAATATTTATTCCAAAGAAAAGTCTGTCATTACTGTTGTTTGTTTACCTGATGATAACAAATGGAGAAGGAAGAAAACATTCATGAATGCTTTAGAAAAGTTGAGTTTGTTAAGTAATCTGTTTCATTGATTTGGGAGTATGGGGAAGGGTGCAAATAAGTGTGGAAGGCTCCGAAGGTGCTTACAGCAAATTGTTTGCAATTCTTCAATGTTAAATGACCCGGATACTACTCAAATGGATATTATTTATTTATTTATCCATTTATTTCAGGCATCAAGGCCCATATAAAACACATAAGTACAATACAATATTAATAACAAAAAAAATTCAAAAAT
Source organism: Oligia fasciuncula (assembly GCA_963082905.1). Taxonomy (NCBI): domain Eukaryota; kingdom Metazoa; phylum Arthropoda; class Insecta; order Lepidoptera; family Noctuidae; genus Oligia; species Oligia fasciuncula. The sequence continues at coordinate 16,041,366 of OY720396.1, read as the reverse complement.
AATTATATTAATTAATTAATAATTATATTATTAAATTTTTTTGTTATTATTATATTATATTATTAATTATTATTAATTAATTAATATTATTTATTATATTAAAATTATGTGCGACTCTCTTAACGACTCTCTTCGAGGTTCTTAAACCTTCGAATAAACTTAACTCCTAAATAATGTTAGTTTAATAGTTACTCAATCAACAGTAAGGATGTCGTTAAAATAAAACTTATTGAAAATCTCATTGGTAATCAGTAATCAGCCTATGGACATTCTGCTAACTGGACATTCTGCGAACTGGACATTCTGCGAACTGGACATTCTGCGAATTGGACATTTTACGACCGCTGGACATTTTGCAAATTGGACATTCTGCGCCTAAACGCTATAATGACACAGACCTCCTCTCAGTGATGAGAGTGAGTGGGCCGTAATACACCACGCGTGACGTGAGCCCGGTGCGGGTTGGTAGATGTGACATGTCTTCGAATTTTTGGTTTTAGGACATGCCGGTTTCGTCACGATGGTTTCCTTCACCATTTTGAGAGCAGTGGTGATGAAATAATTTACACAAACACACCCCCGACCGACTATAGGTACTACTCGTAAGACGCAGCCGTTACCACTGGGTTACCACTGCTCTAATCATGGTAATTAGGTAGCTGTTACAAATAATGACCATAGATTATCTCTTGCCTTATTTTAACTTCTTCTTTTCGTTTTAAGTTTTTAGTATTTTTAACAAAAAGGAGGAGGTTATTGTTCGACTATAAGTATGTTTTTTTTATGAATATTCTTATTTACAAATCTACTGTGATCTATTTAAATTATTTGTTTCCTGTTTCGCTTTACCTTCAGAAAAAGAAGGATTACTTTCTTAGCTTATATTTTTATGTTTGTTTAAAAGTAATCTTGTTGCATTATAATTTGATATCTATTGTTAAGTTTCATATAGGTACAAGTACTAAAGAAAAACCTGAATCAGAAAAGGAAAACAAACAAGTAAGGATCGTAAAAGATCTAGAAAGAACCGATTCGATCGAAGAAGAGATCCATTGCTTCATATGTAAGAAATATTTGTCTGCTGAACAACGTAAATAACGCAATGAATGTTGCCATTGCTACTGTTAGTGTTTACGCAATTTCCCAGCTGTATAAGAAAAGGAGTTTCCCTGCATGATCGAATCAGAATTGAAGAGAATCAAGGTAACCGACATAGCCCGAAGAATTGCCAAACTTAAGTGACAGTGGGCAGGGCACATTGCTCGCAGAACAGATGGCCGATGGGGCCGAAAGGTTCTGGAGTGGCGACCGCATACCGGAGAAGGCCTTCCACAAGGTCGACCGACGACCTTGTGAAGGCCACAGAACCCCGTTGGATGCGAGAAGCAAAAAACCGGTCGAAGTGGAGGTGCTTGAGGGAGGCCTATGTCCAGCATTGGACGTCAGCTGAAATGATGATGGTGATAAGAAAAGAAACAATAAGGCATAAAGAATAGTAAAAGATCTAGAAAGAATAAAACACCCGCATAATAAAAACCGGTAATCCGCAAAAGATTTAAGAATAGTGTCGAATATCCATAAAGTAGCATTTTCTGGATAATAACAAGAGCGGGTCAATTTGTCATTATATTCCTGTAGACATCGGCATATAGGCCACAGAACGAGCTTAGCAGGGATGTAAAAATGATTTAACGTCTATCTGCCTCATACAGTCACACGAGAAGAAAAGACATTATTTTGCAATCTCACCCCTGATCGGTAAAAGATGGCCAGATCGAAATCGATCGTTGATTTTTAGGGTTCCGTACCCAAAGAGTAAAAACGGGACCCTATTGCTAAGACTCCACTGTCCGTCTGTCACCAGGCTGTATCTCATGAACCGTGATAGCTAGACAGTTGACATTTTCACTGATGATGTATTTCTGTTGCTGCTATAACAACAAATAATAAAAATAAAGTTAAAATTTAAAGGGTATACAATACCCCTTTAAATTTTAAATTTATTTTATTTTTATAAAGAAACGTTTTTTTCCGGCGGTTTATGCCTTGTGGTACGGAACCATTCGTGTGCGAGTCCGACTCGCACTTGGCTAGTTTTTTAACGTAATGTCATCGAAGATATATAATGGTTTGCTGGAAGGCTTTTAGATGATACTACCTTCATTTAAAATGAGAGCAGCTGGTGGCTGTGTAATAACAGCTGCACGGGTCGATGCTACACATGGAACATACATACATACATATTATGCCGGTTAAAATCATAACCCTCCGTAGTCGGGTAAAAAGAAGGAGGTTTAGTCTTAGCTATCAAAACTTCATATGTACTTATTATATGCTTAAGAACAACCAGAGCGGAACAACAATGTTTAAGTACTCTTAATAATGATGAACAGTACTATTAAAACTTCAGCAGGAGCTAACCTGATGCATTTGAAGTTTCCCGCATCCAAACTTTTGCTTCACTCGCAGGGAACGTAAATAGCCAAAGTAGAAAACTATTCCGTAATGCGGAGAGAATTGTGAAGTTTCTCTATCATTTTTATTCTAACAAATACCAATTATAAAGTAATCTTCAGTCTATTTACAAAGGCTATGTTAAAACAAGCCTATGTTATATTTATTAAAAACTAGGTTCTGCCCGCGACTTCGTTCGCGTGGAAGTCGTAAGATACCACAATATACAGGGTGTCCCAAAAGGTTACGTAGCTAGGAATGGGGGTGATAGGGGTGGCCACAAGGGTCACCAGAAAAAAAAATAGTTTTAAAAAAAATGCCATTTTTTTTTTAAATACCCAGAGGGGATTTATTTTTTTATTTTCCTGGTGACCCTTGTGACCACCCCTATCACCCCCGTTCCCAGCTACGTAACCTTTTGGGACACCCTGTATACTAAAATAACAGCCACATTTTATAAAAAATCTGTTTATAGTTTTGTTTTCAGCAGCCAAATTGTACAGCGATTCAGGACTGGTGATGCCGACAGCTACATATTTAAGAATATTTTGATTAAGAAAAGTGACCATGGAGTTTCTTGCCCGTTCTTCTCCATATGAACCTCCTATAGAGAAATATGATTACAATATATTCTTAAATAGCTGTCGATCTCATTACGAGCTGCTTCTCACACGGACAATTACTGTCCGTCGCTTGCTCCCTACACTTTGGAATGGGCTATAAGCTTCATCTTTCTGACTGAGCGACTTCTTAACAAACAGCTCTTTAAATAAAGATTAAAAAAAAAAGACTTCTTAACAATGCAAAAGTGCCTGTAATTAGTTTAAATGAAAGAAATGCTTTGAACTTGATTTAAAGGCCCTATAAAATTACTAACCTTTTTTCTAAATGACCAATAAAGTAAAACCTAAATTAGATCTTAAGTAATTTATGTCTAGAAAATGTCCATTTTTCTACTAAACCGCTGTACGTATCACAAAACTTTTAGCTCGATGCCTGTCACAAATTTATGTGACGCCCGTTGATATGCAAAAAGTCGTTTAAGTGCTGAGAAATAAATTCTTGTACCGAGGTATTTTTTCTAAAAAGCTTTGAGCGGGTCTTGAAACAAAATGCTGAAAGCTTCAGTATAACGTTGCTAAAGAATCCGATCCGATTAGGGTTGGCTTGTGCTTATCGTGTCTAAGATGATTCTTGTTATGAGAATGTCTTTTATTCGTTATAAGAACTTAATAAAAGATATATACAGATAGATAGATAGATAAAACGTTTATTCAGTTTAACAAAAGACACACAATACAGGTAGGTATTAAAAAACATCACACAATTATACAGGTATTAAAAAATATCAGAAAGGTGAAAAAAAAAAATAACAATGATTAAAAAAAGATAAATTGACTCATAGACACCTAGCTCATATACATCTTTATCGGCCGATCACTACGGTATTTATGTTCTGTGATCACTACTGGGCGGGCGGTGTGTGTCTCATGGTTGCACCAAATGGGAGTCCAGCTCTATGCTAGGTACAATACCTGACGCTGGTATTGAAAGAAAAGCTTGGTTTGTACAGAAAGAATTGAATACGATTATATCTAGGATATGTGTAAAAATAGAAACGATCTATGGACTGTCTGAAAGATTATATGTCTAGAAAGGGTATCTACCGAGTATTGGTCACTGGTCCCCAAACCAGGCAGCGAGGTGCCTGCGCCTGTATCTTGGGAGCCGGAGTTGCGTTAGTATTAAATAATATAATATATTATAATAATATAATATTATATAATAATATAATATTATATAATAATAATATTATTATAATACTTAACAATGTCGATGGCTTTATCAGTAAGAGAAGACCTAAGTAACGATGGATGGACTGTGTGAATCACACTAATATTATAAAGGCGAAAGATTGTGAGTGTGTGTGAGTGTTTATAAATGTTTGTTACTTCTTCATGCTCAAACGGCTGGACCAATTTCGATAAAATTTTGTATGGAGGTAGCTGACACCCTGGATTAACATATAGGCTACTTTTTATCCTGATATTCCCACGGGATCGACACATATGCGGGAGAAACCGCGCGACGCAGCTAGTATGCATATATGGTTAGAAAGGGGCCGAGATGACGACTAATAGAGAAGTATGGAAGAAAAAAACATACTGCACCGAACCCAAATAAATTGGGCAGGAGATGAATGATGCGCAAAAATAATCTACACTAAAAGAAATGTCAATTATGGTTAAGATTCACACAATGAAAAAAGTAAACTAACAAAAGGAATACAAAACTAAGCGAACTTAGAAAGGAACAAATAAAGAAAAGCAAATAATAACAACAATATATAAATTCGCCCGAGAAACAGAAAAGGGCGTAAAATTTTATATTCTCTATATACTCGTACTAGCTTCTGCCCGCGACTTCGTCCGCGTGAAATTTCTTGTACCCCCACCCCGTCGCGTCGCAACACTTCGTATTCGCTTACCGTTCACTCTGAGTTTTTTTCTTTTTGCTCGGCTCCTAAGAGTCATAGCGTGATGTTAAATAGCCTATAGCCTTCCTCAAGAATTGGGCTATCAAATGCAAAAAGATTTTTTTCAAATCTGACCGGTAGTTCCAGAGATTATCGCGTTCAAACAAACAAACTCTTCAGCTTTATTATTAGTATAGATAAAAAACTCTATGGCCCATAAAACTCTTAACATCTTACACACGTGATAACTTTTAAACGAAATATCCGATTGAGATGAAACAAAAAGTATTTTACTTCTTCATAAATACTCTTGATAACATAATGCTTAATAAAGATTAATATTACGATACATATTTAACGTAGTTTTTTTTTTCTTCAGACGATTTAATAATTATTTTGAACACAAAATCGGTTATTGTGATTAAACCATGATAGCTAGATATATGTTCTCGCGGACTTTTTTGTAGGTCTTAATGGGCTCTACAAACCCGTAGTACATCATTTTGTTCTCTTGTCAATAGTTTTTGCAGCGCACGCAAAAATAGGTTTTCGATTTTACACCTTGTGTTACAAAATAGCAATTTTATTACGGATCCCTAATTTTGATTAAAAAAAAATATAGCCTATAGCCTTCCTCGATAAATGGACTACTCAACACTAAAAGAATCATTCAAATCGGACCAGTAGTTCCAGAGATTAGCGCGTTCAAACAAACAAACAAACTCTGCAGCTTTATAATATTAGTATAGATTATAATATTAGTATAGATTTGTGGTATCTTTCATAGAATAGTAAAGGAAACTAGTTGTGAAGGTTCCGTACCCAATTTGAAATCACTTGAACGTGTAAGTGAATTACCTTACGGAGTACCACAGAGAGTTGCGCAGGCGGCAGGACTAATGCATGTGATCAAAGTGTCGTTATTTTTAAATCACCAGTCATCAGTAAGACGGAATAAATATAGTATTACCGTCTTTCGTGACCAAATCGACGATGTATTATTATAAAGTTTCCTTTCTTTAAAATTATATTTTTGTTTGTCTTGATATTTGTGCAAGATTTTGTAATAAACAGACCTGCAGATTTCTCATAAAACACAGCATATAAATCTCGCCATATTTTATTTCTCCTGCAATATGCAAGTCAGAGTCAGACCGCAATATTCTGAATGCAGGAAACCTGACTCCGCAAATACTAGCTTATGCAATATGCAATAAGTCTTACGGGAAGGAGGAAAATGAAACGTAAGCATTGTAAAGTCATATTGGGTACCTATACCATCATCATCTGCCTAGCCTTTTCCTATGTTGGGGTCGGCTTCCAGTCTAACCTGATTTAGATGCATATCAGTGTTTTACATGGAGCGACTGCCTGAACTTGACAACCCAGTTAACACGTTACCCCTTGATAAGATTGGTTATCAGACTTTCGGGCTTCTGACGACCCGTAACGACTGTCAAAGATTAACGAATGCCAGCCGGGATCAACGGGTTTACGTGTTTTCCGAGGAACGGAACAGTCTCGTTATGTAATGGAAGGAAATAAAACGTAGACATTAAAATCTAAAATCATATTGGGTATACTAACGGACCCCTAAATGTACTGTACATTTAGCTACACATTTCGCCAATAATTTTTATTTCATGAACAATTTGTGAGTGATACGTGTTACGTAACATTTATGGTTGTTTTGTTATATTTTGTGCTTGAACAGTTTTATTAATTGATCACTGTACCTATTTGACCAGTTTGGAGGTTTTTTGTTGTGTCGTTAGTTGTATGGTCACGTATTGTTATGGAATTATGTTATAACCTGCCTCTTTGGTTCAGTGGTCGCAAGCGCGACTGCTGAGTTTTGCTGGGTTCTGGGTTCGATTCCTGGGTTAGACAAAATGTTATAGGATTTTTCCATCTGGAATTTCTCAGTCCGGAGTCTGGATTAGTGCCCGGTGGATGGCAATAGGCTCGCCCCCTATTACGTGGGACTTAATTATAACTGGCGAAATGTATGTGTGCTGTAGGTGCACCTCTACCTAACCCTGTAGGGTATACATGCGTGATGTTTATGTTACCTACCTTGGTTGTACCGCTATAAGCTAAACTGGAAAGCCTTCTACATTTTATTTATTATATCATTTACTCATCATCTGCCTAGCCTTTTCCCAACTATGTTGGGGTCGGTTTCCAGTCTAACCGGATGCAGCTGAATACTAGTATTTTACATGGAGCGACTGCCTATCTGACCTCCACAACCCAGTTACTGGGTAATACGATACCCCTTGGTAAGACTGGTTGTCAGATTTTCGGGCTTCTGACGACCCGTAACGATTGTCAAAGATTCACGAATGACAGCTGGGACCAACGGCTTAACGTGCTTTCCAAGGCACGGAAGGTCTTGGTATGAAAAGATGGTCACCCATCCACGGACCAACCACAGCAAGCGTAGCATAACTTGATCGATCGATCCATGCGGCTGATATTACTAACCCACAATGTGTATTACAATACAATTAAACTTTGTTAGCTTATAGGTAGTTGTTAATTTTTGTTGGAGATCTTAAATCAATAAATAAATCATATAAGTTTAATTTAAAACAGCTAAGTAACCATAAAATATGCTCTCACTTCGTTCTAATTATTCAAAAACGACGAAACTTAAAACCGTCTCGAAATAAAGTGGTTACAAGTTGCTGCAGTGTGTAAAATAACTTCTTTTATACGCAAATTCACGTGAAATATGGCAGCCATAATGAATTCCTTTTTGAAAAATGCTGTCTTATAACCTAAAAGAGATATTCAGAATGAAAATTCTTGAGATTTATGTTGGTGAATTAAAGTAATAAAGTAATCTCGGAAACGCAACAGCTGCCTTTGTGTCATCTATCTATGTTCGTCGCTTCTTGTCTATCTATGTGACCGCTTTATCTATATCTTCTACTAATAATAAAGCTAAAGAGTCTGTTTGTTTGAACGCGCTAATCTCTGAAACTGGTGGTCTGATTTGAAAAATTATTTTTGCGTTTGATAGCCCAATTATCGAGGAAAGCTATACGCTATATTTAACATCACGCTATGGCCCTAAGGAACCGGACCTTCGTCCTCAGGCAGAAGCTAGTGCATTGATTGCATAAAACAAAGTCGGTTTTCGTGTCCGTCTGTGTGACCGCTTATATCTACTAAACTGCACAACGGATTTTAATGTGGTTTTTACCATCAATTAGAGCATTTATTTCAGAACGTTTATGTGTAAATCCAATATGATGATCTCTATGTATTGTCAAGGCGTAAAAACTGCGCGAAGCAGCGGCGGGTCGCTACTAGTTTAAGTATAATCTATATAAATAAAAAGAAAAGTCCTGACTGACTGATTGACTGACTCATCAACGCCCAGCCCAAACCCTTGGACCTAGAAAGCTGAAATTTTGCACAGAGGTTCCCTTTATAATGTAGACAAGGAATAAGGAAGGATTTTTCGAAATTCAACCCCTAAGAGGGTGAATGCGGGGAGGATGAAATTTCACGCGGACGAAGTCGCGGGCAAAAGCTAGTAAATAATAATGAGAAAGGTTTACTAAGAAATTGATTTTCTATGATGGCATAATACAGTTTAATGTATAACCAGATTACTACCAATTCACTGGAATCTTACAAATCTTTATGGAAATTGACAAACGTTATGGCGGCCATAGATGCTCTCTCATTTCGCTCTCTTGCGTACCCTTTGGATATTTCCTATAAGTTATTTTATGGGAAAGGTTTTTGTATCAATTGAATAAGCAATTTTATGGGATTGCGAAAACTGCATGAAGAAATGTTTTTCTTTGTTATTCTCATTGAGAAATCTCTATTTTATTTCAACTATTTTAAGTTCCTGCAATGGAATTATTAAAGAAGAAACGAGGTATTCTGAGTTTGTACGTAAGGGGTAATAATCCTCGAAACTACTGATCCCATTCCGAAAAATTTTTCACGTAAGAGAACCTACAGTATTGCAAAGTATCATAGCATAATGTTAAAACAAGAAATTTAACGCCGCCGTCGAAGTCGCGGGCATAAGCTAATTATTTCTGAAATGGGTAAATTCTACGTTTCATGATAATAACTTATCTAAAAGGTGTTTTAAGCTTTTTTTTAAGAACTTTAATTTTGGTTTTAGTACCCTTTTCTGTTTTTGAATTGTTAGTGTTTCTGTCAGATATGTAGGTACATCATGCAATTCGAAAAAATAGTCCCATATTGTGTTCCTTGAGATCGGAGACGCGCCTACGCCGCCATTCAAACCGTTTTATATTTTATGTGCCCCCTTAACCTACTTCATGCAGCGACAATATAAATATTTTAATAACTTTTACATTGTACAGTGTCACATGTGGGTTCAATACATTGTCGGGACAATGCAGCCGTTGTTTTATTCATACATTTTTGTGTTTTGACTGCCAAGGAGGCCGGAGGCCGGTTTACGTGCACTTGTTCACAGTTATTTTACTTACTTCTAATTTTGAATCACAGTGACCTTTGTTCTCTTCACCATAAGGTTTAAATGGTGTCAGAGGTAAAATAATTTTGAATGGACAACATCTATGTATAGATAGACTTAGATACCGCAAATATCACGATCTATATAAAAACCAAGCGTGCCATTTTCTATGCTGTAAAAGCACTATTTCATCATAATCATCATAATCAGCCTATAATGTTCCCACTGCTGGGACACAGGCCTCCTCTCTGTGAGAGGGAGTGGGCCATAATCCACCACGCGAGCCCAGTGCGGGTTGATGGATGTCACATGTCTTTGAATTTTTGGTTCTAAGACATGCCGCCACACTAAGCACTAATTAGTGACGGGATAATAAAATCGATTCAAAGACGCCGCGTGCGGCTCCAGTCTTGCCCCACCCCCGGGGCCCAGCGCCAGCGGTCACGCTCACCCAGCCAGCAGTACACCGGACTGAGCGCGAAAGTCGTAAGCTGGTGCGATTTTTGGCACGCGAAGTAGTTGCTTTTCCGTTATCTAGGTGTATCTATATTCTGTGGAATGGACTGTAGGCTTGAATGAATACGCACGAGTGAAAAATGGGTTGTAAGCTCTTGATAAGATATAGAAATAGATCTGGAAGATTAAAATAGCCTTATAAACAAACAACGGATCCACACGTGTATTCCAAAGGTTAAACTTTGGAATAATGAGGGCAAACTACGTTTATTTTAAAATAGTTGAGTTTACATTCATGTAACGTTCAGCATTATACGGGCATTTTATAAGTAGATTAGTATGGTAGGTACAGGTAGGTACTTACAATGGTCCTTCCATTGTTAAAATCCAAGATTAGAGTTGTAAAGCTTAGTCAAAGCGTAGTGACACACACCTGCTGAAAATTTGCATAAGCATAATCCGCCTATAATGTTCCCACTGCTGGGACACAGGCCTCCTCTCGGTGAGAGGAAGTGGGCCGTAATCCACCACGTGAGCCCAATGCGGCTTAGTAGATGTCACATGTCTTTGAATTTTTAGTACTAGGACATGCCTGTTTCCTCTCGATGTTTTCCTTCACCGTTTTGAGAGCAGTGGTGAAGAAAAAATTTACACAAAGTAAAGCGCCTGTCAGGGTTCGAACCTAGGACCCGCAACTCGTAAGTCACGGTCGTCACCACTGGGCCACCACTGCTTACTGCACTGATGAAAATTACGCGACGAAAATTTCTTGTGCTTTTAGTGTCTAACTAAACACACTATGCCGAACGTACGCGACCGAAGTTCGGCATGATTACGCCTGCACAACGTAATTTCGGCATAATGTGTTAGACACTTATTTTTCATAATTATTACGCGACCTAATTTCCGTAGAAAATAGGAACCCGTCAAACAGAGGTCATGAACTTGAATACTAAATCCTAATTGTGATTACCTCTTGTATCTCGCACTACAATGTTTTATTATCACCCAGATCCTTTGCTACGCGTCATTTTTGACAATTATATCAGTGTGGCGAAAGTGTTTGTTTGTTTTTAGGGTTCCGTACCCAAAGGGTAAAAACGGGACCCTATTACTAAGACTTCGCTGTCTGTCCGTCGGTCTGTCAGTCTGTCACCAGGCTGTATCTCAAGAACCGCGATAGCTAAACAGTTGACATTTTCACAAATTATGTATTTCTGTTGCCGCTATAACAGCAAATACTAAAAACAAAATAAAATCTATATCTCTGGGGGGGCTCCCATACTACAAACGCGATTTTTTTTGCCCTTTTTTGCTCGATATTAATGGCAACAGGTAGGCACTTGAAATATTCACAAAATACTCAATTGTATTTTTACTTTAATAATAAATACTAAAAACAAAATAAAATAAATATTTAATTTAATCCCATACAACAAACGTGTTTTTTTCGGTGTATTTGCCTTGTGGTACGGAACCCTTCGTGTGGGAGTCCGACTCGCACTTGGCCAGTTTTTTTTTTTGAACACGCTAATCTCTGGAAAACTTCTAAACATTATTTTTGAGTTTGATAGCCCAATTCTTGAGGAGAGTGTTAGGCTCATTTAACATAACGCTACGACCCTTAGGAGCAGAGCCATAAGAAAAAAAAGTCAGAAAGAACGCTAAGGGAAAACGAGTGTAAAGCGCGGGCGGGCGGGGTCGAAATTTCACGCGGACGAAGTCGCGGACAGATGCTAGTATTTCATAATAATGGCGGCAGGAAGCGTCGTATGGCTTCGTAAACATTAAGTTGATTCTTAATGATTATTATGATACTGGAGACCTTAATGACGAGATGGTGTGTGTAACAGCTGCCGTAATGTGGAACGTAAATCCAAATCTTAGGCCTGGCGCACATTGGCGGCACGGCATGCCGGGGATCCTTCGGCATCCCTACATGTAAGCGCACACTGGCAGTAACGGTAACTGCCGTGGCATCCTTAAGTATGCCGCGTGCATATGAGTAAGTCACACGCCTGTCAAAGATCTACGAATGACAGCTAAGACCAACGGCATAATGTGCTTTCCGAGGCACGGGGAGGGGTCACGATATGTAAAGATGGTCACCCATCGACGGACCAACCGCGGCAAGCGTAGCTTAACCTCCGCTTAAGCCGTCCGGCTGTGATATATATCACGAGTCCCTCTCAACCACAACACGACATGTTGATTTAAAATGACACTAGTTACCAAACAAAAGCATGAAACGAAATGAATGAACCAAAGCATGTTAAGCCGTTGGTCCCGGCTGTCATTCGTGGATCTTTAACAGTCGTTACGGGTAGTCAGAAACCCGAAAGTCTGACAACCTGTCTTACCAAGGGGTATCGTATTACCCAGTAACTGGGTTGTGGAGGTCAGATAGGCAGTCGTTCCATGTAAAATACTGGTATTCAGATGCAGCCGGCTCCAACATAGTTGGGAAAAGGCTAGGCAGATGATGATGACTAGTTACCAACGCTAGTTATTTGGCTAGCAAAACTGTCACAACTGCGAACTAGCTGAAATCGTTATCAACTATGATTTATAATTTAATGCAGATTGGTTTACAGCGATATCGTCTACACGGACTATTATTCAGAGCTCGGAACTACGAGCCAGTTTAATTAATATATTATGCAGTTGGTACGCCTATTTTGGTATTGAATTTTAGGAATACAAAGCAGACAGAATGCTTTATTTGGTTGAATAGATAAAGATACTATAGAATAAGAACTTGTCAACATTACTAGAAGAAGTAAAGTGAAGCAGGTTTTTGTCTTTTTCAATCCACACGCACATATTAAACTTAGATACTTGTATTAATGTATTTCATAATCGCCGTACATGGCAACAGATTTGAGAGTCAGAGACGCGGCCTACCCAAATGTCCTTTCTTTGGTATTGTTCGTCGAATCATTAAGCTCCTCAAGTTCTGAGTTGAGCTGCACGATTTTTGACAAACGCGTGCACTTATTGGACAGGTCCGCTCAATCTGTGTGGTTCTTTCCTCAAAAGACCATTTCAGACACCAATCTACATGGTCTTCACACGATCTGACCAAGATTTTGTCTGGACTTTAAAAGAGACTGTGACCTCTGAGTTTGGTTCAGCCTTTCTTCTCAGAATAGTCCGATGGGAAACGCCGACCTCATATAGTTTAAAAAAATATGATTGACGTGTAAAAGTGTTTGTACAAACCTACTTACAGAAAATAAATCATTTATCATGTCAGTCATCTTCGTCAACATGCTTATGGAAGCAAAACGATGATCTCTTCTTTGCTGGAAAGTACAACTCCAACAACAGTATAGGCCAAGCGGGAAGTCACCGATGAGGTGGACCGATCAAATTAAATCCGTGGTTGGAAGCCCTGTTACTGAGTTCGCCAGATCTTCATCTAACAGAACCGGATGGGGAGAGATCTTGAGGTGATCTACGATTACACCAGCGATTGGAAACAATTCATCGACCACGGCCGCTTCATCAAAAGCGAAGCGACAAAGAAGAACAAAAATGTCACAGCTAAAAACAACTTTGTTTTACCATGCATTACTGTCCCAAAAGAGTCATAACCTGGTTATAACCTAATCGTAGTAGTACGTGTGGTGACACACGGAAATTCACAAAGTGGTAACGGACGCAACAGTTGCATCGCAAACGTCGGAAGCAATCGATTTGCGGCACACTGGGAATGCTGTGGACATTCGAACGTTTGAACAGAACTGGACCCACATATGAGACAGGGGGGACCCACATACGAGATGAAATAGCCCGTATGGCTGCAGACAGAAATTCCGTCCATTACGGACCAATTTTGCCGAATGCAAAGCGATTAGGCAAGGACTACATACGATATTGTCGTTCGATTAGGTGCATCAGTTGAGCCTTTAGCTCGTGGTTTTCTGTAATCTTCTTGATGTGCATATGATGAGCATATTAAAATTTGTCGAAATACTAGAAATGTATGTCGTTTAGTTATGTATATTGTGTTGTTTATAGGAAGTTAATGAGGTTTTGAAAAATCCTAATTTTGTGCGCTTTCTCGTCAGTATTTAAGCATAAGGCAGAGGGCCCAAATACAGCCTATCACTTTTTATCATAACCCAACCCTTCTTTGTAGCTCTTTTTATGAACATTCGTCTCATCAGTCATCATAATTCTCTTAACTCTATCCCAATTTACTTGTGGTCGACGCAACATGTTTTCTTCTACTTCAAAATTATGTCGATAGTAACCCCTGTTTTTCCTTATTAATATGATGAAAATCAGCGCATTTATTTATTTAAAGTCCCAGCTCCAATATTTGGTAATGCCATCTCATTAGCAAGTCGATTGACGTCAACGGTACTATTATCCGATCAGGATATTTGCTATGTTAATTAGACTCGTATCGGATCTACTGATGCCCGGATAGAATACCAATGGATTAACCAACATAGAGCTTCAACGAAAAGTTGGAAAATCTGTCCTAAACGTGTACTGTACTACTGTACTGCCTTGCCTTACATACAACAGACAGAGGGCCTAGCTGCACGCACCCTTAATCATATACTGACATAACTCAAAAAAGACGTTTTTCGAGAAATCGCAAAAAACTATTTAGCAACTTTGCGTGTGAAAGAGACAGACGTTTGCATGTGAAAGAGACAGACATAGGTATAACTCCGCCTAGAAACAAGATATCAAAAAAAAACCAAGATAGGCCGAAAGAGGGCGTTAAAATAAACTTATTGGTATACTTAACTCAACTTTGACCGAAACACTAATCGGTCAGTATATGATTAAGCGTGCGAATGACAATCGCTATCAAACTGTTTTGAACTTCAAAAATTCTACAACCACTTTCAACAGGGTTGACCTAAAATGTGGAATAGATATTTCACCAGCCACTAACTGTAACTGCACGGATTGAATAAACTCGTCTTTTCTACTTCCATAGCACGTCGCTTCGTTACATTGATTTGAAAACTCATTAATTGCTCATATCTAAAAAAAAATAGACATGCATCAACATTTAAATATACAGAACTTGGAGCATATTGGGGTTTTTATTTAACGAGCTGTATTTAGTACATCGAGCGAACCTACGGGCCAGCATGCGGTAGCAGCGGGCAGCATTATATAATGTTTGTTTTCTTCAAAGGAACTATCTAGTCTCAGTAGTTCCTTTAGCTTTTGCAAAGGAACTACTGATCCAAAAATTCTCAGTAGTTCCTTCAAAGGAACTGCTAAAGGAACTAGTGAGCACAAAGGAGCTTTTCGATAGCTTACGTCAAAGCAATTAATTTTTATTTTTTTCGTCATTGTAATCACTGATAGAATGTCAATGGGTATAGTGCAACTAACCAGAATTAGAACTTCCACTTTTTTTCCTCTACTATTCGATGCAAAAAGAAATGGATGTAAGAAATGAAATGAATATGTTTATTCCTGTAAGTCTTTACAGACACTTTTACTCGCCAATTTTATGGTCTGTATTTCTAAACTAGATGGCGCAAGAAAGCGCTAGACTGGAATACAAGTGACACCTGATATCCAGAATAAGGTATTGCATTGAAAAACTTTTAGAATGTCGGAATGTCGAACAGCCGCTACTCAAAAACTTGGATAGGTAAGTGCACTGTAACACGCCATCTTGCCTCACACAACAAAAAAATCGAATTGTATCAAGAACTGTCAATCTCAATCTGTTTTTTTACCGACCGCCGCCGATGCTATTATTATATGCAAAAGGTACAACAAAACTTGTTAACGTTACATCAAGTAAAAACTGTCGTACCGTTTCCTTTCCTTCCAGCCCACGTTCAACTATGAAAGTAGAATGAAAGCACAGCATACTTAAGTGTACCAAGTTTTTCGAAACAGCCCACTATTGAGTGGGCTGTTTCGACTTAAGCTTAATTTGACTTAAGAGTAAACTAGTCACGAGCTCGAACTCACTGGTCATGGCCAAAAAGCAAGCTATCTCCCCTGGCTTCGTGTCCGACAGAGCGCTAGTATGAGTCATGAGCAGTTAGACGCTAGTCTACACGAACAACGACGTCTAGTTCTCACGCGCAGAAACACCGTTCCGAACTGATAGGCGCGTAAAAAAAATCGAAAAGTGCTTCGGAAAATCGAGTTTTATGAAAAAACTACTGCAAAAATCAATTACAAATGAAGTTTATTGAACTCTTCGATAACGGAGCTTTCTTAGTACAGACTTGGTTTTGAAGATTTTACAGGTCTTTTATTAGGTACTTATTTACACCCAAATTTACGTTAAAATAGCAAGAAAAACGAATCTTTGTTGGCTCATAACTTTTTAATGGCTTTTTATTTTACTATTCTGTTTCCGTACAGACAACATTAATAATAAGACAAAACAATATCATGTTTAGTTTCGATGCACAATGTCAAACAGTGGAGTAATACTCTCCCGAAATTTGTATGGAAAAAATATCGACTAGTGGCACCTTAAATACATCTCTCTCATAAATTTTGATGGGCGAGTCCGGACGAATAATTAGTTGGTGTTGTGTTAAGCTGCCTTTACTTTTGGGATGCTGAAAGTGCATTAAACTTACCTATTTAAATGCTGTGATGAATTCACCGCCTGCCAGTGTGCCAATCAATAGTATGGTACAGTGCTACAACATCTGTTGGCGCTTGTATGACGTTCAGAGGGGCTTTTGGTGACCTATTGTGAAATGTTGGTATTGAAAAACAAAATGGCGGCGTTGGTTCCGAATTTGGCCACGCGCCTTAAGATCCTTGTACAGCGCCGCATATTATGTATATCTCTGACTGTCAATAAAATCATTACAATGATGATAATGAGGCTTATTTCCAGCTTAATAATGACGAGTTTATTATTATTGAACTCTATTTTCATACTATTTCAACCTGACCTGTCACTCTAACATCGCTATATTGCCGTAGACAACAAAGTATTATCGAAATCAGTGCTTTTTCACGGATCTTGCTAAACAAAACGAAAACAGTGGAGGTTTTCTTGTCGATGCGTTTTTTTTTTTTCCAAAGTCGCGTCGTATGTACCTGTACCTACTGTGCCTGTACCTAACTCTTAATTGTGACGTTACTTTTACTTACACATCCAACATAATACAGGCAGCTTTATAAAACAGTGTCAGATTAGGGCACAGAGTGGGTGCTAAGAAAAATCAGACTAATGAGCTGGGTCACGGCGTTGAACAGGGAAGTGGAGTTGAATTGTCTTCGTTAGTTTCCTTGTATGTTAAGAACAGTTCACAAGTGTCTAGCAGTATTACTAGGTCAGTAGTCTACCTAGGGGCCAGCTATAAATTACTTCACACGATTTTCATGACTTTTGGGGCCCCAGCCGTCCTTGTCACAGGTGGTCAGCTTTGTAATTTGTTTCTCCTGGTGTGACGTCACATATTTTGCTATTTAAATTAAATCTTCTAATAATATCTATAGAATTGGTATTATTTTAAAGTTTTTAGTTAGAGTTGAAGTTTAGAGTTGAGTTATAATAACTTAGATTCTTGACATGGTGGACCGATGACCTTGTAAAGGCCGCAGAAATCCGCCGGATGCTAGAAGCACAGAACCAGTCGAAGTGGTGATACTTGGGGAGGCCTATGTCCAACAGTGGACGTGTTTCGGCTGAAATGATGATGATGATGATGAGATTCTTCTTTCCCTTACATGATTTCTCTCCCTTAAGATGTGACGTAATTTATAGATGGCCCCCTATTTGTCTAGCTAGAATATGTAGTGGTTTGAAGTCTGCAGCCAACTGGGTTTAGAGGGGATTAAAAATCGGTCCGTTGAACCGGAATCTGTACCGAGAATTCTGGACGGATGGAATGCCTTTGATATTGACTAACAAGACGTTAGTTAGATTCGTGAGGGGTCGTAAAGCAAAATTGAGTGATTACAAGATGAATCATGATCGAAGTGCAATAAAGGCATTTGGAACAAAATTCTATGCCAAGGACCCACGTCGAGGGCTCCCTTTTGCTACATTCATGAACCCGGGAACCCACGTAGTGGGCTCTATTAAAAACTAAATTGTTCTTCTCAAATAAATTGTAATAATTTTTGAAAAAAATATAGCAGTTTGCGTTGTTTTTAAGATTGAAGGATATTTTTCTATAAATTATTTTAAACCTCATCCTAGGTGCTGAGGACCCACTTCGTGGGTCGTAATATAGGGATCGAAAACATTTTTTTCCATGCATGCAATTTTTTCATATTATATCATGCTTTAGCTCTTCAAATACCAATCGTGTAAAATGTTCATTTCTCTTATCATTTTCTTCTGTAGCCGCTTTTTCAATAATGTCGCAATTGTTACATATATTTTTATTTACTTCAATAGATTTTCTCATTTTCTTATTAGGTTTATTATTATTCTTCGGCCTTAACAAAGACTGTGAGTCATTCGAGTCTTCAGTGTCAAGCACACTAGGAGATATTGAACGTTTGGTCGCCGTAAAAATAAATAAATATTTTTTATGAATTTCCTAAAAAGGTTGAACACCAATGCCTCGGGACAAGACCAACATAATAAAAATTTGTTTACTTCCTCATTTTTTACTGATTGGAAGTCTTTACTGCCACTGAGCACAAGATAACCTCCAGGGATGGTGTTTTTAGCAAAACTACGGCTTCGCTTCTACGTGCGGGAGTGTTTTACATACCATATACCACAAACCCACGTCGAGGGTTCAGTCTGGCGCATCCATAATGCCGAGGCACCCGCTAGCGGGTCCACTAGTGAAATGTACGTTGGCATAGCGTATGAAGTACACGAGAAGTGTAGAGGAGGCGAATGTGTTAACAGCTTGCGACTGGTAGAAAACGTTATGTCAAAAACAACCGACTTAAAAAAAAAACACTACGACACCGACCTCCGAAATTAAAGTTATTTTTAAGTTTGTAGTGTTTTTTTTTTTAAATCGTTTTTTTTTTAAGTTTTTATGTTGTACCTACCCCACACAAATTCAATGAACTACTTGCTATGTAAATATTAGTTAAAACATCATCAATATGAACTAAGTGGAAAAATTCGTAATAATGAAGCTGACTCAAAAACTACCCAAGCAAAGATAATCAGAATATGGGACCACCCCTGAGACACACCTTATCCATTAAAAACAATACATAATATACAATTGCAGCCAAGCGGTGCCAAGCTAAGATGCATTGAAGACACCGACTAGAAGAATCATCAAAATTCGCATACAAATGCTTCGATGCAATACATTTATGCATATAACTTCGTACATAAGAATAATTACCGAATGTATTATATACTTAAACCTTCCTGAAAACATGTAGATCACGTTAGTGTGAAGATCAAAATTGGTTCATTCGTTTTCGAGAAAATCGCGGACATACAAACATACATACGGGTCGAAAACAGAACCTCCTTTTTTCAAGTCGGTTAAAAAAAGCGTTATGCTACTTTTAATTATTTACTAGCTGCGCCCCGCGGTTTTACACGCGTAAATGTCGATGCCGTGGTATAAAAATTAGCCTATATGTTAATCCAGGGTGTCAGCAAATTTTGTGTCCATACAAAATTTCATAAAATTTGGTCCAGCCGTTTGAGCGTGAAGAAGTAACAAACATATAAACACACCCCCACACACACACTCACAAACTTTCGCCTTTATAAAATTAGTGTGTGGTTTTCGAGGGTGCTTGAAGCCAATAGTGAGGTCAAAATGAAAATCAAAGATGGCGGCTGCAAAATTCCTCAAATTTTTTGTCATTTTTTGCACCGGCTATCTTCGATTTTCATTTTGAACTTCGTTCCTGCCGGAGGTCCCACACCCATTACGTTTTTTTTTTTCATTTATTTTCTTAGAAATTTATCTGATGATTTCAGTCTGCTGCAAATGCTATGATTTTTTTAAAAGCAGAAGATGAATGATATTTTATCAATACCAATACTTAGTCATATTCAAACAAAGTTAACTTTTCTCAACAATTTCACAAGGAGCTCCCAGGAGCTGACAAAAACATTTCAGTTTTACAGCAGACGTCACACAAAATAAAACTGGCCAAGTGCGAGTGGGACTCGCACACGAAGGGTTCCGTACCACAAGGCGAAAACGCCGGAAAAAAACACGTTTGTTGTATGGGAGCCCCCCATAAATATTTATTTTATTTTGTTTTTAGTATTTGTTGTTATAGCGGCAACAGAAATACATAATTTGTGAAAATTTCTAAAGAAAGAAAGAAAGAAAAAAGTTTATTTGACACAACACAAAATACAAAATAAAAAAACTATGTTACAACAACAATAGTGTGTGCCTCACGGCTGCGCCAAAAAGGTCTACAGTCTAGCTATCGCGATTCTTGAGATACAGCCTGGTGACAGACAGACGGACGGACAGACAGTGAAGTCTTAGTAATAGGGTCCCGTTTTTACCCTTTGGGTACGGAACCCTAAAAAAACGACTTTAAAAAACGGAGGAACGTCTATTTTCCTTTCTTTTTTTCAACCTTAAAGTATTTTAAACTTTACGATGGGCCCGACATTACAGGAAGTGGTCGGTGGCACAGGTTCACCGAGATTATCTCTGGTTAAATCGTGCCATAACCATAAATATTTTTTTTTGCGTTTTGTACGGAGGGCTTTTCCTTATGCATACTTTTTAGAATATTTGGGGGTTTGAAGAGAAAAATCTTTGAGAATAATGTTTCGAGGCCTCTCTTGGAAAGGTTTTCGATTTCAGCGAATTATGTTCGTACTTAATTTTCTTCTAGAGTTACTTAGTTTTATATCATTTCTTAATGGATAAAGTAAGAAATGAGTATATAAGAGGAAGTTTGAAAGTGGCGCCAGTGACAGAAAAGTTGAAAGGAAATCGTTTGGCTTGGTATGGGCATAATAATCAGATGCGGGCAAAGTACGCATAGAATAAGGTCACTTGACACATGGTCAGTGTGTACCTTAACATGAAGATACACAGCAACAAATAAATACAAACACCGCTTACTCAGCGCCTTGCACCTGCACTTAACAGCGTCTTCCATCATCGGCCATAAAACAATGAGTGTGCTTGTATGGGTAGCATTAGTGCTAATGGGCTTATGACGTCACACCTTCCTTCCTGTCTGGACGTCACACCTTATTGTGGACGTTGGGGTTGCGGATGTCAAAGTTTTAGACAGGTTGAGAGTTGTTAAAGCAACACTGGCAGATGGAATTGCTTTTAAAAATGGAGCAGCTCGAACTGGGCGCATTCATTTGTTTCTTAGCTTAACTGACCTTCGAAAAACGGTTTCGGAATTCAACTTTATTCCATATTTTGACGTATACTTTGTCTTTTATTTTAACACTTAACCCCCCCTCCCGCTCACACATTGCAAGTTTCTTGTCTGTGGCAGCCAATAAAGTTGGAGTTGAATTTAAAAAAAAAACTTCACTATTATAGTAAAATATCTAATGTAGCTTTATAGAGATTTACTTAGCTCGAAACAATGAACTTTTATCCTCAAAGAAAATTACCCCGAAATAATTATTGTTTTATAAATCCCTAGCCACTAATATAGTGTTAGGCAAACTATGAGCTCGTCTAGACCTAAGGACTATCGCCCCTTTGAGAACCACTGGTGTAGACACATTAAACACGTTACCAGCGGCTTGGCAAAGGGTTCGCTTTGTTCCTACCTTGTGAAGTTCTGATACAATGCATCGTTGTCTATGGCTGCCGATCGATGGTGGAGATAAGCGGAAGGCATGGAAAGTAATATTAGAATAGATTGAATCGTGTGTTATTTTATTCTCATTTCGGACCGGAATCACCCACTGTTAGGTACAGGCCTGTCTTCTGCCATATTTCCCGGTTTCGTACGTCTCTCATCCAGTTGTTTCCCACGACTTGTTGACAACATCGTCAACCCAGCGCGCTTTTGGCCGGCCCTGGATTCTGAAAAAGGTTATTACATAGTTACCCATGAAGGAATGCATGAAGGAAAAAGTTAAAAATCAGTCAATCAGAACTCTGGATCTCCCCGAACTCAGATTATTATTGTATTTCAGTGCTCAAAAAACTTAGTGATTCTGAGTTCTGACCATAATATTTTTAACAGTAAAATAGTCCCAGTAATAGATCATAATTATGATGTTGACAAAATAATCATAGGCTATGGTAATTTGTTTAGCGACAACTAGACCAGAGACTAAAAAAGAACATAAAAATAGCACAAAAAATACTTGGGCTTAATTCAAAGTTGTCTAGCCATGAGAGATATGGATGAGTCCGAGAACATTCCCAAATGAGAATTATCTGATTAGGCTCTATGTAATAATGTCCAGAATAAAAGGTTCCTGTTCTGGCTTCTGTGGTTAACTGCTAATGACATAATTCGACCCTTCTTGGCCAAAAATATAATTGGGCCAACGAATAATTGGATCTTTTCCCGTTCAAAAAACCGTTGCCATCTTTGACAGTTAAAAAGTTTATGGAGTCGGCTAATTTCAAGATGGCCATTATCTATGGACGGCTCTAAGTTAATTCGAAGTTTAATTTATTTTGGAAAACATTATTTTACTTTATTTTTACGAATGTTTTTGTTTGTTTCAGGTAAGATAAATGTTTGAAAACTCTTTGGAAAGCGAAGAGTATCTTCGATATCCTGAAATCCTGGGATCCCATTCTACATCTACAAATGCAATACCTGATTTAGTTGCGTTCCTGGCTGCACCAAACAAAATAGTAGACCAAGAGACACTGGGATCATTATTTCAGGAAATGGTAAGAACCTGGAGAGTTGTTGTAGCTACGTTAATTAAAATGACATTCTAGGTACTCGTATTAAGGTAGGGTCATATAATCACCCCAACTGACCTCAACATAACAGAAAAACAGCTGATCTCGTAGATTTTTCGAAAGGGCATCTATTTATACTTATACATCAATACTTTAAAGTAAAAAGCTCCCCGCACACAGGCGTGACGCGACGGTTACGACGCGATTCTTCTAGAAGAGCGAGAGCCTTAAGGCTTTGTAAAACCCGACAATAATGATAAATAGGGTGAGAATAAATTCTCCAAGTGCCATTAAAATTTAATTTACCAACCGGTAAGTGTCTAGATTTCTTCCATTTTCTCTGACGACAGTAAATACTGTTGTTTTCATGTTAGCAAATATTTCAATGTCTTTTAATAAATATTAGAGATGTTTGGGTTGTTTCTTCTTACATTCTTTCATCCATGTTCTAAATAATGTTTGATTTGTAAGTTTTTACTGTTTTTAGGGTTCCGTACCTCAAAAGGAAAAAAACAGAACCCCTATAGGATCACTCGTGTGTCTGTCCGTCCGTCTGTCACAGCCAATTTGCTCCGAATCTAATAAATAAATACTTAAAATAAATTAACTTAAATTAAGGGGATTACATCCCCTTAATTTAAGTTTATAACCCAGCGAAACCGTCGCTTATCTTAATTATTATGTTTTTCCTCATAGGAGTGAATAATTGTATTCTTTTTGAGCGAAATAAATGTCTTAAACCATAAACCGTAATTTGGACTTACAGTAAGTAGGTATTTCACAAAAAATAAAACAGTTATCAGCACTTTGTAATTTAATTATATTTTTCAATTACAACATGAAAAAACTGCTTGAAAACATTTAATTTATTTACAAGTAAATTAATTATAAGGAAAAGCTAAGTCTCGGTATTTTTACGCGTGACTTCATTTCTAAAGATTCTTTTACGTCATAATTATAATGAAAAACTACTGTTGAATTAGTAGAATTTTCCCGTTACATTCCTCAAGTGCCAGGGGGAACAAGCAGTTCTTTTTGTTTAATATATGGACAAGAACCACGCAACCCTAGTTACGGGAAAATGGGGATAAGCTGTAAAATTAATTAACGTACTGCCCTGCAGGCTGCGGTGCAGGGTCCCGGAGGGAAAATTATAAGCTGATACTTATACTAATTACTTTCAGTAGATTATTTTTCAGTAGAAGCTTTTTGGCTCCATAGGTAGAGGAGACTCGTACATAAGTAAACCGGGGTGAAGACTAGCATAATTTAAATATCATATTCAAAGTGTTCAATTAAACGAAAACCTGAAAGTAGTTTGTTCAGAATCGCCTTCTGAATCGATTTCTGAACCTAAACCTAACTTTCTATTTCTTTATGTCGCAGGCAGGCGCTACACAATGACGGTGGGACGCGATTCTGGTAGAACGATTTTCATGCAGTTTTCATAGAAATTGTTCTACTAGAGTCGCGTCGCGCTGTCGTGTCGCGCCTGTCTGCGGGAGCCTTAAAGTGAAGTTAAGGATTTTGGGCGGGTTCACATTCGGTCGGACCGACAGTTTTACCGGAACGACAAAGGTGTCGGAAGCAAATTGGCATATGTATTTCAATAGCGCTGTTCACATTAGGGCGACCCGATAAAACTGTCGCCGACGACACATTTACTGGACATTCAGCCACGATTTCACAACTGCTTTGTGGCGAGCCGGGCAGCGAATTACGACGCGTGTGTTCACATTAGGTCGGACCAGCAGTTTATAGTGTGAACACCATAACCTGATGGTAAAATTATCGGTCCGACCTAATGTGAACCTAGCCTTAGCTTTATTCAATAGACTCCGACCGAAAGAAAAACAATATTATAGATAGACTATTAATCAACCCTCAAACTTCGATCATCAAAAATTCCCGTAGTTAACACTGTGGCCGCGACTTGACCCAGCTATAGCCGGGTCAGCTCTAGCCCTCTAGGTGCGTGCGACCACGCCTGCACTTTACGGTTTCTTTATCAGCGGTCAGTGGCTCACCCCTAGCACAGACGGAATAGGTCATGGCCGATTACTGAGACACTTGCTATTAAAAGGGTTTTCGTGTTTTTGTTTGTGGGCTATTAAATTATGTGACATTGGGTATTTGTGTTGGTAATTGGCAAGTCACAAATTAATAAGAGATTACCGGGGTTAGGTAGGTTCTTTTGTCTCGTTGAGTGTTATGATTGATCCATATCTTTTCAGAATCATAAAACATTACTAAACAAAGCAATTGTTAGTTTGTTGTCCCACTTTTGAATTCAATTTCTTAAACTTTTTACCGACTTCAAAAAAAAGGAGGTTATCAATTCCACACGTATGTATGTAATATTGTTGGAATTGCATTATATTCACATATGACAATCTATTAGGGCTTCCAAACAAATATACAAAATTGTGTAGACGTATGTATGTTTGTCCACGCATTTCTCCGCAACTATTAATCGGATCGGGACCATTTTTTTTATTGGCTTACATTTACTTCAACTTAGGGAATAGTGCAAGTTGCATCAAAATCGATTCAGTAATTTTCAAGATATGGACTAATACGTGTAAGTGTGATGGCCTGGCTTATTGATACGAGCTACGGGTGTAGTGTCAAAGGGAAGACATCTCAATACCTTAGTCATATTCTAGTGCAATATTTACAACAAAACTATTACCTACTTATTACAAACAAATATTCCAGTTTTTACTTCAAACTAAAAATTACTTACGAAATAAAAAAGTAATTAAAAAAAAATATTAAACCGACTTCAAACGAATTGAACTCAAAATTATGAAATAACTTTAATTTCGGAAGTCGGTGGCAAAAAACTAAAACTAAAAGCCACTGTTGCCAGGTGTAGCCATGAGGTGGCGAAATTAAGTATTAATACATAGTTGTGTGTTAATAAAGTCTATTATACTAACATAGGTTAAGGAATACTAACAAATATGTGGGTTCTACCTGAATTAAAGATACATAAATAAAATACAGATCCCAAGACACCGACTGATTGATTCTACCTACTTCTTTGGCTCTCTACCGCTTGCACAACAAAAATAGTCTCTTGATAATATCTAGTTTACTCATCTTCACAACAGAAAATGTAGGGTGTACCTAATCCAAGTAGAAAATATAGTATCTCTTTATTTTATGTTCCTCCCTACTTATTTGATATTAGACCTAAGAAATATTTTCTTCTTAGAAAAAGGCTCCAGGGGTCCAAGTAGTGCGTGCGTGGCCAGAAGTTATGAAGTAGATGAAATTATTAAGGTAAAATGCCGGGATCCGTAAGGGCCTGTGCACACCACGTTTTTTAAACGCGCCGTTGACGCGCGTTTTAGAAACGTGCGTCGACGGCGCGCTTTTATCCTACAGAGCAGCCTGCCAGTATCTGACTCGCGTGCGTATCGCGTCTGTATCGCTACAAACGCTCGTCAACGGCGCGTTTAAAAAACGTGGTGTGTACAGGCCCTTAGACGGTCAGACCCTAGCGCCTATATTTTTCCTGAATATGCGCTGGTTAAATATTTATATGTGATAAATATTAATATCCCGAGATGCTAGTTTATCTAGGCTCTAGGACAAATAATGTCGCTTCGGCACTATGCTTATTAAATATGTAGTATATTATGTAGTAGTTTGGATACCCATTTCATATTTTAATATTCAGAACGTGTGTCGATATTTTGTCAAAGATGGCGGAATTTTTAACTTTACCTATACGGTGTAGGTAAGGTAAAAGGTATAGGCCATAAAGATATATATTTACGTTTCGTGTAAAGTCAGGGAGAGTCAAATTAATTGTTTATTCTTTGACTACCAACTTTAATCGTCCGTATATCCAAATCACAACTGTCATTCTTCGACATTTGTATGAAATGGATATAACACTAAAATATGACCCTACCGTGTCAATTTGATAAACAATGAATTTCCCTGACCGTACCTACTTTTGGTATAAATTAAGCATCAATCATTTTTATACACAGACACCTATACATCATAGTAACGTATATCTTACCTACCTACATCGATACTATCTATATACCTATCTATTTGTTTTCAATAAAGCATTATTATTATTATTATTATTATTATATACTATATCCACACTAATATAAATTCGAAAGTAACTCTGTCTGTCTGTCTGTCTGTATGTTACCTTTTCCCGCCTAAACCACTGAACGGATTTCGATAAAATTTGGCAGAGATGCAATCTATCATTGCATCCCGGGGAAGGGCATAGGATAGTTTTATCCCGATATTCCCACGGGATCGACACTTATGCGGGTGAAACCGCGGTGCGCTGCTAGTCAAAAATACTCCAACCTCGAACATGACTAAAATTCGTTCATTATTTTTAACTTCAATTTTTTCACTTTTCGCTAGTCATGGTAGTTAATCTTAGTAGTTCATACAAACATGTCGTGATTAAGCTTCATTATACATGAGTGGCCATAATGCCAACGAGAGACACGCGAAACAAAATAGAGTGAAAACTGAACTATTGTGAGAACGCGACGGCTTACGGTCGCTTTAAAGGCTCCCGCAGACAGGCGCGTCGCGACGGTAGTAGAAAAGTTTCTATGAAAACATAACGGAAATTGTTCTAACAGAATCGAGTCGTACCTGTCTGCCTTAACAGCGGCAGCGATTCAGAGGCTGATAAGATTTTAGTAGCACTAAAGTTGAGTTCGGTTCTAGTGCTGCTAAAATTAGCACTTAGTCTAATTAAATTATAACAGGGCACTGTGATTGAAATGCCAAAGATTTACTGTAAGTAGATATGTAATTTACATTTCACTTCACTTCAAAAGATCTTTAAATTTACATCAAACTAGCTGACCAAGTGCGAGTCGGACTCGCACACGAAGGGTTCCGTACCACATGGCAAAAACGCCGAAAAAAACGTTTGTTGTATGGGAACCCCCCTTAAATATATATTTTATTCTGTTTTTTAGTATATTTTGTTGTTATAACGGCAACCGAAATACATCATCTGTGAAAATTTCAACTGTCTAGCTATCACGGTTCATGAAATACAGCCTGGTGACAGACAGACAGAGAGACAGACAGTGGAGTCTTAGTAATCGGTCCCGTTTTTACCCTTTGGGTACGGAACCCTAAAAACGTTAATCTGAACTGCTTTAATCAGTTCCATAATATGAGCCTAACATTCAAAACAGTATTTTTTACTGATCCGAAAAAAGTTATAGCTTGAGCCAAAATGTTACCGTCATGACAGTAAACTTTAACGTTTTAAGTAGCTAAAAGGTCACAAAATTAACCGTTTTCTTCATTTGGTGATATCGTTCAAACCATTGAAATTTACTTACATTACAGTAATGGTGGTTTTCCTTTTTGTGTTGTTGTGTTTTTTCAGTAAATAGTGTTTAGAACAATCTAAACATACAAATTAGAAACTAAGATATAGCTAAGTGTGAACCTAACTTAATAGTTTTTTTATATATAGGGTGACTGGTAATTAGTGACCGATACTTAAACACGTGATTTTACTCATCATTATGAACAACTTTTACTATGGGACCAAACCTGAAATCGCGAAAAAAAATCAGCTGCTCCCTACATTTTGACGGGTTAAGTGAACATAAAATGTAGGGAACAGCTGATTTTTTTTTCGCGATTTCATGATCGAGATCTCTATGGAGAAGAACGGGCAAGAAACTCCATGGACACTCTTTTAAATCAAGATATTACAAAATCCTGGGTACATTATTCTTGTTGCTTCTATATGTGAGAACAATGTAAAAAAGACAGAAGTGAAGAAACAATTCAAGACATAAGATTAAAAATAAGCCTTGGCAGTTAAGAGATGACCAGTCTCAACCGACGGCGCCCGTTCACGAACATGACGCGTGGATCAGCACCATCCAGCTCAACCATTTTGTAGGGAACCGAATGATCCAACACACGCGCCACCATCGGTGAGACATTTAAGTGAGCATGACACGTTCTCAACTGCCATGCTCTTTCAAGTCAACATCAAAAAATCCTAATAATCGGAAACATGGTTCTTACATTTACAAAATTAAAAAAAATGCTTCTAAATTATACAAAACTACAGTTTGCAATTTATATAAGAGGTAAATAGAATTTTATTACCTACCAAACAGGAAGAGATATTTAATATTGAAGTATTCAACACTTAAAACTTGATTGAATAAATTAAAAAAGTTATGTTCGTAATGACAGAAACACTTAAAAAGAAAAAGGGAAGCACCTCTTCCAAATATTGAAATTTTAACTAGTGAGTCCAAGTGTCTGTGGAGCAGGACCAGCATTAAGCCAAGCATTTTTATCTACAATATAATCATCCAACTTGTAATATGCTTGTCTACATAGTGTGCGTTTAATGCATGTTTTAAATTTCTTCTCATTTAATTGAAGAATATCGAGTGGTATTTTATTATAACATTTTACACAGTAACCCAAAAAAGAAGTTTTTACTTTAGACAATCTGAAACGCGGTTGATCTAATTTGTCCCTATTTCTAGTGTTAAAATTATGCCTGTCACTTATCTTACTAAAAAGGTGTAGATTTGTTACGAGCGGCTGTGTGCTCTGACTGTAAAATCTGATTACTGATTATTTCAACGTTTCCACGCATTTTTATTCCATACAAACAGTATGTTCAATCATTAAAAGTAACTGTTTTACAAACATTTCTTCTTACTGTATAAAGTAACTAAGTCTTGTAGTAAGAAATTATTTTATTCAGTGCAAGGTCTAACGGTCAAAGCCTTAAACCTTTCGGCCTAGGATAGGCAATGCAATACCCGAGAGACCCATTTACTAGCTAGCCTAAAGGCATTCCAGTTACATAGGACGTGTTCCACAGCTATACTGATTCCATTTCAGCAAATCCGATTGGTAACTCGGTTGTAGACCTTTTATTAAGGTCCGTCATTAGACAGGGCGAGGCATGTGCTTCAAATATTATTTTTTGTATTTAATTTTATATCGAACTGGTGTCCGCAACTCCACGTCCTAGGCGTTTCCGTTCAGCTGTTTAGGCATGAAAAAAACAAACAGAGAAACATTTATAAATATTCGTTGTACCTGAAGTAAAACGTATTTTATTTATTTCTATTTGCGGCGCATGCCCTGTCTGTTCGCAACGTTATGTTCTGTGGTCTGTATGCAACCTTATAGATACATTTTATTTCAGTTGCATCTTTCTATGTACATTTTGTTTTAAAAAAAAAACCGGCCAAGTGCGAGTCGGACTCGTACACGAAGGGTTCCGTACCACAAGGCATAAAACGCCGAAAAAAACGTTTATTTTATACTTACCCCTTTTTAACTGTCTATCTAACTAGCCTGAACTGTCCCACTGCAGGGCAAAGACCTCCCTCTCCCTTTTCCACACAATTCTGTCTTTTGCTAGTGCCGGCGAGTCCTTACGGTAGGAGTCAAGCTCGTCCCGCCATCTTCGTCTTGGCCTACCGCGATGGCGTCGTGCGTGGTTTAACTGTATTTTATTTTTATTATTTGTTGTTAAAGCGGCAACAGAAATACATCATCTGTGAAAATTTCAACTGTCTAGCTATGTATCACGTTCACGGTTCATGAGATACAGCCTGGTAATAGACAGACGGACAGTGGAGTCTTAGTAATAGGGTCCCGTTTTTACCCTTTGGGTACGGAACCCTAAAAACATACAATACCTAGTACCTACAATAGAGTAGAGTAATGAATACAATTGTGTTTAATATTCTTCTAGATCTAGATTAAACATACATATATTCAGGTATTATTTTAAAAAAAGAGTAACCGTGGAGTTTGTTGCCGGCTCTTCTCCATAGGAAACGACCAATTGGAACCGTGCACCTAGCTTCTGACGTTTCATAAGTGCCCGTGTAGTTTTATGTGAAATAATTTTTTTTTTTATTAAGGTAGCTAGGTACGTCTGCAAAATAAAGACAGGTGTTTTGTCTAAATGTCTAAGAAAGTGGAATATAGGCATGATTAGATGAATTAGAAAAGCAGCACTTGACTTGCTAAGATCATACCTGAAAGATAGAAAGGTTAAAGTTCAAGTAAACGGCGTAAACTCATTAGGGTCTGAAATGACAATGGGTGTTCCTCAAGGTTCGATATTGGGTCCATTCCTCTTTTTAGTTTACATCAATGATTTACCCCAATTACTTCAAAATCAACCGAAGATGGTGTTATTTGCAGATGACACATCATTAATCTTTAAAATAGACCGACGGTCACAAAATCTTGACGACGTGAATAACTCTATTCTTCAGGTCCAAGATTGGTTTACGGTAAATAATTTAGTACTTAATGAAAAAAAAACCAAATGCATTAGATTTAAATTACCGAATGTTAGAAGTAGCGAATGTGAAATCATATTGAATGGCCAAAAACTAGAATTTATTGATCAGACAGTTTTCCTAGGAATCACGCTAGACGAGAAATTACAATGGGGACCTCATATAACATCTATTGCGGGGCGGCTAAGCTCCGCCGCTTATGCTGTTAGAAAGATAAGACAGTTAACAGATGTAGAAACCGCGCGTTTGGTCTATTTTAGTTACTTCCACAGTATTATGTCATATGGCATTTTACTATGGGGTCGGGCTGCTGACATTGAATCCATTTTTATTTTACAAAAGAGAGCTGTCAGAGCCATTTACAATCTACGTCGTCGCGAATCTCTTAGGGAACTATTTAAAAAGGTTAATATCATGACGGTACCTTGCCAATTCATTTATGAAAATATTATGTATGTAAGAAAAAATCAACATCTTTTTAATAAAATAAGTGATAGGCATAATTTTAATACTAGAAATAAAGATAAATTAGATCAACCTTTTTTCAGATTATCGAAAGTACATACATCTTTTATGGGGTACTGTGTTAAATGCTACAACAAAATACCTTGTGACATATTGCAATTAAATGAAAGAAAATTTAAAACTCATATTAAAAGTACACTTTGTAAACAAGGATATTACAAATTAGAGGATTATATCCAAGATAAGAATGTTTGGAAACATGCTGGTCCTGCTCCATAGGACAATCTAAAAGTCTAGACAAAATCAAACTTGTTCCTAATTTAATTTATATTTTTAATTATGACATCTTATTCTAATTCAATTTTACAATCTGCGACTACAGTGGCTCACACACTTGTTAAAGTTCAACTACTTTTGCATTTTTTCATTTTTCTTTTTTTTTTAAATAACTTGTAAATATGTGAGCACCATGTATCTATCACTTATTTGATTTACCTGTCATTGCTTAATTTTTAATTCTTTTTACCTTTTGTGGTAGACTAATTTTATTATGGGTGCATCGTGTTCACATATAAATTTTATTATGTATACAAGACCTTGTAAAACATTTTTAAAAGAGTAACGGTGGAGTTTCTTGCCCATTCTTCTCCATACGAAAACTACCTTTTCGAATGGGCGACTAGAATCATTTCTATTTAGTTTTTTTTTGACGTTCAAAAGTGCCTTTAATGTGCCTATTTGAAATAAATGATTTGACTTTGACTTTGACTTTAATATTTTTTTTGTAAGTATAATGTTTTTTTTCAGATTTAAACACCACAAGGTATTTGTTTTCCCAACTCCTGTGCGAATGATGAATTTATTTTGTAAACATAATACAAAGTACCAATTTTATTCCAACCACAAATTCTTTTAATGAACCCTTAGAGACGTAACATATTTACAAAAAAATCATTGGAAAAACATCCGTATCGTGTTTCAAAAGAATCATTAATTGTAACGCGTTTTCGTCGAACCTCACATTCGTAATGGAATCAATACAGATACAGATACGAGTGATACATTTTCATTTCCACATTTTTCAGGAAAGGTATATTTTTCATACCCATGTACCTAGCTGTTTGTGTGTAGAACAAACGATAGGTATACATATAAAATTGTGGCAAAATCCCACTCCTGCGTAAAGGCCACTCCTTTCATCTTTCAGTAGACAAAATTTTAGCCGAAAGACGTCCACTGTTGGACATAGGCCGCACCGACTTCGACCGGTTCTGTGTTTCTCGCATTCAGCGGATTCCTCCGGACTTCACAAGGTCATCGGTCGACCTTGTGGACGGCCTTCCAACGCTACGTCTTCCGGTACGCGGTCGCCACTCCAGAACCTTTCGGCCTCATCCTCCAATCAGTTCTGAGAGCAATGTGCCCTGCCCACTGCCACTTAAGTTAGGCAATTCTTCGGGTTATCTTATTACTTATCTAAACTATAATAATAACAATTATAAAGAGAAAAGATTTGATTTGTTACAATACATCATCCGACCGACGACCTTGTGAAGGCCGCAGGAACCCATTGGATGCGAGAAACACAGAACCGGTCGAAGTGGAGGTGCTTGGGGGAGGCCCATGTCCAGCAGTAGACGTCTTTCGGCTGAAATGATGATGATGATGATGTTTGTTGACGGCTGAACGGATTTGGATGAAATTTGGCACATGGGTAGACCATGACCTGTATTAGGATATAGGGTATATCCCGATGGTCCCACGGGATTAAGACTTATGCGGGTGAAACCGCGGCGGTAGCTATCATTTATATTTTAAGGTTTCCAAGTATTAATGTTAGGTCTCCTGTATTTACCAGGGTGAACACAAGTTCTTATAAGGTTTCTTAGATGCAGTTTTGTCATATAACAAGCAAGAACTTGCTTGCAACTATAGAGATATTCAAGCATGTACGGACGCCAGCAGGTCAACCTACCCGAAACTGTCAGATTTTCCCAATCAACCTTGAACCTTATACTTTAGCAATAAAGTCGAAAATCTATTAAAGAAATCTGACAGATTGTAGTAACTTGATGTGCTGGCGTCTGTACGTTTAGCAGTAGTTAGATCGATATTTGTTTTACGAGCTGATGATGAGCGTCAAACTTTCCACGTCTCGATGCATTTAATCGAGTGTGAAACTATTTGGCATCCGAGTATGCGTTTTCACCACTCGCTCGATATAACAGCATCTTAACTATCGTCTTTAAATAGTTACTGATTTATGTATATCATTTTAAATCTATCAATCTTTGTTTATGCAACATTTGATGCTAGATTTTCGTTGCTGTATGAAGAACAAGCCGTGCTGGTCTAGTGGTTTTAAAGCTAAGTCCTGGAGCAGGCCAAGCAGGCAAAAATCAACAAACTAAGCATGTCAACTTTTACTGGCGCTACGACTCTAATGACGTATAGAAACTGACAGCTTTAAATGGCGACCGTGACGTAATGTAATGCGCACAACGCACTTGCGACGCCACGGATTTTATTAGTATTGCCGTATCTAGATGCTGTCAACGCGGCGATTCTGTGCTCTGTATTATCAGCTTATTCTTAGTAGTGTCCGACCGAAGCCGAAGGTACGGTTTCGGCCACAGTTTCGGTTTCGGCCAAAAAGTTACTGAATCTTTGAACCGACCGAAATAAAATTATTTGTAACACATCTACGAAAAACAACGGGTCTCAGAAAATTATGTCATGTAATTAACTAACTTAATCTTAACTACAGAAGTTTCGGTTTCCGTTTCTGCCGAAACTAGAAGAGGAGCCGAAGTTTCGGTTACGGTTTCGGTTACAGCTGATAATCGACACTAATTCTTAGTGGAAAGTGTAAGTGAGTGAAAAGATCTACTGGTAGGATAATATATCGAACTAAATTCGGCAAAGAGTTGGTAGGTAGGTAGGTACTTGAAATTCTAAAATGCGCATCTATTTTTGACGCTGACAGTACAATAACAACAGTACATTCACCTCTGGAGACTTCCCTCGGGAAAACATGTGGAATATTTATATATTCTAGAACTTTATCCAGCATTTTTTCCGTACCTAGTCTGTTGACATTGCAGACTTGAAAAATAACAGGAAACATGTTCCTGAATCGTAAAAAGTCAGTGTTTTCGTGGCTTAGATTTGTTATGCAAGTGCCAATAAGGCATTGACCTTAGGATTCATCTCGCGTACACGTCACATGCGGGCTTGTCATTACAATATTGATCGGTGTGTAGGGATGGCAGGTTTCTATCTCAGTATATAAAAATTAAGTTAATTTGAGAGCAGTGGTGGCAAAGTGGTAATGGCCCCGACTTACGAGTTTATAGGTTGTAGGTTCGAACCCAGGCGACTCGAGAACTTGAGGACTTTGTGTAAATAATTTCATCACCACAGCTCTCAAAACGGTGAAGGAAATTGTCGTGAGGAAACATGTCTTAGAACCCTAAGACATGTTTCCTCACGACAATTTCCTTCACCGTTTTGGGTTATTAGATCTAATAACCCGCACTGGGCACGCGTGGTAGATTTCAGCCTAGTCCCACATGGAGAGAGGAGGCCTGTGTCCCAGCAGTTGGAACATTATAGGCTGATTTTGCTTGAAGCTTGGTGGGTAAATTGTGACATTTTGTGTTAGGTGTTAAATTGCTTGTAGTGCTGAGGAGCAAAAGTATCCGGTATAAGTGTTTGCTTGTATTGGTATAGTTGATTTCAGGATTTGTAAATGATCTGTTTCTGTTTTATGCCTTGTGGTACGGAACCCTTCCTGTGCGAACTCCGACACACTTGGCCGGTTTTTTATTTAACTATATAACTACGTCTAACTTCGTTTAAAATAATAACTACGTCTAACTTCGTTTAAAATAAACTGTTTTGTATTGAACTTTATGATATTCCTTCAAATGCAGCACTTTTCAACTCAGTCTCTCCACCGATATCTGGAAATGAAATCGAAAAGCTTATTCCGAATGGAAAAATCCTTTCGCCAACCCTATGAATATCGCTTGCAATACGCGTCGGAGATATAAAATTTTAACAGACCGCTTTGGGTCGTTTTCTGAAGCGACAGCACGGCAAATATGTCGGGATAACACAGGTTTACATCCGGTATCGATCTCTAACCGGGAAACTATTCTTCTCTCGTACCGGCTCGAGTTGTACGAGAATAGCACGTGTCTGCAAGTAAATCAGCCAGTTAGATATTAGTGCTGACTGCACCATTATGCTGAGACATTTCACCTTTGTTCGAAGCACGGATATCGATATCTATGGTTCGAAGTGAGAGTCTGGTGATCCGTCACACAGGTTATCCTAGTATGGACGCCAGTACCTCACAAAGGATCAATAAGATATTTTGTACAGAAGTCAGCACATCAAGCGACTACAATCTGTCAAATTTCTTTAATAGATTTTCGACTTTATCGCTTTTAAGCATACGGTTCAAAGTTGTTTGATAATGTTGTGAGTTTCAGGTAGCTTCATGTGATAGAGAATCTTGATATGCTGGCATCTGTACATTATTGTCAAAACGCTATAATTCTTGTCTCCATGTTTTTGTGAAGAGAGAAAAATAAAGATATACTTATTACTAATAAACTATTATTTTTTTCATCTCTTGACATTTCTCGAGACCCCCGCCCCGGGCCTTTTGAAGGTGTACGCAGGGCCGAAGCCAACCCGCAGAGGCCCGTTAGAACTTTTTAATGAAATGAGCTTTACTAGCTCTACAATGCTATTAATAAACAAATAAAGTTAGATAGAATAAGTATCTAGGTGTTCAGTTATGATGAAAACCCATAATATTTTCTTACTCACTTCAGTAAAATTCATGAAAAATTCCAAGCACAACCCGTTTATAAAATTGCATACCCCATGAAAGAAAAACGTAAGATTCATATACCAAATATTCCAATTTGATACTAACCCGGAGCCTCTTGAAGGAAAATAAAGTCTCCCAATTTTATATAGGGTTACATAGGGTGGGGGGTAAGGGGGGTGGGGTTTGTGGAATCTACGTGTGTTTTACGTGTATACCACCGTGCCTTATATTGCCTTTAAACGGCGAGCCAGATTAATGTAACCTACGTCTTATATTATCGGCAATTTAAATACTTAAAACAAATGATTATGATAGTTATACAACGTTATTTTTAGTATAAATGCGAAACCTGAATATAGTTTGTTCAGAATAAGTAACTGAATCGATTCCAATAATTTTTACCCCATGTTTTATTTTGTCCCAAAAATATTTAAAAAAGGTTAAAAGGGACACCGAGCGACACTAAGTAAGTTATCCAATCTCCGCACCGAACGGTTAGGTACCTAGGTATTATTATATTGACGGCGCGGCGCGGGTGCGCATATTTTTGTACGGACAAACAGGTATATAATTTTGTGATACAGTTTTGAAATTTTGTACATAGATTCTTTACCTAAAAATACTAGAGACGTGTTTCGGGTTTCGCATATACTAAAAATAATGTTGCAGTCTGTTGAGGAATGAGGAACAGGGTGTAAGGTTCACTCATACTCTATAGAAAAGGGAGTAAGTATCCTCCGACCAGACGGGTGTTGTGTCTGGCGGGCAACTGCCCTGGTGATTCATGTCGGGTTGTATCTTGTATCTATTTTAGTTGCGCGGTAAACTCTGCTTGCGAGATGCAGGATTTTGCGCGACGCCGCGCCCCGGTATGACGCGTTGTTCGCATGTGGCGTTGTAGATACAGGTACAGTTACTTATAGGTTCAAACTGTACCTGATTCAATCATACATCCGTTTTCCTGGTCCCATTATTTGAAGTCGGGTTTCCTCAATTTTCTGCGCCTAGTTGTTCTATCTTGGGTTGTCGGTTCAGGGTATTGGGCTTTTTGCGGTCTCTTTCTTTACTTGACCACCAAGTCAATGGCGGGCAGCCTCTGCCTCTCCTTTGTTCTGGCAGATTTAGTGCAATTTGTACCACATGATCTTCACTGTGCCTTTTTTAATGTGTCCATACCATCTTAGGCGGTTTTCGGTCATTTTTCCAATGATTGGTGCGTCTTTAAAGCTGCTTCGTATGTATTCGATACCGATTCGAAAATACATGGCCCACGTAATTTTTCCTCTTTAGGGTGCCGTAATCAAAGGGTAGAAACGGGACCCTATTACTAAGACTTCACTGTCCGTCTGTCTGTCTGTCGGTCACCAGGCTGTATCTCATTAACCGTGATAGCTAGACAGTTTAAATTTTCACAGATGATGTATTTCCGTTGCCGCTATAACAACAAAATAATACTAAAAACAGAATAAAACAAAAATTTAAGGGGGGGTCCCATATACCAAACGTTTTTCGGCGTTATTCGGTGGCGGCGGCGAAAAAAACGTTTCTTTTATACCCCTTTAAATTTTAACCTTATTTTATTTTTATTATTTGTTATTATAGCGGCAACAGAAATAAATCTGTGAAAATTTCAACTGTCTAGCTATCACGGTTCATGAGATAAAGCCTGGTGACAGACAGACAGACGGACAGTGGAGTCTTAGTAATAGGGTCCCGTTTTTACCCTTTGGGTAGGGAACCCTAAAAACTAGACTCTATAGCAATCTTTAGGTTAGCATCCGACTGCAGATTCTAAAACATTGTCTTTATATAATAATTTTGATGGATGTAAGATAATTTTATGTGATGTGGTGTTCTGAATGATAAAGATTGCAATGATAAATGATTTTATTTTTGTAAGTAATAAAGTAAGTAGTAAAGTTCATAATCAGATCGGATACACTGAAGGGCTCCCGACGGAAGACGTTAAAAATGTCACGGTGTTTACGTGAATTTCCCGTGTGCATGTGTGCGTGCTCAAGGCGAAAAGCTATGGCTGTAATATTCATTCATTAGTGACGGCCATCCGTCTTACTTATAGGGATGGGCGTGCGTTATCGATAGACGATTTTATTGTAATTATGTTACATGATTTTTGACATTTTCATTTTATCGTTGTAATGGATTGTATAATGTAATGATTACCTACTCTTTTCGTTTCAGTAGGAGTTTGGGTTTAGTGGTATTATTAGGCTGGAGGTTCTGTGTTTGTCTGCATTCATTTTATTTATTGTATGTATGTTCGGCGATATTTTAATCGATTGTATTGTTGTTCATTTGGTAGAGGAAGCTCGCACGGTGGTTAATATGAATTGTATTAAGTTTGCTTGGGTAGTTTTTGAGTTAGTTTCAATAAAACGTGTTTAATCCACTTTGTGTATTGATAATCTTGAAAAAATCCGTTCACTGTTGTTTACATAGCAAGTAGTGGTATACGAATTTGTGTAGTTAAAACAACAAAAAACTGAAAAATAAAAATCAAGTCGGTTGTATTTTTTATGTAAAATATTAATTTTATGCCTTTAATACCCTATCATTATTATAATCACCACAAACCCTTTTATGTAGATCATCCCATTTAAATCTACACTAATAATATTCTATTACTTTTACATTAAACAGTCAAAGAACAATGATTGAATAACATCAAAAATCCAATCAATTTGATTAATTAATTAAACTTTCTGAATATAAATCAAATTTCTAAGGCAAACAGAAAATAAATGGAACGTTCCATTTTAGCTGATTTACAGCTGTGGTTGAGCCGACTGGCGATGGAATGTTTTCATTCGTTAGCGGGCTCAAGTACCTAGTGCACTGGGTCATGCAGACTATGTCCCATTTCCCACTACTGAAATAACTTCGGGGTTCGTGACTTTTTAAATGAAAATGCTCGTCGAAATTGGTGAGGGTTTAGTTCAAAATGTTTTAACGGAGAGGATTTTGACTTTCTTTTTCGTCGAAAAACTGCTACGTACCGCTCATAAATCTATTAATTTCGATTCATTGTTTTAAAATTTAGCCTTACGTGATTTTACGTGTGTTTTTTATTGCTTAACTTTTATTAAACTTAATTAATGTCTTTCGTTAAATATACGTAGGTAATAAACATGAATAATTGTTAGGCATTAATGAAATAGTCTTATCTCTGTATATGTCTGCATGAATGTTATTTTATTATTAATTAATATTGTGAGTACAAATAACGTGTATACCACACAATGCAATTAAAAAAAACACGCACATCGCCTCACTTCCACAAATACGATGTATCGACATTCGCATGACAATATGCGTACTAACGAACCAATCGATAAACAACTCGATTCCGCACATCACTACTCGCCACAGTCATCGGGTCGAATATAATCTCACCTTTTATTCCTGGCGCGCGACAAGAATGCGTAAACAAAAATTCCCGCTATTCCACCAATTCGTGGAATTGGACCGGGATCATTTGGGGGTATCCCGGGATGGCCTTGCCACGTCCCTTATAGTCCATTCCCAAGGACATTCCAGTCGACCTGAGCTGGATTATGCTGGTATTACACGAGCAATAACTGCGATGTGTAACTGCGAAATTGTCATGTTTTGCAAGATTTTATCGTTTGAGAACAAAGTGTGAGAAGATTTTGGCTTCAGGTTCAACGTTTCATACATAGTGCTGTTCGCCTAGAATTGGAGATTACATAGTAATCTTTTCTTTTATTGGCCAATTGGATTTCTTTTATCGTCTAGGTATAACATCAGCTTACGTGAGATAATTTTAACACCAAACGATCTGCTAAACGAACTGTATTTTCTGCCTTCGTTTTTACTTCCAAAGCTCCGCAAGTAGCTTATAAAATATTCATACATTTCCCTACAAAACCGCTTGTTGTCATTTTGTGTGTGCTATTTGTTGTCCATGCTATTCAAATAAATCGTTCCGTCATTAGTGGGCCCGCTAATGAGTCGAGGGAAGCCGAGTCGTCTTAAAATATGACATGCTTTCATAACGTAACACTGCGGAGGAATGCCCCGGTATTGTGCCCTTTTCTTTATTAATTAACAGGGAAATGAAAGGTTTTCGTAGCCAAGTTTAAAAGCATGGAATAAATAGTTTTGGTTTTTGAAAATGTGATCTTTATTACGAAAAATAACTAAATCAAGCTTAATTCTCTTCCTCAAATAATGCTTTAAATAATACAACTCCTTACTAGTTACAAACAGAAAAATGCTGTTTGTAAGTGCAGGGGCAATTATCGTATTTTTAAGAAGGTTGGCTTCTAATCTCAGTCTTAATCGGTTGGTATACATGGCTCACTTTTAAACTGGTTCACATCCTATTTATTCCATAGATCGCCAATTCTTGTTGTTAATGACTACGAATGTTACCCATACTATGCCGAATTGCCGACTCAGGAGTTCCTCAGGGTTCTCACCTTGCACCGGTGCTATTTTATTTTTATTATTACTCATCATTAACGATATTACTTTAAATATGTAATGTTTGCCGACGATCTTAAAATTTATAAAACTATAACTTCAAATGAAGATGCTACTCTATTTCAGGAGGATTTCGACAGAATTGAGCAAAACATAGGTAATGTACAAAAATGTAGCCATATAAGATTCATGTTAAAGGACAGTCCAATACTGCATTATTTTTTTTTATTTTTTTTCGCATGGGATTTCATCAAATGACCCCTCCCGCTCTGGGTGGAGCGGAAGGGAGTGTCAGACTCTTACTGACTAAAACCCACCCGTGTTCCTTCCTTGGCCCTTTATGTTCCCGGGCCAGGCAGCGGTAACCCTTTCGGGCAATCCCGCTGACGCAATCTATGTTAGGGTCGGCTTTCAGTCTAACCGGATGCAGCTGAATACCAGTATTTTACATGGAGCGACTGCCTATCTGACCTCCACAACCCAGTTACTGGGTAATACCCCTTGGTAAGACTGGTTGTCAGACTTTCGGGCTTCTGACTAACCGTAACGACTGTCAAAGATCCACGAATGACGGTCTGGACCAACGGCTTAACGTGCTTTCCGAGGCAAGGAGGGGTCTCGGTATGTAAAGGTCACCCATCCACAGACCAACCGCGGCAAGCGTAGCTTAACCTGATCGATCGATCTGTGCGGCTATTATTATTTAGCCACGGGCCCCTCTAATAATTCTAGCCAAGTCTCATCTTTAAATAGATCAGTTTGTAAGTTTTGTGGGTGGCGTAAATTGTGAGTCAGGAACTGTGAGTAAGGACTATGGGCCAACAGCACCCACTACTGTCTAGCAAGATTATTCATTATTACGAGAATATAACTATGGAAGTAAAAATAGGTTTACCTACTCGATCTGAAATGAAAATGTCGCGATAGGTAAATTGCCAACTGTTACTGACGAAAGCAAATGGCACGCGACATCAAAACAATAACAACACTTTCTAAAAAACAATTCTATATGTAAATCATCGTTCTCTAAATACATTGGGATTAGGCCAATCCCAATGTATTTAGAGTAAATGTGGTGCTGTTCCACAAACGATGGGATACTTTTATCATATCCTGTCAGCTGCACGTTGGCACGCGACATCAAAACAATAACAACACCTTCTAAAAAACAATTCTATACTTAAATCATCGTTCTCTAAATACATTGGGATTAGGCCAATCCCAATGTATTTAGAGTAAATGTGGTGCTGTTCCACAAACGATGGGACACTTTTAATATCATGTCCTGTCAGCTGCACGTTACAGGAGCTGAAGGACGCTAGTGATTGCGCCAAACACGTAGCCAAATTCTGGGCCGAGTCCATTTAGAAGGCCATTGACTTGCTAAGGAAAAGAAGGACAATCCCATTTTATTTAGGGTCGGGGCAACATGTCTCCTTCCTCAATGCATCTCTATCAGTCGTCATCTCGGTAGTCACCCCCTTTCTAACCATATCATCATTCACACAGTCCATCCATCGTTTCTTTGGTCTTCCCCTACTCTTATAGCCATCGACATCCATACTCAAAACTCTCCTCACGACATTTTCCTCATTTCTCCGTAACACATGCCCATACCATGACAACCGATTCCCACAATACCTTTCAATTACCGGTGCCACTTTCAAACTTCCTCTTATGTACTCGGTAGTCACTCCCTTTCTAGCCATATAATCTTTCACACAGTCTATTCATCATTTCTTTGGTCTTCCCCTACTCTTAATAGCCTACTAGCAGCGCCCCACGGTTTCACCCGCATAATTGTCGATCCCGTTCGAAAGACACGTGGCGCCATCTATTATCATAATAACGTTATTGTTGTTTTCCTTGGAACAGCACTTTTTTTCGGAATGAAAGGTACCCTATGTCCGTTTCTGTACACCTGACAACGTATATGCAAAATTTCAAGATGATCGTTTCAGTGGTTTAGGCGTGGAAAGGTAACAAACATACTTTCGCATTTATAAGTTAGAAATAAATACGTATAAGTTAGGATAATTATGTACAGACGCCAGCACATCAGGCTACTACAATCTGTCAGATTTCTTTAATAGATTTTCGACTTTATTGCTAAAACATAAGGTTCAAGGTTGATTGGGAAAATCTGACAGTTTCGGGTAGGTTGACCTGCTGGCGACTGTACATGGTTGATTAGGAAAATTTTACAGTTTCGGGTAGTTGGATGTGCTGGCGTCTTTACATGCATACTCAAAACTTTTGTCATGAATGAAAATGTCAAAAGAATTTTCCTTTTCCCTCTCTTTGCAACTTATCACAACAAACCAGATGACGTTTCCATTTTGCTTATATATTTTTCGAAAGACTTTTGCAATTGTCAAAGTATTTTACTTTATTTTTACTAGCAGTAAAAATAAAGTAAAATACTTTGACTTTTATTTATATGTATGTATTTTAGGATTAATTTGATTAATTAGGAAATTATCCTATAATTTTAATATCGAACAAAAGCCACGAAAAGTATATGAACGACTGATTTGACGTTTGATAATAAACTAACTTTTGACACTTTTATAGTTTTCATAATATCCTTACATCTCTCACGCTTTAAAAACAACAAGACAACAATATCATACAACATGGTTACAATATTAATAATAAAAACCATACGTCTTCACTAACATACTTCCCATAAACAAGTCCTATAAATAATTATATGAAACTTGTGTACATTCTAACGCTGCATGGGAAACTGCACCGCTTCCTGTAACGTCAGAGAATGAACCCACGTCCTACGCGATGCACGTGCGGACACTCCTAATTAAGATAATATATGGACGGGAACGGGGCATCGGATGAGCATGAACCCCTGCGTAATGTGCGTCACGAAAAATTTGTCACCGAAATTACACAGCAATCGGCTTTTGTTTTCCGGTTTCATACAATAAATACTGTTGCGGATTTGATCGCACCTACCGGCTACCTACGTAGATTCTTTGGCTCATTTTTCAGTGACACAAATTACGCGTTACGGCTCAATATTGTACTACACAGACCGTAACGTAATTTCGGCGATTTGTTTACCTACGTTAGACCAATTTTGCAAACGGTCCACTTTGCTCAAACTGCGAAATTTTATGAATTGAATGCGGCGTCATTTCAGTGACTGTTTGCGTTCACGCGGATATCTATGGTTCACGCTCATCTGTGGGGTAATTGCGTAACACACTCACAGTAGGAATGACTTTCATTTTGACAGTTCAACAACATTCATTGCGTTATTTACGTAGTTTAGCAGACGAATTTTTCGAACTTACGGAGCAATGGATTAGCAATATCCTTCAAAATGATACAGATTGTGATTGATATTGCGTTACGCAATTAGTGCTGGTCCGACCGTAAACATGAATCAACTGAATTTTTTTCCACTTTGATGTTTATTCTCAAAGATATTAAAGAATTAGCACGCTTTCAAAAGTGACACTTCTTTGTTCACGAAATGTTTCTCAGTCTACAGAAGGGTTATGAAGAATTTGTGACAAAGACGGCCCAATTTGCTATTGGAGTTTTAAAAATAAGTAAAGCTGTTATATTACTCAATTCGTTGAATGTGTCTTTTTGGGAGTTTTTTTTAACGTTCTGAGACGGTAGCCAAAACATGAATAAGGCGACTTGATAAATGGATTTCGGGGAAATCGTATTGTTTGACAGTGACTCTGAAAGTTTCGTGGTTTTTGTTACAGCATCTTTTTGTCTTAAGACAATATTAGAATTATTGTACCAACTTCCGCCCGCGGCTTCGCCCGCGAGGTATGTCGATAAAAACTATC
Organism: Oligia fasciuncula; assembly: GCA_963082905.1. NCBI lineage: Eukaryota > Metazoa > Arthropoda > Insecta > Lepidoptera > Noctuidae > Oligia > Oligia fasciuncula. The sequence continues at coordinate 15,996,798 of OY720396.1, read as the reverse complement.
CTATGTCCTTACCCGGGATGATATTCCAAATTTTATCGAAATCCGTTCAGTGGTTTAGGCGTAAAAAGGTAACATACAGAGAGACAGAATTACTTTCGAATTTATAATATTAGTATGGATACGACACTTTCGAATTCTAAACAATTATCCAAATATAATTAATATTAATAAGAAAGAAAGAAAATATAATTATTTGCGTTTATTTGCGGTATACATGACGCATAGTAAGAACACAAACACAAAAAAAAAACAATTTGGGGGAAAATACGTATCACATCCATGCAAAACGGCCATCGCAATGCAATGTGCAATGCTTTATCAAGCCAAGTTTTCCCAACTTCCCAAGAGCATCCAGAAAGTACTACAAAATGTATCGAGTTAAATTCTGAAATCTCATTGCACAATGTGCCATCCATTATTTAAAAGTACCAAACCATAGAAAACAAGTCATGGGAACTGATAACGGGCAAACACCAAAGATAACACCACCGACCGGGGGCTATATTTAACAGCAACGTTAAGGTCGAGACACAAACGATAAGCGCAAACAAAAGATTAACCTTCACTTGTTCACCAACTTGATCCAGATTCGGTCCAGTTGTAACTGAAAGTAAAAATAATGTATCGTTTTCTTATCTATTCGTAATTATCCTTTTTCTCAATAGCTCCTAAAGAAAGTACATCTAGCCACCTCGCTTACTCACAAAAAGTTCGAAACTTCTGATTCTCGGCAGAAAGTCGGTCTTTACTTTGGCCATCTAAGTTCTAAGTGAGAAAACAGTACAATGAAAACTATCGTTCAAAGTTGGATTGAGAGAAAATGATCCATAAACCACATCGAGTCCGGATCAAACTAATGAAACTACCATTTCAGAATCTACGGAGTGGAACATCGACGCAGAACCTGTTACCATATGGATTCAGTACACCCCATGCGTTGCATTTTTTAGCCGTTATTAAAAAGACCGCGTAGATATTATCTTTCTCATGAAAACGCAGTTATTTTTTTGATAACTTTTCAGTTATCAAAAAAAAAACGACGACTAAAATCAAACTGCCTTTCCCATTTACGTTGGGGTCGGCTTCCAGTCTAACCGGATGCAGCTGAATACCTGTATTCCACATGGAGCGACTGCCCATCTGACCTCCGCAACTCAGTTACTAGAGTAACACGATACGTCTTGATAGATGATAAATTATTATTTTTGTAAGTAGGTTTGCACAAACATTTTTACACGTCAATCATGTACAGTTGTGTTAAGACTGGTTGTCAGACTTTCTGGCTTCTGACGACCCGTAACGACTGTCAAAGATCTTCGAATGACAGCCGGGACCAACGGCATAACGTGCTTTTCGAGGCACGGAGGGTATAGTATATAAAGATGGTCAATTGGTCGTCCATCCACGGACCAACCGCGGCAAGCGTAGCTTAACCTGCTCAATCGACCCGTGTGGCTGTTATTACTTAGCCACAAGCCCCTCGACGAAACGACGATTAGAATCATGTGCTAAATTCATGATTACAGTTTGCGCGACGATCTTGCCACCCTGTATAGTAAAAATAACACAAAAAACTTGTGACCGAATCAATATGTCAGTCCAGTCCAATACACTTAACTTTATGGAACGAGAAACTTTGTAACATTATCATGAAAGGAATCCGGATTGTAGACTATTGTTTAACTTGTATACACGGATATCTTGTATACGAGATTCAGCACTCACGTATATTAAAACCAAGAAAAAAGTTTCAAACAAGTTTCTTCCTAAAACCATGATCGGTGTTGCCGTCGAAAAAATGAAAAAAGCAATAAATAAATGTGATTCTGAAGCGGAAATGCGTAGTTGCGTGTGACGTTTGTCACTGGGCGGTCGTGTCTATGTCCCGGGGACATCAGTTAGGGAAGACAGATTTGTCTTTAAGATGGATCGGTGAACTTTCATTTAGTGATGTTCGTAAGGCTCGAAGGAAATATTATTTGGATTTGATCAAATTATTTACACGCAAGAGTAGATTAATCAGTGAGGTGTGAAGCAGGTGTGAGAGGATGAATTAGATATATTAGATAGATATAGCACAGGATAGAGTACTGGATGGATGTAGTATGATTATGAAACAATCACATCTACTTATAAATAGGTCGATAAAAAGTTTGGCTAGGGAAATTAAAGAGATCTACCTGACTATATCACTCTTATGTCATTTCGTAAGTTGATTATCACATTCCTCCTCGCATATGGACCGCGAATCAAAGCCATAAATGTAAACAAACATCCAGAGTTGGTTGCACGATACATTGTATTAATTGGACCAACTGACCTCTTTACACTAATGAAACAAGTGTCAGGCAATCTGTGTTCATACATCTACTCAAATACTAGATCAACGACGTTCAAACAAAACGTTACATCACTGCAGAACAGCTCATCTATTTTTGGTCGCGGCCTCAGCTGCTATCACCTGAGTTTGCCTACATAATGTGACGACAACTCATTTACTCTCATCTTAAGTTTAAAGGGCATTACCTACTTTTTACTTCCTCAATAAAATTGTAGATGGGATCGCTTCCCAATTTTCTGCAACATCAATTTGTTCTTTACTGTTCTCTTCGAAATGATGCCCATTGTGATATAGTATTATTAATGAAACGCTGTTGAATTTACCTGTTGATTAAAAACAATAACATCCAAATGCATATCCACGTAGCCAAAACACATAACAGATCCTTTGGTCGCAAGGGTTATTAATAAGTGTTCTGTTGTAATAACTCGTACAAGTTTTACGCACCGTGCCTTAACTGGTCCTAACCTCGGTTTGATTGCGTTCTGCGGCTCCTTAATTATCCCGACAAGGTATAAATCGGTCCCCAACTCTGTCCTATTTTTAATGGAGTGTATCTGATGCGGTTCTCCCGTACAGCCCCGCTATTTTTCAGGCTTAATTAAATAGTGTCTATTCCAATGGAGTTGTTGGGTTAATTTGTTCAGACGTCAGTCCAACGTGACGGATACGGAATGAGATTCTAAAAATAACCAATCATTGTTCTACCGAATTAATTTAGGAGTTTCCCATCTATTACAAAATTAAAAAGGGTTTTAAATTCCTGTTAGAAAAAGGGAAAAGGAATTCTGTATATTTGAGAAAACCTCTTAGACAGAGTCGTTTGCAGCTAACTTCGTCAGCATAGAAGGCATTCCAGACGATATTGTGTTGTTCGTGATGCATTTTATAGCGAATAAAAGGAACGCAACCAATGCTTCGACGCGGCGTATTTTTGGCACAAGAATCGCATTCACATTCGTATGTTTTGGACGACTGCGGCTTTGGGGGATCGTTTAGCAATACGCCAGGGTAACAAAAAGTTGCATCGTTTGCGCGTTTTGGTCATATACATTCAAAGTAAGTGCCGGCAACAAAACATTTGTGATACTAAATGGATTCCAAACGTTGTATGTAATTCGATTATTCGAAATGTTTCGCAGAATTTGCTTTCTTTTGAAGGCAATAAGAGAAAATGTAGAACTAAAATAGAAAATGGCATTTTCTTAGTCTATTCGAAATAGTAAATCAAGTGATTTGATTGGCTGTTCTTATTTAACTATCATAATAGGAAACTTCAGTTATTGTTTTGGCAGCAGACTTCCTGATCAAAGACTACCAGGCTTCCAGAAATCCGAATGAAGTCTATTCATTGTAATATCCATCATTTAACTGTACTTCTTCAATCGTTCAGAACTATTTTGGTCGGTTGTTCGCAGTCGTATATTTGCTGCTGTCCTATAAATCTCCTCGAAGTCTTTACGATCCCAAGATTGATACTTATAGAAACAATTCCAACTAAACGTACGTTTTGCATTTACTTTTCAATGTCCTTTTTATTTTTATCAGCGTACAGAAAAACATGTGTTTCGCAGATGTATAAAACTGTTTCAATATTGATTTTATCATTACTGTATGCTCGATTCGTAGGTAACACATTTTTTAGAAACATCGTTAGTTCATTAATTCAGTTCGTAAATATAAATCATAACATGCATAACTAACACTCAATGAAATATGGCGGCTCAATCTAAATTAAGATAACCTGCTATTCAGTTTTGATTTCACAACCTATTGCGCTTTGCCTAACAGTCAAATTATAAACGTTGCAGCAGATACATCAATGGTTCGACACGTAAACAAATTATCGTTAGTCTGTTTTCGTGATATCCGCTGTTCTCAAATAGTTGTCTGCTAGCAGTGACCTCGTCTATATCTCAAACGTAGTTAGAGCAACTCTATACTGAATAGTGTTTCAAAATCAACATCGTGCACTTGACTCAGCCGAGTTATATTTGGATCTCCCTTCGGTGCTTTCTTCACTTCATTTGCTTCCACCTTTTGCACTAACTGAACTTGTTTTGCATTACTCTTCACCTATTTAGGAGCGTTCGCTTTAAACATTTTGCCGACTGCTGTATTTTCAAATTCAAATGACACTTGTTTAAGAAATCACGTGTCCGCTTCTTGTACCTGTATTAGATATTTATATCTTTATTGCGTTCTAAATATTTTTATTAATACGTTAAAATGTCGCACGGCTTTTTTAAGGTCTCTGATCTTTGGCCGATATACGAAGAAAAGTCTATTAACGTTTAAACCTAGTAATCATAATAATTTTCTCGCACTTCGTGTTATCTTTGAAACCTAATGAACGCCTGTCGACATCTGAGCTCGTTATCAATAACATTTAAATAAAATTAATATAATGCGATCCATTTAGCGCTAACGGCACTTCCTATACACACGGCTATTTTCATAACATTAGTAAAAAAAAAAAAACATCTGAAGATTCCTTTCGACACGAGGATTGCATCTGAATAAAAAAAAATGTTGTGAGTGTATTAATAGCTATATTTGTGGAACATCGGGCGCCTGTGTTATTATAGCGAAGAAATATAGGATAAGCCGCGGATCTATCTGTAGTTGGCCGAAATTATCGCCAGGCGACGCGCGCGCATCGTTGGCGAGTCGCACACACAGCGTTTGCGGTGCGCCCGCGCACCCGAAGCTTCCAAATAAATATTTGTTTGTGTCTTTCGTTGTGATATAACATATACATGTTTCTTGCTTGCCATAATAGTGTTACATTAATGTTCCTACAGTAATTATACATTTACGCAGTGTACAAAATACTAAAGATTTGCAAAATAGACGGGACGAAAATACAATATTACGTGTGGTCGCAGTGTTAGTTTTAAGCAATATTTTAGTCCTAATTAAGAGACTAATGTCGATGCTCAAAGACTGAAATAGTGGAACAGGGTAGAAGTTTTCAGTGCAATAAATTAATAATAGTACCTATGAAATTATTTACGTGGTTGCTATAATTATGTGTGTAATATTGTGTTAAAACATACGGTAGGACTGCCGTGCCAAAAGTACGCAAGTGGGTGTGAATATTTGTAAATGTTCTTTAAATAAGTGTTTATTTTATAATAAAAAATATGGTCGCCATGGTCGAAGTCGCCGAGAGGAGAAACAATGAATATTTTAGATCGTTCTTACCTGTAAGTTTAATTTTTAAATAATCCATAAAAACACTGTCATAAAAATAACGACGCCAACTGATGATCTACAAGCTTGTTTTTAAAATTCGAATAGAACAGGCCTCGTTTGAATTGATCATATTCTTTTTTCAAACACTGGCCTTAAAATTCCGAAGCCACGGCCAGTGTTTGAAAGTGATTAGGTGTGTAACCCTGGTTTCAGTCGAGCTTTTGTTGAGTGTCGAATGGGAATCAAGTGGCCGATCTTTCAGTAATATTAGTCTGTACTTCAATCACGTAGAATGGTCATTCGACTATGGTCCTGTTTCAACTAGTTACCTACTGATTTGGGGTTCTTCACCATATTTCAGGAATACTGCACCCTAATTGCTTAACACATTATCAATCTCAATCTGAATCATTTTTAAAGATATTGCTAAACCATTGCTTCATAAGTTCGAAAAATGTGTCTGCTCAACAACGTGAATAGCGCAATGTATGTTGTTGAACTGTCAAAATGAACCCCATCGCTACTGATAGTGTGTTACGTAATTACCCCACAGACCTAAGACACCATTGCTTAGGTACCGGGTCCACAATCATCTCGTCATTACGCAAATGGCGTTGAAATCCACGATATTGCGTTGCCATAACACATTTAAACGATAAAAACACGTAAACGTGACATAATTTATGCTAAAGATAACCAGGAGATACACTTCGTTTTGTTTTTTCATTATCCTCAGCTAATTAATGAGCTTTGATGCAAAACAAACAGATTAAAACATTGTGTTTTGGCAAGCAAAATGCTGAATCAATTATTGTTTCCATTACTGGCTTTTGTCTGCTGTTTACTAGGTCATTGTAGACCCAATCACAGTCCCAGGCATTTCTAATTTAGGCAGTTCAAAGACTTTGAATTGTCGATCGTAGTATACTTGTAAGAATTACGTACTATGTACTTACCAGCTACCGCACGCGGCTTCGCCCGCATGTTATGTCGTAAAACATCCTTCCCTAGGGTTCAAAGTATCCCCATGCCGAAATTGATCAAAATCGGTTCAGCCGTTTCGGAGATTAGCCGGAACAAACAGACATACAGACCAAAAATAAAAATAAACTTTTTTTTGTTAAGTAGGTATCGTTATAAACTTTCATAATAATATGCATAAAAACAAAAAAAAAGCAAAAAAAAAAAGCTGTTATTTTGCTTTTACAAACAGACCCTTCAATTGTATTTATTTGTATGTATATGATCGATATAGTTTATTTGTATGTTTGATTCATTGGTTGTGGTTGGTTGGTTGTATGTTTGATTTATTGGTTGGTGATTGTTTGCTTGTTTTTCTCTCCTAATACAGATTACTCACTAATGTAGCTAGGAGAGCAGCGATTCACCCAACAATTCGTTGTACCTACACCATGTAATTAACAATGCATACTTATATATTAATGTTACTATTCCTACGTATATTAAGTATTTTTGAATTTCTCGTATTTTGTTATTATTTCATACTTCATATAAATAACTTCACAAAGTTAGACTTCCGTGAAAGATATTTAAATAAAAGAGACTCATTGTTTACCACTGCAGATTTATCGTTCTCCTTGGTCGAAACTACTCTGATCTCTAACCTAAGATAACATTATATAAAAACAATTAAAACATTTCTGTTAAAGAGTCTATATACAACAATACAAATTCATAGTATTCTGAACTTTTGACACCATGCCAAACTGACGACCTTCGCAAACTATACAACTAGACAGCAGGGCGAGGTATTTTTTTGTGGACTGTCGTGACCACTTACAATACACACGAAAATATTTTTTACTGGCCTCACAATTACTCTCTACCTCTAGGTTGTAAAAACGAGTTTTTATAAATGCTGTAAAACAAGGACAAAGGAACCATTTGAATTAAGTTTAAAATTTCAGTGTGCTCTTGTGTCCACTTCACCCATGACATAAAAGTAATTCAGTTTTTCTCTCATTCCAGGCTGTCAACTCCCCCCCGGTCCCTCACCGAGACATATCGGCACCAGCAGCGACGTACCGTCCCTACACAGAAGAATATGCCACCGTCCAGAGCCGCGTGGAGCGGCCCGCACAACCAGAAGAAACTGAACGAAAGAAGGACAAGAAATGGTCCATTGGGAAACTATTTCGACGAAAGAAGAAAGAAGACGAAAGTGAAGAGTCCTCAGAAAGCGATGAAGGAGTCAGCACACGCTCCCCATCGAAAAGAAAGTCTAAGAAGAAAAAGAAGACTCCAGCAGTTAATAATTTTGACCACATTGTTATAAGGGATACAAGAAGAGCACAGAGTTTAGCCAAACCGAACCTTAGAGATGTTACCGATGACGGTGTGCTATCCGACCCATCAGCTGGCTTCATCAACTACCGTGCTAAAACTCAAGAACTGTACGGAGCTTCCAAAGAATCCCTAAGCTTAAGAGAAGACTATTCGAATCGATCCTTAGGACCATCTTTGGAGACATCCTCTAGAAAAACTAGAAAAGGCAGATTGAAAGCCAGAGTCGAAGCACTAAGAAATAGTTTGAAGGGAGAGTCGAGCAGTGAAGAAGAATCACTCAAGTCATCAAATTCATCATTGATGATTCGATTTAGAAGTGAAGATTCCTTAATGCGTTCACGTGATAGCTCATTAAACAAAAGGTCGAGAAGTGCAAGAAATGAGAGATATATCAAAAGGTTGTCTCGCGATGAAGAGATTCAACTGAATAAAGAAGCAGAGTTATTACAACAAGGTTACACAAAAGCTGAAGTTGAAATGTTGACCAGAACGCCGACGAGTCAAAGCAGTGGTTATGGGACATGCAAACGTGACCAAACACAAAATATCAAAACAGAACAGTTATACGCTAATGATGTTAACCGCCGTCCTATGAAATCTGAATCAATATCATCATTCCCTTCGACACAAAGTTACCCATCATCCATCAACTTTAACGCAAAAATTAACAACGAACATATTAATTATTCCATACCTACTAGTAACATGAATAGAGAAATGCTTTATGCTAATAATAACCGAGAAAGAAGTGTCAGTAACCAGTATGAGAACCCGGAGAACGTCATCTGTGTCAAGTTTCCGTTGGGAAATGTAACAAATGCTAAGAGAGAAGAGAAAGCGCCTCCTGTGCCACCGCCTCGTGACATGCATCGAAAAGTCGCAACTCCTATATCAATGTACTATGAAAATAACCCCATGGTAGCAGATAGGATAGTAAATACACAGCAAAATACTATGCATGGCGTCCCTAATAACGACTTCGAAAGAGTTATGAGACGAAGCCAGGAAAGGTCACTAAGTCACAGCTTCAATGGGTTGCGACGACCTATATCGAACTCCGAGGACCACATCGCAATGCAAAATAATGAATACATACAGAACTTCCAGATAAGGAACGAACAACCTCGAAGGCCAGCTTCAGTATCAGCAGAACCAAACCATTATGGGCTCTACGCTAATTCACCGCCTTGGAGAAAGTCTATGGGTCCCACAAATATAATTAAACCAGAACCAGTCCAATTAAAACATGACTACCTGTACTATGCTGATCAAAGTCCCAGATCTCGGAGACCTATTAGCGTTAAAACTAGTCAAAATGGTTATGAAAATCAATGCATGAGTGACTCTCAAGCTTCTCAAAACGTTGCTGAGAGTGTGTACCGTCGGCCACGCAACGCATCTGAGTTTTGGAAAAAAATTGACGATGCCGAAAGACAGAGACGGCAGCAAAGTATATACGCAAACTCAAGAAGCAGCAGTGACTTTTCAAACAGTACGCAAATGAACAGAGTGGCTCCGTATTTAGAACAAAACAAACTGGGCCAAGAAAACACAGACTTTCAAAATAAAAACAAAACTCCATTTAAAAGTTCTTCTGTTGACACAACGGACGGTGCTAAAGTTTGGAAGGCGACGACAGAGTACAAGCGATCTGTTACAGTTGACCCACCAAAAAATGTTACATCGCCGACTTCAAAAACACACGTTAGGCATAAATCTGATACGTATGTTCCCAATACTTATCAAATGCCATCTGATGATGAAAAGAGTTCAGAGAGACGAAAATCTACTAACCTTGATGATGCTCTCAATGAATTAGAAGCCATCTACAATAGTTTAGGTTTAGGCGACGAAGATTTATTAGATAGAGCTGAACGTCGTGAGTTAATGACGCCGAAGTTCAACGACCATTTTAATGATTGGAATGGAAACGATGACGAGATCCAACTGCGAAGTCAGCCAACGACGCCTTTGAGACGTGTGCAAAGAAGGTCGACATTACCTGACAAACTGCAAGATGATATGGCATTTAGACGGATGAATTCCTTAACAAAGGAAAAACCTAATTATAAAGATGCACAATCGCAAATAAGTTATATGTTAGCTTCTCCTGTTTATGTGCCCTACGCGTCCGACGATGACAGGCAGTCCGAACGAAACGAGCCAGATATAGTTTATGACGACGTTGTTTACAGAAATATAAAACAGACTAACAGTCGGTTAAAAACAATGGACCCTCAACCACCATTCGGCATACCAATAGGGCCAGTATCACCTGCTCCTCAGAGTGACTACCTTCATGCAACACCAGAAAATAAGGCCAGATCACGATTTATTCCAAGAAGATCACCGGACCTTGTTTCTGATGATTTAGCTTATAGAAGTTTGAGGAAGGATAATAGGCATTCCTCACATTTTAATGGTGAAGATTATACTGGTCTAATCAATAACAATCATTCTTATAATGAGTATCCTTTCACTAAGGAATCTGCTGCTAATCTTAAGAAGAAAAGAGCTGTCAGATCCCTGTCCGCTAACATATTTACCTTGATACAAAAAGAAATTGACGATGCGTTGAACATGAGTAAAATGGCTACCTTACAAAAAACACACAGTAACAGTGACGTCATGAAAAGGCTGCGTAATACATTCGAAAATAACGACAACGAGCAGGAGCACTACCCTCGCAACAAGGTAAAACAAAGACACAACACTGTCAGTCTATTTGTTAATAACACCCATGCACCCACCCATCATTTCGCAAAAGACGATTCATTCATTCATAGTGATGATAAGCACCTTGCTAAGCCACCATCTTGTGATAAGTCCAAAAGCTCATCACCATCAAACAGATCTCCCCAGGCATCGAAACGTTCATCAAAGGATGAGTTTCAACAGGTTCTTAGCATGCTGGCGCAGGAAGCCATGGACACAAGCAACAAGTTAGGAGTAGCTTTAGCAGAATTGGATAAAAATAGAAACAATAATGAGAAGAAATCAGACGTCCAGAGCCGAATTTCTGATAGTCGACAAACCTTTTTGAATGGTTTGACATGTAAATCTTCGGAGGATACTGCACCTGAAGTGAAGCATGTTAACGTTCGTTCTGAAGTGATAAGTGAACAGAAAGATGACAGACCAATGACAAATGTTAATGGAGTCAATAAAAATTCTAAAGGAAAGAAGACTGAAGATAGTCTTTTAGCCATATCAGATCAGTTACACAAAGTCGAACACCAGCTTAAGCATAGTTTCGAAAAAGAACTTAACTTTGAAGATGAAAGTATAAAACTTTCGAATTATATAGCGAAAGCTGAAGAACAATTGAAGGCTCAAGAAACCACGGTTGTGATACCAGAGAGTAAGTTGATACCTGACGTTGTGCCATTGACGATAAAAGAAGATGCGATGAAAATAGAGACGGTAAATGAAAAAGAAAATAATATAAACAATATGGAACTGAAACCACCAGTTATCAATTCGTTAAACCCTTTCTTGAATACTGACGATAAAATTAAAGAAATTAATGAAATTAACGCCTTTAAAGAGTTAAAAGACGGAATATCTGATTTAATCGCTGGTATTTGTCAAGTAAACGAAAAATTATTTACACAGAATAAAGGACCAAACTTGGATAATTGTAATAATACTAATACAGAAAAAATGACTGGAATTACCGAAGCCACTGAAAAGCTGAACCAAGTTTCACAAACTATCCGTAATCAAGAAGTTCCTAATAGGGCTTCCGTTAATCTGTCTATATACGAAGACGATTTAGAAACAAAGAAGGATGCTGCTGATTCAACAGAATATAATTCCTCTGAAGAACTGGCGACGATATTTAAATTAGACAGTAACGCCAAACAACAGTCGCGGACTGTCAACGAGAGTCAGAATGGCTCCGAAAATAAAATTCGCGATGATTTAAGTTCGCCTAAATTGGTTCAGAATATGAATCAGCACCTGAGAAGGTTGTCTGTAGACGAGACAGATGATTGTACTCCTCCTAGTCAAAGCAACTCACTGCCAACGAACGCAGTTCCGTGGAGAACTAAAAGGCAATCTCACACATCACATTCACAAAAAGAAAATAGAGGTACGTGGCCCATTCTCATGCACGGTGTACTGTTTTCACTGTAACCATATTGCATCCAGCTTTTTGTTGTTCATTTTGTGTTCACAACCCCGTTGTTTTTTAGTTGCCTGTACTAACTAGTTTTTTTATTGTATGCCTTGTTTTTGTTGTTTCGACAGGCGATAACACGCAGTCGAAGCGCGATTGGCACGACTCTGGCACGTTGATGTTAGCTTGTACCTACACTATGATGATCTCCCAACACCTGGCAGATTTGGACTGGCTGACGCTCCTCGGTTTGCTGCTCGCAATGATCACAATTATCGCTATGCTAATAATATAACATAGAAGTAACAATGTAACCACAAAATTCCTAGAGCAGACCATTGATTGAGGAGCATCCTTGTTGTTATGGCTTGTAGTTGAAAAGCTGAAGGCCAATTCTCGTACTTAAAAACGTTCAAACTCAAGTCGCAGTCTCATCTCAGCGACAATCAATGTCAAAGACTTGTCAATTTTTTTTTGGAAATTGGTTGTATTTTTGACAGTTTGCGACTGAGAATGCGATCGTTCGTGAACGGTATACGGTAATTGCCCCTCTGAGGCTTTAGTCTGAGTTTTTTCACTCACGTTACACGTTCGAGCGCGTTAGAAATTTTTATGGGAAAATGTTATAGCGCCACCTGGTGGTCACTAGGAGAAACCTAATTTCCCATACAAAATTATAACGCGTTCGCAATCGAACGTACTTAAGTCGAAAAAACTCACACTAAAGCCCGTAGACAGAGTAAACTATAGACTGCTGCATATCTTCTTTTTCATTCGCACAAGAAAAAGAGAAATTTATTAACGTCACTAGCAAAGAAAAGAGATAGTAAAAATATTTCTGTCCCTTACTGCGTGTCGGATAAGCACATCAATGTGCACAACAAGTTTATGAATGAAATAATAAAAACTACATCGCGATTAAACGGAAAATAAGATATTTTTCGTGCGTAATTCATTAGTAAGTAGTACATTTGCGCTACTGTGAAAATGGTAAGGTGCAGTGTAATAAGCTGTAAAAATTATAGTATGATGAAGATTGCCGGAATTTTTTGTCCCTTCCGATGACACGGATACCATGAGTCTAGATTACTCTGTCTACGCTAAGGCCACTGTTCTTGCGTAGGATATGTTTTCCGACGTTTGCATAGTACGTCACCATTACGCACAACGCATAGAAAGTTATTTCTCTGTGCTCTCCTATTTATTAATTATTTGTTCGAGGTCTTATCCTACGTAAATAAGTAAATACTACTTATGATAATTCTATTGATATTATAAGTTGGTCTGCTGTAGGTATAACTCTAAGCAAAACGCATTTAATGGCCTCTTAAAAATACATTTATCATTTATTTTTTAAATTTAGTTTACATCATTGAAATACACTAAAATTAAATTGTATTACTTAATAGGTACACTTATTTTAAACCATTATTATTTTTAGAAATTTTTGCTGTGATGTTCATCTTACCTTTTACAATATTTTGTATGTAGCTACCTAATTAAATCTTATTTTAATGATTTTTTGTGCCAAAATCCACGATCAATTTGTTTTTAATATTTTGAAAATAATGATTGCTTTGATTGTTTGAAATCGCATGATTTTCAATTGTATTTTTTAAGAACTTGCATGATTTTTGTGTATTTTCTTTATTTGTGCTTACAACATTTTGTAACGTTTAAATGACAATAAATAAGTTTAAATAGTGTTACTCACAAGAGAATAATTAATTAATTATTTTATTACATGAATGAGATGGCTTAGTTTAGTACCGTATTATCAAAACTGTGTTTTTTACTGTCATATTAATCAACACTTATTGGTCAGTTTGAAATTTTAATAGAGCTGCGATGTCTGCACTACACACAGTAAATTGAGAAACATGATATTCTTTATTCGAAACAGCTCGATTTGTTAGTGATGTCGTCATTATGCTCAGTGATATTTAAAAAAAAAGAAAAAACAATACTTACACAAAAAAAAATTAGTTAAAAAACCATACCTACTGATAGATTAGCATATGATTAGCACTATCCATAATCGCATATCTGCATAGAGATTATTATTAAACTGAAAAAGCGTTCTGTAAATATTGTCACGAAAAATGGCGCGAGAATGCATACCAATCACTCCATTCAGTCTATGTTCAGTAAAGTAAACCAACATTTGTTTTCTAGGTGAACATTGATTGCCTGCAGTGATCTACTGGGTGACTTCGTTCAATTTACCCTGCGTACTTCGACGATATTTTTAAGCTAATTTTAATTTTTGTCTAAGCTATCTTCTGTATTTTATTCTGTACCTAGTTGTATGACATTTAAAACTTTACTATGTTTATGTAGAGGCTTCCAGATACATTTAAAGAGAGCGTTATTTATATGAAGAGAAGAGTTATAATTTAAATAAAATGTTTCAGTTTTATTTGGCGTTTCAATTACCTATCCTATCATCATCGAATTGGCTCACATAAGTACTACAAGAATCATCAAACTTAGGAGACTGACAAGTGATCGCAGTAGATAGGTTTGTTGATCCTCTTGAAATTAACCAACCTCAAGTCTTTCCCTAAATAGGTAGGTACGGATAAAATCGTTCTAATCTACCGAAAAATATTAAAAGGAACGTTTAGAAAATACCTACGAGAATCATCTCAATCACATTCTGTACTTTTCTAGGCGCCAATAACATTGCAAACTACCCACTGGCTATTGTTGGTTCTAGTAATTTATTTCTTTGCTTTGGTATGTATGAACTACGGCAACCTCTCGATTTTAGTGAAAAGCAAATACGGGTAGCGCCATCTATTTCAATAGTAAAAAACTACTAAAGTTCAAGCTAGTAGCGCCATCTGTTTTAATAAATGTACTCTGTGGGGTGAAATTGTGAAAGAATGATAAATATGTAAATTGTCATAGATGGCGCTGTACAAAATTACCAAATGGTCAGTCATTGACCATAGATGGTACTGTCTGCTCGGTACTAAAACGAGAGTAACTTCTTTTTGTTTGTTTGTAATCATTTCACAAACTTAATAAATAATAATTGTATTCAAGTAAATTTTACTTAGGGTTTCAATTAATTATAAATAAAAACAATAACAAATATTTTTTTAACATTTTGATTTCACCCAGTCACTGTCTGTGCGTAACCAGTTTCGTGAAATAATGTGGAATGAAAAAAATCCTAACTGTCACTAATGTCAGATTTTCGCAAGAGTGTATCGTATGCGTGTTGTGAATAATATTTTGCAAAAAAGCCTTTTATTATTTTTGATTAAAATTGTTATAACTAGTTTGTGGAATTAAGCTATTGCGAAATTTTAGTCTTTAGTGTTTTACTCTTGTTATATGGTGCCGTTCCACGTGTAAATTCGTACGAACGCTGGATGGCAACCTACTTTGTTCCTGTTGACCTGTGTCCGCACTGTGATTGTTTTAAAAGGTAACGGTTCAATTATTTTTATTGTTTTTTATAAAAACTGTTAATAACACTCTTCTTGAAGTTAACTTAGCTCATCTTGTTGCTTTTTTTCCAGTGAAATTTTGTTTTTCTTTAATGTTTTCCTCCGATAATCAACGGTTTGGCCGTGTTATCTCTATTAGTTTTGTTTTATTATTATGATATTGGCGACACTCTGAATTCGCCCACGTTATCTTGTGGCAAAATCTTTCCGTTGCGGTTAATTTAGTCGAGAATTTTCAGTGGGTTTCATTCATTAGCATGTTGTGATTACTCATTACGTTTGTTTGTTGATATACTTACAAATATTAATATCACAGCATTGGTTTGAAATGGCTGCAAATATTTTACCTTCAAGGGAATATTTTTAAAGACTTAAAGTTATTTCATTATACTTAATTTCGATAGGATTTACACTTAGACCAAGATTGTTATTATTACTCACACGCATCCTACATGTTTATTTTATAACCATAAACCATAATCATGTAGGTAATAATAATAGTCTTGAGTTAAGTTTAGTACCTAATAACAAAGTGATGTAATGATGAGATATCAATGAATTATTCATGACTACTACAACTTAGTAATAACATGCCATTCATCATCATAATGGATTCATTTTAAGTCAAAGCAATATAGCATCATAGCATCTATCTACCTACCTGTGTATTTTTTACAATAAGTTTGTTTGTTAAACTCCTGAGTATCTTAAAAAAAACTTCCGCATTAACTTAAATACTTACTTTATATAAATCTAAATTCTTCTTAATAATTAATTCTTCATTAAAGGTAGAGAATGCCCATAGTAGTGAAGTCATACTGATCAAACCCTCTAGAAAATTAAAAAAATATAAAAAAATACAAGTTTGATGAATATACTTTATTCATCAAACAAAACATTGATGAAAGTCGAATATTGTCATTGCAATCTTAAAACAATTGACAAATGAAATTCCACTATTATGAGCAGATTTTTCAATAGTCAGATAATTTTTAATCTGAGGAATAAATATTGCAGTTTGATAGCTTTTGTATAGAATATTTATGTTAAAATGTCATGTAAATCTCTTTTTTAACCGACTTCCAAAACGGAGGAGGTTTTATGTTCGACTTAATGTATGTTTTTTTTTGATTATTGTAAATTTGCCCTAATTTGTCCAACCTAAAAATGTTGAGAAACAAACAAATGAATGACAGGTGCCACAATCATGAAGGTCAGTAAATGATTGACTGGAGTGAGGAAATGACAAATCTTGACGGCCATTGGTTTGGACAAGGGACCCTGGTTCTATATTTAGCAACAAATTGACCGCTCCTGTACTGAGATCCTGTTGCACAAGCTTTGGTTAAAGGAAATCCTTGGATCCCTTCCTGACTTGTGATTGGCTAACAGATATTTTTATCTTCACTTCTTCAAAATCTTTATAATGTTTTCTGAATAAAATATTAAATCCAAGGATGGATTTGTTGGTTATTGATTTTGTTGAAGAATTAGGTTTAGGTCATAATCATTTGAAGGAGTTGAAACTTCTTTATCGAGTAAGTAGTTATAATTAGCAGAATTATAAATAATTATTAATAGATTTTTGCATAAGTCAAAAGCTTCAGCAATCAACTCAAATCATTGTCTTACAGCCTACAATTAAAAAAGTACTCACAACAACAAGGACTGCAAGACTGCAACTAAATAATCAGATGTTGAGTTTATATTTTGAGAATAAAACAATAAGTACAGTACATAACTAATCAAGAAGTTTTATGTCCGTTTGGTATGTCATCTGCCTATCCTTTTCCCAACTAGGTATGTTGGGGTCGGCTTCCAGTCGAACCGGATGCAGCTGAATACCAGTATTTTACATGGAGCGACTTCCTATCTGACCTCAGAGGTCAGAGGTCTCTCAGACTTTCGGTCTTCTGACTACCCGTAACAACTGTCAAAGATCCGTGTGGCATGTTTGACTCCTAATTAAGTCCTAAGTGAGTTGGGTTTAGTCCTAAACTTTCCAGACAGTCAGGTTCTTTAGAGACAGAAGGTATTTTCACAATATTATTGTAATTCATTATTGATGTTATTTAAAAGCACTGAATTTTTATAATTTCATACAGTAGGTACTTAATTATAAATAAAAAAAAACAAATTGGTTTGTCCTGAAACAATTGATGACGAATAATTTAACAATTCACTTTTTCATACATCCATTCCATTTCTACATAATTATCTGTAATTTTTATGGTGTACTTACATAACAAAATAGATTGTACTGTCTATCTCATCTATAAAAGTATTAGACAGTATTAGTACTATGTCAGTAAGTACTTTTTTTTTTCCGATGGGAAATCATCATAATAATATGACCCCTCCCGCTCTGGGTGGAGCGGAAGGGAGTGTTAGTACTTACTTATTTAGGTCTGTAAAAAATATGTCTTGGCACAGAAAATACCACAATATATTCTGAAGTGTGTCCATACATACTTAGATTGTCCAAAGTCCCTCACCAAACCCTTGATATTAAATTATTTACCAAAGAAATCAAATAAAAGATAAACTTCTGATACAAAATATAATCTGTCATTGTCTGCCACTTCTGTAGATGGAAAGAGGTCTCTGACTTCATAAGAAATACTTGAGATCACCCTCATGATTGATAAGGGACTAATCTTATCATTCAGTCTATTGAATCTGTTTTCTTATTCCAATACCAATAATTAAAGTATTATTATTATAGCCAGTATATGTAATCTCTAAATCTAAATATAATATAATAAATCTAGTATACATAATCCTACATGGGCACCTAAGAAAGGTCACAATTTCAATTGGTTGTTTTTTTTATGGAGAAGAGCTGGCAAGCAAGAACCTCCACAGTCACTCTTTTACAAATAAATTAGCTTCTACAATATTTCCAAATTACAGTGTTAACAGGTATGGGAGTTGGGAGGAGTAGGCCTGTTAACAAGTACCAGGTTAACAAAATTGAAAGTGACGACTCCCGGCCACCGTAGGTGCGGGCCTGCGGGCGGAGAGTAATGGGTAGCTCACCGTCCGATCAGGACCAGGCCCGTGCCGGACGGCGCGTACGTGTGCCACGCGCGCCTCAATCCTTAGGGCCGAAGGTCAGCGGGATTGTCCGAAAGGGTTACCGCTGGCCCGGAACATAAAGGGCTCGGGTCGGTTTTAGTCAGTAAGAGTCTGACACTCCCTTCCGCTCCACCCAGAGCGGGAGGGGTCATTTGATGATTTCCCATCCGCAAAAAAAAAAAGTAACAGACTTTTTAACCAAGTCTTAAAATGATATGTTAAGGGTTTGAATGTGGAAAGAAGAGGCATTTGATAAATCATGTTATGCAGATTTCTTTACACAAAAATCCATTTTTTGTCAAAATGTGATGAAACATAGTACAAACATTTCTTCAATCCACATAAATTTATAATTAGTATTGTGATGTCATTTTCGCGTAGATAAAAGGCGGATCATTTAAATTGTATGACAGTTAAAATACAAGCCAATAAGCAGTCAATGATTTATTACTTATTATCATTTACGCCTATTAGTAAATTTACTGGGCTACTAAATAATATTTGTACTCAATCCTTATCTCATTGACTAAGCCACAAAATACAGATAGTACAGAAGGCAATCACATGTATGTACTTCACTTTTCATACCTACGCTCGGCGGTCGCGCTAGTGTTGTCAGCTTTGGCTTATGCACAAAAAACTATCGTGGTAGTGGCACTCGTATCTAGTTGTTTGATTTATTGTTGAGCTTATTCTACAATATTAAAACAAAGTACCTATTACAATACAAAAAGTTTACAGAACAAAAACATAAGTACAAAATTTTACATTTGTCAATTTTCACTACCGAAAATCCCTAATAACTTCAAAACGGATTACCCTATTTACATAATTTATTTTGCCCTATTCGTTTTAGACCTAAACCTATCAAATGACACTAAAAACAACACAATATCGTCAATATCTACACAAACAAAAATCATGTTTTCAACTTAAGTACGTAATAGTTGGTGGAATTTTCCTTACAAAAAAGTTACTTCGTTTATTATACTGATTCGTAAAGTCGAACATATAACCTCCTCCTTTTTGGAAGTCGGTTAAAAATAGGAAACTATTATATTAATCTAGCTTAGATAGGCATTTTTTTGTTGCTCCCTTTTTGCACTTCACAGACGCGTGTCACAAGCGGATGGCACTCGGGCTCGCACTACTCCCAACCAGTCCGAGATAACGTGTCCGTGAGCTTTGTCTGTGTGTGCGTTGCTCGAGCGCACTTTGTATCTAGATTGCCTTCTGTACTCTCTGTTTCGTGACTGTGGTAGCAATCAGTAATTATTTTGTCGTTTATTAAAAAAATGCTTACTTAATCACTTTACAATATCGTCTTAATTATCAATTTGTTAGTTAATCAGATGATTGGTAAAGATTATTCTGTGGAGAATTTCACTTAGAATAGATGAAATTGATGATAATTCAATCAATCTGCGTAGCCTTAATCCCAACTATGTTGGGGTCGGTTTCCAGTCTAACCGGATGCAGCTGGATACCTGTATTTTACATGAAGCAACTGCCTATCTGACCCCAGAACCCAGATATTTACTGGGTAATGCGATAATTGATGATAATTATCTATCTTATACAATAAATTATGACAAACATGACAATGCCCACAAAATACAACAATACACAATAAAAAAAGATTTTCACCTTATACGTAACCAGAGATAAAAGTTGTATTGTTGTTGTTATAAATACGACAAAAATTCACGCAATACAAGATGAGATTGTGTTCCTTCCGTAATAAGCGCTCGCTGCTCATAATAAAACAAAAGACGTTCGTTATTAAACAAAATGGGCGAGTTCAAAATGTACGTTTTATTTGGAGTCTTGAGGAAAATTTCCATCTTCAGGTAATGCTTGACTTGCTTGTAAAAATGCTAATTGTTTGTTGAACTTGACCTAGGCCTGGCCTTGTTTGTTTTACTACCTACTATCTTAAGAGTAGCCAAGGAAATTATAAATATATAGGTATATGATTATTTAAGTATTATTTAATCTGCAAACGTACGAATTTGTTGATTAATGAAAAACTGCAATCAACACATACCTATAACATAATACTTACATTGGTAATGTGATGGCTCTGGTTGATGACGTCATGAAAACACGCAGTGCATAAAAATACAATTAAATAAAACCACAGACCGCAGGAATTCCAAACAGCACCAGCTCATTCTGTTGTTTTATTGCTGTGGCTATAGCTTTATAAACTTACAGGAAAAATTTCTACCGGTACATTCATACGTAAGTATAATAATCTTACGTGCAAAAAAACTGTTCAGATACATTCAAGTACAGTAGCAATGGCTTTCATTTTGACAGTTCCACAACCTTCATTGCGCTTTTTATCGTACGTTGTTGAGCAGACAAATTTTTCCAGTATACGAAGATTACGAAGCAATGGATTAGCAATACTCTTCAAAATGATTCAGATTCCGATTGATAGTGCGTTACGCAATTAGGGTGCAGATTGAGAGCAGTAGTGGCCCAGTGGTAACGGCCCCGACTTACGAGTTGAGGACGTGGGTTCGAACCCAGGCAGGCGCTTTACTTTGTGAAAATTATTTCATCAGCACTCCTCTCAAAACTGGGAAGGAAAACATCGTCATGAAACCGGCATGTCCTAGAACAAAAAAATCGAAGACTTGACTTCTACCAACCCACACTGGGCCCACGTGTTAGATTACGGCCCTCTCCCTCTAACTGAGAGAAGGCCTGTGTGACCTGTGTCCCATTATTGGGAACATTATTGGCTGATTATACTTACTACACATTTAGTTTTTATTATTATCTATACTAATCTATACTAATATTATAAAGCTGCAGAGTTTGTTTGTTTGTTTGTTTGAACGCGCTAATCTCTGGAACTACTGGTCCGATTTGAATGATTATTTTAGTGTTGGGTAGTCCATTTATCGAGGAAGGCTATAGGCTAATTTTTTTTCTTCAAAATTAGGGATCCGTAATAAAATTGCTATTTTGTAACACAAGGTGTAAAATCGAAAACCTATTTTTGCGTGCGCTGCCAAAACTATTGACAATAGAACAAAATAATGTACTACGGGTTTGTAGAGCCCATTAAGACCTACAAAAAAGTCCGCGAGAACATATATCTAGCTATCATGGTTTAATCACAATAACCGATTTTGTGTTCAAAATAATTATTAAATCGTCTGAAGAAAAAAAACTACGTTAAATATGTATCGTAATATTAATCTTTATCGAAATTAAGCATTATGTTATCAAGAGTATTTATGAAGAAGTAAAATACTTTTTGTTTCATCTCAATCGGATATTTCGTTTAAAAGTTATCACGTGTGTAAGATGTTAAGAGTTGGTACCTATTAAGGAGTTATGGGCCATAGAGTTTTTTATCTATATCTATACTAATAATAAAGCTGAAGAGTTTGTTTGTTTGAACGCGATAATCTCTTTAACTACCGGTCAGATTTGAATTCTTTTTGCATTTGATAGCCCAATTCTTGAGGAAGGCTATAGGCTATTTAACATCACGCTATGACCCTTAGGAGCCGAGCAAAAAGTCGAAGTGTTGCGACGCGACGGGGTGGGGGTACAAGAAATTTCACGCGGACGAAGTCGCGGGCAGAAGCTAGTATAATATTATAAAGCTGCAGAGTTTGTTTGTTTGTTTGTTTGTTTGAACGCGCTAATCTCTGGAACTACTGGTCCGATTTGAATGATTATTTTAGTGTTGGGTAGTCCATTTATCGAGGAAGGCTATAGGCTATATTTTTTTCTTCAAAATTAGGGATCCGTAATAAAATTGCTATTTTGTAACACAAGGTGTAAAATCGAAAACCTATTTTTGCGTGCGCTGCCAAAACTATTGACAATAGAACAAAATAATGTACTACGGGTTTGTAGAGCCCATTAAGACCTACAAAAAAGTCCGCGAGAACATATATCTAGCTATCATGGTTTAATCACAATAACCGATTTTGTGTTCAAAATAATTATTAAATCGTCTGAAGAAAAAAAACTACGTTAAATATGTATCGTAATATTAATCTTTATCGAAATTAAGCATTATGTTATCAAGAGTATTTATGAAGAAGTAAAATACTTTTTGTTTCATCTCAATCGGATATTTCGTTTAAAAGTTATCACGTGTGTAAGATGTTAAGAGTTGGTACCTATTAAGGAGTTATGGGCCATAGAGTTTTTTATCTATATCTATACTAATAATAAAGCTGAAGAGTTTGTTTGTTTGAACGCGATAATCTCTTTAACTACCGGTCAGATTTGAATTCTTTTTGCATTTGATAGCCCAATTCTTGAGGAAGGCTATAGGCTATTTAACATCACGCTATGACCCTTAGGAGCCGAGCAAAAAGTCGAAGTGTTGCGACGCGACGGGGTGGGGGTACAAGAAATTTCACGCGGACGAAGTCGCGGGCAGAAGCTAGTATAATATTATAAAGCTGCAGAGTTTGTTTGTTTGTTTGTTTGTTTGAACGCGCTAATCTCTGGAACTGCTGGTCCGATTTGAATGATTATTTTAGTGTTGGGTAGTCCATTTATCGAGGAAGGCTATAGGCTATATTTTTTTCTTCAAAATCAGGGATCCGTAATAAAATTGCTATTTTGTAACACAAGGTGTAAAATCGAAAACCTATTTTTGCGTGCGCTGCAAAAACTATTGACAATAGAACAAAATAATGTACTACGGGTTTGTAGAGCCCATTAAGACCTACAAAAAAGTCCGCGAGAACATATGTCTAGCTATCATGGTTTAATCACAATAACCGATTTTGTGTTCAAAATAATTATTAAATCGTCTGAAGAAAACAAAACTACGTTAAATATGTATCGTAATATTAATCTTTATCGAAATTAAGCATTATGTTATCAAGAGTATTTATGAAGAAGTAAAATACTTTTTGTTTCATCTCAATCGGATATTTCGTTTAAAAGTTATCACGTGTGTAAGATGTTAAGAGTTGGTACCTATTAAGGAGTTATGGGCCACAGAGTTTTTTATCTATACTAATAATAAGGCTGAAGAGTTTGTTTGTTTGAACGCGATAATCTCTTTAACTACCGGTCAGATTTGAATTCTTTTTGCATTTGATAGCCCAATTCTTGAGGAAGGCTATAGGCTATTTAACATCACGCTATGACCCTTAGGAGCCGAGCAAAAAGAAAAAACTCAGAGTGAACGGTAAGCGAATACGAAGTGTTGCGATGCGACGGGGTGGTACAAGAAATTTCACGCGGACGAAGTCGCGGGCAGAAGCTAGTATTACCTATACTAGCTGCGCCCCGCGGTTTCACCCGCATAAGGGTCGATCCCGTGGGAATATCGGGATAAAAAGTAGCCTATACGTTAATCCAGGGTGTCAGCTACCTCCATACAACATTTTATCAAAATTGGTCCAGCCGTTTGAGCGTGAAGAAGTAACACACATAATTATAAACACACCCCCACACACTCACAAAGTTTCGCCTTTATAATATTAGTGTGATTATTACTACAGATTAAGTGTACTGAACTCATCAAAGTTCTTGGCCCAGACGTGCACAATCGGTCAAAAGAATGTCCTATATAATACATATTATTTAGAATTTCTTCTCCGTGTAGATGAGGCGGTGGAGATAGCGATAACGCAAGGTCTTATCTAATCATCAGTTTTGTTCCGACGATGACTATGTACACTCGAATGCATGCGACCGTTACGAGAATACGCCTCCTTGGCGAAGAAACCGTTGTAATGCAGCTGCGCGAGCTGTTCCACCAGAATATCGGTGTTTTTAATAACATCGTACTAATGTAATAAATGAAGAAGGTATTCTTATGGGTTCATGTTAAGACGGCTGGCGCAGTTGGAGGTAATATAAGCCCTATTAAACGCATTTTGGGCTGTTAACTTCCAAAAGCTCAGCATAGTCATTTGGGATTTGTTCTCTTTGAGAAGGATTTTTTCCCATTTTATTAACTGCCTCCAAAACTGGTTTTCGCAACCACAGGACCGCTAATCCCGAGTTGACCAATTTAAGGTCTTTGTGACTGGCCAGAATGTGTTCTTTAAAAGCAATTTACTTGTAATGTGCCTACTTTGGATACTTCCGCCGAAGTTTTGTCATTTGTAAGCCAAGGGGCCATTTTTGTTGAGGCTTTGTGTCCCGAATGGATGTCGTTTTGCCAATGACAGGAAAAAATAATGCAATGGTTTTAGAAAAAAAAAATGCTGCGCTGTTAACGGAATTCCGCTTTAAATTAAAATGCTTCAAGCACTGCTTTTTAATTTGTCCGAAAATATCTCGTATCTCCCATTCCAAATTAGCACTCAACTGATAATATCATCCTGAAAAGAAAAGCCTAGATTCTATTTCGATTGCCACTGATGTCTTTTATAATAGACACTAATACTCGCCTATTTGTTAGCTTTTGTTCTAAAAACGTCACAGAAACTGATTTCGTCTAAGTTTAGTCTTAACTTCTTAAGGTCCAGGCTTCTGTCTCTCCAGACAATGAAAATATCAATGTCCATTTGCCTAACTGAAGCACTTTGCGGATCTGATTAAAGGGATGTCCAACTATAATTTGTCGAATTAGAGCTAACTTGGAACAGCTGTCCCAACTTTGCCAGAGCTGGGGACATTATGTGCAAGTTCTAACTTCATTAATTTTCTTTTGTATTCTTTTCGCGACGCAGAATGGAGCTACTTGCTTCCTTATTGCTTCTCGCAGTAAGATAAAAAGTACTGCTAAAAATGAAGGATTAAAATCGGCTTGATTTATTTGCTACCGAGGAATTCGACTAACGCGGTTGCATTTTAATTATGCGTTTACTGTTTATGAAAATTAGACGTCAGTTGGCTTATATCGTTAAATAATCCTCTTCAGATAAATACGCATTCATGAGCCTATAAATTCATAATGATCACAATATGTTGCATGATCACAGTTATGTGTTGCTTCGCCTTGCGCCCACGGCCAAACTTTCAGATAATGCAACAATACAACCTCAAAATCAGAACACATCCAATTAAGTCAAACAACATCATAAGCCTTCTGTAATTACACCCCACTGGTAATTCGCGATACGCAATAACCGATAGATAGGTATATCAATATGCATGCAGTTTTGTAGTGGTCAGTGCAACGATCGCAATGGCCGACAGACCGTAAACTCACAACATGTAGGTAATAATAGCTGTATCCGTTCGAACGTTGCGTTTTCTTAAGTTCTCGGCTGGAGAAATCATGTTTGATTGTCATGGAAATTGCATCATTAGTTGACGGAAGTCTGAAATGGCAAAAGCTTCTATCAAATGAACCAAGTTTGAAATCGTCTGTGTTTTTTTATTTGTTCGTTCTTCAGTCACACTATCAATCTCAATCATTTTAAAGGATATTACAAACCGTTGCTTCATATGTTCGAAAAATTTGTCTGCTCAACAACGTAAATAACGCAATGAATGTTGTTGAACTGTCAAAATGAAAGCCATTGCTACTGTTGGGTGTGTTACGTAATTACCCCGCTGGACTGGGTTGAATTTCCACACTTCCCCAATACCTTGAAATTGACACTTCGCGTAAACATACTAAGCCTAGCATTGTGCGAATTTGTTCTGATGCTTTCTCGGTTACTCTCGTGTCTACAAACCTAGTAACGGAACGGAAAAAGGCGTTGATATACAACTAGTCATAAGTTATTTCTGTGCATATGACATAGAAAACACCGCTTACTCGATAATATTCTGCCTTGTTTACCACTTATCACGGAGCTCCAGTTGCTAGTTATTTGAGGGATACATGCTACTTGACTTCTGATTGGTGATGGGCTAATAAAACCTACCACCTTGCCTTATCGTGATCTTTGAACTTAATTGGCTAGAAGTCGGCGAAAGCGATACGCATGTCTGGCTGTCAAGCTCTGCCAGAAGGTTTAACATTGATCCGGAACGAATGAAAATTGTATCGTCGTGTCTGCTAAATACATAATTCTTTATTGTTTGGAAGGTGAACTTAATATCGATTAAGTATATCATATCAATGGACAACCTTGACTAATTGACTACCTGACTATTGATGATCTCACAGTAAAGGTCCATTCATATTGTTTTTGGTTAATAAAGCTATAATGCCTGGCAAAGGCCTTCCCCATAGATTTCCTTATCTCTCTGTGCCTCCGCTGCCTTCTCTAGCTAATCCGTCAAGAAGATATCAAAGTCAAATCATTTTTTTTTTTTCAATTTATCCAATTGTTAAGTATTTGCATATGTTTTCCATAATATGCGTAAACTTATTGATCATGCTAAATATGCAGGACTTCTTTTGTATCAGCTTTTGTTGATCCTATGGTCGGACTTTTAATTAGCTGCAGTAAAATGAAACTTCTTACTGTCATTTCGTTAAAAAAATGTTGCCACACTATCTCTACAAGTGATGATATTAGAACGCAATGAAACATCGTTTTAATTTTAGTTAGATATTTGAAATTTACCAGTTTTGATTTAACCGTAAACAATCAAATATTCTTTGCATTGATCGAATAAAAATATATAATGTAGTTTTTACAATATATTTGTTATATGATAAGATAATTTAAGATAATTTTGTTTAATTTTTTTACTCAAAAAATTATACTAAGTAGGTATATCGATCTAAGAAATAATTTTTTTATATAAATTAAAGTACCTATAGTATAGATTATAGAATAACGTTTACTATACAGGGTTATTTGCAAAACACCAAAAACCTCAAAATTAAAGATTAAAGTATTTAAAATAAATGTTTGTGGTTAGAATTAATGCGTTTTATAAATCCAATCATCCTCTTTTATAAAATCATAAAATCAATTTAACGTTGATTCGATTTTTGAACTGAATGTTAATTGAATAAATCGATTCTTATTACCCGACTTCCAAAAAGGAGGAGGTTATGTGTTTTTTTTATGTATGTTTACCGATTTCTCCGTCAGTGGACGTTTTGTTTGAAAGGGTTGAGGTGGGAGGTGAAACTCTTGAGTTGGTCCCATTGTCATTAAGTTGGAATCTGATGAGAGGATCCCATGGGAATCGAGGGAAACCTTGAAATTTTATAGGCAAACCTATAGCGCTTGAGCATTTGCTCTCGGAAATCATCATTTGGAAAAGTGGAGCTGATGATGAAGACCACAGATGGCCATCGGAATTACTCAATGATAAATATTTCACGGGTTGCGATTCGATTACTTTAATATGGTTGCTAAGCAATTTATGCTTCGGAAAAAGCAATATTTTGTAAAAGGTGATGCGCAGTTGACATTAGGCTATTGTCAGTTAGATAAATTACGAACTGACCCACTAAAAAGTGAAAAATAAAAAACTTTTTTCCAAAAAAAAAAAACAACCGACTTCCAAAAAACACTACAAAGTGAAAAATAACTTTAATTTCGGAAGTCGGTGGAAAAAAAACTAAAATACAGATCCAAAGACACCGACTTCCGAAATTAAAGTTATTTTTCACTTTGTAGTGTTTTTTTTGAAGTCGGTTGTTTTGTAACATCACTATTTAAATTTCTTTTAAAAGTGGTAACACCTGCTGTCATTTTACTGCAGCTAATTGTCTGACTGTAGATGCCTTTCCCATATTAAGAATTCGTTTAGTTTTGGGCTACGATCCTCTGCAGAATTCTTGAACTATTATATAAATAATAATAAAATTTATTAAAAAATATAAGGACTAACGTTTACAGTTTTTCTTAAATCTATGTCAAGTTCATCCATGATTTAAATCCATGATAAATAGTTGATCACAGAATATATTTTATGTCAATTTGAGCTTTTCTAAATATGTTGCAGTACTTAAGTTTCGCCATGGCGAGAAGATCAATGTACAGTCGCCAGCACATCAAGCTACCCGAAACTGTCAAATTTTCCCAATCAACTTTGAACCTTATGAATTAGCATTAAAGTGGAAAATCTATTAAATAAATTTGACAGATTGTAGTAGCTTGCTATGCTGGCGCCTGTACGTGATAAATGACTTTGTCCATTTATGTTTATGTTTTTCTGCGTAACTGTCGCTCACCACAAATTGGTGAAATTCCATCTAACGGTAGAAACTGCCTGGCGTTTATCTTACTGCTATTAAATTGAATGTCGACTTGATAACTTACACTTAGCGATACCACTTGCGAACAGCCTCTTGAGTTAGAGTCAGCTCACACCGCGACGAGACGCGCAGTTTTCAAGATAGAAATACAATTACAGACCTTATCATCATCATCATCATCATTTCAGCCAAAAGACGTCCACTGCTGGACATAGGCCTCCCCCAAGCACTTCCACTTCGACCGGTTCTGTGCTTCTCGCATCCAACGGGTTCCTGCGGCCTTCACAAGGTCGTCGGTCCACCTTGTGGGAGGCCTTCCAACGCTACGTCTTCCGGTACGTGGTCGCCACTCCAGAACTTTTCGGCCCCATCGGCCATCTGTTCTGCGAGCAATGTGCCCTGCCCATGACCTTATCTAATACACAAAAAGGTACACGTGAGCTACGCCGCGCGGCGCCGCGCGGCGTAGCTCGACGTAGTAGACCCTGCATTGTGTACCTGTAATTGTATTTCTATTTTGAAAACTGCGCGTCGCGTCGCGTCTATGTGTGAACTGACCCTTACAGATACGAGAATGTATAATGTAGCGGCTTATCTCTGGATGTTTTCACTCTTCTTGTGATTAGAATTTATTGATAGTTTTTACCCTCGATCCATATCTAATAAACTGGTTGGTATCACTACTTGCGGCCGTTGAAACTCGCTTTATCGGCTCCTATTTAAGTATGCACTAATCACTCGAAACTGACGTCTATGATCCGTGTCCAGTTGGCACGCTACAATTGTTACTAAAATGCCTTTAAGCAATCTAGACTTTAGTTAGGTACGAATTGTTCATAAAGTATTTTTTTGTTTTACGAGAAAAAAAATATTGTTTCTGAAATTGCTGTGCCCAATAAAAGTGGAGTAGAAAGTCAAATGGATCTTCAATGAAATAAAATATAAGTTTGATAAAACGTTGAGTAAATGTTTGAAGGTATCAAATGAAGACTGTCGTTTCGTCTCGAGTGGTGAGTCAACAGTTCTGGGTCGCGTCGGACGACGCGGAGCTATCCCGGAGAGCGAAGTTGGTCACGTAATTGCCTCGGAAATTGACTAAAAAGTTGATCGCAAAATGAATCGTTATGTGAAGAGTGTTCTTTTCAAGCGTTCTCTATACTTAGATTTCTTTGAAGAGGGCTTTGTTGGTTTATTTTTATTTATTCTCAATTCTGAATCATACAGGATATGGCTTTTTAAAACCAAAGAAGTCATCAGCGCAGTACAATTTTTTTTTTTTTTCATTTCAGGGCCTGTTTTCACTTTTATTATTTTAGTAGGTATATGAATTTAAGATAAGAATGCATTTTTTTTTCAAACGTTGCCCCACACTTGTAATTTATCTTGTATTGTGTAATTAACTCGCGTGGTAAGCGGCACAACATAACAATCACAAACTAACGTAATTCCGTTCGCTGTTATACAGAGAGGGCCCGTTGTTAGAAAGTAAGAATTCTCAA
This sequence comes from Oligia fasciuncula, assembly GCA_963082905.1. Classification (NCBI taxonomy): domain Eukaryota; kingdom Metazoa; phylum Arthropoda; class Insecta; order Lepidoptera; family Noctuidae; genus Oligia; species Oligia fasciuncula. The sequence goes on along the minus strand of OY720396.1, from coordinate 15,966,728 downwards.
GGGACGGCCGAACGTAATAGAACAAATTGTCGCCTACCCTCCGGGGATTTTTAGCTAGTTTCACAGTTTTCTATCATAGGAAAGAGAAATTTCTAGAAAGACGGGACGAGCTTGGAACATAAATTAAGGACCAGTTTAAGATAAAAATAGAAATTTACATGTGATTTCATATGAATCATCCAGAAATTGCAATTTTGAAAAAGAAAGTGTTTCTATGCGAGTGTTATAATTTTCTACACTATAATTAATAGCACTCAAAGCGGGTGTTCCGTTCATAGATCAATGACGTGCGAACAGCATTTTAGATAGTCTGATTCACTGAGGAAGGTGACACTTAAAATGGCTTTTGATAGGATATAAATATTTAGAAATTATACTAATTATAGACCATTGCATTATCCACTTAGCATCCACGTCGTTAAAGTAACTGATTATGTATGTAGGTATCTAGATGACTATCTGGTCAATTTTTTTTTTGCATATACTAATCAAGCCTTCTGCAGCTTCATATTCGTTATTGGTATTCGATATAGCTCACAGCTAAGTGATTGACCAAAAGTTAAATTAAAAGTCAGCATAGTTATGTCACAATCTAAAAACAAATTCAAACATGACATCAACAGAAAATATATATTTCAAGTGCAGACATCATGTATTGATCGATAATCTGTTCTCATTGATAAATATGGGTTTGATCGATTAGCTACGATTATAAATGAAAGAGTCTTTTTTATTTATTCTCATTGTCACTGCCCACATGAAAAAAAAAACCTGTCCAAATATGATAATCAATTGGAGTTGAATGAATTTCTACATGTTTATTGGCCAGATGTTGGCAACACGCTTTCTCCTTATATGTATGTGTCGCTATCCTTATTTTCTCCTTTATGTTATGTATGATATCCCAGAGAGCCCTAAATGTTATAGTTAATGGGTTAATGCTTCGCTAGGTCTATTACATTACATGTCATGTTAAAGTGGTTTACTTTTTCGCTTAGACGTTATAATGTCGTGTTATAACGCGGCGAATAGAGAATACACATTCTCAAGATTATGTGAATGTGAACTGAAGATGGTTTAATTAGGGAATATATTGGAGAAATCGTCTTTATTGGAGACCTCAGTTCCAGAAGTGGTAATGAAATAAAGATGATAGAAGCACTCCATGAAACCGAAGACTCCGAAGAGAACAGAGTTATAACGATATGTATGGAAGCATGGTATTCATGGTGCTGCTGGTGGTTTATTTTACTTTTGTCCACACACACTGCAATAGCATGCAATAAAAACGCATTAACTTTTTTATCATTTATGCATACGTCTTTTTATCTTTGTATCAGTAAACAGATGTATCCCCTCAGTTGACTTACTTGATAACGAGTTGATATATTCTGTTTTTCTTTAATCCCCGACTCGGTACGGTAACTTTTTCCTTTTATCTTTCGCAAACCAAGTATATTCTGCTTTTGCGAAACAAATATTCTCTCGAACAGCAAAGTTTGGTCTTTAAAAGTAAATAAGTATCTGATAAAATTCGAAATTTCATACCTCGTGTTAAATATGTATTCACGTTTTATTTGCGCATGTTGATGTTTTCATCATGTTTAAATGGTTGGTGTGTCATTTTTTGCGTAGTCGTTGAGTATAGAATGCATCTTTTATCGCGGTTTTCTTCGAAGGCATTGGTGTCCAGCAGAACCGGCTTCCGCATGACGTGTGCCGTGCGACTAATGGACCGCTTCGTGCCAGTAACGCTCCTCGCGTCGCGGTAACAGGTGCGCTCAACCTCCAGCGCTGTTCTGCCTTCCTGGTAGTCTGACGAGACAACCATAACCTAAATACGAACTTTGTGTCTGTGTTTTGTGTTGGATTGTGTTTTTTTTTCTTGTTTCATTACTCAAAAGGTACAGTTTACTTCCTGTGACAACTTTTTATTAATCATTAATTACTCATTTATAAGGATCATCAAATCGGTTATCCTTATGTAATTGATCAATCGATGACCCAATCCGGCTGGCTATTCGAGAGAAAGTTGCAGAAGTAATATTTGGCTCCCCCTTCGCCGGTATGTTTTTCTTGGCGAAAACGAATTGTGTTTGTTTGATAACTTCGGAATTTTAAAGGAGCCTTTACTTGTACTTACTTGTTTAAATTGTTTGATTGAAATAACTTTGGTATTTAGGCATTTCGCAATTCAGTTAGCTGCAAAGTTAAAAGTTTTCAATTTATTAGAAGTCTGTTTGTTTGCTCGTTGTGAAGGCCATGTGTGTATGTTGTGTATAATGTTATTTAAGTGGCAAACATTCCATGTTATCTCCAACCTAAAGTAAACAGTTGGAAAAATTCCTAGCTCACAAATTTAAATTAATTAATTTATTTATTTAACCTTTTCGCACAAAAAGGTACAAAGGCGGACTTAATGCCTTTGGCATTCTCTACCAGTCAACCAAGGGTGGTGAAGAGATTGGATGGCAGGTGTTGGTGAAGTGATGTGTGATGGTGATTAATGAATTTCTTCTTAATTTAAATATCTACCTAAACAGGATCTGACTCTAATATCTTATCAGCTAGTTTGTTCTCATCCTCCTTATCAGTTCCTGCATATTCAAGAAAATAAAGATTCTTATAAAACAGAGCATTAAATCAACAGTTTTGTATCAAGTCGCGGCCTTTTAAAGGTTACAGAGAAAAAAAGCAAACACGACCAAAACTGAGATGTCGCGTTGTTACTTAAATAGCCGTGTCGTTGAACCTCATTGTTGCTTGATGAATGCATTAAGTAAAACTTACGGTAATATTTATTACATATTGTGCGAATGCAGCATTAAATATAATTAACTCATTAAAAATAACATGTATATACAAAGAACATGTGATAAAAACTACCAAAATCCGGTCAGAAGTTTTTAGGACTATCCAGCGGCACATGCAAAGAAATAAGGTCGTTAACATGGGTCTCCATTTGCATTGAACATCCTAGAAGACACTTCAGATATTCGGCAATGCAGTTTGTCTTGAATAAAAAATAAACACATTTTGAGAAAGTTACTGTAATTGCTGATGCAAAATCAATGAATATATTTAAATATAAAAGCAAAGTCTACGCTTACCAACTACTCCATATGGCTTTTAGAACCGCTCTACTACGATCGCGTAGCTTGGCCTGCATGGAAGCAGCCCCATAAGGGAATACAAGCGAAATGTCGTAAAAGCCATCTCTTATTACCTCGCCTCGACTCTCTCGCCTTATTAGCGTAAATGTACTACGCGACGTAAGTGCCCGATAGCACCGCTCTAGCGATAAGGGGTGAGAAAAATTGTATCAGGTGCATATCTACATGCTGGGTTGGGTTTGTTAACCTTAAGTGCACTTGGAATACGAAAGATATAGAATGGAAGCTGTTGTCTGGGCCAATATTGTGATTTGAAGAGGATTTTTAGATACGAAATTGTATTGATTTTTAGTAAGCAATAAGAAAGGCATACACATCGAGGCACTACAATAAATGTTGGGGTAAAATTGCCAAAAATATCACTAGCATTTAAGTATGCCAAAATAATTTTGATAGCGGAGGTAATATGTCAGTGACAAGGACAACCCTTCAGGGCAGATCCGCTTAACGGATACAGGATTATAGCCTGACCTTTAATACAGATTTTGATAATGTCAAACTTTTTAAACTATGTAAGTACCTACATCTAAAATAGATCAATAGTATGGCTTCCCTTGCCAAGTCAAGTGAAATATACGATAGCTACCAATAACGTGTCTATCGTAATAATTATTATGAATTGCCAGTATAATATACGGTTGATAGTGACTTCCTCATGCCAGCTATCGAAGTAGATCAAGTAAAAATTGCTCGTTCAAATGAAAATCAGGTTAATGATAACTTACGTTTGATAGATAGTTTAATAGGCAATAATGTTGAGCCTAAGGTTGTAATTAATTTAATATTCAATACATAAAATATTATGTTTATGGATATATGGTGTGTTGCTAGCCGGTTAAAAATGGCTTCGTATAGTAGCTGATTGGGACCATCTTTTATTAAAGCTTTTTGCGGGAAACAATATTTTGTATCTTTCTCTGTGAATTCTTCCGTATTTATATAGCTATAGCTTTACGACCATCCAATAAGCTACTTGTGGTTTAGTAGGATAGTATCATAAGAAGAGTGATAATTATGATATTCGAATCCCTGGCATATTTTCGTTCAACGGTTCCTGACTGGGAACTAACCAAACTAGTGGATCATCCTTCTTCATTATATTACCATTGATACAAGGCATCTCCACAACCTATGCTATTTATTGCTTGGTGTATATAGGTTTAAACAATTTGCCTCCCTCGGAGGATCACAAAGTGTAATTATTGTATAGACGTTCAAATGGTTTTTTTTCTCGGAGATCAAGTGGATCATCAGTTCCGAAAATATTTTCATCCAAGATATTTTCAAATACCTCGTTCACATATGAGTTTACGTAGCTAACATGACCTAACTAACGGTGCAACTTCTAAATAATTGTCAACGGTACAAAATCTAAATATACACAATGATTCGGGTCGTGCTGAATCATGATGCTGTTTTGAATACATTGTGCTCCTCACCGTCTGTTTTACGCCAATTGTTAAATTAGGATGGCATTCATTAATGTAATTTTTGTGGCCATTGAAATATTTCAATTCTAGGTTGACACTTGTGGTAGAGCAAATTTTGTTTTTAAATTCTTTGCGATGTTGCAGAGATAATTATCATATGGCTTCTTCGCTATCTTTATTGCAAGTTATGATATACACAATTGTAGTTATATTTCCTTCTTGATATGTTGTAACTGCACACGAGTTGCCAACTGGTTTTCAGCACTTTGCAACGTTTTTTTTTTATAAAAATACCGTCGCAACTGGATACTTCAAATGTGGCTCCTCGGATTAGGTAGACTGTGCTTAAAGATGGAATCCAGCCAAAAAGTGCATCCACGAAGTTAAAGTTAGTAGTTTTTGGGGACAAAATGTTGTTTTCTACTTATTTGTTGGAGATAGAGCACGTTCATGTTACGTAACGGCTTAATTTTGTATTTTCTATGCGATCCTATGGGAGTATGAAATCATGTCAGTTTGAAATTTTGCCAATGTCGCAGAACAGTGAAAACTGGTCTTTAAATCTAGGCAAAAAAAAATATAGACCTTGAAGAAGACGTGCTGCCTTATACGACTCTAGGTCTCCAAATAAAGGCTTATCGGGTTTTGGAGGCAGCGTTGCATGTTGCATAAAAGAAGCAAGGTGTTCAGACAGCTAGCAAGGACAATATTAAAACGATGTTTCAAAAGTTTGCAATCAGATTATTATATCTACATGTTGTTTGAAACATACTCAAAGCACATTTTCTCAACAATACAAATAAATTGTATCGCTTCGTAAATTCGTTTGAATGGCGGAATTTTCATATTGAATAAGAAACCAGATTTTCAATTGTATCAGAATTACCATTTCAAAGCGTTGATTTAGTCCTACTTTGGCTAACAAGGGTCTTTACGTGACTTTAATACTGGGTTTAGCTGTTGTCTCCTTCGATGTATTTTTTTATTTTTATTAAAAGGAGATACTTTAATCCACTTCAGCTGCAACCGTATTGTTTGTGTTGTTCCTTGCGTCACTTACGCAACTTTCATTATGTGCTATTGTATTGATCAGGTGCGGTAATACTTTTTTATTCGTTCATTGACCAAGAATAAATAATAATAAAAGTGAGTTGCTTAACAAACCTAGTTAAATTATATACCAGAAACCACAACCGTACCCGTCCCGATTACTGTTACGATTATATATAAATAAATATTAATTATTATTTTAATTATTAATAATTAAATAAATTATTGATCGATATTTTATTTGTTATTTTTCTACAGGTAGGGGTCTGTCTAACAATACTACTTACTTTCTCCCACGTTTATTATCTATAGATTTACGCCATTTTATTTTATTAATAAATACTTTTTAATCGATCGTAGCTTCGATGCCTAATATAGCCAACGGCTGCGCCATTCAATGCCGTGTGCCAAAAAAAGTCGTGCCCACCACTTACTGTAAGTTACCGTATAAATTAAGCGAGATCTTCCAAGGCGAGACGGGCTTTCGATAAAATCCGGTCCGACTTTACTTTTATTTGTGGATGCTGATGTCCACTTCACAAGCCTTATTGCGCCCGTATTCGACACTCGGGAATAACTAGCTGTACTAAAGTTTACCGCTTTACAACAAGCGAAACGAGACGTTGCTCCCGTCTGCAACTTGCGAAACAAATTCTCTGAGATGCATTCTGTTTTAATATTTTCGGATGTGAAATTAAATGCTGTAGTCTTGAAAACAAAAGTTATATGTAGTTGTACTTTTGTATCTAATTCTGAAAAGTATTTTTTGTCTATTGGACACTTTCTATGACTTCAGAAATTCCTTGTTTGCAATGCCTTCCAAAAAATACTGAGACTTGAGACTGACTACATTAGGTGGTACGAACGAGGTCATTGTTCCCATTAAATTGCGTCCACCAAATACAAAATTACTTCATCCATTCTTTAAATGGTTGTATGTTATTAAAACATAAGTATTATGGTTTCGATTTCAGTTCAGTTAGAGCGTAAACACTCGACACCGAACAAAACGAGATTCGGTCTTTAAAGATGTGTATTACTTTGATCAACATGATGTTTGGCGCATGTCGCGAAACGAATCTATGTTGCAACGTGCTCAGCATGTTGGCTGTCTTATGCTCTCTGATCTAAGTAATGGTCCTGTTTTCTCCAAGCAAAAAGTCGAGCAACAAGTCTCTCTGACTCATCGGCTCGGTTTGCTTAACAACCGCGGTTTCTGCTACGGATCCACTGACTTGCCTATACGTATGATTTACATATTCATTTTATAAGATATATGATCTGAGAGAATATTGCGTTGTGGGATGCTGCCATCTCGTTTGAACATCGTCGCAATATTACAGTGAAATTCATGCTTCTAGAAATAGCGATTCGTTGCGTGAAGGCTTAACAGATTTTTGTTGAAATATCATAATCTTTAAACATAGAAAGCAATGGCGTTACATAAACTTGTTGTTGTAAACTGAAGAAGAAAGTCCGTAGAGTTTGCGTCCGTCTTAACTTTTATAAAACGTGCAAATATTGACGAGGAGCATTATCGCTTGTGGCGTGTCACGACAGCGGCATGTTAGTCATGTCTCAGTTTGAAATGGAACAGCGATAACAGGTGACACACAAATCTATACAACTGTGACATATAAATCTGGTAAACAAAGACTTTTTATCTAAAAATAACGTTGGTCTACTTAAGTTTCTTGAAGCATACTGAAAGATACTCTACTAGTACGTTATGTACGCAGGTATTTGCTTCGTGCATTTAAAATTCTCAGCACGTGAGTCTACAGGCATAATCTAATGCGAAAGACAAATAAACGTCAACTACATATGAATGAGAAAGATTGATTTCGCTTTTCAATAAATCACGTTCGTCTCTGTTTACTCTCAATATTTGATTTTATCACATGTCATATTGATCTTTATGACGTAATTCCTTTATTACGTAACTGGGTTTGCTTAAATTTTACTTGGTAGGTAACTGGGTAGGCTTAAATTCGTCTTTCAGCTATCAAATGTATTCGAGCTTAGCGTTTGGTATTGATGTTTTTTTCCGAGCGATCGTGGTTTGAATAAGAATTAATTTTTCATCAACCGCTGTTGCTACCTAAGAAAGCATTTTAATTTCTAGGCTTCTTATTTTTTCCTTTAATTAAGTTCCAGTTACCTTTATGCAAACAGTTAATGCCCAAAGATTTATGCTAATTTTATTATGTAAACGTTGCGACAATTTATCTTTGGCTTGTTGCATTATCATTAAGCGATTTGATTTTAATGGGATCGAATTAAATGTCTTTTGATTGGAAGTGACGTTTATTTTTTCCGGGTGGTCGCCGGCTAAAGACAGTTAGCCTTTCCCTCCCGTAGATATCGTGTATTGCGGAAGCACTCACATTTACATCGATGACATCATCCGTTTGCACAATTTTCCTTTCATCTCTATCATTATGCATTAATCTAGTATCCGCTCATTAAGATCAAATTCCTATACTTAGTATTGTTTTTGGAAGATCATTTCCGAAGATTGTATCTATTTAATTCCAGTCGACGGTTTTTGTTCAATTTCGCTAATGCAACAGACAACAGTGCTTTTTGTTGTCTCGATAGCTGTCCAATAAGTGTTTTGCTTTGGTAAACAGAACTGAGAAAAAAATGTTGATGTCCAAGAATAGTTTTATGGGCAGTTCTTAAGTTTTGGCTCGGATATGAGAAAGTTGTGAGAGCAGTGGTGGCCCAGTGGTAACAGCCGCGACTTTAGGTTCGAACCTTTGAACCCAGATAGGCGCTTAACTGTGTGTAAATTAATTCATCACCACTGCCCTCACAACGATGAAGGAAAATACCGTGAGGAAACCGGCATGTCCTAGAACCAAAACTTCAAAGACAAGTGACATCTACCAACCCGCACTGGGCTCGCGTGGTGGATTACAGCCCACTCCCTCTCACCGAGAGGAGGCCTGTATCCCAGCAGTGGGAACATTATGCGCTGATTATGCATGAGAAAGTTTTAAACCATTTTTATAGCAGCAAAATGTGTCTGCTGCTACTTTCATAGGTTTATTTACCTTGCATCAATAATTCAATAAATTATTACGAAATACTGCAGCACAAAACATCATGCTTACAATATGTGTAATAACGGGCTACAAATTGATCTGATGTTTCTTGTTAGGCAAGTATTTTAGGTGCGTACGTCTTAAGTAAGAAATATTTCTTCTCTCATTCAGAAAAACCTTGACAAATCATTGCTTGTCCGTAAGTTTTCTGCACTATTAAACATGTAAGTTTTTTCAAATGTTATGCATTGATGTCAATCTTCGTTCAGTGTTCTAGCAATGCACATCCGCGTCGTTGTTGCCCATTAACTATCCTCATAATACAGTCTTGAGCCGTGTGAATCAGACTGTGAGAACAACACGCTATATTGATGCTTCGTACGGGGTTACACTAGTAAAACAGGAATTTTCGCAATTAATCTACTGTACTGTTAGTTCTTCTAAGGTTTGTGAGCTGTCGTTGAGAAACTCTAATTTCTAGAAGCTTCTGTGAACTTTCTCATCTACAAAGTTAGGTCATACTTTTTTATGCTTTTAAGTAAATCTTATTAGAAAATGGATACCCGTAGGAGGTCGATTCCCGTAATAAAAAACGTGCATATTTTAGTTGCAATGTCATCTCAGCGACAATCATAGTCAAAAACTTGTTAATTATAATTTAAGCAAATTAGAGGTATTGCCGTCAGAAGCCCGAAAGTCTGACAACCAGTCTTACCAAGGGGTATCGTATTACCCAGTAACTGTGTGGTGGAGGTCAGATAGGCAGTCGCTCCATGTAAAATACTGGTATTCAGCTGCATCCGGTTAGACTGGAAGCCGACCCCAACCTAGTTGGGAAAAGGCTAGGCAGATGATGGCAGATGATAGAGGTATTTTTGACAGATTGAGACTAAGATTATAATGCGTACGTTCTTATAAATATAGAAATTAACCCTTTGATGATAAACGATTGATTTTATTTGAACAAAAAAACTGTCTCTAGTAATTCTTCTAGGTTTTCTTAACAAATTGAATCGGAGATAACCATGAATGTTCCATATCTTTCCTACGGTATCGTAAACTAGTTACAACGGAATAAAAATAATAAAACCGAATCGATGCGAATCGACCTGTTTTCTAATTCGATAGACGTCGTCAATTTTGACGAATTGCTGTAAAATGTTAGCTAATAACCAGCTTTCTTGCTTTCTCGACACACCCCGTCGTATCGCATCACCAGTCTGCTTCATTTTCGTTTAGTGTTCTTCCCGACTTTTGTTTTTTTGATTTTTGCTTTTTGCTCGGCTCCTAAGGCTCCTAGCGTGATGTTAAATAGCATATAAACTTCCTCAAGAATTGGTCTATCGAATGCAAAAAGATTTTTTCAAATCCGACTGGCAGTTCCAGAGTTTAGCAAGTTTAAACAAACAAACTCTTCAGCTTTATTATTAGTATAGATATAGATTAGTCAAAGATAAAAGAAACATTTCAGAAACGCGGCTTCATGAAATAAATTGTGTATGACCTTGAAAGTAGAACAACATTTTAAGGGCTTTCGAGTCTCTGACACAGATCCAATCCATTAGCATCGATTCGAAGACTTTCTTCGTTGAAAACTGAAGCGCACGAATGCGTTCGTCGATGTTATTCAGATTATTCGGAAGCGAAAGGGTTCATTGGTATTCAGCAGTGTGGAGGCGTCCTTTCGCATCCGTCAGCACTTCTCAAGTGGGTGACATAGCTTCCGACGCTAGCCGGACGCAGACGAGCGCGAATGGTTGAAAACTAATGCGTGAGTGATTCCGGTCATCGGAGAGGATACCTATTGGCAGTTAAATCTATAGAGATACAAATAAATGAAATTGAAGTGTTTGTAATTTCAAAATAACATATTTTTACTAACTGCTTAAGAAAGTATATAATTAAGGAACTTATAGCAAAATGTCGTTTAAAAATAAAACTGTTTGTTTGTTCCGGATAATATTCGAAACGGCTGGACCGATTTTCATGAAATTTGGTATGGATGGATACTTTGAACTATGAGAACGCGGGCGAAGTTGCGGGTGGAAGCTAGTATCTTATATCTATCCTGAAATTTATAAGAAGTCTAAGAAAAGCACTAAAATGAAAGTGTCCGAATCCGAACTGCATATACGTGATACGTCTGTAAATGGGGAAACTAAAACTGATAAGCTCATGATCTCATGCCTTCCTTTCATCTTAAGAATAGGGTCGTCCCCATAATTCATCTAATGTAATGTTGACAAACTATCACCCTAGTAGTGGATACACGAGTGATGGTCGAGTAAACAGCGTTAGATACTAATTATGTGTCAGTCTATGATGGATGCTTACGATGTATCCACAAGGTTCACGACTGGCCTGAATTATCGAGCTTTAGAAACTAAGGCCAGACCACACCTTGTGATTAAGCTTAAGAAAGAAGAAAGAAAGAAAAATTGTTTATTCTGCACAAACAAAACGCACATTGCAAATAAAAATAAAATAAAAAACGGCATAAAATATACACACAAACGTAGTCAAAAGCCTCGTACTCAAGCTTAAAAAAATGTTGACAATTTTGTCCATTGCTTGATGTCAGGGCTAACCTTACTAACCTTTATAGGTTGAATAAAGTTCTAATTGATGGTGGGACTTCTCCCTATATCTTAATGTATGTCATTGTATACAAGGCATTACAAGGTGACACTGACATCGACGCGCAATCTGAAACCATGAACTCAGCACATGATTCTAGACCAAAAATTTCTACACTAGGGCGTAGAAATTTTTCGTCAGTTATTAAAAAAAAACAGCCTTTTCATAGTGAAGTAGAATACCTACGCGGTCAAAATTTATGGAATAGCAAATTTTTTTAAACAATTTTTAAAAAAATTGTTAATATAGGGTAACAAGTTGCGCATCGATGTATCTGCGACTCTGAATGATGTTTTTTTTAAAGTTGCGCAACTTCGCAATTCATCCGTGTTTCTAATGCCCCTTGTTAATATGATAAATCTTTTACTTTATTTAAACTTCTTCCATCTTTAACGAGACGAGTCCGGAAAACCTTCATATTCAGCAGGAAATACAGTGTTTAATAATACGGTCTCATCTGACGTAACTTATTTTCGCCGTTTTTGCTCCACGTGGCCGGAATACTCCCATCTCCCTTATTATTACAGATATTGTAGCCGACAGATGTTGCTTTTCGTTTACCTATAAAACCTTCCAGAACTTTCCTCGAGTTATGAAGCCATAATGCGAAGACTTTAAAGGCTCTCCCCAGAGGTTGTACCGCTGTAAGTTCGTATAAGACAGGTTCTGTCAAACTTTTACGTTGCTGTTCTTTTTGTTATTATAAAAATTATGACTTCTCTTGGGATAGCAACAGCTTTGGGGTGTTTGGAAATTTTGTTAGTCTCATATATTTTAGGTTATTTTAAGACTCGATCGGGAGACATTTCCGGCTTTTGAAACCTTTAGTATTCTATGTTCTGCTATCTAATGATGCCTTAGCTACCTTGGACTGCCTGCAGCCCGGTGTCAAGGTCCACCAGCTCTCCGCTCGGGTGTACGAACTCCTAGCTACACAATCTGCGTAGCTGGTTGAAGGGGATGGGCACGATAGGTTCTGGTCATAGATATATTATTATATGGTTCGGGTCCACCATACTGACGCGCTGGATGCTCTTCTGGCCAGTTCGTCAGCTGCGTCGTTGCCTAGCGATCTGCTATGTTCTTTTATCCATTGCAGTGCTATGTGTCACTGTGTTGCAACTACATAAAAATCTTTAGTATTAGTTAAAAATACTATTCAATTTGATCACCATTCTTTATCTTTAAATAAATATTTGCATTCATTTCACATTTTACCTCTCTCCCACCCATTGCCCCCCCCCCCCCTCCAAATTTTTAGTGGGCAGAAAGTCGTTTACTTTGAAAACCGCAATGTTTAAAATAAAGATACGGTATTACGGTCCATAGTTTCGAAGCTGTCTAGACTACGGAATAGCTCTCGGCAGGAGTATTTGGTTCTGCTTAATACTGCAGAGCTTAACTTGTGCTAAAGCCATGTAAACATTGGGATTTGCTGATGCACGTTCTATCAGCTTAGTGTCACGTATTTAGCAACCCTTGCTTGTTAAAGATTAGAGGTTCTCGTCTAAGCTTCTTTGGGGCTTCTTGGAAACTTTGTACCTGTATACCTATTGTGTTTAATTCTTTCCAAAACACAAAATTTGCCTAAGGCTAAGTTTCTAAAAATAATCGCCATTCTGCGAACAATACCAATATACTAAAGTCCGCGCATTGCAGTAAATAATCGCTTGAAAAATTGTATTAGCATTCGCGATTTTACTACCTTTTCTTATGGAGTCGGCTACCACAAATACGCCATACCTCCTTTAAAGTCATATTATATTGATTTTATGTGTTTAAAATTAAATAATAATTATTTTTTTCTGGGTAGTCAGAAGCCCGAAAGTCTGACAACCAGTCTTACCAAGGGGTATCGTATGACCCAGTAACTGGGTTGTGGAGATCAGATAGGCAGTCGCTCCATGTAAAATACTGGTATTCAGCTGCATCCGCTAAACTGGAAGCCGACCCTAACATAGTTGGGAAAAGGCTAGGCAGATGATGATGATTGATTTTATATATTTGTTCCAACTGTTTATGCCAATACACCTTCTTTATTGTTTCAAATACACACTGGCCTTGTTCTAAGCGTTATCTGCTTTGAATCATGTATGTCAAACAATCCAATGACATGTCACGTTACAAGGGCCATACCGCCATACACGTGTTATCATAAAATTCCTACCCATAATACATTTTTACGAGTGATAACAACACATTACTTCGTGCTATTTGTTTGCGACGCACGTTAAAGCACAATGTCAATGTCAATTACAGTTTGTCGTGTAGACACTGCCGTTTCTAAGCCTAACCGAGGTCGTGACTGGAAACGTGGTCTTGCTCAAAGGCTCCACCTGTATCCAACCATCAAAGGAAAATAACCTCTAATCTGCCAGCGCCAAGATCGAAATTACCATGAAGGGAAACAAGTACAAATGACTCATCAGTACAGTCACGAGCAGCAATAAGTTATCATTAAAAATGGGCTTAAAGGGTCTCTTTTATGTTATAATAAAAGCTTAACGACATGTAGACAAGCAGAGCTTTTCTTATCTTACAGTATTTTTTGTTTGCGATTGTAGGTACCTTCTTGTTTTGCATGCCTTGATATTTTTGGTAGTAGAAAAAGTGTTTTCATTCGAAATTGGTTTGGATTTGCTATAGTAAAGCTCATTACGGTTAATATAATCCAGAACTGTTTTGAGTGTAGACCGCGCTTTTGGTTCCGTACGGAGCGGGTACCTAGATTAGATATAATATGCAGCTAATGTTTGCCTGATTCTGTCTGTAAAAGTATGAATCAATTAGAAAATAACATAACTGCAAGATAGTAAAATTATATTCCTTCATCTTTTCGTTGATCTTGAAAGTATCTGATAAGTAGTAAATGTATTGTTTTCTCATTAGAAAAGTTAAGTAGGTACTAAGTTATTTTATCGAACCATCTGAGAGCTTTCCGCCTGGGCACGCGTTACCGTGGCCGACTTTTGGAATCAAAGTCGGCCGGAGCAAAAACAATGTCCTCATGGGGATTCACGGACGGCTCAGATCTCAAGTGAGTATGCGGCTCCTCCCCACAGACAACCAACCCGCACTGGGCCCGCGTGGTGGATAACGGCCCACTCGCATCTCACTGAGAGGAGTGTGTCCCAGCAGTGGGCTGATTATGAACGCTAAGAACATCAGTAAAGTTTCCCTTAAAATACCTGTGTACCAACTCGTAAAACTTCCAGAAGATTATCAGTAAATAAAATACCTTCGTAATCATAGCTCTGAAATCGGAATTTCCTAGAATCAACAAAATCAGAAAATCGTGAACTTAGTTCTTGCTTATCTATATTCTACTATTTATTTACATAGTAACGATCGTATAATATTGTAAATAGTAATGCTGCAATTTACTTCATGGTTGCTCATAAATCCTGTCTCTAAACCAAGGCGATTGTCGATAATAACGACGATACATATTGTTACTTCCGCCCGCGACTTCGTCCGCGTGAAATTTCGATTCTTCTTCTTCGTGTCGCTGGCACGACTGTATTTTAAATCGTGTTTTCCCAAAACTTTTTGGGACACAGAGGGCAGTATAGGAGGTGGAGCATGGTTTGTGACATAGCTCCGCAATCACACCCTTCTGCCGTTCCATCAAGGTAGCCCCATTTTACCAGGTTGGACTTACATCTTCCCACTTGTGTCCGGAGACGGTTCAGAGATTTCCAAGTGGGCCACGGAAGGTTATACCCTGCAGGGAGATGCTCCTTTGGTGGTAGGTAGTGAGTAGGAGGGGGAAGAGTAATTTATTGCAGCCCAATTTCGATTTATTTCCGTTGGATCCTTCGGCCCCAAGCCACCGCGTCGCATCCCATCGCACGCCCGCGTTGTTACTTCGTTTTCCCTTAGCGTTCTTTTTGCTCGGCTCTCAGGAGCCGCACCCACAACCAACCAGACCACCAGAACCAGATAACCACCAGAGAACCAGATAACCTAAAACCTTCCTCAAAAAGTGAGCTATCAAATGCATTTTTTTTTTCAAATCCGACTGGTACTTCCACAGATTAGCGTGTTCAAACAAACTCTTCAGCTTTATTAATGTTACTAGTTGCGCCCCTCGTTTTCACCCACGTAAATGTCGATCCCGTTGGAATATCGGGATAAAAAGTAGCCTATATGTTAATCCAGCGTGTCAGCTACCTCCATACAAAATTTTATCAAAATTGGTCCAGCCCTTTGAGCGTGAAGAAGAAACATATAAACAACACACACACTCACAAACTTTCGCCTTTATAATATTAGTGTGATAGATATAGATAGATTAATTAATAAAATTAATAATGAATACAACCATGAAAGAAGCGTCGCTGTTTTAGTGGTGGCAAACACGACTGCTGTTCGTGGGGTCCTGTGTTTGACCACCAGGTCGGGTAATGTGAGGAATTTCTCAGTGGCAGCCCGGTGTTTGGATTTGTGTCTCGGCTTGTAGCAAAATTCTCGCCCCCAATTAGATGAACACACCTCTGGCTACCCTTCGGGGAATATATGCGTGAATATATGTTATTAATACAGCTATGTACCGGTGGCGTAAATGCAAAGAGAATTATATAGTCTTTGCGTAAATGTGATCTTAAGTATACGCTGGTCGAGGTCTCGAGGTAAGATCAGGGGCCTAAAAAGGCCACTTTGGCAGAATCATAAAATGATAACATAATGGGGACAGTTAACTGTTAAGTTACTGTAGTTGCCGTCCAAATCCAGCACAGACAGAAAAAAATACTGAAAAGCTTCACCAACGAAGCTTTTCAGTATTTTTTTCTGTCTGTGCTAAATTTACCAATCAATCCAATCCAAATCTAATCCTAATCTCTTTGATTGTACCTACGTAGTGCATCGAAAAAAAGAAAAACACGGACTGTCTTCGCCATATTATAATTCATAATGTTATCCTTTTATGATTCTCCAAAGTGGCCTTTTTAGGCCCCCAGACCTGATTTCAAACGGTCCTTCCCAAATAGAATGTACTGTTTCAAATGTCAAAGTCTCCGGTGTGGGTGGTTGAGACCTCGAAGAGAGTTTAGATCTGATAGGAGCCGTTATAAATATAACCCAGTTTGGTTGACCCTCGTAAATATGATCCTGTTTTGAGCTTTAACAATCGCCCCAAAATAGGATCAAATGAGGGTCAAGCAGACTAGTCTATTATTAATTATAGCTGCTGAATAAGAACATGACTCAACTGCTGGTGAAACTTGTAGCAGCATTTTTCTCCTTACCTTATATTATTTATGGCTGATTTTATCATAGTCGGATATCATTTATCCGTATAATAAAATTGACGTCTGACAGTTCCAGTATGGAAAAACTGTCAAAATTTTTATCTCAGGATAAGACTTATTCTAGGTATAAAAGTTTGGTGAAATTCGCCCCTTTTTTTTTTGGGTGGGTAATCATCAAATGGCAAAGCTCTGGGTGTAGCGGAGGGGAGTGTCAGACTCTTACTGACTAAAATCCACCCGCGTTCCTTCCTTAGCCCTTTATGTTCCGGGCCAGCGGTAACCCTTTCGGACAATCCCGCTGACCAAACGTACATGCTTGAATATCTTTAGCATGTTCTTGCTTGTTATATGACAAAACTTCCTCTAACCCTTAAATTGGCAGAGTGAAGCCGGCTGGACGTTGATAAAAACTAAATTTGTAAGCGAGTTTACTGAAAATTGACTCATGGTGGCAAAAACAAAATTTTATTATTATGATTGTTCTGCCAATTGAAGGGCTAAGAAACCTAATCTGAAATTTAATCTCAGGATCTACATAGTATAGTACCCAACAAATTATTCAGTAAAACAGGCTAAGGGCGAATTTCGACAACTTTTTTCCCCTAGAATGTAGATGTTGGTTGATCTAGGTTGTAGATGTTTGTTTTTGCAGACGAATTTCTGTGAAGTTTTTTATAGAAATTGTTCGACTAGAAACGCGTCGCACTGTCACGTCGTCGTGTCTGTTTGCCTTTATTCTCGCAACTTTGTGAATTTACTTGGGACTTTCGTTATTATTCTACCATTCATCCATGAAACATTTTCCAAATTCCTTTCCTTGTTATTTGTATTAAAGTACCGTCCAAATATCAAGTTTCTATAATTAGTCGATGACTGTATGCGTTGGTGTCAATCATTTGTTCAGTCAATCACCTTTTCTTCTTTGAATATCAAATTATATTTTTGTTAGGTATTTTTTGCTGCTTATAGTCACTATAAATATTCATAAGTAGGTAGGCAAACTACTATTTTGGGTGGCTTACGTCATATGTTTGTATTTGTGGTTTGGTATCCGTCAATTATGGCTGTTTCCGAATGCATACACATATTAATTAATCCTAAATAATTAATGTAACTACAACACAACATATTCCAAACATTGTGTAGTGGCCAAAACTCCGAAAACATCACTTTAATTATAGGGATTCATAATGAAATGTTTATGTAGGTACCTACTTATATTACTGACGTGCACATTTATGAATACTGCTTTTTTAAAGACATTCTTATTCTATAGGGGCATCCAGTTAGATAATGCAGGTATCTGTATTCTGTAGGTACCTACACAATTTCCTGGTGCACATTTTATGTCCACTAACTATTTTTCGTAAATTCTACTGTAAAGTCACGTATGTCGCCCTAAATCCACTACGATTGCGAATAGACATATAAAAGACTTAGATATTCTTAATAATGTACACATCTTACTTATTGACCAACCAAATAAATAGCTCCTTTCAAATCAGGGTCCTATTTAGGTTCATTTGGCAGACCACAAACTAATCAACGGTAATTAGATATCAGATGCCATGTCATATCACAACGCTGCGGTAGAGATTTAAGATGCAGTCCCATTTCTGCGCACCGATATGCTACGCTATGCTTCGCTTTGTATAATAATATTGGAAGGAACGTCCACTTCTTCCATCTAGCCGTGGAATACCCACTAAACCGAATGAGGAGACATCCTCACTCGGTTTTGTGGGTATTCCACGGCTATGCGACGTACGGATGCGTGAATTGATGACGTCACCTATAAACCCGTAGCCTACCCGGGTGTGTCACCTACGCGGTTCACGCTTTACATGCAGTACATAGAGGTGTTACTTCCAGACGTAGTTCTGCATACCGTATGAACTATGCCGTGCGCATGCTGCCGTGAAACGGTAGACCCCAGGCAGCCAGACAAACAGACCCATGGAGCTAACTTGCGTAGCCCCTGCGTGAACACCCTACGAAGCAATGGAACTGCATCTTTATACCGAGGCCACAGAAATAGTTGCCCAACCATATTGGCTATTAGTTTAATTAGCGGCGGTTAAGGGTTACGTTAACGATAACCGATTCCAGTTAACTGCACTAAGTAGAGTTGATGAAACAGTCAATAAGCGGGTTATGCGCAATTTGGTGGATAGAGTTAGCTCAGATATGTAGATTTAATGCATGTTTTGAAGCTACTGTTATGAATATTGCTAAACATCTACGTTAAATTAAGATTTATAGCTAGAGACCGACCACTATGTCACCCTATGTAAAAATTTTACATTTATATCTGTAATTCGTATGGTGCACATGAATAGTCAGCCTATAAAGTTCCCACTGCTGGGACACAGACCTCTCGGTGAGAAGAAGTGGGCTGTTAACTACCACGGGAGCCCAGTGCCGGTTGGTAAATGTCACATGTATTCGAATTTTGTGTTCTAGGACAGTGTAAACTTCTATTACATGTTAAACTATCACGTGGGGCGTTGACTAATTATGACACACGGAGCGCATTTTCGTCAAATTGCAATAGCAACCGTGAGCAACGTCTTTGATGTTTTTAAACTAACTGAAATCTTCGTTCTCAAAACATGAATTCGAGGATATCTGGAAGTAGAATAGAGATAGATACCTAGAATGATAATACACGTGTCAGTGTAGTTTCATGGCAATTGTTGGTTGGTGTAACATTCTCATTTCGTGACAATGGAACAAAGCCTCTAGGCCCGGTCACAAGAAATGAACCAACCGCGATCCAATAAATCAAACATCATTGTTTGTGTTCTGCGATTTGCCCCCGACCTTACATCTGCAGTCATATTACTCACGCTGATTATGGTAACAATTAGTTATGGATATGGTGACTAATATATTCTATTTTCAATTTCCAGGTCACCACAACGCAAGCCTTAGTCTGTATTCATCACTGCCAACTATTCCGCCCTATAGCGCGCTTAATGCCGCCATGCTAGACAAGATTTATAGAAATTATAATAAAGAAGCTCAAGGGTTTAGAAGGTTCGAGAGGTACTGGCGCACGTGACGTTGACGGGAGCGCAAAGAGGCCGACATGAGTCAGTCGCACGACGAGGCCCGCGCGGCCAGGATACAGAAGTATAAGGAGGAGAGGAGAAAACAGCTGACGGCTAGAACAGCGACTTTATTTTCTGCTAACGTCACTGAGAGGTGGGTTTCTTCTGATACAAGAGATTTCTGAAATTATAATGTTTATTATAATGTACCTATTAGTACTATTTTTGAGATCACTTTGTAAATGTATTTTGTTTCTAATTCCAGGCGCCCGAAAAGATCACCCGAACTGACGCCTCCAGACGACGTCGCTGCTCATCTTAAGTCTTCCTCGGAGCTAAACCTTAACACAGCTTCAACTTCAGTGCCTATTAGAACAACGCGTACGTCACGTCTCAGAGCTGCTGCCGCAAATCTTTCCGATTCCTCGCCGTCTCCAAGAAAATCTAATAGAAGCTCATCAGTACAATCCTTACTTGAAGACGCTAAAACGAAATCACCTACAAATTCCAAGTTACTAGATAGAGATAAACGATCGAACAGAAGACAAAACAACGAAAAAGAAAATTTTAAAAGTACATCTTCGACACGCTTCGATAAGGAAATTGGTGCTATTAAGACGAAAACTAAACATTCCATTAATAAAACTATTTTAGAAAAAGACAAAAATAATTTTGTAGTGACTAGTCCTAAAGGAAAGAATGTTGACGAAAAGCGCAGTTCTAAATTAGATGAAAGTAGAAACAAGAATTCCATAATCGAAGAAAAGAAATCGAATAGTGAAATATACGAAAGAAAAAACGAAAAACCATTACGAGTCAATAGTGAAGAATTTTTTAACGATATTGTAAACGAAAAAGACATGTGTAATAGTATTGATGACGAAAAAATCGACGATTTATTTAATGATCTTGTTGTTGACGATGTTGAACACCAGAATGGTATCGAAATTAAGATTAATGATCAGATCCTGGATCATGATGGGCTCAAATATAGTCACAATAGTTATATTCCTGCCGCTGATAAAGCAATAGAAGTTAATAATGTTGATTATGTAGAAGATAGTGTAGTGCCAAAAGTGAAAGAGGATGTAGGAGGCTTACTAGGGGCCGTGTGTGTGCGCAAAGTGGAAAGGTTCAGTGAATTGCTCAGCAACTTGTGTTCGCCGTGCGAGGCAGACATATTGTTCGAAGACATCTTGGTCGAAAATGGAATTGACGGTGACAATGATCTGGTAAGTTTAAGTTTTAAATCCGAAAATTAGTTAAGTCCATTTTGTAGTTTATTATAATTATTTGTTATAAATATAAGCATAATTATGACTTAAATTAGGATTTTTCTCATGAGAAGTAAGCGCTACTATGCATAGTACATTGCAAAGACTGTAATGTTATTTGAAACGAAACGGAATCTGATGTAACAAATTGATGTTGATTTAAAATATTTACATACCATCTCATTTTTATACTTTATTCTATACGAATACCACAATAACACTAGCAAGATCTACATAATTTTATCCGTGACCAGTAGCCGGTGTTTCTAATCAAGCTATTGTTTTAATTCATAGTTCATAGCAAATGTAATACATTTCAATTGTTTCTTCAACGAATACAATATTAGTCATTTCACACCTATTATTTATGGCTTTTATAATAGTATTACTCAAAGCCATAGCATATTCATTATCATAATATACTCGAGGCCTCGAGTCATCTACAAAATTTAATATTTAAATGACGCACTTTGTGGAGATTGATCGCGTGCGAAATTGTCTTCATTCATCAATTGTTGTTAGCCATCAATCTTATCAATTAGTATCAATCTTTGTCTAAAAGGTACATTAGCCTTTTGACAATCATAAGTTTGATACAATATTGTACATCAAAGCCCGGTCTTCCTCCCGACTATTAGTTCTTGGAAAATTTTATAATTATGTCATCGGCCTCCTCCAGTTTATTTGCTGTTTCTGCATGTCTTCTTATTCTATACTATTAGCCGTCATCTCAATTATCACCCCCTTCCTAGTCAAAGTGGTCTATGTGTTGAACATTATTATTCAGTTTGTCTCCTCATTCAAAGTCGTGCATTCATGTTCAAGCCCAAGGTTTTGCATGTATAACAGTAGTCAAATGAAATAACACCCTCTTTTGGCGTGTTTCGAATGGGCCTGTCTGTCACTGTCTTCACTAAAATGACGTACCACTTAAGGGGGCTACAGGACCTAAACGCAAAAAACGCAAGTTATAAAATGCCTAAAAGTATATGATCGACTCCAGTAAACACAATCAGATAAATATATGATATTCTTCAAGATATAATAAATTATGCTAGTTAGATAGTGTGTTGAAAATATGATACAAACTAATTTGGTACGATAGAAAAAAACCATGAAGATATAAGTTGTACCTCTAAAAACTTTCTTTTTACAATAAAAACCATACTGATTTTTTGTCAGATTATTCTACAAGCAACATACCTACTAAAGCACTAGAGTTTTATTTTTTTAGTCCAACATTATATTTTTTGTAAATAGATAATTGCTTCATATCTTGCAATAAATTACCATCGTTGACAACGCTTCTCTTTCTTTCCTATGCAGTCCGACAGTGACCGCGCTTTAGGTCATAATAGTCCCCTTAATTCCAATATTGTAGAGCATAGATAGAAGATGATAGAATACATTTTATTATGTACACCATATAAATTACCGATATAAATGTAGAAATTTTACAAAGGGTGACACAATGGGCGGTCTTATAGCTAAGTGCGATCTTTTAAAGACAACCTACCAAACGTACAATAAATACATACATAAAGCATATAGAATACTATAAACCCACAATAAAAAAAAACTAAACAGTTTAGTTCTTCTTCCAAGTACGAAAAACTGTTTTAAAACTATATGAGTTAAAAAAAAATCAGTGCTTCTCGATCCTTTTCAATAACAAATTCGTCGGCATCTAAATGAAACGTCTGTATCTACCTACACGTCAAATGGTGAAAATATTTAAAGACATGATGATTTATTTAATTCCATTGCCAAATAACTTGACTGAAGCTTTTATTGGCTAGTCTACCAAACGTCTAAGTTTCTAATCCTAATTAATATTATTCTTCTACAGTAGTACAGTTACTTTCTCCACTAACAAGTTTATCTAGATTCTACTCAGTTGATTGCTTATCAGACTCTTTGACTAACTTTATTACTAGTTTCGCGGGTAACCATTTCTTCAACTCATCTTATCTCGCTGCTCTGTTTATTCTGTAGAAGTTAATTTTATTGTAGAAAATTGTTGCTTTCTTGAGTAAACAAATTGACTTCAATTCAAATTATCTTCGAGACGTTACTCATTGAAAATATTATATTTTGTTGCGGTGCCTTAGTCACTCGTATAGTTGTACTCATTGTTCTTCTCATAATTGTTTAGCTTAATTACCTATTTATAAGCTTTTTTTTATTATGGCCGGTAATCCTCCGCTTGTTTGTAGGAATAATTATCATTGTCTATTGTAAAATTCCATAACGGACAAAGGTTGTGGGGAAATTTCGGACTATTTTTTAAGGCACGTTGATCCTTGATCGAATTCTTATATAGAGGGATGCGATAGGGTAGCCGGCGAAATTCAAATTTACTTGCGTTTTTTGCAATTTGCAGGTCAGGTTGTATGTTGATTCAAATATGATTCGCGACCGTAAAAAATAGGACTTTACAGAATTAGAATCAGCAATACAAGTCCTTTGAGTTAGGATTGGCCTCAAATCTCATGATTACATGAAATAGTTAATCAATAGGGTAATATGAACTTAGAGAAATGTATTTATGATTAATTCTATAAATAAATATTTGTTACGGCCGCGAATCATGTGTAGGTCCTTATACAATCTGATACTGACCTGCAAATTGCAGAAAACGTAAGTTTGAAATTTGCGGGCTACCCTTCAAGCACACAATGTACAGAGGTGAACTGAATTGCCATTGGCAATTTCTACCAGTCAACCTTTGGGTGCTGCAGAGACAAACATTTTTGTTATGTTAGTGCGCATCTCATTTAGACTTAATTTTAGACTTACTCACTTATTACTAGTTAGTGTATTCTCATCATACTCACAAGGCCATCAATATATAATTTTAGTTTTAGGTTAGGTTCATAAATTAGTTCTATAGTATTTTGGATTTTCAGCTACGAAAACATTAAACTATTACATTAGCTCTAAAAGGTACATTATCAAACACGTCTACTCTAGACAGGACCAATTGAAAAACCTGAACCAGCAATTTAAATATAAATAACATAGTATTTAATTGAAGAGACCGCACCCACAGTGCTATCACTTCAAAAATTGCAATAATACCAACACGCCATTCACCTCTGCCTTTGATTATTATCTACTTAATAATCTTGCTATGTGGAATCGTGACTATCATATTAATTCTTTCTTGGTCCTCTCTCGTTATACCCAAGGTTTTGTTGGCCGTTCTTATGTAATTACTTACCTTATTTTCTTGGAAGCTCGTTTTTTCTTTCATAATGTTTGTAATATCTTCGAAGCTTTCCTTATTGCCAGAATTACCATTATTATGTCTTAAAACCTTTTTGGTATGTTAATTTCGATTGGATGTCAATGGAAAGTATGTTTTAATTTAAGTTTTTTTTTTGTAATAAATTCTCATGAAGTAATTAACGCGTTTTTTTTTTGCCGAGTCTTTTATCTGAAAATAATTGGGAGTTATACATAAGGATATTTGCTTTTGATGTATACTAGAAATATCAAGACGGAATTCTGAAACCTACTTCGAATTCAATATCAAAGAATTTTGCATACATATATATAGCATGTCCTATAACCCCGATTTCCATTTCAATTTTCCAAGAAATTCTATTCCGTCCGCTCAACCGTTCAAAGATCAAGGAATGAACCTCAGTATATAATATGATTCAATGAGTCAATCGTTCTTCTAGATACTACTTGGCGGCTTCTAGACTACTTAATGCCTCCGAACGTCCTGCGTCTGTGTTTCCGAGCGCATATAACCCTAATCTCTTCAAAGTTAGAGTGAACAGGCTTCTTCTGGGTAAGCTCACTCCATCGTCGACCTTGTCTCTGTCACCTCTGACCTAGACTAGAGTCAAGAGCCAACCCATTTCAAATTAAAAAAAAAACGTACATCTTGGTTTAAAGGTGCCTGTCCATTGGAGCTGAGAGTGCAAAGCAATGAAACCATTACCCAGTATACCTACGGCTATGTTTTCCTAAGGGGCAGAGGTGTCAGTACGTATCTTATTTCGCCAGTTCTTTTAAGTCCCATGCATCATGGCGCCTATTGCGATCAACCGGGCACAAAGCCAGTCTGCTACTCAGAAACTCCTTATTGAAAAATCACAATTACACTTCAGCTGAACTAGGATCGGAACCAGGACAGGTAGCAGTCGCGCTTTCAACCACTAGACCAATAAGGTTCTGCTTTCCTGGAGTGTATAGGGACACTCCGCCACACTGCACCCTGACTCTTCTGCATTATCAGCCTATAATCTTCCCACTGCTGGAACAAAGGCCTCCTCTCTGTGAAAGATAGTGAGCCGTAATCCACCTCGTGTGCCCAGTGCAGATTGATCCCTTACTCATCATCAGGATATAACGTTCTGTGAGAGGGAGCGGGCCGTAATTCATCACGTGTGCCCAGTGAGGGATGGTCGCTTACTCACCATCAGGATATAAAGTTCTGTGCTGAGGAAGCGGGCCGTAATTCACCACGTGTACCCAGTGCGGGTTGGTCGCTTGCTCATTATCAGCCTATAACGGTTCCACTGCTGGGGGCTGAGGTATTCTGTGTGAGAGGAAGCGGGCCGTAATCCACGACACGGGCCCAGGGCGGGTTGGTTACTCGCTCCTTTGAAATAGACAGCCAGCCTTACTTCGCAATTGGGTCAAGTACCCATGATTGCTGCATATGGCGTTGTCGTGAAATTACATGTAAATTATCGACGCTTCATTTTAGCACCATTTATGGGTGACGAGGCCTAAATAGTACAGCTTGTGAGAAAACCGGTGTTTGAGCCGTGAGACTTGAGTATACGAGATTTTCATTGTTTGAAGTAAATACTGATTTTTAGGTGAACGAGTTTCTTCTAATTAAGTTAGTGTGGACGGCTCGAAATAAGTAGGCTAGGTTTAATTTTTTTTGATCAGTTGAGAATAAATATCGTATCAAGTTTGAGGGGATCCGCTAAGGTAGCCCGCGAAATTCAAATGTTCCTACGTTTTTTTTAAAATTTACAGCATGTAAGTAAGGTATTTGATATTTGAGGGAGGGGCCCGTGGCTAAATAATAACAGCTGCACAGGTCGATCGATCAGGTTAAGCAACACTTGCCGCGGTTGGTCTGTGGATGGGTGACCATCTTTACATGCTGAGATCCGGCCGTGCCTCGGAAAGCACGTTAAGCCGTTGGTCCCGGTCGTCATTCGTGGATTTGACAGTCGTTACGGGTAATCTCAAGCCCGAAAGTCCGACAACCAGTCTTACCAAGGGGTATCGCATTACCCAGTAACTGGGTTGTGGAGGTCAGATAGGCAGTCGCTCCATGTAAAATACTGGTATTCAGCTGCATCCGGTTAGACTGGAAGCCGACCCCAACATAGGTGGGAAAAGGCTAGGCAGATGATGATTAAGATATTTGAATTTCACGGGCTACCTGCTTTCGCGTTAAGTCTTGTTTTCATATGCCTATTATTACTGTTGAGTTTTTTTATGTTCAAGGTCCTCTATTTTTAGATACAAAAGAAACTTTTTTGTGAGTAAGCATTATGATTTTTACAAAGTTCGTAAGTTTTTCCTACATCTACTATATTTATTTGGTTTAGCTTAATTTCGATTCGGTGAGAGGATGTGTGTGCAAGCAAACCAATGTTGCCATTTATCTCCAAAACTACTAGTCCGATTTTGATGCGGTTTTCATTTCTTTTCTTGTCTTTATGTGTATAATGAACCTATGCTCTTTAAAAAGTTTGAAATAAAAAGCAAAATTAAAAATTTTGAAAGACCCCACTCGACGGTTAAATGTGATTGGAAAAGGATAAAATAATTAAAAAACCCCCGACTTAAAGAATTTATGTAACGAGACTAAAACAGAAGACTAAATTCATAAGGCAGTCGGGGTCCTCTTAGAATAGAAGGTATTCCACAGAACGGTCGCTGTCTTGACGTTTTATTTGGTGTGAGGCACAAGATTGCTTTCTTTTAAAAACGCTATATAAAAGAATGTTGTTAAATTATGAAAGATGTCCAATTAATGTAATATTACTAGTACTTATGGTTCGATTGTAGACAGTGTCAGTTTTTTGTAGCATTGTCAACAAGTATGCTGACCGACCACCACCATTGTTCGAAACTCGGCCGCCTTGATTCAGAATCCCTTAACTTCTTAAGTAATTCCATGGAATAAAATTAAACATTTTTTAAAGTATTGTAATTTCATGACATGGCCTCCCACGCTACCGAATGCACCATCGACCTTTCGACCAGCGCAAAAAAAGTTGTGTCGCTAACATTCGTATGTCTTATTTCGTATGTTATTAAAGACGTTTTGAGCGTGTTACGTAAATAAAGAGGTGTCTTAATAAACTGGTCAAGTGAAACAACACCAATTTTGGTAGCGCGTACAGTGTTAATCGATTGTACCTATTGTGTTGTCTGCAAGGAGTCCGGCTGATATGCCGCCGACCTCGTCACCCCATTGCGAGATCAATTCTTATTTGGCTACGATGCTAAAGAATACGGCCTCTTACCTGCAACGATATGTTTAATTAAATTTTGTTTGAGGAACACTTCGCTGAGCGAATCGGGATCGCCTACAGTGACAGTCTCTTTGAATATCATTTATTTTATTTATTTTTTTAAAAGTAAACCTTGCCCCACACTAGGAATTTCTCCTGTATTGTGGGTGCGTTTACAAACATTTAAATGAAACATTTGAATGAAATGAAGATACATTGATCCTGTATCTCTCAGCTCCTTAACGCACTTGCTTCATATTTAATTAGCCATGTACGACTAATGATTCATACTTATCAGAGTGGCACGAATAAGTCCACTTTCTCACTGACGTTAAAACCAATTTACCAAGTCTACTCTATAATTTAAGAGTTAAATAAATCAAAACCGAATGAGTAACGACGAATACAACGATAGGAAATCATTATCACCATTTCAGCCGAAAGACGTCCACTGCATGTAGGTCACAGGGCACCACCACTTCGACCGGCAGGGTAATTACGTATAACCGGTATAACACACTATCAGTAGCAATGGGTTTCATTTTGACAGTTCAATAACATTCATTGCGTTATTTACGTTATTGAGCAGGCACACTTTTCTTACATAAGGAGCAATGGATTAGCAATATGCTTCAAAATTATTCAAATTGAGAGTAATAGTGTTACACAATTAGGGTGCTTATTCTGTGCTCCCCACATCCAGCGGATTGATCCAGCGCAAATTGCTCGCAGGACGATAAGAACTCAGTTCAAGAAAATGCATTATTTACATAGTTCCTTGGGGATACTAGGATTTTGTCTACCGAGACGGCCAGTATCGTATCTAGTTGAAATACTGTTAAATTTTTCAAGCCACTCATGTACTGCTTCACAGTTCGTCTATGAAGCTTTGTGGTATAAAGCCCCTAGTTTTGTCAGCCACAAATTGTCCATTCCATTTTCACCGGACCCTCCGCCTGGCATGCATCGCGTTACAGGTGACAAAGGAACTTCACCACGGCTTTGCGAATTTGTGAGCACTAATCCGCCTGTTGTCATGTTGATGGCAATAGAGAATGTACACAATATTGCCGTGTTCAATGTCAAAGGAGTTCTGATCTATTTTGAAGGAATATGTAGACTGTGTTTTGTTATTGTGCAGGCTTGATAATGCAATTTTCGTTCTCGTAGATCGAAGTCCAAAAGAAACTACCAAAAAGGATTGTACTTCTTTTTTTTTAGGGAATGCATTAGCATAGCATAACCAGCCTATAATGTTCTCTCTGCTGGGATACGGGCCTCCTTTCTTCGAGAGAGAGTGGGCTGTAATCCACCACGCGGGGCCAGTATGGGTTGATAGATGTCACATGTCTTCGAATTTTTGGTTCTAGGACATGCCGGTTTCCTCACAATGTTTTCCTTCACCGTTTTGAGAGCAGTGGTGACGAAATTATTTACACAAAGTAAAGCGCCTGCTTAGTTTCGAACCCACGACCTACAACTCGTAAGTCGGGAGCCGCTACCACTGGGCCAACAAAGCTCTCCAAGCAATAAATCTTAAAAAAAAAACAGCGTTCTACTGTAAAAGGTTATTATACTAATACTTCCCCACTGCCATTTCGATCCTGTCTGCCCAGCAATCCTTCAATGATGTTACTGTGACCATTAAAACAATCCACTGCTGTGACTTCGTACAATGATAGACACTGGGACTTTATTGTTTTGTTTTTTTCAGGGCAGGCACTCCCGGCTTTCAAATACACATTTTGGACAAATGAATGAACTTGTATATTGTACTTATCGGGGATCAAAGCCTGGCACTAATTGTTTGCCGAAAAGCCTGACTCTCCGAGCAATTAAAACATTTAGTGTCGTAATAACTCATTCCCACATTCATCACGAAAACTGTCACTGCAAATATTTGAATCAAATACTGCGTTTGAGTTGCGTGACTTTGTCTATCCGCTTGGCTAGACATGTTGGCAGCTTGTCTCTAATTGATGTATCATTATTTTGCACTGATTCAGTCGGCTTAGGTAGTTTGTTTAGACGTGTTCATGAATTTGATCCAGTTCAGATTATATTGTGAACTAGCTTCTGCCCGCAACTTCGTCCGCGTTAAATTTCACCCTTCCCCCATTCACCCTCTTTGGGGTGGAATTTCGAAAAACCCTTTCTTAGTGGATACCTACTCTTCACAAAGAACACGCCCTCCAAATATCATGTCGCAAGGACCAACGGTTAGGCTGTGCGTTGATATATCAGTCAGTCAGGACTTTGAATTTTATATACAGGGTTAGTTTTTAAGACCAGCCAAATTTAAAGAAGTGGTACAAACCATCAACAGAACAACTTTCTCCATGGGACCAATATCGTAATCGCGAATAATAGACACATTATTGTTTTCCGACATCCACGCGAACAAAGTCGTGGGCACAGCTAGTCTAGAATAAACTCCAAAATTAGTGGATGTGCTCAATCTTTTGTTAGAGGGATAAGTCTGGTCCACATTTTGAATCATATCCAAAATTAAAACGGGTTTAAGTAGTTCATCATTCGGGCTTATAAATTCGCGCTATACACCGAAGGTAATAAATGTTCATATTTTTGATACCATCCATCGCACATGGGTATTACTGAACGGTAATTAATTGAATTTTATCTCTGACGTTGATCCCTGGCATTCATAACATTATATATCCCAATTTTCACATATTACTCTTTTGACTGTAGCTCCCCCCCCCTCAAATATTGATCGATGGGTTGTCCTACCAGTGCAGCTCTATCAAAATTACTCAAAGGCACTATTTCACAGATAAATTTATCGCGATTATTTCGATTTTAGAAAAACCTGCGCGCATTTTGACTAACAAAAGGTTTTATGAGACATGAGACATTATCTTATGAATACTTGATTACGCGTGGATTTGGAATAACATAAAAACGTTTCGTTTTATCGTAATCTTCGTTTTGAGTTAGTCAGATTTCATTTATTTTCTTTTGCTTGAATACAATAAGTCGACTAGAACTACTAATCTTTATTTTTTTATTTTACACATCTTGTGAACGTGTTACGCGCACTTTTACTTTTTAATCTCTCTAAAGCAATGTGTAATTATAATGATGAGCTGAATGAAATTAATTCAGTAGATCTTTTGATCTTTGTATTATTTTTTTATCCTTTTCTTAATAAAGCATGTATATCTTCTCTTCTGACAAGGTAGGTATCTATTTCACATTAGTCATGAGTTAACATCTTGAAATTAGTCAGTTCCTTTTTATTTTACAGAAACTCGTCGTCGGTTTCCGTCCTGCAGTTTCTCAGACTTTTTAACAAAGTCACAGTCATCTCATCTGTTATTCTTATTATACTAAGTAGCCTACATCACTCTAATATAAATATATATTACGATTTCGTATTAGTTGTAGCACTTGTAGCGTTGAATCATTGTTATTTACGATGATGATCATTAACGCGTAGGCGAGAAATACAATATTAGTTTTTGTTTATACTAAACCCGAAAAGGGGTCATTGTACTCATAATTTTAAACAACTTTTCCTATGGGACCAACCATGAAATCGCGGAAAAAAAACAGCTGTTCCATACATTTTGTCGATCTAAGTGAACACAAATGTATGGAACAGCTGATTTTTTTTAGTATAAACAAAAACTAATGTTGTATAAGGAAGGACCTATGTCAATACTTGAAGTAAACCAATTGATACGTCTCTAAAATGTTGAAAAAAGAGTTATGGCATGACCAAACTCCAAAGCAACACATACGGGGACATCTACAAGGGTATTGCATCCGGCTATCAATCTGACTAATGCAAATTAAGGTGTCTTATCTAATCCCATGTGATAACGGGAAGGTCATTCCGAATATTGAACATTTCGACCTTGAGTTTAAATTAGAGAGATGACATTGATTTTATACATTTGCCTAACGGTAGGTATATAGCCAGATTGGATCGGTCTATTGACGACATAGGGATATATTTTCTAACCGTCAAAAACAGAAATCGGTATGGGAATTAAATATATATTTTCAGACGTATGACGTATAAGGTGACATATTTTGGGGTGATGCTCGACAAGGTCTGGTTGCGCCCTAATGTTTGTTGTCGGATGGTTCATGTTGAAGGTCTGCCTGCCGATGTGATCGACCACTAAACCAATAAAACAATATTAGAAACGTATACTTAGTAGCTAGTACACGTTCCGGTTTCCGTGCAAGTATCTTGAATGCTTCTTTTCCCTCGTACTAGGAAGTAGTATTTTAATTGCACGCCATATTAGAATAATTAACAGGAGCGTGTATTAAGTTTAGTGACATTTTCACGAGCATACATTATAGAAATTTAATTAGCATGATATATTTATTGTTGAGAGGGACACGATTACAATACAATATATCTGCAATTTTCAAATGTAGTACTTGCCTACTTGGTGTCACGGTATGACGAGGTCAGTTCATTAAGTCAGCCGTCTCCCATCCAATACTGGACAAAGGTATTTCTACCAAACTGTGTAACAGCAACATAGCCATCCCTTTTCTTGGAGTTCCTAAAGGATATATCGGATGTTTACCATCCGAACGAGGCCGTAAACATTTTGTTAACTTGATTCACTGTAGATTTATTATTAGTGTTTAGCTACCTTGTTAAATTATTATGTAGGTACCCAATTTTCTATTATACATAGTTTAGGTTCGATACTCATACTTATAAAATTCGATGCTCCCACGCAGTTAACCAGACTTAGTATAGGTATCTCATTTGATTGTCGACCTCATATCCGCTGCAATGAGGTATTTTGTGGGGAAAGTGCCAATAAAATCATTTATTTCGTTTGGAATCCAGATTGCTGATTGGGAATACCCGATGATACTAAGCAGTATTGAATAATAATTAACGTAAGTGTCCTGTATTTGCGTAGTGTTGTCTTAGGGACTGTTATAAATATGACTGCTATACGTCACTTTTTGTTGAATTCGCTATAATGGACCTAATCATTTTCTTATCTCCCGTGTCTCATATACCTACTCTGTTTCTGATAGGGATTTCATTACATACCTTATAAGAGAGATCTTGTCATTTTAGAATCGGAACTAGGTGTTCAAATCAAAGTACAGACTACGGCACATTATGAATGGTCGTACCGAAATCGAAGTGAAAGAAGTTGCGGGGGCGCTGTTCGTGAGCCCATATCGCAGTTGCGAATCCACTTCGCGCGTGTTTACGCGCATCGGCGTCTGCGCATGTCTCTATTGTCGTTTGTATCGTGATTAATGTGCGATTTTATTTTCTATTCGGTTTTGTGTAATACTTGTTTGTTACATCGTTTTGTGATTTGATCCGTTGACGAACCAGTGATTGAAAGTTAAAACGAGTTTTTCCATGTGGAGGTTTTTGTTGCAAGTTGATGGCGTTGAAATCATTGTCATCACGATTGCTATTATTACTTACATCGAAATGTTGCTCATAATCTCTAATGATGTCACGATAATTAACACCTTGGCTCTCTAAATACCCGCTTCTAATTTTACCTCCACAAATAAATGTTTGCAGCAACTTAACTATTACAGTTTCAGTTGAACGTTTCCGTTTAGTGAGACGACATTGAATTAACCGATAACTAAATACGGGCATTGTTGTCGGAAGTAGGAGTTAATCAGTAACCTCGCGAATAGCGCCTTGTATGGTGAATTAAGTATGGGGTCGTGACGCTCTTGTCGCTTGATGCAAGGAAATGAGTTTGATCATGCAGTCTATCCTATCTATCAAATATAGTTTAATCTGGTGTTGTATTGTTATCTTAGTATTTCACTTCAATAAATTCGTTAACTGAACTACTTTGGAAGGCAGTGCTAAATTGACTGACCTGACCAATTTTTGTTGGTACAGTCTTGAAAACCAAAATGGCCCAAGTAGTCGTCCTTGCAAAAACTGCAAGAAGGCATATATCACTTATTATTTTATCTTGTCTGTTAGTTTTGTCTTTACTATTACTTAGTTTTTCTTTAAGGAGTGCCTAGCCAGGTCTCGTGCAGCATATACATGATAAAATTTTTGAATGCAATAGGTAACCGTGGGTTGAATTGTATACTCTTCTGCCCACATGCTTCCATTGATGAGTTGGTACATCAAATCTTTATTTACCCGATACGAGTCCATTAAACAGGTTGCTTTTATTTTCACCATTTACATTTTCATTTAAAGTCGCGTCCTCTCCATTCAGTTCATCTGTACCACATCCTCTCCATCCAGTTCATCTGTGTCGCATCCTCAGCTTTCAGATTATATTCGCTTGAACAGGCTTCACAAGATCTTGCCTTGCTACTTGGTGTACCTTTTATTTAAACAAGCCTCCTTGTGCACTTAATTCTATTCGGTACCAGTACTTTGTATGTACTTTATAGTTGATTGTCCAACGAAGTGTCATTTAATTAGATCGTGATAGGTTAGTTGGTTCCACTCGCCCCGAAGTTGATTATAAATATTTCAAGTAGTGAATGTTATGTCGATATATTGCATTTATTTTTGCTAGAGCATTCTCTCAGACATGGTATATACATTATATACCTACAATTTGTATAAAGAAACAGAAACCTATTTGTTGTGATTAAATAATTTACTTATGCATATAAAGCATAATATTACAAGAAAAAATATTATTATTCATAATAATTATATCATAAAACGTGTCTCGGTTCACGCAATTAATAATCTACCTAAGTATCGGGGACACTTTGTCACAGCCCCATAATTTTTGTTGCTACTTACTAATTATGTAAGTAATTTATTATGACAGCTAATTACTGAAAAGACTACACCACCCTATTCGTCATTCTATTTAATGCTTCAATGGAACATGAAATTAAGGCAATCGTAAGAAATAACTACAGCGTTATGTGCCTACTTTTTTTACGTATGTAAATATATAAATGAACGCGTCATGCGTAAAGCATGAATGTCGATATTACTCACTCTTTAATTATAAGACTCCTGAAGTTATCACATTTTTATTAGGTGCTAATGTTCAAGCTGAGCCACATTTACACATGCAAGTTTTTGTGTAATAACGTAACTAGCTTCTGCCCGCGACTTCGTCCGCGTGAAATTTCACCTTCCCCCCATTCACTCTCATATAGGTGGAATTTCGAAAAACCTTTTCTTAATGAATACCTAGGTTCTCTTCAAAAAGAACACACCCTCCAAATTTCATCTCTCTAGGACCAGCGGTTTAGGCTGTGCGTTGATATTCAGTCAGTCAGGACTTTGAATTTTATATATTTAAATGGATTCAACCAGGTCCTAGTATGTCAACTGCTGCTGGACATGGGCGGTCTTTCCCTAGTTAAGCACCCTTCATTATCTTTCGGCCATCAACTGAGTACATCCTCATTGAAGTAATCAGCTTGATTAAAATTAAGAACAGTGTTTGGCCAAGCAACTGTGCTATTAATGTGTTAAGCTCATAAGAGTTTCTTTACTTTATAAAAGTATATCTTACTTCATAAAAGTATATCTTTTAGTCATCCCACTAACTTTTTACAATGAAATCCATTTGATTTGTGAGTTTTAGAGTAACCCGCTTCTTTATGCCATTCATAATAACCATTGACTTGTGCTGAATTGTTTGTCCTTTAGAAAACAATTGCATACAATTTATAGGCGCACAATCGTTCAGTTCAATTCGAATGAACGTGTTCAAACTTCAAGAATAATACTTGATATCTAAGTTTAGTATTACAAATTTGCATAGCACAGATAGTTCGTTGGCTTAGGTTACGTAGATCAGACAATCTATCTAGTTGTTGAAGGTTGTCCTGCCACAGACCGAGATCTAAGCCGTTTCGAAACATCTAGTTTGTCAGTTTACATTGTTCTCTGAACTGAACTTATTTAACTTGTTCCACGCTTCTGGCTATGATATTAGTTGGTACGTCAAATTAATTTTGTGAAGAGTATGGAGCTTTAGATTAGCTATAATCCAAAGAGTTGGAATAAAACCTTGTTTGAGCTTGTTTAAAAAAGGTTAAACGAGAGTTTCGCATGTCCGCTTTGTTGTGCAAACTACAATCTCTGTATCTACGGAACCCACATCTTCCCACTGCTAAACGTTGTGCTCCTAATTGACCTTTTTTGCCTTTTCTGGACTCAAGCCAGGCTTTCTCTGTTCCACTTACTGATTATTTTTTAAACGTCTCGTCTTGCATTATAGGTACTTGCATCCCTTTCGTGATCCCGTCTAGCTTAACGCTCATATCCACTCGGTTCATTAAAACGTTGACACAAACTGTGATCAATTTCATCTTTCATTGGAAATATTCTTTGTACCTTGGAAATTAAAGTTTTCAAACAGTCAAAAGATTAGCGACCTAGAAACGGTGGCCGCGTATTTGAACCAACGTCCTTGACAAGTCTTTGTCTGGTACTTAGTTGCGAATTTGTGCCAACTTTAGTGGAATATTGGTAAACATAACATTCTACCAGCAAATAAGCGCTTCTAACTTTTTCCGAACAATATTCGAACCCTCAAACTAGTGTGACTTAGGGCGGGTTGTTGCACGTCCACTTGACGCACGCGTATACGTCAAAAATGGCGCTAACTACCGTCAAACCAAAAAAAAGGCATTGTTTCAAATTAAAATCACAAAATTATGGCATTGCCGTACGGCAAATAGTAACCAGACAACGAGTACGTTATCGTTATTTTTTTAACGTACGTAAGTTACGTTAACCAACCGTTTGAAACAACTTTAGTCAACTTGTGTGTATGTTCGGCGACCCTGTTATATTCATGCTTGAAGTTTTTTTTACTTGGATTATGTCATTTCTATTCTTGGCTACCCCTCTACTTTTGTATTCTGAAAGCTTTGTTCGTTGTGATTGTCCTTGATTTCTTGCCATTTGCTCAAAATCTATGCTGTTCTTAGTATCTGAATATACCTACATAGCTAAGATTTTAATTAAATTAGTGATAAATTAAACCAAGTTCCTAGAATTTCTTGCCAGAAAGCCGCACTACTAAAGTAATCCAAATCCGTTTAACTAAAAGCTTAGTTTATCCTAAGTGTTTCTGTGCCCGGCGTTAAGCATTTCCGAAAAACCCCTAATAACACAGATTCCATCAATGTTTCCTTAGTAACTTAGTTAAAGAGGCAATATGGGAAACCTTTTGCAGAAAGGACTATTCTCTGAAGTTTCCTTAAACGCTTGCTGTTCTTATTGTTTTCTGGAGTTCTTTGTCGATTGTCTTAATTTTCAAAAGCTTTACTTATTAGCTGCTCCTTTTCGTTTCGGTGATAACACATCTACGTTTCTTATATTGTTTGAGCCCAGTGGGCCACATTTATTGCGACGTCAGAGGCGTAGTTCAGATCTTCAAGTTACTAGCTACAATTAATACTATATATTTTTCTGATTCTTAATTGACAACGAATGTACCTACATTTCGTTGCCCAGAACAATCGATTTGTTCCTTAGTTAAGTAGAATACTTGAAGCACTATCTAAGTTCAAGTTTCCAATCAGACACTATGAACCTTCCTACTCAAACATAGACGCTTTCTATCAAGCGGTGCTAACAAGAAACCTATAATGAACAGGCGCTTCACAGCTGTAACTTTGACTAGCTTTGGATGTTTTGGATGGTTCTGGGAAATTACAAAATAGACTGGGATCTAATTGTACTTAATAGACAATGGCGCCGATTCTGTTGTTCACAAACTAAACTAAATTTAAGTTCATGCATCTTTTTCTTTCTATTTCATTATGAAAAGGACAGAAGATAAATATTAGTTTAGTCCTGTCAAATTAAGATACTCCATAGACAATTTAGACGAGATTAAAAAAATGCCTATTAAACATACGTCAATTTACGTCAGGCGCTGACTAATTTGACAGGACTAAACTAATATTTATCTTCTGTCCTTTTCTTAATGAAATAGAAAGAAAAAGATGCCTGAACTTAAATTTAGTTTAGTTTGTGACACAACAGAATCGGCGCCATTGTTAAGCAAATCTTTCTCTGTAATCACTTTTTTTTTTGTTAGCCTATTTTGTGTCCCACTGCTGGGTAAATGCCTCCCCTTTTTCCTTCCAAACCTCCCTGTCTTGTGCGATCGCTGGCCATGTTGGCCCTGCTACTGTTATTAGATCGTCACGCCACCTTCGCCTTGGTCTACCTCGACGGCGATGTCCTGCCTCAGGCGTCCAGTAACGTCCGTCCTGTAATCACTTATTTATTATTATTTATATAAATAAAAAAATACCTAGGTATACGAATTTTTTGATGCCCTTTGATTATTTCCCCTCCTTTTTATATACTTATACATATTATTATTTTAAGACTGTTAGCTTTTTAAATTATGTAAACACTTTAAATAAATATAGTCTCTAATACCTGTACATTAATATATATTTATAAATATATAATACTAAATGATTTGTTACTTGAGGACTTTGGTTTATTATACAGGGTGATTGGAAGATGGGTGCAAAGCTTTAAGGCGAAGATAGTACAGACAATTTAGAACCATTTAAGCCATGGTTGTCTTAGACGAAGTCTTACTACTTTTTTTTTACCAATTTCTTAAGATTTTTAAAAAAAAATCCTAAAGTTTTAACTAAACTATTTATTTATGGCCAAATTGAATGATAAACGAATTCATTTTTATTGTATTTAATTAAAGTAATGTGTAAGCAATCTAGCAAAACATGTTTTAGGCCTCTGTGTCGTTAGACATTTTTTTTACAGATATTTAAAGTTCATAACAAATTTTAAAATTTATAAATACTTTTTGTAAACCTTATTTTAAAAATCACGGAGCGTGCTTTTTTTGTTCAAACCTTTTTGAAAACATGCTTGATAATCGCTCTTTCTTTTGAGGTAACATTTACGCAGATATCTTACAAATTATTGAAATTAGGACCTAAAAACCAATTTAAGGGAGAAATTTAAAATTTTAGGCAGTCTAAATAAAACAACATTTGAATTAAATTTATTTATGTTTCATGGTCAAAATGTTGTCCGTGATTCCTAATACAAGCACGGCTCCGTCTTCTCACTTCTATTGTTGTTATTTTCAACATCATATCTCCAGCTTCATTGTTTCAAACTCTGAATTCATTCTCTCTGTCAGTTCTTCTCTCGTGCTTATTTCAACATTCGTATACACCAGCTCCTTGGCCCGGCCCCACACGAAAAAGTCCAGCAGGGTCAGATCTGGTGAGCGAGCGGGCCAAGGGATGGGTCCATCTCTGCCAATCCAGCTGTCAGGAAAGCAATTATTTAAGTGTTCCCCATGTGTTGTGTGGGTTATGAAAGTTTGTAATGCCCTCCCTAGAAATTTTGCTTTCATCCGTCCACAAGATTGATTTCAAATTAAAGTTTTCTAGGGAGGGCATTAAAAACTTTCATAACCTTCATGAATGGGCCGCCAAAGATAACAATCCACATTTTAAGAAGCAGGTGTCGTTTCAGAGGAAATTCTGGAGGCTGGAGTAATTTGCAGGACGTTGATTGGGCCCCACTTCTTACCGGAGACTTTCAATGGTGAAAATGATTTGCACTTTCTACAAGTGGATTTACCAGAGCTGATAGAGGAAACCGGTGTCCCGATATTCGCAAGAGACAGTACAGTCATCTTTCAGCAAGACGGCTGTCCAACGCATTGGATGTTAAATGTAAGGGAACACTTAAATAATTGTTTTCCTGACAGCTGGATTGGCAGAGATGGACCCATCCCTTGGCCCGCTCGCTCACCAGATCTGACCCTGCTGGACTTTTTCGTATGGGGCCGGGCCAAGGAGCTAGTGTATACGAATGTTGAAATAAACACGAGAGAAGAACTGATAGAGAGAATGAATTCAGAGTTTGAAACAATGAAGCTGGAGATGATGTTGAAAATAACAACAACAGAAGTGAGAAGACGGAACCGTGCTTGTATTAGGAATCACGGACAACATTTTGACCATGAAACATAAATAAATTTAATTCAAATGTTGTTTTATTTAGACTGCCTAAAATTTTAAATTTCTCCCTTAAATTGGTTTTTAGGTCCTAATTTCAATAATTTGTAAGATATCTGCGTAAATGTTACCTCAAAAGAAAGAGCGATTATCAAGCATGTTTTCAAAAAGGTTTGAACAAAAAAATCACGCTCCGTGATTTTTAAAATAAGGTTTACAAAAAGTATTTATAAATTTTAAAATTTGTTATGAACTTTAAATATCTGTAAAAAAAATGTCTAACGACACAGAGGCCTAAAACATGTTTTGCTAGATTGCTTACACATTACTTTAATTAAATACAATAAAAATGAATTCGTTTATTATTCAATTTGGCCATAAATAAGTAGTTTAGTTAAAACTTTGGGAATTTTCGAAAAAAATCTTAAGAAATTGGTAAAAAAAAAGTGGTAAGACTTCGTCTAAGACAACCATGGCTTAAATGGTTCTGAATTGCCTGTACTATCATCGCCTTAAAGCTTTGCACCCATCTTCCAATCACCCTGTATAACTTACTGCGTTCTGCTCTGAGAACGGGATCGCATGGAGAAAGCAGCCTGTGCTTAGCCCACACAGGCTGCATTCTCCATGCGATCCCGTTCTCAGAGCAAACGAGGCTATACCTTAATATGACCGTCGTATCCTGGGTAGCCTATACTTCGTTCGCGATTTGATTTCTAAACATGTAAACAAATGAGTTTGTTTTTTTAAAGTTTAGATAGCGCTACAACTGACGGCACGGTTGGCGCAGTGGTTAAGCGATTGACTGCTGCGCTGCGTGTCGCGGGTTCGATTCCCGCACGGAACAAATTTTTATATGACCTACAAGTAGTTGTTCCGGGTCTGGCTGTTTGTGTATGTGAGTGTAAATGTTTGTAAACGCACCCACAATACAGGAGAAATTCCTATTTTTATTACGTTTATTTTATTTACGTTTTATAAAAAAAAAAACAATCTTTTTATGGCTTTTTCAATCGTACCTACTAGTAATTCTGAAATTAACTTTATTTAGGTACACTGCTTTATTGTTGATAATAAAAGGAAATAAAATCAATCGGAAATAAGGATTTGAATATACTTAAGCTGGCTTTATATCACTGCATTCACTATTCTTACAAACACAGCTCATCCCAAAACCTCAAATTTGATGATTTCCCATCCGAAAAAAAAAAAACCCAAAACCTGAAAAGAAAAAATCTTCGTAAGCCAATGCCAGCTGTAAAACAGATTAAAAGATTATTACATTATACAATACAATTACAGTCCTGTCTTTTCTCGCGAATCGCTTATTCAAAACTAAAAGTTAAATTTCCAAAGTCATTTTATGACATCATTAGGAAGAATTATGAGCAATCTCAGTTGGATTTTAGGTGAAATCGTACTTTAGTTGAGACGTGAAGTGATTAATTGAATTGGACTCTTAATTCTATGTGAAGCATATAATTAAAGAGTAGTCCAGATATTCAATATGAGGATTTATTTCAAGGAGTATAAGGTTAATAAAATGGTGAGTTGTTTGGACTTATTGATTGGGGAAACATTATGGGTGCGCTTACGGCTTATATGGGCAGTTAAAATCATAATCGACCTATTATGTTCCCACTGCTGGGACACAGTCCTTCTGCGCGGGCCCAGTGCGGGTTGGTAGATGTCACACGTGTCTTCTAGTTTCGGTTCTAGGACATTCCGGTTTCCTCACGATGATTTCCTTCACCGTTAAAAATGTAATCAATCCTTCGCAATTCTTGTACCATCTTG
The DNA here is from genome assembly GCA_963082905.1 of Oligia fasciuncula. Taxonomy (NCBI): domain Eukaryota; kingdom Metazoa; phylum Arthropoda; class Insecta; order Lepidoptera; family Noctuidae; genus Oligia; species Oligia fasciuncula. The sequence goes on along the minus strand of OY720396.1, from coordinate 15,925,551 downwards.
ACATTGCCGCAAACTGCTTTGTGTTGCTAAGACGTCATAGTTGAACACAGTTGCCAGAAGTAGCACATTATTGCGCAATTAAGTTACCTGTGTAAGCAAATCTGGTGTTTAAAGTTGAATGTCACATCACAAGACATTGGCTATGTTGGAAAGTCATAACTTAAGTAATTATTTCTTGTGGTAACCTGAAACTTATTACAATCATGTTGACTGACTTGTTGTTGTGAAAGTTTAATTTTATCAATTTGAAAAGAGCTAATCGTATTACTTGGCTATATCTGTCGCATGTCGGAGCAGTAATACGCAAAAGCCACCACTAAGGAGATCCCAAATGGCAGGAAACGACTGCGCGGCAGGCCCAGAAAGAGATGGCGGGATGAGCTGGACTTCTCCCACAATCGTAGTAGGCCAGGAAAAGTGGAAAGAGGGCAGGGAGGCCTTTGCCTGTAGCATGTAGTGGGACAACACAGACTTATAATAATAAATATTATTACGGTAATACTTAATTATTATATTCTAAATGAAGGATTTTGCGCAGGACTCAAGGAGAATTTCTACTTTGTTCAAGATGCTAAGGTTAGATTCTCTCAGTATGCAAATATTACTGCTTTTGCACACAGACTGTTACTGAAGTAAGCAGTTTCCCGGATTTCCACACATATTGAACTGTTCGCAGATCCTTGAACTTCAGTACCTAAGCTTTTGTTAAGTTAGCAGACTGTTCTGAAAACTTCGCAGTTTTATGTTATAAAGTTATACCTATGTATTTATTTTAGTATGTATGTATTTACAATTCTGAATTCTGAGGAAATAGTTTCGCATATTCGGTTGAGACAGCCTTCTAAGTTCATCTTTATTTTCCTAACTTTTCAATGTTTTTTTTATGCAACTACGGTGTAGCAAAAAGGAGGATTATGATGTTTGTAAGAACACACTTGGTCTTGAGGAACCTTTCCTTGCAATCCATTACACGCTACATTATGCTCTTCAAATACTTCATTTTCTATATACTTTTGCAAGTTACCAAATCCGTTCAGCTCAGCCGTTTTTGCGTGATCTAGTAACAAACGTCCGAACATATAAACTTTCACATTTATAAAGACACGTAACTTTTATACCTAGAATAAGAAGTCTATCCTGAGAATAAATTTTGAATTTTTAACAGATTTTCCAGATTAGAACTGTCAAACGTCATTTTATTCCACGTATAAAATATATTACAGGCCTTTGTCAAATCAGCTCTTAGTATTAGAATACTCCAGTTAAGAAACAGATGTAAGTTCCAAAAATATATGTCAAAACTTAGTTACGAAGTAGGTATTTCGTCTAACAAGTGACTCAATTAGATCTCGTTAATCTTATTTAGAGACCCACCGAGAACTCGCAACTACGAAATGGATCATGAAAACAACTTGATTAATTTAATTCCAGTACCACGTAGCGAGGCATTATTATTATAAATATTTAATTAAAGCTTTTTATCTTCGTTGAATTACACGTAGGCTGTTCAAATTTGTAAGTAGTGCTTCATTAAACTTGAGATTATGTAAATAATTTATATTGTACGTATTTCTCAGTTTAAACTTTCGGGGTCAACAAGGGTACCTATTACAAGTTCAATATTGAACTTTCTTTTTAGGTTAAGCAAATTTGCCTACAATGAAGGATGAAATGTTAAAAGCACAAGTAATTTGCACAATATTTTGCCATGACAGGAATTTAATTAACGAAGTTGACACTATAAATAAAAGGAAAAAGTGAGAAATTCAGGCGTACAGTATTATAATATAAATCTTTCGTATAAGTACGCAATGTTCACTGACGTTTTATAATACCAATTAATGTAATTACTGGAGCTGCTTATAATTATTTATAAAGCCAATAAATAATGCGTTAACAGCTTAGAAACATGCGATTTAATAATACTATCAAGTAATATGCCACAAATCATAAACTTGCACTCATTCGCAATTCGTTATTTAATTCTACACTGCACTAACCACTGGTTTATAATACCTCGGTCACAGTATAAAGATCATACAGTATTGTAACTCGGCCGTAACCTTGAAATAAATGCCTACAGCCGCGCGGTACGTAAACATGCGACAGGGCTGCCCGCCACCAGCATTTTAATTACATTTGCCTACTTTGTGTTTCCATTTAGTTTTGTTATTGTATTTTACTGTGTGTACATAAATAATAAAATACACTTTATACTGTGCCTCGGTTTTGCAATGAAATGATCCAGCGAATGAACTAGCTAGCTTGACCTGTGCAAGGCACCACGGAAAAGCTCGCTTGGTGTACCAGCACCCCAATTGCGTCTCACTTTCTATCGCAATCCGAAAGATCTTGAATGAAATTCAAATCCACTGCTTCATATGGTTGAAAAATTAGTTTGCTCGACAGGGTAATTAACGCAATGAATGTTGTTGAATTGTCAACATGAAAGGCATGGCAATTGTCAGTGTGTTACGCAATTACCCCGTTGGCCCAAATGGCAATAAATTAGTTGGCAACCTTATTTTAGTATCATAAAACAAGTAATTCTACTTCTTATTAACTTTCAATGTGTCTATTGTTTCAGCGTTCCAATGGCCCGGAGTGTACTCCTCCGTGCCGGCGCGCGCAGCCATCACCGCGAACCACCAGCACGCCAAAGCGAACTCTTGCGCAGCCTACTGTCAACAATGATGCTTCTGGTGAGTACTTAGTTTAAGTCAATTTTGACAATTTTTCTACTATAAGTAATTGATTTTTTAATGAGTTGACTGAAGAGGAAGTTACGAAAAACAAATGAAGTGAATAAAAATATCGGAATTTATCTCAAAATGAAGCTAGGTATCACTAGTAAAACCAGAACCCAGGACCAATAACAATAAAAGCGGACGTTTTTACGTAAAATATAGGTAATTTAAATGTGAAAGTTTGGAATACGGCCAAGTATTAAGACAATTAACATTCATGGCTCTAAACGCGACAAAATAAAAGGTATAAAAATTTACATGTACGCACATACATTGTGAAATACACGGTGATTAACTGCGAACATGTAGACGCTTTAAGAGTAAACTATGTAGTCGCGAGCTTGAACTCACTGGTGGTCATGACCAAAAAGCGCGCTGTCTTACCTAACTTCGTGTCTGACAGAGCTAGTATCAGTGATGAGCAGTTAGACGCTAGTTTACAGGCACAACTTCTAGTTCTCACGCACAGAAACACCGTTCCGAACTGATAGGCGCGTAACAAAATTCGAAAAGTGCTTTGGAAAATCGAGTTTTATGAAAAAAACACTGCATAAATCAATTATAAATAAAGTTTATTGAACTCTTCGATAACTGAGCTTTGTCGGTACGCACTTGGATTTGAAGATTTTACAGTTCTTATATTACTTATTTACACCCAAAGTTATAAATAGCAAGAAAAACGAATCTTTGTTGGCTCATAACTTTTTAATGGTTTTTTATTTTACTATTCTGTTTCCGTACAGACACAATTAATATAAGTCAAAACGATATCATGTTTAACTTTCGGTGCACAATGTGTGGAGTAATACTCTCCCGAAATTTGTATTAAAAAAATATCGACTAGTGGCACCTTAACAGCACAATATCCACGCGTTCTCATTGTCACCATTTGTCTCGCAGTTAATTTGGTTTCGGTTCGACAAAATGGTAATCTTGACGCTGCACGGCGGCGTAAAGGATTTCGTAAATTATCACAGAGTTTAAAATTCTTTCGTGACAAATCGGTGCCGTGGCGGCTTTTACTACTCACGCTTTCGCCCCCACAAAAATAATTAGGGCCTTCATATGTTTTAATACTATAGAATATATATATAATATAATATAATTATATTAGAATAAGTTTATCTAAATTTTTCTTGAATATTATGTGGGTGTTATGGACCCTCCAGTGTTCACTTTAGGGTTGAGATTAAACAGGGCTTTTACTGCTCATTTGCAATAACCGTTGGATTTTATGCGTGGGCGCATGGGGGCGTGGTGGTAAAAACAGTGGCACTCCGGGAGTGCCGACAGAAGTGAAAACTTGAACAATTACGTTTGTATTTTTTAAATCGTCTTATAAACAAAACACGCGCGGTGTCGGTTACGATAACAGTGTCGCGAGTTCAATGGTTTTTTCCCCATCTCAAAAAATGCGCTCAAAACTCGTCTGTCAACAAGCTTCCATAGTGATCCATACAAAACTAAACTGACGAACGGTCGAACGTGCCTACACACGACGAATAAACCGTAGTTTTTCACGGCGAGAAAAACGTGTGTGTACAAAGGGCCTAACCCTTCATTTGATTAGCAGGTAAAGCTCGAATTACGTTGAAGATACGAAATTTGAAAGATCAACTCAATAAAGACACTAATGTGATTGTCTGGTTTGATAATACTTTATTAGAATCAAAATCATCCTATTTGGTCACAATTAAATGTAAAGCTCGAATTACGTTGAAGATACGAAATTTGAAAGATCAACTCAATAAAGACACCAATGTGATTGTCTGGTTTGATAATACTTTATTAGAATCAAAATCATCCTATTTGGTCACAATTAAATTATCATTTCTAACTGTTCTATTTAAGCCAGATGGTTCACTCACTCACGTCTCTCACCAGGTACAATGACATCAAAAATAACAATGCATTTCGACCTGTCAAAGATACGCCCTCAGTCTATTTCTGCGTACTACCGTCCGGCCGTGACCGCAGTCACGTTGACACGCCAAACACCCGGTCGGCACACGTAGGGTTGAAAGCTCCAAATGTCCCTTTAACCCCCTTTTAGACCGGGACATGTTGATGTCCCCACCCACGTCCCTATTCCGATCCTTAAATTAATCGGCCCGATTTGCTAATTTTATGCGGAATTTGTTCCCTGAATTTAAAGTAGGGGCGGATTAAACGAATTGTTTAAACTTTCAAGTATTTATCAAAAGACCGTTTAACAGTTATGCAGATTCTCTGTTACTGTTTAGCTTTGTGGAATACCTTTTAAACGTTCTACAATTCTTGGATATAAATTGCTCGCAATGTTATTTTCCGTGTAGCTTCAGTCATACCATGGACGTTAATTTAAATAAATATACTAGCTTCCGCCCGCGGCTTCGCCAGCGAAGTATGTCGATAAAAACTATCCTATGTCCTTCCCCGGGATGCAATCTATCTCTCTGCCAAATTTTATCGAAATCCATTCAGTGGTTTAGGCATGAAAAGGTAACATACAGACAGACAGAGTTACTTTCGAATTTATAATATTAGTATGGATTGCTTGTTATCTTTCCTAGATAGATCAGCGATATCTGGTTAAGGCAGCCCTATTGTTACCGTGATTATTGGCACTCGTTACCTTACCTTTAGCCTCGTACTCTTTGCATTAGAATTCGAACCTTACACAGATGTAATCTCCTACAAATACGTTAGGTTCGTTCGTAGCTTTGCTAATGGAAAGTATCAGTTGGTTTTCACTTCCAGCATACCTAGTTTGAGGAATTAGTTTGGTTATGGATTCTCAGTATCGTGTTCGTTATTATGTGTAATTGTTGATTGAAGAAGCGGTATCTCGAAAACACATTCCGACTGGTATTAATTAATTACCATTGTTATGCTCTCTTTCGCGCTTACCGCAATAATTAAGTAGGAACTTACTCTGGGAATAACCAGTGTTTTGCTAGTTTCTTTCAAGGAATCATAGATTCGATTTTATTTACATAATATAATAGTATAGTTAAGCACGTAACACCGAAAAGATGATCTGTCATAACACTCATAACAATAGCAATAATAGTCGTAGCGTATCGTGTCACTATATATGAATCGAAACAGATTAATTGGATAGAAAATTAAACTGCGTGTCTATCAATTTTGCTTCTTTCAACGTATCAATTAGAGCCATCGATTGCCAACGTGAGGTGCGGTTCTTTCGCGGTTTTTTACCCCGAAGTGAAAGGGAAACTTGTGTTAAATAATATACCATTTGTAGACGTATGTTTCCAGATAGTTCAATGTACAACCACGTTAGTCAGTCTTAAAGAATTCCGTGTTCGTGTCGATATTTTGTCCATGGTAGACTTTCGTGTAGTCAATTTATTATCCAAATGAGCTCAATTTATAGGCCACAGGTAGAGCTAGCGAGTTGAGGTGCAGCCCAGCTCCGAGCCCCGTCGTACGTGTGAGCCACCTTACCATGAATTATTTAGAAGCAGCGGAGCAGGAATATTATGATCGTGGTCTCTAGGCTGCCAGCCTTACGGAGCAAGGTTGTTTGTCTTAGAACCATCGTTTCAAGTTTATGCATTAGTTTGCAACGGGAACAAGAGTTAAGACGTCGCTAAGTACGTTCCGGTGGAGTAAGTAATGTTTCATTAAGCAAACATCGTCCCACAAATGCTTCGCTTTATCGTATACATCGATCTTGGTCCTGTTTGTGAACAAATTGAATTAACTATGCCGTCTAGGAATATATCGTCAGAGCAATTTAGTTTTCCGAATATGGAATATACAAATCTACATATTGCCTTGACACGAAATAGGAATTGAGTCTGTTTCGGTAGAACCTATTTCTACCGATGACGTAGTTGGAGTTGTAAAGGGTACGTTGTAAACTGTTTGAGAACTTTGATACTGATGAAAGATATTCTAAAAGCAAGAAAACCATCTTCGCAAAACGCTTACAGAGTCTCTTCACTAATTAGAATGAGACAAAAGTTATAGCATTCTTAGTATTCTTACATCGCGCAGCGGCAGTAACCCGAGTCAAAAGTAACTGAAAATGTTTGCCACGGAAGCATTTCAAAGAGAGCATGTAATATAAATTGGATATATTTTCGCCGTAAAATATGTCCGCCGAGTGTCCTTTTACGAGTGTAATTTAATAGCAGTCCTGGGGCATAACGTGGTCTGGATGTATCATTATATTAAATATTATTATCTTCGCCTTTGTGGAAAGGGAGGGCTTTGAGAGGTCTATCCTTATGTATGGAATCACCGAAAAGTTTGGCCTTTTACCTAGAAGCTAAAGGAAAAGATAGTCTAAAGGTATTCTTAGCTTGAATCATGATAAATACGAACAGAGAATCCTTATTTTCCCGCCATACAAATGCGAGTTCTGCAAATGAAAGTTTCAAACTATCAATCCAAAAAACTACTAACAAGCTCTTTCAACTAGTGAGTGACCTACGTATATTTCATGCATGTGTTATGCATCAAATCCTAAGGTCAGTACTTGATGGTCACAGAAACGGGTCAAGGCTGTGCCTGTGGCCCTCGACTAAAACATTGAGAATTATAAAAACGAAGAAATATGGAAGAATAAAAAGGACTACTGTTGTTTTCTCATAACATCGTGTTATGTAGGAAGATTAAAACTAAACATGAACCATATTTTTGTAAAGATATGGTCTTTAGCGTGGTAAGGATTATGTCGTTGCAGTTAAGAGAAAAGCACTTATCCATTATGCAAAGCAGACTCATAAAAACATACCTTTCAACCCACAGCTGGCAAGAAAAAAGCCATCTGTTTTAAAATTTTCCGCTCTAGCTAGCATAAAACACGAGCAGTTAACTACACTGCGGGACACGTTAAAACTGAAAACCAATTGACTGAAAACACGTAGAATACCGCACGTGCCAGCGTATTTTACGTATTTTAACTCTATTGTATACTGGGGTCACTGGGGGTGTAGCAAAATTAATGCACGTAAAACTCGAGCAAGAGCTGGTCAGGCGTTAAAAGCGGGCCAAGGTCAGGACCTTACCTGACTGGTCCTTCATAATAGAATGGTGCATACGGAATAAAATAAACTTTTACTTGAGAATATTGTCGTGTTTTCGGTAGGGTCAGCAGATTTCCAAGGACTGACGTAAGTCTATATCGTAACATAGATAAATTATTACGCAAGATATTTTGGATATAAAGGAGTCGCCGTGAAATCAAGACCAGTTGGATAATTTTATTTAATCTCACCGTGAAAATTCAAGTGAATGTGGAATGACATCTAACTTCACCAAAATTTTGACAGTGAGATTTTTACAGAATACTTAGTCCGGGAAAACACGAAGCGAGTAGAAGGCGATGATGTAACGTCATATTATAATCATACTAGCTGTTGCCCGCGACTTCGTCTGCGATCCAGGATGAAAAATAGCCTATGTCCTTACCCAGGTCATGGTCTATCTGTGAGTCAAATTTCTTCCAAATCAGTCCAGCCGTTTTTACCGACTTCACAAAAAGGAGGAGTATTAAGGATAATTTCGGAAGTCGGTGGCAAAAACTAAAATACTGATCCCTAAGACACCGACTTCCGAAATTAAAGTTATTTTTCAGTTTGTAGTGTTTTTTTTTTGGAAGTCGGTTTTTTTTTTGTTAATTACGTGATAGTAACAAACAAATTTAATTTCGCATTTATAATAACCTATTATAAGGACTAGCTGACTCGGCGAACTTCGTACCGCCCCCCGCCAGCCGCTCCGACCCCGCTTTATAAATCTCTGATATCTTCTTAGATATTTATTTATATAAATAATAATATATAGCCTATCACACTCACAAATAATGTGGCTTTCTATTGGTAAAAGTAGTTTCAAAATCAGTTCAGTAGATCCAGAGATTACCCACAAAATTTACCTCTTTATAATATTAGTATAGATTACTCCGTTTAATCTAGCTTGCTGAAAATATTGCGATTATCAATGACCACAATACCCATGTTTACCACCCATACACTTCCTTTTGCCTTCCACAACATTGATGATTAGGGACCTCCATGTTCAGCTGTCAACGCTAACAGACAGATTCGATGTACAAGGTTCAGTCCGGGGGGTCCTGTCAAAACCGAAACGCATGACACGTGGATTAGATACAACAGGTAACTCTGGCCTTAAAACTGGGCCAAGGTCTTACCTGGATCGTCCTTCACATGACTGCATATGTACAGCCAACAAAAGAGATAAGTATGCAGGATTGTCGGATATAGTTAAAGTTTAGTAAGAAACCGATGGATGTTGTCGACTGAAATTTAATTTGATAAATGAGCTGTTTGTTTTCTATTAATAAAATTAAATTTTATTCGAGAACATCCATCGGTTTGTTACTAAAGTTCAACTATATCCAACGATACTGCATACTTATCTCTTTAGTTGACTGTACCTACCTAACAGAATCAAGGATAATGTTCGTGGATTATGACGTTACTTTTCATTTAGAAACTCATTTCATATAATCCTTACAGGGTTGGTTTATACTGCAAGGCTTTAGAGATTTAGGAATCTGATCTTTAGGATTGAGAAAGAAAAGTGTATGATGGGACTTAAGTTGAAATCAATCGCAATGGGAGACTGTCTGATGATCCTAGGTTTCAAAATGTTATTTTTTTTTTTTTTTTTTTAAACTTTAAAACGTGTTAAAGGCTGTGGCTGAAATATTGTCATTTCTTCATATCCTTGGATTTATCGTATCTATCCTATAATGTATATGAAACAATTTTCTTCACATAACACCGTAATTCTAAAAAACCGGCCAAGTGCGAGTCGGATTCGCACAGGAAGGGTTCCGTACCACAAAGCAAAAAACGCCGAAAAAAACGTTTCTTTTATACCCCTTTAAATTTTAACTTTATTTTTGTTATTTGTTATTATAGCGGCAACAGAAATACATCATCTGTGAAAATTTCAACTGTCTAGGTACAGCCATGAGATATAGCCTGGTGACAGACAGACGGACAGTGAAGTCTTAGTAATAGGGCCCTTTGGGTACGGTACCCTAAAAACAAAATTCCACAATATTGCTATGTTTATCTCAGCTTAATATCTATCCTATCTATGAAAATAGTTGGCTTCACTTTAATTCTAAAAGTTAACATTATTCGCTCCTGAATTTCTCTACCTCCAATATCCACACAGCATGTGGGTGGGGATAGGTTGTTGGTCAGACAAACTGTTTAACAACACCTACGGCCTGACATTTACCGGAAAGATCTCTCTAGCTCAGTGAGTACCTATACAACAAGGGGTAGTTAGGACTTTTATCGGTGTTTATATTGCCTCGTTAATCAAGGGTTCTAAAGTTCAAAGGTGCGTAAAAAAACTCAGTATGATCTTCTAAAGTTTTTGACTTGCCTTTTTAGTTCAAGGAGCGTGTCAAGTAACAGTGAACGATGTGTACCTACACGTAATAATTCAGTGTATAGTCCCCTTGAAACATTGATGTGTCATAAAGTGTCATAACTTATTGCTCAGAACTCAAGCACACATTATATACCTCCATGACTAGCTGTACCCGCGATTTCGTTCGCGTGCATGTCGGAAAACAAATTGAATTTCATGGGTCATGTTTGCGTCCTAATTTTTTTTTCTAAAATAAAAGTATTATATTACTACTTAAAACATGCATAAGCTCTGCCAGTGAAAGTGAGATTAGCCAGAACAAACAGACAGACAAAATAAAAATAAAAAATATATTTTCTGTTATAAGTACCGTATGTACTTTCATATTCCTTTAATATAAAGCTGTTACTTTGACATTACAAACAGACACTTTAATTCTATTTCTTTGTACATGTTTTTTGTCATAAAAAAGCAACTGTTAATAATTCAAAATGTGATACGGGTATCCAGATATTATACTTTTACGAAGACGCTTAATGTGCCTCGCGACTGCTCTCGTCTGAAAGTTATTAGTTAGCACGTGTAATATTTAGTAAATAAGAATTTTCTTCGCTGAATTGGAAAGAGTTCTGACGAAATGTACATTATAGCAATTGTATAATCTTTGACATGATAATACTTTGTGAGTTAACAAATTAATTAGCACGCTGCGACTGTGACCTTTACGTGACTGAATTAAAAGAGTGGGAAAACGGCTCACCCTAACAAAAATAAAAATTATTCCCAAAAGAAAGACGAAGTTAACTGCTGTCACATATTTTGCTAATAAAATTTAATATTTGTTTTTTAATTATTAGCTTGTGACTTTCCACTGTTGAACATAGACGTCCTCAAAGACCGCTGAATGGAATTCTTTCCCTTTTATACAATGTGCTCTTTTCCCCGTCCACCCCTCTCTATCTCAACGTTTCCAGTTTCTTTGTGACTCCCACACGAAATTTTCAAGGTCATCAGATAACTTGAAGCTCAAAATGCCTATGCATTCCACTACTTTCTTTGATAAATCCTTTACTGTCCAGGCTGCTCGTTTGTGGAATGCATTGCCAGTTGATATTAAACGCGCGCAGTCGTTACATGTGTTCAAAAGGCTCGTGAAGGAGCACTACTTGTCGTTGTGATCTCATTGTCCTAACTGCAATCATCTACCGTCTTCTTTTATTTTCGTTGCTTATATAATTTAGTATGTATTTATGTATCTATAATTTTGGATATGTATATATCTGTGTATCTATCTTAGTGTATTGTATACATAATATTTGTACCAACGACAGCCCCATTTTATGTCCAGGAAAATCACTGTCCATTCCAAGGTGGCCTGGAAGAGATTGCAGAAAGCGATAAGGCCGCCCATTGTATATTTTGTAATGTTGATGTATCTTTTTTCATGTTATGTATTTTTGTGGTGTACAATAAAGTATATACAGGGTGACTGGTAATTAGTGACCGATACTTAAACACGTGATTTTACTCATCATTATGAACAACTTTTACTATGGGACCAAACCTGAAATCGCGAAAAAAAAATCAGCTGTTCCCTACATTTTGACGAGTTAGACGAACATAAATGTAGGGAACAGCTGATTTTTTTTTCGCGATTTCAGGTTTGGTCCCATAGTAAAAGTTGTTCATAATGATGAGTAAAATCACGTGTTTAAGTATCGGTCACTAATTACCAGTCACCCTATATAAATAATAAATATTAAATAAATAAATGGAGCAATTGTAGCTGCTGGGACACGGGCCTCCTCTCGGCGAGAGGGTGTGGGCTGAAATCCACCACGCGGGTCCAGTGCGGGTTCATAGATGTCACAAATGTCTTCGATTTTTTGTTCTAGGGCGTGCCGGTTTCGTGTTTTTCTTCACCGTTTTTTGAGAGCAGTGCTGATGAATAATTTACACAAAGTAAAGTCTGGGCACAGAATAGTCTGGGTTCGATGATAATAGTCTGGGTTCGATGATTATACATAAATTGCGATAATAATCGAGATTCACTATCAGTATTTCTTTCATCAATTTTTTTTTTGTTTTTATAATGACATCTTAGAAGAATGGAAATCTATTTATGAACGGCTGAAAAAAAACTGCCAAATATCTGTACAAAAACACACGCCATGTCCTCATTACGGAGACAAATTAAAAAGTTATTTTAGCAAATCGAATAAAGCTTATCTCTACGATCTATTGTTTCGTTCTAGACGCCGCCAAACAACACATCAACACAGGTTTCCACAAACCAATATAAAAGTACACCATTCCCTCACATGTTTCATCGATTCTCCACCGCTTTTACTGCTAAAGACTCCTTAGAATCGGGATTCTTTTCTATTAGGTACCTGCACTAAACTATCTCGAATTCTCCATAGAGTTACGGCTGATCTTAACAACAAGTTCTGTACATAATAGAATATTAAAGTTCCAAGTATACCTTGGCTTCGAGGTATTAACTTAAGTACCATACAAACTTAACTTCCTACAGGAAACTCCGATAGGTTTAGTCTGAAGCGTTATACAAGTTTGTAAGTCTTGACTGAGCTGTATTCCTTACATTGTAGTGTACTTGACTATTCAAGTAGTAGTTACCTGTTATAAAATGTACTGGAATAAACGTCGTGAGAGGAAAGTCGTGTTTCTTAGCTGAGCCATTAAAATAGCACATGCAGATCGGGCTGTAGTATCTACTGTAGGCTGTAGAATATCCGCGCTGTCTTACAGTAGTTTCTCTAGCTGTAGAACGTCCACGCTGCCTTACAGTAGGTTGCTCTGGGTGTAGAACGTCCTCGCTGTCTTACAGTAGGTTGCTCTGGGTGTAGCACGTCCTCGCAGTCTTACAGTAGGCTGATCTGGCTGTATAACTGTAGGCTGTAGAACGTCCACGCTGTCTTACAGTAGGTTGCTCTAGCTGTAGAACGTCCGCGCTGTTTTACAGTAGGTTGCTCTGGGTGTAGAACGGCCACGCTGTCTTACAGTAGGTTGCTCTAGCTGTAGAACGTCCGCGCTGTCTTACAGTAGGTTGTTCTGGGTGTAGAACGTCCTTGCTATCTTACAGTAGGTTGCTCTGGTTATAGAACGTCCTCGCTGTCTTACAGTAGGCTGATCTGGCTGAAGTACTGTAGGCTGTAGAATATCCGCGCTGTCTTACAGTAGGTTGGTCTAGCTGTAGAACGTCCGCGCTGTCTTACAGTAGGTTGCTATGGGTGTAGAACGTGCTCGCTGTCTTACAGTAGGCTGATCTGGCTGTAGAACTTCCTCGCTGTCTTACAGTAGGCTAATCTGACTGTAGTACTGTAGGTTGTAGAATATCCGCGCTGTTTTACAGTAGGTTGCTCTAGCTGTAGAAAGTCCGCGCTGTCTTACAGTAGGTTGCTCTGGGTGTAGAACGTCCTCGCTGTCTTACAGTAGGCTGATCTGGCTGTAGTACTGTAGGCTCCAGAACGGCCTCGCTGTCTTACAGTAGGCTGATCTGGCTGTAGTACTGTAGGCTCTAGAACGGCCTCGCTGTCTTACAGTAGGCTGATCTGGCTGTAGTACTGTAGGCTCCAGAACGGCCTCGCTGTCTTACAGTAGGCTGATCTGGCTGTAGTACTGTAGGCTCTAGAACGGCCTCGCTGTCTTACAGTAGGCTGATCTGGCTGTAGTACTGTAGGCTCTAGAACGGTCTCGCTGTCTTACAGTAGGCTGATCTGGCTGTAGTACTGTAGGCTCCAGAACGGCCTCGCTGTCTTACAGTAGGCTGATCTGGCTGTAGTACTGTAGGCTCCAGAACGGCCTCGCTGTCTTACAGTAGGCTGATCTGGCTGTAGTACTGTAGGCTCCAGAACGGCCTCGCTGTCTTACAGTAGGCTGATCTGGCTGTAGTACTGTAGGCTCTAGAACGGCCTCGCTGTCTTACAGTAGGCTGATCTGGCTGTAGTACTGTAGGCTCCAGAACGGCCTCGCTGTCTTACAGTAGGCTGATCTGGCTGTAGTACTGTAGGCTCTAGAACGGCCTCGCTGTCTTACAGTAGGCTGATCTGGCTGTAGTACTGTAGGCTCTAGAACGGTCTCGCTGTCTTTTTAAAACTCGATATGCCATTCTAACGGTTGCTAAGCTATTTTTTTTTCTAATAAGCCCATAACTAAAAAAAAAAACAGTTTCGGCGGTTCAATCTTTTCTCAGAAAATCTATTCACCGCAACCGAAGGCTTCCCAAAGGTATCCCTTAACGAACATCAAAAGATCAACCCGATTGTAACTGACGGATATTACTTTCTACAGATTACGAGCCGTAGATTGGCGGTCCAATCAATGGATTTTGGCTGTCAGGAATACGCTTCAGTAGGCTCAAAGCGATTTCGTGCTAGTATGTGCATAAGTAAGCGCTGTAAACGGTATAATAGCATAATGTTGTTCCGTTCCGTAAATTCGCTTAGTTCCTATAGATATTTAAAATTTTTGTTCGTGTTGTTTGTCTTTGTGTTAAATTGACCTATAATTCGTTATGTAAACTTGGTAAGTATATCTTCTCTGAATTTTCGTTGTTTTCTCCTTTGTTGTTTGAAGCAAAGTTTTTCTTAAAGGATATTTTTTTTAAATTTTGTCTTTATAAGTTGGTCTCTGCCTGTCTTCTACTTTTTAGAGCTCACATTTTCTATGGTTTTCTTAATACTGTCATCGCATATGTAAATTGAAGTTGAACCAGTTAAGCTAAATTCCGGCCGTTTTCACAGCGGATAAGCTTCTAATAGGGTTGCCTAAAGCTAGACTGAATTGTTCTGTTATTTTACGAGTGCGGGAGTCCGAATTGGATGGGGCTAAAGCAAAAGGCATGCAAAATATTGTTTGCTGTATGAAGCATTGCTTGCGTTTGACTCTCAAAGAGATGAACGTGGGCGTAGGAATTAAGTTAAATTCTAAGTAATTTTTTTTCATGGTTGTAGTTTTTAGCGTATATTTAGTATTTGTGTTTAAAAAGGATTCGAAGGACCAGGGTCGTCAGACATAGTTGAAGTTTAGTAAGAAACCGATGGATGGTTTCGAATAAGATTTAATTTATTTAAAAGAAAACAAGCAGTCCATTCATCAAGATATATTTCATTCGAAAACATCCATTGGTTTCTTACTAAACTTCAACTATATCTGACGTGTTTAGTTATCTATTTTGGTGACTGTTCTATCTTGAACCTGATTTTCATAGAATTAGCGTATTTAAAAAAAAAATTGCATTAGTTAAAATAGCAGCCCTACCTAACCGCAAGGCCGACAAGATCGTTGTGCCCTTTTATGTTTATAGATCAGAAAGTCAACTGTTCGTGAATCATTCGGGCCGAAACTTTATAGTTACGAACACATGTAGGGGTGTGTGCGTGTGTGTTTAGGAAATGGTACCTATGATTTATATTCCTTCGTGGTCTGACCTAGCTACTATGAATCATTGTACGATCACCTGCCTAGTAAGTACTGGTTATGACTTATGACTCTTTAGAGGTAACCATTCATCACAGAAGGGTCAAAAGAAGGGAGTGTTTTGTTTCGTTCCGTTCTTATTAAAAATGCAGACAACTTGCTCCTTTGATACTAATTTTAGAAATAGTTTAGTGCAAGCCCGACATAAAATATCAAGTGTCTTCGCGTGGGGGCTTTAAATTTTAACATGAGCGTCTTAAAATATGCTTTGTAAAAACGATATTCATTTGGTTTTGTATGAAATATAGACCTGTATAGTATATTAGAGTATAGTATATTCAAGGTTTAGTCTTCTAGTTTGTCTTATGTAAATTATTTGATCACCACTGCTCTCAAAATCTGAAAGAAAACTTCGTGAGGAAACCGGCATGTCTTAGAACCAAAATATCGAAGATATGTGAGATATACCGATCCGCCCGCGTGGTGGATTACGGCACACTCCATCTCAATGAGATGAGCCCTGTGTCCCAGCAGTGGGAACATTATAGGCTAATTATGCACATGCTTCTAGTTTAACTGATATATATATCTGAACTGATAACTGATCTTGATATTTAGGGACCTATAACTTATCCCACACGCGAAAGTTAGATTTGTAACACTACGAAGGTCATATTTTAACAGGTTACTTAATTCCCTAACCGTTAATTTAAACACAGATCAAGGTAGCCATAAACACGTGTGTTTTAGTTAATTTCCCTTTAGACCCTAACAGATGAGATAGGACGGACGAAGGAGACTAAAAATGTGAGCATGATTCTATACAAAATATCATGAAATAATGTTACACTTTCCTTCAAAATAAAATTACATTACGTAGACAAACAGTATTTTATCGGAATTCAGAATGGCTCATGGGAATTATATTACGTTTCAATGACGCTGTATTTACAAAAATGTAGGTATTTCCTTCGTAAACTAAACCCGCATCCCACTGACTTATTCTAAAGAAAAATATCATGACACAGCTTGCACTTTATATAATAGTCTGAAATGACTAAAATGCAGCGAGAAATCGTTTTATTATATATATAGTTGTAAGTTCTTTCTTTGGATGAGAAACAGTCTGAGCCCTGCAGTGGGACAATTTATTGGACATCGGACATTCAAATCGGACAAATTTTCTGTATACTTTTTTATTTTAGGTATACGCAAAATATACAATTTGACGTGGAGTAACGGACACCTGCCAGAATAATAAATTACAAGAGGTATTCTTCAAATTCAATGGAGAGAGAGGGAAGGTTTTATGGCGTTGACTTGGAAATCTTTCGGATATCCTGATGAAAAAGAGAGAAAAAGAGGGGATGATTTTCTCATCATAAATCGGGAATAAAACCGCGAACTCGAAACCCAAGCTCGATTCCCGCGTCTGCGTCTGCGATTAAATAAACGAGTGGGTACGTCAAAATAGCTTTAAAAATACAAATGTTTATTGTATGAATGCATAATTTTAAACGCACGTGTTGAACTTTTAACACACGTGTGTCATTTGAAAGTTAATCGTGAATAATATGCTACCATTATAGAATTCATCTAAAAATTTAATATGACTACTGAGGTGGTCTGTAGGTTCCTCGAATTATGGAAACTTTTCCACCGTAGAAGGTAAATTGGAGAATATGTGCATAGTAATGTGTGCTTTAAAATTCATCACAAAAAGGCGGGGTTTCAGAAAGATACAGTCATGTTCATTTTATGTTTCTCTCCTTATAATATCACATCAAACAACTGAATGTCACGTGCGCTTAGCTTCAGGCAAAAGTTTAATCAAGTAGCTTTTGTTCCAATGTACACACGTTATTCTTTGTCTTTAACTTTCACGTATACTTTATTTCCATTTTGATGTTTTGTGTTTGGCACTTTTATGTTTTCTACACGAGTAACAGAAATTCTAGTACTCAAACTAGAAACTTGGACCAACTGAAACCAATAAATGAAAAGTTATCGCAGCTATGCTATGTTATGTAGCTATGTTCTATTTTAGCTGTGTTGAGAAGCATTAAAAAGCCACTTCGTCTATCTGTCTCGTTCGGTTTCTTGCATCCACCTGTTACCACTAATTTACATAGGTCATTGACATCCGATCTTGAACCCCAACTTGAAACGAGTCTAGAATATTATCACGTCTACTTTTTTCTCCATGTCTCTGCTTGGGAGGTTGGTTTTATTTTAGTTATCATTTACGAGAGTATTGTACCACCGACAAGTCGACATATGTTCGGGTAGAGAGGCGCGTGCGCGGGCGCAGGTCAGTCGACGCGGTTCGTTTGTTGCGCACGCTTATCTGATCCATTCCGATTGATGATTGGATCACGACGTGTTTAGTATGTGAGATAATTGCGGCATGTGAAGCGAGACATTCTTGTGTATTTATGATTTATTAGTCAGAAAAATATTTTAGTAAAATCTTCAGCAAATAATTAACATTTATTATTTTAGTCAAAACTGTTTTTATAAAAAACAATCATTAATCATTACAGTGTCGAACTTTCCTAAAAACAAACACTAATTAAATCGTGAAATTTCGCCGGTTATTTGGATCTCGACTCCCGCGCATGTGCCAAGCGGTCGAGGCGCATTTCTTTAGTGTCGACCGATGACACCGTGCCGTGCGTCTACCCCACACTTTTGCCTAAAATACAAAGAGTTACCTTCAGTCGCATAAAGATAGTTTGAAAGTGGTCTTTTTCGTCTGTTGGCTCCGCGTTTTGTTTGTCAACAAGATGGAAATGTTACTGGTGCAAGATGGTCCTATTGTGATATCCTGGATTGTTTTCCTGCTTCTCATCTGTCGGTGTTACTACCAGATTGGCACGATCAAAGTTACCGGTAAGTGTTTCTGTTTATTCTGTGAAAGTATTCGGGTTTTCACGTGTCACTGTAAGTCATTTACACTTCGGAAACATTGTTTTTTCTATGAAAACATGATCGATGGTCACTTTGTGGAAATAATAAATGTGTAGTGTTTTAAATAAAATATAGGTACCTATATAACGTTTTCTTTCAAAGGCAATATTATCAAGCAGGGAATTAAAGTAGTTTGCAGTTGAATGAACAATTTACATTAATAACTTAGAAGTTCTTTAGGGATTCTGATTGCTTTAGTTTTGCATTTTCATCATGAAAGTTGAAATACTGTAGTAAAAATCATTTTTATTTTGAATTGTAGGTAGCTTAAAATAATGAAAGTAAATACAGATGGTATGCAGTTCGTTACTTCATTACGTATTTACGTTTTTAAATTACTAGCTTCTGCTCGCGACTTCGTTCACATATTTCTTGCTCGGTGCGACCTACCCCGTCGCATCGCATCGCCTGCCCGCGCTATTACTTCGTTTTCGCTTAGCGTTTTCTCTGACTTTTATTTCTTCTTGCTCGGCTCACGGGTCCTAGCGTGATGTTAAATGGTAAATAGCCTATAGCTTTCCTCAGGAATGAGGAAAATGCAAATGATATGCAAAAACTAAAAAAAAAAACGAGTTCCAATAAAAAACATGTATAGTGAAAAATCGGAATTAGGTGTCGTTAGTACCTTGGTTCTCCTGCGGATCTCCTCATTTCTGATTCGATCACGCATAGCCCTCTCAATTGCCCTTTGGGCCTATTAGTACCTCTATAGATAGATCTCTACTTAAATATGTACTTACAATAAATTTAATGAAACTCCATGAATAGTTAAATACAAGACGCTAAACAAATTAAAAACTTTTCTAATTATATATTCTGGTTTCTTTAAAAGTTTGTTTAAAGACTAAACTTAAATTAACCTCAGCAACATTAATAACACCGTAATCCATCGCTGTGACAGTTTCAACCAACCGTGCTGCCATCTATCAAGGCTTAACACCAAGACAAGTTTGACACTTTCGCGTTTTTAAATGCCCGTATTTTCGTCATTTGTGGGTTCCTTTGGGAATAAATATATGTCTCTCATTTTACTGTGCATTTCTGTCCATCCTAAGTAGGTATTTCTGGCAGTATTCGTCTTGAGCGAAAGACTGTTTATTGACAATGGGTACAGGAAAGTTGTATTATTGTAAATAGTCTAACTAAAGCATATGTTCTCAACATGGGCGATAACGGGGGTCGTGGATGTTTGAGACTTTCAGAGCGGCAGTAGAGGACCCAGAGAAAATTATATATCCTATCTCACGACTATTTAATGTTACACGTTTAAATCTAATAGAGCTCGACATTAGATACAAGGGCATGTACTGGTTTCTGGGTAGGAATGCCAAGCTGTCCGTGGATAATAAGATTTTTATCTATAAGACCATATTAAAACCCATCTGGACTTACGGCATTCAACTGTGGAGCTCCGCACGTGACTCAAATATCAACATGATTCAGAGAACTTAAAACATCGAATTCGCCGTGGTTTATTAGGAATACTGAAGTCCACGAAGACCTGAGCATGAAAACGGTCAAGGAAGAAATAAGTTCATGCTCACAAAAGTACAAGTCCAGACTGGAGAGACACCCCAACCAATTGATACCCCAACCAATTGGCCTCTCAACTCACAATACCATCTTGTGTCAGCAGACTAATAAGACGCAACATTCTACAATAAGATAACCTGTAGAAGGCTGCATTACTAATAAGAGAGTGGCTGCTGATGAGGAGTAATTCTTCCCTGCCCTACAGCTTGCCTACGTTCCTACAGCTCATCTGCTCAGTGTTCATAGTTTTATAAACTGATTGCAAGATCTGAAGAGAAAAAAAAACACGTTTAAATACAAACGTGGCAATAGCTGTTTCAGATTCGCCACAGATGGTAAGTAAAGAAAATTGGGGGCTCTAGAAAAAAAAAACTCAAACTGGGCAAAATAAGGTTGAGAACCTATGTCTAAACAACTTAGGCAACTTTTTAATAGACCGACTAGGTAATATAGTGTACCTACATTTCTCTTGATTAATTATTCAATACAAGCGTCCGAATCAATCGTATTCGAAATAGAATTTGCTCCACCAACTAAACAAGAAAGGAATATCAATTCGAAACTAGTCGAATGATTCGAATGTTGCATCGAATATTAATTGGTTGTGGCGTAATCGCGTGTCAACTATAATACATCTATCGATTTATCGTTGAAGCACGAGTAACTAAGTTACATGACGTAACAATTATCACTGTCACTACTCCTACTGTTACCCAGCGTAATCCCACTGCTGGGCAAAGGGACTCACCCAGCTCTTTCGATCCACGGCTAAAGTGGACCGCTGTTCGTTTGTTTTCTCCAGCTCGTCCCGCCATTATCATAAGTTCTGAAAACAAACAGGGGCTCGTGGCTAAATAATAACAGCCGCACGGGCCGATCGCCTAGGTTGGTTCGTGGATTCATTACATATCGAGACCCTTCCGTGCCTCGGGAAAGCATTTGGCCGGCTGTCATTCGTCGATCTTTGACAGTCGTTACGTGTAGTCAGAAGCCCAAAAGTCTGAGAACCAGTATCTTGCGCGTTGCCCAGTAACTGGGTTGTTGAGGTCAGATAGGCAGACGCTCCATGTAAAATCGGCTGCATCCGGTTAGACTCGATCCCAATATGATTGGGAGTAGGTTAGGCAGATGGATTGAGATTTGCCGAGAAATTCGTCTAGTAGATGGGAAAGCTTTATAGGTAGGTGTGCTTGCTTGTGTGTTCGAATATCGATACCGACTGAAAATCGATATGTCTGTGTTTGTTTTACGCAAATGTCCGAGGCGGGGTACACACAAAGAGTTGTTTTAGCAGACTATGTTAACCTTTGAAAATTTTGTGAAAACTATTTCCTTTGGACTCGATAGACAGGTATTTCATAGCATTTTCTAAAGGTTCTGAAAATTGGATAAGCAATGAAGTCTATTTCGAAATTTAATGAAGAAGGACTTTTTGAGGCTGATTTTTCCAACGCAAGATAATTTTATCCGAGGAATAATTTTGAATTTTTGACAGTTATTCAATGTTATTCAATACAAAAACTGTGAGACGTCAATTTTATTCCACGAATAAAATTGACGATTATCTGTTGATTGATTTTTTATAGTCAGATAACTTTCATCTAAGGAATAAATATTGCAGTTTGACGTCTTTTGTATAGAAAATATGTCAAACTGTCATATTTATTCTTCAGATACCTACTAATTATCTGACGGTAGAAAAATCGGGCCTTAGTCAAAGAAAAATAAATTAATGTCAACACTTTAACACTTGGAAACTGAATTGGTACTTCCAATTGTAGTCATTTGGGGGTTGAACTAATTAGGTCTTAATTAACGGTGCTTGCAGCAGGCTCAATTTTCCGGTGTTTAATTTTTATATAGAAAAAGTAATTTCCGATTGCGTATCGTCACTGTTATTTACTAGACTAGACTTTCTTTAAAATTATTAGTTCAATACTATTAATATAAGCACGGTAACCTGTGTTTACCGCTTTCTCCCATAAATTAGAGCAGAATGACGATATTAAATCTATTTTACATAAATAATCATAATTATGTATGCCATGCAACACGCATATAATTCTATATTGTTTTATAGCCGTCATTTGGCCGACAACTGGGACGGGTTCATCGGTGCAGACATGACATACAATGGAAATAGATTCAGCACGTGATGATCTAATTATTTTATTATGTCATCACATTATTTATTATATTACATATTTTATACAATGTTTTCTTTTCTTTCCAGTTTTTTTTATGTGAAAACTTCTTTAGGCGCGTTAGGTATTTTTTGAGATGGGAAAAAATCATTGAACTCGCGCCACTGTTACCGTAAGCGACACCGCGCGTGTTTTGTTTATAAGACGTTTAAAAAAATACCCGCTTCGAATGTGTTCGGCTGTCCTCGGGATGTACTCGGTTTTAATGTATATCCGATATGTCGGTGAGTGATGGCAAAGTATTCTGTTTGTGTTTTGTTTTCACTTCTGCCGGCACTCCTGGAGTGCCACTGTTTTTTTTCGACTGCCTCGTTGATCTAGTGGTGGCAGACGCTACTGCTGAGCATGATGGTCTTGGGTTCGATTCCCGGACAGGGAAATTGTTATTGGGTTTTTCCATCTGGAATTTCTCAGTAGCACAGCTAGGAGTCTGGATTTGAATAGAATAGACTCGCCCCCTATTACATGGGACTCAAACATAACTGGCGAAATGTGGGTACTGTAGGTACACCTTTGCCTAACTTTTCAGGGCATACAGCCTACAGGCGTGATGTTATGTTTATTTTCTATGCTATTTTTGCCAGGAAGCGGTAAAAGTAAAAAAAATAACGGCGATTTTCTAACGAACAGATATATTTCATAATGTTGTTGTGTAACTTTTGTGAATACCCGCTTTAACCGGGTTATATATTTTATCGCATCGGTCGCTCAATAGGAAGCGTCCACTAGTCTTCCGTGTCAACGATTTTAATTAAAATTACAAAATTATAAAATGAAGTTATAACTTCGAATTAATTATTCCATGACCCCAGTATCATTAGTGCTAGACAAATAAAAAACGTTCAGTCTGTCATTGTAACTAATCAAGATTAATTGGTCATGAGTCTGTGATCTGTAACATTTTATTGTCACCTTTGTCTCTCAGACAGATATAAAGTGATATTACAATTTTTATCGGTCATTTGAAAGATAGAATAATTGTTTATTCTGCACAAACAAAACGCATGTTACATAAAATTTTAAGTACCTAAGTAATATCAAACACTTATACAAAGTAGCAAAAAGCCTCGTATTCAACAAATAAAAGTTTAAAGTTTGACAATGTGGTCCATTGCTTGATGTCAGATTAGTTCACAATTTATTAGTCGCACCAAGACCACAGACAATACACATAGCGTAATTACACAGTGTTGCGACACTGGAAAATGAAACAAACATAGAAAAAAAAAAAACAAAATTCCAATTGCAGAGTGGAAAAAATATTGTACCTACCCTCGGAAGGCTCGGATATTTTTTTTTAAATGTTCGAGATCTGGGTCTAATAGTAGCACGTCGAATGTGCCTGTTAATTTCTCCAACAAAGCTATTAATGCTTTTGTGCTAGTTGTGGGTTCACCACAAAAGCGCAACGAGTAAACTTTGAGCTTTCAGCATACTATCTTTCCATTGCCAGTCGTGTGCACAAGCCATTTAGCCAACGCAAACACTTCTGTTCTTTCAAAAGAAAATATCACTCCAATCCCGGGAGTTCCCGAAATTTCCCGAACTCCTTTCGTATTTCACACTCACACAAAGACATTTTAAAGAACAGTGCTTAGGCGTAAGTTTGCACAAGTTGTACTCCGTCCAGACGTCTCGACGTTCCCATACTGTTGAATTTAGGTGACCTGGTTTCCGCCGCCGCGCTGCACTCGATGCGGATTACGAAATTGCATACTTTGATGTGGTGTACCTACTTAGCTGATGCATGTAATGTGCTTTCGCGATTTCATTGCCAAAAATGTAAACAAATATGAATTAATTGAAAAATAACTTTAATTCCTACACAATAAAGTTCAGTTTACGATACAACTTAGTCACTCTGAAATCAACCTAATTAGATTTCTACCATTAACACTTTTCCTTAAGAAATTGGTGGTTGGTGGTAGAAATCTAACTTAGAAAGATATAAATAAATGATTCTAATTCTCTAAATATGTACCTGTTAATGTCGCGAATCATATTTTGATCAAGATACAATCTGACACTGACCTGCAAATTGTAAAAAACGTAAGAAAATTTGAATTTCGCGGTCTACCACTATCCATTCAACTTAAATAAAATAAAAATATAAGTACTCTTCAGAAAATTTAAGGATAAAGGAAAATGTACGTGATGCTTCCTAAAGACATTTCTTTTCTGTTTTCTTATACTTTTCAAGGCAGCTAAATATACAGGGAGTCCCGTAATTATTGGATAACCTTTTAAGGGGTTATTGTACTTATCATTATGAACAACGAATACTGAAACCCTTAAATAAAATAAATATAAGTACTCTCCGGAAAATTGAAGGATAAAGGAAAACGTACGTGATGCTTCCTAAAGACATTTCTTTTCTGTTTTCTTATACTTTTCAAGGCAGCTAAATACAACAGGGGGTCCCGTAATTATTGGATAACCTTTTAAGGGGTCATTTTACTTATCATTATGAACAACTAATACTGAAACCAACCAAACCTGAAATCGCGAAAAAATAATCAATCAACTGTTTCCTACATTTGACGAGTTATGCGAACATAAATGTAGGGAACAGCTGATTTTTTTCGCGATTTCATGTTTTGTTCCGTAGTAAAAGTTGTTCATAATGTAAGTACGATGACCCCTTATGTGGTTATCCATTAATACGGACACCCTGTATAACCAATGCTATGTACGCCGTAATTTTCATGTACATTAGTCCTTCAGTTATTAAGATATTTTAGCATAAGTCTAATGTACGTGATGTGGCTGTGCTTTTTTAAATAAATAAACTTTTCCTTAAATACGAAATAATTATCTCGAAAGCTTCCATTTTTTGTCAAAGAAATACGGCCGTTTCGTTTTGATTTCACGATGTCCTGATCTTGAAAAAGGTTTGAGATAAGCCGGAGCTTTTACACGTGGTCGTCTCGTCTCAAGGCCCCACTAACAATACAGTATGACCCAATTTAATATAATGTAGGTACATTTGTTTTGTTTCTTATGTTCAGTAAGTAACATAGACTATCAATGTAATACCTACTTATACTATATTTTATTAACACAATAAAGGCTCCTACAAACAGGCGCGACACGCGATAAAATCGCGCGCGACACAAAGGCACCGCAAGTCGCGCAATGAGCGGTGCCTTTGTGTCGCGCGCGATTATATCGCGTGTCGCGCCTGTTTGTAGAAGCCTTAAGGCTGGAAAGTTTGTTTGACAAAAAACAAAAACTGTTTGAAAAAAAATCAGCTGTTCCCTACATTTTGACGAGTTATACAAACATTACGGAATTTATCCTACGGGAACGTCCCATCTGGACAAAAAGTTCCCCAGGATAACATCTATCTGCTTGCCAACATTTTATCGCAATCGGTTCAGTGGTTCAGGCGTGAAAGGGTAACATACAGAGTTCTTTCGAATCTACAAAATTTGACTGCCTCTTTGGTCTAGTGGTCGAAAGAGCTACTTGATGATCTGGGTTCGATTCAAGGGTTGGGCAAGTGTTATTGGGTTTTTCCATTTTTAATTGTTTGATGACAATAGGCTCGTCCCCTATTACATGGGACGATGGGACTAAAGGGGCTTACAGGACCTAAACACAAAAAACGCAAGTTTTAGAAACAATAAAAGTATATGATCGACTACAGTAAACAAAATCAGAAAAAAAAAAAAATATGTTCTTCAGGATATAATATGCTAGGTAGGTAGCTAAATCGTGTGTGAAAACATAATACAACTTATTTGATACGATAGAAAAAAATCATGGAGATAGGTAGGTACCTCTAAAAACTTTTTTTTACAATAATATATACTTACAATCATTCTAATTTTTTGTCAGATTATTCTACAAACAACTTACTAAAATACTATTGTTTTAATTTTTTTCATCCAAACAATAGATTTTTTGTAAGTAATTAATAATAATAATAATAATATTCCACAACTATCACACAACGCCGTCTAGTCTCAAGCTAAGCAGAGCTTGTGTTATGAGTACTAGACAACTGATAAACATACTTATATATTTCTAAATACATACATATATAGATAAATTACACCCAGACTCAGAACAAATGATCATGCTCATCACACAAACATTTGTCCTGGGTGGGAATCGAACCCACGACCTCCGGCATAGCAGTCATAGTCACTGACCACTAGACCAACAGGCCAGCCATCCAGTCAATTAAATAATTACTTACTTCATGTTTTGCCATAAACAACCAGCGCGCGTTGTGTCATCGCGCTTCTCTTTCTTTTCTATGCAGTCTGACAGTGACCGCGCTTTAGGTCATGTAAGCCCCTTAAGCGTAACTGGCGAAATGTGGGTGTATTATAGGTACATGGTACATCCCTGACCAACCCTTCGGGGAGCACACGTGATGTTATGTTATTGCGTGTTTGCTCCGATTCGAAAATTACACAACATTGATTAAATTCTTGCACAACAACAATTTTTATTGGAGGCAAAAAGTCAGCATTGTAAAATAGGTACTAGATCTTTCTTTACAGAAAACTAATTGGAATATGAGCACTGCCATTCCAATAACGAAAGTTCCAGTGAATTCGGTATTAAAGTCTTTTGTGTGCCATAACTTCAGTAAATGTACAACCCCCGACCATTGGTTCTTTATTTATATTATGTAATGCTCCACAGCTCCACAATTTCTTCACTATTTTCCAATTAGTGACGTAACGTTTTATCTAACACTAGCTGCGCCCCGCGGTTTCACCCGCATAAGACTAGTCTTATGCGGGTCCGTCGAAGGACCTCTTCCTTCGAGCCTCCTGAAGCCCTTTTTAAACCCTGTAAATTACAAATAGTCCATCTGGTTATTTGTAACGTTACAATACAAGTGGGAGACCACCAGCAGCAGCAGTTACTAAGAAATTCCAGATATAAAAACCCAATAACAATTTACCCGACCCGGGAATCGAACCCAGGATGCTCGCAGTAGCGCTTACGAGTTTACGACCATTAGACCAACATGGCAGACATGTTTTATCTGTCTACCATTTATTCTGTTCACATTTAACTGATGTTCGCTATAAAATCGTTGCTCCGATCGTATTTATCCCGGTCGAGTCAATAATGTGCCGTGTAGTAACTACCGGTATCAAGTAGCCAAATGGCTCGCTAAAAATACTGGCTGCATTCACTATGCAATGTACTGTCGCGGACAAAATACACAGCGGATCATCATCTGCCTAACCTTTTCCCAACCATTTTAGGGTCGACTTCCAGTCTAACCGGATGCAACTGAATACCAGTATTTTACATGGAGCGACTGCCTATCTGACCTCCACAATCCAGTTACTGGGTAACACGATGCCCCTTGGTAAGACTGGTTGTCAGACTTTCGGGCTACTGATAAATCGTAACGACTGTCAAAGATCCAAGAATGATAGCCGGGACCAACGGTTTAACGTGCTTACCGAGCCACGGAGGGGTCTCGGTATGTAAAGATGGTCACCCATCCACAGACCGACTGTGGCAAGCTTAGCTTAAGCTGATCGATCGACCCGTGCGGCTGTAATTACTTGGCAGCGGATCTATTCTGTAAAAAAAAACTCACCGTGACACCGTTCAAAGACACACCACACACCGTGTCTGGGGGTCTACTTCCGAAGCACGAAATCCGTAGTTTCAGCCAAAGCTAAGGGAGGTTCCTACTCCCTATCACTTACGGACATAATTATGATTAGTTCGGGGCCCGAATTAAGAATGAATGACAACACGATTTGACAGTTTAATTTGAAACTTGATTTGACAGGTCAACTACTTCCGGACGGGCTCGTATCTTCGTTGACGGACTTGAAGACTAGACCCCCTGATTGGTCAGTCTTGGCGGTAATCGAATTGGTCGCAGTAACTTAGCACATGAGTCTAACCTAACCTTACCCATTTGGACCCCAACCAAATGGGTAAGGGTAAGTTAGAATTGTGCTTTATTTTTTATTTTTTCAGTACCTACATAAAATTCGAAGGTTTACACTAAGTATGTTACAGAAGGTACCTTACCTACTACTATAGAAAATATACGAGTAGCTAGTAAAGCAATTAAACTACAGATGAAACTGGTAATTATTTTCTATTTCTAAGTAAACATACGTTAATAAAAACTTTTAATTGAGTTTATATTGACCGATCCTAAAAACGAGGCCTTTAGTGCCGATTTCTAGGAATATTTCACCGTGTAACAGTGATTGTTCTCCTAATTAAAATATCGGTTCTAAATTAACAAAATTATTTGACTTATGTGCCTAGATACGAAGTTTGCACGTTACTATAGTCTTTCAAAAGATCCCAAGTTTAAGAATTAATTATTAGGAATACGTGAAAATGGCTTTGAATTCTTGTAATTCGGTCCTGAGCTTTATCTAAACTAATAGTTAATTTATAATTAATAATTTCGTCTGTCTGTAATAGGTTCTACATCTGAAATCACTGGAAGTAGGTAGGTACTGATCTATTTACAAAACTTATTTCTCTGATAGGAAGCTACACTATTGCCAAGTGCCATAGTACTTATAAAAAGGGCAAAAAAATCGCGTTTGTTGTATGGGAGCCCCCCTTAAATATTTATTTTATTTTGTTTTTAGTATTTGTTGTTATAGTGGTAACAGAAATACAGAATTTGTGAAAATTTCAACTGGTTAGCTACCGCGGTTCTTGAGATACAGCCTGGTGACAGACAGACGGACGGACGGACGAACAGACAGCGAAGTCTTAGTAATAGGGTTCCGTTTTTACCCTTTGGGTACGGAACCCTAAAAAGGAGCACGTCTGCCAAAATACGCAACAGTAAAACAACCCATGCTGTCCCACCATTGGACCAAGTCCTCCCTTCATTCTTTCCAAACTGTCTAGTATCTCAACGTTCCTAAAGTCCTAAACTAACTTTTTAATGTTGCTACGTTACATCGTAAAACATTGTGTGCGTGTTGTGTGCACTTACCGCCCCACGTTGGGCTATATTCTGCGGGGCACGTGCTCTCAATGGAAACCATTTTGAATGAGCCTTTAACAGATTTAATGAGTAAGCTTGGGTGGCTTGCGACATTTAATTAATTATTTTAACCTAAATGTGTGCTTTAAAAATACTTGGTACTTGCAAGAGAGAGCATTTCTTTAAATGCCTACCAAAATACATACGTAACTATTAAACGACCCCATGCTGTCCCACTATTGGGCCAAGTACTCCCTTTATTCTTTCCAAACTATCTATTAACTACATAATAAAATGCGCTGGTTCTTGGTAGTAAAACAAAAGTATAATGTCAATCAAAAGTAGAAACCAAAAAGGTAGAAAAAGCATAGACAAAATTAATAAAAAGGTAAAATATCAAAAGTAAGAAAAGGCTTGCACATTCTCCCCTTTTTTATGAAATGGGCAGCTTAATCAGCTTTTGGAGGGGCCTCCTGAATGTGCCGGCCACAGTGGCAACATCGGCCACCCGCACTATTCCATCTGCGCCGGGGAACAATCTCGCGACCCGGCCTTTGGGCCATGAACCACGCGGTAAATTTGAATCGCATATAACGACCACATCTCCTTCCGCAATTGAGGGCACGGTGCCTCCACCCCTTCTGGGTGACAACGAAGGCAGGTATTCTCGAACCCACCGCTCCCAGAAATGATCGGCTAGCCTGAGTGCCCTCCGCCAATGACTTCTGCTTGAGAGGTCCGATTCCTGAAGCGTGGCTGGGATGGGACGCCCTGGTGATCCGTTAAGGAGAAAGTGAACTGGCGTTAGTGCTTCTTCAGCATTAGTATCGAGTGAGATCATCGTTAGTGGCCGTGAATTTACCAAGGCTTCAGCTTCAGCCAGCAGGGTTCTGAGCACCTCATCAGTGGAAGTCCGTCCATGGAGTGACACTTTTAGCGCTCCCTTGACACTTCGGATAAGGCGCTCCCAAGCTCCACCCATAAATGGTGCCGAGGGGGGTATGAAACGCCAGTTTATAAACTCGCTGGCAGCGTAGTCTTCAACCGCCTCACCGTACAACTCTCGTAGTTCTCGGCAGGCCCCAACAAAGGCAGTGCCGTTGTCGGACCAAATCTCGGATGGGGTTCCTCGGAGCGACACGAAGCGGCGTAAGCACATGATCGCAGAGTCAGTTGATAAGCTATGCACCACATCCAAATGTACAGCGCGGACGACCAAGCATGTGAATAGGGCCACGTAGCGCTTCTCCTTTCTTCTCCCAACCGTGACGTGAACGGGCCCATAATAATCGAGACCGGTGAATGAGAAGGGCCTTTGATGATGAGCTAGGCGAGCTTCTGGCAGATTTCCCATTGGTGGTTGGAACGGTCTAGCACGGCGCAATTCGCACAGCTGACAAGTACGAGCCACGAAACGAACAGCATTTCTTAGTCCAATAATCCAGTAACGTTGGTGAAGCTCATTCATTACCAAATCTAGGTGTGAATGCGCGGCCTTCCGATGATATTTGTGGATCAAAAGACGAACTGCCGGGTGCTTTCCGTGCAAAATGAGCGGACGCTTAACGTCATCTGTAACGGCTGAGGCAGCAACAATGCGGCTTGACATTCGCAGCTGATTATCAGCATGTTTTAAACCTAGCCAATCCAAATAGGACTTGCCGTCGAAAGTGGACAAGTCTGTCTTCGTAGCAGTTTGCTTGTTAACTTTGTTTATTAATATTCCGAGCGAGTTTATTAAGCGCGTCACTTCTCCATCTTCATTACGATCTTGGTTGAGAGCGTGTGTAGTCGCCACAGCGTCTTGGCCGTGCGACGCTCTCATGCCCGGTGTCACACACTGAGCTGTATCGCCGTATCTGAAATGTGAGTTGGCACTTATAAAATCTCGCTCATCGTGATTGGGCACTCCATTTTTTACCCAATCTTGAACACTAGCACGGCTACGCATGCCGTGGCTGCCGCGCTGGCTGGCGTACGCCTCTATGGCAGCGAGCTCAGCTTGTAATTGGAGCTCAGCGACCTGTCGCTCTCGCTCTAAAGCTTGGTGCTCCGACCGTCGCTCTCGCTCCAGAGCTTGGTGCTCCAAATCAGCTAGCTTGCGCGCGTGCTGTGCTTGTGCCGCCAGTTGACGCGCCACGATGGTGGCGGAAGAGCGCGAAGTGGCGGCGCTGGCCGGGCGGGAAGGCGCCGGAGCCGCGGCGTGAGGAGGGAGGTCCGCGCTCTGCTGCGCGGGCGGGGCAGTCTCCCTCGCCGCAACTTGGGTGCCGTCTCCTGCACACAACGCGTTCACTTTTGCACAACGTGTTTCTACCATTGTTCCGTAGATAGGACCAAATATTAACTACATAATAAAATGCGCTGGTTCTTGGTAGTAAAACAAAAGTAGAAACCAAAAAGGTAGAAAAAGCATAGACAAAATTAATAAAAAGGTAAAATATCAAAAGTAAGAAAAGGCTTGCACACTATCTATTATCTCAACGTTCCTAAACTAACTTTTTAATGTTGCTACGTTACATCGTAAAAGATTGTGTGCTTGAGTGTATGTGTTGTGTGCACTTACCGCCCCACGTTGGGCTATACTCTGCGGGGCACGTGCTCTCAATGGAAACCATTTTGAATGAGCTTTTAACAGATTTAATTTCTAAGCTTGGGTGGCACGCGACCTTACACACCTACATACATACCTTACCTATAATTAATTATTTTAACTTAAATGTGTGCTTTAAAAAAAACAGTGAGCATTTTGTTGGTTTTATTTTATTTTTACTTAAATGTGTACTTTAAAATAATCAGTGAGTATTTTGTTGGTTTTATTTAATGTCTAGCTTCTGCCCGCGACATCGCATCGTCCGCGTGAAATTACGGCCCCGACCCATCGCGTCGCATCATCATATCCCTCGCCTGTGCTACTACGTCGTTTTCGCTTAGCGTTCTTTTTACTGACTTTTTTCCTTTTGGGCTCAGCTCCTAATGGTCCTAGCGTGATGTCAAAAATAGTCTATAACCTTCCTCAAGAATTGGGCTATCAAATGGAAAAAGAACATAAAATATATCCTATGACACTCGGCAATCCTGTATCTTCCCATTAGTAAAACAAAATCGGAGTCGGATTAGTAGTTCCTTAGATTACCCCTTTTTTTTTTAGTGGAAAAAAGGGGTAATCTTAGGAACTACTAATCCGACTCCGAAAATCCCCCCGTTCTGGGTGGAGCGGAAGGGAGTGTCAGACTCTTACTGACTAAAACCCACTCATGTTCCTTCCTTAGCCCGGGCCCAGCGGTAACCCTTTCGGACAATCCCGCTGACCCAGCAGTATTCGGCCCTGAGGGGCCTCTTCTCTGCTGCTGACGTCTCTTTGAGGCGCGCGTGGAACACGTACGCGCCGTCCTCCGGCACGGGCCTGGTCCTGATCGGACGTTGAGCTACCCATTACTCTCCGCCCGCAGGTCCGCGCCTACGGTGGCCGGGAAGATTACCCCTTACATACCTATACAAACTCACAAATTTTAGCTCTCTATATAACACTAGCAGCGGCCCGCGGTTGCACCCGCATAAGTGTCGATCCCGTGGGAATATTGTGATAAAAACTTTCTTAATTGTTCTTTCCCGGGACTCAAACTATCTCTATACCAAATTTCATCTAAATCGGTTCAGCGGTTTAAGCGTGAAGAGCTAACAGACATACTTTCGCATTTATAATATTAGTATGGATTTATATAGATTTAGTTCTCGTTAAGTTTAGATTTATTTTATTTATTTCCGAAAGTTGGTAGTTGACTTTGATATTGCTCGAGGGCGTTTTGTATAGTTTTTCCTTGGAAAACTTTTGAGTAATGAATTGCCCATTCGAAAATATTATACTGGCACCAATATTTTATTCAGAGATTCGCCTATAAACTAAACGCTAGCTTGTTTAAGTAGTAGTAACTTTTTAAGTTTGGTCTTTTATAAACAGTCTCAGTTTCTGAAGTAATTTTTAACTAACAAATCTCATTTAAAGTTTCGTTTCTAGTTATCAAGTTCCTTTTATGTGTTTAATACTAAAATCGTTGTCTTACCAAAATGTGTTTATTTCAACAAGTAGACAAGTTGATGTAATTTCTTTTTGTTTTAATCTTCTAAATATTGTAATCATTATACATTTATTTTGCTAAATCGCAGCTTTTCCAAACTAAACTGGTATTTATTTACATTTAGGAACCGCACACCTTGAACTATTCTCGACTGACAATACAATAATAACCCATAAGCGTATAATAATAGTGTTCACTGAAAAGGAGTTCAATATCCGTCTTATTATTTTCCGATTAGGCAGCTGTGACGTCAGAACCCATCGGTGCGGCCTTCGCGGCCGGGCATTGCCCCCCTGCCGCGACGTACCGTTAGCAATGCAAATGGATCGGGATTTGTGTACATTTCATATCGATAAAATGATACACGATATCGATAATGACGTCACATATTGTCATGAATTGTCGTGTCTGCGTAGCCATTTCCCAACTATGTTGGGGACGCTTTCCAGTCTAACCAGATGCAACTGAATACCAGTATTTTACATGGACTGATGATTTACATGGATGAGCGACTGCCTATCTGACCTCCACAACCCAGTAACAGGGTAACACGATATCCCTAGGTAAGACTGGTTGTCAGGCTTCTGGATTTCTAACTACCCGTAACGACTGCCAAAGAGCTACGACATGACAGCCGGGACCAATGGCTTAACGTGCTGTCTCAGACATGGAGGATGTAATGCATGGTCACCCATCCACGGACCGACCTTGGCAAGCGTTGCTTAACCTTGAAGATGGACGCGTGGTCCTGTTATCATTTAGTCACGAATCCCTCATTCATTGCCATAAATATTACCCGCTCGATAATACAAAGGTTGCTCTTCATCTGGAAAAGTTAAAAGAAAGTAGGTTATCGTGCATTTTTGTTGCAATGCGATGTTACCATGAACTTTTGCTGGGTTATGAAAAAATTGTATGGCAAATTGTGACTTAATAAGTGTAACACTGTATCGTTTAGCTCATAGGTAGCTGTTATGTATCTTTCTATATATCTGGGGTTGGCTAACTATGAAAAATATAAAGGACATCGTTAATTTCGTACCCAAAAATTAAAGCGCCGGCCAGAAAAAAAAAACTTACTTCCGTCTTCTTATCTTACTGATCTCTTGAGCATTTCCCCCAAAATTACAACGAAAGACTAAAAAAAAAGAAAAAGTTACATTTAGAAAAGAATTTGGTCTTCTATGTGGGGCTGGCTAGCTATGAATGTTCACTTTATTGTGGTTGTGAATTTTTACCGACTTCAAAAAAAAGGAGGTTATCAATTCGATACGTATGTATGTAATAATTATTATTGGAATTGCATTATATTCACATATGATGATCTATTAGGGCTTCCAAACAAATATACAAAATTTCATAGACGTATGTATGTATGTATGTATGTATGTATGTATGTATGTATGTATGTTTGTCCACGCATATCTCCGGAACTATTAATCGGATCGTGACCATTTTTTTTTATTGGCTTACATTTTCTTCAACTTAGGGAACAGTGCAAGTTTCATCAAGATCGATTCAGTAATTTTCAAGATATGGACTAATACGTGTAAGTGTGACGGCCTGGCTTCCTGATAAGATCTACGGGTGTAGTGTCAAAGGGAAAACATCTCAAAACCTTGGTCAAATACTAGTGCAAAAACTAAAAATTACGAAATAAAAAGTAATTTAAAAAAATTAAACCGCCTTCAAAAAGAAATTAACTCAAAATTATGAAATAACTTTAATTTCGGAAGTCGGTGGCATAAAACTAAAATACAGATCCCAAGACACCGACTTCCGAAATTAAAGTTATTTCATAATTTTGAGTTAATTTCTTTTTGAAGGCGGTTTAATTTTTTTAAATTACTTTTTATTTAATATGAAGCTAATCTAGGCAACAACCTATTAATCATAAATTAAAAGCTTTTATATTTGCAACGAACTTAAGTCGCTTATAAATCCTAAATTGCTTTCAAATTATACTGAGATACAATAAAATGAACACCACGTAACTTCATAAACTTTACTAATGAACTTCTCTGTTTTCACAGTCAGGAAAAAAGATAAAAGAGAAAAAACTTGAAACGGAGTTTAAGGAAGTTAAGATTTTTCCGTGGGTGTTATGGACTTATGAAAATAATCTTTAATAATTTAACAAAGTTCAAAACATCAGTTTATAATAATATAACATAACGCCTGTAATCCACAAAGGGTTAGGCAGACAAAGGTGTACGCACGACGACATATCAGGCTATATATTTCAAGTATAAGCTGACTTGTCACTGTACCAAAAGCCTAGTATACAATGCGAGGTCAGCTTAAACTGGTGGTGTATTTTTAATACACCCACACTTCGCCTAGAAGTGTGACCAGTTGATGGACATCAACTGGTCACTTGTCTAGACTCCGAGCTGCTACTGCGAAATTCCAAATAAAAATCTAATAACACTTTGCGCGACCCGGGCATCGAACCCAGGTTATTATGCTCAGCAGCAAGTACCTCTTGCGACCACTAGACTAACGAGACAGTAATGAAGACTTTTTATAATAATCAGTAAAACAAAGGTCAAAATAGCAGGTTATAAAAATAGTACAAACTAGAAATAACCTCACCTACAACATGACTAGGCCAACTCCACGCGAATTTAACTAACATTAACAAAAACACACTAAAAATAGTAACAACGCAAATTTAATTTTAATTAAATTGACCTTCCAAAAGCGCTCGTTTTTGCCATTAGTACGCGATTCAATACTAAAAAGTTTATTCAACAAAAGATCGTGAAGTCTATGGTCTGTAGCGTCATAGGTCATTGATATAATCAAACTGCGCCACTAAAAATATGTCTTTGTTCATGATCCCATTGTTTATTAGACTTTCGTTTGAAGTGCTATTTTTCACGCTAACAAACATAGGAAACATCGGATTAGAAACGGTCCTGCAGATGGCTCTGCAGGTCCGTTTCTCGTAATATAACACGTGATATATATGCTATGCTCGATAGTGGCAAATTACATATGCAAACCTAACCTAAAATTAGTTATTATAGCCCTGGAGTCTATTAAAAGACGAGTGTTCTCTTCGGGGATACGGTGTCTTCGTCTTTGGCAAGCTTGAATCCGCCGTTGCGCTCGGGAGTAAGCCCTAGAATCCTTCGTTATTATACTCTATAGCGCCCGTAACATAAGACACTGGCGCCGATTCCTTTGTTCACAAACTAAACTAAATTTAAGTTCAGTGCATCTTTTTCTTTTTCGGGACAGAAGATAAAATATTAGTTTAGTCCAGGCAAATTAGTCAGCGCCTGACGTAAATTGACGTATTTTTAGTAGCCAATTTTTTAATCTCGTCTAAACTTGTCTATGGAGTATCTTATTTTAACAGTTAACTGTCAATTATGATTCATAATGTTATCCTTTTATGATTCTGCCAAAGTGGCCTTTTTACGCCCCCTGTCCCCCCCTGTTTTATATAACGGACAATTCGACATATTTCAGTAAAAAAAAAACAATAACTCCGCTCTTGATCTCGATCACGCCATGGAGAGCGATGGATGAAGTTTATGATGGAACGAGCGTGCCCAGAAGATGAGTAGTCTTATTTACACAGCAGCACATCAACATTGATATCTTCTGCGAATTCATTGCTCGTAAAAACGACATCGTTATTTGAATTATTCTCACATACATTTTAAGACTATCTTTTCATGAGGGTACGTATTTGAATATCGAAGATTAAAATACCGACTGTTAAAATATCGATGTTCGAAACATCGAAAATGGAAATATCGAACGATCATATAACCGAAAATTAAAATATCGAAAGTTTATATTATCGAATGGTTAAATATCCTACGTCCAATATATCTAAAATCTAAATATCTACAAAAGTTACATCGAAAGATCTAAATATCGAAATACAGATTATCGAACGTCCTAAATATCGATGGGTAATTATTTGAACATCGAAAATTAATATACCTACGTGTAAAAATGGGTTAATTTTCAACATTTAATACATTCATTAATTCACCCTAAAAATACGTACAAGTTAAAATATCGAACTGATATAAGTAGTATGAGTGGAAAAAGGTTGCTTCTGCAACGTCTCCGGCGCTACGGGAAGTGCAACCCCTTCGCCCTTGCGTAACAAAGGATAGGCACCCATGTTCACCTCCGCAGCTTCGGCTTGCTGGTCGCCTCCGGCGACCAGCCTCAGCCGCTACGGTTCCCACGGGTGCCTATGCTTTGTTACAGCGGGCGGGGGTTGCCCTCCCTTCGCGCCTCCGGATTTTTATATACACTCTAGGGGTAACAGCCAAAAGACTACGTAAATTCGGGGTGCCCCAATTCGGTTTTGGAACAATTTCGACCTATTTTATCCATGAAAATCAGTGTCCAGTGTACAAGCCTAGGTCAATCGTGAAGGTATTATTTAAATTAAAATATTTCCTTGAAAGTCAATATGTTGTGCAGGTTGTGCTACTAAAGTTAGTGACAGAAACGTATCGCTGCAAAACCGACTCCACGTAGTCTTGTCTGCCCTACCCCTAGAGTGTAATTTAGAATCGCGTAGTCGCGGAGGGGCGAGGCAGCCCGCGAGCTGAGGAGCAGGTGGTTTTAACACCCGCCGCCGCAGCTGAGGCTGGCCGGCGAAGCCGGCCAACAAGCCGAAGCTGCGGTGGTGGGCGTTTAGACCATCTGCGACGTTAAGCTCGCGTGGGACTGCCGGAGCCCTGCAGCGCCGGAGCCGTGACAGAAGCCATGCTTGCTTGCATGTTGCATGATTGCTGCATGCTTGTTTGCTAAATGGAAATCAGTTACTAGGTGGGTTACAAAAAAAAACATGGAAAACCTCATGTAATGTAGGTACTTTAATTATTTTTACATAATAAAAACCCAAACGTAACGTAACGTAGATATTATGAACTTCGATGTATTAAATGTTGATATTTTGAACTTAGGCATAATGTCATTCGATATTTTGAATCATTCGAAATTTTAATCACTCGACATTTCAATCTTCGACGTTTTAAGCGTAGGTATAACAATTTTCGACATTTTGATACAATCGATATTTAAATTTTCGATGTTTTGAACATCGATATTTTAACAGTCGATATTTTAATTTTCGATATTCAAATACGTACCCTTTCATGATTATATGGGGTTTAGTTTTTGGCCCGGGACCAAACGACAATAAATTATGCGACAAAATAATCCTACATTTTGCACAATTCATAATGTTCCTGTTATATGAACACAAAGCCTCAGTAGTTATGTTATTTGTATTTCCCGAAGGAATTGTTGAAGGAAAATAACAAACTTAGATTATTTCCTTTTGTTTGATAAGTTTATGGAGAGATGTGGAATATAATATGTATGAATGAGCTGCATGACTGGGTCGTTTCTACCATAATTAACAAATTTATAATACACTTGCTTCTGCCCTCGACAAAGGGGTTTGAACCTTTGTCGCGGGCAGAAGCATATCCAATCCGCCGCCATTTTGATTTTTTACAAAGCTTCCTCGCACGAAGAATGTAGTATAAGTGGGTAGGGTACACTTATACCAGGCCTCCGTCACTCCATGTACTTGCGCGCTATAAGTGCCTACAGCCCAGCCGAGCGGTCTCGGTCCGCCGGCGGATCAAATTCAGTGCGGTTTTCGCAAGCGAAGCGCGCGCACGCCGTTCAATTTTAATAGTGCTGTTCGTTCGTACGCGTATTACGATGCCGTGTGGTGCCTTATGTGCTGTAGATGGGTGTATATAAAACAAAACAAACTTACAAATATAATAAAACAAACTTTAAAAAAGAGAACCGACTTAAAACACTAAACCGTAAGAAATAATTTCTTCTTTGATGTCGGTGCTTTTTCGATTCGTAATTACCAGCTGTTAGCACTAACATAAAAAAAAAAACAAATTATTTCTTACGGCTTAGTGCTTTATTTGAAGTCGGTTCTCTTTTTTTAAGGCTTTTTTTTTTTCATTTTTAGTGAACATCTCCGAAGATCATCATCAAACTAAGAAGTATTATACTTATTTTAAAACGTTCTCCTAAATGTAACAAATCCTTTTCTGGAAACCGCATCGACATCGGTTTAGCCAAACGCGAGATTATCGCGCACAAACATACATACCTACAAACCATACAAGTCAAACATCTCAGTTTGGCCTGTATGTCTGATCACCTCCTTTTTTTTAGGTTGGTTAAATATTTTATAAATGATAAAATTTTTAACTGCCACATAAAAGTCAGAACATATTCACAGTTCTCAATAACATAGATAAAAAGTTATGTTAATTTAATTTTATCGAAGAGGCAGCCCTGCGATTACTGTGGAATCGCGCGTTGCGAAGCAATCACTGCTGTACGCTTGAGCATTTAGGCGCATTTTAGCATACAGTGGTTGTTGACGCGAGGGAGTAGGCAATTATCGTAATAGGTATTGGAAATTTTCTACTGAGTGAAGTATCTGTTACGTAGTAACTATTCAGTAATCTGTGCTTATACCTACAAACAAAAAATATCACCCACCTCGTCGCATCTCATCGCCTGCCCGCGCTTTACTTCGTTTCGCTTAAATTTCTTTTAAAATCCGACTGGTAGTTTCAGAGATTAGCGCAAAACAAACAAACTCTCAGCTTTATAGTAGTTATAGATGCTGCTCATTCCATGAAAGACAAGCAGACGACAAAGAAAAGTCTAAAGGCAAACAGGCGCGACACGCGATAAAATTGCGCGCGACACAAAGGCACCGCAAGACGCGCAACGAGCGGTGCCTTTGTGTCGCGCTTATATCGCGTGTCGCGCCTGTTTGTAGGAGCCTTAATACTAGAAAATAAAGCATATAATTTGGGAACTAACCCCACAATATGCAAACATATTTGTATTAACATTTTACACCCTAGATGTCGGACGCGATGTTATTAATTAAGGAATGCTTTGTCACTTTGCTTAATTAATAAAGTTGCTACTAACACGTTTTATGGAAGCTTCCAGAGGTAACAACGTTACTATTATCCAACATGTAAAAAACTACAGTAACATTTTTAGAGGGTTGGTATTACCTACTTGATATAGAACATTATACAAGGTGTTTAAAACACAGTTAACATTTAAAGGGGTAGTACAGAACATATAATTATACGAACGTATTTACCCTTTATTAAGATTAAGATTACACCGAAGTGCCGACTAAATTACTTCGTACGAGTCTTCCTGTTCCCATTCGCTTAATGGCCTCAGGTTCGATCACGTACATGCAACAAAACTTGTTTGAGATTTCATTAGCAGGTATCAGGATGTAGTGTACAATTACCAACAGTCGTGATGGGTTCGTTTATGAAGGCATGATAACACAGTTACAATCACGAAAGGCTCGTTATTAAGGTTGTTTTTTATGCTGTGGCATTCATATTTGTTTAGTTATGGTTTTGGATCTTTTAAATGTCAGTGTCAGAGTGTAAACTCAACCCTGAAATGCCGGTCAAAAATATTTGGAAAACACTAATACATACATTTGGAGCGTAACGTATTTAATTAAAACATTATTCTGTCTCTCTCATCTTCAAACGATTAACAGAAATTGAACGATATTTTAGATACGTATGACGCAATTTTTTTATTATATCTCGGACACTTTATTCACAATTCATTCTAGCATGTTCGCTAATAAGTAATTGAAATATTACCTAAACTGTTAAGTATAAACTATAACGCTAAATGCATTCAATTATTTGTGGTGCTAGCCCTTCAAATTATCTATTTTCCAAAACTCTAATTTCTAAATAAGTATATTCATATGCATGCCCGAAAATTTCCTGAGAGGCTTGTGGCTAAGTAATAACAGCCGCACGGGTCGATCGATTAGGTTAAGCTACGCTTGCCATGGTTGTTCCGTGGATGGGTGACCATCTTCACATACCAAGACTCCTCCGTGCCTCGGAAAGCACGTTAAGCCGTTGGTCCCGGTTGTCATTCGTGGATCTTTGACAGTCGTTACGGGTCGTCAAAAACCCGAAAGTCTAACAACCAGTCTTACCAAGAGGGATCGTATTACCCAGTAACTAGGCTGTGGAGGTTAAATAGGTAGTCGCTCCATGTAAAATACTGATATTCAGCTGCATCTGGTTAGACTGGAAGCCGACCCTAACATAGTTGGGAAAAGGCTAGGCAGATGATGCTCGAAAATTTCCCGAACTATTCAAAACTGCACTGCATAACTAAAACCCAGTTTGTCAGTTATTTAGGAAACCGGAGCATATCAAATGCTCCATTTATACCGCCAGTTTAAATTAAAGGATTATTCTTGTCACAGATATTTTAGTCGGTTCGCTGCTGGGCAAACTGTGTTACTGAAACTTATATGACATTTGTTTTGTCCGTTCAAACATTCGCACTTGCAGTAAAGGGGTGAGCCCTTTACTGCAAGTGCGAATGTTTTAAATTGCCACCTGTCTGGAGCTGAACTGGACTGATGTAGTGACGCGTGGGATTGGCTAACAGAAGTGGCTAAGTAAATTCGTTCTGCATTCTGCGATACGTTTTTGTATGTGTGACTGTACAGGTACAGTCACCAAAAGAGAAGTAACCACTAACCAGGGTCGTCGGATATAGCTGAAGCTTATTAACAAACCGATGGATGTTCGAAGTGATGTGTGTGTGTGATTCGAAAACATCCATCGGTTTCTTACTAAACTTCAACTATATCCGACGAACCTGGTTATTTATCTCCATTGGTGACCGTACAGTATAGGTACCTGCTGATTTTCAACAAACAAACCCTTCAGCTTTACTCATTTACTATTAGTATTAGATTAGTATAGATAACACCTGTATCTTAACCCCTTATTAAAGCGAATAGCAACATGTCACGTTCAAATCACTTTGAAACATTCTTACACGGATTGACGCTCATTAAGAATTGTGACGTAACTAACCTAAATTGTTTCAGGAGTTGCTTAGAGCCGGCAAAAGGGGCCATCTTAATAAATCAACGTTTGTCTCGCGTAAAGATAACTTAGAGCTAACTTTGTCCCTAAAAGCTCACCAAGTTATTTAAAACTCTTTTTAATTATTATCATAAGGGGACTACATGACCTATAGCGCGCTCATTGTCGGACTGCATAGAAAATAAAGAGAAGCGCGATGACACAACGTTGGTAATTTATTGTGAAAATTGAAGCAATTATTTATTTACAAAAAATCTATTGTTTGGATAAAAAAATTCAAACACTAGTGCTTTAGTGTCTTGCTTGTAGAATAATCTGACAAAAATCAGAATAATTGTATGTACTAATAAAAACCATACTAATGGTTTTTATTTAAAAAAATAAGTTTTTAGAGGTATCTTCATGATTTTTTTTCTATCGTATCAAATTAGTTGTAGGTACCTATTATGTTTTCAACACTCTATCTAACTAGCATATATCCTGAAGAATCATCATCATCATCATCATCTGCCTAGCCTTTTCCCAACTATGTTGGGGTCGGCTTCCAGTCTAACCGGATGCAGCTGAATACCAGTATTTTAAATGGAGCGACTGCCTATCTGACCTCCACAATCCAGTTACTGGGTAATACGAGACCCCTTGGTAAGACTGGTTGTCAGACTTTCGGGCTTCTGACTACCCGTAACGACTGTTAAAGATCCACGAATGACAGCCGGGACCAACGGCTTAACGTGCTTTCCGAGGCACGGAGGGGTCTCGATATATCCTGAAGAATATCATATATTTTTCTGAT
The DNA here is from genome assembly GCA_963082905.1 of Oligia fasciuncula. Taxonomy (NCBI): domain Eukaryota; kingdom Metazoa; phylum Arthropoda; class Insecta; order Lepidoptera; family Noctuidae; genus Oligia; species Oligia fasciuncula. Next base: position 15,882,524 of record OY720396.1, on the reverse strand, counting down.
TTTATTTACTGTAGTCGATCATATACTTTTAGGCATTCAAAAAACTTGCGTTTTTTGCGTTTAGGTCCTGTAGTCCCTTTCATACTTTGTGATACTGAGGAATGAGGAAAATGTCGTGAGGAAAGTTTTTAGTATGAATGTCGATGGCTATAAGAGTAGGGGAAGACCAAAGAAACGATGGATGGAATGTGTGAATGATGATATGGTTAGAAAGGGGGTGACTACCGAGATGACGACTAATAGAGAAGTATGGAAGAAAAAGACATGTTGCGCCGACCGTTGTTGGGATGTTGGGTTATGAGTAGAAGAATGATGATGTCAGTTTCATGCTTTGCTTATTTTACAGTACGATATTTCTAATTTAAGTTTCGATTGATTTATAAAGACAGCTTGTTTGTTTCAAGCAAAAGGGGGTTGGCCAAGTACGGATAAATAATGTTGCAGACTTTATGCGGTAAATTAGAATTTGTGAATATTTATAGTTAAACAAAAGAAAATACAAATGGGTGTTCACAGGTGCTGTTTCATAGAACTGTATTTTTTCTTGATTAAGGGTAAGGGCTGATTTTTCAATAGTCTGATAACTTTAATCAGAAGAATAAATATGTCAGTATGACATATTTCCCTAGAAAAGTTGCTAAGCCGCAAGCTGTCTTAATATAATCTGGTATAAAAATTAAATGACACGATAATTGACCCCTAGTTGGAGATACTTTTATTTTAAATTTCCACTTTTATATTTAGTTTTAGTTCGAAATAATGACTAGGCGTTCTATAATTAGTTAATTACAGACCAGTACTCAATTAGTTTTCTTAATTAAATATAACAAAATTCTCCTTGTAGGAAAATCCCTTTCCAAATACCGATACTTAATTTGAAGGAGCTTGTGGTAGCTGGAATTTCACTGACAATTCAACGTGACAAGACGGCTACCTACTCATTTGTTTATGACCCTAGGTACTCAGTCGTATCTTTATATTTAGCTGGGCTCTAACCAGCTTAGGCTAAAAATTCCCTTTTGAAAATGCCCGAAGTGGACGTAAGGACAGACTTATGATTGTTATGTTTGGAGAAAGATGCAGAGAAATAAATATAACAGTATGTTTCATTTCAATAAATAAGAAAATAGTTCAAACAAAACGGAAAAGACAGACAGCAAAAAAATAAACTGACCGCACTGACTATTTCTTATACTTATAACAATGAAACACAATGCTAGCGAAGACAGGAATAATAAAACACTACAAAAGAACGATATGGAGTTATTTTAATTAATGGAAATCCCGGAGTAAAGCGTTAAGAGTGAAGTTGCAGTCGTAAGATATGACTTTGGAGTCTAGACTAGATTGAAAGCGTTGGCCACTTCCCTTTACGTAAATATTTAATTAATCTAGAAATTCCGACTACTTACTTAGAACGGAAATTAGATGTCGCTTCTCGTGGTACCCATGTCTAAGTTATGATACGTAAAGGTAGGTGTTCAGGTTTTACTGAAGTTTTTTTATATATTTAGTTTTCATGTTAGGCCTTCAAAAGTTAGTTGACATTTTTCCACTCCAACTGTGATGTCATATTATGATTTCATCATCATCATTTCAGCCGAAAGCCGTCCACTGCTGGACATAGGCCTCCCCCAAGCACCTCCACTTCGACCGGTTCTGTGCTTCTCGTATCCAACGGGTTCCTGCGGCCTTCACAAGGTCGTCGGTCCACCTTGTGGGAGGCCTTCCAACGCTACGTCTTCCGGTACGCGGTCGCCACTCTAGAACCTTTCGGCCCCATCGGCCATCTGTTCTGCGAGCAATGTGCCCTGCCCACTGCCACTTCAGTTTGGCAATTCTTCGGGCTATGTCGGTTACCTTGGTTCTCCTGCGGATCTCCTCATTCCTGATTCGATCACGCAGGGAAACTCCAAGCATAGCCCTCTTCATTGCCCTTTGGGTGACTTTTAGCTTTTATTAAGAGCGTAGACGGGCTGCGCGAGAATTGAGAAATAGGTATTTAAAGAAACTATTGCCGTCTCTCTCTCTCTCGTCTCCCCCCTTAGAGTGCGATAGGGACAACTGCAGCTCAGAACGATTTTACCTAGAAAAAACCATGACCGATCGACGTTTCGTATTCCCCTGTTTTCTCCTCGAAACCTAAGCCGATTAAAATATTTTTGGTATCAAAATTTAAAGGAAGAATAGATCTATGCCCCTATCATCTGTTTTTATCTTAAAAACTTTTCAATTTTCTTTGGTAGTCGTCTGATACGTAGGTAAAAACGGGGCATTTTTTTAGGTTTTCGGAAAATCATATTTATTTTTGTAATTTTTTTTTTTGTATATAATAAAAAATGACAGGGGCAGCATGCCTTCAATAGACCTAGATTTTTATAAATAAAAATGATTACTCTAGAGGCATTATCCAGGAAGAGAATAGGGGAATACGTTTGTATGGAAAAAATGCAGCCCGTCTACGCTCTTAACGTGGTCGCTCACATGGCCTTATTATGATTTAATTAAAATAAAAAAATAATCCTCCTAAATAACTTGTTTTTTTTTTATGATAAGTCTACGAACCTACCTACTTGAATTAGTCAATTAAAACGTTTTAGCAGTTCAAATATTTGGATCACTAGAATTTTAAATTATAAATGTGGTGTGTTAAAGCTGATGTGGAAAAAGTGCCCCAGTTAGAAGAATATTAGAATTTAAAATTTTTGTTTAAAAATATTTGCTTTCATTTCTAGGAAAAAGGTAGGCCTTTTTTCCCAGATACGAATTTTTCAGATTACGGATCCAATGTCAATTTCGTTACCGTTTAATAACAATATAATCTAATTTAAAATTTTGTATACTTTGTACAAATTCACAGTATTTTTTTTATCACCTACGAGAAATTCGAAACATTTAAACATTGTGTCGAAAAGTTTTTTTATAGGGCCAATACCAGCAGAATATTGATTTCTACTGTAAAAAAAAGCATAAAAATTTTACGTTTCGCTATGGGGTCCCATTGCGTGTCCCGTCGTAATAGGTGATGAGAATGACAGACAAAAAGACGATAGTAGTAGATACAGGAAAAAAAAAAGCAGTGCGCGAACTGTAACCATGAATTGACCATAATGGTTCCTCCCCTAGCGTAGAAATAATTTTGTCGGTTATCAAAAGAAAAATCAGCTGTTTCATAGAAAAGTGCAATACCGACGCGGACAAAATGTATGGGAATAACAATTTTTTTTTTATAAGCAGAAGTCTAGAAACATGTTCTGAATTCATGGTTACAGTTTGCGCACTGGTTAACGTTTTCACCCCCGACGACGCCACTATCCTCCTCCAGGAGAGTAGTATGGCCTACGCCCTAAGCCGAGGTCCGAACCCCACCGGGGGGGTGCCCTTAGCGTGTAGTCGCTTAGTTTTAAGTTTGCTATGCCCTGGCTGGAGGCCTTAATTTATTGAGGCATCCACAGGAAAGTCCGATTAAGCAGTCGACAACCTCATAGGTTGAACTGCGAGATGCCATTCACTAAAAAAAAACTGGTTAACGTTTATTTGCGGCAAACAACACTCAGAGAAAAAGCACAAAAAGATCAAGTTGGGGGTTGATAGATTCCAAGATAAGAGAAATAGGCTGCCAAGTCAATTTGTAGGTCACGTGGAGTAAACAACAGGCCAAAACAATGCCTCTAACAACACAAATAACATGTTTGCCCATTCTGTATATACAAACTACCAAATGCCCGTCTATTGTCTGCCAATAACTAACAAGGTTCGTGTTTTTAGGATGGGACACAGCCGTAAACAATGTTATCTCGCCACGTGCTATTTTTAGCCCACTATAGATAATATCACGACCGTCTTCGGCTTTCTGCGTATTATATGCCATGAAAGTGTTAAGGGGCGGGCCTGGCTCGGCTTTGTGATCCCCATCAGATTGGACGCGCCTTCAAAGGTTTCTTGCTGAAATAATTGGTCAGAGTTGAAGTTCGGGCCGGATAACGTCTCGATGCAAACCATTCCTATTCCACAATGTAACTGACGAGCGTTTCTTCCGTCCGATTTTTCCGTCCCGTGTTAGCATTATTCAAGGCTCTCGACTAATCCTTATTTCCCATTATCACTCGCTCATAAAACTCAAATGTACAACTGTAAATCCCGTGGGTATTTCCATTATTAGGACTAATAAATTGCCCCTAGGTTGAATTGCTTCTACGGTCGAGAGCGGGCGGTTCTATTACGAAGCAACAGAGCGGTTGTGCATTCTGCATTGCCCGCGCCCTTGGGCTACGAGCTAGGAATCATGTCCATAATGGCCTTGGAAACTATTATAATTTACGCTGTTTCCAACCCTGGTTTCTGAACACTTTAGCCTAGAAATCTCTCTCCAGAGAGCGGCCCGGGGCCATTCCTTTGTTTATCTTACTTCCTGAGATGCTAATGGATATACGTTTCGAGGCCAAAAATGCAGACTATCCTGTGAAAATGTCTCTCTTATTAATATCTCAGAAAAGTTTTGTTTTAATCTGAGAAATGGGAAGTTGAGTGCACCCAAGCAGAAAGTCGAGAAATACATATTATGAAAATCATGTACTCCAAAAGTTCTGGCTAATTTATAATGTTTTCGTCTTGAATATGAACAAGTTAAGACGTCGTCGCTTTTCTTATTTCGAAGTCCTTTCCGAACTTTCTCCTGTAAATAAGGTAGTCCTTTTATTAACTTACTTAACAATTACGTTTAACGATCTAAACGAGCACACCCGTCGACATGGTTTGGTTACAGCATCTGGCAGAACACTGGAGGCTGCCCACCTCGTTACAACGTTGTCACATTTTGATTTTATTGTGTTCGCCTTGTGGAAATTGGATTCGCATTGCAGTTGTGCATTGTCGATAATGGGGACAAGTACGAACGCAAACTGTGGCACAAATGTAGTACACTACAAAGTACAAAATGAAAATACACTCTATCAAGTTGGAATTTTTTGCTGTTGTGAATGCGGTGCGGACATTAATATGATGGATGGAAGGATATGAGTGTTCGATGTTATTCTACGTCACGTCTGATACCGCATCAATGAACTGTCGCTCAGTCGTACCTCTTGGTCGCACCTGATGGCTTTGAGTTTGCACTCGAACGACACGAGTCCGCCAAGCCAGTAGTCAGCCGACCGCGTTCGGAGTCGCACGCCCTTAGTCCTCGGGCGCGTCATTGTAAACGCGACCCTTAATCTTTAAAATATTTTTAGTTCACGGAAATCGCGTGTCGTCCACGGTTTTCAGTGTTGTTCCAATTCGAGAGTGCACAAAGGAAGTTTATACTACTTGAGAATGGAACGTTTTGTACGTCGATGGGATGTAGTGTTTACGGTAATACCATAAGGTGAGTTTGTTTATATGTACGTCGATCAGCTGTGAAACATAGTACGGCTCTCGAGTGTGTTTATGATACTGTCATATTTGAGCCGCTGGTGTTCAAACATTTGATGAGGTTAAAGTGATTTTAGTGAGTAGAGGTTGTTAACTGGTCCAGTTACACGTGTGTTTTGAATGCCTTTCGAGTGCGAGACGTGTTTAGCCAGTAAAAACAGGAAGTTATTGCAGACGAACGTTATCTTACGTCAGTTAGTGTATAAGTTACGACTTGGTTGAAGTGTATCGGTGCGATTGTGGGTTGTAAATTGTAATTAAAGTAACTGTTCGAAGCAGAGCTCTCGAGCACACAATTTGTAATTAACAGTTACATGATATCTGTGCCTGTTTCTTAATTATCTTGTTAATTTTCATTATGTTTATATAAATTGCATAACTGTTAGCATGCCTATGTAAATTGCTGCAGTCATGCGGTGAAGTATTTTGTTATTGTTAGTGTATTCTTTACCAACCATTCATTCAATGTCGCGTGCTTTGGTTGCTTATGAATTCAAAGTAATGAACAATGTTGTTATTTCAATAATATTTACTTACATTAAATTCCTACGTTTTATCTGACTATTCAACCTGAAACGGAACAATCTTGAACTGTGATATGTCTTCTATTTTAGATCAGTTGAAGGTTTTAACGTTTATCTCTTATCTCCTATCTTCAATTGATATCAGCAGCTGATAAAACCGATCACATATGATCACGCACACACTCGCACAACTATCGTAACTGTACTCTTGGATTATATCATGGTCTAATTAAGGAACTTTAAGTACTACGGAAGTGGTTTCGAAAGATGCAATCGATTGGGATTCTGATCTCGTTTCGAACAAAGCCGGTGTATAGTGTTCTCACGTTATTGTCTATGATTGAACTGATAACCTATAATATAACTCTGGTTATGTATGGTTCAACTGGTTGCGGGTTCGTTAAACACTCTTTTTGTTTTTATTATTATCTATGGCAGCGGTTCGTTGCACAGCCGGTTGAATCAACTAAACTCGTTTGTTAAATTGTTTTTGTCTATTTTTAGACGGCCGATGTTTGTTAAGTAGTCTCGAATGTTAATTAAGCATTATAATTACGTTTTACAATACAGTAGTCGTTTTATACGTAAACGTACAAATAAAAGTAAAATAAAAAAGTATTCCTTCGCAGTAGTCAAATATCATTTGATATTTCGCTCAACTACCTAAAGCCGTTCAAGAAACGATATCTTTGATATCTTTCACATTTCAATCAAAATATTCAGGAATCGTATGAAAGGTTGAGTGTACGAAACATTTTATATGCCCCCAACATCTGTATTTCGCCGAGTCTTCGGTATGAGTGTGAGAGAGGATAGGATTAGAATATATTTATACAACGTGTATCTTTTCATAATTTTTCTTTGATGGATTGGCTTCGGACCGTATTGATATACGATAGGATGCAAGGTTGGGGTTAAGTGAAGGACTAACTTAATGTTTATTCAAGTTTATTGAATGGAATTGCGAAAACATATGTGTTGTTTGCACAGTAAGTAGTTAATACAATATTCCATGCCAGAACTTGTGCAGACAAACTAAACTCTAGAAAAGTGATTTTGCAAATGGTGTTTAAAACTGCACCATAATTCACTGTGGTACCTATTAGTTTTTGACTAGTTTGTATCTACCAGGTTTTAGTTTATATTCAGAACCTCACTCACTTTGTAGTTCCTTCTCGTCGTCAGTTTGAAATAAAACTTTAGATTATAAAAGCTGCTCCTTCTTACATGACTTCCCAAGTTCAATATTTATGCTCTGCCCATACTAAAAATCTTCGTTCCACTAACAATCGTCTTCTACGATGTCCTTCTCATCGTTCTGGCTTCATTCGTTCTTCTTTCTTTGTCCAGGCGGTCTTTCTTTGGAATGCGCTCCCTCTGAATATCAGGACGGCAACCAGTCGGTTATCTTTTAAAGTGAAGGCACGTGAACATATCCGTCAAAAGTTGGCTGTAGCATCTCAGCGCTGATTTCGTTTTCTCCTCTACCAATAATTTTTTTCTCCTCACAGTTCATTTTGTTTATATGTATGTATGTATGTATGTATGTATCTATCTATCTATGTATTAGTATTTATTCTTGTATTTTATAAGTAGTCATTTCCTAGCTATTTATCCCGTATGTTGCACCTGCCATGTTTTGTCTCTGCACCACCCTAAGGTTGACTGGTAGAAAATGCCTCAGGCATTAAGTCCGCCTTTGTACAGTATTTCTTTTACTTGTGCATAAAGTTTTAATAAATAAATAAATAAAAGTGTTATTCTTGATAGTCTGTCGCACCGGGGCCAGAGGAATGGTTATTAGATTACATGGGTTGCGAGTGCGAGTCAAATGGCAAACCAGGAATTCCTGTTATCGCTTCCAATTGCATTGATAACGGAATGTATTAGATAAAGTTATGTTTGAGAGGATACTAGGTTTATAAATTGCTATTTTTTATGGTGTCATTTACTAACGATTACATTGTGTAGTTTATTTGTCGCCTATCTTAGTGATAATGTCGGTTATTTCGAAACAAGTTAGGTGAGTAGGTGTAAGTGGAAATTATGGAGAAAAGGGTGTGTATGAGCTTCTCTGGGAAATAAAGTGATTGGAGATTCTTCATGAAATAAAGCAGCGATTGTTTAATGTCGTTTTTATTGTTTGATGTTTCTGCTTACCCACCCCCACGAAACGAAGGCGTATGTTTATGAATGTGTTAAGAAGCGATAAATGCGGTAATAATGAATAATTGTGCCAATCAATTCGGTTGCCAATTGTTAAAAAAATTACCGTTTGCCAAATTATGCTTAAACAATCTCTACTTGTTGGCAAGTCCAATCAAGTAAAACATCGATCCAATTAGTCAATAGATAATTACATAATTATATCAACTGATGTAACAAACATAGGTAATGACTGATTATTGATTTAATTCCAACACTAGATAGATTCAGCAAATATAACTTTATTACTCAGTTCTAACCTTGTTTTTAATTCAACGTGCTTAAATGACGAGGATTTTGCAAATGTAATTATTTTGCTAACCTATCGCTACTATTGCGCCTGTGGGTCTGGTCACAAAATACAGAGAGTACAGAAGGCAATCACATGTATGAACTTCACTTTTCATACCTACGCCCGGGTCGCGCTATGGTTGTCAACTTTGGCTTATGCACAAAAAACTATCGTGGTAGTGGCACTCGTATCTAGTTGTTTTGAAACTATTATATAAATCGAGTTTAGATAGCAATTTTTTTGTAGCTCCATTTTTGCACTTTACAGACGCGTGTCTTAAGCGGATGACACTCGCGCTCGCACTACTCCCAACCAGTCCGAGATAACGTGTTCATGAGCGGTGTCTATTTGTGCGTTGCTCGAGCGCACTTTGTATGTAGATTGCCTTCTGTACTTTCTGTATTTTGTGGTCTGGTATTAAATTAACAAAACTGAACGTCTGCATCGAATTATCTATCCTACTAATATTATAAAGAGTTGGTGAGGGGTAATCTTTCGGAACTGCTGATCCAAATCAGAAAATTATTTCTCTAAATTGAGCTACAGTATTGCCGAGTGCCATAGGATACCTATATATTTTATGTTAAAACAAGAAATTTCACAGAAACAAAGTCGTGAGCCGAAGCTAATAATTAATATTCAAATAAGCTTTGGTAAAAGGAAGTTGAGAGTTGCCATGTAATTTATTCCTCGTGTATTTTTATTTAATTTAAGACAACATTAACATCTCTCGCAAGTTAAAAGCGTCTGTCGGATGCATTCTTGTGGATTAATCTATTACAAAACGAAATAAAGAAATTTTAGATATCTTTGTTCCATTTGAGATGCTTCGTTTGGTATATTGATGTTAATTAATTTTAATTTCTTCATAATTTAGTGCTTTGTTTCATTTTCACATTGCTTTTACGGCTTTCGAAACTGTATCGTTTAAATTAAAGTGCTGCCATTAAATTAAATGCAAACACGCATCACATTTATTAATAACTTGTCATTGGATTTAAATCTAAATATTTTAAAGGCAAATCTCACTGGTTTACATGAAAAATACTTAAATGAAAAGCTCTTTCAAAAATAAATATCCGGCCGGAGATCATCTGAAATTCAGTTTTTCGATATCGTAATATCTGTAATATCCAGTGACTCAGATATTATGAAAATAAAGTAAATGTCGAAGCTGTGATTCTTTATTTTCATATCATAATAATTTAACAACTTTAGAGCACTTACACACCACGTTTTTTTCAGGCGCAGTCGAAGCGCGTTTCGCTAACGCGCGTTGTCGCTGCTAAACTTGAAAAAGACAGATTACAAACTGCAAACTCACTAGAAACGCGCTACAGAAAACTCTACAGAGCGCGAACGAGCACCAAACGTGCGTAAATTACATACACACACAGTAAATTGGTTGCGATAACATCGCGTTTGCAGCGCGTTACAGTTGCGTGTGATGCGCGTAGACGGCGCCTGAAAAAAACGTAGTGTGTAAGAGCTCTTACTGTTTTGTGTGGGCTGGCACAATAAATTCATAACTAAGTTATGGTCTAAATATTATTACGCCTTAGTTTGCTAGCATAAAATCATAATACTTGAAGGACAAACAAAATTACTAAGGTGGGTAAAATGTGAGTAAAAAAAATTTCGTCGCTGATCTTTTAGACAACATAGTAGGTTATTAGCACCTTATTATCCATTTTTATGTGACTTTTGGAAAATAAAATACACTCTTGCTTTCAATCCATGTATGAAAAAATATCCTTTGGTTTTCCAAACCAAAGGATTTTTTAAGGGTTTTTGTAAGGGTTTTTTTTGGTTTTGGTTTTTTAAGTCGCACAAAGTCAATACGCTAAACAAGCAGTTAGTCGTTGTTGTAAAACTTCCATTGCCTTAACTATCGTCGGATATTAGGTGACGAACCTTTAATTTTAACGCTTAACTATATGACAATTTAGTTTAATCACGACACCTAATGACCCTAACATGGTTCGAAGGAAGTTCATGCCTATTGCGGTAGGTTATGGTTTCTCGCTAAATAATTAATGAAATCCAACCTCGATTATGCAGTTAAGTGCACGTTGTTATAGAATGCGGAGCGAGGGCGGGTCAATAGATTTTTTTTTTTTTCAATTCTGGGAGCTGGACTGATGTTATTAAGCCATTATTTAGTAAATTCATGCGAACTGAGTAGATCGTTTAAAAAAATACTATTCATGCAGTCTAGCGCGTTTTTGACAACGCCTAAGTCAATAACCGGGAAGCTTGGCTTACCATGACTCGGCGGAAATATATTTTTAAGATACCTAAATAAAAATTAAGTAGGACGCAGGGCTCGATAAAAATGGAAGATGTACTTAGAGGGAGGCCTTTACCCATGAGAGATTCAGCGCAGGCTAGTAAAAAAAAAGTATATTTTTGCGGTTTTAGTTTCTCCCTCTCCACGCAAATGACCAGCTCAAATGTGATTGCAAGTCTAGAGTTCAAACGTCACTTTGACAGATACTACATAGAAATGGATTACACTACCAAATTGTCCTTTTAACTCATCTCTGGATAACTGTGATCAATGCAAGTCTTTACGGCCACCGGTCCTTTGATACCGCTCAGAAAACTTTCCAGACGTAGGTACTTTGTTCCTTTGCGCTCGAACGGAACCTCGTCATACTATCTGGAGAAAGTACGTGTGTGACTTTATTTAAAGTACTTATATTGGACTTGTGTTTTGTATTTTCTTACCTACATGCTTAGTACTTTATTCGTGATGGGATATAGTGAGGACAAACCGTTTACTTGGAGACTTTTGAGAGAGTAGGTACCTATTGGATGGTAAACTACATATTGTATTGATTACTGCCATCACTTTTTCTTTATTTACAACTAGCTTCTGCCCGCGGCTTCGTCCGCGTGGTTGTCGGAAATTCTCCCACGGGAATTGGGTTATCATTTAGAAGTTTGAAAAGTCCTGACAATTAGCCTGACATGCCAATAAAAGTCCGGACATTTTAGTCTCAAAATCCAAACATTACCCACTTAGTTACAATGCAATTTAAAAAAAATGAAACAAAGTCCTATACGAGGCCAAAAGGCTCCTTTATCTCAGCATGATGCTGCGACAGACGTTTAAAAAAATAAATGTCGCAGCGCTGGTGTTCTGAGAGGGCCCGCTGTGATGTCACTGGCAGTTACAGAAATATAAAAATTGATTTAATAAGTATGTAAAATATTGGCAAATAAAATAAAATATTATTTTTTATCCGCGCCAGACGTAACCTGATTACTTTTCTATGCTTTGAGCTCTCTGGTGTGTCTGTGGTATTGCTTAAAAGGTCGCAGGCGCCGACCTTACGGCGGGAATAAATAAATACATTTAAAATTACATTAAACCTTACGGCTGTCTAGTGGAACAGTATTATGCAGTGAATATACAATAAAAGTGGAATGTGGTAGTCAATTAATGGATAAAATAGAGAAATATAAATAAACTAATTATATTCTATTAAACTAATTAATACAAACTAATGGCGCCACGTGTCTTTCGAATCATGATTGAATTATACTAGAAATCACGGGATCGAGAATTATGCGAGTGAAACCGCGGGGCGCAGCTAGTTGGTCTATATAAAACTGGAGTAGGTAAGTAAATAGATATTATTTCGACCTTCATATTTTGTTGGTACAACTTTGTTTTATTAATACGTCGGGGAAAAACGAACTTCAATTTTGTTGATTACGGATCCAACGTATACCTATACGTTACCTCCTCTGGCTATCTATACCTATAGAAGTAAAATTTGTGAGTTTCCATGTAAGGGGTAATCTTCGGAGCTACGGATCCGATTCCGAAAATTATTATTTCACTAATGAGACGCTTCAGTATTGTCGAGTGTCATTCGATATACTTTATGTAAAAACACGAAATTTAAGCTAGTTACCTATAACTACAATAATACAGGTTGAAAATGGTACGTGGAAACTTGAAAACAACATCTAAATTCAATGTGACAAACTGACAAGCATATCTTCAAGATTATCTTGAGCGAAAAATAAGAAGATTATAAGCCTTTGTCCTCCAAAACCCCATTAACAAATACCAACTTGACATATATATCAGCAGAAGATAAGCCAAAAACTCCTTGAAAATCAAAAGAATATACAAAAATACTAACTTTTAACTTATCAATAAGCCTTTGTCCTCCAAAAACCAACTTGACATATTTAACAGAACACAAATACCAACTTGACATATATATCAGCAGAAGATAAGCCAAAAACACCTTGAAAACCAAAAGAATATACAAAAATACTAACTTTCAACTTATCACTACCGTCTTCAAAAAGTATACGTGTAAAGTAGTGTGTGCGTCAATTTTAGTATAATCAGCTCACTATCAGGTTGTTTGTCTATTAAAACACTGTATTGGTTGCGTATCTATGTTGAGATCATTAATAAATTATTAATAGTATTGCTTATGATAAAACATAATAATGCTATCATAATTACTTGTTCTTCGATAAACAGTCGTTACTTTTAAGAGGTATTACTGGTTTCGTATGCGGTTTTTTCCATAATTATGTATTTTTATGGTAATGGAACATCTTTAATGTTTATGTGCATTTCTATAAAATAACCTCATTGGTTTAAGGAGGGGCCCATGGCTAAATAATAACAGCCGCACAGGTCGATCGATCAGGTTAAGCTACGCTTGCCGGGGTTGGTCTGTGGATGGGTGACCATCTTTACATATCGTGACCCCTCCGTGCCTCGGAAAGCACGTTAAGCCGTTGGTCCCGGCTGTCATTCGTGGATCTTTGACAGTCGTTACGGGTAGTCAGAAGCCCGAAAGTCTGACAACCAGTCTTACCAAGGGGTATCGTAATACCCAGTAACTGGGTTGTGGTGGTCCGATAGGCAGTCGCTCCATGTAAAATACTGGTATTCAGCTGCATCCGATTAGACTGGAAGCCGACCCCAACATATGTATGTAGTTAGAGAAACGCTAGGCAGATGTTGAACCTCATTGGTTTTGTGGTCACGCTACTGCTGAGCATGATATCCTGGGTTTGAATCCCAGGTCTGAATTCCTCAGTAGCAGCCCGGAGTTTGGATTTGTGTCCGGTTGATGGCAATAGGCTCGCCCCCTATTACATGGGACTTAAACACAACTGGCGAAATTTGGGTTTACCTACTATTGTACACCGTACACCTCTGCGTGACCCTTCGGGGAAACAAGTTATGATGTTATTTTATGCTATAAATAGTTAGTTTATTATAAAGAAGATGCTGCATTAAATGGAACGAATGGGATTGCCATTCGTTCCATTAATCGTAAGCACCAGGACCTATAGGTGCCGTTGAAATCAGTGCTGTGAGTGGAATACCTCCTATTTTCTCATTATAGAAGTTTTACTTTTGGTACAGTCGAGTTCTTTAATATCTGATCATGTTCATGAATCAATAATATATAGGCAATGGTAAGTTTCATAAAACTCTAAACAGCTTGTATTGTATGTACATGCTTATAGTTGTCACAATATTGTGAACTTTTTTGACGTTGATATATTTTTGAAGCCTGATAGGGCCAATATATTAATGAACTCGACTGTACAATCAACAAACCTCTGAAACATCAGAGGTTTGTTGACTTAGTTGAACTTGACCTATCGTTTAAATTAAAGAGTCGATGACCTAATTGCGTAATGAGTAACCCAATCTGTAGACGCCCTAAATTCCCTAATTTGCATTGTATTGGATTAAGTTTTGAGAATCTGATTGTTCGTTGAATTTTTACGAAAGTCTCTAAAGATCTCGATTTGGTGTATCCCTACAACGAACCTACTTATTCAGCAATACCAAATCGTTAGTTAATTTTGATGGTCAGCAAAAACAATTCGTAGCTACGAATTGTAGCTCCAATGTGCAATGCGGTGAGCCGCGAAGGGTTCGCCCGTCCTATGTACCGTTGGCAAGGCTAGACGTCTCGGTGACGAGACGACAGGCGTCAAAGGCATGTACTTGAATGAATTTATTGCAAGCACACATTTTAGAGAAAATTATCCTCTAAATGGGTCTGTCGTTGAATTTAAGATTGATTTTGAAGTAGTCTGGCATAGCCCATATGTCATTGTGGGTGAAGCAATTTCACTTACCTAATGAATTCGATGCTTTCAATTTCTAAAGCGTCGTGCTACTTATTATTCTATTTTGTAAATAATTCTATAGGCCGACCGCTTAACTGGGACGTAGTCTGAGGTCGCTGCGCGGTGCGGGAGGGTTGATAGTTGTCACAAGTTGACGAATCACCGAGCTCTTGCATCACGTCACCCCCCCCCCCGCACCGCGCTGCTACCTCAGGCAACGTCGCAGTTAAGCGGTCGGCTTATAGTAGCAGAACTGATTTCTTCAATTCAGCCCCCCAATTTGAGACTATCTAGAAACACCTTTATACCTAATATTTCGTTATTCGAAGATGGCAGCTGTAAAGTAAGATAACTTGGAGTTATCAAGACTTTGTTATAATTACTCGAGGCTTCGACAAGGGAATTGAAATGGTAATCATTTAACAATAACTTCATCAATCAACGAATTATGTGGTTCGTCATGTGTATAATAGAATTTTAATCTTGGAAGAGTAAGTACTAATCGTCTCTTCGATTAAATTATTCTGGCACGACGATATGACGGGGTCCTTCTACTTTTTAACAAACTTGCTTGCTTTACTCTGAATAGTGCTTTATCGACCTGTGTTTGTGTGACCTTATCTATCGCCATTGAAATTTTGAATAGGTGCTCTTAAGAGTAGTTCCCATGTAATTTAACAGTGGTTCACAATTCTTCCAAGGTCAATTTATTGTGAGTCTTAATGTATTTCTGCTTCGTTATCATTACCATTATGCATTATTACCGTTTTATTATGACGGCACGATTATACATTGTTTTATGTTTGACGATGCTCTTCAGAACTAAGTCTTGCAATATTTGACAGGCTATTAAGTTTCGTCTAAAGATAAATTGATATTTCATTTACTTGGGCAAAGGCACACTCTGCCTCTGGTCAATGACTGTCTAATGTCTGTCTGTTCTGTGTGTCCTATGAATTAGAATTTACAAAGGGTGTTCATGAAATTAAAATTCACTTGCTTAGGATGCCGACGGGAACCTTTTTGTAGTGTTTTTAACGATTCCCTGTTTACTGTTTTCCATTGCAAAATTCGTGGCTTACCCTTGTCTCCAGTTGGGACTCAGTTGGGAGATAAATGAGAATTGTATTGTAGGAATCCTCCAAGATCACGTTTATTGAACCACCCATATAATAGCTGGGCTATTTTATTATATGATTAGTTCAATAAACACGAGCCATTTCTCAAAAAGTTTGTTGAAAAAAAAAAAAGTAATGTGACGTCAGAATAAATATTTGCTAGGGAATTTATTATTATTTGAATTTCTTTGAGATTTTCTTTTTCTAACACACTTTTTCTAGTTTTTCTGATGCAATCAACCGGGGGAGCAGTCGTGTAGAAATGTTTGTTTATTTAACCCTCGTTGCTGACACGATCGGCTGGCTTTGTAATTTTACTTTACGAGAGTAGTCTCGGTTTTAATAAGTGAAAATTTTCTGTGTGAGCTTGTTTAGAAGTGTCCACATAAAATGAGTTTTTTTATGAAAACAGCGCTTCTTTGCTCTTCTATTTCTCATATATTTTTGATGAAATATGCTTTATATTTTCACTTCAATGTGGTTAAGTTAATGTAGGGTTTGCATTTAAAACGTTCAAGTTGACTTTTTCGAGAAAAACTTGAAACTTCTTCGGTATCCCTACCGACCATCTAGAAAACTTTTAAGGTCATTTTATAATCCCTTGATCACTTTAAATATGAAACATACTTTTTACTTTTATGTTTTACTTTTTATTAACATAGGTACTTTTTGTTAAGATTTTATAACAACTTGGTGCTCAGTCTATTTACAAACAATAACATCACTAGTATTCTCGTTTAGAAAACTTTGGAGATACTTCTAAATTCCTTCGATCCCTAATGTGGAACATACATCATTGTATCATCATTAGTTCAACACGCCTTGTTTCCCCGAAGCCTTCAAGCTAACCGAAACTGTCAAATTTTCCCAATCAACCTTGAACCTAATGCTATAGCGATAAAGTTGAAAATCTATTAAAGAAATTTGACAGATTGTAGTAGCAGCGTCTGTACCTACAGCACACTCAGATTTCGCCAGTTATATTTAAGTCCCATGTAATAGGGGGCAAGCCTATTGTCATCAACCGGGCTCAAATCCAGACTCCGGGCGAAAACGAAATACAAAGCGCGTTTTTATTTATACGAAACTAGCTTCCGCCCGCGGCTTCGCCCGCGAGGTATGTCGATAAAAATATCCTATGTCCTTCCCCGGGATGCAATCTATCTCTCTGCCAAATTTTGTCGAAATCCGTTCAGTTGTTTAGGCGTGAAAAGGTAACATACAGACAGACAGAGTTACTTTCGAATTTATAATATTAGTATGGAATATGGATATTCGAACTACAAAAATACTGCTTCTATGTACAGGGTTCGTGTTTTGCGCTTTTAGTCCATCCTGATTTGTGCTTTTATGTTGCACGTTGTATAATTTTTATCCACATCTGTATTTGCACAGCCTGTTTGTTTATCAACGTCACTACAACCCTCTCACATTCCAAATAGACTCTTATTTTGCTACTGTTAGGATTCATAATTGAAAAGCAACGGGTAAGGCTTGTTTGACCAGTGTAATAACGTGGCTTATTATTTTCTACATTAATGGAATTAATAAAAGTCACGGATAATTATATTCGTTGTTGTAAAGTCAACACCATCCTGGTGTTGACTTTACGTTGTAAAATAAATAACATTACAATTTACAAGCAAGTATATATTATGGAAATAGATAATCTTGTTAAGCCCCCGATATACTAGCGATATAGCTGCACGATATTGATAATTATAAGCGATAATTCTCATGCTTAATAAGCGATAATCACCATGTTTGTTTCGATATTTATGAATAGGAAATGACATAATGATTTTGTCATAAAATAAACCCGTTTGACATGACATCACCATAACAGATGCACAAAAGCTCACAGTTCGGGAAAAAAGGCCAGGCAGATCCTTTTTGTCCCATTAATGTTGGGGTCGTCTTCCAGTCTAACCGGTTGCAGCTGAATACCAGTATTTTACATGAAGCGACTGCATATCTGGCCTCCACAACCCAGTTACTAGACCCCTTGATAAGACTGGTTGTCAGACTTTCGGGCTTCTGACGACTGCCTAAAATCCACGAATGACAGCTGGGACCGACGACGGCGTGCTTTTCGAGGCAAGGAGGGGTCCTTGATATGTAAAGATGGTCACCCATCCACGGACCAAGCGCGGCCCGCGTAGCTTAACCTAATCGATCAACCCGTCAGGCTGTTAGATACTTAGCCACAAACCCCTCTTTATTGATGAAGTAATCTGTTTTTATCTGACACAAATTTAATTAATTTTTTTATCATGTATGCATACACTCGTCACGTGGCAGTATAAAACTGATTTACATCCGTCACCTCACACATCAGGTCCAGTTGAAAACCAGTGTCAGGCACTAGTTGTCTGGCATTTTTGCTGAACTGGGCCTTTTTGGCGCAGCCGTGAGGCACACTTTCTTGCTAATAGTCTAAGAGGTGACGGGATTTTTCATAACGATCATGGATACGGTTAGATTTACTTTTATGGTTTGTAGAGTAGTCCCCTAATGTGAATGACGTCGGTCTGCCTGCTCTCAGTGATCGCAACTTCGAGTTATAGCGCTTACAAGAGGATTCATTGTTGCGAAAAAAAAAAAACTGGCCAAGTGCGAATCGGACTCGCACACGAAGGGTTCCGTACCACAAGGCAAAAACGCCAAAAAAAACACATTTGTTGTATGGGAGCCCCCCTTAAATATTTATTTTATTTTGTTTCTAGTATTTGTTGTTATAGCGGCAACAGAAATACATCATCTGTGAAAATTTCAACTGTCTAGCTACCGCGGCTCTTGAGATACAGCCTGGTGACAGACAGACGGCAAAAACGCCGAAAAAACACGTTTGTTGTATGGGAGCCCCCCTTAAATATTTATTTTATTTTGTTTTTAGTATTTGTTGTTATAGCGGCAACAGAAATACATCATCTGTGAATTTTCAACTGTCTAGCTACCGCGGTTCTTGAGATACAGCCTGGTGACAGACAGACGGACGGACGGACAGCGAAGTCTTAGTAATAGGGTTCCGTTTTACCCTTTGGGTACGGAACCCTAAAAACGATCAGAGAAATGGTCTGTTTAAGTACATATTCAAAGTATGGTGTCTCCACAGATGAAACGAGTTGGTCTGCCGGCTCTCAGTGGTCAAAATTTCTACATTCATTTCTATAATATTTATGTTCCGTAACATAGCGTGGTGCGTAATAAAGAATATTGTATTCTTTTCTATTTTGATGCGGTTTTCACCATAAGTTAGAAAATTTATTACGGAAGGTTCGTATGTCTATTACATTAATATTAAACTAACAATAAATAATTCTTGATGTTATGTCTAGTAGTAAAAATCTTGCGAGTCGCTAGTAAAAAATAATTAAAACCAGCACTAATGATTGCGCTCTTAATTGAAATAATGTCTCAAATAGGTCATGCAGTTAGCTGTGGAAACTCGCTGGAAAGGTCACGCCTTCATCAGTAATTTACTAATATTAGATTGCGTCCTCCCGAGACCAATGCTATGCGAGTGTGCGAGGAAAAGTACTCCGACTAAATAAGAATCCTTTGGGAGAATGACGACTTAGAGCTTGCGCACACTGGCGGCACGGCATGACAAGGGATTTTTATGCGACGAATAGAAATATCACCAATAAAATTGAAATTTCAACGGTAACGACGCCGCGGATTCCTTAGGCATGCCGCTGCCCCGACGAGACGTTCATAGGCATCGTCACTGGAATTTCAATTTTATTGTTATACATACAGGATTCTTTTACCAGAGTGCAAACTCACCATGACTTCAGCATAGGTATCATTTTAGACACTTTAGCGTAGAAATTTATCAAAAAAATGCTGTTCCGTACATAGGTAATACGGGCTGGTTTCCGCAACTCCACGTCAAAGCGCGTATTTTGCGTACGGGTGGGAAAATCGATTATTCGATCCACCCCAGCTCCTCAAGGAAGGCCAGCAACGTCTTGAAGTTACTGACCGTCTCACGTAGGGTACCTGGGTTACCGAAGTACTTTGCCCTGTACGTGGCGACCACCGGGCAGTTTAGACATGCAGGCCCTGCACAGCCTGTTCCGTACATTTCGACCGAGTAGGTATTGCAGTTTTCCATGAAACATTAGATTTTGTTTTGATAACCAACGAAAAAAAAATAGCAGAGGATTCTAGCCGCCTAGAATCATAATGATGCTGAAGACATGGTTACATAATAATATGCGCATTGGTTACCATTTTTTTATACTTGATAATTTATAAATGCGAAAGTGTGTCTGTCTGTTACCTCTTCACGCTTAAACCGCTGAACCGATTTAAATGAAATTTGATATAGAGATAGTTTGAGTCTCGGGAAAGGACATAGGATAATTTTTATCCCGATATTCCCACGGGATCAAGACTTATGCGGGTGAAACCGCGGGGCGCTGCTAGTATATTTCTATACGTCGTCGTCGCGTAAAAATCCTTTGCCGTGCCGCGATGCCGTGTCGCCGGTGGGCTCAGGCCCTTATAAAAGGGCAAGTTGACCACAAAACGTCTTATAAAGTAGGGGCGGCCGCGGCGGGCGGCGGCGCGTAAAATCATTTCTAAGCGTCGTAACTCGTAAATAATTATGACTAGTGTAGGCGGGTTTGGATGTGGATCTTCCACATGAATTTTCTCCCACTCCGAAAAATTCTCTGCAGTTACATCCATTAGGCTTGGTGTTACGAGGAATATGAACGCGAAGCCTGCCTTATATTAGAAATTACACTTCTAGTTATTATTCACCTATTAATTTTAATTTAGTTGTTCTAATTAATCTGCCATTTGTCAACTTGTCATGTTCATTAAGAAACGACCGTTATCTTTCGCAGAATAATTTTATTAAAAACTTCGCGTCATATTTCACAGAACACGATATTTTTTGGCTTCACTGCGTAAAGAGAAAATTTATGCATACTTAATATGACTGATTGATGTAAAAGCGTGAATAACAGGGTTCGTGCGGTCGTAGACCCACGGGAATCCTTACTTGTATTGAAGAGAAAATAAAGGTAACTTGCCCTGTTTACACTGGTCGCGAGGAATAATTAACTCAGAAGGCCAAATCCCGTAATTAAAAACATTCAAAATCTAGTCGCAATCTCATCACAGCGAAAATCAATGTCAAAAACTTGTCAAAAACTTGGGGAAATTAGAGGATATTTTGACAGATTGAGACTGAGATCAGACTGTGAACGTTATTAAAATTACGAGAATTGTCCCTGAGTTGTCTCTCGCAGAGCCAGGTGACAACTCGGGGTGACGTCAAGGGTGATTAAAGTCACTCATTTATCTACAACAAAATTCACTTTAATGTCAACGAAAAACTTTATATTTACGACACTTTAAAACCAACGCAATTGAATCAAAGTCAAATTATTTATTGTAATGATTCGATCGAAGAGTTTGCTACATTTTTGCAATAATTATTACGACGAGGTTAATGTACGTCTGAACGGGCTACGAACTTGCGACCCCGCGTCATTGAAGCCATTATTTTTACCCGCGAACAGGGCCGCCTACCTCGGTATCTCTCTCAGTTTTCACTCTAAAAACATAGCTATGACCCGCTCTAACGTTGGAGGTAAGATAGAGACAAAATGCATTTCGATTGTTACGAAAATCAGTCGTTCTTGGTTAACCAAGCTGACAGACGAGTCAGGTTTTGCAATGCTATTACGTAAGTAGTTAACTTTCGACCCGTTGAAATATTTTTTAAATTGATTTGAGATTAAACATTTTAATTTAATAGTGTCTATTAAAACTTATGTTATTTAGAAGAAGAATTTATCAATGTGGAATTTATCGTTAAATTCTTGATGGATTCGATAGACGAGAATAAATTTATTAATATTTTTAATCTTATTTATTTAATGGTTTCATCATCACATTTTGTGTATCTTATGTAAGTAACTCAAACTCTTTATTGCATTCATGTGTAAGTAGCAACCGTTTTAACTTGCACGAGTAAGTTACTGCATCAACGATTTCAGGTCGGAAATATCGATTCCAGGAAGAACTCAACTAACGATATTAGTCGAGTGCGCCACTAACTTATCCAGTAAAGAGGAATCAAGTTTAAAATGCAATCTAGCTCTTCAACGCCTTTCAATAGTTAAAAACCTTCAGTCGGTTTCCTAATTGCATTTTAGCGGTTCATCATTAAGAGAAATGCAGTCCAGCCTTGACCCGAGTCAAATAAAAGTAAATGGCGTCGGTTTTACTGCATGGAATTTAAGGGGCTTACAGGACCTAAACACAAAAATCGCAAGTTTTAGAAACAATAAAAGTATATGATTGACTACAGTAAACAAAATCAGAAAAATATATGATATTCTTCAGGATATATATGCTAGGTAGATAGTGTGTTGAAAACATAATCGGTACAACTAATTTGATACAATAGAAAAAAATCATGAAGATATCTCTAAAAACTTTCTTTTTACAATAAAAACCATACTAATATCCATACAATCATTCTGATTTTTTGTCAGATTATTCTACAAGCAACATACTAAAATACTAATGTTTTATTTTTTTGGTCCAAACAATGGACTTTTTGTAATTAAATAATTGGTTTATATTTTGCAATAAATTACCAGCGTTTTGTCATCGCGCTTCTCTTTCTTTTCTATGCAGTCCGACAGTGACCGCGCTTTAGGTCATGTAAGCCCCTTAATGGAATAATTTCGTAATTCATTTTATTGTGGAACTTAATCTGCCATTACGGAGGTAATTGCGTTCAGCGTCATGTCGGCCTTCAGTTTTATGGAGCGAAAATGTATGTGTCTACTTGGAATCTTGGATCCCGAACTTTGTTCTGATGATTTTAGTGGTACCGGGAAATAAGCCCTTTATCTATCATCATCATCTGCCTAGCCTTTTCTTAGCCTCTGCCTATGTTGGGGTCGGCTTCCAGTCTACCCGGATGCAACTGAATACCAGTATTTTACATGGAGCGATTGCCTATCTGACCTCCACAAACTAGTTACTGGGTAATACGATACCCCTTGGTAAGACTGGTTGTCAGACTTAGCCTTTTATCTATCTTGACGATAAATATCATGTTTTCAAGCGATTAACGTTACGTTACACCTTCGTCAATTAATCTTCATCAGCCGAAAATTCTTGTGGGATTTTGCTGCCCCAGATAAATTAATTATACGTAAATTGTGAAGACCTCGAAAATCTAGTTAAAATTTTGGTTTTTATTAGAAACATGTTACACAATTTGAATTGTTTCGTAACACATTCCCAGACAGAAATATATTTGATCGGTGATCCCTCAATCGCAAAAAGCAATTACTTACTCAATAAACATATACGCAATAAAATTCTGAATTCACGGAGTAATTAAAATATTGCTTAGGTAGGTAATTAGGCAACGTTAGTTTAGTTTATTTGCTTTTCATTTTACACTTTATTAGAAACTAGCAGCGCCCCACGGTTTTGCCCGCATAAGTTTCGATACCGCGCCATCTATTATCATAATAAAGTTATTGTTGTTTTCCTCGGCAATTTTTTTCGGGATGAAAGGTACCCTATCTCCGTTTCTGTACATCTGACAACGTACTCGTATGTATATGCAAAATTTCAGGATGCTCGGTTCAGTGGCTTAGGCGTGAAAAGGTAACAAACAAACTTACTTTCGCATTTATAATATTAAAGTTAGGATGGTTGAGTAAACAAAAGATGGTAACACACTTGTTTATCCACCCCAAATGGAAAATATCCAGAAGTAATACCTACAGTACAGTCTGAAACATATAGCAGTGTTGCCCGCACTAAAAGTAATAGCGACTCTCAATACAACAGTGAACGGACAGAATTGATAGACGACGCTATATATTGCGGAATACACACAGTATTGGACACGACACACCACTACGAGCTACGACAAAGGTTTTCAAAGATTTACTACGGACATTTTTGTAAGCCCGGTCCGGTTTTACTGCGGTACATCCGTACAATATTAAGGTGCCCGGATAGTTTCTTCAGCATTGAAGACAACAGTCGATATTCCATTTCTTAGTTTCATTTCTGAGAAGATTTCGACGATAAACTTTTCATTAGGACAGTAAAAATAGAGGAGCCAGTCTCGCAAGTCAAAGATCAAATTGAATTTCAAGATTGATCGGTCACGTAGAGCAGTGGTGGCGACTTACGAGTTGTAGGTCGTAGGTTTGAAATCGGCATATTCTAGAACCAAAAAATTCGAAATCATGTGACATCTACCAATCCGCACTGGGCTCGTGTGGTGGATCATGGTCCATTCCCTCTCACCTGGGACCATTATAAATTGATTATACAGTCGCGTTTGGGCATTGTTCCTTTGTACAATTGTTTAGATACATTGAACATTCATTAGAAATTGTTTCTTTTGTCTCGCCAACACATGGCCGAGTTTACTAAACGGTTTTGGTGTAACAATCAATTTGGCAACCAACGTTGCCGTGTTGTTGTTTGCATTAAGGAAATGGTTCCCGTTAATCTTGCCTCCGCGGCCTCTTCTAAGACCATTGCAATACGTAAAGCACCTAGTGGTTTACGTGCATCCATTCTAGTTTACGACAATTTTATTGTTCTCTCCTTTTATCGTCTATGTATATATAGCTTTTCTTAGGTGGAATATGTTTATGAGATTCTAGCGTACTAACATTCAGTGCACTTTATGACTTGTGAATATCGAGCACTCTCTTTTATCTGGCTCGGGTTAAAATGAGCTAGGCTAACATCTTTAGAAAATCTCTCTCCTTACAAATATCTGCCTATCAGCGTCTCAAATTCCTTCCCGACCAAAAACTCGATAGGTAAGCATTTTTCATCGAGTTACTATTGGAATATAATATTTTGTAAGACTTTCTAGTTTTTTTTCGCACTAAAAACAGACACCTTTAAACCCTAGTTGAGACAACGAGAAAAGCAAGGTTGTTAGCTTAGTCAACAGTCTTCTATTGCTGCTGGTATGTTTCTGTCCGTCTCCGTTGCTCCTAATTTAATTTACTTTTTATTCCTATCTATCCGTCTGTATTACGAAGGAACGTTTCTCCAAAGAAAACGCATTGTTTCTTATTAAAACTTATATGCCCTTATAAATTTCAGTCATAAATAACAAAATATTATCAGTTCAGTACATACTAATAATTTATTACATCATAAATTTGACGTAATAATTGCCCAGATCCAGGTACTTGGAATGTTGCCAGAAACATAGAAAAGATATCTTAGAAACTTGTTCGTATGAAAGTATCTATAAATCGAAACTGTTTTACTTTTCAATTATTTCTGGACAAACATTTATGGGTTTAAATTGTATTCCAATCAAAATGAGCCCGGTGAAATTCTTTGGAAGCTTATCTTTAAAATGGCGGTTGTAAACTGCTACAGGCTACAGTAAACTGTTCGTTGCTTGGCTTCTAAAATAATTTGACTTGGAGCCAAGTGACTTGATTATCACTGATGCTAACCATTGTCTTCATTTTTATGATATGCTGTCTGGCACTTCACAGGTTCCTGGATGATACACAAACCAACACTGAAAAAGGTAAACAGGATAACTCCACAATATTTTGACATTATTATCAGATAGTAGTTAAATGCAAGTCATTTTTGATATCAAAGTGCAATACCCACACAAAAAACAACGATAGTAATTGATGAATATAATATAGTAAAAGAAAACGCGATAAAACTAAAGCAAGGATAAAATAATTAGTACGTTAATCAACCCGTGTTATCTACTTGAAGAAAAACTGAAGGAAGTGAACTTGCACATTTATTGCAGAACGGTTTTATAGTATTACGTATTACTAAGGTCTGAGTTTATTGATACAAGGACCACGTGTAGCAACGGATTGGGGTTAAAGATTCCACATAACTGTCGCTTAGCTGGACTACTTATCGCTAGGAGAAAATAATCTTTAATGAAAAGTAAGAAGATTACATCGTCTAGCGTTTTCGTTTCACTTTCCGTCTCTGGAAAGTTTACGTAATCGGAAAAATTCCAGGCGTTTTGTTACAGACGTTTTGTAAATATTGGACTTGCTTATATTTAACAGAGTTTCCACTTTTATTTAAAAGGTTGTGTCTGGCTTTAATATAGCTACGAAGTTTGCTATGGTCCACTTTGTTCTACAGTAGGTACATACCTACGATGCTTTGGGACCTTAGTAAAACCCTCATGAGTTCCATCCTTTCTTTTTCTAACACATTCATTCAACAGAACATTTTTCTTCTCCCTAGTTACATACTACTTGGAGTTAGCGCAATCTGTTTTTCTGTGTACCTAAGCTTAAAAATCTCCCTTTTATCTCGATGATATGATTGTCGCGGTCGCGGTAGCTCGCGAAGGCAGGACCCCAATTCTGTATGGTATTTATTATTCCCCTCGTAATCTTACCACGTGCAAACCACGTACGGTTGTCAAATGTGGTATTTTGACAGTCCAAACCACGCCAACTTCACGTTCATTTCTCGCGGTTTCGTTCATTGTGTGTGTCATAGAGAATACGTTATTAGCAGATGTCGTGATTATAGCTAAGGATTTCACGTGGTTTCGAGATATCTACCTAATTGTTAAGTGGTCATAGTGAATTAGGGCCCAGGCGTGTGATTTCTTTACGAACGCTCTTTCTGAATGACAGATTAGGATAAGGGGGCCGCCCTTATCCTAATCTGTCATTCAGATGTCGAAATACGTCGATTTTGTGTTCGTATTTCTCGTATACACATACGGTCTCGTATCCATACCAAATAACCTAAATGGGACGTCAATGACGTCATCCTATATCACGAACGAGATTAGATGAGCTATCGCTATCTCGAACTCCGGGGTAGGTTAATTCAGTATACTTCATTGTTTATCTTTATTATAACGGTGTTTCGGGTCTGTAGCGTGTTTATATTCATACTCGTATACCTGAGGTAACTGAAATTGAGGTATTTTGTCCAAACTAATTACGTTATATTCTGAAACATCTGTGTTCTCTTTTATGATAACATTATTATTTATGTTTTGAGCATAATCACTGTGATTTTGGCGGCGCGGTAGGCGGCTTCAATTTGACGTGACCTGTAAACTGTGGCGCTACGTTCAAGTTACGAAGTAACTGTTTAGTAATCTGTGGTTCAATTGAGCATGAGTTCCCGCAAAATTTGTCTACCGCTTTTAATTAATCAAGCTATAGAAATAATAAGTGGTAGGGATATTTATAAAGCTTTTTTATTATCTAATTGCCATAATACAGGGTCAAATTAAATTAGCTAGGGAAACTTCACAGACGTGATGATTATCTTTATCTCATCATCTGCATCATCTGCCTAGCCTTTTCCCAACTATGTTGGGGTCGGTTTCCAGTCTAACCGGATGCAGCTAAATACCAGTATTTCACATGGAGCGACTGCTTATCTGACCTCCACAACCAAGTTACTGGGTAATATGATACCCCTTGGTAAGACTGGTTGTCAGACTTTCGGGAATTAAAGATTCACGAATGACAGCCGAGATCAACGGCTTAACGTGCTTTCCGAGGCACGAAGAGGTCTCGGTATGTAAAGATGGTCACCCATCCACAGACCAACCCCGGCAAGCGTAGCTTAACCTGATCGATCGACCTGTGCGGCTGTTATTATTTAGCCACGGGCCCGTCTCGATTATCTTTATCTAAACACGATAACCGTGCCGCGTACCGGAAGACGTAGCGTTGGAAGGCCTCCCACAAGGTGGTCCGACGACCTTGTGGAGGTCGCAGGGACCCGTTGGTTGCGAGAAGCACAGAACCGGTCGAAGTGGAGGGCCTTGGGGAGGCCTATGTCCAGCAGTGGACGTCTTTCGGCTGAAATGATGAAACACGATAAAACAAAAAATACAGATTTTCTAAACTCGTACTTAATTCTAGTTCGCCAGCTATATTTGACCCTGCATTATGACCAGCGTGAAAATGTCTTCTTAATAGTGTAATTGTTAAATAGCCTTGGTGTGCCTTAGGTCTAAAAAGATAACCACTCACATTAATCACACCTTCTAATTTCCCCAAATTCCTTTTTCGCACTATGTTCGGAGTCCGAACATAGTGCGAAAAAGGAATTTGGGGAAGGAACTTCGGACGTGCCATAATGAGTTCAAAGTAAATAATTTGACGTAATTGGGGCTGAAGTCGCAACAAATACAATTAATGTATACTATGTATATATGTCTACGGTCATGCGAACATTGTTACCTATTAGTTACCCACATCATATTTCAACACATTTTAATCCATTTTGGTAAACCACCCTAACCCTTCGAGGATTCAGGCGTGATGTGAGTGTTTATTCCACATGTATTGAAGTAACGTGTTTGTATGAACCTATGAAGTCCCCAATCGATGATACGATATTTTAATTATCCCATTGAGCGACAAGCGGTTTTGGCGAGCAGCGCTTATGGCGGCGCATGCGCCGGTCGCGTCACTGGCGGTTCCGCCGCGTTTGATTAAAACGACGATATCTCTAAAGTTACGATAGCTAGCTCCCTACAAACTATGTCATTGGCATAGTTATTAAATTACCTAACAGAATATGTATGAATTAGTATAGTTTTGCCTTGTAATGTATTAGTAATCGTACTGTGGGGGAATTTTACCCAGTTTCTTGTGTAAAGGTCATTATAACTCAAAGAATAAACCATTATTTCAAAAAGTTATTGTTTTATATCCATAAATACACAGTATTTCACATAAATCAATCAAAAGAACACACCCCGTCTTACATTTTTTCATCCCACAAGCAAAACAATAACATGACGTCATTCGCACGTGCGGCGTTCCGAACAAAAAAACGGGTATGTTTACCACTCAATTCTGAGAACGCATTATGCCTGACGGCTTGAGATTGTTATTTATATTAATGTTTGGTCCACTTAGATAACACAGACAGAGTCTCAGCTTTTAGAAGTGTTTAGTTTAACAGTATCGTCTAACCAAAACAAACACTTGAAAACAGGCGCAAAAAACACTATCTCAAACTTTGGATCACAGTTTAAATTCTGTTGCATTTATTTTAAATATAGTTTTACATTTTACATTTCGAAGATATTTATAAATCGATAAGCACATTATAAAGGCATGTTGCCTAACAAAAACATTCTAGAAATCAACAATCAAAACAAACAATTTCACTAAAAAATGCCAAGTACCTAGTCAAGGATCAATGAAATTATGGATGCGCCAATTCTGTCACAAAATTTTTCGTAAAAAAAATTACAAAATAAAGAGACATTAACAGGACTACATATTTTTTAACCGACTTCAAAAAAGGAGGAGGTTCTAAATTTGGATGTTTATATTAAAAAAAAACTAACTAAAAATATCAACAAAATAAAAACACAGTCTATAAACAAATGCCGTATCCAGATTTAATCGACGTCCGAACAAAACCCCGAAAACAAGATGAAATCTCGCGCCGGTGACAAACCAGAATGGGTTAGTTGAGACTGGGTTTTTTTAAATTAGATAATACGCAAAATCTAATCGAAGTTAGAGAAAGTAAATGCTTATTACGTATGCAGAAACATATTTATGTAATGGTACTAACGACAGTTTGATAGCACTAATGTATTTTTTATTCGGTAATGATAAAACTATGAGACGGTTGACTCGAGCTCGACGCGCACAAAGAAAAACGCGCGGGCGCGCGCGTGGTGAAATAACAATTTTTGTCCAAAATCTTTATCGAATACACAATCTAACTATTAAAAACGGTTTATTACTTACGTTTCCATTCTCGAAACACAAACAACACTCAAAACACTGCACTCACATTAAATAACAATGTATTTGGCAGAGCGTTGCACGCGACTGCTTTCATTCGGCGACTGTTCAATGGCCGTCGACAAAAACTGTCGTATTTTATTTATTATTGCGCCGCTGTTCTGTGCTAGGCAGCTAACGAATGACGATATGCGATCCTTGTTACATCCTTTACACTTTGTATGTGTTAAAAAGGGATAAATATAGCTTGGGATTTTTATTTCACTCTTTGAAGTGTGTCATTCGAAGTAGCCTAAACAGGTTAGTTGCCGAGCCTCCGTTATGACCAGTTCAGGTTCTTTGTCGCTCAAAGGGTAGGCCGACCGCTTAGAGACCTTGCCCGAGGTAGCTGCGCGGTGCGGGAGGGGTGATAGCTGTCACAGGTTGACGTATCACTGAGCTCTCGCGTCACGTCACCACCACACCCCTCTAGCACCGCGCTGCTACCTCAGGCTACGTCTCAGTTAAGCGGTCGGCCTATAATTGAAGTGATATTTCGTACTAGCTTTTGCCTGCGACTTCGCCCGTGTGGAGGTCGAAAGGTATCCTACGAGAACGCACTACAAGATAAAATGTATCCTATGTCCTAACCCAAGTTATGTTTAATCCGGGTGCTGTAAAAATGACAAAAAACGTGAATTTCGCGGGCTACCCTGACGATTTCGCTTTAAAAGGCAACAGACAGAGCTACTTTCGCATGTAATATTAAGTATGGATTTTTGCGCCTGTCAACCCTTTTGAAATGTTTTCGTTAGTGCTTTTTTAAATGTAAAGTGTAGTAAAATATTTGTTACGCCGAATTGTTCATTGCGTGAAATGCCTGCCATTTCGCAGTGTTTTCCTACAGTTTTGTATTCATGATAGTCATGTCGACATAAAAAGAAAACAGCAACAAATTATTTAGATAGGTTATATTGCTTTTATTGAGGGAGGCGTGCGTGGCTATAACATAAAATTACTTAACTACTACGCGGTATTTACCTCATATCACTTTATCAAATTAATATTGTCTTGCGTATCAATAAACTGTTGACATCTGCATGTTACGCAGCTTTTCTATACCTAGGTACTTATACATTTTAGGTAATTCCATAATTAAAACCAACGTTACCGAAAATTTCGCCTGATATTAAAATTAGGATAAGTTTTAGTTGTTCTAAAGCGAATCCTAATTTTAATTTTAATTTGAAGCAGACATTTAATTAGAAATTGTGTTTGTAATCTAATTATTTAGGTAACTAGTAAGTCAAAACGTACTGTACTACCCTAATATTAACTTGCAAAATAGAATTAGCCTATTAAAATTTGGTTTCTAATTACATTTCAGCTGATGAGATGAGTTAAAGGCGACTAACCAAAGGTATATCGCCCTAGAAGGGCATTATAGCGAGCTTACTGGTGATGTTCTTCAGTGGCCTTAGTGTGAGTTTTTTTGACTCACGATCGATTGCAAGCACGTTAGAATTTTGTATGGGAAATTAGGTTTCTCCTTAGGTGACAACCAGGTGGCGCTATAACTTTTTTTTTCATATAAAATTCTAACGCGCTCGCAATCGAACGTGAGTGAAAAAACTCACACTAAGGCCACAGAAAGGTCAGGTGTGTAGTGCGTTCTACGCACTACACACGCACGCCGGTTTCGAGTACTACGCACTGCATACTACTCGAAACCGGCGTGTGCGAATGACCAGAGGGGCGTCTTGTAATTTTAAGAACGCTCACAGTCTGATCTCAGTCCCAACCTGTCAAAAATACCTGTAATTTTTGAGAAGTTGTTGATATTGTTTGTCGCTGAGATGAGATTGCGACTAGATTTTGAACGTTTTTAATTACGGGAACTGGCCTTCAGATGTATGAACGTAAACGTATCAAAAAAGGAGCATTTATAAGGATCGTAGCAGGTGGTGTTCTGTATTTTGTCCCTACCCTCATGGAAAGAAGGGAGTTTATGTATGTATGTTAAGCACTTATTGCTAACTATTCCTACTTATGTTTCAAATTAATATTATTTCAAGTTAAACAAATACCAACTTTATTTTAACGCTGTTTGAGTTGATTTTAGAGTAACTAGCACTATGGATAAGTTATAAAAATAATTGAAGTTGTAGCGTATACTGAACTTTATTTTGTAGGATTTAAAGTTATTTTTCCATAAACTCATATTTGTTTACATTTTTGGCAAATAAATCGCGAATGCAGATTAGGCATGTTATTGACGTGGTTTCCAAGGTTTAAGTGACACGTTGTTAATTTCATAACCACCGCTGTCACTTGATCCGGCTGTGGTATTAATGGCTCAAAGATACTAATTACTAAGGTGGGACGATATCTGTTCGGTAACCGAATAGCAATTAGTGAATAGCTTAATGAATAGGATCTGAAATTTAACGTTACTTTGGTTTGGTATAGATGGTAAGGTGCAAAATGTCTATACTATTAAAAAAAACTGAAAAGTTTGTTGCTTTGCACGCGTTTATCTCTATCTACCCATTTGATTTAAAAATTTCTATTTGCATTTGATAGCCCAATTTTTGAGGAAGGTTATAGGCTACCTAACATATCGCTAGATCCTGTCCATGTGCTGAATTCATATTTTCAGTTTGAGCGTTGATGTCCCTGAAAAAATACATTTGTTTGCGTGTGTTTTGCGTTTGTGTTTTATATAATAACTAGCTTCCGCCCTTCCTTCCCTTCCTTCCCCGGGATGCAATCTATCTCTCTGCCAAATTTTATCGAAATCCGTTCAGTGGTTTAGGCGTGAAAAGGTAACATACATACATACAGACAGACAGAGTTGCTTTCGAATTTATAATATTATTATGGATTATCATAAGATATTATTTGTATAATACACAAACGCAAATGGCATGGAATCCCTGTTAATTCCGTGCCATTCGACCTATATAGTGCGAAGATTAGTTGATTGAATTATTATTAGTCTTAAACCCAGCATGTCGCAATTACCCCCGATTCAAACTGTATGGCGGCTTGGTTCTGTTCCATCAAGATAAACACTTCCTGCTCGTAAGCTAAGATATTTTTGATCCCTAAATGTATGCAAAAAACATAATTCCCAACTACTGTAAAATGCTCTCAACATTCCCGCGCAACCCTGCCAAAAGTTGCTCTTAATTACACTTTTGCGGAGTTGTAACTTTCAACTTTTTAAAAGCCAAAGCTGTAACTGGAGCGAAAGATTTCAAGATGTAAAGTTTCCTTTCATAAATAAATGACTGGAATTAGGGCAAGCTAGAGTTATAGGGAGATGTATATGTTTCTGGTTTCACAATAAATATGTCGGCCACTGAAGATAATCTGCCTCATAACGATGTTTATAATGTCGGATGCAGATTTTGGGATTTAATTGGTCTGTTTATGTTAATCAGTGGACTAATTGCATTGTTTCCTGCGTGGCAGGTCGATGAATTGTATTCGTGTTCATGCTTCAATATGAATGCTATGTACCTTTCATTTGACGGCACGGTTGGCGCGATTGACTGCTGCGCTGCATGTGGCGGGTTCGATTCCCGCACGGAACAAATATTTGTATGACCTACAAGTAGTTGTTCCGGGTCTGGCTGTTTGTGTAAACGCACCCACAATACAGGAGAAATTCTTAGTGTGGGGCAACGTTTTTTTAAAGAAAGAAAGATTTAAAGATACATTGACAACATATGTAGGTACATTCCGCATTTATGTGATCGATAATTCCAATTACATAAGAACGTCTTTTTCCTCAGGGTGATTGGCGTTATGTTCTACAATCGTTACTATTTATTTTATTTCATCCACACGGTCATATTTTGTTAACTAGCTACTGCCCGCGACTTCGTTCGCGTGAAATTTTTTGTTTCTCCGATTCACCCCGTCAGTTCGCTTCTGCTTAGCGTTCTTTGTGACTTTTTTTAATTTTGCTCGGCTCCTAAGAATCCTAGCGTGATGTTTAATCCTAAAGAATTGAGCTATGAAATGCAAAAATAACTTTTCAAATCTAACTGGTAGTTCCAGAGATTAGTGCGTTCATACAAACAAACTCTTCAGCTTTATTATTAGTACTTAAGTATAGATTAATTAGGAAGCCACTTAATTAATTTTCTGATTGGAGTTTTTTTTTTTATTGTGATTGTTCCGAGAAATCCTTCTGTCGTTAAGGGTGAGTGTGGGCACAGTATAAAGATCATACAGTATTGTAACTCGGCCGTAACCTTGAAATAAATGCCTACAGCCGCGCGGTACGTAAACATGCGATAGGGCTGCCCGCCTCCAGCATTTTAATTACATTTGCCTACTTTGTGTTTCCATTTAGTTTTGTTATTGTATTTTACTGTGTGTACTTATATATTAATAATAAAAACCACGTTTTTACTTTGAATTTTACAAACTAACAAAACAAAACACACATGCCCCGAGGTTTTAACACAAGCGTACCTACCGTTTATTGATTCATGAACCGCCTATAACTACCTATTTCACTCGTGTCTATCACTTTCCTTTACTCTATTCACTTTATTTATTAATCCAGACATCTTTTTTTTCGGGAGATAAAAGGAAATACTTATCCATTAAAAAGACACACATTATGTACCTACCTACTAGTAAGTAAAATTATTTTATAGTCTTACCTTTCAGAGTTTCCAGGTAATCTAAAAAAAGTTATCTCTGGATGCGTTATTGACGAATTCATGCAACCAAAAACAGCACAATATATCCTACTCGTCATATTAAATATGTACTTCAATTTATTTTGCGCGGTTATTGTTAAAAAAAACAACACACCGTCCGTTCGTCACTGCGGCACAGTCGCGACTGTCTGCATGCCATGCGCATGCCGAGGTCGAGGCGCGTAGGTATAGCTCGCGTTTCGTCCGTTTGTATGAAGTCGAAATACTGTATATCTTTATACTGTGGTGTGGGCGACAAAATTTTGCCGAGACACTAATTAATGTTTGTAAGAGTACCTATTGCTGAAACGATTTCTGAGATTTCGACTTTTTAGAGTAGGTAACAATTTATATTTTCAAGATCCTTTTTTATCAAAGTAATAATTTGTACCAAGAAGCTTTCTGAAAAAAAAAAACAAAAGTTATTATAAAGGTAGGCACAAAAATGAAAAAAAAAACCCTGAATCTGCACATTCACCACCAGCATTTATTTCAGTTACGTTTAGATAAACAGATATTTTCTTATACTGACTAGATTGCTGTTCTGGGATTTATATTTCAACTACCCTCTTTGTTACTGACTCACATCCCAACGGACAAATATATCTTTATACTGTGTCTACACCGACTAAAGTAAAAATATTGATAAATAATTAACAAGCAGTTGTATCCTGGTTTCTTTTACTATTCGGTCTTATTTACTCTAATGAGAATAAATTGCCTTATCGTCGTACTTATTACGCTGAATTTGGCATGTTCCAAACTATATGTCAATGAAAAGAAGTACCTACCTACATCATATGCAGATACTTACTGATTTTATTCATAGGGGTCCTTCTAAGTATTCTCAGTATGTACCGAACTAATGGAAGAATTTCCTAAAACTACCATAATACCTGTTTGTTACGCCGACTTGTTAACATTGTTGTTATTCAAAAGAGCGGAAAAATCTGACGACCTTCGATATTCGAAAAGCATTGTTAAAGTCCCAACGGTTTGGCCAATCATTGCTGGAATACTGAATATGTATTTCTAATTGACTATTGAAAAGGCTGGATAATAATATAGAAAATGTGATACCTACAACTTATTTGAATCCCGTAGTCTATATTTTCTATATAGATTCATATTTTTCTTGACTTGGCTCAAATTCTATTGAGCTGGGCAACAGTAGGTAGGAGGATATTGCAACAAATAAGAACATTTGCTTTGATTTGGAATTAGGAGAGGCAGAGCCAGTATTGTGGAAAATATACGAAACGAAAGCTCTCCGGTATCCACTAACTTAATAAATTCGATTAGGATCTACTCGTATGCCCCGCTTTAGACAGTTGTAGATACAGTAGGACGCATGGCTAGGCCAGTCAAGGCCAAAGTGTTACGACGTGCGGTCACCTGTACTATGAGATCTTCTTCGTGTTCGCTTCGCTGGCACTATCTACATTATTCAAATCTTGTTGGCCCAAAACTTCGCCACTTCAACAATTTTATCGGCGGCAGCGCAGAGGTCACTTTGGCTGCATGCTTGGGACACGACTTTTAGGAAAGTTTATCTCAGGGGTGTGTGTTGGGTCTACTTATATTATTGGAACCAAGGAACGCACGTATCAGTAAAAGTATATAATTGTAAAACACAAGCAAGGGCACAAACAGGAAATATGGATAAAATATATAAAAACAATCAGAATCTCTATGACACAATAAACGGAGGTATTCCACTTAGAGCACTGATTTCAACCGCACTTGGACGAACCGCACCTGAGCACTTCCACTAACCGCACCGAAACCGCGCGAAATGAACGCGAGGTGGTCGTGATTAGCTAGGGAGTTCACGAGGTTTTGAAGTAAGGAATCATTGAGTATTCATAGCGAATTAGGGCCCTGGTTAGGAGGTGGAGCATAGTTTGTGACACAGCTCCACCCACACCCACCCTGCTGCCGTGTCGTCGACGTAGCTCCACTTTACGAGTTTCGACTTACACCTCGTACGTTGAGTTCGGAGACGGTTCAGGGACTTCCAAGTGGACCACGAAAGGTTACAATGAGATCTTGAATGAGAGAACTTGAAAGCTTTTCTTTATAACTTTGAATCATCAAAATTATAAAAAAAAGCTTTCATGTTTTTGGAATGAGCAGTTAAGCATTACTATTTTAATTAGTTTTCCGTAATGTTTTCGTAAATCACTCTCATAAAACGCGTAATAACATTGATGATTCAACAGTCGTGTCGCGGATGTAACGTGAAATATTTTATTACGTTTCTTCCGAATGAATCAAATAAATTATGTTTATTTTATTGTTTACGACACACTTCTGAAGTTCTCGTGTTTTATACCACATGTTTGCAATAACAATCTAATTTATTTACGTCAGACTTACGGGTTCAGCCAGTTTTTCAAAATGGTAGATGTCTCTATTTATTATTTATCAACTCTAATGGAAGGCTTTATCTAGAGTTGTCCATTGTTTAGGGTTGAAAAGTAGTTTATTTAAACTTTAAGATTTATTTGCATTTAGGTCTAGGCATCATGACTATTAAATCTCCATTTACGTTTTGAACTAAAAATGTATACAGGCTTGCCGGAAAATGTTGCTCCTTGTCATGATGTTCGATTCAAATGAACCCCTTTTCCCAACTATTTTGGGGTCAGCATCCAGTCAAACCGGATTCAGCTGAATATCACTATTTAACATGGAGCGACTGCCTATTTGGCTTCCCAACCCAGTTCCTGGGTAATACGATAACCCTTGGTAAGACTGGTTGTCAGATTTTCGGGCTACTGACGAGTGACGACCAGTAGCGACTGTCAAAGATCCCCGAATGACATCCGGGACCAACGGCTTGACGTGCTACCCGAGGCACGAAGGGGCTTTGGTATGTGAAAATGGTCACCCTTCCACGGACCAACCGCGGCAAGCCGTAGCTTAACCTGACCGTGTGGCTGTTATTATTTAGCCACAAGCCCTTTACAAAAGAACCATAATGAATACCTAGTTAATACTTTTAATCATTAATTACCCAACCCTATAGACTAATTCAAATATCACCCGTTACACGTGGCGAAGCTTATCGCGTAGTCACTGAGCAAACGCGGACGATCCTATATACACAACTAGGTATGTTATATACTCATTATGTATTTTAAACTCTGCGAAAGGCTAATAACATTACTTTACGCCTGTACCTAATTCTCGAAGGGGTAAGCATAGGGCCACAGGTGTACCTGTAGTACAGTCACGAGCACCAATATGTCAACACTTGGCAACTTTAAATTGCGATTTTTTCACGAAATAACGAATGCAACGTTGAAATACGACACTTTTCATATACCTATGGGTTCGAAAATACTATGTTCCTACTAATATAAAATTTCATTCAAAAATAAAGGAGAAAATTGCCTTTGAATAAAGCCAAGTGTATACATACTTTTGCTCGTGACTGTACATCCATGTTTCGCTAGTTATATTTAGGCTTGTCATATTAAATTCTGTGGTGATATAATAAAGGACAGATCCTGTCAACTTGTTTGTTTACGTGTGTCTGTAGTTGCTTTCTTGCCCGTTCTTCTCCATAGAGATCTACGTTTTGGAATGGACAACTAGCTTCAACTTTCTGACTAACTGACAGACTATTTATTTTTTGACAATTCAAAAGTGCCTGTACAGAGTTTAATTGAAATAAATGCTTTGAGTTTGAGTTTGTAGGATATTCTAGGAAAACATATACATACCCTTAAACATTTCATAACACTTTCGGAATGGGATATCTTGGCTTAGCATAATCATCTGTTTTTAGGGTTCCGTACCCAAAGGGTAAAAATGGAACCCTATTACTAAGACTTCGCTGTCTGTCTGTCCGTCCGTCCGTCTGTCTGTCACCAGGCTGTATCTCAAGAACCGCGATAGCTGGACAGTTGAAATTTTCACAAATATAGCGGCAACAGAAATACATAAATTAATTTGTGAAAATTTGTGAAAACAAATACTAAAAACAAAATAAAATAAATATTTAAGGGGTGCTCCCATACAACAAACATGATTTTTTTTCCCGGTGTTTTTGCCTTGTGGTACGGAACCCTTCGTGTGCAAGGCCGACTCGCACTTGGCCAGTTTTTTACATTTCTATGATAATCATAACCAGTCTATAATGTTCTGCTGGTGGGACACAGGCCTTCTCTCTGTGAGAGGGAGTGGGCCGTAATAACCCACCACGCGGGCCCAGGGCGGGTTGGGTTGGTAGTCTAAAATCACGAATGTGGTATGAAAATATGTTTTCAGCATCTGCGGTGAAACGTATCGACCCATTGTTTATGAAAATTAGGTCAAAGGTATACATTGATAATAATCTATTATTTAGCGTTATAAAGTCCTGCGGGGTAATGAACGCACTATCAGTAGCAATGGCTTTCATTTTGACAGTTCAACAACATTCATTGCTTTATTTACGTTGCTGAGCAGACACATTTTTCGAATATATGAATAACGAGCTGCGCCCCGCGGTTTCGCCCGCATAAGTGTCGATCCCGTGGGAATATCGGTATAAAAGTAGCCTAATGTTAATCCAAGGAGTCAACTACCTCCATACAAAATTTTATCAAAATTGGTCCAGCCGTTTGAGCGTGAGGAAGTAACAAACATATAAACACACCCCCACACACTCACAAACTTTCGCCTTTATAATATTAGTGTGATGGAAGTTTTGATAGGGTACCACCACCCTATCAAATACTTCCATTCTTTCTATCTCATTCTCCTTCACTAACAAAACATCACGCCTGTAGGTATTCACCGAAGGGTTTAGCAGAGATGTACGGTCGGCTGCAAGAATGGATGGGCAGTTCAGATTCAAAATCCTATGAATCAAGAAATGACGGTGTTCTTTTTGTCTCTTCAAACATTCAAACAATTTATAATTACTTAATAGTTTCTTTTAAAGAAAATTGTTCCTAATTATTAACCTATTATGTTAAAATTGAATATCAATTTATTAATAGGTAGGTACCTACCTATTAATAAATTGATATTCACACTTGAACTTTCACAGGAAAATAGACATTAAGGTACCCATGGACTTTTGCAGGTGACTTTACCTGTTCTTCACTAACCTCAACACTAAATCCAGTCTCTTTAGTATAAAAAGTCTCAGTTACGGACAATATATAGAAAAGCCTTCGCTGAATAGAACATTGCATTTATCTTGTACAATTTACCTCTGGAAATCGAACTAAATGACTATCGGAAATGCAATTTCGAAGGCGATTTACTACCCTCAGTAGTTTTCTAGAAGCTTCAGATTTTACTCAATTAAAGCTTATCTAATACCTACTTCCTGTTAAGCTGTACATAGGTAGGTAATAACATAGATTACTAGGTACTAGCTTCCGCCCGCGACTTCGACATAAAATATATCGTATAGCTGTGCCTTCTTACTTCGTTTTCGGTTAAGAGCCTATACTACCTCAAATAGCTTAGCATGATCCTCCGTTATGTCGAAAATACTGCAGCATTAATTTTGAAATAAATATATGCTAAAGTTGAGGATTAATGTAAGGTCTTATGTTAGACGAAAACACGATTCCATAAAATTTTCTCGATAGAAAAAAAATCCAAAGTTACCTCCAAACCGAACAATAAACCGCTGGTATGCCAATGAAACTTTGCATACTAACTGAACTAACTATAAAGCAGGTCTTATGTTAGTTAGTTTTTTTGAATTACCTTTATTTTCACCGTAATAAGCAAATACCTATACTATTGGCGCTGCCTCCCGCCCAGCACCGCACTCTGTCTTGCTGTCACACAGTCCGCGAGCAGTATCGTGCGAGCGAGATAAAGAGTGAATTTTAGCTGAGGTAGTATAGGCTCTTAAGCGTTCTTTCTGAGTTCTTTTTCGTATTGATCGGCTCCTAAAGATCGTAGCGTGATGTTAAATAGCCTATAACCTTCCTCAAGAATTAGGCTATCAAGTGCCAACAAAATAATTAGATTAGCGCGTTTAAACGAACAAACTTTTCAGCTTTCATTATATTAGAGTACTTATACCTAGATGTTGCTGTAGAGAGTCCCATTATGTCACCCCTTGTAAAATTCCTACGTTTTTATCTGTAACTAGCTGCGCCCCGCGGTTTCACCCGCATATGTTTCGACCCCGTGGGAATATCGGGATAAAAAGTAGCCTATATGTTAATCCAGGGTGTCAGCTACCTACATACAAAATTTGATCAAAATTGGTGCAGCCGTTTGAGCGTGAAGAAGTAACAAACATATAAACACACACACACACCCCCTCACAAACTTTCACCTTTATAATATTAGTGTGATATTCTATACATAATTCCTAATCTATACATCTAAATCTAATGTAAGTGTAACAGAATCCGGTTTATGGTATGATGTATAAAAACCATGATTTATCATCACCCAGTTCTCATAACTAGCGTGGAATGCAGAATCCACGTTTTTTCCATTTTCTATACTGAAAAGTACATTATTGTTTCTTGATACATAGGTAAATCACTATATTATTATTATTATGAGCACAATGAACCGGCAGTGTATTACTAACCCAGTTGATAGTTGTGTTTGTAATGTCTGCTGTATCATATTATAATAACCTAGCATGTATTTGACACGTTCGCGTAGGCTGACTAAAGTTTGATAACACACCTCATTAATGTTGTGATTTCGAGTAGGTAGGTGTGCTTTGATCGACGGCACTATTGGCGTTAATTTACACATACCAACACTTCCATAGCCAGAGTAAATACGATTAGATATTTAGGCGTCACTTTTGACTCGAAACTTCTCTTTGACACACACATCGATAATATAATTAAAAAAAGCTTCTAAGGCACTAGGTTTCATCTTGAGGATATCAGCCGATTTTAAAAATATCAAAACACTCAAAATTATTGTGCTTTTGTACACAGTCATCTCGAATACTGCTCACCAGTATGGAATTCTATTTATAATACTTACGTCAATCGCATCGAAAATATTCAAAAGAAATTCTTAAGGTACATTCAGTTTAGATCCAAAACCTATTTGCCTAATTATTACAGCCGCAGCAGGAAGTTTCACATTCTTCCACTAATTGAGCGGAGAAAAATTGCTGACATGGTATTCTTGTTCAATTTGGCAAATGGTTCAACCGACTGTTCTGAATTGATGAGCAAAATTGGGCTGCGTGTTCCATCCTTCACCTTAAGGAATCATCAACCTCTGTATGTTCCCATCTGTGCGGTGCATATATCCACAAAACTCTTATATGATAAGAGCTAGCAGGGCATACTACAACTCGATGTCTCAGAGTGTTGATGATCTTGATTTATTCTCCACCAGTGTTCCTAAACTAAAAAAATACTGTGTAAAAACTTCTTTGTAGATCACTAAAACCTATTCAGTGTTTTCTTAATTCTCTCTGAGTGCTTACTTATTCTTGCTTTCGCTTACCTGTCTACTGTTTCTTGTGCTACCCTTATATTGTCAGTGAAAACTTTTAATTGGCCTTCTTTCACACACTGTCAACTGTCTGTATCCTAGCTGTAAGTTTTCTTAAGAAATAAATTAAAATACCTACACATACAGAAAGTCACGTCTCCTTTCTATGGGGGTAGGTGGAAATTACAGAACGCCACCGGTCTCCTAGGTGGCGTTCCGTAGTTTAGTTTGTGATCTGAGCAGCGGGGTAATTGCGTAACACACTAACAGTAGCAATCGCTTTCTTTTTGACAGTTCTACATTCATTGCGTTATTTACGTTGTTGAGCAGACACATTTTTTACCCGACTTCCAAAAAGGAGGAGGTTATATGTTCGACTCTATATATGTTTTTTTTTTTTATGTATGTTCACCGATTACTCGAAGACGGCTGGACCGATTCCAAAAATTCTTTTTTTATTTGAAAGGGTATACTCTCGAGGTGGTCCCATTATCATCAAGTTGGAATCTGATGAGAGGATCCCATGAAAATCGAGGGAAACCCTCAAATTTTATAGGCAAACCTATAGCGATTTGGGTATTTTTTAAAGTAACTTGAGCATTTGCTCTCGGAAATCGTAATTTGGTAAAGTGGAGCTGATGATGAAGACCACAGATGACCATCGGAACTACTCAATGACAAATATTTCACGGGTTGCGATTCGATTACTTTAATATGGTTGCTAAGCAATTTATGCTCGTCACAATGCGTATGGTGAGTGGTGGTTGAGGAGTTCTCCTGGTTCTTACCAGGAGAACTCCTCAACAATTAACGTCCCAGCACCGGGAAAAACAATATTTTGTAAAAGGTGATGAGCAGTTGACATTAGGCTATTGTAACTTAGATAAATTACACACTGACCCATTAAAAAGTGAAAAATAAAAACTTTTTTACAAAAAAAACAACCAACTTCCAAAATTAAAGTTATTTTTCAATTTGTGTTGTTTTTTTTGGAAGTCGGTTGTTTTTTTTGTAAAAAAGTTTTCGAACATAATTATTATGAAGTAATGGATTAGCAATATCCAAAATGATTCAGATTGTGATTGATAGTGTGTTACGCAAATAGGGTGCTGATATATGAACGTAAGGGTCAGTTCAAATAGGGTGCTGATATATGAACGTAAGGGTCAGTTCAAATAGGGTGCTGATATATGAACGTAAGGGTCAGTTCAAATAGGGTGCTGATATATGAACGTAAGGGTCAGTTCAAATAGGGTGCTGATATATGAACGTAAGGGTCAGTCCAAATAGGGTGCTGATATATGAACGTAAACGGTATTGTGGTGGTATGGGCATGTGATGAATGATAGTGTCGATGCTATAAGAGTAGGGGAAGACTAAAGAAACGATGGATAGACTGTGTGAATGATGATATGGTTAGAAAGGGGGTGACTACCGAGATGACGACTAATAGAGAAGTATGGAAGAAAAAGACATGTTTCGCTGATCCCAAATAAAC
The DNA here is from genome assembly GCA_963082905.1 of Oligia fasciuncula. NCBI lineage: Eukaryota > Metazoa > Arthropoda > Insecta > Lepidoptera > Noctuidae > Oligia > Oligia fasciuncula. The sequence continues at coordinate 15,839,428 of OY720396.1, read as the reverse complement.
TGGGAAAAAGCCTGGAGAATGATGACTGTAGTTCAGAAATAGGAACTGTTGATGAAATAGGAATCGTAGTATTTTCAACAAAAGCAATTTCTTAGTGCGATTTTATGATTTCTAACCTGACGATATTTTCGTGGACGACCACGTCACGGTATCACGATAACACAAGAAATAAAAATGTATGGAAATAATATACTTACATACGTTTTTTATTTTTAAATGTTTTATGTAAAAAAAAATGTAAATAACAAAATAAAGAAATAATATGTTTTAATAGGGTTCTAGTGCTTATAATAATTAATTTAGGGATAAAACTAAACATAGGAACATGGCGGTGCTAGATTTTGGTTATATGGTAACACGACGTGGACTGATAATAACGTGACGTTAGAAATTACAAAAGCGCACATGGTCATCCCCACGACAGAAATCGGCAACAAATTGCAAAGTTCCGTTTACTCGTAGGTACTGTAAATCTTAATAAAGGTGTCATAATACTCGTCCATTCCGGACAGCAAAATTTCCTAAAATAAACACGTTAAAAGACAAAAGACTCGGCCGCCCTGTGATCGTCATACCCTTTTCATTAATTTTCATACAAACAAGACGTGTTGTTCGGATGCCTAATTATATATTTCTACAAAATTAGCTGGAAAGGGAAGCTTTTTCATCGCTAGAACTAAGTTAGATTAATTTGTCAACTAGGTAGACTCCCTATGACTAATTTATTTCATTTTGTGTGCTTTTTACCAACTAATTAATTACCTTGTTAAACTTTGCCCAGTTTTTTTTGAGGTATTCCACTCAGAGCACTGCCGGTCGATTTTGTAAAAATCTCACCGTGAAAACTTAGGTGATGTGAGTTTGTTTTTGCTAGGAATTGACACTATTGACAGCTCACTTCACCTAAGTTTTCACGGTGTGATGGTTACAGAACCGCACTTGGACGAACCGCACCTGAGCACTTCCACTAACCGTACTGAAACAAAATTTTGTAACGTGCGGTTGTATACCTAGATCGTTTTGTTATCACTATTTTGCTGCCGAGTCCTTTATTTTATCCCAGGACGAGCGATATTTTTAAAACTTTATCTTGGAATTTTGGGAGCAATACGGAGCGGAGTTTGGAAAAGTGCCCGGTTAGTGGTTGCCAGACGCAATAAAGAAGGTTGTCAGGGGCAGTGCTATGTGGTCCATACTATTTAAGACCTTCAGGGATACCTACTTATGTGGTCCTGAAATATGATAAAAAGCGGCCAAGTGTAAGTTGGACTCGCACACGAAGTTTTCTGGACCACCGTACAATATTTTCCACCAGCTAATTCACCCGCGTACGTTTCGATCCCGTGGGAATATCGGGATAAAAACTATCGTATGTCCTTTCCCGGGACTCTCTATACGAAATTTCATCTGAATCGGTTCAGCGGTTTAAGCGTGACGAGGTAACAGACAGACAGACACACTTTCGCATTCATAATAGTAGTATATAGATTATAAAGATCGACCAAACCACGAAAAAACACATTTTTTAAATGGCCCCCTGTAATTTTTAACTTTATTTTTATTAATTTTTGTTATTGCGGTCAATCTATTACGATGCAAAATATACAGCCCTGTGACAGACGGACGGATAGCGGATCCTTAGTAATAGGGTCTCCTTAGCACCCTTTGCGGTATAGATTTTCACTGTAGGTACAGTCACCAAAACGTAAGTAACCAGCGGGGTAATTGCGTAACACACTATCAGTAGCAATGGGTTCCATTTTGACAGTTCAACGACATTCATTGCGTTATTTACGTTGTTCACATTTTTCGAACATACGAAGCAATGGATTAGCAATATCCTTCGAAATTATTGAGATTGATGGTGTGTTCCGCAATTAGGGTGCAGGTTCGTCGGATATAGTTCAAGTTTAATAAGAAACCGAAGGGAAGCTTTTGAATCGACGCACGGCTATTGTTGATTGTTACAAAAGTACTTAGTGTAAGTACTGTGTGTGTACAATTGACTGGCCTGTTGGTCTAGTGGTCAGTGACTATGACTGCTATGCCGGAGGTCGTGGGTTCGATTCCCACCCAGGACAAATGTTTGTGTGATGAGCATGATCATTTGTTCTGTGTCTGGGTGTAATTTATCTATATATGTATGTATTTAGAAATATATAAGTATGTTTATCAGTTGTCTAGTACTCATAACACAAGCTCTGCTTAGCTTGAGACTAGACGGCGTTGTGTGATAGTTGTGGAATATTATTATTATTATATTATTATTATTAGTTAATTTTTTCCTCTCTGCAATTGGCATTTTGTTTTTGTTTTGATTGTTGTTGTTTTCACTTTGTTTTGTTGTCATAATTAGGCCAGTGACGCGGCCGCATCACCACAGAACACATATACTCCTATCGGATTGATTTGTGATTTGTATTGTCAAATGTCAATCTCAAATTGTCAATGTCAAGTAATAAAATAATGTGTGTTGTCTTTGGTCCCTGGCCCTGACATCAAGCAAAATTGTCAACATTTTTTTGTTTTTTAAGCTTGAGTACGAGGCATTTGATTACGTCGTGTGTGTATATTTATCTTTTATTTTTTTGTTTATTATTTTATTTTTTCTTTTTATATGCAATGTGCGTTTTTATTGTGCAGAATAAACAGTTTTTCTTTCTTTTCTTTTTTCTTAATCAAATTAATAGAAAACGAACCTGTTCGTTTATCAAATTAAATTTCATTCTAAAACATCCAACGTAATACTAATATTGTTATGAAGGGTGAAACGAGAAAGTAATTACTGCTTTGCCCTTTCAACTCACATGTTATTGTAAAAACTGGCCAAGTGCGAGTCGGACTCGCACATGAAAGATTCCGTACCACAAGGCAAAAACGCCGAAAAAAACACGTTTATTGTATGGGAGCCCCCCGTAAATATTTATTTTATTATGTTTTTAGTATTTGTTGTTATAGCGGCAACAGAAATAAATAATTTGTGAAAATTTCAACTGTATAGCTATCACGGTTCTTGAGATACAGCCTGGTGACAAACAGACGGACGGACAGACAGACAGCGAAGTCTTAGTAATAGGGTCCCGTTTTTACCCTTTGTACCCAAAGGGTAAAAACGGGACCGGGACGGGAAACGGGACGGAACCCTAAAAAGTAATGCTTTTGTAGTATTTTAATAAAAGTGTAAATGTTGCCTGTTTTCCTACTGCAAGCAACTCTCAAAGAGAACGCAGAAAATTGTTTGTTTGCTTTGGAATAATATTGTGTATGAAGCGCGGCCATAAATCGTTTAGAGATTTCAAACGTGCTTTAGTAGAACTTGAATATATGCGAATGTGAGCTTATGTCTTATTTGTAGTAAGATTTTACATGCAATGTATTACATTACAAATGTATGTAAGTAGTTACTTTTAGATTAATGGGAATGTTTTTGCAGCTATTTATATAAAGTTTTATACTCGTATGTTTTTATTGAGTGTAATTAATTATTCTGGAATGTAGATGGATTTATGTGAAAGGTGTTAGTTACCTACTATACTAATCTTTTCTTAAAGCTACATTATAGTAAACTAAAAAAACCTGTCAAGTGTGAGTCGGACTCGCACACACAAAGGGTTCCATACCACAAAGCAAAAACGCCGAAAAAAACACGTCCCCCCCCTAAATATTTATTTTATTCTGTTTTTAGTATTTGTTGTTAGAGCGGCAAGAGAAATACATCGTCTTTGAAAATTTCAACTGTCTATCACGGTTCATGAGATACAGCCTGGTGACAGACGGACAGACGGACAGTGGAGCCTTAGTAATAGGGTCCCGTTTTTACCCTTTGGGTACGGAACCCTAAAAAGGACGATATAAATATACCGGCTGACTTTTTAGGTTCTGAAAAAAAAAGCCAGCTGGTATATGCCTCAGTCATTTAAATGCCCGTTTTGGTGTGTTTCGTTTCAAAGTTTCAGCATTGTTTAGCCAGTTTGAGAGTTTTATGCATGCGCATATAAATTTACTGCTAGTGCAACAATTACTGGCGCCAGCTAATGGTGATACATTACCGTGAAAGTACAAACCGATGACGTCACGACTAACTACGAATTAGGACGGTAACTAGGGCAATAATCGCGTGACCCGGTTTGCGCGGCAAGTATTCGTAAAGTAACATAATGTAGCTCTATGGTTGTGTTCCTGTGGAATTCGTTTTTCTTCCCTTCCGTGGCGGGCCGAAAGAAACAGATGACGATTCGTGCTAAATTGCTGTCACAAATAATGCTTGGTATTTTATACAGGCTATGCATAAGAGTCAGCTCACACCGAAACGCGACGCGGCGCGCAGTTTTCAAGATAGGAATACAATTACAGGCCTTTTCTACTACACTAAAAGGTACACGATTCAGTGAGCTACGCCGCGCGGCGCCGCGCTGCGCCTCGCTGCGTAGCTCGACGTAGTAGACACTGAATTGTGTGAACTGACCCATAGAGTAGTAGATAAGGTCTGTAATTGTATTTCTATTTTGAAAACTGCGCGTCGCGTCGCGTCTCGGTGTGAACTGACCCTAATGCAGCTAATCCTGACTGATATTATAAATGCGAAACGAAGTTTGTTTATTACCTTTTTACGCCTAAACCACTGAACCGATCATCCTGAAAATTTGCCTTTACGTTGTCAGGTGTACAGAAACGGATATAGGTTACCTTTCATCCAAAATAAAAGTGCTGTCCCCGAGGAAAACAATAATAACGTTATTATGATAATAGATGGCGCCACGTGTCGTTCGAATCATGATTTAATTATATTAGGTGAAACCGCGGGGCGCAGCTAGTATTTAAATAATTTTCCTCAGCTGAATACTTCACTCGTTTTACCAATATACAGACAGGACAAAGCTACATGAGTCCAGAGATTATACATTGTCAAATTAGTTAGCGAAACTCGCCAGATGTGATGCGTATCGATATCTACTCATACTTCAAGTGAATAAACTACCAGGGGTCGCTACCCCAAAAAATATGGAGATTTTTTTTTGAGTTACTTAATTATTTAATTTTCAAATATCGATTCCCATCACGTCTGCGGAGTTTCGCCAGCTAATTTAATTTGACCCTGTATATCAGTTAAAATCTTATGAAACTAAAGAATAAAGCATTTCTAATAATCCATACTAATAATTATTATAAATTCGAAAGTAACGTCTGTCTGTATGTATGTTACCTTTTCACGCCTAAACCACTGAACGGATTTCGATAAAATTTGGCAGAGAGATAAATAGCATCCCGGGGAAGGACATATAAACTATAGTTTTTATCCCAATATTCCAACGGGATCGACACCCAATGCTGGTGAAACCGCGAGACGCTGCTAGTATTATAGTATAATAAACTTTTATGTAATCACTGTTTACGAATTCCCAGAAAAATAATAAAAGCTTTCAAGTTAATGTCATATTGACGACTTGCAATGACTCAAAACTTCGGTACACTACACAAAAGAAATAAACGCCTTATTTCAAGCTTCGTTCCACATTAATAAGTACTTATCCGCTTGGCCTGTACAAAAATCAATGTGGAAGCGGGAAATGAAACTTTTTTCCTTAGTATGTAATAGCTTCTGACACGATGTGACATTTCTGAGACACTTATCATAAAGGATGTCAAAAATAATAGTTTCCTTATCGAACATAAACAGTTGATTGGTACAGTTATTTGTTGATGTTTCTTAGAGCCGATTTTACCAAAGTAATATTTTATCTGTGGAATAAAATTGATGTCTGACAGTTCTACTAAGAATAAACTGTCAAAAGTTAAAAAAAATGACTTATTTTTAGGTAATTATAAAAGTTTGGTGAAAAAGCGTCAGGTAGCCCGCGAAATTCAAATTTTCTTACGTTTTTTGCAATTTGCATGTCAGTATCAGGGGGCCTAAAAAGGCCACTTTGGAGAATCATAAAAGGATAACATTATGAATTATAATATGGCGAATACTGTCAGTGTTTTTCTTTATTTCGCTGCACTACGTAGGTACAATCAAAGAAATTGGGATTGGATTTGGATTGGATTGATTGGTATTTTAGCACACACAAAAAAAATATACTGAAAAATGCTTTACCAATGGGATTTGATACGATTAACTTAACAGTTAACTGTCCATTATGTTATCCTTTTATGATTCTGCCAAAGTGGCCTTTTTAGGCCCCCAGGTTGTCTGTTGATCTAAATATGATTCACGGCCAATATTGCGGTCGCGAACTCATAATTTTAATCATGCTTGCAAAGGCGTAAGTATATTACTTAATTTGAATTCTGCGGGCTACCTTAGCGCAAGCCCTTCAAATAATTCAATTTTTTCAATATTTTATGTAGGTACATGGTTGGTACCTTTAGAAATCGTTTCTAACGGTCTTATTACAAAAAAATGCTTAAGTACTGGTTTAAACCAAGACTAAAAGGTCTAGGTTTGTGACGGTATTAAAGTTAGTACTAGTATCAAAGTGTGTTCCGATTACAAAACGAAGACTATCCGAGGATCTTTTAGTACCAAAGAAGGTCCATGGTTCAAATAATATCCACAGATAAGAAACAAAAATGGCATTCTTTCATTCGTTCCTACAGGCTTTATTTGAAGCAACGTTCTGTTTCTATAAATATTGATATTATATTAACACTTGAAATGATTAAATAATTATTTATCATTACAAAAATATGTCATAAATTGTTCTTTGTTTAGGTTACAATATAATGAACAAGCACAACTTGTACTTTTGACGCGGTTTTTATAATCAAGTTGTCATATTTTTTAACACCTCTAGCTTGAAATGGAATGAATTACATTCGGCTGTCCGCGTAAATGTTTACGTCCTTTTGATTATGTATATATGCACTCCTTATTAATGTTATTCTTAGTATTTTTATTACTAACAGTCTGTTAGTTGGTTTGTTCGTGAGTTGTTGTCACAAAACAACTCGAAAAATTATGTTTCACTAACTTTTTCTTCAGAACTCCAGAAAAAACTGAAACTGTTGTGTGTGTTGTGTTGTGTGTGATGAAACTGTTTCAGAGAAAACTGGAGTTCTGAATAAAAAGTTAGTAAAACATAATTTTTAAACTATTAGGTACCTACCGTAGGTAAACAATGCCTTGCATAGATAAGGATAATGATGCCTTGTTTCATCTTATTTCGACTACCTAACGCGGATGTTATTATTATTATAGGAAATATTACGTAATGCGCAAACCACTTGCACTTCAGGACTCAATGGGCATCCTCGAGGGTCGTGGGATAAATCCTCACGTAAAACATCCACTATTTTTTCCTCAATCGTTTTGTGAACCTATACTTATATTTAAAATCTTCGTCACTCAATTCAAAAGGATTTACACGATGACGATGTCTGTAAGATCGCCGAGACGTTTCCAGCATATCCAAATCATCCAAATCCATCACGTCAATCATATTAATATCCATTTTTTACGATTTGCAAATAAAAAGACATAATAATAAGCAACGCTAACCTCAAAAATAAATTAGTACCGATGTCAAACCATGGTTAAACTAGGGGTCTCGGCGGACTAACTTTAGTACCATACATAGTTCATGAACTAGTGATAAACTTCATTTTGTAATAGCGTTTTATTTAGTCATGGTTTAAACCTAGCGATAATTCCAGTACTAAATTTAGATCGCGTTTTGGAATAAGACGGTAAAGGTTTAAATTATTGACTGCGGAATAAACGGTTTCGTTTTCCTTTCTTCTATCCAATCGTTTTTATTGATTTATAAGTCTGTTAAATGCCCTTTGTGGTGGTTCCACTGAGTTGTGCTTAGTTTTTACTGCGTTTGTTTAGACGTTCTTTTTGTGTGGAAGCAGTATAATTTTGCATTAAATCTTCACGGAATTATAGTCTGCAATGCTGCACTAACGTTTTATTTCAGCTGTTTTCTTCTGAATTTACTTTGCTTAAAGCCTATATTCTTAGTTAGAAAAAAGTTTCGCAACATTGATAAATGATAATGCTAAATTATTTTTTTCCGTAAGTAGGTTTATAGGTACAAACACTCCTATACGTCAATCATATTTTAAAAAGTAGATGAGGCTTGTTGCAGCTACATTATTATGTGGTGCTGAAACATGTTTCACAGATAAACTACAGAAAATGTTGCCAGCAACATGGACCCCGCGACACAAAAACATCTTGCCAAAACAATATAGTGCAACATTACTTTGTTTACCATGAATAAGAGGGCTTAGAGAATGTGACCTTTAAAGAAATCATGACAGTTAAAACAATGACGTCATAGCAAAAGATTAGATACACGATATTTGAGGTCAAACGTTAAGTGGTTGATGTTAAAATAAGTACATATCGGGTATCATCTAATGGACCGGCCAAGATAAGCAGGCAGGGCTAATAATGATGGACCTAAAGCTCTTAATACATATTACGGCGAATACCCAATCTCGGATGATACGGGTAATAAAATAAGTTACGCTTCAATAGAAGCGTTTCCAACCGATATATTACGTTCGGTCATCTATAAAGACTGCGGCGGCGCCTTGTTCTTACCCAATAATAAGTATTATGTCTAAGATACAACAAGAATTCGCTGGATATCATCATCTGCCTAGCCTTTTCCCCAACTAAGTTGGGGTCGGCTTCCAGCCTAACCGAATGCAGCTGAATACCAGTATTTTACATGGAGCGACTGCCTATCTGACCTCCACAACCCAGTCATTGGGTAATACGATACCCCTTGGTAAGACTGGTTATCAGACTTTCGGGCTTCCGACTACCCGTAACGACTGTCAAAGATCCACGAATGACAGCCGGGACCAACGGCTTAACGTACTTTCCGAGGCACGGAGGGGTCACGGTATGTAAAGATGGTCACCCATCCACAGACCAACCGCGGCATGCGTAGCTTAACCTGATCGATCAACCTGTGCGGCTGTTATTATTTAGCCACGGGCCCTAAGAATTCGCTGGATATACTTAAATAACATATTTCTTCGTTATTAAAGACAAACCTATCAACGATGTTTGAAAATAAATAAAGCAAATGGAGTATTGTAAGGATTGTAATGTCTGCCTACCCGCATGGGAAGAAGGCGTGAGAATCGTGAGATTATGTACTTATGTATGTAAAGACGAAGCATTCGTATGCATTACACAAGACTAACCCATTTGGTTAGCATCTATTGATTAAACATTAATTGTTTTGAGTAGGAAATGTGGAATGATTCCAAGACATTCAAGAGCTATTGTTCTGCTGATTAAAGGGATAATCGGCTTTCACCAACGTTTTGGATATTTATTTGATTCCTAAATCATCCGCTCGTGACAGAATGGTGTCGGGTTAAAGCCAAGTACAGACGCCAGCACATCAAGCTACTACAATCTGTCAAATTTCTTTAATAGATTTTCAACTTTATCTCTAAAGCATAAGGTTCAAAGTTGATTGGGAAAATTTGACAGTTTCGGTTAGCTTGATGTGCTGCCGTCTGTACTTCGTGCGAATTCAGCCGTTCGCAAGGTTTTTCCGTTATTTGTTTTATGCACCTACTAATTTATATTTTACTTCTAATCTCTGACTCAGTGTAGACTTACCTATGCTACTTCTTGGAAAGCAGCTGTTTCCAACTTTAAAGCGCTAGTGTTATCAGTTTTGCATACTTAATTTAACGTACTCTACAACAGGGCTCGTGGCTAACTGATACGTCACGGGTCTATCGATGGTTAAGCTACGCTTGCCGCGGTCAGTTTGCAGATGGGTGACCATCCATTACCTACATATAGAGACCACTCCGTGCCGCTGTTGGTCTCTGCTGTCATTCGTAGATCTAACAGTCGTTACGAGTAGTCAGAAGCCCAAAGTCTGACAGCAACTTCTACAAAGAATTATCGTGTTAACTAGTAATTGGGTTGTGGAGGTCAGATAGGCAGTCGCTTCCAGGTAAAATACCGGTATTTAGCTGCATTCGGTTAGTCTAGAAGCCGACCCTAACATAGAAAAGGCTAGGCAAATTGATTGACTCGACTACAGTGTGTCGCGTTAGTCGTAGTAGTGTTGGCGTGGTCGGCAGAAATCGCACGAATACGATAAGTACCATAATATGCAAAGTTCTTTTCAAATGTATGCAGAAACTGAAAATCCACTTTTAACACGCGCCTACGTGCAGCTTCACGAGTTCACGACTCACAATAACGATATACAACGCGACGATGAAACGAATAATGATATCGAATGACTGTATCAAAGAATTAATCAAACATTTTTATTTCACTCCGCAATCGCTGAGAGAACTTTTCCTATTTCAGCATGCCGAACTCGTACGATGCATTTCATAAAAAATACATGCATTTAGTCTCGTGAGTACCGAGTATTCTACGGTACACACAACACGTACCTACCTACTTTGTATAGCTGGGATAATGGACTTTAGTACCTACAGGAATACTCGCCTAAATATTCCTTTAATTTTTAAAGAGTCGCTTATAATACTCGCCTAAATATTCCTTTAATTTTTAAAGAGTCGCTTATTGAGAAAGTGTTTTAAAATAAAAAACTATTTTATTTTGCTGTCTCGGCTACAGTACCTAAGTATACTTAGCTTTATATAGCTAAGTATACTTATCTCGTCCAACCATGGTCACAGATTTATTTATAAAAGTGACTTACCTATTCAGTAACACAAAGTATTTTTCATGTAGGTAAATGAAAAACATTGTACAGTCAGCAAAAGAGTTAGGTATGCAGGATCGTCGGATATAGTTGAAGTTTAGTAATAAACCGATGGATGTTGTCGAATAAAATTTAATTTTATTAATAGAAAACAAACAGCTCATTTATTAAATTAAATTTCAGTCGACAACATCCATCGGTTTATTACTAAACTTCATCTATTTCCGACGATCCTGCATACCTAACTCTTTTGCCGACTGTATTTATATTGTGGACGAAAACCGCATCGACCACAGCCTTCGACATTTCGCACGTGATTGGATGTCCCCGGTCGGCCACGCCAGGGCTTTATAGGAAATTACCTGTTGGCTTTAGCGGCTTTGTCTGCGAATGTACGGGATTATGGCTACGGTACGGTAGAAACAAGAAACTTAAACAAAAAAAAAATGGTTGCCTGTAAAGTCGGTTTTACGGGCGAAGATTTTACGTGACAACGACAGATCATCCGATCATAGTTGAGTGGGAGAGAGACGCAAGGCATTCGGCGGGCCTCTCTCTCGTTCGGTGACTCATCGTAACGTTACCGAGCGTTACACTTTTTCATAAGTGACTCCCAGTCGCAACCTAATTTAAGACGTTGTCACGTCAAAAAAAACCCTTTTCTCCGGTATTACCTACCCTGTTTTTGCGTACTTAAATAGATTACAATTGGAAGGATGAGGCTAAACATGTTTACCTGAAACGAAAACGTAAATGTTATTTATATTTATAAACGTTAAATATTTAAAGCCGATTTACTTACTACTTAACGTTTGAGAAAACTCGGGACCAAAATACCCAGAATAATTTGGTAAATACGCAGCATTACTTATTCACCCTTCGATAGCAATCTACTGCGGTCGAATCTAGAAACATTTTGGAAACGTAGAGATAAATATTATACATATAGTCTACGTGTTTGAATCACCGCAGAGGCATGCAATCATATCTGCTGAATCGGTTTCCGTTTATCATATAACTTGATATTGCGTTTCATGTTATTCTCTTACGCGATCTCTTTAAATTGAAGCACGAAACACAATTTAGATCTTCAATTTTACAAAATGGACGTGTCTACATAATACAATGCGCCGTGCGTTACCTACTTACAGCAACAATGGCTCCGTCCGCCATATCGCGCGAAACGACACACGAATCGACGCTTGCGCACAGACAGTGAACCTCCGTAGAACAATACACACGTGCGGGTCAACAGCTTCCTCTTCCGTCCAAACTCGTTGACCGTGATTAACTTTCTGTCTTTTATAAGTACGTACAGTAAAATTATAACAGTTTGTAATGTGTGTTTTTCTATTTGTTGCAGGAAGCGTCGCAAAACCTAGAACTCGCCGACCCCTTGAAGTACCACATCCCAAGACTGAAAGCTCACTGCCGTCTTCCAAAGTATCTCCTAAAACTACTTTAAATTTATCTTTTGGAATCAAATCGACTCCGCTTAAGTCTTCACCCTCAAATTCCACTCCTCAAAAGACTTATGACAGGCGTCGAAGTCCCGAATCGGGTTCCAAACCTAGTTGCATACCTCTTTCCAAGAAATCCGCTGATAGAAATTTACGGACGTCTACATCACCGGTTAAGCAGGACTTAACTCGAGGTACAATATCTAGCAGATCGAAAGCCGAAACTCCTAGAATAAGAACTACTCGAAAAAGTCCAGAAAAAGCCAAGAGTGACACAGAAAACAATCGTATCGATCGAAGACATCGAGCTCAAAAGGATAGTGAAAGTCTTAGCGAAAAATATCATTATTCAAAGAAAAGACTGACTAGTTTAGAAAATAATTCTCCAAGGAAATCGAATGAAACTAAAAAAGTTTCGCCTAAAAATCTTCTGAATGGTACTTCACGAGCAAGTCAAGAACCAAATGCTTGTGGACTAGAAAATTCTAAAGTTACGAAGATGTCGACGCTTCACGAAACTGTTAGACCGCATAGTTCTAGACTTTCCCAGGAGATGGACAGCTTAGCTGCGTTGACTAAACAGACATTAGATAGGGTTAACAAATTGTCGAATAACTTAACTAGTAATAAGATAAATTTAGACACATCTGAGCCTCGTTTCGACTCCATATTCGCACCGAAATCCGAACTAAAACACACCAATCATGCATATAATTATGGTTTAATTAACGAAAGGCCGGTACATAACAGAGGAGTTACAGAGAGGTTAAGAGATATAGACACGGCAGCTCAGAGACTGATTGATTTTGAAAAGCAAAGTGCAATGTTTTCTGATCTCAATAACGATACGTCTAGTCAAAGTCGCCGTCTTGATACTTCGTCAACGTCCTGTAGTCATACACCCGTGTCTATCTTAAAACGAAAGTCTATTCACGAAGACAGTGTTGCATCTAATACTACTAATCAAGCCATCGCTTCGCCACCAGTTACATTCTCACCTAGCGTCGATGAACCGCGAAATGGTCGAGCTGACAGCAAGCAGAGACAAGGTATTCTAAAGAAACGCCGAAGCTTGGACGAGTCTCAAGTAGCTCGGAGGAGGTCCTGTAGCCCAGAAGTGTCCTTCGCTGAGGATGGCTCTATAGAAACAAACAAGTCCATATTGAAAAATAGGCGATCGTCCCTGGAAGATGTTGTGAGGAACAGATCGCCTGATGGCCAAATCCAAGGGATTCTAAAAAGGAAAATGAGCAGAGAGGAAGAACAGCATCTTACTGACGAGTTATCTCAAAGCTCTCCAGAACCCCATGGCATATTGAAACGAAAGTCTAATTCTAGTTCTAGTAGCAGCACTGCCTCATCCCACGTTTCAATTGCTCAAGCTGTGTTATTAGCAGCAGCGGGTGGTGCAGAAATAGTAGAAGACGATAAAGAAACTGTTAGACCAATATTAAAGAAAAAGAGTTTTTCAGAAGAACGACCATGTCTAGAAGATATCCTATCCGATACACCAAGACCCATACTTAAGAAAAAATCGACCGAATTTGATGATTACGATTTCGACCTGCCAAAAAAACCGATCCTAAAGTCATCGAAAAAGTTGTCTGGAGACGAAGGACATGCTTCTAGTTTCGATTTGAGCGAAGACGACCGAAGCTCCCGAAGGCCTTCACTCCTACGCTCCAGGACATCTGACCACTCGGGATCGGAATGTGAAGCAGCAGTTAGACCTATTTTAAAGCAGAGAGGTTCGAGTTTGACTAGGGAACGCAGCCAATCCCCACGCCCACGGCTCTCTTTTTGCGCGGACAACGATGCGAACATTATTAGTGTGACGAATTTCAGTTGCGACGCGAACGACTTGTCGGCGGCTGGACCGCGAAGAGTGTTGAATCTCGCGCCCGCGCCTAACCCGGAAGAGTTGCCGAGTGCAGTGCTCCGACGCAGGAATCTTCGGCCGAAGGCGAATCCTCGATCGAAGAGCCTCGCGTGTGATGTGAACGATGAGTTATTGTCTATACTGAACAACCGCCGGTTAAAGGTTGACGAGAATTGTGAAAACGGATTTTGTGAACCCTGGAATCGCAAGCTTAACGACGCAGTCGGAGAGGTTAACAAACCAAAATCGTTTCCATCGATTGCCTCCAGAATAAAGTCCATGGAACAAGCATTGACTAAAGATCTCCTATCACCTGGAGACCAGCCCTCAACTTCCAGGACAAAGACTCGTGACAAGGAACGCTACAAAACTCAGCCCATCACTGTGGAAGAGATGCGGTCAATAACATCCAGGTAAAACTTGTTTATTTTTACTATTTTAGCACTCTGTAACTTTTGAATGCGGAATGTGTTTAGATCACACGAGATTCAAAGTCATTGCATCTGTGGAAATTCGTCCCCACACGCCGCAACGTGCACTAGCGTGTTTATTGTTTATTTGTGATCAAATTTTAAATAATCCTTAATAATTTGATAAATAAAATAAAATTCATTTAATTCAGACTATTTTTGCATGTCCATATGAGGATTGTATTATGGAACTTAAAAACTATGTTAGTCAAACTAATTAATGTAGTCTGTGTCTTGATAAATGTTATTTATGTTTATACGGGAATGTATTTCTTTCTTATTGAACTGACGTCGTTAAATATGACTTTCTTTGCAAAGGTGATTGTGCTGCCGGTGTACGAATCTAAAAGTTGGCCCGTCGCCATTATTTTGATGGGTGAGCGGCCCACGCCACACGTGGGTTGTTCATCGAATGTTTTGTTCCAAACACTATACATACATTTCACTGTCCAGATGGTTTGTTAGTCATCGTAAGTTGTTTTTATTTTCATGTTCATGTTTGCTTCATCATTTCCTCATACTCCAATTGGAAGTATCCAATTATCGGTGTAGGTTAATAGAACACGTGGAAAAACAAGCTTTTTAAAAAGTAAACAAAGAATCTTCTATTTGTTAGTTCAGGCTGTAGATTGTTTCAATATTTGTAAAAGCTTTACTGAAGCGTGTTATTCAAAGTAGGAACTTAATTTAAATTCAAACAAATCTACTCGCTTCTCTTCGGTTTCTCTATTAATGCAGTTGAAGCCTTTGAAGGCTAATCCTTTAACTCTAATGAGAATTCCAGACGATGTTTTTGTAATTATCTGCCTTATGAAAACCTTACACAAACTTTGTGTTAATTTGTGTTTTTCGTCGTTCTGACATCATCTCCGCTGCCCCAGTTTGTTGTTTGATTCACGCTCGCAGTAAATAGCTTATGAATTAAATTTTGACTGTGCAGATACGTTAAATTGTTTAGAAAATTGTTTGCGTACTTAGCTCTACTTCCCGTGCACGGATTCTTTGGAAACAACAATGCATCGTTTAATTTGGGATTGTCCGCTCGAAGAATTGTAAGTAATCTTTTGCTTAGTCTAACAATTAGTCACAAATAGGTCGCTAGCACGCTGGTACTTGTAGACAGAAATGTAGGTCTTCGACAAAATTCAATCAAAACATTCATATTGTTTTCCTGCGCATAAATAAAATATAAATTGTTTTATTAACTAGCTGTTTTGACGATTTGATTGAGAAATTCCATAGCCATGTGAAGCAATTAAATGAGCTCCATTATTACAGAACTCGTGTGAACCCACATAAGTTTACTCATTTATTTGTATACTCTCGACGCTGCTTGTTATGTTAAATATATTTCCAAACATCCTTCACACCACACAAAATAAATGATAAGATGATATTTGAAAAGAGACGTCTTCAAAAAGATCCTCATGAAAATGACTCATTGATAGTAAAATCTATTGTAATTATTATAATGGGAGGAGTGTACCTCATGTTATATTATGTTCCCTTGATTGTTGTTGACAAAATATCTTTTTATAGCTTTGGCATTACCTACTTAACAAATGCTACCGCATTATTCATCTCGCGACTTGGCGTTGTCTCGAACGACTATAATAAGAATAAATCCAAATATGCCATCAGTCGTAGCGAACTGATTGCCTTCATCATCTGTTGCGTTAAATCAACAGTTATTTCAATCAAGTGGCTTTGATTTTCTTTTCGATTTCATTAATTTATTGTAATTAGCATTGGTTCGACATGCTGCTGCAACATTCGCCGAGCGGGCGGTGTCTTGATGACGGAAATAAGCGCTCCAGTCGTTAGTGGGTCAAGCACTATTTCTGGCTCTGTTGTGCTTCAAAGCACGCATCAAGAGTTTTATGACCGACCCGGCTGTGCGCCTGGCTCCCCGCGCCCTAATGCCTTTCATTGAAATGCAGCTATCGTCCGATGTGATCTACATTTTAAACTGCACTATTATAGAAAATTTCAGCATTATTTCACTGCGCAATCTGTTCCGTAGTGTATCCATATTATGATTCGAAGCACACTACTGAATACCATTTGGTAAATATGGAAGTAAATATTGTAGAACTTTTCGCGAAACTATAAAAAACAACTCATACAAAATTATGACCGTCGGCAGTCCAACAATAAATCGCATTGAGATCGAACCTCGATCGATAACATTCAGATCGAAACAGACATTTATATTTAGATTATATTGCCGATGGTGTCAAACTTCCCTAAAACGATAGATCAGCGACGCCGATCCAATCACTCACACCATAATTCATCGAAATTTATGAAGGCGAGCTGAAACAGCAACCGTCTCTTTCTTATGTACGGGTGTGTTCTACTTTAAAACGTTTCTTTTCTCATTTCGCAGTTTGGAGCCGGGCCAAGCGCGTTTCCAAGCGTTCGGCCCAGCGGGCTGTAGTTTTCCGAGCCAACCCGTCGAGTCCGGTGTTGCTCCCTCTACCAGGGGCCCCTATCCCCTACCGGGGGAACCCGAACGAGATCCCTTCGCAGACTTCGCGCAAGCTTTGGACTCGCCACCGTACGGCGTGAGCTCGTTCAGTGCCAAGTCTCCGACAGCAGCCAATTGTTTTTCGGACGGCGGCAGTACCAAGGACGACAGTTACGGCGAAGCTACATTTCTAGACTTCGAAAACATCGACGTGAACGCTGCAAGAAAACAGTCGACGTTGGATGAAATAGAACAAGAAGTGAACAAAGTCCGCGTCGCGCTGGACGAGGACAGTCGTGCCCTGGAGGAGGACGAGAGGCAGCAAGCCGAGGGTGACAACTGGAGCTTGAATGTGTCTTGTGATAGTGGTGTGTACAACCGTGCTTCCTCCAGAGATTCCGGACCACATTCCGGTGAGTGTTTCTCTCAAATTCACAAATGACGTTGGGCAATTGGTTCGTTTATTAAACTCGTAAACTTATTTTTGTCGGAACGGGCGTGCAGAGCTATAATGTAAGACGTCGTTGGGCTTATTTAGTGCGTCCAAGAGTCACAACTGTCAGTGTCATAAAGTAAGCATGTGAAAGCGATCAGTTGTGTCCGGCGCGGCCGGCGTTAACTTGCGGTTTGTTTACGTTCTGTTTGGTAAAATTAGATTTACCGAATGCGCCGCTATTCGTATTAGGTCGGTTTTGAAAATAAACACAGTATAACCTTGCAGATGTCTCTCGGCCCACTTATTTGGGTCAATGTAATGCACGTGTTCTTTGTCAAATGCCGTTGCATTACTTGAAGGTAGATTAATCGGTTATTAAGCGATTTTTGTCGTTTTTTTGCGGAATTCGTGGTTGACATTGAACAAGTGAAAAACGTTCGAATAGGTATAATTGCGCACTTTCGATAGCTTGCTGTTGATATGCGGGCGTGGTATTTCCTCTCTTTGACATTATTTTTCTCAAATTCCAGGCGAGGAGCTTGGCTTGATTGAGAGTCAGGAGATAAGAGAGAATCACGCAAGGAACAGCAGTAGCAACGAGTGGTCTTCTTCGTCTATCGAGCGTGGTCTTCTCGCGATGGACCGTGAGAGGAAGTCTACCGAGACGGAGGCTCCAAGGAGTCCGGAGGAAGCAGGAAGCGATGACGAGGGGAGAGAGCCCGCCGGGTTTGCGCTTGGCCTTGTCAAGAGCAACAGTGTGGTCGCCCGCGCCAGTATGTGGCAACAGCTGCAGCAACAAGCCAAAGGTAATATTTACCCTCGGTCAACCTTTATAAATACATCGTAAAACAGATGTTTTTAAAAGTAAACTTGGTTTATACTGTAAATTTTAATTCATATTCAGCGAACGTAGCATGAATATCGGTAACGCATTTATAGATATCCGTTTTATAGAATCCAATATATCCAGATGATTCGAAACTTCATGACCATGAGTCATATTTTATAGTGTATTTCTAACCTTGCCCTATAATAATCTTGTGCAATGTTCGTTTCAGGAACTCCAAAACCTTTGCTTCGTCACAGTCGCTCCAAGTTAAAGGAGGGACCTTCAGTGGCGGACAGGTTCAAGAGCCAGCCGATCTCCTTCCCGGCACCCGACGTCACCCCGACCGAGCCCTCCGACGAGGCCCTCCCTCTCCCTGAGTCCAAGAGCACTGGCAACGTGTTAGACAGAGACGATGATGGTAAGTCTCCAACTATTTAATGGTACAATTGTTACGCAGTTCCAATTTCTATTTTGAGTTCGTTTAATTTTCAATATTCAATTTTTAAAGTCGTTCCAAGGCATGTAAAATTTGCATTACATTCAAGAACCGCTTCCTGTCTTATGTATCGTCGGCTTTTGTTTCTTTTTTGCATGTCCTCGACTACTCTACTATGTGTATGTCCCGGGCTCTATCGTAAACACACAACTGCACAATGTTATGTAAATACGCACAAATTCACCGGTGGCAGCTAAGTTAGATGAAGACGATCCAGCGAAGATGTCCCTTTCGGAGAAGATGAAGATGTTTAACTCGAAGCTGACGCACAAGCCGCCTGTGGCGGGCGCTGCGCGGGCGCGGGACGACCGGGCCGCCCGGGCCAGCAGGCTGCGCACCATGCCAGTCCTCGCCAGCCAGCTACAAGAGGCGATGGAGCAGAACGAACGCCTCACCAAGTCCCTGACCCATGAGGATGTACCCCGTAATAATGATTTTCAATTGAAAATGGAGCTGTTCCGTTCGGCCAGCGCCAAGAATACGTCTTTAGAGTATATAATGAGGCAGAACGCCAAGTTTAGGAGCTTAGGTCTGATTTGTTCATTATTATGGGTTTGATTTTGTCGTTTGCTTGAAGTTTCGCTTCTGTGGGTTCGATTGGTACTAATATCACAATAATATTGTAGTCTTAAGTTTTGTATACTGTGCATGATGTTACAATTTGCACGATTTATTTGCACGTTATATTGTATATTTTAATAATTTAGGTTGATTTATAATGTGGGTGTCGTGTGGCTTGATATAATTTAACCGTAATTTTATCGAGTTGTTTTGTTATGTTTCTAATGACTGCTTACTGCAATTGCAGAATTATTTTGTCAGAGAAACGCACATAACGTTACGAAGCTTGAGTAACAATTACACTATTGAGTGCAGGCACCGCTGAGCGTGTTCCGAATAATCCGTCACGTCTTGAGATATTGACATTAATCATAACATTTAACAGGCCACAGTATGTTATATTTTGAGCTGAATAATCCAGTTAGTCATTGGCTTGCTCGATGTTACTCATCAATATTATTATACTGTATATTTTGCACGAATATCTTTTATATGATGGTGTGTATATTTGAATTAAGAATTTGAGAAAACTAAATGTCAAACTTAACAAAGTTTAAATTCCATTACAATCAAAAACTGACCTTTTTGTTACAAATGGTCAGTCAAAAATCAACGTAGAATACATTCAACTAAAGTAGATAACTGATTAACTGGCGATGGAATGTAAATTATCTGAGATTATGAACACTGCTATTAGTTGCGTCAACTGGGATCTGTCAAAATCCATGAGGTCGTATGTAAGGTCGCGGCATAGATCCGTAGGCGGCGACGAGACGCCATTGCAAGATTTATTTTAGTTTTTTTGTCTAATGTTACATTGTTTTTTTACATTATTTATTGCCTCACTTTTCTCTTTGTGATGTATTCGAAGCTCTTCAAAGAACATCAGAGCGGTTATATATTTTTTTTTGACGTAATAAACACCACTTATGAAATTGTAGTGTGCATTTTAGACGTTACAAAAACTTTTAAAACCCTGTTATTTTTTTACTTAGAATAATACAAAGTAAATTACGTAAATTGACAACAGCCGTCCATCGCCTGTACTTATAAGCTTCACTAATAAACTATTTATCACTGATTTCACCATCGCTATTCAACGGGGTGCTTTGTATATACGGGAACATATTCTTACCTATTCAGTTCCTAAGTCAAGGCTTATTTTTCAGACTTAGACGATGATTCTCCGACGGAGCGAGCTCAACGAATGATAACTCCCGAGGTCAGGGGTATCCTGAAGTCTGGATCCACTGTCGTGCCTCCGAGACCCAAGACCTTGGCTAAAGGAGAAAGCTCAGAGGTTTGTATAGTTAGTATACAGTTGTTTAGTATTTTATTCAGTACTTTAAGTTAACTCACAGAGTTTTAATTTATTCCCGACTTAGATTAGACCCTTAGATCTACGTTGGGAATTCATGAACGAATCTTAGCAGACGTGTTACTTTTAGCATTTGTCGATCGATCGACTATTTGCAACTGCATCCATGCTGTATCGCGTTTCTGACTAGCTTTTTGTAATGCGTAGTATTGAGCTTCCGAAAATCGACAAAATCCTATCAGCCTATCAGCGACGCTAAAATTATCATGTCTGCTGTGGCTCCAACTCTTTTTCTGGCGCGTATAACTTCTTATGGCCTGAAATAAAACGGAATTGAACAACTTGTTTACATTTATAAAGTAATCGCACCTATGGGGCTAGAAATAAAACGTATCAAGCAAAAAAACAAATGCATGCGTTTAGTTTCAAGTAATTTTCTTTATCTTTCTAGACAAGCCATATTTACAAGAAGTGCAAAATACCTTTTGATCAGTTCTAGATCTCGAGGTTAGTGACATAATACTCCTGTATTGTATCTCGACGTAGAATCCATTAAAAACAAAAGATCACCTCGAATGTAGTCTATTCATTGTTATGTATGTAATCAATTTCACTATTCTTAAATATTAGCCAAACTCCACCTGTTTACAAATACGAAAATAAAAAGAAAATTGTGTGCAGCAGAGTACAACATTTGATAGAAGTAAAACTTCTAAAAAAATAAAGAAATCAGAGAGATTTAGTGTGAGAAACAGAGAAAGAGTTATATAGCTTCTCTCTCATGAAACGAAAAGTGCCTAAACGTGACGCGTCCTTGAAATTTCACTTTCAATTCTTGTCCAATTATCAATTTGCCGCCTAATATGTTTCACTTCAATAATAAATTACTAGTCGACAGCGATGCGGATGAATTTTTCGACGCTTTATTTTAGTTTGTGAATACTTTTAGTTAGATATAATTTTATTATTTTTGTATTAATTAATTAGGTACTTACTTACATTTTTTTTCTCATCAGACAATTTATTTATTTTCATTTGGTACTATTTGTTATTTATTATGATGGTGCAATATTTAAATATTGTACCTACATAATGAATAGTTCATGCGTTGTCGTCCTAATTCTAAACCCATTAAGAGTATCGATAGTATCATAAAATAGTCCAGACGTTATAGATATGTACAAAAATAGAGCAAAGTACTTTAGCAATAGTCAATAAAAATAGCCCAGTAGTAAGGTGTAGTTCGTAACGCTTGTGGTATGCAACGCAACGGCTTCTATTTTGGCTCAAACATACATTATTACGATTTCAATGTAAACTATACTAAAAGGTGTGCCAAAGTTAGACAAAGGTCTTTGATATCATTGATTATTTGTAGGACATCCGTCTGTTGAGAAAGGTTAGTTAGCTTGACATTGATTTGATAAATATTCCGGATGTTATACGATCAACTCCAAGCACGTCAGTGGAAACACTTAAACTACGAAAATCGTCCTTAGTACTACGACATAAAGGCGCTGTCAATGTCAAATATATTGGCACGATATTGCGTTCTGTGATGGTCAAAACGCTTGCTAAATTGTTGAAATTTGTATACTACTTATATAAAAACAAATTACCTTCCTCTTCGAACTAGATTCCCAATCAATGCAATTTCATTAACATCATTTGCTCTTATTTCAGGGTCTAAAAGACGAGGGTATAGACAGCTCCTCAGACGAAGACTCAGTCTCAGCCTCAAGCGTGTCATCATCAGAGAAGAGCTGTTCCTCATCCGACAGTTCCGAAGAGCTTCCAGATCCCAAACCTCGAAGGTTCCAACGCAAGCCCAACAAACTGAAAGCATCTCGAACAGAATCTGACATCCCGAGACATCCCGAACCATTCCCCTGTAAGATCAAACTACCAGGAGCGAATGAGTTGAAGGAACGTCTAACACAAGCGAAGAACCCAGACGTGAAAATCCCGATGCTCGGAAAACTTGGAAGAAAGCCTTCTGAAGAAGCGAAAACTGAAGAAGATTCTACCCGATACAGGAGGTTTGTTAAAAAGATAGATGAGCCTATACAACTGGCCAAGTTAAGAAGGCCTGCGGAGAAAGTAACCCCGCCTGCACAAGAAGTGCCACCTCCTCAGATTCTCAAGATTTCTGCGCTGAATCAAGCGGCGAAGGCTAAGTTCTTCGGCTTGGATCCGGGAAAGAAGGAGAAGACCATCGATGAGTTGGCTGCTGCCGTCAGAAAATACATTCCACCAGTAAGTGTTTTTTTGTGTTTATATTTTTGCCATTTCTTATGAAAGATGCATGTCAGTGCGTTTTAAATCTCCTCATTTCTAAATCCTTACTAATCCATCCATACTAATATTATAAATTCGAAAGTAACTCTGTCTGTCTGTCTGTCTTACGTTTTCACGCCTGAACCAGTGAACGGATTTCGATAAAATTTGCCAGAGAGATAGATTGCATCCCGGGGAAGGACATAGGATAGTTTT
The DNA here is from genome assembly GCA_963082905.1 of Oligia fasciuncula. Classification (NCBI taxonomy): domain Eukaryota; kingdom Metazoa; phylum Arthropoda; class Insecta; order Lepidoptera; family Noctuidae; genus Oligia; species Oligia fasciuncula. The sequence continues at coordinate 15,816,346 of OY720396.1, read as the reverse complement.
TATAGACATACCCCGCGGGCAAAGCCGCGGGCGGAAGCTAGTATTATAAATGCGAAAGTAAGTTTGTTTGTTACATTTTTACGCCTAAACTACTGAACCGATGATCCTGAAATTTTGCATATCGTTGTCAGGTGAACAGAAACGGACATAGGGTACCATTCATCCCAAACAAAAAGTGCTGTTCCCGAAGAAAACAACAATAACGTTATTATGATAATAGATGGCGCCACGTGTCTTTCGAATCAAAAACAGGTCAACGTCGGGTCGAGTAGTATGAAATGGTTTTATGGGATTTTATCTTTATACTCAGCCTTGCTCTCTAAATACCGTATTGAATTTCTAAGGTTTTGATTACTTGAGATGAGGTTTTGATACTGTGGACGTTCTTAAAATTTTAAGAACGTCCACAATAATAATACGTCGAATCAATCGGGCTTCCGACTACCCGTAACGACTGTCAAAGATCCACGAATAATAATAATATAATAATAATAATATTCCACAACTATCACACAACGCCGTCTAGTCTCAAGCTAAGCAGAGCTTGTGTTATGAGTACTAGACAACTGATAAACATACTTATATATTTCTAAATACATACATATATAGATAAATTACACCCAGACACAGAACAAATGATCATGCTCATCACACAAACATTTGTCCTGGGTGGGAATCGAACCCACGACCTCCGGCATAGCAGTCATAGTCACTGACCACTAGACCAACAGGCCAGTCAATTTTAAGAATAAAAGCCGGAACCAACGGCTTAACGTACTTTCCGAGGCACGGAGGGATCTCGGTATGTAAAGATGGTCACCCATCCACAGACCAACCGCGGCAAGCGTAGCTTAACCTGATCGATCCACCTGTGCGGCTGTTATTATTTAGCACGGACCCCTCGCCAGACGCACAGCTTGTTATAATACTAATATTCCCTTTTGTTCATAGGTAAGCAAGTCAATATCGATACACACGATGGAGGTGCCGGGCTCGGGCAGCGACGGAGAGAGTAGCGGTGGCCGAGAAGTACGACAAATTAACAGCAGAGTTAGACACAGGTTAGTTCCGTTTTATATTAGCTTAGTTTATGATAATCAGATTCCAGAGCTATTCTATGAGTTGTGCTGCTGGGGAGTTTGTTGCGCCATTTCTTTATCCCAGCTGAAGCACTAGGAAGTCCTCCGACCAGACGGGTGTTGTGTTTGTTGCGCGGTAAACTCTGCTTGCGCGATGCAGGATTTTGCGTGACGTCAGTATGACGCGTTGTTCGCATGTGGCGTTGTAGATACCGCTATAGTATTATGTAATTTTTACGTTCAAAAAGTGCTGTTTCTCAGCATAGTTTAAATAAATGATTTTTGATTTCGTTGTGGCTGTATGTTCATTGGCAGAACGTATAGAGCAACTGATAGGCCTAATTGCTTACAGTTACATCAATAAGATGTAGAAAAACAACATTAGAATGAATCTTGCGTGGTTAAACGCTGGGTCTACGTATAATCTCGAATAATGAAACTAATTCAAGGAAACTGAATATCATTCTACTCAAGTTTTTGCCGTGATAACAAACAAGCGTTGCCAAATCTAGTGAACCAGCAAGAGTCATCTACCTTATCCCATTCATTCGTTAATCTGTAGGCCCGGTGCCCACTGGCGGCACAACACGGCAAGATTGTTTTTAACTGTGGCGCTGTTGTAAGGTTGTAGCACTAATTTCAGGACGAGCTAAGTTTCATAATACCATAGTTTAAGGATAGATGTCGCCACTGCGTAAGCTTAGAAATATATAACACTAGCTTCTGCCCGCGACTTCGTCCGCGTGAAATTTCTTGTACCCCCACCCCGTCGCGTCGCAAAACTTCGTATTCGCTTACCGTTCACTCTGAGTTTTTTTTCTTTTTGCTCGGCTCCTAAGGGTCATAGCGTGATGTTAAATAGCCTATAGCCTTCCTCAAGAATTGGGCTATCAAATGCAAATAGATTTTTTTCAAATCTGACCGGTAGTTCCAGAGATTATCGCGTTCAAACAAACAAACTCTTCAGCTTTATTATTAGTATAGATAAAAAACTCTATGGCCCATAACTCCTTAATAGGTACCAACTCTTAACATCTTACACACGTGATAACTTTTAAACGAAATATCCGATTGAGATGAAACAAAAAGTATTTTACTTCTTCATAAATACTCTTGATAACGTAATGCTTAATTTCGATAAAGATTAATATTACGATACATATTTAACGTAGTTTTTTTTTCTTCAGACGATTTAATAATTATTTTGAACACAAAATCGGTTATTGTGATTAAACCATGATAGCTAGATATATGTTCTCGCGGACTTTTTTGTAGGTCTTAATGGGCTCTACAAACCCGTAGTACATCATTTTGTTCTATTGTCAATAGTTTTTGCAGCGCACGCAAAAATAGGTTTTCGATTTTACACCTTGTGTTACAAAATAGCAATTTTATTACGGATCCCTAATTTTGAAAAAAAAATATATATAGCCTATAGCCTTCCTCGATAAATGGACTACCCAACACTAAAAGAATCATTCAAATCGGACCAGTAGTTCCAGAGATTAGCGCGTTCAAACAAACAAACAAACAAACAAACTCTGCAGCTTTATAATATTAGTATAGATTACTAGCTGCGCCCCGCGGTTTTACCCGCGTAAATGTCGATCCCGTGGGAATATCGGGATAAAAGTAGCCTATATGTTAATCCAGGGTGTCAGCTACCTCCATACAAAATTTCATCAAAATTGGTCCAGCCGTTTGAGCGTGAAGAAGTAACAAACATATAAATACACTCACACACACACACACAAACTTTCGCCTTTATAATATTAGTGTGATGTTGACAATAGAATTACTGGTCTCTTTGCGATGAATGTTCCATTACTTTTACTCTAGTGAAGTGTACCTTATGTAGGTCACAATTTGTCAGCGTTTCTTAGAAGTTTTGATAGATATAATGCAATATAAATCCAGGTCGTCATAAATTCTGTCGACGCAGGCACTTTCCGGGTTACTTAAATCAACTATCGATGACTATCTTGGTTAATGAAAAACAGACAATCCAAACAATAAAATAAAGATCATACCTCTACTCTCCGTTTAAAGCTCTATGTAATGGAAGACGAGCCCGTTGCCATTAGTTGGGCACAAATTCATACACGAGAGCTTCTACTTACAAGTATAATCTTTTAATCAAGAACAACTTCGACTAATTTTTGTATTATGTAACTGAGACTACATGCATAAACAAAGGCATTATAACGCAATTTATAATTGCAACTAGATATGAAAATTCAACTAATGCGATAACAATCACTGTGTGTAAATTCTCACGCGTTCTCATATTATTGCACTAGAAATATATCATACGATACATCACACCTGTAACACAGATACCTATGTAACGATAGCTAGATAGATAGTATACCTACCAGACTGAATCATAATAAAACGCAATGTTACCACAAAGTAAATAAGTACAGAAGGAAGGGTCAGATTCATAAAGAGTAAAAATAGGCAAAAGGCGCACTCACTTACTGCTATTGCAAACGAATGCCAGTGCCACTCGCTGTAGGTAAAGCGTGTGTTTTTTATTTAAGGCAGACATACATGCACAACATTACAGATTTAAATATATCTAAGAGCAAGGGCGTTCAAAAAAAATGCGATTAAAAAATAAAATAAGTACAAGAGTAACAACATTGACAAGTTGGTACTTTATCAGCATAAAAATAAAATACAATCAACCTCCTCCTCCTCCTCAAGTCATACTCCTCATTACTGAGGGTCGTGATCCTCCCTTGAAAACATCTTTTCCTTGACGATGTTTCGCCATCTCTGTCTATCCTTGGCCAGGTGAAGCGCATCATGAAATTTCGTGGAGAGCTTATCTGGTCGGACCATCGCAAAGGGCTGCGTCCTCTTGGTCGTTTACCGTCCACCTTGCCGGTAACCATTAGTTGTTCAAGGTTATTGCCATCTTTTCTCGCTATATGGCCGAAAAATTCCAAAACTCTGCGGAGACAGGTCGTAGAGAGTCTGGTCTTCATTCTGAGCTCGCGCAGGATAGACTCGTTGGTGCGGAATGCAGTCCATGGTATCTGAAGCAACTTCCTCCAACACCACATCTCGACAATAAGCAGAAACAACAATCAACAGTAAAGTACAATTATTTACTTCTTCCATCTCCCCTCCCTTCTCCACTCCCTCGCACCGAGAGGAAGCCTGTGTCCCAGTAGTGGGAACTTTATAGGATTATTATACTATTCTTATGCTATCTTCCAATTATCATCTCGCAGAATCTCAAAACACTCACGACACACATCTATCTATGCAAGCCTTTTCGCCTGTTGTACGAAGTCGACTTTCTGTACAGCTTATCTGTGTTGTGACGTTACACAAAAAATTAGGTAACTAACACATTTGTACTACTTGACGTAATAATGAGTTATTAGACAAGTTTTACACTGCCATGTGTGGTATTATGTAATTCATTTATTAAAATAATTATATTATAATGAGGTTTGTGGCAACTGGCATCTGTTGTGAATCAAGGTCGTTGGAATTGAAAAGTTAAACACATATATGTAGTGAAATATTTTTTTACTTGTTTTTTTTTAAACGTTGCCCCACACTAGGATTTTTTCCTGTATTGTGCGCGCTTACAAACATTTAAACTCACGTACACAAACAGCCAGACCCGGAACAACTACTTGTAGGTCATACAAATATTTGTTCCGTGCGGGAATCGAACCCGCGACACGCAGCGCAGCAGGCAATCGCTTAACCACTGCGTCAATCGTGCTGTCACACAAAAGCTTCTGCCCGCTACTTCGTCCGCGAGAAATTTCTTGTTCCCCCGACCCACCCCGTCGCATCGCATCGCCTGCCCGCGCTATTACGTCGTTTTTGCTTAGCGTTCTTTCTGACTTTTTTCTTTTTGCTCGGCTCCTAAGGGTCATAGCGTGATGTTAAATAGCCTGTGTATAGCCTTCCTCAAGAATTAGGCTATCAAATACAAAAAGTTTTCAAATCCGACTGGTAGTTCCTGAGATTACCCACCTACATACAAACTTTACCTCTTTATAATATTAGTATAGATGTGTTGGTTATCATTCATCATCTGCCTAGCCTTTTCCCAATTATGTTGGGGTTGGTTTCCAGTCTAACCGGATGCAGCTGAATACCAGTATTTTACATGGAGCGACTGCCTATATGACGTGCTTTCCGAGGCACGGAGGGGTCTCGGTATGTAAAGATGGTCACCCTCACCCATCCACAGACCAACCGCGGCAAGCGTAGCTTAACCTGATCGATAGACCTGTGCGGCTGTTTTTATTTAGCCACGGGCTCCAATTACTCTCACTCCCACAAAAATATTCTCAGGAATATAAATGATTATGTGAACATCGAACGATATTGATGTCGACGGTAAAAAGGAAGGCTTATACGACATTTTGGTCAAAATGCCATCCTACGTAAAATTTTCCGCTCTTTTGAATGCGCTTACTCCCATAACTCTACGATGACTTTTTTGGCGTTTATATATAAAAAACCATTTTCACGTCAGTTTTTCTAAAATTTAAAACTTTAAACGGCTCTCCTGAACATTTCATTTTTTGTCACTTATACCCTATTTCCTCTTAACCGTCGATATAGTATTTCAATCTCACATGTGGCCGGGCTCGTCTCCGATTTTAATGAGTTTCTTGATTTTCCATTTAGATCTAACGCATCATATTAGTAGAGCGCACTCTGACGTCTATGAGTATTTATTAGATAAGCTATAGGGATAAAGAAAGAAAAACACAAAGAAAAGTGGGAAAATATGGGGGAGACCTTTGCCCAGCGGTGGGAGTTGGGTAGGTAAAATTAATAAAGGAAATAACGGGCCTTGATGTTTTATAAAAAAAGGAAATAAATTTATTTGACCCAGGTTCAGGTACCTACACAATATTCACACAAAAACAAATAAAACTTAATATAGCATTGTTTGTAGCATTGTCTGTAGTTTCTTTAAATAATATCGCATAAGTACAAGTTGCGGGTATTCAGAAGCTTAAATGTCTGACAACCAGTCTTACCAGGGGGTATCGTGTGACCCAGTATGTGGGTGGTCAGATAGGCAGTCGCTCCATGTAAAGTACCCGGTTAGATTGGAAGCGAACATAGTTAGGAAAAGGCTAGGCAAATTGATTGATTGACAAGTATTAACAGATTTAAATAGCTAGTCATCATAAAATCACGCTTAACAATTGAATTGATATTTGCAATATTTTGGCGCAATATTATTAGGCGAGAAAGGGTTTTGCTAGCTAAACTCTTATCATAATCCTTAATTCGTATACGACACTGCGAAAACAAAGCAGTGACTTCGTTCCTTTTCAGGTATTTTTATACTTACTATTAAAGATAATTCAACGTAATATTCAAATCAACTGATTATGATCTCAAAAGCCATAGAATTTACCAGGCGCACAAGCAGGCGTCCAGAATCACTGCTTTCAGCCATGACATCCTAAACACAATGTTTGTGCTATTAAGTGTATATACAGTACCGTAGGATGAGTGTTTTTAATGTACGAGTGAATATATGAGAAATGGAACGCAGCGCATGACAGTGAGAAGGAGAGAGGGGAGGAATGGCGGATTAGTACTGGAAGGGAACGTTAGTCATACTGTGTAGAGTAAAAAGACGCTAAGATTTAGAATAGGTATTAAAATTAAGGGGATTGCCATTGTATCGACGATCGATGTCAGTAAAGTTTTCTTAAACCACCAGCCGGTCGATTCTGTAAAAATCTCACCGTGAAAACTTAGGTGAAGTGAGTTTGTTTTTGCTAGGAATTGACACTATTGACAGCTCACTCCACGCTCACTTCACCTAAGTTTTCATGGTGAGATTTTTACTGAATAGCACCGCTGTAATTGTTTTGAAAAGCATTTTACTTGCCCCATAATCCCACATTCTACAGTACAGTCCCGAGCACTAATATGTCTACACGTGGCAACTTTTAATTGCGTTTTTTTTTCAAATAACGAATGCAAAGTTGAAATACGACACTTTACATAAACCTATAGGTTCAAAAATACTATATTCGTAATAACATAAAATTTCATTAAAAAAAAAAAAAGAGAAAATCCCCTTTGAATAAAGCCAACTGTATACATACTTATGCTCGTGACTGAACATGAATAAATAAAAACAAACATACTCTATACCTACTTGCCACCATTTTACAGTTCCATAGACGCGCTCTATAACATATAAATACTCTTGTAACAGCGGCAACCGGTTCGATTCCGGCTAGGCCGCTCTGATGAGTTTAAACCCTCATGTGCTATCATTTAGTTGCTTCGGCTTCGCTAGGGTCGTTATCCTGAGGCAATGTAGCAGTGCCTAGCAGTACCGTGTGGCTAGGGCATGATGACAGGGATTACTAGTACGTAACTATATATACCACGTATGTAATTTGTGTCCTTAGGTTTATCTATAAGATATGGTAGGTTTATGCAAGAATGTAGGAAACTTGTGTTGCCTATTTGTATACTTTGTAAGGGTTAACTGTATTTTGAAAGATAAAATTCCTTGGTATTGTTGCAAATAAACAACATTATCACTTCGAAATATGACTGTAAGTTAGTCTGACTAATTAGTCTCGAGTCCAGAGTAAAAAGTGATTTTATTCGCAGTATAAGATTTAGATTTGGACTTATACACCCTGACTGACTAGACGGTAACTGTCGCAACATATAACAAATCTAACTACCAACCTAACAAGACTAACCTTACCTCCCATTAACCCACAGTCAAACAGACCATTATCAGCAAACCCACTCTTCCATCGATTGATTGATAATCATAATCGTTAGTTACCAACGCGCGACGGACGGGTTAAGGACCTTTAAGGAAACTTATCAATTACACACCTTCCTGTAGGTATATCCGCCGTCAAGAAAAGAAAGAATATGTTTAATTACTTCTCCTAACTAACTGTCTATTAACATGAGGTATATGTATGTATGAAATTATAAACAAGTGCGGGAGTTTTGTCTACTAAAAAAATACAGGATTGAAGCTGTCAGACAAGTGTCAGACTCATAGATTGAAGTAAAAAAAAAAAACTGGCACTCCCGGAGTGCCGACAAAAGTGAAAACAAAACACAAACAGAATACTTTGCCATCACTCGGTGACATATCGGATTTAAAACCGAGTAGGTAGATCCCGAGGACAGCCGAACATCCGAATGTAACGCGGTGTCGCGAGTTCAATGGTTTTTTCCCATTTCAAAAATTGCCCTAAAGAAGTTTTCACTTCAAAAAACGAAATTTAGAAATTCGAAGACATGTGACATCCACCAACCCGCACTGGGCCCGTGTGGTGGATTATGGGCCCGTCCCTCGCACAGAGAGAAGGCCTGTGTCCGAGCAGTGGACGTTAGGGGCTGATAATGCGTATGCATAGATAGAAACTGTCGCAGCACATTACCGATAAAACTAGACATACCTCCCCTACCCACAGTTAAACCGACCATTATCAGCAAACCCACTCATCCATCGTTTGATCGATAATCATAATAGTCAATTACCAACGCGCGACGGCAGGGTTAAGGAAAGTTATCAATTACACACCGACCGGCGGCGACGCAGCCGGGAAATCGTGTGTAACAGTGCATAAAATTAATGTGACTTACTAACATTTTCTAAGCTGACAAATAAGATTTCACTTTTCATTTGTTTTATTTACGTCATTTAGTTGTATTGGGATTTGTCGCGTCAAATTGGCGGATTCTGTTGGGAAACTGACCCTTTGTTACGTGATTTTGAGCTAAATTATGACACCAAACTGTGTACGGAAGTTGCAGGCGGCTTAATTTTGCTGTAAAATCAGATGTTTGAGGACCTTGCACAACTTAGTTATGTTATATTCCGTATTGCCAAAAGGATCGCCTCCTAAACATGGAATTTAAACGTATCTAGCGAAATGTGTAGGTATTGTGAAAACACCTCTGCTTACCTCTTCGAAGAGTACAGGCGTGATGTTCACATCATCTGCCTAGCCTTTTCCCAACTGTGTTGGGGCCGGCTTCCAGACTAACCGGATGCAGCTGAATACCAGTATTTTACATGGAGCGACTGCCTATCTGAACTCTACAACCCAGTTATTGGGTAATACGATACCCCTTAGTAAGACTGGTTATCAGACTTCCGGGCTTCTGACTACCCGTAACGACTGTCAAAGATCCACGAATGACAGCCGGGACCAACAGCTGGGCTGGTTTGTTGTGTTTAATTCGGAATCGCTCAGATTTAGGATAACGAAATAAAAGCTTTTCAACCTATAAATATCTGTTTTATCAAACATACTAATTTTGGTCTATGACTGCATCAACTACGCAGAATCCATTTACTTTCCTACTATCATACGAGCAACCCGCAGTGGGCCCGCGTCGTGGTTTACGGCCCACTTCCTCTTACCGAGACGAGGCTTGTGTCCCAGCAGTGGCACCATTAAAGGCTGCTTATATGACGTCGAGCAATTCAATGTGAAACTATAACCGAATAAAGGCTCCTTCAAACCGGCGCGACACGCGATAAAATCGCGCGCGACAAAAAGGCACCGCAAGTCGCGCAACGATTGGTGCCTTTGTGTCGCGCGCGATTATATCGCGTTTCGCGCCTGTTTGCAGGAGCCTTAACGTTTATACACACTATCTACTTATCCAGCCTATTCAGACTTTTCTAATCACGTCCCTAGTTTTCACCGCTTAGGTGCGCGAGCGCAAAGCTTTCCATCGAAAGCGCTTTACGCTCGTTTGCCTTTAGATATCGTTAAGCCGATGAGCGCTTCGGTGGTTTGGAAGACGGATAGAAAATGAAGTAGTAACTTTGTATGGCAATTATTTAGGCGTTGATTAGCGTTAATTAGATTATTTTGTCAGGTATTTTGTCAGTTGTAATTTTTCGAAGTAGGAATGAGGAGATCCGCAGGAGAACCAAGGTAACCGACATACTTAGCCCGAAGTTTTGCCAAACTTAAGTGGCAGTGGACACCCACATTGCTCGCAGAACAGATAGCAAGGTTCTGTAGTGGCGACCGCGTACCGAAACGTAGCGTTGGAAGGCTTCCCACAAGGTGGTCCGACGACCTTGTGAAGGCCGCAAGAACCCATTGGATGCGAGAAGTACAGAACCGGTGGAAGTGGAAATGCTTGGGGGAGGCCTATGTCCAGCAATGGACGTCTTTCGGCTGAAATGATGATGAGATAATTTTGTTGGTTTTCTATGAGATGATACGTTCCGATACATACTCCAGGGTTCAAACTATGCTTGGAAGCTGTTTTAGGTATTCTTGCACACAAAACTTGTTTCAATGTGAAAGTATTTTCTTTTCGTAACGCTTAGGAAAAAGTTATTAAATAATTGGTCGCGATCCGCAGTAAAATACTGAACATTTTTAACTTAATAAAGGACAACCTAGCTTTTAACTTAGGACAAATAACCTCCTTCTTTTTGAAGTCGGTAAAAATATACTTAAAACGTTTTTGAAGTTCAATTCTGCTTTTTATTTAGTATATCCGGAGTTCCACATATCTGGAATGCTGTTATCACTGATCTACTGAAGTTAGCTCATTGTTTATAAATGTAACGCAAATCATAATACGCATAACGCATAACGTTATTTCCAAATCAATTTCGTTATTGCTACTGTTATCTCACTGCTATCCAACTAACATAAATATTTTAAACGCCATCATTGCTCGAAACTCACATTCTTGTAAAAAGCGTACAATTTACAACATAATAACTAAGTGTAACGGCTCCCGTACATTTATTATCAGCTACCACGAAACGTTAAGCGTAATCGGTTTATTACCAAAAATGGGCATTGTCTAACATAGCACACGACACCCCGACAATCCACACAAGCAATTCTAAAACTTATCTTGTGGTAATAAAGTTGAGTTTCCAAAGTGCCGGAAGCTGGCCGACTGGCACAGTTGCTTCCTTGCGAAATGCCTAGGAAGTTGACTCGAACTAGCCATGTATGGTGAAACAGATCGCTGCTCAAGTACAGGTAGACTTTGCCTTAAAGTTTATAGTGTTGATCCCTATTGACAAAATCGTTGAGGTTCTAACTCCGCCTTTTGTAGGGTAGTTTAACTGAAGCAATGAGCAAGTAAAGGATTCATTGCTGGTTTAGAGGTAGCAAATGGGGTTACTGTTTCATTCCGTAGTACTAAAGTACAACATTCATGGTCATTTGGTTTGATTAGCTGGCATGGCATCCTGCCAAAAACTGAACCTGAGTGTCGAAATATGAAGCAAAACTTTGTGGTCACGCAAAACTACGGAATTGGCTGAAATCAATGTAGGCAATCAATGATTATACAAATACGATAATGACTGATTTCGCACCAATCTAAATTGCTGTTTGTGTATGTGAGTTTAAATGTTTGTAAACGCACCCACGATACAGGAGAAATTCCTAGTATGGGGCAACGTTTTTTTCAAAAAAAAAAAAAAACACTAATCATTCTTATTATGTTAGTGTCCTTAAAACGCCATTGCTTTTAATCGTTTGTACCTGATGACCTACCTAAGTACCTGAGAACTTGTACCTGATGTCGAATCAATCTAGCTAGAGCATGGTTCTAAAATGTGGCCCGATTCGTTACTTACGGCAAATCTAACTTGAAAGATATTTTGACTATATTTTTCCTTTAATAAAAATCTCAGTAAAAGCTTGCAACTGGTGCGTGATTGCGCCCATTTGGCTCGCAGCATATTACGTGGAATCGATTACCAGTCGTCATTAGCGAACCATGAGCTTCTGTAGTTACGAGTGTACCTACACCAGTCGAAACCTTCGGGGAATCTAATTAGGGAACTTATGTAAAGATTTACTAATTTCTTGGCAATAACTGTTAATGACGACGATGGTGTTAAGGGTTATCTCCTTCCTCTTTACTCGTATCGGACGAATTACGAAACCATAGATACAGATAGACCTAGATAACGCAAGTATCACCAAACCCAAGCGTGCTACTATGACGTCACAAGCACTATTTAGTGATGGGAAAATCAAATCGATTCAAAGACGCCGGCCGCATGCGGCACCCGTCTCGCCCCACCCCCGCCCTGGGGCCTAGCGCCAGCGCGGCGCTCACGCTCATCCAGCCAGCATGCAGCAGACCTACGGACTGAGCGCGAAAGCGCGTGAGCTCTGGGCACGCGAAGTAGTTGCTCTTGCGTTATCTAGGTGTATCTATGTATATATGTGTAGGAAACTATATGAGTCATACACTATGACTACTTATGCAGTGATTAAGTATAAGTTTGTCAGCGGGGTGGCTAAACGCCTCAACATTACTCTAAGCATTTATTTTTCAATTAAACTATTAACAGGCACTTGACAGTCAGCTATTCAGGTAGAACGACATACATTTATGCTGTACAAGAATCAAGTAAACATAACATTGCCTTGTCATAAACATCCGTTTGCGTGCCAAATTGTTTGATGTTTCCTCAAACCGCAAATGGCATGCCTGCAATTAGTTGTTTGTTGTTGAAAATATCTAAAATTATACCCAGAAATATTTTACCTGTTCCAAAGTTTTCTAAGAGCGGATAATATACTATACTTATGGTTTTTTTTAAGTTTGTTACCTCAGTACGCCGTCATTTATAAACCTTTTTTTATTTAAAAGGATATTCTTCCAGATTGGGCTCATTTTTATCAAAATCCAGGAATTGAGGGAACTCCTCAAATATTATAGGCACACCTACAGCGATTTGGGTATTGTTTAAAGTAACTCGTGCATTTGCTTTCGAAAACCACCATTTGGTGAAGTGGAACTGATGAAGAAGACCACTGATGGCCACCAGAACTTCTCAATAATAAGTATTTCACGGGTTGCGATTCGATTACTTTAAAATAAATGGTTGCTAAGCAATGTATGCTTGTCAGAATGCGAATGGTGAAATGGAGCTGATGATGATGATTGCTGATTATTTATATGGTGTACATAGTAAATTTATTTATTATTTTATTCTATTCTATTCTGATTTTGGAATACTTGGAGAACTCCTCAACAATTAAGGTCCCTGCATGCATCGGGAAAAGCAATATTTTGTAAAAGACGATCGGCAAGTTGACATTAGGCTATTGTAACTTAGATACATTATAAACAGACCCACTAAAAAGCGAGAAATAAAATCTTTTTAACAAAAAAAAAAACCGAATTCCAAAAAAACTTATATAACTAGTACCTATTCCTTTCTAAGTTGTTTTAATGCGTTAAGGGCTTTATTTATAAACTTTGCTTAACCATAGGTACATCTCTTACCTATAGACAACGTTTTAAAATAAAGGGGATCAAGACTTTATTCTATTCTGTTCTCGAGCACAAAAGTAACAGTCATTACAGTACGCAACGCGCATTATCTCGGATGCCTACACAATACATGGTAGATCCAGCATCCGGGCTCCCAGTTACCTCACATTTATCTGCGGTCTTTGCACATTATTTACTGCATCGGAGCACACTGTATTAGCACAGAGTATTAGTTTAATAGTGTAGAACGTGTGTACGTATGTCGTGATGGCTCAGTGGTTAAGGCCTCGTCTCTCACGCTCGAAGTTGCCGGTTCATATCCGGGCAAGTACCAAAGTGCTTTTTTCCAAGTTTATCTTGGACATCACTGCCATCGGTGAAGGATAAAAAAACAGTGGAGTGCCGACAGAAGTGAAAACTTGAAAAAGCATAGTAATTTTATATGTTTGAAGGTGATTCTTCCCAAAGAAAATGTACCGCGCGTTGATGTCTTTATAATGGCCAAAACTTAAAACAGTGGAGTCGGTTACGGTAACAGTGTCGCGAGTTCAATGGTTTTTTCCCATGTTAAAAAAATGCCCGACGTGCCTAAAGAAGTTTTCACTTCAAAAAACATCGTCATCAACACCTGGCTTTATAATGAATATAAGTCTGAATCGCAAACCCGTCTGGGGTAAGCGTTGTGATCAATGCTCGTGCATACTCTATATGAGCAGGGCATTTGCCCTGTAGTGGGACCATAATAGGCTGGTACTATAGTATAGAAGAACAAGAGCAGTGGTGGCCAAGTGGTAACGGCCGCGACTTAATACGAGTTGTATGTCGTAGGTTCGAACCCAGACAGGCGCTTTACTTTGTGTAAATTATTTCATCACCACTGCTCTCAAAACGGTGAAGGAAAACATCGTGAGGAAACCGGCATGTCCTAGAACCAAAAATTCGAAGACATGTGACATCTGCCAACCCGCACTGGGCCCGCGTGGTGGATTACGGCCCACTCCCTCTCACCGAGAGGAGGCCTTTGTCCCAGTAGTGGGAACATTATAGGCTGGTTATGTATGTATGTTATGTATAGTATAGAACGACATACATTTCGCACACCCAGAACAACTCTGCACTAAGTCTAAATAGCTCATTTTTCAGAATCGACGAAAAACCGTCATCTCATATTGATTGTGACAGTTATTGCGAATGTCCTGCACATTGCATGTAAAGAATCAAATGCACAGCAACAACACACAGCAGATTTTTTTTTCGCGGTTTCAGGGTTTGTCCCATAGTAAAAGTTGTTCATAATGATGAGTACAATGATCTCTTAAGAGGTTGTTAATGTTTTACCAATAACCCTGGATATGTACAGACGCCAACCTACCCGAAACTGTTAAATTTTCCCAACCAACTTTGAATCTAATGCTTTAGCGATAAAGTGAAAATCTATTACAACAATTTGACAGCTTGATGTGTTGGCGTCTGTACGTTATAATGGTGTACATAATAAAGAGTATTATATCTATCTATATCTACTATACGTACACTTACGCTTACGCCCAAAATACAACCGTGATATTATGTTTATTGTTTATGTATGATTTGTACTATCTACTTACGTAACTATTAGGTAAGTATCCACATCATATACAAACAGACAAACAGATCCGTACTAATAAAACTGATCGTCAATTAAAAAACAGAAGCATAGATGTAGCGCATCAACTTTAAGTGTAGCATAAATCTTGTGCCACAGATAAAACGCAATTCAAAGTAGGTCAAGTATGTTCCTGGCTGAACAATAAGCATCTGCGTCTGAGCATCCAATGTTTTGCAACAAATCACCGGTTACTGCCGAAGTACTGACTGTTCTTGTACTTTGCAGTTGCAGGCACAAATGCGAATGTTTGAACTGAAGATAAAATGGTTTACGTTTGTATTGAATTGTACCAGAGGATGCGCTTAAGTTTGTTGAGAATATTAAGGTTCTTTTTCGAATTCAGATTGCTAATTCCCGTAATAAAAAACGTTCAAAATCTAGTCACATCTCAGCGACAATCAATGTCAAAAATGTAGGGAAATTAGAGGTATTTGACATCATATATTGACAGATTGAGACCGAGATCAGACTGAACGTTCTTAAAATTGCGCGAATTACTTCTCTGATCTGTCAAAATTGTTCGAAGTCAAAGTAAATACCGTATAGGTAGTCTTCGAGGCCGCCCACACACGTTCCACAGTACTCTTGTGTTATGAAGACCACTCGGTCTTGTTAGTTCATGGTTTGGTAATTTAAAGCAATGCAAACATAAAATAAAATAGAAGTGCTCAGTAAGTATTAGAGACAGCAAACATTACTGAAGAAAGCTAATAATCGATTTTGGAATATTTTTTCTTTCCGTCGTTCCATAGCAAGCTTTAATTTACTCTGGATGGATCTGTGTTATGGAGCAGGCTTCAAATATACAGATGTACCCACGTTTCTAAAATATTGTTTACTTTTAAATACAGCTTTCAACAGGGCAATTTCTTCCTATGAAACTCAGAAATCTTATAATTATAAGCACCATAAATACCATAGTCGATATGTAATCCTCAATGAAACTTTCCTCCAATCAGAGTCTAATGACAATAATGCCAGTACATCCATCAGCTCTATAATTTACTTCCTATGTATAATAAATCTTGGTTTTGTAAGTCCACAAATAATTAACGGCGACTGCCGCCATATTGTGTGGGGAGTCAATCAAAATCTCGTCGGTAGGTGACACGGCGACGGGCTTTCACTCCTGCGCATACATTAACTTGGTGTCGTTAGGGCGTGCAGTTTTGTGGTGTTGCGGTTTGGGATGAGCAAAACGGTGCTTTTCTTGTTCATATTTTAATCTTTTTTTTTTGTAATTCGTAGGTTTTTATCATCAGATATTAAATCGTGTTGTCGCTTCTATATAGAATCACTTGATTTATTTTGGAGTGTGATTTGAAGCATCAACTTAGGCCAGTTTCAGTTACAATTAGATCCTCCAAAACGATGGTGTACTTCAAATACACATATAACTATATTCTGATAATAACTTGAAATTCAAATTCTTCAATATAAAAAAAAAAACCTAGAATTTTGAATTGGCAGCCCTAATGCGGTTTAACTTCTGCCTTGATAATCTCAAGATAGTAATGTATTTCATGAGTCATACTTAGTAACAAGAACCGGTGGCCTTTCCTCTTTTTCAGAGACTTTAGACAGGTTTCTCTTCTTTGTTCAACCCTAATGGGCTCCTTCAATTGTTACAACTTCAACCCATTTTTAGTTAGTACACGTCGTTTGTCAAAAATGTGAGTTATTTCTCGCTATCTGTCATAATCAGTTGCATTGTAATATTCGGGCATTGTTACTTACTAACTAGTTCAGTGTGCCAGAACCTCATTCTTTGTTACAATTATGAAACTAACGTCTTAAGTTTACGTGTTTAATTAGAGTAATTGCCTGAAATCGGAGATTTCGCGATGTGGTCAGTTTGCAACGATTTGTACTGACTTGTGATGATTTCCTACTCACATTTGTACTTACTTATTTTTACTTGCTGTTTATGTTCAACTGTATTCCAATAGCATTGTCTAAATTTAATTTACCATCCATCGCTTTGCTGCTTCCCCCATTCATAAAATCACAACCTACTTTCCAATCATTCACTGTCCCAAAAAAAGAAAAGTTATCCATTCCCTATAAAGTGTGACAGCCCAAAAGAAGTAGCAATTTGCCACTTAGTTGTACGAAGTAGGTACACGCACCTACATGCAATTAATTCATTACACAATAGCACCGCACAATGGGCGTGACGGTCGACTGCTGCGCGCGAGTGGCCCACAAACCCAGCTCCTAACAGCGCATGCGCATGCGGCCACCACACTCGCTTGAAATTAAACGATGTTCATAAATAGCAAACACATGTTTTGGCTGTACGAAAACAAAGTACATAAATAAGACACATGGAAGGAAGAAAAAACACTATTGTAAAAAACCGTTATCGAATTATAATTATACCGTCAAAGAACTCAAAGAGAAATTGCTACGATTTTCCTGGTTCGCCCTTTGTCGATTTGTTCATTCAGCCGAAAAAGCGAAAGCTACTGTAACTTTAACATCATAATTGCAACTGTCAATTTGAATTGCTAATTCTCGTTTTTCGATCAATAGAACCCATTTTTTGGTGCTTTCTAGATTTAACATAATTCAAAACGTAAATCATAATTATATAATGATTTTGATATGCAAAAAAGCAGAAAGTAATAAAATCATATAATATTTCGAAAGCTCTTGACTACTTATAAAGCAATAGAAATTAAATCTAATCAATTTTGTGTATACTTTCTTATTGCAAATTATTAATAATCACTTTGTCTATAGCCTTTTTTGGGACTGGCAATATTATATTCTAGGCAACAAAGAAAACCTCGAAACTTTTTACCGACTTCAAAAAAAAGGAGGTTATCAATTCGACACGTATGTATGTAATATTATTGGAATTGTATTATATTCACATATGAGAATCTATTAGGGCTTCCAAACAAATATACAAAATTTTATAGACGTATGTATGCATGTATGTTTGTCCACGCATTTCTCCGCAACTATTAATCGGATCGTGACCATTTTTTTATTGGCTTACATAATACTTCAACTAAGGGAACAGTGCAAGTTTCATCAAAATCGATTCAGTAATTTTCAAGATATGGACTAATACGTGTAAGTGTGACGGCCTGGCTTATTGATACGAGCTACGGGTGTACAGAGTGTCAAAGGGAAAACATCTCAAAACCTTGGTCAAATTCTAGTACAATATTTACAACAAAACTATTACCTACTTATTATACACAAATATTCCAGTTTTTACTTAAAACTAAAAATTACGAAATAAAAGAGTAATTTAAAAAAATTAAACCGACTTCAAAAAGAAATTAACTCAAAATTATGAAATATCTTTAATTTCGGAAGTCGGTGGCAAAAAGCTATAACTAAAATACAGACCCCAAGACACCGACTTCCGAAATTAAAGTTATTTCATAATTTTGAATTCATTTCTTTTTGAAGTCGGTTTAATTTTTTTTAAATTACGTTTTTATTCTATTTTAAAGTTTATGGCTACATAAGATGCAGTCTTCAAACTCGTTTCTCGGCGTTTAAATTTATAAGTGAGTGCGATCTCCGACGGAAATATCATTTAGCAAGTGCAAAGGGAAAGGTTTTATTATTGTCAGTCTGGGCAGAAGCTTAATATTAACACAAACGGACCGTGAGTCACCGGCTTTATCACAGATTGAGATAATCCACATATTAACACTATCTACTTCGCAGTTTTTTTGTTCGTAATTTTTTAGGGTTCCGTACCCAAAGGGTAAAAACGGAACCCGCTAAGACTTCGCTGTCTGTCCGTCTGTCTGTCACCAGGCTGTATCTCAAGAACCGCGATAGCTAGACAGTTAAAATTTTCATAAATTATGTATTTCTGTTGCCGCTTTAACAACAAATACTAAAAATAAAATAAATATTTAAGGGGGGCTCCCATACAACAAACGTGTTTTTTTCGGCGTTTTGGCCCTGTGGTACGGAACCCTTCGTATGCGAGTCCGACTCGCACTTGGCCAGTTTTTATGATACTCCGATGACATCATAGTATGTAGTCGAGATAAATGAGCTATGGTTAGCAGTCTAAAATTCAGGTTTTATTAAAAACAAATGGCAAGAAATACTCATTGTTTATGGTTCGTTTTGAAGATCTCTGACAAGGTTTAATTATTATTGACACATTCAAGAACATCAAAAGTGAACACAGCAAAAATTTATGCTCGATATATCTATCCACACAACTGCTTATGTAACTAATACCTATGTATATGTAGTTAGACCAAAAAACCGGGCAAGAGCGAGTCGGACTCGCACAGCGAGGGTTCCGTACCATCATTATGTTTTTAATTTTTCACCGGCGAGCTACTTACTAGATCTCGATCAAACCAATTTTCGGTGGAAGTTTACATGGCAATGTACATCATATATTTTTTTTAGTTTTATCATTCTCTTATTTTAGAAGTTACAAGGGGGGGGGGACACATTTTACCACTTTGGAAGTGTCTCTCGCGCAAACTATTCAGTTTAGAAAAAAAAAAAATTAGAAACCTCAATATCATGTTTAAAGACCTATCCATAGATACCCCCACCACACGTATCGGTTTGATGAAAAAAATAAATTTGAGTTTCACTTCTAAGTATGGGGAACCCCCAAAATGTATTGTTTTTTTTCTATTTTTGTGTGAAAATCTTAATGCGGTTCACAGAATACATCTACTTACCAAGTTTCAACAGTATAGTTCTTATAGTTTCGGGAAAAAGTGGCTGTGACATACGGACGGACAGACAGACAGACATGACGAATCCATAAGGGTTCCGTTTTATGCCATTTGGCTACGGAACCCTAAAAAGCGCGTCAAGGCGATTAACCTTTCAGTGTTATAGTTCAATGCTCTTGAACTAAGACAAATGCGAGGTCGATATTCCACTGACCGGGTTGCACAAAACCTCTAGATCAAAGTTGAAAAGGCTGAACGATTTCATTGAAACCGGTTTTTAGTTTCGTAACTGTTACCACCAAGTTTTCAAAAATTGCATTATAGGTATAGTAAATACATATATACATCGCCATGCATCCATAATTATATAATCTGCATTTATATCTGTAATATTTATGGTGTACGTAATAAAGAGTATTTTTTAAATGATAAACAATAACCTTTTTTTTGAAGTCGGTAAAAGCAAAGACAAAATAATGTCAGTAATTGTGTTTGTTTCAATTCATTTTAAAAGCACATAACAAAGTATGTACTAACACTTGTCAGACATTGCCATTTATTTACTTTAACATGAGACTTGAAGAGTCGGTCTCTTCCGTTATGACCATAATTATTTGCAGGAAATAAATGACATAATCCAGTCATTGCTATAAGTTTTCCTATAGAAATAATATGTGTAGCGAGGGACGGCATCAAAGATGCTATTTGCTATCACACTAATATTATAAAGGCGAGTGTGTGTATATATGTTTGTTACTTCTTCACGCTCAAACGGCTAGACCAATTTTGATGAAATTTTGTATGGAGGTAGCTGACACCCTGGATTAACATATAGGCTACTTATTCCGATATTCCTACGGGATCGAAAAATATGCGGGTGAAAACGCGGGGCGCAGCTAGTAAAATATAAGATTCATAACATAATATCATGCCTTGTATCCCCAAAGGGTTGCGCAGAGGGGTATCTATGGTACACCCACATTTCGCCAGTTATTTTTAGGGGGCAGCCTATTCCTGTCAACCGGGCTTAATTCCAGACTCCTAGCTACTATTGAGAGATTCCAGATAGAAAAACCTAATAAAATTTGCCCGATCTGGGGATCGTACCCAGGACCTCGTGCGCAGCTGTGTTTGCTCAATTTTCTAAAATTACATTAATCTCAAAGAAGTTATGGCTACTACATGCCAGTTAGTATTACACAAATCGGTTATTTAAAAGCACATAATATAATTTAAATATTTATTTATTACAAAATCGATTCTCGTATCTATCGAGGAAACAACACGGTACAAACTGAATTTATAATAGTACTATGGCACATTATACAATAGTACAGTTAGTATGCATTAGGATTTTGCAAATTTGATGTAATGCGGTAGCGCCAGACTGCACCTGATGCATGTTTTATACCGCTGCGGCAAAAGAGGGTTTCCTAATGGCCACCGCGCTCCCACTGCACTCCTGTCTAGTCTAGCCAGACATTTCGACCATAACGAGACTTTAATTATCCCCTTCTCACTACTAAAACTCCGGAAGGTATAAACCTGTTTTTAGGGTTCACTCCCCCAGACGTATCTATCGATACCGACGCGGTCATAAACTCAAAATCCTAAGCTCAATGCCCACCCACCCTGAGTCTAGACCAAGTCTAGACTAACCTTATTGAAAATACAACGGCACCCGCGACATTCGTTCCATGAATCCTGTTTAGTTTGCCTCCAAAATCACGTTCGGGAAACACTCGAGATAACTTCATTTGTATCCGCAGTCGTACCGCAGACGTCTCGCATGCGAGGAAAGCTAATTTTCTCGTCTAGACTGCTTTTAGTTAAGTTACAGTTATAATACCACTTTCCTACGTAAATTTTAAAGCGATATTGATAACTTTGACAATGTTATCTTAGTCTTAAACAACGGAGCTTTGTCACATGACAAACCATCTCGGTTTTAGTTTTTTTTTTGCATTTCCGTCCACCGTAATCGATGCGTCAAAACCAACAAGCGACCGCCATTTTTAACCGTATCTAAGCTTACGTCACTTTCGATAATACTAACGAGTTACTAAGCGTGATTTTTATTTTCCGCATCATAAGTGTCTTAAATGTCGTAATTAGAAACAACACTTTCGATTTCAACAGAATTGTGTGAAACGTTAATGGCGATCCAGTGCGCACTCGTTTCTTACGTTGTAGTGCGCAATACTATACGACTCGTATATTTTGGATGTAGGTTAATGTACAAGATTGTAGTCACGGTTGATGGAATACCCGCGCTTTATGCGCTTTGATTTTCAAATTAGGACTTTAATGACTCTGTGTATTGATTTATGTAATTATTGTTTCAGGTATGCTCCTTCCTTTAACGCCTTCAACCATATCAAGTAAGTTAGAACGAGTTATTTCCTTCTTCCATCGTGGGAATATTGTAAAAGATTCGAAATTATCCGGCATTCTAAACGGCTATAATAAAAGCAATAATAAAAATTTTGAATGTTCACTGCAGTCAGTGTATCTTCGAGAGTCATTGATTCCGGAAGATCGATAAAAACTGGATCGTGATGCCCGTCTCGCTCTTCTGGGTCGAACTCACGCATTTTTCCCACGTTTCCGTCACTAAGTCACGATCACGACCCTTTTTTCTAAACCGATATACTATTAATGGAGATAAGAGTTTGTTTATGACTAGTCTCGCCCGAGACTGGTTTTTCCAGCGTTCGATAAATTATCGAGTCGAACTCATTCGTTCTAATTTGGGACAAATTACGGTACCTGCGCACGGCTATTTCGAAAATTGGGACAAACATTGCAAATAGAAATCAAACTGTCTATATAATATATTCTCTAAGCAAGCACCTCTCGTGACGCAAAATAAAGGTTAAACAGCAAAACTAGAGGCAACTAGTAACGAACCATCCTCGGCCCGATCAGGTAAAGGCATTTCCAATAGCAGTAAATGTCGAAGAGTCGTGGTATTTAAAGTGCCATGTTTTGAAAGCGCACGTGTACAAAACGACGACGGGTAAAGGTCAGTCGGTGAATAGACACGCTCCGGCAGATGCTGCGCGCACAATACCTACACGTCTTTTAATAATAACCAGGCAGAAAGAGACGAAATGGCAGGAAGCTCGCAACCTTAGAATACTAAGTTCGCAACTATTGAATGTGAGGCATTGGACGGACGCAATCCAGAAATGTACAACGTTACTCGTAAATTGATATTGGTAATCAAAAAACGTGTTAAAGTTGTGTTATGTATGACATATAGAGAGATAGCTCCGAAGCGTTATATTTTTGTTATCTTAAATTTTTTGTGAAACGTGAACGTTATTCCAAAGCATAATTCATCCCAAAATACTCAGAATTACATATTATCTATTTTTTTTATTTTTTTTTTAATCTTTATTGAAAAAAAGAGGATTTGATCATGCATGATCATGTCATCCCCATAGTTACATACATCTTACATATTCACATCTTATCTACGTTTTAGGGCACAATCAACCATTTTATATACGAATCTCGCTTCCTCTGATAAGGGAAAAGCAAGAATACTGTTACATACACCGATCTCGTGCAAGCTAATGCCGTAAGCAAGCCTAAAAGATAATCTTTCGGCTTCGTTCCGAACACATTCCACTAAAACATGAAAAACGTCTTCAATACAATCGCAGTCAGTACAATTCTTAGAAGCAACTTTGCCCATTAGGTACGCAAAACTATTCAGTGGAATATGTCCGGAACGCAGCCTCATAGCAGATACTATGGTGTGTCTAGGCAGTTCTGAATTAATAAACCAGGGAGAACGGGACAAATTATTTTGGATTGTTTTATACCATATGCCTTTTGCTAGAGAGCGCTCATCAAAATATTCGTTCCACATGTTTCTACATTCAATCCTAATCATATAAAAAACGTCGGTATAATAAGGCACACAAAACATAGGGATACCATCAGATAATGCTTGTCTAGCAAGATAGTCTGCCTCTTCATTCCCTGCTAAGCCTACGTGTGAAGGTATCCATTGCAATACTATTGTATAATTTTTAGTGGCTAATGTGGAAAGTGACTCCAAGATGCTGTATGCTATCGGTGTGCCTCGACTATTCGAGGTGCATCGAGCAATGTGTTGTAGTGCACTCTTGGAGTCTGTTAGAACAACGTATTTACCGGACTGAAAAGATTGAATATATGAAATTGCTTCTGATATTGCTATCAATTCTATCAACATTATCGAGATGTTTGAGTCAATACGTAGTTTCACTGAGCTACTAACTTGCGGGTCATAAATAGCTAATCCGCCACCATTACTTTCCTTCGAACCGTCCGTATAAATTTTATAATAATTGGAATATGTGTTTTTAATAAAACTATTACACAATTGTTGTAAGACCAACGAGTTATAACTTCTTTTAGCGTTACTTACGGCATCTATGTTAAACTTAATTATATCCGAAATATCCACATTGCTGACCCAGGTATTAAGTGCAAACATATCTAATTGTGTACTAACATGTATAGCAGTATCTTTAAGGTAACTATGAACTACAATTAAAATGGGCTTTTCTTTGCACCTCCAATAAGAATTTTGACTAAAAGGAGTTAAGTCGTCCAAAATTTTAATAATCGTATGGTTAGAAAAGGATTTCGCTTTTAACCAATATTTTCCGGCCAGGTAATATCTTCGTACACTTAAAGGCGGTAGGTGTAGTTCGCACTCCATAACGTGTATAGGTGTCGTTTTAATAAACCCACCTATTACCCGCATACACTGATTCTGTATTTTATCGAGCTTGCTTGTATGTGTCTTACAACTATTACCATAAAGGAAACTTGCGTAATCTAGTCTGCTACGAATACACGATATGTATAAACGCCTTAAATTTGTTGGGTGGATGCCCCAACCTGTCCCCGCTAAAACTTTAAAAACATTAAGCACTTTTGACGATTTTTCTCTTAATTCATTTATTTGTTTAGTCCATCGTAACTTCCTGTCTAACCAAATACCTAAATATTTTACACAATCCACTACTTCTAAAGCGATACCACCAACAACTAGAGACACAGGGTCCCGTATAAATTTATTTTGGAAAATACAAATTTTACTTTTGAGTGCTGAAATTTCTAACCCGGCAAGAGAAATAATATTAACAAATTGATTTAAAGCTAATTGTAATTGGTGCCTACCTTCTTCTATATTACTACAGGTTACATATAGCACGAAATCATCTGCGTACTGTGATATAAAGACATTATTTATTGACTTGCAAATCTCCATTGTTAAAATATTAAATAAAAGCGGGGAAAAGGGATCGCCTTGAGCCAAACCGAAACAACATCTCCTACTTATGACTGAGTTACTATCTGTCTCAATACTTAAGTATCTCTCTTTTAAAAAACACCGTAGGTACGTACATATTTTATTACCTATCCCTAAACTATCTAAAATATATAGTAAACGTTCTAAATTTACATTGTTGTACGCATTATCAATGTCAACAAAACAAGCGATCGTTGATTGTTTTTTAGAAAATCCTAGTTGGATTCTCGTTGCTAAGGTAGACAAATTATCTAAAATGGAGCGCCCTTTGCGAAAACCGATAGTATCGGCCGATAACATGTTATTATGTTCAATAAACCATTCTACTCTTTTAATTAATATATTATGTAGTATTTTACACACACAGGAAATCATAGAAATAGGTCGCAGCGAAGAGTCAGACTGAGGATCCCGGCCAGGCTTAGGTATAGGTATTATAGTGATATTACGCCACTGCTGGGGAACAAAACCCATCGTAAAAAACATATTATAAAAACTGACTAAAATCAACTTTGCATTATTCGGTAAATAATATAGCATTGAATAGGAAATGTTATCGCTACCAGGAGAAGTATCTTTAGTGCGCAAACATTTGTCTAATTCGTGTAAAGAAATCTGTGTCTCAATCTTAGGGTTATTTGAATTAAATATTGGGTCATCAGTACAAACGAAGTCCGGCGCCAGGTTTTGTAATAACACAAACGCCTTCTCTTTACTAATACCCGATCGGGGTACATAGCATCCCTTAAACCATTTCATTTTCTTCCATAAAACAGTATGAGATGTTGTTCCGTCTAATGAAGTACAGAAGTCTTGAAACCCCTTACTTCTTGCTATACGCAGACACCTCTGACCTTCCCTAATTTTCTCCTGCAACTTGTCCAAATTAAAAGGTGTAGGGTTACGTCGAAATGTTGATAACGCTAACCGTCTTTCGGCCACCAATTTTGATAGGGAGCTATTCCAGTAAGGTTTCGGAGTGAAATTTTTCTCGGGGTCAGAATTGATTTTAATGTATGGAATGTGAGTATCGGCAGCTAAATTAATCAACTCAATAAATGCATCATACGATTTTTGTAAGTCTTCCGTGATAATAAAACCTTGCATAAGCGTTTGTATTAAGTTGCGGTACTGAGACCAATCGGCTTTTTTAAAATTCCTGCGCACCGGAGGTATGGATAGACTATCAACCTGCATTGAAATTTTAATCAGAAGATGATCGCTGCCAAACGTTTCATTAAGCGTGCCCCAATTAAATTTGTATGCTATATCTGAGGAAGCCAATGATATGTCTGGAGAAGATTGTTGTACTGAATTATTTACTAATTTAATACGAGTAGGGTTGCCATTATTCAATGTTACGAGTTCAGTATCTAAAAGTGCGTCATAAATTTGGGTACCTCTCTGATCTATTTTATGAGACCAATTTGTGTGGTGTCCATTAAAATCGCCGAGAATCACTACCTTACTCTGAAAACGCGAAAAAATTTGTTCCCAATCACTTTGGCTCGTGTGAACTGACGGGGCGCAATATAAGGATAATATATACTGAACATGCTCACAATTGCAAATCTTGACACAAACTATCTCAATCCCCGGGTTAAGACTTTCAAAAGACACATAACTTGATTTGAGTGACCTGTGGACTAAGACCGCTACCCCACCATAACCGTCATTCCTATCCTTACGATATATCGTATAACCGTTTACCTTCAGCTGACTATCCCGTTCTAACCACGTTTCGCTGAGTGCCGCAATGTGAATTTTCAGTTGACACAGAGAATGCTCCAAGGATATTAATTTTGGTCGAATACTTTGACAATTCCATTGTGCAATATTTAATCTAAAAAAAGGTTTCTGCCTACGAGCCATTGGGGGAAATATAGTCAAAAATAATCTTAAATATAGGCCACTTCGACACGAATTGTACACTCAATAATATTAACCACTCTAAACAACACTTTATCACCCCATGCATCTTGTCTTCCATCGACAATTCCCTTAAAAATATAATTTCTTTTAGTCTCACTAATAGCTCGTCCAAACGAACACTGTCAACCTTTTTCTCTTTACCAGCAGCAGTATCAGAAGGGACTGCTGACTCAGTACCCATATCCATTGTTGATGAGTTTATCGGGAGTTCCAAGTTACAGGAAGTCTTGTCCCTACTACGCGTACGTCGAAATCTCGATGAAGTATTGGCAGAAGTGTTTTTATCATCATCCTCTTTATGCACTGTGATTTCAGCTTTTACTATCTCTGCAAATGTGGGTGTGTCCCGTTGTTGAAATCGGATATCAGGTTGTGATTTTATGTTGGTAGGAGGGTTGCCAGAGTGTTCTTGTTCTCGAGAACTACTTTTTTCGTACACGGAAGTCGGGGGCGGTACATATACTGTTAATGCTTTTCTATAAGTACAGTTAAATTCTACCATGATCTCTCTCAACCTCTTCTCCTTTAAAAAAGCTGGACATGAAGCTTTATGCAAGGCCAAATGGTTTCCACCACAATTAACACATTTGAAGTTCTGTGTTTCACAGTTTTCATGGTTATCACCGCATTTCGGGCAGACTATTTTACTGGAAGGGCATTTCTTTGTAGGGTGGCCATACTTCCAGCATTTCGCGCATTGCGATACGGGAAATACGTAAGGAGTAACTTTAATACTTAATCCATGGACATATATGTACTGTGGAATAAACGAACCTTTAAAACACACCTGTACCGCTTCACTTGGCTGCCAACCTTCTCCCTCTCTGTCTCGACGTTTAAGCCGAAATACAGATATTATTTCCGCAGGTTTATCACACCTTATATTTGTCAAAATGTCCTCGTCAGATAAATCAATATCAACATCCTTTATGACGCCATAAGATGAAGTCCTTTCCATGGCCCTGTATATCTTCCAACCTTTTTCTATAAATTCCGGACATTTTTCGATTTTATCAGCACTCAACTCACTGCAAACTTCGACGCGAATCTTGAATGGGTTAATGTATTTTACTTTGGTAATATCCCCTATCCCATACGTCTTCAGCATCTTAGCAAATGCAAATTGTTTAGGCAGCTTCTCATTGCTAGATAAGTACATCTCGATATCCTCCTTCAGTTGTGATTTTAATCTTTTCCCTTTACTTTGGACTAAATTCCATCCCTCATTATCCTCATCATCTCCGATAAAATCCTCCTCCCTGTCCCTTTTCTCCCGCTTACATTTTTGTTCTTCTTCCATTTTATATTGTACTAAGTTCTCTTCTCTGTTTAGCTCCTCTTCAGCATCAGACATACTATGTTCGCTCAAGGAACTGCTGCCTGCCAATATTACTGTATTCACATTCTCTAAATGTGGGTTGTTTATATTCATTAGTATTATAACACGCTAATGAGTGTCTTCGTTATCCGTGTGCCGCTCGCACGTTGGACACATAACGGTACTTCGGTGCGCGGACAGCGAGACCTGGCAGCGCGCACAACTTTAATAACTAATAATGCAAAAATAATGCTTAATAGCGAAACACGCGTCTCCCTCGCACGATTACCGCGACGAGACTGATATTATCTATTGTCTGCAACTATGTCCACTATGTCTTCGATATGCACAGAATATTCTTCATCTACGCGCCGTGTTTGCTCTTAGCCATTGTATGTATTCTACCAGCTATCCCTACATCCATAGCCTCTGTGGCGGGCGAGGTCTTCATTGTTTATTCATTACAATAAGGAGGTATTGTTTATTGCTAATGTTATATCAGAGGATGTAACTCCACTTGTTTTCATTACTAACGATTGTTTGGTCGCATGCCTTTTGGAATTCCACGCGTAGTATTTACCTACACGATTGTGCTAGTAAAGTTTGTTGTTAGTGTCGTTGCTATCACAAACAGTTCTGGTTTCATTTTTTTTTTTTTATCAACATCGCTTTGAATATGCTCTGTAACTACGCAATTGTTGTGACACAACGGATTGCGTCTTGCTCGACGGAAGCTCGTGAGATTTGGGTATTGTTTGCATTGTTCCCTAAACCAGCTTGTTCTGTAATTTTACGTTAGGTATCCCGTGTCCGGTGTCCGCTATTTCGTCATGGATTTGGTGTATACAGTTTTGAAGGTTGTACAATCACTGCAGTTTTCATTACTACATATCTTTTTACACTGATAATAAGTTACACTATCAAAATAGGTACATAATATTTTCCAAGAATCTGATATTAAAATTGTAAACGCAATTAACGTGTAATGATAAGAAACGTCTATTTGACGTTTAACAGAAAATATTTAATTCTAAGCACATGTTAATGATCTCCCAAAGTAAAAAATCTTTCTGTAACGTTTATACGACCACATGAGGAGATTTAAGGCGTGTTGTTTGTTTACATATCTTCGTAGTACGTCCATGTGTAGGTAACGGGCCGTTAAGATGCCGCGGGGCGCCTACACCGCACCGGCACGAACAGCGGCGGCCGCGGAAAGCCCGAGCTCGAACCTCAGTCAGTCGCGCGCGGTACTCTCGCACGCTCGCACACTGCGCCCGACGCCAGCTCCGCAAGCAACAGCTGATCGCGACCTCTACGTACCACATAAACAAACATAATAACACAAACTATACTAAAGCACTAGCCCACGAACACATTAAAAATAGCGCTTTAATCAAATCCAAGCAAGAGACAGTGTGGCAACTGCAGCGCTCCGAAATCAGATCGATATCCCGAAAACGGTCCTGCGACCTCTTGTGATAGAGCTCAGCAATACTTCCGTGCAATAATAACCTGCAATAATAATGTTAATTTTTATTATTAGAGACGTTTAATTGAGTGATCTCATTGATAAATAAGAGACTGTGAAAACCGCAAGAGTTCGTCTTACAAGTGCTGTGTCCGTGAGAATGGATTTCCTCCACTGACTTTGACATCAGGTGGTTTTGCTGCATCTTCCACATCATTGTTCAACCTGAGTGAGTACGTTGGATATTTACTTTGTCAGTTCCGTTTACTGCTACGTACTATTGTTTACTGTATATATTCAACAATCGTGTAACATCTGCATATGTCTTGCATATTCCTTATCAGTTCGTCAGTGTTCTTGGCATTACAAATGTTAACTTTTATTGGTTGATTAGCGATTATCCGTTCCAAGTATAGATTAGCAACGATTATCAAAATATGTACATATTAATGTACTTATTAGCTATGGGTAAATTCGTTATGGGATACAGCCACAGGAAAATCGATTTCGGATTTGGGCATCCAAATTTTGTGGAATTCAAATATTTACACCGTTAGTTTCGTATTTAGTCGAATTACATCGTTGACATAAAATTATCAACAGATACCGGCTAGCTGTGATTTGTTTTATTGATACGTAAACCACTATCTATAGGCAACATTGGCTCGAAGTTTTGCGCAATTTTCTGTCCCTTTCGACTGTGTTGTATTATTGTGTTGTGTGTGTGACTGCAGTGCACCCTTGGGCGGTCTCCGTCGCGTCCCGACTCCCGTCCCATTATTCCCGGAGTTGACTGTGAACTTGAGGGGTGCGTTACCCTCTAGCCGGAACCGTCGCCACTGCGCGGTCGTCCAACCCAATCACTGAAATAAAAATATTCGTAAAAACAAATCGATTGCGATGATTATCAATCTGAAAGTGATCTAGAAAACGAATAATCGTTCACGTGTTAAGTCCATATCGATCTTTCGTGTTAATTCTCCAATAACTACTATTATTAATTGCCATGCAATAAGCGTAATCTTTTGTTTTGCTTTGTTTATGACTCAATGTTTTTAAGCCTACCGCAACACTATTACTATATTTTTTACAACAGCTGGATATATTATTGGCAACTTGACAGGTGACCTTTTGTTACTTTCACTTGTGCCAATGTTCGCTTGAATTGAAACTTACCTTAGCTAAAGCGAGTCCTTTATTATCTGCGGTGCTATTCTGTAAAAATCTCACCGTGAAAACTTAGGTGAAGTGAGCTGTCAATAGTGTCAATTCCTAGCGAAAACAAACTCACTTCACCTAAGTTTTCACGGTGAGATTTTTACAGAATCGACCGGCTGGTATCAAATTTGTCATGGCTGGATTGTTTTCGTCATGTCATTGTTTTATAATCTAAACACTCGACACCCAACCTCGAACAAGATCAAGAACTTTCACTATCGACGTGAATTATGTATGCATCAGGAACTGGCATTTGTTAAGACGAAACTGATCTCGTGTTATTAAGATCAAACGATGAAAGTTCATTAATAAATTCCAAATCTGCCTTTGCAAATTTTATTTTTCGATGATAACGGCATAGTTCTGTAGCCAAAACGATTTTGATTAAAATATGCAAGAATTTTTATATTGTTTTGATACAATATCTATCTAGGTTTTACACGTACATTTTTGGAGAGACTGAACCAACAAACAAGAAAAATGACTTTCTAATTCATCCATCAGTTAAACGTATATATTACTTTGAATAGATTAAATGAATAAAAAATCAATAGAATCGACGCGGCGCATGCATTGGGTGTTAATATAATATAAACTTAAATTGATTGTCACTCAGCGCACGTAGTCGCGTACGCCGGAGACTCAACGTCTGGCGGAAAGCGGTCAGATGTGTCTCAGTTATCATCAAGTTTCACCTTCTTTTGTATTCCAGGAAGTGTTCTCAGGTGTGAAGAAAGCCCATTTCCCGTACATCGTATATATCCGCATACATTATTCGCACTCATCACTTCTCCTTTGACCCAAAAGGGCTTGTTTGATGTCAGTTTTATCAGAATTTTGTGTACTATATGTTGCGTTTGGTTTGAGATGAGGCCAGTTGAATGTTCGTGGGCGACTGACTGGTAATCCGTTGTTAAATCTCTAAACTTGCACGTTACTGCTATACACGAATCGTGTGTCAACCTTAGTTTTGGATGTGGCATAGGTTTTGTGCTCTTTAGGGAAAGGTGCTTGGGGTAAACTGGTCTTGATGAGTCATATTTTTTGCTCTGCCTGTAGGTCACCTGTTACCAACAATCGTTGCACAGTATTATGTCCTGTTCGTGTTCTCTTGAGCGTGACCCCACTTTTCCTCCTCTTTACAGGGCTTAATTAACTTTGTACTTTATTAGCATTGCACTCAAGTTTAAAATCCATCATTATCGCATTTTAGAATAATTGGATACCATTTTGAATCTTAAATTATCGCGGTTTGGTTAAATTACAACTATTATCTTTTATTGTTTACTGTGTATGTTTACGGTTAGTTGAATATTTTCTTTATCTTTATTTACGTTTGTGTTTACATTGTACATAACTAGTGTTTTTACATTATTTACTAATACCAATTGAAGCTCCTCATATCCAAGGTTTTCTACATTAATATTTATTATGTGTTTAATGGATTGAGACTGATTACTAAGGGTGTTATCTGTCACATTGTCCGAGGTCCGCCTAGCTATGGTAATAAAACAGTAGTTCATGTAACTCCCAAGCTAAACATTAATCACGTTCGGTATTGGACATGTTCTCCATAACCAAGTTTGTAAATTCTTTATTTGGGATATCCCACAATTTACCTTATTAACTGTAATATTTTGTGGTTGAATCTCTTTGTTACCAGTAATAGTCCACGTAGTAGACTTAGTCACGTCGTCGTCGACTGCGATTTGCAGACCGATTGTATTTATTAACCTTCGCGTGTCCCACCACTAGCTGTCCTTTAAATTCATCTCCATGTCTAATAAATTTACATCGATTGGTATAACTAAGAGATTCGTTCCACACTGTTAATCTGTCATCATTGGCTCTATTAGTTTGTCAGATTACATTTTGCTATTTATTCCCTTTGTTTTATCATGTACGGCTAATATTGATATGACTATGTCATTTAGTTTGAAATTGATACCCGATTTCTTAGTTTTTACCTCAGTTTTGTTTGCCATGTTATGTTGTTTGAGACGATGGGATCGAGGTACGGACGTGCGAATGTTGTCAAATACATTGTCCTTGTTCTGAGCCCCTTTCAGTTTCGTACGTTGTATTACATCCTCAATGCTTTCTCTCGATCCTGACGTGTGAAACATTATTAAATAGCTGTTGGATCCTTTTCCTATCCATCTCGTGTACGTTGACTTTTGTCATGTTCTGTTTTCTCGATGTTCAATTCGTGCAAGAAAACGTTATTGTCAGTAGGAATTGCTTCATCAATTCGAAGTTACAAAAGGAAAAGTATGATGATTGATGACCTATTTCTATTTTCATGTTATTCCACTTTAAGATACTCAATAATTAAGATAACTTCTTCATTTAAACTCTCCACTCGAAAGCTCAAGTATCATCTTGAGTCGCCTTAGTCATCTCGAGTGGCATCCATTAGTGGATAGGTGTGGTCCAAATTTAGGATAATGAGCTCTGGTGTTATTGTCACGGCAATTAACTGCTAGGACGGGGTTCGCTTCCGGGCAGACTATTTCCAGATCGTTGATTGATAGGCGCAGCCAACTCTGTGAGGGGTTTTGTTCTTATTTTAATTTTTGTCGAGTTCGTTACTCGCGAGTGACGTTATGGATCCATTCAGCTGTTGGAAGTTCGTTACGAAACAGTTTTTCTATATCAAGACGAGTTTTATTATCTCATTGAAACATTTATTTGGGCTCAAGTTGGTCGGACAGAATTCACAGCTTCGTTGCTTAGTAAATACTGTTCTTAGTAGGTAATGTTCTGAGAACGTAATCTAACAAAAAAAGAAAGAGTTGATTGAAATCATAGTACAGTCGATTAGTAAGACATTAATTAGAAACCGCTGATATTCTCTGATTACTATCCGCTGATCAAACTAACTTGTTAGAACATAATCAATCAACATTGTGTTTGTTTTTGTCGTGTAGAGTAATTGGTGCGATAGCTGTGCCATTAAAATGTCGTTAATATGTGTGGATAGCTCGGAGAAATGGCTCGGCTCACCGATGTTGCCACGCCCATGACTCAAGCGTAGGGATGTGACAGTATACATAAAAAATCGATTATTAATTAATCGATTATTTTGTCTAGTAATAAAATCGATTATAAAATAATCGATTTTTTTAATAAAAATAATCGATTTTATTAAAATAATCGATTTTTTCCTTTTTTTTTTATAGTTTAAATTAAACGCCTGAAATATCGATAACAACTATCTATCACAGCACTCAGTTTTATTAATAGTAATAATAAACATTAATTACACAACAAGTTAATAATTTCACACAAAAAAGGATTTTTTTAAATTTCTCCTTTCGCGCGAAATTCAAATTAAGTACATTAGATTAGACGGCCGCGAATCATATTTTAATCAATGTGTAACTTAATACTGACCAGCAAATTGCAAAAAACGTAAAAAAACATGAATTTCGCGGGCTAACCTGGCGCTTTCGCCTTAAGATACAATATCGCTCGCCATACAATTCAATGGACCATTACACACGACGAAGATAATATTTATTTCATATTTAAGGGAATTACAAAAGGATTACAAAGATAAAATATTAAAGTATCTTAGCCGTGTGTAGCGCCCTTTATTCATTTATTAGTTAGTGGTACACTTTGCGGTACTTTGCGGCTTCACGCTCCTGACTAAAAAGCTGTGTTGCGGCCGTTCTAACTTCTAGGTGAAAAAATCGGCAGTGAATAAGAAATCGATTTTTTATTAATCGATTTTTTGTAATATTAAAATCGATTATAAAAATCGATTTTTTCCGAAAAAAAATCGATTATTAATCGATTTTTTCTATAATCGATTTTTTTTTCACATCCCTACTCAAGCGCGCGCGCCTGCTAAATGTCGTAATAAATATCTAGATGCAGGGCTCCTAAACGACTAGTTTTTTCCAAGTGTGTTTGGAATTTCTGATTGTTGTATTTTTGTTCCTTTATAAATTAAACTAGCTTCCGCCCGCGGCTTCGCCAGTGAGATATGTCGATAAAAACTATCCTATCTCCTTCCCCGGGATGCAATCTATCTCTCTGCCAAATTTTATCGAAATCCGTTCAGTGGTTTAGGCGTGAAAAGGTAACATACAGACAGACAGAGAGTTACTTTCGAATTTATAATATTAGTATGGATTCATATTGCTGATATTTTTTTTTACTGAACTGAATTTGATTACGAAACTTGCCTGGCGATTATAAAATCTATTTTACAGCAAGGTTTATTATTTTTTTGTTTTATCAAAATACTTCATTGAGCTGTTTTCTTTGCTTTAAATTATGTGCTTTGATCGGGGAAAATTAATTATTTCTTTTCAAGTAGGTAGTATTCAAGTGTTCTACATTTGTCTATAAATCGAGGTTAATTGCGCCAAAATTGTTGACATAATTATTGTCCTGCGCGTAATGTGTGTCATATTTGATTATTTAGATTTACCAGCAATATTTGATCAGTTATTGTGCAATATTAATTAGTCGATGACTTAATTATCTGGGTTGCGTATGAATGATTTTATATTTTGACGACGAAAACGTACCGTAGAAACGTACGTTTTAATTTGCCATGTTTTACATTTCTCTAAGAACACGTAGGTACACGTTGTTGGTTCGCAAATAATATCAGATTCAATAATATGTCTTTGAGTATTGTTTTGTTCAATTTACTTCGAATATAATTGTTCCCAAAATCCATGCGTTACCTATTGATTTGTGCTACACTTGAGCACATAGATTCATTTACGTCACTACTTAAAATTTTTGCAACTGTCCATAAGACGTGAAAATTTTTTCTTCGTTTTAAGGTAAATACATTTTTGTTTCTTAAATTGTGACGTAGACTAGAATCATTCATAACATCATTATAGCGCGACTAAATTTTAATTGAAATATATTTTTTTTTTATAATATGTACAAGTACTCGATCGAGATATTGTTTGAATGGTAAAATGGTCTAAGCGACAATGTTGTGTGTGGAACTCTTTTTTTGTTAATGCTTTAGGTGAACTTGGTCAATGGCTATGAATGGCAAGTAATTACGGCCTTGTCAGAGACCATGACATACAAAATACATCACTGCAACTAAAATGGTTTTTATGCAGTTAAGTTAGTTACCTACCCAGGTAGTTAGCTTGCAGGTAGGCTGTTGTATCATCCGGAATGTACAAACTAAAACCCAATTTAGGTATCAATCAATCATTTTATTAAGTACTTCCTTTATTTACACAATTTCCATTTGTAACATAGGTAACTACCTACTAAAATATTACAAAAGACTGGACAAGACGAAATGGTGAAAATAGTTGCATTTTACACAAACAAAGCTACGAATGCGAGCCCGCAGAAACGTGTAACATGCTTATTCCAATACCTAGTCAGTAACGGTGTACGTGTGAACGGGGTCAATTAGGGTCGCCCGTAATTACTGTTTGTAGAACCGAATCCAGTGTTAGCGAACAATGTTACCATTACGCTAATATTAGTGATGTGCCATTCATGCGGGTCGAGGTACAATCGAATAATGCGGTTTGCAGACCACCGTTTACCGATGCGATACGCAATGCCAATCATGCAGTTTCATGGTAGTTTGTTATAACCGATAATGCATGTCAGAAGTTAGGACTATTATCAACTATGTTTGTAGAACATCTATAGATTTCTATTTCTATTTTTTGTGCAGCTGTATATTCTTGAAAAGTGAAAACCATAGACCAATCGAACTAAAATATTTTGCCTTCGTGAGATTGACGCAAACACTAAATTGTGTAGGTACTCGGTAAATCCATTTGCATATCAATGCAAATACCTATATTTGTCAAAAATATTTAACTGTGTGTACTAGCATTTATCGCTAGACCAGTTGGACAGTATTTATGATGTTAACAACGCAATAAATCATAATTATGTTAATTAATCGAATAATTAGTTTAAACGAACGAGTTGCTGTCAAGTTTGCATTCGATTTAATCGGAACATCGCTACTTAACTCGAATGCAACAGTACGTGCTCTGATAACAAAACTAGTGCTTTTATTACATTTCAATGAATTCTAATAACAGACTTCAACGATTGTTTTGTATTGAAAATTCATTTCTGACGGTTGATTTCAACTTTTAAATCTCTGATCGTTATATGTAAGTATATATTTTATGGCAAGAATTGAATCGATCTATTATAGTTTTTAAATAGTCCAGAAAGTTAAAAGAAGATCATTGAGTAAAAAACCGGTGAAGTGCGAGTCGGACTCGCACACGAAGGGTTCCGTACCACAAGGCATAAAACTCGGAAAACAACGTTTCTTTTATACCCCTTTAAATTTTAACTATTTTATTGTTATTATTTGTGGTTATAGCAGCAACAGAAATACATCATCTGTGAAAATTTCAACTGTCTAGCTATCACGGTTCATGAGATACAGCCTGGTGACAAGACAGACAAGACGGACAATGGAGTAATAGGGTCCCGTTTATACCTTTTGGGTACGGAACCCTAAAAAGGCCATCATCATAATAAGATCAAAAAGTTTTTAGAGGATTCCCCAGTATTCCCCAGTTATTATATCCTCGTTCCATCATAGACCTCATCCATCGCTTTCCATCAGGCGTGATCGAAGTCAAGAGAAGGCCCCACTCAGCAATAAAAAAAAACAGAATTGAAACCTGAACAATGATTTCAAAGTAAAGAATCAACTTTAATTGTCATAATATATATTTAATTCATTTCCCAGAGTCAAGTTTAAATCTTAATGTCTTTTCAATAGGCTGTTAGAGAAGCACCCGAAACATACAAAGGCAGAAAACCACATAATTCAATTTGCCTCGGCACTAAATATTTTCCAACAAAAGCCACTTTTTACCGGATTCGCACAAATATACAAAAACCTTTCATTTCAGTCGTTCAATTGTGGTACAAATTGCCTTTTTTATCGCTTACCAATTGTAGAACGTAAAAATGAGTCATGTGCAAATAGCTGTTGATTTTAGATTTGTTTGCTAACACACATCTACCCACATAGATAGATTAATCAAACATTACAATGGTCTAAACAATAACTTCGTTAATGTCCCACGAGGTATGAACGGACACTGGTAATTGAATCATTTTGTTTTAGCACTCGTGATGAAATTCTATTGATATGTGGCTCTTTTATGGTCATGTAATGAATGAGGACTAAATAAACGCAGTCTCGTAATGAATGCTTCATTTCGCTACTGACGTTCATTCATCACAACATTGTTATACTATTTTATTTACGTTAGGGTTTTTTGAATGGACGACTGTTAGCAAACAAATGGGGCTACTTGAAATGATAATAAATCTAAGTACATAGTTGAGCCAAATATAAATATTATACCAATACATTCAATACCGATTAGCAGTAATTATACATCGTACCACTGATTATAAATATTAAAGGATGCAATACATATGCTTTCCATTTTTATAGACGTGTACACTTTGATAACTAATAAATAATAAATCAGAGGTAAATCTCTGCTTTTATGTCACAAGGGTCGAAGTTCACCTATTACTCTCTAAGTGCTTAAAACAAAGAACGGGATTTACTGCTCATAATTACATGCCGTTAATATATATACAGAACACAAAACGCCACTCTACCTGGCTTTTATTGATTATGCCAAAGCCTTCGACTCTATATCCCATAGTAGCATTTGGAAAGCCCTTTACGAGTGTGATGTCCCGCTGGAGACTATTGAGCTTATAAAAGACATATATAGTAAAACTATAAGTCGTGTAAAAATGGAAAATCGAGGCCCTGAAATAAAAATCTGTAGGGGCGTTAGACAGGGCGACCCTCTCTCGCCGAGAATCTTTATAACTGTTCTACAAAGTATCATGAAAAACCTAAACTGGGATAGAAGAGGTATAAACATACAAGGTAAATTTTTAAGTAACCTCCGGTTTGCAGACGACATTATAATTTTCTCGGAAACATCAACTCAACTGGAAAAAATGGTCAACGAACTAAATACTGCGAGTAGAAGAATTGGCTTAGAACTAAACACCACAAAAACAAAGATCATGACCAACCATAAAGAAATACCCATTAAAGTCAACAGTATTTCACTGGAATATGTACAACAATATACAGGGTGATTGGAAGATGGGTGCAAAGCTTTAAGGCGAAGATAGTACAGACAATTTAGAACCATTTAAGCCATGGTTGTCTTAGACGAAGTCTTACTACTTTTTTTTTACCAATATCTTAAGATTTTTTTCAAAAATTCCTAAAGTTTTAACTAAACTATTTATTTATGGCCAAATTGAATGATAAACGAATTCATTTTTATTGTATTTAATTAAAGTAATGTGTAAGCAATCTAGCAAAACATGTTTTAGGCCTCCGTGTCGTTAGACATTTTTTTTTACAGATATTTAAAGTTCATAACAAATTTTAAAATTCATAAATACTTTTTGTAAACCTTATTTTAAAAATAATGGAGCGTGCTTTTTTTGTTCAAACCTTTTTGAAAACATGCTTGATAGTCGCTCTTTCTTTTGAGGTAACATTTACGCAGATATCTTACAAATTATTGAAATTAGGAGCTAAAAACCAATTTAAGGGAGAAATTTTAAATTTTAGGCAGTCTAATTAAAACAACATTTGAATTAAATTTATTTATGTTTCATGGTCAAAATGTTGTCCGTGATTCCTAATACAAGCACGGCTCCGTCTTCTCACTTCTGTTGTTGTTATTTTCAACATCATATCTCCAGCTTCATTGTTTCAAACTCTTAATTCATTCTCTCTGTCAGTTCTTCTCTCGTGTTTATTTCAACATTCGTATACACCAGCTCCTTGGCCCGGCCCCACACGAAAAAATCCAGCAGGGTCAGATCTGGTGAGCGAGCGGGCCAAGGGATGGGTCCATCTCTGCCAATCCAGCTGTCAGGAAAGCAATTATTTAAGTGTTACCCATGAGTTGTGTGGGTTATGAAAGTTTTTAATGCCCTCCCTAGAAAATTTGCTTTCATCCGTCCACAAGATTGATTTAAAATTCAAATTTTCTAGGGAGGGCATTACAAACTTTCATAACCTTCATGAATGGGCCGCCAAAGACAACAATCCACATTTTAAGAAGCAGGTGTCGTTTCAGAGGAAATTCTCTGTCAATGTTTGGGCTGGAGTAATTTGCAGGACGTTGATTGGGCCCCACTTCTTACCGGAGACTTTCAATGGTGAAAAT
The DNA here is from genome assembly GCA_963082905.1 of Oligia fasciuncula. Lineage (NCBI taxonomy): Eukaryota > Metazoa > Arthropoda > Insecta > Lepidoptera > Noctuidae > Oligia > Oligia fasciuncula. The sequence goes on along the minus strand of OY720396.1, from coordinate 15,776,187 downwards.
GATTTGCACTTTCTACAAGTGGATTTACCAGAGCTGATAGAGGAAACCGGTGTCCCGATATTCGCAAGAGACAGTACAGTCATCTTTCAGCAAGACGGCTGTCCAACGCATCGGATGTTAAATGTAAGGGAACACTTAAATAATTGTTTTCCTGACAGCTGGATTGGCAGAGATGGACCCATCCCTTTTTTTTTTTTTGCGTGGGAAATCATCAAATGACCTTTCCCGCTCTGGGCGGAGCAGAAGGGAGTGTCAGACTCTTACTGACTAAAACCCACCCGTGTTCCTTCACTTGCCTGTGCCAGGGGCCACGGTATCTCTTTCGAACAACCCGCGACCCTGGCGGGCCTCGGCCCTAGCGGACCCCGTCAGTTGGTGCTGACATCTCCTTGAGGCGCGCGTGGAACACAACGCGCCGTCGACCAGGGCCTGGTCCTTACCGGACGGCGAGCTGCCCATTGCTCGCCGCCCGCAAGCCCGCGCCTACGGTGGCCGGGAATCGGCTATCGACTCCCGACGCCCTGGGCGTCTCCTGCGGCGGCTGGGGGCGTGAGGGCGCAAGGATTGCCTCTCCCTCACGCGCTCCGCCTCCTCCTTCGCGAGCATCACTGCTTCGCAGAAGGAGGCGATAGCCTCCCATGCACTCTCGCTCCGTACCATGGCCCGGACTAGGGCCGGACGCGAGAGATCGCCGCCGCCGATCGCCGCCGTGAGGACACGGCGGTGCTCTGCCCAAGATGGACCCATCCCTTGGCCCGCTCGCTCACCAGATCTGAACATTTTCGTGTGGGGCCGGGCCAAGGAGCTAGTGTATACGAATGTTGAAATAAACACGAGAGAAGAACTGATAGAGAGAATGAATTAAGAGTTTGAAACAATGAGCTGGAGATGATGTTGAAAATAACAACAACAGAAGTAAGAAGACGGAGCCGTGCTTGTATTCGAAATCACGGACAACATTTTGAACATGAAACATAAATAAATTAAATTCAAATGTTGTTTTATTTAGTCTGCCAAAAATTTAAAATTTCTCCCTCAAATTGGTTTTTAGGTCCTAATTTCAATAATTTGTAAGATATCCGCGTAAATATTACCTCAATAGAAAAAGCGACTATCAAGCATGTTTTCAAAAAGGTTTGAACAAAAAAAGCACGCTCCGTTTTTTTTAAAAATAAGGTTTACAAAAAATATTTATGAATTTTAAAATGTTTTATGAACTTTAAATGTCTGTAAAAAAAATGTCTAACGACACAGAGGCCTAAAACATGTTTTGCTAGATTGCTTACACATTACTTTAATTAAATACAATAAAAATGAATTCGTTTATCATTCAATTTGGCCATAAATAAGTAGTTTATTTAAAACTTTGGGAATTTTCGAAAAAAATCTTAAGAAATTGGTAAAAAAAAAGTGGTAAGACTTCGTCTAAGACAACCATGGCTTAAATGGTTCTGAATTGCCTCTACTATCTTCGCCTTAAAGCTTTGCACCCATCTTCCAATCACCCTGTATATACTTAGGTCAACAGATATCGTTTACTACTACCAGACACAGTGATGAAGTACACAGACGAATAAATTCCACATGGAACAAATTTTGGAACAACAAGGAAATACTTAAATCAAACCTCCCTGTTAAACTGAAGAAAAAAGTACTGGATTCCTGTATACTACCGTGTCTTACGTATGCCTGCCAAACGTGGATATTTAATAACCACACAAAAAATAAACTACAAGTATGCCAGAGATCAATGGAACGTAGTATTCTAAATATAAAAAGAAAAGACAAAATAAGAAATATAGATATAAGGAAAACAACAAATGTAATAGACGCTTTAGTACACTGTAAGAAACTGAAATGGACTGGTCATATGGCACGCATGAGTAAAGATAAGTGGACTTATAGAATAACTACTTGGCCAGGACCACCCAATAAACGAAGCAGGGGAAGACCGAAAGAGAGATGGATAGACGAGGTAAATAAAGTGGCTGGAAAAGACTGGATTACAAAGGCAAAGATTAGAGAAAAATGGAGTAAAATGGAGGAGGCCTTTACTCGTTGAGGGGTCCTTAAAATTATAATTACAAGTACATAAATATAAAAAAAAAATATATATATATATAGGTATATACATAAATAATAATAGTAATAAATTACGTTGAATAGATATTTATATCTTATTTGAAAAATCAGAATTGGGAATAATTTGTTGAAATGTAATGATAAGTTAAATGTTAGCAACAAATAATAATGTATATATAAATATAAATAATGCATGATATTAATACTATTGTTTATGATAATTTATTTAATGTACTTTATAATATATAGTTAAAATGTTATAATGAATGATATAATGAGTGTTAAAATAGTTATAATGAAATACTAACTAAGAATTCAATGTAATGGATTATTTTAAGGCTGCACCGAGCGCACAGTGGCGCCCTCATCGCTTGTTTGGTTATTTCTTTTATTTTAGAACGAAAATGCAGAAAATAAGCACATTAAGTTGTGCTCCACAAGATTATACGTTAATATTAGTATAAACGGTAGTTTTAAATTGTTTAGTTTTATTATAATCACTAAAACGGATAATAGTGGCCACTATTTTCCGTTTTAGTGATTATAATAAAACTAAACAATTTAAAACTACCGTTTATACTAATATTAACGTATAATCTTGTGGAGCACAACTTAATGTGCTTATTTTCTGCACTTTCGTTCTAAAATAAAAGAAATAACCAAACAAACGATGAGGGCGCCACTGTGCGCTCGGTGCAGCCTTAAGGAAATAAAAAGGCTATAATAATAATAATGTTATAGGAGATATCTGCTTACAACTCTGGTCTTTTATAACCCTGTCTAATAAAAACTGCTCGGGTTTATTAGCTAGCGGCGCAAAAGCAACATTATCCCTATAAACGTTAGACTCAAAAATTACCAGGCGGCATAACCAGAAAGGTAAATCCTAAAGAAAAACACCTAAATTGTGAAATACTCCTAATTGCATTTCCGTTTCGTCATGATAAAGCTAAATCAAGTCGTACAATCATTATGGTACAATTATGACAGTTAGCATGTATATGCCAAATGTCATAATTGTCATTGCATAATGTGGGTAGCTAGTCTGCACCAGGCCCATTAACACACGTTGTATTGAGAGTTTCTGATGCGCATGCGTTATTGCGTTAGTCATTATGGGATGTGCTGCAGAAGAGCAATGTCTTTTATTAATGCCTCGGTGCATCATGATTTGGCTTCGAATCAACTTTGTATACCTAGTGATGGAAAAGGGCAGTGCATTACTGCCCTTTTCCCAACTGGGTCGGCGCAACGTGTCTTTATCTTCCATACATCTATTAGTCGACATCTCGGTAGTCACCCCCTTTCTAGCCAAATCATCTTTCATACAGTTCATCCATCGTTTCTTTGGTCTGTTTCGTATAACTTCGATTTCAGCTCTATTCTCAAATATTTCTTTCTAAAGCACCCAAACGGGCTGGAATATCAAATTTAACGTCACAGTTAAATTGGTCACAATAATATTCCAATATTCTCACATACATACGTGAACCATTGTGCCTATCTAGTCGGGGTCAGAGCGTGAATAAAAAAATCGTGCCTTTTGTCTGCCCGTTTGTACGCTTCCGTCGTGAAAGCCGCTTTCACTCAATAATGTAGTGCAGTTATGAGTCTGACAGGTCAAAGGGTCCATGTTTATGGTCAACGTTATATGTTTTATTCGTACTGGGAGTGTAGGAACTAGGCTCTAGTTTTGAATACACGAATTTGTTGGGACTTTTAAAGTGCTAGCTTAGCCTGCATTGACAAATAGCACTAACCACTATGACTAACCGCTATCGTAAGACAGTCCCTTTCTGGCCTTATCATCTTTCACACAGTATTATGTCGGTAAATAAAAGTAAGCCTGATCCTTCCATTAATAGTTTATATCAAGTAACTACTGTTATAAAATGGCCACCTTCTTTGACCGATAACTTTGTAACAAGATTTTCAATCACTTTAAAAACTTTTACTTGAAACATTTTCACTTTGTCTGCATCACTCAATGTTAACGGTCTATAAAGTTTACACTAAGTTGTAAACGTAGTTAAATATTATCTGTCCATCGAAAATGGACGTGCAGAAGTAATTACTGTCATAAAGACTAGACATTATACTACGTTGATTGATAAAAGATTATATCTCTTTTCAACTAGGGAAAATAAGACTGAATACCAACAAGCAAGACAAGTTAAGAAAAAAAGCAAGGAAAAGCAAAACATTAAGTATACAAGTAAAGATTCATTAACACAGCAATTTTATTGCCAATAGGTAAAGTGAAGAGAAGATGAAGATGATGATGTGTTGAAGCAATAATAAAAAACGTAGATTCAAAACAGTGGTTGTATGTTGCAACTTTTGAAATTGTATTCAACGGACAAGCCTTAACAGTATTACTTGATACATAGATTTAATGTGCTTTGGATTTTCTATCTCATAGAAGTTTCTGTAATATTGAAGATTTATGAGGCATCAGTGAAATTTGTGAGAGTGTTCCAATGGGGCTTACTAAGCATGTTTTTGTAAATGTCTATCCCGCAATGTTTTATTTGACTATGATACGACTGAATATGAAATCTTTCATAAATAGTCGGTTTCAAGATACTAAAAAGTAGGTATCCTCCCGGGGAGCATATTTATAGTGATTGTGTATTATGTAATTTGATATTATTACATTGTGCGTTAGTATGTTGTGTGCAATGTATTTTGTGTGCACCAAATAAACGATTTATCTATAATATCGATCTAAAGCCAGTAGCCAATTAAAGTTAGCGGTATTAACATCCGCGTCTTTTCTATTCACAAGAAACTTACACTTTCATGAGTACGCTTACTCATTATCGTTTGACACCGATCCAGTGTCGTCTACTTAATGAGTCATGTTATCTAATACGTGATATTGTTTGTGTTCTTGCTTATTACCTAATTCACTGTATGTAGGTATAGTATGTCGTAATCAGAGCGAGACGTTGTAACGTAGTGTTGGAAACAATATTGTTTGTCACCCTCAATTGTAAACGGACTTCCTTGAAGATGGCCTTGTTAATAGTGAACGATAGCATAAAGCATTTATATATAAATAAGATTTCGAATAACTATCTAGGCAAATGTCAGTGGCTTAACAAAGAAAGACCAAAGAACAGATGAACGGACAGTGTGAAACTGAAGGATGATACTCGTATTTCTAGGAAGTAAGTTAAAAAGATGACGACTTATAGAATTGTATAGAAGAAATATACAAGGTATTGATTTGCATCCTCGTCAAATTTCAGGAGGTTGTCATAAAAGATATTTTAGTACTTAGTACTTTATTATTTTAGTACTTAGTAAAGTAAAAGGCGTTTGTTTGTGTGTGAAAGCGCGGTTATAGGGCTAGTAACAGACGGGCCGTGTTTAAATACCGCTGGTTCACACTTACGGATTTCCGTAAATAAGAAAAAAAAAACCTACCCATTTTATTGTTGATTTGGGTCGAGAATCATTAGCATAATTACGTCCTTGAATTTGACTAGGATGCAAATCAACACCTTGTATGTGAAGGGTTGACTCTAAATAAATTGGTATTATGGAAGATGATGATCTAGACGCGATTACATCCTTGATAGAACTCAATGCTTAAAGACTTAGGTACGGGTAGTATATGCGACATAAATGTAAGGTACATGCAAACAAAGAAATGTAACGTACTGACGTATAACTTTGCAATGCTTGTCTGGCAAGTGATGACGAACGCTTGGCTGCTCAGCCCATCCGCTATTCTGTTATTGAAGGAAGACACATCCTGCATATTCATATCGTGGGCTCATTGTACCTAGACATATCATTAATCTATAATGAATATTATATTAATAATGTACAGACAGATGATTTTATTGAATACAATTCTAGTAAGGATGCTGTCATGTCGTAATAAAAATCATGTAATCATAAAATGTATTATTCTTCTAAAGGTTAGATAGGGATTCTAAGATAAATTCTATTAAGAATCCAAGCTCCCTGAAGAAATTGCAATCTGCAAGCTTATGTTAATATGTAGAAATAATCTTACTGGCGGCAGTTTTATTAAATAGCTTTGCAGGTTCCTTGGTTATTTCTAATGCACGGTATATCCATGTTTTTAATGCATTAACCGGACGATGAACTAACGTTAATCGGTTGGCTACTGCAGTTACTAGAACCCTTAGATTACTATAGTTACTTCTATAATATTAGCTTGTAGTCTGTTGAATATGTTCTACGTCTGGTGTGATATTTTTGCTCCAATTGAGACAAAGGGATCATGTGTAGCATTTGAATGTTTTTCTTCCGTTTCTTCTATAATATTTTGCATTAGTCTCTCACTAAGACTTTCTGTTATCATATCAGAATATGAGAATCGTGAATGAGAATAGTGTTCTAAATGTAAACATACTATAAAAGCCCGCTTCATCCTCAATCATCCTCGCATTCTCATTATTCAAAGAGTATTGCTTCCCGTTAAAACAAGCTACGTAACATGAGCCGTAGGTCGGTCAAGGAGGACGAAGTGTTAATTGGAAATGCCTGCGTTACAGTGTATTCTCTTTATTTATACGTACTCGTTAAAAGAAATTAGCGAGTCAGCGCTTTAGCTAAATGGCTGTTACAAAGTTTATAATCTGTGTGTGTGTCTGGAACGATTTATTTTGTTTTGTTATCAATTAACATGTATACTTCGATAGCTGAAGTAACTACGTTATTCGAGGATTTTTTGTTACATTCAATGCTATATTTTGCTTAGACAGATTATAAATCTAATTATGATTAATATACAGTCGTGCTGCGTAAATATGTAGATAGCAAATCGCAGTTCGCGGAAACTTAATACCTTTTGTACCTACCTAAATGAAAAAGCAGTGGCAAAAACTTTAGCACTAGAATTATTGGCAGAAACTGTGTTAATCAATACGCGGTCATTTACCTCAGGCTTACTTTGAGAGCAAAAAGTTTCGCTATTAGGAGTTACTATTTAAGTATCAAGTTAGTGTGGTAGTAACACTTTAATCGTGCTGTTTTTGTCACGGTATTTATTTAAACTAAATTATAAATCTATAGGTATTACATATATAAAATTCAAAGTCCTGGCTGACTACAACAACGCACAGCCTAAACCGCTGGTCCTGGAGACATGAAATTTGTAGGGTGTGTTCTTTGTGAAGAGTAGGTATCCATTAAGAAAGGGTTTTTCGAAATAACACCCCTAAAAGGGTGAATGTGAGGAGGGTGAAATTTCACGCGGACGAAGCCGCGGGCAGAAGCTAGTAAAAAATACATATAAAGTTGTAATGCTGCAATGCATTTAGCTTTTAGGAAGGGTGATATTTGTGACTAAATATGCAGCTAATTGTTTGAGAGTATTTTATTATACGTGAGGATCTGCGGCATTACGTATTTAAAAACTGACCTACTTGAGCATTTTCCTCATCTGCTACTTTTAGCCAAAAACGTCTATTGCTAGGCAACGGATTAGCTCGCAAATACAACTGATAGACATGCTTTTACCTCTTATCATGAACTTATAAACAATAGTACGCTTTCAAGCACAAACATGTCATCGTTAACACTACCACACCCGGCAGGTTGTCGTGCCTAATTGGTTAAGTAACAGGTCCCGACTGTGGGTGGCGGATGTGCCACTAACGGGTTGACTGCAACCAAACATTACTGTATGCATATATTTACTGTTGCTCCAGTGAACACAGTTTCTGACTGAAATATCAAGTTTTGCCTTTTTAAAGCGACTTCTGTCTCGGTTGGTCTAATGGTAGCATGAGGTCCTGGGTTCCATTCCCGGGTCGGACAAAATGTTATTGGGTTTTTCCATCTGGAATTTCCCAGTAGCAGCCTAGAAGAAGTAGCGTTGGAAGGCCTCCCACAAGGTGGACCGACGACCTTGTGAAGGCCGCAGGAACCCGTTGGATGCGAGAAGCACAGAACCGGTCGAAGTGGAGGTGCTTGGGGAGGCCTATGTCCAGCAGTGGACGTCTATCGGCTGATATCCGGAGTCTAGGTTTGCGCCCGGTTGATGGCCGCCCCCTATTACATGAACTTAAACATAACTGGTGAAATGTGGGTGTAGGTACCTACACCTCTGACTAACTCTTCGGGATCACAGAGGTGATGTTATGTTCGCTATCACTATCAGTCATGCATACCCCATTGACAATTCCTTCCTAAAGGTCGTATCATATTTACGCCCTGGTAGGTACTCTAGGTACTGTCCCTACCAGGAAGTATACTGAAGCCTGCATGATGTAATGTGTGTATCTAAGACCTACATGTACAGTCAACAAAGGAGTTAAGTATACAGGAGCGTCGGATATAGTTGAAGTTTACTAAGAAACCGATGGATGTTCTGGAGTGAAATTTAATTTAATAAATGAGCTGTTTGTTTTCTATTAATAAACTAAAATTTTATTCGAGAATATCCATCGGTTTCTTAGTAAACTTCAACAATATCCGACGCTCCTGTATACTTAACTCCTTTGTTGACTGTACATAGGTTTACAGATGCCTTACAAGTAGGTACTGTGGCTTTAGTATGACACTTAATTAGCACAGGAAAAACGTAAAGGAAAATGTATAAAGGAGGAATAATCGGTATGTCTATACCTACATTATGTAGGTATCTAATTGTGCATTTTTTTTTCTAAATTTGGCTTTTATTTTTGTTATTTACAGAACAATGTAACGTAACTATTTGCACTAGATACTAAATTAAATGACTAACTAACTTACTATACAAATAAATACAAAAACAAAGAACACTTAGGCGTTGTTATAATGTTCATATTAGATACAATCATGATAAAATACTTAATATAATTTTTATCACATTTATTCAAAAAGAGCTAGTGTATTCTTCGTAAACAGGGACTAGCTCTTTAATCCCTAGGGACTAAAAGTGATTTGACTTTGGGATGTGGATATTGTTAGTAAAAGTTCCAATCATCAAAGAGATCAATCACGAACATTGTATGAACAAGTAACAGGCTGTAAGATAAAGTAAAACGAGCGCGAGCCAAATAAAAAAAAAAGCAACACTATTTTAAGCTCGAGTGACGTAGGTACTTTGGATTAAAAGAAACACTTTCGCCTTCAAAATAGTTGTTTGCTCCCTTGGCAAACAATTTACTATGGTTACCTATCGCTGACTTGCCAGCCCAATGACTGACGAATTAGCATGCATGCATTACCTAATCCAACTTTCTCTTATCTCCTTAAAGGTCAAAAGCTAATGCTCTGACAAACAAGAACTACTGGATCTAATTGATTCTCATTACGAATCGCAAAGGAATTAATGTTGTCTAGAATGTGACATTGAATCAAAGGTCACGACACGACGTGATACACTTGACCGTTCACTCAAAGTTAAGTCATAATCACAGATATAGATACCTATTCTATCTATATCTATGGTCATAATCACCTGATGTGATGTCAGAATAAAGATAGACGCAGAAGGTAAACTCTAAATAATACATACAATTGGTATTCCCATCTTTTCCTGGTTCCTCAAAGGCTTAACAAATAGTTAGTACAGCTCGTATTAGTAAAGAGCAGTGGTGGCCCAGTGGTAACAATCCCGACCTTCGACTGTAGGTCGCGGGTTCAAACCCAATAATTTCATCACCACTGCTCTCAAAACGGTGAAGGAAAACATCGTGAGGAAACCGGCATGTCTTAGAACCAAAAATTCGAAGACAAGTGACATCTACCAATCCGTACTGGGCCCGCGTGGTGGATTACGGCCCACTCCCTCTCACACAGCAGTGGGAACATTATAGCCTGTCAAGCGTCATGAAAACTAAGTGGGTTGATAAGTAATTAAAAGCCCTATTTGTTAAACTAATCACAGCTGATAGCAGGATCTTAGAGAAAACAGTCATTACGAAAAACGGCGTGCAAATTTAATTTCTTTTATAAATACACTTCGATGGACACAACATCATTGACAAAGTATATAGATCAATGCCATTGGGTGTGAGTGATATTCTATGTAAAACAGGGAAAATGGGCATTAGTTTCGCATTTTAAATTGACTTGGAACATTTAGAAATACGAACTCATGGTCACTTCTTGTTGTAACAACAAGGCCTTCTGTGTATGTTCACTTTCATGTTTTGTGCCTCCACCGTGATTCATCACGGGAACTTTAGTTTCTTTCTTCTGAACCGGTACTCGCCAAGGAAAATACGATCGTAACATTTACAAGAGGCTGACTCATTTGTGTTTGTTGTGCTAAAATTTTGCGAAATAAGATGATTATATGATAACGTCGTGGTACGATCACAGGCGTTTTTATCACTTATCAAACAATCGTATACTAATTATTGTGATAATGGCAATGAATAAAATAATGGCAATGAATATAATGATATGACATAAAAACTTATAGTGGGGCTTGTGGCTAAGTAATAACAGATGCAAGGATCGATCACGCTTGCCGCATTTGGTCCGTGTATAGGTGACCATCTTTACATACCAATACCCTTCAGTGCCTCGGAAAGCACGTTAAGCCGTTGGTCCCGGCTGTCATTCGTGGATCTTTGACAGTAGTTACGGGTCGTCAGGAGCCCGAAAGTCTGACAACTAGTCTTACCAAGGAGTATCGCATTGCCTAGTAGCTGGGTTGTGGAGGTCAGATAAATGCAGTCGCTCCATCAAAAATACTGATATTCACCTGCATCCGGTTAGACTGGAAGCCAATCCCAACATATTTAGGAAAAGGCTAGGCAGATGATGATATACATAAAAACTTTCCTGCTATTGTTACAAATAGGTACATATTCTAACTAATCAACATCCGGTGTGTTGTGATAAAAACGTATACTATCGTAGATTGCGTAATTGCGAATATCAATTAATAACATGCAATCTTTCTTGTTTATATCTATAAAAATAAAATCTCTACCTCCCATAAAAGTTATTAGAAACTTCGTTAGCCATCGTAAATTAATACCCACTTCATAGAAACAGGCGTTTCGATGCAATAAATTAATGGCTTACGGATAAGCTGACCATAAATATGGGAATCCTGTTAACAGATGATGTAGGGCCGTGTGTGGAGGTAATCAGCTGGGGGCCTGGCACCTGCTGGTTGCAGGAATTGATTGCCTAGTCGCGGTGCTTGGGTCATCGACCGAAGGCTGCGGATTTTTCTATTAGTGTATTGGCAATTTCCTTTTTGGGTTTGATCTTGAAGATGAAGATACAAATGCTTGAAGGATCCTTTGTTTGCCCACCTACATATTATGCTTACAATAGTTTGCGTAGGATCTTCGTCTTTCACAGTTTTCCTAACAGTGCTATATATTATTTAAATAATAAAAGTGGTTTTCATTGTACTTACCAATTTAGCATGTTGGAACTATCAGGGTTACAAAGTTATGGTAAAGATAAAGCAAGATGGTTATGGTTGGTCTGTCTTTGAGATCAAAATAATGACGTGGTTTTATGGTGATGCCGTGATTGCGTGTGCGTCTTAGCTTCCATTTTACTATCCGTTACTAATTGGACATATCAAGGTTATATATAAACAAAAGGCCTTCTCAATTTACAAAACAAACTAAGCTCGCATTCGCCATTGATGTTATCATAAACCACGGACGCCCCCGACTCGTGAGGCACGGCGAGGCTGCGACAATCTAAGTTTATTTCAAGCCCAAGCGGATTTCGCAACAAACCGTCAAGATTCCGGTGTACCTACAGCCTAGAATACAAGGACTGTTCAGCATTTATCGGCTATTAAGACATCTGTTCATTTAGGGCCCGTAGGTGCCTCATAGAATTGCTAATAGTTGAAAGGTGAGTTATGAAACCGCGTGGGAGCACGACAGGTTGTCGTTACGCAACCTAAACCCTTCTATACTGACTGGATTGGTACCTATGTAAGTAAGTATCTACCGCATGTACTGGAATATGTGGTACAGTCACGAGCACTAATATGTCAACACTTGGCAACTTTCAATGTCGATTTTTCGTGAAATAACGAATGCAACGTTGAAATACGACACTTTACACAAACCTATGGGTTCGTAAATACTTCGTTCGTTATAACATAAAATTTCATTCAAAACTAAAGGAGAAAATCGTCTTTGATTATAGCCAAGTGTATACATACTTATGCTCGTGACTGTACACTTCGATAAAATTCAAATACGATTTTCTCGACAAGACCTGATGAAAATTTTGAAATTTCACTCATTTTCTTTCACAGAAAGTACAATTACATAGCTGCATAGTAATGGGTATTAAACTTTAATAGTACTACATGTAGTAGATACCTATCCGCAGATAGGTGATGTATGTTTAATATACCACAATTTCAATAGATAGTTAATGTACCCTAATTGCGTAACACACTATCAATCACAATCAGAATCATTTTGAAGGATATTGCTAATCCATTGCTTCAATTGTTCGAAAAATGTGTCTGCTCAACAACGTCAATAACGCAATGAAAGTTGTTGAACTGTCAAAATGAAAGCCATTCCTACTGTTAGTGTGTTACGTAATTACCCCGTAGGAGAGGGCTTTTGAACCTCGCTCGTAAGTCGTAGCTAACCTATACCTACATATTTTTACATGTGACCGTTTCATATATATCTGTACCATTCCGTAACCCGTATTTCTACGACGCGCATTATTCGAAAGAATGTAGGTGTTCTAGAGAAAGCGAACATAATCTGTCTCCTAATCAGTCTTGCAGTATTTTAATTGGACCTCACCAATGAGCGATTCGTTATGCACATGTAATACATTGAACAAATATGTACAGAACATTAATATTACTTGTAAGTTGATTCACTGTGAGTGCATGTTTAATTAGAGAGCTAAAGATGTGGTGTGATTACGTAGATTGAGACTTCATTTACTGACGGACAACGCACAGCCTAATCCGCTGGGTCTAGGACGTATTCCACATTGGGCACCCGCTTAAATGGCACCTGAGTGAATGCACCTGACACACAGCGGCACATTCACTCAGGTGCCATTTAAGCGGGTGCCCAAAGTGGAATAAGTTGGGTCTAGAACCATAAAGTTTTGCACAACTGCAAAAGAGTACCTTTTATAACAAAGGTGAGCACTAAGAACGCATTTTTGAAAAATCCTCCCCTAAAGGGGTGGTTTGCCATTAAGCAGGACCTACTGTGTCGTCAGATTGGCAAATTGATCGTCTGACATGCGGCAGATGTGTCCAGCCCAATTCCATTTAAGCGTGGCAGCTTCCCGAGTTCCATATGCCCTAGACGGAGATGGCGGGACGAGCTGGGCTCCTTTACTAAAGTTCCTGGGCAGCTCTGGACAGACATAATTGAAAGGAGACTTTTATTTTGCGTAAGTAGATGTGACGCATACTTTCTCCCAAATTGTTATTTTGTTTTTTTTTTGTTTGTGTTGTATATATGCGTCATGTTTGCCGCAAATAAACGTATTTTCTTTCTTTCTTCTTTTGCCCAACAGTGGGCCATCAATGGCAAGTAAAGTATATAATGAAAGTTTGTATGGAATCGCCTATTGACTTTGAGTGCGTATGTAATTAGAGAGATATTGTTTGATTACGTAAATCGAGATTAACCGATTCGATAAGATAAATCTTACCATGATTGACCCATTCTAACTATTCTAAGTGCTAATTAATATTTTCAATGTTTAGACTTGCGGTCATAGCCCTTATAAACCTGACAGGCGGAGGCCTAGTTTCCTTTGCTTATTATGCATATTAGATAATGCTGTATTACCCGTTTTCGTGACCGAGTGGGCGTGGGCGACTATCGTGAACAGAATAGATTATTACACCTGTTACAGTTAAATCGTAATAAAACTAAATGTATCAGCACAAAACATCACGCCTTGTCTCCCCGAAAGGTTTGGCAGAGGTGTACCTAGGTACACCCACAGTTCACCAGTTATCTTAAGCCTATCACCACCAAGGTCACAAATCCAGACTCTGGGCTGCTACTGAGAAATCCGTGACGGAAAACCTCAATAACACTGCCCGACCTGGAAATCGAACCCCGGGACCTTATGCTCAGCCGAGGGCTTCCTACCATTAAAACAATGAGGCAGTAGATGTTATCAGTTGTCTCACAAATAAATATTTAATAGACCATTGACCATTAGTGAACGGTGACGCAATTTCTCAATCAATGAGGCAATTAAGGACACTGTTCTGTTATGTTAGAAGTACTTAGTGCTTTTAGCGAAGGGCTAGCACTCATTATGTACTGGCAAGTTCGTTGAACCTAGGTTTATTTTGTTAGCCTATAGCCGTTGTTTCGGTAAAGGAAACTGTATCTATTACTCGTGTAACTATCGTTTTTAGGTTATATCTGATGGCCTTTTCTGGTGTTTTAAATCATTGAAATTTAAGTCGCAATATCATCTCAGCAGCAATAAATATCAAAAACTTAAAAAAAAAAATGAATAAACCAAATTAGGGGCTCTTTCAACAGATTGAGACTAAGATTAGAGTTAACCAACTGATTTTGACAACTACTATAGGCACATGATGCGATTTCGATTTACAGACTCATTTAAATTGTGACTCTCCGAAGGCTAATCCAATCTGAAACCGCTAAAGAACCATAAATCTATTATTTAATACCTTCGAGCCAATGTGCAATGTTATAACAGGCTTCAGTAATACGTCATCTTTACATCGTTACTTGCAACGATTCAAGGCCTCGTACTCAATACTTATCGGTAGATTATTAATGCTTTGTGCATCCGAACGTTCTGTACCGCAGGACGCAAATGATTTTCATATTTATGCCCCACCTAGCTATGGACATGACTGCTTAATGAGCAAACTAATAGAACTCCAAACAGAATTTTAAACATAAGTCACGATTTTTTAATCGATTTTTAACGAGATCGAGTAATTTGAATATTTTTTCTTAACAAGCAATCAGATAAGCGATCTCTGCAGCTGATTTCCAATTCCTATATTGATAATTAAACTGTAAAATAAAAATCGAATTATTAATTGGCTGTCCACCTTCCAATATGGCACGATTTTGAACGTCATTTAGCCGAAACATGGACTCGATTTTCCATCGGCTACTGTGCTGATAGCCAATCGGTAGGCCTGCTAATCCACTTTGCGGTAGCATGGTGCACGGTCCGCTTGCGGCTATGGGAAAATGGCCGGAAAATGATCGGAATCGTATCGAGTCCGTGCGGTCGGTCGACCGTGCACGGAAAACGCCGAGGGGCAGACGGGACCGGACGGTTGATGAACTAATTATGTACGATAGTTGTATTGGTGATTCCAGGACATTTAACGTTCATTATAAATCCTTTTATGGAAGAATCCAATATTTAATTTAAATTTTCTGATTTTTTTTATTAAAAATATAATAATTATAATATTAAAAAATGGTTGCCTGTAAAGTCGGTTTTACGGGCGAAGATTTTACGTGACAACGACCGATCATCCGATCATAGTTGAGTGGGAGAGAGACGCAAGGCATTCGGCGGGCCTCTCTCTCGTTCGGTGACTCATCGTAACGTTACCGAGCGTTACACTTTTTCATAAGTGACTCCCAGTCGCAACCTAATTTAAGACGTTGTCACGTCAAAAATTAAAGTAAATTAATATTAAAAAATTTAAGTAAATTAATCAATTAAAACTTCATCACCATTTGTTTAATCCTTGTATCTGCGTCTAAACCGATTTTACGTAGATGTAAGTAGGTGTCCCTTTGAATAACTAAGTACCTAGTCGTGATCGGTCTGAATTGTACACCTGCACGTACAAGTACGTAATCGACTCGTATTATTTATTGTTACGAAACATTTATAATAACTATAAAAGTTTCCCTATGTCGCCCTCAATAAAAATATATTGTATACGAAATTCTGTATTAGCTACTCCGAGTTCTCTGTATGATGTAACGTTACCTATACCTACTTATATTGTTACTAAGTTTCTAAAACCTTGCACAGAGGACAAAACAGTCTATATTTTTTACAAAAAGAATGACCAACAAAAAACTTCCTAGAGCAGGTGTGACCACTAAGAATCACGTAGATAACCACGTAATTTTCTGACTATTTTTATGCCTCCGTAATTTTATGCCTCCGTAATTTGATAGTCCAGTTCACAAACAAAGGTAATTGTCTAACCGCAGCTCAACGATTATATGATATTGAATTACAGAACCATCATTATTTCTGACTTTGATCATAGAGAAATAAAACTATAGATACATATATTGTTTCTTCTTTAGACAAAAATGTCGTGTTTGTACTGTTGAGAATTTGTGATACAATCTATAATACAAAGTGGACGTTGATTTATAGTTACAGAAGTTTTTACATTTCAAATAGAGATTTTATCGACATAGACAAGCTAATCTCGACCTTCCGGCTAACAATATTTATTTTAATATTTTAATTGTGAAAGTTCCTAATCTACGTGATATTAGATAATAGATACTCACTACAATATTATTAGTTTTAAGTTATCTTGCTGCGTCCTAACAGGGTCATGTACCTACTCACTAGTTTAAGCCTAGCGTGTAACTATGGTTGTGAATATTTTACATTAAATAAATAATGTCGCATAAAGTATTCAAAAATCCTAAATAAAAATATGGAAAATAAATAAAATAATTTGGAGAAACTTCACACTCAGGCTGTATAAAAATTGGAGTAACAATGTGTAGAATATTTTTTATTTCAAACAAAAAGCTTCCTATATTAACCCTTCTAAACAAAATTGTAACTTCATTGTACGCGTTCCTAGAAGTAAAAGGTTAGATAACTTGAGCCTAGGCTATGAAACAATATTTCTGCGTGACTTCCTACGGAGATTGCCTGAGTAAGGTCAATACGGTATTAGGAGTGAGCAAGCTGAGCAATAAGGCCGACTCACTCCAAGATATATTTTTCCTTTGTATCTTTCTTGTTACACCAAATATAGGAAATAATCACGAATATTATAATACGATAGCACGAAGATGATTCTGAAGTTAATATTTTTTGGTCGTTAGGTTAGAATATCAATTTTCTGTAGTTTCCTCCTTTTCCTCGGAATCATTATTTTTTATTATTGACACAAAGCTTAGCTAGCTTACGAAACGACTTAGAACTCTAGATCCGAAACAATGTCATCATCAACATTTTCCTGCCCCTATCACAATTTATTTGGGGTCAACATGTCTTTTCTTCCATACTTCTCTATTAGTCGTCATCTCGGTACTCACCCCTTTCTAACCATATCATTAAGACTTCTTCAAATAGGCGCGACACGCGATTAAATCGCATGGGACACAAAGGCACCACAAGACGCGCAACGAGCGGTGCCTTTGTGTCGCGCGCGATTATATCGCGTGTCGCGCCTGTTTGTAGGAGTCTTTATTCACACAGTCCATCCATTGTTTCTTTCCTTCATCCGAAACAATTTATATCTGCTGTAATCTATTCGACTAGTTATCATTTGCAAATGAACTACAGCCTGATTTACACTATAGTTATGATTTAATTGCATGTGGCATACCATAAGTTGAAGCAACAGTAAAAGTTGCACCTTCTAAACAGTGTATAGACGATGTCAGTCATTTGTTGCTTCAATATTTTTATAGAAACTTGCTTCATGTAATAGGACTTAAGACCCTGTGGTTCTAAAACCTGCTACCCCAAGATACATCAACAGCGCTTCTTCCATTACATTACCTATGTAACAATGTGACACTCCATTTACAACACACAACATTTTCTCCGTACTGAAATTACATACTGTGAAGGTATCGTTAGTCAGTGTATCTCATGGGTGTAGTTTACTCAGCAGGCATCGCCGTTTGGCTTCGTCGTGAAACCTGCACGGTGCAACGGGAAGGGAAGTGCCTTGGTTGACGATGCAGTTGCTCTTGATGCCGCGTTGAAAAATTTAAAGAAAAAAAACCGACTTCAAAAAAAACACTACAAAGTGAAAAATAACTTTTATTTCGGAAGTCGGTGTCTTTGGATCTGTATTTTAGTGTTTTGCCACCGACTTCCGAAATAAAAGTTATTTTTCACTTTGTAGTGTTTTTTTTGGAAGTCGGTTTTTTTTTTGCTAAAAAGTTTTTATTTCTCGCTTTTTAGTGTGTCTGTTTATAATGTATCTAAGTTACAATAGCCTAATGCCAACTTGCTCATCGCCTTTTATAAAATATTGCTTTTCCCGATGCAGGGACGTTAATTGTTGAGGAGTTCTCCTGGTATTCCACCATCAGCTCCGTTTCACCATTTGCATTGTGACGAGCATAACTTGCTTAGTAACCATATTAAAGTAAGTAATCGAATCGCAAACCGGTAAATACTTATTATTGAGTAGTTCGGGTGGCCATCTGTGGTTTTCATCATCAGTTCCATTTCACCAAATGATGCTTTCCGAGAGCAAATGCACGAGTTACTATAAAAAATACCCAAATCGCTATAGGTGTGCCTATAATACTTGAAGAGTTCCTTCGATTTCTCCAGGATCCCATCATCAGATCCTGACCTGATGACAATGGGACCACCTGGAAAGTATACCCTTTCAAACAAAAAAATAATTTTTGAAATCGGTTCAGCCGTCTCCGAGTAATCGGGGAACATACATAAAAAAAAAATAAAAAAAAAAATAAAGGTTTCGACGAATTGAGAACCTCCTCCTTTTTGAAGTCGGTTAAAAAAAGAAAGAATTAAGTTTATTTGGACACAATTCGTGAAACACAAAACACAAAATTAACAAAATAAAAATAATTTTTCAAACAACAATAGTGTGTGCCTCATGGCTGCGCCAGAAAGGTTCATTTCAGCATTAATGCCAGACAGATGCTGTCTGACGCTGGTTTTCTAATTGCACCGTTTTTTTTTTGCGGCGTCACCATTAAAAAAACCGGTATATGGAAGACTGGCATTTATTCTTCTTGGAGATATTCTTTAGATTATAATCTTTAGATAGAGAGAGCGTTGCTATAGCAGTGTTCAAGTAGATAATATTATGTCTCTACTTTTATTATACTCTACTAGCTTTTGCCTGCTGCTTCTTCTGCGTGGAATTCGGTAAAAATGAATTATCCATGAAAAAATACATAAATATGCAAAGTTTCACGGTGATCGTTCAAACGGTGTTGGAGTTTATCAATCTTATATATACCAACCTCCATTTTTATTCCATATCCATTTTTTGGTTCTTCATCAATATTATTTATGGCATAAGATATCAATCTACAACTGGATATGAATGAGAATTTTCCGCGGGAGACTTCCTTAGCAAACGATTCGAAGAAAAAGAACATTTGTGGAAATATCAAGAATGTAATAATTACTAGTTTCAATAAGTTTATATCTATAGTAAACTAATTGATGAGTACATGTGTATATCAATAGAGTACCTATAACATAAAGTTTTCCTGTTTTGATGGCAGAAATGTAGGCAGCAAGTTATGGTTTATTCCATAAACAGAAAAAAATACCGCAGCGACATTGAACCTGAAATGATTTCCCGGTTTTTTTTTACAATGTTGATAAAAAAGACCTATCATTAACAATAGAAATGACAAGATACCGAAATGCGATCCGATCATCCGATCTATCTGGTAGGGTGCGCCTTCGGATCGCCCATAACAACGCCTAGATATAGCTCTACAGATCGGATCACATTCTATGCATAGAAAGCTCGTGACATATAGAGACCCAAAACAAATTTCTCCACTATATCCTTATTATGATGGCTTGCATTTGCATACCGAGCCTTATATAATTAAAATCTCGCACGCATCATCAATTTGAATGCGGAACACGGAAGGTAATTCATACGCTGTTATAATTTTATGCGTGTGCGATGTTCCAGTACTGATGTTCTCTGGTTTTTGTTGCAGGTACGTATCCATTCTCATGGCGGCACTGACTTGTCCCTCAGATCTCAGGTACAGTACAAACGAAATACTTTTTGAAATATTATTACTAACTTACATATTCTTCTCATAAAAGTAAGCACAGCATTCAAGTTTTTAGATTATCTGCCTTAAACGCTAAGTAAAACTTTTACGCTAGGGGGAATATCTCAAGTTTTATTAAGAAGAAATTTATTAAAATTAATTTATTTTTCTTTTTCCCGACGTCACGAGTCTGCAGCATTCGTGATCACGAACTTAGTAGTTTTTTTACAAGCACTTTGAACGCCGGGCAAATCGTAATTAAGTTCGAGTAAGAAATATTTATTTACACGAATGCCGTTCGCATAATATAGCTAGGAAATTAATTCCAACGGTTAAGCCCGCTTAAAGATTTAAAAACTACATAGACATCTTCGTTTATTGGAATCCTTCAAGGGATGATACTAAGTCCTATCTTTCTTTCTTCTTTCCATTGGAAAAAAAGCAATCGTCGTCGAACATTTGGAGTTAAATCAACGTAATAGCCTCATATGTTAGTTTGCCTATTAGTACGTTTGTTTACAAACCGGTTCGTGGACCCAAAACGTGTATAGTTACGTCACGGCATTAATATACAGCATACATGCCTATGATAATGTTGTCGTTGTGCCTTTTGGAGTCGGTTCAGTGCAAGTATCGTCTTCATTATGTATATCTTTAGGAACAATATTTAGTAGTTGTGTTATGATGTAGGTTTGGATGACCAATGTTTTAACCTTTAAGTTATCAGAATGCAAAGGCGTGTTAAGGGACACTGACATACATACTAATTAAGATCCCTGCTTGGCTAGCTAGTTTCTTTCCTTACTTGTACGTATTCTTATCCGGACTCTCATCAATCGTTTCTTACTTAATCGAAATTCCGTACAGTTCGATTAATCTTCGACGTTATCTACGCAGTTTTTAAACTCTTTCCCAGACAACAACTCTACCATTCCTGTTTTGTACGCTCTCATATAACGAAATAAATCCATTTTAATTGGTTAGGTCCATTTCGTTTATTATTATTCTGTGGAGCCTTCATTAATATCTGATTGCAATCTAACGGATTGGCTTAATGGCTGATAAAATAGACTTTGAAGAGACTACTTTGGACTGTGATTGCGTTACGGCTCATTGGAAATCAATTTTGTAAGATTTCTCGTTTGCTCCCATTAATTGACAATTTGTCATGCCTTTGTGGAATTATTTATAGCTTTAATACAGCAAAGGGCTTTCACCTTTTTAACCGACGAAAAAACGGAGGAGGTTCTCAAGTCGACGCGTATTTTTTTGTTTAAGAAAAACTATTTCTCCTTTTTAGAAATCAATTAATGAAACTGTGAAGGTTGAAAACTTTAACAAACTCCATCACTCCACTTTTTAATCAGTTCATCATAAAACAATCGTGGAAACTGGAACCTCTAATTTTCTGTACCTACCAATCTACGGTATAGGTAGAATCATAAACGTATCATATTTTAATATCACCAGGATGTTGCCTTTAATATCAGCCATATAATATGCAATATGGAGCACACGTTGCGACATATGGCCATACCTCCCCCAGCAAGTAGGAAAGCACCGACACGTATTTCAAGTGAGACAGGATGAAAAAACCGCACGAACCGTTTCCTCCACACGCATGGGCAAATATCCTGCAACATACGTATCGTGCCTTATTGCGCAAATTAGCATTACATGACCTGATGCAAATATCTTTGCTAAAACTGTAATGAATTAGGTACCTATTAACATCAGCCTTCATAATAGGGAAAAAGAAGAAACAGAAAAATATATTATTTCTAGCTGCGCCCCGCGGTTTCAACCGTATAAGTCTCGATCCCGCGGGAATATCGGAATAAAAAGTATCCTAAGTGTTAATTCTTGTTATAAACTATCGTTGTGCCAAATTTCATTCAAATCCGTTCAGTAGTTTTTGCGTGAAAGAGTAACAAACATCCATCCTCACAAACTTTCGCGTTTATTATATTACTTTCGCGTTTATTATATTAGTTAGTAGGATAGTAGGATATTAGTAGGATAGTAGGACTTGAGATAGATTAGAAACTAGAGTAGCTAGTGGAGTGTAGGCAGCGAGCCACTGGATTTCTTAATAGATATTCTAAACAAATTAATTTCCATGATTGTACCCTAGGTTAGGTATCACAGTCCACAGCTGATTATAATGTAAGTTTTTAGTTACATTATAATCAGCTTTGTAGTCCTAGTACTGTGGCATCACGCATGCCACAGTACTAGGATCTATCATACACACATGTTTTGGCTTCTCTCTTATACCTCTAGACATTCTTTTCTAAACTGACCTATTGTCTACTCACATTACAAAAAGCCGTGTAATCTACGTGCGTCCCTAATTTTCCTCTCCATAACATAATGTTATGTACCTATTACATGATCTGGTTATACTGTAACCGTGTTGTTTTAATGGCTGCATATAATTTCGCCGCGGCTGTGTTCATCCGGTGTGTCGGGTACAGAGTTTTATCTCATAGCATCCGGACGGCTACCGTTGTGTGTGTGATGCCATTTGCGCGTTTTCCTACGTCGCTTTTCACGAGAATTTATGGTTCCGTATCTGGTTTATTGTAGTTTGGCTTTTGAGAGGATTTTCTAAAAGGAAATGTTCACCTAAGC
The DNA here is from genome assembly GCA_963082905.1 of Oligia fasciuncula. Classification (NCBI taxonomy): domain Eukaryota; kingdom Metazoa; phylum Arthropoda; class Insecta; order Lepidoptera; family Noctuidae; genus Oligia; species Oligia fasciuncula. The sequence continues at coordinate 15,753,553 of OY720396.1, read as the reverse complement.
GTTTTTTTGTGAAATCTCAGATTGGCTTGACTATTTGTGTAGCACGTCCACTTTGACTTTGAAGATCTTTTTATCGTAAAATGCTAGGAAAGAATGCCTTTAGACATAAACTTCAATATTGTTATATTTTTGCAAAATCCCTTTGCCTGCGCTACAAAAGAGCCAAGCATTTTATATAGCCGATTACCGCAACGTATCTGTAGGTATGCATATTATAATGGGGTACCCGTAATACAAAATTTACTATGGAAACACGTTTTAATTAACGGGCTTTTAATAAAGCTTACCTGACCACTAAACTCAACTCGACAAATATTTACGTCAAAATACCAGCGCGTGAGGCAAAAAATAAATTGGTTCAGAAGCTTCACTTCGTAAGACCTCATCAACATCGAGATGGATAAAATGGTCGCTGAACCAAAATGAAATATCACGAATATGTGGTTTGATACTGTTCTGGTTTATATGTAGAAATGGCTTGTTGCTCACATATTGGGTTAGATAGTGTGGTTACTGGTGACAGTCAAAGACAAAGTGTGATTTACCATAGCTGTATAGCTCGCAGTCGCAGTACAGCAAAACACTGGATATCTAAAAAGCAGTCGCTTCTGTCGCTCGGCCCTTATGTGCCAGTGCTTGCGTATTCTTGATTGCGACAATGCAAAGGACTGACACAGGCAAAATCAAGCTTTTGGCATTGCAGTTTTTTCACTTCACTGCAATATTTATGTTACAGGGGCCCAAGTCTACTAGTTTAACGTTGCAATGGTCTCTTCATTGTGAGTTTGCCATAAAAAATCAGTCAAAAAATCACAATTTCGAGACCATCGCAAAGTTTGTAAATTGATAGACTTGGCTCCCAGGAGTGTGAGCCTTCTCTTCATAATGTTATGCATAGACAGCACAACATGTAATCTTGCAGTAGAGTGCGGTGCATCCGGGCGTGTGCTTCCGGTCCGGTGCTCGGGAAATCAACTTATCCGTGTGACACGTGCTTACATGGTATCAATCTCGTTTGTGCTAAAATAATCTCCTAAATGATGGCGAATTTACGAGTACATTTTAGAGTTGCATTTTGGGTGCACCCCTAAAATGTAGCTGCTAGGAATGCACATTGGGTGGAACTGCTATACCTAGACGTGGCTTGTGTCTAGACACTGCGTTCTTTTGTCTAGCGTTTCTTTCAACGATCGGATATACCGTATCGTATCGAAGTAATCAAAACATTTGGTGCAGTACTCAAAACTCTGAGACGAGACAACTCTGAGCTCTGTAGCGTACTTATGTAATGTATCGAGCTAATCTGATTTCGAATCAGAAAGTAGGCCCGAAACACGTGCATGAGATTTATGAAGTAGTGTAGGACCAGAATAATCAAAATCAAAAGTAATTTTTGAGAGAGAATCAGCACTTTTTGAACGCCAAAATTATATGAGACAGTCCCCCAAAACGCCCTTCCTTCACCACTTCCTAGTGCTTTAGCTGGGAAGAAGTGACGCAACAAACTCCCCAGCAGCAGAGCTGTCAGTTCAGTAATAACTAATTAATCCGCTAAATTCTCGTGCATATTCACTTCACTACTGCAATTTCAACCCGAACCTGTCGATGAAGTTTCGCCCGTTACTTTGTCACAAATTGTAACTCAATTTGACCCGTCAGGTATCATTAGCATGGTTAAACCCGTATGACGCACGTTACGCACCAGTTATCTGAGGTATTTATGTGTACGTGCTGTTGGGAGCATAGGAGTAACGCTCCTAACTAAATCGTATCAGTACACTTTTCGTTTAAAACGCAACTTTCAATGTATGACTTTGAACCAGCCAAAATGTTAGCGAGATAATGTCATGGCTTTTGTCTATGGCCTTCACAATTAAGTGAAGAATAAATGAAATAAACTTCTGTAGCGTTTCTTGCTGAATAATATATTCAACCTAAAGATGTGGAAGCACTAATAAATAAATAAACCAAGCGTAAAACTCGACGCGAATTAAACTTACGCACAGAAGACAGATTTCTCGAGAGCAGTAATCATCATCAATCTTGTACTGAGATGCTTCAGGAAATTGTAATCAGGGTTCGTTTAACTCCTTTACACAAACATTCATTAAAGCAAACCAATATAACCACACATACAAAAACTGCGGCGTCTTTTCGCCTTAGAAAATTTCGCAACGCAACTAGCTATAGCCAAACACATCCCATTCAGCAATCTTCTTTTAAACATCCCTTTCTAGTAATTACTCGAAAAAAGTTCCCCGCTAATAACTCCCAACGTTTTCTATAGTCTGCGTTTATATAAGCAAGCTAGCTAGGGAACCACGAAGTCTGAAGGTTTTTTAATCTTGAATGTTCCCCCATGGCGAGCCAAGATGAGATGGCTGTCTTCACACTACTCCTGAAATGTGTTCAGACTATTCAGATGAACATTTGTAAGCGTCTCACGTATAAGATGATGTGTTTTGCGTATTTTGCACCCATGTGTGGTTTCAACGAAGTGGTTAGCACTCATATGGTAATGGTGAGGATGAGTTTAACGGGCTATGTCTTCATTATGATTATTTATAGGACAGTATTCATAAACGTCGGATGTAATGGTGTCATATTTTCATAAAGAAAAAAATAATGGTAATATTAGACAATGGCGCCGATTCTGTTGTTCACAAACTAAACTTTTAAGTTCAGGCATATTTTTCTTTCTATTTCGTTAAGACAAGGACAGAAGATAAATATTAGTTTACTCCTGTCAAATTAGTCAGCGCCTGACGTATTTTTAGTAGCCAATTTTTTTATCTCGTCTAAAGTTGTGTATCATATTTTGACAGGACTAAACTAATACTTTATCTTCTGTCCTTTTCTTAATGAAATAGAAAGAAAAAGATGCATGAACTTAACTTTAGTTTAGTTTGTGAACAACAGAATCGGCGCCAATAACATACTTGCCTGTTTAAAATTGAAAAATAAACCAGTAGGTCGCACGAAAATCTCTTGAAATATCGACTTTCCTTGAACAAACAAGATAAATAACTAAGCTTCTGTAACATTGGTAATGTCCCATAAAATTCACTACATCGAATTAAACATCAACGTTCATTTAACACATGAGCGCCTGCCAAAAAGCATAAAGCAACAAATCTCAGTTCGTAATCAACCGTTCGCTGGCCGTCAGGCGCGTCATCATTCATTAGTCTCGCGGACCGTCTGCCAATCCTACGCGTAATTTGTACTAACGAGATGGAACATAACTGAATACGGCATTGTTTTGTTGTGTTGATATTATCTCTGTTGGTGAGAATAGGCTATTTGACTGGTTTCTGATAAACATCTCAGATTATTTAATGGTGTCTAACGAGCCCACAAAAACCTATTACTTCAAATTGCATAATGTATTTCTTTTAAAAAATAGTAAATAAAAATGTACTGTTTAAATAAACCGTCAAAACACGTAAACAAACGTTGAAACGGTCGAGATACTAGACAAAAGTCATCTGTTCTGTCAACGATAGACAGAAATTTACTAAATCATGACGTCATCTTAAGTTCAGCCAATCCAGACCGTTTTCGATTACGTGGCGCCAGATTTAAAAAGATGAAGTTTTTTCGGTATTTTGTTTTATAAATAATACATTGTTTTGTAGTAAAATTAATGCAAATCGATTTTAAAAGCGATAATCTATACGAGTGTCAATAATTGTGACCTTATTTTTTACATTGTCAAATAGTCTATTGTACCATGTTATTAATACATAGCTGGTCATTATGTAGGTATCTACATAATATGATTGTGTCATTATTACCGTTTTACAAAGCCTCGAGTAGTACGACGATGTTCTATTAGAACTATATTGTAACAAGAGAAGCAACGCGCTTACAGAGCAATCCTTTACACATGTTTCACGCGTGTCATAATTAGTCCTATCTCTTTCCCTGGAGCTGTAAAGCGCAGCGCAGCTTTATTGTCAAATTCTCATGCATAGTCTCAAAACAGCGCCAAACCTTTAGGGAAATGAGGAGCAGACATTTTAAACCCCTGGCTGCATAACTTCGAAATAAACACTAAATTGCATCCAGTACCTACACCAGTCCTTAATATTCTCTTGTTTTATTTACAATGTAAGTAATCATAACAAGGCTTTGCGACGGCTACCGGTCTCATAAAGTTCATATTTTTCTCTCACAGCGTACAAATAACGGAGGGCTTTTAAGATTTTCACTACCCCTTAGTCTAGACGGGGTGGGGGGTACAATGAGGGTTTGCATTCAGCTGAGCTCCGCAGTTTTCCCGCGTCTTATTATTTTCCCGAAGTAAAATGTTTTTGTTTCGCTGTTTTGCCGTTTCTTTTTTTGGGTGTATAGGTTGATTGAAATTATTTTGTGTAGAAGGCGGATGTGTAATATGTAAACCACGAAAGTACCTATACAAAGGCGGTTAAGACAGTGCATGTATTTCTACGTTTTTTTCCCTCTCACAGAGGGGAGGCCTGTGTCCCTGCAGTGGGAACATTATAGGCTAATTATATTATATATTTCTGTACTTAAAACTTGCAATTGGCAACCCTTCACTGTTGCTGATTACTTCAGCACAACTTAAGATTCTTAGCTTCGATAAGTTCAAGTACGTTACGTCTGGTTTCCAAATGATACCTAATGATCCTCAAGATTGCTTGAGCTTCCTTAAAAGGGCATTAAAATGGTATAATCACGATCGTAGATAAGACACCCACCCTGTAAACAAGGCATTAATTGATGTTATGTATTTGGTTAAACAACTTTGTATCCTTTATTTGACTTTAAAGCGAAGAATATGGTGGACGTACACTATCTGATAGAAATTAAGTTAATATCTGTGAAGGTGTAGGTATCTATGCATACGAGGCTTTTAGACCTTTGGTAGACAGGGAACCGAGTGTTTTAGAGCAACTTGGAGGGGGTGGAAGAAGGCTGGTTTTGAAATGACTTACTGACCGTTATTGGTTAAAATTAAGACTCTTGTATCTTTACCAAATGAAGCAAAGACCTCATAGCTTCCTTTATTAGACCCTCCCATATGGAAGTAGCTATCACAGGTTTTATTAGCGAATTTATTCATATGCCCAGTTTGGGAATAACAAGAACTTTATGGAAGTAGCTACCACAGGTAAAATTAGCGAATCTATTTATATGTCCAGTTTGGGAATAACAAGAACTTTTTTACAAAAAAACAACAACCGACTTCGAAGAGATTTTTGTTGATTTTTCAAAAACCGCTTGTCCGATTTCGATAAAAATTTCATGGGACCATTTGGGAAGTATATATACCCTTTCCAACAAAAAAGAATTTTTCAAATCGGTTGGCAAGCGATGGAGTTATGCGCGAACAAACATAAAAAAAAAATACAGATTTCCGAATTGAGAACCTCCTTTTTTTAGAAGTCGGTTAAGAACACCGTTGGTAAGCAAAACGATGCGTTTTTGTTTATATGAACCGGACATTACTAAGCTTCGAATGCCTTTATTTCACAGCGGTAAAACCCTAAGTAACAAGAACAAAATCGTAATGGATAAAATCGATCTAACTACAAACCCTATCTATTCCGACGACTTGACTAATCGTTGTGAATTTCAACACGTGTGAAAGCCGAGAGGTCTCTGGATAAAGTGAACCTTTCTAAGTCATTGGTTCTCGTAGAGGCGAGGTGCCGAGATGCTTGCATACCTTACCTGGTAAGAAATTATTGCGTTTCGCTCTGACGTACTGACTGATGCACTGTAATCAAAGGATAGGCTAGGAGTAGGTATATGAGAGATGAGGATTAAGGGGGTAAATACTAAGATGGCGGCTAATTAAAAGTAAGAGATGCTGATGTATGGAATAAGGTGCTCTGCCGACCCAAATGTGGTGAGTACCTACTGGGCAGAGTGAGCTCGCACATTCCGCATATGGCGTTTCTATGGCAGCCAGTGCCGGATTAGCCCATAAGCAAATTAAGCAATTGCTTAGGGCATCACGTCTCGGGGGGCACCATAAGGCAGAAACAGTATTTGCTAGCACATGAATGGCAAGGCTGTTTATCAGCAAGATATTATTACAAGACCCAAAAGTCACTCTTAATCCGGCACCGATGGCAGCATGTGACATTATGTGTGTCAAAACGAAAATTAGCGCGACCATTTTTTGACACGGTAGGTCGTATCTAACAATTTTAATCTTTGAACTAAAGCATGAGATTGACGCAATAAACACGTGTCGAAAACTCGAGAGCTCTCAGGACAAAGTGCACCTTTCTAAATCATTGGGTTGCGAGGTGCTGAGGTACAGGCGTACCTAGTAATTATTGCGCTTCGCTCTGACGATGACGTACTGATTAATCCACGGCAATGAAAGGGTAGTCTAGAAAAACATGGGATGAGAATTATAGTAGATAGTAATAAATTGTTACTTAGAAAGTTTATTTCAGTAAACAGTCGTAAAAAAATATGGACAAACTTAGGTGATTCTGCAAGAGTAATGGTAGGTACCTACAGCTCATTCTTTTGCCATAAAGCTTTGTTGGGAAAAATACTCGTGTAAATAAAATGTTATTTTTTGTGCTAATAAATTGCAAGTAGGGATCAGTATCCGAAATCACTAAAAATAAATGATTATGGAAAACCGATTCATAACTTTTGATATCCACTATCTATCTATACAATAGATATTACATAGAAACTGTAACATTTCTATAACTATCGGAAGTACATAAATACACGTGACGTCATATGACACTGTCAACTGGGACGCGACTCCTTCCGTTTCCTGTGCTCGATGTAAACGTCATTTCCATATTCAGGAGACATTTCTAACTGAAACGATGTCTACGGCGATTTTTGGTTGGGTTGAATTTATCGAGTATTTGAAATGGGAGGGAAAATACCTGTGTTAATAGATACTAATGCACATATTTATGTTATGAATTTTAATAGACATAACGCTAGGCTTTCTTCATTGCCAACGTTTCGAGGTCGAATATCATGAAAACCACGACACGAATTTCGTCATTTGGTTGATATGATACGTGTTTGCCACAACGCATCTTGGTTGTCTTTAAAGATCGCTTTTAGCGATAAGACCTCCCATTGTGTCACCCTATGTATGTACCTACAGTTTCTATTTTTATGTCTGTAATTTATATGGTGTACTTACATAATAAAGAGAATCTATTCTATTCTTGGGCCCATTAAAAAGTGCCATCAAATGAATTTTGCCATGTGTATGTTTTGAATTGAATACACAACACATTTTCTCCCGTTCTTTGAGCCTAATATAAATCTACAAAATAATTACCGTACGTATGTTTTCAGCCTTTATGTAGCATAATTTCTCTCGCAAGCCCATCTTTACTAATCCAACTAAAACCCCTTTTGTTCAAATACATAACAAGAAAATGCCTGCTGAAAATGTCTATAGGAAACCGTCGACATTCATACGCGTCAGTTTGCGCTGATATTCTCGCGTAACAAAGGCGACGAGATGAAAGGACAACACTATACCGTGGTTCTACTTGCAAAGCTTTGTTATCTGTCGCATTCACCCAGCCAGTCAGATCTATATTATCTTCTAATGATGGAGGTGACTGTGCTGTCAGTTTTGATGTTTGAAAAGCGGGTGGGACGTATCCGGGCGAAACTGTCGGAATTTGGAAACTTTTCGGACTGAGGTCCGTGGAATTGGGACTGACAGTTGGCGTCGAGTTTATTTTAGAATCTTTTCAGTTGTTAATGATACATAATGCGGGCCTGAACCTGACATGAACCTGTCCAGTCAGTGCCCGTAAGTCGACTTATCATGCATACCCATAGCCACACCGTCAAGTATACTGGACGCGGCTTCAAGTCCGTTGCAAACTTGACGGTGCACCGCCTAATGTTAATAACTTTACTTACTGATTAGTTTACACAATCCATTACCTTAAGTTTTGAGTTGAGCTGCACGGTTTCTGACAAATGCGGGCACTGACTGGACAGGTTCACTCAATCTGTGTGGTTCTTTCCTCAATAGACCATTTCAGACATCGATCTACATGGTCTTCACGTGATCTATCCAAGATTATGTCTGGACTTTAAAAGAGACTGTGACCTCTGAGTTTGTTTTGGCCTTTCTTCTCAGAGTAGTCAGATAGGTAAAGCCGACGTCATCTAGTTTTTAAAATATCATTGACGTGTAAAAGTGTTTGTGCAAACCTACTTACAGAAAATAAATCATTTATCATGACTAATGCCTCGGCCACGAAAAAAACGCCATGCTTGAGGCGTCAATTCGCTACAAGCGTCATTTCTATGCGTCAAAAGTAAGGCCACGAACTTCAAATATTCGCCTGTAGCGTGGTACGTCGGTGGGGGAATGCATCAGTTCAGTACAGAAAAAGGTTACATGCTCTGTGAGTACAGAGTGAGCACGCGTCGATAGATATTACACGTGAAAATGTCGCTGTCAAAAATATCTAAATATTGTTAATAAAACTTAAAAAATCATTTTAATTTCTTCCCACAATTTTTTTACAACATTCCTAAACTTATGTTGCGGATGTGAACTCATCCATAACGCAGGTCGATTTTGGATTGCAGTGATAAATTCTTCAGTATTCATATTGGATTAGTTACTATAAACGCGACAAAAACAAAACAATTTGTTTTAGACGCAGACGCGCGGAGCGACCGATTCTATCGGAAAGCGTGGAGCGACTGTTTCGTGCACACTGTGGAATGTTCTCATACAATTGTTTTCGACGCTCATAAAAAACGCGCGTCGGATCATCCAACGCTCGTGCAAATTCGCTCGTAGCAAATTTCGCTGCTGCTTGCAGCGCTACTTCGTGGCCTTGTAGTTATTAGACATACATTTGTTTTTGACGCTCGACGCTGATGCTTGCAGCGCAAGGCGAATTCGCTTGGAGCGTCGTATTTCGTGGCCCTCGGGTTAGTGTTAAAAACGTTTAAATGAAACAATAGTAGATAACAACAGGTTAGGTATGAGTCAGTGATGTCCCAGTGGTAACGGCCGCGACCTACGAGTTGGTAGGTCGTAGGTTCGAACCCAGATAGGTGCTTTACTTTGTGTTAATTATTTCATTACCGCTGCTCTCAAAATGGTGAAGGAAAACATCGTGAGGAAACCGACATGTCCTAGAACCAAAAGTTCGAAGACGTTACATCTACCAACCCGCACTGGGCCCGCGTGGTGGATTACGGCTCACTCCCTCTCACCGAGAGGAGGAACGTGTCCCAGCAGTGGAAACATTATAGGCTGATTATACTAGGTAACAACAACAACTGAGTGCCAACAGCTGTTTATTTTAATCAAAAACATAGTCAACAAAACGCACTGAATTATTTAAAGGTTTCAACCCCTATCGTCACGTCAACCTATTTTCATAATATCCAGTCTATTTACGGGTAGTGGTATTTCATGGGGGCTATTCCGGTGGTAGTAAATCATATGGGGGAACAAATAACATATCGGAAGTTTCCGAGCCATAAAACGCCGTTAAATTATCTTACAAAAAAAAACGCAAGTTTTATAATGCCTAAAAGTATATGATATCGACTACAGTAAACAAAATCAGAAAAATATATGATATTCTTCAGGATATATGCTAGTTAGATAGTGTTTTGAAAACATAATACAACTAATTTGATACGATATCGATGGTAAAAAAAATCATGAAGATACCTCTAACACTTTCTTTTCACAAAAAAAAAACATACTAATATACATACAATCATCTGATTTTTGGCAGATTATTCTACAAGCAACATACTAAAGCACTAGTGTTTTAATTATTTTAGTCCAAACAATAGTTTTTTTGTAAGTAAATGGTGCTGTGGGGGATGCCATTTAGAAATTAGGTACAGTAAATGAATAAAACAAACCGACTGCCTCATTGGTCTATAGGCCGACCGCTTAACTGAGACGTTGCCTGAGGTAGCAGCGCGGTGCTGGAGGGGTGATAGTTGTCACAAGTTGACGAATCACTGAGCTCTCGCATCACGTCACCAAACAACCCCAGACCTGCAGAGCATGAGGTCCTGGGTTCGATTTCCAAGTCGGGCTGCGTTATTGAGTTTTTCCATTAGGATTTTTTCAGTAGCAGTCCGGAGTCTGGATTTGACAATAGGCTCGCCCCCTATTACATGGGACTTAAAAAATACAGGGTGATTGGAAGATGGGTGCAAAACTTTAAGGCGAAGATAGTACAGACAATTTAGAACCATTTAAGTCATGGTTGTCTTTGACGAAATCATAAATTTTTTTACCAAATTTTTATGTCATTGCAGGAAATTTGATTGGAAATTTGATTCAACAGTTTACGCGTGATTGAGTAACAAACATCCAAACATCTTCACAAACATTCACATTTATAATTTTAGTAGGATATCAGCAATGCCTCTCTAACTACGTCATCAGTTGCGTGAGAGTTGATTATTATAATTTCCATGAAAACAATTCTTCACGTGCAGCAAGTTATTTTATTTAGCGCACAGGAATTATTTACATACATATCATCACGCCTAAAATCCCCGAAGGGTTAGCAGAGGAGTACCTATAGTACACCCACATTCCGCCAGTTATGTTTAAGACCAGGGCAACCGGCACAAATCCAAACTCCGGGCTACATAATCACATAATCAGCCTATAACGTTCCCACTGCTGGGACACAGGCCTCCTCTCGGTGAGAGGGAGTGGGCCGTAATCCGCCACGCGGGCCAAGTGTGGGTTGGCAGATGTCACATGTCTTCGAATTTTTGGTTCTAGGACATGCCGGTCACGATGTATTCTTTCAACTCCGGGCTGCTACCGAGAAATTCCTTATAGAAAAACCCAGTAACACTTTGCCACCCAGTAACATTTTAACACCCGACCTGAGAGTCGAACACAGGGCCTCATGCTAAGCAGTCGTGCTTCCGACCACTAGACTAACGAGGCTATTTCAAGAATTATTTGTTTGTTTGTAATAACCAACTTGTTCAATAGGCAATCATACGATTTCGATAACGATTATTTTATCGCGTCTTTGAAACAGTTTTTTTTACTAAATCACCAAAACACTGTTATCTTATCATATTTCCTAAAATCATATCGATTAACAATAAGGTTTATTTACCACATAATGGCATGATATCATTGTTACTGTTTATCGATAAAACGTCGATAAATTCGATGTTTTATTGCGCAACGCGGTCGTGGTTGCGTGAGAATTGCAATTGTTCATGAATTATGGCGCCGCTTTGTGTTGGTTGTCAATTTTGTGTTGTGAATCACAGAACTTACTATTGCTACTTAATAAAAAATAATAATTTACTGTCAGACAACTCACAGCCCAAACTGCTGGCTTTAGAAATGTGGGTGAGCATGAAATTTTGCACAAGATTTCCTTATGTAGTGAAAGTTAGCACTAATAAAGAAGTTTTGAACATTCATACCAAGGACTTAATTCGGGTATGGAAGTTTGTATGGAAACTCGTCACTATTACCGATGAGAAATCTCATCGGGCACATGGTTTGTCCATACATAAAAATAACAGCTTTTTCGCCCAGACTGTCTAGATTCATGCATAACAGCAGACAGCATGCAGACGACAGCTGGCAAATCGTTTTTGTAGGTCGTCTCATTTCTCTGTTACCAATATTCTTTGTTACTGCATATTGCAAGCGAGCTTACAAAAGATATATTTATACCAATAAATATTTTGTGCGTTGTTTTTCATTCACGGAAGTGTATTTAATCAACGCAAAATAGATATTCTAACAAATACATTCTGTTCGAGTTATTACCGTTCGAAATTATTACAGCAACTGGTTGCAATCGCTATGATACATAGATAACCCAGTTTCTATATATTTTGATTCGGAAACTACATTTCAATTAAAAATAGATAAACCTTATCTCTGAGTTTAGTTTGTATTTATTAATATTCAGTTGCATTGTTTTAATGTGCGTGAAAACGTGATGTGTATAAATGTGTATTTATTTGTGTTCATAGTTGTAAAAAATACTGGTATTCAGCTGCATCCGGTTAGACTGGAAGCCGACCCCAACATAGTTGTGAAAAGGCTAGGCAGATGACGATTTGTCACATTATACTTATTAAAAATAATATACAAGTTTCCAAAAAATCTAGAAAGCCCTTAGCCGAAATAGTTGCCTTATTTGACAGCAGTGATTCCTAATTACGTATAAAACGCCAAAATGGTTATTTTATTAAATTATGTCACCGAAATTGATGGATATATCACACTATATTTACACTTGCGCAACCTATTAAATTCCCTCCACTAAAGACACAGTCCTACCAACATGAACATCTCAATTGATATTAATGACACTGCACACGACAAATACGGCTAACCAACCGTGCATAATATCTCTATAGTAGATACTATTTATCATCATAACGTTAGCGGCGACCCGTTTTTCTTGGTCTGCACTGTAACAGAAAATTTTCTTCCACAGTAGCGTAGGTCCGGGTCAACACAGGGTGGTCTTAGTAAACTTTACTTCAACCGTTACAGTATATTTATAACCAATTATCGCTGGTCTGTCATATTCAGGAGATAGTGGTTTTAATAGTCGAAAGGTACAGGCCAAGATTCGCTGGTTTTGTATGCTCTGTATTTAATTTACGAGTGGTAGCGATGACACCCACAAACGGCGATTCGATTCAATTACCTACGTGCTGTATTCAATGAACATGTCACACGATTTTCAACTCTATAGCATAGTAAGTGAAGTATGTAGTTGTTTTGCCATTTTGATAGGATTTTTCACGACCCATGTTGATAGAATCCGTATTGATCACCATTGAGTGTTTTCGGTCTGTCTCTTTCAACTTTTTAGTCGCAAGGCTTCTATGTGAGCAACAATATTAATCGGAATTTCTCTTCAAAAACAAAGTGAAAAAACGACATACTTACTGGTTTTCAATTACGCTTGGTTTTATTATAGAATATGCTTTCAATAAAACTGGAACGTTAAAATGCAGGGAATGGCATAAATTCCCGACCGATAGTCGAGTCGAAATGCCATCGTGCATCGTTCGGCTTCAGTATCGCATATTCTGCGAAACTGCGGAAAAGCCGACGGTTGGAGGCTGTAATTCAGCCACGAGCGGCCTTCCCGCCATAGTGCACACACACACACACAAAGTATAATTCATTTCCGAAAGCCTTGTGTGAGTTTGAGGTAAAGCTTGCTTCATGGTACGATTTAATTGGTTTAGGCAATTAGTCTGTTGTTTAGGCTCTCTAAAACTAGGACATCCCTTTTATTGGCTAAGTGTTTGGTACTAACTATTAGGCACGCGGTCCGTCTGAAAAGTTTTGTCCATTACTACCGTTGCGATTTATAGTATATGCTCAAATTCTAAACGTATCGTTCTATAATGTTTACAAAACCATAAAAAAAACTTAGTTCATGCAACAGCCGATATACTTTTTAGCGCATGTTCTTCCTAAACTAGTTAAATGAACGAGATATTATGTTTTTGCGATTAGGTTGCTTTTACCTTGTCTTTTACTTGATTAACTGTTTAATATAAAATGTGAGAAAATAAAGAAACTTAATAAACATTATCATCTCAAATATTAATTTAACAAATTAGAATGAATAGTAATAGTAAAAAGTAATGAGTCACTAGAAAAGCCTGAAGTTCTTAGAACCAATTTATGCCCATTTCCTTCCATTTACCAGCAGTCTGAAATAAAGGACTCCGTCCCTAATTTATTCGCCCATTCGTATCGTATATCGAGCCCTAACTGCGACTAAGGACGACACAACAGGCGATGTCCTAACATTTTCTATACCCGTCTACGTGTGCGCGGAAAACACGTCTATGCCTGTGTATGTAAGCACGGAAAACACGTCTATATTGCACCGTCCCATTTCTATATCTGCGTAGCTATGGGATATTCTCGTCAGGAAATTGATAGCCTGCCTATGTACTACCTCGTTATTTACCATGGTGGTCGAAATCCATTTAGCTTGGCTTAATAATAGCTTGGCTTGGCCGTTAGCTTATGATGAATTACTTAGTAGATCGTGACTGTTGAATCGGTGCAGGTGTATGGTTATAAATAAACGAATTGTGATGGGTTCATTATTTATGTATGATCAAATGGAAAGTGATAAATTGTTTGGAAAGTAGTTTTTATTTTTGTGAATGGTGAATGGTTTCAGCAGTCAATGTCACATAGGTGATCATCATCATTCTCTTGTCATTGTCCCAATTTATTTTCATGTCACAAGCAGATAATAAGCCGCCTAACTTCAAATGCTTTTTGCCAAACAATAGCTGAAAAGAATAGCAAGTCGCCAATATCGATAATTCAGCATAGATAACAAACATAACATATTCCCAAATCATGCCAAAACAAGATCACAACAATGACCATGAAAGATAACGTCCAAAATTCTCCTTCATTTCCCGAAAAAGCTTTCTCTACTAACTTACGTACTTGAAACATTAGCATAGGCATTGGACACATAATCTACCATGACGTCATAATACATTTAACCAGTGTTGTGCTAATGAGCGTGTGTCGTCTCCACCCCTTTGTTTATATGCACAATAGCGTCAGACTCAGAGCTGTAGGCTGTACACCCGGCAGACAAAGTTTCGTTGTTTAATATCCTGTGCTACGTACCCGCCTTGTTAGTAGCTGTGTTCTGTGCTGTATTGAGAGGCTTTCGATAGTTTGTGAAGTATTGGCAGCTTGGTGTCGGACAAAGCGGTTTGGTTCGAGTGTTTGCGTTAGTTATATTTAGTGTAAAGTTGGTTTGCGAAAGCTCGTCATTAGCCGACGACAAATAAATAAGAGAGACGTTGTTTATCGTTGTTTTTTAGGGTTCCGTACCCAAAGGGTAAAAACGGGACCCTATTACTAAGACTTCGCTGTCTGTTCTATGTCCTTCTGTCCGTCCGTCCTTCCATCTGTCCGTCCGTCTGTCTGTCTGTCCGTCCGTCCGTCCGTCAGTCCGTCCTTCCGTCTGTCTGTCTGTCACCAGGCTGTATCTCAAGAACCGCGATAGCTGGACAGTTGAAATTTTCACAAATTATGTATTTCTGTTGCCGCTATAACAAGAAATACTAAAAACAAAATAAAATAAATATTTAAGGGAGCCTTAAATATTTATTTTATTTTATAATACAACAACCAACCCATACAACACACGTATTTTTTTCCAGTGTTTTTGCCTTATGGTACGGAACCCTTCGTGTGCGACCCCGACTCGCACTTGGCCAGTTTTTTGCATTTGATGATGATAAAACTGCATTGCTTTCCGAACGCTAGTTTTCCATTCACACTGCTTATCGATTTCTTCGCGTTTCTCCGGTTTTCTACACCCAAACCCTCTTACCACCTCAAAGTCCACTATAAATTGGACATAGATTTCCCACATATTACATACAATACAACATATCCTTAGCTTGCATCTTTATAGCAATAAGGCTCAAATTACTTTGTGCATAAAACTTCATTAGAGTACAGGTTTTGAAATTAATTTGTGTACTCTCCATAAAGTGCATTGCATCGCACTTCCTTTAGTGAAGCGCTAAAAATTACAATTAAGTGGTGTACATCGCAGACTGTGTAAAGGTAGTGTCTTAGGCTCTCTTCACACTGTCAAACCGACGAGCCGGCGGACAGTGAAAGATTAAAAAAATCGTTAGAAACTCCACAATCAGGCCGACTACATCGTAAGCGATTTGTGTTTGAGCGAACGTAAATTTGCCGGCAGCGAATAAAAGAAAGGAAAAAATATAATTTTGTCACCGAAACATGTGCATATAAAAACCGGCCAAGTGCGAGTCGGACTCGCACACTAAGGGTTCCGTACCACAAGGCATAAAACGCCGAAAAAAAAATCTTTTAGGTATATATATCCCTTTAAATTTTAACTTTATTTTATTTTTATAGCGGCAACAGAAATACATCATCTGTGAATATTTCAACTGTCTAGCTATCACGGTTCATGAGATACAGCCTGCTGACAGACAGACAGACGGACAGTGGAGTCTTAGTAATAGGATCCCGTTTTTATTACCCTTTGGGTACGGAACCCTAAATAGAGAAGGTACTGACTACCTACATAGTAAAATTAAACAAACATGAGTATAATTAAAAGCACCAAAACAAAGTAGTCTCTCACTTGACATGATGTTGTGCTATGGGAACCCACAGCACAGCGCTGATTTTCAGTGGTCACCCCAACAAAAAATCCATAGGTAACCGGGCGAAAACTTTGAAAGCCTGAAAGTCTGAAACTGTGAAATAAGCCTTAAGTTCAAGCTAGCATACCTACTGCCTACACGAACAAGTTGCATTGACTTTGAACTTTACTAAGGGTAACTCGAACCAATATTTATTGGATAAAGCTCGAACGCTCGGTCGACGACTGACTGTTGTAAATGTTTTATGAATGCTGAAAATGGCTGGGTATTTTTTGCGTTAGTGTGATATTTTGTTTTTGTATTGTTCTATTTTATAGTGCAGTTCCTATTATACGGGGTTATTGGTAAAATATTAACAACCTCTTAAGAGGTCATTGTACTCATCATTATGAACAACTTTACTATGGGAAAACATGAAATCGCGAAAAAAAAATCTGCTGTTTATGACGAGTTAATACGAACATAAATGAAGGGAACAGCTGTTTTTTTTTTCACTAATCCATTGCTTCGCATTTTAGAAAAATTCGTCTGCCCAACAAAGTAAATAACGCAATGAATATTGTTAAACTGTCAAACTGAAAGCCATTCCTACTGATAGTGTGTTACGCTATTACCCCGCTGATCTTTATAAAATAAAATGAATTTTCCCGTACTTGTAGGCTCTTATATCGTTAAAAAATACAAAACATTGTCTTTAAAGCAAAAAGTAGGTGTAATTTCGCATAACGAGTTTCTCATTCGATTACCAATAGTAAAAAGCTTAGGCCTCAAAGGCCGAAGGCAGAAAGCTCCCGCCCGCCCACCAGTCGCTCGACACACCGCGTAGGGCGCGCTCGCGTGGCCTTCTACACGTGAAATACACGTACAACGTGAATATACGTTCGTGTACTATAAAGCCTTTGTTTTCAAACAACCGGTTTGTATTACCTACAATTAATGTTTTAGTGTGCATGTTTTAGAACTGATTGGTTTTTCACGTTAGTTAATTAAATTCTGAGTTTCATTTGAAGTTATGAGTTCTGTGAAATACCGTGTGGCTCATTATTTTATCATTAGGAAAGCGCAAGAACTGGCTTTTTCAGGTGAATTCAGTTTGTTTTAGAAATGCAATTTTATTATTTTTCAGTTCATTTAAAGTAGTTTTTTAAAGGAATGGTTTTTTTGTTATTGGAGCTTTCAACGGACATTTCTATAAAAAAACTATATAGTTTTTTGTGCAGCTCGGTGTTCATAAAAATTGGAAATGCTTTTTTTTAAAGTGATATTCGAATATGATGGATGGGGGTTTTTGCTTGTTTTGATCGTAGTTAAGCAAAAATGCTATAATGGCTTTATAGCGTGAGTTGACTGAACAGTTTTTGCTTCTGCTTACAAATCTACGCTCGTTATTTAAACTGCAGTTTTAAGGGTTTTATCGGCTGGAGACTATTAATCATAGGTCTAAGGAAACTAAAGGTTTTCTTTGGTAAGGAATACTTTTCATTTTGGCATCTCTAGATGGTCCCGATTCCTGGAAGAATCCTTTGTGGCTGTTGAAGTTTATTGAATACGTATAAAATGTATTAGTCTGGCTTGGAAAATGGAATAGTTAATCTTTATAAATAAGGCGCAGAAAATACCATCATAGAACTTTTTGCGGATTGTAGATAGTGAACGTTTTGGTATCGTGATAATAAAATATCAAAGTGGCGCAAAAAAACTGGCTTTCGGCGAAGAAATCCAATAGATACGGATTGTCCGCTTTTATATTTAGTTTACGATCGCGTGTAGATACAATATTTGATAAAAAAACGACTTTTGCAAAGATTTTCGCAGTAGTACCTATATATTTTTTTATTTACTTTGTTGTCTTTTTGGCCGTTGCTTAGCCCTCAGTCATTTTATAAAGATACTTCATTTCTTGTAGTCGTGAGCAAGAACCTTAGAGAAATACTTTTATTTTGATAAAGGTTTTCCAACTTAGTCAATCATTATGTGCTAGAAAATATAATCAAAAGATGGTGGCGTGATTATTATCAAGATATTGCTTCATACACATCCATTAATAAAAAAACCAAAACAATCGTTTTCGCACGTAACCATAATAAAATAATTACCAAGAGCTATTTTAATTTAATTAACCGCATTGTTAACATACAAAAATAACTAATAACTGCAAAGAGGATAACGTCCGCCCATGTCCCGTCGTCACATTGTAATAAATAGTTGTTATCTGAACGCTTCTGGACGCGTCCAACAAACGACATTATTTTGTCCTGCTGTCAGTCTGTCACTATCCCTTCATGTCGACGAGCAATCGTCCTTTAATTTAAAAACTACAAAAATATTTAACCATAATTTGCTATAAAATCTTTCTCTAGTAGTAATGTGATAAATTAGTTTATTAATATTATATATTTTTTTACGTGTAAAGTTAGTGTGTAAATTGGCAAAATGTTGACTTCGGTACGGACGAGTTCGTTCGACGACAGGCTCTTCAATTTTAAATCTCTCAAAGAAAAATTTGAGATGACCAGGTAATTTTAATCTTAGATTATTCCTTTACTAGCAGCGCCCCACGGTTTCACCCGCATAAGTGTCGATCCCGTGGGAATATCGGGATAAAAACTATCCTGTGTCCTTCCCCGGGATGCAATCTATCTCTGCCAAATTTTATCGAAATCCGTTCAGTGGTTTAGGCTAAGCGCGCACTATTGCGATAAATAATCGCCAATCTGTAGACAATACTAATATACTAAAGTCCGTGCACTGCGGAAAAAATTCGCATGAGAATTCGCTTGAAATTTTTTTGTGTTTGCGATTTTATAACTAAATCGCAACGATTAAAATCGTAGTGCGCGCTTAGCCTTAGGCGTGAAAAGGTAACATACAGACAGACAGACCGAGTTACTTTCGAATTTATAATATTATAGTATGGGTTATTGCGCTACATGCTTAGCATGTTGTTGTGAACATGTTGTTTGTGAAAATACTGTTGGATTTTAGTGCTAAATTAATGATCATGCCATACTAGTTTATGATTGGTTACTTTTTTGTAGACAAAGTTTGTAATTAATAAATATCGATTATTTTAGCAAAATGTTTTTTTTTTTAAATTATGTAGTTTCCACATTCAATACTAGCAACAGGATAATAATAATATAGCATTGTTATGTTATTCTAAAATATTCAAACTAGAAGAGTGACTTTGAATATGCTGTCATAATGTACTTTCCAAACTATTGCGCAATATTATATTCATTGTCATAATTGTGGTCCAAGACGCGGTATCTGCTGGTGGCAAGAAGCACAGGACTTGTAGGTGTGGTCACGCTTGGGGGAGGCCTATGTCCAGCAGTGGACGTCATTCGACTTTTTATTATATTACTTAGTTTAAACCCCTTTTACTTTATTTCCCCGTTTCTTGTCCTCAAAATTAATTATACTACTCTAGTTAATTTTTACAAAAGTGCACATTACTAAATAGGTATGTAATCTGCGTTCGCGATTTATTTGCCAAAAATGTAAAAAAAATGAATTAATGGAAAAATTACTTTAATTTATACACAATAATGTTCAGTTTACGCTGCAACTTCAAACATTTTTATAACTTTTTCAATAGTGCTAGTCATTCTGAAATCAACTTAATTTTCATTGAAATAAAGTTGATATTTGTTTAACTTGAAATAGGGTAGGGGTGTGCAGCACTGCGCACTTTTACTATAGTTAGTTTTATAACATCCATACATAGACTTATGGATGACCCATGTAACACAGGTTTTTCCTATCATGGGGGATATCGATCATTTATTTTGAGCCAGGCTATTTGTACGCGTAAATTATGTGTCACCTTGTATCTGTGTACTTTTATATCCATAAATACTTAATATTATAAATGCGAAAGTGTTCTGTGTCGGTCTGTTAACTCTTCACGCTTAAACCGCTGAATCGATTTAGATGAAATTTGGTAGGTATAGAGATAGTTTGAGTCCCGGGAAAGGACATAGGATAGTTTTTATCCCGATATTCCCAGGGGATCGACACTTAAGCGGGTGAAACCGCGGGGCGCTGCTAGTGTCAAATAAATCATTCCAATTCTATGAAGTAATGAGTTTTAATGATTATTTGTTTACTCATGTTCATTGTTTATCTGCAGGGTGGGCGGCGGTGTGCAGCGCAGCGCCACACATGCCGAAATGCCGCACAAGGGAGGAGGAGGCACCATTGCCGAAAGGTAAATATCCTTTATCTTGAAGGCATACCTGCACCCTAATTGCGTAGCACACTATCAATCGGAATCTGAATCATTTTGAAGCAAATTGCTAATCCATTGCTTCATAAGTTCGAAAAATACGACGGCGGAGAGTAATGGGTAGCTCACCGTCCGATCAGGACCAGGCCCGTGCCGGACGGCGCGTACGTGTTCCACGCGCGCCTCAAAGAGATGTCAGCATCGAGGAGGCCCCATAGGGCCGAAGCCTGCCGGGTCAGCGGGATTGTCCGAAAGGGTTACCGCTGGCCCGGAACATAAAGGGCTAAGGAAGGAACACGGGTGGGTTTTAGTCAGTTAGAGTCTGACACTCCCTTCCACCCAGAGCGGGAGGGGTCATTTGATGATTTCCCATCCACAAAAAAAAAAAAAGTCATGTTCCTGGTTCCTAGCTTATGTAGACTGCTTCGTTTGTGGTCGCAAGCGCTACTGCTAAGTATAAGGTCTTGGGTTCGATTCCCAGGTCAGGAAAAGTGTTATCTGGTTTTCCATCAGGAATTTCTCAGTATCAGCCCGGAATCTAGATTTGTGGTTGATGACAATAGGCCGACCCCTATGGGATTTAAACATAACTGCTAAACATTTGTCAAGACTGTCCCCAAAGAAATATGCCGTAAAATAAACATAGAGAACAATCAAATGGTAATTATTTTAACAATTTGTGTACACTAGTAGATAATATACTATCAAGTAATGCGTGTGCCTCTTACCGGCTAATTAAAGTTAACGACTTTCAGATAAGCGCTTCCATATAGGTCACCGACCATCGTAGACCCTTAAACCGGGGATACACATGGCAGTAGCTTGCACACTAGCATACCAGCTCCTTGCACGTGGCAGCTACTGTCATGTGTATGCGCTAACTGGCATGCCTGTAACTGGCATACAAGTAGCTAGCACAACATTTGATATAAGGCTCCTACAAACAGGCGCGACACGCGACGCGAATCGCGCGCGACACAAAGGCGCCGCTCGTTGTGCGACTTGCGATGCCATTGTGTCGCGCGCGATTCGCGTTGCGTGTCGCGCCTGTTTGTAGGAAGGAGCCTTTACTTGCATGCCCGTTGAGGGAGAGGACGCGGGGGGTTGGCAAAGAATACTTTTGTGCGACGCGATGGTAATACTGGCATACAATACAAGGGCACAACTTGCATGCCAGTATTACTTGCAAATGTATCCGCAGTGTGCCATTTACTCGTACATGCCAGTAACTTTCATGCCAGCTACTTTCCCGATTTACTGGCATGTGTATCCCCGGCTTTCAAGACAATAAATACTGAATTGTTAAGTAAGAGAACGCTACGCTATCTGTCTTACTGTACCTAAGTATGTTTACTAATAATTTGTGTAAGAGTCGAGGCGATAACGTAGATGGTTAATTTATCAATGTTATTGATGCGTCCGAGCATATTTTCAGTAATATTTCATGATATTGAACCGGATAGAAGCATAAATTCGCTATTAGTAATGTCATATCTGTTTATCCTATCCTGTTTGTTACCTGTGGTAATTATTTGTGAAAAACATTCCAGTACTTACTAAAACTGTGAATGAGTCTATGCTAAATAAATCTATGGCTAAATTAAGAAGTTATTTTTAACCCCCGACAAAACAGAGGGGTGTTATAAGTTTGACGTGTGTATCTCTGTCTGTGCCATCGTAGCTCCTAAACGGCTGAACCAATTTTGATTTTTGTCTTGATGTAATTGCAAGCAAGTAGCTTAAACAACCAAAGGATACAGCGTGCTTTTCATTTTGGAAAATTTAACCTACAAAAAATTACTTTCAAATCCCAAGAAGCTCCTAAAGTAGGTCTGTATAGTATAGGCACATGTGTTGAACGGAACGTAGTACATGCAATGTAATAAAAAGAGACAGAAAGATTGTGACGTAGCAGTTTGCTATCTCTCTCACTTGTGGTCTATACTCTGTACTTGTCAAGATGGACAACTAGGTTGCTCCGTAAGAAATAAAACTACTTTTAATTCTATTGCGTATATTTCTTTACAACAATCATCAGGTTATGGGCCCAGACACACATACCTCGAATGATTCTATAAAACTGCACTCTGATTAACCGGCAAATTGAGGTGAGGTAAAACTGCAACGACGCCATTACGCTACGTTGTGCAGGAAGGAAAAGTAAAGAAAATAACGTAAAGGAAGAATAAGGAAGAGCATCTTAGGAGGTGTATTGATCAATTTGATCAAGATGGACAGCAGTCAAAATGTTTTGAAGCTGGAAGGTTCAAGGAACTGGAATATTTGGAAATTCCAAACCAAAGTGCTGTTGCGTGGACAAGGTTGGCTGGATATAGTAGAAGGCCGGCGAATAAAACCAGAAGTAGCTGGGGAGAAAATTGCTTGGGAGAACCACGACGCCAAAGCTCAGACTTTAATAGTCACGAGAATGACTGAAGATGTCATGTTACACATTATATCCTGTTCGACTTCAGCCGAAATGTGGAGAAAGTTACAGAGTGTGTATGAACAAAAGACTGAGACCAGCATTCACATTGTTCAACAAAGATTCTTCCAGTATAGATATGAAAAAGGTATTGCAATGTCTGTATTCCTGTCAAAGATTCAAGAATTGCAGAACAATCTGAAACAAATGGGCGAAGAAATCTCTGACAAGTTTGTTATAACTAAAGTACTTATGTCGCTGCCAGAAGAGTTCAAACATTTTATTTCTGCATGGGAATCAGCGCCTGATGACAAGCAAACCTTGGATAATTTAGTGGCCAGGTTGCTAATGGAAGAAGAAAGGTTAATGGAGAAGAATGAAGAATCACAACAAACTTCATCGTCTGCTTTTGTGATGAAAAATAGAAAGATTGGAAAGTGTTTCAAATGCGATAAAATAGGACATTTCCAGAGCGAATGTAGAAATGTTAAAAAGAACAGTGAAGAAAACGTAAATAATAAATGTTTTTACTGTGGGAAGTCGGGACATAATAAATCACACTGTTGGTTCAGGAAGAATAAAGAAAATAGTAACCGTAAGAAAAGTAATGCGTTTGTAATATCAAATACAGCATATGATTTGTATCAAGAATCTAAGTGGCTGGTGGACTCTGGTGCAGATGAGCACATGTGTTGTGATCGCGCATTGTTTACACATTTTACAGAAATTTCGCAAAAATCAGTCATAGTCGGTAATGGTGCGGCAATTAATGTGTTAGGCTGCGGACAGATGGCGGTACAGGTTCGAAACGGAAAAGAATGGGTTGAGACTACCATAAATAATGTATTGTTCGTTCCTGATTTAAAAATGAATTTGTTCTCGGTCAATCGTGCCATTGAAAAAGGTTATGTTATGATGACAGATGACAACTCTTGTAAATTTTACAAAGATGATGACATTTGTGCGATTGCAAATCGAGTTGGAAATGGTTATTATATGAATTTGCGATTTAAAAGCAAAGCTGCAAATGTTGCTCAAACAGAACTGAATGGCTTAAATGTGTGGCATGAAAAATTAGCTCATCAAAACTTTGATTATGTCAGGAAAGTGTTGCAGAAAAACAACATCGACGCCAAACAAACTTCAGTTCCAAAGTGTGAAAGTTGTTTACTAGGAAAAATACATCGGTTACCATTCGCAAAAAGTGATTACACTAGCACAAAGGCATGTGAATTAATACACGCTGATACGTGTGGCCCGATGGAAGAAGTGTCCTTAGGTGGGTCGAAATATTTTGTGTTGTTAAAAGATGACTACTCAAACTTTAGGAATATTTATTTTGTCAAAAATAAATACGAAATCAAGAGCTGCATAGATGATTTCTTGAACAAGGCTGAGAATGTTACTGGAAATAGGGTTAAGATTTTCAGAAGTGACAATGGGACAGAGTTTGTAAACAGAGAGGTGAAGGATATGTTCTCAAGGCGCGGGATAACTCATCAAACCACCGTGCCATATACTCCAGAGCAGAACGGTAAAGCGGAAAGAGAAATTAGAACGCTAGTTGAAGCTGCTAGGACGATGTTACATGCAAAGAATTTACCGAGAAAACTATGGGCAGAGGCCATAAATACGGCGGCTTTTGTGCTCAATAGGACTGGAAAGAGTAAAGTAGATGGAAAATCTCCCTTTGAAGTATGGACAAACAGGAACTTTGATATTCATCAATTGAAGGTATTTGGTACTGTTGTTTTCACTCACATACCTAAGGAAAAGAGAAGGAAGTGGGATCCAAAAGGAGAAAAAGGGATAATGGTAGGGTATGGAGAAACAACAAAGGGATATAGAATATATTTTGAACACAAAAATAATGTTGAGTTAACAAGAGATATTGTATTCCTGCAAGAAAATCAGTGTGAGACCACGAAGGCTGTATGTGGATCTGGTAATATACTCCCTGTGGAGCTATCTACTAGTGAGGGTATCGAAGAAAAGGAGAAAAGCAGAGAAAGTAGCCCTAACTCTCAAGAAGCTAGTGATCAAGAAGACAGTAGTATATTACAGACTGATTCCGATGATAGCTTGTATGTGCCAAGTGATGATGAGTCCAGTGGGTTAAGTAATAATGGAGAACATTCAAGGCGAGGTACTCGTGTGAGGAAGCAGACCCCATTTTATGAATGTAACAATGTTTCATTAGAGGATAATGAGCCTAAGACGTATGAAGAGGCTATGAAAAGTCCAGATTCATGTAAATGGAAAGAAACAATAAAGAAGGAACTACAGACTCTTAAAGATAATAACACGTGGAATGTGTGTGAATTGCCAGATAATACAAAGGCGGTTAGTAGCAAATGGGTATTTAAAGTAAAGAAAAATAATGGTGTTATACAATATAAGGCTAGATTAGTAGCTAGGGGATTCGAGCAGAATGATGTATTAAGTTTAAATGAAATCTATGCGCCTGTAGCGAAGTTAGCAACATTTAGATTGTTTTTAGCAGTAGCAACAAAACTAAAACTACCTGTGTACCAGATGGACGTTACTGGGGCTTTTTTGTATGGTGAAATTGGGGAAGATGTTTACATAAGCTTACCTGAAGGAGCTTATAATGATGGTAAAAATATTGTAAAATTAAATAAGGCTTTGTATGGACTTAAGAAGTCGCCAAAATATTGGAATGATAAGTTTAACTCTGTAATGATTAAAGAAGGTTTTAAAAGATCTCAGTGTGACTCATGTCTTTATTCAAAATGTAATGGTAAACAACAAATGTATTTGATAGTGTATGTTGATGATTTGTTGCTTTTTGGGACAAATGAAAGCCAAATATGTGAGCTTAAGTCAGTTTTAAATAGGGAGTTTGAAATGAAAGATTTAGGTCTGATTTCTGATTTTCTGGGGATAAATGTAAAGCAAAACTTAAAAAGTGGGGTGACAGAGTTGTGTCAGAAAACTTACCTAGAAAATGTTTTAAAAAGATTTAACATGTATAACTGTAAGCCTATTTGTACTCCTATGGACCAAAATTTTGATACTAGGATACTAGAAAATAAATGTGAAGTAAATAGAAAAACAGAAAGGTTATGTAGACAAATTGTCGGATGTTTGATGTATGCTGTATCGGGCACAAGACCAGATCTTTGTATTGTGGTGTCAATATTAAGCAGGTATCAAGACTGTGCAAGTGAAATGTTATTAGTAGCCTTGAAAAGAGTACTGCGATACATTAAACATACAATAAATTATAAACTGTTGTATAAGTGTGATGATGAAAAGTTAGTGGGCTATTGTGATGCTGATTGGGGAGGTGACCTCAAAGATAGGAAGTCCACAACTGGTTACTGTTTTATTTTCTCTAATTGCTTGATTTCTTGGTGCTCTAAGAAGCAAAGTACTGTGAGTATTTCATCTACTGAGGCAGAATATGTAGCTATGAGTATAGCAGCTAGCGAAGCATGTTGGCTTATAAATATACTATTAGATTTTAATATCTCTAATGTATCTCCAGTTACAATGCTTTGTGATAATCAATCAGCCATAATGATTGCTAATACTAATAGTGTTAAAAGATTAAAGCATATAGATATTAAATTTCATTTTGTAAGAGAATTAATATTAAATGAAAAGATAAATGTAAAGTATGTAAGTTCTACAGAACAAATAGCTGATATGTTCACGAAATCTTTAAAGAAAGATCTTTTACTAAAGTTTGTTAAGATGTGTGGTATGGTAGTTTTGATATGATTTGGTATTGGTTTATGAAATGTCTATTTACATTGAGTATAATACCTAGATGATTAGCTAACTAGTTTCAGTAGAAGATTTGTGTTTAAAAAAAGTATTTGAGTTGTTAATTGTTTCTTTGAGAAAGTTTGTTATTTAAAATAAGTGCCTAAGGTAACAATGATATTGTGTGAGTCCTATTTATTACATTGAGGGGGGGTGTTGAACGGAACGTAGTACATGCAATGTAATAAAAAGAGACAGAAAGATTGTGACGTAGCAGTTTGCTATCTCTCTCACTTGTGGTCTATACTCTGTACTTGTCAAGATGGACAACTAGGTTGCTCCGTAAGAAATAAAACTACTTTTAATTCTATTGCGTATATTTCTTTACAACAATCATCAACATGTCCATGTTTTGACTGATCACACTTTACTACGTAAATTACATTATAAACCAATCGTTGAGCTCTTTTGTGTCTTAAAAACTTCCTCAATACGCATTATGTCATCCATAGAACGAATATAATCCTTTGGCAGTCTAACAAAGAGTAAATACCGATTACTGTCCCTTTTATAGAGCTACTAGCTTCTGCGCGCGACTTTGTCCGCGCGAAATTTCACCCTTCCCCCAATCACTTAGGGGTGGAATTTCGAAAAACCATTTCACAATGGATACCTACTCTTCACAAAGAACACACCCTCCAAATTTCATGTCTCTAGGACCAGCGGTTTAGGCTGTGCGTTGATAATGAGTCAGCCAGGACTTTGAATTTTATACAGGGTTATTGGTAAAACATTAACAACCTCTTAAGAGGTCATTGTACTCATCATTATGAACAACTTTTACTATAGGATCAAACCTTAATAAATAGTTAATGTTTTACCAATAAC
The DNA here is from genome assembly GCA_963082905.1 of Oligia fasciuncula. Classification (NCBI taxonomy): domain Eukaryota; kingdom Metazoa; phylum Arthropoda; class Insecta; order Lepidoptera; family Noctuidae; genus Oligia; species Oligia fasciuncula. The sequence continues at coordinate 15,726,089 of OY720396.1, read as the reverse complement.
CCTGTATATAGATACAGCATGTATCAAAATTGTGTGATCATTTAGTACAGGTATCAAAGTGAACAACTTCCTCAATGGGACCAACATTGTAATTGCAAAAAAATTATCAGCCTTCGCATACATTTGGGTCGAGTAGGTACCTAATACCTATTGAAGTTTTGTATGATTATTTTTTTTCGATTACGATGTTGGTCCCATGGAGAAAGTTGTTCAGTTTGATAGTCTGCACCTCACCCTAAAATATGACCACGCATTTCTAATACTCGCTGTATAGAACCATAGTAAGGTTGCATTGCAAGAGATTAAACACTAACTTCGATTGTGAAAATAAAATAAGGCCACCGCAGTAGGTAACATTAGGTTAATTACCTTTTATTTGTTTGTACATAAATAAGTAGGATTATCCTGCGTGCCTATTATATTCATTGTTTTCTTTTAGCGGTAGGTAAGTGGAGGTGATGTTAATCTTTAAGCATTATAGGATTATTTACTTACTGTAAAGGCCGAGTTTTTGGAATACGATTGTACTTCTTATAGCCTGAACATAAATATAAAAGGACCAATTATATAGGTCAGCTATCAATTTACAAAGGATTCAAGCGTGGCCGCCATTAAAAAAAAAACAAAATGGCGGACAGATAGGTATGGCACGGGCCTTCAAAACCCTTTCAATGCCCTAAGTAATGTAATTCAACAGACAGGGGCACACTTTGAGGATAGAGAAAGGCATTTAATAGAGTCAAGTGCTTATTATGGAGAGCCTATTCGGCTGATAAACAGCTTCACTGCTCTCATAAAATTCACCCTGTTTACATTGTGTAAATTATTTCATCTCCACTGCTCATAAAACGGTGAAGGAAAACATCGTGAGGAAACCGGCATGTCCTAGAACCAAAAATTTGAAGACCGCTTGGTGGATTACGGCCCACTCCCTCTCACCGAGAGGAGGCCTGTGCCCCAGCATTGGAAACATTATAGCCTGATTAGGCCCGGCGCCCACTATCGGCATCGGCACGGCTGAGGATTTTTATGCAACAAATAGAAATATAACTTAATAGTATGACAATAAAATTTTAATGACACGGTATGTCGGATACCCTATCTTTATTTTTGCACCTACGATGATTATTATCATTGAAACTTCAATTTTATCGTCATACAATTAAGTTACATTTTTATTCATCATTTCAGCCAAAAGACGTCCACTGCTGGACATAGGCCTCCCCCAAGCACTTCCACTTCGACCGGTTCTGTGCTTCTCGCATCCAACGGGTTCCTGTGGCCTTCACAAGGTCGTCGGTCCACCTTGTGGGAGGCCTTCCAACGCTACGTCTTCCGATACGTGGTCGCCACTCCAGAACCTTTCGGCCCCATCGGCCATCTGTTCTGCGAGCAATGTGCCCTGCCCACTGCCACTTAAGTTTGGCAATTCTGCGGGCTATGTCGGTTACCTTGGACCTTTATTCGTCGGATAAAAATCCTTAGCCGTGCCGATGCCGATAGTGGGCGCCGGGCCTTATGCTATTATGGCTTTACCCACACTCGTACTTAGGTACCTACGTCTTCTTTGAATTATGACCCCAAGACCTGGTTCTCCTCTTCTCCTATAAGTAAGTACTTTATTTTTAATTATTTTGCTAATAATGTTGGTGTTTATTTACAGGTTGGCGGCTCTTCAGGCAGCGGGTGCGAACGACTGGAGAGCGCGCGTCTGTCGACTGAGCCCCGAGAAAGAAGACTCCAAGTCCATCGAGCGGACCAAGAATAGGATCAATGTTAGTATCCCTTTATATAGGGTGTCCCAACAAGAACGCCGGATTTAATTTTAAAGAAAAACAATTTGTTTTTGAATTAAGGGGCTTACAGGACCTTAACACAAAAAACGCAAGTTATAGAAACAATAAAAGTATATGATCGACTACAGTAAACAAAATCAGAAAAATATATGATATTCTTCAGGATATATATGCTAGGTAGATAGTGTATTGATAACATAATACAACTAATTTGATACGATAGAAAAAAATCATGAAGATACCTCTAAAAACTTTCTTTTTACAATAAAAACCATACTAATATTCATACAATCATTCTGATTTTTGTCAGATTATTCTACAAGCAACATACTAAAATACTAGTGTATTATTTTTTTAGTCCAAGCAATAGATTTTTGTAATTATATACCTAATTGCTTCATTATTTTGCAATAAATTACCAGCGTTGTGTCATCGCGCTTCTCTTTCTTTTCTATGCAGTTCGACAGTGACCGCGCTTTAGGTCATGTAAGGCCCTTATGCAAACATTTTTATTTCAACATAAAGAAAAATAGTGCCACCACGAAATCGCTGGCACAGGGTTATTCTTTTGTTGAAATTTTGAATAACGTTTTCGCATAAATGTGGCTGTATTTCACCAATAACGCGCCGTATTTCCTCTTTAAGATGTTCAACTGTTTGTGTAAATTCATTTGGCGCATTCCTGCGACCGAAAACTTGACGTGATTGGCGAACTGTTTTCTCAAAACTTTCACCATTTTTGTAATGTGTTTTTACAATAATTAAACGTTGTTGGTTTTCTTAAATCGCGTGGTCTGTACGTGAGAACTGTCAAAAAACAAATCACCGTACAACTCGTAAACAAAATGGCGGCAAATTTAATTCGGTCTTGTTGGGACACCGTTTATTTGTAATTAAGACGTATTTTCCAGGATTATCATAAAATTACCTAGCTAGTCGCTAGCTGCTTATATAACGTTGATGCTTAATGCTCTGCGGATGCAAGGCAAAAGCTTGCTATGGTTTTCTACATCAGATTTAGCAACATTAACATTGCACCTCTTCTATCATTACCATTAGCCTAAAAGTAAACTGGGGGCCTAAAAAGATCACTCTGGCAGAATCATAAAAGGATAACATTATGCATCATAATATGGCGAAGACAGTTCGTGTTTTTCTCTTTTTTTTCGCTGCACTACGTAGGTATAATCAAAAAGATTGGGATTCGATTTGGATTGGATTGATTGGTATTTTAGCACAGACAAAAAAAAATAACTTTAAAATTCTTCACCAATGGGATTTGATACGATTAACTTAAATGTTAACTGTCCATTAGGATTTATAATGTTATCCTTTTATGGTTGTGCCGAAGTGGCCTTTTTAGGCCCCCTGATCCAACTTGTGACACTGTTTTTGTGTCTTTGACACATAAATGACAAGTTACGATATACCTACAAATGTCTGCAGGCGAAAATTAGAGACTCTGATAAAATACTTCGTTGAAAATAGCATACCTAGAGAGGTAATGTTCACAGTTGTTTCAATAATTATTTTGAGACAACATCAATACTTACATTAGTCTTTTAAATTCTATATCGAGCTTTGAGCTGTATCTTATCCTTGCAAAACGCCATCTTAATGCAAAAAACACCGAGTTCCTGACACAAGCATCTTTGCTCGCTGATAAAAGAGAACCTCTTCAAAAAGATTCACATTCCACTATACGAAGGTTGCAATCTCCATCAAGCTACCCATCTATTTAAAACCTATGCTTAGGGCAACTGGCTTACCATTCAAGAGCCCTACAGGAGTGCCAACCTTGCAGCCTTGCATAGGCATCACTTTGACGGGCCCCCTTTAATAAGCAGCGCAGCGCCCTTCATGACAGCCCTTCACATCTATTGTGATACTGTAGCACCCAGTCTGTTACCATGCGAGATGGGAAGAATGTGTTGTTAGTTGAAAATGTATTGTCAGTTAAGGCAGTAAGGTTGAGAGTTGATTAGTGAGAACGTTGTTAAGGAATCGGCGTAAAGTTAATCCAGTTTTAATTGATGCAACTGTCACGCATGCTTTCATACACAATAATTTTGTTTATGCAATTTGTCTAGGCACAAAGCTTACATTAGTCATAATAAATTGACCGCGCAATCTTTCCAAAAAGAAACACACCGGCAGATAAAATAAACGGGACAACACGTATATTTAGGTTTATTTTTGTGTAATAAACTTGGCGAAACATAGTCTTTAAATATTCTATCAGTTACATTACTGGAAAACTAAGATTAGACATAAAATAAAAATGATAACAAAATAATGATGTAGATGTAAAATTATTAAATTACATAAGCAATTACTAAGACCAGGTGAATTTCCATTACCTAATTCGTGTTCTCATCAAATTAATATTAGCAGTAAAGGGCAAGGCAGTATCGATTTTAGAAGTTTAGTATTGTCAAGGTCGGTATATGTGCCAGGCGGAGATGGCTCCTACCCACTGCAACAAATGTTAGCGTTGATAGAGACCACGCACTGCTTTGAACGAATATTAGATGTTGCTAAAATACAGGGTATAAAAAGACCCTTCACGAAGCCGTCTTCTACGCATTCCGTACACCAAACTCGGTAACATCACGTCTGTAATCTCCGAAGAGTTAGGCAATGATGTACCTGTTGTACACCCACATTTCGCCAGGTATGTGTTTGGTCAGTTCCGTGTCTCGGAAAACACGTTAAGCCGTTGGTCCCGGCTGTCATTCGTGGATCTTTGACAGTCGTTACGTCACAAGCCCGAAATTCTGACAACCAGTCTTACCAAGTGGTATCGTATTACCCAGTAAGTGGGTTGTGGAGGTCACATAGGCAGTCGCTCCATGTAAAATACTGGTATTCAGCTGTATCCGGTTAGACTGGAAGTCGACCCCAACATAGCTGGGAAAAGGCTAGGCAGATGATGATTTCGCCAGTTATGTTTCAGTCCTATGTGATAATGGCCGAGCCCATTGCCATCAACCGGGCACAAATCCATAAATCTGAGCTGCTACCTACTCAGAAATTCCAGAGAGAAAAAACCCTATCAAATATAAATATAAACTTTCTGCAAAAATAATTCCTGGGAAACGAATTTTATTTCTGGTGTGTTGATTCGCTGTTTACGGAAGTGGGCAATGTAAGACACGCAAAACATTGTACTTATGGATATCGTGGGAGTACTTAAAGTTAAGCAATAACATTCAAAACTTGTTTTCATAAAAAAAAGTAATTTAAAAAAATTAAACCGACTTCAACTCAAAATTATGAAATAACTTTAATTTCGGAAGTCGGTGTCTTGGGATCTGTATTTTAGTTTTAGTTTTTTGCCACCGACTTCACTTCACTTTCACCCCCTGAAAGATTGCCAATATATTCAATGCAAGCCTGTATACGATTAAGGGCTGATTTTACCAAAGTCAGATATCTTTTATTATTGACGTCTGACAATTCTAGTATGGAAAAGCTGTCAAAAATCAAAATTTATTCACAGGATAAGACTTATTCTAGGTATAAAAGTTTGGTGGAATTCACCCTACGTAAATAAATATTTGTATATTTAAAGTACATGAAACACGACATTTCCGGCGTAGGTATTACAAGCAATTAATTTTATTAATTACACTCCGTAAGGGCGCAGCATTTGGAAATTATTATGAGCAAATATTTTCGCGCTACCTTCACGAATTACTTACTTTTGGTTATGATTGGCAGCTTTCATTTCGTGATAGGTACTATTAAAAGAAGTTATGCTGAAAATTATTAAGGACAATTTTAATACTTTTTTAGTAAGTACCATGTTTTAAAACTTGATATTTTTGTGCAAAACTAAAGTGTCCAAGAAAGATCAACTTTTATGATGCAACTGGCATTGAATTAAATATTTTATTGTTATTTAATTTACAAAGTATTAAAATTGCACTTTACAATATCATAAGTAATTTATTTTTTATTATTCAAAATATTATTGAATCTACTTTAAACTTTATCTCAGAACAAAACTTCCGTTTACTAAATTACCAAACGAAGTGTCATTGACCTCTTGCCAATGTCACGCATGTGTTAAAACCACGCCTCTCGTGAACTTTTCACTGAACGAGCACAAATCGCGTGTCACCTCCGAAATTGCTTCACGCACAACCTTACCTCAACTGAAACTGCTTCACACCATTCTCGACCCAATTCTGAAAAGGACAAGATAGTTTTTCAAACGTCTGGTGTTCTTCGTTTCCGCTCCCAACAAAAGGTATGTTGACAGGTCACGGTAAACTTTCCTAGCTAGTAAAATAAAACATTAACCTAAATCTCCCCTTACTTAATAACTTCCTATCCGTCGTTACATTGACGTTTTAATTGGAAATTGACTGATTTATGATGTTAAGAAGATCAACTTGTCAAAGCAAATGGCGTTTGAAAGGCTTGTCAGAATATCCCATGGGTTGTGCTATCGATTCGTGACAGATATGCTTTTTAAAAGAGGAAATTGTCCAGTTTCGGTTTTAATTTACTACGAGGAGTGCAAGAGGGGGGCTTAAGAGGGTTCCTGGTTATGACAGGTTGATTTGTGTGACGAAATTCTTGCTGGGAATTACTGCAGTATTTTTGGCAGTGTATAAACTTATCGCAGTTATGACCAAGCTTAAAAATTTTGGTCGTTTGCTCTGTTAGTGTTAGAAGTCTCTATTTCGTCATGGTTTGTGTTAGTGTTAGCCTTTTAATGATAGTTAAAATAATTTTGTTTTTTTTTATATCGTGCTTTCAGAACACCTAGACAGTTTTTCAAGCCTGAATGTCGATTCAATACTGACCTAAGTCACAAAGATACAAAACTTTACTCAAACATAGTTTTAAATAGAGATTCATACTCTAATATCGTTTTAGAGTAAGGTCAGTTTCTGTACATTTTCCTTCATTATAACCCGCAGATTGCACCTCTATCCAATTCTGGAATCATTTTCCAACCAAAAACGAGCATTCACGAAACATGATTCGTCCTAAATCAATATCAAGTTGCTGAACGTTCGAATACTGTCCTATTCGCGTTCAAATAGAATTTCCTATCTGACGGCGCTTTTCCATTTCCCGATAAAGCATAAATAATGTTGACTACAAAATTCACATCGACAAAATATCTATCTTTAGCGGGGAATATTAGTAGCATTTCGATGCCCAATAAAGTCTTGTTTTATGTGGTGTCCATATATATTAAGTTGATCCATTGGTCCATCACGGTCCGGTCTAAGAAATGGACCTTATTTTTCATGATTATTATAATAATATGGTCTATGAGATTGCATTTAGGTTTTTTTTTGTATGCTTTACGTGAATGATAGCGTAGACGATTTTATTCTGGTTGTTCAAACAAAAAATAGTTTCTATAGTAGAAAACATTGACTTTGTATCTTGTTATGAATGAATTATAACTAATTTTGTACATTTCTATTTTTCAAGGGAAAAATTCTATATAATATTTTTCCCGGAATTCAGAAATTTGCTCAACAATTTTCGTTTCCGCGTCCAAATTCGGAAAATGGAAACCCATTTTTCTCGTGACAACTGCGCTGCCATTATCGCACTCCTATTTTCCGGCCAGCCGCTCTCCATTCGCTACTAATAGTAGTAATAAAATCTACTGCCCGCATTTATGTAGCCCATGAACCCGAGGTTATGTTCCCACTAACCAACTCTCGATGTCCGAAGGATATAACACCATGTACGAAACAGCAATGTGCAGTCAGGCCAATCAGTTGTTAAGGAAATTGACACCCTACAATTTGCCATTTCTATAACTGTTAAAGAATGACAGTAGTCAATTTGCGGAACAAATTATTTCCCTTTTTTTAACCACCCATACTTACCTTACCAACTGAAAATTTTAAATGTTATAGAAATAATTGTTTTTTAATTATATGTTTTTAGTTAGCGCGCTATAATTACTAAAACTAAGGTTATTTATAAAAATGGAGCTTGTTGTCGACCTCACACTTTCCTTAAACCTTGTCCTCATATCACAAATCACGATATATTTTTTCAAGAATTGTGCTCGCCACATTAATTTATTGCATTCTTCATATTAGTAAGTTCAGAACATGCGATGATGCGAGTGAGACCTAGTGCCAAAACCATGTGCCGATTTAACCCCAAAACATAAGCTTATTAATTTTGTAGACAACTAGAATCAAGGCAAGAATATTTGGATTACATAGGAAAAATATTCGATGGGATCAAATCTATATAAATAAAACAAAGTCGGGTTAGTTATACCATTTATACCTGAAGAACGGCTGGACCGATTTTTATGATCTTTGATTTTTCTTCGCCCGAGTAGCAGAATAACTATTAAAACATGGGAAAATTCACGAAAAAGAAAATAATGAAGATAATTAATTTTCTCATACTGATTCTGAGGCGGTACAAAGTTCGCCGGATCAGCTAGATAACTAATATAACTATCAGAATTAAATGAGGAATTTATGGACTTTGAACAAAGTTATGAAACGGTTACCGATAACCTTTATAAAATCTTTATGCGGGCCGTCAGGGGTGATTATTGTGTCGTCCTCATCAGTAGTTCGCCGGTTAAGGTCACCAGGCAAAGTTCACGCTATTTTAGGCTAAATGACATTACTATTTATAGCAAGCTTCAAATATCACCCTGACCTTTCATGGGCTTTGTTTCAAGCCTTGCCCGTCATTATGTGCCGGCTTTGTGCAGAAAGTATCAACCTTATAATTTCCCATTGCAAAGTTCTTACTTTTATTAATTTCTGCGACAAGAGGGCACCATTTAATGCTTTTGTCTTAAATTGGAGGATCTTTGTATTCAATTTTCTCGTCGATCTAGTGTATTTTCTGAGCTCAAACTCTGGCCGTTCTAAAAATAAATAGAAATTACTTTTGTAATTTCTCGCTAGAATTGATTTTCGTAATTCCAAAATGCTCCTGTAGTGCTGGAGAATTTATCCTGTATTTACTGAAGCGACAAATTGGATTTGTCCCGTACCGTAACGCGTTTTTATTAGATCATGTGTCAGCGCCATCTATGTTTGACGGCGGAAATTAAATGTGCGCTAGTGGCGCCGCCAGCGGCTGCGTTGAGCGTTGGTAATTTCGTTACTAAGCGCGGGAAAACGTTTCCTGTATTCTGTAATTGCGGATCGTTTATTTAACCTTTTGAGCGCCACGGTCTTCCTTATAAGACAATCGTTTCCGTGCCCACCACGCCATGTCTTTATTAGAAGACAAATATCTAATCATGTTTATTACATTAAAATACATTAACAAATGCTTTGTGCGTATTTTTACTATTGCCTTAAACCCTAAACTTAAATTTTTATTTCAAAAGAGGTCTTTGTTTATATTAAAAACAGAAAAAATATGCTTCCGAAAGATCCTGTCACGTCACTACGAAACTAATAGAATACACCCTGTGACGTCATAGACGTAAGTGCATCAAGTATGAGATAGTGCAAGTGCAGCTGGATGGAATTTGTTATTGTTATAAAAAATGTTAAAAAATTAGTGAAGATGATGAATTAAGTTCCGAAGAACTTATAAAAATCCTACAAGGTGTGGATTCGGAAGCTAAATCCGATGAATGCGAGAGTTCATCAGACGAAGATTTTGAGGTACAGTCAACAGCAAAAGTAGATGATCAAAATCAGAAATTCAATACTAATGAACGGAGTTCGCGTCGGAACTGTGTGGCGTCGAAGTGATTCAAAAGTATGTGATTGTAAATTATACCAAACATTTACTACCAGTAGGTACAGCTGCCATATATTCGTGATCAGTTTTGACTCCTATTGAATTTCTGATTTTGATCATCTACTTTTGCTGTTGACTGTACATAATTTAACGGTAAGAAAAATTAAAGCAATTCACGCCCACTTACGAAACATTCAACGAATTTTCATCTGGCCTAAACTTCGATCAATAATAGTACTAGATGAATGATTAGGAACAAAAATAAGTCGCTAAAGTGGCCACGTTTGCACACACATAAACATTGTATTTCTTACTACGAACTATAGAAAAAAGTTTAATAATATTAACAACTTCAGATTATTATAAACCTTAACACACTCACATAAAGTTTAATTACGTTTGCAAATGATTAATATTTAAGTCCTTCTGTCATCGAAGCAATAAATTTAAAATGTCACTTGAAAATAAAAAGTCATTTTTATAATAAGTACAAAAATATTTATTCTAAAATGAAACTTAACTTCTAAGCAATAAGGTTAAAAACATTTTGTTGACAATTTCGTACTTACTCGAATTTGGAACTAGACGTAGTTCTTGGAATTACATTCCAATGCTTCAATGTTTGTTGGAATAGTTGGCGCGTTATCGCAAACATTGGCCAAACAATCATAATATTTGCTAATTGATTTATATTTACTATTTAATTGTGTTACTATTTTATGAAAAACATTTAATGATAAAAACTTACCGAAAAAAAGATATTCCTTTTAAAATCTTGGTGTTACGGTGGTTATTTACACAACTTTTGAACGTGCACTGAGGCATTTTTACGTCTTAACATTGGCTATGATTGGACCATACTAATTTGAAATAAGAGCACAAAAGTATTCGTGCTTGTATTTTTCGGGCCGTTTTTGAAGCGCTTATCGGGCATCTAGTACTATTATTGATCGAAGGGCCTAAATCAAAATTTTAAAACAAATGAACACTTTTTTTAGACAGTACCTACAGTCTTGCAGATAGTCTAATGTCTCAATAAATATGTATCTGTTTTGTCATTATTTATAGTGTACTCGATTTTTTCTTATTAAAACAAGATATCGAAATACGTCATTATTTTTATTTATCTGGTACCTATTATAGGGTGACTGGTAATTAGTGACCGATACTTAAACACGTGATTTTACTCATCATTATGAACAACTTTTACTATGGGACCAAACCTGAAATCGCGAAAAAAAAATCTGCTGTTCCCTACATTTATGTTCGTCTAACTCGTCAAAATGTAGAGAACAGCTGTTCTTTTTTTCACGATTTCAGGTTTGTTCCCAAAGTAAAAGTTGTTCATAATGATGAGTAAAATCACGTGTTTAAGTATCGGTCACTAATTACCAGTCACCCTATATATATTTTATATTAAAAAAAATACATGTAACATTTATCGATAATAAAATAAATTAACCTCGTCACTACTGTTTACTATTTATATTCTTTATACATTTATAGCTTGGCGCTGGGGGACACATCGCGTTCGGTACCGCCACATGTTAGTGAAATATTTTTGCACTTTATATTTGAAAACTCGAGTTTTCAGTTCAATGAATCATAATGTCATGGTCTACTAGCCTTGTTGGATAGAATATTAATCATTGGCACGACGAATTATCTTATCAACAAACCTCCTCAGTGATTTCCCGCACCAAAACATACTGATAACACATTGACATTTAATCACACTAATTATTATAAATGCGAAAGTTTGTGTGGGGGTGTGTGTGTATGTTTATTTGTTTGTTGCTTCTTCACGCTTAAACGGCTGGAACAATTTTGATAAAATTTTGTATGGAGGTAGCTGACACCCTGGATTAACATATAGGCTACTTTGCATCCCGATATTCCCACGGGATCGACATTTACGCGGGTGAAACCGCGGGGCGCAGCTAGTTGAATATAAACGTAAACATATTCCAGCATTCTAGTTCGCATTTGCCTGCATAATTGAAAGGGTATCGCGTCCTCACAACCATAAATGGTACATTGTAACACTCCGCATAACCCTGCCTTATAGGGCGGTATTAGAAGGAGGTCACACTTCGTACGTCCCAGGTGTCTATGCACCTACATATATCTATACAAACGCCAATACTACTATATAATAAAATTAACTTTATGAACAACACATAAGTCGGTTTTGGTAAAAAAACAAATTTAGTTCCAATGAAACTAACCTATGAAGCTGCAGGGTTAATTGCGTAACACACTACCAGTAGCAATGGCTTTCATTTTGACAGTTCAACAACAGTCATTGCGTTATTTATGTACATTGTTGAGCAGACACATTTTTCGGGCATATGATTAGACATTGGATTAGCAATATCCTTTACGCAATAAGGGTGCTTAATCCTATGTAAAATAGGAATAAAAGTTTCTATCTACAAAGATGACACTCTGACATAAATGTCTATCTACCAAATTTTTTCAGCTTTATATACTCATCTTTGCTCAAGGCTAGTTTTAAAATGATTTTCACGGTCAAGCAAAACAGCATCTTTCTTGAATACGACCCTAAGTGACCATCACTACACTAGGTATATTTTTACAGTTTATTAATTTCTTTTAAACTATCGTTTTACATAGCAAGTAGTGTTAGGTTTTTTACAAAAAAAAAAACAACCGACTTCCAAAAAAGACACTACAAAATGAAAAATAACTTTAATTTCGGAAGTCGGTGGCAAATAACGAAAATGCGAACTTAACGACACCGACTTCCGAAATTAAAGTTATTTTTCATTTTGTAGTTTGTTTGTTGTCTTTTCACACAAGTGACACCAAGTTTTTAAGTAAGACGTGTTTAGTGTTTAGTTAGGAGCGGATTTGTCGAGGACGGTTGGATGCGTTAAGGATTTGTCCACTGTTCCGTTCACTTATTTAGGTACGTTTCTATTGTTCACTATATTTGGCATTATACAATTGATACCCTTTTTTCCCTATGCATGTTTTAAAAAAAAACATAACAAACGAAACTGTTTTTTGATTATTTTTACTTTAAAGCATTTTTCCGTCAATAGTACAAAATTATAGTGTAATAGTCAGTAAAAAAACATATAATCATAATACGTCCAAGTAATATCATAGGTACAGTAAATATTTGCATACCTATTTCCGCTATATTAATATAAGCAAAGATCAAGCAAGATCAATGCTTGGCCACAAGCTGTAATCCTACCCGCGTCGGTTACCCTGTGCGCATGCGCGGTCGTGATGCAACGCGGGCGACTCCTGCGCTCCGGGGACCCGCACAACGATTGTAAATCGCTGCATTTAGTCGATTATTAACGTTGTATAAATATTCATTGGATACTTGTTCTGTGGCATTTGTAGTATGCGATTTATGTTTTACGGTTGGAATTGTTTTGCATTTAGATACGTATTTACTTAGATCGATGATTGAAATGCAGATTATAATGCGTTTGCTTGATGAAAATGTTATTTGCTGTGTTTATTGGTGATCTAAGATATTTAAAAGAGGTATCTTTTCTCGTACTATGCTCGTTATTTACCAAAAATATCTTGTCACAACCCAAGATTCTTAACTATTCCTTGAACGAATGAAAGATTCCAGATCTCCGTAAATAGTCCTCCGTAACTAGTGAGCATATTTAGATTTTATCTATAAATGATTCGCTTGGCAAACAACCCATTGAAATCCATCAGCGCGCGTTACATCTGTGCCACAAAAGTGTCCTCTATACGTCTTATTAAACTGCATCACATTTTAAATTAATGGCATCACTAAGACCTACCTAATATGTAGTCTGAGTCATCCGTACCTCCCATTATACCTTTTTGGTGTAACACAAAAAGACGTATAACATACAGATATGAATTCCTGATAAAATATCAGTATCCAAGTATAGAGTTCACATTCTGTACACAAACAATTCTCATTCTGAATTCTAAAAATTCATGCTATGCATTTGTAGTAATGAGCAGTGAGCAGTGGTGGCCCAGTGGTATCGGCCGCGACTTACGAGTTGTAGGTCGTAGGTTCGAACCCAGACAGGCGCTTTACTTTGTGTAAATTATTTCATCACCACTGCTCTCAAAACGGTGAAGGAAAACATCGTGAGGAAACCGGCATGTCCTAGAACCAAAAATTCGAAGACATGTGACATCTACCAACCCGCACTGGGCCCGCGTGGTGGATTACGGCCCACTCCCTCTCACAGAGAGGAGGCCTGTGTCCCAGCAGTGGGAACATTATAGGCTGATTATGATGATTATGATGATGCATTTAAAGTGACTTTAGTTTCTAGATTTATTTTACTTTGTCTCTCAGATTATTGCGCGCATGTTTTTTTAATTGCTTACAGTGTTGTCTACAATACTAGTAGCCAGTATAAGGGAACTAGTCTGATATTTGAATAGTCAAACTAACTTACCTGTAAGTGAAGTTCGAGTGTAATTAAGTATACGAAGTTGCTGTCTCATACTCAGTCAATAATCATCGAAGACGAGACAGTAACACGTATAATTAAACGATATGTGTCGGTATGTGGCATTATAGGTACCAATATGTAAGTAATAGACAAATCTTAGCTGTTCAAAAATTGGTCATGATAAATTGTTGCCCCGAATCCAATGAGAACAACCGACTGCCAAAAAATACAACAAACTACAAAGTGAAAAATAACTTTAATTTCGGAAGTCGGTGTCGTTGAGTTTGCATTTTCGTTGTTTGCCACCGACTTCCGAAATTAAAGTTATTTTTCACTTTGTAGTGTCTTTTTTGGAAGTCGGTTTTTTTTTTGTAAAAAGGTTTTTATTTTTCACTTTTAAGTGGAGGTTTTCGGTGCAGGCGAGCCTATGCGGGTCGTTACCGATCGTTGCGGGTGAAATAGTCCCACATTAACTTATGCGCTCACAAATAAAGAAACAGGTAAAACATGTAACCGTTTCCTTCCGAAGATCAACCTGCAGATCTGTACTGGGAGTCGGGACCGAAAACCTGCTTCTTTATGTGAGCACCCTATGTTATCAGTGACAGGAAGTCATTATAAGATCATCAATATAAACTAAGTGGCAAAAATACGTGTTATTGAAGCTAACTCAAAAACAGCCCAAGCAAAGTTAATATTTATATGGGACCACCCCTGAGGCATACCCTATCCATTAAAAAAATATTTTTTGAAATCGATTTACTAATTGTCGGAGATATCGCGTAACAAACATACAAAAAAAAAGTCGAATTGAGAACCTCCTCCGTTTTAAGTCGGTTAATAAACTAGTTAGGTACATCTCTGAATATTTATTTAATTAACGAAACATAGAAAATCTGTCAGTGTTCGCTTTATAGTTTTGTGTTACACTCATTAGTCAAACAGTGCCAACGAAACTGTTATGAAAGTGCTCCACATAAGTTTTGGCGTTAGAAGCTAAATCTAATTATAAATTTTGGCCACTGCAAAGTTATGATGAACCCAATGACGGCAGCGCATCTAAAGTTTGTTTTTTAGAGCAGAAAATCGTAAACTTTGAGTACGTGAAGGGTTAATTAATTGTATCTAATGTAGGTAAGCAAAAATGCGTTAAGAGTTTCAAATACTTATACCCAAACTGAAAACAAAAAGTTGTACTAATAGCAAATTGCCGAGGATATAAGTGAACCCTGTGGTCCGCCAATAAATATAATCAATTAATGGATAATATATGAAGAAATATTCAAACTAGCAACATAGTATGCTAATAAAGTGGTTACAGAAGTTACGAATATGTATTAAAGTTATAAAACAGAGCTCTTGTATGAATACAAAACAGTAAAGCTTTGTTTAAATAATAATATGTACTTTCCAAGCAGAAACTGTTATTTCTCACGAAATTTTACTCCCGTGTCGATTACTTTGTATATAATCACATATGTAACAAGATATCGTTCGAAAGTGTGGTATTAGTTGACCATCTATCGAATAGATTCAAAACTACTGGTTTTTGAAGGAATCTGGGATTATGAAATAAATCTTATTTGGTTTGGTGGCGGCGAAAATACTTCAAGAGTCTTAGTTACTCCGTTATTTATACCCGAGGTTGACTCATATACGTATATCAACTCCAAAAGCCTTGTGCATAATTTCCGGGAAACTTGCCGGATCGTTGAGCAAACAAAAAGCGATTCTTAATTTCCATGTACCAAAAAGCGGTATTTGCGTTGCACATGCGTCGACAATGACCCGACTGGCTGGCTGGCGAGACGTACTGGCACCGTCAGTTGTTTTGGACAAGTCGGCCTATGTGCGCGCGCGCTAACGTCGACGTCTTCCACGGACTTTTGCCTTCAAAATTCGCGTTCAATAAGACGCGCCAAAATATTCGAAACAGTGCCTTTGAGATTGTGTATCGGGTTTAATCGGCCGGATTTAAAGCAGTTTTATGTGATTAAAATTTATTTTTATTATCCTTGGTATCCTTATTTTTTATGAAATTCAATTTGTTTATCTCGTCGTATATAAATTTCAATAAGCCTGAGATACAAGGAATTGTTCTTTCTGCTGTGTTCGTGTTGTTAATTAAGATAGATGGCAATTTGCACAATTTAATATCGAGGTGAATTTTGTTATTGATTGCGTGAGCAACGCGCTCTTCATTATCGTTTGCTATCAGACTTATCTTTGCTATATTTGGTTTCAACCTTGTAATCTGTTATAGGGTAACGTAACGCTGTTTATACCAATTCCTTTCTCATTACGTGTGCTTTCACGTGGAGAGCTAATCTGGAGACGGTCTTTGTAATTTAATTCTTTATTCATACCGACACTTTCGCCCCTTAACCTACGTTTCTATTTCTGTTGAACTTTAATTATTCTTTGTGTCCGCTAAAGGCATGTAAACATTCAAATTCTCTGCGTCTTTGTAATTTGTATTCAACGCGAGTTAAAGATTTCAATTTGGCCGCATATTTGTGTGTCGTCCGTTTGTTGACAGTGTAATTGTGACGGATTCGTCCTATATTGCCTACACCATTGCTTCTATTGACGTTTATTAAACCGTCGTTGACAGAATTGACGTATTTCTACTTCGGGACTGAAATATGGGTCTTCCTGTTTACTACACAATGTTAACATTATGTATTTGCCTGTTGCCATCCTCAAAGTTAGATTAATTTAAATATATTCCGTGTATTAGCGTGCGCAGTTTTTGCTCGTTTCCACATTAGGTAGGGGCAAGTTAGCTTATTTGGTGCAAGCTCGGCGTCGACAACGTTATTGCGTACTTTGAAGTGGTTAGATGGAATCTTGTTCGTCGAAGCCTAGTTTTAAACTACTTTATGTTTTTCCTGTTTTATGTAATTGGTTAGTAATAGGAAAATCGTTTAAAATCGTAAACTCCAATTGTTATTTCTGTTATTTTCAACCATTTCACAAAGGATTTCTGATTAAACAGCTGGTTTTATTTGCATTGTAATCCATTTGACATCTACAGCCACATGCGGTGAAGATGTCGTCGCCTGATTTCTAATTGTTTTCTTTTGTGTCGATCTCCTTATGTTGATGTAAGGTTAAATCGTTTACGTATTTCGGTGTGGTGTTGCCTTGGGTCAAGGTTTCCCTCAACCTGATGGTACTGGCTACGACGCACCTATATATTATAGTAATTTTTCATTAAATGGTGATGCGTCATTGTTGCTACTACTGGTGGTATACAATGTTTACACACGTTCTAGGACCTGCGCGTGAGTCACACGTGCCGTGTCCGCTGCCAGATGATAATGACGACAGATCTCAGTGATCAGTTCGATTCCGACCGTCACAGTATGCGCATTGTTTACTGAATTTTATTAATGTTTATTTATTTTTCGTAAGTCTTCTAATCTCCCTATGCCACAGTGACTTCATAGTGAATTAAACAAGTGTTATTAAACGATATGCATTGTCCGATGCCAATAAAAACAAAGTGTTGGTCTTGTGTGTAAAACGTAATTGCTCAATTGACTCCTCATTACAAATGGAGCGTGAAGCCTTCAAGGATTTTTAGTGGCGCTATCAATATCGTATATCGATCTCATTCTAGTCAGTGAAGTCATTGGAAAATAAATAACTAACAATGTTACTCGAAACGCTCATTGGACTTGGAGTCTTTGTTTACATATTGTGGAAATATTTTTTGCCATCAAAACAAGAACAAATTCAATATGAGAAACCGGCAGATATTCAAGCAAGAATAAATGAAAAGGATTTGGATAGTGCTGTTCGCAAAGTCATACCCAATGATCCCGTACTTGCAAATGTTGAAACGAAAAGACAAATTTTTGAATCTATCAAAAGTGATCGCAAACATGACCTTAAAAATAATGTATCTCTCAAAACCGAAGAAATTATAACACCGAGTATTTTACTGAAACAGCGTAATGAAAAATTACTTGGTGAAAAACAGGTCAGACGAGAGAGCCCGCCAAAGGAAAGACTTGCGGAATTTCTTGAGAAAACTATTTTGAGCGACGACAAAATACAGTCGATTATACAAAATTTGTCATTAGATAAAACTGAATTACTCATACACGATGAACCAGCAAAAGTTCTTTACTCTACTTCCGAAGTAATAGAACCGCTTGAGAAGCAGGAAGGGCTCACTCTAAGTGAAAAGGCTGCGGAACTACAAAATACTATAGATGCTGTAGCTGATAGAATAAAACGATTTAATGGAAATAATATAGTAAAAGATATTGAACAACCTGCCGACGAGGTTGTTGAAAATAAAACAGATGAAAACAAACCCGTTTTGAAGCGTCTTCAAAAGCAGCCAGGATTTCCACAGGGTCTTAACTTCGGCTCGGTTATTGGAGAGCTGAAAAATAAAACGAAGAATGCTAGCAACGGAGGTCTTAAACCCGTTTTTAAAAAGTTCGATGTCGATTCCGTGGACAATGTTCAGGCAGGTTTCTTTTTTACTCAACTCTAAAAAATATGCTAGTTTTATAAAACCAGGGTTGCCGGATACATACAACTTGATTGCCAAAATTAATCAATTCTATTACTGTTTGCATCCGTTTACTTCTTTTTTCAATGACGATTCGTTTCGTACATCGTTTTACCAAATTATATTAAAATTTATTACTTATAGATTTCCTCTTTACTTTTGACATCGTTATTTCCGGTTATTAAAATCGGTAAATGTACTTAAATTTTCTGATTGTAATTAGCAAGTCTCTCATTAGGGTCATAGTTATTAGAAACAGACTTGCCAAAGGTTTTGCTCAATTAAAGCTATGGTTGGAGACATAGAAAACACGATGTTATGCAAGATGGCGTGACAATAAATTATCAGTCCGTGAATGTGGATCAAATGCAACGTTATTATCTATTTACGCAACAAAGGGGTTTTCGATACACAATAGAAGGAAGATACCATAATTATAACGTTTCGCACTTTTTTCTCTCTATCAATCTAATGTTTTTATCTAACTTAAATGTGAACATTATACCTGTATTCATTTCATCTGATAAAGAAAACAATGTTTTTGTGTCTTTACCTAATTGCTATGCCAATTTAATAACCACTGATCACTCTGAGTGAACAGTGAAGTCATGAATATTAAAATGTTTACCAACAAAATGAAATTTACCTTATAAAACATTTACCAGAAGACGTTATTTGAATTTGTTCTTGTTTGTTTCAGGAAACTCTTAATTTGGTAGACGACAAGAAGAAAAGCATCGACGACAACGAGACATCAACAACAAATATTTTAGCAGATAGAAGAAATAAACTAGAAACCGCTGCACAAGTAAGTAACCATACTTTAATTTTATATATCAATGAACCAATTTATTTATTTATATTTGCCCCTTTCGGTGGCTACAAATAAAACTATAATTACAAGGATACGTGACAATTTGAATCAAGCAACATATACACTTAAGCTACATAGTACTAAATTAATGATGTGTAAAACGTCGTGAGAAAACCCACACATTCATATAAAATCTCTGACATGCCTGATGCCCTAAGAAAGGCAATAGGTCACTTGTTTTAACTAGCACATGAGACATAGGCATTACGAATACTTGGACATGTAATAAATAATATAAAAGAATCCACGCATTCATTCCGAACTTTATCGCGCCATTATCCTGCCGCCTGATAAAACTCGAAGCCCTTGTCAATTTATATTATGTTTAAATATTTATACTTTTAATTTTAGTGCGGCTTGTTCTTACCACTTTATATTTATTACTCTCTTCCTCTTGACATTCTCTTTCTAGGTCATAAAGCGATGTTTTTTGCACATGCACGATTACATTACACGTCGTGATTGCACGATCTTTACCAGTAACCGCGTATTTTTTGTCAGTGTCGTCAACTGCCATCTCAACATCTATCATTACACCACTACTTTTATTTATTTGCTCATCAGGTGAAACGCATAAATCAACTTTCGATGCAGTTATAAATGCTAAAGTTCAGAAATTGCTTACAGTTGAAACAATTCTGTGTTGCGTAAAATCGCGTTTAACTTGCGTTAACTTGCGTCCAGCGATTCGGTTGATATAAGGAATGCTGTTTACAACAATTGCACGACCTCTGGGCCTTTCCAATGCGAGCATTTATGTAAAACAAAACATTTATAATTGTGTTAATAAATGTATCCTTTGACTGCTAAGGATATTTAAAGATCAAGGGCTTAATGGTGTTTGGAGTGGGTAAGGCCAATTTGTTATAGCTCAATGATGCGGTACGCAAATACATGAAGTGCGAATATTGGAAATTATGAGTAACTGACCGCAGTGATTCATTGTCGATAATGTTTGCAGTGGTCACTGGGTCCAATTAATTCTAGTTGGGTGAAATATTGCGGTTGTTTGCAGTTATTTCTTTTGTATAATTTAACGTCATAAATATTGATTCAGAGCCCATAAACCCAATTATGATTTATTGGGTATTTATCGCGACTTCAAACGGTTTCCGTTTTGTACTGCTTTTAATTGGATGCAGTTCAACCTACAGGTTTCTTACAATGTTGTACTAGACAATATTAGACATCTTCGGACCTATACAAAAATGAAATGACATTCGAACACATGGGACTATAACCTTGTAACCTTTTGGCAAGGCCGGAAGAACGCTATTTGCTAGTATCTATTAGTAAATTGCCTATGTCCATCTACTTGTGCCCAATTCATTCACGACCTATCGAGGCAAAGGACAAACTTACTATCAGATTCAGAAGGACGTAAGGACTAACCACGTCCGTCTCTTGTTTCAGGGTTGGCGCAAGCGGGTACCACAGACGGATGCCTCTCTATTCACGGTCGCTGGTCGGTTAGAGAGAGACAAAGTGGTGTCAGCGACTCCGCCTCTCACTCCCCCACCAACAGCCCCCGCACCTGTGATAGCTTCGCCCGGGATTCCTCCGCCTAATACTTTCAAGTAAGGAATATTTTCATTAGTATCTGAAGGAAAACTCAGCCTTGTAGTAAATTGTGTTTACTTCAGTTTTTGACTGGTCGGGTTTTATGAGGAAGTCTAGCTGTCTAGCGTATATATAGCTGTTGACAGGTTTTGGGTAGTTGCCAAGCCTGCCGGTCAGTAGCAGTAGTTATTTACTTGAAGTGCATTTAGAGAGTCTCTAGAAGTGACACCCGGAGCCGCTCTGTTACCTTGTTCCATCTAGGTAATATGTATTTAACATCTAGACAATGAATAAACTGATTAAATAAAGAGTTTTCTAGACACATTCTAACATAATTAAACTGTGGGAGTCGTTGAACGCGCGTTGAACTATGGGCTTTTATACACATGTCTGGCTTTAAAAGTATAGTTACTGCATTGATCACTTCAATAAATGATTAGACTTCCAATCTAATAAAACCTATCTAGGTACCATCTACATACATACTCTTATCACATAACAAATTTAAACTAACCTCCACAGATCTCGCAAGCAAACGTCCCCTACGAACGGATTCGCTTCGGGCCCGCTTCGGTCAGCTTCGTGCGCCATCGTGAGCGCAGCGGCTGTCGACAACAAACCTAAGAGCAACAGAATTGATAGAGAGTCCTTCAAACGAAGTCACTCAGTCAGTGAGAGCATCAGCAGGGTTGATGAGAGTGAGTATTTGTGCTATTTTTATTTATTAGCTGTAGCCCGCGACTTCGTCTGCGAACTAGGATGAAAGGAGCCTATGTCCTCCAGGTCCCCGGCTACCTACTTATCTGACAAATTACATAGCGATCGATGCAGTAGTTTTGGCGTGAAAAGGTAATAGACAGAGTTACTTTCGCAGTAATACAGATAACCGTTTTAAAGGCAGGCAACTGTTACTGAAGAAGAAATTAGGCCGTGTCGTAAAAAAAATATACGCGTCGCCTTAAGAACCTCCTCCGTTTTTTCGTCGGTTAAAAAGCCGAATTGATAGAACCATTTGAAATGCTGCTCTTTGCTGGGGAGTTTGTTACGCCATTTTTTCTCCTCGGCTTAAATACTGTATTTTGTAATTTATGACCGATTCTGATTTTTGTTTTGTTTTGTTTAAATAGTTTACCTCTTGGGCCATTTGGCATAAAACAAAGCTTTTCCTGTGGCTTTAGTTACAATCAGAAAAAAGAACCATTAAAATGCTTTTAATATCCTTCCTTCCCCCATCATTAGATGGTAGTAATTTGTCCGCTTGTTATGATTACACTATATAATATCACATTTTAATATTATAAAAGCGAAAATTTGTGAGTGTGTTTGTTACTTCTTCACTCACAAACGACTGGACCAATTTTGATAAAATTTGGTATGGAGGTAGCTGACACCCTGGATTAACACATAGGCTATCTCGATATTCCCACGGGATCGAGTTTTATGGGGGTGAAACCGCGGGGCGGTATATAATATTTGAAAGTAATGCCATAGTTTTGTTTTTATGAGTCAGTCTAAATGTTTATGCTCGTTATTTGTTTATCATTTTAGAGGTCAGAAGTTATCACTATTACATAAATACGATGGTAATTCAATCGCAGGAGATCACGACAATTAATTATATTTTTGTTTACAAATATTCAAGCATTATCAGTATTATTACTACTCATTGCATTCCAATGGGTACTTGTAGCATAGGATGCAGTTTGGTTAATTTAATCAGTAACATTATCAATTTCCAATGTTTTAAAGTGTGTTCAAATATTTTATTATGCTACGATAACATACTTATCAATTTTACAAGTAGTTTAAGTGTTTAATACTTGAAGGATACCGCCAATTGTATAGCTTATTCTGATAATTGATAGATATAGTAACTATCTATTTACTAACATTTCAAAAACATGAAGTAGTATTCATAATATGTTGTTGTGTAAGTCGGATTAGTTCATACCGTACCGTCTCTGGTTAAAGAATGAGTATGTATCTTTATTATTGTATCCCCAGCAAGTTCCTTATTTTGTAATATTGTGTTGAAGCTAGATTAAGTTTACTCGTTATGTATGTCTTATCACGCTAATATTATAAAGGCGAAAGTTTGTGAGTGTGTTTGTTACTTCTTCACGCACAAACGGCTGAACGGATTTGGATGAAATTTGGCACACCGATAGTTTATAACCAGGTTTAACACATCAATCAACTCAGCCTATCGCAGTCCACTGCTGGACATAGGCCTCTCCCAGACTGCGCCACAGCACACACAACAACACATAGGATACTTTTATCCCGATATTCCCACGGGATCGACACATATGAGGGTGAAACTTAATTTCTCAACTCTCTTTCCCAGATGATGAAACATCAGGCGCTGAACGAACAGGACAGCCGGTTCAAGTACCGCGAGCTGATGACGAGACCTTCCAAGCATTCTTCACGCCAGCTATACAGCAGGAGAGGCTGGCAGACACTGAAGGTGTCGATGTTGATCTCGATGCCATTGATAGCGGGTCGAGGCAAATGTAAGTAGATCTCTCATTTTTAGGGTTCCGTACCCAAAGGTTTACCCTTTGGGTACGGAATGGGACCCTCTTACTAAGACTTCGCTGTCTGTCACCAGGCTGTATCTCACGAAACCGCGATAGCTAGACAGTTGAAATTTTCACAAATTATGTATTTCTGTGGCCGCTATAACAGCAAATACTAAAAACAAAATAAAATAAATATTTAAGGGGGGCTCCCATACAACAAACGCGATTTTTTTTGCCCTTTTTTGCTCGATATAAATAATGGCAACAGGTAGGCACTTGAAATATTCACAAAATACTCAGTTGTATTTTTACTTTAATAATAAAGTTAGTACTTAATACGATTTTTTTATTCTAGGATTCAGTTTCATCATTATTTTTTATTAACTGTAAATTGAACTCGCTTGATATCATCTCTTCTAAAATCTCCACATACGTTTGTTTCCCCATCTGACACCACAAGCTTGCCTCCCCAGGCTGGCCGGCGAGTGGTCCCGGCGCGCGCGCGTGGCGCGGCGTCACGCGACGTCCCGCAACCCGCTGCGAGCGCTGGCCGCGCGCACTGATCTACGGGACGAGTACGTCCCGCCGCCGCCTACCGTCAAACAGAACTATGTTATTGAGAAGTGTGAGTATTTCTTCTAATAATAATGATGCTTAATCAGCCTATATTGTCCCCACTGCTGGGACACAGGCCTCCTCTTGGTGAGAGGGAGTGGGCCGTAATCCACCACGTGGGCCCAGTGCGGGTTGGTAGATGTCACATGTCTTCGAATTTTTGTTTCCATGACATACCGGTTCCCTTACGATTGTTTCCTTCACCGTTTTGAGAGCAGTGGTGATGAAATTATTTTCACAAAGTAAAGCGCCTGTCTGGGTTTGCACCCACGACCTACAATTCTTAGGTCGGGGCCAAAAATAATAGAAAATCTTGAGTCAGAATTTAGTGATCGGATTTAAGCGTGCTTTATTTATTTGACTTCTATGTATATCCATTATCACACTAATATTATAAAGGCGGATGTTTGGGGGTGTGTGTATGTGTGTTTATATGTTTGTTACTTCTTCATGCTCAAACGGCTGGACTAATTTTGATAAAATTTTGTACGGAGGTAGCCGACACCGTGGATTAACATATAGGAAACTTTTATCCCGATATTCCCACGGGATCAAAACTTATGCGTGTGAAACAGCGGGGCGCAGCTAGTATTAGAAAAGGAAACAATTTTTTTTGTATAAGCTTCACGGACGTGAAGTATCGATATCTGAACTAGTTTTGATAAGCTTTATCTTGATATTTGAATGAATGTTACGTGAGGACGTATAATCAGAAACTGATAAGAAGGAAGGTGAACTGTGAGAAAGAGATGGAAAGTGTCAGACTATTGTTGTTTTGTAGAGTGGCAGATAGTGATATTAACTAAATTGTTTTATTTACGTTCTTCGATTCGTTAAGTGCGCACATAGTGATCTTGAGTGTCCTGTTGGTTGTAAAGATACCTTGGCTTAGTTTACGGACTTATCGATTGACTTATTTCGACTCCTTTGGCTTGTCTTTAATGCCGAAATTACGCATTCTGCTGTAACTGAATTGGATGTAAGTTTGGACTGTTTCACATACTTTATTTATACATTAACCCGTTGAATTTGCGTAGATGTGACGCATACTTTTTCCCAAATTGTTATTTTGTTTTATTTTTTGTTTTTATTTTTATGCGTCATGTTTGCCGCAAATACTAATAAACGTATTATATCAGATGAATAGTTATACACCGATTTCTCTCTTTCAGTCATCAGTAATTTGACTTTTACATCAACATCCATCGGTTTAGTAAGAAACCGATGGATGTTGTCGACTGAAATTTAATTTGATAAATAAGCTGTGTGTGTGTTTGTTTGTTTTCTATCATTCAAATTAAATTTTATTCGAGAACATCTATAGGTTTTTTACTAAACTTCAAGTATATCCGACGATCCTGCATACTTATCTCTTTTGTTGACTGTACATTCAACCAGCTTCTGACATAATCGAATAAGCACGAAAGAAATCAAGTGTTTAGGGACCACGCCAAACGTTTGTTCGACTCTTCACGTGTCTAGAGGCCTAATTTTAGGCCAAAGAATCAGCATTGCCACCTAAAATGGCAATGCTGCCTATGGGGCATTTTTCTTGTTGATAGCGATGTAGACCATTTTTTGTTCCTCAATGTTATCTTCTCCTTATTAATATACCTAACATAACATCACGCCTTTATTCACGGAACGGTTAGGCAGGCAGAGGTGCACCTATTAGTTCACCCATATTTTACATAATATACTTTAGTGTTAGCTTATTTAATGTAATAGAAAGGAATGAAGATACTCAAACACGTTTTCTACCAATTCCAGTGGCGAGTAACGGCGGTCTGGCCGCCGAGGCCCTCGCCGCGCTCGCCAGCAAGGAGGACTTCGCCAGCGTGGCGCTGCGCAGCGCCGCCGCGCCCGCCGGCCTCCCCGCCGCCAGCGCCATGCTGCTGCACGTCAAGGGCCGCAGGAGGGTGCAGGTATTACTTAAAATAGGTCATCTTATTTAAAACCATCCCTTCACTTCATTTCTGCACACATGCAAAGTATACGGATATATTATGCAATACACTTTAAATTTGCTACCATAATTGGTTATTTAGTCACCGCCAATGACAAAAACAGTCGGAGACGGAGACAGTTACCATGGTTACCAACTTCGAAACTGGTGACATAGTTACATCTCGCGACATTTCAACTTAATCTGAGATTTCTTCAAAGCCTACTAAGGCTCTAATCTTACAGGCATTAAAAATAATAAATAAACCATCAAGTGGGCCACCAGCTTACCCAGACATTAAAACCGCGAGCCATCATTACCATGCGGAATTGGAATCGGGTATTCCAATTCCGCATGGAAATGATGGCTAATAGCTTTATTGCAACGAAATAGTAACAATTTGTTTTAAATATTGGACGACCTCTAGGCTTAATAACACATGCCATACTATGTCAACCTTCAATTGATTTGACTCATTTTTTTTTTTTTTTATAGACGCGACTGGTGGAGCCTGTCCACACGAGCGTGAACCGTGGCGACTGCTTCGTGCTGATCACGTCCGACCAGCTGTTCTTATACATAGGGCTGTACGCCAACGTCATTGAGAGGTGAGTACACTATTTAATTACAAGTTGATAAGTTCTTCGGTTTTACTGGTAGCTGATTCTTAGACAATATCCAACTATTCAAAAGTAAGTCTTAAGCCTAATTTTCATCAAAGCGGAGAGGTGATGTCTCGTAAGTAATCAATTTGCTATTGGTTGCGCAGAGTTGCGCTGAAGCTAAGCAAATGTCAAAATAACCATCAAAGTGCAACAGAGCTATCTTCACGTAAATTTTTCCTATATTCTCTATCACAGTATGCACTAAAATGTTTACTTTCTTTGTCCAGGAATCGCAGCACAGACATCGCCCAACATGTTCAAAACACAAAAGACTTAGGTTGCAAGAACTCCACCGGAATCATCAAAATAGACGAACAAATCAAAAACTTTAGCAACAAACACTGGAACCAATTCTGGTCACTCCTCGGCGTTACTGAAGGCGTGGAGAATTACCGGCCTATTGAGACGGGTCATGTTGATGAAGACGAGATCTTCGAGTCTTGCATCCTTCAAACCAACATGTGCTATGAAGTAATGGATGATGAACTGGTACCAATCCAAGAGTATTGGGGCCAAGTACCTAAAATCGCGATGCTCAACCAAACCAAAGTCATCGTGTTCGATTTTGGCTCAGAAATGTATATCTGGTACGGGAAAAATGTACCTCTCGAAAGTCGACGCCGAGCGGCGCAATTAGCACAAGAAATGTTCGACGAAGGATACAACTATGAGGAATGTCACATCAATCCATTAAACGCAGCAATGTATCAAGGAGCGAGGGAAGCAACCGAACCACCAACCAAAGCCTCAAACAGCCGACCAGAATGGGCCATCTTATCCAAAATCACACAACACATGGAAACCATACTCTTCAAAGAGAAATTCCTCGACTGGCCCGACTACTCAAGAGTCATCAAAGTCAAATCACCTGAAAATAAATCCAATAGTATTGAAATTAACCCTTGCGATGCCGAGGAGATGTGGTCGAACGAGTACCAGGATCCAGATCTCACTTTAGAAGGATCCCATGTCGGCCGCGGCACGCATTACTACGACAAAGAAAACATGAGGCATTACGACATCAAAACCAAATCCGTCTGCAAATGGGTGATACAAGAATACGATTACCAAAAAGTGGAGAATGAATCCGAAATCGGAGAGTTCTTCTCCGCTGATAGTTATATTATTCGATGGGAGTACCAGATCACAATGACTGGTCGAGAACTGAACGGGAAACCATCAAAGCACAACGTCACTGGTAGAGACAGATGCGCATACTTCTGCTGGCAAGGCCGCGATGCTAGTTCAAACGAGAAAGGCGCCGCGGCGTTACTTACTGTTGAATTAGACAGAGAAAAAGGACCTCAGGTCCGCGTCGCTCAGGGTACCGAACCACCAGCCTTCCTAAACCAGTTCCAGGGCAACCTAGTCATCCACCAAGGGAAACGGGACACGGACAAAAGCAGATACAGACTGTTCGTCACTCGGGGCAATTTATCCAACGAAGCTTACCTACTCCAAGTTCCTTGTTCAGTTCGTCAGCTTAGAAGCCGAGGTTCCCTACTCCTCGTCGACACCGAAAAGGGATGTCTATACATCTGGCACGGAGCGCGAAGTATGAAACATACTAAAAACATAGCTATTGAACTTGCAAACAAGCTGATTGCGAGGAAATCGAAGTATTTGTTCGGCGATAACGTTTCCGATGTGAAGATCACTGAAGTGCGGGAGGGGGAGGAACCGAAGGAAGTTCTAGAAGCGTTAGGTGTGGCCAACAAGCAGCATTATATGTCGGTGTTGGGAGGCGGCAGGGAGGGGCTGGGGTCGATGACCCCGCGCCTGTTCCACTTCACCGACCTGGGCGGACAGTTTGAGGCCAACGAGGTGTTGTCGCCGCTGAGGCACGAGCATCTAGCGACACCCTTCCCTTTTGATCAAAAGGAGTTGTATTCGGCTTCGCAACCAGGTGAGACCTAAATCTTTACTCTCATTTCTGTTGTAGGATATTCCAACAAAGCCCCACTAAGGGTCTGTGCACACCACGTTTTTTAAACGTGCGTCGACGGCGCGCTTTTATCCTATAGAAGGTCTACAGGCTGCGTCTGACTCGCGTGCGTATCTCGTCTGTATGCGCGTCAACGGCGCGTTTAAAAAACGTGGTGTGCACAGGACCTAATGTGATGCAAGTTTGTTACCTGTGGCATAGTTACAACGAAATTGAAGTAAGAAATGACTTGCACCGTGTAGACGATACGACTTCCATTATACCTACCTACACTCGAGAGAAATACAGGCGGCAAGTTCTGTATGGTATTTCCTATTTTATAATCAATTTCTCCACATACCATCAAAAATCTAGTGTAAACTCACCCATATCTGTTCTACTTCCAGCTCTGTTCCTACTGGACGACGGCGCATGCGTGTGGCTGTGGCAGGGCTGGTGGCCGCGCGGGGAGGACGGGGAACTCGAACCAGCCGAGAGGAATGCCGGTCAGTATATACCTGAATATTACAGTCATGTTTGTGCTTACTCAGGGTCAGATTAAATTAGCTGGAAAAACTTCACAGTAGTGATGGATATTGATTTAGACATGTGCGCCGATGGTCATTTGACCGGCGGCGGCGTCTAGCGTTTAAATTGTCGGCGGCGGCGGCGTCATCGGCGTAATCGGCGTGGATGGTCAAAATAAGTAGAATAGAAGACTTCTCAATCCACATTAAACTTTTTATTTATTTATTATAATCTGGGGGCACGGGAGTGCCCCCGCCAAGACGAGCCAAGCTAAGCGCAAGGGCACTACCTACCTTTTCACGATGCACTTCGTCGTATTTTTGAACCTTCTTAACTTGGGTTTGGATTATATCAGATAAACAAAAATTTCGGGATATGATATCAGTAGTTGACTTATTAAACGTATAACGTTTCAATTGCATAGCTCTTATACTTCCCCGATTTCGTCACTGACTCACTTACTCACTGATGATCATCCATATTCTTAAGGTTCTTCCTGAAGTCCTAGAAAGCTGAAATTTGGTATGTAAGCTAGTAATAGTACACAAACAACAAAAAAATTCTAAAACTTGGAACTTTTACCCTCCAACCCCTTAAACTAGGGGATGGAAGTTTGTACGAGAATTCCGCAAATTTTGATGCTAGAGTTCTGAAAATTGATGTAGGGACTCTTTGTTATAAATAATAAAATACATATTTCAGGATTTTTAGTAAAGAACCCCTCAAAAAAATATTTTTTTATTTCATAAGCAACTTTCAAAAAGATGTGAAATCCCACCAAAAACATGTAAAATGTTGCAAAGACGAAGGAAGAAGCTTCTAACTCTACACGCCCTAACTTCACAAACTCTACACCTTAGTCAAAATATGTGGCTTGGCCGTTTCGCTACCATCACATGGGCGTAAGGTGAAAATTGATTCACTGTTCATTACTTTTCTGTTATACAATAGTTCTTGTAGTAACGAAACGGCCAAGACTCATATTTTGACTAAGGTGTAGAGTTTGTGAAGTTAGGGCGTGTAGAGTTAGAAGCTTGGCTCTACATGAGATATGATAACTTTTTGGCAGTGCGAGCCATATGTGGTCTCGTCTTGGCAACATTTTATATGAAAATGTTTTTGGTGGGTCAAAATTATATGGCACGCTTATTATTTATTATTATTATTTTCAAAAATGTTATTAAATCGCCCAAAATACTACTTTTGTTAGATAATGTGCGTTATATAATCTAGGATATTATTTGGATTTTGACGCCGATTACGCCGATGAAAAATCCGGCGGCGTCGGCGTGGCTAAAATGACCGGCGGCGTGCGCCACGCCGATCGGCGCACATGTCTAATTGATGTCTAATTAAGAAAAAACAAAAAAAAAAAAGAATTTATAGACTCAAAAGTTCGAGTAACTACAGCTGAAATTATAAGTTTACAAAATAGTTTTTTTTTTATAGGTAATCGCTAGATATACATCCGTTTTTTTTTTGATAACTGTCGGAAAAATTTACTTTAGGGGTATAGAATCATGTGCTGAATTCATGAATACAGTTGCGCGTTGATGTTCCTTGTACCCTGTATATTGTTTGCCTTAATCAGCTGGTAGCTTACAATCATCCGCAACAGAAAGAGGATTATAATACCTCTGAGGAAATTCTAACACTATTAGCAGAACATATTTTAGGCTTATAAATATTTAACTTATTCTTTGTTTTCGTCAGGAGTGGGCGCATTCGCAGCCCGCTGGCAAGCCATGCGCGTAGCCGCACTGCGCACATGCGACGCGTACTGGCGCGTGTCGCGAGCCGCTGGTGACGTCAACAGTGACGTCAGCACGCGCCCCGACGTGCGATTGGTCGCGGCCGGCCTGGAGCCGCAGATCTTCACTGACCTGTTTGATACCTGGACCGACCATGATTATGCTGCAGACGCTAATATCAACGTGAGTACATTTTGAATATGTTGAAAAATTGGTCTAAGGACCAGAAAAAATTGGTGTATTGCGGGAAGGTCGTGACAATGAGCCTCTCTTCACACGTTTAGGGTACTTGAGAATCGGTGCTGATACCTGAAGCCTAATTCCAGTAATTAAAAACGTTCAAAATCTAGTCGCTATGTCATCTCAGCGACAATCAATGTCAAAAACTTGTCAAAAATGTTGAGAAATGTGGAGGTATTTTGACAGGTCGAAGTTGAGACTAGAATGCTAACGTTCTTAAAAATAAATTACCGCTCTCGTGGCAAATGTATGGGTAAATCGAGCCAATTGTCTGTAAGTGGAACAGCTCAGCCTGTACGTGTGAATAGAGATTGATCTTCTGTATTGCTTTTTCTTTATAAGATGCTATGCTGTATACGCATTTGGGGCAAATTGGTACTACGGGAAATCCTTATATTTTAATGCTATTTGGTTATTTAGGGCATGATTCTTTTTCTTTTACTATTGTAAAACCCATCGACAAACAAAAAACCTTTTTTCTTTCTTTTCGGTTTCTAGCCAAAAAAAAACACTATTCCGTCGGACTCCACAAGTTGTCATAATAAGCAAATTGAATTGTTTAAATATTTGGTGCGTGGCAAAAATCAAAAGTAACGCCCGCCGCCTGTTTGATTTTTTTACACAATTTCACAATTGTTTGCCAAAAACGCCACCCTGTCAATATCATTCAAGATCCAAAAGATCCTTGCAGATGATGGTTACGATTAATCTGCAGACAAAGTGACAAACCACAAAGTCTAGACAAACTTTGTTCAGCTGATCGATTCTGTTAGAATCTCACCGTGAGAAGTTAGGTGAAGTGAGCTGTCATTCTATCTAATGTTAGGGATTGACACTAATGATAGCTCACTTTATGCTCACTTCACCCGAGTTATCACGGTGAGATTTTTACAGAATAGCACTACAGTTTATGAAAGTGTGGTGATTTCACGCAACCGATGTCCTTTAGGACAACATGCGCCGGGCAAATAAGGATATGCTATAGAAAGGAGTTGCTTTAGGCTTCCACGATCAGCCGGGTTATTGCGTAACACACTTACAATGACAGTTCAACAACATTCATTGCGGTAACATTGATGAGCAAACGAATTTTTTGAACATTTAAGAGCTATGGATTAACAATTTCCTTGAAAATCTTTCAGATTGTATTTGAAAATGCGTCACGCAATCACGTCAATATTGCCTTATTAAGCATATTGACTGCTATGTATAAATAGTTGTTCGCTTACCCACACCGCACTGTGTATAGCACGGGCACAAGGCGGGCGCGGCGACGCCGGGCGCGCATGAGCTGTCGCGGCTCACCAGCGTGGCCGCCGTGCTGCCGCTGGCCGCGCTGCAGCGCCGCCCGCTGCCCGACCACGTCGATCCTCACCATCTAGAGAGGCATCTGGCGGCGACTGATTTCCTGGTAGGTTGAGGGCAACTTCCAGGGAAAAAAAATATTAATGTAACCCACAAAGCCCTGAAAAACATGATCATGGTGGACTTACAAGCCTCGAATGTTAGTTATTCGATTATTATCAATATGTAATGTCACTAAAGCCTATAAAATCTACATTCTGTCTCTACCGTGTTCAAATGAGTGACAGAAACAGAACAATGTTTGCGCTAAACGCATTTTGTGTTGTTGTGCAAGCGGGACTAAGAAACGAAGTTTATGTATACCTACAAATTTTTCTAGATACTGTAAAGTTATTAATTTTGTACATGCACTATAAATTATTTGCACGGAACTGGGAACTTCGGTGACGGTCACCTTGTTACATATTTGCTAAAAACATAATTTCATTAAAGTTAATTTCAGGGATTTTACTGTACATATATTATAAATGCTTATAGAATACCTTTTTCGGTTTTCTAGGAGGCTTTCGGCATGACCAAAGAAGAGTTCTCGGTGCTCCCGGCGTGGAAGCAGACCAACATGAAGAAGGACGTCGGTCTGTTCTGACGCGGCCGCGCGCCCGCTGCGCCTGCGCACTCGTCGCGCCCCCTACATTACATATTATACACATTTTGTACAACCGCAGCTCTTTCGTACTTTTTTACTGAACGATGTCGTCAAAGGATTTGATACAATTAATGTTAAGAGCACGCTTATATTCTATAGAAAAATTAAATAAAACGTTTGTACTAACGGTATGTATGTACCTAACGATGTATTCGCGCTCGTGATATTTTCATGTAACCACCGTAGAGGGTAGGCAGAGTAGTGAACTGAAGGATTTGGACGATGGAATTGTTTATGGAGTTGAAAAGTTTCCCACATCCACGCGGACATAACTAAATGTTTGTATATAGTCGTTTTATTTGATTATTTATTTCTTACCTACCATTTTTCGTCTCACTCTTTTAATATCGATATTTTTACTGCAATCCTAATTTTATTGATGTAATATTTTTGTAGTTTTAGATACTTTTTTGTGTAAATATGTTAGCGTGAATGTGGGTAACTGACTATGATAATACTGGTGATATTTTTCGATTCGACTGGAAGATACGACCGGGCAGGGCGTCCCGAAGAGAGTAGTTTTGCTAAAGCTAAATAATGTTTTTATCAATGAACGCACCGCCCGGCAGTATCCATCGCGGAACGTTTAGCAAATGTCTGGTCAAAGTATGGTTAATTGTTATAAACCGCTAGATTTACACAAGTACTTTACTACTATTGTATTCGCTTTAGGGGTAGGCTTATATAGTTCTGTGGCAGTTGGAATTGTATGCCGATCTTAAACTTGTGATATTGTTCATTTGCGTTAACTATGTGCTAAAATTAACAGCGCTTTACGTAGCCGACTGTTGTTGAAATTGTTCGTAAGTAATTCCAGTGCCACAGAACAACAAATATGTATATTTTAACACATCACATATCTTATCTACTCATTGCATCTTTTTATACTGTGCGTTAGGTGGACCATGATAAAGTTTTAATATATAATCATACGGTATTCCGTGCTGTGTGGCTTGGCTTCGGGCTGCTGTACTCGACCACGCACTTTGACTATAAGGATATTAAATGTAATGGACTTTTTGTTGCTAACAGGACCATTTGACTTAATAAATTTTTCAGTAGGGCTCGTGTTTCGTTCACTCGTCTCGTGCCAGTGGTGCTCACACTCACCCAGTCTGTTTGTACTTTAATTTTGAAGCTGTTGGTATGTTGTGTACAATTTTAGAAGTTTATTTTTATATTCTAGCTTATTGCTTCTAGTGTGGATCGTCGTACGCCGACTGTCTGGTTCGCGAAAGTAAATTGCCAGTATTGTAAGAATATTTACCTACTGCCAATGAGTAGAATAATTCTAACAAAACAGTCATACTTTAGTTAACTAAATACCAATACTTATAAACTTATTTTATGTCCTAAATGCATTTACGGCCCCCAGTATCGCAGGCCTACGGTGACATGAACATTTACGGCCCCCAGTATCGCAGGCCTACGGTGACATGAACATCTCAAATCCAATTTTTAATATTTTGCTTTGGTTGTGTTACTTATACCTAAATAATTATTGTATTTGAGGATTATTTTGTACTATAATAAATGATGTAATAAATTCTTAAAATTGATTTTGGTATTTTTTGTTGAAAATTACTTAACCCTGTAGCGGTATCTACAGTGCCACATGCAAACAACGCGTCATACTACTTCACGCAAATCCTACATCGCGCAAGCAGAGTTTACCGCGCAATTAGCATAGATACAACGGCCCCGACATGAATCATTGGGGCAGTTGCCCGCCAGACATAACACCCGTCTCTCAATAGAGTATGATTGAACTTTACACCCTGTTCCTCATACCTCTATAACCCCTTAATATGGGTATCAAATGAAAGTGCTTGAAGAGTAGAAAACTCATCATCATCATCTGCCTAGCCTTTTCCCAACTATGTTGGGGTCGGCTTCCAGTCTAACCAGATACAGCTTCAGCTGTATCTGGTTAGACGCTGGTGGTACTGGTATTCATACCAGTATTTTACATGGAGCGACTGCCTATCTGACCT
Source organism: Oligia fasciuncula (assembly GCA_963082905.1). Taxonomy (NCBI): domain Eukaryota; kingdom Metazoa; phylum Arthropoda; class Insecta; order Lepidoptera; family Noctuidae; genus Oligia; species Oligia fasciuncula. The sequence goes on along the minus strand of OY720396.1, from coordinate 15,690,975 downwards.
CCACAACCCAGTTACTGGGTAATACGATACCGAAGAGTAGAAAACTGTTAATAACATCACACTAAATTCAATAAAGCCGCCGCTCCAAGATGGCGGAATATTATATATATTTTTCAATCCCTTTAATATATACCTATCAAATGAAAGGGATTGAAGAGTAGAAAACGATAAAGTTAGTAAAAATACACTAAATTCAATATGGCCGCCGCTCCTAGATGGCGGATTATATATTTTTTCTCAACCCCCCTAATATGGGTATCAAATGAAAGGGCTTGCTTGAAGAGTAGAAAACGACAAAGTAAATAACATCACACTAAATTCAATATGGCCGCCGCTCCTAGATGGCGGATTATATATTTTTTATCAACCCCCCTAATATGGGTATCAAATTAATGAAAGGGCTTGCTTGAAGAGTAGAAAACGACAAAGTAAATAACATCACACTAAATTCAATATAGCCGCCGCTTCAAGATGACGTCACACTATGGATCAAGCAGGTAGGTACCTACTTAGAGGAGGAAATATTCAAATTAATTCGCAAATGAAAACGAACGAGTAACGTTCGAATAAGGTCGTATCTGCAACACGATATAGGTACTGCAGTATTACTAATTACTGCATATTATGTTTTCAACATTCCATCCTTCTTTAAGATTTTATGCAACCTTTTTTGGTCGTTTTTCTGATTTAAAAAATCAAACTTTTGAATTTTGAACTGATGCTGTCAAAATGAAATTTTTCTCTTGAAGTTTGGCAGAGGTTTTTTGGTGTTCATTGCTGAAGGTTGCAATTTTTTTTTTCTTTGCTGATAATCGTAAAGATATTATGAAAAATACGTCCTTAATCATCTAAATTGGATTTATGTGAAGTCTTCGACATATAGTTATATGTTGATCTTTTGATCTTATCAGGATACGCCTGAAAATATAAGACGTAACAAGCCGAGTTTTCGGTCTTACCCTACCCCTATGCACTAATCTGTTCCTGGATTTTTTGAATGAGTTGAGGAGTGGAGATCTATTCGAGGGAGCAGTTTCAAAACCATACCGACCAGATGTGAAATGGAATTCAAGATATAATTCAGAGAGAAATAATCCAGGATCCATCAGATTTTTTTATTATTGATTTTTTACTAATTACTGTCGTTTATAAATAATAGTTTCGTGTAACTTTAATTGCAGAATACAACAGGTTTTTATATCGTTCGTTCACTATTGGTGCTACGCGATCGTAGCAAAAATTACAGTTGCAACTGCAGTTTAACTCGACGCGTAGGTAATCTAGCTAAATTTTGAAACATAATTCAATGAACAACAAAAAACCTCAAGTATTAAATTTTTTTTTTCCTTTAAGTTTTTGTAATTTTTGTAAGTTCGGTTATTTTTATTAAATCAAATTATACGTTTTTAAGTGGCGATGAAGTCGTTTCCTTTTTATATCGCTACAAAATGGCGCCCGAAGTAAAAGTAAGTGATTTTATTGATTCTGATTACTGAAATAACATTTTTTTGTTTCTGTGAGGATGGTTGCTCATTCCGAGCAAATTTTAATGCTTTATTTCTATATTTTTCAGGAATTCAGAAATTTATTTCTCATTCTGTCAAACAAGATCGTTGCTATGGTTACCAGAGTTATGCTGTGATCTATCAAAAGGTACTCTGTGGCTGTGATTGACAACTTCTGTTAACCCTTCTATTGCTGATGGTGTTCGTTATTATAATGTGCTATGTTATGATGCAATATAAATGATAACTTTGTAGTACCTTAAAACATATAAAATGCTTTTATTTCTTCCCTTTAAATACATCTTTATCCTGGGTTTTCTTCCACTCCTTAGTTAGAAGTAGTTAGCATCCTGTAGTGTATGATTGGTGTGCGAATGATTTAGACTTCGTGGCTAAGGTAAGCGTTGATTTTGCACGGTTGTCTGCTAGATTCTATTTGATTTTTTTTGTGATTCTAGCCCACCTGTACGTTGTTTGTTTTTTGGTGCAGATGGTTTACTAGTTTCTATTTGTTTCTCTTTGAATTCTTAGCCCAACCGTTCCTGTGATGTCACGTCGTCGTACCATTCCTCTACCAGCCATATATTGCTGGTTACCTAACACTTTCGTGCTACGTGGAACCCCGTATATTTGTTGGTTTTGTCTTTACTATGGCAGTTGAGGGTTATTTTTTTTGTTGTTTCCTGACTGCCTTAGTTAGCTTTAGATTTTTTCAGCTTTGCGATTCGTTTAGTGTTAGTTTGTTAGGGACTGATGCTTTTATTTTGCCATTCAGTTTCCCATCAGACTGATCACTGCATTTCTAACTTTTTCTAAGTACATTCATATTATCACATTTGCCTATTTAACTTTGTTTTGTCCTTTTTGCATCCTAACATAGCAGACGAAGGTTATTCCTATCTCTATATTAAAAACTTTTTAGACAAAATACTGATTTTAGAGAATTCGTCTTCGGACATTTTTTCAATTTACTAATTTCTTTCTAACTCTAAAAACCTTGGACTTTTTGACTTAATTCCAACGGGATTATTGGTTTTAAACGTAATCCTCTCATATGGCACTATAATTACGTGAATATTCCTTTAAACAAAAAACCTCTTTTTCAAGTTACGTAATTATTTCATTATTTTTCTTAATACATTAAAATTTTCAAATTTTCTACTTTAATGATTCCTAACTGATTCTAATACGAAAGACTTATAACATCGTTCGTACTTTGAGTCTGTTCCCTTTTTTAACCGACTTCAAAGAAGGAGGTTCTATTTTTTTAATTTACGATTTCCTTAAACTAGCTAGTCCACCTGTCAATGTGAGCTTCATCATCGTCATCAGAGTATGGTGTAATTCCTTCTTTCTTTTTGAAATCCAGGTCTATTGAAAACTCAGCAGTTTTTCCCTGCAGTAGTTCTATTCTCTATGTATGATATCATGATAGGGAAGGCCTTATGCGTTCTACCCGTGCATATGGTCAGACTCTAAGCGTCAATTTAGCTGAAAGTCGGGCTCAAACACGCGTAGAATAATTCTTCCCTTAACAAGTTTTTTTTTGCCTGCACTAGTTCTATTCTTTATGTATGATAGGGAAGGTCTTATGCGTTCTACCCGTGCATATGGTCAGACTCTAAGCGTCAATTTAGCTGAAAGTCGGGCTCAAACACGCGCAGAATCATTCCTCCCCTTTCAAGTTTTATGAGAATATTGCATAAAGTTCTCATGGTTCCTACTCGTACTAATAGTCAGACTCAAGGCGTAAATTTAGCTGAAAGTCGGACTCAGTACGCATCGAACTTATCATCCTTAGCAGAAGTTTATGCGAAAGTCGCTGATAATCTTTCTATGGCTTTCCTCCGTAATTCGCGAGCTTATAATTCGCATCGTTCAGCCGTCACGTTGAATGTTGGTGACATTGTAAGGAGAAAGAATTTTTTCCAGATCTTCTGGTGATGATTATTTTTCCGGGAAGTTAGCTCCTATAGTAAAAATATTAATTGCGACATCTAGTTGTGCCTAATTGAAACAATTTGTTTAAAACTTTTTCTTAACTATCAATGCTTATAGTTCTGGCTTTCGCCCACAGATGTCGTTACGACTGTCATTTCCTCAATGACAATGTCAGCTCTTAGTGTTGGGAAACGGACGATTAACTCGTATCGATAATTTAGTTTAGGGTCGAGACATAGTCGACATACTCTTATCTATATTTTTTATTCTGTTTCTGCTGCACTTCGATTTTGTTTATTTAGGTTTAATTTCGATTTTCTTATTTACTTGTTGCATGTTAAGTTAGATTAATTCTTACAGGGTTTCTCCTTTTTTTTCTTGGAAAGGGGGTACTGCAGTATTACTAATTACTGCATATTATGTTTTCAACATTCCATCCTTCTTTAAGATTTTATGCAACCTTTTTTGGTCGTTTTTCTGATTTAAAAAATCAAACTTTTGAATTTTGAACTGATGCTGTCAAAATGAAATTTTTCTCTTGAAGTTTGGCAGAGGTTTTTTGGTGTTCATTGCTGAAGGTTGCAATTTTTTTTTTCTTTGCTGATAATCGTAAAGATATTATGAAAAATACGTCCTTAATCATCTAAATTGGATTTATGTGAAGTCTTCGACATATAGTTATATGTTGATCTTTTGATCTTATCAGGATACGCCTGAAAATATAAGACGTAACAAGCCGAGTTTTCGGTCTTACCCTACCCCTATGCACTAATCTGTTCCTGGATTTTTTGAATGAGTTGAGGAGTGGAGATCTATTCGAGGGAGCAGTTTCAAAACCATACCGACCAGATGTGAAATGGAATTCAAGATATAATTCAGAGAGAAATAATCCAGGATCCATCAGATTTTTTTATTATTGATTTTTTACTAATTACTGTCGTTTATAAATAATAGTTTCGTGTAACTTTAATTGCAGAATACAACAGGTTTTTATATCGTTCGTTCACTATTGGTGCTACGCGATCGTAGCAAAAATTACAGTTGCAACTGCAGTTTAACTCGACGCGTAGGTAATCTAGCTAAATTTTGAAACATAATTCAATGAACAACAAAAAACCTCAAGTATTAAATTTTTTTTTTCCTTTAAGTTTTTGTAATTTTTGTAAGTTCGGTTATTTTTATTAAATCAAATTATACGTTTTTAAGTGGCGATGAAGTATTCCCTTTTTATATCGCTACAGTACGTGGAGAATTGGAGATGGGTTTATATTGATTACGATTTCTTTCATCATGTATCTTATTACCTACTACACAGTTCTGCTTGCTCCTTCGGGTAATACAGGCATAATATAACGTGATAATATAGTATATTTCATTACAAGTGCGGAAAGGCTGTCATTGCAAAGAGTTCCGACAAATGTCTACCCGAGCCGAGGCGCAGCCGAAGGCGAGTGTTGACAGTCGGAACAAGTTGCAATGACGGTTCCGCAGGTGTAGGTACTGAACGACTATTTTTAATACAGTTGCGAAAAAATGAAGTAATTTAATAAAATAATAAAAACACAATATTGCTTTTATCTCTTCTCTCCACGCAAAAAATTAGTCGTATGTGGATATGTAACGACTTTTTGACTTTTCCGGTAAAATGTTCTCCGAAGCATTTTGTGCAATTATACTGAGTTCCGGTGGAGTTAATTAAAAAAAATAGGGTCGAAATTACTCATTTTGTGCAACAAACAACTAAACTCGCAAAGAAAATTTCTGGAAAATGGCGCCAACCGTAGAATATAAGCAGAGTTTTTTTTTCTTCACCCATTTTGGTAGGCAAAGGGAACTATCCATACAGCTTAGTCTTCAGTATATTTTTTTTATTGATATGAAATGAAAATGAAATTTAATGAGATGAAACCTAACCTAACTCATTCAATTAAATCATTAAATCTGATATTGAAATAAATTAGTAGCTTCTTTTTAGAAATATACGTATTTGTATGAATCACAAAAACTCTTTAGTAAAAACTTCATGGTTGGTTTTTCTTTTTAATAGACATTATTTTGACAGTTGGGAAAGAGAACGCACGAGTTCGGGAAAGGTAAAAAAAAAGCACTAGTATGTAATAGCCCACATCCCGAACGCTATACGTCAATGCAATACACCACTTTTTGAGCAACTGTATTAAAAAATAATTAACGTTATCATTATACTTTTTCTCATAAGTAATTAAATGAGGGGTACACCGAAAAAATATTTTAAAATAAAATGTGTTGAAGGAAAATCAGTCGTGTTCACGGAATAGAAAAAACAAGTGGAAGTGCCACGCAGCTATCGCGCGTGTGTCACAATTATGCGGAGCTCCGCAACACCGGCTCTGAGGCGGCTCAATCGCGATTAGCTACTTGCTGTGATAGGACGTCTCGAACGTAACGAAAAATATTACAAACATGCCTTAATGTGCAATTTTTACATGCAAAAACGATAGCAGGACAAAAAATGTATCTTGCGTAGGTGTATCGTATCACTGGTAAGTATAAAACTATGATATATTTCAATAAAATTGTTTTTATTGACAAAACCATATTTATTACTTTGTTGCGAACTAAAAACTACCTTATGTCCATTGTTCAAAGTCTAAATCAACTTGCTCGCTGTCTTGAATATCATCGTATACATTCTAGAAAGTTCGACGCTACTCGATTAGGGATGGGACACATTCAAATAGTTCGGTATCGATAAAACAATAAAATGTGTATTTATATAGTGAAACGTTATACGTTACCATGACATGTTATGAGTGATCGGAATAGGTAGAGCTAATTTGCCTAAAGTTCCAGGAACATAGACGAAAGTCGGAGACTTCCTTACGACTAAAATGTTTTTTCGGGACTAATGTCGGGGTTTCGGGACATCACTTAAGTACATTTAATATTAATGTTATTAATAGAGTACACTAATTGAATTCATTTTCATTTTTAACCGACTTCAAAAACAAGGAGAACATTCTCAATAACCAGTAGATACGTTTTCTATTGTTATTAATTCAGGTAAAGAACTGGGTCCGGTTGGAGTGTAGCCATAGCCAGGGGCACTGGCGCGAGGACTTAAAAAACATTTCGATTTTTTTTAATGTCCCAATTTTGTTGCAGTTTCGAAGTAACCTTGACCATAGAAACTATTCAGGTTCTAAGAAGCATGGTCCTACGACGCACCGTTTCCGAATTATGGGCCTCCGAATTTTATTTTATATAAAACGCTCTATATTTCCAAAATGGTGGCTCGGATGAAAATCTTTTCTGGAAAGAAATTGCTGCTCTAGTCGAAAACCATGAGGACCACTGATGTAAAAAACCCACGAAATATTGAAAAAAAAAAAGTTTGAGAATTTTTTTCAAATTTTTTGTCGGTCGAAATTTTTTTTTTCTTAATTCATGTTGGGATACTGCTTGCACGGGGGTTACACAGGGGGGGTTAAATTTTGGTCATTTTTTGCCTAGGACGCACCGTTTTCGAGATATTTGAATTTAATTATTTTTTATTTGATTCAACAATTATTTATGGAATTTTATTAAAACAGTTGTTTTATTAGTCCGTGCTCAAATGTTGTACCTACTCGCAATCCTGTCGCTAATATTCAAAACAGAAACAGGAAATGAATTCGATAGTTGTTTTACTTTATTGATTTTAGTTGTAATTTAGTAATGTGTTTGAAACCCGGGACATTAGTCCCAAAAAAATATTTTGTCATAAGGCGTCTCCACTTTGTCCCTGTTCTTTTTCGAACTTTAGGTATGTTATTAAACAAATATGTTTTATTTCAAGGGCAATAAATATTTTAAATTCACTATTTATCGTTTCATTTTACCTTTTATACTAATCGGACTTTGGTCCATTACATAATACCTATAAAAGATTTTAATTATCACATTGTACAAATATCGACATTAAATTATCGAAATCTTGTCCTCATCCCTAGCTGAGTAGCAAAATAGATAACAGGTGCATACGAATATGACATCTATTTCGATGACGTTAGCGTGCTAAAAAGAGTAACTTAGTACAGCGCCCTCTAGCGTTGAGTAGCTGAACTCGTTGTAGATTGCTCGAATTTGATTGATATTGATCTTGATCATCGTTTTCTGTGTATTGAAATGTTTATTTTAATTTGCAATTGTGTGAGTTTGGCGACACTGGTTCCCGTACTAAGGAAGTCTAAGGGCACTTCCACTTGTTTTTTCTATTCCGTGGTCGTGTTAATAAGTTAACTTTGTAGGTACATACCTTGTTCATCCAGACCAAAGACTACAATATAATGCTATCCAGACATCCAACATCATTTGCAGTTGCGTGTTCATAACAAGATAAACTTTCAAAATAAGAACGCTCCGAAGATATTATGACAAACTACTTCGTCGGTATCGTTGCAGTTTGCGCTCGAGTTTTTTAACCTTTTTCCGCATACTACGATAATCATCACTATTCTTCGCTCGCGAACGCTTTCGTTTTCCTATTCTTAAACTTTGATGTTCCTATAAAAACTAAATAACTAATAAAAAGATATTAATTTTAAGCAGAAAACACGTAATGAATAAAGAGCGGGCGTGATAGTGCCGCGTGCCGGGGGGGGGGGGGGAGCGAGACGACACTACGTCATCGTTTTTTTTTTTTAGCTAGGAGTATCTAAAAGTGTGGCAAAGACAGCACCTTCTCATGTACTGCTGCAAGTAAATTTGTAATCGTCTTCGGTTGAGACCCGAAGTATAATTTAACTTAACGTGGTAGCGTGGTTGTCTCTGCACCACCCTAAGGTTGACTGGTAGAAAATGCCTCAGGCATTAAGTCCGCCTTTGTACAGTATTTCTTTTACTTGTGCATAAAGTTTTAATAAATAAATAAATACAGTCAGCAACAAAAGTCGATTAACACTTCAGTTTTTTTAATGTTAGTTATTATGCAAAATATTTGTTCAAAATTGCAGCAGGCTTTTCACATAATAGCAAAGAGTTTATATTCTAAAAATTGTACTTCTGCTGAAATTTTGAACAAACATTTTGCTCAGTAACTAAGATTAAAAAAACTAAAGTGTTAATCGATTTTTGTTGCTGACCGTACCTTACAGAGAACAATGAAAACTGCAACGTTCTATGAAAGGGGCAGGCATGGGCGATGACACCCACACGCCCGGAAGCTACGCTCGGTAGCAAAAGAGGGTTATTTTCATTGTTTTCAAGGCTAACTATAATACTCGTACATATAATATACCTATCCCTGTAGATCGGCCGGTACCATTTGGCTGTACATTCCAAATATTTTACGAAAGGATTAGCAAGACGGCTCGCGGTCCTCGGGTTATTTTTACTCTATGTACACTGATGTACTATAATAACGTAGAAGAGTTAAAAAATAATTGTATTTTATAGCCTAATCCTTTAGGAAGGTTTTAACATCACGCTGCGGCTCTTGGGAGACGAGCAAAATGAAAAAAGTCAGAAAGAACGGTAAGCGAAAACGAAGTAATAGTGCAGGTGGGCGATGCGATATGATGGGGTGGGACGGGGGAACAAGAAACTTCACGTGGGCGGAGTCGCGGGGCAGACGCTAGTTGGTAAATAAAACAGAAACAGTCAATAAATAATGTAATAACAACAGTAATATTTACAAAATTGCACAAAGTGATTCTAAACTTAATAAATTAAAACTAATTACTTCTAAGTTACTTTAAGAGTTTCTTCAAGACAGCATTTTTCAATGCTTCTGAAGTCTTAGTATAATACTCTGAACACATTTTTGAAGAACTTCTTTGCTCTAGACTTTAGAGAATCATCTACTTCTACTTCAGTTTCCTCTGTGATATCTGATTCAGCATCATCGTTTTCATCACCGGCTTGTTCATCATCGTCTTCTTCTTGGGTTCGCTTGGATTCTTCCTCATCAGCCTCACCGTTATTAGCCTCATCGTCATTTGCCTCATCTTCATTAGTCTCATCATCTTGGGTAATATCTCATCAGACTCTTCATCATCATCCACCTCCTCTTGGCGTTTCTTAGCTTCCTCTACGTCATTATCTTCCTCTACGTCATCGTCTTCCTCTACGTCATCGTTTTCCTCGTCTTCGACCTGGCGTTTCGTACGTTTAAGCCCATCCTCGGGTTCTTCGTCGTCCTCGGGTTCTTTGTCGTCCTCAACTTCTTCTTGGCGTTTCTTAGCTTCCTCTACGGCATCATCTTCTTCTACTTCTTCCTCACCCTCAGATTCTTTAACATCTTCTTCTTGGCGTTTCTTACCTTCGACATCTTCGTCTGCCGCTTCCTCCTCATCGAATTCTACCTCATCTTCTATTTCTACTTCCTCTTGACGTTTCTTAGCTTCTTCATCATTGTCAACCTGTTCTTTATCGTCGTCAGCCTGTTCTTCATCGTCGTCAGCCTGTTCTTCATCCTCAGTTTCTTCTTGACGTTTCTTCTTTGCTTCTTCATCTTCTTCGTCGTCCTCAGCTTCCTCCTCAACCTCGTCTTGCCTCATCAGTTTCTTATTCTTCTCCAGTAAATCTTCTTCTGCCTTTTCAGGGATTTCTTCTAAATACTCTCCATCTAGTTCTTCGACGTCGCTTACTTCTTCTTGTTTTATTTTTTTAGCCTCTTCTGCTTCTTCTGTTTCATCTTCTTCAATCTCTTCTTGTTTGATGCCTTTGAATGCTTTTAGATATTTCCTGATTGCGTCTTCTTGCCATTCTTCACCGGAACCTTCGACGAGTTCTTGGGTAAGCTCGGATTCTTCTTCTTGTTCTGGCTCGGCTTCTTCTTCTTGTTCTGGTTCATCTTCTGGCTCTGGTTGCTCAGGTTCTGGTTCTGGTTCCGGTTCAGGCTCGGGTTCGGGTTCAGGTTCGGGTTCGGGTTCTGGTTCAGGAACAACACAATGGCCTGGTGGGCTGGACCAGTCACATACCTGGAACCAATTTATATTCGATTAAAATCTGGCTATTCATGGATTTGATAAATTAACTTTTTAAATGGTTTCATAGCATTTATTTTTCTAATACCTATCTATATTAACAATTCTGACAGACACAAAATAATTGTGTAATTTCATTTTCAACTAACTTTTATCTCGTTTTTTTTTTCTAGAAACATCAAAACATCCAAGATCGTTCATCATTTGCTCACGTGTATTTTGTTTATCAACAGTCTATGGGCTATATGACAAAAAGATAAAGAACGTTGTCAAACTACCGTTGAGATGTTGTGATAAAAGATAACACTACAAAATACTTACTAGCAAAAACGTACTCGACTAACCGAATAAATTGATAACCTTGTAATTTTTTTTAAACATTACAAAATTTTCTATATTCTGGTTTTCTTCAAGAATTTTCTCCTACTTAGAAGTTGAGGTTGTAGTGTTTTGAAGGTTGTCTAAAACACCTACAAGTAGATAATAATATGACCTATAATGCGGAATCTTTGTTTTTCTACATTTTTTAAGGCTCAGGCAAACGCAAAGCTTATCTATAGAAAAAAAGTATCTGTAGAAAGTAAGTTTTTTGCATGTAGCAATTAAAAACTAAAAAGGAAATTAACAGCCGGCCTATTCTGTAAAAATCCCATCATGAAAACTTTGGTCAACAGGGCTGTCATTCCACCTGCTATTTTGATACTACTATTCTGTAAAATTCACCGTGAAAACTTAATTAAAGTGAGCTGTTAATAGTGTCAATCGCTACATCAGAGGGGCAATTCTCGTTATTTTAAGAACGTTTAGAGTCTGATCTCAATCTTAATCTACGGTTTAAAATATCATTTATTTCTCAAAGATTTACATAATCACTTAATGAGAAACAAAGTTTTAACATGCAGGTAATTGTTAAATAAAATAGACCAGAGCGCTCGTCGTGCAGTTAGGAAGTAGGTACATAATTAGTTACTTTAATAAATTTGGCGAGTGGGTACATCATAATAAGTTACTCGAACGCGCGCGTCGTTGTAAACATCGAGCGCGCTAGTCTTATCAGCACTGTTGTAAAGCACCGTGCACACTATACAATACCAGATAATTTATACTTTATTTATTTATGTTGAAGCTGTCGAAGATGTGTTTTTTTAACATTTTTTTAAAATATAAGTTAGTTTTAGCTTCTTTAATGTTTTTTGGTAATGAATTATATAGTTGTACTCCTTCGTATTTAATATTTTTCTTTCCGTGATTTGTTCTAGGTTTGTGTAATAGTACTAAGTCATTTGCCCGACGTGATGATCGTGTTTGCACTTCATTGTTCCTTTTATATGTAATTTCTGTGTGTATTTCTTTTGTTAGGATTTTTCTTATTAATATGCAGGTGTTATATTGATAGGTTTTGATGATGTTAAAAAGCTTGGTGTCGTTATAGATTTTGTTTGTAGGTGTTAAGGCTGCACCGAGCGCACAGTGGCGCCCTCATCGTTTGTTTGGTTATTTCTTTTATTTTAGAATGAAAATGCAGAAAATAAGCACTATAAGTTGTGCTCCACAAGATTATACGTTAATATTAGTATAAACGGTAGTTTTAAATTGTTTTGTTTTATTATAATCACTAAAACGGATAATAGTGGCCACTATTTTCCGTACTAATATTAACGTATAATCTTGTGGAGCACAACTTATAGTGCTTATTTTCTGCATTTTCATTCTAAAATAAAAGAAATAACCAAACAAACGATGAGGGCGCCACTGTGCGCTCGGTGCAGTCTTAAATAGGGATATTGAAAGAGGGATTTAATAATTTTATTTTGGGCGATTTGAAGTTTGTGCAAATTTGTTTTTGTTGTCGATCCCCAGACCTCAATTAGGTATTCAATCTGTCAAACATATCTCTAATTAACATCTCATAATAATGATATATCTCATATCTCATTTTCTGATCTGTCCCTAGATCGATACAGGTCACCCTAGTTTAAGAGGCAGGGCTCATCAAATTCATATACAGATCTTGTGGTTACAGCATAGTTATGTAGTACCTACCTGATGTGCAATCTATCTCTCCGCCAAATTTTATCGAAATCCGTCCAGTGGTTTAGGCGTGAAAAGGTAACATACAGACAGACAGACATACTTTCGAATTTATAGGTAATACCTATTAGTATGGAAATCCGTCCAGTGGTTTAGGCGTGAAAAGGTAACATACAGACAGACAGACATACTTTCGAATTTATAGGTAATACCTATTCGTATGGATAAATAAATTATTATTATTGTTTTCGACAAGTTTTTGACATTGGTTGTCGCTGAGATGAGATTGCGACTAGGTTTTAAACGTTTATTGCGACTAGGTTTTAAACATTTTTAAAACGTTTTTAATTACAGGGATTGGCCTTTTCAGGTAGACTCCAATGACAACTCACTTGAAGCGCACTTTCACCTAAGTTTTCACGGAGAAAAGTTCTTACAGAATATCTATTCTGTAAGAACTTTCATCGAACTTTTATCTATCTCGATAGAACTAAAAAGGTCATCATATCACACCCTCCTAGGGCAGACGAACGTTTAAAAAAAAAAAAAAAGCCCTCACCTGTTCCTGCTCATTGAACCAGGTCTCCGCAGGGCACTGCATCAGATAGGAGTTGCCAGCATAGCACTGGTAATAGTAGAAGCACGACTCGATGCTGGCGATCCTCAGGAAGTTCTCCTGGCCACGGCACAGGGTCTCGGGGTCCTGTCTCAAGGGAATTGAGAGGCCGGAGCAGCTGGCTACGGCCGCCGCGCATAATAGGAGCCAGAGTGCTGCTGGAAAATGAATGAGGCAATCAGTTTAAATGAGTCCCAGACAGTGAGAAGCCCACAAGGCAGTGAGTGAGTGAGTGATGAGCCCTAGACAGAGAGAAGTGGAAAGAGAGTAGAGGTTTTTGCAAGTATTTTCTAACTGAACAGACAGCTGTGCTGCTGGGGAGTTTGTTGCGCCACTTCTTCTCCCCAGCGAAAGCATTAGGAAGTGGTGAAGGGTGGGCGTTTTAGGGGACTGTCTTTTGTAATTTTGACGATGAAATCGCGAGAAAAAATCAGCTGTTCCCTACATTTTGACGAGTTATAAATACGAACATAAATGTAGGGAACAGCCGGTAACAGTTTTACTAATAATCCTGTATATATCATTGGTGAAAAACGAAACCTCAATTTTGGACCGGCTATATGAAAACGTCCACCCTTCGGCTCACAGGATATTTTTGTAACGAGGTTTTTACCACACAAACCGGGAAATGTTGTGGAAAAAGCCCGAGTTAACAAGGGTAACGATTCTTTAATTATACCATACGATTTCCCGATATTTATAACCAAGATAATTATTATGGGTAATTCTTCAGGGACAAAATTTTCGATGTCTGTGGAGTATATTTCTGTAACCAACTAAAAAAAAGGCATGTAATATTTTTTTTTGTACAGTTTAGCTTTATCTCTTACTGGGACAAATGATTTTTTTTAAATAATTGCTGTCTAGGTACAAAATAAAAATATTTGAAGGTCGTTCTTCTGATTCATATAGCGCGTCCGTTTGCCATTTTCCGGAACAAAATGGTCGATGTCGCATTTTCCCTTTGATACATCAATATAAATTATAATTATATCGAAAGGAAATGAATTGTCCTCTTACAAAAAAAATGTGTATTAGTTATAACTACGTTAGTCTGTTTATAAATAAGTAAAAAAGAAGTGTCCGGCGTATAATACTGATTAATGTGGCGTAAGCTGCGCTTGACCGTACTTGGTCGGGTAATATAATGAGAGTCTGGCTTCCAGCGCGGGGGGAAGCCAGTCGTGCAACGGACGACCTAGAAGGTGGACGTGCGGCTGGTTGGCTTAGATCCGGTGTTACGAAGGAAAATACCTGATTCATCTGTGTTTGGTTCAGGTGGCATCCTGATTACAATGCCTACTTTATAAAATTTATTTTATTGTTTTAAAACTTCAATCTGTGTTTCGTGTGATGCTTTTGGGTTATAGATTCGTGTAGAAAAATGAAAATAATGAAGTCTGTATGTACGATGAGTTATGCATGATTGTAGGCAAAATCCTGATTCATCTGTGCCTGATTCGTATGGTCAAAACCCCATATGAATAATAAAATAATAGTAGATTATGCACCGAGGGGCTAAAGTGGTGTCTAATGTCACGGGCGTCATGTTGAATCTCGAGCGCAATGAAGGATTCGGGATTTAACTCACGAGCGAAGCGAGGGAGTTAATACAAGAATCCTGAATGCAGCGAGGGATTCAAGCTAGCCCAAGGCAAAGACACCTTTAGCCCAGAGGAGGATACTCTACTTTTTACACCTACTGTGAGAAAATAATAGCCATAGTACGAAAAACAAAATAGAACTGGTTCCGAAATGGACTTGACGCCTTTCGTACTTTTCCATTTTTGGAAATTGTCGTAGGCTTTTATATAAGTTTCCTTTGACTTTTCCGGCAGTAAATCATTGGAAATATTATTAGCTTCGGTTGTAATGAATTCAGGAGTACAATCACTTTCATCACTCGACATTTTATAATACTTTGTTGATAAATTTAAAGTTTAAATGCCAAAAATTCGCGCCTTCATTGCGTCTACCAATAAGTAGCCAAGACATGAACAATTCGATTTTCAAAAAAAAAGTCTCTTCTACGGTTTTGTCGTGTGTGTCTATTGATATCACTCTCATGGAAGTGGCGTTTGTGTAACTAAGATTTATACAGGGCTGGTAGAATGGTTTTGGATGATTGGCTGTATGCATTTTGAATTTAGAACGTCATTGGAGACGCTCGTGAAAATAGAGTATTTTTGATAAAATGTGATAAATCGACTGTAGTATAGATAGGTTTTATTATTTATTTATTTATTCACAAAATCCACAGCAATCTTTGCGCAGTTTACTTAAAATAAATTAACTAATGTTACAGCCAATTACTATTACGGTATTACGGCGCGGTACGGTATTTGTTATTAATAATGCCAGTTTTAATGTTATTCCATTCCTTTTAAAAAATGGTTCGTAGTTATCTAATTATTCTTACAATATTATGTCTTCGAAAACATGGCAACGATATGAAGAAGCAGTCGTTATGATTTTGTAGGAAATCGAGAATATCATCCACGCGTAGTAAGGGTATCGAGAATAGCTTTCCTCTTTCTGGCACCAAAGGGTGTTTGTTAGTACTATACTGCCAATTTAGCTGAGCATGTGAGATTCCAAATTCAAATCACATTATTGACCAGCGGGTCATAATGAAATCCAGTACAACATTATTGACCGGCTGTGCCCCCGGCCACTAATGACTCACTTTAGGTTAAGGTTGCTTGATATATAATTTGACATTTTCGAGCAGGTGGTGTGAAAATTAGTTTTTCCCCTCTCCAGCACGATAGGAGCGCTTTTGTTGCGTAATTCTCCTTGTCCAATTTTTGACCGTGTACAAGTCAGTAGTTTTAATCTTATTTATTATTATTTACTTAGCTATAACCTTTTGAATAATAAAAAAATGACAGGAGTATAATCTTGTTCTAAATATGATACTTTTGATATGTCTTAGTCCTATTTAATAATTAATAATTATTGTTTAGAATTTACATTCATAACTAACGGTGTATTTATTACTTTTTATTTCTGTTTCTGATTAATATGTAACACATTCTGATTCATCTGGGCACAAAATTAATATCTTGAAAACTACTTTATAAAAACGAGTCCCTCATTCAAATATATGTTATTTGGTATACCTATTTTCATATGAACATGTGTTACAGCTTACAGAGCTGAAAGTGAAATTAAATTTTGGCCATATGGATCAGTCAAAGAATCAAATTTCGAAGAACTACCCTTATAAAGTTTTCCGTAATGCTCAAATTAATAGCTGACCTACCATGCATTACAGCTATTATCCGTATATAGTTATAAGGCTGCGTACGCGCTGAGAGGTGCCTTGCTTAGCGCTTAGAGCCTAGCGAAGTAGCGAGTCTTCTTGCGAGTAGCGAAGTGAAACGAACGCTCTAGAATTTTCGCAAGCGGCCGCACTGCGCGCTTGGCGCCTACGCTAGTCGCATAGCGTATATCGAATGTGTATATGTATGTTTTCTACTAACTTTTTAGACCTTTGTATCCTGCTTATGCGTATGAATCGGTTCATTCATTTCGAAAAATAAGGGCTTGAAAGTTTGTATGAAATGCCGTACGGCGTAAACGCTCTTCAGCCACTAGGCTCTAGGCATCAAGCAAGCCACCTGTCAGTGCGTACGTAGCTTAAGAGTAGCCGTCGAAGTTATAAAATTGACCAAAAAATTAGATCAACTTTGAACTTTATGCTTTAGCGATAAGTTGAAAATCTATTAAAGAAATTTGACAGATTGGCTTGATGTGCTGGCGTCTGTACCTCTGGAAAGATTTTTCAATCAAACACACTATTTCAAAGAAGTCCACTCTTGTCTAGTATCGTTTTCGATTGATTTACATAGGTAATTCCATCAATCATCTTGTATTCGATAACTGTATTGTCAATGTGTTATCATTGACGACTTGCCAATTTAATCTATATGTTAACGGAAAAGTGTGCAATCCGTCATTCTATACAATTCCTAGGTAATGTGTACAATTCCTAAAATAGATAGGAAATCTGTGATAATTTTTTTAATATGCGCTTTTCCTAGTAAATCTATACATTTCCTAAATAGCAATCGGAAATCTTAAAAATTCAATATGTTGTGCTATTAGACGATGTGGACGCAAGAGCGAGCGAAGGGCACCCCGAGGTTCGGTTTGGTTAGGGTCCTTTAAACCCTGCAGACAGAAATTTACGTCAACGTCGACGACGACGTCGTTAGAAATAAAACATGCAGCATGCTTTTATGCTTTAGAATGTTATGAAAAATTCTGATTTCAGTTTACAAACGTGTTTTATTTCTTTTAGTCACAGAAAGCATTACTTTTTATATATTTCCTAGTATCATCTTGGAATTGCATACAATTCCTAGGAAATACATACATTTCACAGGAAATGTGTGTATTAAAGAATCTTTGAAAGATTATTTTACACGTTTCCCAAGTAGGCTCGGAATTGCATACATTTCCTAGGAATTGTGTAAAATTCCTAGGTTTCATACATTTCCGGTAACATAGGTACCTATATACAATCTACATACCAAGATCATTGCTAACTTTGCTTACAACAAGATAGGGTAGGGAACTAAATAGATTTCGGTTTGAATTTGAATGTAAAATTGGTTTTATTCGAACGATTATTTCAGGAAGAGATATTTAGAGAGTTCTTATAAAATATCATTCCCAGGATTTTCCAAGTTACTTAACAAACAATAACCATACATAAATGTTCTATTTATGGTTATTTATTAATTGTCAGTTTCAAATTACTATTTGAACCTTAAAAATACTTAATTTGGCACTGACATAATTTCTCAACAACGAAAATAACACGCCATGAAGAGAGTACCTTCCTAAACAAGTAATAACCATCCTAAAATAAGTTATTAAGTTTTGAAAAGTGACCAACGTATGTTAAACATACAAGGAAGAAGTTTCATAATTAATTTTAATGTAAAATTTAAATCAATTTACCGCTCAACAATGAAGTCAAAGTCAAAGTCAAATCATTTATTTCAAATAGGCACATTAAAGGCACTTTTGAACGTCAAAAAAAAAAAAACTAAATAGAAATGATTCTAGTCGCCCATTCGAAAAGGTAGTTTTCGTATGGAGAAGAATGGGCAAGAAACTCCACCGTTACTCTTTTAAAAATGTTTTACAAGGTCTTGTATACATAATAAAAATTATATGTGAACACGATGCACCCATAATAAAATTAGTCTACCACAAAAGGTAATAAGATAAAATCACTACCCTATATTACCTACACTACATCGCATAAAATATATTTTATTATCCACACTTTCCCGTTGTACCGTATGCACCATTGACCTGCACCATCAATGGTGCAGATGAGACTAATTAGTTTCGTTTGCACCATCAATATTAATACAACTACTTCACCATACTTTTGCCGTATGCACCATTGCCCGTTGTACCGTATGCACCATTGACCTGCACCATCAATGGTGCAGATGAGACTAATTAGTTTCGTTTGCACCATCAATATTAATACAACTACTTCACCATACTTTTGCCGTATGCACCATTGACCTGCACCATCAATGGTGCAGAAGAGACTAATTAGTTTCGTTTGCACCATGACTATTACAACTACTTCACCAAACTTTCCTAATCATAGGTAAAAAAAAAATAATAATAATAAAAAAAAAAAAAAAAAAAATTAAAATAAAAAAATTAAAATATTTAATTAAAAAAAAAAAATGATGAGATGATGATGAGATGATGAGATTAAATGAGATTAAATAATGATTAGATGAGACTAATTAGTTTCGTTTGCACCATCAATATTAATACAACTACTTCACCATACTTTTGCCGTATGCATTTAAGCAGTACCTAGACATAATTATGGTACCTACTAACTTGTTATACATGCATCCAACATAACTAATTTTGAACTTATGTAACATAATCGTAGGTAATCTTAACTAAGTAGTATTTTATATTTAAATATAACCGGTATTTTTTTCTAATTTACTAATACTTGGTAATCTAATAAAGAATCAAAATCCATTTTACGTAACATTAAACACTTCAAATTTAAAATTCACTTAAAAAAAAAAAAAACTACTTACTGTTCATTTTGACCGCACTGTCTTGCTACTGTTGCGATCTAGTACAAAAGTAAGATAAACTAGCTAAAGCCTTCAATTTTATCGAGAGCATCGTATCAGGCGCTGATAACGTCAGCTGATACTGAAGATATAGACAAGAGATATCGTCCATCAAACGGTTATCCGGAGTAGGTAAAGGCGGGATGCTGTGGTTGCGACTGACGACGATTGACTGCGACTACACACATCAAAAGTGTCTAGGGATCAAGCATTTTTATGCGGATTTCTTGAGATTGAGATGTGGCTTTGTAATAAATTTATGATTTTATAAATTTATATGGATCCTTTTTGGTGCATTTCATAATTTGAATCAGGAACTGTGAATCAAATTCGAGTAAAAGATGAAAATCAGCTGTCAATATTTTCCCTATAAAAACATACAACGCATTGAAGACATTATTAGTGCTACTGTTTCCCTACTACTGATTAAAACCAACGTTATTATGGAGCGGCGACGTCATTTAAGCAGGGAAGAAATGCTCAGAGCCGTGGGAATGATAGAAGCTGGTTCCCGGCAACGTACTGTGGCTTTAGCTCTGAATACAAGTCAGAGTGTTATCAGTCGACTTTGGACACGTTACCGAAGCACTGGTACCGTGGCTGAGCGCCATGGAGGACGGTATCGCTGCACCACAAGGAGACAAGACCGATACATTCAAATCTTAACTCGAAGAGCTCCAACAATAACCGCCATGATGTTAGCCGTGAGGCTTCATCACTCTTCAGGGAACTTAATTAGCGACCAAACAGTCAGAAACCGCTTGCATGAAGTGAACCTTCATTCCCGAAGACCGCTACGGGTACCACCTATAGCAATGCACAATCGTAGGATTCGATATCAATGGGCTCTTGAACACAGAAATTGGGCAGAAGAACAATGGCGTTTCGTGTGCTTTTCTGATGAGTCTCGTTTTGGTATGAGACCGGATACAAGACGTATACGACACTGGAGAACCCCTGGACGCCAACAGCGATTAAAATCCTGCCAGGAAGTCCATCCTTATAGTGGTGGAACCATCATGGTATGGGCGGGTATTTGGATCGGCGGAAGAACTGAGTTGATTTGGATCAGAGGCAACCTCAACGCTCAAATTTATGCTGAGACGATTGTATCAGACGTCATCGTTCCTCTACAAGTGCAAATCGGTCCCTTATTTCAGTTAATGCATGATAATGCACGACCGCACACCGCAAGAGTTGTAAGACAGACTCTCGCCGCAGCTAACATCAATGTCCTGCCCTGGCCTGCTCAGTCGCCAGACTTGAACCCGATTGAGCATGCATGGGATATGCTACAGAGAAGAGCTCTGCCGAATATGGAGGGTATCCAGTCGCAAGAAGACCTTTTTTTGTTGTTGCAACGAACATGGGCGGCCATTCCACAGCGTGATTTGGATGAACTCATTTTGAGTATGCCAAACCGATGTTCTTGTGTTGTTAGTGTTCGCGGTAGAAACACGGATTATTAATTGTTTAAGTTACCCAATAAAATTTTAAAGAAAACTGTTATTTCAGTCTTTTTTTCGAACTTTTGTGTTAGTGGTTCAAATGTCAAAAATCCCTTTATTAGGAAAATGGCAAATTTCTTTATTAATGCAAAGGTGACTTGGTTTATCGTTACTGTGACAAACGGAAACACTTTATTTGATGAATCCTTAAAGAAAATTTTAATTAATATCAATCAGGAGAAAAGTTATTGCAAAAATATATGTTGATCCCTAGACACTTCACTTTTGATGTGTGTATTTAAGTCGCAGTCAATGATTTCAAAAGTAAGGATAGGCCCGTCTGAACATTTTACATAGAAGTTCTTCGTTCGAAGTTCGCGCGCACCACTGTCAACTGAGTCGCGTTGGCCCTAAAACCGTCATTTAAGGGCCAGCGCGTTGGTGCCATTTAGTCGCGCCGTTAGCCCGGTCCTTACGCTAGTATATTATGTCAATGGTCGCAGTCTATTGAATTTGTGAAACAATGCAATGATATTTTTATTATTAAAGGGATACTTAAGATGCACTTAGAAAACACTACTAACTTCTAAGAATGAAGTAACTAACTACTAAGAAGTTAGTTACTTACTTCTAAGTATTTTCTAAGTTCATCTTAGATAATTACAGACATCAGTGTAGGAAAACATCCATCGTAAGGAAACCTGGACTGAAAATCACTGTAACATGCTGGTCTTAGTAACGGGAGGTTATCCGAATTTGTCCTTTTTAGAATCAAATGGTCAAATTAAAGTAAAAATAAAATAAAAACATATTATGTCCTTGTTTGAGGGTTCAAAAAACAGCACCCTAATTGCGTAACACACTATCAACCATACAATATCAATCATTTTGAAGAATATTGCTAATCCATTGCTTTATATGTTCGAAAAATTAGTCTGCTCAACAACTTTAGTAACGCAATGAATGTTGTTGAACTGTCACAATGACAGCTATTAATATCCTAAATATTGGTGCTACCAATTTTTACTCAAACGAATCATTCGAATATTTCAAAAAATTGCTAAAAAAAAACAAAAAAAAAAACATTCATTTGAAAAAAGAACATTCTGTATTTTTATGACACCATTTTAAAGGTTCAACCATAAAGATCAAATTTCCGGGTCCTTATGCATCACATTTCCGGGGCCCGCTTCAACTGCATGTCCACTATTTATTATTAAGTTAATAATCACTTCATTTTATAACGGATTATGACACAAGCTGCACTTATATGGGTCATTATTTGAGGTGGTGAAATTCTGTTCAGGCGTAATAATTTACAAAGCAGAATAGAAATAAGTGTTATTGATTCAAATTATAACTGAAATTTACTTTATTTATTACTGTATGTTTGTTTAAATATTTATTTTTATTAAAAACTTTGTGAAATTTATTTTTTTTTAAATAAAAATCACGTTACGTGGTCTGTTCAGGTGATATACACTGGACTTCTTGCGTTTATTAAAAATATAATTTAAGTGAAAACGGACCTTTTTATTAGGTTTTTGTAATGAATAATGTATATTACTAAGTATATCTTAAATGAATGACAAAAAATAAACAGACTTATATCCTTAATATTTTTTAAGATTTATGTTGTTCCGAAAACCATCATCACCTTCGTGGTCACTCATATTTTATATTATTTTTAACTAAATAATGGTCAACCCAAAATATACTTGTTAGTAGCAACACTATAATTGGCTGTTTTAACATCGCAAAAAAATTTAGATTGAAAATATTAACGGTTTTTGTTTAAAAACATATTCTGTGTGTTAAAAATATTGTGTCAAAGATCGTGCATCACTTTCGTGACAGCTGTATTTTGGTAAGTTGGTAATTAAAAAATAGAATTACATACTTCTTCTGTTCGAATTATGGATATGTTGCAAATAGGCTATTGTATTTTTTCTAACCTCAATACTGTTTCATACTAGAACCGGTAAAGTGCATAATTATCACTTTCGTGGTGCTCATTTTCGTGGTCAAGATTAAAAAAGGGTTAATGCCGACTTAATAACACTGCTGAAGCCAGCATCCTTTGACTTCTTTTGTTCACAATTAGATCATTTTATTGAATAGGGGTGGTACAGTCGCCAATACCTCAAGCTACATCATATGGTCAACAGTTTAACATTCCATGAATTTTAATAACGAAATACGATTTATCAATAAATAAAAAAATATTTCTTACAGCTACGGCCAGAACTCGCAACAAAACTACTGATGAAGAAAAGAAGGCAAAAAGACGAGAGCATAAAAAAATTACAATGCAGAAGTTAATAGAGAAAAAGAAAAATATTCCATTTGCCTTAGAAGAAGACAGAAGCAGCGTTCAATTTACATAACACCAGTGCAGCAAGCTCGCCATCTACATCTGAAATGGCTTCTGCGTTGGATTCAGATACCACAAGTGCTGCAGGCTCTCTATACCTTCTGAAACACCGAATTCAGGCTAAATATCCACATCGCGCGAGCTCTGTCTTGGTAAACTTAGACCTTCTTCAACTGATACTGTGGTATGCTGGAGCACCGAATCCCCGTAAAAACCGTATTTTTTTCTTTGATTCGGATAGCACTGGCTCAAATTAAGATTAATTTAGTGAGGTAACTTAGGTGACATCACTTTCGTGGTCAAAGTGTTTTATTTTTTTTTCATGACTAATTATTATTTAAGTTCATTGTTCTCTAAGTAATTACTGTTCTTAGTTTTATACGTACCTTTGGTTAAGGTTTAACAGAGGTTTAAATTAAGAGACTGATTATGATTCATATAAGTGTTATTTTTCGTGGTCTTTACGATCACTTTCGTTACCTACAAAAAACGTTTTACTGAGTTTTTTTAATAAATAAGCTGTATCCATCTTTAATTCTATTTTATCTGTAATTATTATGCGTGTTCTCGTCCATAATAAAGCAAATTTAATAAAAATAACCAATTTTTTTTTAATTTTTTTTTTATCCCGCCCTAAATAATGACCCATATACAATATCTACTAATAAAAAGGGCTCAAAAAGTAGGTAGTTCAACAATGTTGATGTTGGTTAACTAATATTTTCCTCTGGCAACATGCGAGGGAAACTAATAAACTTCATATTATCTTTTCATTTTCTTGTTTCGCCCCATCAGCGCCTTTGTAGGTAGGTACCGTATTCTGCTTGAGCTGCATTATTTTGTAAACTGACGAGGAACACTGAATATTTACGAGATCCACACAGTTATTATGTAGACGTTAGCAAAAAACAAACTTGTAGTGATCGGAAGAATAGTTTGTTAAAGAGATTTAAAAATAAAGTGGTTTCATACAATAATGTACCTAATTTTTCATCACACTAATATTATAAAGGCGAAAGTTTGTGAGTGTGTGAGTGTGTGTGGGGGTGTGTTTATATGTTTGTTACTTCTTCACGCTCAAACGGCTGGATCAATTTTGATAAAATTTTGTATGGAGGTAGCTGGATTAACTTATAGGCTACTTTTTATCCCGATATTCCCAAGGGATCGACACTTATGCGGGTGAAACCGCGGGGCGTAGCTAGTTTAAATATAATGCCTGCGTCCCAGTAATGGGAACATTATAGGCATTATGCACTCGCTACAATTTCAGGTTTCAGGAAATTCAAATAAAACATTTTACACCACATCTATCACTAAAACGCTAGATTTAACAGCGGACTGTGATTTATAAATAGTATTAAATAAAGTCGATTTCGACAAAGTTTTCGATAAAGTCGACCGTGCGAAACTAGTCGCTAATCGTACCTATACCAAATATTCTCTAGCTAAATTAAACTCTAATCTAAAAATAAGTATTATTTTACGTAGATTATTATATTTTGCGATTTATTAATCGCAACAGTGAAACGTCGCATTAAACCAATTGGTGAGCCTGCATTATCTGAAAACTAGCCGTGTAAGGTGTGTGATGTCCACATGACCTTCCGACACTGTCACGCGAATGCAAACACGATCATTTGAAGGCAATTTTTCTCTTTTTTTCTTTGCAGTTTCTTTCTGAATAGAAAATTGATTAGTTGTTATGCGGAAAAGAATAGCTAGTAGTGAGTGTTGTTTCTTGTCGCACTTATACCTTTAGGAGACTAAGGGCGAATTTCACCAAACTTATATACCTAGAATAAGTCTTATCCTGAGAATACTATTTGAATTTTTGCCAGGTTTTAACCGACTTTCAAAAAGGTGGAGGTTATATGTTCGGTTGTGTGTTCTGGGTGTGTGTGGTGATGTGTGTGGTTATAGGTCCGAGCCCAGGTTTAGTGATTGCGATGTTAGAGCGCAACGTATCTCCCCTATCGCGGATCTTACCTAAATGGTAGGGCCAGGGGATGGTGGTGCCTTCCGCGGCCTTGACGGGGTCGCCGTCTGATGGTGGACGTGGTGGGGCCGCAGGTGAGGAGGAGTGTTGGTATGACGTTGGCCGCTCACCCTATCCTCTGCGGCCGAAAATTGGGAGCCGGCGGGGCCAATGACCTGACCCGTCGCAGGGGGACCAAGGGTGCCCAGACACGGGGTCGTCTGGCGCCCATGTGCTGGTTTGGTCCCTGGGGTGGTCACGGCGTGGTATGTGTTCCGGTGATGGGGAGTACTCCCCAGAGAAGGGTCCGGTGACGGACAGCCGCGGCGGGTTCACGGGTGCCCGTGCTAACGCGTGCCCGTGTTCCCGCCATAAGCGGCAGAGGAGGACACCGTGGAGTTTTAGTGGGTTAGAGTCCCACATAACTGCACTATCTCCCCGTGGTAGTGCAGAATGCATGAGCATTTCTCCACGATAAAAAAGGGGATGGTGTTATGGGCTGGTGTGACCAATAATGTTGGTAAAAACAATATATCTTATAATCTCTGCTAACGTAAATCGCTAAGTCACAAAACTCATGGAATTTTCGAAATTTTTAAATTTCGTTTTTTTTTTTTTTCGACATGACATTCTACTTTAACTCAAGCTGCGGCCCTGATCCGTTTGCCTAACCAAAGCAAGTATACGTATTTATCTTTGTATTGGTTTGAAAACCAAAACATGTACTTATGTAAATCGTGTCACCGTTCTCGAGTTATGAGTGCACTAACAGACAGAGTGACAAGGAGTCGTCGCGTTTGTAATTATTATAAATGTATTATGTAAAAATGCACTAACAAATACCTACATTGTAAGCGAGTAGGTAAACATTTATATGTATATGAAGGGTCCACTGCAATAGTGATAAATTTCCAAAAATGTTAAAATTCAAACTAATACTGTCATTTGGTTCCTTGATATATGCAGTTTATGATCACGTTTACAAACTTAGCAATATCGCTTCCAGTCTCGAGATAATTGAGTTTTTAATATTTGGCTACACGGTTAGAGCGCTCAACGTCACAGGTTGGTGTTCACGGCAATAATGTATTTTTTTTTTAATTATTTAAAGTTACTTAAGAAACTATTACATGCCCTATATCATAAATAAAAACTATTTTCCTATCTCTAACACTGTGTTTTTAATCTAAGAACGATAAACGAAGGACATATAACACTATTGCAGATGACCCTTCATATGTAAAGTTTTATCGTGGAAACTTCAAGAAAATATATGAGAGGGGGTTGGTGGTGCATGCTTGACAATCGTAGCCGTTTTGTTCACATTTTATATCGCAGACGTGTCGCCTTTTTATAATACAGGACACTTAACCTTTTCAACACGAATTCGTTTATATTGTCCTGTTTCAAAAACGATGCAATGGGACGATATTTTCTACGATTTGTAATGTCAAGATGGAAGAAGACATTGTCCCCTTGTCTGTATGTCCATTAGTGTGCATAACTCGAGAATTAATATTATGATTGTTTTTTTTTTTTAATACACGCGAGTGGAACCGGCTGCGCTATTTAGTGCACAATGTGCACATACAGTGCATGCAGTGTACCTACATACAGCATTTTATGAAATATTATCAACGCAGCTTGTTGATAACCATGATGATTTTGGTATTTATTTTCATACCTACTAGTCGGGTTTTTAGGGTTCCGTACCTCAAAAGGAAAAACGGAACCCTTTTAAGATCACTTCGTTCGTTGTCCGTCAGTCAAGACCCTTTTTCTCAGGAACGCGTAGAGTTATCAAGTTGAAATTAATATCAAACACTCAGGAATACAATTCTTTAAAGCAGTTAAAAAATCAAACTTCTAAGTCAACGCAATAAAAAAATACGGGCCTTTTTTATGTTCCGAAATCAAAACTTAAATTGTACTTTAAGAAGCAATCCAATTTTTTCCTTTACTTGTGCTACAAGTAAAGAAAAAAATCCGAAAAACGTAAATTTGTAGTTACATTACAAAAAAAAAAAACTATTCAGATACCTACAAATTTGTACGGAGCCCTCGGTGCGCGAGTCCGACTCGCGATTATCCGGTTTTTTTCTTTACAGTTTTTATTTACATAATTGTGTTTTCCGCGATAGTCATCGGTTTTTCATAGGAATCACTTACTTTATCTTAAAAAGCCTTTATCTGAAATAATAAATCATAAATAAATACTAAATATACTTTAATTAATCATTTCACTTATATTTGAGCCATTTAAGGTTGAAAACGTCCGAGTGCTCATTCTAGTGATAAATGATGATAAATGTGATAGTATTTCGGGACATCACCAAACGGTTGGTCGACTCTTTGCAAAAACGCTGCCAGCCTTTTGGGCACTTTTTTATATTGTTTAAGATTTATATACCTAAGCATGTAAAAATCATTTCATAAATTTTCAGACTATTTATTCGTATATTCAGACGATGGTTTACAGATTTAGTTTTGATAAAGTTCTAAAGGCGCTCTCCATTAACTATGATACCAGTTCAGCTAATGTACTAATTAGTATTTTAATAAATTCTTAGAAGTTTTCTTGAAAGTTATATTTCAAGCTGATTTCAATTAATTAAGACTAGAAAATGTTGGTACTATACATAATATATATTATGTACGTATGTATAGTACCAACATTTTCTAATATATAATAATATCTAATATATAATATGGTAGTATTACCAAATAGATCCAGTAAGTACAGACATCACATCAATCTATCCGACACTGTAAAATTTTCCCAATCAACTTTTAACCTTATGTTATAGAATAGAATATAATAATTTATTTCAGATTAAAGTCCATATCGTCACCGGAAAGGCAAAAGTACTAAAGCGCCATTTTAGCTAAAATGAGTTTTATATATGGTTGGATTCGGTTTTTTTTTCTCTACACACTGGTCTTGGTCTCCTATCAATTTGAGCAATACTTAAAAAGTTACTGGCGCTTTAGCAGTGACATTTTTGTTTTTTTTCGATACGTCTTTTTTACTTACCTAAAGGAATTTATATGACTTTTATTGATAATGTTGGTTAGTTTTTTTTTCTTATTGCCATCTGCCTGTCAACCCTTGTTGAGAAACCTAAAATGCGTAATTTGTAACTAATGGGGTCGCTTAGTAAATTTGCCTTACGTAAAAATTTATGGACTTAACGCTTTAGTACTTTTGCCCTTCGACATTTTTAAATGAAAATCTTTTTAGTACCTTTGCTACAATTATCTACATTGTGTGGTGATTATTAGGCGTATTTGACGTTTTACTTTCTTGATGAAAAAGTATTTTAGCTATGAAAATTTTACTCCAAGAAAACTGTGGTGGTACATTAGTATTGAAACCAGTAAAAATCATCATCATCATCATCAGCCTATAATGTTCCCACTACTGGGACACTGGCCTCCTCTCAATGAGAGGGAGTTGGGCCGTAATCCACCACGCGGGCCCAGTGCGGGTTGGTGGATGTCACAGGTCTTCGAATTTTTGGTTCTAGGACATGCCGGTTTCCTCCAGTAAAAATATTAATGATAAATTGACAGTTATTGCAGCTGTATTTTTCTGGATTTTGTTATGGTATGTAACATTTAAGGATCATACGTTTGAAGCGTTGCGCATAGTCATTGGCGCTTCAGTCGATTTCCAAATTAAAATTACCAAAAAACGTAAACAAAAAAAAAGAATAAAAATAGAATAAAAATATCAGCAAAAATTGTGTTAGATGACACTAAAGAGAACACAGAGCTAGAAAAAGGAGAGCGAAAAATTAGCAAGAGGAAAGTTAGGAGCAATCAAATGAACAGTGGAAAACAATAGGTACACAACTAAAAGTGGAAAAGTTATAGAAGACAAAAAAGTGAAGACTTCTACATGTACACTAGAAAATTGTCATAATAATGATAATAATTTGTCAAAAGCTTCAATAAAAGTTGATTTTCCGTGTAGAACATAAGTTTATTTTCCTTGTTTTTGCTGCAATCGCTGCAATTGTTCAGTAAGTATACAATCACTAGCTGACCCGGTGAACTTCGTACCGCCTCGAATATAAATTACTACACTACCCTAACCTGCACTACGTACGTTACACTACGCTTCCCTACTCTACGCTACTCTTGGCTACGCTGCTCTACTGTACGCTAAGCTAAGCTATCCTACCCTACACAACACTGTAACACTAGTACTACTACAATCATTACAACAACAAAAAAAACTATTATTCGGGTCGGAGACAAATTCAACAAATCAAAGATCATCAAAATCAGTCCAGTCGTTATTAGCCGTTATAAATAGTGTAACTATTATTATTATTGACTTTGTTTTATTTATTGAGATTTAGATTGTTAGAGTTGATACACGTCAACAAGTAACCCCGTTATGAATCTGGCAAACGACCCGAGAGCTAGATTTACCCGGCACTATACCGAAGACATCCCGGACGTCAGCCTGTACGAGATTAGGATGGCTCTGAAGCAGCTCAAAAACAACAGGGCGCCGGGTGATGACGGAATTACGACCGAGTTGCTGAAGGCCGTCGGAAAATCCGTTCTTAAGGCCCTTCAGAAGCTGTTTGGTTCCGTCATACTCGAGGGCAAAACACCACAGGCATGGAGCAGAGGTGTGGTGATACTTTTCTTTAAGAAGGGCGACAATGCCCTTCTTAAGAATTATAGGCCCATCTCACTCCTGAGCCATGTCTACAAGCTGTTTTCGAGAGTCATCACGAACCGTCTAGCGCGCAGGTTTGACGACTTCCAGCCTCCCGAACAAGCCGGATTCCGTAAAGGCTTTAGCACCGTAGACCACATACATACGCTGCGACAGGTTATACAGAAGACCGAAGAATATAACCTGCCTCTCTGCTTAGCGTTCGTGGACTACGAGAAAGCCTTTGATTCGATCGAGACATGGGCTGTGCTGCAGTCTCTTCAACAGTGCCAGATCGACTATCAGTACATTGAGGTGCTGAAGTGTTTGTACGAAAACGCCACTATGTCAGTCCGACTCCAGGATCAGACCTCGAAACCTATCCTTCTGCAGCGAGGTGTAAGACAGGGAGACGTTATCTCTCCGAAACTTTTCACCGCTGCACTGGAAAGGGGCTGGCATCAACATCAACGGCGAGTACATAACTCACCTTCGGTTTGCCGACGATATCGTAGTCATGGCTGAGACTATAGAGGACCTCAGTACAATGCTCGATGACCTCAGTAGAGCCTCCGAAAGAGTGGGTCATAAAATGAACATGGACAAAACGAAGGTCATGTCAAATGCCCATGTAACACCCACTCCCATAAAAATCGGAGACGCTACACTCGAAGTCGTGGACGAGTATGTTTACCTAGGACAAACTGTCAAGTTACGTAGGTCTAACTTCGAGAAAGAGGTCAATCGTCGAATCCGACTCGGCTGGGCAGCGTTCGGGAAGCTACGCAATATCTTCTCGTCCCACATACCGCAGTGTCTCAAGACGAAAGTCTTTGACCAGTGCGTGTTGCCAGTGATGACTTATGGCACTGAAACGTGGTCGCTCACAATGGGCCTTATAAGAAGGTTAAAAGTCACCCAAAGAGGGCTATGCTTGGAGTTACCCTGCGTGATCCAATCAGGAATGAGGAGATCTGCAGGAGAACCAAGGTAACCGACATAGCCCGAAGAATTGCCAAACATAAGTGGCAGTGGGCAGGGCACATTGCTCGCAGAACAGATGGCCGATGGGGCCGAAAGGTTCTGGAGTGGCGACCACGTACCGGAAGACCTAGCGTTGGAAGGCCTCCCACAAGGTGGACCGACGACCTTGTGAAGGCCGCAGGAACCCGTTGGATGCGAGAAGCACAGAACCGGTCGAAGTGGAAGTGCTTGGGGGAGGCCTATGTCCAGCAGTGGACGTCTTTCGGCTGAAATGATGATGATGATGAGAGTTGATAGAAGTAGGTAAGTAGCAAATATACGACTAAAAGGCAATAAGTCAAATTGCGAATGATGGCCTTGAAGCCATCCGTGTGAGCATCTGCAAACATCCCGGAGCTCCGGGATGTTTGCAGATGCTCTAAGGCTACCGTGGCGATGCAGTGCCTCCGCGGAGGCACTGCAGCGCCACGGTAGCCTTAACAACATTCTGAAAGCATTGTTATATTGAACCCGCAGGGTGTCATAAGATCGTCGCGTATAGCTCACCCACAGGCCACTCGAGTAAAAAGATTGATAATACGCTATATGCGTTATATTGTGTTCCGTGTTCATAGGTATGACTTTTATTTTTTTATTATTGTCTTTGTTTAAATTGCTATTAATTTATTGACGTATTGGTTTTTAATTTTTGTTTGCATGGTATTATTTAATTTTTTTTTTGTTTTTTTTTTATATACCTATCTTTAAGTACAGGGTGAATTTTTCAAGTGAGCGTGGACGGCCAAATCCGAAACTATGAGGAATAGCGAAAAGTACTCAAAGGAGTCGCGGGTTTGATTTTGATGAAAACTAAAACAGCATCATTGGATTTTTGAAAAATCAATATTTCTAGCCAGGAATTTAACCCGTTGATTTTGTTAAAAAAAAACACTGTATTATTACACCACTCGATAGTGTCCCTAATAAGGATCAAATTCTGGGAATGAATGGTGTTTTGATAACATGTATGTGGTTATATTAAATTAATATTATAGGTGCTAATCTGTGTCATTTTCCACATTGGTGACATCACTTGAGGGTCAGATGGCCTAGAAAATTATAACAAGCATGTAACGAGTGAAGGTTTCACTCGTGTCTTGAATTTTGTTAAACTTAAAACCCCAGGAAAAAGACAGGGTAGGTGCCTACTTTATAAACCTACTGAATATGTATGAGGAATTTTTCGTGTAAATTGGGGCGTTGAAGTTTGTATGGGATTTGAATTCCACGGGGCCAAAGTCTTGGGCGTAACGCTTTTGTCCTAAATAACACAAAACATCTCGAGTTTATCAAAGATTTCTGTTGTCATAAATGGACGTCTCGAAGCCATTAATTTGTGAGATATAACAGGCAATAATGCTCGGGAGACTGGACCCAAGTCGTCTTGTATTTACGTCAAATAAAATGTCAATGTGAGAAGTGACACAACCCACGGGCTTGGTTCGACGTTCATAATAAATATTTTTACTACAGAGTATATACCCATTCAAAGATTGCTACGTATTAGCAAATGGTTTGTTCTCGGAAAAATAATTCGTCACAAACGACGTCGTAATTCAGCACAAGATTCTAGAACGTAGAGATTTTTTTCGGTACATGACCTAAAGCGCGGTCTTTGTCGAACTTCATAGAAAAGAAAGAGAAGCGTGATGACACAACCCTGGTAATTTACTGCAAAATATGAAGCAATTATCTATTTAAAAAAAAAAAATTATTTGGACGAAAAAATTGAAACACTAGTGCTTTATTAGGTAAGTTGCATGTAGAATAATCTGACAAAAAATTACCGTGATTGTATGTATATTACTTAGTATGGTTTTTATTGTAAAAATAAAGTTTTTAGAGGTATCTTCATGATTTTTTGCTGTCGTATCAAATTAGTTGTATTATGTTTTCAACACACTATCTACCTAGCATATATCTTGAAGAATATAATATGTTTTTCTGATTTTCTTTACTGTAGTCGATCATATACCTACTTTTATTGTTTCTAAAACTTGCGTTTTTTTGTGTTTAGGTCCGTTTCTTACAAAAGTGCAATACCTACCTACATGGTAAAAATATATATGGAACAGGCAACAGCTGATTTTTAGGGTTCCGTACCCAAAGGTAACATTTATGCGTCGATGTCCCTGATACCCTCCCTGTATAGAAATGTTTAAAATAATTCGTAAAATATGGAAAATTTAAAAATTTTAATTTCAAAGGTAATATTCGCAAAACGGAAAATTGCAGGCTAGAGGACCAGCAGTGTTAATGACATCCATACTAATATTATAAATGCGAAAGTGTGTCTGTCTGTTACCCCTTCGCGCTTAAACCGCTGAACCGATTTAAGTAGATGAAATTCGGTATAGAGATAGTTTGAATCCCGGGAAAGGACAGGAAATATTTTATCCCGATATTCCCTCGGGATCGACACTTATGCGGGTGAAACCGCGGGGCGCTGCTAGTAGTAAATATATATATATTTTTTTTAATTAGCCTGCGCTGTCCCACTCCTGGGCAAAGGCCTCCCTCCACTCTTTCCATCTCTCGCGACCCCGCGCGTCCTCCTTCTAGTCTTGGTGGAACCTATCCAGCTCGTCCCGCCATCTCCTACGTGGTCTGCCACGACCTCGCCTCACTGTGTCAGGACACCAATTCTGCGCTATTTGGGCCCACAGTTTGTCCGGCATGCGGCAGACATGTCCTGCCCAGTCCCATTTAAGTTGAGCAGCCTTTTGAGTCACGTCAGCTATCTTTGTTTTGGTAAACCTCTGTCTGTGAACAGAGGCCTAGTGTAAAAATTTAATAACTGTTAAAGAAAAAAAAAAACATAGGGACACAGTAGGTATATATCCTTCTTATTCAGTTTA
This sequence comes from Oligia fasciuncula, assembly GCA_963082905.1. Taxonomy (NCBI): domain Eukaryota; kingdom Metazoa; phylum Arthropoda; class Insecta; order Lepidoptera; family Noctuidae; genus Oligia; species Oligia fasciuncula. The sequence goes on along the minus strand of OY720396.1, from coordinate 15,657,442 downwards.
TGAAGTATCTTTTAAATTGGTTCAATATTGGAGGAGGAAATAGGCGAGAGCCAAACCTCGAATTATGACTTTTTACTTAGGCATTTTCAAAAGTCTCTCTGACCGCATTTCCTCAAGTCCGTCAGTGATAAAGGCACAATGTGACAATCGATGATAGTGGAATAGTCCATCTGATGCTTATCAATAAGACAGATAATACTCGAGTTCATGTTGACTTTAGTCAGAACAGTTCCAAAAACACCATCTTTTGATATTTCAAGTGCACGTTGTATGAATGAATATAATAATAAAAAACTCACAGGTACGTCTTGTTAAAGAGTTCGTCCGTGGAAGTGCTATTAAAAAGGTCTTAACCAGTCAAGCAGTACTGCTTTGATCATGTTTGAAGGGTATTGCTGACGTAGCTCACCGTCCGATCAGGACCAGGCCCGTGCCGGACGGCGCGTACGTGTTCCACGCGCGCCTCAAAGAGATGTCAGCATCGAGGAGGGGGCCCCCTTAGGGCCGAAGCCTGCCGGGTCAGCGGGATTGTTCGAAAGGGTTACACGGGTGGGTTTTAGTCAGTAAGAGTCTGACACTCTCTTCCGCTCCACCCAGAGCGGGACGGGGGCATTTGATGATTTCCCATCCGCAAAAAAAAGGGTATTGCTGACCGAGGAATAACAAAATAGTTATCTGAAAGTAAAAAATAAAATACTTACAAACGGTTGGACATCTTTTGAGCAGTAGTGGCCCAGTGGTAACAACAACGACTTACGAGTAGGTCCTAGGGTCGAACTCAGACTGGCGCTGTACTTTGTGTAAACTATTTCATCACCACTGCTCTCAAAACGGTGAAGGAAAACATCGTGAGAAAACCGGCATGTCCTAGAACCAAAACTTACGAAGAATGTAACCTCTACCAACCCGCACTGGGCCCGCGTTGTCGATAACGGCCCACTCCCTTTCACAGAGAGGACGCCTGTGTCCCAGCAGTGGGAACATTATACGCTTTAGCTTAGGTAGGACATCTAATGACTATCCAGACACCTAAGCTGAAAAAAAAAAAAAAAAAAAAGCTAGGATATTGTTGAATATTCTTCCTGGTCACATTACATTAGCAACACTATTAATGAAAAATTATGAGTATTTTAGTTTATTACCTAAGTACGTAACATACCCATTTGGATTTTCCTTGTTTTTTTTCCTGCCACCAAACATTTATTAAACCCAGCGTAACCATAACCTTGACAGTCTGTCTGTACTGTCAAGGTTATGATTACGCTGGGAAAAAGTTCACACTTTTTCTCGCAAGTAGTGTGAAGTATTTCAAGGCACAATTCTTGGAACTTAGTATGCCTCGTTTTCGGAGTTTTTATTTTCTGCGTCAAGAAGATTCCGAGAAAATGCCTTCGAAGGCAAGGGGAGCTGTGAGAACCTTTTTGATTAACTTGAGGAACATACAAGTCGTGAACTTGGGAATTTAAGTTTTAATTTCTGTTTGATGACTTTTATTCTTATTACTGAATCTTTATACCTACTGCTTATTCCTGAATAGTTGCCTGATTTCTGAACTACCTTTACCATGATTTGGATTAATGAGACTTACTGTTGGAGCTTAAAAGGCCATATTTTATGTAGCCAGGTAGGTAGGTAACTAATCATAATATTGCAAATATTTTATTTTCAACTACAAGAGAAAACTGTAGAAAAATAAAAAGTTCATCGTGAAGAAAGTAATAAATTGAAACAATTCTTGCCTGGTTGTGCAAGAGTTCAACCCCTAACTGATTTTCTATGTCCTCTTTAGGAAACAGAGGGTAGAGCTTGTATTTTTATAAATTAGTTATTACCTGTTGCGGCGTTGCTTGGGCCAATTATGGGTGAGGATTTCTGCCTGTTGGGTTTGGCAAGCTAGGGCTGTTATTACCCACTAGCATATTTGTTAACTGACCCAACTAAGCCTTTACGTGATTTAGGAGTAAATTTTCGTCAATAAAAGAATTCCCTCCGCGTTGCATTATTAAATGCAACGCGTGGTAATCGAACGCAAACCCTACATTTGCCTGTCTTCACTTTGATCGCTAGGTACACAGACAAAAATTATCCTTAAAAAAAACACAGTCGAATTGAGAACGTCCTCCTTTTTTGAAGTCGGTTAAAAAGAACTTATTCGAAGTTCCTTTAAAAACAACACAGGCATTTTAAAACTCACTTCAGAATTATTAAGAAATTCATAAACTTTGTGAAGTAGAAACAAACTGCTCGACTCCCAGTGCTAGTAGGCAGGTACAGTCACGAGCACTAATATGTCAACACTTGGCAACATTCAATTGCGATTTTTTCGTGAAATAACGAATGCAACGTTGAAATACGACACTTTACACAAACCTATGGGTTCGAAAATACTTTGTTCGTAATAACATAAAATTTCATTCAAAACTAAAGGAGAAAATTGTCTTTGAATAAAGCCAAGTGTGTACACACAGCTCCTTTAAGTAGTTACCCCACCAAAAGACATGTGCGTTCAAATCCGTGATAGGCCCAAGTTGGTTTTTGTATTTTGCAAAAACATTTTATTTTAAATAATGTATTGTTTTAGTGAATAAAGAAGTTTAAGTAAGTATTTTTTTTTTTATTCTGTTTTTATTATTGTTTTTTTCAATAAAACAATACTTTTGCGACGACAAGCAACAATAATAGGGTTAACATTTACGACAACTTATTCATCGTCTAAATAGACTGGAGGTTTCAAGACCGCTTACCGTGCATAAGATTGGAAGTTCAAATCCTATATAGGCACGAAATGTGCTTTTTGTTCATTATATTATTTTGATATATATTTCTATTTTGTTTTAAGTAGTAATTATTTATAAAGAATTAAAAAATCAAGAAAAATAAAATACTTTATTAATCATTTAATAATATTTATTATTGCTATTATTTAACAAAACTATGATCTTATTTTACAACAAACAGAACAACTATTTTAGTTCTCATAAAATCAGAAATCATTTAAAAAAATAATTGATAAAATTAGTAGTCGTTTCCTCTTCGCCGTTTTAAGTGAACGTATACAAAGTTCTAACTTGAAGGTATGGATTAATTTTATAAACACAACGTAAGTAAGTAAAATTAATGGATACCCTCAAATTATAACATCTTTCGATTAGACAGGGACCTAAAGATATAATGACTCAGCCGATAGTAGATAACAATTTCATCGCAATTCATATGGGCTCGCTGGCTAGTTCGTCAAACTGCCGGTATGAGTATGACGACGTTCGGTGATGCGATGGTTCGAATCCGAGTCAACACAATGGGCTCTTTTTGAAGTATTCTTTAGATTATTCATAAGGAATTCAATGTTGTAGCAGTGTAACATTTTAAAACTTGAGGGGTTAGGAGATAGTGACGCTTTCTGTACATACATATGCTCGTGACTGTACACCTTCAGCAGCCATACAAAATCAAATCGAAAATTGTATGAAACTTGGTCGTCGTCAGGTGAGTTTATTATTTACTTCAGTACCCTAGGTTTCATGTGAAAGTTTAATAGTTTTCCTTCGACATTAAAGGCTCCTACAAACAGGCGCGACACGCGATATAATCGCGCGCGACACAAAGGCACCGCTCGTTGCGCGACTTGCGGTGCCTTAGTGTCGTGCGCGATTATATCACGGGTCGCGCCTTTTTGTAGAAGCCTATGAGGCTCCTTCAAACAGGCGCGACACACAATAAAATCGCGCGACACAAAGGTACCGCTCGCTCGTTGCGCAACTTGCGGTGCCTTTGTGTCGCGCGATTATATCGCAGGTCGCGCCTGTTTGTAGGAGCCTTAATGGTGATTGACTTTGCCATTTTTAAATATAATGTGCTTTTGTTTGGATACCTAGCCCTTTGTATGTTTGATTTACTTATTGGTTTGTTTACCATGTTGTGGGAGTATGTATTTTTTTTTTTTGTTATTATATGAAGTAGTAGCTTCCGCCCGCGACTTCGTCCGCGTGAAATTTCACCTTCCCCCCATTCACCCTCTTAGGGGTGGAATTTCGAAAAATCCTTTCTTAGCGGATGCCTACGTCATAACATCTACCTGCATGCCAAATTTCAGCCCGATCCCTCCAGTGGTTTGGGATGTGCGTTGATAGATCACTATGTCAGTCGGTCACCTTTGAGTTTTATATATTTAAATGAAAGAATTTACCTGAAGAAGAGATATTTTACGGGAAGAATAAGATAGGGGCTGTCCATTAATCACGTGAAGCAAAGGGGGGGGAGGGGTCCATAAAAAATCACGAAATATCACAAGTAATTTTTTTTTAAATTCTCGCCACAGTTTGCTTTTGGGTAACACGTGTTTTGGAATTTTTGCTGTTTTTCTGTGATATAGTGCTTATTGTGACGTGTTATTGTGGTTGTTTGTGTTTTATGTTGTAGTAGCCTGCTATCAGGTTTGTTTACTGTTTTCTTTTTAACGATATTGGTCACAATTATCCGTATTCAAGATGAATATGGATAAAAATAAAACCCCAGACCCTCCTGATGATATACCCACTACCCCCCTATCCGGCTTTACTACATCTAACAAGCTACCAAATCGTCCTACCAAACAACCGCGAACCCATGTAGGCCGTCTTAGATACTTAGTAACAGATAAAGGCCCTCTCATCGTCCATGTTTCCCGTCAGGAAGCTCAAGCTAAGTCTGGTACTACCTTACACCCAGTTACATTTGGGAGGTATTTGGCAAATCAGAAAATATCAAATATTGTTGCAGTCAAGCGAGTTGGTAGAAACTGTGTTTCAGTTGAGTTTGCATCCCCTCACGATGCAAACGCTTTTATATCTAATAACATCCCAGCGACAAATTCGTATCAAGCTGTCATTCCACCCTCTAATATAACCCGTATGGGTATTGTAAGTGGAATTCCTACTGACTTCTCAGAAGAGGAAGTGCTATCATATTTAAAAGTCCCAGTAGGCTGTGGTCCAATTATAAAAGTTAGGCGATTAAACAGAAAGGTTCACAAAGACAACATTCAACAGGACCCTTGCTAAATCTAAAAGATTGCTTCGAAGGAAGAAACGCGCTGGTTGAGCTGACTTTTGTGGTTCTCTGTTCCCCTCCACTCCTTTATCAGTTGTATGGAAGAAGATCAACCGTTTTAGATCTGGATGTTCCCCTTCAATTTCTGCTACCATCCCTCGAGAGACCGCTGAGCAGTTCTTTGATAAACTGGCTCCTCCGTATGTACCATCGGAAACAGAACATAATCAGCCGTGTTTCATTCCTTCACAGGATCCTTTAGATGCACCATTTTCTATGCAGGAGCTTAACTCAGTTTTAAAACACGTTCATGACTCTGCCCCCGGTATAGACGGTATTTTCTATTCCTTTATGTCACACGCAGGTCATAGAGCAAAAAACGATTTTATAGACATTTAAAATTTTTGTTACACTAATGGCTGGGTACGATCCGATCAGTGGAAAACTCAAATCATCATACCTATTTTGAAATTTGGAAAACACACTGATGACCCAAACAGCTTCAGACCAATCAGTTTGTCATCAGTCCTTGCAAAAATAGAAGATCACCTAGTGAAGAATCGACTAGAATAATTTGCAGAATATTTAGTAGAATCCAGAGACGTACTTCCTAGGTCTCAATTCGTTTTAGAAAGGGACTCAGTACCATGGATAGTGTATGGATTTTGGTGTCAGATATACGCTCATCATTTTCGAAAAATGAATCCGTAGTCGCTGCCTTTTTAGTCATTTCCTCTGCGTATGATAATGTCCTTCTTTCCATTCTCAGGCAATCATTGCAACAGCTGAGTATACCGGACAGAATGGTACAGTGCATATGTAGTCTACTCATGTCTAGGTCTTCGGTTTTGAGAGTGCCGGGTGAAGAATTTGACGTCAGGATGTCATGGAAGGGTCTACGACAAGGATCAGTTCTTAGTCCGTTACTGTACAACATATATACAGCTGACATCGGTTCATGCCATAATAGCAACAAGGTAGAGTGCGCAGAACCACCGTTGGCCTTGAGAAGTCAGTATCTAGCGTCGTGATGTTGGGCTAGAGTCATTTCCAAATCCTCCCACCCTCTTGTCCAAAAAGTGGATGGAAAATGGAGATTAGCCAGGTACGCAGGAGATATTATAGTGCACAAGTGTGTGCGCAAACACAAGTGCACTCTCTGTTCCTTTACTCTCATAGTCCGATGGGACGGCAATCCGACACGACCGGGGAGAGTTCAGGCGCAGGACCAACGGCTTTACGTGCTTTCCGAGGCACGGGGGTATCCCACAATAGGAGGGGGGGAGGGGTTTCTACAATATTGGCATTTCGAAAAAGTCACCTTCGGCGGACTCTATTTTCGATGCGGCAGTTGGTGAGCGATGGTGCAATTTCGAGAGATTTTTCACGGACGCCTATAAATTATCAGATGCAAGTTGCACTGGTGCTGCGGTATACTACCAAAACTCCAAAATCGTTTTCAAATTCAAATGCCCTGTACCTACAATCATCGGTGTTTACGCGTGAGTGCGTGGCCATATTAGAAGCGTGCTTATTCATAGAAGCCCATAGCATAAGATAAGGTGTCATCTTTACAGACCCACTTAGTTAGGTACTTGCAAGCTTTGGAGCACAATCCTTTCAAGAGTAGACTGCACAGTCCAATTTTCTCTTGTGCCAAGAATCACAAAACCGTTCACTTGGTTTGGATTCCAAGTCATTGTGGCATAGGAGGAAACGAATAATTGGATGCTTTTGCTAAGGATGCTGTTACGTGCCCAAGCTGTTGACCTTAAGCAATTTCAATGTCAGGGCTACGATCTGCTGAATCTTCCAAAAAAGAGCTTGCTATCCTCATGGCAGGTGCAGTAGCAAAACTCAAGTAAACCGAAAGGTGCTTCTTATCACGCTATACAACTTAATATTACACCCAAGCCTTGGTTTTACCCTTATAAAAAAATATCCAAGAAAGTAATATCTGTTATTTGCCGTCTCCGCATAGGTCATTGTTGTTCCCCGGTATTTCTTCACAAAATACGGGTCAGAGACATATCTCTCTGCGAACGTGGGTTGGATGAAGGTACTTTGGAGCACATCTTTTTAACTGCTCCAATAATAACCCAACCCATGACTTGTATATTCATCTCCTTATTAAGGATCCCTGTCCCAACTAACTTTTCATCCCTACTAACATATTCTTCCCCAAAACTCCTTGAAGCTTTGACGTTTTTATCCGCGTCAATGACATCAAATTATGATGATTTTTGTGTGCTCGTTTATGTATAATAATATTTAATAATATAACTAACAATATTTTTGATTTGTTTGTTTTAGAGTACCTACTAATACTCGCTCACACACGCTCACAAACTTTCGCCTTTTTAATATTAGTGTAATTACACTATCCAATCTATCAAAAAAGTACCTACACCCACTCATAATAGCAGTATCACGAACTTCGCAATAAAATAATTAATCAAACGCCACGTTTATCATTAATAGTACTTACATTAAAAATCATTAGTCAAATATACCTGTGTGTGCATTGTCAAGCGACGTACACAGATTAGATTGGTACAGAAGGTCCATACAATGTCCCCGTTAGTCTAGTGGTCGCAAGCGACTGCTATCCTGGCCCTGGGTTCGATTCCCAGGTTGGGCAAAAGTGTTATTGGGAATTTCTTAGTAACAGCCCGGAGTTTGGAAGTTGGCGGTGTGATATCCCCGTGCCTCGGAAAGCCTCTCTCCGGTCGTGTCGAATTGCCGTCCCATCGGACTATGAGAGTGAGGGAAGAGGGAGTGCACCTGTGTTTACGCACACACTTGTGCACTATAATATCTCCCGCGCCGAAGGCTAGTCTCGGTTGAGATTGGCCGCCGTGGCTGCAATACGGTCTGTAAGACTATTACAAAGAGGGAAAACGCACGCACACAAACAGCTAGTGTAAGCACACTCGCGACTGGCATTCGTTTGAGACAGTTTTAGATCGACGCGGACGTTATGTACACGTCTACAGTTAAACCAGAAAAGGCGCTTCGGTAATCTTTCCGAAGGTTTTCGAATCAGCACGAACGTCGCGGCGTGGCGTCTGAGTAACCGATCACAGATCGTCATTTGTCATTCAAAAGTTTTGAAAAGTTTTTGGACTTTCATAGAGTTGTTAATCTATAATATTGTAATAATCCTTATACAAAATAATAAGTTCTTCCATGGTTTTAACAGCTCTATATTAGATTTTATCATTCCACGATCGTATTTGGGTTAAGGCTAGTTGAAGTAGACTTTTTGTGTCTATCTACTCTGTGGTACTAATCTCCTCGCTGGAATCCGACAGCATTATTCTCAGCTCACACCGAAGAATGGCGTGGGATGAGTGGATGTTACAGATCATATATTCCGACTGTCTGGTATATTTGCTTGTATGTTAGGTACCGTAAAACCTGGCAACTTTGCCGCGTTAGTGTAGGTATGTCATATTGTGTTTGTATCACACAATAGTATAAAAATGTTCATGTCTCGGTTTTGACTTATAGAAGGGTCAAAAGTGGCACCAAGTGGTACGTGTAATATTACACTCGGCGCTGGCTAGCCAGTTCCTTTGCTAGAACTTGGCTTGACACGCTGCCGCGTGTCTAGATTAGTGTGATGACTAGCTGCGCCCCGCGGTTTCACCCGCATAAGTGTTAATCCCGGGGGAATATCGGAATAAAAAGTAGCCTATATGTTAATCCAGGGTATCAGCTACTTCCATTCAAAATTTTATCAAAATTGGTGCAGCCGTTTGAGCGTGAAGAAGTAACAAACATATAAACACACACACACACACTCACAAACTTTCGCCTTTATATGTGATATTAGTGTGATTCCCTGCCATCCGATTGGGCTGAAACTTGCCACATGCCAACATACTTATTTCCTATGTAAACGATTAATACACGACACACATAGTAAGTAAAATACCAAGAATTTTAGTAACTGTCCTCTATTCCAACTAATGTCAACAGGGACTTTTTAACCGACTTCAAAAAAAGGAGGAGGTTCTCAATTCGGTTGTATTTTTTTTTATGTTTGTTACCTCAGGACGCCGTCATTTATAAATCGATTTGGAAAATTCTTTTTTTATTTAAAAGGATATACTTTCAGATTGGTCCCATTTTTATCAAAATCCAGTTCTGATGATGGGATCCACGAGGAATTGAGGGAACTCCTCAAATATTATAGGAACACTATAGCGATTTGGGTATTTTTTACAGTAACTCATGCATTTTCTCTCGGAAACCACCATTTGGTGAAGTGGAACTGATGAAGAAGACCACAGATGGCCAACGGAACTACTTAATAATAAGTATTTCACGGGTTGCGATTCGATTACTTTAATATGGTTGCAAAGCAATTTATGCTCGTCACAATGCGAATGGTCAAATGGAGCTGATGGTGGAATACTAGCAGAAGTCCTCAACAATTAACGTCCCTGCATCGGGAAAAGCAATATTTTGTAAAAGGCGTTGGGCAAGTTGACATTAGGCTATTGTAACTTAGACACATTATAAACAGACCCACTTAAAAGCGAGAAATAAAAACATTTTAACAAAAAAAAAACCGACTTCCAAAAAAACACTACAAAGTGAAAAATAACTTTAATTTCGGAAGTCGGTGGCAAAAACTAAAATAGGTACAGATCCAAAGACACCGACTTCCGAAATTAAAGTTATTTTTCACTTTGTAGTGTTTTTTTGGAAGTCGGTTTTTTTTTTGTTAAAAAGTTTTTATTTATATCCGTGCGTTAGCAAAGGATTATAGCGAAGTAGCTCTGACGTCACATACAGCACATACATGACCTATCCACTACGCCTCGATGTCGCGTTGATCACACACACACACACTTAGGTACACAAACACACACAAGACACGGACACTTTTATTAGTAGTAGGTAATTGGAACATAGTGGATTATTTAATTTTCTGATCTGCATTTAACTAGAGTTGTCTATTTTAATGTAGGTTTACTACCTTTGGAGCTTTTTGTAATGCATGACGTTGAAAGATACAAAATATCGCTCTTTAGAGATACAGAGACATTCACCTACTCGAGCAGGATGCGTGCCGAGTATGGTAAGTATAAGTAGTCAGATTAGCTACCAACCCTAAGTAGTCACATAGCTAAGTAGTCAGATAGCCCAATTTTTGAGGAAGGCTGGCTAACATCACGCTAGGATCCATAAGAGCCGAGCAAAAATAAAAAAAAGTCAAAAAGAACGGTTAGCGGAAACGAAGTAAATAAATAATAAAAAATCTTTATTTATCTCCACAAATTACATATCAATGTGAATCACAGTCAGACAGAAATTTTGGCAAAGTGTGTAATTTGTGGGAGATCTGAAGTCTAAGCTAAGCCTAGGCCTGTATTTTAGAACTCCAGGCCCCCCATTTAATTATGTTGCTCAGACTGTCGACGTCGTGAGTAAGCAGATATGTGAGTGGATGAATGAGCGAAATGTGCATGCTTGCGCTCATGTGTTCTTAAACGTGTGTACGTGTAATGTGTATGTGTGAGGGTGTATGTGTGAGGGTGTATGTGTGAGGGTGTATGTGTGGGGGTGTATGTGCGTGTGTCAGTTTGAAATACATTAGGTACATTATACCTGTACCTATATATATATATAAATGTATGTTTGTATGTATGCAAAACAGCGAGTAATAGCGCGGACAGGCGATGCGATGCGACGGATTGGGTGGCAGAAGCTAGTTACTAAGATATGAATAAGTCGTCGTCTTCCTCGAAAAGGGATTGTTCAGTTTACGGAAAATAGGTGTCGAAGTTTTTTTTTAAAAGGGCTTTCACAGCCTACGAAATTATTTGGCCTTGAACGAAAACCAAGATGCTTATGAAATACCGATAGTCTTTGACAGTCACTTGTAAATTGGTACCTACTGGACTATCTCTCGACTCGAGTTAATACTGCTAAAGAAAACTCCTTAGCAGTATTAACCCAACTCACTTCTTCTTCCCAACTAAAGTACTAGGAAGAGGTGAAAGGCGGGCGTTTTGGGGAACTGTTTTATGTAATCAAGTACACACTTGATTACATAAAACAGTCCCCCAAAACGCCGGAGGACACCCTCCTGCAGGCTCTTATTATTATTTAGTGACTGGTCTAGGGGTTCTCACTTAAAGAAGGTCTACTCCGAAGCGGGTTAACCACTGTATCGGCCGAATGTTCGGTCATTTTCTACTACCATTAATTTCCTATATTGACTATTGGTCCCGACCAAACTGTGCCAATCCGAACCTTTTTAGAACCCTTAACCCTTTTTTTTTTTAATTCGTAGTAGGACAACAATATTCGAATCAGAAAATGACCGAACATTCGACCGATACAGTGGTTAACCGCTTCGGAGTAGACCCCCAGGTTGCAGGCGTCTGTGCGGGTCGGTACCGATCGGTGCAGGTGAAATAGTCCCACATTAACTTATGCGCTCACACATGAAGAAACAGGTAAAGCAGGTAACCGTTTCCTTCCGAAGATCAACCTGCAGAGGTCTGTACTGGGAGTCGAGACCGAAAACCCGCTTCTTTATGTGAGCAACTGAGCACCCTAACGTTTACAGTCCGTTTACGATTTTACGACTTTCTTTTTACGAAGTGTTGTTTCGTTTTTGGCAAAAGTTTTTAGTTTACGGAGCATTAGGAATTAGTAGAAGGTTGGCTAGAACCAACCTTTCACTGATTCGTAAACAAAAATAAAACCTTGAAAAAACATAGTACCAAATAATACAAAGTCATAAAGTCAAAGGAATTACTTTAGATTCAAAATTGCAATGGCGCCCACATTAGAGGTCTTTGAGGTAGAATTTATGCAGTAAGACAAATAAGCAGTTGACTGATATAGCCACAGCTAGGTTATTATACTTTGCTAATCTCCACAGTACTATGTCATAAGGCGTTCTGCTGTGGGGATCGGCAGCTGACGTAGATTCAATTTTCGTTTTACAGAAGAGGGCAATCCGCGCGTTTTTAAGGGACTCGCGAGTCCCTTAAAAACAAATTCAAGGAAATAGATATACTGACTCTGCATTCTCTTTATCATAATCAGCCTATTATGTTCCCACTGCTGGGACACACACCTCCTCTCGGTGAGAGGGAATGGGCCATAATGTACCACGCTGGCCCAGTGCGGGTTGGTAGATGTCACAAGTCTTTGAATTTTTGGTTCTAGGACATGTCGGTTTCCTCACGATGTTTTCCTTCACCGTTTTGAGAGCAGTGCTGATGAAATTAAATACCTACACAAAGTGCCTGCCGGATCGAACTCTCTCCATTCTGTAAATGATGTCACATTCGCTACTTCTAGCATCTTCTAACTTATTATCAAAACTGACATTTCGCAGGCTTTTTATTAGTATCATTAATCAACCTACTTAAATGTCAAATTAATTTGTGAATCGAATCAGTCGCTTCGAGTATCAGGGATATTGTAAAATTAAACTTCCAAGTCACCTTAAGAACAACATGTATTTTACCAAGTTTTGTACGAAAAACAGTTCATTTTCAACGTCGTTTACAGTCATTACCTGCCTACATAGGTACTTACACTTTCGAAATTATTTGAAATCCTATAAATTTAACTCGAGAACTCTTCGTTTGTGTTAATTATGCGTCCCAAAAGTCTTAAACGAGCAGCCGTCACTCAAATTTTTACTTTTCAAACAAAAATAAGTACTTAGGTACCTACTTCAATTCTGAATATTTTTTACAGCAATGAAAAGAATTTCATGAAAAGGCTTCAAAAAAGTTTTAAAAACATTATTTATTTATGAATTGATTCTTTGCAGGAAATAATACATGTTGACGTCATTAAGCATAAGTAGATACTAACGGCTTACTATTTTTGGTGACTACCATCCTGCATGCTGATTTGACTCGCAAAATAATATTAAACCAACCTTTGAAATAGAAGAACATAATACGCTGTCCTCCCATACCTTACTGTAATTTGAAAATATTGTAAAAATATAAAAAAGAGAAAAAAAAAGAGTAACCGTGGAGTTTCTTGCCGGTTCTTCTCCATAGGAAACGACCAATTGGAACCGTGCACCTAGCTTCTGACGTTTCATAAGTGCCCAGTAGGCTTATGTGAAATAAAATATTTTGATTTTGAATATTAATGCCTGCGCTTCTACTGCAGGATAAGCCATGGTGTCCGAGTGTCCGAGGCAGTCGACACCTTCACCGCATTGGCAGCGATGCGGAGCCACACAAAGACCGCCCAGACGCAGACAATTAGCGAGTTGGAAGGCGGTGTCACCCAGAAAAGTGCCGATGTCGGGTGACAGTAGCGCCTGAAGCCCGAGATCCAACTCTCACTCACCCACAGCCAGACGGCGCCGGCATGCTCAGCAGTATTGGTGGACATATTAATAAGTTTATTCCGTACCAACCTGCAGAGCGGCAGGCTCATCCCACTGCTTCTGGGAAGATGGGTTTACGGGCCGATCTGTATACGGGCAAGCCACTTTCCAGGCGCTCACCGCGTCGGTCAAGCATGGCACTTCAGAGTCAACTAGGGAGGGGGCTAAAATTTTCCCGGTAAACTTTCCGGTGTTGTGGACAGAGGACGGGAAAGCCACCCGCTAATACGGGTAATTTTTAGAACATAATTGTGTTATTGCTATATATCAGGGGTGGCCAACTTGGTTAGACCCAAGATCTACTGTTCACTGACGACACCCGGTGCGATCTACCAATTACATACTTCTTGAAATCTTAAATAAAACAGCATAGTTCAGTACACAATTATGTAGTATTTTTTATTTTATTAAGAGGGAAAATATAACTCGTAACCACTCGTAAGTAACTCCGCTAGACTGTCGTCAACTGACTGACGGATTGACAACCGCCCGCGCCCCACTCCTGCGTCCCACACGCTTCCCGCTTAGTGATTAGCCTTTGGGCGCATTATGACCAATTCGCAATAAATTGGTCCAGTTCGCAATTATGGGGTTAGAGGCAGTTTTTGACACGACCCCCACGTGAGGTACGATGCGCAGTCTGTTCTACGTGTTTATATTTTTTTCCTTGCCATGATCGACTGGACTAATAGTCGCGATCAACCAGTCGATCGCGATCGACCGGTTGGCCACCCCTGCTGTATATTATATAAATATACGAGATAAGTAAGGACCTGTGAAGTGCGTCTAATTAAATTAGCCATTCAAAGGGCAAATGGCGGTTTATTTTGTGAATAACTATTGTTTGCACAGCCAACCCTTTGAAGTTGGTTGTTTGTGCCAAGCCTAAGATCACTGGAGATGTACTTCGTTTAGATTCTATTTTAACTTCGGTATGTAGGCAGCAAGAATAATCATCCGTGTTAACCGAATAGAAGAAACGCACCAATTGGCGCGTTTTAAAACATTTCTGAATATTCTTTCCCTGATTTTAAATTAGGAAACATCACAATTTCGCAAGTGAAATGTTGAAAATAATATCCAAGGTGAAAAAGACCCATCACCAAGCCGTCAACTACGCATTCTGTACATTAAACTAAGTAACATTGCACAAAAAATAATTGCTGAAAAACGACTTTTATTTTTGGTGTGAAAGTTTGCGGTAGTGCGCAATGTAACGCACGCAAGACATTGTGCTTATGGGTGCATGTATCAGTACAGTCACGAGCAAAAGTATGTATACACTTGGCTTTATTCAAAGGCGATTTTCTCCTTTATTTTTGAATGAAATTTTATATTAGTAGGAACATAGTATTTTCGAACCCATAGGTATATGTACAGTGTCGTATTTAAACGTTGCATTCGTTATTTCGTGAAAAATCGCAATTTAAAGTTGCCAAGTGTTGACATATTGGTGCTCGTGAACCTGTACAGGTGTCGTGGGGGTATTTAAAGTGTGTGTTCAAAACTTGTTTTCATAAAAAAAATGTCAGTGAAAGATGAAGTTTTGACCTTCAATATCTCCATAACCAGAAGGTTCCCAGGTATGGTCCAGTGCAAAAAAATTATCACATTGACGGGAAGTACAAGTGACTCTCGGCTCCGTTAAGTGTCTTTTTACACCCGGTATTAGAGTAGAAAGCACATCTCTATATTCTGTATGTAGTCTGTGGTAGAAAATAATACTAGTGATAGTAGGTACCTGCACCATATAAATTAAAGATATAATTTAGGTAATAAATGTAAAAAGTTTTACATGGGTGTAATTTACATAAGGGAACATAAAAAAGTTGATTTGGCTTAAATATTAGTTTCGTTTAGTATTCGATACACCAACCGTTCCGTAGGTACGCCTGGTTTTAGGAATATTCAAGTTTACCCAAATAACTACGGGCACATTATGTAGTGACATTGAAACTGTCAAGTATTTAATAAACGTTGCAGCGAAACTTCACCGCCTGACGGTCCGCACGAGATGCAGCAGAACTTAGTTTTTCTTTGTCATCTAACACCCTTTGAGGCAACTGATAAACTTGTGAGCGGTGCCTTCGATGTCTGATCGATATGACGGAGTAACGGACTAGAGGAATGACGTGGCAAGACACGGTTCTTAACATGAACGGTATCTGTAAGAGAATTGTTAGTTCCATACATAATTAGTAGGTATTATGCATGGAACTAGTTAGTACTAAGCATGGAACTAAACATTCCATAACCATTAATAATCATTTTTTGTTTTCTAGTTAAAATATGGGGATAGGTACAGACGCCAGCACATCAAGCTACCCGAAACTGTAAAATTTTCTTAATCCACTTTCAACCATATACTATAGCGATAAAGTTGAAAATCTATTAAAGAAATTTGACAGATTGTAGTAGTTTGTTGTCTGTACTTCGCATAATATTATGGTAGTCTGCTATTCATCCGAATTTAGGAATCCAGCAGAATATCAACACGTATTCTGAGTTGTATGTACAACCTTTTAGTGCTCAGTACTCATACAGGTCGATGACAGAGGCCTGCATCCGTCGACACGCGTCGACGACAACGTGTCGCTCGTGTATTTGAGTACGGTGCTCAAATATACTTGCGGTATAGTGTCGACGGCTGCGTCTGTCGTCGACACGTGTCGGTCGTGTGTGCGCACACGGTGCAATCAGACATCAGACAGACAGACATTCTGTCCATCGTTGGTAATTTTTTTTTGCATAGTTTTTTAATATAATTTTGTGTAGGTATGTTGGGGCACCAAATACAATAGAATAAGGTGAATCGCGACTTGGTTAAGTAAGATTAACCAGAACCTCCAAAGTTTTCGACATAGCTCACAGAATAAGCAAGCTGAAGTGGCAATGGGCCGGCCATATTAGCCGTAGAATCAATGACCGTTGGAGTAGTCATGTTCTTGAGTGGAGACCGCGAATCGGTAAACGTTAGGTAGGAAGCTCAGTCTAGGTGGAGCGACGATCTTCGCTGGATGGCTGGTAGCAGCTGGATGAGAGTTGCCGAAAATCGAATTGAATGGCGTGCAATAGGAGTGGCCTATGTCCAGCAGTGGACTGCTATAGGCTGATGATGATGATGATGAACCAGAACCACAAGTGATGGGAGCTTCCAGCTACCTCGGTGGATGAGATGTACGTACCTGAAGTAAGAGTTTTCTGTTCTGGTCACGAAGGTCTTCATCGTTTCTGCCTAGTTCGATTATGTTCAACCGGGCTGCTCCCAAAAGTGGAGGTAGGTAATCCTCATACCTACACCAAGAAATCGTGTTTTATTTTCAAAAAATGATTCTAATTTTGGCTTGAAGTGACTGCTTTGAAGTTTGAACTACCTTACTATAAAACATTTAAATCCAACCATCCATTTTTTTTTTACTTAATCATTGTGTTATTTACTTTAGTTCCCCGGTATTAATTACACTTTTATACAAAAAAGTAATTTTGATCGCCCGGTGATTAAAAGTTGAACTCCTTTGTAAAAAAAAGTTTACGGGAGCGAATACAATGTAGCGAAATTAAATTCACCGGCCGTCATAATGGGCCGTTTGGATTTCCCTTGCGTAAAAAAGGATTAAAAAAAGCGTTTTCTGTCAAAAAAACCACCGCATTTTATTAACAATGCAATTTTGAAACAAGGGGATATTAGATTATCTGTGTCGAGCCAGCTGTATCTATTTCATTATGAAGTTATTTTGGGAATGCGAATCGTGGAGCATTTTGTCAACTTTTAAAGTTGGTCTTTTGAAGATGTATTTGTCAATTTATAAGTAGATATACTTACGTGGCAGTGGGCAGGGCACATTGCTCGCAGAACAGATGGCCGATGGGGCCGAAAGGCTCTGGAGTGGCGACCGCGTACCGGAAAACGTAGCGTTGGAAGGCCTCTCCCACAAGGTGGTCCGAGGACCTTGTGAAAGCCGCAGGAACCCGTTGGATGCGAGAAGCACAGAACCGGTCGAAGTGGAGGTGCTTGGGAGGTCTATGTCCAGCAGTGGACGTCTTTCGGCTGAAACGATGATGATGATGAAGTACTTATGAATGGGCTCAATCGGGACTTTATAATAAAAGAAGTAGTGGACTGTATTAAAATAGGTGTAATACCATAATTTACAATATTAACTAATTAAAAGAAGCAATGAAATGCCCGTAGTCGAGCGCGTCTGTGAGCTGAGTGGAGTGAAAGGCGCGCAGCGGCCGTCGCGCACCGGGTTCGGTACCCCGACGCCCCGCGCCGTCCCCTCGGTCAATCATGCGCATATGTGATGCGCCGACAACTTACGTGCTTTTTTTGGTCTTATTAAACTTTTCTACAGGTACAGTCAACAAAGGAGTTAAGTATACAGGAGCGTCGGATATTGTTGAAGTTTACTAAGAAACCGATGGATATTCTCGAATAAAATTTTAGTTTATTAATAGAAAACAAACAGCTCATTTATTAAATTAAATTTCAGTCCAGAACATCCATCGGTTTCTTAGTAAACTTCAACTATATCCGACGCTCCTGTATACTAAACTCCTTTGTTGACTGTACCTCATTAGATTTAAACTTTAAATTGAAGCACTTAATCTAATTAGCAATTGTCAAGTGCACTGCTTAACTATGAAATCGCATTCCCGTTATGTTCAATTCACTTAGATAGAAGGCTGTATCAATGTGCAGCCGGTGCTAAGCACCGCTAGTCGCTCGTAAAGGCTTGAGGTAATAGAGGCACAGAGTAGTGAGTGGATGAAGTGCTTATATCGTGACACAAGATAAGTGTCGCATTATAAGCAATTCATTATAAGCAAACTGTCTCCTTCGTCTCGTGGTTGTAAGCGCGAATGCTGAGCGTGGGGCCCAGGTCTGGCAAAAGTGTTATTGGGTTTTCCATTTGGAATTTCTTAGTAACAGCCCGGAGTTTAGAAGTTGGCGGTGTGATATCCCCGTGCCTCGGAAAGTACGTTAAGCCGTTGGCCCTGCGATTGATCTCTCTCCGGTCGTGTCGAATAGCCGTCCCATCGGACTGTGAGAGCAAAGGAACAGAGAGTGCACCTGTGTTTACGCACACACTTGTGCACTATGATATCTCCTGCGTACCTGGCTAATCTCCGTTGAGATTGGCCACCGTGACCGTACCGACCGACCGACATAACATAAGATAACATGGTATCCATAAACTACATACGTATAAATGATGTCTTAGCAAATAAGACACTTGTTAAAAGATACCTGCTGCCTCTCATGAGAATTTCTTACTAGGTACGTACTGCTTTTACCATCTGTGCCAGCACGTACATTTATGCAGTAGCATAGATCGTTAACTGACGTGTACACACAAAAATACCTATAGAGAAATATTTACAAATCAATCAACGATCTTGTTGATAGTTGATTTTTTTCTGCCGTTGGCTTAGAAACACTGTGGATGATAAATTGGTATATGAGTATATCTTTTTCCAATGTAGGTATTCGGGCCTTTAACGCATAATAAAAAAGTACTTAGTTCGGCAAGTTAATCACGTGCTATCACTCCATTTATTCCTCATCCGTGTTCAATCATCTAATTAGATTGCAAAGGCGCCCACAAGCCGCTCTACGCCTGCTTAGACATTCAACTGCGCTGTTCAAATAAAGTACTCGTCGTCTGCCTAGTCTTTTCCGAACTATGTTGGGGTCGGCTTCCAGTCTAACCGGATGCAGCTGAATACCAGTATTTTACATGGAGCGACTGCCTATCTGACCTCCACAATCCAGTTACTTGACCCGGTTTCCTCAC
Source organism: Oligia fasciuncula (assembly GCA_963082905.1). NCBI lineage: Eukaryota > Metazoa > Arthropoda > Insecta > Lepidoptera > Noctuidae > Oligia > Oligia fasciuncula. The sequence goes on along the minus strand of OY720396.1, from coordinate 15,638,227 downwards.
GATGTTTTCGTTCACCGTTTTGAGAGCAGTGGTGATAATAGTACATTATGATACATGTGTGCTATGTTGATCATTATGCACGAGGCGATATTATCGCGCGAGCCGCAGGCGAGAGCGATAAGAAAGCCGAGTGTATATTGATTAATGCACACGCGTTTCATACGACGTTTTTCAACACACTTGCGAGGAAAAAAAACAGACTTGTATTGTTAAATATTAACTTGTATGGAAAATGGCGCGCTGGTTTTGTTTTCCCGCGCGCCGTGCTAGCCAGCACTAGCTATGCGCGCGCAACATTGACTCATTTTAAATATATTAATCTATGGCACAGACAAAACCGATACAGCCTATAGAAAAAATATAATAAACACAAACCTGAAAATTGCAAAAAACCTAAGAATTTCGCGGTCTACCACTGCGCATTCACCTTAAATTGTCTGTGGTCCCCTGCGAGTTCATTTTGCGACCAAGGACAATACAGACTATTTAAAAAAAAAAAGAAATATAGCCCGCGGATTTTTTCTTTCGGCATGAAGTCTCTTTGGGCGCTTTCCGAATTAGCTATAATTGCTCACATCACAGCGCTCACATCATCTCCATGGACGTAATATTACGTCCATGCATCATCTCACATGCGTTCCGATTTAGATATTACTATTATGACTGCTGAGAGCTGGCAACAATTCGGAACACTCGTGAACGCGCTCACATGACAGTGCTTACACAATGTAAAAAAGATATTATTACAGTATTTCTTTGTATAAACACCACATTTCTTCTTCAGTTCTTCTTCTTTGGTTAGGTGGCGACTGTCAGCCAGAAGCACAATTTAAAAAATGCCACGTTAGTTTAATTTAAAGATGATGCAACTCAAAACAAAACACACACTGACACAACCTCATACACACACTGTCATTTTTGACACCGCTCACGGTGATATTATTCTAGGGCATGGTCGGCATTATCGCAAGATGGCGAATGTCATGACGTCATCTATGACGATTCACGGGACATCGTTATCGTTATCGCGCTCACGCTAATTCGGTTATTTCCCAATTCGGAACACATCGATTATTTCCCAATTCGGAACGCAGGGTTTGATGAGATTAAAAAAGCGCGCGTCTCCGACTAGTAAATAGTTATCTGTGGTATTACAGAACATGTGGATTAAAGTAAAGAAAAAGCACGCGTTCGTAATACACTCCATTATGGACCTTAAAGCGGTTCAATAAGAGCCACTTTACGAGCAAGTGTGTTGAAAAATTATTTACACAAAGTAAAGCCACCCAGACAGGCGTCTGGGTTCGACCTGACGACCTACAATTCGGAAGTCGGGTCCCATTACCGTTGGGCCGCCATTACTCAGGAGACAATAGAATGCTGTTAATGCCTGTGTCTCTTGACGTAAATGATAAATGAATGATAAATGATTTATTTTCTGTAAGTAGGTTTGTACAAACACTTTTAAACGTCAATCATATTTTTTTAAACTAGATGAGGTCGGCGTTTCCTATCTGGTGGTGATTCGTACAGAGGGTAGGAAAAGAAGACGTGTTCACGTTGTTCTCAGTCTAACCGGGCGACCGCTTATCTGACCTCCACAACCCAGTTACTGCCGCGTACGTGTTATACGTTAATCTCACTATTCATACAAATATCCTGCGGAATACCGCTTGGCATTTTTCATAGCGCGATATTCAAATATCGTCTATTTCTGAATAAGCCTTAAGTCGCCCTTTGGGGAAGGCCTTTCACCGAGAATTACCAATAAGTACTCTTTTATGTGAACGTAGTCGCTATCTGTGACGCTTACACATGAGTTCCATTGTGTAAATATCTTGGATTAACTTTCTGCGTGACGATAAATATCTGGTGTTATTGCAATCTGCCAGACGATTTAGGTTTTCCGGAGACATAGCTGCTCTGTCAGTAGTGAATCGGACTTAAATACTCATGTCACAACGCTACTGGAATTGTCCTGTTGGTTGTGTTATCATTTTGATGCAGGTAAGAGAGATTTAGCAGTGGTGACCCCGACTTACGAGCCGTAAGTTCGAACCCTGACCGGAACTTTAAGTACTTTTGAGTATTTCATCACCACTGCTCTAAAAATGATACAAGACCCAAGGACAAAGGAACCAATCCACCAACCCGCACTGGGACCGCGTGATGGAATGGCCCACTCCCTCTAACAGAGAGGAGGCCTGTGTCCCAGCAGTGGGAAATTATAGACTGACCAAACAGACTGAAAGAGAAACGAAAAAAACGCTTGTTAGTCGAAACGAAACTAAATACAATAAAACTGGCCAAGTGCGAGTGGGATTCGCACACGAAGAGTTCCGTACCACAAGGCAAAAACAACACGTTTGCTGTATGGGAGCCCCCTTAAATATTTATTTTATTTTTAGTATATTTTGTTGATAAAGCGGCAACAGAAATGCATAATTTGTGTAATTTTCAACTGTCTAGCTATCTCGGTTCCTGAGATACAGCCTGGTGACAGACAGACGGACGGACAGACAGCGAAGTCTTAGTAATAGGGTCCCGTTTTTACCCTTTGGGTACGGAATCCTAAAAAAGGACATTCTAATTAATTATTTAATCTTTCAAGCCTGGAAGACACATGCTATGTACTAAAAAGACTGACCTGTATTATACAAGTACTATAATGATAGAGGTCAGTGACTAAAAAGGATGCTAATTTATAACACAACTCGTTCACACGAAAAGAGCATGATTTTTCACACACAGAGAGCATGCTCCAAGTAGGTACTACTTAACAAACAGGCTCCTTGATAGCACGGTATTTCAGCCTTCATTCTCGCTAGTTAAAATCCGATGAACAGTTTTTTCAGAACGAGTAGGTACTTAAATATTAGATCGTGTCACGTTATTGCATAATAATCAGTTCAAGTGCGCGAAATTCTATGCAGATAGTACGGATGAGAGATAAGACTTTTCGAGATTCATCTGAATCTGTCATCTTTACATGTATTTTACATAACTCGGCAACTGTTTCACGTGCACTTTTATTCACGATAAGGGCACCTACTGCCTAGTACAGTCACGAGCATAAGAATGTATACATTTGGCTTTATTCAAAGGCAATTTTCTCCTTTATTTTTGAATGAAAGTTTATGTTATTACGAACATAGTATTTTCGAACCCATAGGTTTATGTAAAAGTCGTATTTCAACGTTGCATTCGTCATTTCACGAAAAAATCGCAATTGAAAGTGGTCAAGTGTTGACATATTAGTGCTCGTGACTGTAAGTATGATAAGAAATTTCCGATTTCTAAAAAATATCAACTGATACCGGTTATAAACTACCATTCGTATCTTTGACGATATACTACAGTGGTAGCTACCAGTAGCGAAGGGTCAATTTTTGTAAGAGATAAGCCGGAGTAGACATCTATAATATGATTAGGTATACCTATTATTTGTCTATAGAATACTGACTGTTCCATTTTTCAAAGGGAAGCCGGTAGGAATCGAGTTGCATGGAACCTTCGCCACTGGTAGCTACTTTGATCGTTGCGGCTACAGAAATCGTTCTTAGGAGACCACATTCCTAACATTGGGATACCCATAATGCCCCGTGAACACTCTACAGTAGCAAATCTTCTTCCCTTTAATCGTAAAGAAGAGTTTTCAACCTTATTTGTCTTTAGTAACTGTCATGTGTTTTGATTCTGTATTAATTACTAGCTGCGCCCCGCGGTTTCACCCGCATAAGTTTCGATCCCGTAAGGATATCGGGATAAAAAGTAGCCTATATGTTAATCCAGGGTATCAGCTACCTTCACACAAAATTTTATCAAAATTGGTCCAGCCGTTTGAGCGTGAAGAAGTAACAAACATATAAACACATACACACACACAATCACACACTCACAAACTTTAGCCTTTATAATATTAGTGTGATAAGTGTGATGTTATCTTTTTATTCCTTTTTTTTTCTTTTTACCCTGGACGCTTTTAACGTGCATGGTTTCACATAACCTATTTATGTATTTGTGAATCTATTTTATTTATAACTCATTATGATATATTTGAATAGTTTTTATATAATTGTTCCTCTCAACCAAAGCACCTGTCGTATAATCTCTTCACCACCCTCGGTTGACTGGCAGAAAATGCCTAAGGCATTAAGTCCGCCTTTGTACCTTTTTTTTTGTGCGAAAAGTTTCAATAAATAAACAACATGAATATTAAAACCAATATTTTGATTGAAAAGATTGTCCATGGAGTTTCTTGCCTGTTCTTCTCTCAACCTTTGGAATGGGACGCTTCATCTTTCTGACTGAAGGACTCCTTGAAAATTTAAAAGTGCCTATAATTGGGTCAATGGCTTAGTAAATGGTTTTACCCATAGATATTCAAGCAAAAAAAGGATAAGATTTGATTTAATCGAGTTTCAGTTATTATTTGTTCCGAATTGTTTCCTGAATCGATTTCTATCATTTTTAATATAGAATAGGATAGAATACTCTTTATTATGTACACCATATAAATTACAGACATAAATATAGAAACTGTACAAAGGGTGACACAATGGGTGGTCTTATTGGTAAGAGCGATCTTTTAAAGACAACACAAATAATTAAGAACTCATTACTGCCACACTTCCGCTGCACAGTCAAAACAAACAAAAATGAATGAAGAACCTACTATGCTAGACCCTTTTTTTTGTGGAGCCTATGCTAGATCCTTTTCTTTTTTTTTGCGGATGGGAAATCATCAATTGACCCCTCCCGCTCTGGGTGGAGCGGAAGGGAGTGTCAGACACTTACTGACTAAAACCCACCCGTGTTCCTTCCTTAGCCCTTTATGTTCCGGGCCAGCGGTAACCCTTTCGGACAATCCCGCTGAATGCTAGAACCTTACGACCCCTATTTTCTCCCACAATCAGTAGAACTTTATTATAAAAAACAATGTTTTATACACAATAATAAAAATTCTGTGTATGTATTAAGTATGATTATGACATAATATTCTAAATTGTTTGGTGGTGAGAGTTAATTCCGGGCCATGTTGTAGAAATACATATTGATTCTTTTTCTCACCCACGTGTGTTGAGATGTCTCTGATATATTGTGTGAAGAAAATAAAAACGTTAAGTCCACGTGGTGTTGGCGAGTGTCGTTTAATTGAACCATTTGTATCTATCGGCGACATCACTAACACCGCACAGGAACACCGACTTGCAATATTGTGAGGCAGGGGCAGGGCTGTCTACACCCCTAAGAAGTTTAAGCGGAATATAACATTGGTTAAATAAAGGGGAATATGAAATTGATCCTCTAAAAACTTCTTGATATTTTGGTGACCGCCTTTTTAGGGTTCCGTACCCAATGGGTAAAAACGGTACCCTATTACTAAGACTTCTCTGTCTGTCCGTCTCGTCTCTCCGTCCGTCCGTCTGTCTGTCACCCAGGCTGTATCTCATGAACCGTGATAGCTAGACAGTTGAAATTTTCACAGATGATGTGTTTCTGTTGCCGCTATATACAAATACTAAAAACAGAATAAAATAAATATTTAGGGGGGCTCCCATACAACAAACGTGTTTTTTTCGGTGTTTTTGCCTTGTGGTACAGAACCCTTCGTGTGCGAGTCCGACTCGCACTTGGCCAGTTTTTTACTTAATGACCTTGTTTTGAATTTCTTTTCTTTTTAAAAGCTATATTTATACCGTTAAAGTTGGTCGCAGTAACTAAGCTAGGGCACACTGACCAAATGGTCTAATAAGTTACCTAAAATTGTGACCAACCACCATCTAGGTACATCACAAAAAGACGATCAGTGAGTAGGTATGTATTGATTACTATTAGGTAGCTTTGCTTGCATCATCATTCATCATGATTTCAGCCGAAAGACGTCCACTGCTGGACATAGGCCTCCCCCAAGCTCCTCCACTTCGACCGGTTCTGTGCTTCTCGCATCCCAATGGGTTCCTGCGGCCATGACGGTTTTTGCTTGCATAACTCGACAAAATGTAGAAAACAGCTGGTTTTTTTTTCACGATTTCATTTGATGCCATAGTAAACGTTGTTGATAATGATGACTTCATACAATAATCCCTTTTCAGGTTTTAAGTTATTTGATTAACACCTTGTTTTTTTTTCATTTTTTTTTTCATGTAATTTATGTAATACTTTTGATGATTTATAAAATGTCTACACATAAATTCACACACCCAAAACAAAACAAATAAAACAAAGTCTCTAAATAGCACACTTTTTCAGAAATCATCAACAAAAGTTACATTACTTCCACTATAGGTCAAGAGATGGCGCTGACATAAAACTGCAATATTCTACACCGCAGTGTGCAGTGTTAAAATTCTCTGAGGAATATGAACTCGCCGATGAAAAATTAAAAACATGATGGTACGGAACCCTCGATGCGCGAGTCCGACTCGCTCTTGACCGGTTTTCTCTTTATAGGTAGTGTGAAACTGAAACTATTGAGGACGATCTATATTACGAAATTTATTTTAAAACAACGATTTGTCATTTTGACATCGTTCACGGGACGAAATTAGAAACAAACCATTCATTTCACAGCTGTTACTAACTGGGAATCTGATCAATCAAATCTATTCTAGAACCACACGAAGAAAGTTATTGATAAACCTGTAATTAAGAAAGATCAGACGGTAGCTTAATTAAACTTTTATTTTATTAAAACTTTCAGCACAAGTAATACTGTACACAGGTGGACTTAATGCCTGAGGCATTTACTATCAGTCAAACGTGATAAAGAGACAAAATATGGCAGAAATTACTTGAAAATACAAGAATAAATACTAATACATAGATACATACATAGTTATAAACAAAATGAACTGTCAGGAGAAAAAACGAGAAGGGAATACGGATTAACGGAGAGGAGAATACGAATCCAGCAAGTCAGCCCTGGGATGTTACGGCCAACTTCATAAGGATATGTTCACGTGCCTTCACTTTAAAAGATAACCGACTGGTTGCCATTCTGATAGAGCGTATTCTAAAGAAAGACCGCCTAGACAAAGAAAGAAGAATGAATGAAGCCAGAATGATGAGAAGAGCATCGTCAAAAAATCATCAAAAATTTTTTTTTTCTATGCTTAAATTATTGTTTTCAATGAAGGATTAGTCAACCCTATAACCCGACGAACGCTTGGCCCGCGTGGTGGGTTATGGCCCACACCCATTCACAGAGAGGCTAGGAGACAGGACGTCTCCTAGCAATAGTAAGATATAGCCTGATAATGCAAACAGTCAATGTTTTTGTTAAGTATTGTAACTCCAAAGTCCAAACTACCGACCTTCCGGAGAATGGTGTCAATATTATCTATCGCTAGTTTTTGCTAGCGGCTTTCCCATGTGTTTGTCGAAAATTAGCCCACGGAAACGTACTACCGGGATAAAAAGTAGGTTATAAACTATCTGTGTGCCAAATATCCAAATTTGTGCAGCCGTTTTTGCGTGAGCGTGAGTAACAAATATTCAAACATACAATCTTTCACATTTATAATATTATTATAGTAGGATTAACCCAGGTATAAAAAGGATCGTCATTTAATTTTTTTTAGATCCTCTTAATATACTGGTATAATCAGAGTACTGAAGCAGATATTATGAAAATATTTGTGTATCCCTAATGGTAATGGTGGTAATTGGTGTGGCCGTAAGCGATAATACGAAAATATTTCACGTTTTTTGTATGGGAGCTCCGCTTATACATTTATTTTATTCTGTTTTTAGTATTTGTCGTTATAGCGGCAGCAAAAATACATCATCTGTGAAAATTTCAACTGTCTAGCTATCACGGTTCATGAGATACAGCCTGGTGACAGACGGACAAACGGACAGTGGAGTCTTAGTAATAGGGTCCCGTTTTTACCCTTTGGGTACGGAACCCTAAAAACAATTTCTCGCTAGAATAGGATACCCGCACCTTAATTGTATCAATCACAATATGAATTATTTTTAAGGATATTGCTAATCCATTGCTTTATATGTTCGAACAATTTGTCAGTTCAACAACGTAAATAAGGCAATGAATGTTGTTGGACTGTCAAAATGGAAGCCATTGCTACTGTTAGTGTGTTACGCAATTACCCCGCCGGTTTCAGAAAGGTCAATCAAGACAAAACTTGGCATTCAAACTTATGTTATAACCGCTGTGATTGGTCTACAGAAATAGCACTAGCCAATCAAATTACTTTCGGAAACCGTGTGTTAGTGGCACGATGCTAAAGTGACTCTGCCCCGGTTGTTCTGTCTCGGAAGTCAGATGCCATAAAACTGAAATGTACTTAAACTTAAATGCTAGTTATACTAGGGAGCGATAACAATACAGGGAAATAACTACTGTATTTTCAATCTACAACTCTTTGATATCTATAATAGCTGCATTTGTCCTGGTGAGGTCATGCTCTAAGAGGAAACACATTTGTTACAGTCGCGAATCATATTCTGATCAAAATACAACCTAGCCCGCAAATTGCAAAAAACGTAAGAAAAAATTTAATTTCGTGTAACCTTAGCGCACATGACCTAAAGCGCGGTCACTGTAGGACTACATAGAAGAGAAGCGCGATGACACAACGCTGGTAATTTATTGCAAAATATGAAGCAATTATCTATTTACAAAAAAATCTATTGCTTGGACTAAAAAATTAAAACACTAGTGCTTTAGTATGTTGCTTACAGAATAATCTGACAAAAAATCAGAATGATTGTATACGTATATTAGTATGGTTTTTATTGTAAAAAGAAAGTTTTTAGAGGTATTTTCATGATTTTTTTCTATCGCATGAAATTAGTTGTATTAAGTTTTCAACACACTATCTACCTAGCTTAAATCTTAAATATCATGTATTTTTCCGATTTTGTTTACTGTGGTCGATCATTACTTTTATTGCTTCTAAAACTTGCGCTTTTTGCGGCCCTGAATTGAGTTGCACTTGTGTATTCGGCCGATAACCCCTCATAACAATCTAACCTATACATACATATCGTTATTTTTTAACTCCCCAAAAGGTTGAAAGGTAACTCTATCAGTCACGCATGTATTCGGCCGCACTTCAGTACCACGTGTTGTTTGATGTATACGTTTGCCGCTTCAATGGTACGTAAATATGTGTGATTTCGAATTTTCGACGCTAATACTGTTAGAGAGTCAGTACACATATTTGGAGGTCTTTTAAGGGTTCCATACCTACGTCTACGTCTGTCGGGTCAGCTAGTCTAATATTTATTTTATATTGGAAAATGTTTAATGTTTTCGTTTAACTTAATGCTTTAAACATTTTCTACCAGTCAACCAATGGTAGTGTCAACACGTGTCAGGTAAATTATTTTGTGTGTTGAAAACAAAACGAAAATCGAGTGTATTTATTATTCAAGTGTGATTGTGGGTTTAAGTGATAGAGATGAATGTATGTTTGTAAGATATAATAACTTGAGTTTAAATTATTAATTAACATTTATTTTTTAAATATTTTTCTTACCCCAAACTAAGTGATTTTTTTTGTGTGTGTATTTTTGGTAGCTTGGATCCAGAGTGGGGTATGGGAATCAAACTCACTTACTTTACAGGAACTTTTTTCTCAGTCAATTACCAATTCACTGGTTTTCCTAGGCTGTCATAAAAAAAAATCACTACACAATTTTTACTACTAACCTACTAGGTATAAATTTTGAACCGCATCTATAATTTCCGATGTCTTTTACTCTGGCTCGTAATAACGTGGTTTCTTGATTCATTAATCAAAGTCTAAGTAAATACAAAATGTGGATCAATGCGCTAGTGCGTAGGTATCTACGACAAACTCTATATTTTACAGTAAGTGATGCAACTTATCTTCGCACAACATGAAGCGCTGCCGCTCCGCTGAAAGGAAGTAGAGCGTGAAGATACCTTACGTTCCTATTTGTTACTCGCTCCGTCATTGGGGCGGACACAATGTATTTCCGTTACCTCCTATTGATACCCTGGTCTGTCCACTTGAAGAAACAGCCATTAGTTTAACAGCGGTCCATACAATTTTTTTGTGTATAAGACGTCTATAAGAGGCGAGGCGCCCCGCAGCCCGTTGAAAAAAATGTTTTGGGACATTCCGGACTTTCTAGATGACGTAAACGCGGGGAGCGGGACGTGTAAGTGGCTATATCATCTTATGAGGAAATGAGTGGTCTTTTCTCCATAGAACGCTCTCGCCTGTTTTCTTTCTGGTTAATGACCATAAAGCAATGATTTTTTACAGAATAATAAATATTAACTACTTGTATGTCCCTATGTTTTCCTTTTTGATGATACATTATTTTTATAAGTACTAGAACCCTCAAAAAATGCCGATTTGAACCGCTGTCAACAGAGGCTTACTGTACAAATTTGACAACTACTGATAAAAAAAGAAAAATATACACAATACATATCCTTCGTAATCAGTTTATGAAATATCTTTTAAATTGGTTCAATATTGGAGGAGGAAATAGGCGAGAGCCAAACCTCAAATTATGACAAAGATCCACGAATGACAGCCGGGACCAACGGCTTAACGTGCTTTCCGAGGCACGGAGAGGTCTTGGTATGTAAAGATCCACCCATCCACGGACCGATCCACCCGTACGGCTGTTATTACTTAGCCACAAGCCCCTATAATGTAGGTAGTAATGTACTAATATTATAAGTAAACAATTATTCTGACTAGACATAAATAAAATTGTGGGCTTGTCTTCCTAATAAGTTACTCTTTGCGATATGCCTAAAAATAGTAGATTGTTATATAAGGGTGGAAAGGAATCAATTCCCATACGAGGCATTTAGACGCCCGAGCGCAGCGAGGGCGGCTATAGTCCGAGTGGGAATTGATGACTTTCACCCGTGTTAAACACTCTACTTTTCATTTCGAATATAAGGAAAGTAAAAAATAGCAGTTTTTCTAAAATATTAATTGATAATAATAACATGAATAGTAGATACCTATACATATATTAGTCTTTTTTATTTAAATTTGAAATATGGAACACACCGCGTCACTTTTTAGTGCTGACCGTCCCCACAACTTTCTATTTAGATTCAAAACTTGCATTCAGCCTAATCGATACTCGCAATAAAAAAAAATTGTAGAAACTCAATAAAAAACTCTTTTAACTAACAAAATGTATTGAAATGTAAAGTGTTTGCAGAATACCCAATTTATAGAATTAATTTATCATCATTCTCAAATAAACTTTTGCTAAGCCTACCTAAAAAATGTTTGTTGGGAATTCTGTAGCATACTATTAGAAAGTATCAAAAATAAAATCCACAATAAATAATTGTCCAAAAAATTAAATAAATCCAATTCCGAATATAAATTCAAATATAGAAACATTTCGGCGCGAAATTCAATAAATGCTGCTAGTGACATGACAATTATTAGAAGAGATTGAAATGATATCTATTAGAAAAGCATAAATCATTAAAACAATGCATGTATTTATTGCTTAAAATAATTTTATTTAATTTTCAAGTATCGATTAGGTACATTCCTCATATTAATTACTCGTCAGTGGAAATTAAAAAAAAATTGTTGTAATAATCGCTTTCGCACATTATTGCAATAAAAAAAAAAAACAATAATGGTCGACGATTTTGAACACAAATTGAGTAGGTAGTGGTAATTTGAATATTACGTTAAAACCTGGGCATTTTCGTGTTGTTTATAATATTTTCAATAACATTTGTCACATTTTAAATCTTATCTAAGTACATCTGTGTGTGAAATTTGTGAAAAGAAAACACGCACGATTGGCGCGAAACTTGGACATTAGATATAAAAAAACTTCATTACCACTACTTATTTACCTTAAACTATGGATAAATTCGTCGAATAATTAAATGATGTATATGCACAGCCCCTATGGTGAAGTCAGGATGTTCGAAATCCCCAATTTTTATGTTTTTTAGCCTCGACCACAACTGACATCAAAATTATTATCGTACCTTTAAGTATGTTGAATTTATTCAAGGTAAATTGTTAACTAAAGTTGTGCGCTAAATATGAAAGATTTAATGGCGTTAACATATGAGCTTTTTATCCAACTCTCCTAATTAACGCACATTTATAAGATTTGATGGGTAGCCTAATAAATATTTACATAATCAATTAAGGGTGTCTGACTGAGCTGACTACCTAACCAAATTTAGTTCCATTTTTAAAATTCATTCCCGCCTTAGGGAGGGAAGCAATTACTATGAGTCTTTCCCGCCCTATGGTGGGAAGCAGCGTCTTTCACCCGCTATTCGGATCAAACAAACACTACTTTCCGAGCATGAGAGATGAAAAATATGTTTCTGCACCAATAAGAACACGATGGCTACCTATTTGGTTGGTGGTTTAATAATATTTTATTTGTATCAAGAACATGACTTACTATAGATATTTTTTCCTTTTTATTCACATTGATATATTATGATTTTCATTTTATTTTATTTTATATCTTGCATGCGATAGTGTAGTAGAATGTACTAAATATTTAATTTTATAATGCCAATAACAACTTAATTCGTCTCCTACATTCTTTGCAAATAAATTATTCTGATTCTGAGTCACACACTGGAAACTTTTGTGTGATTGCAGCACATGAGCGTAAAATGAAAATGAAATTAACGCTACGGTAACAGCAAACCCATTGATCAATGCATCAACAATTATAATTCTACATAGGTTAATGCTACGACAATTTGAGCTACGCCGGCTACGCGCTACAGCGCGCAGCGGTCAATGCTACGGCGCGCCGTAGCGGCGTAGCAATCAACAGTTTTTTTCCATCAAAAGGGCATTTAATTCTGTTGCAGAAGCGTTGTGTTAGTGCCCGAAAGGGGCTCGTAGGACAATAACAGCTGCACGGGTTGGCTTGCTGAGGTCAGTCCGTGGATGGGTGACCGACCATCCATTACATATCGCGACCCCTCAGTGTCTCGGACGTTGGTCCCGGCTGTAATTTGTAGATCTTAGCAGTTGTTACAGAAACCCAAAAGACAACCAGTCTTAACAAGAAGTATCGTGGCACCCAGTAACTGGGTTGGGGAGGTCAGATAGGCCGTCGCTCCATATAAAATACTGGTATTCAGCTGCATCCAGTTAGACTGGAAGCCGACCTCAACATAGTTAATAAATAATAATAATAATAAATTTTATTTGACTTATAAAGGTAAGTACACAAATACAGAGTGACAATTTAAGCATGCGAATATCCTAGTCCAAAATAAATGACCAATGACCCCGGTGCTAGGCAAAACCTGTGTTACAGCGGTCATCCATCCGTCCATTCTGAACATTACAATAATTACTTACAAATTGGTAATGTGTACTTTTGTAAAAAATATACAATTAATTTTGAAGATAAGAAACGGGGAAAAGCGGGTAAAAATAGTTTTAATGGATTTATATCAAATAAAAGGGAGTACCTAACTACATAAGTGCCAGTTGTGTGTGATTGTGTGAGTGTAGCTGTGTATGTGTGTGTGTAGATGTATGAGTAAGTGTAATGTGAGTGCTGTGAGTGGGTGCCTGATTTGTTTAAGTTAAGGTTTGAGTAATTCTTCCGTGCCGTCATAGTTTAGGGTTAGCAAATATTCTTAAAAAAATAATAATAATAGTTGGGAAAAAGCTAGACAGATGACAAGATGCTGACATGTTAGTATCCTACATTTAAGCACTACTGAAGTCTTGTTAATCTCTGTCTTTAATACATGTACTAATTAGCTTTGTGTATGATAATAATGACCATATTCCCACTGGACTCCATTAGCTATTTGTATGCAGAATATAACAATTGTATACCCCGCAGGCAAGCTCTGAGTGCGCAATATTTACACAGTTACGGGTTAATATTACTGTGTGATTTCTGGAATATAATTGTTTACATTGCTAGTTGTTGTTTGTTGTTTTCATTGTTGTTGTTAGTATTCATTTCTTCGCTCATAATGATACCTATTTTTTTCTGATCATCCATGTTACATTTTTTAAATATTATTATTGTACACCCTAGAGGTATGTTGTGAAGATACATTTTTAGGGTTCCGTACACAAAGGGTGCCAACCAACACCAAGCCAAGCCAAGCCTCCGCTGTCCGTCCGTCTCTCAGCGGGCTGTGTCTCATGAACCGTAATAGATAGAAAGTTGATATTTTCAAAGAGTGTGTATTTCTATTACCGCTAAAACAACAAATTAATGATAAAAATTAAATAAATTTAATAAAAATTAAAGGGGGTCAGGGTACGGAACCCTTCATGTGTGACTCCGACTCGAACTTGGCCAGTTTTTTTATTTAATTTTGCCAACTTTATTTGTTAACGACCATCATCAGCAATAAATAACATTGTATTCTTTTCTAATTATTTTATTTATGTATTATACATATTTTCGTATTATTTTTTAACCAAAAATTCGAAGACATGTGACATCTACCAACCTGCACTGGTCCCGCGTGGTGGATTATGGCCCACTCCCTCTTACTGAGGCAGTGGGAATATTATAGGCCGATTATGATGATACGTATTTTCTTGCTGACCATAAGAATTAAATTAAGATAGATATTTGTGTATTACCACACAAGACCTTTGTTTGAAAAATGATATTCTAGTATCTATTCTTGCAGTATGTTAGGTACATACTGCAAGAATAGATACTATATACAGTATAATATATAGTTTTTATTAGTTAATACATACTGTATGTATTAACTAATAAAAAATTTATTACCGTTTAAAAGAAAGTACATGTACCTACTAACGAGTATTTATTCCATTTTAATGTTTAGTAGCTCTTTAATTATTTAAATTACAGCCTGAGCGGTATTTTCAACGATGTGCCATTTAAACATACAAATTATACCAATTTGGCATCAGACATCCAATTTACATATTTTTTTAATTTTATACGTAGGTATCTCGTCGAATGGAAAATAAAGTGAAACACAGATTTTTGGCAGACACGAATAGCACAGGAATGAGGAATGTCGTAAAATAATCCAAGAGAGGATTATGCTTCTGAGAGGAGGATTATAATCGTCCTTCAAGTGATAAGCGAGAGATAAGAGACTGAGAGATTAACCCTATTTTCGCATGAAATAATAATATGCTAAGGGCAGGTCTAGGGTTTGGAGCAAGATCAAGAGAGATACAAAGACCCGCAGGGCAATATGTGGCGAGCTGCTGGGCAGTAGCGACCCCACGGACCCTATCTCCCGGGAGAAGTCTTGTTCCTCACCCCTGGCTTGCCTTTATTGGCGTTTGAAGTGAAACCTGACGAGGAACAGAGCTCCCACCTCTTTTTGCTGTTTTTCGCTGCTGGGCAAGGCCCCCCCTATCCTCCCCTTTTACTATTTGTTAATTTAAATCATTATTTAATTACATGTGAATATATTTAAAATATAATAAAGGATAATAATAATAAGTAATAGGTAGTGAACATCAGATTCATGACCTTTTATTATCTCAACTTTTTCATGACATGTCACCAATTGGGATCTGACATTATATTTCTAGGCATATAAAATACTGATGAAACACAAAAGGGTCGCCCCCATAGATATCCGATGGTCGCCCCTATTCTTTACAACAGTGGTGCCCAACTGGTATTGCTCTAAGGGCTATTTTGAAAATCCCGATACGCCACGCGGGCACCGCCGAGTTAATAAAAAAACATATCTAAGTCATATAAAGGAAACTACATTATACAATTACACCACTTTAAGTTTAATAAGTTGGAACAGCAAAAGCTAGCTAAGCTAGCGATACTTGTCTGTTCACATCACGGATATCGATGGTTCACATTTTCAGAAAGTTTCTTAAAGTCTGGTAATCTTCTGTGCAAGCCAAAATCATAAAATTTTTGACGTATTCGTCAGTTAACATACCTACTTCTGCGATGCTATTCCGTAAAAAATCTCACCGTGAAAACTTAGGTGAAGTGAGCGTGGAGTGAGCTGTCAATAGTGCCAATTCCTAGCAAAACAAACTCACTTCACCTAAGTTTTCACGGTGAGATTTTTACAGAATCGACCGGCTGTAGTGCAATTCTGTAACCATCTCACCGTGAAAACTTAGGTGAAGTGAGCGTGGAGTGAGCTGTCAATAGTGTCAATTCCTAGCACAAACAAACTCACTTCACCTAAGATTCACGGTGAGATTTTTACAGAATCGACTGGCTGTATTTGGTTTTGATTACTTTTAGTTGAGAAAAAGCATGTTCACATAGATATGTTGACCCAAAAAATGCTTTAACGATGAGTTACGTACGTTTTTGTATCTAACAGGGTCCATGAGCTTGAAAACTTCGTCGCTTTTACTGTCTGGAATGATATCACTGTGAAGTGTAATAATTTCCAATTTTACCCAATTTAATTTTTGCAGATTTGTGTATTTCATATCCGATTTTGTTCGCGGGTGCCTAGAAAACAGGCCGCGGGCTACCAGGTGCCCGCGAGCTATCGGTTGGGCACCACTGCTTTACAACATCTGACTCAGACTAAACAAAAAGGGCTTAAGTCATTTATTGCGTAGCACCTATCATTGTGTTGAAATTATTAGTGATTTTATATATGTCTGTTCGCTGTTATTTTCCTCCGATTTAGCATCACAGTGACCAATGAAAATGACAATCGCGAAAAAAAAAATCTGCTGTTCCCTACATTTATGTTCGTATAACTCGCCAAAATGTAGGGAACAGCTGATTATTTTTCGCGATTTCAGGTTTGGCTCCTTAGTAAAAGTTGTTCATAATGATGAGTTAATGACCTCTCTTAAGAGGTTAATGTTTTGCCTGAAGTAGGTTTTAGAAGAAACCTGTATTAGAGGTCACCAGGCCCCACATAGTGGCATCATACAAATAAACAGGCAGACAATAACCCCTTAATTTATAAACGTTGCTAGTAAAGTGGTGATTAGCTACTACATACATTTTTGACGTTAGTTTATAAATGAACCCCATTATCGTGAAAATGTTTCAGAATGAAGTTCACTCATTCACTAGGAAACGATCGAGCACTGGCATATCTCGATAACAAATGGATTGTCTTTGGCTGGCATTATCAGAATCAGAAATCGATTGGAAGGTTGGCAGCTTAGCACTCCAACTAGTTGACATGTTGTTGTGATTCAGAGAGAGTTTTGTATTTATACAGAGATTTATTCATCCAGTGTTGTGTTGAGGTTAAGCTACGCTTGCCGCGGTTGGTCCATGGATGGGTGAACATCTTTACATACCAAGACCCCTCTGTGCCTCGGAAAGCACGTTAAGCCATTGTTCCCGGCTGTCATTCGTGGATCTTTGACAGTCGTCACAGGTCGTCAGAAGCCCGAAAGTCTGACAACCAGTCTTACCAAGGGGTTTCGTATTACCTAGTAACTGGGTTGTGGAGGTCAGATAGGCAATCGCTCCATGTAAAATACTGGTATTCAGTTGCATCCGGTTAGACTGGAAGCTGACCCCAACATAGTTGGGAAAAGGTTAGGCAGATGATGATGACACTGATTCATCCACATTCCACCATTCCAATTAATAATTCCATCTTGTTTACTTATGTATTTAATTACGCATGTTGATCTTTTCTTTGATTTTACTATTTTTTTTTTTTTTTTAAAGATATTATTTTATTTTACATAACTCGGGACCATGCGGTCCCGGTCCTTTGGAAGGCGTACGAGAGGCCTAAGCCAACTCGCAGAGGCCCCATGTGAAATTTTAATGAAATGCGGCATCAACCGACGATTATCCCTGTATGCACTATGCCAGTGCACCCAAGGATAACCCCCGGTTGGTGTAGGACTATTGCAGGATATGGAAAAATTAAAAGTTGGACTATTGGTTTGGGTGGCTAAAGTGGACTGGTTTCCAGGAACTATGGTAAAACTATTGACCCCTGCCTGATCAATGCTTTATATGTATACACAGATAAAATAGCAGGGGGTGACTTGCACACTCAATAATGGGCCCCCAATTATTAATTATTTTATTATTATTATTTTTTAATTTAAGTCATTGATATATAATAATATTATTGTGTTATTGATTTCTGAATGATTTTAATTCCTATTTTCATAATTAATTGTTACTTGTGTCTGAGCTGTGTCACGCTGAACATTCATTAATTCCATCTGCCATTTCTGTCTCTATTGGGCCACCAAGATACAGGCTGTGCCTAGTTTGGGGCCCACGGCTACTTCTACATATGCACTCTTTTTAATTATCATGTTACTGTTTGTATGTTTCCTAACTTGTGTGTGTCAATAAATTGATTATTATTACATTATGTAAAATGCGAAATTAAGTCTGCCATGTTTGATTTAACTTTTCATACTTTTCCACTCGTTATGAAATTTGACAGAAAAGTAGCCTGGGACTCTACGTTTCAATCATAATCCCAGAGTTTTGAAGGATATTTCTAAGCCATTGCTTCATTGAATTAATAAATTAGTCTGCTTAACAACGTAAGTAACGCAATGAACGTGTCTGACCTGTCAAAATGAAAGTAAATGCGATCAATTGATTTTATGTGTCACGCCACTATCCCGCTAGAGAAGGATTTTTTCATCTTGGATATTTAAATTAAAAATGAATTTACGCAGACGTAGTCGCGTGCGACAGCTATTATTGGTAAAAAAAAAAAAAGAAAAAAAAAAACAAAATCCATACTAATGCGGGGCGGGGCGCTGCTAGTAACCTATATTTAAAAAATAATGTAATCTGTTTCAAATCACTCCGCTACACCTACTGGTATGTACAGTAGCTATATTTTTTGGTCCCAATGGTATCTCTTAACCCCCACCAAAAAGTGAAGATAACTGCAACCGACTGAGGATATAATCCAAATATAAACGACGAGCATAAACAGCTTGAAAATATAGCGGAGCGCCAAACCTTTGGTTAAAAATCATACAATTTTCATCGCTTTAAAGTTTTCTTTCCAACAATTTACATTTTAATCGGGTACAGCGATCTTTTAGACACGCGACCAAGTATTTTATACATAATTTGAACCACCCTATAGCCTCAAGTAGGTACTTTGTAAATCAACTTGATGACATCTCGTTGCATAAATTTGTAACTAAACATTCTGTAGAAACTTTTTGTGTCAATATATTTAGATCTAGTTATGAAGCCGGTAATTAATTTGCTCCTTTGTAAGTGTAGAAAACTGTGTAAACAAGCTATGTTAATACTTGTGAAAAGATATTCATAAACTTCCCGGATTTCTGTTTAGTTCGTATGTTTAATATTGTGTTGCTTTTTCGTGAAAATTAAGCGTGGGTTTTTATTTTTATCACGCTTTTATTAGGTCGACCTGTATGTAACTAACTGTGTAATGGACTCTAAGGTAACTAATTTAACCATCTTCGTAGATGGTTAAATTAGTTACATTTTGGTCGTAGCGTAATCAAAATTGGCAGCTGTATGTAGTTCTGATGACAATACAATAATATGGTACTGTCGTACTGATCTGATGATGGAGCCGGAAGATATGAACTGGAACTTCATGATGGAAAAGTCGTGTTTGCACTTGTGAGAAAGGCTACGTAATGGACTTTGAACACGATGAGGTTTCTTTTTTGTTTTTACGTGCATTTATAAAAGCGTGTTTTTCTAGTGTTTTTGAACGATTAATTTATTTGAGATTTATTTTGTTTGTCTATCTACAAAACACACCGAAGGATACTTATCTTTTTATACAATTCTGGCCTCCCCATAGCTAATAACAATGTAATTTGAAAGCATTGTAAAAGCCAATTATTTTTAAAAGATTTACCGTGGACTTTCTCGCTGACTCTTTTCCTTAGGAAACGACTAATTGAAACCGTGCACCTAGCTTTTGACGTATCATAAGTGCTCATGTAGGTTTACATATAATAAAATATTTTAAATTGAGTTGGAGTTTACTCAACACCCTTAGGCTATGACAATGTAAAAAATAAGGTCATAATTATTGACACTCGTATATATTATCGCTTTTAAAATCGATTTGCATTAATTTTACTACAAAACAATGTATTATTTATAAAAAAAAAACCGAAAAAACTTCATCTTTTTAAATCTGGCGTCACGTAATCGAAAACGGTCTGGATTGGCTGAACTTAAGATGACGTCATGATTTAGTAAATTTCTGTCTATCGTTGACAGAACAGATGACTTTTGTCTAGTATCTCGACCGTTTCAACATTTGTTTAGGTGAATCGTGACGTCACGACGCCATATTGTTAAAGATAGCGTTTTGGCGGCTTATTTAAACAGTACATTTTTATTTACTATTTTTTAAAAGAAATACATTATGCAATTTGAAGTAATAGGTTTTTGTGGGCTCGTTAGACACCATTAAATAATCTGAGATGTTTATCAGAAACCAGTCAAATAGCCGTGTAACACACTATCAACCACAATCTGAATCAATTTGAAGGATATTGCTAATCCGATATTACTAATATGTTCGAAAAATGTGTCTGCTCAACAACGTAAATAACGCAATTAATGTTGTTGAACTGTCAAAATGAAAGCCATTCCTACTGTTAGTGTGTTACGCAATTACCCCGTTGGTCACGTATGTATGTAGGTATTCTCTACGACATTTATACATGAGAACACATCGGGGATATTCCAATGTTGCAGATTAAATGAATAAAATAGTGCCAACATTGTGTAATTCCAACACAAGAGTTGAGCTCCCCTGCATTGGGATCCTAAACCTTTTAGAGTAACACGAATTCTCTATTTAGTAAACGGAGTCTTAATAACTTAATTAGCGAGCGTTGCCTTAGTTTTGAGGTAGTTTTTCAAATAAAATGCAGAAAGCATTGCTTCCCGTGTGGATGTAGCGTCAAAAGTTAAAAACATTAGGGAAATTCTCGTTCATTTGTTAAAATGACCAAGCAAGAGCGAGCGATGACTATTTTTGTTTTTTCTATTGTTTGTAATTTTTTTATTATATGAATGGGCCCGCTCTTGACCTCGATTACGCCTGATGGAAAGCGATGGATGAGGTCTATGATGGAACGAGCGTGCCCAGAAGATACTCTTGCTTTGAAGGGCGGGTTGAACTTTTGAGTGTGGAACTCTATAGTTCCACACTTTGGCTGTGCGCATAATAGATGTGGAGGAGAAGCGCTGAGTACGACTGGTCAGGATATCGATCAGTTTTTGGTTTGTTAGTTTATTGTAAGTTCTAATGACGGATTTAAAACTACATTAGGTACTAATGGTAATGCTAATAGTAGAACTTTTTCACGTTACAATGCGACTTTCATTTTGTTTCCTATCGAGGGCCCATTTATACTTTCTAGCGTAACTGTAAAGTAACAATGTGTGTAGCTGTAGAACGAAACGAGAAAACTGAAATTGAACACGTTGAAAAAATGCTTCCATTCCTACATTTTGTTTTACAAATCTAATTTAGCTAGAAAGTTTTTTTAAACAGTTTTTAATTTCCGTTTTACCGGTTTATTTCGTATTTTTCAAAATTAATTATTCATGAATTATTGCACAACATGATAACATTTTTATCAGGTATGGACGACCAATGGTGGAATATTCAAAGTTTTTCCCAGTCGGGATGAAGGTTCGCGACGGCGAAGTCACACTACCTCATTATGATAGTGGGTGTAAACGTTGCTCATGTAATTGTACAGGTACTTTGACCTTAGCTGACCTAGCGTAATATGCAGTATCAATGGAGTAAGAAGCTAATTTATACTGGTTTTGTTACCACTGAGTACTATTAAGGTCACAGCTCATTAGAGCCGGAGCCCGGCACCCACCCCGCACCGCCTCGTCGCACGGCGTCCACTCGTTGTCGACAGGTGGTCCACGGGTGGACGCCGCGTTATCACCAATAAACGTCGCGCGGTCAACCAGTAGACCTTGCGTCGCGTACAAAATTATCGCGTTGGCAATGCGCAGTCATCGCAAGGCAAGCATGCAAGCAGCGAGTTTTCATCGAGTGGTCCGCCGTCCACCCGCCGTCCGCGCGTGATCCAGTGACGCTACGGAGTTGATGCAGTGAGCTAATACCCATACAAGTCCTATAAAGAATACTAGCCGCAAGAGGCGATGCGGTGCGGAGTGGGTGCCTAGTGGCCCTAATGAGCTGTTAAGCTTTAGTTATTCTGTGCCACTGATGAACGCCTACCAGTGGCCAAGGTTCCATACAACTCGTTTCCTACCGGCTTTCTTTGCAAAATGGCACAGTCAGTATTCTATAGACAAATAATATAATCGTATTAAAGACATCTACTCCGGCTTCATCATCATCATCATTTCAGCCGAAAGGCGTCCACTGCTGGACATAGGCCTCCCCCAAGCACCTCCACTTCGACCGGTTCTGAGCTTCTCGCATCCAACGGGTTCCTGCGGCGTTCACAAGGTCGTCGGACCACCTTGTGGGAGGCCTTCCAACGCTACGTCTTCCGGTACGCGGTCGCTACTCCAGAATCTTTCGGCCCCATCGGCCATCTGTTCTGCGAGCAATGTGCCCTGCCCACAGCCACTTAAGTTTGGCAATTCTTCGGGCTCTGTCGGTTACCTCGGTTCTCCTCATTCCTGTTTCGATCACGCAGGAAACTCCAAGCATAGCCCTCTCCACTCCATTACCTGTTACAAAAATTGACCTTTCGCTACTGCGGCCTACTGTACAATTTATCGGTAGATTCTCAATAAGAAAATCGCCTTACGACAAAGTAAGATTTTTTAACTAAAAACTAGTCGATCAAAAGACATGTGTAGGTAGTTTATTTCTCATTGAAAAGAACCGAACTAAACCGAAAGAAGGAAGTGAATACAGAAACGCTTTGTAAGGCGACACTCACAAACGTACACCGAGCCGCGAGTAGTTTATTGTAGTAGGTGTAGCACTTTGTCGTCGAGCTGGTCTAGCGTAGTAGGGAGTTCCAATAGATTGAAAGTGCAGCTTATACTGGTTTCTGTACCACTCGGCCTACTGTAGAACCAGTAGGTACATACAATACGGTTTGTTTTGACAGAACAAAGTTATTGATAGGTACTCGAAAGGTTACGTGACTTTATTTGTATTTATTTATTTAACCATTTATGTACACAGATATAAACAGACATGAAGGAAAGAATGGCAAAATACGTACCGTGCTTTCGCGATTTATTTGCCAAAAATGTAAACAAATATGAATTAACAGAAAAATAACTTTAATTCCTACACAATAAAGTTCAGTTTACGCTACAACTTCAAACATTTTTGTAACTTTTTCAATAGTGCTAGTGACTCTGAAATCAACTTAATGGTCATTGACATAAAGTTGATATTTGTTTAACTTGAAATAGACAACAGACATTTTTACTTTACAAGGGTGATTGTAACTAGCTTTTGCCCGCGGCTTCGCCCACGTGGATGTCGCAAAATATCCCACGGGTACTTTAGTCATACATTGTTTTACGCATAACTCTATTTGGTTTACGCGGCGCACGGTAAAGCTCCTGTCGGCATATTTTTTCCGAAATCTTCAATTACAATCATTGTTATATTTCAGCCAATTTACACAAAACCTTAACGAATTATACACTTAAACCTTCCTCATGCATCACTGTGTTCATTGGTGAACACTGTATGAAAGTCCGTTCTGTGGTCGTTGAGCTTATCGCGATCAGACAGACAATCGCTTGGGGGGACTTTGTTTTATAATACCACTCATTGGCAAGAGGGGTGACATAACTGAGTTATGTCACCCCTCTTGCCAATGAGTAAAGTATACTGGTGAACGCGGCAAATTTGATGCTCTTTGTTTCAAAAATTACATTACGCTACAGCCTTAACACGAGGCAGCTAGAGAGGTTGTGACATTATGCTTCGTCACAATCTTACTGCTGCTTTTAAAGTTTTAAATCATCATCATCTGCCTAGCTTTTTCCCAACTATGTTGGGGTCGGATTCCAGTCTAACCGGATGCAGCTGAATTTTAAAATCATCGTCAACTTAAATCACCATACCCAAAAATTGCTCTTTTTAAAACTAATGTCAAAGTCGCAACTGAACAATATTTAGTGAAGTTAATAACGGTATGGGGTCCAAATATTTTCAGTCTATACTCGTGTTTGTCTCCTAATTATAAAGAACTTTGTCAATTCTATGCTATTTGATTTCAGGGAATTCAAATAAATTATAAACGTTTATTATCAAGACTATAGGTCGTGGTGAACTGGTGATGTACAGACGCCAGCACATCAAACTACTACAATCTGTCAAATTTCTTTAATAGCTTTTCAACTTTATCGCTAGAGCTTAAGGTTCAAAGTTGATTGGGAAAATTTGGCAGTTTCGGGTAGCTTGATATGCTGCCGTCTGTACATACCTAAAGTCAATTCAAACTTATGTTTCAAATTAATGTTATTTCAAGTTAAACAAATTTCCACTTTATTTTTATGGTAATTAAGATGATTTCAGAGTCATCTTCATCATCTGCCTAGCCTTTTCCCAATTATGTTGGGGTCGGCTTCCAGTCTAACCGGATGCAGCTGAATACCAGTATTTTACATGGAGTGACTGCCTATCTGACCTCCACAACCCAGTTACTGGGTAATACGATATCCCTTGGTAAGACTGGTTCTCAGACTTGCGGACGGGTAGTCAGAAGTTGATTTCAGAGTGACTAACACTATTGAAAAAATTATAAAAATGTTTGAAGTTGTAGCGTAAACAGAACTACATATATATCAGAGGGTGTCAGAAGCCCGAAAGTCTGATAACCCAATCTTACCCAGTAAATTGGGTTGTGAAGGTCAGGTAGGCAGTCGCTCCATGTAAAATACTGGTATTCAGCTACATCCGGTTAGACTGGAAGCTGACGATGCAGCGATAATGAGTTAAAACACATACTAGATTCTGCCACTAAAATTAAACAGTACATTATTACAGTACATTAGTACAGTATTCTATTCTATTCTATTACTAAAAGGTTGAGTCATTATTGTAATGAAATAACCACTATGGGCCGTTTCGTAATTAAGTATTCTTAATGAAGATATCAATCATTCGCCATTTAGTTTCTTTTAATTTATTTGTGAAACAATGGTGTTCCGTGCTGTAGCTCAGCTTTTCATTTCCTTAAGTACCTTTTAATGAGCTCGTTTTCAATGTTTATATATTAATTATGTCCTTTTTTTCTCGTTTTTGTCTCGTTTTAGTCTTTTGTTGGTAACAGTTAGAACGTCATGAAGAGACTTCAAAGGATTCTTTGTGATGCAACTTTTCACAACTTTTCTCGAGCAATATTTGAAACGAAACGTTGAATATGATTTCGAAATATACTCGCTTTAATGAAATATTTCTGTCGGAGTTCTCCATTCCGAATTCAATTGTTTTAAGTTATGCTCCTTTCTGCATACGTGTGCTTCCCGCCTTACGACTCATATCAACGTCATAAATATAAAATAAAAATAAAACAGTATTATTTCTTGCACGATTTTCTTATTTTAGTTTCTTATTATGTAGTTATGTTCTCTTAATTCAAAGTTTTGTTAGTTTTTGAAGTGAAAACTTCGTTGGACATTTTTTGAGATGGGAAAAAACCATTGAACTCGCGCCACTGTTACCGTAAGCGACACCGCGCGTGTATTCTTTAAAAATAAGCGGTAATATACCTAACTTGTAAACAGGGTTAAATTAAAATAGCTAACGAAACTTTGCAGACGTATTGGTTATCGTCGATATCTAATCACGTCGTAAAGTTTACACAAAGAAAACTGTTTTTTGTAACTGCTATTTCAAGTGACTACACTACCTGCAGTTGACCCCAAAAAGACCCTTCAAACTCATTTCTTTTTTGTTTGATCATGTTTAGATATCGGTATCGATTGTCTGCGGAGTTTCGCTAAATAATTTAATTTGACCCCATTTATTGTGCAACTAGTTTTTATTATGCCCGATACAGTCTATCACAAAATAGGATATCTCCAAAGCCTTGCGTAACACAACAAGATCATTCACGTAATTTTCCACTAACATATTAATTTTTTCAACGCGCAAGAAATCTCAATATAGCTCGGAGAACAACGGGGAATACGTAGTAAGTGCATAGGGGGACATAAAGGGAACACGGGGAACAAAGACCAAGACTTATTGTCTCGTAACAATGGAACAAGTCCATTACCTGCCAGTTATTTGTGCCGTATTTGTCGCGAATCAGTGTAGGCGACTGTGCTATTTGTTGAGTTTGTTTTTACTGACTTCATTTGTTTCACCATTTGGCTTTGATTCGAGAGGCTAGTCGAGTGTGGACGTCGTCGTCGCGTCGTTTTCTACACTTCAGTAGGAAGAACGTGTGATGCAAACTTTGATGCATTCATCTTTATAATTCTATTACATAGAACGGGAATTTTTGAGATGCGGCGGTAGGGGCATGCGTCCAGTGATGGATTATTTATTATTAAATAGTTTTTGTAACTAGATAAGTTCTTCATATTTTACAATAAATTACCAGTTAATGTGTCATCGCGTTTCTCTTTCTTTTCTATGCAGTCCGACAGTGACCGCACTTTAGGTCATGTAAGCCCCACTTCAACAAGCACCAAACTATCTGGATTTTGTTTTCAAAGCCAACAAAATTATGACGCGTAAGTAGCTGTACTCGTTCGAAATTCGAAGTTACATTTTTTTATACTTATTTTTTGCCGGTTTAAAAAACAAAAATTATGCCAGTCTTTGTGGGGCCCGTGGCTAAATAATAACAGCCGCACAGGTCGATCGATCAGGTTAAGCTACGCTTGCCGTGGTTGGTCTGTGGATGGGTGACCAAGGGGTATCGTATTACCCAGTAGCTGGGTTGTGGAGGTCAGATAGGCAGTCGCTCCATGTAAAATACTGGTATCCCGCTGCATCCGGTTAGACTGGAAGCCGACCCCAACATAGTTGGGAAAAGGCTAGGCAGATGAGATGATATGATCTTTTACCTATTGGTTTACCTATATCCGTTTATCCATCCTAAAAATCGTAACATCGTTATCACCAAAACTTAAAATTCATACACCGCATCATTAAACCATAGGCAATTTCGAGCGGGGCGGTGTTGTTTACATCTCTAGCTGATTTTGTTACGCCTGGCCTTTATTTTACCCGCATGCTGAACAAAAATGATATAAATTAATGAAGAAAAAGAGCAATGAAGTAACACTAAAATGATTTTATAACCTGACGATTGAACGTTCTATTTCAAGATCTGTCTTTCGGCCCGTTTGTCAACCAACGAATCACATAAAAATAGGTCGCTTCCTCATTCCCTTTAGTTGTCTCAAGAGGCCAATAAAGTAGGTACTGCCTGAAAATTATTTCTTTACTTTTTCAGGTAACCAAAAAAACAGGAAAAAAAGCTCAGGCACAAGATTTGCGAGTTAACATTCAGAAATAAATGGAAAAGCAGTTAAAAGCTTTCGAGATTAATCCGTTAAGTTGTCGTTCGAGGAATTCACCTTTTAACATTAATTTTTTTTTGGGACTGTTTTAATTAAATAGGATGAAGTGTTTATGAAATCGATACGTTTTTTAATCGATATATGTAAGACAAGACTGAAGTTATTTATGCTATGTTTTTGGTGAATTGCAGTGGTGGCCTAATGGTGACGGCTGGGAGTTGTAGATCCTGGACCTACTTCATTTTGTGAAAATTATTTCATCAGAGCTGCTCACGAAACGGTGAAAGAAAACATCCATCATCACACAAAGACATGTGACATCTACCATCCCGCACTCGATCCGCGTGGAAGATTATGTCTCACTCTCTGGACACAGGCCTCCTCTCCGGGACACAGGCCTCCTCTCTGTGGGAACATTATCTATTGGCTGATTATGATTACTTATTGATAAATGATTTTATTTGTAAGTAGGTTTGTACAAACACTTTTACACGTCCATCATGTTTTTTTTTTTAACTAGATGAAGTCGGCGTTTCCTATCTGACTACTCTAAGAAGAAAGGCCGAAACAAACTCAGAGGTCACAGTCTCTTTTAAAGTCCAGACATAATCTTGGTCAGGTTATATGAAAACCATGTAGATCGATGTCTGAGGTGGTCTTTTGAGGAAAGAACCACACAGATTGAGAGGACCTGTCCAGTCAGTGCACGTATTTGTCAGAAATCGTGCAGCTCAACTCAAGACATAAGGAGCTCAACGATTCGACGAACAATACCAAAGAAAGGACATTTAGGTAGGCCACATAAATTAATCAAACTGCCAGTCCATGAAAAAAAAAAAACTAACAGAACAGAGAGAATAAAAATATATAATATTTAGTGCCGTAGCCACTGACCTCTATCACAAGTACTGTTTAATACAGGTCAGTGGCCGTAGCTTTTTAAAGCTCCTGACTTGATAAAGGAGTTTGTAAACCGACGGAAGAAAAAAAAAATTACTGTGAGTTACAAAAAAGGTTACACGAGAAATATGTGCAAGAGAAGCGTGCTAGGAAAGTGCGCGAAGAATTGGTGCGAAGACCGCCTGTGGCCTATATCGAGTTGGTCGTTTTGCACAGCAAAACCCGCATCACCCACGCTCCGCTTCCTCGTACAGGTTTGGTTGAAAGAGTCACACTGTATCGCAGCTCTTACCGCACAACGTTTGCCTAGTCATCTGGACTTGCGTGGGTTTATTTGATGTGGGCTATTTTCATTGGTTCGCAAAAAAAGGCAGATAATTTGTTGATACAATGGTGCTTAGAGAACGCTTGAAACCGTTTCGTATTTCTAGTTCTACAGGATTGAAATAAGTTTTTCGGTAGCTCGTGTTAATCCATAAAACACATTTTTGACAGTCAGTCGCTGATAAAAAGGCACTTTGTCTAGGCCTTCTGGTTCCGTTGTGCACGAACTACCTAATTTTAATTAGCAGCGTTGCTACAGTACTAAATCTACGGTCACACAAATATGACGATGGGAATGCTATCAAAAATCGTTGAACGATCTGTTACGATTGCGGGATTGGCTTTTGTAGCCAAAATTCTTGGTAGCCATTTTTTAATTTGATTTTTATTACCTTGTTCGTGGTCAGTTCTAAAAGTTCTTCTTCCAGCTGGATGATATTGCAGTGTTGACATTTAAAAGGGATCCACCACCCAGACTGGTATTTACAATTTTAAAATGTCTTGGAATCGTTCTATGAAATCACTGTGGAGGTTTTCCAAATGTTGGCAGTAGGCAAACAAGATAAATTGGGAATATTTTGGAACTCACGTCTGCCGATATTCTTCTTGTGTAACAGCAGTTTGGCTACGAAAGCAGCAACGATATTTTATGTTTTAATTAAGTTCATCAAAATCAAAAGTCATTTATTCAAACTAGGCTGAGAATCAGCACTTTTCGAACGACAAAATTACAAAAGACAGCCTCCTAAAACCCCGCCCTTCACCTTGAAGTTGGAGATTTATATCATTAAACAATTTATACACGTCTGTCAAGTACGCGATATCATTCTTTGATGTGATGAGGCTGTCGCGCAATTATGTGTCCTTGTTTTCCAAGAACTCTATCACAGAGTCAAACAGATTGTAAAATCGAGTAAGACAATTTTCCTCTTCTGTGTGAAACAGCAATCGGTTAAAATCTTCATCATTAGCAACAAAAAGCTTATTAAATAATCTATCATCCTGACTGACATCCATATTGAGCTGATTCGACTTTACACACCGAATAATTAGCTCTGTGCCAGAAAACATCGACTGCTAGCCGTGCCTTCGTGTCGGACTGTGGCCCGTGCTGCGTCTCCCGTACCGCGCGTGTTGACCACACTAAATAAGCTCGTGGAAGCCAACCCGGCCTGCGATCTGTTCGCTAACAAATTTGCCAATTTAATGGTTATGTGCCTACATTTTTCTGAGAACAATAATATTTAATTGTTGTTATTAGTTTATGTTAGTACTTATTATATATACTTTGATTTACGTAATTGGTTTGTTAAGCCGTGTAAATCAAATAAATAAATAAAATCAGCTGTTTCGGGTTTTATTGACTGCTTTGATAATATGTTACCGTGATTGAAACAGTCGTTCACTTGAAATTCTAGTATCCAAATGTTGTCGATGAATGACGCAATGTACAGCGAGCACATCTGGAATTTTGTTTTTTAAGTACGCCATGAAACCTTTATGACACCCTGTCATAGCCGGAGTGCCATCAGTAGCAGCTGATATAATATTCTTCAAGGGAATTT
The DNA here is from genome assembly GCA_963082905.1 of Oligia fasciuncula. Taxonomy (NCBI): domain Eukaryota; kingdom Metazoa; phylum Arthropoda; class Insecta; order Lepidoptera; family Noctuidae; genus Oligia; species Oligia fasciuncula. The sequence goes on along the minus strand of OY720396.1, from coordinate 15,608,030 downwards.
CTTTCTCATAACAAAACTTTTCCAGTGTATTAAATATGGTTTCTCCTTTTGTATCTGTCTCTAAATTTCTAGCAAATAATAGTTCTTGAGAGCAGTGGTGGCCAAGTGGTAACGGCCGCGACCGGCATGTCCTAGAACCAAAAATTCGAAGACATGTGACATCTGCCAATCCGCACTGGGCCCGCGTGGTGGATTACGGCCCACTCCCTCTCACCGAGAGGAGGCCTGTGTCCCAGCAGTGGGAACATTATAGGCTGATTATGGTTTATGGTTATGGTAATAGTTCTTGACATATTTTGGTCGGTAAAGTGGACTCATCCAACTGAACAAATATTTGTATGACCTACAAGTAGTTTCCGGGTCTGGCTGTTTGTGTATGTGAGTTTAAATGTTTGTAAACGCACCCACAATACAAGAGAAATTCCTAGTGTGGGGCAACGTTTTAAAAGAAAAGAATTGGGAATTGACTAGTCTTCAGATTATTGCACAATGATTCTTCAATATTTTCAGTCATTTCATCATTGCACAGAACTATTGCTCAAAGGAATTTATTTATATATACTTTTGTACAACACAAAAATTCATAACATAAAAAAATACATCAAATACTATACAATGGGCGACCTTAAATTTTGGCCTATAAATTTTTTGGATAATATCTGCCGCCGAAACCAGCGTCCATAAACATGGAGCACAGTAGTCATTACTTCTTTTATTGTCGGCAAAATTAACTCTTCTCCGATGTTAATTAACGAAGAGATATTGTACGAAGTTTGAAGTCCGTCATTGTCATGCTTAGCAGCCGCCGAAAGAAGTCTTGATACACTTGGCTGAACATTGTTCTTCTTCTCCAGATCTTGAAAATAGGCTACATTTATGTCTTTCTTATCGCATGCATCATCTGCTTAGCCTTTTCCCAACTATGTTGGGGTCGGTTTCCCATTGCCCGCAGAACAGTTGGCCGATGGTGCCGAAAGGTTCTGGACTGGCGACAGCGTACCGGAAGACATAGCGTTGGAAGGCCACAAGGTGGACCGACGACCTTGTGAAGGCTGCAGGAACACGTTGGATGCGAGAAGCACAGAACCGGTTGAAATGGAGGTGCTTGGGGGAGGCCTATGTCCAGCAGTGGACGTATTTCGGCTGAAATGACTGTGATGATGAACCTAACATATCTAAGTATTTTAGATGCGTGGCCAACTGGCCAACCAACAACAACTGTGTATCAACTGTTGTTGATACGTTTTCAAAAAGAATTTTCAAAAGTATAGATTTCGTTCTAGGACACAAAAATATTTTGATCTTGTTTATTTTACGAAGCTTTTAAATTTAACTAAGTTATTCTTACGTTATATTCTTGGCAAGAATTAAGTGGAAGTTTTAGTTCAGCAAAATGAAAAGTGAAATTGATTTTGGCTCGCGTGAAATTTTGCATCGAAAGTTCTCGAAATTTCTATTTTCTTTCACAGGGGTGACTTTTCTTTTTTTGAATGTACGCGATTTCCGAGTCCTTTGTTACCTTCAAAGGGCTTCGTAATTTTTCGCGTAGGTAGATTCTGAAAAAAAAACTCCGGTCAAGTGAGAGTTGAACTCGCGTGGAGAGGGTTCCGTAGGATGAATAATTTAACTAAAAAAGAACTTAACATTGTAATTGAAAAACGTGTTCTCCCATGCATTCCAACTGAAAACGTAAGTTTGTACGCAAAATATTGAGAGATTTACCATGTTGTTTTAAGACCACAGACTTCTTATAAGTTTTCTTGTAATCTGTAGGTATAGAACAATTTTCAGTATTTTTTTCAAAATTTTAGGCTCATTAGTTTCGCAGATAAGGGGGGGGGGGAATGGTAAATTTTCGTCTATTTTCTTAAATAACTTTAATACAATTTACTTTAAAATTATGAAAAAAAACTAGCTGCGCCCCGCGGTTCGATCCCGTGGGAATATCGGGATAAAAAGTAGCCTATATGTTAATCCAGAGTGTCAGCTACCTCCATACGAAATTTTATCAAAATTGGTCCAGCCGTTTGAGCTGGAAGAAGTAACAAACATATAAACACACACACACAAACTTTCGCCTTTTTAATATTAGTGTGATATATTTGAGATCTTCACAGTAAGCCCTTTTATTTGATATGTCACATGGCACAGATTGCGAAAATGATCCCCATATTCAAAATTCATTTATTTACGTTATGTTATACGTTTGTATTTGGGTCACAGAGGTTCATATGTGTACCAAATTTCAACTTAATCGGTCCATTAGATTCGGAGCAAATTGGCTGTGACAGACGGATGGACGGACACACGAGTGATCCTATAAGGGTTCCGTTTTTCCTTTTGAGGTACGGAACCCTAAAAATGTGTTTGAATTGTTCGTAAGTAGGTATGAGTATCATATTTCCTTCGCCTTTTAAAACCTTTACCATGTGAAAGTTACCGTACCTACTTGTAAGCATTGCTTTGCAAGTAGGTAACTTGCAATTATTTTTAACCGACTTCAAAAAAAGGAGGACGTTCTCAATTCGGTTGTTTTTTTTTTAATATAAAAACTTTAGCTGTCCTTGAAATAAAATCAAAATTTTATTTTATAATAATACAATATTTTCATTAAGGTGAATGGGTAGTTGATACCGCAAAATTCAAATTTTCTTACGTTTTTTGCAATTTGCAGGTCAGTGTCAGGTTGTATCTTGATCAAAATATGATTCGCGACAATAACAGATACATATTAAGGGAATTATAATCATTAGAATCATTAATACATCTTTCTAAGTTAGATTTCTACCCCTAACCCTTTTCCATAAGAGATTGGTGGTTGGTGGTAGAAATCTAACTTAGAAAGATATATTAATGATTCTAATGATTATAATTCTATAAATATGTACCTGTTATTGTCGCGAATCATATTTTTATCAAGATACTATCTGACACTGACCTGCAAATTGCAGAAAACGTAAGAAAATTTGAATTTCGCGGTCTACTACTATCCATTCACCTTAAGGGGGAAGCTCTAAGGTGGCCCGCGAAATTCAAATTTTCTTACGTTTTTTGCAATTTGCTGGTCAGTATTAAGTTGTACGTTGATTAAAATATGATTCGCGGTCGTAACAAATATGTATTTACAGAATTATAATCATTAAAGTCATCAACACAACTCTCTAAGACCATATAATCCCCAAGAATGACTATTTCATGAAATCTTGACATTTGGGGATTACATGGTCTTAGAGAGTTGTGTTGATGACTTTAATGATTATAATTCTGTAAATACATATTTGTTACTACCGCGAATCATATTTTAATCAACGTACAAGTTAATACTGACCAGCAAATTGCAAAAAACCTAAAAAAATTGAATTTCGCGGGCTACCCTGGCGCTTTCGCCTTAAGTAAACCAAAGGCGAAATAAACTATATTTTCGAGAGCGCAAAAGTGATGAAACTATTAACAGGTGTTGTGACTGATATGAATATTTTAGCGCCACGAAAACTGTACTTTTACAGTCACACATACTTAATATTTTAATTATTTCAAGCTTTCTCAAAAGAAGATAAGAAATTGACAAAAGAGGGTTATGTAGATATATAAAAGCTGCTAAAATAAATGTATTTTTTTAAAATAAGTCTTCTAAAAAGTCATCCTAAGACCTTTCCCACAGCAAGCAGATGATTCGTCTCCAAGCTAAGATCAATTTCGCAGTAAAGACATCGGCACGTGACTTACGTCAATATCTCACATCTCGATACACTAAATCGACACGACATGCGACAATTGAATCGCTCGAGTGCGTCAAATATCCGGCCGTGTTACAGGCAACACAACTACAGTGTGTTTAACCTTACATGTCTTAATTGGTAAACAAACACGGAACGAAAATCGAAACTCCCGAGTTTTCGCATTAATTCACACTTTAATACAGATAAGAGCGTGTGTGTGAGATGTCTTGATTATTTGCAAGAAACATAATATATCTACTAAATATACTAACAAACTATTAAAATTAAAACATAATATCCTAACCTAACTAAAACCATTAACAAACTAAAATATGGCATCAAAAAATTCTTCCGCATCGCTGTCGACTGGTAATGTACCCAAGAGACTGGCGGCATTGCTACGTTGTATGGCAATACTTAGCCCCTGGCCAAGGTAAAAGCCAGCCCTTGGGTCACGGGAAGGGTCAACCAGCTGTTTGGAGATTTCATTGAACAAGCCATGAGCACTTAGACCCCACGGTCCGAGGGTTTCAACCCCAAACGGCTCGAAAATATAACTACCGATAAGATGCATGAAGTTTTCCGCAGTCAAATAAATTCAATAACAATTTTTTTTAAAAGCATAAATTACATAAAAACTTCTTCAATTTAAACATTGTTCACATATTTGTTTACCAAATTAGACAACGAAAGAAGAACACACTTTATCTTTGCCATTCGACAGCTGCTGAGATTACGACCATCTTGTTGCCATCAGCTGGTTGCTAGATGTCCTGATTAATGAAGCATCAATTCGTGGGTGGTCGCAAGTGTGCATGTTTCCTGGCAAAGATGTCGGACAGTATCTGACATTGGATTGACTGGTTTGGTTTGTATCACTAGACGTGATTGCACATCAGCTACCCGAAACTGTAAAATTTTCTAAATCAACTTTGAACCTAATGCTTTAGCGATAAAGTTGAAAATGTATTAGAGAAATTTGACAGATGTCTACATCGATGTTTGTTAGTACTCTACTCCATGTCATGTGTTCGCTAAGCTTGACGCCGCAAAATGTTTAAACGCAGTATCACTAGGAATTGGTACACACAACACAACTACAGACACATTTACTATTTTCGTTTTGTTTTGTTTATAATAATGAAATAAAGGAAGTATAGAGTAAATAAGTATAGGTAACACTAAAAAAGTTTAAGAAGGAGGATGGAATTATAAGTGAAGTATTTTTTAGTTTATGCCATAAAGAGCTAATAACTGCAGTGACAAGGTGTTGATTTGCATCCTCGTCAAATTTCAGGAGGTTGTCATAAAAGACATTTTAGTACTTTAGTATTTTAGTACTTAGTAAAGTAAAAGGCGTTTGTTTGTGTGTGAAAGCGCGGTTATAGGACTAGTAACAGACGGGCCGCGTTTAAATACGGCTGGTTCACACTTACGGATTTCAGTAAATAAAAACAAAAAAAAAACCTACCCATTTTATTGTTGATTTGGGTCGACAATCATTAGCATAATTACGTCCCGCGTCCTTGAGTTTGACTAGGATGCAAATCAACACCTTGTATAAGGCTACTAGCTGCTATCCGCGTCTTTGCCCACGTGGATGTCCGAAATTAACCTACGGGAACGTGCTACCGGGACCAAAATTCCGCCAGTGAAAGTCCCGTCAAAATCGGTACAGCCGTTTCAGAGATTAGGCGGAACAAACAGAGAGACAGACAAAATTTTTGAAAATTGTTTTCTTTGTTTTTCTATGCATTTAGTAAAAAGTTATTATTTTGACATTACAAACAGACGCTTCTTTTTATTTATTTTTTAATTAATTTGTTTGAATTTCCGTGAAACATCAATATCATTGCGAACCGACATGTTAAATGAAATTCCATCATGATTGGAAAATAAAAATAAGGTCGTCGGTCGGTAACTCGAAGTTGAAATACGGAAACCTATAAACGTGATGAATGTTTTTTAATATGAGGACATATCTCATGGGGATCTGATGGTCTGTTTTCTTAAACCCATATTAAAATTTGAAGAAAGGATGGCTTCGGAAAACAGGATTGCAGCTCATAGAGCAGGTACGTAGGTTCTAGGTTGAGCACATTGTTCCGTACCCAAATGGTGCTAACGGAACCCTATTAATAAGCCTTAGCTGTCCATTCGTCCGTCTGTCTGTCAGCGGGCTGTATCTCATGAACCGGGGCAGGTAATAGGTGAAATTTCCATAGTGTGTATTTCTATTGCCTTCATAACAACAAATAAGTAAGTATATACATACATATTATATATTATTACTATAAAAATAAATAAATATTAAAACAAAAAATGAAATCATGTCAAAAAAATTAAAGTCTTCATACAAGAAACTCGTATTCTTTTTAACACACACAAATTACATTACAAATAGGTACTGGAAGGTTTTTTATAGAGAATAAACGGTTCAGGCGTTGAAAATATTATGTTTATGATAGATAGTTCTTACCTTCTACCTACGCTTCTGCCTTACCCATGGTTGACTCCTGCTGCCCCGACAGACGCCATTTTCTTTTTAAAACGAGCTGCATGAAAATCGGCCATATTTAAAGGAAAAAGTCACGTACCAAATCACAAGAAAATCCTCTATTACATTCGCGTAATCACGTGTGAAAACGAAAAATCATCTTATTCTTTTTTACAGTAATCCGAAAGGTGAGTATACACTAAAGCCTTTTCTCAAGCATTTCCATGTAATGTAACGTTCTTAAGAATCGCACAATTCAGGCAAAAGCATTTCCGTGTAATGTAACGTTATTGCGAATGCTCGACGCTGCGTTCGACCTAATGCTCACGGCGAGTGAGCAGTAACTTGTCGGGCCTGAACTTCGCGCAGAAGGCTGCGCACGAACGTTTTTTAGGAACCAAATGGTGACATGAGGCGAGTGTGAGTGAGAGAACATGCGCGAAAGTTCGCAAAGGCCTCAGGCCGAGTTAGGCCCGCCAAGTTACGTCGCGGTATTGTACCTGTAATATTTATTTCTACCTTGCGTTCATTGTTGATCATTGTGCGTTTTTGATCGCTCGTACCTTTCCTCGATAAAATGATACTCCAATAAGCGCGTTGGTTTTTAAAATCGGGTTGTAACTAAACATCGAGGGTCGTATTCGGAGTGCGGTTCGATAAAATTATAAAACGGCGAATGCTCGATGTTGATGTTACTGTTGTACTTGTAACACAAGTAAACGCTCTAGTCTATACTCACCTGAACGAGAACAATTTAGGTCTGTAGGACTTTCGAATCTTTTATAAAACTAGAATACGCACTTAATTTTTAAAGTAACAGAGTCCAAAATCCGGTGGCATTAAGGTTTTTAGTAAGAAAAGCGAGGGTGGTTCAAAACGTTGGCGTAAAAAGTTCATGTTTCGCGATACATACTTCGGTAGGTACTCCGGTCATCGATACTTCGGTAGTGAGACTTTGTAACGCGATACCACTGTGCTAGCTTTATTAAAGTTTTGAACGTCTAACCTTGGATCCTCACCTAAGTGTTATCTAGTAACACAAGTAACATTGGCAAATAGGTATAGACTCTAGTAGGCGTTTCCTAGTTTAGATAGTAACAGTCTAAAGCGCGGTCACTGTCGGACGCCATAGAAAAGAAAGAGAACCGCGACGACACAACGCTGGCAATTTATAGCAAAATAATATATGAAGCAATTATTTTATTACAAAAAATCTATTGTTTGGACGAAAAAATTAAAACACTTACGGCCGTTTCGCTACCATCACATGGGCGTAAGGTGAAAAATTTATTCACTGTTCATTACTTTTCTGTTATACAATAGTTCTTGTAGAAACGAAACGGCCAAGCCTCATATTTTGACTAAGGTTTGTGAAGTTAGGGCGTGTAGAGTTAGAAGCTTGGCTCTACATGCGATCAGTTTTGACAGTGCGAGCCATATGTGGTCTCGTCTTGGCAACATTTTTCATGAAAATGTTTTTGGTGGGATATATCTTACGAGTTACCCCTTCTATAAAACTAAGCTGAAAATTATGTTTAAAAAATGGTAAGCAATATTATACGATAATAGGATTTCCCTTTTATTATTTTTGACTAACCGAACCCAACCTCCTTGTGAAGGAAAACATCGTGAAACTGGCATGTTCTAGAACCAAAAAATTAAAGACATGTGACATTCACCCACGCACTGGGCCCGCGTGGTGGTTTACGGCCCACTCCCTTTCACAGAGAAAAGGCGGCCTGTGTCCCAGCAGAGGGAATGTTTTAGAAACACTCATTACTCTAAACTCCCACAAACACACGATACACTGATACAACCTCATTTAACAAACACTATAGAAACCAATTTGGGGCCACTAGATCCGCGATACACTCAAACGCCCTTCGTAAAACAAACGCACAGTAACAGTACGCGGGCGGATTAAAGCTAAATACTTCCGTATATTCAGCCTACAGCTGTTCCAACCGGTACCGGTTTATTGGTTCTGTTGGCCAGTGAACCGTTAACAACTAAAATCGCGAGTTGCGTCCCACATGACCCGGCTGATAAAATATGCGCATAAAATGAAAAGCAGCAATTCGGGTCCTGTCCTTTTAAATTATCGGCCTGGTAAAAAGTTTATTGAAGTTTTTTTACCTTTATGTTTTTTTTTTGGGAAATCACTGAGTTGGTTGTAAAGAGGCAGTGCGAATCACACTATCACATTAATATTATAAAGGCGAAAGTTTGTGTTTATATGTTTGTTACTTCTTCACGCTCACGGACGCGGACCAATTTTGATAAAATTTAGTATGGAGGTAGCTGACACCCTGGATTAACATATAGGCTACTTTTTATTTAGATATCCCCACGGGATTGAAACTTATGCGGGTGAAAGCGCGGGGCGCAGCTAGTAGAACAACAAATTGAAATTGAAAATGTATTAAAGAAATTTGACAGATTGTAGTAGCTTGATGTGCGCCGTCTGTACATATTTATAAAATTTAGGAGAATTTCTTACTTACGTCTTCGAAGCCAAATAATATTTGTCGTGAATTTATAATTGATGTAAATATTTACTCAAATGATGTAAACAATGTGTGTAAGATTCCTTTGTTCTCATAAACTCTCTGATTATGAGGGCATTATAATTAGCAAGAGTTTGTAATGCAAAAATATTCTTTGCGATCTAATTAGGATAGAGCCAGAAGGGATTTTTATTGAAGTGAAAACTTCTTGAGGCGCGTTGGACATTTTTTGAGGGAAAAAAACCATTGAACTCGCGCCACTGTTACCGTAGGCGACACCGCGCGTGTTTTGTTTATAAGACGATTAAAAAAATACCCGCTTCGGATATGTTCGCCTATCCTCGAGATGTACTCGGTTTCAATGTATATTCTATATGTCAGTGAGTGATGGCAAAGTATTCGGTTTGTGTTTTGTTTTCACTTCTGAGTGCCAATGTTTTTTTTTAATACGGCCTGCTTTGACACCCGGAAGCCAATTTGCATTAAATTAAATTTAAAAAAAATTAAAATTAAAAGCCTGTAATGTCCTACTGCAAGGGGCCCCTTAGGGCCGAAGCCTGCCGGGTCAGCGGGATTGTCCGAAAGGGTTACCGCTGGCCCGGGACATAAAGGGCTAAGGAAGGAACATGGGTGGGTTTTAGTCAGTAAGAGTCTGACACTCCCTTCCGCACCACCCAGAGCGGGAGAGGTCATTTGATGATTTCCCAACCGAAAAAAAAATGTAATACTGCAGAGCTAAGGCCTCCCTACTCGGCCTTTCCACTTATCTCTATTTAGAGCTGCCAAGAACCAGTTCTTGTCGAAGGAGTCCAGCTGATCCCACCATCTCCATCTGGGCCTGCTGCGATGTCGTTTGCCATTATGAGGGAACCATTTGGTCGTCTGCCGCAAGTCTAGACCAATAGTGATGGCTGAAGTGGCGATATTACTATTGTTATTTATTTGGTTTTATTTTTAGCAGTGGATTTAATTCATACTAAGTGATATAAGTGTAACTTAGATTAATAGAAGAGATGAGAATTTTGAACACTAAATTATGGCTATGACTTTCAGAATCTTTGTTAAGTTTTTTTTTTTTTATTCACGTATTGACATTTACACTCGCACATTTAGTTTAGTTCTTTGGCCAAAGAATTAGTTTTGCCATTCAACGTGGCAATGCTGACAGTCTTCTGGACACGTTTCCGGATGGCAGTGACTGTAATTGAAATAGTACACCTACCAAATACTTCGTCGTCCATTAATTATATGTAATGTTTAGTTGTTTTCTTTTGTTGGAGATCTTAAAATAAATAAATAAATAATATTGGTAACTTAATACAAAGGTCAGCCTTTTCCTGTTTCCCTACAATTGACGAAAATATGTGGTCCATCTATTTCAGTGCCTCGTGGACATCCATAAATTAGAGGGGACACAACACGGAACGCCACTCTTGTCTCAAATAGTTTCGATCTCACGGTCACCCTACACGACTTCTTTTTTGTCGGGACTACTATTAAATTGATGTTTATTTGTCCCACTTATTGTGTTATATGGGAGTTTTAAAGTGTTTAGGTGTGTTGAAGACTGTCTTCCGAAATTCTGGTGAACTGATATAATACTGACTTGAATCTGGAATTCCAGTAGGTCTACCATTATTGTGTGTAATTTTGAGTGACTATCATCCAGAATTGGATTTACGTGGTTTTACTTAGGAGCAGGGGCGTACCTATAGAAAATGGCGCCTAGGGCACGCATCATATTTGCGCCCCTTCGTAAATCACACTAATATTATAGGTAAAGGCGAAAGTTTGTGAGTGAGTGTGTGTGAGTATGTTTATATGTTTGTTACTTCTTCACGCTCAAACGGCTGGACCAATTTTGCTAAAATTTGGTATGCAGGTAGCTGACACCCTGGATTAACATATAGGTTAATTTTTATCCCGATATTCCCACGGGATCGACATTTACACGGGTAAAACCGCGGGGCGCAGCTAGTTATCATAATAATTGTGAAAAATCAGATACACTAAATAAAACAATACTAACAAAACATTAAATATTTATTTTCTTTTTTATTACGAAAGTTAAGTTAGAAAGGAAGATTAACATATTTTTTGCGATAAGACTTGTGAGTGACAGTAGATGAGTGATGTGACGTGATCGGGGTCAAGAGCGGGCCCATTTAGTAATAAAAAAAAAATAAAAAAAAGATGTGTGATGAGTGATGAGTGACGGTATTAGGTACTTACTTCTACGTGCTGTTAAATGATTTTTTTTTTCATTAGCCTGTGCTGTCCCCCACTCTGGGGCCAATGCTTTCCTCCACTCCTTCCATAGTTCGTGACTCCACGCGTCCTTCTTCCAGTTTTAGCGGAACCTGTCCGGTTCATCCCGCCATCAACTACGTGGTCTGCCGCGACCGCCTCAGTGTCTCAGGGCACCAGGTTTATGCTCCATTGTTCGACCGGCATGCGACAGATCATGTCCTCCCTCCCCAATTAAGTTGGGCAGCCTTTAAAGGGCTTACAGGACCTAAACACAAAAAACGCAAGTTTTAGAATCAATAAAAGTATATGATCGACTACAGTAAACAAAATCAGAAAAAATATATGATATTTTTCAGGATATATGCTAGGTATAAGAAAAAAAATCATGAAGATAATCTCTAAAAACTATCTTTTTTACAATAAAAACCATACTACTAAACATACAATCATTCTGATTTTTTGTCAGATTATTCTACAAGCAACATACTCAAACAGTGTTTTAATTTTTTGTCCAAACAATAGATTTTTTGTAAATAGATAATTGCTTCATATTTTGCATAAAATTACCACCGTTATGTCATCGCGCTTCTCTTTCTTTTCTATGCAGTCCGACAAACACCGCGTTTAGGTCATGTTCATTTACTAAGCAATTTTTTCGCATCTTTGTTTGTCCTTTCCTGTGTTTAAATCCCTGTGAAATGCACACGAACATTTTTGTGACCAAAACGGACATAGGATGTGTTTTATTCCGACAGGAAACTGGCGAATGCTGAACCAAAACTCGAACTATGAAATTGGTTATACATTTTTGATGAGTTTTCTATGACTTGTAACTGACGATGTTGAATGTTCAAAGCTATGTAATTAATAGGAAGGAACTTCGTAATTAAAATTACATCATAATTTGACTACAACTTTCTTACATCCAATTTTGATCTCAAACTGGCGAAAAACAAACAAAAAGGGTTGAATAGCGTTTAATTATTGTAATTCTAGAAACGTGAACAAAACTGCATTACTTATTCACATCTAAATCATTGGACGCACTAGGAATTAGGCCCGCAGGGGCGGCTGTGTTACGCTTTGGTTTAATAAGAAAGCGGCTTGTTAATTCTTTTTACATTCGTTGGCATACAGCATTGATTAAATTAATTATGTATCTAAGAGTTGATTCTTCCAACGCCAGATAACTTTATCGGATGAATAATTTTGAATTTCTGACAGTTCTTCCATACAAATACTGTCAAACGTCAATTTTATTCCACGAATAAAAAATATCGGTCGATTGAGAAATCAGCCCTAAAACTGTACTAGAGAAACGAATGAAAACTGAAAAAAAAATATCTTCATTGGCTGAAACTACGGTTTCTCAAAAGAGCGGTTCCATCATATTATTACGGTCGTCATGAAAATTTGTAATTTTCACCAGTCAAATACTGGTTTTACATTAAGATGTCAAAAAACATTATGACAGGCTCTCTCAGACAGCTGTTTTTGTGGTAAACACTACCACAAAAACAGCTGTCTGAGAGAGCGTATAGCGGCACCGCTTTTTTTAGGAAACTCAAGTTTTACCTCCGCGGCATAACTGCCCAGTGCGTTGTCTCCGTGAACTTTCTCACGTTACTCAGTCTGTTGGCGATTTATTAATGATTAAAATTATATTCTCAAAATTATATAAATAGTAAATACTGGCATAATTTTTTGTATATAAGATTGTACGTTACGTAAATTTAAGTTGCGGAAGAGTGGAGTGTCCTAATACAGGCATTTAATTGCTTAAAAGGACGCTTCTATCACTAGTAATGTAGTACAAAGCTTGTTAAAGAAATAAACTATTTTGTATTTGTATTTTTTTGTATTTTGTATGATTAATGGCGTTTACACAACAAAGAACAACTTAATTATTAATTAAATATGTTATCTTTGCTCCATGGATTCACCCCTTGAATTCTACTCCTATACAGGGCTATTTTAAATTGGTAAACTAAAGTTTTTTTTTTTTTTTTTTTCATTTTCATTTGTTATGTAAGGAATCAAATAAAAGTTACTTATTTTATTTTTATTTATTTTATAAACTAAAGTCCGCAGACGCGATGTGTATCTGGGGGCCTAAAAAGGCCACTTTGGCAGAATCATAAAAGGATAACATTATGAATCATAATATGGCGAAGACAGCTCGTGTTTTTCTTTTTTCCGCTGCACTACGTAGGTATTATACCTACTTATATATTTTTTTATTTCATTAAGTACCTGTTACTTGTTGACAGGCCTAAGCTATTAATTCAGCAATTTGAAAATATTGTAAAATCCAATTATTTTAAAAGAGTAACCGTGGAGTTGGTTGCCGGCTCTTATCCATAGGAAACGACCAATTGGAACTGCGCACTTTGCTTCTGACGTTTCATAAGTGCCCATGAAGGTTTAAGTGAAATGCAATATATTGATTTATTTTCGAAAACACTATGAAATAAAAAAAAAGATTAGTTTTTTTTAGGAGATCACCGATTGCTGTTAAATTGTTACTTGATGAAGTATGAGCTGAGAAAAACGATTTTCTTTTGTTTTTATCGTTTTAAGATATCGTTATGTACCTGTCACGTCTGTGAAGTTTACAAAAAAAAAAAACTATTTTTGAAACTGATATTCCAAGTGACTACAATAATTGTGGTCGATGACCCCACAAAAAATCATCTTATTAATTAATTTTTTGTTTGATTATGTTTAAGTAGTTTACCTAGACAATTTAAAATACCTCTGTATTGTACCTATAGAAAACTTATTGCTTGTGCCTACAAGATTTTTATGTGGAGCTCCTAAAATTTTCATAGACCGTAAAGTTAGCCCTCACAATGGCGGTGCTTTAAGTAGGTATATAAGTAGGTATGTCTGACGCACCCCAGGGCAGTTAACCTTCGTACCACCTTGCTGTCAACGCTACTATATTAACATAATCACCATACTTTTGACAGATGAATGCTTGTCGCTTATAACTAAACCCCTGTAAGTAACTGTAAGTATAAAACCGGACTGATGCTGATTATTCTTTAGAAAAACTTTTTTACAAAAAAAACAACCGACTTAAAGACTTAAATGCAAAGTGATAAATAACTTTAATTTCGGAAGTCGGTGTCAAAAAACGTTATTATCACTTTGTAGTGTTTTTTTTTACTTTAAAGTAACTTAGCTGCGCTAAAGCTGCGCCCCACGGTTTCACCCGACCCCGTGGGAATATCGGGATAAAAAGTAGCCTATATGTTAATCCAGGGTGTCAACTACCTCCATACAAAATTTCATCAAAATTGGTCCAGCCTTTTGAGCGTGAAGAAGTAACAAACATATAAACACCCCACACACACCCCCACACACTCACAAACTTTCGCCTTTATAATATTAGTGTGATTCAAATCTTATCTCAATATTGGGGATCGAAAGCTACCATTACCTACAGTTTCAAATATCTGTGCAACGAAAATATTACCATGTTTGAACTATAAGCACGTCTGCTCGCTTAATTTCTAGGAATCGTGAAAAATACAGGGTTTGTGTGCGCTATCGTCTGTTTGGAAACAAACGGCTACTATGATGGTATCTTGTCTCTATAATACAGGCAATCATTGTCGTGAGGTAAATAAATATGCACTGCTGAATATCTGTAGGCCATTGATTTTTTTTTACATCACATTTATTTATTAAAACTTTATGCAGAAGTAAAAGAAATACTGTACAAAGGCGGACTTATTGCCTGAGGCATTTTCTACCAGTCAACCTTAGGGTGATGCAGAGACAAAATATGGCAGGTGCAACATACGGGATAAATAGCTAGAAAATGACTACTTATAAAATAGGTACAAGTATAAATACTAATACATAGATAGATATAAAAGAAAGAAAGAAAGAAAATACATTTATTTAGCACAGACTAAAAGACACACAATACACCAAATAGTTTGACAGTAATCGTACATACATCTGTTAAAAACAAAAAAAAAAAAAGATATTAAAAAAAAAAAAAAAAAGTGCAAATTCCGATATATGAATGTGTGCCTGAACTGTTGACTCAAATTCAAACATTTTATTGCTGTCATGTGGTCAGTAGACGTTACATTCAGGGGTTCCAGCATTTGTCATCAACCATATATTGTAAGTGCACAGAAATTTACAAAGTATTCAAATTCAAATACAAATACAGTTTAAGATTAATCAAAAATAAAATATCTAGGTAAAAATTATCTAGTTCTAAATATCACACTTTATTATTATTTTTATTTACACTAATATTATAAAGGCGAATGTTTGTGAGTGTGTGTGTGTAAGTGTGTGTGGGGGTGTGTTTATATGTTTGTTACTTCTTCACTTCTTCAATTTTGATAAAATTTTGAATGGCGGTAGCTGACACCCTGGATTAACATATAGGCCACTTTTTATCCCGATATTCCCACGGGACCGACATTTACGCGGGTGAAACCGCGGGGCGCAGCTAGTCTATAATAAATTCAAAATTACCATAGGTATTTTTTAAAATATTTTTTCAGCATAATAAACTATACAACGAAGATTTCTTATTTATACCCAAGTATTGAAATTACAACAGTAAATATCATACCACAACATGGTAAATAAACTCATTAATTTAGACTAGATAAGTGCTAACATTTATTTAGTTTACACGTCATTATAAGCTATGTAATTACATCTGTACCTACACATAAACAGTTCGTTTATTATGTCCCACATAATCTCGAGGTTCTTAATCGGGGAATTAATTAAAGCCTTACATTTTGCACGGACATTATTTTGAGGATCCTCCATGGAAAAGATCTTTAACATAGATTAGTCTTTGATCGTAACTACTTTGAATTAATTAAAAATGCTGGTACTCTTTTTAATTAATTTTAATTTGTTTTTTATTTAATACTTTTTTTTTCTTATGGCTAAGTAATAACAGCCGCTATAAGCTACGCTTGCCGCGGTTGGTCCGTGGATGGGTGACCATCTTTACATACCAAGACCCCTTCGTGCCTCGGAAAGCACGTTAAGCCGTTAGTCCCGGCTATCATTCGTGGATCTTTCACAGTCGTTACGGGTCTTCAGAAGCCCGAAAATCAAACAAACAGTCTTAGCAAGGGGTATCGTATTACCCAGTAACTGGGTTGTGCAGGTCAGATAGGCAGTCACTCCATGTAAAATACTGGTGTTCAGTTGCATCCGGTTAGACTGGAAGCCGACCCCAACATAGTTGGGAAAAGGCTAGACAGATGATGATGCCTTTTTTTCAGCAGGAAATTGGTTTAACATAACAACACGCCTGTGATTCCCGAAGGATAAGGCAGAGGAGTACCCGGTACACCCACATTTAGCCAGTTATATTTAACCTATGCCATAAAATTACAGAAACAATTTAAAAGCCATTGTGTCTCGCGTGTTTTCACGTTTGGCATACGAAGGGCTAAGTCCCATGTAATAGAGGGCAAGCCTATTGCCATCATCAACCGTGCATAAACGCGTGTATCCACGTTTGGCATACGAAGGGCTAAGTCCCATGTAATAGGGGGCCAGCCTATTGCCATCAACCGGGCACAAATCCAGGCTTCTACTGAGAAATTGTGCATTGACTTTTTGTGTAATATTCCTATATTACCCTAATTCTATTCACAATTGCGCAGTCGCAAAAAAGGATCACTGTGCTGACTATCGTCGCATTTTAAGGTTTAATGATAGGCTTAAGTGGTTGAATGTCGTAATTACAGAAACAATTAAAAAGCCATTGTGTCTCGCGTGGATCTACGGGTTAAATTAATTATGCCAATAAGTAATTATAGTCCGAATGCACAACTAATCAATAAATATAAAGGTAGGTACCTAATACTGTGCTAAATGAATAAAAAAATATCGTTCTATTTCTTTCCATCATTTAAAGTTGAAAAAAAACGCGAAGTGTTTTCCCTTTGTTTTTTGTTTGATGTTTTTTTTGGTTTATGTATATGAGAACGTATAGAGCGACATTGTCGATCTACGACAAAGCTCTTTAAATAAAGATATAAAAAAAAAAAGTGTGGCGCTTTTATTTTGTAGTTCACGCTTGCCAATGCCCGATTTTTTAGCCTGAAAACCGGGCATGGGCCAGCTCTAAGCCCTATTATTAATGCAAGTGCTTGAAACCAAACGCGGCTGAAACGAGCGAGTTACCAAACTTTTTCAGATAAAAGAAACTACAATCCAGACAGAATAAGATTATGATATACTAGCTTCTGCCCGCGACTTCGTCCGCGTGAAATTTCTTGTACCCCCACCCCGTCGCGTCGCAACACTTCGTATTCGCTTACCGTTCACTCTGAGTTTTTTTCTTTTTGCTCGGCTCCTAAGAGTCATAGCGTGATGTTAAATAGCCTATAGCCTTCCTCAAGAATTGGGCTATCAAATGCAAAAAGATTTTTTTCAAATCTGACCGGTAGTTCCAGAGATTATCGCGTTCAAACAAACAAACTCTTCAGCTTTATTATTAGTATAGATAAAAAACTCTATGGCCCATAACTCCTTAATAGGTTAGGTACCAACTCTTAACATCTTACACACGTGATAACTTTTAAACGAAATATCCGATTGAGATGAAACAAAAAGTATTTTACTTCTTCATAAATACTCTTGATAACATAATGCTTAATTTCGATAAAGATAAATATTACGATACATATTTAACGTAGTTTTTTTTTTCTTCAGACGATTTAATAATTATTTTGAACACAAAATTGGTTATTGTGATTAAACCATGATAGCTAGATATATGTTCTCGCGGACTTTTTTGTAGGTCTTAATGGGCTCTACAAACCCGTAGTACATCATTTTGTTCTATTGTCAATAGTTTTTGCAGCGCACGCAAAAATAGGTTTTCGATTTTACACCTTGTGTTACAAAATAGCAATTTTATTACGGATCCCTAATTTTGATTAAAAAAAAATCGATAAATGGACTACTCAACACTAAAAGAATCATTCAAATCGGACCAGTAGTTCCAGAGATTAGCGCGTTCAAACAAACAAACTCTGCATCTTTATAATATTAGTATAGATGTGTAGTGGTATGTATGTTATAATCCCCTTACTAATAAACGTTGACAACGTTGAAACGCGTCTGTATAGTTACACAACGCATTGTCTTCTTCTTTCGAAAATCAAATTACTGACGACTGAAAGAGAGAAATCGGTGTGTAACTATCCATTTGACATAATATGTTATATTAAGGGGGTAAAAGTATAACCTAACTAGCAGCGCCCCGCGGTTTGACCCCCATAAGTGTCGATCCCATGGGAATATCGGGATAAAAAAACTATCCTATGTCCTTTCCGGGACCCAAACTATCTCTATACTAAATTTCATCTAAATCTGTTTAACGATTTAAGCGTGAAGAGGTAACAGACAGACATACACACTTTCAATTGGTATGGATATGGATTAGTTTGGATACATAACGTCACGCCAGTATGGGTACCTACACCTCTTAAACCTTCGGGGAGTCCGAAGGTTTAAGCAGAGGTGTACGCATAGTACCTACACCCATAACTACACGAAAACTACCCTTTGGAATGGGCGACTAGAATCAATTCTATTTTATCGTAATTTTTGACGTTCAAAAGTGCCTTATAAGTGCAGGCGCTTTCATTTTTATTTATCCTCAAAAATCAAAGTGATACTTCGTCGCATTGTCATTATGAACCCTGAAGACGCAGTGACTGCTGTGCAGTCGAAAGGGCTATGGTTGAGAACCCCAGGCAAGGGAAGCGTTACCAGACAAGATCGGAAGATTTTTCCTTTTACACCTTTCCTAAGCGACACATTATTGTGTTCCGACATCCACGCGAACGAAGTCGCGGGCACAGCTAGTTTGAAATAAATGCTTTGACTTTGACATATTTACACCATATTACACCCTTAAAATTCTCCAGTCAGATTATGATGCCCCTTTGCACAAGGGTATCGATGAGATAGACCCACACAAATATCAAAACCAATTCCCATACAAATTCAGCAAGCAGTTTCCTTTCAAAATCAAAATATTTTATTTAACATAAATCTACATGGGCACTTTGAAAAGCTAGAAGCTAGGTGCACGGTTCTAATTGGTCGTTTTCTATGAAGAAGAGCCGGCAAGAAACTCGACGGTTACTCTTTTAAAAATAATTGTCTTTTACAATGTTTTCAAATTAGTGTTAATAGGTATGAGAGGACAGTGTAGGCCATCAAGTACCTACCAGATACTTAATACAATAGAAAATGGTCTACAAATCTACAGTCTACAGGGCAAAACGTTGTAGACGTTCTCACATTCACAAAACATAAAATAATCTATCAAAAAGATAATAAAATATATAAACCTATTAAAACCAAATGATATGATTGCCAATAAATGCCGAGAAACACCGGTGGTTAACCAACCAAAACACAAAAAACAACGTGCGAAAAACCTTCGTAACATAGAATTTTTACGCTTATATTAAATGCTACATTTTTAAGGCTTCGGAAATCATTCGTCGACCAATGAAAGGCAACGATAAATGGGTCGCAACAAAACTTGTGAAACTCCACAAGTTCCCTTACGTAACTATTTTTCAAGAAGGTAAATCTTTTGCCTTTACCTTACCTTACCTCGATAAATCAGAAATTGAAAAACTGGCCAAGTGCGAGTTGGACTCGCACACGAAGGGTTCCGTACAGTCGGTGGCCAATATTATCTGACACACTTGAGTAGGTAATAGCGAATTTGAGCCTTATCGTGAATATTTGGAATACTCCGTGCAAGCGTTTCCATAAATCATGTTGATATGCGATTTTAATCATTATATTGTTGTTTTTAAGGTTGAAAGGCTAATGAGTATAGCACGAATACTAAAAATAACCAAAGCGAGGGTGGATTAATAAAAAAAATATCTCGTATCAGTAACATTTTAAAGTTGTCTACGGTTATTAGCTAATTCAGTGATTCATTTTAATACCTGGTTGTGATTGTGCGATAATGAACTTTATGAAAATATACGATATGATTCAAATTATTTAAAAAATTGCGTCTAGCATCACAACTAAGGTCGAATTTCAAAACATATTACAAGAGTTGAGTTGGTCTCGTGGTCACTAAGGCTTACTCAGTAATACAACTTGTTAAGTTAGTGTTATTGTAAAATGTCAAGATTTCATGAAATAGTCATTCAGTGGGATTACCTGGTCTTAGAGAGTTGTGTTGATGACTTTAATGATTATAATTCTGTAAATAAATATTTGTTACGGCCGCGAATCATATTTTAATCAACGTACAACTTAATACTGACCAACACATTGCAAAAAACACAACAAAATTTAAATTTCGCGGGCTAAATAAGCGCTTCCCCTTGACAAGATATGCCGGTGGGTCAGGCAATGTTGGTCACCGACTGTACACGCCAACGCCGAAAAATACACGTTTGTTGTATGGGAGTCCCCTTAAATATTTATTTTATTCTGTTTTTAGTATGTGTTGTTATAGCAGCAACAGAAATACATCATCTGTGAAAATTTCAACTGTCTAGCTATCACGGTTCATGAGATACAGCCTGGTGACATGACAGACGGACAGTGGCGTCTTAGTAAGGTCCCGTTTTTACCCTTTGGGTACGGAACCCTAAAAAAGGATTTTGATTTACGATAGCGTCGGCCAGCGTCGGGATGAACTGGAAGTAATCTGAGAAAATCTTCGTACAGTAATCTGTGTAATCGGCCTTCTTAAGTATTTATATACAGAATTTTTCAAATATAGGGTTGTCACGAGTAAGGAAGCACAATCAGCCTATAATGTTCCCACTGATGGGACACAGACCTCCTCTTGGTGAGAGGGAGTGGGCCGTAATCCACCACACGTGCCCAGTGCGGGTTGGCAGATGTCACATGTCTTTGAATTTTTGGTTTTAGGAAATGCCTGTTTTCTCACAATGTTTTCCTTCACCGTTTTGAGAGCCGTGATAAAATCATTTACATAGAGTAGGTAAAGTGCCTGCCTGGGTTCGAACACATGACCTACAACTCGTAAGTCACGGTCGTTACCACTGGGCCACCACTTCTCTGGAGCAAAATAGTTTAATTATGAAGATTTATTTTTTATTTTTCAAGTTTTGTGAGAAGATTTCCTCGAGAATGCAAAATAGTGCTTGGTTTTTGAAGTTATTTTAACCGAGATCAAAACAACTACCCAAGCATAGATGATTGGGCAGATAGTTTCGAAGGCTCTAGAACGCAATCCTATCAAAATATTATTGGACTCAACCAAGGCAAAATGTAAGCCTAGCTTTACATACTCCGGAAGCAATCACTAATATCAATCGAGTCATAAATTATATAAAGTAATACTACCTACAGTCCTGACAACTGTCAGTGCGAAAATTCTAGTCACACTATCACACTTCGCACTAATATTACAAAGGCAAAAGTTTGTGAGTGTGTGTCTATATGTTTGTTACTTCTTCATGCTCAAACGGCTAGACCAATTTTGATAAAATTTTGTATGGAGGTAGCTGACGCCCTGGATTAACATATAAGCTTTTTATCCCGATATTACCACGGGATCGTGTCTTATGCGGGTGAAACTGCGGGGCGCAGCTAGTGACTAATAAAGATCAAATTCGCAAAACATGTATTGGTTTGTATAAAACGGGTGTCAAGAACGCATTCTCTAAAGTGTTACATGCTCTGTGGCATTTTCTAGACGGCCAGAAAGTATCCTTGATCTATCTTATTAAATACATTCTGTCAGCGCGCTTAGTACATAATTTATGAAATGATAATGTAAAGGGGTGGGATCCTGGTGTCCTGAAACACAGGCCACGAGCCTAGCTTAGGCACCAGTCTCTCACAATATATACTTACCTGAACTATGTATCTTTGTCGAATCTGTCGAATGTAAAATGAGTAATGTATATTGTGGTGAGAAAATAAAGTTGATTGATTGATTGATCTACATATCTCTATGTAGTCTGTGTTTATCTATGTAGCCAGTATTGTCCCACAGCAAGCAATGGCCTCCCTTTTCCCTCACTCTTCATTCTCCATACAATTCTGTTCTAATATGGATCAACAAGTAACAAGCTTTCAGTCGCAGAATGTACAGACGCCAGCACCCGAAACTGTCACATTTTCCCAATCAACTTTGAACCTTATGATTTAGCAATAAAGTTGAAAATCTATTAAAGAGATTTGACAGATTGTAGTAACTTGATGTGCTGGTGTCTGTACCTTTCGCAAAATGTACTCCAAACGCAAAACGTACCTACCATTCTCAAAATGCACCTTTCTCAAAACGTACATTTCTAGGTAGGTAATAAATAATTTTCAGCCAGCTTCCTACAAAACAGGGCCTAAAAAGGCCACTTTAGCAGAATCATAAAAGGATTACATATTGGACAGTTAGTTAACTCATAAGTTAATCGTTTCAAATCCCATTGGTGAAGCATTTTTCAGTTATTTTTTTTGTCTGTGCTAAAATACCAATCAATCCAATCCCAATCTCTTTGTTTGTACATACCTACGTAGTGCAGCGAAAAAAAGAAAACACGGACTGTCTTCGCCATAATATAATTCATAATGTTATCCTTTTATGATTCTCCAAAGTGGACTTTTTAGGCCCCCTGTGATCTAATAACAAAAATATACCGCTCATCCCATCTGTTCTTCTATTATAAACTAGTGTATCTACTCAACAATGTATCTAAAAGCCGCCATGTTTTAACAGAAGGTGCCTTACTCACATTATAAGTTAATTATCTACTTACAAAATAAAGGGTAAATTATGAGCTGCGGCCCTTTTTTCAGCACCTGCGTCTGAAATGGACCCTTACTGCCTAGGATAGTTTTATAGCGTACTATTATAATATTTTCGTCCTCACCATTAGGTTTAACCTAAGTACCAATGACTTAACTACGGTAAGTGCTTACCCTATATTTAGACGCCCACGTATGAACGGGTTTTAACGTAATTCCTTAATATGCCCCACCCTTGTGATTACTGAATGGTTTGGCTTAAATAGAGATCTAATATAGTGTGCAGACACTATAAAGACGTACCTCATTTAAATCCATCAGTAATAACTGGTGGGAGGCAGGTCCCACCAGTTATTAGCGATGGATTTAAATGGTTACATACAGGAGTTACTTTTTGTATGGCGGATTGGCCCAACTTTAGCAGTTGATTTTTGAAATGCATATGATTTTGTTTCGCATATTGTGTAGATATCAATCTGTCTAGCCTTTTCCCAACTCTGTTGAGGTCGGCTTCCAGTCTAACTGGATGGGTGAATACCGGTATCTTACATGGAGCGACTGCCCTTCATACCTCCACAACCCAGTTAATGGGTAACGCGTATATATACCCCTTGGTTGACTGGTTGCCAGAGTTTTGTGATTCCGACTACCTGTTATTATTATTATCCATTTATTTCAGGCATCAAAGCCCATATAAAACACATACAATATAATATGAATATATTAAAAAAAATACTATAAATACATACAACAATATAATTACACAAAAAAAAACTAACAAACTAAAGCACACGAAGTGTCTGCGTCGTGTTTCGCTGACTGGTGTCATGTATCCGACACGAAACCGGCGGTACACAACACCCTTCGGCCAGAACTCTTCCTTGAGGAACTTCTCGAGATGATAATGATGATATTATGCAATCTTTTTGGATTGTGGATTGCCGCTTCCATACTTTCATAGCCAAAAATTCACTTGAGGTACCTAAATATGTATACGAATATCCGATCTCTAATCATCATCCACAGCCCGACTTTACCCACTGTTGAGCATAGGCCTCTCTTTTCAAGTGCCGATACCCACGCCCCCTTTTTTTTTTCTTTTTGTCGCTGAGAAATGACATTACGCATCTCCGCTCGTCGGGGGACGAGACGGAGTATGTGGGACTTCCTGCCAGGGTGGCAGTATACCCACTAAAACTCAGCGGTGTTCCCTCATCGCCTTGATGGGGAGGTCATGGGAATTCTGCTCAGCCTTTGCATCCACAACCCCCCCGGCGCCTAGCTGGCGGGCCCCGCATGTCCCCCCGTCTGGGGGGCTACGGGAATGGCCGGAAACACCTGACCATTCCCGTCCGGCACTGGTGGAAGCCGCTAGCTTCCGATACACACGCCCCTGTGCCAGCCTCGTCCAGGTTCTACCCGCGATGGTAAAAATCTCGTCTTGCCATTTCACCGCCGGACGACCGACATTTCGCCTTCCAGTCCTTGGACGCCACTCGGTCAAAATGTACTGAACAGCAATTTTTTTTTTAAATAACCGACCAATGCAATGGAGCGCAGTATACTAGGCGTTAAATTAACGGATCGTGTTCGAAACACAATACTGCGCTCCAAAACAAAGAAAGCTTACGTGACTCATAAGGCTGCTCAACTTAAATGGGACTGGGTAGGATGTCTTCCGCACCCCCCCCGGTGGGTTCCCGCATTGTCGAGGCGGGGGGGCTCAGTAGCCGTGGCTTGGACGCCCACGGTGAAGCGAAGAGGAACCCGAGGAGGGGCCGCTCGTCAGGGCTTTTGCCGACAAGCCGACGACGTAGCGGCCAACAGGTAGGTTGCGGTGCCGCTTGGGCGACATCGCAACTGAGGCGGGCCGCGATGTCGTATCGAAGGCATCGCGGCTGAGGGTTGGAGGCCGCGGCGGGAGAGGAGTGCCGGTATTACGGTGCGCCGCTCTCCCTACCTTCCGCGGCCTTGACGGAGTCGCCACCGTTCGATGGCGGACGTGGTGGGGCCGCAGGGGAAGAGGAGTGTTGGTATGACGTTGGCCACTCTCCCTATCCTCTGCGGCCGAAAATTGGCAGGCGGCGGGGCCAATGACCTGACCCGTCGCAGGGGGACCAAGGGTGGCAGACACGGGGTCGTCTGGCGCCCATGTGCTGGTTTGGTCCTTGGGGTGGTCACGGCGTGCTATGTGTTCTGGTGCGCCGGTGATGGGGAGTACTCCCCGGAGGAGGGTCCGGTGACGGACAGCCGCGGCGGGTTCACGGATGAGTGCTAACGCGTGCCCGTGTTCCCGCCATAAGCGGCAGAGGAGGACACCGTGGAGTTTTAGTGGGTTAGAGTCCCACATAACTGCACTATCTCCCCGTGGTAGTGCAGAATGCATGAGCATTTCTCCACGTAAAAAAAAAGGATGTCTTCCGCATGCTGGACAAACTCTGGGCCTAAACAGCACAGAATTGGTGCCCTGAGACAGTGAGGCGGGGTCGCGGCAGACCACGTATTAGATGGCGGGACGAGCTGGATAGGTTCCGTCAAAACTGGATGGAGGACGCGCGGACTCGCGAAAGATGGACGGAGTGGCTTTTGCCCAGGAGTGGGACAGCGCAGGCTAGTAAAAAAAAAATCGGACCAAAAAAATTCAGCGCAGGGTGCTTAAAATCATGTCCATAGTAACAGTTCGTGCGTCGATTTTCCTGCCACCCTGTATACGCAAGCTTTGCAAACGGATAATTTAATTTGCATAATGTATGTAATCATAACATACAAGGAAGCTAATATTCATCCTCTTGGTAAGTTACTTTTGATGACACCACTTGAACCATTTAATTATTCATAGTTGGAAACCACATAGTGGGAACCCTCGTAATTGGGTACCTATTTATATGAACATACTAAGAGCAGCCCATAATAAGGTAGGTCTTTATATACTCAGCATTATACAGCAGGTTAATTGCTTAACACACTATCAGATCAGTAGCAATGGGTTTAATTTGACAGTTCAACAACATACATGGCGCTATTTACGGTGTTGACCATACACATTTTTACCGACTTCAAAAAAAATAAGGTTATCAATTCGACACTTATGTATCTAATATTATTGGAACTGCATGATATTCACCTAAGACAATCTATTAGGGCTTCCAAACAAATATACAAAATTTTATAGATGTATGTATGTATGTTTGTGCATTTCTCCGCAACTATTAATCGGATCGTGACCATTTTTTTCATTGGCTTATATTTACTTCAACTTAGGGAACAGTGCAAGTTTCATCAAAATTGATTCAGTAATTTTCAAGATACGGAGTAATAAGTGTAAGTGTGACGGCCTGGCTTATTGATATGAGCTACGGATGTAGTGTCAAAGGAAAAACATCTCAAAACCTTGGTCACATTCTAGTGCAATATTTACAACAAAACTATCCTTTAGGCGCGATTGGTCCAATTCACCTTAACGCATGTATTTGCCGAAGGGCGAGACATACGCGTACGCACAGATATAGATAGACCAAGATAACGTATCACGATCTGTATAAAAACCAAGCTTGCCATTTCTTTACTCCCTACTATGACGTCACAAGCACTATTTAGTGATGGGAAAATCAAATCGATGCAAAGACGCCGCCGCCGCCACGTGCGGCACCCGTCTCGCCCCACCCGGGCCTGGAGCCAGCGCTCACGCCCACCCAGCCAGCAGTACTCAGGACTGAGCGCGAAAGTGGCGGCTTACGATTTTTGTACGTAAGCTGGGCACGCGAAGTTTTGAATTTTGAGAATTGCTCTTGCGTTATCTAGGTGTATCTATATCTGTGCGTGTATCTATTAGTAAATCGAAATTCACACAAATCCAGACTCCTGGATGCTACTGAGAAATTCAGATGAAAAATTCCAATAATACTGCCCGACCCGCGAATCGATTCCAGGACTTCATGCTCAACAAGTAGCGCTTGCGAGGCAGTCGATTTTAGACTGTTTGTTAATTCTTGGTTTTCTTAAAATGAATTCTTTTACTTCGTCTCAGATTACCCATCTAATCAATGTTTAACATTCTCATGCGAGACGAGTAACACAAGTCACATGGAAAAGAACATTGGTAATCCATTCTTCTTCTTACATGGGTAGTAGGCACGTTCAAATCTGCTACAGTATTTTTATCTCACAAAGTCGCTTCGTGAGATAAAAATACGCGCGCTTTACTTGTGGTTATTAATTGTACAAACACACACTTCCGACTTCGTCCACACCCGTATCTCGAACGATACCGAGAGCTCCTGCCCTTACACACACATCCAAAGCGCGTTTTTACGTTCGTTTACCACATGTTAAGCGCGCGTCGTTTTGTGAGATATAAAATACTATACTCGACTATTTTACCTTTACCAACCGAGCTTTCACAACAATCTCATGATGCAACATAATATTCTTTCCCCATAACTTCGCCCCTCATAATATTAATACAGTCATGATCAACAACATAAAAAGGATAATTTACCGTTAAATACGCGAGGTAAGCAGCGTCGTAATTCTCATTATGAGGTCGTAAAGGTCTGCCATAATTAAGGTGACGCGCTGATCCTCCGTTTATTTGTTATTACCCGATGTATCGGTGACCTTTTGGTTCGTCATTATTACTTCCAAAGATAATTATAAATATTTATTTATTTATAGGAGAACCAACAGCTATAACAGAAACATAACAATAGTATATGAGACATAAAGCCAATTACAGGTTCTCACGGGTAAAAACAGAAAATGTAGTAGAAATCTTAGGATCACTAACAAGCACTATAAAAGGGAATACAAATATAAGGTATATAAGCACTATGCACTTTTAAAAAGTCAGCGTTCAGCAGGGTGCGTGCAGAATAGGTTTTGATGGTAAATGGGTCAAATGAGAACTCTTTGCAAAGAATATTAAAGTCCTTACTCGCTCGCACCCTGTATGAGGGTGCTGTTCAGTTTTGTGTGAAAAGAAACACCACACAGAAGAAATATTATTAGATATCCGCGAGTTACGAGTTCTAAGTCGTGGGCTCGAACCCATTGAGGCACATTACTTTGTGTAAATTATTTCATTACCAGCGCTCTCAAAACGGTGAAGAAAAACATCGTGAGGAAACCGGCATGTCCTCGAATCCAAAATTCAAAGATATGTGACATTCACCAACCCGCACTGGAGCCGCGTGGTAAATTACGGCACGGTCGCTCTCAGAAAGAGGAGGCCTGAGTCCCAGCGGTGGAAACATTATGGTGATTATGCTATCTGGTACCTGAAGACCAGTACCGTAGGTCAAAGCAGACATATAACAGCGCTAAGAAAGCGTAAATGTTTCAGTAGTAAAAACAGCACTTTAATTGCGTAAAACACTTTCAATCACAATCCAGAAGATTTTGAAGGAAATTGCTAATCCATTCTTCTTTTTAGCGTGTCGCTGGCAATCTTACAATTATACTAATACAGTCAGCCTAGAATTTGAGGGGCTTGTGGCTAAGTAATAAGAGCCACACGGGTCGATCGATCAGGTTAAGCTACGCTTGCCGCGGTTGGTCCGTGGATGGAACATCTTTACATACCAAGCAAGACCCCTTGGTGCCTCGGAATGCACGTTAAGCCGTTGGTCCCGGCTGTCATTTTGTGGATCTTTGACAGTTGTTACGGTCGTCAAAAGCCCGAAAGTCTTACAACCAGTCTTACTAAGGGGTTTCGTAGTACCCAGTAACTGGGTTGTGGAGGACAGATAGGCAGTCGCTCCATGTAAAATACTGGTACTTAGCTGCATCCGGTAAGACTGGAAACCGACCCCAACATAGTTGGGAAAAGGCTAGGCAGATGATGACAATCAGCCTAGAATTTGGCTACGACCTTGGTACCTTCAGTAGCGTTCATCAACTCCTGTATCGTGTAGACAACAGGACACGCAGGACACGATATCAAGTGCGCTATTTTTTGTGAGACAGCACCACATTAATTGCACTCCAGGGCGGAGTCATCTGTGAATCTCCACTTGAGGAGGTTTTATTTGCATACCTGAGGCCGGAGTCTATTTAAAAATTTCCAGGTAAGCCAAGGCAACTCATGTCCAGATGGGAAATTTTCAGCAGGTGGAACGAATTGGTTGGGTAGGGAACACTGACCTGTATCATACAAGTACGCTGGACTGCATACTATCGATTACAGAATGAAGACATTTGATCAACCCGATTACTTGCAACAGGACGCCAACTTCTAACACCCGCAGTTCAGTACAAACCTCATTTTACTTTTTATGTAATACTTAATTTCTTTGACTCCAACATGTTTTTATTCATAATTTCTTTTTTCCTAAACAATTTTGTAATGTTATTATTACTTTATACACACAACACGTCGCTCACTCTCATACTTTCGTACCTTGACAGGACCAAATATTACTCTACGTATCCAGATCCTACCTAAATTCTCGCGTTGACACCTTTACAATATCAACAATTCGTGAACGGGTTTTTTTGCTTTTCTCGCTAAATGAACAAATAATTAAACTCACCCACATTTACACGTAAACACGATTACACCTTAGGTTCCCTGCCAGCAATCTTCGTTACTCACATTCCAAACCTTGACATTTACTAATTATCCATATTTCTCACTATATAGATGGATATATTTAATATTATACAGGATATTGATGAATATATACAAATTAATTGTCACCCTTTTTTTTTTTTTTGGGTGCGAAATCATCAAATGACTCCTCCCGCTCTGGGCGGAGCGGAAGGGGAGTGTCAGACTTACTGACTAAAACCCACCCGTGTTCTTTCAGTTGAGTTGCCTGTGCCAGGGGCCATGGTATCTCCTTCGAACAACCCGCGACCCTGGCGGGCATCGGCCCTAGCGGACCCCGTCAGTTGGTGCTGACATCTCCTTGAGGCGCAAGTGGAACACGTACGCGCCGTCCGGCACGGACTCGCACCTGACAGGTCCTTTTTTAAAAAAAAACGGCCTAATTTAGAATTCGTATACTTGTTTACATAAGCATCTAGCAGTAAATCAATTCTACGTATTACGACTGAGTACTCACGTTATAAAATACTAGCTTCCGCCCGCGGCTTCGCCCGCGAGGTATGTCGATAAAAACTATCTTATGTCCTTCCCCAGGATGCAATCTATTTCTCTGCCAAATTTTATCGAAATCCGTTCAGTGGTTTAAGCGTGAAAAGGTAACATACAGACAGACAGACAGACAGAGTTACTTTCGAATTTATAATATTAGTATGGATTTATCTTTTGAAATTAGATACTAGTATTTGCTAATTTGTTTTAGCTAATCAAATTGCAGAAATTTCAGGCGACAATACATTTTTATTTGAAAGACATTTTTAAATGACTGAAGAAAATTATCGACACATTATCGACATGGAACATTTACAACCCTATTCAAATTATTGTATTCAATTTAAGTGAAAACTGAGCCCTTGAAAACATTTATTCTAAGTATAAAATAAATAGTTTTAAAAATGCTCACACAAGCAATCGAAACATTTAAAGTCATGAAATTCACTTACTTGTGAAAGGTTATTCCGCTGCCTTTTTGACAGCGAATTTTACAAAATGCGCATGCTTTCATAATAAAAATGTTCTAAATATTACGTAGTAAACACAAAATACACAAAAAAAGTAGTTTTTAATACAGTTGCTCAAAAAGTGGTGTATTGCAGGGACGTATAGCGTTCGGGAAGTGGGCTATTACATACTAGTGCTTTTTTTTACCTTTCCCGAACTCGTGCGTGTCACTTTCCCAACTGTCAAAAAAATGTCTATTAAAAAGAAAAACCAACCATGAAGTTTTTACTAAAGAGTTTTTGTGATTCATACAAATACGTATATTTCTAAAAAGAAGCTACTAATTTATTTCAATATCAGATTTAATGATTTAATTGAATGAGTTAGGTTACGTTTCATTTCATTTCATCTTATTAAATTTCATTTTCGTTTCATATCAATAAAAAAAATATACTGAAGACTAAGCTGTATGGATAGTTCCTTTTGCCTACCAAAATGGGTGAAGAAAAAAAAACTCTGCTTATATTCTACGGTTGGCGCCATTTTCCAGAAATTTTCATTGCGAGTTTAGTTGTTTGTTGCACAAAAAGAGTAATTTCGACCCAATTTTTTTTTAATTAACACCACCGGAACTCAGTATAATTGCACAAAATGCTTTGGAGAACATTTTACCGGAAAAGTCAAAAAGTCGTTACATATCCACATACGACTAATTTTTTGCGTGGAGAGAAGAGAAAAAAGCAATATTGTGTTTTTATTATTTTATTAAATTGCTTAATTTTTTCGCAACTGTATTAAAAATAGTCGTTCAGTACACCTGCGGAACCGTCATTGCAACTTGTTCCGACTGTCAACCCTCGCCTTCGGCTGCGCCTCGGCTCGGGTAGACATTTGTCGGAACTCTTTGCAATGACAGCCTTTCCGCACTTGTAATGAAATATACTATTTCCACGGTTTAGACATCATATTGTAGTCTTTGGTTTAGACCTAAATCATCAGAGACGAACAAAACCACAGAGTACTTTTTGATAACTCAACGTCCATTTGACAGCACGTGTCAATTTTAGTTCCGTGGGGCTTCGAGCGGGGCGCTTTGAATCGGCACAAAAAACAACTGTCATGTAGAGTATCGTTAGTCCAGCGTACTTGTATAAAACAGGTCAGCGGTACGGAAGCATTATGTCGCCACAGCCTTTCCTTAGATCATTCGCCAGTGAGTGGGAGGACACACTTTAAAAAGCTGTTGCGGTTTGTCAGCCTTTGTTACACGAAGAATTGCTAATCCATTGCTTCATATCATGAACTCGACTGCTCAACAATGTAAATTACGCAATGAATATTGTTGAACTGTCAAAATAAAAGACATTGCCATTATAAGTCTGTTACGCAATTACTCTGCTGGTCTAAGGTTCGTTTTCAAGAAGGATTTGTTTTCAAGGATAGAAGAATTTAAAACATTAAGATATGTAATAAAAACATGATATTATGATGACTTTTAGCCAAAAAAAAAAAAACACGTTCTTCATGACGTTTTTGTTCAACATGATACCTACATAATTAAATTAAAAAATATCGCTAATTTATTGTGTTTCAATCGCCTTCAATTCACGAGAAACCCGAAACAACAGGCTGAAAATACTAAGTAAGGAACCTTTTTATACAAATTTGAAGCGGGACTGAATCTTCACTGTCAAACTAAAAACGATTATTTGTTTTTTTTTTTTTTGTTAAACAAAACTTTCTGTGGTTAAGATGCTGCAATCAAGCATAGGCTTGTGTCAACACCAAATTAATCCAACATCTCACCCGAATCAGATTGCATACGAAAAGCGATCCCAATCTGTCCAATGACAGGGGAAAATCACCTCGTTCGAGTGCCGCAATTCGCCTGGCAAGAAGAACTTTAAACTAACAACACACCAATCACAAACCAAAGCTGGGTAATTCTTCGGGGACAAAATTTTCGATGTCTGTGGGTATATTTCTGTAACCAACTAATAAAACGGCATGTAATATTTTTTTTGTACAGTTTTGCTTTATCCCACTGGGACAAATGTTTTTTTTTTTAATAATTGCTGTCTAGGTACAAAATAAAAATATTTGAAGTTCGTTCTTCTGATTCATATAGCGCGTCCGTTTGCCACTTTCCGGAACAAAATGGTCGATGTCGCATTTTCCCTTTAATACATCAATATAAATTATAATTATATCGAAAGGAAATGAATTGTCTTCTTACAAAAAAAATGTGTATTAGTTATAACTACGTTAGTCTGTTTATAAATAAGTAAAAAAGTGTCTGGCGAATAATACTGATTAATGTGGCGTAAGCTGCGCTTGACCGTACTTGGTCGGGTAATAATAATGAGAGTCTGGCTTCCAGCGCGGGGGGAAGCCAGTCGTGCAACGGACGACCTAGAAGGTGGACGTGAGGCTGGTTGGCTTAGATCTCGGTGTTACGAAGGAAAATACCTGATTCATCTGTGTTTGGTTCAGGTGGCATCCTGATTACAATGCCTATTTTATAAAATTTATTTTATGGTTTTAAAACTTCAATCTGTGTTTCGTGTGATGCTTTTGGGTTATAGATTCGTGTAGAAAAATGAAAATAATGAAGTCTGTATGTATGATGAGTTATGCATGATTGTAGGCAAAATCCTGATTCATCTGTGCCTGATTCGTATGGTCAAAACCCCATATGAATAATAAAATAAATTAGTTTTTCCCCTCTCCAGCACCAAAGGAGCGCTTTTGTTGCGTAATTCTCCTTGTCCAATTTTTGACTGCGTACAAGTCAGTAGTTTTAATCTTATTTATTATTATTTACTTAGCTATAACCTTTGAATAATAAAAAAATGACAGGAGTATAATCTTGTTCTAATTATGACACTTTTGATATGTCTTAGTCCTATTTAAGAATTAATAATTATTGTTTAGAATTTACATTCATAACTAACGGTGTATTTATTACTTTTTATTTCTGTTTCTGATTAATCTGTAACACATTCTGATTCATCTGGGCACAAAATCAATATCTTGAAAACTACTTTATAAAAACGAGTCCCTCATTCAAATATATGTTATTTGGTATACCTATTTTCATATGAACATGTGTTACAGAGCTGAAAGTGAAATTAAATTTTGGCCATATGGATCAGTCAAAGAATCAAATTTCGAAGAACTACCCAGCTATTTCACCACATCAAAGTCTGTACGTGGACAGACTAACTGTCATCGGAGAAGGACTGATTATGCGGTCACAGACTCAAATAAGAGGGGAACCAGGAAAGCTGGCTGGCCAGCGTACCTCTAATCAGTGCTTGCAATTGCTAAAGTTAATAACGTCGTGCAATCCAAACGTCGCAAATCGACGGACAATTAATCTTTGATTACGGATTCACGAATCGGACTGTTGGATTAATGGCGGGAAAATTGACATTTCAATCAGGGATTGCTGTGATTTCAAATAACAACAAAGCCTAGATAAACCAAGATTAATTTTCTACAAAAAACATTTCGACAAAAGTGATTTTCAGAATTTAGAACTGCTGGGATTTACAATTTTCATACAAAAATCGAATTAAGTAGGTACAGGTAGTTATGAATAACAGAGAGCCTTGTTATTAGCGCTCAGCCTCTGAATATCATATTCTAAAAATATCATAATTTCAAAATACCATAATCGCAACCAATTCGAGACCCACATCAAAGCAGTTCTCGAGGTTACCTCATCATCATCTGCCTAGCCCTATCTTAACTACGTTGGGGTCGGCTTCCAGTCTAACCGGATGCAGCTGAATACCAGATTTACATGTTCGACTGCCTATCTGACCTCCACAATCCAGTAATCCGATACCCCTTGGTCTGGTTTGACTGGTTGTTAGACTTTCGGGTATCTGACCTCCTGTAACGACTGTCAAAGATCCACGAATTAAAGCCGGGACCAACGGCTTAACATCCTTTCCGAGGCACGGAGGGGTGTTGGTATGTAAAGATGGTCACCCATCCGCGGATCGCTGCAAGCGTAGCTTAACCTATCGATCGAAACGTGCGGCTGTTATTACTTAGCCAAAAGCGGCCCTCGAGGTTACGTAAGATTTACAAATTTAAAAACTTTCTTAGTTAATGTGGCTTTTAAAACGTTTTTATTAAAATAAGTGAATCCGAGCGAGCCTTTACTTGTTCTTTTTCTGTTTTTGATTTTTCCTTGAAAATAAATGTTTTTTTTTTGTAGATTAAATAATCCCACAGAAATTCGTAGCCAAAGTTATACCTACCTATGTTCTATATTATGGGTTTGGTTTCCGCACTTAGTCCTTCAGTGGACCATTGTGCGTGTATATATACCTACCTATTTCAAACAGTAGTATAGGTATGTACTTGTACGTTATAAACTTAGGAATCTATTCTAATATCAGCGTAAATAAAAATAAATAAAAAAGTTTATTATAAGCATAAAAGAAAAATTATTCCTTTCAGTGCCATTCCGCTGAAACCCTGTAGAGTACAATGATATCTATTGTATGTATGTAGTCAAGTAAAAATAGACTTCCACCTACACTATGTCCAATTTCCTGTTCCTATTCAAGTAGAAATTATCTAATAAACTAAATTAACTCGACCATTTTACTTAAAGATTAATTTCGTCTTCATTTTCCCCGAGAAACTGTCCTTTGACAAACGATTTAATCTGTCGTGAAAAGCCGTAAAAATAGTTACGGTGGAATATATTGTTACTATTTTTGTAATCTTTATAATAAAAACCCAACATTTTTAGCTATAATGTAGTATTATTGGTTCTTTCCTCAAAATACCATTTCAGACACTAATCTACATGGTCCTCAAAGATTATGTCCGGATTTTTTTATATACACATTGACATTGATGAATTTTATTTAGACAATGACATGAATATTTACTTTGTAAGTAATTTTTATTTTTGACGTGACAACGTCTTAAATTAGGTTGCGACTGGGAGTCACTTATGAAAAAGTGTAACGCTCAGTAACGTTACGATGAGTCACCGAACGAGAGAGAGGCCCGCCGAATGCCTTGCGTCTCTCTCCCACTCAACTATGATCGGATGATCGGTCGTTGTCACGTAAAATCTTCGCCCGTAAAACCGACTTTACAGGCAACCATTTTTTTTTATTTAATTATTGTGAATGTGAGGACTATGTGGGTCATTTCTTTTTTCCTTCTTAGTTTTAATCATGATCTGGCAGTTTGAGTAGTTTATGCGGCCTACCCAAATGTCCTGTCTTTGGTATTGTTCGTCGAATCGTTGAGCTGCTCAAGTT
Organism: Oligia fasciuncula; assembly: GCA_963082905.1. NCBI lineage: Eukaryota > Metazoa > Arthropoda > Insecta > Lepidoptera > Noctuidae > Oligia > Oligia fasciuncula. The sequence goes on along the minus strand of OY720396.1, from coordinate 15,572,436 downwards.
CTGAGTTGAGCTGCACGATTTTTGACAAATGCGTGCACTGATTGGACAGGTCCGCTCAATCTGTGTGGTTCTTTCCTCAAAAGACCATTTCAGACACCAATCTACATGGTCTTCACACGATCTGACCAATATTTTGTCTGGACTTTAAAAGAGACTGTGACTTCTGAGTTTGTTTCGGCCTTTCTTCTCAGAATAGTCAGTTAGGAAACGCCGACCTCATCTAGTTTAAAAAAAAATATGATTGACGTGTAAAAGTGTTTGTACAAACCTACCTACTTATAGAAATAAAATCATGGCCTATGTCCAGCAGTGGACGTCTTTTGGCTGAAATGATGATGAAATTGCTAATTCATTGCTTCATAAATTAAAAAAAATTGTCTACTCAACACGTAAATAACGCAATGAATGTTGTTGAACAGTTAAAATGAAACCGATTGCGATTGATAACGTGTTACGCAATTGCCCCGCGGGTGTACAAAAGACACTTAAGGGGGCGCATTAACCCAGAAAAAAATCAAGTTTCACCCGCGCCTCTTTAGGCTGTATACAGAAAGAAAGCTGGAAACTTATAAGCGCTTACCGGCGCTTACCGGCGCTTGACAGCGCTGGCAACCCGCGCAGGAAAATATATGAACGCGCGCCGATAAGCACTGAACGGTGCCGACAAGTTCCGACAAGCTTCAACACGCGCTGGTCAGCGCTGGGCGCTGCCATTTAAAATTAATAAACAACTGCGCTTCAATTCAACCTGCTTCCTTTGTGTAGAACGGACCAGCGCTGTCAAGCGCCGGTAAGCGCTTATAAGTTTCCAGCTTTCTTTCTGTATACAGCCCAACTCCCCGTCATTTTAATCATTTTTACCCGACAGCGCCAGAAGGAGGGAATAACGGATTTCCGGATGCGATGCGGACGAGTAGGTACTTCGACGCCTAAGTGTCCTTTGTTTTTGTATTTATTTGTATAGTAAGTTATTTAGTCATTGAATTTAGTATCTAGTTTCAATAGTTAGTTCCATTTTCTCTAATTAAAAAATTCCAAGCACATTATAAATTATGATTAAAACGGGTCGACATGGAATGATGGAATCAAAAACAGAAATTAAAATTGTAGTTATGATTTTGCTTCCTAAAATAGAACTAACGCATTCTCTCAGCGGCCGAACTGTAGCAGTATAACTGTATTTGTGAAAGAGCTCGCCCGGGTAGGTACTACCTACCTACTTATTTATACTGCAAGGAAGGAGTTGGTATGTTCCAGTTTTAAAGGCATAGATGGGTGCCAGTGTACAAGCATATAACATACATAATTTCATAACTTTGTGTTTAAGATAGGTATTGTAAAAATCCCTCGGCTTCGGTAACAACTTATCACCAGGTGGACAGCTGACTTGTTACGGGGTCCGTTAGGGCCAATGCCTGCCAGGGTCGCGGGTTGTTCGAAAGAGATACCATGGCCCCTGGCACAGGCAACTGAAGGAACACGGGTGGGTTTTAGTCAGTAAAAGTCTTCTCCCGTTCCGCCCATTGAAGAGCGGAAGAAGTTATTTGTTAATTTCCCACCCAAAAAAAAAACTTGTTTACCATTCAATCATTTAAGTATCATTGATGATAATTTTAAGAGAACAGAGCGCTCTCAAAACTTTCGTAAGGGTGAAGGAAAACATCGTGAGGAAACCGGCATGTCCTAGAACCAAAAATTCGAAGATTACCAACCCGCACAGGGCCTGCGTGGTGGATTACGACCCACTTGCTCTCACAGAGAGGAGATTTATGGTATTCCAGCGGTGGATACAATGTGGGCTGATTATTCTTATGCTAATGATAATTTTTGCTTGTCCAGCAAGGCTGTAAAGACATTCAGATTAACAATACCGCCAGAAGAACAAAAAGTAATAAGGGATCGTTAATTACTTTTCATTTCTAGGTAGAACAGGATAAAACTAACTGTATAAAGTTTCAAATACGCCCCGAGCTATTGAGAACTTTAACAAAAATGTTAAATTAATGCTAATATAATGTAACTGTAGCCGAAGAAATTGTAAAGCTCAGATTGACTGATAATTGAATTAATAATATTGCGAAGGAGATAGTAATATATTTCAGTGAATTTTACCGACTTGAAGCAAACCGATAATTGGGTTATGTGTTTCACCGCGAAAACTCAACCGTGTGGTAGCAACTTCAGTCAATTTAATATCGACGCGCCTTTGAAAATGTATACATATCTGTGTCGGAAAATAAACAACATTTCAGGAGCACTGAATAAGGGTGTAACCTACCGTAGTCTACTTGGAAGTTCCTGAAATATCTCTGAACACAAGTGGGAAGATGTAACAACCTCGCAACCTCGTAAAGTCTACCTCGGTGGAACGGTCCACCTCCTATCCTGCCCAAAACTTGCAGTCAAAGTGAGCTCTGCGCTGCCATCGGCGACGCTCTAGATGTGGCGAAGTTTTGGGCCAACTATCATCTGCCTGCCTTTTTCCAACTATATTGGGGTCGGCTTCCAGTCTAACCGGATGCAGCTGAATACTAGTATTTTACATGGAGTGACTGCCTATCTGACCTCCACAACCCAGTTACTGGGTAATACAATACCCCTTCGTAAGACTGGTTGTCAGACTTTCGGGCTTCTTTCTGACTACCCGTAACGACTGTCAAAGATCCACGAATGACAGCTGGGACCAACGGCTTAACGTGCTTTCCGAGGCACGGAGGGGTCTCGGTATGTAAAGATGGTCACCCATCCACAGACCAACTGCATCAAGCGTAGCTTAACCTGATCGATCGACCTGTGCGGCTGTTATTATTTAGCCACGGGCCCCTCTAGTTTCGGGCCAACCAGATCTGAGTAAAGTCGTGCCGACACGAAGAAGAAGAAGAATAAAATATTTGGTATAAATAAAAATTATAGTAGAAACATCGCGTCAACAGTACTGCCAACGAGACAAATTCCTGCGGATAATGGAGCAGCAATAAACAATGCCAGAGAAGGTACTAATCATTAGCACCGGTGAAAGTACGCATTTACCTAGTCAGCAAAAGGTACTAAATAGTAATTGCACCAGCAAGTGCACATTGTCTGCAATTTGCGGACGAGCTACGGTCTAATCAAACATTGAAAACCAATACTTGAAAAGATTCAAACTATAATGTTCCTTTTAACATCGTGATAGCGTAGCAGTGTGAGCTACGCCGTAGCTCGGCGCGTGGCGTAGTAGAGCACACGTGTCATTGCCGCGTGGTTATTACGTACCTGTTTTTTTTACTGTCTACTTTTTCTAACTGAACAGACAGCTGTGCTGCTGAAAAGCTTGTTGCAGCACTTTTTCTTCCCAAAAAAGCACTAGGGGGTAGTGAAGGGCGGGTGTTTTGGGGGACTGTCTTATGTAGTTTTAACGTTCTAAAAGTGCTGATTCTCAGCCTGAATAAATGACTTTTGATTTTGTCTGTACTCTTAATAAAATGTTAGTAGTTCTAGAATTAAAATACGATATTAGTTTTTAAAGTATAATGTTAATATTATAATTTTAAAACTTACATCGTATTTTGATTTCTTATTGACACCTATTTTCTGTCCCATAAATATTAATTCTGTCACTATTGCAACTAAACCTTTAAATTGAGTGGAAGTCTTTCACTCAGGTGCACCCGATCATCTCATCTGCCTAGCGTTTTCCCAACTGTAATGGAGTCGGCTTTCAGACTCACCGGAACATGAAGCGACTGCATATCTGACCTCCACAACCCAGTTAATACAATACCCCTTTGTAAGACTGGTTGTCAGACTTTCGGGCTTCTGACGACCCGTAATGACTGCCAAAGATTCACGAATGGCTCCATTCTCGAGCACTTATAGCAGTAAACCCAGCAAAATAATTTAGAACCACTATTTCCGCATAACACTAACATCGTAAAGGAAGCCTTAAAAATTTTAAAAGTAAAAAAGCTTTATTACTGTCCTTTACCTGTGCAGTGGTTTTATGTTTATGCATGTTTATATACAGGTCTAGCCACCTCAGTTTTAATGATTTACGAGATAATGATGACACCCCACTAAAGCCACCTCTACAATCTACCCACGTATTATGTTTCTCGCAGGCAGTGGGCTGCGAGAACGAGAAACTCGAGTACTCTTTATGTACGAGGTTGTGGGAAGCTTTGTAGGCTTGTTCTCCGTCGTTATAGGGTTAAGGAAGATGTTACTGTTAAGAAATAAATAGTTAAGGGCCGTCTCCACGAGCGAGAGAATCGCGGCGATATTATCGTCGTGCCACGTATTTCTATACACTCTCTTAGAACGTGTTTCCACACGGTGATATCAACGCCGCGAAAATTTGATGGCACGGAGAGACTATCGCCGCGATTCTCTCACTCGTGGGGACGGCCCCTAGGTACTGCACTATTTTGTTTTGTGTTTACATTGGCTTGACCACATAACCGGTTGAATACCGTAATTACATAAACAATTAAAAATCCACTGTGTCTCGCGGGGATCCACGAACCTAAGAAAAACTAATTCAGTTGATCAACTGCAAATATTTTATACTGTGGCATGAATTTTCCGTGAAATGATCGGCGGAGCTTCGTAAATAAATACGTCGCGCTGCAATTGGGGGAGGCGGAGGTATCGTTTCAAAGGCCTACAGGCCCGGAAAACCTCGCCTTAAAAGCAGATTTTATAATAAAGAGCCAACAACACAAATACAGGCAATACACAACAATACGACAACAAACAACAACAACAATACAGGCTCCGATAATATAATAATAAAATCAGCCTAGACCACTGGTATTTCTAATTAAATACTAGGTAATGTATTCTGATATCATAGTCCCAACTGCCAATCATATTATTTCATACAGTTTGTGTTCCAAGATTCAGTTAAAGTTATGCCCGTATATGATCGACGAACACCTAATTTAGTTACTTGCGCAAGTTGCCCAAACTTGCTGAGAAGCCGGGAACTCTGCCAGTTAGACAACCCTCCATTATTGTTTGTATTGTGGGCACTGCAAAGAAATTAATTTCGATGGATCACATGACTTGTTTAATAATGATCGATGGTTCCTATTTGTGTTGGAAATGTCATCCAACGTTCAAAACAGTATTTTTTACTGATCCGAAAACAGATATAGCTTGAGGCAAAAAGGTTACCGTCATGATAGTAAACTTTAACGTTTTTATGTAACTAAAAGGTCACAAAATTAACTGTTCTAAGGCTCCTTCAAACAGGCGCAACACGCGATAAAATCGCGCGCGACACAAAGGCACCGCAAGTCATCAACCGGGCATGAATCCAAACTCCGGGCTGCTACCGAATGAAGCTATTATTAGGTTAATTAAACAGCCCCTTTGTTGCCTTGCCTCGTGCATTGAAAATGGAAATAGCCTCCATGCAATACTAGCAGGACTTGAATAAGGTACTTTGGCATTCCAGGTAAAGTTTATTTACGGTATGTGAGCCTACATAGTTTCTAAAAAAATCTAAGTGGCACTAGAAAAGGATGCCTGGATGCATTTGTGGGAGGCTTGCTCAGTAGTGGGACAGTGTAGAAAAATAAAAAAAATGTTGTGGTATCGCCTCACAAATTCTTGATAAGTATTTATTTTACACTAACTGCGCCCCGCGGTTTCACCCGCGTGAATGTCGATCCCGTGGGAATATCGGGATAAAAAGTAGCCTATATATTAATCCAGGGTGGCTACCTCCATACAAAATTTTATTAAAATTGGTCCAGCCGTTTTAGCGTGAAGAAGTAACAAACATATAAACCCACACACACACACACTCACAAATTTTCGCCTTTATAATATTAGTGTGATTGCAAGATCATAGCATTCGTTCGTTATGTGAATAGTGGTAAAATACATCATCATCGTCAGGATCATCATCTTGTGGCTAAGTAATAACAGCCGCACGGGTCGATCGATCAGGTTAAGCTACGCTTGCCGCAGTTGTTCCGTGGATGGGTGACCACCTTCACATACCACAAGACCCCTCCGTGCCTCGGAAAGCACGTTAAGCCGTTGGTCCCGGCTGTAATTCGTGGATCTTTGACAGTCGTTACGGGTAGTCAGAAGCCCGAAAATCTGACAACCAGTCTTACCAAGGAGTATCGTATTACCCAGTACTTAACTGGGTTGTGGAGGTCAGATAGGCAGTCGCTCCATGTAAAATACTGGTATTCAGCTGCATTCGGTTAGACTGGAAGCCGACCCTAACATAGTTGGGAAAAGGCTGGGCAGATGATGACTACCAAATATTATGTGTCCCAATTAATCTTGGAACTCTTTCATTTACTCATTGCAGATTCTATTTACTACAAGTTTCAGTATAATCTTTCTCCCACTCCACTTGACTTTCACGAACGGCGTGGGATGCAGAATGTTGAGATTTAGGGTTCCTTAATATTTCCTCCGCTGCCGTCTGTCCGTCTGTCTGTCAGCGGGTTGTATCTCATGAACCGTAATAGATAGACATAGTTGAAATTTTCACAGAGTGTGTATTTCTGTTGCCGCAATAACAACACATAAAAAAAAAAAAAGTTGATAAAAATAAAAGGGGCCTCCACACGAGAAACGTGTTTTTTCGGCGTTTTTTGCCTTGTGATACGGAACCCTCCGCGTGCGAGTCCAACTAGCACTTGGCTGGTTTTTCCTTTCACAGATTAACAGACGTTTCTCTTACATTTTTTATAGAAAATCTTAAAAAAGGAATCCTTTGTCAGTAAAATGTTCTCTTCTGTGTAGTGTTTCTTGTTGATTGGTTGGTTACAAAGCAATGGAAATTTGTCTTTGGCGCCGAGGACTATGTAACATTAAGAAAAATACTACGAAAAGGAGAATATTTTTAGGCTTGCTAAGGCCTTTAGGTCTGTTTTTAGGCCTGCTGGTTAATTAGTAAATAAATTTCAAAAACATCGCGAGGAAACCGGTATATCCTAGAACCAAAAAATTCGATGACATGTGACATCTACCAACCCGAACTGGACCTGTGTGGTGGATTACGGCCCACTCCCTCTCACCGAGAGGAGGCCTATGTCCCAGCAGTGGGAACATTATAGGCTGATTATGCTAAATGACAAAAATAATAATTAAGGGACTCCATGTAAAAAATTGCTCACAATATTATGATGGTTTGATTCCGACTCTTTTATTTCTTTGGTACGAGGCGCCACATATTCTTTTTCACCAAAAAAAATTTTTTTTTTTTGCATCAGCATTGCCATACAACGTGGCAATGCTGCCAGTCTTTTGGGCACGTTTCCTGTTGACAGCGATGCGGATGAATTTTTTGATGCCCTTTGATACTTTCCTTTCCTTTTTATATACTTGTACCTTTTTGCGATCTACAAAAATTTGTTCATTGAATTATTACAATGAACTTCCTAAGTAATATAACATTGCGACGAAAGCGAACATACTCGGACCCAAATACAAGTAATGTGAGTGAAGTTTCGGCACATACCCTCAACGATGAAAGTATAACCAGTATGCCTGACTTGTCAAGCGATGAATCACATAACGAACTGATACTTAAATTAAAACAACAAATTAACAAACTAGAATCAGAACTCAGCAGTGCCCATCAGGAAATTGAGACTCTTTCTATTGAAAATACAAACCTCAAACAAACGAATATTGAATTACTAGAACAAAATAATTTATACAAAACTGTTACACATAGCCCCATAAAAAAAATTAAAACAAAAACACCTCTTAGGAATGAAAAAACAAGAAGAAATAAACAATTACAAACATTATGTGAATTACAATCACCACCAACAGTAGATCAAACGGCAGATCAAAGTAACACCTTGATTCAACCATTATCCAGTACCGATCTGCAACTCCAAAATAAAATGAGCGAAACAAGGACTAGAAATAAAGTTCACTTATTGAGCACTAACACCAGGAATAAGCAAAATACTACTACAACCAGTAAGATATGTATTCTTAGCAATAACAAGGACAACAAAATACTTTCAATCTCTAATGCCACTCTGCAACTCAAGTCAGAAATATGTCATTACAAAATGCCACACTGTACGATGGACCAAATGATGCTCAATATAGAAACCAAAGTGAAGTCATTTACTATGAACGACTTCTGTGTCATATTAATAGGAGAAGAAGACATCAACTCAAACGACTACCCTAATTTGATATATAATATACGAGCATCTATAAATAAAATCCAACATACAAATATTATTATTTGCGCACCGACATATAAATGTGGCAGCTATACGAACATATTTAATGGGAAGATTGAATATTTCAATAGTCTGCTGTGCCATGATATATTCACCCACGAACATGCTTACTTTCTCGACTCAAACATGAACCTGACCTATGACTATAAAATGTTCTATAGACGTAGCGGAAAGCTCAATAACACTGGCATGCGAACAATTTTTCAAGACCTTAATGACATTTTACTCGATATCAAACGTTTTTACGCAGACTCAATAGAATCAAACGATATGACACAAAATAATGAAAATAACCTGACTCGACAATCAGTTGACCAAGGAGGAACCATGGCAGGAAACCGGGAGAAAATAACAGATTTTTTTCATGACTAAAAATGTTAGTGTTATGCATCAGAATATTGCCGGGCTACTAAACAAATCCGACAATGTCACAATATGCCTAGATGAACTGTCATCAGAAAAGGGTCTAAGTGTAGATATATTGTGTGTAACTGAACACTTCATTATGGCAGGATACGAGTCCTAATTAACCATACCAAATTATCAACTAGCGGCTTCGTATTGCAGAAAAGAAAGCAAGAGAGGTGGAGCATGCATCTTGGTTAAGAACGGACACCACTTCATCGAATTAAAGAAGATATCCAACATATCAGAACCCGGAGTATTTGAATGTTGTGCGATAGAGTTACCTAATTATAACATTGTCCTGGCATGTGTGTATAGGGTTCCCAAGCTAACAAACTTCAACGTATGTATGGACAAATTACAATTCCTCCTACAAGAGTTAACTAAGAAATGCCACCATAATATTGTCATTGCAGGCGATTTCAATATCGACATCTTAAAAAAGAACGTTCAAACAATTGAATTTGAATGCCTATTGCTGAATTACAATTTAAAATTAGCTTTCAATCAACCTACACGCCTAAAGAGTAAAACTTGTATTGATAATATTGCTCATAACTTTCGCAAAGCATGTAAGGTCGAAGTCCTAGAACTTGCTCTATCGGACCATACGGCACAACTAATGTCATTTCCAGTACAAAAAAAATGTAAGATTAAATATTGGCAGGTTACAAGACGCGACTACTGTAATGAAAATATGACAAAATTTAAAAATTGCTTAGATAAATTATCATTTTCTGACATTTACAAAACCAATGATCCTAATGTAGCGTATACATCCTTTTTTGACATATTTTCGTTATTTTATAAATTGTGTTTTCCCGAAAATAATGTTAGAATCAGCACGACGAGAAAACCAAAATGGGTTTCACGTGGTGTAAAACTATGTAGTAAAAAGAAAAGACAACTTTTGTGGCAATATAGACTTAAACCAAATCAGGTTAATAAAGGAAAACTAACTTGTTATTCAAAAGTATTTAAAAAAATTGTAAAACTCACTCAAAAGGCACAGAATAACTATGCAATTAATACGTCAGATAACAAATCAAAAGCTACTTGGAAAATCATAAATAACTCGAAATTCAACATTCCGAAAAACAATATTGACAAAATCTGTGTAAAAAATGACGTCATTACTGACCCAAAGGCTATTGCAGATGCTTTTATTAATTACTTCATTGACAAAATTAACCCTATAGCAGGATCTGGGAAAAATGCTGCATCGCTGATACCAAAAAGAAAAGATTCCTTTTTTCTCGCCCCATGTCTGCCAATTGAAGTGTTTAAAATTATAAAACAACTAAAAAATACAAATAGTGTAGGACACGATGGCCTATCAACAAAGGTTATAAAATATGTAGCGGAAGAAATATCACCGCATCTAAGCTATATAATTAATCTGTGCATCGAGACAGGTATTTTTCCCGAGGCACTAAAAATATCTATCATTAAGCCGCTATTTAAAAAGGAAAATAAAGAGCTAATGCAATTCTATAGGCCAGTATCCCTTATTAGTATAATCTCTAAAATATTTGAAAAGTATTTATATTAAACAGCTGTATACTTACCTCGAAAGAGAAAATATACTCACTAATGAACAGAAAGGGTTCAGAAATGGTAAAACAATAAACTTAGCAATTTACGATTTTTTACATAATGTCATGCAAAAAGTAGATTCGAATATACCTGTATGTACAATATTCTGTGACATGACACAGGCTTTCGACCATGTCCGGCACGATATACTTATTGAGAAATTAGAAGCATATGGTATTAGAGGAAATGTCTCAAACCTTATTGAATCTTATTTAAGCAACAGAATACAATTTACAGAAATCTCAGCAGTAAATAAAAGCAATAAACAGGAAATTATGTATAAATCAAAAGAACGTGTAGTTAAATTTGGCGTACCGCAAGGTACTGTCGTAGGCCCGCTATTCTTTATACTATACATTAATGACCTACCCAAAATTATCGACCACCCGATGACACTTTTTGCCGACGACAGTACCATTACAATCGCTTGCAAAAACAGAGACACATACGAAACTGACATTAACAATTCCATAGAAGCAATGGTAAAATGGTTGGAAAACAATAATCTTAAGATAAACCTTGAGAAAACTAATATTCTGCACTTTGCCCAAAGGTCATCCATACCAAATGTAAATGTCCATTATTGTAATAACAACATAGACAAAGTAAACACAACCAAGTTTCTTGGTATAACTATTGACAGCAAATTAGATTGGAAAGCGCATACGGAAGCATTAAGCAAAAAAATTAGTAATTCCACATATGCCATGTATAAATTGGCCCCTGTCTTAAATGTTGATGCACTGCTAACTGCTTATCACGGCCTGGTGTCTTCTAACTTGAGATATGGACTAATTTTTTGGGGAAATTCAACAAATAAGGATGTGATTTTTAAAACACAGAAGAGGTGTGTGAGGGCTATGTTTGGTCTTCATGTTACAGAGAGTTGCAAACCATTTTTTAAAGCATATAAAATATTAACCCTTCCGTCAATGTACATTTTAGAGACCATCATGTTTGTCAAATCGAATCCACACCTATTCCCCTTAGAGTCAGATAAAGTAGTTCGAAATAGACGCGACAATAGCAAGCTATGTATCCCGAGATCCAGGACAACTCTAATGCGTAAAAGTGTATTCTGTATGGCGCCAATTCTTTATAATAAGTTGCCAAAACATTGGAGAGAATTAACTACTGAAAAATTAAGAAATAGATTAAAAAGCCTTCTGTTACAGAAAGTCTATTACAGCACTGACGAATTTCTAACTGACAAATTTATTTGACTTGTATATTGACATCCTAATTTTATTAATAATTGCTTTAACATTTGTATTTGTATTTTTATTTTATTTTTGTATTGGTATTATTTGCTATGATGAGTTTATGACACTATTTGATTGTATTTTTGTTGTACCATTTAGTTAAGTATGGTCTAAAATGGATTGCTATATTAATTACTGTGTGTAATGGACGAATTTTAAAATCAATTGATGCTGTGTAGCGTCCGACATCTTATATTTGTACGCCGTTCAGGCAAAACATGACTGTCATAATTATAATTTGATGTAACATCTTGCATGCTATGTGTGTGTATACTCATGTTTTGGACAAATAAAATAATCTTATCTTATCTTATCTTATCTTACATATTCTTATTATTATTTTAATACTGTACATAAAGTAATGATCTAATAAATAAAAATAAATGCCAAAAAATTTCAATATATTTATTAAAAATCGGTGTTAACTAATAAATTTCTTCGTAAAGCGTAGAATACATACGAGTGCATTATTAAAAATTTTACCGAGAATTTTGTTAGAATTAGGTACCTACACGCAATTTCGATATTAGATCTCTCAAGAAAACCTAGTAGGTAAAGTAAAGACTGGAGAAAAAAACATTATGTATTATTATGTTCTTCTACGCGTGATTTACTCTCGTTTTTATTTAATAATAGGTACCTTCTTAAACCTCTTTGGGACATTTTCTGTAAGTGCTTAACTAATGTTTGTTATTCCCTTAATCCGGGTTGACTTGCCCTCCCTGTTGTAGTCGTCGTCATGATCTGCCTGTTTCACGATACGCCGCCGTTTCATGATTTGACCATCTAACATCCGCCATTGCGTTCAACACTCAGCGTTCGACGATTTGCCCAGAGATGCTTGGGCATTTCCACCCATATACGCGTAAAAACATATCACACATCAAACATATACACATACATATGCAGAATATACACACATATAGGTACATATACATATCAAACATATCATACATGTCTTTGCTGCCGCGCAGTCTGGTAATTCCTATTCCACCTATTTCTACTCGAATAATTCCTACTTTTGGGTCCCAAAAATACTAAATAGCCACGTAACTACGGCGTATTTCCATTCTATATAAGGCCAGAACGCAAGGGTGTGAAACTAATCGCGTATGGATTTTAAATCACTTTTTTACTAAGGTATTACAATCTATACAAGAGTAGTAGGTACGCAAATACTCGCGTATACTACGTAGTGACCTAACTACCTTATTCTATAATAAACAGTGACATACGATTTAATGTTCTAATTTGAATGACAAGTTAATTGCTGGGTTGGAGCAGTGCTGGTATAGTGTGCCATGACCTTTAGATGACTACAAGATGTTGTTTTAGGAATGCTAATAACAGCATCATCACTTTCTTTTTCTTTATAGACCGACTTCCAAACGTTTTTTTAATTTTTTTATTACTAAATGTTCCCGCTCTTGACCCCGATCACGCCTGATCGTAAGCGATAGATGAAGACTATGATGGAACGAGCGTACGTCGAGATCCGAAGACATACGAAGGTTTTCGATATCGGAAGGTTTTCAAATGGCGTTGGGCAGGACACCTGGCAAGGCGCAGTGATGGCAGGTGGAGTGGCACAGGAGCGTGGAGATTGGCACAAGAAAAAAGAGGTCTATGCTGCTCTGCAGTGGATGAAGTCGGGCCGTGGATGATGATGACGATGACCTCTGCAATACTCGGTGGCAATTTTTACCATGTACAGACGCCAGCACATCAAGCTACCCGAAACTGTCAAATTTTTCCAATCAACTTTGAACCTTATGATTTAGCAATAAAGTTGAAAATCTATTAAACAAATTTGACAGTTTGTAGTAGCTTCATGTGCTTGGCGTCTTTACCTCCATTTCATAATCTGCCTAGCCTTTTCCCAACTAAGTTGGGGTCGGCTTCTTCAGCAGAATACCAGTATTTTACATGGAGCGACTGCCTATCTGACCTGCACAACCCAGTTACTGGGTAATGCCGTATTATTACTAATACGAAACCCATTGGTAAGACTGGTTGTCAGACTTTCGGGCTTTTGACGACCCGTAACAACTGTCAAAGATCCACGAATGACAGCCGGGACCAACGGCTTAACGTACTTTCCGAGACACGGAGGGGTCTTGGTATGTAAAGATTGCCCATCCACGGACCAACCGCGGCAAGCTTAACCTGATCGATCGACCCGTGCGGCTGTTATTACTTACCTCCATTTCCAACAGTAAATTAGTCGATATGATTATACTTACTCTAATTGCCGCCAGACGGTCACATTAAAAAAAAAAGTTTTGGCCATTCCCTAATGGTACGTTAAATTAATGTTTAGGGGCATAGCCACGGTGCAAGGGACCTACAATTTATAATGTTAATTAACTTCATACTTTCAGTGGTATTGATCGTGAACTCATGAAAACCGAGGTGTGGGTATAAGTAGGATAATTGTTTGAATATGTGGAATGGGTAAGTGTCCTTTTTTCTCTTGAACGAATACAATATTAATGTACCTAAGTATTACACATTTGCCTGCGGAAACCAGCCCGTATTACCTATTACACATTTGCCTTTCCCTTCAGGAAATACACTCGATATTTTCTTATGCATGGTTAGGCACAGGTTGTTTGGGAATCGCAAAGTTGTGTGGGAATCGGTTGTCATGGTATGGGCATTTGTTACGAAGAAATGAGGAAAATGTCGTGAGGAGAGTTTTGAGTATGGATGTCGATGGCTATAAGAGTAGGGGAAGACCAAAGAAACGATGGATGGAATGTGTGAATGATGATATGGTTAGAAAAGGGGGTGACTACCGAGATGACGACTAATAGAGAAGTATGGAAGAAAAAGACATGTTGCGCCGACCCCAAATAAATTGGGATAAGGGCAGGAGAATGATGATGGTTAGGCACAGGTGAGAGGGGCCCGTTGCTAGATAATAACAGCCGCACAGGTCGATCCATCAGGTTAAGCTACGCTTGCCGCGGTTGGTCTGTCAATGGGTGACTATCTTTACATACAGAGACCCCTCCGTACCTCGGAAAGCACGTTAAGCCGTTGATTCCGGCTGCCATGGATCTTTGACAGTCGTTACGGGTAGTCAGAAGCCCGAAACTCTGACAACCAGTCTTACCAAGGGTTATCGTATATTACCCAGTGGGTTGTGGATGTCAGATAGGCAGTCGCTCCATGTAAAATACTGGTATTCAGCTGCATCCGGTTAGACTGAAAGCCGACCCCGACATAGTTGAGTAAAGGTAGGCAGATGATGGTGGTTAGGCAGAGGTGTGCCTATATAATAGTCTATAGTAGGTAGAGACGCCAGCACATCAAGCTACTACAATCTGTCAAATTTCTTTAATAGATTTTCAACTTTACCGCTAAAGTATAAGGTTCAAAGTTGATTGGGAAAATTTTACAGTTTCGGGTAGCTTGATGTACCTACATCCACATTTCGCTGGTTATGTTTAAGTCCCATGTAATAGGGGGCGAGCCAATTGCCGTTGAAAAACTGAGCCGTTACGGTACTCCACTGACAGATAGCTCAGCTTACTTCACCACACAAAACCAACACACTTTCACTAAGCGAGATTAATAATACTATAATCTACAAAAATGGCTATAAATTTTTGGTGCTCGTTTATGTGTGAAAATTTAACAGAGGCAGATTTTTTCCCGAAATGGCACATAGGAACTTTTTATTCCTAAAAAACCTAATATAAATCGTGTAGGTTTTTGAAACATAGCCGCGGGAAAAAGCTAGTTAAAAATAACGATACGTGTCGGAGGCTTCACCCACGCAAAAAGTTAAAACTTTTGCATGTTTTAATAGTCGGTATGCATTAGTTTTGTTGTTAATTGTCTAACGTGTATGCTGTTGTAATGTTTATTACTTATGCCGCGACTTCGTTAGGTTAGATTTTGCAGTGTAGTTTATTTTACTAACATATTGATAAGTCAATAACCAACTATATTGCACCTTCTTTTAACTTCAAACATACCGTTCTGATACAACCGTTCCGTTCCAAAAAACGTTCCAAGGAACGTTTCTTGTAACCAGTGTTTCTCATTCAAGTGAATAAAGTGTATTCTGTTTTTGAAATATAAAGGTTACGTTAAACCATTATATTAAAGAAACAATGTGTTAAAAACATGGTGCCTGTTTTGTAACCAAATAACTGCTTTCTATGATTGCGATCACTGATCAGTCTGACATCATCAACTGCCAATACCATGTAAAGTGGAATGAAGTTCTGAAATTGAATGGTTTAATTTTACCTGAAGTACTTAGGAAAACTTTTTTGAATGTGTGCTTTGTGTAGGTTTTTTCGGGAATTGGGATTCTAAAATAAAAAATACTTGATTTTCGATACCCGATATATTTATTTTATTTCATCCATAACGTCGCCAGTGGTAATTAACAACGAACTAATCAAATGATGGGTATCCAAACATTCAGTTTTCGAATATTTTACCGCCTAAAAATATTTTTATTATATCCATTACAATATAAATTACATGTATGTATGTATGTAGAGTGACTAGTAAAGGACAGACTCCACTAATTCTTCCTATAATTTCATCTATGAAATTGACATGAATAGGATACGGTGTGACCCAGCCTAAGTAATCGTAGAACATACATTAATAGATCGTTAGATTTGCCTTTCCCCTTATATAAATTGAAAATCACATTAAAACGAGACGATATTGAAACGTATTCGGAGAGTTTAAATAATGTCTAACATTAAAATACATTTTAGTCTTGTACCTCTTAAATAACTCTGATCTTACAACACCGTGGTTGGTAACTGTTATTATGTTTACAGGTAATTATTACTTCCAAATATGGCTTCGTAGAAGTCAAACTATTTGATCGTAATCTCTGACAGATCGTCACAAGCAACATACAACCCAAGACATTATCAGGAAGTAAATAACTATGTCAATACATGTCTGTATCATTTCTGAATGCGGCACACATATGAAAGGAAATTGTCAGTTACAATAACGAATATTAATCTACATTTTTAGATATAAAGAGTATCTCTATGGACAGACAATTCTTATGCCATCGACATTATAATTTAAATTATTTACAACAATCGTAAAATCCGAATAACAATACCGTTCTTAAAATTATCTTTAAAATAACTGAAATAGTTTTTTTTTTTAATTTTTGCATTGCGAAGGTAATAACTTGATATCACAGTAATGTTACAAGTTCTGTAACTGAACAATAAATAGATAGACTATACAAGTATACGTAATAATTTAATATAATACATAAATATCTTGCATGCAGTAACAGATTCCAAATAATAGGGCTCTCCAGTTAAAGTTAACTAAATGCTTGTTTAAACGACGTTCCTTAGTAGTTCCTCCGATGATAGCATGCCGTCCTGTAAACAAAGATGACAGTTAAAACTTGTTATAATAAATAGTAGTACCAGCAGGGTAATTGCGTAACACACTATCAGTAGCAATGGGTTTCATTTTGACAGTTCAACAGCAATCATTGCGTTATTTACGTTGTTGAGCAGACACATTTTTCGAACTTATGGAGCAATGGATTAGCAACATGCTTCAAAATGATTCAAATTGAGCTTAATAGTGTGTTACGCAATTAGGGTGGTAAGGGTAGCAGGGACATCGACGCACAAATTGTAACCATGAATTTCAGCACATGATTTATGACCCCATTCCGTAGACATCCATAATCTCATCATCATCTGCCTAGCCTTTTCCCAACTATGTTGGGGTCAGCTTCCAGTCTAACCGGATGCAGCTGAGTACCAGTATTTTACATGGAGCGACTGCCTATCTGACCTCCACAACCCAGTTACTGGGAAATACGAAACCCCTTGGTAAGACTGGTTGTGAGACTTTCGGACTTCTGACGACCCGAAACGACTGTCAGAATAACAGCCGGGACCGACGCCGTTCTTGGTATGTAAAGATGGTCACCCATCCACGGACTAATCACGGCAAGCGTAGCTTAACCTGATCGATCGACCCGTGTGGCTGTTATTACTTAGCCACAAGCCCTCTCCATCACACATCCATAACCTCTTAACAAAAATAAAATATGCTGTTTCATAATGTGAAAATGTATGAAACAGTTATTTTTATTAGGGTTCCGTATCTCAAAAGGGAAAAATGGAACCCTTATAAAATCACTTCGTTGTCCTGCTGTCTGTCCGTCGCTCAAGATCCTTTTTCTCAGAAAAGCGTGGAGTTTTCAAGTTGAAATTAATATCAAATACCTAGGGCTGAAATCCCTTGAAGCAATGAAAAAATCCGGTCAAGTGCACCGGTTTTTTTTTAAAGGGTCCGACGTATAATTTCAATGCAAGTTCAGAATTATGTACTGAATGAACACATGGTAACACATTGATCGTCAATATTCCTACTATCCTGTATATTACCCTATTTAAGGGACCAAATGGGTGTAAAGTCCAATACAAGGTAGATACTATTGAAAAAGTTACAAAATGTTTGAAGTTGTAGCGTAAACTAAACTTTATTGTGTTGGATTTAAAGTTATTTTTCCATAAACTTATATTTGTTTACATTTTTGGAAAATAAATCGCGCTAGTTACATAATTTTTGCAATGGCAATGATCCTTGTTAAAAGGTTACGCAAGCATTTTTAAGTAACTTTAACTACCTACAAGTTTTTGTGTGACGAAATGAAACAATTTCGTAAGCTGCCAAGTTTTCAATTACATCGCTAATTAAAATCATTTGGGAAATTACATAAAATTAAATATGGCGACAAGGAAACTTTTAAGTTAGTATTCGTTTGTTACTTGCAAACACAGTCAGTAACTTTCAGGTAGGGTTTGGAGTAGCAAGTTGTACGGCTTCCGGCTCGCTACCTGTTTGCGTTTGGGGCTCCGCATCGTTGTCAGTGCGGTGAAGCTGTCGACTGCCTCGGACACCATGGCCTATCCTGCAGTAGTAGCGCGGGCCGGATAGTACGGCACGCCAGCATTAATGACATCATCCATCGTGCTCTTGTCACCACCGCGGTGCCAGCTGTTTTAGAACCCAACCGCCTGGCACACAACGATGGGAAGAGGCCAGACGGAATGACCATAATGCCCTGGAAGTTAGGCAGACCTTTGGGGTGGGATGCAATATGTGTCGACACCCTTGCGCCATCCCATCTTCCTAGCACGGTGGGCTGTGCTGGGGCGGCTGCTGCAGGTGCAGAATACCTCAAACGGCGAAAATATTCTAACCTGATTGAGAGTTATATGTTCGAGCCGTTTGGGGTTGAAACTCTAGGGCCATGGGGTCCGAGTGCCCACTTTTCGAGATTTCGCTAAGCGGCTAGTCGACTCTTCACGTGACCAAAGGGCTGGCCTATTTCTTGGCAAAAGAATTAGCATCGCCATACAACGTGGCAATGCTGCCAGCCTTTTGGACACTGTTCACTGATGACAGCGATGCGGACGAATTTTTTGATACTTATGATTCCTTTGCTTATTTTTTCATTATGATACATATTATTATTAT
Organism: Oligia fasciuncula; assembly: GCA_963082905.1. Classification (NCBI taxonomy): domain Eukaryota; kingdom Metazoa; phylum Arthropoda; class Insecta; order Lepidoptera; family Noctuidae; genus Oligia; species Oligia fasciuncula. The sequence goes on along the minus strand of OY720396.1, from coordinate 15,553,445 downwards.
TTTAAATGTTAGCTTATATTATGTAAATATCATCTTGATTTTGTGTAAGTTAATTAAATAAAGAGTAAATTCAGTGAAAAAACGAAGTAGTATAGGTAATTATATTCCCAACTAGCGACCCACCCTGCTTCGCACGGGTTTTACAACTTGACAATACATCGAGCTTTCTTTTATGCAATGTGTAAGCTTATTAAAAATGTTTTATACATATAAACCTTCCGGAATTGATTCTCTAAATGATTGTGAAAACTGCATCAAAATTCGTTGCGCGTTTAGACAGATACGAAAACCGGCTATAATTTTTTTTTATCGCTCAATTTGTCCCGCTCTTGACCTTGATCACGCCTCATGGAAGACGATGGATGAGGCCTATGATAGAACGAGCGTGCCCAGAAGATGCCTAAGGCACTGGAACTCCCACGCATCGACGAAACACAGCAGGCTGCATGATGGCTGCCGGACTCCGGTGGGAGAGTGATCGCAAACCATTCGGGCGTTAGCCCTACCATCGCAAGGGAAGAATTGGCTAGTCAAATAAGGTGTTGGTTGTGACTGTCCAGGATGCGCCGAGCGATCAGTTTAGTTGAGTATTTCGAGCAACATTTAGTTCATAAAGACAACCAACCATGTAGCTTCATTAACAGAATTCGACCGTGCAGGTACACTGCACTAAAATGTCACCGTCCACTCTCCCAATTTGATTTCAAAGTCACCGACATTCGACATCCACCCGATGGACAATAGTGGCCGAAACCACACACTAACTCCATTCCCTATATTTACATAGAACCTTGCCTGTTCTAGGATAAATCGGGTAGGCGAGTACCTAGATACACCTACTGCACTTTACGTGGTATTAGTCGCTGGTAAGCCGCTTCTCACCGGCTTATTTACTTTGGGAACCTCGCTCAGCATAATAATTTCACCTTAAGAAGTTAGGTGTGTTTAATAAGTTTGATAACTTAAGTTTTGAGTTTTAGGTACTAAGTTAGGTATACTAAGTGTGAACCACTGTCATGCGACGTGGTATTTGACTCAAAGAGGTTCGCAGCTGACTTTCTTAAAATTTTAAGAGTATTATCCGCATTAATTCAATATAATTATACAATAATATTCGTAAGTCAAAATTTACATATTTTTAAATATATCTTGAAATTATTAAGTCTTCAAAAAATATATTTCCTTTATGCTATGTTCACATGCACGCCGTGCAGCCCGGCGGGCTGCCTGGCGGGCTGCGCGACATGCAGCCCGCCCCAGGTCGGCGAACATTCAAGCACACGCACGCCGTCGTGTCAGTCAGTGCGAGCATGGCGGGTAGCGAGGATCTCGGTGTTGTTGCTGCCATATCCTTTGGCTTAACTTATTTTTATTGGAAAAAGAAACAAAATGATGAACGACGGAGAAAAAGACTGCAAAGAAGATCCACTCGTCACGAAAGCGCGAGAGAGACTGACTGCCCGCGCGCGTGAAAACAGTCACCGGGCGCCCGCATATTCATCCTTTGAACTTTGCCAAAAAACCGACACTCGCCCGGTTCGCGGCATTCACGTTCACAGGCGCGTTTACGGGCTCGGGCGTACCGTTTACACGCTCGGGAATATGAATGTGCACGTTGAATGTCGAGTTGAACGCGCGCGTGTGAACGTAGCATTACGTTTTATTTAGGCCTAGCCCCAGAATAATAGGCACAGAATTCATTAAAATATTAACCTAACTAGTTTCTGCCCGCGACTTCGTCCGCGTGAAATTCACCCTCCCCCAATACACCCTCTTAGGGGTGGAATTTCGAAAAACACTTTCTTAGTGGATACCTACTCTTCACAAAGAACACACTCTCCAAATTTAGGCTGTGCGTTGATATCTGAGTCAGTCATTTAAAGATTCACATCTCTGTGAAAATGTATAACACACACATTTTCATGAAATATTCTTCATTACATTTCGTAACATCCTTAAATATATTCATGGTTTATTGCTTCGTTACAAAGCTTGCGAAATTGTGGGCAAAATGAATGTTTTACAAGAGAAGACAGCGGTTAAGGGTAATTCTTCAGGGACAAAATTTTCGATGTCTGTGGGTATATTTCTGTAACCAACTAAAAAAACGGCATGTAATATTTTTTTTTGTATAGTTTAGCTTTATCCCTTACTGGGACAAATGATTTTTTTAAAATAATTGCTGTCTATGTACAAAATAAAAATATTTGAAGGTCGTTCTTCTGATTCATATAGCGCGTCCGTTTGCCATTTTCCGGAACAAAATGGTCGATGTCGCATTTTCCCTTTGATACATCAATATAAATTATAATTATATCGAAAGGAAATGAATTGTCCTCTTACAAAAAAAATGTGTATTAGTTATAACTACGTTAGTCTGTTTATAAATAAGTAAAACAGAAGTGTCCGGCGTATAATACTGATTAATGTGGCGTAAGCTGCGCTTGACCGTACTTGGTCGGGTAATAATAATGAGAGTCTGGCTTCCAGCGCGGGGGGAAGCCAGTCGTGCAACGGATGACCTAGAAGGTGGACGTGCGGCTGGTTGGCTTAGATCCGGTGTTACGAAGGAAAATACCTGATTCATCTGTGTTTGGTTCAGGTGGCATCCTGATTACAATGCCTACTATATAAAATTTATTTTATTGTTTTAAAACTTCAATCTGTGTTTCGTGTGATGCTTTTGGGTTATAGATTCGTGTAGAAAAATGAAAATAATGAAGTCTGTATGTACGATGAGTTATGCATCATTGTAGGCAAAATCCTGATTCATCTGTGCCTGATTCGTATGGTCAAAACCCCATATGAATAATAAAATAAATTAATTTTCCCCTCTCCAGCACGATAGGAGCGCTTTTGTTGCGTAATTCTCCTTGTCCAATTTTTGACCGTGTACAAGTCAGTAGTTTTAATCTTATTTATTATTATTTACTTAGCTATAACCTTTTGAATAATAAAAAAATGACAGGAGTATAACCTTGTTCTAAATATGATACTTTTGATATGTCTTAGTCCTATTTAAGAATTAATCATTATTGTTTAGAATTTACATTCATAACTAACGGTGTATTTATTACTTTTTATTTCTGTTTCTGATTAATATGTAACACATTCTGATTCATCTGGGCACAAAATTAATATCTTGAAAACTACTTTATAAAAACGAGTCCCTCATTCAAATATATGTTATTTGGTATACCTATTTTCATATGAACATGTGTTACAGAGCTGAAAGTGAAATTAAATTTTGGCCATATGGATCAGTCAAAGAATCAAATTTCGAAGAACTACCCTTAAAAGGTCTAATATTGAAATATACGGGTGCAAGTGCATGGCTAAATAATAACAGCCGCACAGGTCGATCGATCAGGTTAAGCTACGCTTGCCGCGGTTGGTCTGAGGATGTGTGACCATCTTTCTTTACATACCGAAACCCCTCGGTCTCGGTATGTAAAGATGAGTTAAGCCGTTTGGTCCCGGCTGACATTCGTGGATCTTTGACAGTCGTTACTGATGGTCAGAAGCTGGAAAGTCTGACAACCAGTATTACCAAGGGGTTTCGTATTACCCAGTAACTGGGTTGTGGAGGTCAGATAGGCAGTCGCTCCATAGAAAAACTGGTATTCAGTTGCATCCGGTTAGACTGGAAGCCGACCCCAACATAGTTGGGAAAAGGCTAGGCAAATGATGACCTTTTTTTAATAAACATATATTATTATCATGGTCAGTAGAATAGTTTCACATTTGTTTGCTTATCGTAAAAGAGAAATTAATTCCCTACATCAGCAATTATCTTTTTTTTTTATTCTATTGGCCTAAGCTGTTCCACTCCCGGGCAACTGCCTCTCTCCACTCCTTCTATCTTTCGCTCAAAACGCTGCTCAACTTAAATGTGATAGGGCAGGCCATGTCTGCCGCATGCCGAACAAACTGTGGGCCCAAATAGCACAGAACTGATGCCCTGAGACAGTGAGGCAGGGTCGCGGCAGACCACGTCATAGATGGTGGGACGACCTGGATAGGTTTCATCAAAACTGGGAGAAGGACGCGCGGGGATTTACAATAATAAGTTATTACTTACTTTAAATGTAGTAGCTCAACTGTGGCTTTAACGAGAAACAATTGAATGTCTATTGTTATAAATCAAATAATTGTAGGCATTGAAAACATTTATTGTGCGACGGCGTCGTATCGTAATACGATAAGAATTATGGTTGACCTAATGTTTGTTCTTTGTAATATAGATAATGTTTTACTGGGTTTACTACAACATGTCTATTGTCTATTCAAACACACGCATAATCTAGCGTAGACTAGTGCCATTTCAACATTACTACATTATTTCCATTGTGTTGATTTGGAAACGTGCTTTGGATATTGTTGAGTGGTCAGAATAAAAGCGGTGTCTTGCAAATGTATTTAGCTTTACTTTAATAACATGAAAGTTATTTCTGTGAAGACATGTTATTGTAGCTGTGTTCATTTGTTTTAAGATTTGGTTATTGAAACTACAATTTTCAAGTTATGGAACAACAAACTGAATGTCATATTTAACAAAGTTCAAATTCCATTGTCACCGAAAACTTATTAGGATCTTTTTGTTACAAATGGTCACTCAACAATCAACTTTGAATGTAAATTATCTGAGATTATAAACACTGTTATAGAACATTGTTATTTTAAATTTTGCATGCCAATTTGTAATGGAATGTGTCATTGCTCTAATAATTTATATACCTACCATCTTTTGCATCGATTTACTGCAAATAAATGACTTTGACAGCATCTGCTTCAAGTTCCAATACGATTTCGAATACTGATAAGATATATCTTGTTCTTGACAATGACGTAGTTTTCTTCTTTTCGAGTCGTTGACAAAAGTAACAATATTTTAATATAATTATGTTAGATGAGTTGAGCTTAGTAGAGTAGGTGGCCACGCCAATGCAATGGGTCCGCGCCCACTCGACCCGCATAGACTCGACCCGAAGAATAATATCGACAACGACGTTTTTACATCAAAACAGAAATATTCTTCGGGTCGAGTCTAAGCGGGTCGTGTGGGCGCAGACCCACGCCAATCAGGCTCGGATCTAGCTTTTCGGTTGCTAGCGGTGTCGGTTGGGTCATTAATCCCCATCATTTTGCTTCAATGACGAATTGATGGGACATAACGACACTGACATTTATTTATTTTTCGCACACATAAAAGGTACAAATGCGGATTTAATGCCTTAGGCATTCTCTACCAGTCAGCTAGGTGAAGAGATTAGATGGCAGGTGCTTTGGTTGAAAGGAACAATGATATAAAAACAGGGCCTTATCACACTGGTGATTTGTAAGCGAGTCCAAAGTGAGGCAAGTGCGCAGCGAGCTCACCGCGAGTTCGCAGCGGGCGCGCGGCGAACTCGCTGCGAAGACGTCGCGGGCGCGCAGCGACCTCGCCGCGGATAGCACCGTTGACGTCAGAGTGTACAAAATGGCGTCGACGGCGCTATTCGCGGTGAGCTCCCTGCGCGCCCGCGGCGTCTAAGTAGGTATTATTAAGGCCCTAAGTACTAAAAATTAATCATAAGGAATTATAAATAAAATCTAAATATATAAAACTCAAAGGTCACTGACTGACTGACATAGTGATCTATCAACGCACAGCCCAAACCACTGGAGGGATCGGGCTGAAATTTGGCAAGCAGGTAGATGTTATGACGTAGGCATCCACTAAGAAAGGATTTTTCGAAATTCCACCCCTAAGAGGGTGAATGGGGGGAGGGTGAAATTTCACGCGGACGAAGTCGCGGGCGGAAGCTAGTAGGTACATAAATAAGTTACCAACTGACCCACTGGGCTGACTAACTGGATAGCGGTCATTATTATAGGGAGGTGATGAAGAGCTAAAGGATGATGATGATGACGAAGTTTTACCTGATTGAGGTCGATGAACTTGCGAACCACAGATCGCGCGAAATCTGGATTGTTCAGCATCTCGTTTACAAACCAGTCCAGGGGAATGCTGCTGAAGAAAAAAATATTATTAAAAAATATACAGGTACTCATGCTTGTAAAGTTAGGGAAAATAATTGTTAAGCAAATTGACTACCAACTTAAGTTGTCCGTATATTCAAATCTCAACTGTCATTATTTGACAGTTTTATGAATTGGCTGTAACATGGCAAATTGACGTACGGTATCCATTCGCTTAACAATTAATTTCCCTAAAAGAGAAGTTAACGATAAACTGAGGGGCAATTCCCGTAATTTTAAAATTACGGGAATTGCCCTCAGTTTATCGTATAACATATTAAATTTATCGTTTATCATATTAAATTTATCGTTTATCATATTAAATTTATCGTTTATCATATTAAATTTATCGTTTATCATATTAAATGACAATGACGTGAAATAAAAATGACGTGTCGTTCTTAAGAACGACACGTCATTTTAAGACGTGAATAATTTAAAAAATTAAACCGGCTTCAAAAAGAAATAACTCAAAATTATGAAATAACTTTAATTTCGGAAGTCGGTGTCTTGGGATCTGTATTCTAGTTTAAGTTGTATACCACCGACTTCCGAAATTAAAGTTATTTCATAATTTTGAGTTATTTCTTTTTGAAGTCGGTTTAATTTTTTTAAATTATTTTTATTTCGTAATTTTTAGTTTTTGCACTAGAATTTGACCAAGGTTTTGAGATGTTTTCCCTTTGACACTACATCCGAAGCTCGTATCAATAAGCCAGGCCATCACACTTACACGTATTAGTCCATATCTTGAAAATTACTGAATCGATCTTGATGAAACTTGCACTGTTCCCTAAGTTGAAGTAAATGTAAGCCAATAAAAAAAATCGTCACGATCCGATTAATAGTTCCGGAGATATGCGTGGACAAACATACATACATACATACGTCTACAAAATTTTGTATATTTGTTTGGAAGCCCTAATAGATTGTCATATGTGAATATAATGCAATTCCAATAATATTACATACATACGTATCGAATTGAAAACCTCCTTTTTTTTGAAGTCGGTAAAAACAAAGTAAAATAGCAGTTACGTCGATGTTTCTCCAAATGAGCGATATTATCACGCCTGTAATCCCCGAAGGGTTTGGTAGAGGTGTAGGTACCTATAGTACACCCACATTTCGCCAGTTATGTTTAAGTCCCATGTAATAAAAAAAAAAAATAAAAAAAAAAAATAGGAGGCGAGCCTATTGCCATCAACCGGGCATGAATCCAGACTCCGGGGTGCTACTAAGAAATTCCAAATAGAAAAACCCAATAACACTTTGCCCGACCCGGGAATCGAACCCGGGACTTTATGCTCAGAAGTAACGCTTGCGCCTACAAGACCAACGAAGCATTAAAAAAAAGACTTTCCCATAAACAATAAGAACATATTTATTTTTAATGACGGAAGCGGAAAATGACCCAGCTATTCTGAGAGAACTCTTTGATCCTAACCTATAATGTTCAAAGACGATTTATTATTATTATTGAGCCGTATGTTAAGTTTCATATCCCCTTAAATATGAAGATCTTATACATATTTTGTAATAAAGGAAATAAGAACAAAATGGAAACTTGGCATTTTCGATGTTTTATTTTCGTATTCAAATCACAGAGCGTATATTTTCGACCTATTTGATTATCCTTATTATCTATGTATTTCTACTCGTTAAAACCGGCCTAAGGGATCGAAATAAAAGTAACTAGATAAACATTTTTTCCCCATGAATAAGATTTGACTTTGATTCTCGTAGCGTTGCTACGCTTTTAAAACCACGGTCTACGATTCGTAGCGCGTAGCTGCTACGCTCGTAGCACAGCGAATTTACTTGTATTAAATTAATGATTTATTTATGATATTATAATTATTAGTTTATTATTTTACTGATATTATTTAGAATCAACAACATTATTTTTTTTTATAAAAAAAACAAATTAATAAAATTAAATTATGGAATTGACAATATTAATATTTATTTGTCACTTGTAAGATCTACCTACCATTAGTATTTGACTTTTACATTGAATATGATGTTACTTTTAGATACTTGAGAAATTGAAATTTATATTGTTATTTTTCGACCACTACGAATTGAAATAAACGCCATTGGAACAAGAAAAAATTACAATATTTTTGTCCCAGTGCTTTCATATATTATTAAAATAACTGTTCAATCCATAAAATTCGACAATATTCCTAATACTTTCCTTTCATTAATTCTATAACGTAACGTACTTATGAAAGCAAACAGGACGTTGGCTTATCGGAATAGCAGAAAGGTAGATCGGATTTGCTAAATGTCAAGCCTTATCTAAACGGAATAACGGCCTTAGCGCGGGGGTGATTTGTTTGTTCCCCCCTCTCCTCCCGCCGTCCCTCCCCGGACTTAAGCAAACCTCACCTTTTGAGGTTAAAAACAAAAAGTTTGGGTCTCTGACCAGTACTTAATTTTTATTGCAGTTTTTGAAGGTAGTTTGAGAAACGTAAGATTATTACTGAGAAAAGTTACATTTTTAACGTGACTCATGAGGAATTTTGATGCTTCTAAATACCGGATTCCGTCTTAAAATATTTTTAAAAACAAACTTGATTCTTTTACAATGTTTTCAAATTACAGTAAGTAGGTATGGGAGGAGAGCGTAGGCCTGTCAACAAGTACGAGGTACTTGATAAAATAAAAATGGTCTACAGATCTAGAGTCTACAAGGCCTACAAAGTCCTCACACTTACAAAATAAGAATCTATCAAAAGGATAAATAAAAAATGAAATATAAATACCTACTAAAACCAAGTGATATGATTGCCATTACAATCACTAATAAAGAGGTGAAAAATTAGAATTGTCTGTATATAATGTCAAATAATAAAAAGATTATGTCAAAGAAGTATGTAAATAAAAAATAAACATCGTAATTTGAGAGCAGTTAATAGACATTTCCATAGTTATGCCGTTAATGAAGTGCCAGGGAAGCCACATGTGCAGAAGGAATTATTGCCAAACCACTTCGTCTTCAACATAGTCTTTAATCTTATAAGTAATATGCTTTTTTGATAAGGACACGTTTGATGAGGGTTTTGAACTTTCCATCGCTAAGTCCTGTAACCGGCTTTGGCAACTTGTTATAAAAACGGATGCTGTTTACAAGAAATGACTTGCTAGTTTTAGTTAATCTAAATCTCAATGGGCTTCATCTAAACGGCAATTTAAACCACTAGCTGCGCCCCACGGTTCCACCCGCATAAATCTCGATCCCGTGATTTCTAATATAATTCAATCATGATTCGAAAGACATGTGGCGCCATCTATAATCGTAATAACGTTATTGTTATTTTCCTCGGGAACAGCACTTTTTTTCGGGATGAAAGGTCCCTATATCCGTTTCTGTACACCTGACAATATATATGCAAAATTTCAGGATGATCGGTTCAGTGGTTTGGGCGTGAAAAGGTAACAAACAAACTTACTTCCGCATCTAGAATATTAGTTACGATACAAATCCAATAGTGCAGTACAATAGATACAAATACGATAAGTGCTCCCTCAAGCTAATAGGTGATCAAATCCCACACGATTAATCATTTGTACCGAACTACCACAAATCTAACTCAAGGAAATGTCGGCAAAGCGTCCTCTGTCGTGTCTCATAACCACAGGACCAATACTGGGAGGTACTTTCGAATTTATAATATTATTAGTATGGGTTACTTCGCGATGATACGAGAAAAGAAGAGTACAATTTGAGTTTAACCCTTTAATTATGTTGACATTCAATTACAATATAGGACTGACTAAACAAGAAATTATGTTATACCACGCACATTGAATACAATATGCGTATGAATAATTGTATTACCATTGTTTACTTTGTTGGTAATTACACATTTTTGGAGCATGTAGACAGAAGTACCCACATTAATTTTTATCTACAAGATACATTTTGGTAACAGCTGCCAAACTGGCTATGGATTTGCAGCTGTGTATTATAACAGAGCCCCAGAATTCCAATTCCCGTAATTAACAACGTTCAAAATCTAGTCGCAATCTCATCTTAGCGACAATCAATGTCAAAAACTTGTCAAAATGTAGGAAAATTGAAGGTATTTTTGACAGATTGACACTGAGATTTGACTGAATGTTCTTAAAGTTACAAGAATTGCCCCTCTGTTATAATACACAGCTGCCAAACCATAGCCAGTTTATTCTGAAAACTTCTAAAAACAATACATCCGTCTGAACCCACACAGTAATAAATGTTTTCCCGCCTACCGCATTCTTTCACAGATTCTCAAAATTCAAACAAACAAGGTAGTTCTTAATTCAAAATTGAAAATCTAAGTGGGCAGCTTACCCTTTATGAAAACGGCTTGAAAAGTTTTGTATATTATTCTGCCAAACAAGAAAAATTGTTTGCCCAAAGATCTCTATGTAAATAATGATCTGAACTCTATCCGTCCGAATTTAGAACATTCCCAATTCGGATTGAAGTCGGATCTTTAATTCCGATTCGGATCGGATATAGTGCAGAACCACTCTAACTGTTGTAAGCATGTTGTAAGTATATAAATTGGCATTATTATACAAACTACTTACACGTGTTTTTTTGTCTGTAAATTCCTGCATTTTACCTTTAATGTAAGTTTTAATGACAATTCACGTCAATTCACAAACTTCGAGTCAAAATTATCGATATTTTTTATAGTATCTACAGTATCTCCATATAACATCGACTTCTGCTACCTGGACTTTTTCCAACTACGTTAAGGTCGGCTTCCAGTCTTTACAGATGCAGGTGAATACCAGTATTTTACATGGAGCGACTGCCTATTTGACCTCCACAACCCAGTTAGTGACTCCATACACCTTGGTGAGGCATGTTGTATCGACTATTTCCTCAAATACCCAACGAATTTAAAATAAACTTTCGAAAACAGACATCAGTACATATTTAAAAGGAAGAAAAAGATTTTATTTGCCTCTTTGTGAGTAGGTTCCTATTGCTGTAAACCTACACGCTACAGATTTTATTGGATTTTTCAAATTACTAGTACTCACTCGCACTAGAACGCTTAGTTCAGATTCAATCGTATTCCAGATGAAGGTGGGATGTAGGCTCTAAATATAAAAATATTCGATATTTAAATACATGCCACCATTTTCGATTTTATTAAAAAGTATTCGAGCTGGACGACCGCTGTTATACACCAAAATGTTTGTCTTTTTAAAATCTATTGCGTCCTTCTGATTTATCAAAGAAAATATTTTCAAATCTAAACACAACATGAAGTGGCATTAGCGTACAAAGACCGTGACCCACAAAAAGGTAAACAAAGGTAAAGGTGGCTCTAAATAAAGGTATAAACACGTTACTATTTACAAAACAAAAATAAAGCTCTGAGTTGACATTATAAAATTATGACGTAACATTAAAAACATTAATACTATAAATATATCACTCTTATATAAAGTCCGCAGAGGTATGCTAGACGAGAACAAGCACGGATCTAGATTAAAATCTGAAAGGTGCATTCGTTGATATTATAGAGAGTGAAACTAAAACTGAACTGAAAAATTGTTTGAAAATCGATTGTCATGGTATGGATATGTGATGAGGAGGAATGAGAAAAATGACGCCAGACAAGTTTTTCTTATGAATGTGGATGACTACACGACAAATCGAGTTTCTCACTCGTGTATCGTTCCAGAATACGGCGGGGTAACTTCGTAATATCATACAATCACTATAATTATACCAATTGCTTTCATTTTGACAGTTCAACAACATTAATTGCGTTATATGCGTTGTTGAGCAGACACATTTTTCGAATAAATGAAGCAATGGATTAGCAATATTCTTCAAAATGATTCAGATGCGTTACGCAGTTATAAAAGTCAACGTACCAATTTCTAATAACTAATTACCTTCATAGGTGTTCAAATAACGAATTGTACGGATAGAAATTAATTTCGATTCACTAATGCTAATTTCGTAGTTTGATAATTGGTTTTCGGAACAATTAATCGGTGTTGCAATCAGCGATAAATTCCGGATTGGTAAGGTTTTATTGTAAATTGCGTGTACATCGGTAAATGTTGCCATATGAAATGGGAACTTAATTTGGCGCAGGTTTAGGTTTATTGTTGTACCGAAATTGGTTTTCTTGTGAGTGGAGTTTGTTTTCATACCTTTACCTTTTACCTTTATATATCTACCTTTTAAAAAAAAAAAACTCAAAGCTTTAACGAAATACTTTGTCAAAGAATAAAAAAATAAAAATTACCTATATTGGATTTTGGTAGGAGTGTTTTCATTTTCAACCATGACTGGGTTTTTCAGGATTGTAAATATAAAAACAAACGTCTAACTATTTCTCTGGTACCCGTAGAAACTTCGTTCTAATACCACTTACTACCTCGCCACCGGAGTAGATAGCGAAATCCTAATAGTAACTTGAACCTAGCTTCCAATTTCTACCATTAGGCCTTTTGTGCAAGGCGTATAAACCGCGCCGTAGAAAATACGTATCTATCAAAAAGCTTTCATAGCAATCCAACACTGGTGAACGGCGAAATGTGTGGGCCACATGGAGTATAAACCGCGCTGTAGAAAAAACGTGTTCGTGTACAAATTTCCATAGTAATCCATACAACACTGACGACCGTGCTTACACACGGCAAATAAACCGTGACCGTGTGTGAGCGTGCCTGTTTCATCGCCGCCCGTTCGATGTCCACTGCGCACAAGACGCGCACGGGATGGATGGAAAGCAGCACATGAAGTATGTTTAGATCCGTCGGTGTAATTGCTGTATGGCGTTCCAGTAGGAGGATATAGGGTGACTGGTAATTAGTGACCGATACTTAATTAAACACGTGATTTTACTCATCATTATGAACAACTTTTACTATGGGACCAAACCTGAAATCGTGAAAAAAAACAGCTGTTCTATACATTTTGACGAGTTAGCCGAACATAAATGTAGGGAACAGCTGATTTTTTTTTCGCGATTTTAGGTTTGGTCCCATAGTAAAAGTTATTCATAATGATGAGTAAAATCACGTGTTTAAGTATCGGTCACTAATTACCAGTCACCCTATATGTACAAAGCTCAAGTGGCTTCCCATACGTCTTCGCCGGAATTCTCATATCTTGTTTCAGCTCTACAGTATTTTGTTTAATCCTAAAACCCCCACTTATCTTAAAGAACGTTTCAAGTTCCTTCATGACACACATAATAGATATCTGAGGTCATCGGAAAACCTGAGACTAGAGATGCCGATGCATTCCACCAGTTTCTATGACAAATCTTTTACTGTTCAAGCAGTACGGTTATGGAATGACTTGCCCGTGTCGGTAAGGCGTGCTCAATCTTTGTCCACTTTTAAAATTATGATAAAAAAGCACTTCCTCTCTCCTTAAACGTCATCATCATAATTTCTTTGCTCCTGTTTCATGTTTATTATTATATGTATATATTTATTTAGATTAGTATAATATACGTTATGTATGTTTTATTGTATTATGTTATGTAATAGGTACACCACAGGCTACCTACAGTATTTGTCTGTCCTTCCCCTTTTTAATCCATCCAAAGGTTGTCTTTAAAAGATCGCTTTTAGCGATAAGACCGCCCATTGTGTCACCCTATGTACAGTTTCTATTTTTATGTCTGTAATTTATTTGGTGTACATAATAAAGAGTATTTCTATTCTATTCTATTCTATTCTTTTCACGGCAAGAAAAACGTGCGTGTACAAAGGGGCCTTACTTAGATTGCCTACATATTTCCTCTACATGGCACGGTGTTAATACGAAACCTCTTTTGTTTAATATAAATAGGACTCGATAAGGTTCCCAGTTCTATTTTCATTCGTTCAGTTTTCATTCGTCTTATAGGTATTTGATATTGAATGACAACTTTTCGTAAGAGAGGAATTTTGAGAAGAGTGTAAACTTTTGAATAGTTTTAGAATGGCCATAATTCAAATAGGTATTATTATTAAAGTGGATTAGTAGACAATACTTAGTTCAAAATAATATCAAAAAGTTTAATACAGGGATACTTGTAATTCGACGTATATCCGTCAGAAGCTCATAGTGGGTCCAAAATGCATAACCCCCATATGTATGGCCGAATATCAATAGTTTTCGAGATATTTGAAACATTTATGAAGCGTAAAATGAAAATATTGGTTAGATATTATTCTTAAACTAGCTTCTGCCCGCGACTTCGTCCGCGTGAAATTTCACCCTCCCCTCATTCACCCTCTTAGGGGTGGAATTTCGAAAAACCCTTTCTTAGTGGATACCTACTCTTCACAAAGAACACACCCTCCAAGTTTCATGTCTCTAGGACCAGCGGTTTGGGCTGTGTGTTGATATATCAACAATCAGTCAGTCAGTCAGTCAGTTTACCATTTTATTATTCTTAAATTGCTCATCATTTTAATTATTTTGTTGAATTAGGTAAGTACTTTTGAAGTGCCAGCTACAATATAATTTTTTAATGGTACCCATTCAAGTAGTTTTTTTTTTATTTGGCATTATATCGAAAAACCCTTAAAATTTAAATATCTCGAAAACTATTGAATTTCCGCCATACTTACGGGGTTCAATTTGTTGCATTTCGGCCCCCCTGTCAGATCCTGACGGCTATACGTCGAATTACAAGTAACTCTGTACATGTACAGTCACGAGCACCAATATGTCAACACTTGGCAACCTTAAATTGCTATTTTTTCACGAAATAACGAATGAAACGTTGAAATACGACACTTTACATATACCTATGGGTTCGAAAATACTATGTTCCTAATAATACAAAATTTCATTCAAAAATAAAGGAGAAAATCGCCTTTGAATAAAGCCAAGAGTAAACATACTTTTGCTCGTGACTGTACACATAACTTATTATAAATTCACGACTTTGCCCCAAAGGGTTAAGCAAAAGTGTAGCAATAGTACACATTTCGCCAGTTATATTTAAGAAGTATATAGTTAATAGGATAATAATGTCTCCCGGAAAATAGCAAAAGATTAGTCCTTGTGTTACATACTTAACTTACGTAACATAAAACGTCCAGTTACTAGCAAGGAGTACCTATCTAAACTGAAATATTTCATTACAATCATGTGACATACGATATCACATTATAGGATGAAAATGTTATCATTTATTTGTATTTATTTCGTACATTTTCGGCCGATCCTCGTAATGAGATCTTGTTAGTCCTAAGGATTCTTTCCTTCTAAACAATAAATATTTGGACAATAGACTCCGAATGAAATGGGTGACATATGAAGATATTTTGTAAATTTCTATGAAACTATTTGATGTATTATTGGTCTGTAAACGCAAGTTATTATATCGTATTTACTGACAATAAAATATGTCTAGTCAACGATTTATCGTTTATACCATAAAATTTCAATACATCGTTAATAGACAATTAATTAATAATTTTCAAAAGATAACGTACAGTTTTTCATGAAAGTTCTCTTAGTCATAAAAGTGCAGTATATACTGTTACCTTTCCAAAGTCTTCTCGTCGTTAGCTTCCTGTCCTTCCCTCTCGGGGGCAGCCTCCAACATCTCCCAGAAGTTGTCGAGACCGTACACTGCTGAAAACAACATCAATATTAATATGTCGAAAGAAATATCTATTACATCAACACTTTTACAAGCAATAACAATCGAAATTAGTAAACATTTCATTCGATTGCTGACAATATCTCAGCTCAAATTCCTACATGAAGTTTCAGTAGTCGTAATTACATACCCTGTAAGTATATAAGAGAGTACACTTAAGCACATATCGAATTTCGTCAACAAAACTGTCCACTAATTACCTCATTAAATAAGGAGAGAGCAAATACCTGTTGCTCTCCATTAACCACACAATATACATTCACATGACGTAATAAGCAACATTAACACCCTCAAGTCATCAACAATAAAAGCTTACTTATACAACGCCGAGGGTAAATCTCGTCAATTGAGACCTCCCAGTTTTCTATCCAGAAATGAGACAGGAGACAAAGCATTCGTGTCCCTATCAGTGCTACACACGCACATAAATACAGCATTGATGGACATCATGAATAAAGGGAACACATTTCTGTCCCACTACATTCGGCGCAAGACAAAAATAGTAAATCTAAAAAAACCAATCGCACTTGTTATCCGTAACAACGCCGTATTTTTGCGCTCACAAATTCACATGATACTCGTACATCCCTATAACAACCAAGTAAAGCGCACAGAAGCTCCAGTGTGTGTTGTTTATTTCAATGTTTTCACTTGTGTCAGTGTTTGCATGTTTTAATAAGCGAATATGGCATGTTTATGTTGGCCCAGTACGCCGCCTGGCCCGTCCCCGGAGGCTTTAATTCGGTCGATGCGAATATTTGTCGTATAAATAACATTTTTGCGGCTTTAAGCCGGTTTCCGACGGACGACACCCAAAAGTCACCGATAGTGTGTGATTTCTATAATATTGGATCAGAGATTATCTCGACTTAATACCTCGATCGTTCTTTGGCAAAGGGGTCCTTTTCCCGTAACCCCTCGCGATAAGTACGTTTGAGTTGGGCCTAAAAGTTCCCCTGGTCACTCTAATTTCTTCCTCTGTTGAAATGCCAAGTCACGGTGGTGAATTATTTTATATCACCGATAGAAAGCGATAAAGCGTTATCTTTTTTATTTACTGCAAGCGTCTGTTTTTGAACAAAATCCTTACTTTGTTGATATCAACAACATTATTGTTTTCTTTTATTGAAAGCTTGGAAAGCTCTTTTAGAATTGTATTGAGAGAGTTTCGACATATTTTACCTTCATCATTAACGTCATCATTACCACTCCTTTTGCCAAAGTCGTGGGCGATCAAGAGGTTGCTCTTGGGGTTAAACTTCCTGCGAGCATGGGGTTCGTAGCTGTCCTGGTCTGCTGATGTATGATTGGGAGTAAGACATGTTCAAATGTTAGTTACGTGTTTGTGTATAATCAGTAAAAAGCAAATAAAAACAAAAGCCTAACACCAGTCGACGTGGTGCAGGATTCCCTTTGTTTCCTCGGAACAAGCTCGACAGACAACATTCTCCAGTCACAGAGAACCACTGAGAGTTTTTAACTTTAATGTTTTAGTAGGTTTCAAATTCTTTTAGTTAGAACATTCATCTAAAGTTAAAAACTTGCACCTTTATTCAGAGAGAAGCGGAACATTCCAAAAATGTGTTGTTATATGCAGATCTCGTTTTGTTTTTATTCAAAATGTACTTTATTTATGCGTGATCCCATATAGAATACTATTCGTGACTTCTCTCTGAGTAAAGGAGTTATGAAGTGGGTTTTTCGCAGTGAACCTGCGAGTACATAATATCGAGCAGTAACAAGGTTTCTGTCCTCTCACAAACACCTGCAAAGCGTCACTCCGGAAAGGGCCTGTCCAAAGGTTTGCGAACCATTCCCAAATGGATTTTAGCTTTTATTTCCTTACACACGTGCGGACTGTGTTTAAGTCTGTTACACGGTCCGGCATTCCGTCGGCTTCGGCGTATTGTTTGCCATTCACAGTGATGCGAGGCCGGAAACTCAATCAGGTTCGTGTGGTACCTTCGCCGTCCAATTCGGGAGCTCTTTTACCGAAATCTCTTGCGACCCCAACTGTGGGACTTTTAAAGGTGGGCGTGCCGCGGTGCGAGCGGATGGTCGGCGCTTGGTGCTCTACGTCCCCTTCAGGAATAATGTTACATTCTTAGCTTCGTTACTGTCACTATTACATTTCTAAAGGTCTACCCCGGCGCACTGGGGCGGCCGCAATCTACCCTCAATGTAAACTTATTTACCTACCCTTCGATAACAAATAATAACAATATGAATTGTACGTTTGAATGGCACAATTTCATCCTCAAAAGATTATGGTAATCGTAAACATTTCGATAGAATACCAACAGCAACTTTACATATTGAACAATGACGAGTGAAAAGTTGCGGAAACTCGTACACTCATATTATTTGAATTTCAATAAAGACTACTGTTAAGGGGCCTTAAGGACCTAAACACAAAAAAAACGCAAGTTTTAGAAACAATAATATGATAGTGTGTTGAAAATATAATAAGTCATAATACAACTAATTTGATACGATTGAAAAAAATCATGAAGATACCTCTAAAACCTTTATTTTTACAAATAAAAACCATAGTAGGTAATATACATACAATCATTTTGATTTTTTGTCAGATTATTCTACAAGCAACATACTAAAACACTAGTGTTTTAATTTTTTAGTCCAAACAATAGATGAATGATGATGATGATGCTGGAAGAGATTTCTTATGAAATAAGCATCACCTTTGTACCTATTTTACTGTTCTGTTTTTTTCTTGTTTGTTTATATATTTACACATAAATGGTAAAATAAATAGATTATTTGTAACTAAATAATTGCTTCATATTTTGCAATAAATTATCAGCGTTGTGTCATCGCGTTTCTCTTTCCTTTCTATGCAGTCCGGCAGTGACCGCGATTTAGGTCATGTAAGGTAGGAGGATTCTTCCTAATATATTATTCTGAACGAATTATGCGCTCCATTAGCGATCAACGAGCGCAACTTATAAGTTGGCAGGCTAGGAAGATGGATGCCCACCATTGTGTCCTAACTCACATACATCACTCGGATCCAAATGTTCGTAATTACTTCATAAAATGCATCATAATCTTATTGGTATACAACAGTTTCTGATGGATATGCTATCCTGGTAAAACTGGGGGGGGGGGGGGGGGAATAGAAGAATCGAGAAATAAAACATTGTACATTATAGTGATGTTATTAATGAAGAATATGTTACATTCTCGGCTAACAAAAATAAACAGTAGGTAACAAAAAATAGTTTTTAAGTTGGCAAATATGTACCTCAATAGATCCCTCTCACCAAGAGGAGGCCTAGGTATGTCCCATCAGTGGGAACATTAAAGGCTGATTATGTTATACCTACACATTACCACTCTTATTGATGATAATTATATACATCTATTTTCCATTAGGTACTTACTCAAATGACACAGGGCGGACAGGGAACTTCAAATACGAGCGACTGTTACTTGCGTTTTGCTCGACTAATATTTAGGTTTTAAATATGATGTATGTATTAGTACTTCTATACTTTTCACATTAACTAATAAATTGACGGAAAAAGATAAATATCAATATGTGAAATTTCATTAACTTTTTCCTTATAATATGATATAACAAGTATGATATGATGTCGCGGTTCCTTAAGTTGTTTATAAAGTAATTATAAGTAAATTACTAAAATTTGAAGCCTCAATTTTAGCGAGGTCTAGTTTTAGAGCAAATAGAAAAGGAAAATGATTCCGACAAGTCAGCTAACAAAACAGTGAGTTCTACAATTTTGTAATTATTTGAGTATCTATTTGCTGGAGTACATAAAAGGAGACTGTCATCCCAATTTCTTCAAATAACGCGCGAATAATATTTAGTATGGTACCTACGTAATGAAATTCTATTTACAGAAATCTGAAATGAAAGTGCATTACAAACACATTACAATACCTACTTGTAACAACATCCAGATTGGAAGGGGATTTAAAAAAAATGTGCTGAATTCGCGAGCGCGAATCAGAAAAACGTGAAAAAAACAAAATTGTGTCAACAATAAAAAGTGCAACAGTGAATTACTGGCCTTAGGCTTTCACGACATCTTTCAAAACAATATTTAAAACATGACTCTGTATTTCACTTATTGATAAGGTTACTAAATAGTTATTTATGCAACTGTTGTATAATACCTAACTATGTACAGTTGCATACAAGACTTTATCTAGGTACACACATGATATGAATCCTCTATAAAAGGTTCTGAAACCATAGGGTGTTGTACACTGTTGTAAGAACTATGTAAATTCATGTAAAATTCAATTGCTGAGTATCTAACACAAACTATGTACATAGTTGGTATGTAGGTAGGTACCTACCTGCTACCTGTACTATGCTGCATTAGAAATATCTGGTGGTGTGTTATCAAAGCTTGTATCACTCATTTTTGTAAACAACAAAGTAGTTAATAAATTTTTGTTATACTTATATCGAACCAAAACGGCGGAATAAGACGTGAATTCGAATAACCAATAAGTTTTTTTTTTATAATTACAGCGCTGTGGTAGTGAAACGCGCGTGCATGACAATATTCTTTTTTTTAAAAGGAGTTTTATAATTAGGTACTTACAACATTATAACACTCGCTTGGATGATATTATGGTTACTATGACACTGGTTGTTTTAATTTTGTCAATAAGCTAACTGTTTCAGAAACTTTTATAGAGGATTTATAGCATGGGTGTAGATAAAAGTTTTAATTAGATGTCGTGGACACCAGTTTAAGAAACAAAAGAGACATAATAGAAGAAAATAATCAAGTCCAAATCTAAACCACACATTTCATGGCACCGGGCCATCCAGGGTCAGTGTTCCATCAGAGAAGGTGAAAAGATTGCTTGTATTCATTTTATATGAATTTGTTTGTCCTCTGTTTTTCAGTGCATTTTAAATAGGTACTAACTTAGTCTGCAAGTTGGTCGATTTCAAAAAGCAAAATATGTGTTCAAATTTAGCCCACATTGTCAAATACCCGCGCAAAAGATCGCGACTTTAGGTATTTGCGTGTTTGAAGCTACGTCTGACACCAGAGGCGCTTTCAAACGTAGATCTTTCAGAGCGTTTCGTATTTCTAAACCACATTTCAATAGAATTGCTAAGCCTTTCGGTAGCTTAGCCACTCACACGTCCCGCTCCCCGCGGTTACGTCATCGGGATGACCGAATGTCCCAGTACATTTTTTTCGCGGGGCCGCCCTCCGGGCGCCCTCGCCACTTGTTCTTCAAGTGGATAGACCAGATTACAAAACTTGTTTCGTAACTTTGAGTCTCATACATTTTTAACTTTTCCACTAACGTTATTGTAGGCCCTCTGAGTAATATACAGGAACACTGAGCCCAGACTTCTCGGATGTCAGAAGCCGATCAAGAACTGTGTGCATTAAGCCTAAAAGTAAAACTCACGCTCGGCCCTGGTGTGTGGCCTATCCCGCTTGCCGAATCCCCTAGCAGTCATCATCTCGACGTTCTTAAACCCGCGGGTCGGGCGCTGTTGTTTGGTGCGCGTGAGTCTGCCCTCGGGTGCCGCGGCTACCACGCAGAGACATGCTGCCGCCGCCACTGCTACTGCCAACTGCATTGAGAAATTCATTGCTGGGAACAAAGAGAGAAGGTGGTTAGTGTTTGGAGAAGTGTGGGACGTAAGGGCCAGAGCACACACGCTACTTTTAGCATCGGCGATCTGCGATTTTGCGACTGTATCGATACATTTAAAGTTGCGTATGCTTTGGCCCTAAGGTGTTGTGGTGCAGGTCAGTTTAGTAGGGCTGGGAATGTTGAATGTTGCTTTTGTGCTCTATGAAATCATGTTGGATAATTGAGCCGTGTTGGTTGATTATTGTTGACGTTGAGGCAAAACATGACTGTGATTTATTTTATTCTTTAATTTAATTTATTCATCTTACATGCCTCATGTATGTATTGCTCATGTTTTGAACTTATTGATTATGACGAAATATTTGTGTGAATAATACCTAAGGTGGCACACACACTACAATACGCTACGCACCGGGGCGCAGACAACGCGCCCCCGCGCTGGAAGTTCAATAAAAACGCGCTTCCGTGCGGGCAATTCGCATCCGTTTCCCGCGCCCCGTCGCTTGGCGCGTTGTAGTGTGTAATCGATCCGCTTTATAAATCGTTTTTAGAATTTGCGTATTATAGAACTATGTAAGTAGCAACTGTTGAGAAAACGCAATAAAGCCTAAAAACCTTGAAAATAATGGCGAAACCAGTAGCAAGATCCAACGTTTATTGATGAACAAAAATAGTAAAGTTAGTTAAAGCTTATAAAGTAACAGTACATTGCTCATCACCGATGTTTAAAAATGGGCACCCCATGTTATCTCGTTACTAATACTTCATCTATAGGTACTGGAGAAGTAACGTGTCATCCAACCATGAAAGCCTTCACGACTCACTCAAAGGCCGTAAAACATGACAGATGGTAATGGATTCTTCTAGTACCTACTAGGATGTAACTATTACCAACTACGACTTTGCATTCCATTATCTTGTTACATTCGAGAATGATAGATGGATGCAAAAAACAAAGAGAAATGTGTTCTGTCCTAAAGTAACAAAAAACATCGAGTTTGGTCGTGCTTAACTTTTTTTCTCCAAAAAAAGACAAGTACGATTGAAAAAGTTTTTCTAAGAGCTTGATATCAACATGCTAGAACAGCAATTTGTTTCAGTGCCTACAGACAGTGTCGAAACTGACAATATTAAGATTGAGTATTGCTTTGAAGCTTAAGATCATAGGAAAATATTTATCTAGGTAAGTACCTGGATAAATATTTTTTTTTTTAATCTTTTGCTTTATAATATTTTTTTGACAATATAACGCAGGGTTATAATGTGACGAGGAGGTCTGGCAAAACGCCTGAATATATATTATTATAAAAAAATATTGAATTGGAAAAACAGATGGAAATGGACTGCATATTGATGGATGATATCGCTGCACTTACGGAGAAGAGCCGTTCTTTAAAAGGAAACCCGAATACATTAATTTTCCTTATAGATTTTAGTTGCTTTTACCATTGCTTTAGATATACCTACTTCTGAACCACCAGAGAACAGACACAAAACGCCTTAAATATGTAGGATTATTAATTGCTAAAGGCTTCCGAGCATCCCTTAATTATTAAGTAATAGAACAGAGACAACTTATTAAAATACTGTCGGTTTCTAGCTCAAAATAAACTCAAAAGCCTTTGAGTTTATTCTAAAACAACAACAGTAGGCATCATTTAGGAATTTGATAGCTAACTTCTGTTTTAAAATGTTTTCTATCTGTGTGTTCAACGAATTCTGAGCGTAAAATGCTCGGAATTTCAATAGGTGTTGACTTTTACTTAGAGGTGCGAAATTTCAGTAGTTCTCAAAGTGCAGTATATTGGAATAGTTGCGTTCCTTCTAAGGCTCTAGTTTCCGAACTAAAGGGGGCCTTCATTGGGCCTTCATCGTCAAACTATTGTGGGCAAACTAGGCCACTATCGTACCAACGACAAGGTACACAATACGTGATCACGTTTAATGGGCAAACTGTAAAATTAGCTCTAAGACACTTGTGTTAGTTACTTAAATATCTACTTTCCTGCATAATTGTGTCTTAGTACATAATTATGATCTTCAGGCAACAATTCGTTGGACTTTGTTCGGTAGACAGAAGGGCTGGGTAAACAAAAATGGCGGCTTTTCAATTAAGAGATAAAACAATCACCTACCAATATATTTTTTTTAAGAATATTTCGTGTCCTTGTCCAAAGATATTTTAAAACCAGTTGAAGTTGCTGAAAAAATTACCAATATTTTTAAGAATCTTTTTGTCCACCGAAGCTTTTCAATAGGTACCTAATACTGGGTTTTACCTATTAGCCTAATAGGTAAAACCCAGGTAGGTACGAACGTCATGATAATACCAAAACGGTTTGACAAAAGTAAAACAACATTAAACGGCAATTAGCCAAAAAGTCGAAAGCGGTTGAGCCAGACAATAGCGTGAATGCAGCAAATTGTAGCCAAATGCTCTAATTTGAGTGTTCAGGAGCAGCAGACGAGATGTAGGTAATCGCTAATGACATACCTGCACAGTCCATTGTTCTCGATATAGAAAATAGAATTTTAGATTATTATTGGAATGTTGGTTTTAGGAAACACTATATTATAACACTAATACTTAAAAATAGTATCCAAAAATAAATTAGGAAAAGAGCATTGATTTCTTTTTGTCCGTAATATTCTTGTACCTATGAATAATATTAAATAGGCATGCAATGTCTATGCGATTAAACTCTGATGTTGCAGTCGACTTTGATATTTTCCTTCCCTTGAGCTGGAATATATAACAAAATGATGCAATTTAATTTACAACTTTTAGAATGTGAACCTTTAAATCATGTAACCGTCATTGATTGGTTTTGCTCATCCCACACAAATACCTACTTGCGTGACAGAAATTTTAAAACGATCCGATTTTAAGAAACATTCAATATCTCAAAATAATAAAATTACCCAATTTTTTTACCACTTTCAGAACGAAAGAACCTTTAAAGCGTTTAGGTGGATATCTGCATACCTTGCCACACATTTACCACCACACATTTACCTTTTTGCAGTCCACTAAAATTCTAAACCAGTCAGATTATAAGAAAATCAGCTTCAAATCACGTTCAGATTGTTCTCTAATTACGTGCCCAATCTCACACTAAAATCCAATCAGCTGGCAACACCTGTATACCTACATAACTACTACTACATGCACGTAATTTTGCGAAACAATGCAATGTTTGCCGGACTTCGCCGTGTCACCGGCACGGAGCCGGTCAGAAGCCCTAATCCGGAGCTAATCTAACGGTATATCCGGAAGTAAATCGCATTATATGCACCGGACCGTTTCACCTGAGTGTTACTGTTTTATATTTATAGCTCACCCTTGACTAAGGACAGGGGCAATATCTGGTTAATGTTTATTATATGTGAAAGGAAATATGGATATAGTTTGATGACCAGCATGTCAAAAATAAGGCTGGAATATGAAAGTTTTAATGTCAAAATAAAGCAATCGTCCTGTAAAGGCTTTATCTCCAACTCTCCACGACTATAGCTCTTTCTGCTGACATTTTATCTGGCTGGCAATAATAAGATATAACTATAATATGTAATAAGGTAAATTAGTTCGTAAGGTT
Organism: Oligia fasciuncula; assembly: GCA_963082905.1. Classification (NCBI taxonomy): domain Eukaryota; kingdom Metazoa; phylum Arthropoda; class Insecta; order Lepidoptera; family Noctuidae; genus Oligia; species Oligia fasciuncula. The sequence continues at coordinate 15,528,565 of OY720396.1, read as the reverse complement.
CGGTTTGACCACATTTTATTGCGGTAGACCCGTATCGGCTACCGAGTGTGGTTTTATTGAGCAGATTGATTTTTATAAATATACGGTGTTTGAGATAGTTTGTTGTTTCCCTATATTTCGATACCAAACCACCTAGCATCTGGGCTTATGATAGATTGCCGTAAGAGGCCACAAATTTTAAAATGAAATTAAATTTTAAGGCTTTTTTTAAAAAAGAGTAACCGTGGAGTTTCTTGCCAGCTCTTCTCCATAGGAAACGACCAATTTCATAAGTGTCCATGTAGGTTTATATGAAATAAAATGTTTTGATTTCAACAAATGTGAATGCTCTCTCAATTCTTGCCTTAATGAACAGTAGGTACCAATCTGTGGTAGCAATACAGAGCGTGCATTCATTTTTAAATAAACAAACATTAACCCAATCGGACTTGCCTTTCCCAAAAATAAATGAGAAAACTTGTATCGTATTAATAATATACACCGGATCGTATTTTTAACCGATTTCAAAAAGAAGGAGGTTCTCAATTCGAGTGTATGTTTTTTATCTTTTTGTGTGTTTGTTACGCGACACTTATCTCCGGCAATTGTTAATCGATTTCATTTTTTTTTTTATAGGTAGGGTGTCTCAGGGATGGTCTCATAAACATTTTATTAACTCTGCTTGGGTAGTTTTTGAGTTAGCTTCAATATATTTTTGTCACTTAGTTTATATTGATGATGTTATACCTAATGACTTCCTGTCACTGATATTTACATATCAAGTATATTATACGAATTTGTGTGGGGAAAGTACAACTTAAAAGTGAAAAATAAAGACTTTTTTTACAAAAAAAAAACAACCGGATTCCAAAAAAGAGAAAAATAACTTTAATTTCGGAAGTCGATGGCAAACAACGAAAATGCGAGCCCAACGCTAAGGCTTTTTGTTTACACAATATATTTAAAGATAAATAATTATTTATAATGTATTTTATATTTTATCAAATTTTGTTTGTTATTATTCCACACAATGGGTGCCGGAAAATGGACGGCGCCGAGGTCGACCCAGAAAGCGGTGGCGAGATGACCTGGATGCATACCGCGAGGGCTGGTTTGAGGTGGCGCGGGAAAAGAGTTCCTGGAAGGACTTGGGGGAGGCCTTTGCCCAGCAGTGGGACAGTATAGTCTTAACAAAAAAAAATGTGTTTGCCAGAGCTAATAATGATACAATACCACGTCTGTCCCCACAGAGCTAGCCAGAGATTGTATGAAGCACAATCACATTTCGTCATCATGTTTTAAACCCCATGTGAAGGACGTAAAAAAGAGGAGTTTTATTATAAAATCACAGGTACAACGGTACATAATTCCCTCGTTAATTAAAACAGCATCGATACATCGTAGGTACGACACTAAATTGATCAATGATTCGGATTTTATCGCCCCTTTACCCGCCGAAATTGACACACTAATGAACTCCTTCGTGATCTGACAACGAGTTATGTTATATTTTATGTGGATTTCTGGTAAAAAGTGACTTTACTGTAGGGCAGGGTCGAATATAAAAGAAATATTGTTAAACAAATGACCGTGGAACGTTCAAATCAAATTGTAGAGTTCTCCTGCGATGGTCAGGATTGCTGAAATTTTGTAGAACATTGGGGGTAAAAAGAGAATGAGTAACTTAATCAATCAGATGAAGCCACCAGCGAAAACTTCAAAGGGTTTTCACAACGTCTTGACCACTTGCAATCTCACCTGCTATCAAAACTATTAGTTACCTACTACAACATAATGATGAAACGACATCTAATAGATAAACTTTTAACTGTTTCAAAAGCCACTAAAGAATATTTCAAAACCCCAAAAATTAGGCGCACGATATCAAGAAGAAAAGCGTCCAAAGTTAAAAGACAACAACTAGAAAAAGAAATTAATACGGTTCAGCGGAGAAAGTTTTCTTTTCCCCAATTTCAAAGTTGAAAAGAACAAAAAAAACAAAGTTGTTTATCTTTCTGGGAATTGTACTAGAAAGATCGTATGAGGAAAAAAGGGTAACAGACATGGTGGCATATTCCTACAAATTTCTGGTGAACCATGAAATTTTAAAAGTTAAATATTAGGTATGTAGGTGGCTTGCAGTGCAATGCTAATATACATTTTATCATCATCATTTCAGCCGAAAGACGTCCACTGCTGGACATCGGCCTCCCCCAAGAACCTCCACTTCGACCGATTTTGTGCTTCTCACGTTCAACGGGTTCCTGCGGCTTTCACAAGGACGTCGGGCCACCTTGTGGGAGGTCTTCCAACGCTACCTCTTCCGGTACGCGGTCGCTACTCCAGAACCTTTCGGCCCCATCGGCCATCTGTTCTGCTAGTAATGTGTCCTGCCCACTGCCACTTGAGTTTGGCAATTCTTCGGGCTATGTCAGTTACCTTGGTTCTCCTGCGGATCTCTTCATTTCTGATTCGATCACGCAGGGAAACTGCAAGCATAGACCTCTCCATTGCCCTTTGGGTGACTTTTAGCCTTCTAATAAGGCCCATTGTGAGCGACCATGTTTCAGTGCCATAGATCATCACTGGCAACACGCAATAGTCAAAGACTTTCGTCTTGAGACACTGCGGTATGTGGGACGAAAAGATATTGCGTAGCTTCCCGAACGCTGCCCAGCCGAGTCGGATTCGACCTCTTTCTCGAAGTTGGAATATATACTTCACACTAACAACCCGGTTAATTCCTAGAACTGAAATTGGACTAGTTATCCCAAGGGAAATAATGATTGCAGTCAATAAGTAACTGTCAGCTTTGTGCAATACCTAAGATAGAAAACAATATCTTGCTGATCTAATATTAGTACTACACACAACAAGAAATGAAATTCGTTTAGTCGAAAAATTTACTTTTGAACTTTTACAGTTAACAAGAAATACAATCTGCTAAAAAACCTCATTTTCGAAGTAAGGAAAATTAAACATTTGCTTTTCGTTTTTTATATGAAAATACAATGAAATGTACACAGTCAGTACAGTCGGGATGAGAATCCTTATACAAAAGTTCTCTGAAACTAAATTGATGCATAATTACATACCATCTAAATTGAAAACCCAGTCAAAGTGCATTCTAATGTAATTTTTCATTCGCTGCATTTCCACTCAGTAGTAGCACTTATTATTTTGTTAAGAATTCTCATTCTAGTTAGGTACGTGGGAGACAAGTTAAGATAATTTGTAAATGGGAATTTATGTAAATGGAGAAAAGAAAGTTATCTCAGAGAACAGACAGTTGTTAAAGAAGGTCTATATTATACGAAAGAATGAGACTGTGACCTCTGAGTTTGTTTCGGCCTTTTTAAACCGACTTCAAAAAGAAATGAACTCAAAATTATGAAATAACTTTAATTTCGTCGAAGTCAGTGTTTTGAGATCTGTATTTTAGTTTTAGTTTTTTGATCTGTATTTTAGTTTTTTAGTTTTTTACGTCTATACAATTTTGTATATTTGATTGGAAGCCCTAATAGATTGTCATATGTGAATATAATGCAATTCCATTAATATTACATACATACGTGTCGAATTGATAACGTCCTTTTTGTTTGAAGTCGGTAAAAAAATTATTGACTTGTAAGATTGTTTGAACAAACCTACTTGGTACTTACAGAAATAAATCATTTATCATTTACGAAGCAAGGAGTCGTAGCAGATGGCGTTCATTAGTTACCTACCCCCATAGAAAGAAGGCGCATGTTTATGTATGTATGCATATTGTAGGTATGAATGTCAAAACCCAATTGATTTAATTGGAAAACATGATAACCATTGGCACTTTAGAGAGAGTAGGTCTATTGTTTAATTTTAGCAAGGAATATTAGACACCAAAGGATTATTGTGCACTAAGACTGGAAGTAGTGTCCTGGTGTGTCCTTCTACCAATTTTACATGCAATCTTTGTGCTAAAAATGGTAAAGTCACAGATAATCTAAAACTATTATTAAGAGATTTTTTTAATCTTGTTGTCAGTTTATTTTGACAAATCTTTAATACAATATACAAGCTAAGATTAAAATATATATAATACTAGCTTCGTCGTTCGTTTATGTCGATAAAAACTATCCTATGTGCAATGCCCCGGGATGCAATCTATCTCTCTGCCAAATTTTATCGAAATCCTTTCAGTGGTTTAGGCGTGAAAAGGTAACAGACAGACAGAGTTACTTTCGACTTTATAATATTATATAGTATGGAAGTATGGATTCTGTGTACAAGACAAGAGAGGAGCTCAAAAAAATCGTCCGCATCGCTGTCAATGGATGAAGTGCCCAAAAGGCTAGATTTTTTTACTGTATAGTGGTCTACTTTTTATCGTTGTACGAATTAGACTTTCTGTCTCAACTTTCCAACAAATCTTATTAGTGTTGGATGAAGTCTTGTTAACGCCACATGAATATAGATGATGTTCTAGCTACTCGAAACAATCAGGATCTCGCCTTCAATACTAATGGCGCGAACTTTTTGACATTTTACATTATTTCCCTCCATTTCTTTGAATGTTACGTCTCTGTTTAATTTAAATAATTTGTCTTTGGTTTACTTTGTAGTGGGTAGGAATATTTTATGAATGAATTGCCTATAAATAATTATTAAAGTATTTGAAGATATTATTTATGAGCCAAGTTTATTATTGCTTTATGTTTGATATTATATAGCTCTAATTTCACCCAGGACAAATGTTTGTGTGATGAGCATGATCATTTGTTCTGTGTCTGGGTGTAATTTATCTATATATGTATGTATTTAGAAATATATAAGTATGTTTATCAGTTGTCTAGTACTCATAACACAAGCTCTGCTTAGCTTGAGACTAGACGGCGTTGTGTGATAGTTGTGGAATATTATTATTAATTCCCAAATCCATTAATCTCTCACATACATTACCTACCTACTCGTGCCTAAATACTTGCTGTAAGTCGAATATTAGGCACCTATCCACAAATAGTTTGCGGTATTTACGTCAAATGTCAAAAGACTAACACCGCTACAAGTGGGAGTAATCATGACATTTACAGACTAGTTATTTGGAATAGAGAATATTGTGTTATTTTTTATGTACCTAGGTAGGTACAGTCACATCCAAAATATGTTCGTCTCCTTTAGTTCTATTTTCATCTGCTGATTGCACGATAGAATCTCCTTTACCGACTCAGCATTATAATTATATTTCGTCGTAATGTGAATAAGTCCTACCTACCGCAGTATGACATTTGGTCATCTTTTTTACATGTCAGACCGAGTTAAAAATATGACACTGACAGATATTGACCACTACATAAAAAAAAAGATTTACATTCAAGGAAAAAGCGTCAATAAAGACCGCGAAATTAAAATTTTCTTAGGTTTTTTTTGCAATTTGCAGGTCAGTGTCAGGCTGTATGTTAAATAAATTATGATTCGCGACATTAACAAGCATGTATTTACAGAATTTAAAGTCATCAATACAACCCTCTAAGTTCATATAACCCTATTGAGTGACTATTTCATGAAATATAAATAAATAGTGTTAGGTTAAGCAAAAACTGTAAGAAAATTTGTATTTTACGGGCTACCCTGGCGCTTCCCCTCTTAAGAACCATAGGTAAATAATTTTCTTTAATTAAAATCATTACGTACCAACCTTACACGGTGTACAGACGCCAGCTGCACATCAAGCTACTACAATCTGTCAATTTACTTTAATAGATTTTCAACTTTATCACTAAGGCATTAGGTTCAAAGTTGATTGGGAAAATTTGACAGTTTCGGATAGCTTGATGTGCTGGCGTCTGTACAAAAGGTGTCTAACAACCCTGCGATATTAACAACGAACCATAAATCGATTATACAACCGCAAAACTTTTTACTCTCCTGCGTATTTAAAACGTGTGTTTTAAACACCAAACAACTTTATTCGTATTACACATGTAAATACAGTTTTACGTTTATAAAAATGTAGGTGTGGGAGGCAATTAAAACCTAACCTATAAAGGTATAAAAAATTCAAAGTCCTGACTGACTGATTATATCAACGCACAGCCTAAACCGCTGGTCCTAGAGACATGAAATTTGGAGGGTGTGTTCTTTGTGAAGAATAGGTATCCACTAAGAAAGGTTTAGCAAAAAGGAGCAGGTATCCACTAAGAAAAGGTTTTTCGAAATTCCACCCCTAAGAGGGTCAATGAGGGAAGGTGAAATTTCATGCGGACGAAGTCGCGGACAGAAGCTATAAGTACCTACATACCATAATCAGCCTATAATGTTCCCACTGCTGGGACACAGGCCTCCTCTCAATGAGAGGGAGTGGGCCGTAATCCACCACGCGGGCCCAGTGCGGGTTGGTAGATTACCTACATATATAAAGTACCTATATATAGTAGTACCTACATATATAAAGCCAATTGTATGGTCAATGAACACTCCCAGAGGTTTTTAGAACAAACAGAGAAGTTCTGGTAACAAATTGTTTCCCTAAATCCTATTGGGAATAGACAGCACAATTTTATTTATCATCTCGCGCAAATTACGAGGAACCAGTAAACGTTACAAATTTTCGGTCAACAAGGGAAATTAACATAATAGCTTTTTGTGGGTAGGTAAATCTTTGTTTTTGTGCTGCTAAAGGTTTGATTTGTACTTTTTGGTGTTTCAGCCAAAATCAAGCCAGCGGTAGGAATGGCTTTCATTTTGACAGTTCCAAATCGTTTTAATTTGCTGTAGTAAGAAATTATTTTTTTCAGTGTAGGTACTTGGAATGTTAATTGGTAATGAATGACAGAATATCGACAGGTGTTTTTTTTTTTCATGAATAAAATCGTTATTTTAAGAAATTAGACTGAATTTTAGACTATTGTTTTATGTAATAGGTAGGTACTTTAGGCAAGAAATTTTAAACTTAATAGCTAAATGAGGATCTTTTGTCTATAGCTTCCCTTATTATTTTATTTTTGTAATATTAAAACATTGTCGTCAAGCTAAAATTGTTCCGGACACTGGTAGGCCCAAAACAAGCACGTTTTAATTCCAAAAGAATAAACACCAGGTATCTCTTTACTGATTCCTTGATTTTTAGAGAAAATGTGAAACCAATGAAGTGAAAATCTTAAGAAGCACCTGAAACATTTGAATTCAGTCTGAATGTGTTATGTTTGGAAATACACTGTGAAGTCAGCCATATTATAATAAGTAGGTACACGAGTTTATGTAGAATCTCGACAATTCTGAGAACGGTCAGCAACAAAATTCGATTAACACTTAAGTTTTTTTAATCTCAGTTATTCAGCAAAATATTTGGTCAAAATTGTAGCAGAATTACAATGCAATTTTGTAACAAATATTTTGCTCAATATCTGAGATTAGAAAAATATATTTTTTTTAAACATGGCCCCACACTAGGAATTTCTCCTGTATTGTAATTGAAGTGTTATTATTTTGCTCAATAACTGAGATTTAAAAAACTAAAGTGTTAATCGACTTTTATTGCTGACTGCACATATGATATGATACTCGGACAGAGCAATGGCGACTCAGTGGTAACGGCCCCGACTTACAAGTTGTAGGTCTTGGGTTCGAACCCATACAGGCTTTTCTTTGTGTAAATAATAATTTAATCACCACTGCTCTCAAAACGGTGAAGGAAAACGTCGTGAGGAAACCGGCATGTCCTAAAACCAAACAATCGAAGACATGTGTGACATCTACGCACCCGCACTGGGCCCGCGTGGTGGATTGCGGCCCACTGCCTCTTATACAGAGGAAGTCTGTGTCCCAGCTGTGGGAAGTGGAAACATTATAGGCTGATTATGAATACTCGGACATCCATACTATTAATTAATATTATAAATGCGAAAGTGTGTCTGTCTGTCTGTTACCTCTTCACGCTTAAGCCGCTGAACCGATTTAGATGAAATTTGGTATAGAGATAGTTTGAGTCCCGGGAAAGGACATAGGATAGTTTTTATCCCGATATTCCCACGGGATCGACACTTATGCGGGTGAAACCGCGGGGCATTGCTAGTCGTATATATAAAAGAGACTGTCACACGTGTGTTAACTTGTATAAATTCGGTGTTCCTTGTTAAGGTTTTCATATTGTAAGTCAAATCAAAATGAGATTAGTTACTACTTGCTGTCGGCGAAATCTGTAAGATATCTAATAGTTCCGTGTTTAATTCAGTAGTATGTGCACTCACAACTGAAGTGGAAGCCATATTACAGAAGAATGACGTAGGTCTGTATGACAATAGATTGTTACGACATCGATAAACTAGCTTACTATCTTCCTTATGATGTGGTGTGCACATGATGGCTTACATTGGCCATACTATATCTACACACATATACACAATGGCGTTCGCCATACTGTCCTAACTAATATTATAAATGCGAAAGTAAGTTTGTTACCTTTTCACGCCTAAACTCCTGAACCGATTATCCTGAAATTTACAGAAACGGACATAGGGTACCTTTCATCCCGAAAAAAAGTGCTGTTCCCGAGGAAAACAACAATAACGTTATCATGATAATAGATGGCGCGACGTGTCTTTCAAACGGGATCGACACTTATGCGGGTGACACGCGGGGCGCTGCTAGTTATTACATAAAATGAAACATGAATCTACAATTTTATTTATCCTGCGTTTTCTTTAGTATTAGCTTGCCACACTGTTCCATACCATTGTAACTCCTGTAAGTCAGAATCTACAAGGCGGCCAAATGGAAAGCGGGGTGGCCCATGAGGCTCTATGAGTCCCAGAAAAATGATTCAAAGTGTTGAAAAAAAAAACAATCGGAAAAACCTCCTATGCCGTGTGTAAGGTGTTAAATCAGACATAGGTTCCATGTGACAAGCTCGACCTAGTGTAGAGTTTATAAGCAAAATGTTTCCTTTGTGTCTTATTTTTGTTTTCCTATGTAAACCTAACTATTAACTAATCTAAAAAAAAAACAGTATTGCAGTCATTACGTAACAGAGTTTGTAAAATCAACTTTATAATTTTAAATCACCGTTGTAGAGTTTGTAAAATCAACTTTATAATTTTAAATCACCGTTGTAGAGTTTGTAAAATCAACTTTATAATTTTAAATCACCGTTGCAGAGTTTGTACAAACAACTTTATAATTTTAAATCACCTTTGTACAAGGGCACAAGGGTAAGTGGGGTGGGGTAAGGATATCAATGATAAAGCGAAACTTTTAATTAAATAAAAACTACCCTATGAAACACTACCAATTACTCTAAAACCATCTAACCCAAATATTTTGTCACCAAACGAAATTGATTACGTAAATATACTTATAATTACCCTAACTGGGCCACATGGGACATTCCGCAGTGTTTTTGACAAGTATGGGCATGCTAACGTGTCTCTAAAATTGACAACCAACAGACAACTCCCTGTTTGGAACATGTGCGATACTTGCTAATTAGAAAAGTTAATGAACATTAGTGTTAATTAATGTTTTGTGAGTTTGGGATAGTGGCGGGTAAAATACTAAAATAAACTTGTTGAATTTATAAATTATGGATAATGAAGAGACGAAATGCAGGTGGTTGGTTCGGTTCACGCTCGCAACAATTAATGAATTAAGAGAAATTCTAGTGTGGGCTACTTTATCTAAAACGAAACGTTGATAGGTAGGTACAGTCACGAGCACTAATATGTCAACACTTGGCAACTTTCAACTGCGATTTTTTTACCGACTTCAAAAAAAAGGAGGTTATCAATTCGATACGTATGTATGTAATATTATTGGAATTGCATTATATTCACATATGACAATCTATTAGGGCTTCCAAACAAATATACAAAATTTTATAGACGTATGTATGTATGTATGTATGTATGTATGTATGTATGTATGTATGTATGTTTGTCCACGCATATCTCCGTTACTATTTATCGGATCGTGACCATTCTTTTTTCATTGGCTTACATTTACTTCAACTTAGGGAACAGTGCAAGTTTCATCAAAATCGATCCAGTAATTTTCAAGATATGGACTAAGACGTGAAAGTGTGACGGCCTGGCTTATTGATACGAGCTACGGGTGTAGTGTCAAAGGGAAAACATCTCAAAACCTTGGTCAAATTCTAGTGCAACAACTAAAAATTACCAAATAAAAAGTAATTTAAAAAAATTAAACCGACTTCAAAAAGAAATTAACTCAAAATTATGAAATAACTTTAATTTCGGAAGTCGGTGGCAAAAAACTAAAATACAGATCCCAAGACACCGACTTCCGAAATTAAAGTTATTTCATAATTTTGAGTTAATTTCTTTTTGAAGTCGGTTTAATTTTTTTAAATTACTTTTTATTGTGAAATAACGAATGCAACGTTGAAATACGACACTTTACGCAAACTTATGGATTCGAAAATACTTTGTTCGTAATAACATAAAATTTCTTTCAAAACTGAAGGAGAAAATCGTCTTTGAACAAAGCCAAGTGTATACATGTATTATGCTCGTGACTGTATGTGAACGTCTTAGTTCAAATCGTCTAATTCGTTAAAAGGGGGTGATGGACGAGGTGCCCCCTACACCATTTGCTACATTATAACACAAATATAAATAATATAATTTAATAACATAAATAGGTAAGTATCTGCTATGTGACAACAAAAAATGTTTGATGATAAAACGCGTACTGAAATCATCTCAATGGATAAAAGTTTCAAAGTAAAGCTATTGCAATAATGAATGTAACTTCGATGGGTAAGTTATTAACGGTTTAATAAAAGTATCGTTTTATTTTTTTGTGGATTTATCATCTTTTTGATTTAGCAACCTTATTTTTCCCCGAAGATGGTATTGTTTCACACCGCATTATAAAGCGCTAAAAGCGACGAATTCATTAAAATCCTGTTAAAACTTTAAACATTTGTCTCATTTTGTTTATAATACAAGTTCTATATTCAAAATATAGCCATTAATCATAGACAACTTTGGTTAAAAGGATTTTGCGGTTACGGCATTCATAATTACTTACATAATGTGACGAAATATGGGTAGACTTTCTATTAACCTCCGAATACCAGTACCTACAGTGATTAACGGCGCGCTGTTGTGTTAAACAGTGTGGTAATTAATCTGCATTCACGATGTATTTACCAAAAATGTAAACAAACATGAGTTTACGCTACGACTTCAAACATTTTTATAACTTTTTCAATAGTGCTAGTCACTCTGAAATCAATTTAATTTTCATTAAAATAAAGTTGATATTTGTTTAACTTGAAATAATATTAATTTGAAACATAAGTTTTAATTCACTAGGTTTTCATATTTGAAACCACGTACTCTACATTATGTATAATAAAACATTCGCAATTAATAAATAACATTCTAGCCTTGGGGACCTCCATTAAACTTAATAATTTGTAATTATTTGCCAACAATACAATAAAGTTTGTGGTGAATTGTTGATACCATCACCCCTCACGTGTCTAGAGCCTTATTATCAAAGGTGGTTTATTTCGTGCCAATTTTTTAAGCTATATTTTGTTTGAAAAATTCAGTTTTACATTTTTTATAAAAATGTTAATCAACTTATATTAAACACAAGGAATGAGCACCTAATATTTTCCAACGTTCACATAACCTTGTTAAAATGTAGGAAGCGCTAAAAACACAATACGTTTTTTACGAAACAAAAAAAGATCTTGAGAAAGAAATTCAGTAAACGTCATTAAGTTTACTAAAACTTAATTAACGTGACATTTACTCAATTTATTCCTTTCTCAACAATACAATTTTAATTCAAAGTAATTAGTAATTTGAATTAGCAGCAAAGCTAAATGTGACACATTGCAAAAGTAAAGTGTAGCTGCTGTTTGTGTTTTTATTGATATTTTAATAAAATCTCCCACACACTCCCACACGATATCCTTGTTTACTTGAACTTAATATCACCACCACCACCACCACCATCACCAGTCTTACCAAAGGGTGTCATATTACCCAGTACCTGGGTTGTGAAGTTAGGTAAGCAGTCGCTCCATGTAAAATAGGTACTGGTATTCAGCTGCATCCGGTTAGACTGGAAGCCGACCCCAACATAGTTGGGAAAAGGCTAGACAGATCATGACTTGAACTTTTTTTTTTTTTTGCGGATGGGATATCATCAAATGACTTGAACATGACTTGAACTTAATATCACGTTACAGGAGCACGTAATTTACCGGCTGACTTTTAACCGACTGCGCAAAAATAAGGTAAGTACCTACAAAAAGTGAACGGAGTAGAATCCTATAGCACTATTTTATTTTTTACATCAATTAAAATAAAAAGTATCTTTTTTTATTATTTTTTGTCGCTACGAATTCATTGGTGATTTCTGCGCGTAGAGAAGGGTGCCTATTTTTATATTAGTAGCTGCGCTCTGCGGTTTCATCCGCATAAGTTTCGATCCCGTGGGAATATCGGGATAAAAAGTAGCCTATATGTTATTCCAGGGTGTCAGCTACCTCCATACAAAATTGTATCAAAATTGGTCCAGGCGTTTGAGCGTGAAGAAGTAACAAACATATAAACACACTCACAAACTTTCGCCTTTATAATATTAGTGTGATTTGTCGATTTATTCGTTTTATTTTTTATGAAAAAAAAAGAGTTTTCTGTGCCATATGCTTCTATTCCGTCCACCGTTTATACCCTGTGTTTATCCGGACAGTAAAAAAAAGTCAGCCGGTATGTGCAGGAACAACAAGCATTTGTCTTACTCCACACGATCCATTTTAAAGATGCCATAAAAATAAGTCATCTGCTTCAATGAAATACTGAGGTTTTGCGATACCATAAAATGGCGTTCTTTCACAAGAACATTGGTTCGAACTCATGAACCTTTTTATTCATTGGAACGAATGTTACATAATTCATGTTTAGTATTAATCTCGTTGAGATCTCGAACCAACGATATGAAATAAGTTATAGAATAAAAATGTAGGGCCGAAACACATAACCGCGTTGCGACGCCGCAACGCTAAAATCGGCAGTTTGCATTGCGGCGTTGCGGCGGCGGCGGCGGCGTCGCGAAAAAGAGCGTTTTATTGTTGTATGGTATGGTAACCAGTTCCTCGTGATTTTTGATTGTGGACAGACGTGTCTCTGCCATGGATCGCCGTAAGAAACTTATTGCCTATTAGAACCTGAACCAAACAAATAAATCGATGTCAACGTCAGACATTTTAATTTTAAATATTATTGAGAAAACTATACTTAAATTAAATTATTATTATTCACTTATGTGTAGCGTTACTATTTTCTCAAAGGTTAGCTTCACATTTGAAATTCTTGACACATCAAAATTTAATAGAACAAAGTTAATCCCAAACTATTTGTCAAATGGTTTGTAATTCAAATGCTTAGACACCCACATGTGTCTTATACCACATCTATCGGCTTAAATAAAACGATCAGTTGAGAAATAAAAGTCCAAGGGTCAAATATTACATTCAAATCTTATTGAATCTCAACGCTCCGTCGAGTGTGCAAAATTTAAACGATTTACGATCTTATAGAATTCAATCACTAAAGGGATGGGATATTTGATCGCCCCTTAATATTATAACTGAATAATAAGGTCCCTGGGTTATTGCTTCTGATATTGATGTTAAACTGAGAAAAGAGGCTTGTGGCTAAGTAATAACAGCCGCATGGGTCGATTGATCAGGTTAAGCTACGCCGCGGTTGATCCGTGGATGGGTGACCATCTTTACATATCGTCGACCGTAGGTCCAATTGAGGTAAGGGACATAATACGATATTTCAGGAGAGGCCGACAAAGTTTTTTTTCGGACTAAATCGCCTATAACTTTTTTTGTTATTAACCTTTTTCGGATCTGATTTCACACATAATCTTGTATTTTAGTGCTCTATCTACCTGTGTAACATTTATTTAAATAAGTTAGCTATTTAAGAAAATAGACGTCCCTTACACCAACGTATTTTGTTAGTAATGTCCCTTACATTAAATTGATCTCTACGTTGGATCCAATCTATAATGAAAAAATAGTGTAAAGGTCTTGTTGACAAAATGTGTGAAGAATAATTCGTTGATTGGGAAGACCCTTACCTTATTTGAAGTGGATTGGCGGCGGTAATTACACCATTTCAAGTTGCTATATTGCATAGTTTTTCAGATACATTGTTATTATGGGGCTGATTCGAAATTCGAATCCAAAAATCAGTAGGGTAAGGGACATTTTTTTTAAGCTAGAATTTTTTCATATACACCATTCGAAAGAGCGCAAAATTCTGAACAAAACTGTATACTCAACTCATTTTGGGTATTTTGTCCCTTACCTTAATTGAACCTACGGTCGACATGCCTCGGAAAGCACGTTCAAAAAGCCGTTGGTCCCGGCTGTCATTCGTGAATCTTTGACAGTCGTTACGGGTCGTCAGAAGCCCGAAAGTATGACAGTCTTACCAAGGGGTATCGTATTACCTAGTAATTGGGTTGTGGAGGTCAGATAGGCATTCGCTCCATGTAAAATACTGGTATTCAGCTGCATCCGGTTAGACTGGAAGCCGACCCCAACATTGTTGTGAAAAGGCCAGGCAGATGATTGATGTTAAACTGGAAAGCTGGTAAAAATGAAACAATTGGGAGATAATAAAATAAAAACTGGCCAAGTGCGAGTCGGACTCGCACACGAAGAGTTCCGTACCACAAGGCTAAACGCCGAAAAAAACACGTTTGTTGTATGGGAGCCCCCCTTAAATATTTATTGTATTCTGTTTTTAGTATTTTTTGTTTTAGCGGCAACAGAAATACATCATCTGTGAAAATTTCAACAGTCTAGCTATCACGGTTCATGAGATACAGCCTGGTGACAGACAGACGGACGGACGGACAGACAGCGAATTCTTAGTAATAGGGTCCCGTTTTTACCCTTTGGGTACGGAACCCTAAAAAGGAAGCGATGTTTTAGAAATTCTTGTCCGACAATACAAAGGGCTCCTTTAACCGAAATTATCTCAAGTTTTATGTTTTGGTGTAATCACGCCACAGAAAATCTCTTGGTGTTGGTGTTGTAAACCTTTGTCTTTATTGTTATGATCATACCGCGAGTTGATGCTGCCATCACTTTAGATGTTATGACGTTAGAAATTATCGTAATAATTGTGTTGGTCTTGTCTTTTTAGGGCTCCGTATTTTATGATATTTAAAAAGGATCCTTATGATTGACCCTATCGTATGGTGCCATAAAAGTACAGGATGCAATTTTTTCGGATTTTAGTCGGTTCGATTCCCGGGTGTGGCAAGCGTATTTTCAAAAGTCTTTAAATGCAGTTTTGAATCTTTTTAAAAATAAAGGTAGGTATGTTTCCTTTGAGTAAAATTTGCTGTCTTCAGTATTTAGAGTACTTTCCCTCCAGGTACGCTTCGAGAATTCCACCGTGTATAGGTAGGTAGTTAGGTACTAGTAGTCATTCGATTTCTCGTATTTAGCATTAGGCATTTTCAGACTACAGAGATGAGTACGAGTATGAGATGAGACAGTCGCATGGGTAGATCCTACGCTTGCCGCGGTTGGTTCTTGGATGGGTGACCATCTTTACATATCAAGACCTCTCCGTGCCTCGGAAAGCACGTTAAGCCGTTGGTCCCGGCTGTCATATTTGGATCTTTGACAGTCGTAACGGGTCGTCAGAAGCCAGTCTAACCAAGGGGTAGCACCCAGTAACTGGTTTGTGGGGGTCAGATAGGCAATCGCTCCATGTAAAATACTGGTATTTAGCTGCATTCGGTTAGACTGGAAGCCGACCCCAATATAGTTGGGAAAAGGCTAGGCAGATGATGAGAGATAAGAAGCCAAAGTACCTAATCTGCGAGAATCTTAATTTATCTTCGAAAATTGTAATCTATGTATGTGCGCGAATATATCACTATCCACTTATATGAAGTGGATTTTTCGCGCCATTACCCCCCACTGTATTCCCGGCGGAAATATCTATAAAGTAATTAATTACAATAATTAGAGGGAACCGTAAATTTATGGTTACGCCCACAAAAATACAGGGTACGACTTTTATTGCCCCGAGGAATTAATTCTGAATAAATACCTATGTATGCATATGTAAAACCTATTTGTAATTTTAAGGTTTAGAGTTAATATTTTTTTTTTAAGAATTTTTTTTTTTTTTTTTTGGGGATCAAATGGGTGTAAATCTGATACCATTTTTATGTAACTAAAACATAAGCTTAATAACATACATAACATACGCCTTCATCCAATGAGGGTAGGCAGAAACTACAAAACGCCAGCTGCTACGATCCGTCGTACGATTTTTTCGTTTACGTTCATACATCTGGTCTGGAGGCCTAAAAAGGCCACTTTGGCAGAATCTTCTAAAGATAAAATTATGAATCTTATTGGACAGTTAACTGATAAGTTAATCGTATCAAATCCCATTGGTGAAGGATTTTCCAGTTATTTTTTTTTTGTCTGTGCTAAAATACCAATTAATCCAATCCAAATCCAATCCTCCAAATTTTTTTATTATACCTACGTAGTGCAGCGAAAAAAAGAAAAACACGGACTGTCTCCGCCATATTATGATTCATAATGTTACCCTTTTATGATTCTGTAAAAGTGGCCTTTTTAGGCCCCAAGGTCAGCATCCTAATTGCCTAACACAGTATCAGTTTCAATCTGAATCATTTTGAAGTATATTGCTAATCCATTGCTTCCTAAGTTCGAAAAATGTATCTGCTCAACAACGTAAATAACGCAATGAATGTTGAATGAAACCCATTGCTAATGATAGTGAGTTACGCAATTACCCCGCCGGTCATTGGTCAAGGTTGCTATTCGCGATATCTATGATCAAAAAAATTACTAATCTCTTTTCATAATAGCTACTTATCGCTGATAGTTTTTAACTTGGGACCACTCTTTTAATTTTTGATGTGGGAGTAAAATAATATTGAAAGTACACATTTTCTTTAAAACAGGTGAGCTTACCGAAAAATTCTTTGTTGCTTTAAAATTATCACAAAAGAAACTCTTATATGTATAAAGTTCATTACGTATTGTGATAGTCCAAAAATGTTAAACATTAAAGTTCAAAGTTACTGTTACTATTAGCCTGCATCAAAGAAATATACAAAACCAAAGTTAAAGTATCGACTTAAAAAAGGACGACGTAAGTAGGTAATAAAACTGGCCAAGTGCGAGACGGACTCGCACACGAAGGGTTCCGTACCACAAGGCAAAATCGCAGGAAAAAACACGTTTGTTGTATCGGAGCCCCCCTTAAATATTTATTTTATTCTGCTTTCAGTATTTGTATAACAGAAATACATCATCTGTGAAAATTTCAACTGGCTAGCTATCATGGTTCATGAGATACAACCTGGTGACAGACAGACGGACAGTGGAGTCTTAGTAACCCTTTGGGTACGAAACCATAAAAAAGTAAGAAAATAGGAATAGGTCAAAAGCAGGTAAATCTGTGAATAATCTGTTTTAAGGGTTTTTTATCCTTTTCAACAAAAGTTCTAAGAATACTAAAAGGTATGTATAATAATAATTTACTAACTACTGAACATTTGGACTGCATTATCTTCCTCATGTGTGTCCTAAACCACAAACCTCTTATATCCGCATCCGTGGTAAAATAGAACAAATAGCTAAAGGTCTCCCTTGGCACTTATAGCAGCACAATCTCGACTTTGTCTAAA
Source organism: Oligia fasciuncula (assembly GCA_963082905.1). Taxonomy (NCBI): domain Eukaryota; kingdom Metazoa; phylum Arthropoda; class Insecta; order Lepidoptera; family Noctuidae; genus Oligia; species Oligia fasciuncula. The sequence goes on along the minus strand of OY720396.1, from coordinate 15,510,859 downwards.
TAAACTCACACATTTGTACTCGTTTTCGTTGATACGATGATGTTTGCAAAACTTTATGGACCTAGGACGGCTTGAGAAACAAATAAGAAATTGGCCTAAAAAGGCTAGATTCTCTTTTACTAACTAATATACTCCTCATCTCTATCGTCACAGTATAAACTATCGTCTATCTCTTATGGTCCAAACGTGCATCCTCAAATACTTCGGACATGTCTCGAGGCTTGAGGGAGACTCTATTGAGCGCCTTGTCGTGCAGGGTAGGGTGGAGGGTACTAGACCACGCGGATGCTCACCCATGAGATGGACTGACCAAATTAAATCCGCAGTGGGTGATCCATTGTATGAGTGCACAAAAAACACCCGAAATAATCGGAGTAGGTGGCGAGAAATCGTGAGGCGAATCACATCAGCCCTAAACATGAAACTACTCTCCGCTCCGCGACCGCTCTGACAAGAGTGCTACGAAGAAGAAGAAGATACTACTCATAATCAGCCTATAATGTTCCCACTGCTGGGACACAGGCCTCCTCTCTGTGAGAGGGAGTGGGCCGTAATCCACCACGCGGGCCCAGTGCGGGTGCGTAGATGTCACATGTCTTCGAATTTTTGGTTCTAGGTGCCGGTTTCCTCACGATGTTTTCCTTCACCGTTTTGAGAACAGTGGTGATGAAATAATTTTCACAAAGTAAAGTGCCTGCTTGGATTCGGACCCTCGTAAGTCGCGGCCGTTGCCACTGGGCCATCACTGCTCTCCAATACTCAACACTAAAAAAATACCAGTTTTTTTTTTTTTTTTTGTTTCAATAGACCAGGTATAGTTTCTTATTGAGGTTGACTAATAATAAATATCTGTAGGCATTTTATTTTGATATCACATCTAGAAGCGGAGAAAAGCAAAAGATCCAAAATCACAGAGGGCGTATTCGTTGGTTCGGACATAAAAAAAGTGATTAAAGATTCATCTGTAACCCTTAAACCATTTAAAAAAACCGGCCAAGTGCGAGTCGGACTCGCGCACCGAGGGTTCCGTACCATCATGTTTTTATCGACGAGGCATATAGGTATTCGTCATAAAACTTTAACGCTGCACACTGCGGTGTAGAATATCGCAGTTTTAGGTCCGCGCCATCTCTTGACCGATAGTGACTAGACTAGTGAACTAATGTAAATTTTGTTGATGATTTCTGAAAAAGTATGCTATTTAGAGACTTCGTTTTATTTTTCCTGTAATCTTTACATAAACTTCTATCACATAGAATATTCTCTTTACAAACTTCGGAGATAAGGGGGGGGGGGGGGGACGGTATTTTCAAAAGTCGAAAACTATGAGGTCTAAAAAAAAAGTTTTTTTTTTTGAAAATGTGCAAACTGCGCTCTTTCATATAATACCCCACATGCCCTTGTAGCCCCACTTCGAATTTTTCAGACCCCCTTTCAGTCCCTGTTGCATTACGTTGCGTATTATCATAGAAAGTATTAGTAGATTCAATTATTTTTGTTATTTCAAAAGTAATTAAATGGAATGGTATTTTTTTTTTAATTTTTCATCAAAAGTGGAAAACTATGCGGCCCAAAGGAAAAATGTTTGAGAATGTGCCAACTACGCTCTTTCATATGTAGTAGTCCCACTTTAAATTTTTCAGACCCCCTTTCAGTCCCTGTTGCAACAAATATACATATATTTTTATTTCTTTCTTATTTGCAAAATAGTTGGGCAAACGTCATCTAACACTATTTCAAATTTCAAGTTGATAGCATTAGTAGTTCTTGAGATATCCAGTTGTGACAGACAGACTTAGTCTCACCATAAGGGTTTCGTATTACCATTTTGGTACGGAACCCTAATACAAGCATGAAACGCTTTGAAGATTGCACTGGAGCTGCAAGATAACTTAGCCTTTTCAATAAAAACATCAATAAAAGTCAAAGTGAGTGCTTGATTTTGAAGAAACTCGTAATTTTTGACTTGCTTCTTTTGACTTGAAAATGAGATATGATGGTTAAAACTTCATTTACGGATTTCTATTAGGTCTATAGCAAGAAATAATAATCACATACACACCATTAACACTTCCCCATAGGTGATTGGTTGTTGGTGGTAGAAATCTAACTTAGAAAAATATATTAATGATTCCAATGATTATAATTCTCTAAATATGTACAGACGCCAGCACATCAAGTTACTACAATCTGTCAGATTTCTTTAATAGATTTTCGACTTTATTGCTAAAATATAAGGTTCAAGGTTGATTGGGAAAAACTGACAGTTTCGGGTAGGTTGACCTGCTGGCGTCCGTACCTGTTATTATCGCGAATCATATTTTGATCAAGAAAAATTCTGACACTGACCTGCAAATTGCAAAAATAGATAGCGTATCTATTGACATTTTAATTAAAACTCAACCCAACAATAATTTCAGTTTACATAACCATATACAAAATGAGTGCTTAAAGGTAGCAGTCTCATCTTTAATTGAATAACGCCCAGGCAGACTTGTGAGAGTCATTAGTGAAATGTGACATATGTCATAGGTGTCACCGTAATGACTTCCCTCAACTGATGTGTTAGGTGCTATTAATTTTAGTGTAGATAGTAATTGCTTTCGGTTATTTACCAAATTAATTGGTAATTTAATAATGTATGGGAAATTGGGTAACTGTTGTTGTGTCGTTCCGCGCCCCAATTTTCCTCTTCTACAGCTAACGAGGTACAGACGCCAGCACATCCTACGATCTGTCAAATTTCTTCAATTGATTTTAAACTTTATCGCTAAAGAATAAGGTTCAAAGTTGATTGGGAAAATTTGACAGTACCGGGGTGGACTGAATTTATTCTTAAAGTTTGACAGTTCAGTCACAGTTTTCGTAATTTAAAACGTTCAAAATCTAGTCGCAATCGCATCTCAGCGACAATCAATGTCACGAACTTGTCAAAAATGTATTGAACTAGAGGTATTTTTTACAGATTGAGACTGAGGCTACTTTGGCAGAATCATAAAAGGATAACATTATGAATTATAATATGGCGAAGACAGTCCGTGTTTTTCTTTTTTTCGCTGCACTACATAGGTATAATCAAAGAGATTGGGATTGGATTTGGATTGGATTGAATGGTATTTTAGCACAAACAAAAAATCCTCCAGCAATGGTATTTGATACGATTAACTTAACAGTTAACTGTCCATTAGGATTCATAATGTTATCCTTTTATGATTCTGCCAAAGTGGCCTTTTTAGGCCCCCAGACTGTGAACGTTCTTAAAATTACAGGAATTGCCCCTCAGCAATCGTCACAATACCTTGCTTCTTGAGGATATAAAATGAATATAAAGTCAGAGAAATATTTTTTTTACCAACTTCATCACCATCATTTCAGCCCAAAGACATCCACTGCTGGACATAGGCTTCCCCCAAGCACTGCCTCTTCGACCGACCAACTTAAATAGTCCGAATATTCAAATCATTACTGTCATTACTTGACAGTCGTATGATATGGCTTTATAACACATTGGCGAAGTAAGTAAATTTTTTTTCACCCTGACTGTACTTTATGCGTCCACAGTTTCACTATGACTACTCAAAAGATACTAACGATATTTTATTCTATGATAAGGTTAACACATTAAACAGTTAGAAGTTTTTATCAGTCTGTTAAAATAATAAAATAAACAATTTTACCAATAATAGAAAACTGAATTTTTCAAACAAATTAATAAAAAATTTAAAAATTGGCACGAAACCACCCTTGATAATAAAGCACTAGCCACGCGCGTACCAGAAGACGTAGCGTTGGAAGGCCGCACAAGATGGTCCGACGACCTTGTTAAGGCCACAGGAACCCGTTGGATGCGAGAAGCACAAAACCGGTCGAAGTGGAGGTGCTTGAGGGAGGCCTATGTCCAGCAGTGGACGTCTTTCGGCTGAAATGATGATGATGAGGCACGGGCGGGGCGATGGTATAAATAATTTAACACAAACTTTATAGTATTGTTACAAAATAATCACAAAATCGTAATGAGCCTATAATGTTCCCACTACTGGGACACCTCCCTGGGAGGCCTCTCTATGGCTGTTGGCGGATGTCACATGTCTTCAAATTAAGTATAATTTTGTTGAAAACTCAAACGAAAAACAATTTCCACGGCTAGAATGTAAATTGTTATTAATTATTTTAATTGTCTACCTATGATTAAAATAAGTAATGGAGAATACGTGGTTTCAATTATTAATGTGATAACCTAATCGCAACACTGTATAATACTTGAAAGCACATTTTTGGTAAGAATAGAAATAGGTATCATTCCACGTTGTTTCAGCCAGCTCACTCCCGTGAATATAGCTTAAAATAATCTGATAGGACATCCTAGTCAATAATCCAGCTTTGAGTCCGTTTCCATTAGCTAGGAAATCAGCTCTATTAGAAATTAGGCGGCTTAGCTCTCATATCAATTCACCAAATATATTGATGCGACAATTACTATCAGGAAATTTCATTACGAAAATATGCAAGCTAATATGACTTGAGGAGCAATATCAGAATAAATTTATCATATCGCCCTTATAACGTAAAAATATAAATAATAATATTATTTCTGAGTATAGATCTTAATATTAATATTAGCTTCACATGATAGCTATAAGAATTTCTTGCTTGTTTAATAGAGTAGGTAGGTAGATATTTACGTATTTAAATTAATTACGAATATACTTCTCTGAACTTAATGAAAAATATTTCAGTGCGTCCGTAAAGGTAAATATTCCTATAGCAACATTTTCCTCAACTATTAGCCACCGAGTCGCTATCTCAGTTTCGTTACAAAACTAACCAACACCAAGTTTACTTTTCGATTTAAACGCGGCGACATCTAACTCGACAGCGATTAAGTTGCTCATGGAACTTGAAGTGAGTTTGTTTACAAGATAAAAGCGAATAAGCATGCACCCGACCACTGGGTGGCTACTGGAATAAACGGAATGTAATAAGTACCATATTCCTTTGTACAATCTTGCTCCAATCTAGTTTTCCTTTGACTAATTAAGGCGTTCAGTTAAACCTTCGCGGTTCCGAATCTGCAACTAATTCAATCATAAACTGTTTGAGCAAACAGCTTCTTACAATATTACGTTATAACATCAAATTCACCAAGTTGACCGAAGATATTTTGGTAATACAAAGTGCAAACTATTGTCATGTAAATTTATGTGTAAATACGAGTAAAATAAAATTTGTTTTACCCTTTCGTGGCCTGCGGACGTAGAGTATTATATTATCGGCGCCTGCGGGTTGAATTATCCTTTCCCATGACAACAAAGAATATTCCAAGCGATCTCAAATCGCTTGGAAATTATATTATGGAGACCAAACACGAATATGAATGGTTTCATGTGCCATGTGCGGTTTAGGCGAGTTTTAAAGTAAGTGACAAGGGTTACCAATAAATCATGTTCGAAATACTTAATCTGTTGAGGGACGCTAAACTTATTTCGCTCCCGTCCTAAACAAGTTAATAGATTACACTCCTTGTGTTGCCTCAAATGGCCAGAGGATGTAATCCGCTGAAAGCCTTAACTCTCATGTACTTATTTACATTTGAGCATAATCTCAAAGATTAGGGTCCTCGGTGGTACCAATGAGACTTTAGCCCATATTTAAAGGGATTAACGACGATATTTTTGATATCCGAAACCGTTGTTCATGGTTTGGACTCTGAGGCATTACATAATTTGGGTTGGTCCAAGTTAATTTCAGTTGTTGAAACAGATACGGAAGTGGAGTTTCTTTTTCAATGTAGGTAAGAGTTAGAAAATTTACTACCACTCAGAAATATAAACATGAATACTAATAATCTATACTAATATTATAAAGCTGAAGAGTTTGTTTGTTCGAACGCGCTAATCTCAGGAACTGCTGGTTCGAATAGAAAAAATATTTTTGTGTTGTATAGGCCATTTATCGAGGAAGGCTATATAACATCACGCTACGACCCTTAGGAGCCGCGCAGCGTGTGACACCGCGGGGAACAGCTAGTTATGAATATACTGAGTAGGTACTAGTAGAATTTTTGAAATTAAATCGAACAGTTGTTCAGAAATACAAATACGTACCTAAGTTCAATTCAGTTTACGCCACATTGTAGGGAGGTACTTAATGAAGAGACATGCATTTACATAACATTTCAGGATTAAACTAAGAGATACTTCGATAAACCACTTACTCCACAGTATCGTGAAATCGTGATTGTTAATCACATCCTAAAGTCCTCACATTAAACACTGTTAATCAATGATTATTATTTTTATGATTGATCTCTTGCCTCGACCACATAGCTTTAATAAACTTCGATAGAACCGCAGCTCGACGAGCTCAACCTTTGAGGTGTTGAATGTTCAACAGTCTGTTCATTAAGTGTTAATGAGCGCCGAAGCTTGCTATTCATTACTTGTGCGCAAACGCCGTGTCATTCCCCGGTTAATTGAAATCTCTCGCCTCCAAATAATTATGTTCTGTTGAATGAGCTGAGCCTGCGATTTTTGATGGAGCTACACCATTTTATTTTGTTTCGTGTTCTAAATTCAAAATGTATATTTGGCATTTTGGTATTTACTTTAAGAAAGTTTGTGGTGCCGTGGAACAGGGGGAGGGGAACTGTCATTATGGTTTATTGTTATTTTTGTGCACCGATGCCGTGGTTTTTTTATGAAGGACTAAGTAACAGCGTTCTAAAATATTCCTTTACCTGACATATTGTATTAAATTTTAATACGAGGTCTGACCCGTCGATACTTTGAAGCTATTGTGTAATTTTTCATCGTCACCGTCCAGAGCTAATGTTGAAAGTTATACAATAACTTCTCTATACTAAGGGTCTCTATTATGTCGATTACACTTGTTACCTTTTGAACGATTTTCTAAATTATTCAAAACAATACACAAACACAGAACTCACACACACACAAGGACCGCCATCTTAGGAAATTGAAGACCTCTGGAAAAGCATTAAGCAAATGGTACAACTCCCACGCAATCCTACAAGGTAGCTACAGTAAAAAGTTTGACAAATACTTCATTGAAGCGTAACAATTCCCATTTTTTCGTGGTTTAATTTTTGCTTCCGCCCACAATTTCTGTAGAAATGAAAACGAGAAAGATAAGCTGTTATAGCTTGATTTTTTAATTAAATGAACCACAAACAATCTGCGAGTTTTTTGTATCTTCGTAGATGTTTATTAAGTACTTCCATGGTGCGAACCTTATCGCACTGCTTCGTTATTTATTTTCATTACTCGTTACATAATATTTTATTAAATGAAATATAGAGGTTTGCGAATTACTACATTGAATATATCTAACTCCTTTGAGGCATTATTTATTCAATATTATGCCTATCCGTGTGAAATGATTCGAAGATAAATAGAATAAATACTAAAGATAATTGAGTGTCAATACTACTATTGTGTAAATACTTATTACAACCAGAGCAAACTGAAACTGAAAAACAAGTGAATTTTCCTTTTACTTGATTAATGCATATCAACTTTCTTATTCAATGTTCTAGCAAAAACCTTAAACAATAAATTAATTAATAGAAGGATTCAACTGCAAAAACTACATAGAGGAAACATAATTAACTTCTTTGGAAGGAACATTCTAAAAGTAGTTGCAGCAAGGAAAATAAACTTAACATTTTTCCTTCAATATGAATTTAATTAAAATCATCTTGCAAGGCATGGAAATATCGTTAAATAAACAATAGCTGTATTAATGACTTCTTTGCTGGTCTAGTGGTTGTGATCGCTACTACTGAGCATGAGGTCCTGGGTTCCATTCCCAGGTCGGACAAAGTGTTATTGGGTTTTTCCATCTGAAATTTCTCAGTAACAGCCCGGAGTCTGTTTGTTAGCTATAGGCTCGCCCACTTATAACATAGTGGTCAATCAGACTGCAAAAGCGGATGCGGGGGCGGGCGCGGGCGCTCGGGTCTTGGCGTCTGCGTGTTCACAGTGCCGAACGAGCTACGAGTGAATCAAAATGGTTTAGAACCACAAGCATATTGACCTAACAGACGCTATATGACTGTGAACGATACGGGCGGACTGAGCCATTAGAAACACCCGCGCCACCTGCGCCCGCGCCCGCCTCATGAAGATGCACGGCTCGCGGGAGCACTTTGACACTTCGCAACTAGCGTGATAGCGTCTACATACATTTTGAATTACACGCGCCCGCGCTAGCACCCGCGCCCGCCTCCACTCTGTTTGAGTACATGGGACCTAAAAACATAACTGCTGAAATGAAGGTGTGTTATAGGTACAAGTCTGCTTAACCCTTTAGGGAAATAAGGTGTAATGTAAGGTGTGTGAGTAAAACTATTAAGTGTTCTGGTCATTGGCCATCCACACCTAGTAAGTAGTTTATATAATCCTGGTTAGCTATTCTTTAAAGTACTTACAGAACTTTCTCATGTAACCCTTTTTTTTTTTGGGTGGGAAATCATCAAATGACCCCTCCCGCTCTGGGTGGAGCGGAAGGGAGTGTCAGACTCTTACTGACTAAAGCCCACCCGTGTTCCTTCCTTAGCCCTTTATGTCAACCCTTTCGGACAATCCCGCTGCCCCGGCAGGCTTCGGCCCTAGCGGGCCCCTTCTCTGTTGCTGATATCTCTGGTGGTCTAACAGCTGAAACATTTTTAATCCTGGCTGATTTTTTTAACTAGTTTGTATAAGAAAAATACACGTTTCAACGAAAAAGGTATCTTTTGCCAAGATCTTCAAAAGCAGTATCTTTAAGGGTATTCAAATTGCTGATGCTAAGTGTAAAAAACTTAAAAAGCTTTAGGCGTGAGCTTTTTTGTAAACAAATATTAAAAACTGGCCAAGTGTGAGTCGGACTCGCACACAAAGGGTTCCGTACCACAAGGCAAAAACGCCGAAAAAAACACGTTTGTTGTATGGGAGCCCCCTTAAATATTTATTTTATTTTGTTTTTAGTATTTGTTGTTATAGCGGCAACAGAAATACATCATCTGTGAAAATTTCAACTGTCTAGCTACCGCGGTTTTTGAGATACAGCCTGGTGACAGACAGACGGACGGACGGACGGACGGACGGACGGACGGACAGCGAAGTCTTAGGTTCCGTTTTTACCCTTTGGGTACGGAACCCTAAAAACCACGCAAACAAAATTATTTGTTATACAAAGACTGATTGACACAACATGACCTTTTCAATTCCAATTTTTGTTTGGTCTCACGAAATCTGTTTAAGAATAAACAGCTTTTGTTTATTTTTCAGCCAGTAATTCAGGCATTGTTACGTTAGGCTCCGCAACCAATGTGACATGATGCAAATGACATTTGTGCTCGGAAATAGTGGAAATAGCCTGTTTTGTACCCAAATATGTATCGGTTGTATAAGGAGGGGATAATCTACCTACCTACTCGAATCTCGTTTTAGAAACGTTCGTTGACGGCGCGCTTTTATCCTATAGAAGGTCTACAGGCTGCGTCTGACTCGCGTGCGTATCGCGTCTGTATCGCTACAAACGCGCGTCAACGGCGCGTTTAAAAAACGTGGTGTGCACAGGCCCTTAGTGGTAGCGGTCCCAGCCAAGCCAGGCAGGCGCTTCACTTTGTGTAATTTATTTCATCACCACTGCTCTGAAAACGGTGGAGGAAAACGTCGTAGTCCTCGTCGTCGTCGAGGAAACCGGCATGACCGTCAACCTAAAATTCGAAGACATGTGACATCTCTACCAACCCGCACTGGGCCGCGTGGTGGATTTAACGCCCGCTCCTTCTCAGAGAGAGCTTCTGTCCCAGCAGTGGGAACGTTACAGGCTGATAATGTATAAGGCTTTATGTATACGATACTGTTTCATTACAGTACGGCGCGCAGCGTATAAATCGCGCCTTAAAAAACTGGTCTGTCAACAAGCTTCCATAGTAATCTATACCTACAGCATTGACCGATTGATTTGATCGTGGAGTACGTGTGCCAAAGGACCAAGTACAGACCGAGAGTGCAGTTGCTTGAATCGCGCCGCAACGTCAACTTCAAAGCGTTCGTGGTGCGAGTACCTACATGCTACCTGCACCTCGTCATGGCAGAGGACTTTTGGCCGCAAGGTGTAATGTTCCGTCGCTTCCGCGGACTAGTGCCACACGATCGCACAAAGACAGTGCTCGAGTGAAGTGAGTTTTACTAACATAGTTTTTAAGTTTATACACTAACACATATTGTATTATTATAGTATATATGTTAGTCTGTAAGGTATATTTATCTATGGGCCAAAGTAGCCTGAAAATAAAGGTCTTATTATTGTTATTGACGACAGGAACGTGCCTACATACAGCAAATTAATAAACCGTAGTTTTTCACAACAAAAAAACGTGTATGTACGGACGCCAGCAGGTCAACCTACCCGAAACTGTCAGATTTTCCCAATCAACCTTGAACCTTATGTTATAGCAATAAAGTCGAAAATCTATTAAAGAAATCTGACAGATTGTAGTAACTTGATGTGCTGGCGTCTGTACAAAAGGTCTAAGAATTGTTTATATCCAATTATCCAGAAGCAATACCTAGTTACTTAGGTTCTGAAAGAATAAATTATTATTTACCAGAAAAAAAGAATGTTATTTTTTTATGTATTTATAGACCTAACGGTACACCGCCGACAAAGTACAAACATTGAACTTTTGTTTTTTAGGGTTCCGTACCCAAGACTAAGACTCCACTGTCCGTCTGTCACCAGGCTGTATCTCATGAACCGTGATAGCTAGACAGTTGAAATATTCACAGATGATGTATTTCTGTTGCCGCTATAACAACAAATACTAAAAACAACAAAGAATAAAATAAATATTTAAGGGGGCTCCCATACAACAAACGAGTTATTTTCGGCGTTTTTGGCTTTTGGTACGGAACCCTTCGTGTGCGAGTCTGACTCGCACTTGGCCAGTTTTTACTTCACACATATCTAATAGGTTCTGGTTAAATCTGTAAGCTTACAAACCGATAATGTAATTTATCTAAGTAGGTAACTACTAGCTACTGCGCGCGGCTTCGCCCACGTGGATAATGGAAATTATCCCACGGGAACATGCTACCGGGACAAAAAGTAGCCTATATCCTTCCCCAAGATACCATCTACCTCAAATTTTATCGAAATCCGTTCATTGGTTTAGGCGTGAAAAGGTAACATACAGAGTTACTTTCGTATTTATAAATTACTTGGGATTAGTATGGCTAATAATCTATATAATCGCAAAAATACTGCTGTTCCTTTTATGTTATAGTGTAGATTAGAGTAGGCTGTATAATATGTTGTTGTTTTTATTGTTGTTTTTATTGTTATTTTATTTTGTTTTATTTTATTTAGGTAATTTGGTGCATACTTGTGCTAATAGTATTTTTCCTTAGTCATAGTTTTAAATTGTAAGTTAAATTAATTTTAAGACCACACTATCGCATTGGGTTACCTGTAATGATAGTGGTAGGGATATTTTAATAAATAAATAATAAATAAATTATACAGCCAGCAAGTAAGTTTATATAGGTACCTACGTGCAATGAAGTAAATTACTCGTAAAAAGATTCTAGAAATTTAACAAACTTTTTTTTGTTCGCTGAAGGAAATGGTACGGTCTCTTCTAAAAAAGTGAACTAGAAAATGTTAAACTAGTTAAGAATACTTTACAAAGAAAAGTGCTTGTCCTAAAGACAAGCACTTATCTTTTATCACTAATCTGACAACCTAATCTACCATTTAGAAGGTTAAAGTTTTAAATACTTCAACCGTTCATGTTGGTACTTACAAAAATATCTTCAACTAGCTGCGCCCCGCGGTTTCACCCGCGTAAATGTCGATCCCGTAGGAATATCGGGATAAAAAGTAGCCTTTATGTTAATCCAGGGTGTTAGCTACCTCCATAAAAAAAATTATCAAAATTGGTCCAGCCGTTTGAGCGCGAAGAAGTAACAAACATATAAACAAACACACACTCACAAACTTTCGCCTTTATAATATTAGTGTGATTAGTGTGATGGAGGATGAAAATGCCTCCGTATTATAATTTCACTTTCCATCCCGCGATTCTGTAACCATCTCACCGTGAAAACTTAGGTGAAGTGAGCGTCGAGTGAGCAGTCAATAGTGTCAATTCCTAGCAAAAACAAATTCACTTCACCTAAGTTTTCACGGTGAGATTTTTACAGAATTGACCGGCTGGTCATGTATAAGGAAACCACCTTATATTATTGTGTACACCCTAAAGACATGGATGAAGGGACGAAGCACTTAATGGCAGTCCCTGCGAATTTCAGAAACCTTTTTATAACGTTTTTATTATTACAAATGACAGCTAAGGTAGGTACGTGACTATTATCAGGTGAATATGTCACCATGTTCGTTGAAACGAGATTAATACAGCTATTTGAGCCATACAGCACGCCATTAACACAAAATACAGAGAGTACAGAAGGCAATCTACGTACAAAGTGAGCTCGAGCAACGCACACACAGACACCGCTCACGGACACGATCTCGGCCTGGTTGGGACTAGTGCGAGCGCGAGTGCCATCCGCTTGAGACACGCGTCTGTGAAGTGCAAAAATGGTGCAACAAAAAAATGGCTAAGCTCGATTTATATAATAGTTTCCTATTTTGAATCGGTATAAACGAAGTAACTTTTTTGTAAGGTAAATAATTCACGCCACCAACTATTACGTAAGTTGAAAACATGATTTTTTGTTTGTGTAGATATTGTGTTGTTTTTAGTGTCATTTGATAGATTTAGGTCTAAAACGGATAGGGCAAAATAAATTGTGAAAATAGGGTAATCCGTTTTGAAGTTATTAGGGATTTTCGATAGTGTAAATTGACAAATGTAAAATTTTAAATGTTTTTGTTCTGTAAACGTTTTTTTATTGTAATACTATGTTTATTGCTTTGTTATAATATTTTAGAATAAGCTCAACAATAAATCAAACAACTAGATACGAGTGCCACTACCCCGATAGTTTTTTCTACATAAGCCAAAGTTGACAACCATAGCGCGACCGCCGAGCGTAGGTATGAAAAGTGAAGTACGTACATGTGATTGCCTTCTGTACTCTCTTTATTTTGTGCCCTTAAGCCCCTCTTGTAGTGAGGTGTATAAGTATGATAACGTTTCTTCACTCCCCGCATAATACGTATCGGGGCATCTCTCTCTCGCAGGCACTGGCCGGCAGGCGTGAGCGCTTGAACTGCTCAATATCGTCTAAATTTTGTTCTTCCAAAAATAAATAACCACTTATATAAAAATCTTCCTCACCCAGCGCTAGAAAATATTAAAACATATCTTTTGATATATTACTTAGATGGTTTCGTAATATATTTTTTTACTAAGAAATACGTTCGAAATATGGATTTAGTGTCATCTTTGCGATTTTTTTTTATCTAGCCACCTTTTAGCAATTACGTTTCCGTCTTTAGTCAGCGCTTGACCGTATGTTCAATTTTGTTAAAATGATTGTTATTTTGCGCAATATTTACAATAATTGGAAATAAATAGCTTCAAAAAACTTAATAAACTACTACAACCTCGCCTTAAGGCTTTGGAGCTCGTACACGCTATACGCAGCTTTTGATGGAGGTAATAAGTTTAGAGGCACACGGACGCTATGATACAGGCGGCGATGCGATTAGTTTACGATGGGAATAATGTTCTTTGTGAATCCGCCATTTTGTAATGCATATTTTTTTTGACATTGGAATTTTTATTCAGCCTAAAGCCCTTTGTACACGGCAAGGTTTCTGTAAAAAAACGTGTCTCTCAACAAGCTTCCATACAACCGTGTCTACACACGGCAATATAAATCGTAGTTTTTCACGACAAGAAAAACGTGTGTGTACAAAAGGCCAATGGATAAACTTGTAAAATGTAATAAGAGTACAAAATGTGAAAGTTTTTAATTTTTTACGAGTACTTTTATAAATAAGTTTCGATTTCGAATAATTACCTACTTGTTGTTATCTAGTCACTGGCCATAATGTACGAAAAAAATATAGAACGCCTTTAACTCTGTCAAAAATAAATAATGATGTATTTTTTTTTATCAAAATTATGTTTCTAATAAGCGGCCAGTATTTTTTGGGTAAGTATGAGAAAATATTTACCAAAGAGAATTTAAGTATTGATTGAGGAAAGTACCATACAACATGAAATTCAAAAACTATCGGATTCGACTCTTCTTCGTCTGATAGGTATTGTTTACGATGTTAAAAGAATACTCCTACACAACCAATAATAAATAGAAAATAAACAACGAAAACTATCAAGCTTTTGAAATAAATGGGAAATGGGCCTATGAAATTAGATCACGCACTCGGGGAGAACCAATAATAGAGGCAATACATCCATATTGATATATTGTATATCTGACTATGATATAAACCCTATTTGCTTACATATTTTTCCTAGCTCGTTCTTCTACCAATAAAAAAAAATATTGCAGTTAGCAAAATCATCATCTGCCTAGCCTTTTCCCAACTATGTTGGGGTCGGCTTCCAGTCTGACCGGATGCAGCTGAATACCAGTATTTTACATGAAGCGACTGGCTATCTGACCTCCACAACCCAGTTACTGGGTAATACGATACCCCTTGGTAAGACTGGTTGTCAGACTTTCGGGCTTCTGACTACCCGTAACGACTGTCAAAGATCCACGGATGACCGCCGGGACCAACGGCTTAACGTGCTTTCCGAGGCACGGAGGGGTCACGGTATGTAAAGATGGTCACCCATCAACAGACCAACCGCGGCAAGCGTAGCTTAACCTGATCGATCGACCTGTGCGGCCTTTATTATTGAGCCACGGGTCCCTCTGTAGTTAGCAGTATGAAAAACCGAATAGGAACATTACAGGCCTTTCACAGTTATTTTATATCTGACAGCAACAACTCAATAGCAACCATATTGAAACCATAATAAACATCACAGTGATTTTGGCAGACTTGTCAATGGCAGCAACCCAACATCAACCTTATTACAACAACGATAAAGATCACTCTGATTTTGACAGTGATTCAAAGTCAGAGAGAGCATTTCCTTTCAAAATTACTTAGTATTGGAATATATTATTTTGTCTATAGCTACGTAACCGGTGTGTATAAAATTAAGACTATAAATGTTTATTATTGCTGAATTTAAATAATTATGTATTTATTCATATAATATTTAAGACTGTATTTACTTTTTACTGTATATAAATTATATCAAATTATACACTGAATCCTACCTTCTATTGTCATCACTCAAACGTTTCCTGGGAGAACTTCATATTGAATGTATAATATTATATGTTTGGTATATAATAAATAATTAAAGTTAACTAGTAGTAGGAACCTACTGTTTATACCTACCTACTGTTTTGTAATTTTGTATTCAGATAGGTTATCCAAAATTCCATTTAAGCTCATCCATCCGTTACGGCACACAAAAGAAAGAAATAGATACTATTGCGTTTATATGACTTTAGTTAGTGACACTTCAGCATAAACTAAACATTCCAAGCTCATTTTTTTCGTTATTTGAAACGAAGAAGACCATAACATTTCGTACTTGAATGCGTAAGGTTTGAGTACCTACTCTAGTGCGGAAGCGACATTTTGAGTGCCTCTCGATTTTATACTTTGTTGCTCGGTGACATTTCAAAAGCAATATGGCGCCTTTTTTGTAAAATAAGAGAACAGGAAATGTAATATTAAACAATGTAGGACCAATAACATAAGTTCATATCTGCCCGAACATTTTATTGATAAGAACTATTCCAAATATCAATTTGAAAGCATTAGTATTTCCTAAAATATGCAGCTGTGACGTCGCACCATAAGGGTTCCTTTTGTACCATTTTCGTACGGAGCCCTCAGTTACCAATAGGTACTTGAAAACGTCGTTTTCATGTAAGTTTTATACTTCCACAAATGACCTACGAGAAATATCGTAGTTTTGTCGAACCAAGTCGCAATTGCCGTTAAGTTTGTAATTTGCTTGTCTTTTAAACTTTTTTCGTAAGTAGGTATGCAGTTCTCATTCAGTTGGAAAACTTAATATCTGAACATGTTTCCCGGAACAATTAGATAATAGTCATCATAATACTAAGACAAAAATATAAATATCTAGTAATTTCTCAGTTTATCAATTCTTCTTCTTCTTCTTAGCGTGTCGATAGCAATCTAAATGGACTCGGCCCAGAATTCGGCTACTTGTTTGGCGCCTTCACCAGCGTCGTTTTCAGCCTTTGCGGCACAAGGATGTTGTCGTGCAAAGGGTGTCGTGTGTCGGAGACCCATCTGGCTCTTTCGCTGGAGCTTGCCACCGCTCTGCGAACCACTGGTGGCGCTATTCCTGCTAGTGGATACACCATTTGTACCGGGGTTGGTTTCAGGCAGCCAGTGATGATCCACGTTTTATTTTATCATTTTATGTTTTTATGTTTCAGTTTATCAATTTGATCAGTTATAAAAAACAATTTAATGTTCTTTTCTAATCATAGTTGAGTAACAATATTGTTATAATAATTATTATTTAAACCTGTTATTAAAAATGTCGTTTACCAGCATTCCAATGCAAACAGCACCTAACCTATTTAGAGTTTTTATATTTATACTAGCTTCCGCCCGCGGCTTCGCCCGCGAGGTATGTCGATAAAAACTATCCTAAGTCCTTCCCTGGGATGCAATCTATCTCTCTGCTAAATTTTATCGAAATCTGTTCAGTGGTTTAGGCGCGAAAAGGTAACATACATGATACAGACAGACAGACAGAGTTACTTTCGAATTTATAATATTATAGTATGGATCCTCTTTGTTATCTACATTGTTACTCCTGGCCACATCAGTGTAAAAAATAACAGAAACCTTTAACAAAAAAAAAAAAAAAAAAACTTTTTTTTAATAAATGGTTGTTGCTCAACTTTACGCTCCATTTTGGCGTTAAGTGGCCAAATGTATAATTGATTATTCAACTAGAGTACGAAAAAGTTTTAGGTGTATGTAGATCTGACATACTTAGATTATTTAAATCGTCTCATTTATATTGTTTTGAAAGTTTGCTCAACAGAGAAAGAAGAGGAAGTTTATATTTTATTACATTTCTATGCAATCTCCAGAATATGTTAATATCACCAATTTATTTTTAAAAGAGTAACCGTGGAGTTTCTTGCCGGCTCTTCTCCATAGGAAACGACCAATTGGAACCGTGCACCTAGCTTCTGACGTTTCATAAGTGTCCATTTATGTTTAAGTGAAATAAAATATTTTGATTTGGATTCTTTACTTAATATAACTGCATCGGCTCAATTAAAAGCCTAGCCACCGATTTAAGGATTAAAGAGCCTTTAGGCGCATTTTGAAATAAAACTTTAGATTTTATTGATATATTTCTAAGCCGAATTGAAAACATTGGAAAAATAAACTCAACATCTTTAAAGTATGAATACTTCGCTAGAAGCGGAAACTTCGGATTATTTTAAAATGTTTACATCGAATCAGGCTTATTCTATAATGGTAAGGTACAGTTGTCCCCATGTTATTTCTCGTGAATTCTTCATGACAAGGACGACTGATGGTCGGGATTTCCATCACATACAAAACCTTTTTCACTGGTAGCCATTTATTTTTAAAAACTTTAATACCTACCTGCCTCAGTGGAATTTTATTGTTTTCTGTTTTTATTATAATGGTATTTTAACGTGTTATTGCCAGAAAACATAACCATAAAAGTTTAACCTAATAATTTTTCTTTCGTTTGTTTTTTATCTAAAAATTCACGGTTATTTGTTTCGAACCTCAATATTCACATTGTTACGAATGAAACAATTCTAAAAACGAACTAACTATACTAATATCGCATTTATGCTGTACTTAGTATAACAATACTGATCAAGGGGCCTAAAAGGCCACTTTGGCAGAATCATAAAAGGATAACATTATGAATCATAATATGGCGAAGACAGTCTGTGTTTTTCTTTTTTTCGCTGCACTACATAGGTATAATCAAAGAGATTGGTATTGGATTTGGATTGGATTGATTGGTATTTTAGCACAGACAAAAAAAAAATAACTGAAATATCCTTCACCAATGGGATTTGATACGATTAACTTAACAGTTAACTGTTTATTATGATTCATAATGTTATCCTTTTATGTTCTGCCAAAGAAGCCTTTTTAGGCCCCATGTTCTCAGTAGCGGCTCGGAGTCTGGATTGGTGCCCGGTTAATGGCAATAGGCTTGCCCCCTATAACATGGAACTTAATTATAACTGGCGAAATGAGGATGTACCTAATATTAGGAACCCCTTCGGGGACTACAGGCGTGGTGTTATGTTTGTAGATACTGATTATGGATAACCGATTTTAACAGAAAAAAAGAGAAGTACGATTACGTCCTAGAATTAAAAAATACAATCAACCGATGATCGTCAATTTTGTCGCCGAGTTTTAATAAAGCACCAGTTTATTATCAATTAAATTAAAAGAGTACACTCTTTTTAAGTTTACTGACTGCTAGTTAAACAGACAACTGGTAAATGCTTCTCAATCCTTTGATGTGATCCGAATTATACTGTTATTGACCTATGGAGCGGAAGCCTTTGATCCAGTTGTGCGCGAAGTCCACCTTGCAAATGTTTCTGAGAATTCATGATTCTCTACCCAATTGTTTTAGTATGATAATTATCTCCCCTTTTAATGTGGTTTTCGTACATCTAGCACAGGGCCCAAATTCACTATGACCGCTTAACGATTCCTTACTTCGAAACCACATGACTTAGCTATTCCTGCCAATCTCGCGTTGATTTCGCGCGGTTTCGTTCATGGTGTCATAGAGAATTTCGGCCCCGGGCTTAAGGGGCTTACATGACCTAAAGCGCGGTCACTGGCGGACTGCATAGAAAAGAAAGAGAAGCGCGATGACACAACCCTGGTAACTTATTGCAAAACTAGCTTCCACCCGCGACTTCGTCGGCGTGAAATTTCACCCTCCCCCCATTCACCCTCTTAGGGATAGAATTTAGAAAAACCCTTTCTTAGTGGACCTACTCTTCACAAAGAACACACCCTCCAAATTTCATATCTCTAGGACCAGCGGTTTAGGCTGTGCGTTGATATATCAGTCAGTCAGTCAGGACTTTGAATTTTATATAATTAAATACTCGTAGATATAAAGCAATAATTTAATTACAAAAACAACTATTGTTTGGACTAAAAAATTAAAACACTAGTGCTTTAGTATGTTGCTTGTAGAATAATCTCACAAAAAATCAAAATGTTTAATAATAATGTTAGTTTGTATGTATATTGGTATGGTTTTTATAGTAAAAAGAAAAATTTTAGAGGTATTTTCATGGATTTTTTTTATCGTATCCAATTTGTTGTATTATGTTTTCAATACACTATCTACCTAGCATATATCCTGAAAAATATAATATATTTTTCTAATTTTATTTATTGTAGTCGATCATATACTTTTATTGTTTCTAAAACTTGCGTTTTTTGTTTAGGTCCTGTAAGCCCCTTAAGCCAAAGCTTTTGATTCGGTCTCCCATCCTTTGACACGTATTAGAGGCACTAGGAATAAATAAGAGATCCCGTCTAGAACAGGCAGCGTTTCCTGGTGGATTATGGATCATCCATCATATCCACCATAGTGAGACAACAAGGCTCTAGCCGCCGTTTTTCGATTATTTATAAGCCCTATTTACATGATACAAGTTCCTTGCCTGTGCTGGGCTAACACAATCAAATTGAAGGAACAAATGACTTGCATATGCTTTTATTGTTCCTTCAAGTTCTGGTATGCGACGGGCAATCAAATCGCGCCGTGTAATCAAGCCTTATAGTCTCTGAATAAAATGATTGTGGCGCAATCATTTCGAGTGTTAGGGCTGACGAAACCTAAAGGGTCATTTTTGTCTGTGGAAGCATTAAACTCAAACAGTCATAATACAAAACAACCGTTTTCTAAAGGACCAGGTTTAAACCATCGAGCCATGTTTGAATTTTGCACTTTATTCCGACAGTTTCAAAGTCCTAATTACAAAAATTTACAATAAAACTGATTGTCATTTTTGTATTAAGACTACCCCAGTCGGAATAAGGTTCAAAATATAATAACTAGCTCGTAGGTTTGGGCTTGGACTAAAGTTAGAACTCGTTTTGTAATAAGACGAAGAGCATTTATTTCAATTAAACCATTTACAGGCACTTTCGTCAGAAAATATGAAGCTAGCTGCCCATTCCAAAGCATGTGTTTCTTACACCCATTTTTTCGTTGGGTATTGCATTATATTATGAAAATACTGATTCAGTTAGGTTAGAAAGGAAGCCAACCCCAACATTTTTGGAGAAAGGCTAGGCAGATGATGATTGCATTCTAGTATGAACCAGCGCATCATTTTTCCAAATGTTAGAACCTATTCAGAGTTGTTGTATCCTCTTTTGTATTTATATCGTTACCCCTGGCCACATCAATAAAAAAAAATAATCAAAGCCTTTACAGAAAAAAAACATTATTGATTGACTTATTTTTTTCACAAATGACCGTCGCTTATTTTTTATTTTTTTTGCATCAGTCGGCCTTACATAGCTGTATGATTATTCAACTACAGTACGAAAAAGTTTTA
The DNA here is from genome assembly GCA_963082905.1 of Oligia fasciuncula. Classification (NCBI taxonomy): domain Eukaryota; kingdom Metazoa; phylum Arthropoda; class Insecta; order Lepidoptera; family Noctuidae; genus Oligia; species Oligia fasciuncula. The sequence goes on along the minus strand of OY720396.1, from coordinate 15,490,193 downwards.
GATGTATGACGTTCCATAATATGCTGGTAATATTACGTAGATACTGGTATTCAGCTGCATCCGGATAAACAGAAATACGACTCAGTTGAGATACGGCTAGGTAGATGATGATCGCATTTTAGTATGAAATAGCAAATCATATAATATTTTCGTTATTCCGGGGGGCTAAAAAGGCCTCTTTGGCAGAATCATAAAAGGATAACATTATGAATCATAATATGGTGAAGACAGTCCGTGTTTTTCTTTTTTCGCTGCACTATGTAGATAGGTATAATCAAAGAGATTGGGATTGGGATTGGATTTGGATTGGATTGATTGGTATTTTAGCACAGACAAAAAAAAAATAACTGAAAAATCCTTCACCAGTGGGATTTGATACGATTAACTTAACAGTTAACTGTCCATTATAATTCATACTGTTATCCTTTTATGATTCTGCCAAAGTGGCCTTTTTAGGCCCCCAGTTGATTCGAGTTGGTTCTGCAGTAAAGTTTATATTCATGAGTACTTCCACATCCTGCAGCCTGCAGGCTTGCCAATGAATTTAAAATAAGTAATGTGGATGCTCTAACTAACTCATGTGTACAACTTATAAGTTGCAAGCGAGGCTGCTGAACGTGGGGTATTAAGTTTGGTTCTCAGTTCGAGCAAGCGTTGTCGGATTTAGCTATAATATATTAAGGGATAATTTGTAAGCAATAAAGTCGAGCGTGAGGGCTTTAGTTTGATTCCCAGATCTTGCAAAGTGTAGATTTTTTGTAAGGAATATTGGGATTAGGTAGTGGTTGCTTAAATGTCTTACAAAGGTTATAGTGTTACCAAGTAACTGTTTTGTGGAGGTCAGTTATAGGCAGTCGTTCCATGTAAATTACTGGTATTCAGTTGCATCTGGTAAGACTGGACGCTAACTTCAACATAGTTGGGAAAAGGTTAGGCAGATGATGGTAGATTATATGCCTGATGTACCGAAGTTAATGTAATGTAATGTTAGAAGAATGATAGATAGATGTCGAAAAAATATACATATTATTAAATTACTCCAAAACACATAGGTTATAGGTCCAAAATACACACAATAAAGATTTATTAATTTTGCCGATCATGTTTTTTTTGTGATCATTAAATGTGTTGTAAACATTTATTATAATAATAGTCTACGTAAACATTTATTTCTTTATTAAAGAAAATTGGGTTTGCAGACTTTTATAATTACCGGACATTAATACTAGAGCTATTTTGTACAGATATGCGTAATAATTATTGACCGTTTTTAGTTTACATTATAATACTTAGGCAGGGTAAAGACCGACGATAGGTCAGTTAGCAAATATAATAACCTAAAGCACGGTGATTAGTAGATTAATTCGTTAATAATATTTAGCTAGCTTTTGGGATTTGAACGAAATATTTTTCTAGTCTGAATTACGTTTAGTTCTTTTTCACAGATACTCATATTACTGTACCACGATAGTACTTAATAAATTAAACACGTATCCCATTGACAGCAATGCGGAAGAATTTTCTGATGCCCAATGAGCTCCTGCCTTTTTCTTTTCCTTTTTTTTTAATATGTATATTTTAGTGTTAAATTGTAAAATAGGTTAAGTATGTTAGAAATAAATTTATTGTTTAATAATAAATTAAAACCAAATTGAAGTGTAAACGCTAACGACGATTATTTATTTAAAAAAAAAAACAAATTGTACAATGTAATTTTTAATTTTTTTTTATACACAGGTTTTTTTAAACAATAGGAGCTAAATTACTGTGGATTTTATTGAGTAGTTTTAATTCCATTTTATGCTCTGAGGTATCGAGCTATGTAGATCGCATCACATAGGTCAGTAAGCATCCCTGCACCGCATTAACCATAGACAATTACTTATAAATAACTTGCCACTTGATCGTTATATTATTGCTAAGCACATTTAATCAGGTTTTGGAAAAATATATTAGACATTTTTTATTTGGCGATAAAAATCTAGAATGTTACTACTTAGTTTTCTTTTCTATTGTTACGTAATTCAAAATAAATAGCAAACAACTTGCTTTTTATTCCTTTGATGAATATAAACATTAATTATCTACTACCATTTTTTTATCACAGTTAAAAAGTATACTGATTTTGCCTGCATTTAACCGAAGAAAACGACACTGTTTGGTAAAAAATACACACAAAATATCAAATTTAACAAAATTATCACCAATTGCAACCCTAAATGTGCCCAATGGAACTTTTAAAAGCCACTAAAAAACTTACCTGCAAGTTTATGTTGTCTGAAACTGTACGAGTAGTGCACTGTAACACTGGTGGAGCAGTAGGGCGCGTGTTGCGCGATGGGAAGGTTGTACACAAATGGCCACGGAACCTCGCACCTCCCGGTTATATACCCCTGAGCAACTAGGGGTAAGGCCAAAAGCGTAGCGGTTGGTTCTACGCTGCTACGCCGCGCCCAGCGTAGGCGTGCGTAGGCCCCGGCCTACGGCATGCTACCATAATGTTTGTGCCGCAAACTATAAGAATTGACTCATAATTAAATGCATTGTTAAACCAAATAAATTTTATTTTTAAAACTACTTTTAATTTTAACAGGGAGCAAACTAAGTATAATTAGAATTTATATTTTCATTTATTTTATCAAGTTCAACGCAAAATTTGGTGTCGATGCTTTGTTAAACTTTTTGGAAGGGATCTTTTGAAGAAGTTTCGGCACGAAAATAAATCCGCTTAGTGTCAAGATTAAAAGTTTGTAAGAAACTTTGTTTTTTATTTGATTAGTGACAAATTAGATTGTAGAGTATTGTTCATCCCATCATGTAACTTACGCCGTTAAATTCGCTGAAAACAATGAAATTACATGAATCCAAATTATAATAATTTATTTAAAGATCAAGTACTGAGAGTCGCTTTAAGTTAAAGAAGGTGGATGCGTGTTATTAACCTAGATTTTATAGACGTTTTGTTAATTTTGTTGAAAGTAATAAACTATTGCATGCTAGTCGATACCTACTTGTCTGTAAAATAAGGAGTTAATTAAAATGCCCCGTCTGTAAACAGATTTCAAGATTATTGTAATTTGATTAGCATTCTATAATTTTAAAAAAACTATTGTCAAAACTTAACATAGCAATTTAATCATATTTGTTCCTAGGAATTTTTTTGAGCCTATAGTAAGTGACGATATTTATAGAGGCAGTTAAGACTTTTATAAGGCGTTGTTTTTTTTTTCTAATTTTGCTGGTTTTCAATTTGAAAAGGAACAGGTGTTGTGGTGGTAAGTATTGGATTTCGTCCAACTGTGAGATGTGAAGCCAAGAAAACCTAAATCTGCGTAAGTACCTTTTTGGTAATTATATTTTCGAGCCGTTTGGGGTTGAAACCCTAGCCGAGTCTAGCCTAGTCCGAGTGCTAAAGGTCTCTTGAAGGAAATCAACGGCTGGTTCATACTTCCAGTGTCCCAAGTGCTAGCTTTTACCTTGACCGGAGGCTAAGCATTGCCATACAACGTGGTAATCCCGCCGGTCTCTTGGGTACATAACCAGTCGACAACGATGCGGATGAATTTTTCGACGCTATAATTTTAGTTTGTGAATAATTTTAGTTAGGTTAGGATATAAATGTGTTATATTTATTAATTAATTAGGTATTAGTTATTTTTTACGTACGTATTATTTTAATTCTGAATAAAAATAAAATCTAGGCCACTGTGAGATATCTAAACATAACTAATTCGCATTTCGTTTTAGTCTGTGTGACCGCTTAATTCTTCTAAACTACACAAATGATTTTGATGCGGTTTTCACTATAATTTAGAGAATTTATTTCAGAAGGTTTAATGTGTTACATAACACATTCATAATTTAGCTTTGACATAGCACCGATATATCGATGTTTTGACTTGTTGGCAGATGAGTAGAGTGCACCTTTACGAAGCAAGAGAAGGGGCCCCTTAGGGCCGAAGCCTGCCGGGTCAGCGGGATTGTCCGAAAGGGTTACCGCTGGCCCGGAACATAAAGGGGCTAAGGAAGGAACACGGGTGGGTTTTAGTCAGTAAGAGTCGGACACTCCCTTCCGCTCCACCCAGAGCGGGAGTCATTTGATGATTTCCCTTCCAAAAAAAAAAAAAAAAGACGGGTCACCATCAGTTTGTTTCATAATACCCCTTTTTAAATTATCACTAAGTTGACAAACGGATTTTACGCCGGATAGATCCTAAAAGAACCCAGCGTTGTATTTTATTACAGTCAATGCCAGAAGCATTTCAAAGTTCTTTTTTATGACTGAAGGACAGTTTAGCAGCCATTTGTTTTAGAAAGTGTCGCAATTAACTGGGTAACAACTTTGGCTGCGTAAACATGATTGTTAACAGAATAGGGAATTAAATTAATTAATTAGAAACAGAGTATGTGGCATTTCTTTTATTTTAATGTCTTCGCTCGCGACTTCGTTCGCGTGGATTTCGTACTTTTCCCTTCAAACTTCTACACCCCCTCCACCCTTCCCCTTTAAAGGGCAGTTTAGGAAAATTCATCGATAATACAAAAAAATAAATGTGAAGGTAACTAATAGACTAAGCGTTGGACTCTTCGCCCACAACGCGGCACTTTTCTTACCTTTAGCATTTTATTACCCGTCGTAACTTCTAAACGAAAGGTCCGATTCAAATAACTTTATGAGGAATTTACATATACATAATCATATCAGTTCTTTTATGGAAAAACTGTCAAAAATTCAAAATTTATTCTCAGGATAAAACTTATTCTAGGTATAAAAGTTTGGTGGAAGTAGGATAAGGATCTGTAGTATTATGATGTGAATGTCATTGAATATTATGGCATTTAAAATCGGTTAAGTATTTATTGAGTTTATCCATTACAAACAAACATACAAAAAATCAAAACCTTTTCTTTTTATAATAGGAAAGAGGAGATGTTTAGATATCATATATATTAGACCCAAATATGAAATAAAATAACTCTCGTAAATTCAAGAAACATTATTGAATGAGTTTTACAAAACCGTAAAAATGTGGCGCTGTTTTAAAGAAGCATGGCCCTTAGTTACCCACCCCAACTGGCGCACAATAACAACGGGGTTATATCCTGTATTTTTCTTTCATTCGGAAACGTCACAGTTAAAAAAACGATATACTTTTATCTGTGGACATCCATTGAGGTCCACAGGGACTATTCCAAACTTTGAAGCAGTGAAATAGCCTCCTTGAGGGTAGATACCTAAACGTTTTTGTCCAGCGTAACCTACACCCTAATTGCATAACATACTATCAATCTCAATCTGAATCATTTTGGAGGATATTACTAATCCATTGCTTGATAAGTTCGAAACATTTGTCTGCTCAACAACGTAAATAACGCAATGAATGTTGTTCTGTCGAAATGACAGCCATTTCTACAGACGGCCAATTCACGTAATTTAAAACGTTAAAACATTTTGTCACAGTCTTATCTCGACGACAAATACTCGTAAATGTCAAAAATGTAGCCAATTAGAGGTATTTTTGACAGATTGAGACTGAGATCTGACAACGTTATTAAAATTACGAGAATTCCCCTTCTGATAGTGTGTTACCTACCGATTACTCCGCTGGGCAGTCAGCCCCACTACCAAATGCTAGGTAATATGTTTGCAACGGTATGCTGTGCTCAAATCATAAAAAGAGATATAGTACCTATTGCAATGAGAGAAATGTCGAATGTTACTTGCATGTCGTCTTGGAAGAAAAGACGACGTTATTTAAACCGGTTACCCTTTTTCATATTTTAGACGGCTTCAGTAGCAATCTCAACAACCCCTTTCATATTATAAGCGGCTTTGGTAGTATTGTCAACACCTACTGTGTACCTTTGTTTCCGGAAAAGAAAGGTTTTAAACCCGTGGGTTTCACAAAGGGTGACGAAGTATTCAACCTCTGGCCTGCTAACCAACGCATGTCAGTACCTTACTGAAGTGCTATTCTGTAAAAATCTCACCGTGAAAACATAGGTGAAGTGGGCTTAAAGTGAGCTGTCAATAGTGTCAATCCCTACCATAAGTGACCATTAGGTGGAATGACAGCTCACATCCCCTAAGTTATCACGGTGACATTTTTTTACAGAATAGCACCGCTGGCCTGTAATTTGTCAGCTTGCAGATAAAGGCTTTTGCTCATACTTCTGTTTGAGAATTAAGATTGAATTTTACGACTTTTCTACAAGAAGTAATTTAGCTTACTGCAATTTTAATTTTGTTAAAATCATATTGGCTGATTGTCTACATTTCCTTTGCCTGTCACATGACAACGTGTATTTCAAGGAGGTTGAGAACATCGGGGCTCGGTGGCATTCGAGCACGGACCACCTAGAGAACAAGTCAATTATTCTACTCCTAGAGTTTTACAGGTATCAAGTGAAGGACCTGCTGTAAGTCAATCTGATTTAATAACTATTCTTTAAATATCATGCTACTTTATAAACTGTGACCTACGCTGTGACCGTTATTTTGTTTTAAGTGTTGGATTCTATTGTGTATCTAACTATTGCTAGATTGTGGAATTTATGTAGCAAGTATGTAAAATGTTCTATACTCCGAAAATACCAAGTATTATGTGTAAACGATGTAAAAAGGTTATGAGAAACCATGTTATTTAATAAATGTGTGATTTGAATATTAACCTACCTACAATACGTTTTATTTACTTTGTTCCCTCACACCTATATTAGTAATCATAAACAGATAAAATAATACAGTAAATACTATCTATTTTAAGCCTAACTTCTGATTTATCTAATGACTTTATCACAATAACTTATCGGATTTCCGGGACTGAACAACTTTGAATGGTCATAGTCTTCCTTCAAAGGAGCCATGATCCGCAGTGGTCGCTTACGGGTTTATTAGATGATGATTGAAGTAATTTAGGGGTCTTAGAAGCTTAGGTATCTAATATATTAGCCGCAACGGAAGTTCAAAATTCTTGACAAAAGTAAGACCAAATAACAAAAAACCGGTCAAATGCGAGTCGGATCGCGCACCGAGGGCTCCGTACTTGTATGTAGTTTTAAAATTATTTTTTGTGTAATGTAACTACAAAATTACGGTTTTCGTTTTTTTTTCCTTTACTTGTGCTACATGACATTGCTTCTTGCCACATTTGATGATTCTGGGTCAACGAGAAGTACCGTATAGGTTTTGATTTCGGAACATAAGCGCCCGTATCTTTTGATTGCGTTGACTTAGAAGTTTGATTTTTTCACTGCTTCAAGGGATTGCAGCCTTGAGAATTTCATATTCATTTCAACTTGATAACTACACGCGTTCCTGCGAAAAAGGGTCTTGACTGACGGACAGACGGACAACAAAGTGATCTTATAAGGGTTCCGTTTTTCCTTTTGAGGTACGGAACCCTGGAATAATACATGAATGAAAAATAGGAACAAAATACTGGTTCCTACACGTAAGTCTGAAGTAACGATGGTAAGGTCAGCATCGCAGGGAGCAGGTGTCGCTCGTTCGACAGCGTGGTAACCCCTTACTGGGAACTGACAGTTTTAGCTTTAGGCTTGCTGCATACCTACGACTTATTCCTAATTAGGAGGTGGACGATTTGTGGGCTAGAACACATTAAAATAAGAGTTACGATGTTAGTCCAATCAATTAGTTCTTGGTATAATATTTAAATTGAAAATAAGTTAGTTGGTATAGCTTTGTAAATTAACCGCACTGTCGCATTGGGTACCTGTAAGGATAGTTGTAAGGGACGTTTTAATAAATAAATTATTAACTCCAAAAAACAATTACCAAGTGTAGTCGAGCGAACACTAAAAATAAGTGGAATTACGTTCTTCAATAATGTCTTCAAACAAATGAATAAACCGGAATTTTTCACATAAAAATTTTCGTAGGCGTATTCGTAGATTCTACGCGATCGTAGCACCGGCTACGGCGTAGCTCGGCGTAGCAATTTTCAACGGCTCAGATTCACTTTGAACAATCTCCTTAGTAGATTTGTTCTAAAGTTCAAAATACATTTTATACAATCAAACAGAAATTTTCCTTGCCTTGCCGACATTTTCCTGAAAACTACGAGAAAACCCATAACCTTCCTTCGATTTCACAATAATGATTGGAATCTCGTAGAGCGAAGCGAGCTCATTACATAAGTGCGAGTTAATAAACATGGAGTAATTAATCAATGGAATAAGAACTGTACAAGAAAAATTAAATTTATAACTTTATGAATAACCTAATAAAAAGATAATCAAGAATGTATTTTGATCTTGCAACGTAAATGAAGTGAAGAATAAATGTCCGCATCCACCTATTATAATTCGACAACATTTTGAAGGTTTCTTAATGATTTATGTACCAAAAGAGACAACAAACAGCCCGTAAAAAAACGTAGGGTTTTTTATTTGTTCGAAAACACATACAGTATCTGTTATATCTACATTTATGGCATTTACGCTGTGTACGCCATCGACAGTATAATCATATTTCTTTCATTCTCGTCACAAATTCAATCAACAGAATCCAGAATTGTTCGCCCGAGTACTCCATTAACTTAATACTCCATGTTTAAAACCCATATACCGGATGAAGAGGTTCTCTTAATTACAATTGAAATGTCCCATACTATTCGTATTACATAGGTATAGTTAATAAAATGATGCAATCACTGTCCTCGGTAAGTGATCCAATAGATTAGAACTTGCAATATATTTAAAGCTATTCAATCTGTTTGAGTTTACTTGTATGACTTATATTTTTCGAAACTTTTAATTAGCGATTTTTATCTTCTTGTATACCTACAGCTACCAAAAAGTTTCGAATTTCTACATTTATTTATATCTGTAATTTTATATGGTGTACATAATAAAGAGTATTCTATTCTATTCTTAATGACGTTTACAGCTTACCGTTGTTATAATAATAATAATAAACCATTTATTTTCAGGTAACAAAGACCCATAGATAACCTAAGTATACATAATAATATAGTAACTATTTTGTTAGTAAATAATATTTAATAACTATGTTACACTATCACTTAGTTGTACTGAGTCTAGGTATATGCGTTCTGGTGGCACTTGTCCGCGAAAGCGGCGGAATACCACATCCTGTCGCCAAAAGCTTTCTTCCATATCGGTCAACCAGGACACTGTACCTACATACGACATACTCGCACCAAATTCCTAACACATGTCGTCGACCGTAGGTTCAATTGAGGTAAGGGACAAAATACGATTTTTCAGGAGAGGCCTACAAAGTTTTTTTTCGGACTAAATCGCCTATAACTTTTTTTGTTATTAACCTTTCGCGGATCTGATTTCACACATAATCTTGTATTTTAGTGCTCTATCTACCTGTGTAATATTTATTTAAATAAGTTAGCTATTTATGAAAATAGACGTCCCTTACACCAACGTATTTTGTTAGTAATGTCCCTTACTGACCAAGTATCTTGTAGTCCTGTCCCTTACATTAAATTGATCTCTACGTTGGATCCAATCTATAATAAAAAATAGTGTAAAGGTCTTGTTGAAAAAATGTATGAAGAATAATTCGTTGATTGGGAAGACCCTTACCTTATGTGAAGTGGATTGGCGGCGGTAATTACACCATTTCAAGTTGCTATATTGCATAGTTTTTCAGATACATTGTTATTATGGGGCTGATTCGAAATTTGAATCCAAAAATCAGTAGGGTAAGGGACATTTTTTTTAAGCTAGAATTTTTTCATATACACCATTCGAAAGAGCGCAAAATTCTGAACAAAACTGTAGGTATACTCAACTCATTTTCGATTTTTTGTCCCTTACCTCAATTGAACCTACGGTCGACGTATCATGTCAATACAAATGTCATACACTGAAAAAAATAAGCAGTAAAAATTTAAAAACATTAATCTGAACTGCTTTAATCAGTTCCTTATGAGCCTAACCGATGGGACGGCAATCCGACACGACCGGGGAGAGTTCAGGCGCAGGACCAACGGCTTTACGTGCTTTCCGAGGCACGGGGGTATTAAACCGCCAACTTCAAAACTTGGGACTGTTACTATGAAGTTCCTAATGGAAAACCCAATAACACTTTGGAAGGAACAGAGAGTGCACCTGTGTTTGCGCACACACTTGTGCACTATAATATCTCCTGCGTACCTGGCTAATCTCCATTGAGATTGACCACCGTGACCGAAAACGGTCGGGGAGGCTATTATGAGCCTAACGTTTAAAACAGTATTTTTACTGATCCGATTAAAAGTTACTGTTTTGTACTTTACTGTTTTACAAACATATTTTCTTACTGTATCAAGTCAATAAGTGATAATGAATCGCTGTAGTAAGAAATTATTTTTTTCGGTGTAGGAAAAAGTCGTGCCAAAAATCGCAAATGAACACGCAGCTTAACATATTCCGTCCCATGTCCCGATGTAGGTAGACTAATCTTTGATTCCTCTCGGGTGACCTGGAAATGCCCGTGCCATATCGCCCTCCCCACTACTTGCACCATTGCACCAATGTCTTATTCCCAATAAGAGAATTCTCACTTTGCTTGCGTTCTTCGATGTTGATATTTCATTTGCTTTCAGGAAATAATAGTGTCTGTTAAATGTGTTGATATTATTTTTTATGCTTTATACACGTGTTGTATTTATGTTTAACTATAGTAAAAATGTATGTTTATATTAATATAATAAAGCTGAATTTTGTTTGTTTTTGTTTGAAAGCGTTTTTCTCTGGAACTTTAGCAGTCGGATTAAAACAAAAAATCATTTAATAGCCCAGTTCTTGAAGAGGGGTACCTATTATGCTATTTAACATCATGCTAGGACCTTTAAGTGCCGAACAAAAAGAATAAAAGTCAGAAAGAGCGCTAAGCGAATCTTACGACTTCTACGCGAACGAAGTCGCGGGCAGAAGCTATAGTAATTAATAAAGGTTTTGGCATTTAATAATGTTAATGTCAGTAATAGGAAATGAAGTGTTGCGGTTTTCTTTACTTTTATATTATTTCTGCAATAATGCAACTAATATTCTACTTTAATGGAAATATGCAATGTGTAACCGGATTAATGCATATTATGAAAGTAGGTAGTTTGTTCAGAATCGTTTACTGAATAGATTTCTGTCATTTTTAACAGATTTCAAAAAAGGAGGTTCTGTATTCGACCCGTATGTATGTATGTTTGTATGACTCTTAAACAAATTTTGAGGTTTCGTTCATTAACGTGATCTACATACTTTCAAGAAGGTTTAAGTATACAGGATGTAAGGGTAAACAGTGGCAATTTTCAAAGGACGGATAGATAACCCTAAATAAAAAAATATTACAAAAGTTTTAAATGTATAAGTCGCAATTTTTTTGCGAATTTTACAGTTTTCTAATTCCGAAATTTTACGCGAAGTGACCGCACCCTACGATACCGCACGAACCGCGCGCCCGCCGCCACGATCGCGTACGCGGCGCACGCACACATGTACACGCCATTCGATAACTTCCATTCACCGATGCACAAAAAATCGCCCTTATTACGTAGGGGCTGGGCTGGCGGTACTGACACTTTTTTTATGATGTTGTCGAAACAATGAGAAACACAATGGACGCACAGTGCGAATTAGCGAACTTTACTACATCTTAATTTCTAAGTTAGGTATTTTCGGCGTAGTTATTTAAAAAGAGAATCACGTTATTTACAAGTAATTTAGTTAGGTTGTCCCTTTCAACACTGCACTGATTTTGATTTAAATTTTAAATGATGATTAAATACCTACTTACTAAGAAAATCAATAATAACTTACATTAGTCTTAAAATCTGTTCAAAATGTGAACCGTTTACGGCTAAACATGTCTCCGCACGTCTTCTTAAGTTATTTTGCACTCGATTAAGTACAACACTCTCACTCTTTACGTCATTAAAAGCACTTTTAATGCGTCTTTTCAATTCGCGTCTGGTATTAAACTCCGTGGCATACACACGGCGTTTTAAATCGCCCCATAAAAATAGTCAAGGGGAGTGAGGGAGGCCATGCGACAGGTTCTCCGCGACCAATCCATCGCCCGTTGACCCGGGTACAATACCTGGTACAGGTCCTGAGCAGCAAGTAAACTATCACCGGCTATAGCTTAGAGTCTAACCATTTCGGTAAGTTGTTCGTTCCAGAACGCGGCCATTGTCGGTAACTAATATCGCGTCGATACACGTGATGCGCGAGAGTAGTCTGTACGCAAACGGCACACGTACACTCTCTAGCGCGACTGAGCGCAGACTGACGTTGCGCGCGCGCCGCCGGCGCGGCCGGTACATGCGGGGCAGAGGCCTAACAGTAATGTGACTATGATTTTTTATTTTTCGGGATATTAGAAGCAAAACTTAGAAAAAAAAAAGGTCATATTTTTTCAACGGTTTTAGAATCTACTCATGATACTTATGCACCTCCTTAAATATTGCCACTGTTCACACTAACAGCCTGTATAATACATTAGATAATTATTCTTATGTACGAAGTTATGTGCTTAAATGTACTGCATCTCTATGCGAATTTTGATGATTTGTTCTAGTCGGTCTTTTTTTTTTTTTTCGGGTGGGAAATCATCAAATGACCCCTCCCGCTCTGGGTGGAGCGGAAGGGAGTGTCAGACTCTTACTGGCTAAAACCCACCCGTGTTCCTTCCTTAGCCCTTTATGTTCCGGGCCAGCGGTAACCCTTTCGGACAATCCCGCTGACCCGGCAGGCTTCGGCCCTATGAGGCCCCTCCTCGATGCTGACATCTCTTTGAGGCGCGCGTGGAACACGTACGCGCCGTCCGGCACGGGCCTTGTCCTGATCGGACGGTGAGCTAGTCGGTCGGTGAGTCGGTCGAAAAGAAAATAAAGAAACGGGTATTCGTTTCTTTATTTTCTTTTGAGGTATTCGAATTCTTTCTATCGCTTCAAACCTAACTTTCAGCGTAATAACCACAGCAGTGGCGAAGGTTCCATACACTCGATTCTTACCGGCTTCCCTTTGAAAAATGGCACAGTCAGTAAGTATTCTATAGACAAATAATAAAATCATATTAAAGATACCTATCTACTTCGGCGTACCTCTTACAAAAATTTACTGTTCGCTACTGAACCACAGTCATGCAATATTTATTTACCTACCTTGTAATATTTTTTCATGCTGCCCATCACGTGGCCAATCACATGTTTCATTTAGTTTTAACAAGGATTAAGGAAAACTTCTGAAGAAAATTAGGGTTGCAACATCGCCCCTCGTTTGTAGGTGGCGATTGACTAATCATTACCAGTTTACGAAGGGTGAACTTTTTCATAACAGAAGCCGGACAAGGTAGGTATGTAACCTACCATAATTTTTCTACACATTTTTGATCTTTAAAACTGTGTAGAAAGAGTATAGTAACCTGTAGTCACCCACCATGCTGGAAAAGTGAGCAGAGCACCAGTACCTGGTGACCCAGTGATACTTACGAGTTATATATTATAGGTCGTGACTTCGAACCCAGACAGGTACTTAACTTTGAGTATTTAATTTCATCACCACTGCTATCAAAACGGAGGAGGAAACATTGTGAGGAGACCGACATGTCTTTTGGCTTATGGCCCACTCCCTCTCAAAGAGAGGAGACCTGTGTCCCAGCAATGGAAACATTAGAGGCTGCTCACATTATGCTTTGCTGGAACAGTGTAGCCGAAAGAAGTTGTGTTATGTAGATCTTTCGACACTTCTAATTGATTTATCACACTAATATTATAAAGGCGAAAGTTTGTGAGTGTGTGTGGGGGTGTGTGTATATGTTTGTTACTTCTTCACGCTCAAACGGCTGGACGAATTTTGATAAAATTTTGTATGGAGGTAGCTGACACCCTGGATTAACATATAGGCTACTTTTTATCCCGATATTCCCACGGGATCGACATTTACGCGGGTGAAACTGCGGGGTGCAGCTAGTTGCATATAATTTTGAAATGAAAACTTCTTTAGGCGCGTTCGACATTTTTTGAGATGGAAAAAACCTGTGTTTCGGATATGTTCGGCTGTCCTCGGGATGTACTCGGTTTTAATGTATATCCGATATGTCAGTGAGTGATGGCAAAGTATTCTGCGGTGCTATTCTGTGAAAATCGCACCATGAAAACTAAGGTGAAGTGAGCGTGGAGTGAGCTGTCAATAGTGTCAATTCCTAGCAAAAACAAACTCACTTCACCTAAGTTTTCACGGTGAGATTTTTACAGAATCGACCGGCTGTTTGTGTTTTGTTTTTTTCTCTTCTGTCGGCACTCCCGGAGTGTCCCTGTTTTTTTCTTATTCACTCGTAACTATAGTTATTTCAAAAAAACAAAAAATTCAATTAATTCACCAGAAAGTTCAGGGGCGTAGTACCTACTCGCAACCGTCGTGCGTGTGTGACCAAATGTATAAACGTTAACGAAGCAAAGGAAGTATATTGTAAGGGCGTTCTGTAGTTTCTGCCTACCACCATGGGACAAAGGCCTATTTTTATGTATTTATGTAAATTAGACGCAACCATTTCTATCACAGTATGACCCCACCCTAAGGCCTCGGTCTCGAAGTCAGCGATTGTGGGGGGGGGTTGGGGGGGCTCCAGCGGCGGAACAACGCAGACCCGGTCTCGAAGCCAGCGGGCAGACCGCACAGCGCTAGAGCGGCGTAGTGTTGTGTTATGAGAAATTAATGTTTTCGTTCGGAACGAAATGTCTAAACAGCGACAACATCTTTTTGTTACAACATTTTAAAACGTCGGTCGATAAAAAGCAAAAAATAAAATACACAACACTACGTCAAGGCAGAAGCGCGGGCACCGCTAGCGGCTAGACTGGTGCGCATCGCTCGTACGCCGCTCCTCGCGCCGCTGCCTTCGAGGCCTGTTCCATGTAAATCTATGCATTGAAACGCGCCGCTACCCGCGCCGCTGCCACTGCCGCCCCGCGACCGCTGACTTCGTGTCCGTAGCCTTAGTGCTTGTTCATGTAGAAACGCGCGGGCGCGGTGACGGATGCGGGCGCGGTGGATTTGATTCGCCGCACCTGCGTTTTGTACGTGAACACTTGCATACTATGCTGTGTGTTTGATATTTCGTGACCGCGCCCTCGATTCAACGTGTTCAAGCACTTAGATTTCTGTCATGTCGTCACTTCGTAATTTCTAGGCATAGATCGCGTATCTGCTAGAATCTTTCCCCCCGAATGTTTGGTTTATGTCGGATAATTAATTACTGCGTCCATACTCTCATCTTGACGTTTAATCGTTCCCTTGTCTCCATTAATGGATAACACATTGCTTACACCATGACAGATTGGTTTTACCTATTAAAACCTTCTCTACCTACCTACATTTTCTAACTAGGCGAGTAGGTAAACATTCCGTATGAAATGAATCAATAATTATAATTGTTTCTTGTTTGTCTGTTTCCGACATTTACTCGTAAATTGTTAATGCGGAATGTTAATTTGAGGAGTTAATAACTGACAGTCACGTGGAAAAAAGTGGGGGGATTATGGGCCATAGTCCACGTATTTCACGTGACTATCCAATAATTTATGGGTAAGTAGAACTTTTCGGAAAAGGTCTTGTCCGGGGGTGGAAGTACCTATACTTACCTGTAGGTATTTAATGCCGCCAATTTCTTGCCATGCGGTAGGCACAAACGCCACCTGCTACTCTTTTTGCTTAGTATTTGAAGTTTTTATATAAAAATGATATTACAGACTGACATTAAGCTTGCTACACACTTGTTCGGGGCGGCATGATTCGGAAAAAATATATTAAATTTTGTCGGCCAGCTGTGTCGAATCATGCTAACCTGAGCCAGTGTATAGCACTCCTTAGACATCAAATCTGTCAGACCACAAACTCAAGGTCTGTTTAAACCCCAGACTAATATTCTGCTTAAACTTATGGGGACCGCAGAGCCTATGATCAATACATGTGTGGGCTATTGTTTCAATGTATATTATACCTGTGTGGGTTCTACATCCCCCATGTTGACATTTTTGAGTGCAAATGTAAGAAACACTTTTCATCATCCGTTTTTGTTTTTTTCCGCCTTTTAAATAGGTATGTGGTTGTTATGAAGAATAATAATGCCACTATTGTAATACGATACCACACCATTTATGGCACTTTAACGAATGTGTTTTATGTTCTACAGATACTGTAGTCCTAATGGGGGAGGTCGATTTTCGCGGTGCTGGTGGCCGCTTACCAAACCGCCTCACAAGTCGAATCGCCCCATTCACATATGTAGATAAATATCGCAAGTGACTATTTCATTTTGCATCAAAATGGCCGCCCTGCATGCGGCGGGCGATCTCCTGCGACTGAGCATTTTCACGATCGGTTTTAGTTACCTGCCGCATGCGAACGACAAAATTCGAAACCTAGGTACTCTACTTTGGAACTTCCGATTTTAGTCACCTGCGGCCTAGCCGAATTGCCATTTAGTGAGGCTATTGCCACCTGTGTAAAGCCCGCATTACTGCTCATCCTACAATTAGTTTTTTATTTGGCATCCAATTATCTTTCGGAGATATAAGATGGGTGGACCATGGAAGGCCATGCTCCTTTAAAGGCCAATTATTACTAAAGGTCACATGAGTTCGATGGCTGTTAGTGTGAGTAGAAGGAATTTGTCATTATATGGCAATAACTACGACTTTTTAATAATTGGCCTTCGAAGGAGCATGGCCTTCTATTGGTCCACCCACCTTACAAATTAATCATGCTATAAGGTAAATAATGACTCATCCGTAACTAGATAAAAGGAAAACAGAATATCTAAAAGTTGGCTTCTAAAGATTTTACACTAACCTTCTCTTTATATCTTAGAAAGTAATTGTATTTATGCAAAAACTTAGAAATTTTTAAAATAAAAAGCGATTTCCAAAATGAAATTCAGATTAACTAAACCTAGAAAGTCATTTCTTGTAAACAGTATCCGCTTTTATAACAAGTTGCCAAAGTCGGTTACAGAACTTAGCGGTGGAAAGTTCAAAACCAACATCGAACGTGTCCTTATCAAAAAAGCATATTAGAAGATTAAAGACTACGTTGAAGACAACGAAGTATGGCAAATAATTCATTCTACACATTGGACTTCCCCAGCACGCGTAGCATGACGACGTTTGGTCGACGGAAGAATAGACAAAATGACACATTGCCATGCTTAGACGCGTAGAATGCGTACAAATATTTCTACAATCTGACATTTTGTCTATTCTTCCGTCGACAAAACCCGTTTCTACGGCGGTCATGACACGCGTGCAGGCATGTCATTAACGGCATAAACTATGTAAAATTACGATGTTTATCTTTTATTTATTTTTTACATATTTATACTTATTTGACACAATCTTCTCATTATTTGACATTATATACCTACAATTCTAATTTCAACTCTTTATTACGCATTTATTGTAATAAATTTATAATGTAATAAAATAAATGTAATGGCAATCATGGATTAAATAGGTTTTTATATTTTACTAGATTCCGCCCGCGGCTTCGCCCGCGAGGTATGTCGATAAAAACTATCCTATGTCCTTCCCCGGTATACAATCTATCTCTCCAAATTTTATCGAAATCCGTTCAGTGGTTTAGGCGTGAAAAGGTACAGACAGAGTTAATTTCGAATTTATAATATTAGTATGAATTTATCTTTTAGATGGATTCTTTTATATTTTGTGAATGTGAGAACGTTGTAGGCTGTAGATTTGTAGACCATTATTTTATCAAGTACCTGGCACTTGTTGACAGGCCTGCACTGTCCTCCTAAAACTGTAATTTGTAAACCCCAATTATTTTTAAAGGAGTACCTAACCGCGGAGTTTCTTGGCGACTCTTGTCTATAGGAAGCGACCAATTATTGGAACCGTGCACCTAGCTTCTGACGTTTCATAATGTAGTTTTACGAGAAACAAAATATTTTGATTTGCCTGTGCTCACTAACATTCAAATCACCGGTTAGGTATTTAAAAGATTTATGTTAAATTTCCTAAGGAAATATTAAATATTTCTAACTGATTAAATATTTAATCAGTTGATTTAAATGTTGGTGAACACAAGCCTTAATCCTTGAAGTTTGTTGCAAAGTTTATTAATGTCTTTACACTTGCTGCTATATACCTACTTAATAGATTTATCTATATATGTATGTATTTAGAAATATATAAGTATGTTTATCAGTTGTCTAGTACTCATAACACAAGCTCTGCTTAGCTTGAGACTAGACGGCGTTGTGTGATAGTTGTGGAATATTATTATTATTATTATTATATTATAGCAAGGCCAAAAAAAAAACCACAGGGCACGCCGCGATAGCGGCGATAAGACCCCTCTTTGAGGAGTGGCTAGAGAGGCGCCACGGCGCCCTCACCTACCGCCTGACGCAGGTCCTCACCGGACACGGAAGCTTCGGGAGGTTCCTGCACATCATCAGGCGGGAGGAAACGCCCGGGTGTCACCATTGCCAGGATCGCCCAGAGGACACGGTGGAGCACACGGTGGAGGTCTGCCCCGCTTGGGCGGAGCACCGCCGTGTCCTCGTAGAGGCGATCGGCAGCGGCGGCGACCTCTCGCGCCCGGCCCTGGTGCAAGCCATGGTCCGGGGCGAGAGGGAGTGGGAGGCAGTCACCTCCTTCTGCGAAGCAGTCATGCTAGCGAAGGAGGTGGCGGGACGGCTCAGGGAGAGAGCCTCCCGTCCCAGCCGCCGCGGGAGACGCTCCGGGCGTCGGGAGCCGCGCGACGACTCCCGGCCACCGTAGGCGCGGGCCTGCGGGCGGAGAGTAATGGGTAGCTCACCGTCCGATCAGGACCAGGCCCGTGCCGGACGGCGCGTACGTGTTCCACGCGCGCCTCAAAGAGATGTCAGCATCGAGGAGGGGCCCCATAGGGCCGAAGGTTGCCGGGTCAGCGGGATTGTCCGAAAGGGTTACCGCTGGCCCGGAACATAAAGGGCTAAGGAAGGAACACGGGTGGGTTTTAGTCAGTAAGAGTCTGACACTCCCTTCCGCTCCACCCAGAGCGGGAGGGGTCATTTGATGATTTCCCATCCGCAAAAAAAAAAAAAAAAAAAAAAAAGGCCAAAAAACCAAGGCTTTAAAAAACTATTTAAGACCTTGTATTTGTATTCCGTCCCGATGGATAGCTGTTTTTAGGGTTCCGTACCAAAAGGGTAAAAACGGGACCCTATTACTAAGACTCCACCGACCGTCTGTCTGTCTGTCTGTCACCAGGCTGTGTCTCATGAACCGTGATAGCTAGACATTTGAAATTTTCACAGATGATGTACCTATTTCTGCTGCCGCTATAACAACAAATAATAAAAATAAAATAAAGTTAAAATTTAAAGGTGTTTAAAAGAAACGTTTTTTCGGCATTTTATGCCTTGTGGTATGGAACCCTTCGTATGCGAGTCCGACTCGCACTTGGCCGTTTTATGTTAATAAGGATCTTTTTTAATTGTAGATAGGCCACTCATGGTATGCCATGAGTAAAAGGTAAATTATAAAAGTAGTTAAGTTTTAAAGGTATTGGCATACCAATATCTACTACGAAAATAAAAAAAATACTATCTATAAAATTCTTTCTAGTAGAGTTGTCTAGTGATATCTTTGTGAACAAACAATAATCAAGTATTATGAGCATAGGAAAGCCATCCGTGACATAATACAATAACTAGAAATGATATTGAAATCCCAAAGCTTGATGCTAGTGATGTGAAAGAGTCAAGTTAGGAAGATGATAACAAAATACAGAGATACCTTCCCCCACCTATGATTAAAAAGCAGTTGAATTCAGAACCATCCCCTTTTGGAAATAAGTGAATATCTCCTCGCTTCCAATAGATTGAAAATATCAGAATAAACTAAATACAAAAAAAAAGATACAAAAGCACCTAGTTCCGTGGTATGGTAATAATATTTTAATAATATTATCCATTTAACTCAAAATTATACCACTTTAATACCAGCATTTATTTACAATCACAAATTCACCTAAAATAGTCCTTCCTAGAACTATAGGTGTTTCACGGATGCCTGCAGTGCTATTCTGTAAAAAATCTCATCGTGAAAACTAAGGTGAAGTGAGCTGTCATTCCACCTGATGCTAGGGATTGACACTGTTGACAGCTCACTTTAAGCTTACTTCACCTAAGTTTTCACGGTGAGATTTTTTTTTTACAGAATAGCACTGCAGCTCACAAAAATGGCTTCTTGTAAGTAGGTAGGTAATTATAATAATTCCCAGGAAAATATCAAAAATTAAATATAAACATTTAAATTCTACCGAACAATAACTCAGGCGATTCATGTCTACATTGAGGATATGAGAGCACTGGACCAATCAAATTGAAAAAATCACTTTCGTCGCATCACTAACTCCCGATACACTGAACTACCAAAGAGAACAACTCAAGCAACGCTTGCATTCGAAACCAAACCTTATGAAAACGTTACAAGATACAATTTTGTTTGTCTCAGGTTATAAGAGCTAAATTACATGCACTTTCCATTGAAAGTTTGTTATGGAATACATCGCGAATACGGGTTTGCATTGTGGAGCAAATAAAAATTGTCTATGCGCTGCTGGCAGTCTCTCGTCAATATGGGGAAATGAAAAGCTGTAATGTGAAACAAGCTGGATGCTAAAAGCTGTCTGCTACCTACCGACAGTACACTCCGTAGTACCTATTGATACTCTTAGTATTCCTTGTTAGTGCTCTTTCTGCTTCATATTCCATGACTTTTAGGGGCCCGTGGCTAAATAATAACAGCCGCACAGGTCGATCGATCAGGTTAAGCTACGCTAGCCGCGGTTGGTCTGTGGATGGGTGACCATCTTTACATACCGTGACCCCCCTCCGTGCTTCGGAAAGCACGTTAAGCCGTTGGTCCCGGCTGTCATTCGTGGATCTTTGACAGTCGTTACGGGTAGTCAGAAGCCCGAAAGTCTGACAACCAGTCTTATCAAGGGGTATCGTATTACCCAGTAATTGGTTTGTGAAGGTCAGATAGGCAGTCGCTCCATGTAAAATACTGGCATTCAGCTGCATCCGGTTAGACTGGAAGCCGACCCCAACATAGTTGGGAAACGGCTAGGCAGATGATGATGATTCCATGACTTTTTAGGTATAAAGTGTAGGTACTAACCTAATATATAATATATACTAGCGACGCACAACGGACCGAATGAGAGTCTAAGTGCGGAAAAGGGAGTCCCATCATCATCATAATATACTATAGCGGCCCGCCTCGGCTTCGCACGGTTAGATAACGGTAAACAAAAATAAGATATAAGGATTTTTCGGCGTTACTATTGCATATTTTAACATGGAAAAGTGTTTATTGTGACATAACTGTAAATTTAGACAGTATATGGTATTGCAGACTTTTTGTAGATATCGATGTCCTCTATAAAACTGTAGTACGTACATCACTTTGCTCTATTGTCAATAGTTTCCGCGTAAGCGATATAAGGATTTTTTAAATATTTTTTTCATACCTTCGGTTACATTATCAAAGTTTTCATACGGATCCCTAACTTTTTTGAAAATATTCTATCGCTTATGTTCATCAGGGATAATGTAGGATTCTAATGGTGAAAGATTTTTTCAAATCGGTCCAGTAGTTTCGGAGCCTATTAAATTCAAACAAACAAACAAATATTTCCTCTTTATAATATTAGTGTAGATACTCGTAGATTATATTTAAAAAAACCGGGCAAGAGAGAGTCGGACTCGCGCACCGAGGGTTCCGTACCGTCATATTATGTTTTTAAATTTTCATCGGCGAGGCCTATATTCGTCAGAGAATTTTAACACTGTGCACTGACTCTATCACATAGAATAATTTCAGATTTTTCTCTTTGCAAACTTCGTAGATAAGGGAGAGGAACTTTATATTTTGTGTAACGAAACGCTTTGATCTGTACTTTTAACAAGTCTTCTGGAAGTTTATTATGATAAAAAGGTGCTAAATATTCTGCAACCCTCATCTCGTACCTACACATTATTGAATTTTGGTAAGATGGCCGCGACTTACGAGTTATAGGTCGTAGGTTCGAACCCAGACAGGCGCTTTACTTTGTAGTGTAAATTATTTCATCACCACTGCTCTCAAAACGGTGAAGGAAAACATCGTGAGGAAACCGGCATGTCCTAGAACCAAAAATTCGAAGACATGTGACATCTGCCAATCCGCACTGGGCCCGCGTGGTGGATTACGGCCCACTCCCTCTCATCGAGAGGAGGCCTGTGTCCCAGCAGTGGGAACATTATAGGCCGATTATGTGTAGGTATGTGTGTGTGTATTTATTTTTAAGTGGTATCGTTCTCAAAAAGTCAGGACTGGTTTTTTCGGTTAGCAACTCAGATCTATTGACTTCCGCTAGAGTACAAAATTCAACTTTATTGAACACATTCATAACATTACAATATTTAAAGAGGTCGTCGTCACTGTTTTTGAATTTATTTTTAAAATATTTTGGCGTACCTAATTACTTTTAATATTCTTAGTTGTAACTTATAAATATCTGTGAGGTATGTATGATAAGTTCTCCCATAGCTACTGAGTCCGTAGTTGATAACCGAGTCTTCTAAGCGTTTTGTAAGGCAGTTTTTATTTCAGTATGCTTAACTTACCTAGAATAAACCTCAATTTGTGAGTGTGTTTGTATGTTTGTTACTTCTTCACACACAAACGCAGTGTTTGATTTCACTCAAAAAAAAATCCTATGCTGTTTATCACATAAATCGATCAAGAAATGCATTTTAAACGTAAAGGCACACTATGCCGGCGGCACAGCCGGCGGGTTATGCCGTGCGGGTATGCCGCCAGCATCATTTCAGTTGTGCAGCTCGTTAGTTCGGCAAGCCCCGGCGACTCAAATATCCGCCGTTTATGCCGCCGGGCTTGTTGGCGGCATGCCCACCGGCTGGGCCGCCGGCAGTGTGTAGGAGCCTTTAGAGTAGAAAACCCACAGAGTGTGTATTTCAAATACTTACTTTTTTTATTAACAATAATTTATAGTTATTTCGTGACTTTCACCTAGAAGAAAGATTAAAAAAATTCTGTAAGCGTATCTGATCAAGATGTTTTTTATTGATTAATATCTAATATAATATAGTTTGGAGGATCTTTAGGCGCATATTTTCCAATTTTTATTTTTGGGGTATCATCACCTTTGGTTAACGTGTTACTAATTTTTATTCCTGTTCTATATATTTTTTCTCCCAAAAAATTAAAAAATGCAACTTGTGACCGGCACTGAAATACGGTATAACGATCTATACAGTATTCTATCCTCATACAAACGGTCGGAACGCGAGTCATACCTACGGGCCTCGAGTTCGGTTTACACTCGGTTTCAGCGCTGCCAATCGCGGGAATCATCGCGATCTCATTCTGGGCCTGCCGCGCAGTCGTTTCCTGCTATTTAGGACCCATTGAGTGGTATTTTTTGTCTACTGCTGCTCTGACACGCGACACATGTGGCCAGCCTAGTTCCACTTTAGTCTAGCAGCTGTACGGCCAGAGCGTCTGCTATTTGTGTGTTGGAACGAAGTACCTATAGAGTTCCTAATGCGGTTTGTGAGTTTGCCACCTAGTATACTTCGTTCCATAGCCCGTTGGCTGACTCCAAGTGCGGACTTTTGACGCTTTGTAAGTTTGCGCTCCGTGGGAAAAATGCACATACCTAACTGAGCTTTCGTTTGAGTTAAAGCGGGAGTTGTCCTTTCATGAGACGTTTCATGGATACCATCACACCACCTTTATACCCTAGACTGGCCGATTATAGCTGAGTTTAAAACTTTAAATTAGGCGAACCAAATTGTTTGATCCTAAGAAACTGAGTTCGTTACTCTCTGCCATGTAATTAAAATATCCTGCCATTCAGTTAAATACTTACTTCCATACTGCATCAAAGCGATTTAGAATTAGCTTCAGGCTACCGAAGGAGACGTCTAGACTTAAAAGGTTTGGATAAAAAGTAAGAATCGGCCCTAAGGCGGTGCGATCGGTGCGACCGCGACGGGCACCGGGCGCCGTCATGGGGGGGCGCTGAAATCAACACAAATGCGGCCACCAGGCACCAGTCAACGAATAGTTACTATTAGAGGACCGATGATAGTAACTTACTATAAAGCGCGGACACGGAGTATCGACCGAGTCGCGACGATCATTTGGGCGCGCAAACGGAGCGGGTGACGCGGAAAGGTCTATATTGGAAAAAGCTTGTGCTGATTTGCAAATCAGTTTGACAGGAGGCGCCACATATTATTTAGCACCACCTAAAAAAAAATCTAGGGCCGCCGCTGAATGTAGGTATGTACTTAAAATAGGTAAGTATTAGAGAAATCAACTCTGCACAGCAAAAGGTATTAGTCCCTTAAGTTATCTCTATGTCGATATGAAACCTTAACGTTTGACGTCATTGCTTGAACACTATAAAATATACTAATTCATATCTACCTACCTGTACCTACAAGTTCACAAGTACCTACAGGGTCAAATTGAAGGGTCAATTAGCTGACGAAACTCCACAGACATGATGGGTAGGTATCAACGTTTGTGACCACAAAAAAAAAAGTTTTCCTAAAGGCTAAACTCATAAGTTAAACATCTAATTACCGTTGGTCGTATAAGTACCTACCTAACTCTGTGAAGTTTGGCAAAAAAATATATTTGACCCTGTAGGTAATGTGATGATAGGTACGCAAGCGTACTACTCAGTCCTACTACTCAGCTAGTCATTAATAATATTAACACACATAATATGCCAGACACCATCTATTCCACAAAATTATTAGGTATGTGAAAATAATAAGCCTAAATGTGTCACGTAGCATTTGAATTAGAGCAAAGCCAACAGTCCAATATTTGTGGAGATTAGAGTGCCGCTAATAGAAACAGTTTATTTCGTCGCAGTCAGGTGGGACGGTGTGGCCGAGTCACGTACACGATGGCCCACGTTGGTTAGTCGCGCCTTGACTAGTGATGGGGGATTTTATTAGGTAATTTTTTTTATATCGATTTTCGATGTCTCCTCAGATTCAGTTATCCACCAGTAAATAATAATAATAAAAATGTTTATTTTCTTCACAAAAATAACACTTAAGTACTTATTATCTAAAACTTAAAAGAGGAAAACATAATTAGGATGAAGGACAATGTTCATTTTTGTGGGAGAATGGTGCCTAAACTAAGCCGTGACTTGTATTTCAGGACACCAGGGGGCCTAAAAAGGCCACTTTTGCAGAATCATAAAAGGAATTCATCAAATCATTATAAATCATAATAGACAGTTAACTGTTAAGTTAATCGTATCAAATCCCATTGGGAAGGATTTTTCAGTTATTTTTTTATTGTCTGTGCTTAAATACCAATCCAAATCCAATCCCAATCTCTTGCAACGAAAAAAAGCGAAATACGTTTATGATTCTGCCAAAGTGGCCTTTTTAGGCCCCCTGGTATATTATAATGGTAAAATGTTACTTATAACATTTTTAGTTTACTTTGCAAGATCAAATAAGGTTTTATTTTTTAACTCGGACTGTCTGTCTGTTACTGCGTTTATAACTCGAAAGCTGCTCAACCGATTTACATTCATTCTGTTATTATCCACGGAACAAAGGGTCTTGTTTTAACGACTTGCTGAGTTTTGCGATCCTGTAGGCACGATGATGTTGCTGAATTTTATTATCCACTCAACATAGTTTTCTGGTCATTATTTCATTCAGTATTAACGAAAATAGTACCTACAGGCACACCTATATTACGTAGGTATCTATATTTTAAAATCAAATAGCTATAGTAGGTACGTGTGAGCTTCAGCACAGAACACGGAATCGCCGCTACGCGACGTCTGCGGCTGCTGAGACGTCTCCGTGCTCTGTAGGCTGTGCCAGGGTCGCGGGTTATTCGAAAGAGATACCGTGGCCCCTGGCACAGGCAACTGAAGGAACACGGGTGGGTTTTAGCCAGTAAAAGTCTGACACGCCCCCGCTCGGCCCAGAGCAGGAGAAGTTATTTGATAATTTCTCAACCAAAACAAAAAAAAGCTACTAAGAGTAGGTAAGTTTAGTGTCTATGGGCACCCCCAGCTGGGCATTTAAGTATCGATAGAAATTATCTAAACCTAAGCAATCTCTATTAAATACTTATTATTACATTATCTACTGTGACGTCATCACTGATCGACGATCTAGTAAAAATAAATGTAGTTTTAACCTTACCAATCTATCAATGAAAATAACGTAGGTGCCTACCTACGTTATTTTCATTGATAGATTGGAAATTGCGTGATAGCAAAATAAAATTGGCGAAAGAGAGGACAATGAATAATTAGGTAATATTTATATCTTACGACTTTGAAGTTAAAATTACCTGCTGTCGCATGTCGTGTCGTGTGTCTGTTGTCACCACTACCTACTCGTGACAAGCAATCTTCATCTTTTTTATGGTTACCCAGTACAACAACAAGCAACCTTTAAATTTAGTTTTGCCAAATCCGTCTATTTGTACGCGGTTTAGGTCAAGGACCCAAGGGTCTTTGAGCTAAATTACTTAACATAGATACCTACATACATAATCAGCCTATAATGTTCCCACTGCTGGGACACAGGCCTCCTCTTGGTGAGAGGGAGACATGGGAGGCGGTGAAGGAAAACATCGTAAGGAAACCGGCATGTCCTAGAACCAAAAATTCGAAGACGTCTGCCAACCCGCACTGGGCCCGCGTGGTGGATTACGGCCCACTCCCTCTCACCAAGAGGAGGCCTGAGCAAAATTAGAATTAAAAAATATATTATTCATTGGTTGATTTTGATTTATTGTTTTTAATTATTAAAAGTATTTAGATTCCTATAATAATCAAGCCAATTTAACTAAGTAAATAATTCATGAAAAAATCCATAGAAAATAACTAAGATGGCGTTTAGCCAATAAGTTAAAACTAGAATTACATCTCTTGTAATGTTATTGTATGTAAATTCGACGACCTATTGGAAAGTGGATAATGTGGTGCTTTTAGTGCATAAAAGTGACAGGGGCGCAAACATCATATTGTAGTCTTTGGGCGCAAATTCCATGCTTCCAGCTCTTGCGGCCCACGAGAAGTATGTAAACCACAGACTTTGTGTCCTAAGTAATAATATTTGAGTTCCCCCACTGATGTATGTACCGATAATTCTTATTACAATTTACCATGGACGTAATTGTATAGATATATTACGTCCACTTCTATATATTACGTCCATGCGTCTATGCAATTTACAGATTTGCTCTATGACTATGACATTAGTAAAAACACTTTTGTCTCTGACTTACCTACAATGGCGTACATCCGAACAAGTGCGACAACCCTACGGACAAATTAGTTTTTGTCTCTGGTAATAGTTTATGGTTGAAATACTGAAATTTTATTGGCTACCAAATGGCCAGTTAAAAATGGCGCGCGTTTTGTCACATCCTGTTATGTGTTGGGAGAGTGCATGGCCTCGACGTTGATCCCGTTCTAACATATTTTTCTTCAACGCCGCTGCTGTATATAAACTATTGACGGTGTTAAATTTCGTGATGGTGTTCTTTAAAAGGCCATGGATTTGATGAAAACGGTAAGGATATCATATTTGCAGTACATTTACATAAACATTTGTTTGGCTTTTGTTTCTTGTTTTGGTGATATTGAAACTGGCCATTACATTAGAAAAAATATCTCTTTCCAGACATTGTATGCACGTGGGAGGTAAGTGCCAATAGTTTTTGATAAATAGATAGTGTCCAGTTTCGGGTTTACGCATTAAGAATCACCAATAAGTTGATTTGTCAATACTATGATGGCACCCGGCAACTGAGCGTTGTTACGCCATCTTATAGTCCTCCAAATGTTCCGCATATCTTGCAGCTTTGCGTTAGTAAAAGAGAAAATTAAACGCTGAAAATCATGCTCTAATCGAAAGGAATTCCAACGGTAGTCAATTCGGCAAATATTGGTTCAGTAATCGGTATGTCATTTTCACTTTTGCATTTCATTTCATGACTTGAAGAACCACATGTGCTATGGATTTGTTGTTGTTTAGTCGGTACGGAAGCTATTGCATAGTATAATCTTTGCATGGTAGATAATCGTGTAGTATTTGATGTACTAATTGTTTGATAAGATGAGCTTCTGTACATTTAGCGACTCGGTAAAGTCCCGAATCATATAACCTATAAATTTGACAAGCCGTAATGAAGTCCAACGTTCAAACGGGTTGTCATTTCTGTACAATCCGCAGCGAAACTCAAGGTTACCTTTTCTTTAAAAAAAATGTCTGGTAGCCAGTCAAGTTGATGCAATGAGTTTCTTCAGAATGTAACTGTTGACTTCCTAATTTACTTTCATGTAAACTTGTCCAATCATTTACTTGTTGTGAACTACTTGTATTAATTAGTCAAGTAAAACTAATTAGATTCAAAAACCTGTATTTGTTGGTGCAGTCAATAAAACTTGTTTCATGTTACATTTTAATGTATTATAATTAGCAATAGTTGTATTAATCTATGAATTTCTACAGTTCTTTTATTCATGAAAGTTCCAACCTATCAAATTATTTTTATTTCAGACAATGCAAAAGCAAACTACATCAATCTTTAGTAGTGATCATGTATTGTGGTTTTAGACTAACATAGTGAAATTAGTGAATATTATTCTCAATAGAGGTATGTGTAAAAGGTTCAATGATTGAATTCTGTATCTCATTTAATAAAAAGTTTCTTCAGGGTTTTGTAAGATGTTAGATTACCATACTACCAAATACTGGGCTCAAATGATATAAAAAAACGATGAGGATAAGTGCCATCGTTATGAAAAGAAGAAGAACCATACTAGCATTATTAATTTAATAAATTCACCCATTTCAAACTTGAACGTTAGCGTCTTCAGTTTTTTGCTTTACACACAAATCTTGACAAAAAAGGACATGATAAAATATTGGTAACTTACGGATATTCATAATATAAGCTATAATAATGTTAAGTGATTATTGGATTTTATTGATGATATTGTTCATATTTTAATAACAAAATTCTGAGGAACACTGTTTACACAAATAATTCTTTCAGTTTAAATTTTAAAATAAGTACATTGTCAAGTTCTGTTTTTAGCTATTTTCTGTTTTGTAACCGGTGGCTATGGTAAAATATTATGATAACTGTAGTGAACTTAGTCATTAAAATAGTTATAAAACTAAGAGGTTTGTATTTTAAACATGCATGTTCTAAGTGGGACAATATTTATTTGGCTATTATTGTATTTTATGGTTCCGAACTAATAATATTATGAATCTGAAAGTAACTCTCTGTATGTTAACTATTCACGCCAAAATTTTTTTTCTATAAAATTTGTCAAGGAGTTAGATGGCATCCTGGAAAAGGACATAGACTAGTTTTTGTCGCAGTAACATGTTCCCGTGGGATAATTTACTACATCCAAGGGCAGAAGCTAGTATTCTATACAAGCAAGGTCTGTTTTATATATAGGTCTTTTCCTACATCATCCCCTAAAAAAATAATTAAATACAACTTGAAATACTTTTACATTTAAAACTGCACCAGGGGGTGCTATTTTGGGGTTATGCACCCTTTTGCAACATGCAAGAGAAAGTGATTCTTCCACCACTGAGTATAATTTTAAACTTCATGCTTCTGATAAAGAAACATAGATCAAATAAACAAAACCTAATAATGAATAATATTCAATATTAATTATGTTCACTGAAAGAGACAATATTTTTTGATAACATATTACCTATTATATTTCTATGCATGTATATTTGTATGCTTATTCGATTGTCTGTAATGAGACCAACTCATTGGCAGAATGTATGCATGCTACTGTAGAATGGTTATGAGCGAGTTGAATGTGATCATGGTTTATGAACTAATTTGGTAGCCAAGCATGCATGACAGTTACTTTTGTAGTCTACCTATTCAATCATAGCTTCATCATGTTCATGTATGTACTTTTCATTACTTTGATTTATGAAAATATTATGCAATTGCCTCCAACGACTTTCAATACTTTTCATGGTCAAAAACAAAAATGGTGATATTTAATTATAATATTTTTTATAAATACTGTATGTTCCAAGTATTAATGTATATTATAATTGAGTTGTAATACAACATAATTGCTAACTATATACACTTTGATGATATTATGCAAGCAAGCAGTCATTATGCAAGTCTACCAATGAATTTAGTTACTTTCTACATTGCAAGCATGTCCATTGATACTTAGGCTTGTCCATGGAGGAGTGTTTAGGTAGCAAATGCCTGAGCACTGTCCATTTGATATACTTTCGCATTTTGCGCTGACTTAACGGGTCGCCGTATTGCGTATGCCCAGTACCTATGTAGCCGTAAGCCCAGCACAGGGTACAAGAATCCAAATCAATATTTGAATCTTGTAGTGCAGACATAGCTTAAATGAACATAATCTCAGTAGAAATAGAAAAATAATGAATTTCAAGGCAAGAGTAAAGACCTCAAATCTAAATCTCATTGTCGGTTGACAGCATAAAACGATAAAAGTTGTGGGATTGTATTTTACAATGGTCTTTTCTTCTCCTTGTAAATAAAGATCTTGACCTGGTAGGTGGCTTGCCGTCGCTTCGCCATTGTTGATAATTGAATAATGGATATGAGTACTCAAATGTTGGAAATTGGAACCATTTGTATTGGAAGTGATAGTTCTGTTGGTACTTAAAATATATATTGATAATAAAATCATACTCTAGTAGTAGATTTGAATCAAACTGACTGACGTAATATGCAGAAATATCCATTGATTGATTCAAAGTGGCAATCTATGTAAAATTTTCCCAAAGTTACCACTTTTTCCTAAACTCAATTGTAATATTCCACATACAACAGAGAGTAACAATCGCGCTAGCGTTTATCTTCACTTACGCTTCATTGACGATAGGCGCGTCTATTTCCAATGATCATGATTCCCAGATCTTTATTTCGGAACATACACATACTTTCTGTTATAGGTACATGGGTTTCTTCTGTAAACACTAACTCGAAAGGGGGTCTCTATCCATACTATACTTGAATTCAGAATGATAGTAGTTAGTATTAATTGCCACTTAGTCATCTGTGTATAACATTGTGTAGTTTAAATTGATTTTTGAGTGACCAATTGTAATAAAAACCGCATATTTTTATAAAATTTTTGTCATCTCTAATATGATATTAAGTTGTGTTTCTAAAGAACTATCTAAAATTCTGAATTTAAGGTTTATATTTGGTGTTGCACTACCACTTAGTACTTTACTACAAGTGCCCTTTTTCTTAAACTAAAATTAATTGAATAGTAAAAGTGATAACAAATTCTTGGTTTTATCACATCACTCTACACCTCTTTCAGTAAAAGGTATGATGGTTGGTTTGTAAGTTGTATAATTAGTTACCATGATATAATCAATATGCACACATTGTCAAACATGATGTTTTATAATATTTATATAAAACAACACTTCAAAATAAATTAACATGAAAAAGCACAATCAAATTCTTATTTTTCGTCAGTTTGCTGAATGCTAATGAATTGCAAAGTAATTTCAGATCTCCGGGATCTGGAATGGTTTGGTCATAAACCACAAAGAAATATGTAAACTGAGTTTTACTATATAGAATAAAATGGTGACATGGCGACGGAATAGAAGTTCATCAGCACGGCCTACTTAGTATGGAAAGTGACCTACCTTTATTTTTTAATTTGTAGTGTTGTTAGTCTTGTATTTATTGTATGTAAGAAATGCTACATAACTGTGGAATTGGACGAGATGTCACGAGAATGGTTCAAGTTCTGTATTAATATGTATGGCGTGTTTCAGGACTATGAGTTCCTAGACTTATCTGATGTGAAGGAAGCGGAATTGAACAGACTGCAGTGCGCCCTGTACGAGCGGATACCTGACATCTCGGCGAACGCACTCGCCGGTGGCTGGAACGAACCTATTATAGGTAAAAACTACCCTAATATTTATTTTACAATGCAGTTATTTTAAAAGACTGAGTATTTTGTGATATTAGATCGACACGTCTTTAATAATATTTACTGTGGCGACTTTAGATCCGTCATCGTGTTCATCGAGCACGGCGGGCGCCGGGACCGTGTCGAGCAGCGTGGACAGCCTGTCGGGCGGCGAGTGCGAGATGGCGCCCCACTCGCCGGCGCGCGCCGCCCCGCATGCGCCCCCGCCGCCCTACGCGCAGCCGCCGCCCGCCTACCCGCCGCCGCACCACCACCAGTGGCCCGTGGCGCCGCCCAACGTGTACGTGAGCCAGGTCACGGCCAACGTCAACGTGCACGGCTACATGGGGCAGTACTACCAGCCGCAGCCGCAGTACCCGCAGCCCGCCGAGCGCGCGGCGCGCACGCAGCGACGCGACCGGCGCGGCAAGCGGCCCGCCAGCCCGCCGCAGCCGCCACCCTACTACCTGCAGTACCCGCAGTACTACCCCGCTGCGCAGGCGCAGGGCGCGCCGCTCTACCACCTGCCCGTGTACCAGCCGCTCGTGTACGGGCCTTACGCCTACCCGCCCTACTACCCCGACTACCCAATGCCTGTGGAGGGCGAGCCCGACAAGGGCCCCGATGACTATCCACAGGAGGTCGTTATGGAGCAGGAGGCCGTGGACGCATACTACGCCAGCGCGGCGCACTACGCCGCGCCGCCCTACGGCCCGCCGGTGGAGGGCGGGGTGGAGTACATGCCGCCCATGTACCTGCCGCCCCCGCCACACC
This sequence comes from Oligia fasciuncula, assembly GCA_963082905.1. NCBI lineage: Eukaryota > Metazoa > Arthropoda > Insecta > Lepidoptera > Noctuidae > Oligia > Oligia fasciuncula. The sequence goes on along the minus strand of OY720396.1, from coordinate 15,457,373 downwards.
CGCCGCCCGTGCCCATGCAGCAGCAGCCGCCTCCGCAGACCACGCCGCATCAGTTCAACGTGCACGCCAAGAACTTCGTGCAGGGACAGAGTCAGAACAAAACCTATATGCCACAAGACAAAAGTCAGGAACAAAAACCCATGCCCACACCGCCGACAGCATCAGCGTCGGCGGGTTCGGTGGAATCGCTGCCGATGAAGGACTTAAAAATCGGAAAGGGTCCTGGTAGTCCGAAACAGTCGGACCGAATGCCCGATACCGCTCAAGCAAAGCTTTCCCCAGTCGAAAAAGTTGCGACTACGCCGAAGACTGAGGTTACAAAGACGTCCTGGAATGCAACTGACTCGAAACCCGAAGCGCCAATTGCTGCGCAATCTCAAGCAAATAAATTCCCTACGTCGTCCGCACCCCCTACCAATCAGATTCCTACAAATAAGATTCAGCCCGCAGTAACAAAACCGACTAAGGGTCCCGCGGCGCCATTCTCGGGCGGTAAACAGCCGGCCAAGACTGTCGTCCCTCAGACCGTAGTCCCCGTGCAGCAAGCCGCGTCCACACCTAAGGCGCCTTTCGGCTCCAGACAAAAGCGCGACGGACCTACTAACCGCTCCCCGTCCAACGAAAACAATGATAATTTTGATAGGAGCGGCGCACCTGCAGTCGAGCACGCTAAGCGCGACCCCCCGCTGCCGCCCAGCAAGGCTCCGATGCCGATCTCTATCACATTGCACGCGGCCGGCCCGCCGCTCATCGTGACCAACAAGGCGCCGTTCGGTCACTCGCGGAAAGGAGCCGCCGCGCCCGAGCCCCCCCCGGCCCCGCAGCCGCCGCCGCCCGCGCCCACCGCGTCGGACTTCCCGCCGCCGCCCACGCCGCGCAACCGCGGCGAGCCCGCGCCGCCGCCCGTGCAGCCGCAGCCGCAGCCCGCGCCCGGCAAGTCGTGGGCCAGCCTGTTCTCCAACAAGACGAGCGGCGCGGCGGCGCCCGCTCCCGCGCCCGCGCCCGCTCCCGTGCCTCCCGCGCCCGAGGAGCCGCCCAGTCCCACGATGGCGGCGCCTCCTGTACCTCCCAATGTACAAAAGCCGGTCGCCAAAGTGCCGCCCTTCGACGCGTCGCCGCTGCAGGCGACGACTGTCGACAAGAGTTCCCCGACGCCGCGCACCGCTGCGTCGGCCGCCGTGTCGTATTCTGAGAAGACGTCGGTAAACGCGACGGCAGGCGGCGCGCGCGCGGTGCCTGCGCCCGAGTCCCGCGAGGTGCCGGCCAGCAAGGAGCCCAGCCCCGCCGCGCCCGTGCAGCCCTCACCCTTCAGCGATGACCCCAACTCATACAGGATGGGAGGTGAGTTTCGCGTGAGGTTTTGATTCTCCAGATATATATGAAAAGTTCTAAATCATATCTTAGTTAAGATGTCATAATTTTACTAACCTTTAATCACTTTCGTATCCGACAAGTCCGACCAAATTTCGTTTTCGGCAATTTTCAGCCGTAATATCCATTTTCGACAAAAGCCAAAAAAGATTAAGTGTCGGCGAATCTATATTTTCTATTTATTTATTTATTTATTCAGAGAAAATCGATTGGTACAACAACTGAAAATGCAGGAGTTAAAAAAAAAACAGATTCTGAAAAGAGTACCTACCTATTTCGGTAGTAGCGCGTAGTTGTTGTAAGCGCAGTTTTCGAGAAAAGTATAAAGTTTCGTGTGATTTCAGTTTTATACAGTTAAACATAATTTATTTAACTTTAATCAAAGAATAACCATATCAAACAAAAAAAAAACGTTATGGTTTTTGACTGAAAATGCAAACCAGGCCGAATTTCGTTTCCGGCCGAAAAAAGGAACCATTTTGCAAGAGATAATTTATGACTAAGAATATAATAAAAGCAATAATTAATACGTGTTTTTTTTTTATCCAGAATTCCTGTCTAAGTACCAGCTGGATAACCGTCCAGTGTCCCTACTGCCGCGCGGGCTTACTAACCGTTCTAACTACTGCTACGTGAACTCGATCCTACAGGCGCTTATCGCCTGCCCGCCATTCTACAACATGCTGAAGGCACTGCCGTATCAGACGCGTCGCGGCAAGTCAAGCACGCCTGTTATTGATTCTTTGTAAGTATTTACAAATTATTTAATTAATTTTACTTTGATTTTTGTTATGATTTTACTTTTACAGTTTTACTATAATATTTGTCTACATAATATTATTATAGTCCTAGTTTTGACTTAGGAACTACTGCATGTATTTTACTTATGATTTATAAAAAAATATATCAGATTCTATGATGTAATATGCATAGTATGTTGTGCTATTATTGACGTAAACATAAGTCCTAGTCCTACAGGTGCTACGTGTTCTTGTTTGTGTTTATGTTGTTGTGCCATTAAAATAAATAAATGTTCAATCTAGTCGTTCGTTCTAATGCGCAGTTTCCTATGGAGGCAAGAGACTCCATGCAGAAGCTAATTTAATAACCGTGTGCAACATTTAGGGTGGAGCTGTGCTACGAGTTCAGCCCGCTGGCAGTGGGCGCGCGGGCCGGGCGCGGCGCGGGCGCAGGGGGCGCGGGCGCAGGGGGCGCGCCCGCCGTGCCGGCCGGGCCCCCGCTGGAGGGGGGCGCGGGCCAGCGTGTGCTGCGCGCGCTGCGGCCCTTCCCCGGCTCGCAGGAGGGCCGCCAGGAGGACGCCGAGGAGTTCCTCGGCTGTCTGCTCAACTCGCTCAACGATGAGATGCTCGAGGTGAGTCGGGGCACTCGGTAGCGACGTCTTCTTAGAGGATAACTGTTTGCAGTTATTGCTTGCAAGTGGATAAAGTTGTAACAGAAAAGCTAACCAACAAGTTTAACGTCTGTATAGCTTAGCCGATGTCTATGTGTACACTTGCAGCTGGCAACCAGTGAGATGTGGTCGTTCTGTAGTACACCACTGCATAGCCCTTCGAAGAATACAGGCATAATGTTATGTGTGTTATTTCAGCTGATAAAATTAGTGGAGCCCGAAGAGGCCCGCGCGGCCGCCGCGCCCACAGCGGCGGAGCTGGCGCTGGCGGCGGCGGAGGACGAGGAGTGGAAGGTCATGGGCCCGCGCAACCGCGGCGCGGTGGAGCGGCGCTGGGCCGCGCGCCGCACGCCGGTGGCCGACATCTTCCGCGGCCGCACGCGCCTGCGCCTGCACCGCGCCGCACACCACGACGTCACCGACGCCGTGCAGCCCTTCTTCACACTGCAGCTTGATATCGAGGTCAGTTCTCACCTTTTAATCAATTGTAGTCTACCTCGTAGTTGTTAAAAAATATAATTAAGACAGAATTTTAAAAATAATGTTTTTTGAATGTAGACAAAAAGTACACAATAATTGCCTTCGTCCCATAGCGGTCGGCAGAAACTATAATAACACCAAAATAATAATTAATAATAATTTATTTTTATTCACTAACAATAACACTAAAATAGTAATCATCAAAAAAAAACAATAATAATTTATTTTTGTTCAATAACTTACAATATTAACGCTAAAATATAATTCAATTCGCAATTACCGGCCTCACGGCTACGTCAAATAACATCAATATTCATTTGTTATTTTTACGATGATGGTACCTTATTTTTCGTCTCCGAGAGTGTTAAAAATCACTTCAATGTTGACAGCATTGGCTGAGCAAACTACACAACAAATTAACTATTCAAAATGCCCTGTATTCATAACTAAACCTTTATAAACCTATAATTTCAGCGTGCGAACAGTGTGAAAGATGCTTTAGAGCTGTTGGCTGGTAAGGATACTCTCGAAGGCGTGAGCGACGCGTGGCAGCAACTGTCGTTGGAACAGTTGCCGGTCGTGTTACTGTTGCACCTCAAGTGCTTCCAACTCGACGCCGACGGACACACCGCCAAGATCGTCAAGAATATTGACTTCCCGATTGACTTGAAAATTGATCCAAGTATGTAGTCTCCCATTTTTGTTTTTGTTGATTTAAGTTCCTTGCTGCGAGGATTTAACATTTACAATGATGTATTTATTTTTCGTCTCTGAACGACATTATTATGTCCAATACTTGTGGTAAACATTAACTGAGTAAACTCAAAATAATCAATTATACAAATAAATTATGTAAAAGCACTAACAATGTCATTGTTATTCTTATTTCAGAAATAATGTCTTCTAAGTTGAAGTACACGTCGAAACAACGCGTGTATAAACTGTTCGCTGTCGTGTACCACGAGGGTGTGGAAGCGGTGAAGGGTCACTACCTCACGGACACTTTCCATGGACAAGTGGGCTGGATAAGGTAAAGTAAAATATTCGCAGACGAAATTGTGATCATATTATTTTTTCATATATAACCTACTATGATGTCATTATTTTTCGTCTCCAATCGTGATCAAAATCACGGCAAGTGTGGACAAACTTTACTGAGGAAACTATGGACATCGATGCGAGCCGAGGCACACTGTAGATTTGCTGACGCGTGTGTTCACTGTGCAGGTACGACGACTCAACGGTGACGCAGGTGAGCGACTCGGCCGTGCTGAAGCCCAAGTCGCCGCGCATGCCCTACCTGCTCATGTACCGGCGCCACGACACGCTGCCGCCGCACCGCGCGCCCGGCAAGCCCGAGTGAGCCGCGCCCCCGCCGGCCCCGCCGGCCCCGCCGGCCCCGCCGGCCCCGCGCGCGCTGCGGCCGCTGGACGTGCAGCTGCTGGTGTCGCGCTCGGCGTGCGCGCGCGCGGCCCGCGGCGCGGTGTGCGCGGGCGGCGCGGCACCTCACCGCCTGCTGCTGCGCCGCACGCTGCACGTGGCGCTGGAGGCGCCGCCGCCGCTGGACCGACTGGCGCCCGAGGTTCGCGTGTACCTGTGTCCGGTGCACTTCTCCCGGTGGATATTATCGACGCTCACGGGCCCTGACTAAAACGTGAGTGTGAGTTATTTTTGTCGTTTAAAAGTACAAAATTGAGGTTCCGTTCGACGGACCCGGTCCGGTGGTGGCGCTGTAATATATAGTCGAGACTTCGAACCCGCGATTAAACGATTGAAAAATTAATTTAAATATGTAGTTTACGAGCATGGTCGATGTAAATAAATAGTCTATTTAGTACGTTCTGGGAGAGGAGGCCGGAGTCAAGCGCAGAGGTGTCTTCTGAAGCATGTTTGTGTTTGATCAGACTCTACGCTACTTTCGCGGTACAAGATGTGCCTCCTCTTTTCTTAGTGTCTATTTGTAATTCTTCTCCTCGACAATATGGAATTGTGGTGTTTATAAATTATAAAAAATGTAAAAAAAACATTGTAGGATATCTAATACTGAATTCATGATACATATTATTTCTGTTCAGTTCAAGAATGTCGAATGCTAAATTGATGTAATATCAGCGGTTGGATAGTACAAAGCCGTTAAAAGATGTGATATTAGTCCCAAGTATACCAGTATGCCTATTAAAAAATATGGTATGTATTTAGAAAGTGTCGATGCTGGTATTTTGCGACTGGTGAAAGTGTATGCGAAGGAAAAATATGTAACTTGAATTGTTTAAGTTAGTTTAGCGTTAAGTGATAAATTAAGGGGTCGTGGAGTATTAACGCTGGCAATGTTAATGGTATCGGTGCTGAGATGGACTGACTACGGCAGTGAGTGATATGTGCCCTATGATTCTTGTGATAAACGGAGTGCTTGAGGACGACTACAGCAGATTGTTTACTTGTACACACTATTGTATAGATATTGTTATAACAATATAAGTGTTAAATATAAATAGATTATATTATTATCTCGCCGTTGGTATGTTGTGGGGAATGTCTGTTTTTAATATTATTCAAATTCATGAGGTCTATTTTTTTTTTCTGTTTGAAATTTTTGAGAATAAAGATGGCATTCTTGATGTGCTTGTTGCGCGTTTTCAGAGTGCCAGCCTAATTTTGCAATCAAACTAGCTGACTGTTGGATATGATATGTTAAAATTTACGTATTAGTTGTTTTATCAATAAATTAACATTCAAAATGTGACTCAATTGACTCTTTAAGTGTGTGAGATAGCACAACTGCTATGATTATGTTAGTGTCCACTAGTATTTAATATCTGAATTGATTTTTGTATGTTAATAAAGTGAATTGCTTAGAGTTGATTAGCTAGTTTGATATTACAATTTTTTTAATAGCTACGCTATCCATTTATTATTGTAAATTGATAATGAACCATTTTGATCTCACTCATATTGTTGTTGTTTGGGAATTATTACGAGTTCGGGTGTAAATTTCCTTAAATGATGAAGGCAATAAATACATCATGCCTTATTAGGTATTTGAATGCTAATATTACGAAATTGACCAAAAAGTATGGATATTATTTGAAATTGCTGCTATTCTAGCTTTTCTACTTAGTGTTATGAAAATCATAATAAAGAAGCCAACACTATTTAGGCGTTAAAATGATATCTTAAAATGCACTTCAGTTGTGTCCAAATTATAATGAAGGAGTATTTAATCATAAAATTAGTCAATTTAACTATTACTATAATGAAAACGAAATAGGTTTAGTTTTGTATGATAGTTTCTAAAACAGAGTTATATACTAACTTGCTAAGCTTTTTATATGTATAACTTGGTTGTTGTTTATTCGTTTATTTTGGATTGTGGGTAGGTATTAGTGTAGTTAGCGGTTACTGAAGGTAGTTAGATGATGCGAATATTGCTGACGATGGAGTTACGTCGAGCGGAAAGCTCTGTGTGGGACAGTCGTGAGAACGTTCTCGATGCAGGTGAGTCACGCTGACTAGCAGCAGCCATAATGCAACAAGTATACCCGTGAACCATTACAGATTTAATCTGCACCAAATGTATCCTATATTTTAAATCCTTCAGTTCCTGTAGCTTTTACTAAACAATATTAGGAGCAATGCTACATTGCCATTCAACTGTATCTGAATAATCTCTTATATCAGCTATTCGACGATGAAGTGACATGAACCTTTATCTACCAGAACATAATTTTACAGGAAACGAAAAAAACGTTTTGCTTCTATCTACTTAAAATATACAAATGAAATTTGTACATTCGAACAATACCTTCTATCTTCTTGAAACATACAAATAAAAATTACGATTACATAATAATCTTAATAAGATTATTATGTAATCGTAATTTTTATGATATTATTAAAGTATACAACTTAATTTAAGTAGATGAACACCAAAAGCGTTATATTTTAGTAATATAGCTCGGAAAAAGCAACAAAACTTCATCAACTTTAAAAATACTGTTATTTGAAGATTTAGCGTATTCAAATAACCTTAACAAATACAAAATTCAATAAAACAATGCTTCTGTATAAGTTTTAACTATAAAGCATAAAGACGTATCTAGCAGGAGATAGGAGGTCTTGACAGAAATAATTACGCTAAGGTTATTTAGTTGTTATTGTTATTAGTTCATTAGGTGATATTGTCAGCAAATTTGATACACAGTTGTTTAATAGTTATTGTCAGTTATAAATAACTCATTAAAAAAGAAGAATAAAGTTATTCTGCTTTTGCCAGTCCACGCAAACGATTATTTAAAGTCTCTCTACGTAAAAAAATTAAAATCGCAAAAATGTCACTTAGGAGTTCATGTCACTTCATCGTCGTATTGGTATTGTATGCTGTTAAAAAAATGTTGCCACATTATCTCTTACTATAGGCCGACCGCTTAACTGAGATGTTGCCTGAGGTAGCTGCGTGGTGCGGGAGGGGTGGTAGTTGTCACAAGTTGACGAATCACTGAGCTCTAGCATCACGTCACCACACCACTCCCGCACCGCGTTGCTACCTCAGGCAACGTCTCAGTTAGGACCTGTGCACACTACGTTTTTTAAACGCGCCGTTGACGTGCACTCAGATTTTATTGACAAAACGGTGACTTTTTCGTGATCGAATAAAAATATTTTTATGTTGTAGTCTCAAATGAGCGTAAATACAAATTCTACAAAACATAGTTTTATTTTAAAAAATTACTCTAGAACTCCTATTAAATTGATAAAAATAACTTAGATATTTTGCCAAAATAACAATAAATCGCTTAAAAGAAAAATGTTAAAAATGTTCGTGACGATAAAATAAATATGCATCAGTCACGCAACTTAGTTCATGTTGTCAAATGGCACAGCTAGCCTGCTTATCTTAATAATGATGAGTAACCCTCGAATCCATTCGCACGACTGTCCTTTTGTAATTTATCGCGTATTAGCACACGGCACGAATTATAAAATGATATTGATGCAGCTGCTTGCAATTGTACATAACGATTACATTAAATGTTCAATAAGATTAACACGAATTTATTCATCTATTACTAATAGAGTAATCAGTAGCCATCTCTATGGACACAGCGGAGACGTCGCTGGTCCACAAACCCACAGCATTTTTACTTGCACAAGTTAATATTATTTTGTATTAGTTTATAAAAATCTGTTCCTCTCGTTTTAGCTATATTTATTTATAGAGTGTGAAGTATTGCTGAAGTTACTGCTTGTTACTGTGTTTGTAAGCTTCAGTTTAGTTTTTGTTCAGTTAGGTGCGAAATAGAAATAATGTTACAACAGTACATTGACACTTTGAAAGTTTACGTTGGAGGCATCATTGTAGTTTTTGTTAGATTATATTAATTTAGACATTAGCTAGGGATACCTGTAACATACTAAAAGGCTTGTAATTAGACTTTTATGTATTGCATATACAAGCCTTGACGTAAAATGGTACGTACTAGCAATGTCCTCCAATGAATGTGGTGGAATCTTTTATGCGTAAGACTGAGCGCAGGGTCCCCGAATGTCTGTTATTTATGTTTTTATTAGGATGTGAATACAAGCACACATAGCTAGTAAGATTTTATAGTAACAAATGCTGCCTTTTAGTTAAGTGTCTGTGTTGCGTATTTATTAAATTATAACTAACTTAATCTAATTGAAGTAAAACCTGTAATGTCGCATCTCAGTTGAGCACATAATGGATTCAGGTTTATTGCATAAACAATAGAAACATGTCTGACGCAAAGTATCAATATTGATGCACGATCCTGACGTACGTAGCGCATGTACTGTAGCTAGCGGTTCTCTAGTTACTGGAACACATAGTTGGCTGTGACATAGTTATTGGTTAGTGTGCCAAACGCAAGTAGCCCCATGTTCATTTTGTTTATGTAAATCTTGCACACATCGCAAACTAAATACATTACTATGGTATACTAATCAGTATAGATGATAGAATGTAAAATTGTTGCATTATGTATATTAGTTTGAAAGAGTTTAATCAATTTTATTAGTGAACGTTCCTGATGATAGTTTGTAATTTAATAACAGATCAAAATAGACTACTTTTTAACTAGTTTTATTTACAGCAGAGCAGCTTATTTTATGTTTTTCTTCTCGAAATGCAACAGGCGAAAGCGCCAAGAACCGTTCAAATAGTAGTAGTATGGTAACATGAAACACTTTCACGAGTACGTCACGACGATGCTAGTATACTTTCATCTATAATCATGTTTGACAGTAATAATAAATCTTTTCTCATAAGATGTAAGACTTCTGTACAGTTTCCTCAGTCATAAAACACTGCAATGAATACAAATACAAGAGCTTATCTCAGTGTTAGAAGATAGCTTAGTGTCTAATTAAACATTTAATATTAAAGTATAAATGTTATGTATGATGATCTGCTCTCTGAATATGTAGCACAAATGATATTTTGGAATGGTCTGTTGGTCACCTTGGGATTCTTACTCACACTTTTATATTGCCGGATGGCAGGCGCCGCGTTCGCAATGTATTGGAGAATTGTGAAAGCTTTCACGATCACGCACTATCTAGCCGTCCCGGTGTCTGCTGTTCGGCGGCCTGAACGTGTCAAAAGAGGGCTAACGGGGACCGTTTTGTCCTTGCGGCCGAAACGGCCGCTACTTAATGCAAATCCAAATAAAAAAATATAGATAGGTTCGCCTGTTCTTTTAAGCCGCTACATGTATGGTAGGCAGCCAAGTATTCCGCGTTTTCAATGACATCTAATACAAAAAGATTTATTATGTAACTGTCCAAACAATTGTCAACAAATCTCATAATATAGTATACTTGTTTTAGGCCAATTGAAATTCTACAATCGAAGATTGCTTTTAAAGCCGCCATGTAAATGTCGCAGCCAACTGGCTTAATTAGCCTTTGAACTAAACGGCGCCGTTCAACTAGCGGCCTCAATGTTATTCAGCTGCCATTCAACCAAACAGCTAGGCAAATGACTTAGATCGCTAACCATTAACTACTTGCCTAGTCCAAACATTTAAATTGGCGATTGATTGATTGGTGATTGATTTAAAGCGGCAGTTGTCTATTCTTGTCTTGACAAATATATAAATTTCAAAATGCATGTTTATTAACAAACACTTATCGATAACTATGGTCTAGTGTTGGGATAGTGTCGATAAGTGTTTATCGACTAGACCTGTCATTATCGGTAGGTTGTACTTCCGAACTATTTACCTTACTGCCCATTCCTACAATTTTACTGGCCATTCATTTATTCACTTCTCGAGTATTTTTGTGCATACTGGCATTGTAGGATTAAATAAATGACTGGCATTTTTTTTTATCCAGTTGTTAAAATGTTTTCCATTTTTTTTTCTCACGTTTTCACACTACAATTGGCCGAAGCATCAGCCAGCCAGTTCATTAGATGTTGTATTAAGCCGTCGGCACATTACTGTGTCGTGACTCTGGATACACCAATCATACTAATCTGTTCTGGACTACGTCAAATCACAACGAGTTTTGATTGGCTAACACTGCGTCAGAAGGCGTCACGACACGACACAACACAGTAATGTGTCTCCGGCTTTAGACGCATTGGCTGAATATCATTCGCGCCGCTAGTTGAACGGCGCCGTTAAAAGGCAGTTAACTAATTAAGCCAGTTGGCGGCGACATAAACATCAACGCATTTTTAATAATTGGCCTAATATTTTCTTCAATAATCTAATATTATTCATGTTAATTATCAGGTACGCAACAAACGAAAATTTTAACATACTGTGGGTTATATTAAATTTTATCATAAAATGAAAAAACTTTAGTTTTTTATCGATAAAATCTTATAACCATAAGATAACTCCAACGTGTTTGTTCCATTGAGAACGCGAATACTTTCCGACTTCCAAAATAACCAATTACAATGCCTAGGGTTTCTAAGGTTATATCCAGTATCACGTTTAAGCCGTCAAAAATAGTCTATGAATAAAATTATTTGTACAAATAGAATAGAGTTATTTTAAAATAATAGATTGATGAAACAAGTCGTACGGCAGGCCAAGGTCATAACAATTGTATTATGTGATTCTGATTCTTGCATGTATTTTTACATTATATCGGATACCAGTTGATTTTCCTTTTGTGTTACCGTCAAACAGGGTGGGTGAGTATGAATGCAGGGGTGAGTTGGGACGAAACTTTAAAAAAAGGATATTAACATTGTAATAATATACATAGTTTGTTGCCAAAAGGACTCGAATGTGTTTGTTTACTGTAATAAAATAAATGATTAGATGTCCTTGTTGGCAACAAACTATATTATTAAACATTTAGATCCATTTTAAAGTTTCGTCCCGATTTACCCTTGCATCCCTATTCACCCTGTTTGTAGGTAGGTACTATATTTTTTTTAATCACATGTGCTTGACGTGTTTGATCCAGGCCAGACCAGCCTGCCCCAGATTTTGTAATTTCTAGTGATGAGTAAATTCGAGATGTTTTGATGTCCAAATATCGTGATTCTAAATTTTATTAAAGCCAAATATTTTTTTGTTATAATAATGTGACCTCGTATGTATTGTAAACAAGTGTAATTTTGTTTTCAAACTACTCATCTAGTCCCCATCAGATTTAATCAAATCATATTATATTTATTGTGGAATATAATATTGTTACCGTTGCTATAAATTATTTACTGCTGTAAATTCTTATGTTGAACACAAACAAGTCAATAAAAACGAATCTGATAGAAACAGTACTTTACAATGAACACTTTGGCGGTCTATCTACTTAGATTGTAAACTTTTTAAAAGATGTATCTAGTAATGCTTATCATTATTATTTTTATATGAGAAGTTCATTATTTAAGTTACGGTTAATTTTAGAAATAAGATCCAAGGCTGTATTAATAGAAGGAGTGTTTTTTCCCCAATCAAGCGAAGCTGATTTAATGTTTTTATTTAACCAACAACTGAATTAAATGTTGTGTAAAAAATACTCCTGTTGGTCTTAATAGATAATGTTCACTTTAAAAAAGACAAAAAAAAGCCAATATTTAAACATCGTGCATTATTTATTATGATCAGCTTTCTAAGTTGTTACGTGGATATGTGTGTATGACTAATTATAAAATAATCCTTTATTTTGGTAACAAATTGGTGTTATGAAAAATTTTGTGAATAAATAAGATGTCATTCTGATTCCAATGTTTAATTTTATTACTCAAGTAATAACAAAAATATAAAAGTTGATTTATATTCTAAAACAATTATTTTTCGTCTCTGACTATATTCTGAAAGAAAGAAAAACATGTTATTCTAAGCATACAACTGCAATTAGTCGGAATCAGTCTCCAAGTCACAGATTGAATCGGGTCTTAGTTTAGGAGATATGAGTTCAATTAGTAAGGTATAGTCCAAAAGCTAGATCGAAGAGTACTCTAAACTAAGACCCGTTTAAATCTGTGACTTGGCGACTGATTCCGACTAACTGGCGACAAAATATGGGAGAAAACAGATCTTCGCTAGGTGCCCTAGTTTTTGAGATATAAATGTGGCCCTGCTGGGGAGACTCCAGATCGGCCACCTATAAACCCTTATATCTTTTGAACCAGTGACCGACAAATTCTGATATTTGGCGACAAATTTTAATGACTAATTAATTTAAATTTTTTGTGTTATCAAAATTAAAATCCCTGATGGTGGCCCTGCCAGAGTCAGTGACACACATTGGACTTACTCTAACTCTGCACTTGAAGATCCCGTACACGAGCATGACGAGAGCGATGGGCAGCATGGCCGTCCCCACAAGCAGCCAGCCCGCTAGCGCATCGTTTAGCAGCCACGTGTTGGCCGCGCCCCCCGCGAATATAGCCTGGATACAAAATGAATGGCAGATTGGTTTACTCCAGTCGAGATCATAGTGAGGGCGGGCGGGTTTTTACCCGTTTCACGTTTCTACTAAGGAGGACTATTGCTCAACGTAGTGTTTCATTTTCTTTTGTATTACAAGCACCTACGCCTTACAGGTCCGGATTATGAGCTTAGACCACCCCGCTAGCTAAGTTTACTTTGGCAAAGAAGCGCCTCACTGGTATGTACGCCCCTCCAATGCAAGCTTTTAAATAAAATTGTAGTCTCGAACATAGAACATTGTCCAGGTTATTCGTTTCAATCTGCTAACCAGTGGCGTAGCTAGTCCTGTATCAACGTGTGCTTCTTCTTAGCGTGTCTATAGCAATCTAAATGGACTCAGCCCAGACTTCGGCTACTTGTTTGGCGCCATCACCAGCGTCCATCAGTTCCTGTAACGTACACCTGACAGGACACGATATTAAATGTCCCATCGTTTGTGGAACAGCACCACATTTACACTCCAAGGCGGAGTCGGCTATGAATCTCCACCTGAACAGGTTTTCCTTGCTTCGGCCAACCTGGGTCCGGAGTCTGTTTAAGACTTCCAGGTCAAAGGTCTTCAGCGGGTGAAACGAATGGTTTGGGTAAGGAAGCACTGCGCTATAGCTCAGTCTTTCCTGTGATCGTTCGCCAGTGAGTTCACGACACTTTAAAAAACTGTTTCGGCTTTTCAGCCTTCGTGGCACAAGGATGTTGTCGTGCAAAAAGTGTCGTGTGTCGGAGATCAGTTTGGCTCTTTCGCTGGAGCTTGCCTCCGCGAACCACTGGTGGCACTATTCCTGCTAGTGGTTACAGCTTTTGTACCGGGGTCGGTTTTAAAGCAACCAGAACACTGGAATGTTATGCTGGGGTCTTTTGACCCGACTGCAGTGAAGCTCAAAATTAAGTCCGAATGTTAAACTGTAATTTTGACCATACCTGCTCAGAGAATTCAAGAGCGAGCTAGAAAATTGTGGAGCTTCCTGACATGGATGCGTTGAAGCTCGAGCTCGAAAGTTGGAGGATCCTGACTCAGATAGATTATCTGTGTGATTTTAGTAAATGGATGCAAGAGCTTGAAGCATTGAACCGCGCCTGTAACTCTCAGCCTAAGAAGTTATATTTTAATAACGTAGGTGGGTATTAATTCATTCACGACACTTTAAAAAACTGTTTCGGCTTTTCAGCCTTCGTGGCACAAGGATGTTGTCGTGCAAAAAGTGTCGTGTGTCGGAGATCAGTTTGGCTCTTTCGCTGGAGCTTGCCTCCGCGAACCACTGGTGGCACTATTCCTGCTAGTGGTTACAGCTTTTGTACCGGGGTCGGTTTTAAAGCAACCAGAACACTGGAATGTTATGCTGGGGTCTTTTGACCCGACTGCAGTGAAGCTCAAAATTAAGTCCGAATGTTAAACTGTAATTTTGACCATACCTGCTCAGAGAATTCAAGAGCGAGCTAGAAAATTGTGGAGCTTCCTGACATGGATGCGTTGAAGCTCGAGCTCGAAAGTTGGAGGATCCTGACTCAGATAGATTATCTGTGTGATTTTAGTAAATGGATGCAAGAGCTTGAAGCATTGAACCGCGCCTGTAACTCTCAGCCTAAGAAGTTATATTTTAATAACGTAGGTGGGTATTAATTCATTACGAGCTTCTTATCAAGAACAATTTGAGGTTTCAGATAATATTTTACGCGAATAATTGCTTACACACGTGCTCAGTACAATTTATAGGTTCGGCGGCAGCTACGTCCCCGATGCTTACCATCATGATAGCCGGCGAGAGCGCCCAACAGATCCTCATGAAGACGCTAGGGTACTCTCCGACCGCGAAGAACACGTCTTCACAGAACGTGGTCTGTCCATACACGTAGGTGATGATAGTAGCGGACAGTGCTGCTATCAACACGCGGGGCTTCGATACCGGCCAGTTCATTAGGAAGTTTAGTATGTATAAACCACCCTGCAATGTTGAAAAGGTTGCTTTAAATTGTGCTACACACATTCGATTCGGTAAAGGACATGCACAGTAAAAAAGGAGCTTTTTTAAGTAACAAAATTAACATTCAAACAAAAAAATTTAAAAAGACCTGTGCCAGGTTAAAAAGCCGATCTAAAGTAATTATTGCACTTAAGGTCATAGCACACACATCAACTCGGAAAAGGATCGTCACCGTATGTATCAACTCGAGCCATTCGTATCCTTTGTATAAAACTCCCTACTGCAACGCACACTAATCGGAATCGTAACGTAATCGCCTCGTCTCGGGACACGAACCGCGGTGCGGTGCGTGGTCATGGTCAACTTGCAGTTCCCACGCTTACGGCTCGTCGTCCCCGCGCTTACGTCTCTCCGTACCCGAGCTTACGTCTCTTCGTCCACCCTTGCCCCTCTCACCCCTCCCGCGGCCTGCCTGCAGCACCATCAAGCAGCGGACGGCGAGCCGCGCGGGCGTCGCCTTGCCGTAGCCGAGTCGACGTATCGGTCGTATCGGAGCTGCTGTGCTTACGTTAGGTTGACGTCTGTTTGACGGCGAGGCGAAAGGCGATACGGTGACGATCCTTTTCCGAATTGATATGTGTGCTATGACCTATATTCGGCTCGTGCTGATCGGCAAAGTTCGGTATATCTCATAATCATGTTCGGGTCGTCTCGACACAATTCAAACTAAGCCATTAGCCGAGAGGGTTTTTCCCGAATATAATATATTCGGGAAAAACCGAATAAATGTAGACATATTATGTCTACATTTATTCGATTGTGCCGCATCATGTCGACTTGATCATGTGAGTGAGCTCCCTTAGGTTTAAAATTCATGTTTATATAAGTCGTAGGTAGCCGGGCGGACTGCACTCACTTTCATGAATCTCATTAATATTGATAGCGAGGTTTATCGGTTGAAATGATTCTTTAGTACCTAACTTTTGCATATGGCTGAAATTGGTATGGCATAACGTATGTAATAAAAGCACAATATGGAGACCAATTTATTTCAATTGATGTCAAATTATTCTTCCGATGCAGTATGGCGGGACGCGGGACTACCATCCTCATTTAGATAGTCGCCTACCTAATTGATTAAAATTGTAATATTGCTAATGCAATATTATTGGTATTCAGCGTTTGACTGGCATACAATGTTACCTGTGTGCAGAGAGTCAGAACTCCGATCAGACAGAACAGTAAACATATTAATATGAGAAAGGCCCAACTGATTTTTCTGATCGATCGTCCGGTGAACGACGACATTACTGTTTGAACTAATAGCGCCTGAAAAGAGCACAAAATTATAATTATTAGGTACGGTCAGCAACAAAAGTCGATTATCACTTCAGTTTTTTTATTGAGCAATATATTTGTTCAAAATTGCAGCAGAAGTACACAATGCAATTTTGAACAAATAGGGAAACAGGCTTTATATTTTTGTAGCCTTTTAATTTCTATACAAAAAATACGTATAATTTTAGTAGGTATATATCTACTACTGTGCTCAATCTGTGTCTAAGTCTATGTATTACTTTGGATAAATTTTCGGCCCGTGCCGATCTGCGAACTTTGTTCGGAATCTACCCTCGCTTACCTAATCATGTCCGGGTCGGCTCGGTATGCCTGCATTTTCCGGAACATATTAACTTATTTTTTTTTTTTAATATATTCGATTTTTCCATGCAACTATCGACCCGAACATCGTATAGCAAACTTACCGCTGTAGTTAGTGACAAAACGAAGAGTGTGAAGAATACAAGAGCAGACCAGAACTGACTGCCTGGTATCCGAGCCACGTAGTCAGACCATAGGATTACCGATGATGAAGCTCCTGCAATTAAATCGTGAGAAGACTTTTAACCACACGAACATTTCATATGAAGCAAAGTCAAAGTCAAATCATTTATTTCAAATAGGCACATTAAAGGCACTTTTGAACGTCAAAAAAAAAAACTAAATAGAAATGATTCTAGTCGCCCATTCGAAAAGGTAGTTTTCGTATGGAGAAGAATGGGCAAGAAACTCCACCGTTACTCTTTTAAAAATGTTTTACAAGGTCTTGTATACCTACATAATAAAAATTATATGTGAACACGATGCACCCATAATAAAATTAGTCTACCACAAAAGGTAAAAAGAATTAAAAATTAAGCAATGACAGGTAAATCAAATAAGTGATAGATACATGGTGCTCACATATTTACAAGTTATTTAAAAAAAAAAGAAAAATGAAAAAATGCAAAAGTAGTTGAACTTTAACAAGTGTGTGAGCCACTGTAGTCGCAGATTGTAAAATTGAATTAGAATAAGATGTAATGCAAGAAAGTAAGTATTTCCACACCTTTAAAACTTGCGATGGAATCAGCATACACAATTATACAGGGTTATTGGTAAAACATTAACAACCTCTTAAGAGGTCTTTGTACTCATCATTAAGAACAACTTTTACTATGAGACCAAACCAGAAATCGCGAAAAGAAAATCAGTTGTTCCCCACATTTATGTTCGTATAACTCTTCAAAATGTAGGTACAGCTGTTTTTTTTTTTACAATGACCTATTAAGAGTTTGTTAATGTTTTACCAATAAACCTGTATAACTTGCGATGGAATAAGCTTATATAGATACCGGATGACATTTTATACCGTCTCGAAAATAATAGGTAATGTTGTGTTGTGGAATAAGTCTAGTACACGTGAGTATTTGCAAGTAAAGTAAGTATAGGATCGCGCTTCATTGATATTTACGCGAATTCATAAATATAGAATTCATAGATAAATTCCGCGCATTTAGTAGAGTGCGTATGATTTGAATTTCGATATTTTTTAATCGATTTACCTATTATTTCTATTCAAAATAAGTATCTTTTTTATTGTTCGTTCGTTCTACTATTTACTTCAAATGTGTACTTTTTATTGCCAGATCAATTTCTTTGTTTTTGAAAAATAAAAATACTTAAGTAAATTAAATTTCTATGCCATAGGCATTCTATTCCGTTCACCTAATTAATATAGGTACCCTATTTTTTTCAAGACGGTAATAAATTTCATCCGGTAGGTATCTACCTATACCAAATATTATAATATATCTGCCAACAACATGAATGTGTTGATTGGCTATAGCCAAAGTCAGCTAAATATTTTAACGTCTATATTTGAATACAATTATTCAAATCAATCATCTAATTCTAAACCAACAGCGTTTCATTGTTGTTTTATCCAGTAGATAAACCGACTGTCTTGCATAATCAATCAATGATAGAATCATGCACATCGCGATATACAAGAATACCATTTTGCGAGAAAAAGCCATTCAGATTCATTCTAATATATATATATGGTGTACATAATAAAGAGTATTCTATTCTATTCAGACTACATGAGTATAGTCGACCTCGTAATTGCTTTACCACCCTAAGATTGAATACTAAGTGCACGCCATAAGACGACAAGGTCTATTTGTCTTTGTGACAGTTAAATAGTTTCAACCTTCCTGAAATTTTAATTTACTGGGATTATTTTCAAAAGTTGTAAAGTAATTATTTATAGTCACTCGTATCGTATCTTCTGATGGAACTATGACAAGTCACAAAAACAGAAAACCTCACCAACCTGGCCAAATATTAGTAGCATTCTCATAGTCCTTGTAAAGCGCTCCGTGTGTGGCCCCCAGAACTAACGCGGTTGTCATGCAACTAGTCTTAGACACGGCGAAGGCAAGCATGGCAGTGGTACCCAACTTGTGTTGAGACTTGGGGCAGTAGGAACCCAGCATAATTAGGGAACCTTGGGACACGGTCATCTCGATCAACGCGTATTCCATGGCCTCACGCCACATCTAAAAATGTTTAAAAAATGTTCATTTTCATCATTCATCATCAGTCATTCATCAGTTCATTTTTTATAATTACACTTATAATGATAAGTAAAGCACGTTAAGCCGTTGGTCCCGGCTGTCATTCATGGATCTTTGACAGTCGTTACGGGTAGTCAGAAGCCCGAAAGTCTGACAACCAGTCTTATCAAGTGGTATCGTATTACGCAGTAATTGGGTTGTGGAGGTCAGATAGGCAGTCGCTCCATGTAAAATACTGGTAGTCAGCTGCATCCGGTTAGACTGGAAGTCGAACCCAGCATAGTTGGGAAAAGGCTAGGCAGATGATGAATTACCTACACTTATGATAAGTAATAACATCTTCTGGGCACGCTCGTTCCATCATAGACCTCATCTATCGCTTCCCATCAGGCGTGATCGGGGTCAAAAGCGAGCCCTTAAAGTAATAAAAAAAAAACGTAAAGGTTTGCTTGACATTAGAAAGTCTCGTCTTTGATATCTACTCCATTTGTAATAGGCGCTAATGTCATGATGGTGAAATACCAGTAGGCAGCAAAATTCTGTGAGCTCGGGTTTCACAGCAATTTCTTGATC
The DNA here is from genome assembly GCA_963082905.1 of Oligia fasciuncula. Taxonomy (NCBI): domain Eukaryota; kingdom Metazoa; phylum Arthropoda; class Insecta; order Lepidoptera; family Noctuidae; genus Oligia; species Oligia fasciuncula. The sequence goes on along the minus strand of OY720396.1, from coordinate 15,437,800 downwards.
GATATTAAAGAGATTAATTAATATATCATGTAGGTATAACGACATGTTTGGATGTTTAATATACCTACTTAGTAGGTAGGTAGATACGTAATAAGTATTCGGACATGAGATGAAACCACGATTCAGCTTCAGACGTACAAATACTTTTTTTTTTTAATTAATTCATCAGTTTCATTATATATTATTATACACTATTTACATTTATTGGTTTACCACAGGTACCTAGGCACTGTAATATCTTGCTTAAAAATGTAAACATTACCTGTAAACTTTGAAACAGCACAGTCCAATCACAGTCGTTGAACATGCGACCCCCGCCCTTCAGCTGTAGCGCGCCCACTGCCATGCACACCAACACAAAATACGCCAACACGTCTTTGAACATCACCAGCTGAACAAGAACCCAATAACTTTAGCTGATGTATTTCATTTCATTAACAATAAGTATCTATATTGTGTCAAAATGTCTTAAAGTAAAGCAATTTGAAGATTATTTATAAAATAGAAAATTATGAATACATAATGTATTGATAGGTTTCAAATTCATCAATATTTTACATAACAGGGCCAAACAGCAGATAAATCAATGTGTTATGGCGAGCGTGAAAAAAAAAAACTCTTTTTTATGGCTGACAGTGTAAGTACAATTAAAATGAAAAAAAAAAATGGAAGAATATTCATTTCACTCATTAGTTCGTAGGTAATAAGCTGATATTGATTAAGTGTGGCAAATTGCAAATGCCAAGTAATACCTGAACCCTAAAGGATATTTACTACCCTTACCCCTAAAGGGTAAAGTAAACTTAAATTCCAGACTGTAAATTAGATACCTACCTATTAATCTTGACAAGTCGTTGCCCAATTAAAAATAAGGTGGAGTAGTCATCCTCCCCTAAATAAACACACTACCGAAGTAGGTAGGTACGAAACTGCTGCCATATTTTGCCTCTAGGGGATCTAAGATCCTGCGATAAAAATGCTCAAAAATTGCCTAGATAAATAAAGATCTTTACATAAAATACGATAGTCAAGTGCAAGGCTTACTTTTGAGTAGCTGTATATTCGTTTGATGACGATGAAATAGATGAGTATCCAGCATATGACGTAGTAGGTCGTCAGCTCCCACACCACGTTGCCCAGACCCCCCGCCAGACCATCGCGTTTTAGATCCAACACGAAGTTACTGGAACAACGATTATTTATTAGAACTATATATGCACAAGTATTTAAAAAATACTGTGGCAAAGACAGACATAATTTCTATCAGTCAACCTTAGGTTGATGCACAGACGAAACATGGCAGGTGTTACATAAAAGATAGATAGCTCGAAAATAATTACATTTTTTTTTAGCCTATTTTGTGTCCCACTGCTGGGCAAAGTCCTCCCCTTTTTCCTTCCAAACCTCCCTGTCTTGTGCGATCTCTGGCCATGTTGGCCCTGCGAATGTTATTAGATCGTCTCGCCACCTTCGCCTTGGTCTACCTCGACGGCGATGTCCTGCCTCAGGCGTCCAGTGAGTGACGATCTTTGCCCATATCTCCGGGTGCATTCGTGAGACGTGTCCGGCCCACTCCCACTTCAGCCTGGCTGTTTTTTCACCAACATCCGCTACTTGAGTTATAGAGCGCAGCGTGGTGTTTCTAACTCGATCTGTACGCTTAACACCTAACAATTACATTTATAATACAAAAATAAATACATATATAAATAAACAAAACAAATTGTGTCAAGAGAAATTATCAGTTGAATATCTTCATCAAAATATCCAGCTCAAAGACGTCCGAATGCTGTACACAGGCAGCTGTTCGAGTTCGAAGGAGAATGCGGTCTCCGGAATATTTTAGAACAGTGACGGGAAGCAGTGTGTTACGTCAAGGGGACTGACTCTGACAAATCCAGCCCCGCTTTTCGACCCCATCAGCAGAAATAAGCTCAAAATTCCGCCATTATACTTTAACATTCAAAAATGTTTGAAAAAGTGACCATATAGTTACAGCGGTGCTATTCTGTAAAAATCTCACCGTGAAAACTTAGGTGAAGTGAGCGTGGAGTGAGCTGTCAATAGTGTCAATTCCTAGCAAAAACAAACTCACTTCACCTAAGTTTTCACGGTGAGATTTTTATAGAATCGACCGGCTGTTGGTACTAACAAAAAGAAGGATTGCGGCGGTGTGTCGCTCCCTAAAGGCAGTGGCCGATGCCTGGCTGCACAGGGTGGCCGTGCAGCCGCCGCACAGTGCAGCCACGGCAGGAACGTGTGGATGGAGTGCACCGTCATCGCCAGGCACCACGCGCCCACGGCACCAACCGCTAGCGCACTGAACACGCATGTTGATAGCATCGCAAAACCTATACCTGAGGAAATTTATTTATCTATCTTCTATCTATCTATCTATATATATAAAAGAAGAAACTGACTGACTGAATGAATGACTGACTGAATGAATGACTGACTGACTGACATATCAACGTACAGCCGAAACTACTGGGTCTAGGAATGTGAAATTTTGCACACGGCTTCCTTTTATAATGTAGGGGAGCACTAAGAAGGGGTTTTTGGAAATTCAACCTTTAAGGGGGTGAAAAGGGGGGATTTCGTTTGTATGAAAAATCTTATTCCTTGAGTTAATAAACTTGAAACTTGGCACGAATACTTATCTAAGGAAATTATTAAGTTTGGCATTTTTTGTTTTTCTTAACTACCCCCTAAAGGGGGATTGGGGGGTGTCAAAGTTTGTATGGAAGAATTTTAACGGGCGGTCCGATTAACTCGAAACTCGGTATTTATACTTCAGACCAAAAATAAAAAATAACGTGTATCAGGGTTTTTCGAAAATTTACCCCTAACGGGGTGAAAAGGTGTAGTTAATTTTACAGGGGTGGATTTTCTTCGTGGCTTGATTAAGTCGGAAATTGGTATCAATAAATCTTCGAGTCAAGTAATAAACACATCCTACATTTTTCGAAATTTCACCCCTGGATACACCCGAGGATCCTGTTTATTTGAAAAATCTGATTCCTTTGATCTACAAACTTAAAAATTGGCCCGAATACTTATTAATCTAAATAAATGATAATGATCATAAACACACATATTCGAAATTTTTAGAGGAAAGTACGAAATACACGCGGACGAAGTTGCGGGCAAAGTGCTAGTTTTTTATATTTATTTATTTACTAGCAGCGCCCCTCGGTTTCACCCGCGTACCTAAGTTTCGATCCCGTGGGAATATCGGGATAAAAACTAGCCTGTGTCGTTTCCCGGGACTCAAACATCTAAATCCGTTCAGCGGTTCAAGCGTGAAGAGGTAACAGACAAACAGACACACTTTCGTATTTATAATATATGGATTTGTTAAAGAAACCATACAGTAGCTTAGATGAATACGTAACGAAAACTTAACCATAATAAATATACGGAAACATGACCATGTGAGATATCATTGCCAAGCTACAATCCACACGTGTACTTGTAAGTGAACCGTGCGCTAATGAACGGAATGTATTCGTCCCAGCCCCTACTAGGTGTCTCAGTCAAACAGCTGTTTGTACGCATCGTCACGGGCGGAATTATCCTGTTTTTAGACTTAAACTAGCTGTGCCCCACGTTTTCACCCGCATAAGTTTCGATTCCGTGGGAGTATCGGGATAAAAAGTAGCCCGCATGTTAATCCAGGGTGTCAGCTACCTGCATACCAAATTTTATCAAAATTGGTCCAGCCGTTTGAGCGTGAGGAAGTAACAAACATATAAACACAGATGAGTGTGGGGGACACTCACACACTAACAAACTTTCGCCTTTATAATATTAGTGTGATACGCTCAAGCGTTGGCAAACTAACATAATATTAACTTACTTTGAGACTTAGTCTGTTAACTTCAAAAACTTAGCAATAGGTATTCTAATTAATCAACATAAACATAACAAAAAATAACTTTTAAAAACTAACTTGCTCGTTCTACCTACCTCTCGCCAAAGGCGCCAAATCCCAGCATTTAAGCACACTCTTCTTAGTGACCACTCCCAAAGCGAGCTCCAGATAAAACAGCGGATATCCGATCACTATGCTGAAGACATTGTACAGGAACAGGAAGGGCAGTAGCTTCCGGAAGTCGTAGAGGTAAGGGTGCCACCATACTTGGAATATACCGATGCAGGAGGACACCACTAGCTGGCGGTAACTTATGTTGTTCGTCCATCGGTCGTGTACCTGGGAGTGGGGATAAATATTTATAATCCCAGCCTATTAATGTGACACTGCCAGGGACGTGAAAACGAAATAAATTTCGTTCCGTTACCACTAATGTTATCGTATAACGTTCCAAAATTTGTAACGATACTAAAACCTAAAAATATCAATAACATTACAAAGAAAAACGTTATAGCCATGCTAAAACTATATCAGCCCATGGTGTCCCACTGCTGGGCAAATGCCTCCCTCCATTCTTTCCACTTCTCATGGCGACGTTGTGCTGTTGCGGTCCAGTCTCTCATGACTATAAGTAATAATATGGCCAATGGCTGGTCACTACGGCAATGTTTTGGCGACTGGTGAATATAGTCCGATCGCTTAACTGAGACATTGCCTGAGGTAGCAGCGCGGTGCGGGAGGGGTGTGGTGACGTGTTGCGAGAGCTCGGTGATCCGTCAACTTGTGACAACTATCACCCCTCCCGCACAGCACAGCCACCTCAGGCAACGGCTCAGTTAAGCTGTCGGCCTATACTCCCATATTAAAAGTAAACATAAACACAACTTGTTTTAAATTCAAGTGTATGGTTTGTTACCAGCTACATGTTACGCATCATAAAAACATGTCGCTGAAACAATGTTGTGCCACTTTTTTGCCATGAATACCTAGTGCCTCCCAAAAATTATAAAAAACCTACAGCTAACAGCATAAACCCTCCATAAATGCCATCCCCTCTGTTTACGCCAAACTTTCCTGAATTTTAATATGTTATCGACGCTTGTTGCCTTTGGTTCTTATACGTTATTCGAAGATGTATGTACAAACAACCAGTAAGTACCAAGTAATTAAACCATGCATTACCAGAGGACTTTCAGTAGATTCAGTGTCGATTGACTCGGTCAAACTTTTACGAGTACTCTGAAATAAACAGAAAAAACATTATTGTTTATCATATTCTTTTTTTTACAATTAATTATATAGAACAAAAATGCACTCACCACACTTTCACTCATTATCAAAACGAAATTATATCTAAATAATTAATATTTTTCGAAAACGTTTTTGATTCCATGGATATAAACATGTGTCAAACTATACATCAAGTTGACAGCAGTTGACAGTAACTGCAAGAACCTTTTTCGTAATCATCAAAAGAGAATTCATTCATGAACATTTCAAGGTTTACAAAACAGTATTTGCATTATGCACTTTATCAGAAACCTCCGAATATTATAGACCACGACCATCAGAGCTGGGTACGAGGGGGTTGAATCAATAAAAGATCAAGATTGTTAATATAACAAATTCTATAATTCATTTAAGTCTATAATATCTAGCTATACATAGTGGATTCGTGGTAGCTAAATAAATTAAACAATCGCACCAAAATAAGCTATTATTTGGTTGACAAAGTGATTAAACCTTGAATACATAGCCGAACTTGACGAAATAATCACCTTTTTACGTGAAATTTAACAACCAAAAGCACTCATGATAAAAATAAACATTGTTTTGTCCACACGTGTGATACAGTACAGGGTTCTTTTTCAATGACCAGTCAAAGGTTTTTTTTTCTGGAATCAAACGTATGTTTGTCGTGTATACAAACATTTACATAAATAATGTCTTGGCTAGTCATTAAGAAAGTACATTATGTACTCTGGATTTCAATCTACAATTACCTACTAAATAAACATCTTTCTGAGCAAATTATATTATTGCTAGTAAGGACATCATTCAAGTGTCAAACCCCCAGGCTGCTATTAGAGATTAAAAATGCCAAAAATCATATTTTTATATAGCAAGTGATTTAAGCGTATCATTTAAAAAAAATAACAACTTTTAATTGAATTTAACATCCTGAACATGTTTTAATTATAAATTTGTTATTAAAATATGATTTTTGGCATTTTCAACCTCAAATAGCAGCCGGGGGGTTAATTGTAGACTTTCGTTGTAATAGTAAAAAATGCTCAAGAGGTAATTTCCCCTATGACAGCAGTACTTTTTTTTTCTGGCTGGCACTTTTATTTTTGGGTACGAAATGAATGATGTCCTTTAATCAATTCATTGATACATGTGTACTTCAGTACCAATATAATACATTTCATATTGATTACATCTAGTGAAATCTTTAAATTATAATATTTGCGGAACACAACGAAACCAGCGCGGACAGGAGTATTCATTAAAATAGAGTAAACTGTGCAGAATAAGATTTATCAGAGATGAATATAAAATGGAGACAATCATGTATAAAATATTATATCGATAGTATAACAGCAGGGGTGGCCAACCGGTCGATCGCGACTATTAGTCCAGTCGATCGTGGCAAGGCAAAAAATATTTCCAACTACAAACCTGATTTGCTAATCTAGCGAAATATGCTCACATTAATTTAAATAATTATGTAGTTACTAAGAATAATTTTCAGTTTTATATTGTCCCTGTTAATAAAATAAAAAATACTAATGCTGTTTCATATAAGATTTCAAGAAGTATGTAATTGGTAGATCGCACAGGGTGTCGTCAGTGAACAGTAGATCTTGGGTCTAACCAAGTTGGCCACCCCTAGTATACAGGGTACAATATTTTTATCTCATTAAGCGACACACGCTTTACCTACTTGTGGTAACCAAATGTACAAACACGCGCAACAATGTGTATGTAAGCGTGTGTGTAAGATCTCGGTACTATCCGAAACAATGGCGAATGGTTAAAGCGCGCGTTGGTTCGTGAGATAAAAATACTATAGTAATTAAGGGCAGTGCAATAAAAGCAGATGCGGCTTCTCAAATTACAACCCTGTTAATTATCATTATTGCACTGCATGGCAATCAGCAAGATTATGGGATACAGAATGGAAATCTGGACTTAGGCTATATTTAAGGACATCAAACATAACAATCGAATAAAACAAAGCATTGGATTACAATAAACGGCTCAATTTATGGCTCTGTGTTACTGAAAATATTGCGAGACATCACATTTTTAGTCACAAAGTTTTAGTAACGAAATTACTACACTTTACTCGTTTTATGTTCTTTTTATGAATATACATTATCTATGACAGATGACGGACAATGCTTTAGAGCTGTGCCATTACATACAACTTTTTTTTTTTATCGATTCTCGAATCTTTTAAGACCGAGTTATTATCGATAAGATAAAATAAAGTACTATTATTGTCCTACTGCAGGGCAAAGACCTCTTCTCATTTAGAGAAGGCACGAACATTGCTCGTCACGCTTGCTCAAGACTGCTTGGCTATAGGTGTGTCATACAAATCATCACACAATGAGCTGGGTAAATACTGGAGTGGAAAACAGATTCTAAGTTAGGCAATTCAAATCATTATTAGAATAACATAAATACACTTTTCATACACAAGACATGCCTATAATCGATTCATTCGATTTTCGACAACATACCATTATGTTATATGCGAATGATAAGGCGATTATTCGCTTAAAATAAGGCAAACTTCGATTATAATTAAATTATAAGAAGTGTATGATAATGCATTAAGTATTATTTATAATATGTTATTATCTATAAAATAATGTATAACCAATCAATGTCAATTATGTCACGTACAATACAATTCGGTATTTTACGCTAGAGAAAAAATATATTTCTGGTATTATACCTATTCAAAATCAGTACATTCACGATTTTAGTCTTTTGTTTATTACAAAATACGTACGTACCTCAATGAATATTCCGTCAATCTTAATGACAATCATCAAGAAATAATAGCTACAGTCCTTTCACAGCTATTTTAATTTTGCATAGCTTTCAAAATCACAGTGACCTCTATTCTCCTTGTCATAAGGTTGCAATTGGGTTGCTGCCACAGACAAGTCTGTCAAAATCAGTGATTTTTACAGTCGTTACAATAAGGTTGAAGTTGGGTTGCTACTGTCACAGGTAAAATAACTGTGAAAGGGCTGTATCTAAATTGTCCGGGCATTCCCGGGAAAATACATGACCATACACTTCAGTAATGGTTGTATTTCACGAATACCATTGTAATTTGAACCTTATGTTAATGACAAAAGTCACGCGCGCTCGTTATTTGCAACGAGTCTATCTCACTATGTTTCAGATAAGCTAATGTTGCAAAGTTACACGACATTTGAGTCCGCTACTCGGAATCCGAACTGAACGTTAAAGTTGCTTTTACTTTGAAATGCACTTAGACGTTACCGAAAAATGTGTCGAATTTTACACCGTGACTAATTAATAATTCCAATAAAATTAATTCCAGGGGCTGCTAGGAGAGAATATATTTGTGACAATAAAATACATTTGTTCTACAACTTTTCAATCAATCATATCAGAGACCTCGCCTACGTTGCGCCATCTACATCACCACATGAGAACTACGCATCATACTGACGTCACACAAAATCCTGCATCGCGCAAGCAGAGTTTACCGCACGACTAGCATAAGTATATAGAACGTCCCGACATCAATCGACGGGCAGTTGCCCACCAGACACAACACCCATCCGGTCGGACGATCCCCCCTTTTCTATGGAGGATGAGTAACCTCTATACTATAGTTACATCACAACACCCAGTTCTCCGCCTCGTCAGTCTGATCCGTCACCTTTTTCAGGGTATTGGTCCATTCTTTTCTACCTACCTAAATTCATTCCCAGCTGCTACAATTTCCACAAGTATTAGACCAATGTTTTATTACAACAAAAAATTCTCCCCTAAAAGATGTTTTAACTATTACAGAGGGATCGTGTATTATTCTATTTTTTCAGCTATCTTCACATTCAATCTCTATTTGGGGTGTCAAACTTCAAGCAATTCAAGTAACCGAAGAATTATGGCAGAATCGCAAAATACAATTAAAACATAGGCGAATGAAAATTCAACTGCAACTTGACTATGATACACCCTCGAATATGAAGCAGTAAATAAATGGAGTCTTTATACATAACTAGCTGACCCGGCGAACTTCGTGCCGCCTCGGAATCACTATGAACGAATGTAGAAAATGAATTATCTTCATTATATTTTATTTCGTGAATTTTTCCCTTGTTTAGATAGTTATTCTGCTATTCAGGGCGGAAACAAATCCAAAAATCAAAGATCGGTTCAGCCGTTCTTGAGTTGTAAACGGTGTAACTAACCCGACTTTGTTTTATTTATATAGATAGATTTACTAAAAATAATCTTCAATACGAATTACGCTGGACGACTGACAAAGATTGCCAAGACTGTTTCGACCATACATAAACATTGGCGCCGATTCTGTTGTTCACAAACTAAACTAAATTTAAGTTCATGCATCTTTTTCTTTCTATGTCATTAAGAAAAGGACAGAAGATAAATATTAGTTTAGTCCTGTCAAATTAAGATAATCCATAGACAATTTAGACGAGATTAAAAAATTGGCTATTAAAAATACGTCAATTTACGTCAGGCGCTGACTAATTTGACAGGATTAAACTAATATTTATCTTCTGTCCTTTTCTTAATGAAATAGAAAGAAAAAGATGCCTGAACTTTAGTTTAGTTTGTGAATAACAGAATCGGCGCCAATGAGCAATTCGATAATATTGCCTAAAATAATACTTTAAACTCCCATGTAGTTTACTGCCTCACACATAACAGAGATTAAAATGTGGCTAGCATTGTTGTTTTTCTTAGCTGTCGTAGGTTTATGTTACAGGCGTAGTGCATTAAAATTTCAGAAATCATGAGGAACGTGATTTGCAATTCCAATTCTATCATTGCTTAGGAAAAGGCACAAACCCATTGGCGCCGATTCTGTTGTTCACTAACTAAACTAAATTCAAGTTCATGCATCTTTTTCTTTCTATTTCATTAAGAAAAGGACAGAAGATAAATATTAGTTTAGTTCTGTCAAATTAAGATACTCCATAGACAATTTAGAGGAGATAAAAAAATTGGCTATTAAAAATACGTCAATTTACGTCAGGCGCTGACTAATTTGACAGGACTAAACTAATATTTATCATCTGTCCTTTTCTTAATGAAATAGAAAGAAAAAGATGAATGAACTTAAATTTAGTTTAGTTTGTGAACAACAGAATCGGCGCCATTGTTTACATAAATTCTTATCTACAACAGAGCAATTAATGACGACGTGAAATTAATTTATCGGTCATAGATTAGGCGTAGCAGGCGGAGATCTATAAACGTTACTTAGCGCATGCTTTCACTTAGACTTGTTACCGTGTCTTTCTTGCACCTGTAGTTTGACAGATGTGCGATAGTGACAGGAATAACACTTAGCCAAAGTGCGTGCTAAACAACATTGACGCAGGGTCAAATTAAATTAGTTAGGGAAACTCCGCAGACATATCCGGTATCAAATAACTACACTACCAGCGGTAGTTGACCCAAAAAAAATACATCAATCTTTTTTCATCCTGTTTACCTGTCGATAGTCAGCACGTCTGTGGAGTGTAGCTAGCTAATTTAATTTGACCTGTAGATCCTGGCCTTAGTAAAGAAAAAGTTTACCTCAATATTCGGTTATTAAAATTAAATACGTGACAGTGTAAGTGCATTTCCTTAGTCGTGTGTCGTGTCGTGTCATCCTCAGATACTGAACAGATCGCCGGCAGACGGTAACGGCGCGAGCCCGCCCGTCACATCCGGTAAACGGGACACGTCCGGTAAGTTCTCTATGTGGGACTTCACTTCCGCTTTCACCGCGTAAATCTTTTGCAGTTTTATGTTATATTCCTGGAATAGAAAAAGGGGGTTTGTTTATAAATGGGTAAATCATTGCCAAACTTAAGTGGCAGTGGGCAGGGCACATTGCTCGCAGAACAGATGTCCGATGGGGCCGAAAGGTTCTGGAGTGGCGACCGCGTACCGGAAGACGTAGCGTTGGAAGGCCTCCCACAAGGTGGACGGACGACCTTGTGAAGGCCGCAGGAACCCGTTGGATGCAAGAAGCACAGAACCGGTCGAAATGGAGGTGCTTGGGGGAGGCCTATGTCCAGCAGTGGACGTCTTTCGGCTGAAATGATGATGATGATGAAATCATTGCCTGAACATTTTCAGTGGTTCCTGACAAAGAATTACTTTTTATCAGAAGGCCGATTCTCATGCTTAAAAAACGTTCAAATTCAAGTCGCAATCACATCTCAGCGACAATCAATGTCAAAAACTTGTCACAGATTGCGACTGAGATTAGAATGCGAACGTTTTTAAAAATACGGGAATTGCCCCTCTGATATCAATACCATCAGCTCTGTGGAGTTTTGCTAACTAATATAAATTGACCTTGTATTGTCATGGACAAGTTATATTGTAAAAACGAAATTGTACACATGAATGCAATTTGAGTTTGACAATGGACAGAAAACATGCGTCCACAAAAAATATTTTTAAATATTGCGAGATTTCTTTCAAAACAATAATTTCTCAGGAGTGGGCATTGTTACAAGGAATTTGTCCGAACTTCAGATATTAAGTTAGTGCTTAACAGTAAATGAATGCGGCTGCCCTGAAACTTATCATCGAAAAGTTTGCTTTGCGTTACCTCTAGTCTACTCTCCGCCTGTTTAGCCAGGTCTCGATGCGCCTGCGCGAAGTCCCGCAGCATGGCGGCTACCTTGCGCCTCTTCTCCAACTCCTCACTCAGCCTAAGGTTGTACTCCGCCAGCAGGTCCACGGCAGAGTTCACCACCGCACTCAGACTTAGAGCCGACTCTTTATCTAGAAGAAGAAGGTTTCATTACCTACTTGCAAAGAGTACTAGATATTTGAAAGCTATAAAGGTGTATAGTCTATTCAAATCCTTGTTTGAAATTAACGTTAAACAAATATCAACTTTATGCAAGTGAAAATTGTGTTGATTTCAGAATGACTAGTACTCATAGTTGACATTCTGTGTATAACCCAACTTTAGAATGACCTATAGTGTCATACAAAAACTGAAGTTTTGTAGTGGAAATATACATTGGAAAAGAAATTGTGAACGCAGGGCAATTATTAATTACAATATTATTAAGGTGTTCAGGTTACAATTACTTTGTGGAAATAGTTTTTTTTTATTAAAACTTGTATAATTATGAACGAATTAGATAGTTTTCTGCATTGACTGTGTTTTCATACAAGCTGTTTGTATTACACAGTGGTGAGTCTATTTATGAACACAACATTCACTTCCTTGGAACTTATGATGTCTTGAAGCAGAGTTTGGAACATTCTCCGAAAATCATGTAATGAAAATTCAGAAGAAGGTAAACAATGACAAAGCTTTTCACAAACTTAATTTGTTAGAAAGTAAATTTGTAAGTTATTAACCAATTTGGGCATATCAGTGAATAAGTGAAATACACAGGGCATATCATCAATATTCTTTATTAATATAGTCATAAATAGTTTTACAATAATATTTATCTGCTAGGATCACATAAAATCAACCTTAACTTCCGTCTATAGTTTCAATAATAACACAGTCAATGCTTACAAATAATCTGATAAAAAATAAATAATTCAGGATGAGACAATACACTCCAAAAACTAAAACAATCGCACAACATAATCTCAATAACAAAAACTATGAAAAACCAAAATTAGGTTAAAAACAGAATGTCATTATGAGAAATTAAACAAAAGCACAAATTATTACAATTTATTTTCGTTTTTCACAGTTTTATTTCGATATATGAGATATCTAGGGAAAGTGGACAAGCACGTCACCCCTTTTCACACGTTTATAATGTTCGCTTACTGACGCCGGATGTCCAGCAGCAAATGTATTGCAGTTCATCCAATATATTGCTAATCCAAGCTTGCATATTTTTCTATACATTTTGCGACTCCGGCACGACACCGGCCCGGCTACCCGACAGCCAAATCGTATGAAAAGGGGCTCAGTCTTGCAAAAGTTGACACGGTGATAGGGTGTCGTTTTACCTTCTAACTTAGACAATAATTGCACTTCGGACACTTCCGGCGGGAGTGACGCGATTCTCTCCCGTACTGCCTCGTCGCTCGACGCACTGGCCTCCAACTCTAGCAACGACTGTAATTAATAAATACGACCTTGTTAATACTTCGTTTCATAATAACCACAAAATAAACACTCGCATCTGTCATCAAAATTATTCGATTATCAAATAAATTACTTTTAATAGGCGATTAATACCATCAAATTGTTTCCCTATTATGATGTTTAAGAATATTAATACGCCTATTAGATGATCAAATAGCACTTCTGAACCTTTTCAAGGTAATTAATTTTTTTTTTAATTGACTAGTTATCCTTCAAAGCACAAAAATCTACATAATGACTTTGATTTGTCATTCGGGTACAGTACTTAAACTAAAATAGGGAATGTTACAAAAACTTAATCAATCAGATGCTTCCTAATACTATGTAAGACAAACCCAATGGATACTTAGTCAAAATACAGGATTAAAACAATGGGTCCCCCCCCCTTATAGCAGAACTTTTTATGTCATAATATTATTTTGCATAACAGTGTATAGCATAAACTTCATTTCGCAGAAAATCGTTTGGCATACGAGTGTATGCCAAACGATTTTCTGCGAAATGAAGTTTGAATGAATGAATTATGAGTTTTGAATGTATGATAAATGAGTATTTATCATACATTCAAAACTCATAATTTTGGAAGTCTGATTCTGACTTAAGTATAATTAAAAAGTAGAACCATCATATCGCAGAAAGTTCAAAGTCAGAATCGTCTTTTGGCATACCTACGTGAGTTCATGCGAAGGGGTCACAGTTTTAACCTAACCATTTTTTTATATAAATTAATTTGGGTCTAAGTTGGTTTACACGCAATAATAAATAAGAGATAGTCGATGGAGCCCCGCTTCGTGGGGCCCCTATTTCTGTCTACAGGGTTTAAAGGAACCTAACCTGACCCAAGTTGGGGTGCCCCAAGTCCCGAGATCGCTTATAGAAACCATTATTTTTATAGTTCATTCAAATACCATGGAAAAATACACCGAACAAACAATATTCGTTAAAAATAATTCTACTGTTATTATCTTCATAGTATGCCAAGTGAAATTATGCCAAATAAAGCTCTCTGCCATCTTCAGGTTTAGACGTATAATGACCAAAATGTATTGATGAAAATAACGCAGAAGGACCAAAACGCGAAACAACCAACACGCAAAATGACCAATCTCAATTACTCATATTGACCAATCTTCTTATTACGCATATTAACCTGCATATATCAATGACGCAAAATGACCAATATCAAATATACGCTTGTGAGCCAAAGACTTTCAGTTATGTGGGAGCTTTTTTATGTGAAAAAAGTTTTTCCGCCCATTATGCTAGCAACCTTCAAACACCCTAAACCTTTTCTTTAGGGAGAAAATACACATGCCTGTAGCTGGTACAAAACTTACCTATTATCACCAATACATTTTGGTCATTATGCGTCTAAACCGTTTTAATTCTTAAACTACTTGTTCAAATTGAATGATATACCGTGTTTATACAATGCCTGCTTGGTTACTGAAAATTCAGACTTCTAGTTTTATACACAACGAAGTTATAGGGGGTCGAAAATGACCTGAACTGCTTCGAGAAAAGGATGGTACCTATGGCCGTGCCGCTTTTTGCTCGACTTGGCGGGGGCACTACCGTACCCCCAGATTTCGTGAAAATGTTATGCTTTGCAGCAAATGTAATTTCGAGAGCTATATTGATGTTTTAAATGATTATAATAAAGTAATTATTTTATCATAATTGCCGCGGATTGAATTTTGATCAACAAACAACACAAACAGACAAACAGCTCTGCAATTTGCAAAACATGTAATAAATTTCGCGAGCTACATTGACAGATCTCTTAAGAAATAAAAGCTTGTAAAAAAGGTTATGACCTTCTACATTACCTTGATAAGTTCCTCAGGCTCGGGAGGGTCTCCGGGCGGCGTCTTGGGACTGAGCGTGGTGTGCGTCTCCAGATGCCCGTCCACCTCCTTGGTCTCACTGCGGCGGCGCTCTTGCTTCGCGCGAACCTCGATCTTCGCCTTCTTCTCTGGCTCTTTGCTCACCACCTCCACATCAACCGACTTGCGTTTCTTGCTCTCTTTCTTTGGAGGAATAGCGTCGTTGGGATCCACTGGAATTTGAAGCAAATTGTGAATAAGAACCTCCTACCATAAGTATTTGTTTAGCGTAAGCTTTTATTTAAAATAAGTGTACGTACGCACGGCTACACATCAAGCTATAGGTACAGTCAAAAAAGGAGTTAAGTATACAGGAGCGTCGGATATTGTTGAAGTTTACTAAGAAACCGATGGATATTGTCGAATAAAATTTTAGTTTATTAATAGAAAACGAACAGCTTATTTATTATATCAAATTTCAGTCCAGAACATCCATCGGTTTCTTAGTAAACTTCAACTATATCCGACGCTCCTGTATACTAAACTCCTTTGTTGACTGTACATAACCAGTATAAGCTGACTTCTGATTGTACGGAACCCCTATACAATGCGAGGTCAGCTAAAACTGGAAATGTATGTAGCTTGATGTGTGAGCTGTAAAATAAGACTTATTTTCTTGTTACCCCTATTAAACCGACTCCAAAACATGGGATTTACATCATTTACATACAAAATTGAAGTTCCCTCTTGTTGCCTATTCCCAAAAATTCCGAAAAAATAGTTTTCCAAATATTATAAACTAAGTATAGTTCTTTCACTCATTTGGTGAAATATAATTCGTCACTCTGATAAAATATTACTAGTTTAACACAATAATGTTTAATATAATAATACAATATTGCAGTAACAAAACAATAAAGGCGCGTAAAGCAAGGTGATGCAGTGTCTCAGTGGGGTAATTGCGTAACACACACAAATAATGACAATTTATCGCGTTTTGACAATTCAGCCACGTTCATTGCGTTATTTACGTTGTTGAGCAGATGAATTTATTAAACCTATGAAGCAATCGATTAGAAATATCCTTCAAAACTCTCGGATTGTGTCTGACACTGTGTTACGCAATTAGTGTGCTGGTCTATGGACACAATAGGTTCTGAATTGCAATCCCCCAATAAGAGGCTTGGGTAAAAGATAACACTGAAACAGGTACATAACTAAATCTTACCAATCAGTTAAAAAACCGTCTTTTTCATGATAAATTAAATTGTACAGTATCTTTTTACAAGTTTTTTATTATTATTTGCGTTATTACATTTTAACAAGATGAATATTACCCACACTTGCCTGCAAGTCATGCCATAACTTAGTTTTTTTTTTTTTTGCAGTCTATACAGGGTAGCTAGCAGGGACATCAACGCGCAACCTGAAACCATAAATTCAGCACACGATTCTAGACAACCTAATGTAGAAAATTATTGTTGGTTATAAAAAAAAAATATCGGCTGTTTTATAGAAAAGTGCAATATCTATGCAGTCAAAATGTACGGCAGAACTAATTTTTATAAAAATAACTAACGATAGAAGACTAAGGTCTTCAACCAGTGCCTCCTGCCCGTAATGACATAAATGGTGCCGAAACGTGGACACTGACAGTCGGGCTGGTCCACAAATTCAAGGTCGCTCAGTGCGCTATGGAGCGAGCTATGCTCAGAGTCTCTTTGAAGAATAAAATCAGGAATGAAATTGTCCGGAAAAGAACCGGAGTAACCGACATAGCTTGCAGAGTAAGCAAACTGAAGTGGCAGTGGGCTGGCCATGTTTGTCAATGGACCGATGGCCGGTAGAGCAGACGAGTCCTTGAGTGGAGACCGCGTATTGGCAAGCATAGTGTGGGATGCCCCCCAGATAGATGGACGGACGACCTATAAATTTCAACACAAGGGTTCAGAATCATGTACTGAATTAATGCTAACAGGTAGTTCTTCAATGTGTGATCTTCACCTGGTATAGCCTACCCCACCAATCTTCCATGGTAATAATTTCACTTGATAGCATATTTATTTCAACTTTACAAGGTTTAGAAATAAACTCACCAGCCTCCTTGAAATCCTGTATCTTCTGCGAGTCATACACCCCCCTCTCCTCCCAGATAGTGAGTATTCTGTGCAGTGAGTGTTTAGTCTTAGTGTTTATACCAGTTTTGGCCATGTGCTTGAAGGATTCCCCCAGCACTTCTCCGAATTCCTTCCCGTACTCCGGACCTTTCTTTTTACTGTTCTGTATTACGTCATTAGCAAGGTACATGAATGTAAGCTGCTTGCTGTCTTTGGCTGTAAAGAAAAAACTCCATAAAGAATAGACAACATATCTTTTGCACAATTTTAGAATAACTTGAGTAATCTTCTTTATTATTATTATTGAGAATAGCCCGAAAATACCTTTATTATTATTTTTTAAAAGATGTGGTAAATCCTCAATGATAACAGTGGCAAACCTTTTGTTATCCAGTTTGGTATTGTCTTATTGTCAGACGGGGTCTTTGTGTGAGATGAATATAATAATATGGAAAAATACATAAAAATGAGTCTGTTTTATTCCACAGAGGTATGTTCTGTTATGGGTTTGGTTTCCGCACTTAGTCTTTCAAGTGGAGCATTGTGCGCGGGCCATGGTGGCCGTTGGTGATTCCACCGAAGTATTTTTATTATTTTTGTCAAGTTCTGTTAGCATAATCAGCCTGCTGGGACACAGGCCTCCTCTCGGTGAGAGGGAGTGAGCTGTAATCCACCACGCTTGTCTTCGTATTTTTGGTTCTAGAACAACCCCTTTTTTTTTGGTTCCTCCTATGTTTTCCTTCACAACTTTGAGAGCAGTGATGAAATAATTTTCTACACAAGAAGTCACAGATGCGGAATATCCACAAGTAACTAGTTATTATGAGCTGTGAAAATACCAATAGACTTGATGTAGCATAATTCAGCTGCATTTGTTCACAGATCAACACATTGGGATGAAGATCAATTTAGTGACTTGCCAAGAATGTACAATCACAAATAAATATGTAGACGCCTACAGACAGGATAGGTCTAGACTAGCTCAAGACAGAGAGGAGTGGAAAGGAGACACTTGTGGGACAACATAGGCTAAAATAAATAAATGTGTGTGTATAGCATTGCATTAAATTTAGAACACACGATTTCTCTGTAACACTAGAAACACAAATGCTAAATGTACATTTTGTTATCAGTGCGATGCCAATTGATAGGTGGGTCTTTTTTGTTTCTTGTTGTATGGTCAACGTATATATTGATTAAGTCATTTAAAAATGAAATTTTATGAAATTCATAGTGTTTAGCATTCCAAATAGCATTGAAACTACTAGATTATTCTATGGTCGCAAAATTTAAACAAACAAATGTAAGACATTTTGTCGATCAAATAATGACCGCAGAAACCATTGTTAAAACAGTAAATGATGAACTGTTGATTTAAACATTATACTGCACTTATAATAGTAAGAAAATAATATTGTAGGTTACCTTTTAGTATTTCTTTGAACCAGGTTTTTACAACTACGGCATGGTGTTTTCTGTGATGGATCAGCCACAGGGATAGCGTTTGAATGCTTTGCTGACTCGAATTCAATTCTTGGAGCTTACGAACTAACGCGTTTTCCGTAAAACCAGCCATGGTTTAAGAGAAAACTAAATAAACGCCACGGACCACAACACCACACTTTATTTGACGTTTACTAACGCCATATTGATTTGAGAAAAAAAACCGCTTGTCTTTGAATGCGTTCCATTTCAAGTCCTGTGTTCGAGTTCGAATGAATAAAAGGTTGTAAACGGTTGATTCTCTAACTGCATAATAATTATTGCTTTTTTTTATTGATTCATTGTTTAATTTGTTTTATATATTCTTTCGATTTTGATGAAAACCATATCCATCTCATTCGCCAAACGCCTTTTGTAATCAAACCCGCACGCTGCTAATAGAGATATTACCGTAGAAGTAGATACCCGTTCCAATAATTAAAAACAAGAAAATATATTATTATTAGGTACCTAAGTGGGTCGATTGATCAGGTTAATAACGCTTGCCGCGGTTGGTCCGTGGATGGGTGACCATCTTTACATAGCAAGACCTCTCCATGCCTCGGAAAGTGTCGGAATTTCCGACACTTTCCAAGGCACGGAGAGGTCTCCCGACACGGAAAGCACGTTAAGCCGTTGGTCCCGGCTGTCATTCGTGAATCTTTGACAGTCGTTACGGGTCGTCAGAAGCCCGAAAGTCTGACAAGGGGTATCGTTTACCTATTAATTGGGTTGTGGAGGTCAGATAGGCAGTCGCTCCATGTAAAATACTGGTATTCAGCTGCATCCGACCCGGTTAGACTGGAAGCCGACCCCAACAGTCGGGACAAAGCTAGGCAGATGATGATGAAGTTGGTTTCTGTAACTAAACACTATTATTTTGATTGAAATTACTTAAAATATTTAGACAAAACTCAATGGACAAAATTATGTTTTAGTACTGTGTTAATACTTAGGTTGAGTACTCAAGCTCTGTTACATTACCTACTCTGTAGCGGTATCTACAACGCCACATGCGAACAACGCGTCATCTGACGTCACGCAAAATCCTGCATCTCGCAAGCAGAGTTTACCGCGCAACTAGCATGATACAACTACCCAACATGAATCATCGGGCAGTTGCCCGCCAGACACAACACCCGTCTGGTCGAAGGATCCTCGCTTTTGTATAGAGTATGAGTGAACTTTACACCCTGGCTATATTGGGCACCAAGAATCCCTTAATTTCGGTGCCAAGTTGTCACCTATTTAGGTCATTAACTCCGAACTGACTAAGAATTGACAAAAATCTGGTTTGTTGCAAAGGTTCTCCTTGAAAAGCTCTTTCCATTTGGTATATGATAATTTACGAAGGGGCTCAACTATGATGCGTGCCCTAGGCGCCATTTTATTTATTTATTTATTTAGATTCACCAACGTTCGTATACACTATATAAATTACTTGGAAACAACAGACCATAAAGAACTAAATGTAACAAACAATTATAGGTAAATACAGCATTTTCATATTATTATCTAATAAGTGAACAATCTCAAATTAAAAAAAAAAAAAAACCGTAAGAAATAAAAAAATAAAAACGCACTGACATTAATATTACCTGCGACTGCGAGACAAATGATCGAGAAGTTTAGATCGGAACCGACCAAGTGAGTCCATATGCACATCCACTAGATCACTGTACTCGTTCATGAGCCTACACATTCTTGGCAGCGGGGAATTTGCTCCGTATACGGTTCTTCGGCGCGGGGGATAGAAAGAGGTGATACGGGTGCGGGGATATCTAGCTGGGACTCTGAAATTAATCCTACTCAGGAACTTAGGACAGTCTATCATATTGTTC
Organism: Oligia fasciuncula; assembly: GCA_963082905.1. Taxonomy (NCBI): domain Eukaryota; kingdom Metazoa; phylum Arthropoda; class Insecta; order Lepidoptera; family Noctuidae; genus Oligia; species Oligia fasciuncula. The sequence continues at coordinate 15,417,278 of OY720396.1, read as the reverse complement.
AAAATTTTGTACATGAAAATACAATCCGACAATTCCCTTATGCTAGACAAGGAAGTCATGCCAAATTTCGACAGTTTATCCATGTAAGATGCCTTTTTTTTTACTCCGCTAGAAGTATATACCAAGTGCCACATAAACCGTTTCTGAATCCTTTCCAGTCTAAGCGAATGTGTCGCATAATGTGGCCTCCATACCACGCTGCAATAGTCCAAAGTGCTCCTAACCAAGCTGTTAAACAGCACTATTTTGGGCCTGCTATTGCGAAAGATTTTTCCATTCCGAATGACGAAACCCAGCATTTTAGAGGCCTTTTTGATGGTACTCTCAATGTGAGGGAGGAAGGTGAGCTTACGATCAAATATTACGCCTAGGTCCTTTATTTGGTCTACTGTTTCAATCGTTTCATTGCCAATACGGTATTTTCTATTAGTACGCCCCTGCACACACACACATGAAACGCATACCAAAATGTATATATGTAGGTAGATACCTGATACTTAATTACTTAAATTAGAGCTCTGTAGCTTCTCACTGATTATTATCAATCGGAAAATGGTCGTAATAAGAAATATTCAGATTAGCCCAATCTACTTTACTAAGCTATTAAATTAACCCCGAAAACGTCAAAAAAAAAAATCTGCCTATAATGTTGCACTGCTGGGACACAGGCCTCCTCTCGGTGAGAGGGAGTGGGCCGTAATCCACCACTTCCACCAAAAAAACCTCTATTGTGCTCAGAAATATAAACCAAAATACAAAATTTGTTAGACTTGACCCGCTGTCGATGTCGCCCACTTGTTTCTGCTTGCTACCTCGTTGGTGTACCTTTTCGTAGTTTTCGTCGTAGGTAGGTACGTAAGTCGAGAGTGGAACTACTATGTAGTCCAGTATGATCCCGAAGCGGCGAAGTGTTTTTCATAAGGTAGGTACCTATTCCTCAGTAGCCGTCCGGAGTCTGGGTCCTTGCATGATTGAATATGACAATAAAGGCTTGCTCTTATAACCTATTATGAGACTTATTCATGAGTTTATTAATTTAGGTTAGCCAACCATTGTTTTACACAATAGATTAAACAAAACTGGCAAAATGTTTGTGTTGCCCTGTTAGATTTTTTTGTAGATTAATTAGATTTTTTGTAGTTAGATTAATTAGATTGTTTATTGCGATTGCCAAGTCAATATTTAAAAATAAGTATTTATTTAAAACATAAAAGATTTTTCATAAGATTGTATTGATATGGTCACTATAAGATGTTGTTAGGTTAGCTAATTACGTAGGTACCTAATAATTTAAGACAGAAGGTCCCTTAAGTAGGGACTGAATAAATTAACCGACTTGGTATTAGATGGATCTCACAACTTTTTACGGTAGAAGAACTGAGTTGCGAGACTTGGTTTTTTTACAAGTTGTGTTTTTGATGGCATTATTATAGGTAGGTATAATTCACCTTGCTTACCCCCTCGGAAACCCACCTACTTATTTAGACTGCATTCATCAGGCCATCCATTATGCATGTGCATTTGTAGTCAAGAACTTAAATTAAAATAACTTGGTTTTTATGCAAATAAACGTAACAGAGATGAGCATCGATTTTAATAATTACATAATTATGTAGGTACCTACTTAATTCGAAATATCCTCATTCTATCATGTTCGTAACACCAAATAACTAAAGACCTGCTGCCTACCTATTGCTTTGGCACTTATTAAAGGCATACCTACATATCTACTTGTAGGTAATAATACGAGTATATATTTCTTACTCGCCTCAAATAATGTAAAAAAAATATTAACGCAAGAGTTTGTTGCGCGCTCCAATTTCTAAAAGCTCGATCTAACCACGTTTACATACCGCAAATACCTAAACGTTTGTAATCACTTGTTTATCGGAAGATAGCAGACAGCGGGCGGGCGGTCCCGTGCCATCGACCGGTCCGACGATGGACATGCGTGCTTCTTTCTCTATACACCTGCGCCGGCGCAGCCTCCACTCAGTTTAGTTTCCAAAGGCTGAGCCGCACGCGCTCCACCTCCGCGCCCGACGAAACTGTAAATCCGCGCGAAAAACATATCGTGTTCGTAGATTTTTAATTTGATAAGGAAATACCAAATTAACTTGTTTAAATTCAAATATATTCTAGTGTTTCTGTTCATTTCCATTAAAGTTTGTTGTTTATGTTGTTTTTGAATAATAAAATTCAAGATGAATTACTTTTTCGGTAATAACGTGCCTATCGTGCTACTGTTGTCGCTGGCGTTTCTGGCGAATGCTCAGAGAAGAGATGTTGGTGAGTAATATCTTTCACTTAGACATTAATAAAAGAAAGCAGCGTGGTCTTTATTATTATTTACTTATGGCTGATTTTTCCATCGCCAGATATCTATTATTCGTGGAATAAGATTGACGTCTGACAGTTCTAGAGACTGTGGTTCTAGTATGGTAAAACTGTCAAAAATTCAAAATAAACTGTCAGAACATTCTCAGGATAAAACTTATTCTAGATATAAAAGTTTGATGGAATGCGCCCTAAGTAATTAAAACTAAAAAGTCGCAGGTAGTAAAAAGTTGAGGTGAAATTATTGTGACTTAATATTTCTGTAAAAGTTAGGTATTCCATCATAAAATTCAGATGTATTTTTCATACATCTTTCTGATATATTTTAGCATTATATAATACAATTAGTCGGAGAATCATAGTTTCCATAAAAAAGTTTATCAAAACAAAAAAACATGGCCGCTGACAATTTGCAGAAAACTCAAGAACGGACGATGACCCAGTGACCATTTTGTCAAATGTTAAATAATTCAGATAAAACATAAATATCAGGTTCTTCAAATACATAAAATCTAGTTTTTTTTTTGTATTAGGTATAGATTTAACAGTCATGTTAATGCAACTAAATGGTAATGAAGATGCCGCGGCATAACCTTGTTGTGCTCATTTTGGTGCGCTTAAGTATCGCAATGGTTTAGCTATTTAAATTAATTTTATTGTGAATAAATTACTCAACTTTGGTGGCACATGTTAGGTACCATAATGATGCCTTAGCATGTCCGATTTAATTACCAAGACTGAAAAAATGTCCTGCGGGGTATAATTACGTAACACACTAACAGTAGCAATAGCAATTTGACAGTACAAAAATTACATTTATCACGTTTTTTACGTTGCTAAACAAACAAATTTTGAGAGCATATGAAGCAATGGATTATAAATAGGTATTTTTCAAAATGATTCAGATTGTGAGTGATAGTGTGTTACGAAATTAGAGTGCAGATTCATCTTAGACATTATTATATGTAACGTAAAAATGAAACACAAATACCTACCTACCTAATTGGTAAAGTCTAAAAAAGTACTTAGGTAGCCTACTACCTAATAATAGAGTCAGTAAAAATCAAAATTTGCGATAAAAGGACATCTATTTTTAACGCTTAGGCATTTTATGATATTACTTATATTACATGATAGACATAAACGAAATAATCAACGCCCAATATCTGTTTAGATTTACATTTTATTAAAACATGTTTCGAGTTTAGGTTCCTTTAATTAACATTATCTAATCATAATATTAAGCTATAGGTACTTACTTATAATTTTAAGCGATAAAAGGACATCTATTTTTAACGCTTAGGCATTTTATGATATTACTTATTATTAAATGATAGACATAAACGAAATAATCAACGCCCAATATCTGTTTAGATTTACATTTTATTAAAACATGTTTCGAGTTTAGGTTTCTTTAATTAACATTATCTAATCATAATTATTAAGCTATACTTATAAATTTTTTGAAAATGCGTTTTCTTTACTCAAAAATCTATCAATCTGATATGAGAGACAATTTACTTAATATGCATAACACTAAACGATCGTAAGTATAACTTTAAAGACCTTAAAGACCTTCAGTTATTCACTTTTAAAACCGAAAATTAAGATATAACGCCCTAAATACCACTAACAACTCGCTCTGAATAAAAAAAAAGTATTTTTAGTAAAACCTTGATAACTAGTAGTTGAGTTATTGGAACAAGTTATCAATACTTGTTACGTAAGGTAAGAACCATGATTATACTTAAGAATGTATTAATAAAGCATTTCGGACTGACAGTGGTCGACATCGGCATGGCGGCACCACTTTTACTTTTCATGACACAACTGTGGGTGTGATTTCTCTTTCGGAAGCAAGCTATTGACTGTTCGACCACCAGATACGAAGCTATAATATGATTACGTCGCAGTTCCGATATTTGCACTTTAAATTTTGCTAATATTAAAGTCCTGGCGAGGCGGCGAAAATAGTTATAGTAGATTAACTTCAGCCCGTGACTTCATCCACGTGAAATTTCTTGTTTTAACATAAAATATATCCTGTGATACCTAACCTACTCGGCAATACTGTAGCTTCTAGTTAGTAGTTCCGAATATTACAAATTTTATCTTTTTATAATATTAGTATTGGCAATAACAGGTTGTATTGTTGGTTTCTATACTTGTGAAAGCACTATACAAATATACATTGGTAGTAAAAAAATGAAACGCGATGTGCGAATTGCTCAAAGAACCTCACAACGCCAAATCAGAAGAGAGAGCGCGTTTGTGTCTTTTGGAGGAGAATTTTCAAAAACGAGCGAACCATCTTTTGGTTGCTGTTCGATCGTAATTTCGAGCAAAGTATCCGAACCAAATTGCCTACGTTATGAGTAAAAAATATCTATGATATTATGTACGAATTATTTTATTGATGCCAACAGAATCGCGTGAACATCGTAATTATTTTATAACTTTTTGTAACAGTTACAGCTTACAGCGTTCTCAATCACGATAACGCTAGTCTAGTACATTTATTATTTTATATAAAAATACTGAACACAATAAATCGTCGAATATTTTTATGTTTTTTTAGACCTCACAATACGTTTTCGCTTTAAAATGTGATAAGAAATAATGCTAAGGATACACAATGCCAGTAGCTGGCACAAAAGTATGCAAGTAGCTTGTATGGCATTAAGGTATTCACCAATCAGCTTGCATGCCGTGTGCCATAACAACTTCTGATTGGTGAATACCATACTGGTATGCCAGCTATTTGCATACTTTTGTGCAAGTTACAGGCATGCGTGTGGGAGCCCTAAGGTACGGCAAATATACGGTGTTAGAAACGTCGACGTGCAAACTGTCAAGTACCATGAATTCATCACATTATTTTAAACCCCTCAGGGTCAAAATGTATGGAATTTATAATTTCATCGCTTGTGGGTCTAGAATCATGTACAGACGCCAGCACATCAAGCTACCCGAAACTGTCAAATTTACCCAATAAACTTTGAACCATAGGCTTTAGCGATAAAGTTGAAAATCTTTTGACAGATCGTAGTAGCTTGATGTGCTGGTGTCTGTACCTGCTGAATTTATGGTAACAGTTTGCGCACCGGCGTCCCTTCCATCCTGTAGGTATAGATTTTAAATTATTAGTTGAGGTAAAAAAGATATGTTTTTATATTTACTTATCTCGAGAGCCAGAAGTCTCAAAATATTGTCTCTATCTATACTACGAGTATATTTTTGATCTTTGACGATAAAATAAATACAAAAAAAGCAAATTTTATCGAGACATAAAACGTGCAGTTTCGCTATAAATGGGTGCACACAGCATGACATGCGCGAGAGTTCCCCGAAGCTTCAATATTTTTCTGTAGAGATGCTAAAAGTGCAAATAAAATATTATGTTTACGTGGGGATTATGGTATCATCAAAGTTTAATTTATTTGTTTGACTGTACCATAACGTATTCCCAGTGCCAATTTTACTTCAGTATTTTTTTTGCGTTTTATACCTACTTGAATATCTTGTGTTGCGTCATTTTGCAACCGTAGACCATAATTTTTTTTTTCGAAGACTTTATAATTGTAGGCTATGAAAACATTGCTTCTTGTAGACGTTTTCATATTTACATATCAATTTAAAGAATGCCTTCGCAATCATTTTAAATCTGCATATGTGTAGGCCGATTGCGGTTCCTACCTGATAGCTAAATGCAAACTAGTTTGTCACTTGCCTAATATTGAGTCCATTAATTATTACGCACTAATTTCATGTAAATAGGTATGCGCGTCAGCAAGTATTTGAGTCATCCGCTGCAGCTTTAGTTCAATTTTATTAGCTTGGAAGGAATTTATAACATCCTTCGACTGGTCACTTATTTAAAGTTGTCATTTTCGATGCTGTGTCATGCAATATTTTGGTATGGAAAACAGCCCCTACTATGTAATATCGTAACTTCGTAAGTCCCTAAAAATACAGTTATCTTCGTGAAAGTTTGCGATGAACAAGGGAACTTACCATAACCTACTTTCTTATATAGCGTGCACCAGAATGTGTTATGACCGAGACAAAAAGTAAACAACATCATAATCAGAAAAAATAATCAGCCGTCCCATACAAAATTCCATACCTACTCGACCCAAATGTATGGCACAGCCGTGCAGTTGATTATTTTTAAGCGATTACGATGTTGATCCCATGGAGAAAATTGTTCAGTTTGATGTGTACAACGCCCTTAAATATGACCACACATATATGCCTTAAAAATATGATATAAGCTGTACAAAAAACGTGACCCCGCAAACTGTAAAAAAAAAAAATTACGCACATCACCGGGACTTACCGGTCTTGTCACGGATGTGGTTATTTTAAGAGCTTTGGTTACAAAGTCTTGTTTGTAGTTTGACCCATATTTATCCATACTATTATTAAAGCTGAAGAGTTTGTTTGTTTGAACGGGTTAATCGCTGGAACCATTGAACAGATTTGAATGAAAATTGGCACATAGATAAACCATTTCCTGGATTAACACTAGGATACATTTATCCCGATATTCCCATGGGATCGAAAAGTACGCGGGTCAAACCGCGGGGCACTGCTGGTAGCCTATAAATTCCTCAAGAATTGGGCTACCAAAAGTAAAAATAATGTTTCAAATTCTTTTCAAATACGACTGGTAGGGATTTGAAACATTCTTTTTACATTTGATAGACCAATTCTTGAGGAATTTATGGACTACTAGCAGCGCTCCGTGGTTTAACCCACGTAAGTTTCGCTCCCGTGGGAATATCGGAATAAAAAGTATCCTATGTGTTAATCCAGGATGGTCTATCTATGTGCCAATTTTCATCCAAATCTGTTCAACGGTTTACGCGTCATTGAGTAACAAACATCCAAACATCTTCACAAACTTTCACATTTATAATTTTAAGTAGGATTTAACATCACGCTAGGACCCTAAGGAGCCGAGCAAAAAGAAAAAATAACAGCAGTAACGGTAAGCGAAAACGAAGTAAAAGCACGGCCCGGCGATGCGATGCGACGGGGTGGGTCGGAGAAAAAAATTATTTCACTCGGACGAAGTCGCGGGCAGAAGCTAGAACCGAATAAGTGTGTGGAAAACCCGTTTGATGAATCAAAGAGGAATTTCTTACAAGTCTACAGAAATATATAGTCGGAATGATTAGCAAAAACATAATTAAGGCATCGACATCTCCTACGTCATATGTAAAACATTATTATCTTATAAATAAACATCAAAACAACAACATCAATTCTAATGTTCGAAAAATAAATTTAAATCTAATATTATAAATTTTTTATCTTATTTGTAATCTTATTATTATTATTAGATATTTATTTATTGCATAATTTAATTAAATGAAATTGTTTCTAATCTGATTAGGTTTTGTAGCTATAGCTAGCATTATAGTAACTTATTTTGTTTTAAAATATTTCTTGTTAATTTTGGTAATGCTCGTCTAGTGGCAACCTGTGATCTTTTAATGTACCTATCTGCGGATAATCTAGTGGACTGCAACATAGCTTCCTATACTTTTATTAACCCTATGTATTATAATATATTATATATATATATATTTTTTGTTAGCCTAGTTTGTGTCCCACTGCTGGGCAAAGGCCTCCCCTTTTTCCTTCCAAACCTCCCTCCCTGTCTTGTGCGATCTCCGGCCATGTTGGCCCTGCGAATGATATTAGATCGTCACGCCACCTTCGCCTTGGTCTACCTCGACGGCGATGTCATATTGTAGTTGTTTATTATCCCTCAATAAATAAAATAAAATCAAAAGGAATAAAAGTCGCAAGCTTCAAAATATCACAAGTTCACAACCTTAAATCAATATTAGGGGTCAAATCAGACTGTAGCTGATCTCTTTAATTTATGTACAGTCGCCAGCACATCAAGTTACTACAGTCTGTCAGATTTCTTTAATAGATTTTCGACTTTATTGCTAAAGCATAAGGTTCAAGGTTGATTGGGAAAATCTGACAGTTTCGGGTAGGTTGACCTGCTGGCGTCTGTACAACATCTTATACCTGTACCTACATTCATCTATCTATATATATAAAATGGTAAACTGACTGATTGTTGATATATTTTTTATTTTTTAATATGACATCTTATTTTAATTCATTTTTTACAATCTGCGACTACAGTGGCTCACACACTTGTTAAAGTTCAACTACTTTTTTTTTTTAAATAACTTGTAAATATGTGAGCACCATGTATCTATCACTTATTTGATTTACCTGTCATTGCTTAATTTTTAATTCTTTTTACCTTTTGTGGTAGACTAATTTTATTATGGGTGCATCGTGTTCACATATAATTTTTATTATGTATACAAGACCTTGTAAAACATTTTAAAAGAGTAACGGTGGAGTTTCTTGCCCATTCTTCTCCATACGAAATCTACCTTTTCGAATGGGCGACTAGAATCATTTCTATTTAGTTTTTTTTTTGACGTTCAAAAGTGCCTTTAATGTGCCTATTTGAAATAAATGATTTGACGTTGACTTTGACTTTGATCAACACACAGCCCAAACCGCTGGTCCTAGAGACATGAAACTTGTAGGGTGTGTTCTTTGTGAAGAGTAGGTATCCACTAAGAAAGGGTGTTTCGAAATTCCACCCGTAAGAGGGTGAATGAGGGGAGGATGAAATTTCACGCGGACGAAGTCGCGGGCAGAAGCTAGTAGCAAATAAAGTTCTGATTCTGATTCTGAAATATTGAAGTTTCAACTCAAAATATTGTGTAGGTAATTAAATGATATTGTCTTTTAACTAAACTTGTTTGTTGTTTTTTTACAAAATATAATTTTAACGACCACATGTCGACGAAATAATTAATAAAGAAGTCCAATTTCCGTAATTAAAAACGTTCAACGAGTCGTAATCTCATCTCAGCGACAATCAATGTTAAAAATGTAGGGAAATTTCAGGTATTTTTGTTGTAGACGAAACAAAGGAGTTTCTTCTATAAATATTCAACGAAAACATAAACAAAAAATATTCCTTGAATGTCAAAGTTAATTTCGGAGAGGTGTACCTATATATATTATATCCTGATAAACCTCCCTATTATTAACCATACTTTTTTGACGTCTCTTAATTTTAAGCAACGTTTATTAATAAATCTCTAAAAGTACATGACATGGTCATGGTGGAAACAAATTATACTTAGATTCAATTTATCTGCTACAATGACATTAAACAAGAGCAAGAACAATTAGAATTAACTGCTCCTTTTCTTCTCTTTCTAGAAAACTAAGCTTTTTTAGGGTTCCGTACCCAAAGGGTAAAAACGGGACCCTATTACGCAATAAATAATGTTAGCAAGTCAAGGCTTCAAAATTACAAAAATTGGCTAATACATTACGTCCTTAATAAAAACAATCAATCAAAGACGACCGTATATCAATATGGTTTAAATATAATTTTTAATGGGGATGCTCAACATCAATCATGGCGGTCTCACGGCTACGCAGGCGCCGCAAAATTGCTATAATTATTATTGTACTCGGATAATGAGTATTAGTAACCTTATTACTATATCATAACTCCACAGCACAAAACGCAGGACATGAGGATACTGCTTTGTTAATAAAAGTATATCTTTATGTACCTAACTATGCTTAATCCGCTTACTGCCCACTGCTGGGACACAGGGCTCCTCTCTGTGAGAGGGATTGGGCCATAATCCACCACGCGGTCCCGCGGTTGGATGTCACATGTCTTTGAATTTTTGGTTCTAGGACATGCCGGTCTCCTTAAGTCCTTACGTTGTTTTCCATCACAGTTTCCAGAGCTGTGGTCTACCACTGCTCTGTAAGTATGCTGCACGTAATATTACAGAAAAATGTTTCATAAACTAAGTAAATAACACCTCTTACATCGGAAAGTTTATTACTTAATCTGATGTGTACTCAGTCAGTTTGCCAATAACAGACATAATTTATTTATTTATATAAATGCCTTAAAACTATAATTACAGGTCTTAACCAATAATATAATTATATCATGAATAAGGTAAAGTCTGCATGTATTCTAATTAGAGTGGAACCTACGTAGTTTAGAACGAGAAAAAAAACACAAGTAGTACTTATATTCTGCTATTGCACCCACAGATCAAATACAAAATGGTAACAGAACAGTAAAAGCTGACCACTTATTCTATTGAAACTCTGTTCTACGCAAGGTCGAAATGTTACACGTGCAGCCTACTGTCCGTACATATTTAAGCTAACTGCAGTTTTTTGTCTCCATGTAGAATAATGTAGATACAACTCATCATCTGCCTAGCCTTTTCCCAACTATGTTGGCAGCTGAATACCAGTATTTTACATGGAGCGACTGCGTATCTGACCTCCACAGCCCACAGATACTGGGTAATATGAAACCCCTTGGTAAGGCCCGGTATCCACCAAAGCGGAGAGGAGAGGAGATGTCTCATTTTTCTATAGAATTTCGTGCAAGCAAGTGGGCAAGCGGCACGAAATTCTATAGAAAAATGAGACATCTCCTCTCCTCTCCCCTTTGGTGGATACCGAGCCTTAGAGTGGTTGTCAGACTTTCGGGCTTCTGACGACCCGTAACGACTGTCAAAGATCCTCGAATGACGGCCGGGACCAACGGCTTAACGTGCTTTCCGAGACACGGAAAGGTCTTGGTACCTATGTAAAGATCACCCATCCGCGGACCAACCGCGGCCAGCGTAGCTTAACCTTTGATCGACCCGTACAGCTGTTATTACTTAGCCACAAGCCCCCCATGTCGATATAACTATGTACCTACACTAAGTAATATCCGTACAAATACAATTGGTGGTAATTTCTCATGAAACATCCTGCTCACGGTATCTGATAATACGCGTAAGATACAGTAAGACAAGTATGTGCGCACGATTAATTTAATCCTTACTGTTTCTATGGGCCCGAGCATTATTTGTCAAAAGACCTTTTAGAATAAAATGTATATCAATTTTTCGAAGCGTAGGTATAATATCTTTGGCGTAGTCTCCGTAGCGCTGACTCCGTAGCCGATTGCTGTCTTTGGTGTAGTCTCTGTAGCCGAGAGTTCGTAGCGCAACTTCAGTGGCGTAGTCTCCGTAGCACAGACTCTGCAGCGGAGTTTTCGTAGCGTAATGTTTGGGCCGAATATATGTATCGTAAACTCCGTTCTGTCGAGTGGCCATTAAAATGTGTACATTATTGTTGTTGTATATTTTATACAATCGGAATGTACAACGATATGTTAGTTTTATAGGCCGGTCCCTATAAAACTAAAATAGCTACAATCCGTTTAGGATATCCTTGCTGTCACGTTTATGTACAGACGACAGCACATCAAGCTGCTACAATCTGTCTTTTCAACTTTATCGCTAAAGTATAAGGTTCAATGTTGATTGGGAAAATTTGACAGTTTCGGGTAGCTTGATGTACTGGCGTCTGTCCATCTAAAATAGGTACCTAATTGCAGCGAATAATTAACTTTGAAGATATAAAATAGTTGCAGTGAACTGGATTGTCCAGTTCGTTCCGATGAGATGACCCGACGTCCTTCGGATGTAGCTGCAACTGACCTACCACATTCTTGCCAAGATACATTATTTATTAGCAATAGCTAAACTAAACCAAAAGAAACACAACATAACAAAGACGAAATTCACAACTTTTCTCACAAAACCTTCATTATAGTAATAACTATAATGAAGGTTTTGTGAGAAAAGTTGTGAATTTCGTCTTTGTTATGTTGTGTTTCTTTTGGTTTTTATGTGTAATAGAATATTAATAAGTGGGTAGAAAAAACTAAATCCCACAAAAATTTAATTAATGAGTGGTGAAAAAATATTTTTACTTTTTAATCTTTATGGAGTCTGTACCTAAGTGATAAAAATAATGGCACCACATCATTTTATTTTATTAAAAAAATAGTGAAGTAGTTTTCTAAACACTTTTCGATAATGCATAATTTCGAAGTCGCTAAGCCTCAAAATGGTCAACAATAACTTGTTTTAAGTCACTGTGATACTGAAAAAAAAATGGAAATGGGACTATTGTTTTCTTGACCTCTAAAACAAGAGACGGCCTTCAATTTAAATGAAAGTCATCAGTGACGTGGTGTAGCTTTTAATTTTTGGCAGTTGATTTTAAACTGGTTTGTTCACTCGCCTCGTATGCCCTGATACTAGCAGCTGTACTTAGTAACTATATAATGCGAGCTACAGAGGCCATATTATCCCATGTATTCCGAACTTGTTCGGTTCAAGTCATGCGTGTAGGTATACAAAAGTCAACAACGACACTTAGCACAGCATCATGCTGAGTGGAAGCCTTCTTGTTATGACAAGAGAAAAATAAATAATAAATCAAAATAGATCTATAATCACGATCACAGAACAGTAATATTCGGCAAGTGCACGTCATGACTGTACAGTCATCAGTCAGTGTGTCAGTCGTAATAAACTAGCTTTTGCCAGCGACTTCGCTCGCGTTTTTTTCGGAAATTATCCCATACTTACAGTTTCTGTGATAAAATTGATTACCTACATTAACTCAATAATTTTAAAAGAAGCCCATGGAATTTCTTCATCTTGTCCCCCTACAATTGATTTGTCACGTTAACTCAACAATTTTCAAAGTATTATTACCTGATGTATTGCATATTCCATAATGCCTCATAGTTCCCATGCACTATTACATTAGTGACGTCAGACTAAATCATTGAATAACATCCAATACAATGCGTGGTGTGTTTACGGTCGGTGCCACGGACTCCGTTCCCGGCCCGTGGTGAATCCGTGACGATCGGTCACGGATTCACCACGAAGTCAACATCCGTAAAGTACCTAACACTTTACAAGGCGAGGTATCCGACGGGTCACAAAGAAAAAGTTCTAAAGTAAACACAGTGTTATGCAAGGATGACTCTTTTTGACAATGTGGGTATTTATAACAAAATAAAAAGACTCCTGGCTGATACTGAAATAACACTTTTACTGTCTGAATCTAACCCAGGCCCCGACCAAGAAGTCCAAGAACCTTTGATCGAGTTAAGTGTTCAATATTACCTACTAGATTGTTGGTATATCTATATGCATTTACGGAATTTGCACAAAAATAAAATTAAAGATTGCCTTTTGGATGAAACTAAGAGCAATATTTACGATCCATTTTTAAAATAATTTACCGAGTTTCATTGTCACTGTAAGCTTGAGTAGTTATACCTACATACATAGTACTTATTGAGACGTTATTTAATTTCGCCGAGTGGCTACAATATACAACGTTCAATATTTCGTAAAATACGCGAACCGCGCACAAATCAAAGATTATGTTGTTACAAATCGGTGAGAGTAATGTTTATATATCCTGTATTTATGGTGAAATATTACGAGCTTCCACGAATACAGCGAGGAAATACAAGACAATACTACTGATTTTACGCATATATTTTACTTCATATCCATACTAATATTATAAATTCGAAAGTAACTCTGTCTGTCTGTCTGTATGTTACCTTTTCACGCCGAAACCACTGAACGGATTCCGATAAAATTTGGCAGAGAGATAGATTGCATCCCGGGAAAGGACATAGGATAGTTTTTATCCCGATATTCCCACAAGATCGACACTTATGCGGGTGAAACCGCGGGGCGCTGCTAGCCCTGTATATTTTTGTATTTTGCATGAGCAACATAAGAATCCATTAAAATTACACCATTTCTAAAGTAAAAAAAAACTTTAGGTATGTAAAATCTACCGAACAGATCCACCTAGGTAAAAGTTTAGTTGTAACAAACCGTGTTCACAGAATTATCTATGAGAAAAGCTATTGTGTTATCTCGCATCGCCGCGGGGTTAGCTTGGGTTCCGCAATAAACTCGTTCCTGTCTTTTTACCCTTTTTCGCTGTTCCTACGAGCGGAACTGTGTGGACAAAGGATAATGGAGAAATAAAAACTTCGACGCGAGTAGTAAAAATGTGCAGCGAGGTTTAGAAGACTTACAATATTCATACATAACCATGTCAAGCTGAAATTGTAGAGGTTTTCTGTTTATTTTTTATTTTTACAGAGTTCTGTATAGTTAGGTATAACGTATTCATTGACTTTAGCAGTTGTGGCTCAGTGGTAACTTCCGCGAGTTAAAGGTCGTAGGTTCGAACCCAGACAGGCGCTTTACTTTGTGTAAATTATTTCATCACCACAGCTCTCAAAACGGTGAATGAAAACGTCGTGAGGAAACCTGCATGTCCTAGAGGCAAAAATTTCCATAATCCCATTCCACAATAGACATGGGATATATAGCAACCTGGGCACGCGTGGTGGATTACGGCCCACTCTCGCTCACCGAGAGGAGGCCTGATACCCAGCAGTGCTAAACATTTTCTCGTATCCACACGAGACCCTAATACGAGTACCTACCTAAAAACCTCATAGCCTGATGAAAATATGTCGAAAAACTTGAAATCAGTCCCAATTAACTATAGGTACTTAACTTGTGCTATAACTAATGTCGGTATGAAACTGACTGACTGTACCTATCTAACTTTCCTAAAACAAAATTTACTAATTGTTACAAAAGGATAAAAAAGATTAGTAAATAAAGTAAGTGGTAATTAAAAAATACTTGTATCTCTTACACCCAGTATACGTATAATTATTTATTTTTAAAGATACCGATCTCCTCACTGCATACCTAATGATATTGCATACGAATAGTTAAATTATTCCTCCATCATGTATTCAGAGCATATAAACGAAAAGGTGTTAAAATTACATAAGGTTTTTTACTCTTATGAAAGTTGGCTACATTAATTTAAACGGCCCAAGACTATAACTTGGTATTAGGCTAATAGCATAGATAATAATTATTTGCAGGCTTTATGCGGATATTAGTGAGCGATGGCCAAATACCTAATACTCTAGATAGATTCTCTTGTTATTTGGGTTCCGTACCCAAAGGGTAAAAACGGGACTCTATTACTAAGACTCCACTGTCCGTCTGTCCGTCTGTCACCAGGCTGTATCTCATGAACCGTGATAGCTAGACAGTTGCAATTTTCACAGATGATGTATTTCTGTGGCCGCTATAACAACCAATACTAAAAACGGAATTAAATAAGGTGGGCTCCCATACAACAAACGTGTTTTTTTCGGCGTTTTTGCCTTGTGGTACGGAACTCTTCGTGTGCGACTCCGACTCGCACTTGGGCAGTTTTAAGGGTTCCGTACCCAAAGGGTAAAAACGCGACCCTATTACTAAGACTTCGCTATCTGTCCGTCTGTCTGACACAGGCTGTATCTCAAGAACCGCGATAGCTAGACAGTTGAAATTTTCACAAATTATGTATTTCTGTTGCCGCTAAATACTAAAAACAAAATAAAATAAATATTTAAGGGGGCTTCCATACAACAAACGTGTTTTTTTTCGGCGTTTTTGCTTTGTGGTACAGAACCCTTCGTGTTTGAGCCCGACTCGCACTTGGCCAGTTTTTTATTTTATTTATGTTATCGACAGCTTTTAGATTAGTCTACGAAGGATTCCACAGGCTGTTCTAAATGTTGCGCGTTGACGTCAGATATGCTAACGCCCCGCGCCGATTGTGAAAATGTCTGCCTACAAATTTTTATGGATAGAGAGAGATTTTGATAAAATATGTAGCCTTGTCATCTTAATATTGCCATGTGTGATAGTGGATTTCAATATATTTTATACCTACACAAAACAAGATTACCAATATCTAGTTTTGTACATAATATATTCGCATTCCTGCCATACTAATTTCTACGCTAATTAGTGTATTATAACAAGTTAGCGAAAATGAATACTTATTTACCTAGCACTCAGTTGGTTTTTTAATACTAAAACTAACTAACTTCCCGAGACTTTTATGATATTATTATTTCAGAAAACAAACTGGAACAAATGTTCATAAACAAACTGGAATCGTATAAAAATGGATTCACTAAATAAAACAGGACTGCAATAAAGCCTTTTCCACAGTACAGTCATAAATAACTCAGTTACATTTTAAAAACCGCGAACCTCCAAAAACCAAATAACCACATTTTTCTAGTTCCCCGCTAGACGTCACAGATGTGTGTATGTACATGAAAAACTAAAGTGCCCACGGGAAATTAAACCAACTGGCAGCGGCGCCATAGCAGGCTAGTTATTAATATTTATTTCGACATTGCATAAAAGCAAGTTCGCTGTAGTTCCGCCATTTTCGTCGAATAAAGGGTAGTTTTCTGGTTAATTTTGTATGTCAACATGGGAAGCGTGTTAGGGTCAGTTCACACCGAGACGCGACGCGACGCGCAGTTTTCAGAATAGAAATACAATTACAGACCTTATCTACTACACTAAAAGGTACACAATGCAGGGTTTACTACGTCGAGCTACGCAGCGCTGCGCCGCGAGGCGCCGCGCTGCGTAGCTCACTGAATCGTGTACCTTTTTGTGTAGTAGATAAGGTCTGTAATTGTATTTCTAATCTTGAAAACTGCGCGTCGCGTCGCGTCTCGGTGTGAACTGACCCTAACACGCTTCCCATGTTGACATACAAAATTAACCAGAAAACTACCCTTTATTCGACGAAAATGGCGGAACTACAGCGAACTTGCTTTTATGCAATGTCGAAATAAATATTAATAACTAGCCTGCTATGGCGCCGCTGCCAGTTGGTTTAATTTCCCGTGGGCACTTTAGTTTTTCATGTACATACACACATCTGTGACGTCTAGCGGGGAACTAGAAAAATGTGGTTATTTGGTTTTTGGAGGTTCGCGGTTTTTAAAATGTAACTGAGTTATTTATGACTGTACTGTGGAAAAGGCTTTATTGCAGTCCTGTTTTATTTAGTGAATCCATTTTTATACGATTCCAGTTTGTTTATGAACATTTGTTCCAGTTTGTTTTCTGAAATAATAATATCATAAAAGTCTCGGGAAGTTAGTTAGTTTTAGTATTAAAAAACCAACTGAGTGCTAGGTAAATAAGTATTCATTTTCGCTAACTTGTTGTAATACACTAATTAGCGTAGAAATTAGTATGGCAGGAATGCGAATATATTATGTACAAAACTAGATATTGGTAATCTTGTTTTGTGTAGGTATAAAATATATTGAAATCCACTATCACACATGGCAATATTAAGATGACAAGGCTACATATTTTATCAAAATCTCTCTCTATCCATCAAAATTTGTAACATAGACAGACATTTTCACAATCGGCGGGGCGTTAGCTGACGTCAACGCGCAACATTTAGAACAGCCTGTGGAATCCTTCGTAGACTAATCTAAAAACTGTCGATAACATAAATAAAATAAAAAAACTGGCCAAGTGCGAGTCGGACTCGCACACGAAGGGTTCTGTACCACAAGGCAAAACACCGGAAAAAAAACACGTTTGTTGTATGGAAGCGTGTTAGGGTCAGTTCACACCGAGACGCGACGCGACGCGCAGTTTTCAGAATAGAAATACAATTACAGACCTTATCTACTACACTAAAAGGTACACAATGCAGGGTTTACTACGTCGAGCTACGCAGCGCTGCGCCGCGAGGCGCCGCGCTGCGTAGCTCACTGAATCGTGTACCTTTTTGTGTAGTAGACAAGGTCTGTAATTGTATTTCTAATCTTGAAAACTGCGCGTCGCGTCGCGTCTCTGTGTGAGCTGACGCTTAATGTTGTATTTCATATTTCATGATGAATATTTTGATGTTTTCATTTGCGATGTCTGTGGTATACAAATTTGGTTTTGGACTTTTAAATATCTTAGATTGTGTTGTGTGATGACTACGAAGTTGACGCCTACACTACTTTCAATCCAAGAGCCTGATATAAGGGGGTGTAAAGTACTCTTAACGATGCCGATAGTCATTTGTTCTTTCCGTTATTATGATATATTTTTTTGTACTGAAACTTTTTTATGAAACAAGTTTTTAATGTTATTATAACTCCCACAATCCCTGTACCGTTGCACCTTTAAGCACAATGTTTTGTTGCGTGCGTTATATTGCGCACTACGTTATACTACACACCCTAAATAGTGACTAAGACATGCTTAGATAGGAGTAATCGTGATCTAGATACATACCTAACTACCGTGTTTTCTTCTTGTCAGTTGCAGCTCGCCAACACATAGACAAACCAACTTCCAACTTTTGGAATCCAACCAGGTTCCCCTCGTCTACTCGAGTACCTACAAGTCGATTGACAGATCGTACTTTTTACAATACTAAGTATATCTTAATTTCTTTAATACCTATTTTAAGTCTAAGTAATGCCAAGCCAATTACGACACTTATGTCGACACCGAATAACAACACTTATCATCGTAGGTAATTCGTATCGTCATCTAAACGTGGGATCGCATGTTAACTTTGTAATGGAGTTAATTGATGGGACTGGGTGTGCTCGTGGAGGTCGAAATCCTATGCGTACAAATGTCAATATTTTATTGGTGCGTGTTCTTTCTAGTGCTTTGCCGCCGATAAATGTCTAATCAATCCTGAAATACTCTACTAGGTAAGAGTAGGGAGAATAGTATATTTGACAGATTGAAACTAGGTCTAACAAAGTGTGAACGTTCGACGAGTTCTTAAAATTACGAGAACAGCCCCTCTGATGTTATGAGAGGTAATTTATACTTACTTAACATAACTTAACTCTACACCTTAGTCAAAATACCTATGTGGCTTGGCCGTTTCGCTACCATTACATGGGCGTAACGTGAAAAATGTATTCACTGTTCATTACTTTTCTGTTATACAATAGTTCTTGTAGTAACGAAACGGCCAAGCCTCATATTTTGACTAAGGTGTAGAGTTTGTGAAGTTAGGGCGTGTAGAGTCAGAAGCTTGGCTCTACATGAGATCTGATAACTTTTTGACAGTGCGAGCCATATGTGGTCTCGTCTTGGCAACATTTTACATGAAAATGTTTTTGGTGGGATTATTGTTTTCCGAAACCCACGCGAACGAAGTCGCGGGCACAGCATGTTGCAAATATGTTAGATTATCATTCAATTAAATAACGTTCTTATTTCATTCTCAATATGAGATGAAACCACAAGTAAATTGTTTTGCGTGCACTGATACAGTTTTGTAACGTCCGCACTCAGGCCCATTGCAAATTACAGTCAACGGTTTTTGCTATAGCTGTGTTTAAAGAATGAGAGTAGTTGTAAAAACTGTCATTACGAGTACTTCTATCTTATATATACGTGTATATTAAGTAAATTAATGATTTAACTGTCGACATTTTGTCATTAATTGAAAATTTTATGAGTCATTCAACGCTTTCACCAAAATACTGAGGCAAGTTACATAATTGTGTGTTACGGGTCAAAATAACATTTCAAAAAACTGTTGAATTACAACTTCAATGCATAAAAATTCTATCCGTCAAAACGCCATCTTATCTTAGTTCTAGGTCTAGCTTAAACCGTTGAGCCCGTTTTTGTTTTTCGAACATTATTTCGACTTTCGAACCACAGCATCGGACTAATTTGTCAGTTTTGCTAAGGATACTACGAGTACATGCCAGCTGGCACAAAAGTATGCAAGTAGCTTGTTAGTAAAAAACAACCTATACCCCTACCCATCTACCTTTCTAACGATCTATGTATTATTACAATAGCCACAAAGCATCCTAACCTATTGTCCAACTCACTCAATGGTCAACTTAACCACCAACATCGACCTTCACCCGCTGACCTTCCATTCATTATGAAACAGCTTCATCGTAATAACAGTCGTCAATCATACGATACAGCAGTTGCATTGTAACATCTGTACCTAGATTACATCTAGAATGATTAATCAATTTAATTTGATTTTTCACGCAAAAATTGATTGTATCGAAGAGCATCTTTCACTCTGTTGGGTTGAGCAGTGCTCATTTTAAGAGAAGTATGGGTGGGTAGTAATTTAAACCAGCGACAGCGCTGGGTCTCGTGTCTCGCATAGGGTCGTAGCATTATGCTGAGCGATGGCTGTTTTGCGTGGATGTGACGCATATTTCCCCAATTTGTTATTTTTTGTGTTCTTTCTGTGTCGTGTTTACTGCAATAAACGCATTTTTTTTTCTTTTTCTGTCTAATCAGTTAATTTTAAAACCACAAATTGAATATAGAAAAAATCTACTTATTCCAAAACATATAATTAAGTTAGTTCTGCTCTTCTCACTAATGGAAACGTTAAAGATCTCTTTATGGGATGAACCTAGAGGTATTACACTTGGATTTTGAAAGAACTGTCAGTTCTGCCGGGACCGCAGTTTTGGGGAACTGTTTTATGTAATTTTGACGCTCGAAAAGTGGTGATTCTCAGTCTAATTTGAATACTTTAATGACTTTTGATTGAGTAGATGAAACTGGGATTGAAAGTTTCGAACTGCCAACAAAGTCACAGGAAGCCGCTAGTACTATAATTACTTACATATTTTTTCAGTAGGTAAATATCAATGTTGTAAGTAAATATCAGAATACTGGACAATAATAAATTCTGTATTCAGCAATGTAAAATAAAAAGAGAAAAAATACAGCGTCATGATCCGTGAATTACGACCATTGTAAACGTTTTAAATCGACGGGAAAATAAAATTCAAACAATGTTTCCAAATTGTTCTCTTCAATGGCGTTCTGCGAATGAAAAGAAAGATGGAGTAGGTACCGCCGAGGCACAGTATATAGATCATACAGTATTGTAACTCGGCCGTAACCTTGAAATAAATGCCTACAGCCGCGCGGTACGTAAACATGCGATAGGGCTGCCCGCCTCCAGCATTTTAATTACATTTGCCTACTTTGTGTTTCCATTTACTTTTGTTATTGTATTTTACTGTGTGTACATAAATATTAATAATAAAAACCACGTCTTTACTTTGAATTATACAAACTAACAAAACAAAACACACATGCCCCGAGGTTTTAACACAAGCGTACCTACCGTATAATGATTCATGAACCGCCTATAACTACCTAATTCACTCGTGTCTATCACTTTCCTTTACTCTATTCACTTTATTTATAAATCTAGACATCTTTTTTTTTTCGGGAGATAATAGGAAATACTTATCCATTAAAAATACACACATTATGTACCTATCTACTAGTAAGTAAAATTATTTTATAGTCTTACCTTTCAGAGTTTCCAGGTAATCTAAAAAAAGTTTTCTCTGGATGCGTTATTGACGAATTCATGCAACCAAAAACAGCACAATATAGCCTACTCGTCATATTAAATATGTACTTCAATTATTTTTAGTGAAAAAATCGCGCGATTATTGTTAAAAAAACAACACACCGTCCGTTCGTCACTGCGGCACAGTCGCGACTGTCTGCATACCGAGTGCATTCCGAGGTCGAGGCGCGTAGGTATAGCTCGCGTTTCGTCCGTTTGTATGAAGTCGAAATACTATATGATCTTTATACTGTGGCCGAGGTCCTTCGATACGCATGCATAAATATTAAATGATGGATTACGAATAACTGGGTTACAGTGACGAGTTAAGCGTTGTTTATAAGGGCATAATTAATTGTACTCTAGACCGCTAGCTGTGGATCTTACATTCTGTACCTACCTAACTATAGATAAAACTCTCTGTAGGTACCTACCTACCTATTTTTTGAAGTGAAAACTTCTAGCGCATTGGGGATTTTTTGAGAAGGGAAAATACCATTGAACTCGCGCCAATGTTACCGTAAGCGACACCGCGCGTTTTTTGTTTATAAGACGTTTAAAAAAAATCCTGCTTCGGATGTGTTCGGCTGTCCTCGGGATGTACTCGGTTTTAATGTATATCCGATATGTCAGTGAGTGATGGCAAAGTATTCTGTTTGTGTTTTGTTTTTTACTTCTGTCGGCACTCCCGGAGTGCCACTGTTTTTTTTCAGGTTTAATGTCCCGCTGCTTCACTGCACTCTTCCCTCGTACGTTCTTTCTCTGGTCAATCTCTCATGGCTTGGCACGCGACGATGGCAAGAGACCGGACGGTATGTCTTTATTTCCATGGAAGGTGGGTAGGCCTTTAGTGTGGGACGCTACGTGTGTCGATACTCTTGCGCCATCCCATCTTCCTGGCTCGCATGCTGTGCTGGCGCTGCTGCTGCGGCTGCGGAAAACCTCAAGCGGCGAAAATATAATAACCTCATCGGAAACTATATTTTCGAGCCGTTTGGGGTTGAAACTCTCGGGCCGTGGGGTCCGAGTGCTCATGGTCTTTTTAAAGAAATTTCAAAACGGCTGGTTGACACTTCCCGTGACCCAAGGGCTGGCTTTTATCTTGGCCAGAGGCTAAGCATCGCCATACAACGTGGTAATGCCGCCAGTCTCTTGGGTACATTACCAGTCGACAGCGATGCGGATGAATTTTTCGACGCTATTTTTTAGTTTCTGTATAGTTTTAGTTAAGTTAGAATTTAATTTTGTTATTCCTAATAAAGACCTGAGCCCCATCTCTCATGAACGTCTCCAAGTGAACTTGCCAGCGTTTGCTCTACCTACGTCATTATCAATAACTTAGGTAAAACTTGCAACAGAAATGTTATGATTATAAAATCATAACATTTCTGTTGCAAGTTTTACCTAAGTTATTGATAATATTGGATTTTTGAGATGCATTTTGCAACACAGCGTATAACTTTGCCACAGTTGCCTGCAGTTGACGTTGCTCCAATCCGTTATGTTTTCTTGACTGTACTTACCTGTCAAAAAGAGTAACCTAGATAAAGTGGATAAGACAGAGATTAAAACAGAAGAAGAACTAGCAGGGGATCGAGGGGGGTGGAGGGGTAAATCGTTGGTAGCTACCTATTCTGAGTGTTCGTGTCATATCTGGAGAGCAGTGGTGGCCCATTGGTAACAACCCCCGACTAGCGAGTCGTGGGATGAAACCCAGACAGGCGCTTTACTATGTGTAAATAATTTATCAACACTGCTCTCAAACGGTGAAGGAAAACATTGTGACAGATGTCACAGACATCTCCCACCCCGCATTGGGCCCGCGTAGTAGGTCACAGCCCACTCCCTCCCACTGAGAGAAGACCTGTGTCCCAGCAGTGGGGGGATATTATGCTGTGTCAGTGTGTCATGTCTACTGCAAACAAACTGCACTAAATAGTGGCCTATCGAAACTTATTATTGGTTCATCATAATTGAAATCAATGTGTACCTTCCGCCCAAAGTTTATTTAAAATTTAAACAAATAGTCATCTGCCTAGCCCTTTCTCAAGTATGTTGGGATCAGCTTCCAGTCTAACCAGATGCAGCTGAATACCAGTATTTTTCATGGAGCGACTGCCTATCTGACCTCCACAACCCAGTTACTGGGTAATACCCCTTGGTAAGACTGGTTGTCAGACTTTCGGGCTTCTGACACCCGTAACGACTGTCAAAGAACAACGAAAAAAAGTCATGACATATTATATTAAATTTGGAAAGCCAAATAATCTTTCTAAATACCTACTTTTTGTAGGTTTCAAACAGCATTATGTAAGTATATCATCGACTGTTTTTATGCAACAATTAAAAGTTATGACTATTTGCTAATAAACGAAAAGGGCGGTAATTATAAAGATTTATTGTCTTTATGCTTTTACGCTTGCGATAATTTTGATTTACCTTCTGAATACGTGTTGTAATTTGTTAAACGATATTTTAAAACAATTAAAAACGTGCCTTCATATTTATTTATTTACTAGCTGCGCTCCGCGGTTTCACCCGCGTAAGTGTCGATCCCGTGGGAATATTGGGATAAAAAGTAGCCTATATCACGGTGTCAGCTACCTCCATGCAAAATTTTATCAAAATTGGTTCAGCCGTTTGAGCGTGAAGAAGTAACAAACATATAAACACACCCCCTCACACACTTTCGCCTTTATAATATTAGTGTGATTTAAACATTTATTCACATAAGTAGGTAGGTACATATAAACAGACTAGAAGAAAGGAACCGTCGATATCCGTGAAAGGAACAGAAAAATAGGTACCTACTTACAAAGATTTTTTTTTACTTACAAAGATGATGCTTATTTCTAAAGAAATCTCTCAGCATACCTGCGATAGAAAAGTACATACATAAAAAGAGATGTAGACATCGTGAGAAGGGAAAAAAACATTAAAAACAAAAACAATTATCTAATTTAAATATAAACATACAATATAAGAATATACTTCCATACAAAACGTACTCATAATCCATATTCATTTATTTCTCATAAATATTCACTTGAAATAAATTGCATTAGCCTCTGTTTTGTTTGTACTTGCACTTTTGAATTTTCTCACTCTTATCTCTATTTAATCATTTCTACAATGTGGTATTTTAATGCATTATTCAAGTACTAGCTTTCGCCCGCGAGATAAATGTCGATAAAAACTATCCTAAGTCTTTCCCGGGATGCAATCTATCTCTCTGCCAAATTTTATCGAAATCCGTTCAGTGGTTAAGGCGTGAAAAGGTTACATACAGACAGACAAAGTTACTTTCGAATTCATAATATTAGTAGGTATGTATTACAAAGACTGTACTCGTGCTAATAGATTTTATTGTTACGTGTCAAGCGCGACCAAGTAAAGCGAGGAAACGCCGTATTCGCGTATCGCGATTTTAGTGTCAGTAAGTCAGCAGGCTGCGCACACGCAGTTTTAAGGCAACAACAAACGACGAAGATTACCAAACAAAAACGTACCCAAAACACTTAATTATTACACTATAATAACTAAAATACTTGTTACATTATATTATGAGTAATTGAGTACCTACCTAGTAAATCTAATAAAACGAATAATAAATTAAGAAATAGTAATACACAAATCTCGGAAACAGTGCGTTGCAATTCAGCGATTACGTAACATGTTTTACGTTTAAAAGTGCAGGCTATGAACTAGATGTTCGGATAGTTGCGCTTGCGACAGAACGCATAACGCATGCGCGCTTTACTTTATATGTAAGTTATACGGAACGAATAAATAAAATTGTAAGGCTGCAATATGTTTGTTAATATATTCCAGTTAATGATCTAATAAGGCAAGAATACTTAGTTTATTTGGTTGAAAGTTTTATTAATTAAAATTCTGGCGCGTACCTACTCATGGTATCTAGGTAGGTACTTGAAGTTATTAGTAGCATAGTAGGTCATTATAACATTAGAATAAAACTATGGGTTTATGCCCTGTTGACCACTATGTTATTGAAGTAACGACGAGTTACTTCAATAACATAGTGGTCAACAGGTCGAGTTACTTCAATAACATAGGGTCAACAGGTCGAGTTACTTCAATAACATAGGGTCAACAGGTCGAGTTACTTCAATAACATAGTGGTCAACAGGTCGAGTTACTTCAATAACATAGGGTCAACAGGTCGAGTTACTTCAATAACATAGGGTCAACAGGTCGAGTTACTTCAATAACATAGGGTCAACGAGTTTGTCATTTTAATGTTTTTCTTGTTAACCTGATCTGTAACTACAAAGTTTTTTTTTTTGTAGATTTAATCAACGGTCCAATTATGTACCTGTCTGTTAGTCTTGTTAGTTCTACACATATAATAAAATAGCAACGAACTAAGAACTACTTAAATACAAAAAAAAAAGTATTTGCTACGCGATGTGGGAAAGATGCTGATAATATAGTTTTTCCGTTTGTTAGTTCGCCTGGATGTATGTTTCGGATTGGCGCAAAGACGGTTGAACGGATTTGAGTGAAATTTGGCACACAGATAGTTTGGATCAACACGTAGACCTAGGGTAAGTACTTTTAAACCCGGTAGTACCTACGTTCCCGTGGGATATTTCCCGGCAACCACGCGGGTGAAGCCGCGGGTAAAAGCTACTCAAATATAATTTAAGAATGTTTGAAGAAGGCTTGGGCACCATTAATCTATATAAATATAAAACTCAAAGTCCTGTCTGACTGATATATCGACGTAGAGCCTAAACCGCTGGTCCTAAAGAGATGAAATTTGGAGGGTGTGTTCTTTGTGAAGACTAGACCGTACATTATCCACTAAGAAAGGGTTTTTCTAAATTCCACCCATAAGAGGGTGAATGGGGGGAGGTTGAAATTTCCCGCGGGCGAAGTCGCGGGCAGAAGCTAGTGTTCCTATATTCCAAACTATTCTATCCTGATGCCATATAGTTAGGTAATTTTCCAAGGTCTTTGAAGTCAAAAGTCAAATGATAAAAATACATTACCCACCTACAAGTACCTACCAACCTTTGCAACAGACCGAATTTAAAAAGGCGTGTTCACATTTCTACATATTAATATCCATTTAATCAAATATAGCTGATATCACCAGGTTTGGGCAAGCCACTGCTTTCAATGTTTATTTGAAAAATCGAACCGTATTCGTATTTCGTACTAAGCAGGTTTTTTACTAGCCGTCGCAGACGCAGCAAAAATATCGATTAAAAATCTTAAAATCGAGCCTTATAACAAGTTATATGGGTATCTATAATCGATTTCTGGATGAGCATAATTATTTAAATGTTACACCATACAATGTTACCTTTACAAATTATAGCTAAGTACCTACCTAAATAATATTTTTTTGGATTTGGAAATCTTTAAAGTAGGTACTCGATAAATACTTCCTCAAAATTGAATTTCATGCAAAATTGTGTAATCAATATTTCCGAATAATGTGATTCCCAGTGGATAAAAAAATATTATAATCTGTTGTAAATGCACTTTTGAGCAGATTCAGATCAATCGGATCTTAAAATACCATTAAGTTAAAGTTCAATAGTATTGTAACATTTTATTGGATCGTTAAAACAGATGAACATCTTTATCTAAGTACTTACCAACCCACCACTATTGAGGATGCGCGCGTGTGACTTTTATTTCGCAATACTGAAGCTCATGAATATTCATATTTCAAAGTCAGATCTAAGAGGTTTTTGCAAGTTCTTGTTCGTTGTATGTTTGGCATGTATACTTTACGATGTTGTTTGTGGTTATATTTTTGCACACCTATTATGCAAAACAGTAAACATACTTTATAAAAATTCATTCATTTATTCACTCATGGACAGAGAACGTAAATAATAATTTAATAGCAAATATACAGCCAAGAGCCTCGACCAACACATGAAGAGACTCTCGTTAGGCAGCTTAATCAAGGGCTTGATTCAAAGAGCAGTACTTCTGGACACGGCCCGCATTGTTAGGAGGTTCCTCTCTCTGGAGCCCTGACCGCCGCCGGTAGCTTATACCCTGTTCGCGATACCGGTGGGCTACTATGTGTGTTTTTTTTATTTTTTTATTCTAATACTTAAAAATATAAAATAATTTATAAGTACCTACCTACTTATATAATGTAATAAAGGATATAATAATAATAATAATAAATTATTTGTTTCGGACAACATAAAGCCTAATCAGCGGGGTCTCGAAGCGGATGCACAATCAGTAGTTCCTTATAATATAGGTACTAGCTGACCCGGCTAACTTCGTACCGCCCCGCCAGTCGCTATGAAATTAACCATTCCTTTTACATTCTTTGTTGCAGGTAAGTTCCAGATGAATAAAAACCACGTGTATTAAATACGAGTACAAAGAGTAATGGTAAGCCCTTAAAACCTTAATACCTTTGGTAAAAAATTCAACTAAGTAAAAGGCCAAGGCGCCCAATATTCAGCAGTCCGTGAGTCATCAACAGGGCATCGAACTGACGAGCATGAGGGAGGGAGTTCGAACCCTGTCCTTTGCACTAATGACTAACTAACCTACCTATAAAACTGAGGCGCATAATTCTCTTGCATTCGCAATCTGTCAAAAATACCTATAAGTACTTTTCCTACATTTTTGACAAGTGTTTGACTTGGATTGTCGCTGAGATGAGATTGCGACTAGATTTTGAACGTTTTTAGGGTTCCGTACCAAAATGGTAAAAACGGAACCCTTATGGTGAGACTAAGTCTGTCTGTCTGTCACAGCTGGATATCTCAAGAACTGAATAAAAAAATGTAAAAAAAAAGAACAAATAAGAAATAAATAAAAATATATGTAGGTAATATTTCTTGCAACAGGGACTGAAAGGGGGTCTGAAAAATTCGAAGTGGGGCTACTAGGGCTGTGGAATATCATTATGAAAGAGCGCAGTTTGCACATTCTCAAACATTTTTTTTTAGATAGCATAGTTTTCGACTTTTGATGAAAAATGTAAAAAAACATATGTACCGTTCCCCCCCCCCCCCCCTTATCTCCGAAGTTTGTAAAAAGAAAAATCTGAAATTATTCTATGTGATAGAAGTTTATGTAAAGATTACAGGAAAAATAATTACGAGAATCGACCTTCTGCTAACATAAGATGTAGTCTTATATAATAAAAATAGGACCGTCAAAGGTAAAGTCATAAGTCCTATTTTAAATTAATTGCACCTGCCAATTAACAGAGCAAATACTCTACTATAAAAAAACCGATAGGATAAAAAAACCTGTACTTGAAGCGATCATAAACTGGACAACTATAAACAATTCCTCCAAGCAATAGATGCCACGGGATGCATTAGGTAACGCTAATTTCCTACATTCCTAACAAATCTATCCTATGCAAATCTACATAGTACAAACGTTCATAAACAATTAATTATTGGACTATTACAGTAGTTTAAGCATATCTTAGACTAAGACCACTTTCACATCGAGTCTGCTAGCAAGTACTTGCAGGAGCAGCTCTAATTAATCTTTAGGTAACAAGCAGACTGTTGAGATCCGATCTCCTTGGTAGTTTCCGTGAATTGCATTAATTCAAGACACATAGATAACTAATATGTAGAAAGGAGAGCATACACGAGGACGCTAAGGACATGCACATATAGGACTTAGTAATTAACTAGCCACTAGCCCCTGTTTCGCACGGTGACGGCTTGACAAAACATGGAGATTTCTTAATTGTATGTACAGACGCCAGCACATCAAGTTACTACAATCTGTCAGATTTCTTTAATAGATTTTCGACTTTATTGCTAAATCATAAGGTTCAAGGTTGATTGGGAAAATCTGACAGTTTCGGGTAGGTTGACCTGCTGGCGTCCGTACTATAGAGCTTATGTGGTGTGTTGGGGGCGTAAATACAAATAAGACGACTTTAAGACTTTCAAGAATGTTTCTTGTATAAAAGTTATCGTTACAACTTCGCGGGTAATATATGAATCAATGCTTCTAGAATCAAACACCATAATCATTATATTTGACATACGTTTAAACCAACGAATCGAATAATATCTCTAGCCAGTGCTTATTGCTAAAGGCTAGAACACACAGGCACCACAGTACCTATGTAAGTTTAGTTTACTTATAAACCTGCCGGAATATCTATCAATGATGATGAATCAAAATCCGTAGCTCAGTTTAGAAGAACAACGCGGTTACACAGACAAACACGAAAAGCGAGTCTAATTTACAATATGTAGACAGCAGGTACTTATACAGAGAAGACATACTTAGATAGGGTATGTATTTACTTATCTATAGAACTTAATCACACTTAATATTACAAAGAACAAAGTTTGTGAGTGTGTTTTTATGTTTGTTACTTCTTCACGCACAAACGGCTACACCAATTTTGATAAAATTTGGTATGGAGGTAGCTGATACCCTGGATTAACACATAGGATATAGGATAGGACTTTTTATCCCAATATTCCCACGGGATCCAAACTTATGCGGGTGAAACAGCCGGGCACAGCTATTAATTAATATAACTACGGAGAAAAGCAATAATAAAATGCGTAAGTAAATGGAGACGATCCAACAATGACATTATTTTCAAAGATACGGAATCATTCGAATAATCCGAGTATGGCACAAAAACTCACTTTCATAAATAATTATATGCAATTTATTAAATGTGTAAACCTCTGCTTCCGATAAACTCCTACTTATGAATGCAATACTGTATCAGAGTTTTTCCGATTTCCTTTCAAACTGGGCCTAAATCCATTATTCATTCATAACTGTCAGGCTGAGGCTACATTAGGCCGCGACGCGACATGCGACACATGAGCGATTAAAACAAGTAAATGAAAGCTCACGTATATGGCTACACCGTACATCAAATATTACTAGCGATCTTTGATTTCTTTATGCGATAGGAACAACATTACTGTAATCACGGCATCGGCTACATCAGCATCAGCGAAATTGAAGCGAATTTATTAGAAAATACCTATTACCAAGAATTTCGCTTGTAATGTAGCCATACCATGTTTTTCTCGTTTCGCTCTT
The DNA here is from genome assembly GCA_963082905.1 of Oligia fasciuncula. Classification (NCBI taxonomy): domain Eukaryota; kingdom Metazoa; phylum Arthropoda; class Insecta; order Lepidoptera; family Noctuidae; genus Oligia; species Oligia fasciuncula. The sequence goes on along the minus strand of OY720396.1, from coordinate 15,386,675 downwards.
CCAGTCGCATCGCAAATCGCTGCCTACTGTAGCCTCAGCATTAATCCCTAACGGAAGACTGCTATTACATTTATTACATATTCCGCAATAGTTAAGTACAGTTAAAGTGCTTAGGGAATGTTTCATCACCTGTGGATAAGTTGTGAATACGTTACCAAGGCATTCATTTCATAGGTAGGTACCTAATTTCATTTAAAAATCTGTTCTATGTTTGTTAATGCTCTGTTTACTACTATCACAGACAATATAATACTCTACTAGATACTATTAAGGTGAATGGGTAGTTGAGACCGCGAAATTCAAATTTTCTTACGTTTTTTTGCAATTTGCAGGTCAGTGTCAGGTTGTATCTTGATCAAAATATGATTTGCGACAATAACAGGACTTATTTACAGAATTATAATCATTAATACATCTTTCTAAATTAGATTATTAGATTTCTACCCTAAATACTTTTCCATTAGAGATTGGTGGTTGGTGGTAGTCAATCAAGAGTTGGTGAAACGTGCCTTTAAGCTCGTAAGCTTATTTCATGCTAGATTCAATCAAACATTTGGTAACAGCACCTATTTAGACTAATGCATACAATTTACTGTTTCCTAGTACACAAGTACGGACCTATGTGCGATACATCCGACGATAACAGTGTTGGTTACCTGTTCCCGATGACTGGACGGTGATGTGGACCGGCGAAAATGGTTCCACCAACTATTTGCCATCACACAAACAAATATCAACCCTAAAATCTAAGACACAAGTTTCAGTATCGCTTTTTGGCTAAATAGGCCGGTAAAATTATTATTCAGTTGCATGGAAACTACGGCTAAACGGTTTACGTTTGAATTTCGTGCATCAATTTTCAATTTGATATCGATTCCGGTTTTATTTGTATGTGCAACCTTTGTCGTGCGGTTTTATTATGGGTGTGTTATGCGGTTAGGGCGTGTAGCTCGCAATGGACGTGAAATTGTCACTTACATACTTAGGTGTTTTCTTTTTGCCTGAAATGAAGGTGAGTTTGAGGAAACTTGCCTTTTTTTTAATCTTTGTTTGGGTATGTTCTCTCACGTGTCTTAGTTGAAAGGGATCTAATGAAATGGACGTTGAATGTATATTCTGGTGTTCCCTTGTTTCGCAGACAGAAATTTTATAGAATTTCGTTTTTTTCTTCGCAGCAAATGTTTCATTGGTCCTTACATTTTTATTTTGAATATTATTGATAAATGATTTATTTTCTGTAAGTAGGTTTGTACAAACACATTTACACGTCAATTATATATTTTTTTTAACTAGATGAGGTCGGCGTTTCCTATCTGACTATTCTGAGAAGAAAGGCCGAAACAAACTCAGAGGTCACAGTCTCTTTTAAAGTCCAGACCAAATCTTGGTCAGATCGTGTGACGACCATGTAGATTGGTGTCTGAAATGGTCTTTTGAGGAAAGAACCACGCAGATGGAGCAGACCTGTCCAATCAGTGCACGCATTTGTCAAAAATCGTGCAGCTCAACTCAGAACTTAAGGAGCTCAACGATTCGACGAACAATACCAAAGACATTTGGGTAGCCCGCATAAACTACTCAAACTGCCAGACCATGATTACAACGGAAACAATGACCCACATAGTCTTCACATTCACAATAATTAAAATAATATAATACTTTAAATACAGTAAATGTACAATGTCATTGTTTAAGAAAATAGATATTTGAAAGAAAAAAAATTAAAGTGTAAAATAGCAATATAAAAACAACATTCACTGTTCAAAAAAAAAAAAAAAACCTATTGGAGCAGCTTCTCAAATTATTTCCAAGTCTTCTAAATAGACATGTTTAATTGATCTTGGTTATTTACTTGTGTGCAATTATGTCAGATCATCGTAAGAAATCAAACATGTTTTGATGATTGATTTGTTAATCTCCTCACACCATTAAGATTTGCACAACAATTGATTTCAAGGTTATGTTATAGAAAGATACTTTAAATAAAAAAAAGACGGCATTCATAATGAAACCACTTTCGATACACTATACGAACCGTTCTCATTAGGTACCTATAAAGATAGAAAGAAAATAAACATATTTTATTTGGGGCACGCACAGAAACAATAAACAATACATTAAATCTAACAAAATCATGAAGAAAATAAAAAACAAAATAAAAAATAGCATTCAAATTGATTCCGTAACGATTGGTTACGTTATTAATTTGAATCTCATACGTTTCGGTAAATTATAGAAATCGTCCATAGATCAATTACCTACTTCTGTAACGAGGTGACACCTGTAAAGATCAAGAGTCGTTTCCCGCCTTCTATCCCAATAAACCTATCAGAATTAAAAGGGCATCTTCCAATCCCACAGTAAATAGGTCTACTCATCACGAATGTAAAATAAACTACATTTAATTACGACCATTTGCTTAAATTTAGAACTACGTAATAAGTTAATAACATAGAATAAATAATAGGAATTAGTCTGGTAATAGCTAAACAGGACGGTCATAATAATAATTAACAGTAATAAACTGACAGATCGTGCAAACTATTACGAATAACTAATGGAATCTATCGGATATCGTACATGGTTATAAACTAAACCGAACCAATTTATTGTAGTAGGAAGAAATTCAGACGCACTGTTGTGCAAGACTGTAACTGGAGCGAACACTTTGGAGTTCACAATCTTCGGAACGTAAATCCGAAGCATTCTCTAAATCGTTACTATCTATTCTCAAATTCGGTATTTTCTCACGAGCCTTACTGGCTCGTGTCCTTTACTATGACGTAATTCACTTTGGTACAAAATTGAGGAAATATCCCGATATTCAAATTCGAGACACTGAAGTTTTTGCATTCACATATTTTTATAATAGCTGTGTTGGGAAAAACGTGCTGACGGTAGATAGCAATTTGTTTTGCTATGTTTTAAAGTATAATTACGAAATATACAATCAAACAGACTAAGAAAAAACTGGCCGAAAACACGTTGTTTTTAGTATTTGTTGTTATAGCGGCAACAGAAATACATAATTTGTGAAAATTTCAACTGTATCGCAGTTCTTGAGATACAGCCTGGTGACAGACAGACGGACGGACAGATGGACGGACAGACAGCGAAGTCTTAGTAATAGGGGCTAAAAAACGGATTTTAATAAATACCAAGAAAATTATTGCTAAAATACTGGGTATTCAGCTGCATCCGGTTAGACTGGAAGCCGACCCCAACATAGTTGGGAAAAGGCTAGGCAGATGACTGACCAAGAAAATGATTGCAACTTTTACGATTTGGAATACGGAAATAATAACTGAAATAGGTAAGTATTATCATATAGGTAACCTACTGTTAGAAAAAAACAGTTAGACTTGGACCCACAGCAACCCGCACTGGGCCCGCGTGGTAGATTATTAGCCCACCCCATCTCGAAGAGATGAGGCCTGTGTCCCAGCATTGGGAACATTATGGGCTTATTATGTAAGGACCCCCACAGATGATGTTTTTCTTTAGGAGAAAACTAAATATTTATATCAGAGAACATCAGCAGACTGCCGAAATAAGAACGACTTCCAAACTACTAACTACTAACCACTGTGCTTGAAAACCAGTATTAGATTAAGTATGATTTTCTATTTCCTAGCGAGCAGTGTAATCAGGTAATGCCAACTAGCTTTAGTAATCTGTGGTAATGCTTGCAGCATAACGTGATATTACTTAATAGCGTGAAGTTTAATACGGTCAAGTCCAGGTGCATAGTATTGTTAAACGCTCGAGAGTGGATGGCATGGTTTTGTTGTTTAGTACTTAGATGAGAATGTTCGCCAATTTCTCGCAGGTCCTGGCTTAACGCAAATTAGTGCAACTGCTGATATATTCTGTAAAAATATCACCGTGAAAACTTAGATGAAGTGAACTGTCATTCTATTTGATGCCAGGGATTGACACTATTGACAGCTATAACTTTTAGCTCACTTCATCTAAGTTTTCACGTTGTGTTAACAAAGTCTCACATTAGCGCGTCACAGTCATGCGCGATGCGCTTCAGACGACAGACGCAACAAACTTTTAGACGCAGTTCAAGCAAACTAGTAATGACATACATAGATGTAATCACTATTCTTAAATAATAATGTTCAGGAACCGTTCGCGCTGATTTGCCGTGACAAAAGTCCTACTTAGATTTATTCATCTGTTAGTGATGGCAAGATTCTCTTCAGTTGGATAATCTTCAAAAAAAAAATAATGAACAAAAATAAACATTAATTAATTAGACGGTGCCAATGAAGGAATTTTTATGATTATGATGTTCGTTAAAAGTGATAAAATGCGCCATAAAAACCGTTACAAGGACTGTCCTTAAATTGTTAAGTAATAAGTAAGTTAAAAATTATAATTACACAGTTAATAAAACTAATAGTGACGTAGATTTTAATGAATTAATTAGAAAGACGTCTAGTCACCAAATAGTACCTACGTGGATTATAAAACTGATATTAACTTCAAGTTCACGAAAATGCACTATCCAATTTTTTCAAGAAACCCTTCGTCTGTAAGTTTATTCAATTAAATAATACTTAATTTAAGCATTAAAATTTAAATTACTGTTGAATAGATAGTCTTGAGACACAATAGGCTTAAAACAAATATTTAGTTACGTCACACTGTCACAGTGTAATAGACTTTTCCAATAGAATCCCTCGCATAGTGGTATGAACAATCACACAGTTTTGCACGCGACGCAATTTGTGAGTCGTTTTATTTTGGACAGCCGCCGCCGTTATCCATTTTCACATACCCCGTGAATGTGAAAATGGAAATGTTTGAGCATGTGCAAACAAATTCATAAAGGAGTAAATGTAATGTTTAAAAAAAAAACTAAAAAACAAGCTTATCCAATTTATTGGACTCGTCAAAACCAACGTATGAGACCAAACACGAGGAGTTTCACTTCAGAGTTCCACTAACCACCTCCTGGCTCCATCATCAGATCAACTCCAAGATACCAAATCATAGTTTTGTCATCCAAACTGCATTTAAATACAAAGTTTCATTTTCATACGACAATTAGAAGTAGGTTAAAATTGACTTCTAAGATTTTATTACATTATATTTTAGTTAGTTGTTACACGTGAAGCTAATAAAAGCGTATTAAATCAAAAAAGGAGCAAAATTCAATGATAATATGTAGGTCGGTACCTATTGTTATTTAAGCTACGTTTTCCTAAAAGAGCGGTGGTCGCCACACGCGTTCGTCATGTCCAAATACAAAGCTTTTTTGACATCTTAATGTCAAATACTGGTGAAAATGACAGATTCTCATGACGTCCGTTATATATAAAACTGAAACGGTCTTTTAGGAAGCCGTAGCTACCTAATCACACTAATATTATAAAGGCGAAAGTTTGTGAATGCGTGTGTGTGTGTGTGTTTATATGTTTGTTACTTCTTCACGCTCAAACGGCTGCACCAATTTTGATAAAATTTTGTATGGAGATAGCTGACACCCAGGATTAACATATACTTTTTATCCCGATATTCCCACGGGATCGAGATTTACGCGGGTAAAACCGCGGGGCGCAGCTAGTCTGGAATAAGTCACAGACAACCAGCAGACAAGCATGTCTCTAACTTTAGGCCGTCGCGTCGTCTAACATTTGATCGTTTGGTCTAGTTACAACTAGATATCGATCCAGCTCGAGGCACAAATGTAATGACTCTCCAGCAAATCGGAACGTCTGAAGTCGGTTGAGTCAAATTGGACTGCATTTAAACGAGAATGGATTACTCGGCATTGTGCGCTTTGCGTGTTCGGTACCGGTACCGATACCAATACCGAATCACGGAGATCCATGATAGTGACGCTAACGATGGCGTTTCCGTGAAGTTGACCTTTTTAACGATGTTTTTTTAATGATTATTTTTTTTGTTTGATTATTAATGAAAACCGGATTTGGTTATATCGGTTAGCATTTGGTTAATCTCTGTTTTATTGAAAGGTATTTTTTTCCTCTCACCATTAATTTGTGCACCTATTAAATAAATAATAATAATAATAAAATATCAAGTAAAACGAAAAATAGAATTTATCAGGTTTAAAATAAGATTAATACCTACTTTAAGTAGGTACATAAAAATTTTACCTTTGAAATATAAAAAAGGTTGTTCATTACGAATACTTTCACGTTATTAATATCAATAGTAGTCTAAACGACTTTAAAATACTTAATTTAATTTAAATATTTGAGTTCAATGGCATTTTCGGATACTTTACCCAAATGTCAGGTTGCACATACCTGATCACGGATTTTAAATCATTGACCTTTTAATAAAATTACTATTATTTTTATGCCTACCTAAACTCGATTTCTGTTAGATAGGTACCTAAGTTTTTATATCTAAAGAAAAACGATTGAATGTTTTTTTACAGGGCAACTTGAAAAAAAAACATTACATACATTATACATTGTAGTAGAATCTAAGTTGAAAGTTATACATAGTAGTGTCTGGAAGTATGGATCAAATCAAATAGGGAAACTTTTTAATCCTCAGAATGTTCGGCATAGTGTTTAGGATCCTTAACGTTATCAAGTGTCAAAGGAGGCGACTAAGTGACAATAACACGAATAGGAAGACGGAAGACGTCACTATGGTTTGTCCAAGTATTGAATACTTATTGTAGGTAAGATGATTCTCAACTGTGTCACATTTCACAGTAGCCCGTGATAATACCTACTAGTATGTTAATCTCTGCTAGATAGTCCTTTGTCTAATGTTTGCTTTGTCTATCTTACTAAAGGCCTGACAAGTTAATGTTATAATTTTTCGTATGTAAAAGCATAATTCGAGTTCATTGTCATCCCCCGTTTTTTAGGGTTCCGTACCCAAAGGGTAAAAACGGAACCCTATTACTAAGACTTCGCTGTCTGTCCGTCCGTCCGTCCGTCCGTCTGTCTGTCACCAGGCTGAATCTCAAGAACCGCGGTAGCTAGACAGTTGAAATTTTCACAAATTATGTATTTCTATTGCCTCTATAACAACAAATAAGTACTAAAAACAAAATAAAATAAATATTTAAGGGGGGCTCCCATACAACAAACGCGATTTTTTTGCCCTTTTTTGCTCGATATCAATAATGGCAACAGGTAGGCACTTGAAATATTCACAAAATACTCAGTTGTATTTTTACTTTAATAATCTATATATATAAAAGAAAGTCTGTTAGTTACACCACTTATAACTCGAGAACGGCTGAACCGATTTGGCTGAAAATTGGTGGGGAGGTAGCTTAGAGCCAGGAGACGGACATAGGATACTTTTTTTTTTTTTTATTTTTTTTTTTTATAGTAGGAGTAGGGTAGGAGTAGGGTAGAAGTAGGGTAGGAGTAGTGTAGGAGTAGTGTAGGAGTAGTGTAGGAGTAGTGTAGGAGTAGGGTAGGAGTAGTGTAGGAGTAAGGTAGGAGTAGGGTAGGGTAGGGGTAGGGTAGAAGTAGGGTAGGAGTAGTGTAGGAGTAGTGTAGGAGTAGGGTAGGAGTAGTGTAGGAGTAGGGTAGGAGTAGTGTAGGAGTAGGGTAGGAGTAGGGTAGGAGTAGGGTAGAAGTAGGGTAGGAGTAGTGTAGGAGTAGGGTAGGAGTAGTGTGGGAGTAGGGTAGGAGTTGGGTAGGAGTAGTGTAGGAGCAAAACAACGTTTGCCGGGTCAGCTAGTAAATTATAAAATTAAAATTAAATAAATATTTAAGGGGCTCCCATACAACAAACGTGTTTTTTTCGGCGTTTTTGCCTTGTAGTACGGAACCCTTCATGTGCGAGTCCGACTCGCACTTGGCCAGTTTTTGTAATATAAAAACATTGTAACACTCTAAATAAATTAAATTAGCATTGTCAACGAACCATGTGTGGATAATTACCTATGCTAAGCATTACGATGTTTGCCTAACGCTAGCGGCCATTTTATATTAAAGCATTAAAATATAAAACATTAGCATAATTTCCTATTATCTACATGCTCTACTTTCCCTGTACAATGGAGAACTCGAAAACCGTATCGACAGAGCCCCGCGTTGCATAAGGGATGTTACACACTTACGTGTTTGTGTGTTTCGACAACAACCGTGGTGGATGCCCACTAAGGCACTGTCATCTGATACGAAATTCATGTTCATTGTTTCTCTGGTATATAGCCTGTTTATCTGATATTTCGTAACATTCCATATTGTACGCACAGCCTAAGCCCATAATTCGTTGAGACAAGCTTGTAACTGCCCGGTCCCCGACAACGTTACCAGCTATTCTAGGTCCTAGGTAAGTACCTAGTAGTAGTGTGTGTTGTAGTCACTATAGGTTCTAAATCAATTGATTTAGAACCTTTAGTGACTCACAACACTATAACCAGGCAGTGATTTATATGCTTACTGTTGATTGCATACGAAATAATCGTTAAATTTTAATATCAACATTGAGTGCAGTTAATGCAATGATAATGACCCACAACGGGTTTGTAAACTTGCATACATGTATATGTGGGACATTTTTAGGTTACAAATTTAAAATTAAACGATCTGAAATGTATCAAAGACACCAAGGACAGTAAAAGTTGTGTCTTTTGACCTAGATTCTTATTCTGAGGGTAGTAAAAGGATTGCAGAACCAATCGGTTTAAGTAATGCCTTCGATTGTGTTGTGTCGAACGACGAGGTGTAAGGTAGGTAAGCTCTACTGTTAATGGGATTTCTTTCATTTCAAGCTAGAGTCAGTTGGATTCGAAGTCTATATTTTGTGGTAGAAACCTAGAGACTGAATGAGATATTGATTCTGGATTATATCAGCTTACCTATAGAAATGTAAAAAACAGAGCTTACCGGTCAAGCTCTGCGCGAAACCTATGTGTTACGATACAATAGAAAATCAATTGTGTCTCATTAGCGGAGCTTAATGAGTTAAATAAATAAAAGTTTATAAAGTTATTTACTCCTACCGAAAGCACTGATGAGGGAGAAGAAGGCTTTTGCCCAACTGAGAGATATTATAGGCTAAATAACTAAAACTATACTTAGGTTATTAAAATTTACAGTATAATTATACAATTAAGATAACCATCTCTTTTATACTATAGAACTTGAAAATAATGTTGACCGAACATACCTACCTAAATAAGGAGGAGCCTATATTCAGCAATAGCTGGAATAAGGCTAGCAATGAAGTAAGAAAGATGATAATTGCTTAAAAGCTCTCATAGACCTCAGTCCTAAGGTGTGTCCATACATAACAGAGCATGTTATAAAACATAGTTATACCTCATGTTTCTATAGAGAAGTTAGCAATGTTAAATAATTTGGACGTGTTATATTATATAACATAAGTTTATGTGTTATATAACATAATCTTGACGCACCCTGTCATCAACTTTCCTATTTTTTCACAAGTTAATATTGTACGCCTAACAGGCTTAGTTGGCGTAGTAGTAAATACTAAGCCTGCGTTAACTGAATATCAATAACACATAGTTTTACCTCTCACTGCATAACTGCGCAGGCGCTTACAATTTGAGTTTACTTAAACTCACAAGAAACAAACTACTAATATTTGTAATACTATAACACATGTGATGTAACATGATATAAATAATACACTTTATTAAGTCGACACGGTCGTTTTGAGACGTTCAAGTGCGCAGGCGACTTTCTCTGCCAAACCGGAATTCATTCACGCATTATTTGGAGGTGATGCCTAATATTTAGATATATACTTGGTATTACGTCCGGTATCTCAATTATGACTTGTATGGCAATAAAGGGGTGGGACGAGACATCCTTGAAGCGTTACTAATGTTTCAAATTAAGTAGTGGACAGTTAAGTGTTGCTGACTCTGAGCGATCTTTTAGGGATTCCAGAAAAAATAGAGTGATACTTATCAGTTAAGGACTGCATAGAAAAAAAAAGAGAAGCGCGATGACACAAAACTGGTACAGTCAACAGCAAAAGTAGATGATCAAAATCAGAAATTCAATACTAATGAACGGAGTTCGCGTCAGAACTGTGTGGCGTCGAAGTAGGTACTACTACTTAGAATACTTACTACGTAGAATACTTTTGAATCACTTCGACGCCACACAGTTCTAACGCAAACTCCGTTCATTAGTATTGAATTTCTGACTATGATCATCTACTTTTGCTGTTGACTGTACCAAATTTATTGTAAAATATGAAGAGAAATTATTTATCTATTTACAAAAGCTATTTAATAATAAATAATCCATCACTGAATGCAGTTTTGGTATTAGAAATTTAATGGCATATTTTTAATTATGATTAAAATTGTTAATGAAGGGATAAACTGCTTACCTATAAAGTCAATCAAGAGGTGTTTTTGAAGATTTTTTGAAGAATACGATAGAGATTTGTGTTAAATTGTTTTAGTGAAATATTTTCTTGGTATTCCATTTCAAGATGATATCCTATCTTGCAATCATTTTCAATCTTAGAACCAGACAACATTTAAAAAAACAAAAGCAAAACCTATGGGACTAAATTCTTAGATGCAATTACAGTACAGAGCAATTACCAACAAGCCATCGAACCAAAAAAAAGTCGTGTAGTTACTTAATTATTTGGTGAAACAGCCAGTACCCGTCTCAGCAGCGTCTGCGCATGCTTTCACTTGTCTCCACACGTCATTCAATCTGTCAATCTCTCCAACATGATCTAATCTCGACTCCGAAATGTGTGGACAACACTATTCCACAAGTCCATTAGAAGTAAACACCTTGCTTAATAATATATCAGCAGTTTGACATGCGAAAGAGTAGAAATGAAAATGTTATAATATCTTATCTATTAAGAGTCGAACTAGGCCGAATAAGTACAGTCACCACAAGAGATAAGTAGCCAGGGTCGTCGGATATACTCGTAGTTAGTAAGAAACTGACGTTTTCGGTTCGGTTTTCTATTAATTAAATTAAATTTTATTCGAAAACATCCATCAGTTTCTTACTAAACATCAACTATACACGACGGGGCTGTTACTTAATATATCTTTTGGTGATCGACATCCATTTTCACAAGTAAGAACCTACCTGAGAATTGCAAAATCGCACTAGGAAAACTCAAATAAGCAGTTTGTAGAATGAATGGGGCTAATGAAAGATTACTAAAGACAAAAAGTAACAGATGTTAACGTTTATTAAAAGTTTACATAACTCCATTAAAATATTTGAATAAAAAAATACAAGTTTACTATCACCTCACCAAACGATACAAATAACTGTTCTTGGTTATTGTTTCGTTCATATTTAATAGGTAGACAAATTACATGCTATTATTATTTTCCATGAAGGCTTTTACTTGATCTTGGTACATTTTATGTTTCTCCTCCAGTGTTTTTAAAGCGCTCGTCTGTCGGACCCCTCCAACGTTCACCATGAAACTTATTTGTACTGGAGGTACCTCAGACTCCGACTCCGTATTGATACCCTTGTTTTTAGAACTAGATTTTGTCCTCTCCATAGATTTCTTACTCTGCAACTTAACATCAGGTTTAGTTTCGACCTTTTGTTTAGGTTCTGTCTTCTGATTTACATTATCTTTCTTCTTTGAGACCGACTGCTTTTGTCGTTGTTCCTTCTCTGCGGTTTTCTCTTTATTTTTCTGGACATCAGCAGATTTTGATTTAATGTATGGGCTGTTGGCGTTAGAGGCCTTTTCTTTAGTCGATTTATTGACCAAATAGGAAGGACGTTCTTCTTCTTGACGTTCTTTATTGGACGGTTCCTTCACAGGTTCTCTGCTTCGCTTGCCCGATGCCTCTCGTTCAACACTTTTGTCGATTTGCGTTTGGCACGTTTTTTTATAAATCTTAAGACGGTTTTCCATCCTTACTTTTTCCGAATATCTTTGTAAGCTCCGAGCTCTTTCTAGTCTTGGTTTGATCTGTTCCATGTCGGGTCCCAAACCACCTAGTCTGACAGTTTGTATAGGTTCTACAGTTGCTCGTCTATTATGGCGTTGAGAATTTCTTACCTCTGAAACACTTCTAAGATTTTCAGGACTTAGATCACGAGTTTCCACTGGTTTTCTAGTTAAACGTTCAGTAAATTCTAAATGCAATTCTTCGCGGTCTTCTTCAATTGAGTTATCCAGATAGCGCTCTATATCACGACATATAAGTCGTTCATAATATATTTCGTTGTAAGGCTCGGTATTATAAAATTCTGGCAAAGGACCGTTAGCTTCTTCGCCGATACTTTCCCTTTCAGTATCACCAAACTCTGGTGATATTGACCGTATTTCATTTCTATCCCTCTTTTGCTCTACATGGTTTGGCGCGAATTGCTTCCGGAACATCTCCAGGTAAGAGGTCTGCTTTGGCTTGCGCTCTCTGTCTTTATTGACCAGATACCCGGTAGATTGAAACAGTTCTTTCTTCAGTTTTTCTTTTATTTGATTTTTGTTACCTGAATTATTTTGCTTTCGTTTTTTGTCTTTTGGCACCTTTATGAGTACGTCTTTTTCATAGAAAGGCACAAGTATGGTATCAACATTTTCATCCGAATTACCTTTAATTAATGATCTCCGTTGAACATTTGATTCCAAGCTATCTAGTGATATGTTGCTGTCGGTGGTTGAGTTTTTATCCATTGCTCGGAATGAAAATTTTAGCCGTTTTCTTTTACTCATAAATAGATACGATGACTTGTCCATAATGACAAGTGACAGTGGTTTTACCTTGTTTTCATAAAATACTGCCAGGATCACTTACAAATAAAATAAACTTTTTCAAATGTAAAAAAGTAGACTTTGTGAAATTAAGAAGACAGAGGACAGAGCTCAGAGGTATGTATTTAAACAACTTGCCTTTGCGTTATCCGCGAAACGGTACGTTAGCAATAAATAGAAGGATAGTCAAAAGTTGGGACACGTAGTGGGGTTGGCAGCGGGCCAGATTGGAATAATGCGCAAATTGCTTTACGCCCTCGTCGGCCGGTCGGGGGCGGCGGCGTAGCGTGCACTGCCGTTTGTCCGCCGCATCGCTCCACCTGTCAACACTACTATACTTATAATATATTTAACTGTTGGATTTCCACTTTAGATTCAACTTGTGTCGAAATCGAAATCTTTGAATACATCTTGAAGAACAAATAATCCAGCTCCACTCACAAAATATCTAATCTTGAAAACGGTAAGTATGTAGGTATGTGGTAAACCGAAATGCTTCGCCAGGCTTTTAAAGGATTAGAAATGTGTAGTAAAAAGGAATAGATATCTTTCCTCGCAATATCTGATATTATTTAAAATCCTTCTTTTGAAATTCTGCCAAAGATTCCAGACATTCAGACAAAACGTCTTGCTGTTACAGTGTTTTATTCATTTGTGTCGTGTTGACACATTTTATGAGACAGGACATCTAGTTGATTAAAAGTATAATTTCGTAGTAATCCCTCCTTAGGTTTTTTGCTAAAATGTCGGCAAGTAGCTTAAATTTTCTGAATGGCCGTCGTCCTGACAATTCAAAAGTGCCTGTACGTATATGGTTTACTAGCTTCAGTCCGCAACTTCATCTGCGTGAAACTTCTTGTATATTCTATACATAAAGTAGTTCCAAATATTAGCGCTTTCAAACAAACAAAATCTTTAGCTTTTTTACCTCTAATAGTATAGATTTCAAGTAAATGTTTCAAGTTTGAGTTCGTTATTCTTTCCTCTACTACGGTTCTAACTCCTACATGGTGTAGGAGGGATTATAGCGTATAATAATTACAGTGTACACAATGGCAGCAGATTCCTGGTTGGCTTCATGCCAATGTCCGACTGAGATAACGGATTGGGGGCAAACTCCCCGCGACCCGGTCGGATTTCCTCTCTTATTACCCACATAATACCTATTTTATGCATTTAGGTCCTTAAACAGATGAGTTTTGGTTGTAAACTGCTGCTAAATCGTCTATAGGGCAGGTAGTTATACAACATTAGTTTTTGTTTATACTAAACCCGAAAAGGGGTAAAAAAATCAGCTGTTCCATACATTTTATTGATTTAAGTGAACACAAATGTATGGAACAGCTCATTTTTTTTCGCGATTTTTTGCATACTTAGCTCATTTGAACATACGTTTCGCATAAAATCATTTTGGAAATCACTAATTATTAACAGCCTTGTACCTATATATCTACAGCTATCTATCTACCTTATTGTATTGATACAGAATGTTATTAGCTGACAGCGCATGACTAACATGACAAGAGCTATCTGAAATTGTTCCCATGACATTCCACACGACTTCAATCTATTAATATTCAATCTGTTGATAAATGTAAACTGTATCGCTAGTTCAATAATACATTTCCTGGTGTTACACAGTTACTGTTAGAGAAAGAAGTTATAGACGTTTAAATAGGTCTGAGGCTTAAACTCTTTCCAACAGTATCAGTGTAGCAAATACCATGGATTTGAGTGACGTCAACAATGCAGTAATCTTTTGTTTCAACCCTGCTCACTTATGTTTGGCTTTCTTGTTTGTAGTGTTATTTTCTTTCTTGTGATTTTGGTCTTATTAGTTCATAGTTTCTGTCCACGACTTCGTCCTTGTGACATTTTACATGACAGACCCACCGCATCACATCGCATCGCCCACCAACGCTATTACTTCGTTTTCACTTAGTCCTTTCTGACTTGTTTCTTTTTGCTCGCCTCCTAAAGGTAGTAGCGTGATGTTAAATAACCTATTACCTAGTTCACGAATTGGCCTATAAAATCCAAAAAGATTTTATCAAATCCGACTGGCAGTTCCAGAGATTAGCACGTATAACAAACAAACAAACAGCTTTATTATATTGTGTATAGTAAAGATCTAATGCTTCTTTGAAAACGCAATTTTGACAAACTCATCAATCTGTATCATCAACTAATCAGCAAACTGTAAAATCTATATTTGATTATAGGTACTGCATATTATAATGGCATAATTTCAGTACAGCCCACGATAATTATGTTATCATGAACGAATTGCATTCTAATGAACTTCGATTCGTACTTAATTTGAACTCAATGTAGACCACACATAGGTAGCTGTATTATCATTTAAATTGGCAGTAGACGAGATACATCGATTATCTAACTACTTCGAGTATTTAACTGATCAGGTGTTAAGGTCATCGGTAGCATATCATTGACGATTCTGAGTCATGCATTACCATGTTCCAACAAGTATTGATACAAATTGAACTTTATTCACTTGTAATAAGGTCTTAAGAAATTATGCTCCTTCGTCAATACAGTAGTGACAGCTTTGACACCATGATAGCATCGATGGCATTTAGAAGTAGAACCGGAAAGATAATCGGAGGACTGAGGACCGAAATATGGCGCAATTCTAAAGGTGAACGAGTTACAAGTTTAGATTTTCCTTCATAGAAGGAACTTTCAAGGATATTGTTTTTTTTTTTTAAACCTAGGTAAGTGACATTTTACAGTGTAAAAAAAAAAAAGTCGTCTAATCATTTTAATAAGTTGGTATCTATCTTCTTCTATTAAAATCTTATTCACATTAACATCAAGGGGGTCGTGGCTAAGTAATAACAGCTGCACGGGTCGATCGATCGTAAAGCTGCGCTTGTCGATGTCAGCCCGTGGATGGGTGATCATCTTTATATCACCGAGACACCTCCGTGAATCGGAAAGCAAACCGTTGGTCCCGGCTGTGATTTGGGGATGTTTGACAGTCGTTACGGGTCCTCAGAAGCCCGAAATTGACAACCAGTCTTACCAAGGGCTATCGTGTTACCCGTGACTGGGTTGTGGAGGTCAGATAGGCAGTGGCTGCATGTTCAAATACTGGTATTACTGCAACCGGTTGGATTGGAAACCGACCAAATATAGCTTGAAAAAGGCTAGGCCATAGAGGGCTAGGCAGATGATGATGACCATATGATGACTACATCGGAATTGGATATTTATAGAAATATATATTTTAGTCATGATCGAGAAGAACACTTATTTGTACTTTGATATCAAATTAATTTACTTAGTTAAAGGCCTACTTAGGTAAATTTAAATTATTTATAGAATGATTTTTAATAGAGTAGTTTGCCTTCAACAATTTTCGGTCATTTAGTTTCACGTAGTTAAGATGCCTAAAATTCCAATAAACTATCAGCTAATGTTTTAAAAATCTAAGACCTTGACATTTTTGTATCGTAGATGAACAGTATTACCTAAAAAGGTGGGACGAGATTCGGTTTTACTCTTTTTGCCAAAAAAAATTGAAAAAATACGACAAGCTAAACTGATGCATCAGACCATCAGTGTTCTCTTACGAGTGAATCATTGTCCATTTTCTGTTGATTTTATCCTTTTTAATCGAACAAAACCTTGGCTCGGAAAGACTGCATACGAAAGGCGGAAGACAGAGTGTTGTGGCGTAGCCTGAGAGAGTCCTATGTCCAGCAGTAGATTGCGACATTTGCGACACGTTTTTTTTTTTTTTTTTCTGTTGTGAAGTCATCAAATGACCCCTCCCGCTCTGGGTGGAGCGGAAGGAAGTATCAGACTCTTACTGACTAAAATCTACCTGTGTTCCTTCCTTAGCCCTTTATGTTCCGGGCCAGCGGTAACCCTTTCGGACAATCCCGCTGACCCGATTGTGTTAAGCTGTGTTGATTAATTTCAGAGAAATGAATTTAAAAAATTGCGGCCTATTATTGTCCCACTGCAGAGCAAATACCTCTTCTCATACAGGGAAGGAACAAGCATTAATCACCACGCTTGCTCAAGACTGGTTGGCGATTTCAGACTTAAAGTGTAGGTACTGCACTGCACTTGAAGTGGAGTGTACAGAGTTTCGTTGCGCGCGTCGTCACGCCACCCGCGGTTGTTATTTGCACTAATGCGGGTGTTGGGAGACGCGCGGGTGAAATCAGATTTTATCCTGTCATTGGGCCCACTCTTAACTGCCGGTCAATTTTGTAAAAACGTCACCGTGATAACTTAGGTGAAGTGAGCTGTCATTCCACATGATGACACTATTGACAGCTCACTCCACGCTCACTTCACCTAAGTTTTCACGGTGAGATTTTTACAGAATAGCACTGCTGTAAGACTGTTGATAAACTGATATATTAAAATTCTGTTACGCAGACCACAGACTACCTACATTATTTGTCTGTCCTTCCCCTTTTTAATCCATCCAAAGGTTGTCTTTAAAAGATCGCTTTTAGCGATAAGACCGCCCATTGTGTCACTCTATGTACAGTTTCTATTTTTTTATGTCTGTAATTTATATGGTGTACATAATAAAGAGTATTCTATTCTATTCTACAAAGCCGGTTATCCCAACTATATTATTAATATTTTAATATTACTATTATTATTATAAATGCTCAAGTAATATAATAATAATATAATATAATAATATATAATATAATAATATAAGTAAGTTTGTTTGTTACCTTTTCACGGCTAAACCACTGAACCGATCATCTTGAAATTTTGCATATAAGTACCTTGTCAGGTGTACAGAAACGGACATAGGCCGCCGCCCGTTCGATGTCCACCGCGCACAGGATGCATGGAAAGCAGCACATGAAGTAATTTTTTGCTCCGTTTGGTGTAATTGCTGTATGGCGTACCAGTAGGAGGATAAATAAATAAATAAATAGGGTACCATTCATCCCGAAAAAAGGTGCTGTTCCCGAGGAAAACAACAATAACGTTATTATGATAATAAATGGCGCCACGTGTCTTTCGAATCAAAAACAGGACAACGTCTGTCGGGCCAGCTAGTCTAAATATATAAAACTCAAAGGTGACTGACTGACATAGTGATCTATCAACGCACAGCCCAAACCACTGGAGGGATCGGGCTGAAATTTGGCATGCAGGTAGATGTAATGACGTGGCATCCGCTAAGAAAGGATTTTTCGAAATTCCACCCCTAAGAGGGTGAATGGGGGAAGGTGAAATTTCACGCGGACGAAGTCGCGGGCGGAAGCTAGTAAATAATAAATCACAGTCACCGAAACAGCGTGACTAAGCATAGTGTACATGTTTATTTATTTTTTATTAATAATAAATCAATTTTGTAAAAACAAATTAATTTATTATCAATACATATTAATAAAATGCAATTACTCACCATGAGGATCGATAACCATTAATGTAGAATAAATAGTTTATTTTATGTTGTTTAGTTTTAACCTTCTGACCGCCACAGTCATGTATAATCATAGAGCAACACAGGCCACCGGTGGCCTGTGTTGCTCTATGTGTAGGTATAATAGATGACAAACCAAAATGTGCCCAGCACGCCACGGTTCGGCCACATGACAGACTTTGACGCCGAGGAGGGCACGTTTTTGATTTTTTTACGTGTGGCGGTCAAAAGGTTAATGTGGGGGGGGTAGTCGAGTACGAGCAAAAGTATGACATACACTTAACACTTGGCTTTATTCAAAGTCGATTTTCTCCTTTATTTTTGAATGAAATTTTATGGGGTATCATTTAAGCTATCACCAATTTAATTAGTTTTGTGTTTCTTAAATAATAGGGTTTGTCCTCCAAATAGTAGATCTGTCACCAAAATGTAGTCACCAAACAATGCAAAATCAGTTCCACAATAAATCACCTAAAATCCTGAGATATAAGGTCTATAATATTTTTTTTTTTAAATAAGTAATCTCTTTTTCCATATTTTTTTTCTTTAAAATTTAGTCGTTTCTGGCACTCGCCGGCCGCTGCCGCGGCACCGCTCGCTTCGCTCGCTCGGCTCGTGCGTAGGAGGTCACAGTTTTAACCTAACCTAACCTAAGCATTTTTTTTTAAATAATTAACCTCGTAACTAATTCGGTTCTCGATAATGTCCATTTCAAGTAACAAAACTGTTATTATAAGAACGAAGTTTATATTCATGTAATGCAATATAATTTTATTGGTTATCGATCTCTTATTTTACACATATATTAACATTAATTTGATAATTCATACCTGGGAACAATTTTTGTTTATCTGAGAACGAAAATATTTCGTGGCGATAGATCTATTTATTAGGTGATACAACTTGATGACAAATATAAATTTTGGTGATAGAAAATATAGTTCTCAATTTTATATAAGTAGGAACATAGTATTTTCGAACCCATAGGTATATGTAAAGTGTCATATTTCAACGTTGCATTCTTTATTTCGTGAAAAAATCGCAATTTAAAGTTGCCAAGTGTGACTGTACGCACGTCTAGATATCAAGCTATAAAATACATAACCAGTAGGTATTAGCCGACTTCCGATTGCACAGGGTGTAAAAAGACACATCACATTGTCGTCAACTACGCATTCTGTACAGACGCCAGCACATCAAGTTACTACAATCTGTCAGATTTCTTTAATAGATTTTCGACTTTATTGCTAAAGCATAAGGTTCAAGGTTGATTGGGTAAATCTGACAGTTTCGGGTAGGTTGACCTGCTGGCGTCTGTACATCAAACTAAGTAACATTGCATAAAAATATTAGCTGGGAAACATCTTTTATTTTTGGTGTGAAATTTTGCTGTTTGCGGTAGTGCGCAATATAACACACGCAAAACATTGTGCTTATGGGTGCATGCAACGGTACATCGCTCGGGGGTATTTAAAGTTGTGTAACATTAAAAACTTGTTTTCGTAAAAAACGTCAGTAAAAGTAGGAATTTTGACCATTATCTCCGTAACCAGAAGGTATGGTCCAGTACCAAAAAAAATACAATGACGGGAAGTACAAGTGACTCTTGGTGTCTTTTTACACCTTGTATGTTGTACAATGCGAGATGAGCTAAAACCAATGATATTATATTATAGAGGTAGATATGGCACGAGCGCGCGCAAATTGTTCCAGACAAATTCAGACAATTGTTGTAGTTTCATTTAGTCCGCTAATAGCAGCGAATAACACACTACAGATAGCTATCTCTTTCTGTGTCATACGGTCCGTATTATCTATCGCAGTAGGTACTTTGTAATAACAACGCAACAATACAGAACGTCGCTCAGTAAGAACGTAGCGTATCTTTCCTTTATAATATCATTGGCTTACCTATAGAAGTATGAGGAACAGGGTGTAAAGTTCACTCATACTCTACAGAAAAGGGAGGATCCTCCGACATCGACGACATGTCGGACCGTTGTATCTATGCTAGTTGCGCGGTAAACTCTGCTTGCGCGATGCAGGATTTGCGTGACGTCAGTATGACGTGTTGTTCGCATGTGGCGTTGTAGATACCGCTACAGGCTAAAACTGGAAATGTATAGCTTGATGTGTCGCCGTGAGTATCTACTAGGTACCTACACCTCTGCCCAAACCAATGGCCAAATAAGGCGTGGTGTTATGATAGAAACATATAATTATGTTTTGATTTGTTGCATAGTTGTGAAATCTATGAATACTATAAGGTAGTCTCGAGTTCTCGATGGCAGACCTCTAGGCCGATATAATTAATAGTCAATAAGCAGTCCTTGTATTCTGAAATGGCTTATTAGGTGAATGGCATAAGAGCGATGGCCACCACCGGTCATCGCTATCGCATACTTGTATTTAAAACTGATTTTGGAGAATATTTTGCAAGCAGGCCACTTACCTTGCTCATGAGGTCCTTTTGCATAAACTGGATGCTTAAACTTAATCAGCCCATAATGTTCCCACTGCTGGGACACAGAGCTCTTCTCGGTAAGAGGGAGTGGGCCGTATTCTACCACGCGGGCCCAGTGCTGGTTGGTGGAAGTCACATGTCTTCGAATTTTTGGTTCTAGGACATGCCGGTTTCCTCGCGATGTTTTCTTTCACCGTTTTGAGCGTAGACTGTGATGATATTACATTAACGTTGGTTATACAGGGTTATTGGTAAAACATTGGTGGCAAACATTTTGGGCCACCAAGATACAGGCTGTGCCTAGTTTGGGGCCCACGGCTACTTCTACATTATGCACTCTTTTAATTATCATGTTACTTTTGTTTCGGCCTTTCTTCTCAGAGTAGTCAGATAGGAAACGCCGACTTCATCTAGTTTAAAAAAAAAACATGATTGACGTGTAAAAGTGTTTGTACAAACCTACTTACAAAAAATAAAATCATTTCATTTCATCATTTCATTACTGTTTGTATGTTTCCTAACTTGTGTGTGTCAATAAATTGATTATTGATTAATAACCTCTTAAGAGCTCATTGTTCTCATAATTATGAACAACTTTTACTATGGCACCAAACCAGAAATTGCGAAAAAAAATCAGCTTTCCCTACATTTTGCCGAGTTATAATGAATCTAGGGAACAGCAGATTTTTTTTCGCAATTTCATGTTTGGTCCCAATGTAAAAGTTGTTCATAATGATGAGTACCTACAATGACCTCTTAAGAGGTTGTTAATGTTTTACCAATAACCCTGTATATTGTGATAGTGTCAACGTACATTCTGCATTGCTCTATTTACCAACCGTCAGATCTGTTACTTGCACAACAAAGAACATGCATCACCGTTGACAATCTGTAATAAGCTTATCAACATTGCAGGACAAGCTCTAAATCCCAATAACATGAACTACAAAAGAATGTCAAACGAATCCTTTTAACAAACGAAACAGCAAAGGTATCGACAAGGTGACTCAAATTAGGATGGGTTCACACCTCAGTTTATGTGGGCCAAGGTGCAATGAAATTGATGTCAATTTAGTTGACAATGGCGACGCGGCTTTACGTTCTCTGAGACGCTGTGTGCACGCACATTTAACTGTTGATAAACTTCGACAACAATGAAGATGTCTTTCATGGTCGCAAGTGTTGCATTGTGCATACATTTTGCTAATCATCATAAATATCTTTCATCATGACACTTAATACCAACGCTAACTTAACGCCTTTGAAAGTTAAGTGTCAGTGCGACTAAGTTAGGTTTAAGTATTGCAGTTATTAGTCGCTGAATAATTACCTAAAATTACCTTCTTTACTAATTAAAAAAGGTACTCCTATACCTAATATACAGGGTTAATTTAAATTAGCTAGAGAAACTCTACGGTCGTGATGGGTATCGACATCTAAACACTATTAAACTAAAATGAAAAAGATTTGATATTTTTTTGGAGTCAACGACTGTTGATCGTTTTATTATTTGAAGTTTAAGTTGAGAAAATCTGTTTTCTTTTGTTTTATCGTGTTTACATATCCATCACGTCTAAGGAGTTTCGTTAGCTAATTTAATTTGACCCTGTATTTGTTTGAACAAGTGAACACGATTTCAAAACTGAAAATAAATGTTTTCGAAATACAGATGTGTTACAGTTACCATTGCGGCAAAAATCTATTTATACATTGAGAACAATTCCTAGAAATGTTTGGTCTAAAAGCAATCCTGTAATGAAAATAGCTCAAAAAATAGCCCCAATTCCGAGAAAGTCTATAATAGAAATAGTTCGTGGAAACTAACTAATATAGGGTTTAAATGTAAAAAATAAAAATAAGTAAAAATAAATTATAGATTGGTCACTTTATTTTGGTGCGACTTGTATCGTGTAATCGTGTCGGTGACCTTACGGAGTTATTCATTTGGGAAACATGGTGAAATCTTCGTCATCATGAACTAATAAAAAACTCCGTGAACTTGTACAGAACAGTTTTTTTTTTCCTTACTCTTGACCTCGATCACGGCTGATGGAAAGCGATGGATGAGGTCTATGATGGAACGAGCGTGGCCAGAAGATGCCTGTTCACTCTTGCTATGAAGGCAGACGGGTTAAATGTGGAAGGGATCACAGCCGCCGGCAGAGAGTTCCACATTTTGGCTGTCCACATAATAAACGTGGAGGAAAAGCGCTGAGTACGACTGGTCGGGATATCAACCAAGTGTGGATAGTACGCTGCAGTAGGTACTTCTGGAAGTCCGGTAGTAAGGATTCGTACCGAAAAATATTTTAGAACGAAGTTCTTTAATTATTAGGTTTGCGGTAGGAGAAACCTGGTGGAAAATGTCACGATACGGAAAAACGTTATGCCCGCCCCACTTCCATGCGACTTTCTGTGAGAGAGAGATTTCATGTTTT
This sequence comes from Oligia fasciuncula, assembly GCA_963082905.1. Taxonomy (NCBI): domain Eukaryota; kingdom Metazoa; phylum Arthropoda; class Insecta; order Lepidoptera; family Noctuidae; genus Oligia; species Oligia fasciuncula. Next base: position 15,363,640 of record OY720396.1, on the reverse strand, counting down.
CGAGGGCGCTAAAGCCGATAGTGACGTTAATCTAACATGGTGGCTGCGAAAATGTTTAAATTTTTAATTTTAAGTAACCATGAAAGCGATATCATGGTTTTCGAAGGCGACAAAGCCAATAGTGACGTCAAATGAAAATCCAAGATGGCGGCTGCGAAAGTTTTAAATTTTTTCATCATGGGTGTCATTTTCATGGTTTTTGAGGGTGTTAGAGCCAATAGTGAGGTCATAATGTAAACCAAAGATGGCAGCTGCAAAATTTTTCAAATGTGTTATCACGGGTGTCATTTTGAGGATCAACCCCATGTGCGGATGGTGCCCATCGGGGTGGGTTTAGTGAGGTAAAAATCTCACAATCCCCAACCTCCCTCCCCGGAGGTCGGTTGCCTTTTGAAGGTTTCCCGCAACAACAAAAAAAAAAAGGTCACTGATAACGAAAATATGGTCTTAATAAAAAATCTCTAACATCTAGTGAACTTCGTCCCTGACGGCGGTCTCCCGACCGCACACGTTTTTTCTATAACTGGAGATAAAGGAAAAGATTAAGACGAAACGCGTTCACGTGGTCGTTCATTCCATACGTATTCCTCTTCTGTTTTATATATTACTAGCTGCGCCCCGCGGTTTCACCCGCATAAGTTTTTCCCGTGGGAATATCGGGATAAAAACCATTAATGTTTAAATTAATGCAGGATGTCAGCTACCTCTATAATTTTTAGTAATATATAAAACAGAAGAGGAATACGTATGGAATGAACGACCACGTGACCGCGTTTCCTAGGTACCTAAGTACTTACTTCTTGACTTGACGCCAATATAATTTGAACAGTAGGTAAATAAAAACATCGGAAACAAAATGGAAACATCTGGGTTTCACCGGAAACAACTTAATCAACCTGAAAATATTTAGCACTGGTAACCCTCCTCAATGTTTTTCTTTTGTACATTTCGATGCGGTTATTGCAGTGCTATGGCGCGAATCGCGATAGATGCGGTTATCTAATATTTTCATAGATATCCGTGAATATTTTCGATACGACTGATACAGTTCAAGTTCGACCGTTACGATGACCGCTGAAGTACGGAACTTTGCGTAATCCATTGAAGAGTCCACTTTAGAAGCATTTACCAGCCAGTTATTATTTAATATCTCATAAAGTATACTAGACAATATTTGAAAATTTGGTTTAAGACTTATACCAAACATTCAAATATTGTCTAGTATAGTTAAAAAGGTATAGGTAGGTATTACATACTTATTGCAAATATTTGAATATGGTTTAAGTATTAATTTTTTCATTTTCATTTTAAAAGGCATAAAAGTTTTTAAGTTGTATTTATGTCCAAAGTTTTGCTACCTGAATATGATATATCTAGGAAAATACCTAAGAGTTAAAATTATAGCCACATCAACCAAAATTTAATCTGCAAAAACGAGCAACACCTCTTTGGTCCTCGTACTTTTTTATTAAAAGAAACCAGCAACCACAATCCATATTTTTCGTGAAGCGTGCCTAACTTACGTAATAATATTGATTGATTACGTGCTTATCTGTGCAAAATCACGTTTATCGATAAGTTCCGGCAATTGGGCCCGATAAGACATTCAGTCCGAGACAATAGGCCGATTAGTTAGGTTGAATGCACTTGACCTACATCCGGTTGCGATTGATACAAGCGTTTAATAGGAATGGCAACACTGGCCGTAACCACAGAATAACTAATAGTACCTACTAAGCGCTCGCGTAACTCAGTAGCATAGATAAAAAAATAAAAAGCGCGGGACAAAAGCTTATTCGTAATTCGATTGTTCGTATAATTAGAATAAGCGATGAACTTTAAGAGTGAGTTGCATCAGCTAACTATAACCATAACCAATCCAATGACAGCCGTCAAATCTCCGGTTAAGCAAAATTCGGGTTGCATCGGTTTGAGAATTGTTAAAATGACGTCATAAATAACTATAACAAGCCATTTTTAACTATAATCAAAGCTTTGACAGACGTCAAATCTCCGGTTAAGCGAAATTCGGGTTGCATCGTTTTAACTTTTGTCACAATTGTTAAAATGACGTCACACATAACTATAACATTAATCGACCAATTTCGGCCGGTTAAGGGCTATAGTTACGGTTAGTGTCATTGTAATGTCATCTGCTTTGCAGTTGTAACCTATAAAAATATTGTGTTGTTGAATAAAGTACCTATTAAAACAAATTAGGTATGTCTTTACTCCGCGAAATATTGTGGGAATAAAGCTCTAATAGCGATGATAGTGACAGTGAATCCGATTTGCCAGTTAGGAAGAGAAAAAAAATCACCATCGCATTGATCGATTTCATAATGTGTGATGAGAATTAATTTTTGGACATATTCCGGATTTTTAGTTTCCAAGGGTTCTTGTTTTCAGCAAGGGAGGACCCTTGCTGAAAACAAGAACCCCTGAGAACATTTTACTGAAGAATATCGATTTCTAATTTCAGTTTTTACATTTTTAGTTCTAGCTTCACTGTTGCTCTTCACTGTGTTGCTTTAATTGCCAAAGAAACTTAAGCTCTAGCGTATGCTTCTGCGTATTCTTCTGATTTTTTGGTTCTAGGACATGCCGGTTTCCTCACGATGTTTTCCTTCACCGTTTTGAGAGCAGTGGTGATGAAATAATTTACACAAAGTAAAGTGCCTGTCTGAAAGCATTACATCGAATCTAATACTAGAATGTCACAATGCGCTCGAGCGGGTAACGGTATCGAACTGCAATACAGTGACACTACAATGGATAAAAGGACACAGTGGATCGCTAGGCAACGACGCAGCTGACGAGCTGGCCAGACGGGCTTCCAGTATGTCAGTCTGTGGACCGGAACCTATCGTGCCCATCCCCTTCAACCAACTACGCAGGTGGCTACAGGAGCACACCCATACACAAGCAGAAAGCTGGTGGACGTCGTCACCAGGCTGCAGGCAGTCCAAAGAAGCCATGCCGTCATTGAATGGCAGGCTAACCAGGCGCCTACTACGACTGGACAGGAAAGGCCTGCGCCTGGTGACGGGGACCATCACGGGACACTGCTCACTAAATAAACACTTTTACACATTAGGCATAACAGACAGTCCTCTGTGCAGGGCTTGCATGGAGGCTGATGAAACCATTGCGCATGTGCTCTTTGAGTGCGCAGGCGTCACCCAGATAAGGTCAGAAACCCTCGGGACACCCAGATCGTACACAGATGTTCTCAACAGACCAGGAGATTTGATCAGCTTCTGGAGGAAGGTGGGCTGGTTGGAATAACCACCGACGGCCGACGCACAATGGTCCACTGAAGGACTAAGTGCGGAAACCAAACTCTTAACATAGAACATAGTGCCTGTCTGGGTTCAAACCTACGACCTACAAGCTGTAAGTCGCATCTGTTACGATGGACACACCACTGCTCAGCGAGTAGGGGTGTTTTCAAACGTTCAAAAAAAAAACACAAATTGTACATAACAAAGCATTTTTATTACTGTAAGTACCTACTTATATTAATTTCAACGTCACACGACTTAGAAGTAGGTAATATTTCATCTAAAAAATATGCAGGTCGCTCCACCGATGAAAATACATAAATACCGCATGCTCAACATTACATGTGCACAACAGCCAACTATACCAACGTCTGCCCACCAAACAGTTGCAACCTTGCAACAGCATCCAGCAAGAGCAGCTCGGTGTTATAAGCGTTTTCTAACTAATATTATTATTGTTCTTTTTGGTGTGCTGGAATCCACTGCAAAATAATGTTCTTTCCCGCATTCATCAGGCACAGTATGCGTTTGCTGTGAAAATCGCCATAGAATGTAAATATTCCTGTATCCAAATCTCCATAATGTATAACAGTTTCAATACTTTCTTGCATTGTCTATACGCACTTTCGTTAAACTGCACAGATGATTTGATTTGCGTTCGTGAATCCATGCGTTCACAAGTTACCGCACATCTGCAGCAGTCTCGGGCAATGTTTTCGCACATTGCGTTGCAATCTTACTGAACAATTAACACAACAACCTTCTGGAGTAAATGCTGTAATGAATTTTCCAATAATACAATCCTTCAATTACACACAGGAAAACAGAAATATCAATTTCATGCAATTCGAAAGAAACGGAAAAATAAAATGAATGTTATTATCACTTGACACTTGTGTTTCTGACAGTGTCAGATAGTGATGCGGCTCGATTTTATTTAACTCGTTACTGAAATAAATAAAAAATCGCGTCCATTTTCTCTCGATGTGCCACTCGATTTAGTTGTGATTAGATAAATATCACCAACACTGCCACACTAGTTAACTATCATTCTTGGATAAATAAACCAGGTAATAAATATATTTCGTGTAATAAACCGTCATAATACTGTGATGTACAGACGCCAGCACATCAAGTTACTACAATCTGTCAGATTTCTTTAATAGATTTTCGACTTTATTGCTAAAATATAAGGTTCAAGGTTGATTGGGAAAATCTGACAGTTTCGGGTAGGTTGACCTGCTGGCGTCCGTACAGAGTCACAGAGTTTTAATAAGAGAAAATACATGTTCTGTGGGTTAGTGCTGTCAGATAATAAAGTGTAATTTGTCATTCAATCGTCACTGATTTTATCAGATCAATCTCATAATCAGTGGAATGTGAGTAAGACAAAAAGCTCTTTACAAAGTCGAACAAAGCTAATCTTAGCCGAATTATTATTATTAACAGCCATTTCTGTCCCACTGCAGGGCAAAGGCCTCCCTTCCCTCAGTCACTGACTTAAACATCTTGTTACATTACCAATATAGAACGGTTACTGTATTTTTGATCTTGCTATGATTCTGTTCTTGAGTTTTTAATTTACATAATCGAGACAATCGAGTGCCTGACCATTAATGACTGAGTAACATCACTAGTGTCAAACAAAGAAAGCGTGATGACAACAAGCTTGAAGTGTTGCCCTTGTCAAAAAATTACCCACGTACATTTTGGGGAAATATGACGTCTTATCACTTGTCACCCTTTTAACTTTAACTGTAAAACATGTAAAATATATGACGGTGCAACAGCGGATAGTAGATTCTATAGTTATAGTTATGGTTACGATTAAATTTAATTTTGACGCAAACTATAACGGAGCTATTGATGCAACCCACCCTAAAAGGCGTTAAGTTAAATTGTTTTTTTTTTTCATTAGCTGTAAGTCAGGGTCGTATGCGACACTGATATTTAAAAAAATACTAAACTGATAAGAGAACAGAATTAAAGGTTTTTTGATTTGGCGATAGTTGATTCTGGGGTCTTTAATCCTTTTGATTTAATAATTCATGATTTAAAAAAAAACAATCAAATATCTAGAATTAAATAAAATAGGTACCTACCTACCTATTATTTTTGTTTTATTTCTTTTTTCGGGTTTCTAACATAAATGGTAACAAATTACACATTTATTTTGGCATAAATTACCTATCATGGTCTCATGGTGCAGTCATTGTACGGATCGTTAACCTAACTTTGTTAAGCCAACGACCCATCTTAGATCACCAAACGGTATTCCCAAACAAGTTGTCGAATCCGGGACTAATAAAACATATTATGGTCTTTAGTGGGACTAAAAAAACGAAAGCTTGAATTAGTTGCTCGAATATTAAAAAAAACTTGAAAAGACTTGTAATCAAAACAATAAGGTTGATAACCTGGGAAAACTGGAGTCATTAAACAGATTAATAGTTCTATGCCTTTCAAATGTATCAATAGTATAATACCTACATCTACAAACATTTGCATATTTTTATTGATTACTATAGATTTATGATTGTGAACACCGTTACTTTATAATAAATCTCGCGAGATTGTAAACTGTCGATAAATTTGTGAATTGTACCAATAAAAATATCAGAAATCATTATGTAAGCAGCCGGTCGATTCTGTTAGAATCTCATCGTGAGAAGTTAGGTGAAGTGAGCTGTCATTCCATCCCGCTCTATTCTGTAAAAATCTCACCGTGATAACTTAGATGAAGTGAGCTGTCAATAGTGTCAATCTCTAGCATAAAAATCTCACCGTGAAAAATTAGGTGAAGTGAGCGTGGAGTGAGGTGTCAGTAGTGGCAATTCCTAGCAAAAACAAACTCACTTCACCTAAGTTTTCACGGTGAGATTTTTACAGAATCGACCGGCTCATGCTAGGGATTGACACTAATGACAGCTCACTTTAAGCTCACTTCACCCGAGTTATGACGGTGAGATTTTTACAGAAAAGCACTACGGTATGGTACAGTTCACAATTTATCGAAAGTTTACAATCTCGCTAGATAGATTAAACTAAAGGCTCCTTCAAACAGGCGCGACACACGATAAAATCACGCGCGATTATATCGTATGTCGCGCCTGTTTGTAGGAGCCTTAACAGTGTTCACAATTATAAGGTGACGGATATAAGTAATTATATTATTTATTGACAGATCCAGCCTATCATACACTTGTTGCGTTTAATTACCATTTTATGACCGAAATAATAATTAAGTAGTATCTATTTCTAGACCGACCTTCACTATTAAAACATTCGTCATAAAAGTGACATCAAGTCTACGCAACACCTCTGCTATCAGGCACTCTTCCTGGTTCAATTCACGTGATAATCACCCTTACAATACATGAATAGGGTGTGTTATCCCGTGAAGCTTTTCTGTATTACTTCTGGACCTGGTTTATAGGTTGTATACATGGTGGGCAACTGAAAAACAACCCTAATTACTGCTAGAGAGTGTCGAAGTTATTAAGGTAACGAAATGGGTGCGACTACGATCATTTACGATCAGTTGGCACGAACAGACCGACAGCTGGACTTTTATGCTTCTATCCCACAGATAACGGTTACCTAGATACGTAGTTATATCCTCTCACCTAAATGGGAGTTACATTTAAGAAGTTCCTATTTCAGTTATGGACATTTATGCTTATTAGGAATTGGGTACCTATTATGTGTTTTGTGAATCCAGATATGCTGCGTTTACGATTAGGGCAGGAGAATGCAGATGAGGCGTATCACACAATAAGGCTGCAGCCAGAGTGGAGTAGGTACTCCCCGTGCTTTCCCTACTATCGATGCATCGCATAGCTCGAGCTGCGCAACTTCCTCGCACAGCTACCCGACGGCGGCGCATTTTCATAGCACATCTTACTCGCTCTGCTACACAGCTTAGCATTAGTGGAAACGGTCGTATAGTTTCGTAGCTTAGCTTTCACATCCTCGCAGCATAGCTGCAAAGCACTTCTCTGGTAGAAAAGCAGCCTCAGGCTGCCTTTCCACCAGAGATGAGCGAGGATGCGTAGCGAGGGATGTGTGTGAAACCAACCAATAACATCGCTTCATTTTTATAGCATGAACTAAGTTAGCGTTGGTATACATTTAAGTAACACATAAACTGTCATTTTACTGCAGCTAATTAAAAGTCCGACTATAGTGTTTCACAACCATTAATGAAAAAAGAAAACATAGGGACACAGTATATAATATCCTTCTTATTCAGTTTATGAAATATCTTTTAAATTGGTTCATTATTGGGAGAAGAAATAGGCGAGAGCCAAACCTCAAATTACGACTTTTTACTTAGGATTTCTCAAAAATCTCTCCGACCGCATTTCCTCCGTTGTGCAACAACAACAACATTCTCACCTCAACATCATTCTCCTGCCCTTAACAAATTTATTTGGGGTCGGCGCAACATGTCTTTTCCATACTTCTTTATTAGTCGTCATCTTTGTAGTCACTCCCTTTCTAACCATATCATCATTCACACATTTCATCCATCGTTTCTTTGATCTTCCCCTACTCTTATTTATAGCCATCGACATTCATACTCCTCCCCCCTCATACATACACACGACATTTTCCTCGTTCAGTTGTGTGGAAATCGGTTGTCATGGTATACCCATACCATGACAACCGATTTCCACACAACTTTTCAGTTACTGTTACTCCATTTTTAGACTTACTCTTATGTTCCTACTCATTTCTTATTCTATACATTCGTGTAACATAAACTAAGCAAATGTTTTTCAACCAATAATACTTAAGTTAATTGCAACATAAAAAAGTGCTCATAATTACTGAAGATGTACAACCTGCAAATTACTCAATAAAAATATTACAATGATCAAATTGATCATTAAAAAATCGTTTCCTAAATAATTTTCATTGACATTCATAAAATAATTACAAGCATTGAATCATTGATCTTCTGACACTGACAGCGTACTTGTATAATTATACAGGTCAGTCTCTTCTGATGTTCCGCATTTAAAATAAGGTCGACTTATTTTCGAATAAAAATATCGACATGATATTTTATTCGATTCAATAATCGAATAATGTCTCAATTCGGTATCGTTATTAACATCCTTTTTGCAATGAAAATGCAATTTCCTTGTGCTGGTAATACAATAATGTGTCAGTAAGCCAATGAAAAAAAAAAAAGTGTCAGTGCATTTTTATTAAACTCTCGATACTCCATCGTCGCCTCATGAATAAAATTATCATGTATCCTTTTTACGCAAGTTTTTATGTCCACAGCATATATTTGTAAGACTTTCGCGCATAATGTTTTTGAATTGATCGTAGTTACATTCTGCCAAATATGTCGTCTACAAAAATCAGCGTTGAGGCTCTCACGAACAGGCGCGACGCGATTCAGGTAGAACAATTTCCATGAAGGTTTCATAGAAATTGTTCTACTGTAGGTAGAGTCGTGTCGAGCTGTGGCGTCGTACTTGTCTGCGGGAGCCTTTTCATGACTTTGTAATGGTTTTATTTATGAGTGCCGATGTCAGGAGCTTAATATTAAATATATAAAATCGTGTGTGAAATTCCCGAGATAAGTATAATTTTAATCAGGTATAATTATGATACAAAAATGTTGTAGCGCATTTGTGTGTCTACCTACTTTTTAAATGTGTTAATAAATAAGGATTAATATTTAATGCTCACATTTATCATCTGGATAAGAATAACATAAATTATTTATTTTATATTTAATATCAAGTCACAAAGGACTCAAACATGTTAGTAACAATATTTATTAACAACTATGTTAGTAAACTTAACCTACACATTTAACCTAACACTGTAATAAAGTTCCTATAAACTATTACTTTTAAAATTCGTCTGTTAGGAACCGGTTTGATGCCTATGTATCAAACCGATTAAATTTAAACTTTTCCATCTGAAATATTATCTTCTGCGTATCAATGTAAAGCTGCAATTTTACAAATGGCCAAGAAAATAAATAATTGTCAGGTTAATTATGAAATACCTACACAACTGTAGGTATCATACCAGGTTAAATTGCGACTTATCCATGTGGAACAACTTCAGTATAATGATACTAAAAACGATATAAATTCCAAATGGTCGAGAACATATTTTTTACGGTCTTATGAAGTAGGCACCACACACTATAATAATAATACGGCCTGTGTCTTGGGCACCATTACATAGGTACAAAATAACTAATTAAGTGAAAATTAAAATTAAAAATTAAATTAAAATTAAAAACAAAAGAATTCTTATAATGAATTACAAAGTAAAAGTAAAAAGTAAAACTTGGTTTGCTTTCCGTTTGTGCGCCTGTGTATGAGTGTGTGTGTGTCGAGGGGTTAGAGGCTATGTGTGTGGGGTGTGTGTAAGTGTAAGGATGTGTGTAATACGTGTTTTTGTGTTGGTGCAGTGTGAGTTGAGTTTATTTGGTTATGCTTAGTATTTTTTCAGTAGAAGTGTATGATTGTTCCAAAAGCCAAATTTTAACTGTGTGTTTCATTTGGGTGTAGGAGGAGCTATGGATCTTCAGAACAGAGTTTACCTTATTGTAGATGTGAGTATGTATCTAAAGACATTCCATCACCAATGAATGTCAAGGATTATCGCAATAATTGACATTGAAGCAGTTCTGTTCAGCCCACAGGGGACCAAGCGTGGATGTAGTTTAATAACAGGCTAGATAAAACGTGGCTCGAGTAGGTATCCCTTGAGATAGTACGGAGGATGATAAATCACGAACCTTCCCTGCTTAGCCACGTTGCAGGTGCTCGATACTTGGCCGAAACTTAAGATACGAAAGCTGCTACAGAAAAAACTAGCATATTACTTGGTGTCAGGGTAATTGACGTGCAAATTGTAACCATGAATTCAGCACATAACCCTAGTGTAGAAATTTGTCGTAAATTAAAAAAAAAAAACTGGACAAGTGCGAGTCGGACTCGCACACGAAGGGTTCCGTACCACAAGGCAAAAACGTCGAAAAAAACAGGTTTGTTGTAGGTATGAGAGCCCCCATTAAATATTTATTTTATTCTGTTTTTAGTATTTGTTGTTAAAGCGGCAACAGAAATACATCATCAGTGAAAATTTCAACTGTCTGGCTATCATGGTTCATGAGATGCAGTCTGGTGACAGACAGACCGACAGTGGAGTCTTAGTAATAGGGTCCCGTTTTTACCCTTTGGGCACGGAACCCTAAAAATCATCTATTTCATAGAAAAGTGCAACACCTACGCGGTCAAAATTTATGGAATTGCATTTTTTTTTATTTAAATAATGGACGAAAAATTTCATCGTCGGATATTTACAAAATAAAAAAAAAACGTTTCGGTTTCAGAATCATGTAGGTACTGAATCCATGGGTTATGCTTCGGTGTCCCACGCCACCCTGTATATCTTTAAGGCGGATACACATGCCAGTAAATCGGGAAAGTTACTGGCATGTACGAGTAACTGGCACACTGCGGATACATTTGCAAGTAATACTGGCATGCAAGTTGTGCCCTTGCATGCCAGTATTACCATCGCGTCGCACAAAAGTATGCTTTGGCAAACCCCCGCCTTCCCGTCCCTGAACGGGCATGCAAGTAATTCAAATGTTGTGCGATTTGGGAAATGACAATTTATACATATTGATTATGTAACAGTTACTGCCTCTTATTTCGAATTTTTCAATTTCATCTCGTATAATACGATACAGTACTTATTCATACTCAATAATTACTAACGAAATTAAGAGGTGTGTAGTACTCATGGAAGTCAAAAGCTTACAGGTTTTGATACAAGGAAGTTTTAAATACAAAAAATGGTATTTATGTAGGTAAGTGTTATTTTGCTATTTAGAGTGTACCCAGTGATTAGTGAAAGTGCCTAGTAATCGCGAAACCTCATACAACCTACGTCATAATCACATACCTACCTACGTGATTAGAAATACCTACTTAACAAGAACGGGGTCCCGAAGAAAGAGAAAAAAAAGTAAATCATTGCATATCTACATTAATACCATTTAATACATACAATTATAGATGAATGCAGATGCATCATATTATTAAGATGACTATTTATTTGCACATTGTATTAATAACTGATATGTAGGTACCTATACTTACCTATATACTTCAGTTTTTATTGTAAATGTTCAAACAAAAATTAAAGTGACTAGCAGACAGGTACCTACTGTCGTTTACAAATAAGTACGTTTTTTATTAGGTACTAGCAGCGCCCCGCGGTTTCACTCGCATAAGTGTCGATCCCGTGGGAATATTGGGATAAAAACTATCCTATGTCCTTCCCCGGAATGCAATCTATCTCTCTGCGAAATTTATCGAAATCCGTTCAGTGGTTTAGGCGTGTTAAGGTAACATACAGACAGACAGACAGCGTTACTATCGAATTTATAATATTATTATGGATTAATTATTATCGTAATTATAAAAGTTATTAGGCACGATTTAATTTTGTGACTGTTGTCATAACCTCTAGCTTTCTGCATTGTTTTTGTTTATTAAAACTTTGGTAGGTAACTAGGTATGTTGTACCTACATTTGTATGTATTTTACCCTACTTCAAAACGCAACTACATTGGAAACTTTTCTACTTTCCGGTTTCATAATAAGATTCCAATCAGATTTTCCGCCATATTTTTTTCAACCAACTCATTATGAAACCATTATTGCCCGACCTTTACTCACATATTCAGAACGAATTCAAAACAATAGTACCTTGACCCATTTAAAAAAAATAAACAATTGTAGATACAACACTTTTTTATAACAACATCAATTAGCAATGTCCTTAGTACTTGCGCACCCTATAATCAAATATGCTACTAAGAGAGCTTCCGTACATTGTAGACAATTGGCAAAACAATTGGCAGGCCAATGTACCCATTGTCCTAAGAATGGATGCTCTAACAATGAAACTGTAGTAAGAAGTTCGATTTGCTCTTAAGCTGTTGTCAGACGTTACGCTTATCGCACACTATGTTCTTGATTGCACCTACCACTGTTTGTCTCTGCATCACAAAAAGGTTGGCTATTAGAAAATGTCTATGGCATTAAGTCCGCCTCTGTACATTTATGTGCTTGAAGTATTAAATAAATAATAATAAATATAGGTACTCTGCACATCTTACCACATTCTGCATACCTTTTGGAATGGGCGACTAGAATCAATTCTATTTTGTTGTAATTTTTGATGTTCAAAAGTGCCTTTAATGTGCCTATTTGAAATAAGTGATTTGACTTTGTCTTTGACACTTGGCTAATGAGAGCTAGACTAGAAAAAGAGTAACATTTAAACCCTTATTTAAAACTTTTGTTATATCATCTGCTTGTTCATTTATGACTTTCATTTGGCATCTTTCATTCGAAGTTACAAGTCTGGACACAAAATGATTCAAAAGTGAAAAATTTATTCATTAGTAAACCTACCTTATCTAGCGATATCGGATTTTTTTCAGCATCTGTCACTCAGAATGATCAAAAATTAAAATGAAAAAAAAAATAAAGAGAAAAAGGGAAAACATAAAAAAAGAGAACGAAGATTATTCTATTCTATGAAATGAGCAGACTGATGAACGTTCATTTTTGTGATTTGGACGGCGTCGTGTGAACGTGGATTGAAACAAAAAACCGACTTCCAAAAAAAACACTACAAACTGAAAAATAACTTTAATTTCGGAAGTCGGTGTCTTAGGGATCAGTATTTTAGTTTTTGCCACCGACTTCCGAAATTAAAGTTATTTTTCAGTTTGTAGTGTTTTTTTTGGAATTCGGTTTTTTTTGTTAAAAAGTTTTTATTTCTCGCTTTTTAGTGGGTGTATTTATAATTTATCTAAGTTACAATAGCCTAATGTCAACTCGCCTTTTTATAAAATATCCTTTTCTCGATGCAGGGACGTTAATTGTTGAGGAGTTCTCCTTTTATTAGTTTTTAGATTAGATGCTGATAATCCTGGCTGCAGCATCAGGCCAGACTTATGTCAACATTGCATTGAACTTAAAATTTAGTCCTGTTTAAAATGAGCCCAAACACGACTACGGTGCTGTAATTTCAAGGTTTGTACTTTTTCTGATGCTCCTGGCTTCAGCATCAGGTCTCTATGTACTTCGGTGTTTCTCAGTAACAGTACGTTTATCCACACATCGAGCCCTTTTCAATGAGCCTAAACACGATACCTATATCTGCTGTTAGTTGTCGAGGAGTTAGGTACTCTGCAGACTATCCTGACTGCAGCATCAGGTCATGACTTGATGATCATGAGACCAAATGTGGCAAATGCCCTATCAAACATCAAAACAATTTACTAAAACAGTCCTTGCCTGTTCGAGTAACTTCTTACTGTTAAGGAGTTGTACCTTCCATCATCAGCCCAGCTACCTGAGATGGTGACAACCACAAACAAACAAACAAATACACAAGATACTTCATAAAATATGCGAAAAACAATAAGTGAGCCTATAAAATTTGAGGGTTGCCCTCGATTTCTCTAAGATCCCACCATCAGATCCTAACTTGGTGACAGTGGGACCACTTCTGAACTATCTACTTTCGAACAAAAAAAGAATTTTGAAAATCCGTCGACAATTGGCGGAGTATTCGATGAACAAACATACAAAAAAAAACATACAAACATCCGAACATAGTACCTCCTCCTTTTTGTGAAGTCGGTAAGCAGTCCTTGCCTGTTCGAGTAACTTCTTACTGTTAAAGAGTTGTACCTTCCATCATCAGCCCAGCTACCTGAGATGGTGACAACCATACGCAAATACACAAGATACTTCATAAATAAAATATGCGAAAACAATAAGTGAGCCTATAAAATTTGTGGGTTGCCCTCGATTTCTCTAAGATCCCATCATCAGATCCTACCTTGGTGACAGTGGGACCACCTCAGAACTATCTACTTTCGAACAAAAAAAGAATTTTGAAAATCCGTCGACAATTGGCGGAGTATTCGATGAACAAAAATACAAAAAAAAAAAACATACAAACATCGGAACATTACCTCCTCCTTTTTGTGAAGTCGGTAAAAATGAACGTTCACTCGAGGGAATCGTCTGGTAGCAGCTTTACTATGGTATGTAGTAGCCGCTTTGTTTCTGATCTTGCATTGTAGTCCGATGCTATCGGAGAGTATTGAAATGTTGAGAGAAAGCAAAAAGAAATCACTACTAATGGTACCTAATAAAGATTGATATCGGGACAACAATACATTTTTTATAAACTTTGAAATTGTATCTGTGTTCAATGGACATTTCGATCAATATTTATTTAATTTGTAATAGAAAGGAGAAAGAAGCTTTAATAATGTGTGTTGCCTTGTCAACACCCAACTATTGAACAGATTTATAAGTTGATTAATATTTTATTCTGCAGAAGTTATCGATACTAGTTTCTACTACTATTGAATGGCATTATGACTTTTTGCGTATAAAATATGAAACTATTTATCTCCCCATATCCTACCTGTAAGCTATATATTTTATCCACCTGTTTATCTCTTCCAGCATGTTCCTTATTTATAAGTAGGTATCTACTAAGTATTATGTATTGCTATCCCATTTTTCGGTCCCCGAGAAGGGAGAACCAGATAAAAATGACGTCAATATCTAAAATCCTGATCCCCAACCAATTCTGTAATCAGTCAAAAATTGGCTAAAGAACAAAAACTTTCGCGCAAGAAACAGTCATTTTTATCTGCATTCTCGTTTCTCCACAGGCATGCAACACGAACTGCAGAGACAGAACAAGATAACCCAGCAGATCTTGGAGGCGTTTATCCAGAAGAAGTTGGGGTTGAAGAGTAGCATGCCCAGGGCGCCTTCGATCCTGGATATCCTGCCGGTGAAGACGCCAACGCCGAAGACGACGAGGCAGCCAGAGATAGTAGAAGACTTAGAAGAGGAAGACACGGAAGACCTTGGAGACATAGAAGAGGAAGACTTGGGAGACAGGGAACAAGACGACCAGGATAACATAGACAACCAGGAGTTACCAGAGGAGCATGAGTTGAGAGAGGACGACAGCCTACAAAGCGTAGAGAGCGAACAAATCGCCTCCATTTACAACACACAAGGCAGGTATCACGATTCACGATTGAATTTGGAAATTTCTTCTTATTACCGACGATTCACAGTTACTTTACTGAATGAATTGCATTATGCAAGTTGCATACTTTGTTTAAGCTGTGTATATTTTTTAGCACCGACTCGTTACTTTTGATGGTTGTTTTATAATCAAATTGATGTTACGTTGCAATTTCTGCGTTCACTGCATGTCAATATAAATTCGTGTTTCAAGTTAGGTGCACTTATGGCTTTATTGACAGATTCACGACCAACTTCTACTTATACTATTTGACCAGACCTTCAGAAAACAGAAAAGAGTGTAATCAAGTAGAAGATTCTAAATTCTGTAGTTAAGATTTTAAAAGACCGCCTTTTTGTGGATTCCTAGAAAATCTATTGAATTGATATTCCTATGACCTGAGAATTTCATTCAAGTGTCATCACAATTCTGTCAATGCTATCCAAACAACACCCTGATATCCCCACTAACCCAACCTCTGAGCCAACAATCGTAGTAGGTACGTCGTTCAGTTAGATTGGTCAAACATTTGTCAATACAGCAAACAATACGCAACGCGTGCGCAAATAATGTCAAAGACACCACGACCCAAATCATATACCACGTTAGGGCAAACATTATGTCAAAGTATGATCAAATATTTGCAATGTGCCCGTGAGACTATTGCTAACCTACGCGTGAGTTGATTATTTGTGAAAAGTCAATATTGGATGACCAATTTATTTCCTAAGAGAAAACTATGAATCAACCTGTAATTTTCGCTGGTAATTTATTTTAGTTTATTGTTTTTTTTTTGTGTTAATTTTATAGCACCTGGCTAGTTGGTGCCAATTATTTTTCCTTTCATGACACTCACTTCACTCATTCAAGGCAAAATGAGTGTTAAAAATATTTAAATCTAGAGTTAACCCTTTCACTTAAAACGACACTAAAGTCAATAAAAACATTGTGATAAAGTGCAATTTCCAACATGAACGGTCTACATGTCCGTTGTTCGTTATTTTGTACAAGGTCAAATTAAATTAGCTAGCCAAACTCCGCAGATGAGATGGTAGCGATATCTAAACGTGATAAAACAAAGAAATCAAAACTTTTTGTGGGCTCATCGACCGCTGTTAGTCACTTGAAACATTAGCTTAAAAATCTGTTTGTTTTAGGTTTAAGTAAGTACTTCACAGAGTATCGCTGTCTTAACACGATAAAGCAAAAGAAAACCGATTTTCTCAACTCATAATTCAAGCAAGAAAACTCCCAGCGGTCGTTGACCCCCCAAAAAAAACATCTGATGTTTTATGTCGGTATCTACCATAGATCCGTGGTACCTACTCATCACATCTTAAATAATCATATGATTTAATTCGACCTTGTATATTCAAAAACATTTTACAAATACACTGTACAGCTAAAGTCTAGCAGATAATTAAATGACTATAGTGCACAAATTACCATAATTATTGACAGTTAATTCTGTAGTTCAAGGAACAATCAGTAAATAAGCGGACGCGGGTCGTGAGCCGACTACACGGTCTTTGAACCACGATGCTCTGAAACAACGCGAATCGATTTCGTATTGTTCATTCGTTGTCTAACAAGTGTTCTATTTAATGGCTGTTCAGTTTCTGTGCTGCAAAATCTTTCGATTTTTTTCTTGATGGTGCCCTAATGCCAAATAAGAGCCCTTACGTTTAGCGTAATTCAAAATTTTCTATATACTGACGTGCAATTTGCAAAAAGTCGTAAGTAAAATTTAATTTCGAGGGCTACCTTGGTGCTTTCGCCTAAAGCCCTACCCACAAGTTTGTCTAAGCTTCTAGCAGAATACATCATTATGAAAGATACCTAAGTAGAAATAGAAATACATACAGAGTATGTTTAAGGTCGACTTTGTGTTCCTTTTTTGGATTTATCTAGACTAGACATTCATAGCAAAAAGAAAAGCAACGTCGTCCTTTTGATGGCAAAAAAAGATGGACAGAAAAAATAACCATAAATGTTAATTTGACATTTTAAAATGGAGAATAAAGGCAACCGCAAACAGGCGCGACGCGACGCTACTAGAACATTTTCTATGAAAACTTTATGGAAATTGCTCTAACAAAATCGCGTCACACTGTCGTATCGCGCCTGTCTGAGTGAGATTTAAAGCTTTTACTTAAAAAAACGTACAAAATCAATTGATTGATTTGTATCGCCTCCTCTATTATATTTCATTTTACATACGCATCATCAGAAAATAAGAGTTCATGGTTATAGGTCGCGATCTGACATTTACAACAAATTAGATGTAAAATACTTAAAACGAACTCGCATGTACCCTACACTAATAACTACCTGTCTGTTAATTTTAACATTTTCAAACCAGTTTATAGTCTTCTTATTGACGCAGCAATACACAAAAATAGATAAGATAATCCTGTAATAAAAAGTTTATAAGTACTTTCTTACAATTTGTAATTTTGGCATCGATGTATAAGTTGTATGTTTCGTTAAAATTGCATTAGCCTATCAACTATTATTTTTGAAGTTATCATTTGTTTTAGAAAAGTTCAAGCGCAAGTAAACGCTTTTTATTCATATTTAATTTGAATAGGTGGCTTTTGATCATGACTGAAGACCGTAAGATCGGCGAGTCAATATAGCTTGCTGGAAATATTTCTGCGATAACTAAGAGCTGTGCATCAATTATATAGTTAAAAATACTTATACTGACTAATTAAAGTCCCGATTACGCCTATAAAAGTTCCCTGCCAACGGTCTGATCATGACCAGGCCGGTATTTCACCCCACAAGTTCTCCTTGAAGAGTTCAGTGTTGCGGCCACATGACCGGTCCAGCCAGCTCAAATGTCTCGAAAATGAAAATAGTAAAAAACGCAAATTGAGGACGCATAAAAGCCATAAAAACAAAATAGTATCACTTTAATCAGAAATCTTGCTATAAAACGTCTAGCCGTAAAAAGAAAATATGGTACACTTATAATAAGGCATTAATATGAAAATGAGAGTGGGATATAGATACATTCGATATTTCTCCGGTCACCTTATAAGGTCATTGATACCATATAATAATGGTAATTTGACAATTAATAAAATGCAAAACCAAAAAAACTTGAAGATGATACCTACACGTTAATACTAGATACTTTGATCATTTTACATTATACGTTAGTATGAATTGGATTCACATGAATTTTGTAGACTCTATTTTCCAAAATTAATGTTTTTTGGAAAATACTGTCACGAAACCCGGATAACTCGCAATAAGGTTATGCTGTGTGTATGATGGGATTGGAAGGGCATCGTTCATTATAAGCTTTCGAGTTTTAATTTAAGTGAGCTTTAAATAAGTTTCTTTAAGTCAGCTCCTATGGCACCCAAATATCGAGCTTTTTGTATACCCAGACCTTTTCAAATGTGTTAAAACTGTTTTTGGTTAACTCCTAGCTCTTCAGCTATATCGTAAATACTAATAAGCCCATTTTGTTCCACTTTTTCAAAAATGGTACCGGCTTTTTCCGTAACAGGGCAACCGGACCGAGCTGCATCTCTGACATTGATATACATACACTAGATTAGCAATTACCGCGCCAAGGCGTTGCCACTGGGATCAAGGCCACAGTCTCAATCGTAGCTAATGTCAGCTCAGTGCTCTGTGTGACGCCAACCGAAGTTAGCCGAGTGAAAATTACCGCCAAAATGGGAAAATGCGTAGTGAAAGAGTGCGATTCGAGGTCACAAAAACACAATAAATTAACCGGAATTACTTTCCACGCGTAAGTTTATTGTTTCTGTGTTTATATCAACGTAAAAACGCAATAAAAATAAATAAAATGTAGAATTTTGTAAATTAGGTTCAATGTTGCCACTAAAAACTTAGTTTTAGTTTCCCACATTATGTGGGAGTTTTTAATTTATAGAGTATGTGATTTAAAATATTTTATAAAACTAAATGTGTGACAATGTGTAACAAAAAAATAACATTGTAACATAAAAATAATTGTTTTTAAATATTTAAATACATAATTCAAAAATAACGTTCATAACGTTTAATGTTTTTTTTTGCGTTTTTTATGACATAAAAAGTTGGGTAAAATTTCGCATGGCTAGGCAACACCCTCCCGCCATTGCATGTTTATATTGCGGTCTTTGTCTAATCTAAGCGACGGTATTATTCTTGCGACTTGTGTAAGTGAGACAGATATATGTTTACCTACTTTTAAATGTGTAGTGGTTTCAAAGCTACGTCGTCGCGTTTAAATAGTGGTTACATTTTTTTGACACATTTTAATGAGGTTTGCATCTCTAGTTATTTAGCTCAATGATCTCTGACATCAAAATTGCCGGACTGAAAACGCTTGAACCAAGTTTGTGCTACTTTTACTGACACTGCGTTAAGTCCTTAGACATCACATATTTTTTTCGCGGCTTGAAAACTTCACTCATTTTGGCGGAAAGAAAAACAAGTGAAAAGAGGCGGGAAATCGTTTATACTTTTTATTTTTCTTTTTAAAATGTCATTTATTTCATGGAATCAAAACCAGCCAGGTACAAACAGTAGGTACAGCCAAAGAGACTTTACTACAACTTTATACTTACAAAATACGAAAAAAACTTTTTCCCCAACATAATATTTAAGTTAAAAATGTATGACTTAAAGCATTTTGTATTCTGGTGCTAACACGATGCTGTACCTACGTGTGTTAGTACATAATATATGTATAACATCCATCGTGAAGCCAGTATAGGCATTGCAATTTTAATAGGACAACTGACGCGACAACCATTTCAAATGTCGACTAGTCGCAGCTACACAGATACATACAAGAATAATCATGTAGCTACTTATATACTTGGTAAACCATTAAATAATTTATGGCAGGTTTTCTCACTCTCCAGGAAAATAAATTGACTAAATAAAGACACAGTTTTCGAAGGACATTTAAAAATTGCACACATAGGGGTTTATTAATAAACGTTTCCGCAAGTTAAGTCATGACTAACGTACGCTTAACTAAGCATTTTTGACGTTAAACATCTCTTAATTATAAGCAATGTAAATTTTACACGAGTCCAATTACGTTCATTATAATTAATGTAACCACTTATATACTCGCACATATTAATATTATTATTTTATGCTTTTAAATAATGGAAATATACTGAAACAACAAGTTTTAGCGCCAACTGAACTTATTTTATTATAATTATGTAACATTCACCATACTCAAAACAAGAAATAAACATTAAATTCATTTGCATCTGTAAATAATAAATTGCACGAAATGTTAATTCCCATCTCTCGCTACCTGAAACTTTATTTTCATGATGGCTGGGCATAGCGTCCGTGATAAGTTGATAACGCAATCATGCGCAACGCAGCCAACGCTTTCATGAGCACGGTTTAACAACGTATTTCAATATTATACTGAACAAGGTTTTGCGTTTTTCAATACTGTTGACCTGGAGGCCTAAAATGGCCACTTTGGCAGAATCATAAAAGGATAACATTATGAATTATAGGCGAAGACAGTCCGATTTAGATGAAATTTGGTATACTTAGAGATAGTTTGAGTCCCGGGAAAGGACATAGAATAGGTAGTTTTATCCCGATATTCCCACGGGATCGACACTTATGCGGGTGAAACAGCTGGGCGCTGCTAGCAGGTATAATAAAACAAACAACTTCTACACTAAAAAATATCCTTAAGCTGGTGCCATCGCCGATATCTTACAACGAAAATTCGACAAATAGGTAGGTAGGTATAACCTGTGAGAGTGAGTAGATGACGAAACAGCAAACTCATTAAGAACCATAACCTAAAGAGTTAACCAGCAAGAAATTCCAGCTCTATAAATCCAGGTGGCATTAATAAAGTAAGCTTGTTAAAGAATCCTTTGGGATGTGGGTGCACCGTGGTGGAAGGCGTCTCGGAGAAATTCCTGCAGGCGGACTCGAGTCTGTGATCTTGTCATAATTTGCGAGCCTGAAGACTGAACAAATGACTGAAGATACAGAAAATTAACTTTGCAATCTCAGTAAAAAAAAAAACATATCTCAAAGTGTTATGTCGGCAAGAAATTCCAACTCTATAAATCCAGGTGGCATTAATAAAGTAAGCTTGAAATAGAAACCTTTGGGACGCGTGAAGGACGCGCTATGCCAAATCGAATATCAATTGATCGACCACTATTCTCGGAGAGATTCCTGCAACTCGAGTCTGTGAACTTGTCACAATCTGCGAAACCGCGCCAATCTAGCTATTACTGACAGCGATGCAGTTACAGATGTATGAAACAAATGTTTGGAGTTACAGGTCAGCTATTAGAAGGTTTTTTTTTCGTGTGATAGATTTAGACGTTCTTTATTTATGTTATGACAAAGTTAAAGGTAACGACTGTTCCTCTTCCCTTTCTATGTTTTTGTTGTTTTTTCCTAATTAATAAACATGAAATGGAAAAATTGGCTCAAATGAGATTAACCAGACGTGCCCGTCCCGTTTTTTTTTCAATTAAAACTGAGAAATAAGGAAACCATATTTCTAAATGGTTCGATTGGTACAATGCTCCGGAAATATAAATTTCGAGTGGGTCCAGTTGACCAAAGAGTCCTACAGCCTAGTTAAATTGAAATAACTAAATTTCTGTTTTAATTAATCCTGTATTTAATTTAGTGATGTATTGATGTGTCCTTGTATTGCATTAACTTTGTAGGTAATTGAAAAGTTTTAAAATCGTTTTGTGCGAAAAATCAATTTATTGTTAGGTACTGCGCGTTTATGAGCGATTACACCTACTTCATTCATTTATATTTTTGAGAAATAGATACTTAACCTTCACGTAACTATTTTTATGTGAAGTGCTTATTAATTTTATGACCTATAAAGTCTTGAAACTAATCATTTTCATACCAAACTTTAATTACGTATTAAAGGTAATTTTGATAATCGTAGACTAATAGGAATAGGTAGCAAATGACGAAATGAGTTTTAAGTTAATCATTTACAGTGAATCAATGACATGTGTCCGTGCTGATAATGGACATAATGACTTCATAATAACTCTTTCAACAAAATGGTCACAATCACGTGACAATCCCAATATCCGAAAACAGTTTCTTGACTTGACGAGACAATTGATATTTCTGTAAATTATCATGCCAGATAGAATCAGAGTAGGTTACATACCAGAGGCGAAGGTTCCATACAACTCGATTCCTATCGGCTTCCCTTGGAAAAATGGCACAATCAGTATTCTATAGACAAATAATATAATCTTAATATAGATACTCCGGCTACTCCGGCTTACCTCTTACAAAAATTGACCCTTCGCTACTGGGTACCAACTGTATGTATAGTCACATGTAGCTCACCCTACACCTTTTTTTAGAAATTCAAGAGTTATTTTCAGTATTTTCTTCAGTCTGAAATAATAATTCCTAAAACAGAAAAGTCTTTAGATGGAATAGATAGGCAAATTGATTTTTTCGAAAAATCATGTCTTAATTTTCTTACTGTGCCTATAACTACATTTTTTTAAACATTCAGTCTCCAAGCCAGGCAATTTTAGGTACCTAATGAGTCCGTGGGATTGGGAGCAATATGACGTATCATCTGGCAACGGTTCGAGTTGACCATCGCTCGCCTTATACAGCAAAATATGCGAAGTTTTTTATTTGGAAACGTGAACGCGCATCAATCACATTTTGTTTGACGTAAATGGCTGTTGACGGGTTTTTCTGCTTTAATATTACTTACAAAATGGTTTGATCTAGGAAGGTAAACATTTTTTGAAGTTTCTCTGAAAAGTCCCCTTGTAAAATGGAAATAAATATCACGAAAGGTGTCAATTTTGGGCATATTGTTCCTCTCTTCTTTAACAGATAAGTAGGTCTGTCTTCAGGAACAAAATAGTTTTAGCATTACTTGGAATGTGGCTATACCTACCGCCTTTAGAAAACAGCTATTTTTTTCTTTGGTTCAAAAGATTACTTTTAAATTCTTATCTGGTTTCTATTACATACCTATGTACAACGGTATTTTTTTTAATTCATAGAAAGCGCCCATTCACCTTTTCAACAACAGTTGCCTTGCCAAATCTAACTTTTTTGCACCAATAGATTGATTCCTTTTTTAGACAGCCTTTTCTGTATGTTTATAAAGACAGGTGGATTCTTTATTTTAAATATGATTATGATCTTCTACGTGTAACAGTTATCTTAAATGGCCTGTAACCACAAATAAACTTGAACTCACGGCACTGACTTTCAGTGCCCTTGCCACGCATGTTATTAATTACTGACTTAGCCTTCTCGTCTGACTTAGTGCGATAAATAACAATCACTGTTAGATAGCTTCCAAAAACAATTGCATATGTATTTGAATAAAAGTAAGTAATTATTTATTTTACTAAAATACTTAGCCTAGGGAACATCAGTGTTATTTCAATATGGGATATTGGGTATGGCTATTACATATGAGAAGGGGATCTTCTCATATGTAATAGCCATACCAGAAGGATATTGTACTTACGTTTTACAAAATATTCATAACTGGCAGCGCCCCGCGGTTTCACCCGACTAAGTGTCGATCCCGTGGGAATATCGGGATAAAAACTATTCTATGACCTTCCCCGGGATGCAATCTATCCCTCTGCCAAATTTTATCGAAATCCGTTCAGTGGTTTAGGCTGAAAAGGTAACATACAGACAGACAAACAGAGTTACTTTCAAATTTATAATATTATAATATAGTAAGTATGGATTTCGTAATTACTTAATATGAATATGAGATGTTAGGTAAAAGTTAAATTAATGAGGTTTGAGATAACTTTATTCTCATAAGAATACAAAAACTCACTTAGGTACATGAGAATATTAAAATTATAACTTAAGTCGATATTGTTGAGAGTTTCACAAAAAAACTAGACATTTAAACAAAGATTATTTTGTGGGTAGTTACAAAAAAAAAACTAAGTTCCTAGCTAAGTTATAACTAAGTAGAATAATATCCGCTTTTATTGAGGCTTTCACTTAGGTGGTACATTGCTTATACACGCACGCATTTGCATTTTATATTTCCAGGAGCCATTCTGGTATTCAGCTGTATCTGGTTAGACTGGAAGCCGACCTCAACATAGTTGGGAAAAGGCTAGGCAGATGATGATTTCCAGGAGCCATTCTAAATGAATGCATTTTTTCAGTCACGTTTTTAAAGCTATAAAAACTGATGAGAAGTGCTCTAGGTCACGCATTAATTTAATAATTGAAATAAATATTGATATTAACACCGGTTCTCACTGTTACAAAGACGAATTATCAATTAGATAAGCCTAGACACCTGCATACAATTTAAAATTAAGAACTTTCTTCTTTTATAAGAATACACTACACTCTATAATAGCACCGACTTAATTTCATTTCAAAGTCACGCAACGTTCGCACTCTCTATAATAATGCAAGTAAACTATCGACAGTTTAAACCTTAGGACAGTGTGCACTTTATAGTTTGTGATTACCTAGCAATTCTCGCATCCCTACATTTCCTAAAGATACCGTATCAACGTGCCAAGTTTTCTACACTCAGCAACATTGAAAGAAGACGGTAGCGAAAAAGTGCAAAAAGGAGCATCGTTAGAACTCACTGACCCATTTCTGTAGTGTCCCGTAGTTCGTACTGCCCTGTTTACTGAGCGGAGCGAGAAATGAGCGCTCATTACTAGCTCAGCTGACGAAATTATCACTCTCCGTTTAATAAGCGTTCCATTCTTTTGAAAATGATGAAGTAATGAGGACGGTTAGTTTACAAACTCCTTTTGTTAACTGTATTTACACCTTTCCGGGTTTCTTTTAGATGAATGTTGCAATGAATTATGATGTTGCTGTGGTTCTTTTAATTGGGTACTGTAATTATAATGAATAGGTAGCAAACAGATTCACAGCTAAGTTTCTTTTTTGAGTTATTTTGACTTACCTATACCTAAAACTGCTTCTGCCCGCGACTTCGTCCGCGGGAAATTTCTTGTTCCCCCGACCCACCCCGTCGCATCGCATCGTCTACCCGCGTTATTACTTCGTTTTCGCTAAGCGTTCTTTCTGACTTTTTGTTTTAGCTCAGCTCCTAAGGGTCCTAGCGTGATGTTAAGTAGCCTTTCTCATGAATTGGGTTATAAAATGCATAAAAAAAAATCTAATCCGACTGGTAGTTCCAGAGATTAGCGCGTTCAAACAAACAAACTCTTCAGCTTTATTGTTAGTATAGATAGAGCAATCAGACGATACTGGTATTCAGCTGCATCCGGTTAGACTGGAAGTCGACCCATGGTTGGGAAAAGGCTATGGCAGATGATGAGATAAGTAGAGCGATCAGGGATCTCTGTGGTGTATGCCGCTGGTCTGAATGCCAATTACTTTCCATTATCGTTCCTTACTGGGGGCCTAAAAAGGCCACTTTGGTAGAATCATAAAAGGATTACATTATGTATCACAATGGACAGTTAACTGTTAAGTTAATCGTAACAAATCCCATTGGTGAAGAATTATTTCAGTTATTTTTTTTGTCTGTATCTACTAAAATACCAATCAATCCAATGCAAATCCAATCCCAATCTCTTTAATTATACCTACGTAGTGCAGCGAAAAACGCGCGGAAGACGCTCCGGGCGTCGGGAGCCGCGTGACGACTCCCGGCCACCGTAGGCGCGGGCCTGCGGGCGGAGAGTAATGGGTAGCTCACCGTCCGATCAGGACCAGGCCCGTGCCGGACGGCGCGTACGTGTTCCACGCGCGCCTCAAAGAGATGTCAGCATCGAGGAGGGGCCCCATAGGGCCGAAGCCTGCCGGGTCAGCGGGATTGTCCGAAAGGGTTACCGCTGGCCCGGAACATAAAGGGCTAAGGAAGGAACACGGGTGGGTTTTAGTCAGTAAGAGTCTGACACTCCCTTCCGCTCAACCCAGAGCGGGAGGGGTCATTTGATGATTTCCCATCCGCAGAAAAAAAAATCTCTTTAATTATACCTACGTAGTGCAGCGAAAAAAACAAAAACACGGTCTGTCTTCGTCATATTATGATTACAGCTGTTCCCTACATTTTGATGTTGTTCGTATAACTCGTCAAAATGTAGGGAACAGCTGATTTAATGTTTGACTATTTCAGGTTTGATCCCATAGTAAAAGTTGTTCATAATGATGAGTAAAATGACCTCTTAAAAGGTGGTTAATGTTTTAGTAATAACCCTGTAGACCAACAGTCGATGGCCACGTCAACGAGCCAAGATGCATAGATACAATACCGGAACGAAATGGAGCAGGAATAACGTTGCAACATTATGTTTAGCTTGTTACACTTACAAACTTAGTTAGCACTTAGAAAGCCGATAACTGCTGCGTAGGAACACTAGGAACTATTGTTATATAAAACGAACATTCGTCCCATGTTCGCTTTCTCAAACTAGGCCGAGCTAAAATGTTTATCTTGTGAGCCCTATATTTTAGTCACAAATAAATCCAAAATCAGTTGAAGTGGAATAAGAAATTGCGTTTTAGCATAAAAATCTCAGAAAACTCTCCCAAAAGCACCCAAAATCAAGAATCGAAATTATCACATAATCTACCCGAAAAAACTCGAACACATGATGTGATATTTACCTTATGTACCAACCCGCGCTAGGCCCGCGTGGTAGATTTTTTATTATTCTCTCTAGGCAGGCCTGTGTCCCAGGAGTGAGAACATTATAGGCTGATTATGCTAATATGCTGAGCATCCTCCTATAGAGTCCATTTATAGGACGACCCATCTCCAAAAGCTCCAATTTAATAACCCATCTTCAAGACTCAAGAGCGTAATAATTACGTTAACGAGTATCCTTGAGAACCTTTTATAAACTTTAAATTGGAGCACGAACAGCGAAGGTTACCAGCAAACGTGAGACTCGCATTATGTGTGCAGACAATCTGCACGTGAAGCTATGTAAGTCAAAGTTCAAGCTAAGTGGAGGAAGAAGTGCTCTATGGCTATTTTTGCACAAACACAAAATTTAATCCTGTCTTTGCTGTCGCGCAGCCGGGTAAGTGCTCATACACACGAGCGACACGCATAAACGGCAGAGGCAACTGCAGCCGTAGACGTGTGTCGACGGGTGTTGTCGACAACATGCCGGTCGTGTATTTGAGCACCGTACTCAAATACATGTGTAGCACGCCGTCAACGGCGCCGAGGCATCCACGACGGGAGTCGAAACTTGTGGACTGCTGCTGCTTCTTATAGTGACAGGCGACTTAAGGATTATAATCATGCATGGATTACATTATGCTCTGCGTGTCCAATACAATAACCCATTTAGGATGCTGCTGAGGCTCCCTCGTTTTGCAGCGCGTCCGCCACATTCATGTAGGCACGCACAGATGGTTTCGCGGCGATCTTACGCAAGAAAGCGGCGTCACTGCTGCTCAGAGTGCGTGTGAGTAGCAACAGCATCCTGCCGGTCGATTGTATATAAATCTCACCGTGAAAACTTTGAATTGACACTGTTGACAGCTCACTCCACGCTCACTTCACCTAAGTTTTCACGGTGAGATTTTTACAGAATAGCACCGCTGAGTGTGATAGCGGACAGGTATGACTGTCCCTTCTTCAAAAATTGTATGCGTATAAGTGTGAACTAACATAGTTTTAAGCATTATTTTACTAAGAAAATGGATCTTGTTGTCGGAAATATAAATAAATAATAATAATATCAAAGGGATAGGCGTCAGCGCCTTCCTGTCTGATTACCACCCTAATTGCGTAACATTATCAATCACAATCTGAATCAATTTGTAGGATATTACTAATCCATTGATTCATTCGTAAATAATGTAATGAATGTTGTTGAACCGTCCAAATGAAAGCTATCCCTACTGTTAGTGTATTATACAATTACCCGGATGGTATGGTTTAGTTGTGATTTGACCAATTCGTAGGTATACTAAGTGTGGTGGTTATGGCGACTATGTTGTCCAGTGATTGTCATCTTTTAGACACCCACTGCTGAACATGGGCCATCTAATAGACTAATAACCAACTACCCACAGCTTTATTGCCATAATCACCACGCCTTGTGACT
The DNA here is from genome assembly GCA_963082905.1 of Oligia fasciuncula. Lineage (NCBI taxonomy): Eukaryota > Metazoa > Arthropoda > Insecta > Lepidoptera > Noctuidae > Oligia > Oligia fasciuncula. The sequence goes on along the minus strand of OY720396.1, from coordinate 15,335,127 downwards.
TTAGAAAGTTGCGATTACCGTACAATGGACGCTGCAGTTTCCTCGATAGATGATGAGTAATTAAATATGTTTGTTGTTATACACCCTTGTATCTCACCTGCTCTTTATACAACCTTTAGTAAATCCGGCGGTTTCTGCCTGACCTCATAACGCATAGAACCTTGAACGTTACTGACATGATGCCATAATCTTGACACTCTTTAAATATATGTTTCATAATTGCATTACGAATTCATAAATTACATGCTGGAAATTATTTCGCACACGCAAAAAATCTTTTGGAGACGAGGTTTTAATTATATCATCATTCGCAGCCTTGGTCCACCCAATAGGTACTGAGTACAGGCATCCTCATTTTTGTGCCATTTTTTTTATTTTTTTATTACTAAATGGTCCCGCGCTCTTGAGCCCGATCACGCCTGATGGAAAGCGACAGATGAGGTCTATGATGGAACGAGCGTGCCCAGAAGATGCCTGTTCACTCTTGCTTTGAAGGCAGACGGGTTAAATGAGGGAGGGAACACAGATGCCATGCTTCCCTGGTCTGTACAAGTCCTCTCTTATTCGTATTAAGTGGGAACAAATTCATCAATTAGTGGCTACTTATATATCCATGCGTTTGTGGTGCATGAAAATCCAGAGATGAAAACTTTAATCAAAATAATATCAAACTGTCTATTAATTCGTGTAGTAGTAAGTAGAGAGCAGTGGTGGCCAAGTGGTAACAGACAGGCGCTTTACTTTGTGTAAATTATTTCATCACCACTGCTCTCAAAACGGTGAAGGAAAACATCGTGAGGAAACCGGCATGTCCTAGAACCAAAAATTCGAAGACATGTGACATCTGCCAATCCGCACTGGGCCCGCGTGGTAGATTACGGCCCACTCCCTCTCACCGAGAGGAGGCCTGTGTCCCAGCAGTGGGAACATTATAGGCTGATTATGGTTGTGGTTATGGTTATGTCGATTAATTTAAATTATTAATCAGAAAAGTTCTGGCTTAATCTGATTATCGAAATTAATAAATTCTCAATGTGCATATTTCCAAAGTGCGAACATAATTATTGCGAATTCTGCGTATTACATGGTGCTTAAACTTAACTGGCGAAATGTGGGTCTACTATAGGTAAAGACTACAATCTGTCAAATTTCTTTAATAGATTTTCAACTTTATCGCAAAAGCATAAGGTCCCAAAGTTGATTGGGAAAATTTGACAGTTTCGGGTAGCCTGATGTGCTGGCATACACCTCTGCCTGAGCCTTCGGGGATTACAGGCGTAATATCATGTTATTTAGCTCAATTTAATTACTAACATACGTTTCCTTTTTATGGTTCCGTACCGAAAGGGTAAAAACGGGACCCTATTACTAAGACTCCACTGTCCGTCTGTCCACCAGGCTGTATCTCATGAACCGTGATAGCTAGACAGTTGAAATTTTCACAAATGATGTATTTCTGTTGCCGCTATAACAACAAATACTAAAAACAGAATAAATATTTAAGGGGGGCTCCCATACAACAAACGTGTTTTTTTCGGCGATTTTGCCTTGTGGTACGGAACCCTTCGTGTGCGAGTCCGACTCGCACTTGGCCAGTTTTTTGTTTATATTTGCTTTTTCTTGTTACAGGTAGGAGCAAGAAGTACGCGACCGCGTTTGAGGGGGACGTTGAACCGAGTGGTTACAATCGTAAGCTATACAAATTAGTTTTCACTTTCATTACATTTCCTATTGGCTGATATTTCTCTCTTATCAATGATCATTGGGCTTGTATGGCTTTTTTGTTCCACTCGATTTTAACTCTTATCTTTATCGAATTATCATCTTTCAGCAGTACATTTTGCATTTCCAGCCTCCTTAATCTTATCATTAAAATATACATTTGCATTGATATATGTATACAACGCCTTTCCAATTCTCGATTGACAACTTAAAAAATATTATTACTATTTTACCAATATTTATTAGGAAATCTTTGCATCTCTGAGGCCGAGATCTTAAAACCGTTAAGAGCCTATACTACCTCAAATGGCTTAGCATGATCCTCCGTTATGTTGAAAATACTGGAGCATTAATTATGAAATAAATATAAGCTATAGTTGAGGATTAATGTTAAGTACTATGTTAGACAAAAATACGATTCCATAAAATTTTCTCGATAGAAAAAAATTCCAAAGTTACCTCCAAACCGAACAATAAACCGCTGGTATTCAATAAATACTTCAAATTAGATCATGAAACTTTGCATACTAACTGAACTAACTATAAAGCAGGTCTTATGTTAGTTAGTTTTTTTGAATTACCTTTATTTTCACCGTAAAAAGCAAATACCTAAGCTACTGGCGCTGCCTTCCGCCCAGCACCGCACTCTGTCTCGCTCTCATACAGTCCGCGAGCAGTATCGTTCGAGCGAGATAAAGAGTGACTTTTAGCTGAGGTAGTATAGGCTCTTAAGTACTTTAGTTTATTATCTTTTCTTATCTTGAAATCTAAATGGCGCGGGAAAGGAGTTCCTGGAAGGACTTGGGAGAGGCCTTTGTCCAGCAGTGGGACAGTATAGGCTAAAAACAACAGTGGCACGGGGGAGTGCCGACAGAAGTGAAAACGAAACACAAACGGAATACTTTGCCATCACTCACTGACGTATCGGGTTTACATTAAAACCGAGTAGGTACATCAAGAAGACAGCCGAAGACTTCCGAAGCGCGTTTTTTTTTAATCGTCTGGTAAACAAAACACGCGCGGTGTCGCTTACGGTAACAGTGGCGCGAGTTCAATGTTTTTTTTCCATCTCAAAAAATGCCCAACGCGCCTAAAGAAGTTTTCACTTCAAAAAACTTGAAAACTAAGTAATTTTAAACACAACACAATACACACATCCTAACATCATGCCTAGCCTTTTCCCAACTATGTTGGGGTCGGCTTCCAGTCTCACCGGATGCAGCTGATAGCATAGCTAGTATTTTACATGAAACGACTGCCCGTCTGACCTCCACAACCCAGTTACTGGGTAAAACCCCATGGTTAGTTTAGTCTGGTTTTCAGACTTTCGGCCTTCTGACAACCGGTAACGACTGTCAAAAATCCATGAATGCACATAATTATGATAACGTTATTTATTTTCTCGTAGGACATGTCAGTTGTTCCCGTCTGCATCTAACACTTTTAATTTGACAGTTGGACGGTGCTGACAGGAATGACAAGTAAGCCTAAGTAGGTACGCGTGCAGATTACCTAAATAGTATATTTATTAGCTAATTTAATTTCGATATTATCTAAACGATAAAACAAAAAAATATACAAGGTGGAGATTACAATACAACAATAAATGAAAACACTAACAATACTATTGCTTAGGAGTATTTAGGAACTATCAAATAAATCCTAACGTTGAAATTAAAAAAGTGATTTTCTCTAACATATTAAATAAGTAGCATAAAAGTGTAAACAAAAAGAACACCATTTAACTACTGGTTCAATAACCATGAAAAGAGCGGCAACAGCGCGGTGTCATTGACGCAACGAATATAATAGTAGTTGGACCTCCTTTTTATTTAAGAGACTTTTTATAATATACAGGGTGTGTCGTAAATAGTGGTCCAGAGTAAAGGAGTCGATACACGAAATGTTATTTATGTTTAACATTGAGATGAGATGACGACATCAATTTTGTTTCCATATTTCCAGAACCGCGATTCTAGTAAATTTACATGGGATTCTTTAAAAGCACCAAAAATAACTATAGTTAGAATGTTACGTTACAGGCCAAAACATGAAAAAATGGTGTAGGTCAGTGTGCCGGGCACACCAGTTTTCCAGGGTTCGGTAACAAAGCGAAGTAGAAACAAACAAATTATTATTATTATGTTGCTGTTCCAATGCCGCGCCGGTCAGAAAATTATAATTAAACTATCTGTTATTTTTGTTTTTATTTATTTTGACCTTGCAATGTGATTTAATTTAATTAACTTTTAATTTAATTTTTATTTATCTAATTTAATTTAATTTTTCTATTTTCTATTAATTTTATTTATTTTTGTTTTTAAGTGTAATTATTGCTTTTGACATTGTATGCCTAAAATTGTACGAGTCTATGTTACTTGATTGATGAATAAATAATAATAATAATTATCCATCTCTTTCGCATACTTAATTTTCGATTGACATGAATGCGTAACATTTGTAGTAGGCAAAGACATTAAATTATCTTAAATCTCTTTATAGTTAGTAGGTAATAACTTCCGCATGCATTATTTTCTTATCTAATTCTGATGACACGCTATATGACTCATAATGTCTCAAGCACAAGGTATAATAATGTATTAATTCGCATCGGGAAATCAAATTTAAGAACATTCTTGAAGGCGAAGGTTATTGAAGTAGCGAGCTGGCAACATGTTGTGTTTATACAGATGCAGATTACTGCAGATGTCTATAACTTGTCGGTACTGGCCTGTCAACAGAATATGTAGAAAATGTTAAAAAGGAAAAATAATGTCCAGTGACTAAACTATTGGATATATTTGATTGAAATTTTGTATGCGGACTGGGAACGTCATTAGGGATACGAAGTTTAATTTATTGTTGTATTGTCATCTCCACTTTGTATATTACAATTCATACCTCAAGTAACGTTACGTCAAGCGGTCGTTAACCCCAAAAAACATCATATTTTTTTTTATTATGTTTTGTATTTAGTATACCCATCACCGTTAAATTTAACCCTGTAGATCTCTTGCTTAGTAACATGGCAACATTTTCTGCATGAGCGTTTCGCCGAACAATGCCACTTTCAAATATTAAAACATCTGCATTTCCTCTTGGCTTATTGAAATTGACTATTTATACGATTGTACTTGGAGCAACAATGACGCCGCCGCTCTGAATCTTTCATTGTACTGTCAATGTAGTTATTTATGGATACATGTTACCCACCCTGTTTCCGCTCAACCTGCGTGGCTGTGTTTTTTTCCGAATGAATATGATTAAATAATTCGATATTGCAATATTTATACGCGAACATTTTCATCAAGAATGCCTATATAGGGTGACTGGTAATTAGTGACCGATACTTAAACACGTGATTTTACTCATAATTATGAACAACTTTTACTATGGGACCAAACATGAAATCGCGAAAAAAAAAACAGCTGTTCCCTACATTTATGTTCGTCTAACTCGTCAAAATTTATAGAACAGCTGTTTTTTTTTTTCACGATTTCAGGTTTGGTCCCATAGTAAAAGTTGTTCATAATGATGAGTAAAATCACGTGTTTAAGTATCGGCCACTAATTACCAGTCACCCTATATATTATTGAAATTTAACCATAATTTGATATTAAACCGTTTAAGCATAAACATCTTCATCAATTATGCTCTAGTAATGAGACGCCATATTGTAATCCGACCATTCCTATGCATTTGCTTCCGATAGACCATCGTGTTATACAATATTCATGAAGCATACAACAAAATAATATGGTAATGCTAGTTTTGAATACAGCTTCATATGTGTAGTTTTTGATTAACGTAAAATTGTGTAAATATCGGCTTGATGACTGATAGCAAAATTTTTAGTTTTTCTAGTCTGCCTGTTTCAAAACTTGACTGCCCCTTATGTCTCTTGGTCGCAAGCGCGATTGCTGAGCGTCGACACGGTTCGATTCCCGGGTCAGGCAAAGTGTTAGTGATTTTTTTTTATTCTTCTTTTATGTTTTCTCCGCTGAGATTAATCGCCATGGCCGAAATTCGGCCTGAAGGACTATTATTACATGTCTAGTTAATACTTTAAGGCGAAAGCGCCAGGGTAGCCCGCGAAATTCAATTTTTTTTTAGGTTTTTGCAATTTGCTGGTCAGTATTAAGTTCTACGTTGATTAAAGTATGATTCGCGGCCGTAACAAATATGTATTTACAGAATTATAATCATTAAAGTCATCAACACAACTCTCTAAGACCATGTAATCCCCAAGAATGACTATTTCATGAAATCTTGACATTTGGAGATTACATGGTCTTAGAGAGTTGTGTTGATGACTTTAATGATTATAATTCTGTAAATACATATTTGTTACGACCGCGAATCATATTTTAATCAATGTACAACTTAATACTGACCAGCAAATTGCAAAAAACGTATGAAAATTTGAATTTCGCGGGCCACCTTAGAGCTTCCCCCTTAACGTATAATTGTGAAAATAGTGGGTCTTGATGACTGTAATCAATATTTTAGTTTTCTAGTCTACCTGTTGCACAGAATATAATAAAACAAGACAAACAACAACATACAACAACAACAAACAACAACATATAACAGTACAAGTCCAATTGCCAAAAAGCAGAAGCTTTTCTTACATTCATCATTTTTTAATTTAACCGCACCTTTTAAATGACACTGATCATCAGACACGGACTTTTTATTATTATTAAAAAAAAAGGAAGTAATTTTTTTTTATTAGTTTTATATATCAATGATGATGATATCTGAGGTAACAGTGTTCTCGTAGGTCATTCGCCAGACCTGGTCATATGTCTGTCTAAACGCCAGCTCATATTTTAAATACGCCATTTACAAGAATGACTAATCCAAATTGAATTTAAATAGCTTAGATCTTTAGTAAAAATGACATCAACGCTGAATATCAAATTCATTGTTTTATATACCTACATATCAATAAAAGTTATACCTGTATACATTTACCTAGCAATGCTCCATCCGGACAGGCCAGTCTGCTTGACATTTGAACCAGCAGGCGTCCTGCGAAGGCCGATCCCAGCGTCATGCATTCTGCACACAATATCAGGTGGCCTATTCAGCCACCCGGGACCAAATACTTTTTGTGCTACGACTGACGCATACAAAATTAAAGAGCTTTGCGAACCAGCAAGCTCTTTTGAAAAATTATGAATAATGAACGAAATTTTCTGGCACTTTTCCAAATGCTCGCGAATTATCATAAGAGTGGAGTGCGGATTTATAAAAATGTTTGCCTTTTAGAAGATCACTCTTGGCTGTAAGTATAACATTCAGATAGGTATAGTTAATGGGTTCATAAAGGACCTGCGTGTTGGGATCTCATTTAATTCTTATGATTGGTGTAATCAAAACCTCAAGCACTGAATTTACTCAACAGCAAAACAGCCTATCAAATACCAATAAAAGATTCCACGCAAGTCCAAAATTTCATACAAATCTTACACAACAACGCAGCTCGCGTGGTAATTATATGTGGTGGCTTGTAAAAGTCAAGGACGCGAAGATCGCCGGGCACTCGAAACGTTGCTATTCGATTGAAATCCACATACCTGACAATCCACCGCTCACTATACGACTCGTTTGGCTTTTTACCTTTTATTTTCCATTTACATACAGGTTCCTAAAGTTTCGTACATTGTCGGTATTTGGCTGTGTGGGAACCATAGTAAACCATAGTAATGCCCTTGTTCGATATATTTGTTCTATCTCTATATATATGTATATCTTACCAGCTGTTACATTTTTAGGTTATCATTCGCAATTGTTTTGTACCTATGTGGTAGTCTTTTTACTCCAGTCTTCTACTGCTCATAAAATGTGAGTAAAAGAAAGATTATTTCCCAAGTAGACCCCGAACTTTAATCTTCTAATAAGGCCAACTATCTGCATGGAATTAATCACCCCCTCTCCTATGCCTTAAAGCACAACTAAGGCATGGTTCCACGCAGATCCTCTTTGCAACCAATCATCATAATTATTTCACTAATCCCATTGTTGAGAAGGCCAGTTTAAAATCTTATCCTGTGATTCCATTATTTTATAATAATGAAGATGACGAATGAGATCTTTCACAAAATGTTGCGTAGACTCTGCGGTACTTCCCTAAACACCATAATTTTACAGAGTTTACCCCTCCTACTTTCTTTATCTTGCATAGTGTCGATGCACACGACCGGTAGATGATTGAACATGAATGAATGAATGATGATAGAACAATTTTGACACGTCACGCGTCACGCGGAAGTGTCGTTAGAGTATGATTAGAATTTGTGGCGCATAGCGTGACACGGCACGTTGTCGTAACACTTTCCGTGACACCGTGACTCCGTGACGTCTCCGCATGCTGTCAATCTTCTTTTTTTTTTTTCAATCTTTCACGGAAACACTCCGTTTATGAATGTAATTTAAAACTTGCTGTTCATATTTTCATTTTGATATGATTCTGCTCTCTTTTATGTCGTCAGTTCGTCAGTTTGCAGTATTTCTGTAAGAGCATTTTGAAATAGTATTTTTGAACTGGTTTAAAACGTCACCTTCGCTCAAATTTCAGCATTTAAAGAATTCAGACTCGACAACAATTTTAACATAGACAGCTTTTTTTCTAAGTCTTGAATCTAGCTGAACGAAAACTGGTACACAAGTACCTGACGTGTGCTAATTCTAAAAGTGCACATGTCATTGTCAAAATAACATGTTCAATTCAATGAGCATTTTAAATATTGTATTGTATCTTTCAGTAGACCTTAAAGATTATCTCTCAGTTCAGTGTGACTTTTGGCCAAGACCTCCTCTAACAACTTCCACGTTGTGTTTCATCCTTCTGTCTTTTAAATAGGTTTTCCCCTGATCCTTTTTACAAGTTTTTATTTAACGTGCAATGTATGTATGTAACAACTATGTGCTCGGGTGGAACCTTGCAACTCAATTTTGAAGCAGATAATATCTTCAACCGATTGAGCTGAAATTTTGCATACACGTTTAGTTTCGATGACAATGCAGGTTTAGCTGTGTGGCGTCATTCTAAATCCAACATGGCGGAACACCTAAGATGGCGAACTAGTTATTTTTCCATATCATGTGCCTGTCCATGTCCATGTTAATAACAGCATTTAAATAGGCATTTAAAATGAAGCTGACGATAAATTTCATATCCACGCCTCGGACCTTCAAAAAAAAAACATACATCGTTTAATACCTTTTACCAGCTCGGACATGACAATGTAGTTTATTCAACCGTCTGTAAAAGGCACAGCGTTCGCTATCCGAACAATGAGTAATTGGCTCAATACGTACAATAAGTAACAAAAAGCCGTAGAATAAAGCCCATCGTACACAACGCTACTTAAAAAAAATTTGTGACAAACTCAAATTACTAAATTAGTCAGAAAATCCCAGAATGACACTAGTAGGTACTTCAATGGATGTCCGTACACGACGCAAACTATCATAAACTATTTAATAAAATAAGGGTTTGGATGTGGTGCTATGTCGCGAACTAAATGCTCCACCTTCTATACTGCCCTCTGTATCCCAAAACTTGCTGTCAAAGTGACATCGGCGCGCGCAGACGCCGAAGTTTTGGACCAACAAGATCTGAGAAAAGTCATGCCAGCGACACGAAGAATAAGAAGAGAAAAGAAGGAAAGAAAAGTAGTTTATTCTGCAAAATTAAATGCACTTAAAAATCTATAGGTACAGAATAGGTAATACTAAACCCAAAAGCTTTAAGCTAAGACACGTCGCGTAGCGCGTAGGGACCACCATTGAAATAAATGCTGTGTGTGACATTCTGGCTCATTAATGATTTGAGTTTGTAACACGTTACTTTTGAGCGTCGTGGACGATGAGCCTAAAAGTTCTCAGGTAGACGCACCGAGTCTAGGTCTTTACTTCTTTAGTCTAGACCTTGCCCTTCGTCGGTTAACGACACCGTAATGTTGGTTTCTTTGGACGGATTTTTAATGACGACCAAAGGTTTTTAATGTCGTTTTTTGCTGAACAACTGTCGAAGGAAGGAAAAGGAAGTTGTGCTCGTTTTGGGATCCTGTGTCTTGGTCTGCTGGATTTTTTATTTTCACTTTATCGAGTCGATATAACAAAGAGGCATTCTGTAACAGCATAGCTATTCACAACCACTCGATACACTTCCGTACCGTATCGGACATCACTCAATGTTATCGTAGGAGCCCAGGGCTAAACGCTGTTCACAAGTCAACCCGAGAATTTTGTCAGTTTAATTCAAATAGACGACCGCTATTTTTCTGACAGCTGTTTGCTGTCGGGGGCAAGGCATATCAGGTTATCGATATGTCATTTTCGATATGATAGCCTGTCGGATGGTTGTGAATAGTTATGCAGATCTAGACCAATGAAGCGAGGAAGTAGAGTCACACTTCTAAAAATAAACCTCCACACCAGTTTCAAGTACTTACCAAAAAACTTTTTTGCAAAAAAAGAAACAAGAAGTCGGTTGTTTTTTTGTAAAAAAGTTTTTATTTATTCCTTTTTAGTTTAACCCCACACAAATTCATATAACACTACTAGCTATGTAAATATCAGTGACAGGAGAGAATTTTGCAAATCCGTCTTTAAATATATGACGGAGTTATTTCCGAACATATTTTTTTTTTTAAACATACAAATTGAGAACCTCCTCCTTTTCTGAAGTCGGTTAAAAATAATATCTCTGACAATAAATACTCTTAAAAGGCTCAATTACAATATAGTTTCTTAGATTCGTTTCAGAGTCATTTATATGTTTGCATTTGAAAACAGCCGGTCGATTCTGTAAAAATCTCACCGTGAAAACTTAGGTGAAGTGAGTTTGTTTTTGCTAGGAATTGACACTATTGACAGCTCAGTCCACGCTCACTTCACCTAAGTTTTCATGGTGAGATTTTTACAGAATAGCACAGCTGACCTCAAAAAGCAACTCAAATTACGTCTGTATATAAAGCAAAGTGCAAAGCTTTTTCGACTATACAAACAGAGCTTTGAAAAGCTTATTTGTATTTTCTAAACCACACCTTATAGAAATTCTAATTAAATACATGTGATAGGTAGGACCCTATACCTAGTTAGCATCTCCACAAAAACAATACTATAACAGGTCACACATATTTCCAAATAAAACAACCTTAGCCGACCTCCACTACAGCGAGGGTTACATAAGCATTCAAACACAAACCTTCGAAAGGTCATTTGGAATGTAGCTTCACGGCTCTAGGTGGATCGTTTGCGCCATCTTCGTTAGATCGCGTTTGACCACAAAAATGCAGCTTTCAATCCGAAGGTTGCATAAAGGCTTTGCGTTTATCATTGTTGGCTGCTTTAGTAGAACCGGCACGACCGCGCAGAGCGCATGCGTCGAAGCGCCCGCGCATTTTCCCACCCAAGAGATCGTACGGATCCAATCGTTCGTAACTTTTAGTCTACGCTTGCCAATGAGGTGTCAGTGTGTGCAAAAACGTGATTATTTTCTGCGTGTAAGCATTAGATATTTAATGGGATTTACCTCCATTAATTAGCATATTATATTAACCTATTTTCTTTAAAAAAAAATATTGCGTTCGATATATAAAGTTGATAAGCGGGTATTTAAAGTCAATTATTTTAAATTCGTCCTTGACATTAAGTGGTGACTTACATTTAAGGTTTTTGTTAATTTAACCATTTTATAAATCATAATGGGCGGAATAAATATTGAATCGCCAAATTTGGAGAGGTGTTTATTTAGATGAAGATGTTTTACTTTGCTTTAAATATGGTGTAATAAATCAGTGTGTGCTTAGTTTCTCCTCGGTTGCGGACGTGCTGGGGGAAATTCTGATTACCTATAAAATCTAGCCGGACACCGGCGCCCGCTCCGCGTGATAAATTACCGCTTGCAATTCGCAATTTCATTCCAAACACCTTGGAACGGAAATTTAATCAATATTGCACCGGTATCGATGGACAGGATACATTTAATTAAGCGAAAATATTAATGTAAAGTGAGACTGTCGTGAACAGGAACCCAGCTGTCGTGTATATCCACACTGCAACTCGAGTTACAGTGTTTTGCCTTAATACCGCTCATTTGAGTGTTTCGGATTTACAGGGCAGCCAGTACCTCGAAAGTTTCGTTCCGTTTGGAGGTCCCAGAATTATTTTAGCTATCTTGATTGTAATGTTAAGTGTTGAATGGAAGATCATTTCAATGTCAGTAAACGGATACCTAGATACATTTCTTTTGTTTTTGCGAGTCGTTTACTGTTGTGTTTCAGACGAATATTACGGCAGTCATTAATTACTTTGTCCGTAAACTGAACGGACGGAGGGACGTCAGCAAGGTCTTTTAACCCAAGTGATGTATTACCACGTACTATAACTATTTAGTAATCCATGCTATACCTACCTACCAACATCCACGTTCTTAATTACCATTTAACATTTACGCGAATAACCAATAACTTGAAAAGTCCTGTAGTCTGTAAAAGTTGTTTTAATTCAATAAAGACACGTTTTCTCCTAATATCACTTTTGATTTCAGTTGCATATGCATAATAACTGGTTATTAACCAGAATAGCAACACATAAAATAAAATCAGCGACGTTTTATTTTCGGCTTTAAATACTTGCAAGACAAATGATATTGTATTAAGAGCGAAGAGCATAATGAGATACAAGATATAACTCTACGGTCATCTAGTTTTTTGTACATATTTTAATGACACATACATATAGTCACATACCTAATTATATATAGTCAACAAAAGAGATAAGTATGCAGGATCATCGGATACAGTTGCAGTTTAGTAAGCAACCGATGGATGTTCTTGAATAAAATTTAACTCTATTAATAGAAAACAAACAGCATTTCATTTATCAAATTAAATTTCAGTCGACAACATCCATCGGTTTCTTACTAAACTTCAACTATATCCGACGATCCTGCATACTTATCTCTTTTGTTGACTGTACGTTGGTATCATAATCCTCGCCGGAATTCGAAGTTTCGAATGTCAAAAAAAAAAAGATTGTGAGCTTTTTTATAGCTCAATCAACCTTTGGAAATATGACATTTCTGCATCCGTGTTCTCCATTGTTTTTTTTAAAGCTCTTGTTTCTTGGGCAAGTGATATTCGCGTGCACTTTTAACTAGCTAAGGTCGCACCTTTTACATTCTATAGGGCTGTACCACGTGCTTACTCTCACCAGACAACGCTTAAGGCGCTGAATAGACCCAAATAGGCTTGTCTCCAACAATTTTTTAGCCAAATCTATACAGTTTGAGACAGCGGAAAAAATATATGTTAATCTTGAACATATTTCCTAAAACTTCGTTGTTTTCAAAACACGTTTTTGAAAAGTTTTCTCGATACAAAAAAATGGTAAACTAACCTCCTAAACTGATCTTCCAACAAAAAAATCTGAATTATTTACCAACGTACGTTGGTAAAATTTATAACAATAACGTATCATATCAAAATACAAAACTTGGTTGTCTAATATTTTTGACAACTCAACTTATTTTTAAGTAATTAATTATTTGGTGGTTTGTAAAAATGTACGAGCGTCGCGAAATCGCGCTTCTCTTTCTTATGTACGCAATCCGACAGTGATCGCTTAGGCGCGCTGCTAGACGGACGTATGTCGCTTTGCCTCGCAATCCGTTCATTTCATATTATCATCAAACAAAAATGTCGAAGGCCAGCAAAAAATCACTTCTATACTAACAAACCAATACGTCCCATGGAAGTAGTAATATAAGTAATTTTTATATTGACAAAACAGGTACACGAACAGAAAAAATGAAACTCTAAACAAATAGTTACTAGGCTATTTTGTACAACGCATTGCGTAAATTCATCGCTTATAACAAGGCTCGCTTGGTCGAGTGGTTTTTGCATAGATTCTGAATAGCGAGTTATCGGGTTCGAAACCAAGTTGAGTCTTATCAGGGAAATTCGTATTGTTTTTTTAGTTTTATGATATTATCATTGTTTTTTTTTAGTCTTAGGATATTTTTATTGTTTTTTTTTTATTTATTTTGTATATTTTTAGAATAATTATTAAAGTTCTTTACAGTAAAAAGAGACGTTTGGCGAACAGTTCAGAAGCGAAGCAGACGCGCGAATCCGCTTGCGCGACGAGACAGTTGCGCGACAAAGTTGAGGAAAATGAGATTTCTCCATAACATCACGCATGTATTCTTTCCAAGGGTTGGGCAGGAGTGTATAGTACACCCACAATTCACCAATGCTTCATCATGGATATCGTTTATGATTTTCGAAAGTTGTAAAGCCGATAGAAAAGTCGAAATTAAAATCCAAGATGGCGGCTGAAAAGATTTTTCAAATTTGTCATCATGGGTGTCGTTTTCATGGTTTTCGAGGGTGCTGAAGCCGATAATGAGGTCAAATTGAAAATCCAAGATGGCGGACGTGAAAAGTTTCAAATTTTTCATCATGGGTATCGTTTTCATGGTTTTCGAGGGTGCTGAAGCCGATAGTGAGGTCAAAATGAAAATCAAAGATGGCGGACGTGAAAAGTTTCAAATTTTTCATCATGGGTGTCGTTTTCATGGTTTTCGAGGGTGCTGAAGCCGATAGTAATGTCAAAATGAAAATTCAAGATGGCGGACGCGAAAATGTTCAAATTTTTCGTGATCGGTGTCGTTTTCGTGGTTTTCGAGGGCGCTGAAGTCGATAGTGGGGTCAAAATAAAAATCCAAGATGGCGGACGTGCAAAATTTCAAATTTTTCATCATAGGTGTCTTTCCCTGATAGACTCAACCAAGTCTTTTAATCTTATTGAAGCTTGCCCATATCTTGGACGGCTATTTGTGTTTTGAGCCACTTGACAAAATTTGATAAATTTTTAGCTCCGTTAGGCTTTTCTGCTGACGTAATCCGTCTAAAAACTTCCATTGTCGGCACGGTTGGCGCAGTGGTTAAGCGTTTCGCTACCATCACATGGGCGTAAGGTGAAAAATTTATTCACTGTTCATTACTTTTACAATACAATAGTTCTCGTAGTAACGAAACGGCCAAGCCACATATTTTGACTAAGGTGTAGAGTTTGTGAAGTTAGGGCGTGTAGAGTCAGAAGCTTGGCTCTACATGAGATCTGATAACATTTTGACAGTGCGAGCCATATATGGTCTCGTCTTGGCAACATTTTACATGAAAATGTTTTTAGTGGGATTTTATAGTTACTTATCAGTTTAAGTTATAGGTATTTATATTACTTATTAGGTAATAGGCTAGATTGTAATGTAAATAAAGTATCACCAACTGTGCTACCACAAGGCAAAAACGCCGAAAAAAACACGTTTGTTGTATGGGAGCCCCCCATAAATATTTATTTTATTTTGTTTTTAGTATTTGTTGTTATAGCGGCAACAGAAATACATCATCTGTGAAAATTTCAACTGTCTAGCTACCGCGGTTCTTGAGATACAGCCTGGCGACAGACAGACGGCAAAAACGCCGAAAAAATTACGTTTTTTTGTATGGGAGCCCCCCTTAAATATTAATTTTATTTTGTTTTTAGTATTTGTTGTTAAAGCGGCAACAGAAATACATCATCTGTGAAAATTTCAACTGTCTAGCTACCGCGGTTCTTGAGATACTGAATGGCGACATAAAGACGGCAAAAACGCCGAAAAAAACACGTTTTTTTTGCGTTTTTTTGTATGGGAGCCCCCCTTAAATATTTGTTTTATTTTGTTTTTAGTATTTGTTGTTATAGCGGCAACAGAAATACATCATCTGTGAAAATTTCAACTGTCTAGCTACCGCGGTTCTTGAGATACAGCCTGGCGACAGACAGACGGCAAAAACGCCGAAAAAAAAACTTTTTTTTGTATGGGAGCCCCCCTTAAATATTAATTTTATTTTGTTTTTAGTATTTGTTGTTATAGCGGCAACAGAAATACATCATCTGTGAAAATTTCAACTGTCTAGCTACCGCGGTTCTTGAGATACAGCCTGGTGACAGACAGACGGACGGACGGACGGACAGCGAAGTCTTAGTAATAGGGTTCCGTTTTTACCCTTTGGGTACGGAACCCTAAAAAGGTTAAAAGTTGGACACCAAGCGACACTAAGTAGGTTATCCAATCTCCGCGCCGAACGGTTGATGAGAAACTGATGGTGGTGGATCTCCACCACCATCAGTTTCTCATCAATCGTTCCGACCGACCGTATCCGACCGTAGAAATTGAGAATTTGAGAATTTGAGAATTTGAGAATCTTTTCAGCCGCCATCTTGGATTTTCATTTCGACCTTTCTATCGGCTTTAAAACTTTCGAAAACCATAAACGATATCTATGATGAAGCATTGGTGAATTGTGGGTGTACTATATACTATATACACTCCTGCCCAACCCTTTGAAAGAATACACGCGTGATGTTATGGAAAAATCTCATTTCCTCAACTTTGTCGCATAACTGTCTCGTCGCGCAAGCGGATTCGTGCAAGTGTCTTTCGCGCAAGCGGATTCGTGAAAGTGTCTTTCGCGCAAGTGGATTCGCGCAAGTGTCCTTCGCGCAAATGTCTTTCGCGCAAGAGTATTTCGCGCAAACGACCATTCGCGCAAAAGTCCATTTGCGCAAAAGTCTATTCGCGCAAAAGTCCATTTGCGGAAATGTCTTTTGCGCAGGTGTCCCAGATCCGTTTCTGAACTGTTCGCCAAACGTGTCTTTTTATTGTAAAGAACATTAATAAATATGTATTCTAAAAATATACAAAATAAATAAAAAAAAACAATGAAAATATTCTAAATATATACAAAATAAATTAAAAAAACAATGATAATATCCTAAAACTAAAAAAACCAATACAAATTCCCTGTTATGACTCAACTTGGTTTCGAACTCGATAACCCGCTATTCAGAATCTATGCAAAAACCATTAGACCAACCAAGCCTTGTTAAAAGCGATGAATTTACGCTATGCGTTGTACAAAATAGCCTATAAGGAACTATTTGTTTAGAGTTTCATTTTTTCTGTTCGTGTACCTGTTTCGTCAATATTACATTATAAAAATTACTTACTTTACTACTTCCATGAGATGAATAATAATATACTAGAGCGCCATCTATTGGTTCATTGTTAATTATTATTAACCGCGTCACCGTGCCTGACTCGGTAGTTCACTGTATCACCGCCCTTTAAGAATGGCGCTAGGATATCGGAGAAATAGTGGGCGTGGCTAAAAATACCGAAACATCGGAACTCAATTTCGGGTGACAGCCCCTTAAGATTATTAAAATTAAAATTAAAATATTTTATTGTCAGGCATCAAGGCCCATAAGGTGTTATTGCCATATGGTGTTATTATTACAAGTTGTTGATACTTTCATTATTACAAAGCATATTATTGGCATTATAGAATACATACAGAATATGATAAGATGCTTATGTAGCAACAGAAGTTACGCAAAACTTAAGGCAATCAAATTAAATAATATATACAGCTCGTCCATACTTAATGTTGCATGACATTAAACAATCACCAAATAGGAAATAAAACTAATATGACTGGTATTAAAATTAAAGATATCGTTTGCGTCTTCATAAGTACGAATTCATTTTATTTATAGATGATGAACAATCATGGTAATAAAAGTTAATTTATTTTAGCTACATGTTTCAAGGCTATAGCAATAAATAATTTTGCCACCCTTAACACTGTAAATATTATCTACTTACAAATGTAAGATGCATGTACAGTCAACAAAAGAGATAAGTATGCAGGATCGTCGGATATAGTTGAATTTTAGTAGGAAACCGATGGATGTTGTCGACTGAAATTTAATTTGATAAATCAGCTGTTTGTTTTCTATTAATAAAATGAAATTTTATTCGAGAACATCCATCGGTTTCTTACTAAACTTCAACTATATCCGACGATCCTGCATACTTATCTCTTTTGTTGACTGTACCTTTTACCTATAACAAAATAAATCTAAGTATATAAAACACTAAGGGCTATGTTCACCAACAATAAAACCACCGGTTAGGTATAAAAACAGTTGGTTTATTTAAAATGTTCTAAGGAAATATAAAACTGATAAAATAATTCATCAGTTGATTTAAAAGTCGGTGAATTCAAGGCTAAACGATTCAAGAAAAATTCAAGATTTTAACAAATTTGGCTAAGAAGAACTTAAGAAATCAGTAACTGAAAAAGTACATTAAGTAACGAGTAACTGGGTCTGCAATACCTTGAGATGATTACACTAAAGACCTTGTATTGTACTAATTAACTTCACAAATTTTGTTTTAAACACATAATACGCGTAATTGTGTTATTACATAAACAACTTGCAAGGTTTTCGACTTGCACAAATGCTATGAAAATACCGTGAACTGGCACACACGAGAGTGTGCTAGATTACCCTGATTTAATGTTGCATCCAACGGATTTGAGTCATTTATCATCTTAGCCGGCAATCTGAGGCGGCGGAATGTAGCACGCAATCCTAAATAAATCAGGCCCTGAAATTAATTTGCACGATGTCAGTAAATAAATGAAAATATAGGTTCAGTCAACAATTTCACATATCTTACACTTTGACAGCGCCTTTATTTTCGCCTCTAGTTTCGTAAACGGGGTAAGAGAAGCGCCCTTATAGGCGCTCTCAATGTTCGTAGCTCAACTTTGAAAACAGATAGTAGTATAACTAGTGACGCGCGGTTGACGGTACTAAAACTGAAAGAAAAATATTAGGCAAGAATTAAGTGTAAAAAGCTTGTCAGATGCTGATAACATACATAATTATAACTTAGTCTTTTCGGTAAAGTTTATGAAGCAATTTTTGTTCAGACATTTGCAACATGCAACAAAAGATAAGAGAAGCATTTAGGGTGTGAAATACGCTGCAATAATTATGTTCACAGCTCCTAAAATTTTACAAAACTAGCTTCTGCCCGCGACTTCGTCCGCGTGAAATTTCTTGTTCCCCCGACCCACCCCGTCGCATCGCATCAGCTGCCGCTATTATAGCTGCTGCTATTATTTCGTTTTCGCTTTCCGTTATTTTTTTGCTCAGCTCCTAAAGGTCATAGCGTGATGTTAAATAGCCTATAGCCTTCCTCAAGAATTGGGCTATCAAATGCAAAAATATTTTTACAAATCCGAGCGGCAGTTCTAGAGATTAGCGCGTTCAAACAAACAAACTCTTCAACTTTATTATTAGTATATATAGAGAATATTTACAACACCTTTTCTTCCTACGGGAACAACAAACTATACGTTTCAAATTATACGTCTCACAGATAAACAAGGTGCCATCCTAATAAAAATACCTGCTATGACGCCATGCCATTAAATCTTGCAATGGAAAAGATACGGATATGGAAATCACCTTCCGCATAGAAAATGATCTAATCTAATGCAACCTCATGCGTATATCCTTCAAACTGTATAAAATAACATAAATATTAAACCATCCATAACGGGTGAAGGAAGACCCAAATACTTGCCACGGCCTGCCGGAAACTATTTAATATATACTTGATCATTAGTTAGATATGAGAATTACCGACAAGAATACCAAGACCGTATTTTTGTAACAACTTATATGCTTTCGTAATCCGTAGTAAAATGTTTAGCCGAGTTATCAACGGAAGGCATTCCGGGTTTAAAAGTTTAAATACTAGTTTTAAATCTTTAACCACTCATTTAAGGTCTACGTCACCTCATTAGGGCGAGCTAATCTGACGAACGGAGCATATCAAGTAGTCACCAACGCTACGCAAGAGTGTGCAAACGTTACGTTACTGGCGAATAGTGCAAAGACTAAAGTGATCAACAAAGATGTGGCAAAGGAATTTTCTGTGCGGCCTGGTGCTGGTGATGACCTGTATCGGAAACACGGCGACGGTCAGCTACTCGAATCAGCTCAACCAGCTTGGGAACGGCTTGAACAAACCAGGTAAGGTTGAGTTAAAGAAAGCTGTTTACAAAGTTTGTTTTAATTAAGAGGAAATTGAGGGTGCACTTTGTATGAAAATACAAATAATCCTGAAAAAGAATTGCATGTGTTTTTGATATTAGATATACCTAAGTAGTTTTCTCTCTTTTAACACGTGTTACTACTCGTACATTAGGTACGCATACGAATAGGAAACGAGATTGTCGTGATGAAGTTTTCGTTCGAGCTTATCCAACTCTATTTTCGTTATCTAATTTAATGAATCCATGTTAAGAATAAACATAAAATGTTATGTCATTCGTAATATTCGATGTCCGTGAAGTTTTTCGATTTCGGTACCTATTTATCGAAATACCAACACGTGCGTATGAGAACAATGTAAGATATTTATCATTGGGGACATCGCAGCATTGTTTTTTCGAATCAATAAAGAATTTGAGGTGTGGCTCCTGTCACATAAGCCACCAATCAAGAGTTGAAGAAGAATTTAAAGTTTAATTCATAAAAAAACAAATGAAAGTTATAAAGTTAAGTGTGGTGCAATATTGTGGTTAACTTTTTTTTAAATTCTTAATGATGACTTGAATTCAAAATGAAAGTCTAACCGCAGTGAAGACTACTTACAATTCATTAGAAATGTTCTTTAGCCGAGCACTGGTTTTGATATTGACAAAATAATAATTAAGTATTATCTAGGGTATTGTTTGGTTTTTTCTCAAATTCTCAAACCACACACTGTAAAGACTTCATGGGACCAGAATTCTTATAAAACCGCGCACTGATTTTGATATTGACAAAATGTAGCTACTTGTTGACCAACTGTTAAGACGCGACTCTGGTAGAACATTTCCTATGAAGTTTTCATAGAAATTATAGTTAGAAGTTGTACTAGTAGTGTATGTTTTGACAATGTCAAAACCAGATTATTGCCTGTGGCATACCACACGTTGTTGCAACAATAAAACTTGCACCGTCTAAACAGTGCCTAAAAGATGCAAGACATTTGTTGCTACAATTTGATTGTATGCCACAGGCAAGAAACTTGCATCGTGAATACCACAACAATAAAATAGAAATAGACGAACAAGTTTGACCACAAATATTGACGGACAGACTTGCATCACTTGACAACGCTACGCACATTTTAACACTTTAATTAAATTTAAAAAAAGAAACAAACAGTGGAGTGCCAGAAACTGACCCCGCGGACATGTGCGGTTAACAAGTGACACCTATAATGATCCTAATGTTTATCTTAAGTATTTTGTAACTAGAATTGGTTACATCGTTAACCTTTGTAGTGCGCGTACGCAGTTTCTTCATACACACATGATGGATTTAGTAAATGTCAAACAGGAACATAGTAGGTGTGATGGGTATGCAAGGCTGTGTATGTCCAACAAAAAGAAACGCGAGGTCAAGAGAGAAGTACCTACATCATTGTTTAGGTACGCAGCTAAGTAAAGTCATGGATTTACCTATAATGTTTAGGAAATTGAATACCGACTTGAATTGTCCGTATATTCAAATATCAACTGTCGTTCTTTGACAATTGTATGAAATGGGTACTTATAAATCAAATCAAATTAAAATATTTATTTGCTAGAATGTGGTACATAGGGTGTTACAGTGAATTTGTTTCAGCATATCCTGCCATAACATGGCGTGCAAATGTCATGCAAATGTCAGCGATGTCAATTAATCTAGCTTACAAATTACAGGTTCTATTGACTTGTCTTCTAAATAGTCCTTAATGGTATAATGTCTTTTAGATAGTAATAGTTTGAAAAGTGTTTTTTTAAATATTGCCAGCGGTAAGTCTTGCAAACTATTTGGTAAATGATTGTAAATAATAATCGACATGCAGTATACATTTTTCTTAAATAATTTTAGTTTTACTGGCGGCAGCCGAAGTCTATCTTTATGCCGTGTTCGGCACACGGCAAGTTGGCGTTGTGCGTCATTTGATAAACCACAATTTTCCCTGACTCTAAAAATACCTTTTAACCCTTGTTGTGTGAGATCTGAAAAGAAAAGTCAAGTCGCAGAGTGTCTTTTGTGTTAAAAGTTACGATGACGCACGCAAAAACAATTAAAGCCGCCTATGTAGAGGAAAAATGTTTCTTTCTTGCGTGCGCAGCAAACTCTTCTGTTGGGTGTACCTACGCATATGTGAAAAAGTTGCACATTACTCCACCTTCACAGTCATTATACAAGTAATACTTGTTTCCCACAAATCCTGGAAAAGACTTGGCGCCAAACATGTTGGTATCATACATTGTTTAAATGACTATACATATATTGGTATCGTATTACCTAGTAACTGGGTTGTGGAGGTCAGATAGGCAGTCGCTCCATGTAAAATACTGGTATTCAGCTGCATCTGGATAGACTGGAAGCCGACCCCAACATAGTTCGGAAAAGGCTAGGCAGATGATTATGATCATACATTGTATGGACCTTGTTTCAAGCATGTATTTTTATAACTATTTTGTTCATCTTTTCGACATTTTTGATTTCTACTGGTTTTAGGTGTAAGTTATAAACGATAACATACAAACATAACCATAACCATAATCAGCCTATAATGTTCCCACTGCTGGGACACTGGCCTCCACTCGGTGAGAGGGAGTGGGCCGTAATCCACCACGCGGGCCCAGTGCGGATTGGCAGATGTCACATGTCTTCGAATTTTTGGTTCTAGGGCATGCCGGTTTCCTCACGATGTTTTCCTTCACCGTTTTGAGAGCAGTGGTGATGAAATAATTTACACAAAGTAAAGCGCCTGTCTGGGTTCGAACCTACGACCTACAACTCGTAAGTCGCAGCCGTTACCACTTGGCCACCACTGCTCTCCCATACAAACATAGACACATACCTACATAACCTCATGCCATCTTCACATGGGGGTAGGCAGAAACTACAGAACGATCCTACCTCCCTTTGCCTTGTTTACGTTCAGTAGGCAACATGTAGAAGATATGTTTTAAACCTTGGTGTAAACGCGGGGTTAAAGATCGCTTTTAGCGATAAGACCGCCCATTGTGTCACCCTTTGTACAGTTTCTATAATTATGTCTGTAATTTATATGGCGTACATAATAAAGAGTATTCTATTCTATTCTAATATATACTTAAGTGGAAAACTGCTAAGATTGTTTAAACAAGGTTCACAACTTCACGAAAAGGTTAGTAGTATTTAACAGTAACGCAAGATGCTACTGCATTCCCACATACTTTAACTTTGAATGGACTTTATGAATGATTTAACTTATAATTCGAAAATTCTTTACACACGGGTCTTAAATTATAATACTAAAGTTTGTATTAACATTCCATCAAGAGCGTTTGACAATATTAGTTTCACAATTAGTTTCAAAATTCTATGCAGATATAATTTTTTGTTTAAATTAGCAACTTATTAGCTTAGTTATCCAAATTGAAGTATTAGATTATTCATTGGTTACGCAAACGAAAATAATGTTTTGCATCTTTACAAAAAACTTACGTTTTGATAACTTAGAATCAAATGAAAACGAAAAAACGGGCATGATCCTAAATTAACATTCTAATCAATTTGAAAAAATGTCATCATTATCACCAGCCGTTTGTGTCCTACTGCAGGGCAAAGGTTTCCCTTCCCTCCTTCCTCTTACCTAGGAAAGGGAACCTTCTTCTGCAGAAATAATATACTTAACTAACAAAAAAATTTTGAATACACAGCATTGGATAGGTAGAGCTATAAAATAAACCTTCACAAATGACTAGATCCTGAAAGCGTTACACTGAACTCAGTTCGAAAAGTTTTTGCTCGAGTTTCTCTAAATCGTCGACTCTTTTGTGTGAGCATAAAACGAGCGCAGTATCACTAACAGAGCAGTCGGTCGAAAAAACTAGAGCAAAAACTGCCCACCGACCACCGGTGAGCGAGGCAATTTATTGCAAGCTATAAACAATAAGCATTTTATTTGGGGCTATCAAAACGAGCATTATCGTGCCTTTCGAAGTAATTCCAGCAAGTCCATGCACGTAGTTTGCGAGTTACACATCACCGTGCTATGTGATTACACTCATCGTAACCATACTTCCATGGAAATTCAATGATTACGTTACACAACACACGAAACAAACAAACAAAATCGTAACGCAATAATAACACAAATAATTCTCTTGCGAGGCTTTCTACCTTTTTAGTCTTATGTTTGTATCATCATGTAACACTCTCGCCGAATCCCACTTTATTATTATAACAAGTTTCCATAAACGGTCCTATTAACATTCCATTACATTGGGACTCGCGCAATTTCGGACGAGCTAAACGCATTATTTTATTACACACGGCCTTATTCAAGAAGGTCGGATGGCGAAATCAAAAGCGCATCACTATGCGAAATTGATTCCTTTGATATTGAATGAGTAGTCGAATAAAGAATAGAATGGAATAGAATACTCTTCATCATGTACACCAAAAAAATTGAAAAAAAAACAGGGAAAAAAAACAATCAATTAATCAAACAAATCTTGGGTCTTAATCATTCATGTTGATTGCCAATCCGTTACATCTCACGGCTATTAGGGACGGGCCAGGAAACGGTCACCAGAAAATATTTAAACTTGACCTTTTTGTTTTTTTTTTGAAAGGTACTTTCAAACTAAGTCAATCAATCAAAGTGTGTTCCGGATTGGGCTTTTAATTAAGGACCATTTTGATGATCTATTATGAAAAAATGTGGATTCAATTTAAAGCTGGCCATTTATTTTAATAAAAAATAGCTCATCCATCCAATTTTTATGGCTGACCTCTTAAAATTAACTAAGTACTTACTAATTTCTAAAAACGTTAAAATTTTGTTGACCCAATTCGATTCAATTGGCATGATTGGCCATGTTGATAAACATCTGTCGCGAAACAGATTAGATTATAAATTAAATCTTTTAATCCATTTGATTGGAGTTGGCTCATTTTGGAAGACGAATCGAATTTTTTAATAAAAATGAAAAAAATGTGTTCATCAAAGTGACATCCAAAAATTAAAATATTAAAAATGTAACGGATGACTTAATTAACTATTAATTAAGTTATCAATTCAACCTTGATCACATATTATTTGGCCTATGCAATCCTATTACTGTATGACTCACTAGCAGAGCCCCGCGGTTTCACCCGCATAAGTCTTGATCCCGTGAGAATATCGGGATAAAACGTACCCTATGTTTTAATCCTGGTGGGTAGTTCTTCAAAAAGTATTCTCCGCGTAACTTTCATGGCGAATTTTTTTTTTGTTTATAATCTACAAATAGATGTACACAGATTTAAGACGGTGTAAAAATAATACGTAATTTTTTATTTTATGTAAATCGGTGCATAAACTATAGAGATATTCTATTTTGAAATTTCTGTGCCCATGAAAGTTACGAAAGATGGCACGAAAGTTACAGACGTATTTTCTGCAAGCAAAATGTAGTTTCAAATACTTATTTTTTCTCAAATTTCCAGTTTATAAAATAAAAGACTTTATTTTAAATGAATCAACTTGTATTTGAGATCAACAATTATAACCCAGTGAAAGAACCCAATGAAACTACTTCAGAAGAACATGAAGCTTCAATGTGTTGTTTATACTGTCTAGTTACCCGTCTTGAAATGAAGTCGCTTTTTTGAGATCCAGGCGATGATGCTGGCACTAGTTGAGGAGTACGGGGCACTCGATCATATTTTCCTGAAGAGCAACGTTCTCTCGCTCTTTAATTCTTTGACGAAAAAGTCGGCTTTTTATGCGGTTTTGCTCTCTCACGGCTCTTTTCCTTCTACTACTCATTTCACTAACTGGGATGACATTCCCTTCTGCTTTTCTTTTGTAGAAGGTACCTTTCTCTTGCCTTCATTTTTACTGCATTGTGTAACTCTGTTTATTCTTCTATTTTTATTCTTCCTCTTCTTATCTCTGCTAGACGCTTTTTCTCCCGTCGCTCCTTTGCACTTTGCGGTGCGTGTGTAGTTTCGGTTTGAACGTAATCTGAAAATAATTTTAACCCGAAAAACTTAACACGACTGCTGTGAGTAATGAATGTAAGTAAAGTACAAGACAATCAGAAAGTATGACGCTAACGTTGGGACTTTTTATGCAAGAGGTATATATACAATTGGTAAAACAGCCAAGTTTTGGAGTGGGAAAAATTGTTAAATTGGCTACGAGAAAACCTACAAACAGAAACACATACCTACTACGAGTCGTTAAAAGAAAAAAATTGAAACACATAATGCATAAACACTTAAGTATACAAATACATGACAGCTTTTTTGAGCTTCGCGATAATCGAGTAAATGCATCTGCAGCGTCACAAGTAATCTAAAGTTATCATTCAATGGAGATATGTAACTTTCCTGGTGCGCTAGCTAACTTTCGTGGACAAATAACCACGAAAGTTGTGCCACGAAAGTTACGAAAAATTCACATTTTTGAAAATTATGATTAAACTTATAGGTAAATAACCAAACAAAGTACTTGGGAATAATCTCGAAGATCCATCTTATTCTTTAATATAAAATGAGTTGGAAAATTATAAGCATTATCCTTCAAAATATGCGCATGAAAGTTTCTAGACCAAGGCTACTTGAAAATATTCAAAGAATAACTTACCTCGTATTTTTTTTGTTTAGAAGCGATGAACGTATGTGTCTCCCTCACTGCAGCCGGGATACTATTGAGCGTCCGCGCAGCTAAAACGTGTAGCGACAAATTGGCGCTCTTGGAAGATAGGTGCAGTTTTGTTGCGCGTTCTCGAAACTAACAAAATCGTGTGACAGAGACATAATGCCTATTAACTATTGTAACTTAAGAGATAAAATTAATGTTCTTTGATAATTATGATGCATAGTTAAATACAATTAATGTGATGTATTACATTATATGCTTATGAATTGAATACAAAAGTTGTCAAAGTTTGCCGTGAGCGCGAACAGAGTGTGACGCGTGAAGAACACCGATTTTGCTCCCGTTTTCGACATTAGATATTTTTTTTTATAAATATTATAAATAATTTTAGATGTTTAATGTTTAAATTATGTACACATATAAATAAAGATTAATCTGTATTTGGTCCTAAGACTGAATGTTTAATAGGTTACGAATTAAGACCGTGTGACCGCGTTTTGAGGGACCTCGAAGAACTACCCATAAGCTATCTGTATGCCAAATTTCATCCAAATCCGTTCAATAGTTTTGGCGTGGAAGAGTAACATTCATCCGTCCATCCATCCTCACAAACTTTCACGTTAGGGTCAGTTCACACCGAGACGCGACGCGACGCGCAGTTTTCAAGATAGAAATACAATTACAGACCTTATCTACTACACAAAAAGGTACACGATTCAGTGAGCTACGCCGCGCGGCGGCGGCGTCGCGCTGCGTAGCTTGACGTAGCTAGTAGACACTGAATTCTGTACCTTTTAGTGTAGTAGATAAGGTCTGTAATTGTATTTCTATCTTGAAAACTGCGCGTCATAGATAGGATAGAATAATAACATAGGATAGAAAGTGTTTTAAACTTTTCTTTCTTCTTGTTAACAGAATGTTCGAGCTGTAACGATGATGAGTTAGGAGTCACGCGGTGGACGATGCCTCTACTAAAATCCGGAGAGAAGAAATACTATCTTGGAATATTCTTTAAGGTAAGAACAATTTTTCCCAAATACACAAGGCGGCAGGCCCAGACGAAGATGGCGGGATGAGCTGGAGTCCTTTAATAAAGATTGGTCCTTGGCAGCTCTGGAGAGAGGGAGGTGGAAAGATAGTAGGGATGCCTTCGCCCAGCAGTGGCAGATTAAAGATTAATAAAAAAAATATACACAAGAGCCAAAAAAGTTTTCAATGAACAGTTATGGTCTTGAAGTATTGAATCATTAAACATTGAAAGATAAAGCATTGATCAGGCAGGGGTCATAGTTTAACCATAGTTCCTGGAAACCGGTCCACTTTAGCCACCCAAACCAATAGTCCAACTTTTTATTTTTCCATATCCTGCAATAGTCCTACACCAACCGGGGGTTATCCTTGGGTGCACTTGCATAGTGCATACAGGGATAATCGTCGGTTGGTGCCTCATTTCATAGAAATCTCTAACGGGCCTCTGCGAGAGTGCGAGTTGGCTTCGGCCCCTCGTACGCCTTCCAAAGGACCGGGACCCCATGGTCCCGAGATATGTAAAAATATAAAAATAATAATAATAAACTACTAATTTATCTATAACTATATATAACTAATTTAACCATCTTCCAAGGGTCTTAGCGTAATGAAAATTGGCAGCTGTATGTAGTTCTGATGACAATACAATAATATGGTAGGTACTGTCGAACTGATCTGATGATGGAGCCGGAAGATATGATTAACTATGTAATGGAATCTAAGGTAACTAATTTAACCATCTTCCAAGGGTCGTAGCGTAATGAAAATTGGCAGCTGTATGTAGTTCTGATGACAATACAATAATATGGTATTGTCGAACTGATCTGATCATGGAGCCGGAAGATATGAACTGGAACTTCATGATGGAAAATCGTATTATAGCTGTTTTGGATTTCTTAGAAAAGTCTTGTAATGAACTTTGACCACGATTAGGTTTCAAGGTCTGATGATGAAGCCGCATGGCATTCCATGATAGAATATCGTATCATAGTCGTGTTTGCACTTGTGAGAAAGGCCACGTAATGGACTTTGAACACGATGAGGTTTCTTTTTTTTTTACGTGCATTTATAAAAGCGTGTTTTTCTAATGTTTTTTCATCGATTAATTTATTTAAGTTCAGAATTGTATGACGAGCGGTATTGTTCAGTCAATCAACTCAGGCTATCAAAATCCGAAGCCAGACATGGCCTCTTCACCATCCGGTCCTTTCCCGTCGAAAGTTTTTTTTTTTGTTAACGTTTTTCGTTTTTAGCTGCTTTTCGGCCCTCTCACGTTTATTTTTCTCCTTTTAAAAAGTAACACAGTTGATGATACTTTATTCACATTTAAACAATGTATAATTACCTAATAAGTGTTGTAAATAAAATTTAACTGTTAAGTAACCATGTAAAGAAATTATACAATAACGCCTTTCTTATAAGACCCTTGATTCACGTGTTCTAAAGACACAGATTAATGAATTATATACAGGGTTATTGGTAAAACATTAACAACCTCTAAAGAGGTTATTGTATGTACTCATAAGTATGAACAACTTTTACTATTGGGACCAAACCTGAAATCGCGAAAAAAAATCAGCTGTTCCCTACATTTATGTTCGTGTTTTATCTCGTCAAAATGTAGGGAACAGCTGATTATTGCGTGTATCAGAAAGACGTACTACGTACCTACGAGCTACGTACGTAACTCATAAAAACGTTTTTTTCAATCAGAAAAATTACAGGATTTTCCTGTTAGGTCATTCAATAAAAATGCATTCAATCGTTTCAATAAAAGACGATACACAGAACCTAAAATATGAATCATCTTTCCAGATAAAATACACAACTTTATCGTTTTTTAGTTTCACAATCAGTGGTTCGTCAACTCGAAAATCTCGGCAGACATTTCTTAAGGCACGGAAGTACATTGTTCTCTACTGTTCACTATACTATTATGTCACTGTTTTGTTTAGAGAAAAAGGAAACTGGACATTATAAACAGATCTTGACGGTGTTATACTGTATAATTTTGTTTGTAGGTACCTATTATACCGCTAATGTCCCATAACCAATGGCCTACATAATATATTATATCAATGTTGAATATTGATGTGTTCTGGTACTTTGGTGAATGGATTCATGAATGGAAAGATAAGCGTCGAATATTAGGGTGATGTCGTACAATTACAATTGTATAGTCAGGCAAACTATGCTAATTTGTCAAACAATTACGATTAAAATATACGGACAATTTAAGTTTGTAGTAGTCAATATGCTTAACAATCATTTTCCCTGACTTAACATACAAACTTAAACTTTAGCTTCTAAGCGGGAGCTTAGGCTTAGAAGCTAAAGATTATGTGTGTATTAAGGAATGATTTAAGGAGATACCTACAAATGAATACCATTCAAACCAAACATACCTTAAGATAATTACGATCACATTCACAAGCAAATTAACGGAATCGATTTGTCATTTTTGATGCGGATACCCGAAGGCTGCGCGTACGCAGGTTTGCGATGACGATGATGACGCAACACCGCGTGGCGCGTTGATAGATCGCCCAGCTTTCTCTTTCGCCAGGTGATACACAAGTATTGGTTATGGCTATTATAACTTAGTAGGTATTTAATAATATTTAATTGAAATGCTTACAGTCAAAAGTTGATTTCATTTTGATTAGTCTCTTAATTAAAAAGTTGTAAAACTTTCAATATTTGTGAGAAAAAAATAATTGCGATTAAAACTCATTATTGTCTGTGGTATAATAATAATACAGTTTATTTCTCTCATAAAGGTACATTGTTACAGCAGTGTGTATATACAATTTTGCCTAAGGTATGCTAGGACCTCTGTGAGAGCAGTAGTCTGAACTAGGTTCGGGACCTGTATGACAGATCTCCAGGCTCACACCCCTTTAAACATTTATCATAACGGCATCTTGATTTATTTTATACATAATAGTATATAACAATATTGTTGATAGACGACCTCTGAAGAGATATCTGGGTCAATGAATACAAACACAGACGGCAAAAGGTGAAAATTTCTAGCTTTGTGTGTTAGTAGAAAACACATTTAGACATAACCGCAGATTCCAGTGGGTCACTCGCGTCACTGTGATGTAACTTACCAGTTTTATCGGAATAACTAGTTAAACAACACGTCAGTCCACAGACTCACTGTGCCAATATCTTAGTTTTTATAAAGAAAAAAAGTTGTTTAATAGCTGTATAAGCATCTATGTACTATGTAGCAATGGTTACGGAATTGTAAATCTTAATACTTTCACACCAAAATAACCTAAATTAATAATCTTCCGATTTAAGTCCTAAAATCTGTTTGACAAGTGAGTTTTTTTTTTAATTAGCCTACACTCTCCCATGTCCAAAGGCCTTCCCCAAATTCTTCCAGGAATCTTTGTCTAGCTAGAGCCACGTCGCGTCGATGCAACCCTTGCGGTATGCCGCATACCGCAAGGGTTGCATCGACGAAGAGGCGGTGAGACGACCTAAACGCTACGGTATGCGTCTGGGAGATTTATTAGGAAAGTTGAAAAAGCAGTCCTACGGCTATTTTTAGATCTATGTAGCAATGGTTATGGAATCTTTAATGTTATGCCTAGTTTGAGTATTCAATGACCCAAAAACCTTTAAAATAAGTCTAACACTAATATAATATCGCGATATATATATTTAGTATAATTTTATATTATTATTATACTGACATGCATTACATTTTACGCGGCACAAGACATTACAATTTACGCGGTGGTAAGGGATGCGCTGGACAGAAACCGGTGAAGACGGATCATCCCCTCCAGATGTAACTCCGAAGCTGACCACGATCCTCAGACATGAGGGACTGACTACAGAGAGAGATACTGACATGAAATGAAACTCCATTTTTTTTTAAACTGAGGAAAGCGCTAATAAACCTAAGTAAAGAAAAACACACGAAATTTGTAGCTTTTGCACGTGAGACGTTGCAGTTTTGTAACTAACATTTTGACGTGGTTTTTTATTACTTGGTATAATGTGAGCCCTTCATTAACGGGTATCGTCTTTCTCAGTAACTGGGTTGTGAATGTCAGATAGGCCGTCGCTCCATCAAAATACTGGTATTGAGCTGCATCCGGTTTGACTGGAAGCTGACCTCAACATAGTTGGGAAAAGGCTAGGCAGACGTGAATGTGAAAATTTCAAATTTCATCTATTTGATTTATGATTATAAGTATGTTTGCATTGTCTTGCTATAGTAAACCGGCAGTCTAGTCGTAGGAATAGAATGTAGCAGTTGCTAGTTTCCCGGCGGTACTCACTAGTAGGTACCTACAGGCGACCAGGGGAAAGTTATGTTGTCTTGACACAACTTAGGACATTTAACATGTACCTAATACTTACTTGGATGTGACATAAACTTTGTGTACACCTGTACACCGTAGGAAATGTGACTTACCTAGGTAGATACGTCAAGTTAGTTTCCTCTATAGTAAATTGACGTCTAACTTTGACTCCATCATTAAAAAGAAAGTTGACAGACATTACTTAAAATTATTAATAGAGATATACATACAAACTTATTATTTACAAAAAAAATCAAATTCAAAAGCGCATTAATCGTCATGCGCTTTTGAATTTGCATTTTTTTATAATAAATAAAAAAATTACAGCGCCGAGAAAAAAGTACGGTAAAAAAAACTGTCTTATAATAATATATGAGGGGGCTCAGCTCTTTATACTCTATACCTAAAGTAATTAAGGAATCGAAATCACTTTTAACTTTTATGGACAATAAAAGCACCATCTTCTGAATAATGTTTGAATTGTACGTTTTTACTGTTTTTTATCATTTTATTTTTTTTTCCTCATGGGAATGAAAAATGTAATTCTTTTTGAGCGAAATAAATTGTCTTAAACCATGGACATTTGTTTTTTAACGAGACGCCAAACGATGATTGGAGGAACGTTATCGATTGTCGTGCCTTAAAAAACATAAATAGGTAGGTACTGGTATTCAGCTGCATCCAGGTAGACTGGAAGCCGACCCCAACATAGTTGGGAAAAGGCTAGGCAGATGACTGTGCCTTAAAAAACATAAGCACCAAAATCATAGACACTGCATATTTTTTACCGCCAGATAGTTCGTCAATAACTAATTCAGACAGTGCACAAATATTCATCCAAAATCCGCGAAAAAATATTACAGAGCCCCAACAAAACTACAGACTGATAAAAAATCTGTCGCCTCAATGAGTCTGTTTTCCTCTTCCAACTTGCACATAATAAGAAAAACCTGACACACTTTTTTCTACTTCCCCCGATCAATAGAGAAATGGGAATAAAGATAGGGCCCCAACAGGCTATCGATATCGGGGTGTATCGGGCTATATCTCATTCCGAGACTCAGGCTCTATAAAAAAGGGGGAAAAGAAATATCAGGTGGCGTTATACTCATAAAAGTGGGATTATTACTGCGAAGACGAAGATTTTATGGTGTGGTGATAGATGTTATGAGACTATTTTCAGTGTCGTTGAAAACAGGTGTGCTAT
The DNA here is from genome assembly GCA_963082905.1 of Oligia fasciuncula. Lineage (NCBI taxonomy): Eukaryota > Metazoa > Arthropoda > Insecta > Lepidoptera > Noctuidae > Oligia > Oligia fasciuncula. The sequence continues at coordinate 15,302,225 of OY720396.1, read as the reverse complement.
GATATTATTATATATTGTTATAATTTTTTATTATACAACCAGCCGCACGCAATGGTCGTCTGCTCGAATCTAGATACTCGCACGCACACACATACTCGTATATAGATAGAATGAGAGAGACAGTCGCATTTGCATAACGCTATTTCCTTACGAGACGATTTCACCGCAAGCCGCATTAAAGAAAACTACATTCCAAAATTCACACTTGAGCTTTTGGAAAAAATCACACTTGGGCTTTTGGAAAAAATCACACTTGGGCTTTTGGAAAATTTTGAATGAAAGCTCAAAACTCTGCTTTACCCACAATACATACATAGGTAAGTAAATAAACGTTAAAGGACCATTAACTTTGGCCCAGTCGAAAACAGGCAGGCAAACCAACAATAGTTACATTCATGTTCTGCTGTCCTATAAATAGCTCTGTGTTAGACTGTTACTTTGTAATTATAAATGCAGCTATTTAAAACAGACTATACATTATTAACTTGCATTTATCTTTAGGAACTTGTAAGTTTTTAACTCACTGTAGGTATTTCGGGAAGGGTGAGACAGAGGTATAGATATAACTATAGTAGATCTCTTTACCTTCATTGAAATTGTTGCCACATTGCCATTGTAAAGTAGTACTAAGTACCTATCAGCGGGATTTTCCGAAAGGGTTACCGCTGGCCCGGAACATAAAGGGCTAAGGAAGGAACACGGGTGGGTTTTAGTCAGTAAGAGTCTGACAATCCCTTCCGCTCCACCCAGAGCGGTAGGGGGGGGGGGGGGGGGGGGGGCATTTGATGATTACCCATCCGAAAAAAAAAAAAGTGGTACTAAGTTTTTGGAAATAAACTATTATTATTATATTAAAAAAGTTACACCAACATTTCTCCAGTATGTAATAGAGGACGAGCCTATTGCCATCAACCGGGCACAAATTTGGAAAACTCCGTCAAGTCTTCTCGTCGCCTATCCCGCAGTGTTTGAAGACTAAGGTCTTCAACCAATGCGTCCTGCCCGTCATGACATATGGTGCCGAAACGTGGACACTGATGGTCGGGCTGGTTCACAAATTCAAGGAGCAAGCTATGCTCGGAGTCTCTTTAAAAGATAAAATCAATAATTAAATTATCCGGAAAAAAACCTGAGTTGCCGACATAACTTGCAGAGTAAGCAAACTGGGAAGTGTCAACCCAATAACCCTTTGCCCGAGAATTAAGGGACTACCGGACCTAAACGCAAAAAACTCAAGTTTTGTAATGCCTAAAACTATGATCTACTGCAGTAAACAAAGTCAGTCATCGCGCTTCTCTTTCTTTTCTATGCAGTCCCCCTCCTGCTCAGCAGTAGCGCTTGCAACCAATAGACCAACGAGGCAGTTAACACAATTACATTGTTTGTGGTAATACGTTTTTATTTGAGACTTAACAATATAGATAATTACGTTAACATTTTATCTTTATTACGCAAGTATCGTTAAAAATATAACCAATTATAACTTTTACTGTGTATCAATTATTATATATCTTATACTGTGTTATTATTTATTTAATTACGTAATGTATTTTTTTTTATTATACCTCGTTACATGCGGATTCATTAGTTGAGTAGTTACTAATTAAGTAAAAAGCTCTTATTAAAACATTGCAAACGTAAACTAGCTTCAACTTTCTGACTAACTGACCGACTAGGTATTTGACAATTCAAAAGTGCTTGTAAATGGTTTCATTGAAATAAATGCTTTGAGTTTGAGTAAAAGTTACTTCCATTATTACGATGCCTAAAGCATTAATATTATAAAACGTGTACTTTCATTGCATAAAATTCAAAATGTGCCAATTGCCAGTAATTTTTTTGTGGGCGAGTCGAAGTCATTTTGAATTATATACTATAAAGTATACAAAAAAGGACATTAGTGCACAGAAGTCTTAGGGGTAAAATGTGAACTTTTTTCTTATAACTTCATTGCAACCGATTCAAAAAGTGCCAATTGCCTAATAGACATTTCTAGAGTTGTCGACTCGCCCACAAATAAATTAACTTCGTGCGAGTCGCTTATAGAAAAATAATATTAAGTATTTAAAAGTGACGATTCAAACATTTCGGGCGAGTAAATTCGTTCAAACCGACTATAGGTAAAGCCAGAGCATCAAATAATTTCGAGGATATCCCCAAAAGATTAGTGTGAACCAAAAATCGAGTTCGGATTTTGAATGTTCAGGCAACTTGTCGGTTTCCAGGGTAATGGGCCAATGGAGTGCACGTAACGTGGAACACTGCAAAATTTAGTGGAAACGCTGACTGACCACAGCCTCTAATCTACATTGCACACAGAACCACAGATTATAAGAGATTTAGTGGTGTTATGTTATGTTGTATACTAGGCTGAACATCTTTCCTTTGCCTGACTGTCGTAGGCTGAATTAAGTGCGGTTTTTGCTGATTGCAACATAATAGAACATCACGCCTGTTTGCCCGAAAGGTTAGACAGAGTACCTGTAAGTAGTACCTATACCCACAGTTCACCAGTTATGTTAAGCCCCATGTAATAGGGGGCGAGCATATTGCCTTAACATATTTATCATTTATAAATAATTTATCATTTACCCGACCCGAGAATCGAACCCCCATTCTCAGCAGTAGCGCGTAATTATAATTGACTAGCTGCGCCCCACGGTTTCACCCGCGTAAATGTCGATCCAGTGGGAATATTGGGATAAAAAGTCTATATGTTAATCCAGGGTGTCAGCTACCTTCATACAAAATTTTATCAAAATTGGTACAGCCGTTTGAGCGTGAAGACGTAACAAACATAATATACACACACACTCACAAACTTTCGCCTTTATAATATTAGTGTGATATCTTAACTAAAAATAATAAATTGTTTTGATAATATATGGGCACAAATACCTACTATGGAAGTATGTCTGGGTGTCAAAGGTCTGTGAAAGTTAGCAGCGACTTGGGAAATGGCTTTTCTCGTAGGCGATGCGTGTATGTACTAAAACGTGCATTTTCAATCACTATAAAGCTACTTTATTATGGCCACAGATAGTTCAATGCAATCATAATGTCCACTTCAATTCTTACCGCAGATACCTAGTAGAATTTAGCTTAGTGTTCATTCAAAACATTTATGCGAATGACGTATCTTGGCACACAGGTGAGAATTTCTACAAACGGAAATCGCTAGCGTTACGACAAATACAACAAATGTAAACGTTCCTCTATTATGAAACAGTCCCTATTATGTTTGGTTACATCAGCACAACCACAAAGTAAATTGGAATCAATTTGGTAAACCTGACTTCTCTTTGTTTTCCTCAACCACGGCTTAATTTGGTAAATCAAAAAATTATGCATACAATTGCATGATTTTAATTTAGTCACACTACGAAATTCTTTACGATGTGAGTTGTACGTAATAATAAAATAACTTTATGCAATAACAATTAGTGAAATACAAAATAATTGTCTGATGATGACATCGATAAAAACACCAAAGAATTGACTGACATCTTTTTTTTTTGGGTGGAAAATCATCAAAAAACTTCTCCCGCTCTGGGCGGAGCGGGAGGGCGTGTCAGACTTTTACTGACTAAAACCCATCTGTGTTCCTTCAGTTGCCAGTGCCAGGGGCCACGGTATCTCTTTCGAACAGCCCGCTACCCTGGCAGGCATCGGCCCTAGCGGACCCCGTCAGTTATAGTCCTGACATCTCTTTGAGGCGCGCGTGGAACACAACGCGCCGTCCACCCGAGCCTGTTCCTTACCGGACGGCGAACTGCCCATTGCTCGCAGCCCGCAAGCCCGCGTCTACAGTGGGTTGAGTGACATCCTTACGTTAATACCTACACGTCAGTGCAAAAAAAACAGAGATCGTAAACGTAAAACCGGTGTTGAACATCTAAATTGCAAATGAAACGTGATTGCATAAGCGGCACACATGCACAGTGAGAAAAGTAAAGAATCCGACGAGATTACTTCGCGTCACACCACATTTCTTATTAGCCGTTTGCAGACGTCGTAGCCGACGCCCATTACGTTGTAGGTAATTTGCACCGGGCGCTGCAGGGTTAGCACACATCCGCCGATCATCAACACGAGGCATTTCAATAAAATATTGTGTAGACTTTTAGAGAAGCGGGGCTATTGCTGTTTAAGGTTTTTAGATGGCAGGTAGTAATTCTATTAAAAGTCAGCGGATCTTAATCTGACTGAGTGACACTGAGTGGCAATGGCTTTCATTTTGACAGTCCAACAGCATTAATTGCGTTATTTACGTTGTTGAGTAGACAAATTTTTCGAACTTATGAAGCAATGGATGAATATCCTTCAAATTGAGATTGATAGTGTGTTACGCAATTAGGGGCCGCCTCCACGAGCGAGCGAATCGCGGCGATATTATCATCGTGCTACGTATTTCTATACACTCTCTTAGAACGTGTCCTCCACACGGCGATGTCATCGCCGCGAAAATTTGATGGCACGACGAGACTATCACCGCGATTCTCTCGCTTATGGAGGCGGCCCCTTAGGGTGCAGTTTCTGATGGAATGAAAGCCAACATAAAACATACCTACCCGAATCATTTCACCATCTAAAAAAAATAAAACTGCAAAATGTTTGCCACCCCTAATCTCCACTCAGCAAGTCGGGCCGGTGTATTCCGACTTTCTCCAACAACCGGACGACCGGCCAGCGACAATCATACAATTAAACATTTACACATCATAATTTCGTAAACATTACGGAATTAAATAACGAAATAAGAGATAGTACCTATTAAATTAACAATTTAGCCTTGACTCTCCTATGGATTGACTGATTTATTAATAATCGAAAAGATAAAGATTAAGTAATTTTGTGACTATAGCAGAGTTCAAATGAATTGCCAAACAACGTAAACATAACCTAATTTAATATTGTATAGATTCCTAGAAGTCCCACTAGCACCTAATTAGCTGATGCATGTGTATCAAATAGATTGGAGCTTTTCAGTCGATTCTTGAAGCAGTTCAGTGTGTGGACCATTGAAATATAAGAAAACACTTTTTTTCTTATATCTATGGTATGGTGGACTGACTAAATAAGTTTTGTGTCAATCAATCAATCAACTCAGCCTATTGCAGTCCACTGCTGGACTGGACATAGGCCTCTGCCCTCTCCCATGCTGCGCTACAACACCCTGTCCTCCACCTTCTCATCGAGTCTGTCCCGTCTTGTCAAGTCTTGTGTATTTGTATTGTATTCGTCGATCGTTTTACAATATTACTTTGTTTATATTACTGGAAAATTCTTTTTAAATCAGTTTTACTATACAAGGCTATAAGCTCGCGCCCGGCCCTGGTGCAAGCCATGGTCCGGGCGAGAGGGAGTGGGAGGCAGTCACCTCCTTCTGCGAAGCAGTCATGCTAGCGAAGGAGGTGGCGGGACGGCTCAGGGAGAGAGCCTCCCGTCCCAGCCGCCGCGGGAGACGCTCCGGGCGTCGGGAGCCGCGCGAGGACTCCCGGCCACCGTAGGCGCGGGCCTGCGGGCGGAGAGTAACATGTCAGCATCGAGGAGGGGCCCCATAGGGCCGAAGCCTGCCGGGTCAGCGGGATTGTCCGAAAGGGTTACCGCTGGCCCGGAACATAAAGGGCTAAGGAAGGAACACGGGTGGGTTTTAGTCAGTAAGAGTCTGACACTCCCTTCCGCTCCACCCAGAGCGGGAGGGGTCATTTGATGATTTCCCATCCGCAAAAAAAAAAAAAAGGCTGTAAGCTGTAACTTCATTCTATTTCACAATAACATTCTTCTTAGAAGTCCTCCTAAGCTGAAAGGATACTTAGTTTATTATTTTCCACAGATTTAATTTACTTTTTCCAATAACGGAAACCAAAAAAAAAATATTGACGTGTAAAGGTCTCTCAAACATGTAGAGTCATCCACACAACATGACAGGTAAACTTGCCGCCATTTTAGAAAATGTAAACGCTGCAATTTTACACAGAGCTTTTGAATTTCCGCAAGTAGGTCGAGTGTTTAATTTCCTTTGCCGCACTGAAACTAGTGATGATAAAATATATCTGTACGAATGAGGTTGTAAAGAAGTGAATATATATTGTGGTAAATTAAATTAAATCAGTTCCCAGGTCTTTTCTTACAAAATTGTACTTAATAATCGCGGTAGATAATGTTAACAACCAATTGTTAGGAATCCGGAATTAGCCTACTTAATCTGGGCATTTGACTTAATGTGAGAATTTCAAATATTACCGTAACACGCATAATTGCAATAAGACAATTAAGATAAGAGAGAGATTACAGCTAGATGAAAGTTTCCGAAAATTGAGTTGATTTACGCCGTACGGCATTTCATACAAACTTTCAAGCCCTTGTTTTTCGAAATGAATAAACCGGTTTTAATGAAACTTCATGCGCTTAAGCAGGATACAAAGGTCTAAAAAGTTAGTAAAGAACATTTTCGAAATGTCTTATTTAAAAAAAGGTAACTGGAAATATATGTTTCTATGGAATATTTAAAATTGGTCTAATTTGGCTGTAACACTAGTTTTTGACCCGGTAGTACGCTCCCGTGGGATACTTAATTTCCGATATCCACGCGGGCGAAGCCGGAGCAAAACCTAGTCATCCATACTTCCATACTATAGTATTATAAATTTGAAAGTAACTCTGTCTGTCTGTCTGTCTGTGTGTTACCCTTTCACGCCTAAACCACTGAACGGATTTCGATAAAATTTGGTAAAGAGAAGGATTGCATCCCGGGGAAGAACGATGTCGATAAAAACTATCCTATAGTTTTTATCGTTTTTATCGACATACCTCGCGGGCGAAGCCGCGGGCGGAAGCTAGTTTTCTAAAAATAAAGTATAATCTATTTACTATTCTTAAAATACTTGCTGCTGCCTACAAACAGACATTGCTTCACAAGATGTAAATGATGTTCAGTGCAACATCATCTCCTCGCGAACAGATGGGCTGCATCACTCAACAGCTACTAAAGTACAGTCAACAGCAAAAGTAGATGATCAAAATCAGAAATTCAATACTAATTAACGGAGTTCGCGTCAGAACTGTACGGCAGAGCTGTTGCTGTTATTGTTGTTGTTGTTGAGCTGTGTGCAGAGACTGTGTAGCTGTGTGGCAGAGTTCTGACGCGAACTCCGTTCATTAGTATTGAATTTCTGATTTTGATCATCTACTTTTGCTCTTGACTGTACCTACCACCTAATCCCCAATGCCAGAGAAAGTGGGTCTTGTTTCATAAGATCAATGAATGTGCATACAAATTCATAATATTATGTACCATCGAACAAAGTATTTGGTATACAGGTTAAAATATTCATCTTCCCGCTACACTGCCAATTGTGTGCGTTATTAATTTTTAAGCTAATGGCATAGTAGCTTCTGCCCGCTACTTCGACCGCGTGAAATATCTTGTCAAAACAAAAAAAGAAATAGAAGATGGAATAGGAGGTGTGTCATATGATATACCTATTTTATGTTAAAACATAAAATGTATTCTATAAGACTTGGTAATACTGTAGCTTCCCAATAGTGGAAGAATTTTCGGAGTCAGATCAGTGTTTCCGAAGATTACCTCTTACATACAAACTCACACATTTTACCTCTGTATTATAATCTTCTTCTTATTTTCGTGTCGATGGTAAGCTTCCTCTTTTTTTATATATAGTTCGAGCTCAGTAGGTGGCCATGGCCACGTTGATTGCGGCATCAGTGGCATTCTTTACGTCATCTGAAGTGCAAGTTTGAGTTCATTATAAAATTAAGCCCAGAAAGAGAGCGTTGAAAAAAAAATCTAAAGAGGTAGATGTTAAAAAAATTACTACTCAGTAGGTACACTCTCATTAAAATTGGTGGCGAGTTAGAGCTGCCTGTATACTTATTTATTTGTTTGACAGTACATTTTATAACACGTTAGTATATACTTAGGTACGCACCTGTGTTTATTGTTTTAGCTCTCGTATTAATTAATCATACTGATGCATTTCGTTGGGGTGGCTGACGTGGCTCTAGTTATGAATCAGAAAAGTTGTAAGTAATCCTAATAATTTATTAATATTTATTGTGAATTATGAAACGGAATTTATAATGAGTATAAAATTAGCATAGTAAAGAAGAGTTAACGAAAACAGTTGCCTAATAATAATTTGACATTTATAGATACCTACCAAGTTTTTCGAAAATATTACTAGACTAGCTTTTGCCAGCGGCTTCGCCCGTGTGGATCTGGATTTCATGGGTTTTAATTTTTTTGCGCGGAAATCTCATTCTTTTTCAAAAATAAATACTCCTTATAACATCAGCTATCTGCGAGTGCACGTCCCGTCAAAATCGGTCCTGCCGTTTCGGAGAACAGCCGGGACAAACAGACAGATAGACAGACAATTTAAAAAATATGTATATACACCGTTTATACTTTTAAATGCATTTAGTAAAAGCTGTTCTTTTGACATTACAAACAGACACTTCAATTTTATTTATTTGTATGTATTGTTGGTATAATTATTAATTATTCCGTGACTCGGAAAGCACCTTAAGCCGTTGGTCCCGGCTGTCATTCGTGGATCTTTGACAGTCATTACGGGTAGTCAGAAGCCCGAAAGTCGGACAACCAGTCTTACCAAGGGGTATCGTATTACCCAGTAACTGATGGGTTGTGGAGGTTAGATAGGCAGTCGCTCAATGTAAAATACTGGTATTCAGCTGCATCCGGTTAGACTGGAAGCTGACCCCAAGATAGTTGGAAAAAGGCTAGGCAGATGATGATGTATTGTAGGTTATGTAGAATAGCTAGAATACAAAACTCACCCTGTGCAACCAACAATGTTATCATCTTAGTCGTAATGTATTGTACTTAATTTTCCCAATTAACTTTGAACCTTATACTTTAGCGATACAGTCGATATTCTAATAAAGAAATTTGACAGATTGTAGTAGCTTGATATGTTGGCGTATGTACCATCATCCCATCTTAGTCGAGTTGTCCATTGCTGCACCCTACACACTATCAATCTCAACCTGAATCATTTTGAACGATATCGCTAATCCATTGCTTCATATGTTCGAAAAATTGGTCTGCTCAACAACGTAAATAACGCAATGAAAGTTGTTAAACTGTCAAAATGCCGGCCGGAGAATGATGATAACTCTAGGTATACTTCATTCATAAATGTTACCGCAGTCGATATTAACTATTTACCGCTAGTAAGATCAAAAATGTTCTCAAGAAACACGAACTTATCGAAAACTGGTTCATTTGTTATGAGGCACACAATATTCTGCCAGGGTTGCGTGTTGTTCGGAAGAGATACCGTGCCCCCCCCCCCCCCTGGCACAGGCAACTGAAGGAACACAGGTGGATTTTAGTCAGTAAGAGTCTGACGCTCCGCCCAGAGCGGGAGGGGGTCATTTGATGATTTCCCACCCAAAAGAAAAAAAAAGCACACAATATTCACACAAAAAAAAATAACTCATTAAGTTCCGCTAATGAGACACAATTGTTTTTCTATTGTATCGTAACACATAGGTTACGCGCGTATAGTATTGTGTGCCTCACTTCTGCCCCAAAAAGGCCCACTACAGCATAAATGTCAGACAACTATGCCTGACGCTAGTTTTCAACTGGACCCTATGTTACGAGGACGTCTTACGGATGTAAATCTGTTTTATAATGTGAAAATATACAGTACTGCGCCCGCGAGGTATGTCGATAAAAACTATCCTATGTCCTTTTCCGGGATGCAATCTATCTCTCTGCCAAATTTGATCGAAATCCGTTCAGTGGTTTAGGTGTGAAAAGGTAACATACAGACAGACAGACAGAGTTACTTTCGGATTTATAATTTGAGTATGGATGGAACCACATAATTATTAAACGCAATAAATTATACCACATACTAGTTATCGCCTTTCTGATGATATACAAGAAATGAACGAAATCGGTCGCGAAAAAAAATCATCTGACCCATACTTTTATGTTCGCATAACTCGTCAAAATGTGGGGAACAGCTGATTTTTTTACGAATCCGACAGTTTAATAACAATCGATGAAATATTTGTTTAATCGATTAATTATAGATAGTAATAGTGCGCGATAAAATCCTGCCGCGATATTTTTTAGGTAGTACGTCCGTGCCACATCGGCTAATTATAAAACAAAATGATGTATTACAAAGTAACTACCTACATGATACTTTTCCTTTCGTCTGCACAACTTTCGCCAATCACGGTTTTTCTGTATGTACAGTCAGCAAAAGAGATAAGTATGCAGGATCGTCGGATATAGCTGAAGTTTAGTAAGAAACCGATGGATGTTGTCAACTGAAATTTAATTTGATAAATGATCTGTTTGTTTTCTATTAATACAATAAAATTTTATTCGAGAACATCTATCGGTTTCTTACTAAACTTCAACTATATCCGACGATCCTGCATAATTATCTCTTTTGTTGACTGTACACTATTTATCTAGACGGTCCAACCATGTGAGTTATATGTTATAAAACATCATCTTATGACGTAACACCATGGTAATGTTATTAAAAGCCATCGCCTGAGGCGTTAATAAATAAAAAAACGAATAAATATTTGACTGTGATAATTAAAATAAATAGCCGATTTGCTCCTACTGTGGACGCGAATAAACGAATGAAGATCTAGGCTTCATTTTGAATACAAAATAAGCGTTGCCGAAGAGTCGGTTCTGCTGGTAAATGACACCTGTCCAGTCCAAAACGTGGTTCCAATTTCTATACGTGACTTCGAATTGAGGCAATATAGAGCACCGACAAAAAGCAGCTTGGAAACGTCAAGTGAATAAAAGCAAAAAGCTTTGCGAACGTTTTTGGGTTAAAGCTTAAAGCCAGTAAATCGGGAAAGTAGCTGGCATTAAAGTTACTGGCATGTACGAGTAACTGGCACACTGCGGATACATTTGCAATAGTAACTATTCAGTAATCTGTGGTTATACTGGCATGCAAGTTGTGCCCTTGTATGCCAGTATTGCCATCGCGTCGCACAAAATATATGCTTTAGCCCCCGCGACCCCTCCCTCAACGGGCATGCAAGTAAATCAAATGTTGTGCTAGCTACTTGTATGCCAGTTACAGGCATGCCAGTTAGCGTATATGTTACGGCTAATGACCGAAGTGCGGCTAAAAATAGTTTTAACCAAACCTAACCTCGGGGTGCCCTTCGCTCGCTCTTGCATCCTACGTCGCCCGAAATACACACGAACCGCATGTGGCCGGCTAAAACTAGGTGTAGCCGCACTTCGGCCGGCTATAAGTAGGTGTAGCCGCACTTCGGCTATTAGCCGTGACATATATACACATGACAGCAGTGCCGTAAATAGGGCGGTGCCAGCGGTGCCCAGGCACAGGGCGCAGACCCTGGAGGGGCGCAGAAATGGCCAGACCTGGGCCACTAACAATACTTATTATTTATTTATTTATACGTGTGGATTCGCGTCGTCCGCGTATCTTCTTCTTACAAATAAATAATAATCGTAAAAGTTAGATGCTAGAGCTAGAGGTAGAAAGAATGTGATATCGAAGACGATTTTCATGAAAAGCGTAAAAAGCGTCTTTACTCGCGTAAAGAGGTCGGCAAGCTCTTTGAGAGATTGATTGCGGGCCGCCTCGTCGGGCACCTGGTGAGGACGGGGCCGGATCTGGCGGACAGCCAGTTTGGCTTCCGAAAGGGGCGCTCAACGGTGGACGCCATCATGCGCGTGAGAACCCTCACGACGGGGGACGCGGTGTCCCGGGGTGGGGTCGTCGTGGCGGTGTCACTCGACATCGCCATCGCGTTTAACACCCTGCCCTGGAGCTGCATTGTGGAGCCACTCCGGTATCACCGGGTGCCGACCTACCTCCGTCGAATAGTCGAGGCGTATTTGACGGACAGAGCCGTCATCTACCCCGGTCGCGACGGGGAGTGGAACCGGCGAGAGATGTCGTGCTGTGTCCCGCAGGGATCGGTTCTGGGGTCGTTCCTGTTGCATAAGTCCGAGGCCATGTCGTTTCATGGGCCCTGGAACGCGCCACCATCGGGATCCCAACTAACGGAAGGAGGGGTTCATATCGCCGTCGAGACGACGATGAAATACCTGGGTCTCGTCCTCGACAGCCGGTGGAACTTCGTCGAGCACTTCCGACGTTTGGCCCCCAAACTAGAACGGGCCGGGACCGCCTTCAAGCGGCTCTTGCCCAACCTGAGGGGGCCAAACGCCTCCTGCCGGAGGCTTTACGCAGGGGTCGTGCGGTCCATGGCCCTATACGGGGCCCCGGTGTGGGCGCGTTCACTGCGGCGGCGAGCCGCCCACTACCTGAACGCGCCCCAGAAGGTGGTAGCCGTAAGGCTTATCCGGGGCTACCGCACGATCTCGGACGAGGCGGCAAGCCTCCTTGCCGGACTGCCGCCATGGGATCTGGATAGTCCTCGCGCGCCTGTATTAGTGGCGCACGGAGGCACTACGCCGGGGGGAAAATCCGCTTCCGCGGCAAATCGCGGCGGAGCGGACGGATCTCCGACGTGACCTCATGGCGACATGGAAAGAGCGACTGTCGCAACCCAGCGCAGGGCACGCCACGATAGTGGCGATAAGACCCCTCTTTGAGGAGTGGCTAGAGAGGCACCACGGCGCCCTCACCTACCGCCTGACGCAGATCCGCCTGACACGGAAGTTTTGGGAGGTTTCTGCACATCATCAGGCGGGAGGAAACGCCCGGGTGTCACCATTACCAGGATCGCCCAAAGGACACGGTGGAGATCTGCCCCGCTTGGGCGGAGCACCGCCGTGTCCTTGTGGAGGCGATCGGCAGCGGCGGCGACATCTCGCGTCCGGCCCTGGTGTAAGCCATGATCTGGGGGCGAGAGGGAGTGGGAGGCAGTCACCTTCTTCTGCGAAGCAGTCATGCTAGCAAAGGAGGTGGCGGGACGGCTCAGGGAGAGAGACGGCGCGTATGTGTTCCACGCGCGCCTCAAAGAGATGTCAGCTTCGAGGAATGGGCCCCTTATTAATTCTTAAATAGGACTAAGACATATCAAAAGTGTCATATTTAGAACAAGATTATACTCCTGTCATTTTTTAATTATTCAAAAGGTTATAGCTAAGTAAATAATAATAAATAAGACTAAAACTACTGACTTTTACACGGTCAAAAATTGGACAAGGAGAACTACGCAACAAAAGCGCTCCTTTCGTGCTGGAGAGGGGAAAAACTATTTTTTTTTTTATTCATATGGGCTTTTGACCATACGAATCAGGCACAGATGAATCAGGATTTTGCCTACAATCATGCATAACTCATCATACATACATACTTCATTATTTTCATTTTTCTACACGAATCTATAACCCAAAAGCATCACACGAAACACAGATTGAAGTTATAAAACAATAAAATAAATTTTATAAAGTAGGCATTGTAATCAGTATGCCACCTGAACCAAACACAGATGAATCAGGTATTTTCCTTCGTAACACCGGGATCTAAGCCAACCAGCCGCACGTCCACCTTCCAGGTCGTCCGTTGCGCGACTGGCTTCCCCCCGCGCGGGAAGCCAGACTCTCATTATTATTACCCGACCAAGTACGGTCAAGCGCAGCTTACGCCACATTAATCAGTATTATACGCCGGACACTTCTTATTTACTTATTTATAAACAGACTAACGTAGTTATAACTAATACACATTTTTTTTGTAAGAGGACAATTCATTTCCTTTCGATATAATTATAATTTATATTGATGCATCAAAGGGAAAATGCGACATTGACCATTTTGTTCCGGAAAATGGCAAACGGACGCGGGCGGATCTCCTCAAAACAATATTCTTGACAAAAATAATTAAGATTATAAAAACCTCGCGGCAGAGCTTCTATTTAAGGCCAGATGTATAGATATATCAAATATAAAGTATGTGGTAATGAAGGCACCCCAAGCAGTCCATTAATTTTGGATATTTTTCAAAATCATTAAAAAACGTTGTTGCTGATAATGTCACATTGTGAGAATAATGACGTTATTGTAAAAAATAATGACGCAATGTTGCCGACAATGAGTTGAATAAGTATTATAAATATGGAGATGAATTTACATGTGACGTAAATACTATTTTGGGTATTATTTTGTTATGATATTATGATATGGAGAAGGAAAATAAAATGCAATATTATAATAAAATAATATTTTTTGACAAAACATTTAAATTAACATTTTGCAAAAACAGTTTCTTTTAGCCTTCTTATAAGGCCCATTGTGAGCGACCACGTTTCAGTGCCATAAGTCATCACTGGCAACACGCACTGGTCAAAGACTTTCGTCTTGAGACACTGCGGTGAGACGAGAAGATATTGCGTAGCTTCCCGAACGCTGCCCAGCCGAGTCGGACTCGACGATTGACCTCTTTCTCGAAGTTAGACCTACCTAACTGGACAGTTTGTCCCAGGTAAACATACACGACTTCAAGTGTAGCGTCTCCGATCTTTATGAGAGTGGGTGTTACATGGGCATTTGACATGACCTTCGTTTTGTCCATGTTCATTTTAAGACCCAGTCTTTCGGAGACTCTACTGAGGTCATCGAGCATTGTACTGACTCTGAGGTCCTCCATAGTCTCAGCCATGACTACGATATCGTCGGCAAACCGAAGGTGCGTTATGTACCCGCCATTGATGTTAATGCCAGCCCCTTTCCAGTCCAGAACCTTAAAGACGTCCTCCAGTGCAGCGGTGAACAGTTTCGGAGAAATAATGTCTCCCTGTCTCACACCTCGCTGCAGAGGGATAGGTTTCGAGGTTTGATCCTGGAGTCGGACTGACATAGTGGCGTTTTCGTACAGACACTTCAGCACCTCGATGTACCGATAGTCGATCTGGCACCGTTGAAGAGACTGCAGTACAGCCCATGTCTCGATCGAATCAAAGGCTTTCTCGTAGTTCACAAACGCTAAGCAGAGAGGCAGGTTATACTTTTCGGTCTTCTGTATAACCTGTCGTAGCGTATGTTTGTGGTCTACGGTGCTAAAGCCTTTACAGAATCCGGCTTGTTCGGGACGCTGGAAGTTGTCAAACCTGCGCGCGAGACGGTTCGTGATGACTCTCGAAAACAGCTTGTAGACATGGCTCAGAAGTAAGATGGGCCTTTTATTCTTAAGAAGGGCATTGTTGCCCTTCTTAAAGAAAAGTATCACCACACCTCTGTTCCATGCCTGTGCAGGTGTTCTACCGTCGAGTATGACCGAACCAAACAGCTTCTGAAGGGCCTTCAGAACGGGTTTTCCGCCGGCCTTCAGCAGCTCGGCCGTAATTCCGTCATCACCCGGCGCCTTGTTGTTTTTGAGCTGCTTCAGAGCCATCCTAATCTCGTACAGGCTGACGTCCGGGATGTCTTCGCTATAGTGTCGGGTCAATCTAGCTCTTGGGTCGTTTGCCAGATTCGTAACTGGGTTACTTGTTGACCTCTATAACTGTCCATAGAATCTCTCGATCTCTCTCAACAGCTCAGGTTTGGAGGATACGATCCTGCCATCATCGGTCTTCAGTTTAGTAAGCTGGCTCTGTCCAATAGACAGATCTATAGCAAAGACCTTGGAGCCTTTATTTCGCTCTATCGCGTCCTTAATACGGTCTGTATTATAGCGGCGAAGATCGCTTTTCAAGGACTTAGAGATCCGTCTATTGAGTTGCCGGTAATTTAGCGTATCATCTGAAGACTGCAGGATCATCTCGCGCCTCTCCTTCATGAGCCGTAAAGTCGGATCAGAGAGCTTCTTTTCTAAATTCGTACGACGGGTCTTGAAGATCTTAGACCCGACCGTATGGACAGTTTCCACGAACCCATCGTTATAATCGTCCACGGAGCTCCCTAGGCATTCGAAACGATTCTGAAGTTCGAGCTGAAAGCTCTCGGGGTTTTGGAACTGAATAGGTGCTGGGCGGAGCGTAGACTTCATCAGTCGAGATCTTTCCAGCTTGATATTTAAGTTCAATGTGCCTCTTACCATGCGGTGATCGCTTCCGGTTTTCACCGCGTTGATCACAGAGACATCATTGAAAATTTTCTTCTTCGTCGACATAATGAAGTCAATCTCATTTTTAGTTGCACCATCCGGGCTCTGCCGAGTCCACTTTCTGTGCTCACGTTTTCTGAAGAAGGAAAACTCCAAATTGCCCCACTCGCAGCTCATCATCGTTTCGTTTACCCAGTTTCGCCGTTAAAGTCCCCCATGACAACGGTAAAGTGAGTTTTAGAGCCATGCATGGCTCTGAAAATATCCTCATACATGGTCTCTACCTCATCGTCGGAGAGTGTGGTATGGTATGGTATGGTGGTGCAATGTATAGAGAACGCTGCTGCCCATTCTCCGGTACGACCCTTAGTCGCCTTTTACGACACCCACGGGAAGCATGGGGTGGTGCTATTCTTTAAGTCCGGCACCACACAGACCAATCCTTTACGTACTGGTACATATTTTGTACCTGCTCCGGACTGTTACCGTCTAGCTCAATTTGAACACTTTCGTATCTAAGCTCATTGCTTATATTGTAGCTACGATATAATTTAAAATTTTGCTGGTCTTCACAGAGTGCCTTACGCAGACCACCTTGATATGTTGCAATTATGAATGCGAAAATGTTAAATATTGGTGAACTGATTAACGTTCACATTCTATTCATGTGTATTACAAAGACATAATATGTCAGCTTCATTTTTCGGCTAAAATGACAATAAATTTCAAATAAACGTTATGCAAACAAAAAAAAAACAACAAAAACCTCGAAACGAACAATAGCACCATGCAGACAGATAAAATAAATAAAATAACGCAATTAACCATACATTCATTATAAATTTGTTAAAAAATAAAAGAAAAAGTGTATTTTTCCGAATTTGCCAAAAAAATATGTTATTGTACCAAGCTTTATGCCGAAATTAACGGAAACCAACAAAAACACGATATATCTAACTATTAGGTCGAATACTAAAATCATTATCGGTAACAACCGTCATTGCTCAATCAAGACAATATCATTTTTAGCAACACGTGTCATTGTCGTCTCATGCGACGTTGCTGAAAATGATGTTGCCAATAATGACGAATTCTAGAAAGTTCACCATTTTACAAAATAATTAGGTATATTCGTCGGAGAGAGTGCCACATGCAGTATTAGTTTCACGCATACTTCAACTTTGTTACATGAAAACACTTCATTATGAAGAAATAATTGAGATACAGTCAAAAATAAGAATGACGATTGTAATGACAAACTTTGGAGAATCAAAATGAAATACTTTCTGCTCAAATCACGCGATGTCCTTACACTCCAAAGCGTGTCAGCCGACTGAGGCGCGGGGTGAAGCGTCGCTTAAACATCATTTGACTATTCGGTCGCGTTTCGTTATAAGTAAAAAAATTACACACAACATTGTTGCCGATAATGACGCTTATTTTTTGAACATTGTTTGATTACATTTTAAAGTAACTTTTAATACAGTTTTCTAACATTATTGTAATGAAAAACGTTCTTTATTTATCTAAGTTTAATATTTATTCACACAATGTATCACATTCAATACACTGAATTTTTTATGTCACGAAATGTTGGAAACTATACCCAGGCGACACGCCAAATATTGCCGATTTTTAAAGTAATATTTGAATATCTTTATTTTGTGTGATTTAAAGCTCAAAATGGCTCCGATAGCATCTTTATAATTTATTTAAGTAATGGAATAAAAATGTTTGACTTTGAAATTCTTTAGTATTGATGAGTATTGTAGCGAGACATAAATTTTGGCCCTCTGAAATATTCACCCACGCGCTATATGAATCAGGAGAACGAACTTCAAAAATGTTTTTTTGTACTTAGACAGCAATTATTAAAAAAAAATCATTTGTCCCAGTAAGGGATAAAGCTAAACTATACAAAAAAAAAATATTACATGCCGTTTTGTTAGTTGGTTACAGAAATATACCCACAGACATCGAAAATTTTGTCCCTGAAGAACTACCCGGGATTGTCCCAAAGGGTTACCGCTGGCCCGGAACATAAAGGGCTAAGGAAGGAACACGGGTGGGTTTTAGTCAGTAAGAGTCTGACACTCCCTCCGCTCCACCCAGAGCGGGTCATTTGATGATTTCCCATACGAAAAAAAAAAGGGCGCGCGCGGATATATCGGCTCGCACCGGGCGCATAAAAGGCTAATTACGGCACTGCATGACAGTAGCTGGCACGTGCAAGGAGCTGGTATGCTAGTGTGCAAGCTACTGGCATGTGTATCCCCGGTTTAACGAGAGGTTTTTTTTCGAAAAGTCGTTTTTGTTTTCTCCATAATTTTGCCCGCGACTTCGGCCGCGTGTTCGGCCCCCGACACATCGCATCGCATCCCATCGCTCGTCCGCGCTACTACTTCGTTTTCGATTCGTAGCGTGATGTTAAATAGCCTATAACCGTCTTCAAGAATTGGGCTATCAAACACAAAAAGAATTGTTCAAATCCGACTAGCAGTTCCGGAGATTACCCCCTACATACATACAAACAAACGTCCTCTTTATAATTAGTACAGATTTATCCCTGTCTTCTCTCCTTTCGACACGAACTAACCGAGAATACCTTATGCCGTGAAGCAAGGAAGTAAGTTAGTAACTGACTTCACTATGCCTGTAACCCATCCGTACAACTCCAATTTATAGTTATTATCCATCATCTTTTTAAATAATATCAATTTACCTTTCCACCCTATTTAGCGTAAGAGAGACCAAAAGGCCTGCTCACCCCATTACGTAAAACGATCGTTAAATACGATCCCTAACGATGTCCAGTTACACCGAACATCACATTCTCATTAAATAAAGTTGAGAACACACTAAACTTCCCAAGTGTCTACCTCTGGTCGTTTTGTCTCGTCTCAATCAAATTGATTTATGTTCAGACATGACGTGTTCGCCAAAACCGCACAAACCTGCGTGTCGCCGGTCGGTTAACCGCGGTTTTACCTTTTGTGCCGCTAACCTAGTTAGTATGCGGCTTCCGTACTGCGCATGCGATTAGTTTAAATGATTTCGGTGTAACATTGCCTCGAAATTTACAAGTTCAACGTTTCCATTAAAATTGTTGCATAAATTCTTTATTAGGTTTACTTGATTAGGGACGAAACTTGGATTTTTGAAAGCACGCAGCAATAAAGGCTGCAGTATTTTAGTAGACTAATAAAAACTGAAGCTTTTTAGTGACACATAATTAACTTCTTGAATTACAAATGGCGATAAACGCTAGCGCAGTTTAAAGAAAATATTTGTCATATAATATAAGTACTTATGGGAAAATGTACACAGTTATCATGACTGCATGGTACAGACATCAAGCTACCCGAAACTGTCAAATTTTCCCAATCAACCTTGAATCTTATGCTTTAGCGATAAAGTTGAAAATTTATTAAAGAAATTTGACAGATTGTAGTAGCTTGATGTGCTGGCGTCTGTACATTCTCCGAAACTTTTCTAAATATCAACACAAAATTATGAATCGGGAATAAAATTCCGAAATTACAAACTGAAACCCGCAGAGAAAGTTCTTGTCTAATTTTACAGTGTTTATAATGGAGGTAGAATTCTAGACTATCTCTCGGAACATAAACAAAATGGTGCTAACGTTCTAATGAGATCTCAACTTTTGTTTCAGGCGAACTGGTTCAAAGCGCAGCAGTACTGCCGGTTCCACGGTATGCACCTGGCTTCTATATCTACGCAACAGGAGAACGACAAACTAGAGCAATATGTTAAGGACTCAGGTAAATATCTAAATTGATATTAGCTACATCAATATCAAAATTATAAGCCCCCAGTTGCCACAGTCTTCCGGATACACAGATAAAGATGAATTACTCTCCTTAGAATTAAGGTGTTCATTGGCGCCGGTTCCCTTGTTCACAAACTAAACTAAATTTAAGTTCAGGCATCTTTTTCTTTCTATTTCATTAAGACAAGGACAGAAGATAAATATTAGTTTAGTCCTGTCAAATTAAGATACTCCATAGCAAGTTTAGACGTGATTAAAAACATGGCTACTAAGAATACGTCAATTTACGTTAGGCGCTGTCTAATTTGACAGGACTAAACTAATATTTATCTTCTGTCCTTGTCTTAATGAAATAGAAAGAAAAAGATGTACTGAACTTAAAATTAGTTTAGTTTGTGAACAAGGGAATCGGCGCCACTGTGTGGAAGTAGGGTTTGGTGTCAAAAGAGTAAGTCTCTCAGCCGCGGCAACTTGCGAAGGGCTTGAGGGTTTTAGGTTAAAAATCAAGAGGTTAGTCCATCCCATCCTGCAGCCTGTAAACTACAGCCTAGACTGTCACTGTTAGCTAGGCTTTACCGTCAGGTTTAACCGAGTGCAAACTCTGACGTTTGTAATAATTATGTAACTCTATATTGGCGGTGCGTCCAAAATGCAGCATGTAGCAATAACCCACGATCTATGCAATAACCTCTTGTGATAGACGAATTTTACACAATTTTTCCAGTGAATGTAATACATTGAGGAAATACCAGTTTTTTAATTAAACTACATACCACCACGCTATGCTTTGCAGTTATTTCCGATTTACATACAAGGCAAAATAATTTCCCAACTAACATTTTTCTTATTTATTTTTCCAGGTTACGGCCGCGAACACTTCTGGACATCGGGCACTGACTTGGCTGAAGAGGGCAGCTTCTTCTGGATGGCCAACGGCAGACCGCTCACCTTCGTGAACTGGAACGCAGGAGAACCCAACAACTTCCGTTACGAGAATGGCGAAGAAGAGAACTGCTTGGAACTCTGGAACAGAGATGACAAAGGTCTTAAGTGGAACGACTCTCCGTGCTCCTTCGAAACCTTCTTCATCTGTGAAGTGAGGTCCGATTGATGACCTCCGCCGCTAGATGTCGTTAGTTGTTGTGTGATTGTAAAGTAGTGTGCTAGATGTCGCCATTTGTTACATTACTGCCCGCAGCTGCGTCTGCGCTGATACTTTTCGAAACTATTGTGATAGTTTCTTGAAAACTGGACCCTGACCAACTGTTAAAACTGGGGAATTTTATTTTTCCTACTAACTGAGAATCAACTGATCTCTTTTATTTCTAACTCGCCTGTACAAATAGTATTGAAAAACAGATAAAAAATCTTAATTAATGTACTAATGAAGAAACCAAATGAAGTAACGATGGATTAGTATGTTTTTAATATTCTTGAGATGGAAAAACTTCGTTTGTTATTTTTTTTATGTTTATATAAAATCAAGACGATTGGTAACTTAGCGATCAAAATTACTTCAAAATATCAATAAATAAAAACGTTCGGTCAGTATAGATAGGTATAACGATAAGTTAATATTTGATTATTTATTTTTTTATTTACGACTTTGATTTGGTCGTATTCGGTAAGGGTTAAAACTAAAGGAATTGCAATAGATCTGGATACATAAAATTATTTTATTTTAAATGAAACGATCACTGCCTAATGATCTTATGATGAACCTCCGAGCAGCCGCTCAAAGGGACACGTGGTGTCCATAGTCAAACATAGTGGGTAAATAAACTATAGTTACCGTAGGTATAAATGTATAAAATAGTCATAAGTACAGACAATAAAACTTTTTAAGTATAACTCAAGTTCTTTATTACCTATCTTACAAGATGAAACACTTACAATTCAAAATACAATCAACCTAGGTAAAAGTATCGATGG
Organism: Oligia fasciuncula; assembly: GCA_963082905.1. Taxonomy (NCBI): domain Eukaryota; kingdom Metazoa; phylum Arthropoda; class Insecta; order Lepidoptera; family Noctuidae; genus Oligia; species Oligia fasciuncula. Next base: position 15,280,472 of record OY720396.1, on the reverse strand, counting down.
ATGATAAAAATCATGCGTTATAATGAGACTGCAGCGCCCAAGACTTATAACGCCCATTGCGCAATTACTACGACTTCTTCTTCTAGGCATCTTCAGGGCACGCTCGTTCCATCATATACCTCATCCATCGCTTTCCATCAAGTGAGATCGAGGTCAAGAGCGTATAGAGGTATGAGGAACACGGTGTAAAGTTCACTCAACCTCCATAGAAAAGGGAGGATCCTCCGACCAGACGGGTGTTGTGTCTAGCGGGCAACTGCCCCATGATTCATGTCGGGCCGTAGCGTTTTATCTATGCTACTTGCGCGGTAAACTCTGCTTGCGCGATGCAGGATTTGCGTGACGTCAGTATGACGCGTTGTTCGCATGTTGCGTTGTAGATACCGCTACAAGCGGATCCATTCAGCAATAAAAAAAAATAAAAAAACCAATAGCTCTGCATGAAACTGGAAAACTAACTGAACTGGGAAAATTAAATGCTGAAGACGAATAAAAACGTTCGAACACTTCAGCAAAGATTTAATTCGTTAGATATAATTTGCCCTCACCGTACCTACGTATGTCGCATGAGTACTGTCAAATACTCTGTAGAGTGAGCTGACACATCCCGAATCACTTAGAAAGCTGAGCGTTGCAGACGATTTCAAGTAAAAATTGAGTTTCCATTAAAGTCAATTCAAGTCACTTGTGTCATTGTAGGATTTCAAAACGAAAAAGAAACGTTACCATCATTTGACTGTATAACGATTTAAATCTTTGCGATTCAGTTATTTTAGATCAAATAAATAATACAGTTTTCTGATACAAAAATGAAATAACAAATCACTGAGGATAGCATCTTCATCACGAACAAAATCAAGTGAATTGACTGAAATAATGACCATTTGATAGAATAACTTTTATCTTATTCATCGGTCATTTAAACAAGGCTTATTATTTTTTCGCGATTACGATGTTGATGTTGGCATTTTTTGAGATAGGGAAAAACCATTGAACTCGCGCCACTGTTACCGTAAGCCACACCGCGCGTGTTTTGTTTATAAGACGATTCAAAAAATACCCTCTTCGGATGTGTTCGGCTGTCCTCGGGATGTAGGTAGGTACTCGGTTTTTAATCTAAGTATATCCGTTATGTCAGTCAGTGAGATATTCTGTTTGTGTTTTGTTTTCACTTCTGTCGGCACTCCCGGTTTTTGTAGCCCATACTGTCCCACTGCTGGGCAAAGGCCTCCCCCAATTCCTTCCAGGAACCCTTTTCCCGCGCCACCTCGAACCAGCCCTCGCGGTACACGTCCACGTACGTCTCGCCATCTCTTTCTGGGCCGGCCTCAGCGGCGCCGTCCATCATTAAAAAAGTATGTTGTGTTAAATATTGTACGGTAGGTCGGAACCCTTTGTGGCCGCTTTTTAAAATTTTCCATAGGACTGCAAACAACGACAAACTTACATTCGCTACCTACTGGTTATTTCCTGAAAATTTCATGCGTCCACCGCCTTGCGGGTGGCGTATGTAAATGAAAGGCTGAAGCTGAGGGGTGATGGAGGTGTCGGGGGGTGTTGGGGGTGCCACGTGGTGCTAGGGGTGAGTGAAGCACGTGTTCCCGGACTTATTAATAACCAAGTCACGTGTCTTGCGAAGCCTTCGCGCCTTCAGTTCATGGCGGCGCTTCGAAAATCACTGATTTACTATTTTTTGAAACATGAGTATGTATCGAGTTTGAGGTATCGTTTGTGTCTGTTATTGATGACGATAAGGCTTCTAAACATAGCATATCATACCTGTAATCCCCGAAGCTCAAATTTATCTTACACTAGCCGCGCCCCGCAGTTTCACCCGCATAAGTATCGATCCCATGGGAATATCGGGATAAAAACTATCTGTCCTTTCCGGGACTCAAACTATCTCTATACCAAATTTCATCTAAATAGGTTCAGCGGTTTAAGCGTGAAGAGGTAACAGACAGACAGACACACTTTCGCATTTATAATATTAAAGTATGGATATATAAATAAAGGGTTAGACAGTGATGTACAGACTAGCACATCAAGCTACCCGAAACTGTAAAATTTTCCCAATCAACCTTGAACTTTATGCTTTAGCAATAAAGTTGAAAATCTATTAAAGAAATTTGACAGATTGTAGTAGCTTGATGCAACTTGATAGCAACATATCGCTAGTTATGTAATAGGGGCGAGCCTTGCCATCACCAGGCGCAAATCCAGACCCCGCACTGTTACTGAGAAATTCCTAATGGAAAAACTTCAAAACACTTTGCCCGAACCGGGAATCGAACCCAGGTCCTCGTACTTCTAAACATAAATGCATGTAAACGTGGTAACTTGCGTACGCTCTGAGACGTGGAGTTGCAGACATAAGCCCTTTATACCAATACGACAAAACAATATTTGTCGGCGGCGTTGCCGTGCGTCATTTCTCAAAGCTGTAAACAACACGTGCACGTGTTTTCCTATATATTTATAATAGTCCCAAATATAAGCAATTTCTATGTAACTTTCAGCTACCTACACAAAATTAATCATCCAACGATCCATTGATGAAAACAGCCGCAATCCCACCACCACCACCGCCTCCCACACACGATCCATTGAAGGACTAAGTGCGGAAACCAAACCCATAGCATAGAACATAGAACCACCACCGCCTTGTTCTATCTCATCACCATAGTAAAAATATGTATCACCAAACTAAGATGGCTTGACTGAGGTACAGTTGGTCGGTGTAAGGGTTGGGGGAACGTTTTGACGCTTTGTCCTTTAGGTTGGTGGTGGGACATAGGATAATTTTCTAACTCGACGCGGGCGAAGCCGCGGGCAAAACCTGGTAAATTATAAATCAATAATATACCTATTATACACACATCTATCTATCTGTATAAATAAAACAAAGTTGAGTTAGTTACACCGTATATACAGAGATAAAAACAGAAGAAGAAAGATCGCGGAGGGGCGGGTGGAGGAAGGGTTCAGGGGATCAGACCGGAATAACTCAACTCAAGAACGGATGGACCGATTTTTATGATCTTTGATTTGTTGGATTTATCTCCGCCCCGAATAGCAGAATAACTATTAAAACATGCATGGGGAAGATTCACGAAAAAAAAGAAGATAATTCATTTTCTTATACATTTAGGCGGTACGAAGTTCGCCGGGTCAGCTAGTATTCACATAGATAAGTGTTTATAACACCGCCCGGTCGGGACGGAAGCCGCCCGCCCAGCCGCATCCGCCCGTCTCCGCCCTACACTTGCAGTTTCTAAGTAAATAACTCGCATTTATGCAACCCACCTTGTTAAGTAGTTATGATGCTCTGTTTATTTATAAAAGTTAAGTTAATTCCGAGGGTAATTTAAAGGATAAAGTTCCTTACATTTTGTTGGTAAGGGAATAACAAGCTGAAAAATTGCACATTTTTAAGACATTTTTTGATCTGAGTAGATACTTAGTAAAAAGCGCTGCCTCTCTCCTACTTATTTAAAATTCCGTGCCCGACAGGGTCCATAATTGATTCTATTGATTTAAACTTACCACCTGTATGTGTAAATAATGGATGCAATAACTATTAATATTAAACAAATACAAACTATTGACACTAGATACTAAATTCAATGACTAAATAACTTACTATACAAAAACAAAGTACACTTAGGCGTCGAAGTACTCGTCTGCATCGCTGTCATCCGCAAACGTGCCCAGAAGACTGATAGGTAACGAATAATTGAATTGAGTAATACCAAATTACTGTATGATATATTATTATCATTACGCTCCTAGCGTAATGTTTAATAGCGCTAACCTCTGGAACTACCAGTCGGATTATAAAATTCGTCTTGCATTTCATAGGCTATGAAACATTACGCTAGGACATTTATGAACCGAGCAAATAGAACAGAAGTCAGAAAGAACGCTAAACGCAAGCAAAGTAATATATCGGACAGGCGATGCGATGCGACGAGGGTCGGGGGAAAAAAATTCACGTGGACGAAGTCGCGGGTAGAAGCGAGTCACTGTTAAAAGTCCATGAAGACTGAAAATAGATGGGAGAAAATTAGAAAACAATGTTTATTCTGTTTTATTTTTTATTTTTGGTAAACTTACTTTCGCCCCTTATCTGACTGCAGCAGTCCTCAATTTTTGAAAAATCCACCTTTTGTCAAATTGCATTCTTTTATTAGTTTTTAACAAAAAGATTTAGTTATGATTTTTTCAACTCCAGATAATTTTATCCGAGGAATAATTTTGAATTTTTGACAGTTCTTCCATACAAAATCTGTCAGACGTCAATTTTATTCCACGAATAAAAATTATCTGTCGACTTTCAATCATCTGATAACTTTATTCGAAGAATAATTTTGAAATTTGACAGTTATTTCATACAAAAACTGTCAAACGTCAATTTTATTCCTCAAATAAAAGTTATCTGGCGTTGGAAAAATCGGTACTAGATTTTTTGTTTTTTCATTGTTTTAAACAAGCTGTAAGTACTTACCTATGTTGTCTGTCGGTCTCGAAACTATATTCAATGAAAAGCGAACTGTTTCATAAGAGGCACGTTGTTTCAACAATACAACAGCCTTTTTTTATACCCCCATACAATAAAGACATTTACACTTTACGACAAGCCCAGCATCCATTTAATCCTCTAAATTCACGGTAGGTACCTTCCCTGGACTATCACTGCAGCCCATCGCGGTTCCTACTCATTTCCGCAGGCCGGCGGCATTTGGCCCCATAAGCTGACAGCCCCTAAGCTGACTCCGCACCATACTAATTTAAACCTTAACAGTTTTGAACAAGGTAGCATTTTTGTTGTGTTTGTATGTCCAAGAGTTGCTGTTACCATCAGCACTTGATGACTGTGCTGACACGCTAATTTAAACCTCAACCCGATGACATAAAGTAGCTTTTTCCTCGTGTCTGCAGGCCCTGAATTGACTGTTTCTACAAGTACGCGAATGAAAACCTTACTCAGTTGTAATAAGCTGTGTTTTTGAGGTTATGGGAAGTTTATTGCAGCGTAAGGCAGATACCTCGGGCGCATATAGTTAGATTGAAGATATTAGTGCGGATATTTGTGTGTTTAGCCGTTTGTTATCATTCTTGAATGTCTGTTCGTTTTTTTTTTGGTTTATCTTTTACGGGGGTTCCTTGATACCAAAACTGTTCATAAATATGTCTGAAGTCAATTTTTATGAGGAAAATCAATGTTTCTCATAATATAATAACTGCGGGGTAGAACTCCCCTCTGAATAAAAAACGATCATTAGATCTCGGTTTTTGTGCATTCGGAAATTTTGTATGAAAGTTCGTCCTCTTTGTCTATGGGAATTCCTATTAGGTACACGGCTTGTTTCAAGAGCAGTGGAGGGCTAGTGTTATCGGCCGCGACTTACGACTGTCGACGTATCGAGTTGTCGACTTACAGTCGTAAGGAAACCGAATGTCCTAGACCAAAAATTCGATAACTTATGTCATCTGCTAACCCGCACTGGCCCACTCCCTCGTACCGAGAGGAAGCCTGTGGCCCAGCAGTGGGAACATTATATACTGAATATAAACACGGTAATGTCATCATCATCATTTCAGCCGACGTCCAGTGCTGGACATAAATAGGCCTGCCCCAAGCACCGCCTTTTCGTTTTGCATGTACTCGTATTTCGTTGTAATTCAATAAATTTCTTCACTTCCCTCTTTCTTCTGACCAGGAACACATAACTTACCTGTCCTCTTAAGTTATCTTAGGAGGACAAGTCCACCTTACCCAATATACTTGAACGTTCTCGAGGGAAATCAGAAAAACCACGGTGTGATCGGCACGTTTATGTCTCCCTTATAAATATAACATGCGCCTCTTGACCTACTAAGATATATGGGACGCATAAGGAACCTAAAGTTCCCTTCACGTAGGTACCACCCATTTCTTTTCTGTAATCTTTGCCAAGACGTACGGACGCCAGAGTTAATTGGTCACCCCCTTTTCTAAGAAATTTGTATGCAGAAGGTGTAGGTACCAAAATAATGAAGACGTCGGAACACCGCCTTGTAAAAATGTTTTTTTATTGGCAGTAAACGGAACAGTTAGAAAATTCCAAGTCTCAGCATCTGTCAGCTACAACTGTATTGCCGTAAATTTTGATTTACATAACAATCTGCAATCCCCGAAGGGTTAGGCACTGGCAGAGGTGTACCTAATGTAACTATAGTAAATAGGTACACCCATATTTCACTAGTTATGTTTATGTCCCATGTAATAGCGGGCGAGCCAACTGCCATCAACCAGGCACAAATCTATATTCAGGGGTGGAACTTCGAAAAACCTTTTCTTAGTGGATACCTACTCTTCACAAAAAACACACTCTCCAAATTTCATGTCTCTAGGACCAGCGGTTTAGGCTGTGCGTTGATATCAATCCGGACTTTGATAGATTGTGATTTTTCCAATGCATTCAAATAGCATCCACGAGTAACAAAACTCGCCATTTAAGGTACCAACGTACGTTCGGTGCACCATGGGCAGTCAGCCCTTCTGATACTACCTGGATAACAGGCTAATATTTTTATTATGCCATGAGATTTTCTCAAATAGTTCGTGGCGGAGCAAAATGAGAAGAACTAGGTGACTAGTGACCTCTTGACCTTTTACAATCTACCTGAGAAGAGCTGATGAAACATTTCTTTATTTATGTAAAGCTGAGTTCATCTGTACAATACGGCTGATAGACCATGGCCGGTCCGAACTTCGCGCTGAAAGCTGCGCAATAACATTTTTGTGTAGGAACCAAATGGTGACATGAGGAGAGTGTGAGTTAGAGAACATGCGCGAAAGTTCAGAGAGCCTATGTTCAGACCGGCCGAATTTATTTATTAAACATTATATATTATATATATTATTTAAGATAACCATAGTCCTCTAATACTACGTTTGCAAGCACATTAATCAATATAAACTATGTTTAATGAAACACGCGATAGTATCGTTAAGAAATTGGGTTATTAACTACATATGGTAATCATTGTAATAGGTTAATAACTACATATTGTAATAATAGGTCACTCGTTTGATTGACATACACATGTACCTAATCAATCTGTCATCAGTCGTACATAATTGATGACAGTGATTTCGAATTGTGTGTCATTATGGGTCAATGTGTTGCGGATAGTACCTAATCTATATTTATCTTCTGTCTATATTATGTATATCTATACTAATAATAAAGCTGAAGAGCTTGTCTGTTTGTTTGTTTTCATCATTCATCATCAGCCTACAGCAGTCCACTGCTGGACATAGGACTCTCCTATTGCACGCCATGCTACCAGCCATCCTGCGAAGATCGTCGCTCCACCTAGCCTGACGTCCTACCTTACGTTTGCCGATTCGCAGTCTCCCCTCAAGAACACTGATGAACATTGTATGCTTGTTTGAACGTACTAATCTCTGGAACTACCAGTCGGATTTTAAAAATCCTAGAACCTCTAGCGTAGAATTTTTTCGTTGGTTTCTTCGTTTTCATTGAAAAGTGCACTACCTACGCGATCAAAGTCTATGGATCAGTACATATTTTTTTAAGAACCGACGAATAATTTCAACGCTCAGGATCAGAATCATATATACTGAACACATAACGGGGGGCCTAAAAAGGCCACTTTGGCAGAATCATAAAAGGATAACATTATGAATCATAATGGACAGTAATCGTATGAAATCCCATTGGTGAAGGATTTTTCAGTAATTTTTTTTGGCTGTACTAAAATACCAATGAATCCAATCCCAATCTCTTTTGTCGATTATACCTGCGTAGTGCAGCGAAAAAAAGAAAGACACAGACTGTGTTCGCCATATTATGATTCATAATGTTATCCTTTTATGATTCTGCCAAAGTGGCCTTTTTAGGCACCCAGGTTGCACCTCGATGTCCCTGCCACCAAATAACTCCAATCACATGCATCGCACCGAAACATCACGAGTCACGACACAAAATTCAAATCAAAACCTGCGGAGTGCAGACGGATCGATCGCTCATACAGCGACTATCGTAATCCGTTTATCATCCACCTCTGCGGCATGGTGACAGGAATGACCCGGCTGTTCAGTCCGAACACACTAATCCATCAATGGATGCAAAATGTGGATAAAGTTCGCCTTTGTGTGGTGAAGCCCTTGCAGCGTGACAGATTATAGATAGAGAAGGCGAGTTGATTTTAATTTTCTCTTGTGTGGTTTTATCTGCAATTATGTAGGTGTGTGTGTGTAGGTATGGTATGTATGTATGTGTGTGTGTATTGCAAATCATTAAATGGGTTTAGCACTAAACGAATTGTTCTGTTTCTGACAATTCGTATGAAGATGACAGGGACAGAATTATGTTTTAGGATAATTACCTATATTTAGCGCTAAATGCATTTAGTGATTTGTGATGAGTAGACTAAGTAGAGTTCCATCCTTATTGTGATTAGATTGATTTCTTCTAATCGTTTCATCACGTGTGTGAAGTTTACACAATAAAATACAGATGTTAAAAGTGATATTTCAAGTGACTACAGTAAGTAACTGCGGTCGGTACTAACCCCACATTTTTATTTTTGGACAGTTTTCGTATTGGACATTTATAATTTATGACATTATTAGCCTATAGTAATCCAATAAATCGTCTTTATTTATTTTTATTTACCCATCACAGCCGCGGAGTTCCGCTAGCTAATTTAATTTGACCCTGTATGAGTTAAGTTATTTTCACGGCGCTCCACTGGAGCATCCATAATGTAGGAGAGACTAACGTCTTATCACGAAACTGTGTGACTTTTTTTAACACTCGACTGTCCAAAGCAGAATCTCTGTGGCCATAAGAACCTTAATCGCCACGACACACAGTTACTAAAGGTACCTATCTACATACCTAGATATACAACATAGAATACATCAAACAACCAAACACAATTACGGCAAGAGGAAACAGATGATAAAATTGGCAATATAAATAGATGTTACAAATTAATTGGACGTTTTCCGCCAGGGTGGACGTTCGGCGCTCGTTAAAAATCTCATCAGCCGCGAGACCGAGTCATTTCACTCTCACACCGATTCTTCGGCCCCTTCATTCTGACCATAAACACGCATGTTTAACCGAAATATTTTTTGTTTTTAATGTAAACGTCATGTTCGAAAAAAAAATCTAATTTGCTTCCGTAATTTTCTGGAAAATGAGTAATTTATGAACATCTACATATACCTCTAAAACCATCCGCTTAGAAAATAATCCTCCAAAGCGAACTCTGAAGAAAATAAAAAAGCCTTATGGAAAATTATGGTAAACGTGCTATTTAAATAATATTCTTCGTTAGCGGTTAGAATGAATGGAATAATTACGTTCACCATTCACCGATCCCACAGTCTTCAGAGCTCGTGAATTAACCCGCGCGTTCCATGTATGGAATCATTTATAATCTATGCATTCACAAAAGAGCCACTGTCAAGTACAAAAGTGGCTAACGACAGAGAAATGAGCCTGCTCTATGAAAGGCTATAATTAGGAGCCCCGCATTTACCGGCTTTTTTAGTTTTCCTTCATTTATATCTAGATCTGAACAATATCTGGTAGGTGCAATTTGCTAGAGCTGCCAACTTTAAAAGGAACAGCGCAATTTTGACATTTTACAGTCTATTAAAAAATCGTGGCTGCGGTTCAGCAAGGAATTAATAAATCTCCACGACCGAAAACCGACCTAAGAATTAAGAAACGCTGTTACTGAGCTTTCAACTTTTTCATAATTTATACATAAGCAATCTTTTTGAGCAAATAACATTAAAAAAAGTCAATTTATTTCTAACGAGCTTCTGTCTGCGACTTCCTCCGCATGTTTTTTTTTTCTTTTTGCTCGGCTCATATGGAGCGTAGCGTGAATTTAAAAAGCCTAACCTTCCTCGAGAATTGGGCTATCAAATGCAAAAATATTTTTTCACAACCGACCGGCACTTCCTGAAGGCCATTTCCCGTAATTAAAAATGTTCAAAATCTAGTCGTAATCTCATCTCAGCGACAATCAATGTCAAAAACTTGTCAAAAATGTTGTTGGGGAATTAGAGGTACTACTTATTTTTGACAGATTGAGACTGAGGTCAGAGGAGCAAGGCAATTCTCGTAATTTTAAGAACGTTCACAGTCTCACCTCATTCTCAATCTGTCAAAAAAACCTCTAATTTCTCTACATTTTGACGATTTTTTGACATTAATTGTTTATCGCCATGATTAGACTGCGACTAGATTTTGAACTTTTTAAATTGCGAGAATTTGCCTTCAGACTGCCCCAGATATCAGAAGCGTTCAAACAAACACTTCAGCTCTATTATATTATTATCTAAAGTTATGAAGAATTTTTGTTTGACAAAATGTGAGAAACTTAATTTTTTTTTTATTTATTGACCTAAACTGTATGAAATATTTAAGAAACAACATTCAGCACCGCCGCAGGATACACATAAATAAAACGGAATAAAACAATGCAAGGCAAAATAAAGTTCAATCAGATATGAGTACCGACTTCAGTGAGGAAGTAACGCCTTCCTTGTGAAGACTGACTGCGATTTATGTTGACTAATGTACCCAGTTTAAAATAATATAGGAAATACAGCACCTTTATTTGCAAAGTATAAGTATCTTACCCACGGATATCTATGTATTCTACCATTATATTCATGTCAAAATTCATACTAATATTATAAATTCGAAATTAACTATGTAATAAGTACATATTAACCGCAATAATAATATATTATAGCCTTTATTTCCATAACCAAAAAAGAAAAGAAAATTATATACAATTTATACAAGTGGTAATATATTATACTTAGCCTTTATTTCCATAACCAAAAAAGAAAAGAAAATATACCTATACAATTTATACAAGTGGCTTATTTGAAAAAAAACCGCAATATATACCGCAATACATAAAAGTAAATAAAATCACATATCCAAAGCTTACGTGAAAATTAATTCAACAGCATTAAGTAGGATTGCTATTTTATAATATTCTGAAAAAAAAAACAGTGTTAGCCTATTTTCCAAGGAAAACCTTTAAAAGGAAAATGCATGGCAGTAAGCTAAGTTCATAATCCTTTCTGTTGCCTTTGCCACAGTGCACAGTGAGCTAAAGGGAGTGTTTGAGGTGTCGTTAGCGCAACACAAAACGATACCTGCGACCGTATTCTGTACGTTTCAAACGATTTCATTATTACATCCTGCAATTTCTTTTACAGGTATGCTGGAAAAGATTTCTTCAAGAAATATACAGAACCTTTGTAGGTTGCTCATGCAGCATTTCTCTGTGAATCCATATATAAACATTTTAATTTAATTTTTGATTTGCATACAGTTGCAGTGGCGGCAAGATGGGCGGCGATGATCATCCGGCGGCAATATGGGTAGACGATATTGTTGCCATAGAACCTGGATCAGGACAGGAGCGTGGAGATTGGCTCAAGAAAAGAGAGGCCTCTGCTCTGCAAAAAGGTCACTTTGGCAGAATAAAAAAAGGATAACATTATGAATCATAATGGACTGTTAACTGTTAAGTTAATCGTATCAAATCCCATTGGTGAAGGATTTTTCAGTCTTTTTTTGTCTATGCTTTTTAGCATAGACAAAAAAAACTGAAAAATCCTACCAATCAATCCAATCCAAATCCAATCCCAATCAATCTCTTTGATTATACCTACGTAGTGCAGCGAAAAAAAGAAAAACACGGACTGTCTTCGCCATATTATGATTCATAATGTTATCCTTTTATGAATCTGCCAAAGTGCCTTTTTAGGCCCCCTGGTTCTATTACCAGGTCCGGCACGAATGGAAGAGTGCAGAATGTGACCAAGCTACAAGAACTTTCATGGCAATCATACTTTTAAAATATTTTATACCCAGTACTTGTTGCAGAAGGTAGGTACCTACTAAGTAGTAAAGGAATACGGCAGCCATTGCTCCCGTTCCATTTGTTCGACGTGTGCTACATTTGGCACTCGCACGCTTTCTGCCCCTCAGAGGCCGAAGCCGAAAGCCGAGGCCGACTGCCGATGGACGAGTGCCGAGAGCTGATGTAATGACTGATGTGAAACGTACAGCTCGGCGTAAAGTGCAACTGTTCTTAGTACTTTTTAGTGTGAAATTGGGATCATAGTTGTATTTTTCTTACTTAAAAACCTTGTACCCTAACCTAACTACCTACACCAGCTGCTCTATTCTGCTAATATCTCATAATCATATCATATAATCATAATCAGCCTAAAGTTCCCACTGCTGGGACAAAGGCCTCCTCTCTGTGGTAACGGACACGACTTACGAGTTATTATAGGTCGTAGGTTCGAACTCAGACCGGCCGCTTTACTTTGTGTAAATTATTTTATCACCACTGCTCTCAAAACGGTGAAGAAAAACATCGTGAGGAAACGTCCTAGAACCAAAAATTCGAAGACATGTGACATCCACCAACCTGTACTGGGCCCGCGTGGTGTATTACGGCCCACTCCCTCTTAATGAGAGGAGGCCTGTGTCCCAGCAGTGGGAACATTATAGACACCATTATGATGATGATTATTATGACTGCCTATCTGACCTCCACAATCCAGTTACTGGGTAATACGATACCCTTTGGTAAGACTGACAGACTTTCAGGCTCCTGACTACCCGTAACGACTGTCAAAGATCCACGAGTGACAGCCGGGACCAACGGCTTAACGTGATTTCCGAGGCACGGAGGGGTCTCGGTATGTAAAGATGGTCACCCATCCACAGACCAACCGCGGCAAGCGTAGCTTAACCTGATCGATCGACCTGTACGGCTGTTATTATTTAGCCACGGGCCCCTCGTACCTACTTATCTTCAAATAGTACCTATATGAAGCAAGAATGTGGAATGCGAGAAGTGATGGAGGAATGGTGGAATGCCGACGTAGCGCCCTATTGTTTCTATGTATAAACCTTAGTTGGATTTTTTCAATTAGGTTATTAAATTAAAATGATATGCAAACGAACTACAATTTAGACCACAGCTGACGGTAACAAAGGTTCATCCATTTACCCCAAAAAAAATTGTAACGAAAATAAACCGTGTTTCAGTCCAGTCATTTTAACACTACGAGGATATAGCAATATATTATTCCAAAGTTCCATAATGCACTTTTAAACACCGGTTAAGGAAACAAAAAAATCCCGATTACAACATTTCTCTTGCAATTTATTTCTTTCCTTCACACATATTTGATTTATGTCCGACGGAGTGGTAGGAAATCTTGTCACGCCCATTCCTCGGGCTCCATTGGGCCCAAGGGGCTTGGATATAAATGTTGTATTTTCGCAACACAAGTAGCTTCTCAAATATTTAAGTATTCCCGCGTGTGGGCTTATATTTCATGTGTAGTACCATCTTTACTCCCACTTATAATGTATCTGGCTGGCTGCATAGAACTGGTACTTTTATAAGTAGTACGCTTTTAGATTGGCCGTGGTACTAGAGGTGGAGGTGAATTCTGACGAGTATTAGAGCATGTCGTGAAGGTCTGGGTAGCTGGTTGTCACGGCTTGCGGCGCATCGAGATCGTGTGTGCACGGCCTTTGTGAAACTGATCATACAATTATTTCTACGTACGTATATTTGTTGTACAGCTTACTTCCTCTAATAAGGTTTTATAATTGCGTCACTGATTGGATATGACTTTTTCAGATAGTGAGAGTCGAAGAGTGCAGATTTATTGGAGTTTCCCAACATAAAAAAAGCTGGAGATGCATGCAGATGGTGGGACGTATTATGATTCGAATAACATGTAAGTCATTTATTTAATCATTATTGTATGAATGAATGAAGGCGACTAACAAAAGACACAATAGGTACTACAAGGCAGATGTGAATGGAAACCGCAAGGGACGCCCTCAAAGGACATAAATAGTAACATTATTGATGATGTATGACCAACACCCTAAGAATCTGGATCATTTTGAAGGATATTGCTAATCCATTGCTTAATGTTAGAAAAAAAACAATCTGCTCAATACCGTAAATAACGCAATGAATGTTGTCGAACTGACAAAATGAAAGCTATTCCTACTGTTAATGTGTTACGCAATTACCCCGCAAATTTATGAACGTAAACAAAGCAAAAGGAGTACCTAAGTATGCAAAGGTCGTAGCAGGTGGCGTTCTGTAGTTTCTGTCTATCCCCATGGGAAGATGGCGTGAGTTTATGTAAGAATGTATTTTATACTAGCTGCATGCGCCCCGCGATTTCACCCGCATAAGTTTCGATCCCGTGGGAATATCGGGATAAAAAGTAGCCTATATGTTAATCCAGGGTGTCAGCTACCTCCATACCCATCAAAATTGGTCCAGCCGTTTGAGCGTGAATAAGGAACAAACATATAAACACACCCCCATACACACACACTCACAAACTTTCGCCTTTATAATATTAGTGTGATAAATTTTCCTGAAAAATAATACACATTTTTTAATTAATTTGTTTGCCATTTGTGTTTGACGTTACAACACAAAATCACAACCGGATCCCCCAGATTAGCAAAATACAATTACAAAGGATTTCATCAACGGATATCGTGTTACAGTAAGACCCAGGTAAATCCGTGTCCCAGATACCTGAGTACCTCACGCAACGCTTCCAAAACCAGAAACAAGAGATTACTTTCTTAATTTCGTCAAGACATCCTCCGTGGGAAGTCCAAGGGTTAAGGCGGCTTATAGATGTATAAACAATAAAGGCCTGCGCACACACACCGGGGACGGCAGGACAGAGCAATTTATCTTTACCCAACGTAAATTCATACGTAAAGAAAGAAAGAAAAGAAGAAAAAGTATTTATTGTAACTCGTACAGGAAGATCATAAACAAAATTAAACACGGTCAAAAACAAAAAAACCAAATTAATATATTATTTAAATTAAAAAAAGTAACAAAAAGAAAAATGAAACTGTAAGTCCTATACGAGGGCAAAAGGCTCCTATCTCAACACGATGCTGTGCCATACGCAGGTATCTAGTGGTAACAAGATACATTACAATGTTTAGAGATCGACCCTAAGGCTTCATGGCAAAGATGCTCGCGGCATTGAAGAGCGCGCTAGATGATGCCGCGGCGGGATGCGACGGCATGCGACGGGACACGACGGGAGGTAACGGCATGTTGCAACAGCATGCTTAGGGACGTGTTTAGGCATGCTGATAGACGCCAAGGCATGCAACGGTTGTTGTTCTTTGCTAACATTGCGGGGTGAGGCAATGCAGGCATGACGTGGCAAAATCCTCTGCTCTGCCGTCACTGGTGTGCGTGGGCCCTCGGCATAATGCTACGTTATCTAATAGGCTGCTGACATTATTAGTGCTGGCCGGTGACAAATACCCTTGCCCTGCCGTCCCCGGTGTGCGCAAGCCTTACAGTGCCTACACTAATGTCATAATTTGACAAATGTGGTATCATCGTTGGAAGCGTCTTGATCGTCCGATTCTATAAAATCACGCCTCAGATTTGAGCCAAACATATTTATATGTATAAGTCTGGTGCCCCTAGCACACCACAAAAAAAAAATCAGCTGATTAGTACATTTAAACGGGTTATGCGAGCATAAATGTAGGGATCAGCTGATTTTTTTTCGCTATTTCAGCTTGGGTCCCATAGTAAAAGTGGTTCATAATGATAAGTACAATGACCCCTTATAAGAGGTTTTGCGCATATAAAGTTACACCTTGTATACTTTACCTATTAACTACCTATAATAGGCTATTTGACTGGTTTCTGATAAACATCTCAGATTATTTAATGGTGTCTAACGAGCCCACAAAAACCTATTACTTCAAATTGCATAATGTATTTCTTTTAGAAAATAGTAAATAAAAATGTACTGTTTAAATAAGCCGCCAAAACGCTATCTTTAACAATATGGCGTCGTGACGTCAAAATACACGTAAACAAACGTTGAAACGGTCGAGATACTAGACAAAAGTCATCTGTTCTGTCAACGATAGACAGAAATTGACTAATCATGACGTCATCATAAGTTCTTTCGATTACGTGGCGCCAGATTTAAAAAGATGAAGTTTTTTCGGGATTTTTTAAATAAATAATACATTGTTTTGTAGTAAAATTAATGCAAATCGATTTTAAAAGCGATAATCTATACGAGTGTCAATAATTATGACCTTATTTTTTACATTGTCAAATAGCCTATTAGCTTACCTACTTAGTTCATTCATTCTTTATAGTTTTCCCGCCTTGGTGGTCGGACAAAGTGTTTTTAAAGTTGATCGCAATAGGCTCGCCCCCTATTACATGGGACTTAAAAATATCTGCGTGTGAGTACCTACTATAAGTACTCGACATCTGCCTAACCCTTCAGGGATTACAGGCGTGACGTTATGGGGAAAGCACCCAAAACACAAACCCCCTTACTAATAAACGTATTATATATATCAGACTACCAGCTCCCGTGGAAATATCGGGTTAAAAACTATCCTATGTCCTTTCCCGGGACTCAAACTATCTCTATTACCAAACTAGCAGCGCCCCGCGGTTTCACCCGCATAAGTGTCGATCCCGTGGGAATATCGGGTTAAAAACTATCCTATCTCCTTTCCCGGGACTCAAACTATCTCTATACCTCATCTAAATCGGTTCAGCGGTGAGGAGACAGACAGACAGACACTTTCGCATTTAAAATATTATTAGTATGGATTTCATCTAAATCGGTTCAGCGGTTTAAGCGTGAAGAGGTAACGACAGACACACTTTCACATTTATTAATATGTTTCAGTCGTCAGTAATTTGACTTCGAAAGAAGAAGACAAAGCGTTGTGTAACTATACAGACGCTATACAACGTTTATTAAGTAGTAAGGGGAAAAACCTCTAAAACAAATCTAACTTGAGGTGTAGATGTACGTACCTTTTTTTATTGCACTTAACTTTCCAAGGGCTCGAAATTAAAGCATCCTTTTCCGTCGGTTGCAACTGAAATACGGAAATAGTGGGAAAGCTCGTAAAACCAGTAAAATGTTACGTCTGATAGCTATATGGAGCATGTGATTTGCATTTAGATTGCACGTTTTGGGAATACTGTGTGATGCCGT
This sequence comes from Oligia fasciuncula, assembly GCA_963082905.1. Taxonomy (NCBI): domain Eukaryota; kingdom Metazoa; phylum Arthropoda; class Insecta; order Lepidoptera; family Noctuidae; genus Oligia; species Oligia fasciuncula. Next base: position 15,263,335 of record OY720396.1, on the reverse strand, counting down.
ACAGGGCCGTCTTTACCCGGTGCGCAGGGGGTGCGTGGCACCCGGGCGCAGGGTTTTAGGGGCGCAAGCCAATCGCCTTATACCTACACATACCATGCGTAATCATAATCAGTTTTAAAAATTACTGATAAAATATTCATTATACCTTTAAAACCAATATTGTTTAATATTGTTTACATATACGCCTCATGTAACTTTAGGCATATTCGCTTTACGACTTGCGATGTGCAGACTCTTATTACTACAAGAAAAAGAGCTTTTGGTGTAAGGGGGGCTCAGGCTGATTCTCGCGCCCCGGCGCCCAATATGGTTAAGACGGCCCTTGCCGTATGCACTAGACTAGTAAATTGTGTGGGAAGGCTGATGGGAAGTTCTGGATCGTATTGAGGTTGAGTTGTACTGTGATTTCAGAAGTATTGCAGGTGCACTAAGAATACGTAGCTATTTAGAGGATGAATATACGTAGAGAACTTAATTTAATTTAAGCTGAAGAGTTTGTTTGTTTGTTTGAACGTGCTAATCTCAGGAACAAACGGTCGGATAAAAAAAAAGTGTATTTGATATATAGGTATTCTTGAGAAAGGCTTAGACTATTTAACATCACGCTAGGACCCTTAGGAGCCCAGCAAAAAGTCAGAAAGAGCATAAATGAAGTAACAGTGCGAGCAGGCGATGCGATGCCACGGGGTAAGTCTGGGGAATAAAAAAATTCACGCGGACAAAATGTAAAGGTTCCTACAAACAGGCTCGACACGCGATATAATCGCGCGCGACTCAAAGGCACCGCTCGTTGCGCAACTTGCGGTGTTTTCCTTTTCGGTGGTTTCTTGCGTGTCGTGTCGATCCTGTTTAAAGGACCCTTAAAACTAAAAGATTTGGCTTTACTCCGTGACTGTACTAATGATGAAATTGGGCAGTGGGTCCAGTCGACCTATTCAAAATGTGATTGCGTTGAGTGATCCCGTGGGTCCATTTCGAGTGGGTCCAGTTGACCAAAAACTCTGTTGTGTGCTGCTATTCTATAAAAATCTCACCGTGAAAACTTAGGTGAAGTGAGCGTGGAGTGAGCTGTCAATAGTGTCAATTCTAGAAAAAACAAACTCACTTCACGTAAGGTTTCACGGTGAGATTTTTACAGAATCGACCGGCTGATATGCTTCTAGCTGTTAGAGGCACTAATACCTACCTACCATATCTTCGGTTACGGATTGACTAGGTAATTTTATATCATTCATGAAGATCGTAAAACTCTTGATAGACAAACGGCAGTCATCCATTCTTGTCTAGAGCACAGCCCGCGGCAATCGACCGCCAACCTAGCTATTTAGCCACCAGCCCTGGCTAAATGGCTAAGCCTATCGATCCACGAACCACCCAGCCTTGATACAGACATAAATATTCATACCCTAGAAGAGTAAAGGGCGTTGCGGTGTAAATCCGTCTGTTTGTTCTTTTACGACGCTGCGGCGTGACTTGCAATATGCTGAGTGGGTAGTGACGCCGCGTATACAGTTTGTGAGGGTAGACGCTTCGTGTATTGTCAACGACGAGCTCTCTTGCTTTGTTTTCTATGTAGAACGTTATTAGGTCACAATGTGAATGTACTTGATGCTTCCGATTTTCGTAAGTACCTACCTACCTATGTAACTTTCATTATACCTAGGTACCTACTCAATTACTCAAACTATTAATTTCAAATAGGCACATAGAAGGCACTTTTGAAACTCAAACTTTACAATAAATAAAGTAGAATTGATTCTAGTCGCCCCATTCAAAAGATAGTTTCGTATGTAGAAGAATGGGCAAGAAACTCCACCGCACCGTCTTCATGATATCTCCCACTGCTGGACATCGGCCTCCCCTAAGTATGACCAATCATCTGCCGAGCAAATATTTTACGGTTTCCCTGTAATTATTTTGGGTTTGACCCTCCTAGTTTCGAGCTCAAACGAAGCTCTGTTCTCAAATAATTATAAAATATAAATTGTATGGTTTCTAGAACTGGCATCGTAAAGGCTGTGATATTTAATAGGTACAGATTGAAATACCCTAACCATATCATCCAGTTCCTCATCAAATTAGACTCGTGGTAATAAACTACTGCAGTGCAGCAAGGAAGCTATGGACAGATACCCTGGGGATATCCTCGACTTGTGAAGCATAGGTAATAATTGGCAACTTCAGACCAACATCTCTAGGGATATTTTTACTATGATTAAGATTTTTTTAATCTTATATTTTGAATTGTTTCTTCATTTGTGTCTTTTTTTACATTGTTCTCAAAAATATAGAAGCAACAAGAATAATGTACCTACCCAGGATTTTGTAATATCTTGATTTAAAAGAGTGTCCATGGAGTTTCTTGCCCGTTCTTCTCCATAGATAGCTACGTTTTGGAATGGGCAACTAGCTTCAACTTTCTGACTAACCGACAGACTATTTAATTTTGACAATTCAAAAGTGCCTGTACAAGGTTTATTTCAAATAAATGCTTTGAGGTTGAGTTTGATAAACTCAAGAAGAAATCAGGCTTCTCGACTGCATCGAATGGAAACATTTTTAAAGTTACCTACAGTTTCAGTCCTAGATATCCGGAAATGTATACACGAACTGCATGTCGAATACCTACTACTTAATACTTAAATATCGAATCGAAGTCCCTAAATAATAATAAATTAAGTGACAATAATATCGACACAATAACACGTAGGTACTTAGTTATTATCATTTAGTAAACAACAGAAATCTGTATGATCTAAGGATTCCTGTAGGTAATCTTATTGACATTCAAGCACGGCCGAGCGTCGTAATCTCATTGACATTTAATACCCAACCTGGACACCTGCCCGACGTTTCAGATATCAACCGATACACAACTGTATAAACAGCTGTAAAGGTTAACATTATACAAATATACGCACATAGGTACCTACGCGCAATAATAAAGTAAGGAATTCGTCAATTCAATATCACTTCACGGGGATCCTGAAAAAGGTCCCGATTTCCCGAATAAAGACGCGCAATCAACGTTATTGAAAGGAGCCTCGCAGCCTGATCCGCTGTAGGCGGCACTAATCTGCAATCCTTTCGCGAACCCGCCAACCAATCATTATCGACCTCCCCAATCTTGAACTGTGACCTTTTGCAACAATCCTCCAATTAAATTTCCATTCGTTCTCCGAATGTATTTTGCTGCTATCTCGAAATATTCAGAAACTCATGTTGGTGTACAATGATGTGTAGGCTGGATTATTTTTAGTACTTCTATTCAGGAGCGCTAATTATTATGCTGGATGTGTAATTTATTCAGCACGCGATAAATGTTAACGCGAGTCATATCAAGGTCGATAGTTAGGGTGTTAATAAAACACATTTCTATTAATACTTTTATTTTGCCAAACAGTTCTCTGACATTTTCTAAATAATTGGCGGGCTTATAATAAACTTGTCCAATGTTCGACAAAAATACTACGACACGTGGAGCTAAGCTTAAAATAATTGTGAGCCGAACGTTGTCGTAGCGAGCGATACCCGCTATCACAACTGTCTATAACATCGGCTTAGCCGGCATCGTAAAATACCGAATCTCACTCAAATAAAGGTCGCCCTAAATCGCACCCCTGCAGGTATTATAAAATGGCGTCATCGGTATAGAATTATAGTCTTGTGATCGGCAGGTATGAGAAAGGTTAGGTCGGCGACGGCGCGGGGGTCGGCAGTCGCCTCCCCCTGACCTTTACAGAGTCCCCCAGTCCCGCGGGAGAGTGAACACGCCGCATTACCACGGACCACGCGGCGACATATCTGAAACGGCTCATAACATGGACGGGCCGGGCTTGGCGCACCTGTGTAGGTGGGCTCCGGCCGCGGCGGCCACTGCAGGCCGGGAGCCGGCGACGCGGCGCGACGGCGCGTCTCGCGCTCAACATGGCAGACACGCACCTCTAGGCACGTGCGGCATCGATATCCGAAAATATCACTAGCGATGAATTTGAATCAAACTGTTACTGTTAACACTATTTTCAGACATTCGTTTCAGTTTCATGATCAGCAGTAGGAATGGCTAGCAGGCTTAAAAGTTTAGATAACCATAATTTAACCCCCTAGCCAAGAAATTTTTGTCGGTTATTAAAAAAAAATCTGCTGTTTCATATAAAATGACCTACGCGGTCAAAATGTATGGAACAGCAATTTCTTTTTATAACCGACGAATCAACGCCCCCTGCGTTGAAATTATTTGTTCAGAAACATGTACTGAATCCATGGTAACAGGTTGCGTGCCGATGTCCCTGCCATCCTGTATGTCGACTATGTTGTCTTACCGTGAATATGTGTGACTTAGTACCTAAACGAGACGGAAAAAAGAAAAGCATGCCTGAAAATATCCAATCAAATACGATGAATTCGGAGAAATACTCAAATACCACTCTGAGACACTGACGCATCAGGAATTCAGGATGATGATGATATTATATGATCTACGTAGGTAGAGGTGACATACTGAAAATACAAACAGTTTTTAATGAATGATGAAAAAATGCAGATAACCACGCGTAGCCGCCGCGACATCTTCCCTACCCTAGTGGTTACGTTCGGGACGGCCGCGGCGCATGCGCGCTGGTCGCTATTAAAAAATGAATTCCTGGTTCCCGCACTGTGAGCCGTACGTCGGTGTCAGCGGCTGCGTTAGGTCGGCGCGCGCCAGACGGACCCGCCCGACGGTCGCCGAGCCCGCATCGCGCAGCGCCGCGCGTGGTGTGCGGGTGTGGTCGCGAGTGCAGTGCAGTGCGTGCAGCGGTCCCATGCGGTGAGGCCGGCCATGCGCCGTGCGGGCTGGTAGCGGCCGCGGCATGGCGCGCCGCGCCGCCCGCGCCCGCGCCTGCTCCTCACACAAACCATGAGCGACCTGCAGGCCACCTTCGAGTTCTCCGTAGAACTCTACAAGTTCTACAATGTCGACCTCTTTCAGAGAGGGTGAGCGCTCTCGATATTAATAACGTAGTGGTACATGAACCTTCGTGATAACGCCAATGACAACTGATAAGATGTGAAGTGCACGTCAAATTAGAACGGGATATACTTATAGCAATAGATAACATCGAAATGACCTGGCTAGAGTCGGGACTCTTGATGAAGCAAGGACTATGAATTCATAATGTCATTCGTGCATTTCATGACCTCGCATTGACACTTATCATCAATCATCGTCTTCAAATAATATCTCCTCAGACCATCAATCTGATTGCGATCACTATCTCCTTGACATTCGCGAGGGAGATGCCCTCTGAGTGAGATGTACGCAGACAGAGATTATTGGTACATTTTCTTTCACCACATTACCCCAACTTTAGAGCGGGATAGTGCTATAAAGATATATCGACGAAACTCAGAATTATGAAGACAGTCGGCGTAGCTTCGACTAATCCAAGAAATACGTTGCTTGTTGCGGGATTACTGAAGAAGGCTTTTAAATTTTATCTATTATCCTAACCATAAAAACACTGTTACCGGCTACCGAAGTACCGACCGCTTTGCGATATACCGACCATATCGGAAAGCGGTCGGTATTTCAGTAGCTTAATCTCTCCCTCGAAACTAATCAAAAGGAGCAAGGAACTATGCGAAAATAGCTACATATAGGTATAGCTAAATGTATGTTAACCCAATTTTCAGACTTAATGAGGAATTCTATTAACTGGTAACAATAGAAGAGCTCTCTGGTGTCAGATCTAGTTACGTTCCGACATGTTAACGTTACTGTAACATCAAATTGTCACGTTACTCTTAACAGAACCTATGTACCATATGGTAATATATTTGGCGAGTATATAGCAGGTCTATATAATTCTAGGGTCGATTTCTCTGAATGTAACATTAAAATTGTAGAATTAACAGAGCTAAAACATAAAACCAGGCTGTGTTGGGGAAGTACTTGAAATTGTAGAAGAAGAATTTATGATGAATGTTGAAATCGTGCTAGCAGTGTCATCGATTTATGTTGACATTGCTCGGAAATCCACTTAAGTCAATGTTGAAAACAAGGATAATATCTATCTATATATGTAATTTAAGACAAACCTGAAGCACTAACATGAAATTTAACACAAAAGTAAAATCAGAACAGTTCCAGTCAATACATAGATAAATGGAGATATAGATTCCGCATAAATTACGACAAAAAGGATGGTATGTAGCAGTCGTAAATTAAATATAAACAGCATGTAAACTCTCATTGACGGAATACTGGAAAATGAAGTTAATACATTAAGCCATTAAATTAAAATGATACCGTATTTACCATAGAGTCCAAGCATAAATTCAATCTTACTTTTTATTAATGGGCAGTGATGGTCGACATCAATTTCGAAACGAATATGAAAGGGTTTTAAAAAAATTAATCGCAGACGAGTCTCGTGGCTGTCGCGCGCAATTATTATGATTGACGAATGCTAACTGCACGGCATCGTTGAAAACCCTTCAATTAATTTCGCCAGTCTGAAGGGGAGAACTGACTCATGCCTTTTAATTGGTAATCACTGCTTTTAGTGTGCTTTCCCTAATTGTTCCATTCGAACAGAATTTCTGACAGATTACTGCATGCTATATTATTCAAATCGATTCAAATATTTTTCTCGCTCCTAGCTTTTACCAGTGTCACATTTGTTATTTTATCATTATTGATTTTGAGTACCTAGTACTCGCATTTCTAAAACAGTCGTTAATAATTCGTTTTATTATAAAGAATCTTTCCCAACTATGTATGAATCAACTTCTAGTAAAACCAAATGCTTCTGAAAATCTACTTTATCTTCTAGAATACTAGCAGCGCACCGCGGTTTCACCCGCATAAGTGTCAATCCCGTGGGAATATCGAGATAAAAACTATCCTATGTCCTTCCCCGGGATGCAATCTATCTCTCTGCCAAATTTTATCGAAATCCGTTCAGTGGTTTAGGCTTGAAAAGGTAACATACAGACAGACAGAGTTACTTTCGAATTTATAATATTAGTATGGATTGTATTCTTTCTCCATCCACATCATTCAAATGTTCAAGTTTTTGTTGATGCCAGTTATTGCATCAACAAAAACTCCCTTTTTACCCTGTCTAAGCATTTAATTTATCCATGACCTCAGTGAAGACTATTTTAAGTACGATAGCTTCATGAAAGCTTGCTCGCGTGCTAACTGCAGCCATTTCTAAATTGCGTGTTTGAGTTGCAAAGCTCGAAATATTTTTTTAAGTCTTGAGTATTAAATATATGTATATATTAACTCATACTTTAGAAATGTCTGTGAAGACGGAAAGCCAAAAATTTTAACTACCGATCTAAGTCTGGCTGACTAATCCCTACTGTGGTTTGTAGATTTCAGATTAAGTCTAACCTACTTACAAAATAAAATCATTTCATCATCATCATTTCATATCGTTACTGCTAAAATATTGATAACTCGCTGCCCGCGACATCGTCCGCGTGAAATTTCTTGTTTCCCCTGACCCACCGCGTCGCATCGCATCGCCCTGCCGCGCTATTACTTCGTTTTATTTATTTTTATTTTATTAACACTTTATGCACAAGTAAAAGAAATACTGTACAAAGGCGGACTTAATGCCTTTTCTACCAGTCAATTAGGGTGATGCAGAGACAAAACATGGCAGGTGCAACAAAAGGGATAAATAGCTAGGAAATGACTATAAAATACAAGAATAAATACTAATACATAGATAGATACATACATAGGTACATACATACGTTTTTTTTCTTTAAAGAATTTTTCAAATCCGTCTGTTGGTAGTACCAGAGATTAGCGCATTTAAACAAAAAAAAAACTCTTCAGCTTTATTATTAGATAGATGTAGATTACTAGCTGCGCCCCGCGGTTTCACCCGCATAAGTGTCGATTCCGTGGGAATATCGGGTTAAAAACTATCCTCTGTCCTTCCCCGGGATGCAATCTAGCTTTCTGCCAAATTTTATTGAAATCCGTTCAGTGGTTTAGGCGTGAAAAGGTAACATACAGACAGACAGACAGAGTTTCGGCTTCTAATCAGACATGGTTTCACAGTATTTAGGATCTAACTAGAGCGACAATGTTCTTTGCCAATAATCAGAACAATTTTAATACAATACATTGGAGTGCACACGTAGGAGGAAATATGCGAAAATGAGAGTTTGTTAAACCCTGTCGGAACGCGTTTGGCAACGAGTAGGTATGGTATGAAAATGTTGTTTACGATCCGAATGAATCTGTGCTTTCTTAAAGCTAAACAAACCGATCATGTAACTGAAAAATTAACGACTAATCAAAACTTGGTTTTGATCAATCTTTTCAACGGTGCCACTTTTTACATCTTCAGATATATTTATTCCACCTTGTTGTGGAGTTTCAACTGTTTCATTTGGTGCATTATCTCTGGATGTGCCTTCAACTGTAGTCATAAACTTAAATATTGTCTTCATCTTCAAGTATTTGATACATTCTATGAACTTCGCTTATATTTATTCTAACACTGAGTGCATTTTATAAATTTATACCGCCCATGTTGATCTATGGGGATTACACTTTATTTCTGGATATTGGTGTTCGATTTTTTCGCAGTGGTGGCCCAGTGGTAACGGCCGCGACTTACGAGTGTAGGTCGTAGGTTCGAACTTCGAACCCAGTCAGCCACTTCACTTTGTGTAAATTATTTCATCAACACTGCTGAAATCTTAAACTAAGGAATTAAATATCTTCTGCAAATAAAACTTTTATTTCTTTAATGTACTACGGTGTTATAAATAATAAAAAAGCCATTAAAATAATTCTAAAAGAAAACAATCGTGCTTCTTTCAAGATATTCCAACTCACAGCACGCACGCGTCACAGCAGCCGCAAGGTCGACGTCTAAAATTAAATGTTTTTGCTTTAACCAACAATGTTTTCTCCCGTAGACCAATGTTTTACTACAGAACACACACGGCACATAAACAGTTGTAAAACAAGCAGTCTCATAAACTTTATATTCTATAGTGAATCGATAGACAAATAAACATATAGGTACTTCTACTCTAAAAAAGGGTACTTAACTGTTGAATCAGATCAGATCGTTGAACTTTTAGTCGTTGTGGACAGTCTTCCATTCTTGACAATGTGATACTCCGATGCTTGCCATGTTAAATCCAATGCCAGGTACAGGGTACTTAATTGCTTAACGCACTATAACGGTTGCAATGGCTTTCATTTTGACAGTGCAACAACTGACATTCATTGCGTTATTTACGTTACCTTCTGTGCAGACATTTTTTTTTAATATACAACATTATTTTTAGTAAGGTATGCGAAACCCGAAACACGTGTCTAGTATTTTTATGTAAAGAATCTATGTACTTGTACAAAATTTCAAAACTGTATCGTGAAAAATAACAAAATTAGTTTGTCCATACAAAACCATGCTCATCCGCGCCGCGCCGCTGCCGTCTTGCGCTCATTGATAATAGTACCTAGGTACCTAACCGTTCGGCTTACTGAGCATCCAATTCTATGCAATGCAACATGAAACACAAGTATGAATTTGTTTCAACGTGTGTTACATTTCATGTAACGTCTCACTAATATCCACTAGTACCCGGCATTAAGGTGTAAAGAGATTGACAGAAGTGAAAATACCATGTGCCAAAGAACTCTAAACTATGCACATTAATTCACAACGACGAACTTCAAATGCGCTTACAAGCGGCTTAATGACCAGCATCAACAAATCAACGCTACACACAAATTACTTTGCATTGATGAATAACTAAACTCATTGACAAAAGGTCTTTGAGATGAAGGAAGCAATTTATGTTAAACATTTGCTAAAGTACCTAGGTACTTGCTTACAGAATTGTAGAGCAGATTAATCAAGATGTTAATACATCAATGAAAAATAATGAGGGACCTAGTAAGTTAAGGACAAAAATAACGATTTAAAAAAAACAATGAAATATACAACGTTATTTTTAGTATAATCCGAAACCTGAATATAGTTTATTCAGAATAAATAACTGAATCGATTCCAATAATTTTTACCCATGTTATATTTTGTCCCAAAAATATTTAAAAAAGCTTAAAAGTTGGACACCGAGCGACACTAAGTAGGTTATCCAATCTCCGCGCCGAACGGTTAGGTACCTAGGTACTATTATCAACGAGCGCAAACGGGGCGCGCCGCGGACGCGGCGCGGGTTAGCATATTTTTGTACGGACAAATAGGTAACTTAACAAGCTTATAACTTTGTGATTTTTCATGATACAGTTTTAAAATTTTGTACATAGATTCTTTACATAAAAATACTAGACACGTGTTTCGGGTTTCGCATATACTAAAAATAATGTTGTATATTTAATAACACGCAAAACACTTTACGACAAGCACATAAAACCACACTATCTTTTAAATTGCAAATGACAAGACTCCTACGCATCGCAGACGGTTTGTGACCCAGTTCTATATTTGTGGCGCGTGTCTTTCCAAGTATGTCTGCCACAGAATAAATAATATTACGACTGTTAACAAGTTTACACATTTTACAAGACTTCAAAAGATACCCTATCTCTTTCAGAGGACTGTGGACCTGTTAATAGCGTACTCCGTAAGCTTATGTGCAGTGCACAGCTCTCACAATAGACATATTAAGCCTATTATTTATCGATGAATAGCTTCGTAGTATTCTTACTGTTCCTGTCGTCTGTCTCTTTTATTTCGTGCTTCACTCTATGTTGCTGATTACAGCCTGTGCTGTTACAGGACTCATGAATTTAAACTTTTCTTCAAGAATGTTGTACGTGTTTTTCTTTTCTTTTTTCTGTTCGTCTGTTTCATTCTTCGATTTTCTTATTTCTACTTTATTTTGGACGCCCTATCTAAGGGACTTAATCCCGGATTCATAATGTTACCAACACAGAGTTTTTTGCTCCTATAATTCGTAGCTGGGTCCTATGTTAGAGAATCAATAGCCAGTTCCCTCCAAACTCTACAACTTGCATTAATAATCAAATTTTAGTTGAATCATTTTCACTTTACCTTTCTGAACTAGCTACGAACAAAACGAGCCAACCAAACTAACAGTGAAACTTTTGAATTGCAAAATTAGTATTTAAATGCTTCCATTAACGCCTAAACAATTAGCAAACTACCGGAAACTGAAAGTGTCTACACTATGTAATGAATGTCAGAATCGGCTGGCTGAAGCGCGCTTAAACTCATATTTTATGCTACAAAGTGCATAACCTAATAAACTCAATTTTCTCTTCTACACCTATAATTACAGTGCAACGTGCTTTGAATGTTGTATTAAAATCACCACTATTTTAATAAACATAGGACATTTTGATGGTAATTCATTAAGGAGATCAAATGCTTTTCAAAACTTTTGCTATGCTTTATTTTTAGTTTCAAATGAATCGATCATTTTTATTGTTGAACGGCGGAAAATCTTTTGCACCCGACAAATCATTTTCAGTAGTATCTCCACAATGAGGTAATGTCGATTTAGAAAATTGTTAACTATCTGAAAATTAAAATTAAGAAGTAAGCCTTACATTTTCTTTGCTTCTTGGCAATAGAATTGAGCAAGCTTCGAGTTTCAGAAAACATCATTCTTCGTCACTACTTACTACGCAGTTAGGTCTCATTCGTTCAGAAGTTGGTCAACTGCATTAAGTATTGATATTATCGATGAATATTTTATTCGTTTTCTTTGTATTGCTTACTTGTTTACCTCCGTATTGATCATTGACGGTTAACGAAGAACATCGTGGGGTAACCTAAACTTATAATGGCTTGAAGTTATTGCTCTTCCACGAGTCTTTGCCTTTTATTAGGAACATTTCAGACTCGTACAGCAATTTTTCCACTTATTGATAAGCAAAAATATGCAATTCAATACAGTAGGTATTTAACTTTAGTGGAAAAGATCACCTGTATCCTGCACTAGTTCAAAAAAAACTGTAATCACCGGAGAAAGGGCAATTGGTTGTTAGTGTTGTTTTAATGTTTTTATTGGTATTCTTTTTTTACCATAATTTCTGCCACCTTGATCTTGAATTTTTTGGTCATATTCCTTTGTAAAACTGGAAACAATTGGCGTTTCATTAGTCATACGAGCCATTTCATTTAGTTATGCTAAAAGTTCACAAACACATACAACAATTGTCGTCGTAGGGGGAGGGGAAGTGACGACATAGCTACCACACTGCGGCGTAAATTGATTCGGGTCGAGTCCAACATGACAGGTGTAAATGAATTGGGGTGTAAAAAGTACCCGACTTTGTGGAACAGCATATTGTGTAGGAAAAAGTTAGAGGCGACTAGATGAATTGTGTTGGTCGTGTGTGAAAAAAAGATCAACAATTTGGCAACAAAGTCATAGAAGTTACTAAAGGTTAACTAACGCTCGGTTCCTATATCAGCCGAATCAGCCGTGCAGCACGGCTACAATTCGGCACGGCGGCAATTCTGTAATTTAGCTTAATGTGGGCTGTCAATAGCTAATGTCAATCCTTAGCATGGAGTGGAACGACAGCTCACTTCACCTAAGTTTTCACGGTAAGATTTTCACAGCAGCCTAAAAAGGCCACTTATTTGGCATAATTAAAAGGTTATCATTATGAATAATATGACGAAGACAGTCCGTATTTTTCTTTTTTCGCTGCACTACGTAGGTATAATCAAAGAGATTTGATTGGATTGATTGTTATTTTAACATAGACAAAAAAATACTGAAAAATCCTTCAACAATGGGATTTGATACGATTAACTTAACAGTTAATTAATTATTATTACTTATTTATTATATATGATTCATAATGTTATCCTTTTATGACTCTGCCAAACCCGAATCAAAGTGGCCTTTTTAGGCCCCCAGGTAACGCAACGTTAGTGTACATGGAAGATTCAATTCTTCTTCTTTCTTTCTTTGTAATTACAATGATAGAGAGTAGGTAACAGTAAACTGTTTCTTTAAATAACCTAACTTAACCAGCGGTTAATGCTTTAGATGCTTCCATAGATAAAAAAACACCACTGTCTAACCCTTAAGGGGTTACAGGTATAATGGATAGAAGATTTTACTATGCTGCCTGCAACACCAACTATACTTTAAGTAAGTTTTCAGTACGTATAGCGGTCGGTACAACATAGGGTGAAGTTTACTGTGTAGGCAGAACTACTTAGGCAGATTGCAGCCTCGTGGAGCTAGTAACCACTCTTCCTTTGTTTTCCTATTCACATTTTCTGACATGATACCCGTATTGTATATGGACAAAACTTCGGTGCAACTATAGTCTGTAGTGAGTGTGTAGGCAGCTTTTATTTATGCTGAATTTAGAGCTGTGGGGTGATTGCGTAACACACTAGCAGTAGCAATGGCTTTTATTTTGACAGTTCGATTTTTCAAACGTATGAAGTACTAGCTGCGCCCCGCGGTTTTACCCGCATAAGTGTCGATCCCGTGGGAATATCGGGATAGCCTATATGTTAATCCAGGGTGTCAGCTACCTCCATACAAAATTTTATCAAATTGGTCCAGCCGTTTGAGCGTGAAGAAGTAACAAACATATAAACACACCCCCACATACACACACCCCCACACACATTCACACACTCACAAACTTTCGCCTTTATAATATTAGTGTGAAGTGTGATATAACGTAGGTACCTTATAGTTATTACCTTACAATTATTAGGTATTATTGATTAATGTTGCATGCCATACGGTAGCATGTACTGGATCCAATTGTTTTTCTTTTTTACGCCATCAAAACTATGTTTTGTAACCTACGTTCTTTGCAAATAAATGATTTCTGATTCTGATTCTGAACGTATTAGGAATTTCCATCAATATTATCCTGATTGTGATTGATAAAGTTTAGTTTTTTGGGTGAGAAATAAGCTCTTTATGAAATTGAATTTAAAGTTGTAAGTCGCAAGTCTCTTGACTTCTTTCTATTTCCTCTAATATTGATGAGAATCGACTAACTATTCCGGCAGTTCCTTTCATACAAATTCCTTCAGATTATCAATTTATCTGGTAGAGCGGAACAGGCTAAAATTCTAGCATATACGAGGAAATAAAAAGAGAAAGAAAGAAAATACGAAATTATGTTTGATGAAATGAAATGTTTTTTTTTTGTTTTAATTAATTTGATAGTTCCAATGTAATTCTATGATAAATGATTTTATTTTTGTAAGTAGGTTTGTACAAACACTTTTACACGTCAATCATGTTTTTTTAAAACTAGATGAAGTCGGCGTTTCCTATCTGACTACTCTGAGAAGAAAGGCCGAAACAAACTCAGAGGTCACAGTCTCTTTTAAAGTCCAGACATAATCTTGGTCAGGTTATATGAAGACCATGTAGATCGCTGTCTGAGGTAGTCTTTATTTCTGTAAGTAAATCTTTTTAGACACATTTATTGCCTAATCTAAGAACCTCTTAATAACTCATTTTATTTATAAAATCTACAAAAATCCAATTAAAAGCTGAATACTTAATAAAAATTCTAAGACAAAAAAACCACTTTAGAACGAAGGTAAACTCGTGTATATTAAAGGTCGAGTCATAAGTCAAGCTACTAAAAACCGCAGTAAAGTTAACTGCTACCTTTCTGTGAAATGACCGTAATGAAGCGAGATGACCCCACTGAACTTAACATAATAAGCTTGGCTACCTTTGGAGGCCCGAGGAGGAAAACCACTGGAAAAAATACGGTCGAATTATGTTTTATGTTATAGAGAGCTTCCCAAAATGATATCTGAAGTTTCTACATTTATATCTGTAATATTTATGATGTACAGTCAACAAAAGAGTTAAGTATGCAGGATCGCTAGATGGACGGACGACCTAAAGAAGGTGGCTGGGGTAGACTGGATGCGGAAGGCGGAGGACAGGGTGCTGTGGCGCAGTCTGGGAGAGGCCTATGTCCAGCAGTGGACTGCGATAGGCTGAGTTGATTGATTGATGCAGGATCGTCGGACATCGATCGACACTCAGCATTGGGTGGCGAAAGGCTGAAGAGAAACACATAATAACAGGTCCCTCTTGTCCATATGGGCACTCAGGGCAAGTGCCCAGGGCCCCGCGATCTTCGGGGGCCCCGGCCTGCTCTCAAAAAAAACATTCGTTGCAGCCACCATTGCATTCTACGCATTGTTATTATGTACCCGATTCAATGACAAAATAAGTTATTTGCACTTGCGATTTACAATACGTTTCTAGCCTCCCAGATGAAAAATATTAGTAGATATGTTTCTCTTATTGTCTCTTATCTACACGGGGGCCCCGTGACCCTTATGTGTCCAGGGCCTCCAATAGGTTAAAGACGGCCCTGCATAATAAAGAATATTATTTTATATCTGGCTGTAATTCCAAGAGCCATGAGTTTCAAATCTTTGAAGAAGACACTGACACGCTTACTCACATGCTTGTAATTTTAAAACGCAATGAGCAAATGTGTGATTAGAGGTCTTTGCCCTTTAATGGGACAATTACAGACTGGTGTTTAAACTGGAACACAGTAGTTATTAAATATCTTCTAAGATGGTGATACTGCATACCAGGATACGGGACGAGAATTTTTATTACTTGCTCTACTAATCTAAACCAATATTATAAAGAAGAAGGATTTGTATGTTTGTTTGTTACGCTTTAAGAGCGTTTTACAACGTACGGCATTTCATACGAACTTTCAAGCCCTTCTTTTTCTAAATGAATGACCCGATTTTAATGAAACTACATACGCAAAAGCAGGATACAAAGGTCTAAAAAGTTAGTAAAGAACATTTTCGAAATGTCTTAATTAAAAAATGATAACTGGGAATCTCTGTTTCTATGGAAAATTTAAAATCGGTCTAATTTGGCTGTAACACTATTTTTCGAAAATGTTCTTAACTAACTTTTTAGACCTTTGTAGTAGGTATCCTGCTTATACGTATTGTAGCGATATAAAAAGGAAACGACTTCATCGCCACTTAAAAACGTATAATTTGATTTAATATTAATAACCGAATTTACAAAAAATTACAAAAACTTGAAAGGAAAAAATTTAATACTTGAGGTTTTTTTTGTTCATTGAATAAAATTTCAAAATTTAGTTAGATTACCTACGCGTCGAGTTAAACTGCAGTTGCAACTGTAATTTTTGCTACGATCGCGTAGCACCAATAGTGAACGAACGATATAAAAACCTGTTGTATTCTGCAATTAAAGTTACACGAAACTATTATTTATAAACGACAGTAATATTAGTAAAAAATCAATAATAAAAAAATCTGATGGATCCTGGATTATTTCTCTCTGAATTATATCTTGAATTCCATTTCACATCTGGTCGGTATGGTTTTGAAACTGCTCCCTCGAATAGATCTCCACTCCTCAACTCATTCAAAAAAATCCAGGAACAGATTAGTGCATAGGGGTAGGGTAAGGCCGAAAACTCGGCTTGTTACGTCTTATATTTTCAGGCGTATCCTAAACAAAATAACGCACATTAAGAATGCTGTAACAAGCTGAACCACTTTTACCAAAAAAATAGGTAACGAGTAGAAATACACATACCTGATAAGATCAAAAGATCAACATATAACTATATGTCGAAGACTTCACATAAATCCAATTTAGATGATTAAGGACGTATTTTTCATAATATCTTTACGATTATCAGCAAAGAAAAAAAAAATTGCAACCTTCAGCAATGAACACCAAAAAACCTCTGCCAAACTTCAAGAGAAAAATTTCATTTTGACAGCATCAGTTCAAAATTCAAAAGTTTGATTTTTTAAATCAGAAAAACGACCAAAAAAAGGTTGTCTAAAATCTTAAAGAAGGATGGAATGTTGAAATCATAATATGCAGTAATCACAAATACTGCAGTATGAAGTTTCATTAAAATATTTTTATTCATTTCGAAAAACAAGAGCTTGAATGTTTGTATGAAATGCCGTACGTCATAAACACTCAAACGGCAGAACCGATTTGGATAAAATTTGGCACATGTGTTTTGTGCATGGGTAGACCATGACCTGGAGAAGGACATAGGATACAGACATTTCATCCTGGAACGCAGACGAAGTCGCGAGCAACAGCTATTACCTAATATACTCAGTATTAACATTCTAAGGAGAGTGTGGATCTCTACAAAATTCTAAACTCCGAAGCCCTTCCGACTTAACTCCTGAGAAGATTTTGGCGAATGAAGTTGTCGTCAACAACTGGTCTTCTGTAAAAGATCACCTAATTGACCAGTTTCTCTTTCTTGCTCCTCAGACTTTACCAAGTGCGCGTGGGCCTCCGTGTGTCGCCGAAGGTCCCGGTGCACATCGAGGCCTCCGTGTCGAGCGGCAACGGGGCCGCGCGCACAGGCCGCCCGGCCGCCAACGCGTCGCTCATCGGAGGCCTGGCCGCGTCCCGGGCCTTCCAGATCATGTACCGTAACGAAGAGGTCACGTTACGGGATATCGTGCATTTTAGAGCTCATCTCTTAGGTATGAAAGTTTATTTAAAGCCGCCATTTGTTTTTATGTCTAGCTTCAGCGACGGAAGGGTTACATCCCGGGTCTTTCAAATCATTCGGAAGTCACGTTATGCCACAGTGTATTTCCGACCTAATCTTAGAGCTATGAGATTTATTTTGTTTGTGGTTGGTAATTTTTAGCATCATTAATGACTTTTGCTGTATCCTGACAGATAGGTCTATCATGGTCATAATTCAAAGTTAAGCTCCCAACGACCTTGTGAATCCTTTCTCTTCCGCATCAACGGGTAACATTTTGGAACAGGATACTTGCGTCTAAATCAATCATGCGTGTGTCTAAATCAGGCTACAATAATATAAAGTAACTAATTAAAAACACATTATTTTGTTTTAGAGAGGAAATTGAATTGTTCCACATTTCGCAATAACAAGCATTTGGAACTCGTTACTTTCTTTTAATAGAAGTTCGCTCTGAAATTCTGAACCGATTGTTTGCCAAGACTGTTTGTAAAGCCACGCGGTATCCAATATGTTCGCACAGTGAATGTGCTCTGCGCATTCTGCTCTTTCGAAGGCGACCGCAATCGTAATAAGCAACGTCGCCCAATCGCAATGACAGACCGCAGTGACACGATTGGTTTCTATGTCACTCTATGAAATCAGTGACAGGCGGCAGGGTGGCCATCTTCGGAAGCCTTTTCATTTATCGTGTTGGCCGTTTTTACGCAAGCACAGCAAATGTGCGGAGCTGCGCGAAGATAACGGACACCCAGCATAACCTTTTCCTATTTGTTTAGTGGATAGCCGGAATCTCAAGGAGTCCCTAGAACGAGCAGAGTGGAGCCTTGGCGTGGAGCTGTGGTGCAGCGAGGGTGCACAGTCTAGTACCCTCGCCCCGATGTCCTGTCGGGTCCTCAAGCTGCACTTCCAGCCCTCCCAGGGCCTCCACTATCACCTGCCAGTTCTATTCGACTACTTTCACCTGTCATCAGTCTCCATCACCATACATGCAAGCCTAGTTGCTTTACATCAGCCTTACATCAAGTAAGTATGAGGACTTTTTTAAAACTATTTCGGCAGATGAGAGCTGGTGAAATGTGTATACGGGTAGGCAAAGGTGTAGTAACACCTTTGTCTACCCGTAGTGCTCTTACACACGAGCGATACGCGTCAACGGAGGAGGCAAATCAGTCCTCTTTTCTTTAAAACGCATTTCGAAAATGAACAATATCGCGAATGTAAGTATTTATGACAATACGTGTAAAAGCAATAAATTAAGAAACCCACGCGTGTCGTGAATCTGGATTCTCGTGTTTCCGATTATTATCTCATATTAATTAATGTCACGCACTACATATTAAATCATCAATTACCTGACTGGTGTTTTATTGAAACTTAACCAAGGGCTATAAATTGCGATTGTCTTGATAACACCAGTATGATCAACATTGAACTTCTTCGGCTGTAAAATATTGTACTGACACTTATTTATCGAAGTTAACACCTTTTTAGAGTTTTAACTTTATCGACTTTTAAACCATCGTTATAATATATTTCCCTGTAACTTAGGTAGGTATCATTTATCAAGCTGTTGGTAACTTTGCAAGTCATCATCATTTTCTCCTGTCCTTAAATAGTCCTTAAATATAATCCGGGAGTGCCGACAGAAGAGAAAACAAAACACAAACAGAATACTTTGCCATCACTCACTGACATATCGGATATACATTAAAATCGAGTACATCCCGAAGACAGCCGAAAACATCCGAAGCGGGTATTTTTTAATCGTCTTAAGAGCCTATATATACTACCTCAAATGGCTTAGCATGATCCTCCGTTATGTCGAAAATACTGCAGCATTAATTTTGAAATAAATATATGCTAAAGTTGAGGATTAATGTAAGGTCATAAGTTAGAGGAAAACACGATTCCATAAAATTTTCTCGATAGAAAAAAAATCCAAAGTTACCTCCAAACCGAACAATAAACCGCTGGTATTCAAAAAATACTTCAAAGTAGATCATGAAACTTTGCATACTAACTGAACTAACTATAAAGCAGGTCTTATGTTAGTTAGTTTTTATGAATTACCTTTATTTTCACCGTAATAAGCAAATACCTAAACTATTGGCGCTGCCTCCCGCCCAGCACCGCACTCTGTCTCGCTTTCACACAGTCCGCGAGCAGTATCGTGCGAGCGAGATAAAGAGTGAATTTTAGCTGAGGTAGTATAGGCTCTTAAGGCGAAAGCGCCAGGGTAGCCCGCGAAATTCAATTTTTTTTTTTAGGTTTTTTGCAATTTGCTGGTCAGTATTAAGTTGTACGTTGATTAAAATATGATTCGCGGTCGTAACAAATATGTATTTACAGAATTATAATCATTAAAGTCATCAACACAACTCTCTAAGACCATGTAATCCCCAAATGTCAAGATTTCATGAAATAGTCATTCTTGGGGATTACATGGTCTTAGAGAGTTAGTTAAGGTACCTATATTCGCATAGATAGGTACTCTACTTCTTCTCTTCTTGGTTGCCTGCTTCATTACTGAAGGTCGTGTCCCTGAAAAGCCTTCGTGGCTTTATGCACGACGTTCTTCAGTTCAGTTCGCAGCTTCCCTCAGGGCTGTCGTAACAGAGAGTCCAATGATAGATGTACGTTACGTAACGTTATTTTTAGTATAAGCGAAACCTGAATAGTGAATATAGTAAGTATGTTCAGAATAAGTAACTGTTTTAACATTCCAATAATTTTTACCCCCATGTTGTATTTGGTCCCAAAAAATATTTAAAAAAGGTTAAAAGTTGGACACCGAGCGACACTAAGTTGTTAGGTACTATTATCAATGAGCGCAAGACGGCTCGGGTGAGCATATTTTTGTAAGGACAAACAGGTAACTTAACAAGCTTATAACTTTGTGATTTTTCATGATACAGTTTTTTTTTACATAGATTCTTTACATAAAAATACTAGACACGTGTTTCGGGTTTCGCATATACTAAAAATAATGTTTTATTTGGATAAACAAACTAAAAATAACAAAATTAAATCCTAAAACTATACAGAAACTAAAAAATTGCGTCGAAAAATTCATCCGCATCGCTGTCGACTGGTAATGTACCCAAGAGACTGGCGGCATTACCACGTTGTATGGCGATGCTTAGCCTCTGGCCAGCCCTTGGGTCACGGGAAGTGTCAACCAGCCGTTTCGAAATTTCTTTAAAAAGACCATGAGCACTCGGACCCCACGGCCCGAGAGTTTACAAAATAATGTTGTATGTATGTATATATTGACACAGACACTAACACAATTGAATTCTTACATGTCTGTCCGCCACTCAAGGAAAAGTATCATGCATTATGTGCAAAGCTGGTGAGTAACTTCCTTGAATTGTTCCTATTTAGCAAGGGCCTTGGTGTGCCCAAGGCCCTTGGTACGTCTTGGTGTGGAAAAAGTTAGACTTTCAGACGCTTCGATCAATAATAGTACTAGATGCCCGATAAGCGCTTCAAAAACGGCCCGAAAAATACAAGCACGAATACTTTTGTGCTCTTATTTCAAATTAGTATGGTCCAATCATAGCCAATGTTAAGACGTAAAAATGCCTCAGTGCACGTTCAAAAGTTGTGTAAATAACCACCGTAACACCAAGATTTTAAAAGGAATATCTTTTTTTCGGTAAGTTTTTATCATTAAATGTTTTTCATAAAATAGTAACACAATTAAATAGTAAATATAAATCAATTAGCAAATATTATGATTGTTTGGCCAATGTTTGCGATAGCGCGCCAACTATTCCAACAAACATTGAAGCATTGGAATGTAATTCCAAGAACTACGTCTAGTTCCAAATTAGAGTAAGTACGAAATTGTCAACAAAATGTTTTTAACCTTATTGCTTAGAAGTTAAGTTTCATTTTAGAATAAATATTTTTGTACTTATTATAAAAATGACTTTTTATTTTCAAGTGACATTTTAAATTTATTGCTTCGATGACAGAAGGACTTAAATATTAATCATTTGCAAACGTAATTAAACTTTATGTGAGTGTGTTAAGGTTTATAATAATCTGAAGTTGTTAATATTATTAAACTTTTTTCTATAGTTCGTAGTAAGAAATACAATGTTTATGTGTGTGCAAACGTGGCCACTTTAGCGACTTATTTTTGTTCCTAATCATTCATCTAGTACTATTATTGATCGAAGTTCAGACGGTATACTTTTATAAAAGGCAATTATTTCTAGACCACCGAAAAAGTTGGAAAACAGCAGTAGAAAACGTAGACAGTACCGATACCCACTAATTGACCCAGAAATCATAATTGATCTTATGGTGTTCTATATACTTATGTTTTACAGCACTCCACGCTCAAGTAAACAATGGGGCAAATTGATGAAGAGTGCTGGTTCCTTCAATACATCGGGAAGCTTCGAGAATGTACTCTTCGGATCCGCCGGCAAATGCTCTGGTGGAAACTCTAGCAAGATTGCGCATGCTAGGTAAGTAGCCCAACCGCGGAAATACTACTTACCTACACTATTCTAAGCGATGTTTTTGTATTCAATCAACTATTGCCCTGTTTCACCATGTTTTGAGTTAACATCACCTCCGAAAACATATGCGGAGATGGTGAGGTCCGTACATTCAGGACTAAGTTTATCTGGTAAAAAACCCCCGACAAAAATAAAATTAAGGAATCCCTACAAAAAGCATGAAATAAAAAAAATCTCATGGAAGTCGGGGGACCTCAGAATAGAAGGTGTTCTACAGAACGGTCCCCCGACTTTCATAAGATTTTTTTTATTTCATGCTTTTTGTAGGGATTCCTTAATTTTATTTTTGTCGGGGGTTTTTTACCAGATAAACTTAGTCCTGAATGTACGGACCTCACCATCTCCGCATATGTTTTCGGAGGTGATGTTTTTTAAATTTAATTTTTTATTTCATGCTTTTTGTAGGGACTCCTTAATTTTTGTATTTCATTTCTTTTAATGTCTTCCGTTTTAAGATTCTGGTAATTTGGTGTTTAATCAGATTTTTTATCCTTCAAAAAATATTGATTAATTTATAGTTGAAGAATAATTTTTAAGACTAAACAGATTTTTTTATATTTTTCAAGTTTTTAGTTTTCATTTCGTTAGGTAGTTAATATTCCTCATTCCCTTTCAATATAGTGTAAATTATTCTACTTGTCAAGCCCTTGTTTTTGATAGGTACCCATATTGAGGGAGTTGAGAAAAAAAATGTAATTCGCCACTTTGTTGTGGCGGCCATCTTGGACCGATTTTCATCAAACATAGCTAAGAACACTCCCAACTAATACACCTTTCAAACAAAAAAAACTAAATCAAAATCGTTTCATCTGTTCGGGAGCTACGATGCCACAGACAGACACACACACACACACACACAGACACGTCAAACTTATAACACCCCGTCGTTTTTGCGTCGGGGGTTAAAAAGTGCCCTAAGAACAGAAAACGAATGAGAGCTTGTAAATAAGGTAAAACCAATGATGACATTGTTTTTCCAGGCAAGTCCACGCCGAAGTGTGCGGAATCCTGCTAGGGTCACTGGAGGGGCTACAGAGTGCTCTAGCAATGTGTGGCTCCCCCGGTGTGCTGCTTACTCCTGAGGAGTCCTCGTCAAATTCTGTGGTTGGAGAAGTCGCACAGAGAATAAAGGATCTTAGCGACTTCGGCAAGGTGAGATTTTTGAGTTCTCCATTATGCTTTTCATGTTCTCTACATTATAATATGGAGATAGCGTTGGTCCCAAACAAGGCAAAGCCAGAATCATGGGCCTGTGCCTGAAGTCAAACAACATGTAGCGATGGAGGTCACCCCAACACAAGACATGTCTATCCACCGCTAAGGTATACAGAATTTAACCAGGTTTGTATTCTAATATTTTCGCTGCTTTCTACTTCCTATAACTATGTTTGCATATGTAGTACGTCTCTATAAAAGTACGTCTGTATAAAACTGTTTGGTAAAATATGCTTTTATAGCCTTACCTACACATGAGCTATCATCGTACAAGACTTGGATACATCGCCAGTAGACTTGGCATCACTACAGAGACAATTTTCAAAATCGAAATTAAAACTGACGAAAAATCTATCCGAGATTTCGATATTTTACTAAAATCATGTATTATTACAGAACTTCCAGAAGTCCGAATGCGGCGAGGAGGAGGAATGGGCGATGAGTGCAGCTCACGACATCGCACGACTGTGTGCTGAAGTGACGCTGCGGTGGCGAGCCTTCCTGCATCACACATCAGACCGGCCTCACGTGCATCATGCGCTTGCGGCCAGGCATCACGCGCTGCGGTTAGGACAAACTAACTACAATAATAAGTAGCGCTCCACTTTGTGGGGATTGTGGGCCAAGCATCATCACATCAGACTGGGCCCACAGCATCACGCGCTTGCGGCCAGGCATGCGCTAGCATAATCGATAATTAAGTCTAAGAAACTCAAACGCATTCTGTGACCATTTGTGCGGTGGTTGGCTTTCCTGCATTACAAACCATACCCTACACGCGATATAGTACAATCTTTTATCGCAAACAATGATTTATTAACCATCTGATCGTCCTTAAAAAAGAAGCATCGCCTATGGCATCCAGGCCACCCTCTCGCCAAAAAATTATCTGGCCAAAATCCGGTTTACAACATTATCTGACGTACTACTCTTTTATTTAAAGTATAAAAACTGAACATGTGCAGTTCAGCACCTATTATAGTATCATTATACAAATATAGACTAACTTAATCACCAATTCCCTTTCCAGCATAAAGCGCTTCGCCGAATGCTTCTTCGTGCTGGACAACCCGCGGCACTCGCTAGCTGGGTGCTACGACAGCAACTACCAGTCGTACCAGAGTGTGGGTGAGGTGGCGCGGCGCTCGCGCTACCTCGCGCTGCTGCCGCCGCTGCCGGTGCACTGCATAGCCCTGGATGGAGACCCGCATATCATGCCTATCATATTTGAAGACAGGTGATTGAAATATTCCTCAATTTAAATGTTGACTTGTTATTAACTTACATCGAATTCTTCGTGAAAACGCGAAGTTTATCTTGAACTTGATTGTGCGGCAACCTTAAAAAGTTTTTTTTGCTAATCTAAACTTCGCTTCAAACACACTTTAAAAGTGAGATGATTTAACTACTTACTAATTTTGAAAACCTTTGCGAGATGGTAGTAATTGGGTTACTCATGTACAATTGTACATAGTTGGAAATTAAAATACACAAAGTCTTTCTGAATTCTTTCAGGTATCAAGACACAGCAGAATTCGCACGACGTCGTTCATTTCTGAATTCCAGTGCAAGCAAATCTGGAAGCGGTAAGTGGATACTATTTACAAATACTACTATTTCGTGCACAAAAATCTTTCACTAATTCGAGTGTGTCTTGATGCAGATCCCTTCCTATGCTCGGAGCCCCTTGAAGATGACTGTGCTTGTAGTATTAGTTCACTCATGGACTCCAGAAGACCGTCATCCGAAGCCTCCAGGGTTACCCTCACATTGCCCAGAACAATCATGGATGTCCTTGAACCACAATTGAATGCACCTAAATCCAGTTCCAGTGTCGTTCAAGCAACTTTGACTTTAGCTCCCCAAAAATCTGCCCGTGGATCTCCCAAACGAGCTTTAGTGAAACAAAATGTAGTAGAACTACCCAAGGCACACAACAAACAACTCGAGCTTACAGGAAGAAATAGATACATCGTGCAAAACAATCTAATTAGCGAGATTCAACTCCCACCAAACAGCGCGTTCGCTTCTTGCCCAATACAACAAGGACAACCAATGTCTCGATACTCCGCATCCACTTTGCTTGACATCACTACAGCAAAAAGTGTTTCGAACGTTTCGCGCCTAGGTAAAGAGAAATCTGAACCAGGACTTGAAGTTTTTCGACAAAAACATGAAATCACGAGTGGTGTGAGCACCCTGCCGGCAAGGCACAGCAAGTCTCTGGATCAGTTAAGAGTGTCTCAATTAACACCGCTGAATACTGCGCAAACATTAACAAAGAATGTGAGAAATGGCTCCAATTCTTCTGTTATTTATCCAAAACCATATCTACCACCGCAACAAATTAAGCCTACAACATTGCCTAGAAGCGTCACAACTAGTGCTTATCCAACGAATACAACTACGCGATGCAGTTCCAAAGGAACAGACGACTACAGGAGAAATATAAGCGAGTTTAGAGAAAAATACAAAAATCCTTGTATTAAGAAAGTTGGACACGGAGTGAACAATGAGGTGTTCCATAATGTAGGATATAAGTACGATGGAGTGATGCAACCTAATCCTAACCAAGTGTACGGCTATACTTTCGGTAATCAGGGTAATCTGCAAGTAAACAATGTTATTCGTAATCCGTTAGAGTTTCAAAGAGGCTACAGTGTAAATTTACCCCGTCCTATGTTGCCTCCACGTAATTCTTACCCACCGGTTAGTGGTAAAACTCAAGTGACTGATCAAAATAACTTAGTTTCTAATAAACACGTACATAGATCTAATTCTACACATGTGTTTCAAAACCAAAAAGTGGAAAATCAACAAATTGACATTGAAGCTGCTCGAAATCAACTCAGACATGAGCTCAATTACTACCTGCAGAAAGGTGATTGGAGTTACGATTTTAATACAGGAAGTTTAATACAAAACTATCAAAAGAAATCTAGTAAAAGCAGTGATGACAGCGGGTTCGTGATGACTCTAGATAGAAGCAGTGATGGGACATCAAAATCAACTTATTCAAAGACACCGCCATCTACTCCACATTCGACGATGCCGTCGGTCAGGCATAAGAAAAGCCGATCCAAAGAGTCGAAACTCAATAATGGAGGAAAGGAAAGTACAAAAATGAATTCGAGTAGGGATTCATTAAGCAGTCATCATTCTATTAAATCCCGAGATAGTAAATCAGATCGTTATACATCAAAATCTGAACGCAGCACTCCAAAATCTGATCGCGGAACACCACGGTCTGGTAAATCTACACCCAAGTCGGGTGGGTTTACTCCAAAGTCAGGTCTACAAACACCTAAATCTGGCAGAGCTACACCAAAATCTGGTGCTACGACACCGAAAAGCGGCAGGTCGAGTGGAAAACCAGAAAAGCGTTCGAAACACAAACCATCGGAAAAAATGACTCAGTTAATGTCAGAAGCCGCATCGTCATCCAGCAACGAAAGTATACCTTTTGAGCTGAGAAGATTAGAGTCTTCTACAAGTGTTCCTTACAGTCTCGACCATGGGCCAGAGCTGTTACGACATTGTAGAAGTGCTGCATCAGTTTTAGATGAACCTAACTTAAATAATACTTATGGCTCAGAATCTCTACCCAATTTAGCTCCACCTCCTGCATTTGAATCGCCACCTCTTGACATAGCAGATAAAGATTTCAAAATTTTGCCTCCTAAAAACTTTTCGAACAAGGAAGAGAAGCGTCGTAGAAGCACTTCTACGTCCAGTTTAAGTGAACAAAGTGGATGGGTATCTAGCGGACGTAGTTCCGGCCCGTCCTCTCCAGATAATGCAAGTTGTCAATTAAACCAAAATTTCGTTGCTGAAAAATCAACCATGCCTAAACCAACTAGTAAAACCTATGAAGATGCAACTGATCCTCGAAAAACTGAAGGTGAAACTATTAGTGACTTTAAAAGAACAGTCCTTAATGGAGATCAGTTACGAGAGCGGCTCTTAAAACTAGCCGTCAAAGTAGCTCAAAATACTTCAAACGAGAAAATAGAATGCTGTGATAAAGAAGTGTGCGAGGAATGCACCATATGTAGCGACTCTATATGCACAGATAGCCAGTGCGAATATAATAAACTGGTGCATAGTAATGGTATAGACGCGGAATGCAATTCAGATACTTGCACAGCAAGTTGTTTTCAACAAATCGCAGAAGCTAATGCAGTGAAAGGTAATCAAAGACATAACTCTTTTAGTGCTGTGCAAGGGAAAACTTATAGCTCTTCTTCTAAAAGCCTGAATGAGGGTACGGTGAAAAAGTCACAAACAATTAGTGACAATTTGCATCCTTACATAAGGAAAGAAATTCCGCAGAAGGCGCAGCCGGCACCTGCCAAATCTCAATCGATGGACAAAACTAAATTGAAAGACAGAATACAATACACGGAAAAGTTAATCGCGGCTGAGATACGAAGTTTGACGGTAGATCGCTCCTGCGTCAAACCAAGCAGCCACAAAAAAGATCGTTCATCCAGCGCTGCGCAAAAATACTCGAATAAAGCTAAATCGGAAATAGATTTAGCGCACTTTATGGGTGACAGTGACTATGAGCATTTACCTCCGCCGCAACAGTTCAGAGACGCTCCACCTCCACCAGATGAATTTAAGGTAAACACGTAACATCCATCGATGAAAAGAAATATCAAGTGGTTGGTGAAATATCATATTAATGGACTTGTATGTTATAGGATCCTCCAACTAAATCTCCAAAGTTGAGTAGACAGAGCAGCAAATCGTCTACTCAGTCGAAAACGCCGAGGAAACAGCCGCCACAGCCTTCATCTCTTCAGTTAGACAACCCTTTGTATCATGTGTGTGAAGGTGGGTAACACTGTAAACCTCTGTGTAATTCAATAATGCTTCTGCTACTAACACCATCGCTTGGCTTACAACAGGTATAATGGAGAGGCGGAAGCAGAGGCCACATCAGTCAGTAAATTCTAGCGGTGCGCCCACTGGTGGTACGCTTAATAAAAGTCAAAGCACCGGGGAACTGGCTAGCAGAAACGATACTGGTAATAAAGTTATTTACTTTTGACAACAACTTATCTTGCTTAGCATTTATTCAGCAAAAATAAATATTATGTTCTATGTCTTATCTTCTTACTATATTACTATTTTTAACACTCATAAAACAATTGGCACATAAAGCTTTAGAGCAATCAAGCCTGCAAAGCCATAGATGACTGGAGTAAGAACTGTTGCCATAATTTCATATGCAATTTTCTGTTTTCAGAACAACGAGCAAGCAATCTCATAAGCATATTCGGCCTGGCCGAGTCTGAAAGGTTATTCGTTAAGTGCAGAGAAGAGTTCAGGCAGAGTGTGAAGTACCCGGGTGCTATCTACTCTGACTTCCCGCCTGTTGAGCACTCGCTGCCATACTTCCATATCAGCGATGAGTATCGAATGTTTAATCCAGAAGGTAAGAAATTTACTGAAACTTCAACGCTAACTTAGCAAAAAATTCCCTCACTCGGGCTACTTGTCGAAATTCATATCATACCTACTTTCACATACGAGCTTTCGTGTACATACGAGCACCAATATGTCAACACTTGGCAACTTTAAAATGCGATTTAAGAAATAACGAATGCAACGTTGAAATACGACACTACATATACCTATGGGTTCGAAAATACTATGTTTCTATTAATATAAAATTTCATTCAAAAATAAAGGAGAAAATCGACTTTGGATAAAGCCAAGTGTATTCATACTTTTGCTCAAACTCAAACTCAAAGCATTTATTTCAATTAAACCATTTTACAGGCACTTTTGAATTGTCAAGAAGTAGGTCAGTCAGAAAAATGTGAAGCTAGTTGCCCATTCCAAAGCGTAGGTACCTATGGAGAAGAACGGACAAGAAACTCCATGGACACTCTTTTTAAATTATATTTTACAAAAGTATTCGTGACTGTACATACGCCTTTGGTACATTTGCCAAGTTAAAGATTCATAAAATAAACCTTTAGCTCTATCTGGCTACTACCTACTACTCTAGACATTAATCTAGCTTTTTTGTAGTCTAATTAGCGACTTTTACTGTGTAGCTTCAGAACAACTTATTTCCATCCATATAACAGTAATTCCACATATTATTACACTTCAATGAATTTTAACAAGTAGTCGAAATATTCCAGGGCTCCATCTCATAATCTGCGTACATGGCTTGGACGGCAACGCGGCAGACCTCCGCCTTGTGAAGACGTACTTGGAACTGGGTCTGCCTGGGGCCAGGCTAGAGTTCCTCATGTCCGAGAGAAATCAAGGCGATACTTTCTCTGACTTTGACACGATGACAGATAGGTGAGCGGTCATTATAACTTCAAAAATATGATTTGTTTTGTTTTTTCTCAATCTGTTAACCAGTTTGTAACGTACCCGCTTCGGTGAGAGCGTCCCCGATTCTGCCTCGTGTGCACATCCGCTTTTTGACCCAGTCCTGAACTAGACCCGGAAAAAATTGTGACAGCAAGCACGTTCCACGCCTCAGTATTTTATTTTTCGTAATTTTGTCTATGGGAGTATTGCTTGCGTTCCATGTTCTTTAGTCGAGTTACTAAATAGAGTACATCTGTGCCAAAAACCGTGTGTGCGTAGCATTATTACGAAATTAGTTATCTGTAGTTGATCAAACAAATGACGGCGATGACGGGGGCGTAATAGGAAGTCCCGCGTGATGTCAATGTTATTGTTTATAAAAACTTTGTAACTACAATGGTATGTATTATATGTCATTCGATTCGGTATGAATGGGGCTATTTTTTAGGTAAATAAAAAAATTGGGTCATCGCTTTCGATTTTGAATGAAAATTATTTTAATTTTTAATTTTCGTAATGTAAACAAACATTAAAAATAAATGATTATTTTAATAAATCTAAGTCTCTTAAAGTTACGAAACAAGTTTTATAATCTACCCTGGTCTATCCACTTAAAGAAACAGCCATTAGTTTAACAGCGGTCCATAGAATTTTTTTCTGTACGAGTCGTGTATGAGTGGCGATGGCGCCCCGCGGCGCGTCGAAAAAAATGTAGGTACATTTGTGATGACGTAACCTTGGGACGCGGGTCACCCAAGCGGCTAAATTAAATTACACTGATAGTGAGACGGCTTTCCGACTTAATATATTATAAATCTCAATTACTTACCTACTTAGTTAATATTCATGAATCAATTTTATCAATTTAATTTTTTTTATTTTATCTGATTTTGCCGCGATATCGCGCTGAATATATTATACAAAACTAAGTTTAAATTCTTAAATGTTCAAAATCATTTTATTTTCCGTTTTTGCTTCTTGAGGAATCCCATAATATAATCCTCTGTTACAATGTTTCCAGACTTGTACAAGAGATCGTGACCCACATTCAGAGCTCAAGTGACCCAGCTCGGATCAGTTTCGTGGGCCATTCCCTGGGCACGATCATCATCCGGTCAGCGTTAGCGAGGCCTCAGATGAAGCCATACCTGGTGAAACTCCACACCTTCCTCTCGCTTAGTGGACCTCATCTTGGGACATTGTATAACTCTAGCGGATTAGTTAATGCTGGTAAGCTGTCTAGAATAGTATCACGCTTTGTATAATTGAACTTTAATATGCCAGTAAAATCATTTGAATAACTCATTTGCCCATATTTTATCCAAAACAAGAAAGAAACCGCGTTCCATGTACAGTCAACAGCAAAAGTAGATGATCAAAATCAGAAATTCAATACTAATTAACGGAGTTCGCGTCAGAACTGTATGGCAGAGCTGTTGCTGTTGTTGTTGTTGAACTGTGTGCAGAGACTGTGTGGGTGTGTGGCAGAGTTCTGACGCGAACTCCGTTCATTAGTATTGAATTTCTGATTTTGATCATCTACTTTTGCTGTTGACTGTACAAACTTACCATTTTGATGATAATGGTGGTGTTTTTAAGTTTAGTAGCAAATAATTGCATTTACCTTTGGTGTTAGATCTTTTCCTACTACTGCTAAAACTTATTCCCAAAATATTCACCCACTGACAAGAAACTTA
The DNA here is from genome assembly GCA_963082905.1 of Oligia fasciuncula. NCBI lineage: Eukaryota > Metazoa > Arthropoda > Insecta > Lepidoptera > Noctuidae > Oligia > Oligia fasciuncula. The sequence goes on along the minus strand of OY720396.1, from coordinate 15,232,031 downwards.
TCTTAATTCCAGGCATGTGGTTCATGCAGAAATGGAAGAAGTCGGGTTCATTGCTGCAGCTCTCTCTCCGCGACGCGTCCGACCCCCGACGCTCCTTCCTTTACCGCCTGAGTGAGAGGAGTCAGCTACACCAGTTCAAACATATCCTGCTCTGTGGCTCCGGACAAGACCGCTATGTCCCACTGCATTCTGCTAGGCTGGAGCTGTGCAAAGCCGCTGCTAAAGATACGTCGCTCTTGGGACAGGCTTACAGAGAAATGGTTGGTAATCTGTACTTCTATAGAAATCTAATTGAATAGCATACTATATTAATTGTTAAGTATGTTAATCATCTAGTTCCCGGTGGCCTGGCCGGATTCCTTATCGTAGCTTTTATAAATATCGTTGGAGTTAAAGGTGCTGACTTAAGTTTCCGTCTATTATTCATTATGACGGACACTTACGTCAAAGACCAATAACTACTAAGGACCACACAGGATCTTACAAAAAATAGCAAGAATTTTCGAGAGCATGATTTAGTTTTTTTTTTAATTTTGAAGTTATTGATGCAAAATGAAGTCAAAACAACAAATACTTCCAATCCTGCCCTTTGTGCCTCAAATCCTGTAATCTTAGTGACTCCTGTGCGGCCACTGACAACGCCGTAAAAGAAGCAGTGTTCTGGGCCCATGAAGTTTCAAATTCATAGTGCCTCGGATGGCACGGAGGAGAACAAAAAGAATAATCGGTTTCTAACTCCAGGTCCACAACATGGTGTCACCGCTGGCTGCGCGCGCGTCCACAGTGTCGGTGGTGCGCTACGACGTGCAGCACGCGCTGCCCCACACGGCCAGCGCGCTGGTGGGGCGCGCCGCGCACATCGCAGCCCTCGACTCCGACCTCTTCATCGAGAAGTTCTTGCTCGTCTCCGCACTCAAATATTTCCGATAAAAGTAACAATCCTAACGACGACGCCAAGTTTGAACGGCGACTGTGAGCGGCGAGTAACAACGATAAAGGGTCAACCACGCCAGTGCTGTCGTGATTAGACTGGCGCTATCAACAGTCACCGTAATAAACCTGCGTTGAAGCGATCCAACCCAAATGGACGCATAGTAGGATACATCACAGCTACATGCCTCGCCATGTTCAGATATGGCTTTAAACCCAATCATACTTCGTGATACTTTTAACAGCCATACCTATCTATTACAACACACACAACCACCAACAAGTCTTACCAAGGGGTATCGTATTACCTAGTAGGTAATTGGGTTGTGGAGGTCAGATAGGCGGTCGCTCCATGTAAAATATTAGTATTCAGCTGCACCCGGTTAGACTGGAAGCCGACCCCAACATAGTTGGAAAAAGGCTAGGCAGATGATGATGATCTATTACAACACAAATACTTTACGTAACCACGGACATCTATGCACGTTGTTAATGGACGAACGACAGTTTGCCAACAACTTATTTGGTAGCAATATTGCCGCTAAAGCTAAAAACGTGTATTCATGGACATGCTTATGTGATTTAGATAAACCAAAAGTCAGTGATCTAAAGAGACTATCCTACGTGACTAAAAACTGCTAATAGAATTTTCCTGAAGACAGTGCATCGATTTCCATTACCACTTCTTAATAGCAATTTTTGGAAATCTTTCCAAAAATTATCAAAGTGAATGGACAAGAAATTTATTGACCCAAGATCCTAAGGCTATGACGTATCTTTGTATAAATTGAGGCACTTTCATCGTTTAAATAACTATATTGTCTGCATGAGCGTAAATGCCCGGATATGAATGAAAATGTTGATGCCTGAGATACCTACAAAGTTTTAATGCACCTTCCTTGATCTTCATTTGATTGCAAGTTCAACCGTTACCAAATGAAACGAAGGTATCGAATGTTCTGCCCTAGGGCCTACTATTTTTTTTCTTGTCTAAAAAAATCTTATTGCATTTTCTATTTTTTTCGCATTTGGTTGGCATTTAAATCCATCTGGTTTCTATGTACCTAAGTGATTAATTGACAATCTGTTTTTACCATTGATTTTATATTACAATTGACATGATTCTGAGTTGTACTACAGCTCTATGCATTTCATACATTCTTTGCATTCTCTTCCACAGAGTTGCTTCAAACAATTTTGAGATAGCAGGACCGTTACTGAATATTACTGAAAAATAACGTTTAAATCCAATGCTAACCAAGCCAAAATGTTTTGAAGCAACCCTGCTATGACTCTGCTACTCAATTATTGTATATTTCCCCAGTATCGTCTGCAGTAGGCACTACAGGATTATCGAAAGTATAAATAGACTTGGTGACAGCGTGATAATTCGATTAGAATCCTAATTGTAGAGTGATTTATGAACTATGTTGAGGGTAACTGCAATCAACAATTTTAATTACATAAGTAGGTTTTAAGACGGATCTTTACACCAATTAATTAAGACTATATTTTTAGCGACTGTAGATATTATAGGTAGATGTTATTTGTATTATTGTTGTCTATGAACGATATCATTCTCGAACACCAGATTGTTTGCTGTGTGCATTGACATAGCTGTGTGAGTACTCATAGGATCTTTTATATTTCACTGCGTTTTAGGTATGAGCGTTATTTCACGTCACTAGTTACAATAACTGCTTATGGGGCATGTAACCGAATCACTAGTTTCGAGTCACACATAAACTAGTGATTTTTGTAACTAGTTACATTACCAATGCAGTGATCGAATGAAAAGCGAGACACAAAACAAAAGTACGTTGCGAGTCGTTTCTACATGGTTACTACTCTGTGCCTGTGTGCCTACTTCTTTGTACTGACCGGCAAAGCGAGCCGAGACTTCCCGAAATCACGAGTGATGGACGACACGATGAAATCCGAACATGCACACACCAAGTCGCCAACTACGAAAATGATGCGTATAATTTTCATACGTATTACTTAGGACTTAGAGATTAATTTAGATTGGTCATTATTTTTAACCTTCGACGGGCGGCGTACGAACACAAATTTGAAATTGTATTAGTATTTGTTTATGATTACTTTGACAAGTAAACCTTGTTTAGTTCGTTGGTGAATATTGCACAAGTATGTACCTATGTATGTTGCATTTATTGTGAAAGTGACTTCCATGCATATTTTCGTAATATTTTTGAATAAATTGTGAATAGTGTAGTACGTATAAAAAAAACAGTGAATAAATAACTTTTTCGTCATGTCTCGATGCAATTCGAGTGTCCTGTGGAAGTTCTTCCAAAAACTACGTAATGAAAAAAAATCAAAAAAAAAAAACAAAAATAACAAGAAAAAAAAATGCAACAAGTGTGGTGAATTATATAGCTTCAAATCCTCAACCGCCAATTTAAAAACGCATTTGAAGAGGAAACATCTCGTATTATATTACGTTATAGCATTAATGATGTAACTGCTTAAGGTAACTACAAAAACTAATTCGTTCAAAAAACCTACAGCTTGTGACATGTAACGATTACGTAGGTAACCATATAAATGTTCGTTTCGCAAATACTTCGGTAACACCATTTTGAATCACTGAATAGAATATGACAAATAACTAGTTACAAAAATCACTAGTTTTCAAAACAGGTTAATGTTCGTTTCGCAAATACTTCGGTAACACCATTTTGAATCACTGAATAGAATATGACAAATAACTAGTTACAAAAATCACTAGTTTTCAAAACAGGTTAATGTTCGTTTCGCAAATACTTCAGTAACACCATTTTGAATCACTGAATAGATTATGACAAATAACTAGTTACAAAAATCACTAGTTTTCAAAACAGGTTACGCCTTTAAAGAAACTAGTTACGTTACGTTTCGCGAAAATCACGTAACGACCCACACCTAGACGAGTTGGCTTGGCATATCAATTGCCATAAAGCCCGGAATACACATTGTGCCATAACAACTTCTGATTGGTGAATACCATAATGGCCATGCGAGCTACTTGCACACTTTTGTGCAAGTTACAGGCTCGTGTAATCCAGTCCGGGCTTTATGTTCTATGACATCTGAGGGCAATGGAATATAAAAACGTGATCGTAGGTACCTACGTAACGTCCACAGTACCTACACACCTGTAAAATTTAAAAAAAAACTTGTTTTTTCTCCATTTCTTGAACAAACCGTTGTAACAAACCATAGCACTTTATTACTATCTAGGTACTGGTATTGAAATATGGGTCTGATCGTGTGTACGTTATCTACAAAATACTTTATTAACCTTAAAGACATACATAAATGAAATCAATTATTGCTGCACAAAGGGATATAAGGATAAATTATATAATTAAGATAAATACAGAGTTATCGGTCATCATTGTCGTGTTTATGTTTGTGGAGCAGGACGAATCAGCCAGCCCATAGCCTTAACGTAAACATAAAAAAGGTATAAACTAAACGTTAGATGAAAGTTGTAAATTTTTAACGAATGTTAGACTGATCTTTAAAAATATACGGACTCATGCATAATTATATTTAATAGGTTTCATAGATTATCTTTTCATATTGGTAGTGAAAATAATTTGATTAAAAAAAACAGTAATTTAATCTCGCTCTGTCCACTTCTCTGAATTAATCGGTAGGTAATGTTTTATACAGGGCTTGGATTAATTGGTTTATTAAAATTATTAGATAATATTGTGTACACCACTGAATTAAAGTAGGTAAGTAATACCTCATTGCTCATCACGCACGGGCATGCTTGGAGATCAGGACAAAGTATCAGTTTCTATGGAACTGGCGATTCTAGGAAGGGATTCGATTTACTGTCGTCAAGCAAAACCAACTCGCTCTTCGCATTAAAAGTGTACAATTACCAAAAAATTCGAAATTGACTTAATATGCGGAAACGTTTGGGTATCACCAGTATTTTTCTCTTAAACACCGACTAAAGAGCGTAGTTCAACAAAAACTCGCTAGAATCTAGCGAGTTTTTGGTAATTGTACACTTTTCATGCGAAGAGGCGAACTGTTAGGTCGCAACGATAATTTACTTTACACATTGATAAGTACTAAGAATGAAATCGTTCAAATAAGCACTTATTATCAGATCCCCCTTGTATTAGAGACCCCTGATTTTTGTCTAGTTACCTTCCTCTCCTACGTACCTACTTCCCTTGAAGTTTGACTCAGGCAGGTACCTACCTACCTATTATAAAACCTAACTCAAGACTCAGGCATGCAGAGTTACCTACGTAGTTTAGAGCCTTGATTGATTTAATGCTCAAAACCAATTATATTACGAAATTAGTGACATGACATCAAATAAAATTATAGGGCGACTTTTTCGTATGTGACAGCCCCTTGGTTCACGCGGGCGAGCGACTGTCGCACTCCCGCAACTCGCACACTTGTACGAAAAAGTGGCTATAATTTTATGACACAAGCGTACAATACGACCGATGTATCTTGGCGAGCCCGAACTTTGCGCAGAAGGCTGCGCAGTAAGATTTTTTAGGAACCAAATGGTGACATGAGGCGAGTGCAAGTGAGAGAACATGTCGCCAAGTTACGTCGTCGGTCGTATTGTATATGTACTGTTTATCAACCAATGTTGTAGGTTCCGGCCTCAGACTGACACAGATTTACATAGTTATGTAGGGTAGGAGGTAACTTAGTGCCAATTTCACCAATGAAACTGAACGCCTGCGTTTAGTTTCATTGGTGAAATGCGCCCATAAACAGATAAGTACCTAGGTATAGACGACCTTGTAATTACTATACCACTTTTGACAACAATTCCCAGTAAATTGAAACTTCAGTACGTAAGATCGAAACTATAAAGCCATCAAGTAGACCTTGTCGTTTTATGTTGTACAAGTGACATTTAAACTTGGGGTACAAAGCAATTACGAGGTTCACTATACCTAGGCACTTTAAGTAGGTATTTGTTTGTTTTATCATCCACCAATTTTTTTACACAGGTTCCATTGAAACTGCCGTCTTTGTTAAAAGCCTTTCATTAAATCTTATCTACATAGGTGTGTATCAAAAGACGGGAGGAATTTTGTAAATATTATAGAAAAGAATTTTATTTGTAAATCGTATGTTTAATGGCAACGTGTCGATGTTATACACTTATGATAATAAATAAATAATGCCTGAAATCTTATCTTATTTTTTGACACGTTATTTCCCGCTTCCTTGTTACCTACTGAGTGTATTAACTAACTAAGTATAAGTAGTACCTGCCTGAGACTTCTTCTGCCTGGAAATCAGCTAGGTAGGTATAAAGTGTAGCCTTTTATCAGTAAAATGTGTTTTGTAACTGGATCAGTACACCAGGCTAGGTCGCAGCCCAAGATTTTGCGGGAGGTCACCATGGGTGCCGAGGAAAATTTTAAGGGAGGACTTCTCCTCGTTGGTGTAGTGGTCGCAAACGTAACTGCTGAACATGACGTCCTAGCTGGGTTCGTTTTTTTTTTTTTTTTTATATTTTCAAGCAGAAATAGGAGTTACATTGTCGATGTATGCAGGCAAGCCCAAATAACTATCAGAATGTAGAACAGACAGAGCGCGCAGACGAGCTTGAAAATTTTGCACACTCTCGGATAGGTTCGATTTTCTTTCGATCATTCCAAAAGCACTTGTCGACTTGGGATGAAAAGCTCAAGACTCAACAGAATGCAGACTGCAAGAGCGAGCGAAACCAGCCTGACTACCCTGAATGGAGACACTTTCAAGACAGAGAATTTACTTTATCGAATTATGAATAAAAGCCTAAACTCGTTTTACAGCTCGTTTTACTCATTTTTGGAATCCCAAGCCTTTCGAACCTTACTTAAGAGCGGGGTGCCCAGTTTGCTTCGCTCGCTCTTGTATCCTAGATTTATATTATAAAACGGGCTTTTTAAAGTAATAACTTTTTTAGGCGCGTTATGAAACCCACTGTCATTTTCATAGTTTTACTTTTGTCGGCAGTCCGCATGTTGTTTTTGTATATGCCTATCGGGGTTTTCATGGGCACAGTTTTAAGTTAGTAAGGCAAGTAGGTAAAATACTCAAACTCTCGACAGCTTGAATGATTTTGTGGGGGTCATGCATGACCCCCACGACACCCCTCCCCCTCGGACAAACAAATCAATTACTAAATTAGTTGAAATTATATTGCGACTAGCTTCTGCCCGCGACTTCGTCCGCGTGAAATTTCTTGTACCCCCACCCCGTCGCGTCGCAACACTTCGTATTCGCTTACCGTTCACTCTGAGTTTTTTTCTTTTTGCTCGGCTCCTAAGGGTCATAGCGTGATGTTAAATAGCCTATAGCCTTCCTCAAGAATTGACATTTAGTATTTTATCTATGAATTGGGCTATCAAATGCAAAAAGATTTTTTTCAAATCTGACCGGTAGTTCCAGAGATTATCGCATTCAAACAAACAAACTCTTCAGCTTTATTATTAGTATAGATAAAAAACTCTATGGCCCATAACTCCTTAATAGGTACCAACTCTTAACATCTTACACACGTGATAACTTTTAAACGAAATATCCGATTGAGATGAAACAAAAAGTATTTTACTTCTTCATAAATACTCTTGATAACATAATGCTTAATTTCGATAAAGATTAATATTACGATACATATCTAACGTAGTTTTTTTTTCTTCAGACGATTTAATAAATAAAAAACTCTATGGCCCATAACTCCTTAATAGGTACCAACTCTTAACCATAACATCTTACACACGTGATAACTTTTAAACGAAATATCCGATTGAGATGAAACAAAAAGTATTTTACTTCTTCATAAATACTCTTGATAACATAATGCTTAATTTCGATAAAGATTAATATAACGATACATATATAACGTAGTTTTTTTTTCTTCAGACGATTTAATAATTATTTTGAACACAAAATCGGTTATTGTGATTAAACCATGATAGCTAGATATATGTTCGCGCGGACTTTTTTGTATGTCTTAATGGGCTCTACAAACCCGTAGTACATACATCATTTTGTTCTATTGTCAATAGTTTTTGCAGCGCACGCAAAAATAGGTTTTCGATTTTACACCTTGTGTTACGAAATAGCAATTTTATTACGGATCCCTAATTTTGAAAAAAAAAATATATCCTTCCTCGATAAATGGACTACCCAACACTAAAAGAATCATTCAAATCGGACCAGTAGTTCCAGAGATTAGCGCGTTCAAACAAACAAACTCTGCAGCTTTATAATATTAGTATAGAAGATTTGTGCGCTTCTGTTCGGTGATTCGGTGAACCGGAACGCGTGGTAGCGCCAATCGCGACGATCGCGTAAATTCGCGCGAATATGCGAAAAAAAATTAGGAATATTACGTATCAGTATTTCATATTTATACAAGGTCAAATTAAATTAGCTGGCGAAACTCTGCAGACGTGATGGGTTGCGATATCTAAACACGATAAAATAAACCCATAAAATATTTGATGTTCTTTTTTGAGGGTTAACGACCGCTTGGAGTGTTGTTACTCGAAGTACGAGTTGAGAAAATCTGTTTTCTATTGTTTTATCGTGTTTAAATATCGATATTTCTGTCAATTTTACACAAAAAAACTGATTTTTAAACTGATGTTTCAAATGACTACAATATCTGCGGTCGATGACCCCACAAAAAGTCAACAAATTAATTTCTTTTTTGTTTTCGTGTTTAGATATCGATACGTACCCATCACGTCTGCAGAGTTTCGCTAGCTAATTTAATTTGACCCTGTGTAATAACTAGCTAATATGCGTTGCAATTGCAACGCCTTTTTCTTCTCAGTGTTGAGACTTGTTTTTCACACCATAAAATTCGTTTAGTTTATTTCGTAAACCCAAAATATCAAAATTATTTGACCCTGTGTAATAACTAGCTTCGGCGCCAATGTCCACCATGCGTTGCAATTGCAACGCCTTTTTCATCTCAGTGTTGAGACTTGTTTTTCACACCATAAAATTCGTTTAGTTTATTTCGTAAACCCAAAATATCAAAATTATCCAAATTGGAAACTGACTTTGACAATTATTTCAAAATCTGTGTAAGGACAGGATTATGGAGCTGCATGTGTACCTAGCATTACTAGTTTGTATGGTCACGCCCCCCAAGTTTAGTAGATTTTTTTTATTTATGGTTGTTTTATATCATAGTCGACAAGACTGAATTATTAAGTTGCTGATCATCAGCGAGCCAAGACTGCGGTAAAGATAACCACCGTAGTTTAGGCTCGCGGCTCCGGCTCATCTTTACACGAGCAAGCCAAACAGTTCTTCATAGTTTATGTGGCATGCCAAGCTAAATAAAATTTCAAACAACACTAACAAGCCACGAGCCTATACGCACCAAGGTAGCCAGCGAAATTCAAATTTCTTACTTTTTTTTTTTCTACTGCGGTTGTGGGCCATTCCTTTATGAAGGAGTCCAGAACTTGTATGAACTTACAAGGGTTGTACTCATTCTATTCTATTTTTCTCTATGGCAATGGTGCCGTTGTCGACAATTCTGCCAATGTCAAATGTGTTATGAGAAAAACGTGGGGGAGGTAAAATAATAAAAGTTAAGGCGGATGTTCCGATGGGCCGTCCATACATTTTTCGTGGGGATTATACGCTAAACATAGACACTCTTTGTTGAAAACGAATCATTTTATCACTTTTCTATAATGAAATGTCCCCGCGATCGACCTTTTTAGGAAATAATTTACATTATTTACTGAGGAAAACGATCGCGAAATCCAGACCAAATTTGACAGTTGCGTCACTAGTGTGCGTGAGTTTTGACAAGCAAAGTAAGCAAACTCAAACGCCATGATTGCGATAGTTTAGAGATGAGAACGCTAGATGGCGTGTAGGCATTATTATAATTCTGTTTAATCAATATCATACGTACAATAATTGATTTATTTCCTTTCATACCTTTCATGAACAGGTTCACCAAAAAAAAACTTTATAATTAATAACCTGACCTGACGACCTTCCTAACATAAACAACTTTATTACATAATATTGTTTTGTGGCAACATAAATAGAACAATTTTACCTAAAAATAAAATTGATATTAAGCATACTTACCTTTCTCTAAGCCATAAATTGAGATAGGCGTATCCGGTTCCGGTACGGTGAAGCGCTGTAAGCCCCGCAGCGTCATATCCGCCCCAATCCGGCAGGTAGTGGGGATACGTTTGCGGAGCGCAGAACGATATCCATGAACCTCATTGCGGCTCAATTTACAGTGATTGATAGGGGTATCAATCACATACATTTATAATTAAGAATCAGCAGACAGAAATATAAATTGGCTTAGAGAAAGGTAAGTATGCTTAATATCAATTTTATTTTTAGGTAAAATTGTTCTATTAAGCTTGACTGTACCTTTCTCTAAGCCATAAATTGAGAAGTGTTTGTTATCGACTGCTGGATTGGGACTAAATTAGAACGCCAATGTGATCAACAAAGTTATTTATCCATTTTAAACTTTCGTTAGTTCAACTTATATTAAATCATCATAATTAGCTCATAATTATGACTTTAATTATAACACTACATCGATATTACGATTAAGTAAATCATCTTATCGTTTCAAACAGATTACTGATCTGATTTGAATGACTTGATTCATTTGTAGACCTGTAATCCTTGATTTCTTTTTTATAATATTTGTGAAATGTCAACGCCGAGCGCCAATTTCCTCTCTCCAAAATATGATCAATGGGAATGTTATCTGACCAACTAGCCGAAGCTACTGCCGATCGCACACTACCTGGACTACTGTTTATAACAGCTTGTTTTAACAATTACTTAATCCAGCCCCCGATGATGGTGCGGGTAGCTGGTTTGGGCTCACCATGTGTGCTAATAAATAAGCTCTCAATATTACCTCTTCGACCATTAGAGAACTCTAGCAATTTGTTAATCCAATAAATTGGGTCAATGTTAGAGTTTGACTCGCATTTAAGTAAACGCCAACCGGATTGCTTACGAGTTATATTATCAGTTTTGGAACCAAAAATCGGCCAAAACACTATAGAATCATCACTCCTTACAAAGTTTTCTTTATTTATACTCAATAATGTAAGGTCATGGACTCTGCGCCCGGAACACAATAAAAGGAGAATTGCAGTTCTTTTAGAAATTTCGAACAATGAATTTTGTCAATTAAGAATCTAATTAAAACATTAATGTCCCAAATAGGACTTTTAGCCTTGTGTGGCTGTTTTAACGCTATACCCTTTAATATTTGCTTTATAATAATGTGAGAACCTAATGATAAGCCACTAGGTGGACGACAAAAGGTACATACCACCGACTTATGTACTGCAATTGTATTATAGGCAAATTTAAATTTAAGATGCAAATCAGTTAGAAATCGAGCCACATCTTCAGGGGATGGATCTAGTGCTCACATTATTGTCACGTGACCATTTACACCATCGTAACCATGCCGGCTTATATGTATTTAAGGTCGATTTCCTCCAGCTACCTTCTAAAATTTCTATCTGATCTTTCTGCCAAGAATCTAATAGCGATGACCACCCTGTATTAACCACACTTTTAAATTCAATTGATGAACTTGTGGAGGCGGTCGATTGGTTGTTGTGTCTATCAAGACTTGGTCCAAAGCCCTCAACGGGTAGGGAGGGCGCATGGAGCGAGCCACCAGATCTGCTCTCCAAACGACCTTTTCCCAATCTGGTGTTATCACCAGGTACATGCCGGTTGCCTGGTTCCCATGATAACCTGTAGTGCCAAGGGCGACCGAAGGCGTTGTGGGAAACAGCAGCCTGATCTAAATCCAGACTCACATACTTGGGTAGTACATGAGCAGTTCTTGACGCAAAAAGATCTATTTCGGGAATTCCAAAATGCTGAAAAATTTTCCCGGTAGCACAAGGAAGCAAGTGCCATTCTGTCGGGGCAGATTTCCTTGAGAGCCGATCTGCTACGTAGTTGTATCGACCGGGAAGGTGATATATCAACATATGTATCCGATAACGATCTATTTCGTCTAAGACTTCGTATGTTAGGTTTAGGAGAGGCTGTGACTGTGTGCTGCCTTCGTTGCGCAGGTAAGAAACTACAGTTCGATTGTCGCTCTGAATTAATAAGCTTGTATCGCTCATTAGGCGACCTTTTATCTGAATTACTCGCAAAATTGCCAACATCTCTAAGATATTGCTGTGAGAGTTTCTTTCCTGCACTGACCAACTGCCACATAAGGTCTCGTTGTTGAGCTGCGCACCCCAACCTGCCTTGGCCGAGTCCGTCGTAAGGAAATAAATTGGAGGTGAACCGTGCAGTTGAGAAGCCATGTTGTGACTCTGTAACCACCATTGCAGGTTCGGAATCACCTTGACGGGCATCTGTATTAGACCTTTTACATTTTTTCGCAACAGGGAATTGCTGAAGGTCAGCATTGCACGAGAATTCAGGCGCCCTCGCGGGACTACGAAGCTGGCAAATTTCCAAAGTTCTAGTATACTCTGGACTTCTTTTAAACTTGGTGGTTTTTGCCATTTTCTTGATTTTGACTTCTGAAAGTTTATTACAAAGCCAAGGAATTGCAATAGTCTTACCGCTAAGTCCGCGTGACTTTGCAGAGTTTCTCGATTTTGATTTGCCAGGAGAAAATCGTCGAGATATACCAGCAATCGCACACCTTGATTTCTTAGGATCTGCGCGATCCAATTCGTCAGGCTGGCAAAAACCTTCGGAGCGGTTGCCAAACCGAAGGGCAGGCAGGTCATTTGCCAAAGTTGGTCCCATACTATTAATCTGAGGAAACGTCTGTATCCTGGCGCGATTGGCAGGTGAAAATATGCATTTTCCAAGTCTATTTTCACTAACCAATCGTGTGGTTGGAGGAAGTCGGGGTCTTTGTACATGTTCACCAATCTAAAATTGTCTATTTTGACATAGTTGTTTAGCAATTTTAAATTGAAGACTGGACGAAACGAAGTTTGGTACAAGAAAAATTGTTGAGACAAAGCTCGGAGTCAATGAAGCTTTTTCTAACACCTTTTGATCTACTAGCTTTATTTGAATTAAAATTTCTTTTGAATTTACTGTGTGAAATTTTCGGGGAATCCTCAAGGGATGAATAAGTGGTGGTTTGCTTAAAAAGGGGATTCGATAGCCTGATATTATCTTCAGTATATATAAAGGTGCCCCCAACTTCCTCCAGACACTTACCTGATGTTTGATTCCCCCGGCTTGAAAACGTTGATGATAGTCAATCGACTCGTTTATCACGCCGTCCCAGGGTACTACGTTTCTTACCGTATCGTGTATCTTCGGTGTGACGAAAAAACTCTTCTGCCCTTCTCTTTCGTCCTTGCGCAGGATTAGAGCCACTATTGGTGGAGGGGCGGTAGTTTGCACTGTTGCGCACAGGCACCATATATTTCCTACCTCCTTGTGTGTCCCTTCTTTGGACAGAAGGTTTATACGATCTACCCTGCGAGGATAATTTAATGGGTGCAGCTTGAAAATTTCTTAAGACACCCCCTTGTTTTCCTACAAAATCTGTAAGCTTTGCATCGTCAAATAAATGATGCGCGGACGGAGGTATTTTCCTCAACGATTCCTTAAAACAACTTTCCTTTACTGAATTTAAAATACCATCACGACGTTGTTGCACTATATCAGCCCGTTTGCCACATATCATTTGTAATAAATCCGATTGTATTTTTTGTTATTCCCCGTCGGCAAAAAAATCATTGATTTTTGAAGTAATCTCTACAGTGGTCGTTGGGTTTTTTAATTCGGATACCCATGAAATAAATTGGCATAAGCCTTTTTGAAATGCTTCGCTTTGCAAAATAACAGCATGTGACATAGCAGCTAAAGAATTTTCAACGACCGCTAACGAACGATTACGTTCAAAATTTTTCAAAACATCGTTACTTTCGAGCTCTACAAAACCTGGGGTAGAATTATAAAGTTTTTGTACTTCAGAATAACGTACTTGAGCCCAGTCGGGCAAGTTAAAATGTTGCAATTTGTTAAGCAAATCGAGATGCGTATTATCCGTCTGTAATGTCTGCGACTTGAGGGTAGTTTGTATTTTAAAATCAATCCCTTTTTCTTCGTTTAATTAATTATCCAGTTCAGTAGGGCTCGGAATATATAGAATAGACTCACTGTCAGACATGCACGGCAGAGTATTATTTTTAACAATAAGATCTTGCAAAGAGGATACTTTTTCAGTAAGTTTTTTAAAAGCGTCCTCTAATTTACTTAGCTTTGTACGGCGGCGTCGCTCCTTTCGCCTACGATGTCTCCTTTTACGCGCCGTAGAAGAAGTATCGCTGCTACTGCTCGAACCACTAGATTGCGACCGAGCACGTGGGGCATTGTCCATACTAACATTATTAATATTTTCGTCTAAAGAGTTCATCATTTAACACTTATTAATTTTTATTTAACACTAAAAAGTAGGACACCCTTTTTAAAAGTAACGGGTTACTTTTAAACGCGACTACACCGTTCGGAAATCCGAACGCCAATGTGGTTCATGGATATCGTTCTGCGCTCCGCAAACGTATCCCCACTACCTGCCGGATTGGGGCGGATATGACGCTGCGGGGCTTACAGCGCTTCACCGTACCGGAACCGGATACGCCTATCTCAATTTATGGCTTAGAGAAAGGTACAGTCAAGCTTAATATCATTATTCGTAGATAGGATTTATGCGACGTTGCCGTCCCACCCGACCTTGAACACATGAACTACATTGAAAGAATTACCAAGAAAACCGTTGCCACTCATCTTTCGCCGCGCCGTAGCGACATGATAATATAATTTTGAATCTTGCTTGTATGCAATAGCTTGGCGCGCGGAATTGCTCGCGGAATTATTCTATTTTGTATGCTTTGCATTTTCATTGATTCAAATTATTGCAATATTTCTAGTATGTTATTGCAATTTATTGTAGGTATAGTAACTAATAATGATTCGATTTTAAAAGTAAGTAGGTAAGTAAGTACCTATCTATCTTTCGGCGGTTTTAGAAACAGCAAGTTGGCCCGTGAGTTAGGTTTTAGACGCTGAAATCCCGTCACAATACTAATTACTTACCTATGTATAAATTACATAAGTACAAAGTCAGTGGTTATAACTTGAATGCGTTTGTACCTATATTTTTGGTCAATAATAAATTTAATAAGTAGGTACATATTAAAAAGCGGTAACCCAACGAGTTTGCAGTCATTTGCAAAATCGAAGTACCTACAAAATAGAATACCTTTTACGAATATTGTAAACAGTTTCAGACAAACAAACATTATTTTAGTTTGATAAGTCGCTTCGGCGCGGCGGCAGCGGCGTCGTCGGCGCGCGGCGGCGCACAGTGGTCGAAAAAAAAAAGCTTCCCTTTCATAGGATTTTTGAAAAATAAAATGTTTATTTGATAGTTTCATGTAGGTATATCTACAGTTTTGTCGAGTACATTAAAACATTGAATAAATTAGTAGGTACGGGTTTTTTAATCTATACCCTAAAAAATTACTTTAAATAATAGGTACATATTTCAAATGTATGAAAATGGAATTTGTTTTCCTCATAACTTTTTTATCAACTTCAAAAAAAGGAGGTTACAATTCGACACGTATGTATGTAATATTATTTAGAATTGCATTATATTCACATAATTATGACATTCTATTAGGGCTTCCAAACAAATATACTAAATTTTATAGACGTATGTATGTTTGTCCACGCATTTCTCCGCAACTATTAATCAGATCGTGACCATTTTTTTTATTGGCTTACATTTCTTCTTAGTTTAGGAGATATAATGAGTTCAATTAGTAAGGTATAATCCAAGAGTTAGTCGAAGAGTTTTTTTGTGAACTCTTCGATCTAGCTCTTGGGCTATACCTACACCTATAAACTCTTATATCTTTTGAACCAGTGACCGACAAATTCTGATATTCTGAAAGACAACAAACCTAGGTAGGTATATGACTATCGATCTTGACGAAAAGCGTGCTTATTCATAACGTATTGTTGCCGCCGCTACAAAATGTAGGTATCTTGTGTGAGCGGAACAGCGAGCGCCGCGCCAACGACTCGCCTAATCTACAGAGACCCTTGAGACCGCCGCCGCAGAGTTCGCACGTAGTACATACCTACGTCCTAAGAATATTTCCTATTGCAAAATTTGTAAAGTAAGGAATACACCCATTTCAAATGTAGCAGTACCAAACTTGTTTTATTGAAGAAGCACCTCTAAAGAAACCCAATTACCCAACACGTATGAATAAATTAATAATTGGTATGTATAATAGGTACATTTTTGTAAATCCTATGTAAGGAAAACTTATTTTTGCGTCCACTGTGCGGCGTAGGTACCCAGTTAGCTGTCTAGCCAGAAGACCTACCTACGTTGAGGGTGCGTTCAGAACTTAGAATTTTGAAATCATTGGTTCAGAAACAAACAAATGATTGAGTTACTTACATCAAATTAATAAACATAATTTATTGTTTGTATTTATACAACTTATTCTAATCTGTTTTTTTTCCTATTCGTCGACCAATACTCTACCAGGAATATAAAGATAAGTAAAATTTTACTTTTATTTTATTGTTCTGTTTTCTGTTATGATTTCAGAACGTAACCCTTTCATAAAATATCTGTTTACTGTTTCATTTCATCTGTACCATAGAGTAAAGTAATATAGACCATAGAGTAAAGTAATATATCGGGTATAGAGAGCCACCTTACGGACTTTTTTGAATACCGCTAATGTCAATTGATCGGATAGTAACCGCCATCTATTATCGTCATCCGCACACAGTTTAGGTATAGCCTAGCATAGGCACTACCTATGCAATAGTTATAGCCTAGCTATAGGCACTACCTATGCAATAGTACTTTAGTTTCTTTAATAATTTACTTGTTTTCAAGTTGTATTTTCTCATTATTAACAAAATCATTGTAAAACTTTATCAAATTAAAAACAAGTAATTATTGCAATTTTACAATGATTTTGTTAAGAGATAATACAACTTGAAAACAAGTAAAATATTAAAGAAGCTAAAGTACTATTGCAGTATAAAGTAGGGAAGTAAATCAATTTCAAAAGGAACACAGTGGATACATAGAAAAACAACTTTTCTTTTACAATATTATTTATTTATTTTTCTAGAGATTTTTATGGATATTGATGATTCTGTGGGAGTTACGGAGGGAGTATAAAAAGTATCACTATCTGATTGTTCTATTTGTTTGGCTACTTACTCAAAACACTTTTACTTGGTCTTGATGGGTTACTATTAACACCATGCTTGATTTTAAATGGTGATTTAGAAACAGAATGTAGAAACGGCTTCAATGGTGATGTCATCTAATTTATCGAACTGACTATTGTTTGGTTAGCTTTACTTCTGAATGTTTTACATAATAATGAGTACTTAAACTGATTTATCCAACACTCTTGGTGGTAATTGGGAAACTTCTTCAACAATCTGCTGAACTGTAAAACAAATGTTTTGTTATTTAAGTGCAAAGTTATAATTATGAACACAAATAGGAGATTACTAGGATCTATGTAGTTTTGAGTGTACCGACAATGTATGTAATGATACTGAGAATAAAGTTAACTTTTTCAATGCTTTATTCTAATAAATGAGTTAATAAAATATGTACCTGAACTAGCAGATGCAATTTCTTCAGAACTTGATTGTTCTTTATGTATACTTTTTTTCTTTGAATTGCTTTTCACTCTTTAAGAACCATTATCATTCGTTTCTTAGCAATACAGGGTCTCTCTGTCGTGTCAGATGTTTGTGTGGTTGGCAAATACTTTTTTTGGGCATACATCCTGGTTTCGTACGTACTTGTGATACTCTATATAGTTTCCATATCATTTGGCAACTGAAAAAAGAAAAGTAAACAATTAAAATTGATAAAAAGAATGCTATTCAAGACCAAAACAAACATAACCTCAATTATATTAGTTATTTTATAGCCTCAATATTTCAACTATTTCAAGTCAAACGAACATTTTAAATTTAAAACCTATCAATACTTAGTAACATACTCACATCAAAATGGTCTTCACAGAAATAAAGTGGCGAATTCGTGAATAAATCGTTCGGGTTTCGTCGTGGGAGCTTTATCCATTGATCTCATTATTTTCTTGTTTGGGACATTTAGAAACACCTTGTTGGGTGTGGTTATTGATGTGTTTTTACACTGAGGCACTGCACACCACTTATAAACTTTACAATTCATTTTTATCACACGATTACACGAAATATGCAATGTTTGTTAACTTTCTTACAGCTGCGCGTTGACAACCACAGAGTACTTTTGAGTTTTGACCCGACGCCATGACACTGCGAGCTGTTTTCGCGCCCTATTGAAAAAATATTAGAAAAATGGCATTAAACTTCGTTAAACTTTAGTTTATTACCGAAAAAAAGGTGTTTTCGTAATTAGTAAATGTGTACCTACATTACGGAAGAGGATTTCAAAATCTTTCGTCATGCATTATTGTAATTATTTTTCAGCTTTTGTAATCTACATAAATATTTGCAAATAATTGTAATACGTGTTTAATTAAATCAATAAGTACTGAAACTATACTTAAATTAAATATTTTATATTTATTTTTTAGTCACAAATTATATTTTAACGATGGTAACGCCATCTGCGGGGACATAAAGTAACTAATTGTTTTGGATGAGTATAAAAGATGTCGCATTTTGAAAAAAATGCCCCATAATCTGTCACTATAAGGAATTGTCCTACCCCTGATCTGTACTATTGTATTTACTAATTTTACTAGCAATTCTAGCTAGACTGCTTGAATACAACTACGAAATTCTGCGATCTCATTACATACGGTTGTGAAATTCGATACTATTCAATTTTATTCAAATACTGAGTGTCTAAGTAACATATTCTTTTGTTTTTCTTTATTTCAGATTTAGATTACATCTACAATCACAGACTACATTAGTACATTATAATGCAGTCTACACTACAATGCGACTGGCCTGTTGGCCTAGTGGTCAGTGACTATGACTGCTATGCCGGAGGTCGTGGGTTCGATTCCCACCCAGGACAAATGTTTGTGTGATGAGCATGATCATTTGTTCTGTGTCTGGGTGTAATTTATCTATATATGTATGTATTTAGAAATATATAAGTATGTTTATCAGTTGTCTAGTACTCATAACACAAGCTCTGCTTAGCTTGAGACTAGACGGCGTTGTGTGATAGTTGTAAAAAAAAAAAAAAAAAAAAAAAAAAAAAAAAATGTATGCTTGAACAATAAAGAAGGCGTATCGATCGACGACACGAATATTCGGGGCCGCGCAAATCTTTAAAACGTATTCGAGGTGGACTAAGACAATTTCACGATGATGAGAGGTAAACATGCATAATATATTACTTACCTAATTCTTTGTCTGGCTTCTTCGTAAAACAGCCAAGTTTGGATGTAGGATTTCATAAAAAACGTGTGTTGACAAAAGTTTACATTCGTAAATCGTATTACACTTACAGCCGTTTGAAAGTTTAGCGTTCTGAAGATACCAAAATGCCAGTGAATGAAGAAATCCTCATAGATAATATGTTGTAGGTTTCAAATAAGCATGATTTATTGTAAAAAAGTGACATGTGGTGTAAGTATGGTCATTACATTAATTTGATTTGTTGCTTTCAGTACATAGAGTACCTACACAACCAAGAACATAGGCCCGTGTAAAACCAAAATTTCACTTAGAGGCCACTTACAGTACTCCTAGTACCAGCACAGTGACAGCTGAACCTGTGCTTGAACCTTTAGAGATTAATTGGCCGGAAGCTGATCCTGAAACTGATTCAATTGACTGTGGAAACTGTTCCAAAGAAATGGATATCTGGGTATCACATTGTGGACCTGAAGAATGTAATTGAGTGGGCATTCCAATTGGAAAGACACCGAAATATGTGTGTATCTTCACAAATTGAATTTGGTAATGAGAGACTTGATGGATTTCGAAGTGAATTAATTTTCAAGTACAGTATGTGTGGTAACTAAGACGACCCACTGACCGTGGAAGCACTACGGAGAGCAATAATAAAATAAATACTGCATTTTTGTGGGCAACTGCGACTGCTGATAGCTGCTACTACACTCAATCAGTTCACATAACAAGTCTCATGAATATTCCAACAATGTCAGCAAATAAATTTTGTTGTGTTGAAAAAAAATCAGGCAGTGTGTGGTTTGAACATTTGTCAGAGGAAATTAAAACTGCTGGTGAACAAGAAAGGTCAGATGCTATTCAAAAAGGTCATGTATCTTCAGACGGTGTTCCGTTTGTTACTGTATGTAGTCGGAGGATGGCTGAAAAGGTCATATGGCCATAACTTTGATTCATCTTCTGGTATGGTAAGTTAATATATTACTAAACATATACATACATAAACCCACGCCTTCTTCCCATGGGGGTAGGCAGAAACTACAGAACGCCACCTACTACGATACCTCACATACTCCTTTACTAAACACATATTTGGTTGTGTATGAACTTTTTATTATGTGCAATATTTACAAGTGTTGCTTTTCATTTCCAGGCCTGCATTATTGGTAAAGAAACTAAGAAATGTCTATTTCTTGGTGTTCAAAACAAATATTGTTATACGTGTCAATATTATGAAAAAAGGAAACATGGACATGAAAGCACATAATTGCTGCAAAACTTTTACTTGACCGCCTACAGCAATGGAATCACAAATTATTGTGGAAAGCTTTTAAAAGAGTGAAGAAATGCATCAACTTCGTTATTTGAGTTTTATTGGAGACGGAGACTTCTCTGTGTTTGCAAATTTGAAAGAGAAAGTGTCATATAGGAAATTTGGTCTGAGATGGGAACATAATAAAACAAATTGAATGCAAGAATTATAATGTATATCAGTGAAAGTGCTGCTATGGCAGCAGATTTGCGAAATAGCCCGCTTCATGTATTCGGAATACATGAAAACTGCAAGGATTTTTACTGCAATGTCAATAAAACAGCTGCAAATGGAAATATAATAAGTAAGAATTGTCAGTACCAGTAAGAAATGCTTTGATTATCATGGTACAGTATTGTTTCTTTGTATGTTACATAATCATCTATCTATAGGATTTTTATTGATATTTTCTAGTAAAAAATATTCTATTTTCAGGATTATCGCTTGCTACTGGACACAAATGGTATACATAGCCCAGGGGCATATTTTTCGAAATACATAAATGGAAAGGAACAAATCAGAATACGACAGAAGTCGTCAACACGAAAACCACATATTCTGCCAGAAATCATATTGAGACATGTTCAAAAAAATGCTAAATGTATAGATTTGAATGGTATGTATACTCGGCTAGATATCAAGTTATACATTTCCAGTATAAGCTGACCTCCCATTGTACGGAAATCCTATACAATGCGAGATCAGCTACTGGAAAACTAGCTGGTTAATTCTTTTTTTTTACTTCATAAATTGCATCAATTTCAATGTCTAAAATATATTATTATGTTATTCTAGTGAAAAATCGTCCTGCAACATCAGTTGGAAATTCGAGCAACTAGTAAAGTTTCAATATAGAGCAGTTTTGGAGATTGATGGTAAATGACATTTTGAAATGAATGGGAAACAATATTCGTCCAAAGTAACATAATTATATTCTAAGTAAAGTTATTTTTCTTTGCAGCAGCAGCAGCCTTTAGCAGTAGACAAGAAGACTCGCACATGGTGAAAACAAGAAGTCAAACGATTTTTGATATTTTGTAGTAGTTTGTTTAGAATCAACATTATTATATCATTGTATATTACTTTTTTTTTGTATTTACTATAAAATGAAAAGGTGAAATAATACTTTATTATGTAAGTATAACCACCTGGTGATCTCAATAAGCAGGTCTTTAGATTTTTCTTTTTCTAAAAACTTTGATAGGCTTTGACATTATAAAATATTTTTTCACTCTGGTTATAAGTAATTGCATACTACATTGTATTTTTTTGATTTGTTGTTATCTTTTGTTTTTTTCTTGTGTCTGCTAGGTTCTAACATCTGTAATAATTGGATATGCTATAAATTTAATCACGTATCTACATTTGTGTCACTTCAAATATTTATATTTAATTAGTAGTAAGGTAATAAAATAAAACTATCTTTATAAACTGTATAGACTGAAGTTTTTGTAACTGAACATACAGCTGTGCTGCTGGGGAGTTTGTTGCGCCACTTCTTTCCAGCTAAAGCACTAGGGAGAGGTTAAGGGCGAATCCCATCGATAAAAGACATGCCGGGGGTAGGCAGAAACTACAGAACGCCACCTGCTACGATACCTTACATACTCCTTTTGTCTCGTTTACGTTCATAAATCTGGTCATACACGCACGCCGGTTGTGAGTACTACGCACAGGCACAGTATATTCATAATATTCGCAAGGAACGCATTTCATTTTTCATATAAATATCGTAGCAGGTGGCGCATTTTTTAAATACACGCCACCTAGTAGTCTATTCTTGTAAACGTTTGGAAGTACTCGTTAACGTCTGTGTGTGTAAACGACCTGTATTCAATGGCAGATTTTATTTGGGGATTATGTGTCGAATTGGGTGGATTTTGAGGCAATGTTATGACCAAATACAATAAAGAGTAATGTCCGATAACCGCGTCTAGTACTCCTACGACTTAATAATGTGCCAATTACACATAAAACAAAATAAACTAAAAATGTTGACATCAGCGCCATCTAGCGGGAAAATGGCCCGGAGCAGATCGTATGATCCTCCTTAAAACTAAAATTTTTAACATCAAATAAAAATTTAGTTTAATGTGAAACGATAATTTTAATTATTATAATTTTCTAAATATACGGGATAGTTATAAAAGAAACAATAATTATCACATACGGCAGTATTGAATAGACTCATTATTCGACTAACTATCAAGCAATATGAAGCAGTGCCACAGACTACTTAGAGATACTGATGGCAACTATTTAATCGCATTGGCATTTGGCAACACTTATTTTAATGACAGTTGTTCCGCCGCGGCCGTCGGTCTTGTGTGTAGCTCCGTTGGTTAATTTTACTGTTATTTATAACAATTTGGGCGTATTTTATTAATAAAAGTAAGAAAAACGCTTTAGTATTTCCGAAAAATCCTATTTATAACTACAAAGTCAGTGATTTAAAAATATTTAAGTGACATTTTTTGAAAAATAGGCAATGCAGTGTTCGCTATCGAGTAGAATTTTTTAATAAATTGTGATTTATTTATTGAACGATGGGGAAATTGTTGAGCCTTTTGTCTCGGGACGATTCTAATTGTTGTTCGTCGCCGCGTTACGATATCTTTTTGGATTTCGAGAACGCCGCGCCCACAGACACGGAGCGCGCCGTTTACGAGGAGGTTCAGAGGGTGTTGTTAGATTCCGAGAAGATACTTGAAGAGATACAGTGTTATAAGGGTGCGGGGAAGGAGATACGAGAGGCGATAGCGGACCCGTCGAGGATATCGCAGGAGAGAGCGTGGCGCGCCGTGCGCCCGCTCGTCGACAAACTCCTGCGCTGCTACAACCACTCCCTCCAGCTGCAGCGGGTGAGTCCATGAATCACTACATTTCGTTAACAAAGACCTACTCACAATTTTTTGTCTTTATCTGATTCAGAGATTTTTTTTCCTATCAGAACTGTCAGAATGCTTTTATTTCAACTTTTTGGGGGTATCACTTCTTCTATTATGTAATAAATGCAACTAGTAACTACTTACTATAAAATTTTTCGTTATGTAAGAAATTAAAACTATCAATATGAAACTAATTCAAACTTATTGTTAAATAGCAATATTTACCTCATGTACACTACTCCTATTCATTTACCTTTCAATAATGTAGTGTAGTATTCAGGGTTTCTTCTTTACTGATCTCTTTTTAACCTATTAATCTGGTAAATATTCTCCATGCACAGACAGGCTGTCGATAATGCTTTTCCATGTAACATAGTGAATAGGGGTGGACGGGTGAATTGGGACAAAACTTTAAAAAGGATTTTAACATTAAAATAATATAGTTTGTTGCCAACAAGGACAATAAATTGTTTTACAATACGGTAAACACATTTGAGTCCTTTTTGGTAACAAACTATTTATTATTTCAATGTTAAAATCCCTTTTAAAGTTTCGTCCCGATTCACTCCTGCATCCCTATTCACCTCCTTTTAATGTATATAAAGTTACAGCAGTACCAACATGTACACCTACCCACAAACACTCACATAAATCAAAGGGCAATAATTATTACCTTGTAAAGTTATTCATACCTAGTTATTCTTAGTTATGTATAAATACCTACATATAAATCATAGTATAGTTTTATTTATTTACCTTGTTTTGTGTGTTTAATTTATATGATTTTACAATTATGTATTTCATGAAAAATACCTTTTTGCTATTTCCTTGACTGAAATTGCCAGCTATATCTTTCTATTTGTTATGAATACTGAAAGAGTCCATAAAAGGACTTATTCCATACTTAATATTATAAATTCGAAAGTAACTCTGTCTGTCTGTATGTTACCTTTTCACGCCTAAACAACTGAACGGATTTCAATAAAATTTGGCAGAGAGATAGATTGCATCCCTGGGAAGGACATAGGATAGTTTTATCCCGATATTCCCACGGGATCGACACTTTGCGGGTGAAACCGCAGGGCGCTGTTTACAATAAGTCATTAAATAAATTCCACTGTTACTGGAAAGACACAGTGGAATTTATTACATTTGTATACCATTGGGTAAACAAGTGTTTTAAGATATTCAGTATTAAATTGACAATTAATATACTATGTGCATTGTCTTCCATTTATTCCTGAATTTTGGTACCTTATAAACTTGTTTCCAAAGAAGTGAAGAAGTTATCATAGGACATTAACCTTTTAACCGCCACAGTCATGTATAGATGACAAACCAAAATGTGCCCAGCATGCGACAGTTCGACTACATGACAGACTTTGACGCCGAGAGCACATTTTTTATTTTTTGATGTGTAGCGGTCAAAAGGTTAAAAGTGCCATCTGTCAGGTTTTTACTATGGACTATAACAAAAAAAAACTCCATTACACCTACCTATAATATTACAGCAACCCAGCATTATTCCCCACTATATAAAGTAAACATTTAATATTTTACCAAGAGAGTGGTATATTGTCATTTAACATCCTGAATAGTACTCTGATAAGTTTGATAAGATTACATGATGTCATATTGATAAGTTCTCACACTGATAACACTGTCAGCAAATACAATACAATGTTTGTCAAGTGTGTATGGAAATATTCACAGTATTCATTTCATTTAAAAGTAATAAAATATTTATTTGATGTTTATAACTAGTTACACAAGGGCCTAATAGTCAGAATGGCAACGTCCAAATCTAAAAATGGTTTTACCTCAATGTGGTGCTTGTTCGACCACTAAAATATGTACCTATTTTTATTATTATTATTAGTTTAGCACCTAATAATAATTAATTTAAAAACGGCTCGCGGTTATGCGGCACTTGCCGAGGTCAGCCCACGAATGGGTATCCGTTCTTTACTTCAAAACCTACGAAATAACCCTCCGTAATTACCACACCATTTCAGCCACAGGTGATTAGCTAGAATCTGACCCCTAGTTAGTAAACATCCTCTCACCCCAAACGCATATACCGTATACGTACCGTCGCGGGTAAAAAATAAAAAGGCTACCCATATGATAATGAATTAAAATGTCTCCCTAATGAGTTTCATGTGACTGAGAACACATGATATTTATGAAAGTATAAATAGCTATAAATAATAAGTCGAGGGTGTCCATTCCCCCGTAAACGTTTCACGCTAAACACGCGTGCTGAAAGGTTACCGCCCACCGCCACATTTGCATGCATTGTGCATTAGTTAGATTGAATACAGAAAGTACGCACGATAAACTCAAGGTCTACCTACGTTACGAGATTTTTGTCAATTGATAAAACTCGAGGAAATACTGTGGCAGTAAAATTGGCAGTATTACTCATAAAAAAGTTCGATAGTCGGTAAAGACCAACAATCCGCCGACACTGTGACCCCTTTACAAAATTTTCAGTCTGCAAACGGCACACCTCACACCAAAATCCTGCGACCGCGCGAGGCAATCATTCGAATAGATTTGTACTTCCCCAAACGACAATTCCATCGCATTCTACCGTTCACAGACTGAGGATATTCTGACAACGACCGTCCAGTTAGTCGTTGGATTATACACTCAACCTGCAGGCTAAAACACGCGCTGGAGATTGTCAGACTCCTTTCCATTGGGCACTCTGGGCAAGTGCCCAGGGCCCCGCGATCTTCGGGGGCCCCGGCTTGCTCTCATAAAAAACACTGTTTGCAGCTACCGTTCCATTCTACGCATTATTAGTACCCGATTCAATGAAAAAATAAGTTATTTGCACTGCGATTTACAATAAGTTTCTAGCCCCTCAGTTATGAAATATTAGTATGTTTCTCTCACTGTCTCTTATCTACACAGGGGCCCCGTGATCCTTATGTGCCCAGGGCCTCCAATAGGTTAAAGACGGCCCTGCAGAGAACAGTCCAGAACAACTGGGTTGCGCACCAAAACCTCCACGTTTTGTTATACCAAAAGCATTTCGTTTTGACTTACCAAGGGACCGTCTCCAATGGCAATCGTCTAATCATTTAAAATTAAATAGTTACCATTATATCGACCAACGGAAGGAGTTAATAAGAATGAGTCTTTTGTAAATTCTTTTATTTGGTGTATTGGTGTCTCTCATTGGTATGGGAGCAGAGCACCCATTGCAATCGTTTGATCAATTACACACTTGTTTCTTTATTACCTCAAGAGCGTGAAAAAACTCGGTATGTAATAAACAGTAATTATTATTTAACTTCTTACTTATTACAACTATATCCTTATCGTCATTAAAACTGACGTAACTAGCAGTAAATTATTGTTACTTGTAACTTGTAAAAACAAGCTGTAGCCCATTGGAACAAATTGCTTGCCGATTTACCGAAGAATAAAAATAACTTTGTATTAAAATTACCTGCAAATCTTCCACTAAGGACTTAATTAAACCTAGAAAATTAATAAATAAATGGCGAGAAAATATTATTCAGATGGCTTTGTTACCGGCCGGACATACGTCCGTTTGGTTGGGGCTTGGGAAGTCTACACAATCGGTAGCAAACGGCTCCCAAGTTCCCAACAGGCCTAACCGACCGGTTGGTATCTTTTCGGCTCCGATTGTACGTGTTTCCGGTACGTAGCGAATCGTACAATAACATTCGCTCCTTATTAGGTATGTAACTCATACTGTTTGACACAGTCGCTAGTCGGGTACAGGAATCGATGTCTTGTAAGTATCTAGGTGATAAATTATGTGACATTTTCGAGCTATACTTGTTCATACTACAGACACAATCAATCTGCCTAGCCTTTTCGCAACTATGTTGGGGTCGGCTTCCAGTCTAACCGGATGCTCCTGATATGATGCATCTGACCTCTACAACTCAGTTACTGGGTAACACGATATTCTTTGGTAATACTGGTTGTCAGACCTTTGGGTTTCTGACTACCCGTAAAAGGTTACATGCTCTGTGGTAACGACTGTCAAAGATCCACAAATGACAGCCGGGAACAACGGACTAACGTGCTTTCCGAGACACGGATGGGTCTCAATAATGGATGGTCATAATACAGACACGCACAAAACAAATAATTTCCGACCGAAATTGTGTCGCGTTCACACGAGAAAATGTGAAAGATATTTCAAAACAAAATGTTATGGGACAGTTTCACAATCGGTCATTGAGGTGACACAAATATGTTTCAAGAGTCCGTGCTGAAAATAATTATGCTTTACAGCAAGCCTAAATCAACACTCGTATTGAATCATTGACGAAAATTACGCTGCTTTTAGATGCTTTCAATCGGGAAAAAAAAAAAAAATTGAAATAGTACCGGTGTTCAGTAAAAAGTTTGCGCAACCTCTATGGTCTGCAATTGGTTATGGAAATCCTCGTAATATGTATAGTCGTAACCTTATAATCTCGCACAAATTCTTATTTCAAACATAATTTTATTAATGTTGTATAAATACTTTTGTACTGAGTTCTATGTTTAAACATGATGAAGCTAGACCACAAACCAAATTACTACATAATTTGATCTGCAGCTCGCCAGAGAATGAGATAAATAACAGCTCGGTAATAAACATATCAACGGGCCGAGTCTGGTTCAAAACAGCACCTATACTGGCCTCTGTGTATGTACTAGCTTCTACAGTACCTATTAAACTTCTGAATTTGACTTGAAATCAGGAAGTAAGGGGCTTAGATCAGGGGGCCTAAAAAGGCCACTTTGGCAGAATCATAAAAGGATAACATAATGGACAGTTAACCATTAAGTTAATCGTATCAAATCCCATTGGGGAAGCATTTTTCAGTTATTTTTTTTGGTCTGTGCTAAAATACAATTCCAATCTCTTCGATTAAACCTACGTAGTGCAGCGAAAAAAGGAAAAACACGGCCTGTCTTCGCCATATTACGATTCATAATGTGATCCTTTTAGATTCTCCAAAGTTGCCTTTTTAGGCCCCCCGATCAGCGGTTCAACAGCATTCATTGCGTTATTTAGACCTACGTTGCTCTGAGCAGACACAGGATTAGCAATATCCTTCAAAATGATTCAGATTTAGATTGACAGTGTGTTTTGCAATTAGGGTGCTGATTTAGAACGGCCAATATGAATTTGCACCTATGGTTTAAACATTATCATTCTTCTTGTAGTACCTACCTATGCTTACCCCAACAAATGAAGGTCTGCATAATTTTTGGTCCCACGAGACGTGAAAGAATCTACAAGTTGTAAGCTGATTTTAAAAAGAATTGTTTAATAAAAGTCATAATATCGGCTTGCAGTTGTCCCGTTGCAGCAAAATTAAAATGTATTTTTTTTTTTTTTTACTTCAGGGTACCCATAGATTTTGTAGTTAGGATTTTGGGAAGTGCTAGCTTATCATCCACTGCGTCTTAATGGTGCAACATTATGTTACATCAACTCAAGTTACAATTAATTATTTCAATTTAAAATTGAAGTAACTTTAATGAATTATCATTACACAATAAGTTATAATTTATACCACGTTCAAAAAAGTAAAACCACTGGCTTTGCGAAGTTAGCTACTGCCAAAAGCAAACTACGCAAGTTCGCGCTGTCTTCTTACGATACAATCTTGATTGACATGGCGACTTTGTAAAAAACAACAACTATCTATTTAGAACAAAACAAACATTGCTAAGTACCAAGTACCTACGCTGAACGCTGTGTGACACTTTATAGTACTTTGCAAGTTTATTTCTGAATAAGAAATCTTTTGATAGACTCTAGATCTGAGGAACGCAAACACTTCTCTTAAAAGATAGGTGATCAGCATCAGGACACTCGAGGATATTGATGCATTTCCTCTTAAAATGTTACGTAAACCAGCTGAAACTTTGAAGGAAAATTGCGAAATAACCTCCTATTAAAATGAATTGCACGGTCTGAATATTTTTGGAATCTAATTATAATTATGAAATCTGCTTCTAAAATCTAGGTCAAACTTAAAATGTACGATATTTCTGCAACTCCACCAAATCAGAGATAACAATAGCTTCCCGTAGTATATTAATTGGAGCAAGTGCTCGCTGTTCATTATCCAATCTACGTAATGTTAATGACCTCTTCACTTCACTTCACTTTCTAGTGAAGTCTTTGTCTAATTGCAGTTGAACTGAATTGAAGACATATCTTTCATACTAAAACCTCCTATATTTGATACATTTTTGAGTGCCTAATGCGACCCCATTAGGCACTCAAAGATGTATCAAATAAAGACTCGGAATAATTTTGAAGGATTTGCTAATTCATTGATTCATATGTTCAAAAAATATGTTTATATAACAACGTAAATAACGCAATGAATGTCGTTGAACTGTCAGAATGACAGCCATTGATACTGATAATGTGTTGCGCAATTAGGTACCCCGAAGCATTTACCATTGGTTTTGCAAGGCTTTGAGAGCACTTAATTATATTAGAATATCTGTCAATGTGGTTATATTGGCATACAAAACAATATTCGACTACCGTCACTTCCAAATGCAAAAAAAGCATTTAAAATATAGAATGCAGCATACCAGCCACCCCACACGTCCATTACGTGGTGTCAATCATCCAATCAGAACGGTCACAACTCGCACGAGGCGCGTGAGAATGCGCAGCTCACGATAACGCATGCTGCATCCTCTGAGGGCAATGGAACCATCAATTTATTTGCCTTATTAGATCTCCTGATTTATAATACATAAATTTATAAGAACATTGTTGTGCCTCGAACTTTGGAGCATCTCATTCCAATTTATGTTAGTGTATAAATTGGTTCTACGTTGTGTAAACCATATTTTAGTATTATGAAAATACCACACTAACTGTGGATGTATTTGTTTATATACCTAATGGTACCCGAATAAAACAATGGGTCTTGTAATTAGCGTTTACATGTGTCATGAGTTCAGTGTTGGTTATTGTAATGGGTACACCCTGCCTACTGGTTCACAACAAAATACTTAGATAATATTATGTCTAACGGGGTTTCGCCGTTGTTTAAAACACTGCGTTTCGTTACGATTGTATAATCGTTGCATTTTAGAGGCCCATCCTCCTGAAATCACTTCGTGGCCTGGTACAGTCGCACATCAATGGTAATGGTTATTACGAAAATAACCCTTACTGCTACGGAATAAAGGCGCTGTCAAAGTCAAATTGTTACGATTGATGTGCTGTTGACTAACACCCATTGAAAGAGGACTGCATTATTTTTTGCTAGGAAAAACCGATAGTAGGTACCTATGGGCTTGAATATGTTGGGTAAATTCATACAAAAAAAGGGGCGAAATAGGTAAACATTCACAAAAAAACTGTTTGCCTACAATAAAATTGAATTGCCTATATGTAAATTACTCACACCTCTATAATTACCCCCAGAGGCGTCTCTAGCCCATGTAGCGCCCGTGTGCAAACATTACCCAAGCGCCCCCTAGTTGGCGGCGGTTGTGGCGGCGGCAGCGGCGGCGGCGGCGGTGGCGGCGGCGGCAGCGGCGGCGGCGACGGTGGGAGTGGCGACAGCGGCGGAGGGCCTGCCTTTCCTCCTGGTTCCGGCGGGTGGGGCGCAGGACTTGCTCCCCGCCCGGTGATCGGCCGGCTTGCCAGCAGCCGCACATGTGATGCAGTGCGGCGCGGCGTTGCACGAGCCGGCCTTGTGTCCGGGCTGACCGCAGCGGAAGCACAGTGTGCTGCGGTCTACCTCGGAGGTGCACTGGATGCCAACGTGGTGCCCCACATGGCATCGGTAGCACCTCAGAGGCTTGGGTTCCAGGAGTTTGACCTGCGCTGAAACCCAGCCCACCAGGAGCCTTCGGCCCTCCACAGTCGTTCTGGCCGCCGTCACGGGGCAGCTAACCGTAACGGTTCGCATCCCCGCGAAGTCAGGACGTAAGGTGCCCGCCTTCACCTGGTCGGCCAGACACCCGCCCGTCCTGACAACGGCGGCCACCACATCTCCCTCCGTTGGGAGTGAGGGAGTGGGAGGCAGTCACCTCCTTCTGCGAAGCAGTCATGCTAGCGAAGGAGGTGGCGGGACGGCTCAGGGGGAGAGCCTCCCGTCCCAGCCGCCGCGGGAGACGCTCCGGGCGTCGGGAGCCGCGCGACGACTCCCGGCCACCGTAGGCGCGGGCCTGCGGGCGGAGAGTAATGGGTAGCTCACCGTCCGATCAGGACCAGGCCCGTGCCATACGACGCGTACGTGTTCCACGCGCGCCTCAAAGAGATGTCAGCATCGAGGAGGGGCCCCATAGGGCCGAAGCCTGCCGGGTCAGCGGGATTGTCCGAAAGGGTTACCGCTGGCCCGGAACATAAAGGGCTAAGGAAGGAACACGGGTGGGTTTTAGTTAGTAAGAGTCTGACACTCCCTTCCGCTCCACCCAGAGCGGGAGGGGTCATTTGATGATTTCACATCCGCAAAAAAAAAAAAAAGCGCCCCCTAGTTTCGGGAGTTTCGGAGAAGTTTCGGGAGGTTCCTGCACATCATCAGGCGGGAGGAAACGCCCGGGTGTAACCATTGCCAGGATCGCCCAGAGGACACGGTGGAGGTCTGCCCCGCTTGGGCGGAGCACCGCCATGTCCTCGTAGAGGCGATCGGCAGCGGCGGCGACCTCTCGCGTCCGGCCCTGGTGCAAGCCATGGTCCGGCGCGAGAGGGAGTGGGAGGCAGTCACCTCCTTCTGCGAAGCAGTCATGCTAGCGAAGGAGGTGGCGGGACGGCTCAGGGAGAGAGCCTCCCGTCCCAGCCGCCGCGGGAGACGCTTCGGGCGTCGGGAGCCGCGTGACGACTCCCGGCCACCATAGGCGCCGGCCTGCGGGCGGAGAGTAATGGGTAGCTCACCGTCCGATCAGGACCAGGCCCGTGCCGGACGGCGCGTACGTGTTCCACGCGCACCTCAAAGAGATGTCAGCATCGAGGAGGGGCCCCATAGGGCCGAAGCCTGCCGGGTCAGCGGGATTGTCCGAAAGGGTCACCGCTGGCCCGGAACATAAAGGGCTAAGGAAGGAACACGGGTAGGTTTTAGTCAGTAAGAGTCTGACACTCCCTTCCGCTCCACCCAGAGCGGGAGGGGTGATTTGATGATTTCCCATCCGAAAAAAAAAAAAAAAAGCGCCCCCTAGTAAGCGCGCGGTCCAAATGGAATGGGTACAAAGTACAAGTTTTTAACAAATTTTCCCTATAAGTCTTATTTCGTTTCGCTAGGGTTCAAAATAGGCCCTCAATCCAGATGCACATGTTGAATTCGCATTATTCGCAATATGATTGTCGGCGTGTTTTCAATTGAATCATTGAAACAGGTGCCGCCGACCGATGCGACACTAACTACTACACCAATTAAAATCTTTAATAATGTGTATGTAAAAAGGTTTATTTCATGTTAAAAAAAAAGTTAAAATTGTAAAAGCCGCTCGCGCGCTCGTGGCGCGGCTTGCTTTGCTGTAATTCGACAAATATAAGAAGAGCTCCAGATGCTATACAAAATGTATGCTAAGCGGAGCTCTTTTTACGTTGGTCATTGAAAGTCCCGCGGCTGGCCAACGGCCGAGTGGGGCTCCGTAGCGAGCGGGGCTCGGCGCCCCTAGGACCGCTGCGCCCGTGTGCACCGCACACCCTGCACAATAGGTAAAGACGGCCCTGATTACCCCAGTTAACTACATGATTAATACAGTTTATTTTATTTATATGAAACTAATACATTTTGTAAACAATAGATGTCCTTCCTCTTGGCAAAAGTTTCATATTTACGTATTGTCACATACTGGATTGAATCAATCGAGTACTTAAGTGTTTAATTAATTAACTGGAGTCAACTGATGATAACCTAGCCTCTTTAAGAGATTGATATGACTTTATCTCAATTCATAATTACTATCGTTTGAATGCAAAGTTTATACAACTTTTATTCTTGGAAAGACTACTACAATTCTATACCAGCTAGAGCGCTGCGTTGAGAAAAGCAGAAGGCTAATTTGCGTAATTAAAAACGTTCAAAATCTAGTCGCAATCGCATCTCCGCGACAATCAATGTTAAAAATGAAGGGAAATTGGAGGTATTTTTGACAGATTGAGACTGAGATCAGACTGAACGTTCTTAAAGTTACGAGAATTGCCCCGATGATAGGTAATGCGAGATTGCTTCGTTCAACGTCAGACTCGTACAAAGCAACATTATCCTTCCACTCAGAGGTCCATACAAAGCTTATTCTAACACGAACACTTGCAATAGTTCTTGCAAAATGTAATTCTCCAGATTGCCATTACAAACCGCAATGCGCGGTCCATTTTAGTCAGAACAATGACAACAAACGTCAAGGATACGTGAGTAATAACAGAGGTACTATCAAGTTTTGGATGCATAGCCATATTCCTTCTCCCCGTTTATCGTCCAGTTGGAAGGAGACAAAACAACGTTTTGTAGCTTGCATGACGTGGTATATTGTTGAATAGGGATCCTTATTAGGTGCGGTGCGGCAACGAGCGCGTTGCGGCATTTCGCAACGTGATATCTCGTACGGAACGTAAATGTTCTGGGACCAAGCCTCTTTTCGATATACATAGTCCAAATACTTGGAAAGGCTTTCTTTATAAAATTAACAGTTTCAAATGCGTTTAGAATCAGGATTGCATCGACGCTAGACAGCTAGCTCAGTGTCTCAACAGCGAACCATCTGGCTGGGTTCTGCCGTAATTACGTCGCGCAGTTGTGTTGGGGATCACAATATATTATTAGTACATCCAAGGACTCTGCTTACAAACCATGCTTTAAAAACCCTTTCTTTCCGAGGCCATGGTTGGTGTGGACTATTTTTAGCCAAGGCAAGGCCATAAGTCGAAAGGACCGATGCGAATTGATTATCTCTCACGATGGTTTTTTAATAAGCGTTTTAAGTTAACAGTGTTTGAGATTGTTTCCGTCCTTATATTATTATATATCTCTGAGAATTTCAAAACGAAAACTGTTTAAAAAAAATGTATTTCCTTTTCAGAAATCGTTTCGGTTTTGCATCATTTACTTACAATACGTAATAGTAACGTAAAAAAAGAAATGTGTTTAAAAACTCAGCAGAATCCACTTTCTGTTCTTTTTAAATCATCTTCTTCCAGCCCTTATCCCAATGATTAATTTAGTGTTGGTACAGTGCGTTTTTTTTTTTACACACATCTCTCATCTTCTGTTCTTTCTACAGAATAATATTTTGATGTACAGTCACGAGCATAAGTATGTATACACTTGGCTTTATTCAAAGACGATTTTCTCCTTTAGTTATGAATGAAATTTTATGTTATTACGAACAAAGTATTTTCGAACCCATAGGTTTGTATAAAGTGTCGTATTTCAACGTTGCATTCGTTATTTCACAAAAAAATCGACATTGAAAGTTGCCAAGTGTTGACATATTAGTGCTCGTGACTGTACAAGTCAGCTTTAGAAAGATAAGTTCTTTACTTTTAAAAGGATCTCAAATATGCACAGTTATAGGTCCTACTAAAACCATTTTGTTAAGTAGCATACGTTTATCTTGGTTAAGTAAGGAGTTTTGACGAGCTTTAGCAAGAATTTTCTGTAACAATGGCACTTTGGTGTTTCGTCGAAGAAATTCTTTAAAAAGGAACCACAGAACGATCATTAACAAGTTTTGCTGGTTCTTTATTATGAGCAGTTTTTGTAAATAATGACCGGTGCGTTTCCTTTTTAAAAACGTATTTACTGGTACATGTGTCTGTTCGTCGGTTGCCAGCTGCTCTCACGTCTCCTGTACTTAAATTATGTTTACTGTACACACTACATCGAAATGGGCAGGTGCAACCATAGAGCAACACAGGCCACCGGCACGTCTACAAATAGTTAGGCACATTTAATTGTACGTTTAGCAGCTACCAACCTTTATGAAGGCATATATAAAAAGTTCCTGCGTGCACTGACATTTATGCAAGCGCTGCAATTATCCTTAGTCATTTATACGTGTATAAGACGGGCGGTATTCGATGTAAATCTATAATACCTGTTACAAATTGCACCTGCTCTCTTCACTATTATGTTTTACAGCAAAAATATATCAGCCATATTACATTTCATACAAATCGTTTCCAGAAATGTCTGCTTGGGAAAGCTGCAAATAGATAACATTCTCAAACTTTAAAAATTTAGGAGATCCATTATATTCTTTTAAGCTTTTCTTGTTTTAATCTTATACTACCACAAAAGAATGCCAACAAGATTATAATACTGATAAACATTTTTTTAATTATTCTGGAAGTTAGTAAGCGAGACATTTCAACAGCAGTGGTGGAACAAACGGGTCATGATAGCGCATAAATTTACAATACGTGAAGGTTCGGAGACGGCGAACTAACTCTGAACTTTATTCCATATAAAAATTGTTCATATTTCAGCGTCGTGTTATGACAACAACTTCAAAGTCTCGGTTTCAACAATAATTTATGCAGCACCCTGAAAGCACGTCCAACTTTGCACACAACTAGTGTTTTGCACGCAAAGCACCGCACTGAACAAAGTTTCGTGCAAGTATTGGCACGTAAAGTGCAACCATGTCGTTAATGTCGTATTGTTTGAGTATAATGCTGACTGTGGGTGCAATGCCTTTTTTATTTATCGGCACTTATGTGGGTGTTACAGAATAGAATTTAATTAATTTTGCTATGTTATGTGTTCGATGTAGTGTAGATCGGTGCCCACCTTAATGGCTATACGATTATACTAAATAAGGATTGAGTAATTATAATTACGCATACACAACTCAATTAAAAAGTTGTAAAAAAGGAAATGGCTACGTTACTTAGTTAACGGTTGAAGTAGCGCGTTACATTATGAATTCTATCGAAGAAAAAACTTGCAGGCGTGTTTTATGAATACCAAGGTGTCCTAATAAACGTTATAAATGCTAATTGGACAGTAGCATGACGCACTAGGCATACATTCATCAGGTCTAACAGGAGCTGTCTACGACCATGAGACAGATGAGCGTGATGTGGAACCAAAGTTAATGGTGCATGGAGTACGTTGCACTCGGATATAAAGAATGCACACTTTCTGTTTACACTGTGTAATTTAACTAAGATTTTTCTTTTAATAAAGACATTAAAACCTGAGAAAATTACATTGATATGCAGAAAGCATGAAATAGCGAAATGTTAGTGCTATCGGTGAGTTTAGAGAAAGAATCAAAACAATAACAATGAAATTGGATGTGCTCATGAAAAATAATCCTAATAAAAACAAGCACTTTATAGGTTTCAAAGCTATTCAGACATGAACTCTATGGTTTTGATGTTAGTAGGTGAATAGTTCGAACAAGCAGTAAACTATAAGGAAACAGTTTGTATTCCATAAATAAGGGAAATGACACCCGCATTCGCTCTCGCTTTAATTTCTGGCCATCTGGCTGAATTTATTGCTCAAATCTCGCAATTGGTCGGTAAATGGTGTTAATTTAATTACTGCCCCTGATCTCGTGCGAGCACTTAATTGTACATCGCGCGTTGTACTGAGCTGTGAACAGTTAATATAAACAGTAGACCATCTTACTTAACACTGTTACTGTTAGTATTGTAGGCGATGCATCTTAAACGCCACATTTCCTGCGAGCGGGTCATTTGTTATTCTATGCCTAAGTAGGCTCTTGGTAACCCTAGGAAGCACAAAGCTGTTACGTCAAAGTCTTAATTCTATAAATAAAGGGTTTTTCAATATGCACAAGGTATCTTTGACAACTGATGGCGGCCATATGATATTACAGTGGCGAAGGTTCCATACAACTCGATTCCTACCGGCTTCCCTTTGAAAAATGGCACAGTCAGTATTCTTTAGACAAATAATATAATCATATTGAAGATCCGGCTTACCTCTTACAAAAATTGACCCTTCGCTACTGTGATATTAGATTGTCTATTAGCGCTAATTTTTGACAGATGAGTCATTAAATGTTCGGCATTTATCAAGATGAGTCTCTACACAGGTGAATAGCGCGTTGAAATGATTAAAGTGTAGTATCAAAACCGCAGTTCAATTCGTCAAACGAATTTATTGAAAGAGAAATTCAACGGGTTCCTGATCTCAAGATACGAGGACAAGACATGGCCTCCAAGATCATATTCATTTAACGCCTCTTGTTTTTTTTTTTTTGTTGGGTTATTATGTCAAACCACTGGTGTATGCGTACAAGCCAAGAACGGTCGATAACCTAAAGAGTTCACACACGTCATCAATGAGATAGAGGTGTCAAATATGTCAAAAGTGGTGGAAAATTGGACCTCTCATATTCACGCTACCATACGAAGCCGGGGTGGACCATATCCGGAATTGAATCAATTGAGTGCATTATCAAAATATTTTCTTCTTATTTCGATTCCGTGATCCCGGTTAGACTTTATTGAAAAAATCGTCCATTTTAAATGATAAATTGGTTACATTTTTTTAAGTATAAATAAAACTATCTCCATTCAATGTTATATTGATCATATCATTTAAAACGGAACGTCATGTAAAGGGAATAAAACAATATCAACACTTTTTTACTTTAATTTAAATTCCCTGTTCAAAAATCAAATCCCCGATGCGTAATGTCGTAAAAAAATATGAAAATAATTACTATAATATTTTGATCTTGAGGCATGAGACTTTTTGGTACCACAATCGGTCATTCTCCTTTAAAGCAAGAAAAACTCATCAATCACTTTAGAAAAACCTTGATTACAGTTAAACAACTACAACTAAGGTGAAACGGGTGGAAACCTTGTAATTATGTACTTATCTTGATTTATTCTCAGCATAACTTAAGTAGGTACCTACTTATGATATTTTTCTGTGCGATATTTCTTTTCACAAAAACCCACTTCTCGGGTCTTTTAATATTATAATGTTGGCAATCAATTTCCGGTGCCAGCTGCCATTACTCTGTGGAACACTGGATGAACATTCCATTTTCTTCAAATTTCTCCATAATCAGCCCATAATGTTCCCACTGCTGGGACACAGGCCTCCTCTCGGTGAGAGGGAGTGGGCCGTAATCCACCACGCGGGCCCAGTGCGGATTGGCAGATGTCACATGTCTTCGAATTTTTGGTTCTAGGACATGCCGGTTTCCTCACGATGTTTTCCTTCACCGTTTTGAGAGCAGTGGTGATGAAATAATTTACACAAAGTAAAGCGCCTGTCTGGGTTCGAACCTACGACCTACAACTCGTAAGTCGCGGCCGTTACCACTTGGCCACCACTGCTCAAATTTCTCAAATGTGATTAAGTATAATTTTACCTACTTTTCTATCTATAGAAAAGTAGGTACCGCTCGCGGTTTTTCCCAGATCCCACTATCGTTTACATGAAGTAATAATATGCGAGTACTTCAACAAGCAAGTTGTGCAATAAATTCTGGTTCGATATTTATCTAAAAAACATGTAAAAACCATTCAATAAGTCTCCAGTTAGTTTCCATATAGACAGATAACAGACTTTGAATTCAATCAAGGTATATGACATTCGTATGCCCTAAATCCATACAACGGCAAAGTAATCTTATCTTTATTATATGCCACTTTATCTATGCCAATGACCAATTTAGTTGTCAGTTACAATAATTTTGCAGTCGGTCTAACCTTGACGGATATAAAGGATCATTTATGCTTCCCGCGACCGTGTCGATCTCCTTGGGACGCGTGCGCAACTTTAAAATATCCATTTACAGTATTACATCATCTTCGGCGAATCCCAGAATTATCCCGTCTGGTGGGATAATAAAAAAAAACTTGCCATCCTCTCCACACGTGATTCACCACGTTTTAATTTGTATGAATCACCAATTAATATATGCGTTTGCTACTTGTAAAGTTCGTTTCGGAAGTCATTTTATTTACA
This sequence comes from Oligia fasciuncula, assembly GCA_963082905.1. Classification (NCBI taxonomy): domain Eukaryota; kingdom Metazoa; phylum Arthropoda; class Insecta; order Lepidoptera; family Noctuidae; genus Oligia; species Oligia fasciuncula. The sequence goes on along the minus strand of OY720396.1, from coordinate 15,192,504 downwards.
AGTTATTTTTGTGGTGACACGCCCTTTAGTGATAAACATGTTTTTATCTGAATGAAATGTTATGTAGAGTAGGCGTTTGCAATTATCGATAGGTACGTCATATTAAGCCTCAGTACCACTGAGCTGACTGAACCTTTGTAAACAGATGTTAAATCTCATCTTTGTTGAATATCAGTTTCCAGAGTGGTATCGCTGGCCGATACTCTTGGTGTATCATGCATAATGGCATCCCTTCGCCATTATCATCGTAGTGGGCGCTTAAATATTCATCACTCTTTGTTGCACAAAGTCGTAAAAGTTTCAGTAAGCTCTTTAATGTGGAAATTATAAAAAGCACAACAATGTAGGCACTATAAAAAGGTTGAGGTCAATCTATTTTCCAGTGTTGTTATAAAAACATAATAATATGACTTTATCTCTGAAATAAATCCTCGAGTTATGCTTTATTCGCGTGACCGAAGTCTGAAAGTAAAGTTCTCGGTCCTACCTCTACTCTCATTTTCATAATACACGTTTTCCCTGCTTTATTTACAACTGCGATTTAATGTTTTAGACGTAATATAACAGGGTAGGACACCAGTCTTTTAATTATTCAAATGTCCGCTTGTCATTCATAGCGTGATGTACAAGAATAAACTTTAATTACACATCAAAGTATCGGCGGCCGAGTTGATTATTCTCGACACATTATGCAGCATATTGAACTAAATGTACGCATTACGAAGTGTTACAGATCGACGGAAAACAATAAATCACTTCGCAGCTGTACATCATTTTAATTATTCTTGATTATAAAAACAATAAAGATGTCGAGAGAAAAATAGAAAACTAACTAACATCTAAAGAAAGCATTATTCATAGTAATAAACTAGTACATGAAGCAAAGTTGAAACATGTAACGTATGAAATGTGAAATGCAGATAAGCTACTAGAGTAGGTCGGTCGCTTAGGAAACAGGAACAGAGGGCAAACGATAAAATAATCGGTTACATTGGTTCCCGTACCAATAAGCGACCGATGCAGACTAATTGACAGAATTACGATCGCTTCCTGACATTGTTTAAAAACGGTTCACAAAGGCTCCAATTTCGCTAAGCCAGTCACACGAGGCCAAAACGCCTAGCTCTAGAATTTAACACAAATATTTTGATAGGACTTAGATGCCTACGTTTATTGGCTGCCGGTAATCTAACCGAATGATAGCATAACGTGACCTGAGAAATCGATTCGGTGAAGCGGGCTTGCCTCCGGAAACGGTAGTTACTTGGGCATGTAACACAACAGCAATATCTCGATACGGGTTTCTGGTATCATTCCCGAAATCGGATGAAACCATCTGTGCAACTGCATATTTCATTAATCTTAAGAAGTTACAAGGGGATCTTTAGTTCTTCACAAGAATAAAAACACAGTAGGTACGTCTGTGGGTTCCCAAAGGACCTAACTTGGCACACACATCGTGTAGTAACTGAATATAACATAGACTTCTTGCGTTTCGTGTTTACTCTACGAAGTAAAGCGCGGATGTTTTCCTCATTGTGCTTATTTTCTAGCTAGTCGCTATGACAACAATGGTCCCAGTCAATAAAAGCAGTCTTTGTACGTTTTTCACTTTTATGCCATGCTTATTTCGAAGTGAAAACAGCGCGCCGTTCAACTTTGCTTTTCTGCGGTTGTGTTTACGGAGAAAATAAAAAACATTTTCTTTTGATTTAAATGTCAACATAGAATTCTAATTAAGAATTGTTTAATTGATTTTCTTGCTATTCCATTCTTGTGTTTAGTGCAGTTATTGGTGTATAGTTCCTATCATCTTTATCTTTCCGGTATTTTCATAAAGAAAAATGTGTATTTCTGCAGAATTAACGAATTTTCTTTTGTTGACAGGTAGTCCCACGGCTTCTGGGCTCACTAGTCGGGGGCGCGATGAGTCCCACGCAGCACCTTGAACAGCAGCAAGCCCTCGTCAAGCAGTTCGCAGAAATATTAGAATTTGTTCTTAAATTCGATGAATACAAAGTAAGTACCACCTTAAAACGACGACTGGCAAAAATGGGTATTTCAACCCCCCATTTTGTAGTTGTTCTTAGCGTGTCGATGGCAATCTGTACAGGAGTCAACCCAGAATTTGGCTAAGAGTTTGGCACTTTCAGAAACGTCCATCAGCTCCTGTAGCGTGCAGACAGCAGGACACCCTGGACACGATATTAAGTGCCCCATTTTGTAGTTGATAACGAACGATGTTATCGGGACGATCAAGGATTACTGTTTTTTAACAATCATCATCATCTGCCTAGCCATTTCTCAACTATGTTAGGGTCGGCTTCCAGTATAAACGGATGCAGCTTAATACCAGTATTTTACATGGAGCGACTGCCTATCTGACCTCCACAACCTAGTTACTGGGTAATACGATACCCCTTGGTAAGACTGGTTATCAGACTTTCGGGCTTCTGACTACCCGTAACGACGAATGACAAACGGGACCAACGGCTTAACGTGCTTTCCGAGACACGGAGGGGTTTCGGTATGTAAAGATGGTCACCCATCCACAGACCAACCGTGGCAAGCGTAACTTAACCTGATCGATCGACCTGTGCGGCTGTTATTATTTAGCCACGGGCCCCTCTGCTACTGTTTTTTTAACAATAGGTAACGTTTGTTAAACCTGTTATTGATATCAGCGTATTATTATCAGTGCATAGGATTAAGTTCCTCGCTATCATAATTCATACTCCCTTTATGTCTATTTACAACACCCACAAGAAGATGGTTTGCCCATTCCGTTTCGAAACACTTATCTAAAATTCACACCAGCCTTTAGTATGTCGCATCAATTATGCATGTTAGCTGTAAGCTGTAACCCACGTTTCGCCCGCTGCTATTACTATTATATGATAAACCCTAGTTTCTGGGTTAAGTCATAATTTTGTATTCTAATCCGTTACATGGACACTACGTAATTTGGTTTGTACTTGCCTTGTTGCAGTTATTAGATAACACAATCCACCTTTATGTCCGTGAGGATGGTAAATGCATTGTAGTGTAGATTATCTAATGCAAAATGATTGTTAACTGTACCAAATAGCTTATGCATGATTGGTTAGAGTACTAATGGTATGCAGAACTGCAAAATAGGTCGGTAATCTCGAATGTCGAAACGCTTCAATGGGATAGACCCAGATTTGGATTCACAAACTTTTGTTCAAGTTTGTTTAATACAGCTTCAATGGAATCCATGTTTTGCTTCTGTAAACTCAATTCTTTCTGTGTCGGATTAAAGTTGTACGTATCTCTAAAGGCAAAGCTTTGAAACTTTTCAAGTATTTCTTCTGAATGGTTTTGGTTCTAGTTTAAAGTTTTGACTGGCAGATCGGCTCTTTGGATTGGCTTGATAGCTTTGACGATAATGATTTTTTCCGGCTAAATCAAGCTGATGGCTGAGGCCACATCTAAGACTGGCGGGACCACGCTACCCAGGGCGAATATTGGCCAGTACCAGTCGCAGAGCTAACCTTCTATTGCGAAGTATGTGAGAGCTGTTGTCGCTGCAATCGCTAATATACACCGTCAAGGAGTAATTTCGATGAAAGTACAATTAGAATTTTTGGTTTTTCAAGTCTCGAGCATTGACAATTTCATACAATCTCCTCGATTTGATATCAAATCTGTGTTGGAGAACTCTATTTAGCCACAAAGTTTTATTGTTACACTGTATTATGTTTCAAAACAGGAACTGCATAATAATAAATACTGATTCCTTTCATCATGCTGTTGATTAGGAACCATGGTTTCGGCTTTTGTTGTCGCATTCAATAAGGTAAGCACTGATGTAGGATTTAATTGTGTGATTGATTAATTTGAAACATATTCATACAGTCAACAACATTTTAGTTTGTTGTGTTGCCTAGTGGGCAGTCGACCAGGAAAAGTCATCAGTTTCAACAGCTAACTGGAAAAAACAACTTGCACTACATAATATGGCATATGGCACACATTAATCCAATTTTGGATTCTCTAATAACTTCATTGTTTTGTTGTGTTCCAAAACTTATTGTAGGTATTGCTTTACTGTCAGCCTCTTATGCCCGGTACAGATTGGTGAAACGTAACATGAAATGTAACACAAATGAGCCGTCCAACCAAAGTTATGCAATGCAACATGAAATGTAACGATACACAATAGCAATGTGAATTTGTTTCAATAATAATTATGTGTTTGGACACATGGTAAGCATATATGCATTTGGAACTCACATGACACATAAATGACGTTACATGTTATAAACGAAGTTGCAGCACAATGTGATCAATCAAAAGTGATCTAATGTTTGCTCACAGCAGCATTGTAAGCAGCCAATAACAAACAATAAGTCAGAATGATATAAACAAAGCGACCAATCGTTCCCAGCGTATCTGATGCAGCATAAGTAATTCAATTGCTCAGGCCCTTTTGACCCCAACCTTGCAGTGTCGTTGCTCCTAGTTCACTTACTGCTATCTGCAAACAATTGTTCTGTTTCTACTTGACTAGAATCAGAGTTTATAATAGCTATTTTGTTGAGTACTGTAATGTAAATGCGAAATTAAGTACCGATGCATTTATGTACTAATAAAAATTTAAAGCTCCTGGGATCTACAATTAAATCGTAATAGCTGCGACACCAATTTGTTTCATATTTGGTTGAATGCTTTTGTGTAGATTTGGAGTAATTGAAAATCCCTGGAAACAAAGGACTGTGAAAGCCACAGATGTTCTCATTATGAATGGACCTATTTTCCTGTAGCTTTTTTTAGCTTTTCGCTAAAACGTTGTGTACTTTAGCAATAATAATATTGGTTATTTATTAACTGCGGGGGATTAGTGAAGTTTAAACACTAACGCAAACATTAGTGTTTGATCAGAATTTACCTGTTATCTAAAATGTCACTACCGTCATCAGAATGATGCCTACGATTGCCTAGAAGGGCGGTGGCCGCACTTAACGGCCGTAGTGACGACTGTCATGAAAATGATGACAGTGGCAAAGATTTATATCGTTAGATTCGCCCTACCGCGTCAAAAAATTGTCGCATTTCTGTTTAATTTTGACATCTCTGACACACAATGCGCTGTGACTTGACTTGATTGTCATGGAAACGTTATTTGATAATGTGTGAGCTCACTCTTCTCAGTATGGTCAATTTTTCGCGTGACTAATTTTTTCTCTCACCGTGAGAGCAAGTCTAGCGATTAAAATCTTTGGGCAGCGGGGTTTGACTTGTCAAATACTGGTGTAAATGACATAGTTTTATCACGGCAGCTTTAATATGACGGAACCGCTTTCCTAGGACACAGCTTTAATGAGCCTTTCGACATGCCGCCTCAACAATGAAGAGGGAATAATGTAACCACGTTTAGCAAACTCATTAGTGATTCCGGTCTTCGTGTTGATTCTTTAAAGAGGAATCAAGTGCCCGTCCTTTACAGCACCCCAGAAACAGAGGCACGTTCTCTTAAAGCCACTTCAAGCTTGAAAATTGTGCATATTCCAACAAATATTTCAGTGCATAACTTCGTTAGCTTTCCAAGTGCCAATATCCTTATCTAAAGGTAGTTTATAATAACTAGTAATGGTCGTTGAACTATCGCCATAATTAATCTAAAGCGAAGCTATCTAAATGTTAGTCATCGAGTCGAAAAGGTAACAATTTGCGAAGGCATTGTATAGAAAGTGAGGTGAGGCTTGGCTCGAGTCGCGACCTCGTCGGTGACTCACGGGCTTGCATCCGATTTATTTACGTTTATTTCTTTGTCATTCGAAATCGAAACAGATGAGGATTTGGTAATAGCGTTCTTACAAGTAACGATTAAATCAAATAGTTTATTTAAATTGGTTTATAGGATAGTTGCGTTCTTCGTTCGATAGTTGCTTGCTTCTCGCGTTACGATTGCGATTCCGCTTATTTGAAACGAGGACTCCCAAAAATTATTTTTGCTTTGTGATGAAATTATATTTCTGAATCGTATTTATTATTGGGTTGGTGTAATCTGAACCCTAAATACGTAACACACTATTCAACCTCAACCTGAATAATTTTGAAAGATATTGCTAATCCATTACTTCGAAATGTTCGTATATTCGAAAAATTTGTCTCCTCAACAACATGAATAACGCAATGAATGTTGTTGAACTGTCAAAATGAAAACCATTCCAACTCTTAGTGTGTTACGCAATTACCCCGCTGTCTGAGCTCTTTGCTTGGTCTTCATGATTTTTGAGGCCTGTTTTCCGTCTATCCAGTCGCTGCTTGCATTAACAATTATGTGGATGTCTTTTCTAGTTTTATGTATGCGATCCTTTATCAACATTTATATTCAAACACTAAAACCATCTTCGGCATAGATTTCCGAGGCTAAACCCTCTGAAAAAAAATTACAAGAATAACAATGATGAAATGAAATGAAATGATTTTATTTTTTGTAAGTAGGTTTGTACAAACACTTTTACACGTCAATCATGTTTTTTTTTAAACTAGATGAAGTCGGCGTTTCCTATCTGACTACTCTGAGAAGAAAGGCCGAAACAAACTCAGAGGTCACAGTCTCTTTTAAAGTCCAGACATAATCTTAGTCAGGTTATATGAAGACCATGTAGATCGCTGTCTGAGGTAGTCTTTTGAGGAAAGAACCACACAGATTGAGAGGACCTGTCCAGTCCAGATGTTATTCTTTAGTTTTATACCTACGCTAATCATATTCTATGTCTATCATTTGGTTTATCCATCCAGAAAACTGGAACGACCTTGTCTATACTAGTACCTAACAGAAATAGATTAAGCTTTTGCCCTTTTAGAATTAAGTACAAGTATTACAACGATCGTTTCAGAAAATTGGTTCTGTATTTTTAAAAACTAAACCTTTAGAAATGTAAGGTATGTTGGGGTAAGATCGTTGCTGGGGTAAGACCTTAGGAATAAAATTAAATTTTGCTCTGATCTTCGTCGTAGCAGAATAAAAAATAATGATGGAGAACTACCATTGTGCGTGGGCCATGGCGGCCGTCGGTGATTATTCCAACCAGCCCGCTTCCCTCCAGAAGCTGATTAAGTCTCCTGGTCTGTTGAGAACATCTGTGTACGATTTGGGTGTCCCGAGGGTTTCTGACCTAATCCGGGTGACGCCTGTGCACTCAAAGAGCACATGCACAATGGTTTCATCAGCCTCCATGCAAGCTCTGCACAGGGGACTGTCCGTTATGCCTATTGTGATCATTACCTAATGGTTGCCAACCACCTAAGGTTGCCAACCCTACTATACATATAATAAAGACAAGGTGACAAGCAAACGGTAACCATGAATTCAACACATGATTCTAGGCCTAAAAAAGGCTTAGTATTCGACTAGGCCGCCGAGTCTCGCCCGGTTCGGCCGAGACAGGAATTTCATTATTATTAATATTTTTGAGTGGTGTTTCGGACTATACTTTTTTTAAGCAAATTTTGTACAGTCAGAATGAAAAACCTTAGGGTAATATTATTTATGTAAAAGTCGGGGAATTGTTAGAAAGAGATAAAGTTTAATATACAATTTATTATTCAGTAGCAGGGTTTACACAATTAAACACGAACTATAATTCACACTCAGTCTGTATTTTGGCAGAAGAACGTCCTTATTCCTAGTTCACAATATAATAATCGTTAGAAATGATTTGCTACCCTTTTTATACACTTCCCCGCCATATTCAAATCAACTGTCAGATTAACTACTCAAAATGTTAGGAATATTGAATTATTGTTATAAAAATCAACTAAATGACTTATTAATGGAAAATAAACATAAAGAATATTATTTAGATATTAATGAGAAGATTTGAAAGTAATTTAGGAATAATTAAGCAACTACTACGTCATAACCGTCGAGTATCTATTTGGTACTTGTTAACACTCGGCCATCCTGCATAGGCCGTGTCCCACGGCCCTCTTTGCTTTCTTCAGCGGCTTGCCCGAAGTCCTGAAATAGAAATAATTTACAGCAGTAACTTGTTGTTTGTGAAATATAATTATCTATTAATATGTTTGAATATATTAGTTAATGACCTTGGTTTGTTCTTTCATTTTACACTTTTTATCACACAGCCTTATGATTTGTTTTTATTTGTCCAAATAATATATATAGTTCCTTTTATAGAATATAGGTCAGATCTCGATCTCTGTATTGCATATCTATTATAAATGAAGTCTTGGTCACATAGTTAAGATATGGACTTGGTCACAAAGCCGTCCTTATTATGGACTTGATCACAAAGCCGTCCGCGTCCCTATTATGGACTTGATCACAAAGCTGTCCCTGTTATGGACTTGATCACAAAGCCGTCCTTAACATGAACTTGTACACACAGCTTAATCATACAGCGCAAATGCCTATTGTCTCTATTATTATGGACTTGATCACATAGCCATCCCTATAAATATTAACTAGATCACACAGCAGTCTCTACTAATAGATTTAAGGTCACGTAGCCATAAGAATATACTGATGGACTTGATCACACAGCTGTCCTTACCTACATAGTATCATAGTAATTATTGTCACACAGTAAAATTATTATGAAATGAATATTAGTGATAGGTAAGATTCAGAGAAATAACTATTCATTGCTTTTTTTTTTACTTACACTTTTGGTTCATTAAATTTAGCTATAAGATAATACAAGATTCAAATAATGAAGAGTCACACATCTGTAACGATCAGTATATTGTGTTAATTAACTTTCAAGAAGATCAATCAAGTCGTCTCTGTCTACTTCTTGGTCACTGCCTGAACTTTCGTCCTCAGATATAGTTGGTTTGTATGGCCGAAGGGTTTCTCCACGAACTACTGCACTAAACTTTTTATAGCCTTTCATACCCTTTATACTCGAGATTGTATATCTGTCCAATGATTGTTCGGCGTTAGATATTTTGTAGGGACCTGTATATCGCCCAATAAGTTTTCTAGTAACCCCAGTGGTTGCATCTCTAGCTACACCACCTTTCCAAAGAACTAGTTGACCTACGGTGTACTTAATACATTTCCTATGTTTTTTGTCGAATCGCGTTTTCATGGAAGTCATATTTCTATCGATACGGAGCTTAGCAGTTTCCCTATTGGCCTGCAGTTGGTTCTGTTGAGTTTCAGAAGTAGAGGGTGAGTCAGACGGGAAGGATGGATACCTAGAATTAGTATGACCGAACATTAGGTTAAATGGCGAAAAGCCAGTAGTAGCATTGGGTGTATTATTGATTCCCCATACTATATCATCTAGTTTATTATCCCATGTACATTCGCTTTCGGACATAGTGTTAAGGCCATTTAATAATGTACGATTTACACGTTCGACCTGCCCGTTGGAGCGAGGACTGGCTATAGCATTTAATATATGTTTGAATTGATTTTCCTCGGAAAATTCTTTGAAGTATCTACTCGTAAAAGCTTTTCCTCGGTCTGTTATTATTCTAACTGGATAGCCAAACTGCATAATAATTTCTTTTAATAATCGAATGGTTTCTATTGAACTACAATTTTTAGCTGGTCGGGCAAATACAAATTTGGTAAAAGCGTCGATAACCACTAGGATATAAGTGTTTCCGTTACGAGTTTTGGCAAAAGGACCCAAATGGTCAGCGTGCAACGTATGCATAGGTATGGCTGGCTTGTTAATAGGATATAATTCACCCTCTAACCTACCATAGTTGCCCTTATTAAACGCACATTGTAAACAAGAGTTTATATATTTTCGTATAAATCTAGTCATGCCTTCGAACCAAAATTGAGCCTTAATAGAATTTTCACATTTTTCAAAACCGGGGTGGCCTATCTGATCATGAAGTTTTTGTAGTAAACCGTATTTAGCTAACTTAGGGATGACAAACCGCTCTCCAGCAACAGTTTTCCTATAGAGTATATTATCTTTTATTATATAATTTGCAGATAAATTTGAATCGGAGTTATCACGAAGCCTAGTAATAATGTTTTGTATATTATCATCTTGTATCTGTAGGGTTATTAACCAATCTGAATTTTCAATCATAAGTATTGCATTAGTCGCGGGATTCCTACTTAACGCATCTACGTGCCTCATGCGTTCCCCTGGCCTATATTCAATCTCAAGATCAAATTCTTGTATTGTGAGCCACCAACGAGCTATTCGCGGTATTAAATCTCGTTTTACAAGAGTTGTTCTTAATGCAGAGCAGTCTGTAATGACTTTAACTTTAATCCCCGTTAAATATATTCGAAATCGCTTAAGTGATTCAACGACAGCGAGCGTTTCAAGCTCGTAACTATGGTAGTGCTTTTCCTCATTACTTGTCACCCTACTAAAATAAGCAATTGGTTTTAAACTACTATCTGTTTGATATTGCATAAGGATCCCACCTAAGCCTATTTTGCTGGCATCTGTGTGCAATTCAGTCTTTGCATCAGAGTTGTAAATAGCTAAAACTGGCCTTACAATCAGACGCTGCTTGAGGCCTTGAAATGCATTTTCTTGATCAGAACCCCAATGCCACTTGACATCCTTTTTCGTGAGTTCTGTTAGAGGGCGAGCAATTTGGGCAAAATTTTTAATAAATTTTCTAAAATATGACGTCAATCCTATAAACTGCCTAATCTCATGTACATTCCGCGGCCTATTATATTCTGCGACACATTTTATTTTCGCTTGGCCTGGTTGTATTGTCCCGGCTGAAATCTCATGGCCTAAATACGTAGCGGTACGTTTAAGAAAAGAACATTTACGTAAATTTAATTTTAAATTTGCTTGTGTCAATAATTGTAATACTTTTTCTAAAAGCACAAACCCTTCCTGAATTGATTCCGTAGGTAACATGACGTCATCAAGGTACAGGGCAATGTTTTGATCGACTCTACCTAGCGTCATTTGAATTAAACGAGAGAATACTGCTGGGGCATTGGCCAGACCAAAGGGCATTTTCAAAAACTCATACTGGCCTGATGGAGTAACGAATGCTGTCTTCGGTATTGAGTCTTCATGAAGGCTGACTTGATAGTACCCTTGGGCAAGGTCAAGGGTGGTGAAATAGAACTTGCCTGATAACTTACTAACCTGGTCTTCGATATGCGGTAAAGGGTACCTATCTTTCACAGTATTAGCATTTAATGCCCTATAATCAACACAGAGCCTGTAATCGCCACCCTTCTTCTTAACCAGTACCACTGGACTAGCGTAATCAGACATTGACTCTCTAATGATACCTGCTTCTAATAAATCTTTAACTTTTCCATTAACAATTTCATTTTCTTTATGCGACAATCTATAGGGCTTGCAACAAACAGGCTGGTTATTCATTGTACGAATGTGCATCCTTATAAGATCAGTACAACCCAAATCTTTAGTACTTCTGGCAAATGAGTGAGCATACTTATTTAGAAGCTCTAGTAATTGTTTGCTTTCATTATCACTAAGGTGACCCTTATCAATATCTGTTAAGCTAATTTGTATATTATCCGTATCTGAACTATCTATGGCTAATACTCTAGACTCACTACTAAATGCTGGTATTGTTACCAACTCCGCTCTAGCTATCAACCTATCAGATTCCCAAACGACATCAGCATGACCTAGGTTTACAACTTTTAAATAAGAATGGTTTGAATTAATAATAGCTGAAGGTATTAAATACGTTAAATTACCTAGCTGCATCCATACTGTGTGCGTTAAAAATGTGTGCTCTTTTCCAATGTTTTGTCTGCAGTCAACATAAACTTCTATATATAATTGATTTTGCTTTGGTATTATAACATTATGCTTTATATAAACTGGAAATTTTTCAATAAAGTCTGTTGCATGTAATTGTATATCCGTAAGTATATCCGGTATAATTTCACTTGGAACAAAACGTACAGAAGAAGCAGAAGTGACTAAACTAACATTCTTACTATTAATCATTGTTTGTCCAATTAATAGCTCAATATCTGATGCAATATAATTAACTATTTCAACTATTCCATCTAATTTTACATTATCTATCAAAACAGTTAGGCAACATGAACCGAGTGAGTTTACACATGCTCCTCCAAAACCTTTCATGACAGTTACGCTAGGCTCCATTTTAATTTGCAAGTTTTCAGCTTGTGTGAGACAAAGCATGTTGATTTTACTGCCAGTATCTATGTAAGCTCGGAGCTGCTGTCCATTTACCATCACAGTTCTTTTGTAAATATCAACATAAATATCATAGGTAATATGCAGCACTTGACTAACCTTTTGTGGTTGCTGTCGCGAACTCCCGGCGCCAAACCAGCAATCCGCCGTCGTGTGCCCGCTGCGCCGGCAGGTCTCGCAGCGCTGCCGCTGTCTGCAGTCCCGCGCCTCATGACCCGGTCGCCGACATGTGTAGCATATCTTCGGCTGGAGCTGATGACCCGATGTTGAGGTTGGGATGGTGCTCGCTCCTCTTCTCCACGTACTCGTCGATTTCCGCACAGATGTCTCCACTCGTTTGAAATTTTCTAATGAAGATAGGTAGCCATAGTATAGTTGTTCAGGAGTTCCACAACTATATGCTTTGGCATTAGCTCTCAATTCAGAAGGCAGTCCACGTATTATGCAGGAAATAGCATCTTCACCGTTTATGTTGCATTTCTTCAGTAGGGATAATTTTTCGTGATAATACTTCGTCATCGTCTCTTTATCTTCCTTTGTCCTTGCCAGCATACGTTCCAATTTTTCCACGTAGTCAGTCGATCGAGGAAAAGCGACCTGAAGCATTTCCTTCCAGCCATCCCATGTCAAATTGTAGTTTTCAAGGTCATCATACCATTCTCGAGCAGCGCCACGCAACCGCAGTTGCATGATAAATGTCCGATCGGTGTTGTCCCAGCCATAGACATCGCCTAGTTGGTCTATTTTGTGGAGCCAACCTATAACGTTGCTGCTGTTGTCTTCGGGTCGAAATTTAGGAATAACTTCGGCATCACTGGGAGCAACATGTCGTTTTTTGTGCGACTTAGTCTTATGAAGGTCTTCAGAGAAAAAAAAATCACTATTTTCATCTTCCGAGCTAGTTGACTCACTACACTTTCGTTTGCGTTTTCCCAAACCGTGAAAATATGGTCCGGACATTTTATCCCGATCCCACTTCTGAAATATTATTCAGTAGCAGGGTTTACACAATTAAACACGAACTATAATTCACACTCAGTCTGTATTTTGGCAGAAGAACGTCCTTATTCCTAGTTCACAATATAATAATCGTTAGAAATGATTTGCTACCCTTTTTATACACTTCCCCGCCATATTCAAATCAACTGTCAGATTAACTACTCAAAATGTTATGAATATTGAATTATTGTTATAAAAATCAACTAAATGACTTATTAATGGAAAATAAACATAAAGAATATTATTTAGATATTAATGAGAAGATTTGAAAGTAATTTAGGAATAATTAAGCAACTACTACGTCATAACCGTCGAGTATCTATTTGGTACTTGTTAACAAATTACTTACAACAATCAACAGTAAACATGATAAATCACAATAATCAGTCTTATATATCAATTAAAAAGCGTACAATAATAATTATAAATGTTAACAACAATAATCAGTCTTATATATCAATTGAAACGTGTACAACAAGAATATTAAATGTAAAATACTATAATCAGTCTTATAAATCAATTTCCTATTATCAATCACTTTACTAAAATACCGAAAACAATTAACAATAGCGTCAAAAATCAGTGACTAGCTACGATACCAAAATAACCTCTTGTTATGTTTATAATATAATATTTATAACAATCAGTCTGTTCAATAAAATCAAAACAATAAACAACTATTTTCATTAAAAAAAAACGATCATATACCCTATATCTACCAACAAGAAGTCTTTAAGTCTCATGTGTTTTTAGACACAAAAAAAAACTAAAATACTATAGTTCAATACAATGTGAAGGATTTTTTAGTCTGTGCTAAAATACCAATCAATCCAATCCCAATCTCTTTGATTAGGTACACCTACGAAGTACAGCGAAAAAAAAAACACGTATGTGTAATAGACGAAACTATACAATAATTATTTTCATTTCAAAACAAAATGGCGAAATAAGCGCAAGAGGAGGAGAAGCTGAAATAATGGTATTTTGTAAAAGTAATATATTTTTTAAATATAGATACTTACTAAATTATACATAAGTACTCTATATTATTTTGTACTTACCTACTATTTATTTTTTCTACGTCTAAGTACTATATTTTTACAGGTAATGGCTTCGAAAGTACTATATTATTCACAGACAATTTGATATAAAAAAGTTGGCAGCCCTAGTACCACGTAACGATCTTCATGGAATGTTTCAGTAGGTAGCAAATCGATTACTATTACAAAGACGACCAATGGATGGGAAATTTAAAACATAGGCTTTCAATAGGATAATGGAGTCGCGTAAATATCAGAAAATGTTTTTAAACACTTTCACATCGTTTCTTGGACTTTTATTTAATTTTCGCAATTGTATGACATAGGTAGGACTTAGGACCCGACGAGTTCATGTCATAGGAATGAAGCAAAGTGTTTTACTTGAAAGAAATTGTTCAGTGGTCGGTCGATATCACTTAAAAACAAAATTAATTTGTGATCCTTGCAAAGTCGTAATATTTTAATCAAAAGTCAAAATTCTAATTTTTTATTTAAAAAACAGACTGCATATAAAAGGCACTTTTCAGCGTAAAAAATTAAAACAAAAAATAGAATTGATTCTAGTTGCCCCTCCCAAAAGGTAGTTTCGTATGGAGATGAACGGGCAAGAAACTCCACCGTTACTCTTTTAAAATATTTTATTATTTACATTAATTATATAATTTTATGTGAAGACGATGCACCTAGAATAAAATTACTATACCTACCTAATACCTATACTACGAGTATATTGGAGTTAAAAACTCCAAAGGACCATTTAAATTCTAGTCTATTTTATTCAAACCAACTTACTTACACAAAAAAGTTATGAGTGGTCATACAAAAAAAAAACATACGCGTCGACTTGAGTACCTCCTCCGTATTTTCGTCGGTTAAAAATAAAGAAAATATAATATATTTTCTTTTTGACAGGGGTCACTAATGACAGCATATTATGCTGTCATTAGTGACCCCTGTATAAAAAGGTTTTTCATACAATTTAATTTTGTTTGTATCCAACGCCTTATATTAACATAATTACTGTGAAAAAATTAATAAAGTGTGGGTTGAGCTGGTAGCAGCAGTTGGTACAGCTAATTGTATTACGAGGAGGCAGCCTTGTATAAACGGAAATAGAAGCAATGATTAGCCATGCTTAATTCTTATCGCGTTGAAATACTTAGAAAACTGATTTGCATAGTTGATCAATCATTTCCTAGAAAGGCTCAAGGGTAGATTAGGGAACCATAGATATTAGGTTATACTTTGTTTCTTGTAAGAAACGAGTATAACCACTTTTTAGCTTAACCAAATGCATACAATTTGAGATTAGAATGTAAATTAATGTTTTTAAAATTACCGGAATTGCTCCTCTGATCTCGGTACCTATATTCTTCAAAACAAGAAAGCAACTATAAAGCAAGTATCCATCCGAGCAAACACTTTATTAGCATACCCTCGCCTCAAGCAATAACGATTTCTAATAAAGAGCTTCAATACAAAATAATACTGACGACGAACAATGTATCGTTAAAAGATAATCTTGCGTCGAATAAATCGCAAGCGCACGCATCTCCTTCGCGTGTGGTCTACTAAAAATAATCTATAATACATATGGAAGACTAGCTTTAGCTCGCGGCTTCGTCCACGTATACGTCTGAAGATGTCCCACGGGATCATAAATAAATAAAATAAAAAAGAAATTAAGAATTTAATAATTACTAATTAAGGACCCTCGACGGGTATAGGCCTCCAGTAATTTTCAGTCTTTTCTGGTTTTTGCTTTCTCATGATTTGCCAACCAATTCCACTATCTCGTCGTGCCAACGCTCTGCTGGTCTGCCTCTTTTTCTCTTACCGTGTGGGCCTTTCTAAGCGGTTGTTCCAAGGGTCCACCTGTCATCTTCTGATCGCGCCAGGTGGCCCGCCCATCTCCATTTCAGTGCTTGAGCGTGTTGAAGGGCATCACGGGAACGGGATCATACTACAAAAGTCTCCTCTGTCCTAAACCAGGTCATGTTCTATCCCTATGCCAATTTCATCCGATTCCGTTTAGCCGTTAAAGCGTGAAAAGGTAACAGACGGACAGAGTTACTTTCGCATTTATAATCTTAGTATGGATATGGAATGCACACGTAAAATTACTATGTTCGAGTTGTAGCGGGGCTGATTGAGTGCCGCGATGTTGAATGGGCGGTAATCCTAATTCATCTTCACCCTTCATGTCCAGAAGGTATTATTTCGCGTGCCCATTGTGTGCAAAAAGTATTTTTATCTGGCACATGCTGAGTTTAATCATCATTATGTCAGCAGGTAGACGCTTCTATTGTTAAATATGGGTGTCCCCATAGACTCCTATAAAGCCCATCATTTACTGAGGATACAGTAGCAAATCTCGGGATGTTACATTAATTTATTAATGGAGAGGTCCTAGCCAGGACGCAAGGTCTGCGTGACAAGAGCTTCATGATAAAATTATACCTTATGTATAACATGCCCAAAGAATAATCCTTCCAAAATTTTACTCGACACGACACTTTCGAATACTGTGGGCGATGTGATTTCGAATGAGCTATTTACTGGACTTATATCAAAAGTAATTTATAAGCACACCCCAAAACGCCCGCCCTTCAACCACTTCCTAGTGCTTTAGCTGAGAAGAAGTGGCGCAACAAACTCCACAGCAGCACATCTGTCTGTTAAATGACAAGAAATTAATTCTATACAATAGTATGAAGTAATGAACATTACGGAACACAAGACATCTGATTAAATTATTTGCCATATTATGGCAGCTAGCACACGCGAATATACCTACCATATATCTGAAAGATATACCCTGATTAGTACTAATACCATTCTCTTTTCTCCCTGCAGATGAAGACACCAGCGATACAAAACGATTTTAGTTACTACAGACGAAGCGTGTCGAGAGGGGGGCTGATCAACGCAGAACTTCCGCCGGGAGAGGAACCCCACATAACGGCAGAAGTCGCGAACAGAATGTCCCTCTTCTATGCACAAGCCACGCCGATGCTAAAGGTCCTGTCAGAAGCCACGAGCCAGTTCGTCAATGATAACCAGCAAGACTTGGAGAATACGACGGAAACGCTCAGCACTATGGCGAAAGTTTGCCTCAGGATGTTGGAGAATCCGTGAGTATTTTTTAGTTTATTTAAATGTCTCCGACGTCTAAAGGAAAAACCGGCCAAGTGCGAGTCGGACTCGCACACCAAGGGTTCCGTACCACAAGGCATAATACGCTGAAAAAAACGTTTCTTTTATACCCCTTTAAATTTTAAATTTATTTTATTATTTGTTGCTATAGCGGCAACAGAAATACATCATCTGTGAAAATTTCAACTGTCTAGCTATCACGGTTCACGAGATACAGCCTGTGTCAGACAGACAGACAGTCTTAGGGTCTCGTTTTTACCCTTTGGATAAAAATCAAAACATTCTTATAGAAGGAAAGAAAAAGGGATCTCATGTCATCTAGTCATACTGCATGCATGTAACTGCCCAGACATTAGACTTCGAGTTATCTTTTTCGTTATCCTCGCAAAGTGAACGTGACCTAATCTCGTCGGAAACCACGCGCTCCAATAACTCGTCTCAACGTTCCAATCGCGAACCGCTGTTTTCATAAACGATAATTTTCGCCTCGGTAGCACTTTTTTCCGCTCAAAACTCAAAAGTGCTTACTTTTGATTCAGAAGCTTTTGTGTGCCAATTCTTACATAACGGCTCAATAAAATCGGTCATAAATATGGATGCCTTCCGAAACCATCAAAGTGGAGGAACGGAACCGTGTCAACTAGATGTAACTACATACATAGCATGCCATGTTTACACTGAACGTGTACCCAGCACTATACATTCGCGCTGTGACGATCACAAGCGTCCGTAATACTGCACTCTTCCCAGGTGTTTCCAAACTAGACCGTTGCAAACATACCTAGCCAGAGCGAATCTCAGGTTTCACATACGCACCTGATTTTCAAACAAGACCCTTGTTCCTAAGGAATACGGTGCACCTCTGTGAAACTGATTTTAACTTCAACAATCTATTTACGTCAGCCGCCGTGTATCTGCGATTCGTTCAGATTCTATCGAAGTTAGTTCAGTAGATCAAAGTTGAACAAAGAAGTCTTAACTTATTTTCTGACATTTGTCCGAGTTTCTTTTGCTGGGGCAACAGCTGTGTCGTAAGATTAATGGATTTTAAGAACTTCTAACATCTTCTCGATACTTATTTCAAACAACGAGATTTATTGTGCCCATTTTCTGGATTGTTCCGTCTCGTTGTCCTATTTATCTAAAAGCCTAATTCAACAGTTATCCATTATTTGTTAATTATTTTATTCATGTCACACACAAAACAATGTGTAGGCAAAAATACATAAAGGTAGAACAGGTACCTAATTGCGTAATACACTATCAGTAGCAATAAGTTTCATTTTGACAGTTCAACAATATTCATTGCGTTATTTACATTTTTCGAACAAATGAAGCAACGGATTAGCAATATCCTTCAAAATGATTCAGATTGAAATTGAGTGTGTTAGGTACGCAATTACGGTGCTGAACAAAAGTACTGCGGTGCTATTCTATAAAAATCTCACCGTGAAAACTTAGGTGAAGTGAGCGTGGAGTGAGCTGTCAATAGTGTCAATTTCTAACAAAAGCAAACTCACTTCACCTAAGTTTTCACGGTGAGATTTTTACAGAATCGACCGGCTGCACTGAAACCTGGTAAATTGAAATATAGGTCATTCATTCAAATGAACAGTAGCTGTTGACAGGTGTATAATTTAAACAGTAGGACCGAATAAAGCCACCGCAGTTGGTCCTGCCTGTCCGAGTTATCCTTGCTACAATAGGAGCGTATTCATTACACGGCGGGATCGTGTGTCGAGCCACGACATCGATACACTTGAGCCACCGTCAGAACATAAGAACGGAGGAACATAGACACGGACATAGTAAAGATAAATCAGCTGTCACTTGTACCAACACGTGCCTTGAAGTGTGTTGTACCTCCCCTCACACGTTACACTATCTATAACACTTTAAGCGCCATTCTCATTTTTGTTTACAGCACTCGATTCAAAACATATCACGGTACTTATTAGCGCAAACTGCCGTCCTCACTCTAACCAATTTGTGAGTGTGAACGTCCAAACTCAGCTGAAAAGTTTCAGTTATAATTACGTTAAAAGTCTACAGTTTCAAAGCTTTTGTTTTGCTTTCACTGAAATTAAGTTTAGCCTAATAAATTAAGATATCTGATACACTTCTAGTATGATAAAAGGCTGAATTGTTTATACAAACTACAAATATCTTATCTCCCCCGAGGGCTGCTGATTGGTCAGATATTACCGAGGAGCTAATTTAGTTCCGTTCCCCTCGTCTATTTAGGGTGGAAATCGGTAATGCGCTTGCAAGTTCCACGTAGAAAGCAATTCCCTAGATTGCTTTCCGGTTCTGAAGATTTTCTTGCAAGCTATCAGCGAAGTGCTCCAAAATTAGTTAGACAAATTATATCTATTGCAAGCCGCGGCAGTCATATCCATACCACATGTTACTTGATAACTAAAACATGTGTCTTGTTTATCATATCGTATCACTGGATTAATTGCACATGCCGTTGTAGGTTGTAGCCATAATAATGTTGTTACATCATTATAAAACTAGGCGCCATTGATTGTCATGTTTTATTTCCCAATTACTTTCTCGAGGCCTCTGTCGCCGTGAGTGCGGTTTGTCCATAACGACTTCCTACGCTTTTTATTCTCCTTTGTGACTATTTCCTAACTCAACGGTTTTTTGTCTTGTTTAGGTTTCGGAGTGACTTGTTTACATAGTTCTAACACTTCAGACTAAACATTCGTAGAGGTTATTCCGTATGTTGTAGCATTTCAGGTATGTTTACATATACTTTTTATAAACTGTTTCTTTTAACTTTTAACGCATTTCGACGGGAAAGGCATAAGTTTAATTAAACCACAGATAACAGTTTCCTCTCTTGTACTTCCTTATCAATACTATACTGCGTTCGCTCCGGTTGTCCGCGTAATTTCGTCCACTACCTCGCATCGATTGGCCGCAAGTGACCGTTTCCGTGCTCTATGTAGCTTCGATATTACCAACATAATTGACATCTCTATTACTTACTGGGTATATTACTTCATTTAGCACCTTTTATTGGCTGCTGAGTAACAAGACTTGTTCTCTCACGCGTCATCATTACTAATCTAGGTATAGAAAACAATGAATGCGGATGTTTTTAGTCTTAGGACGTACTAAACCTACCGCAGGTCTGGTAGCTGAAATCATCAAACGATAAAATGTAGTACTTAGGATGCGTAAAGGATGTGATATCCTTCCTCAGGTACAACAAACCATTACGGACATATGACAACACCACTAAATCATCAATAAGGAAACTTTAAAAATATATCGAAACATAATGACATGACGCATTAAAACAAGACAGTCGTACTCGTAGTAACAATTAAAAGTACATCCTTGTTTGATGTTAATTGTTTGTTTAAAAATACTTATACAGGAACGATTGGCTAGTACCATAAGACAAGAATTAGCAGTTCCTCCATTGAAAGTGACAATACGAACGTGACAAGAATTAAAATTAATGATCGTCGTCGACACTTTTTGCGGTGAGCGATTTGTCTCCAATGCTTCAAATATAATACCAGCATGGCTAGAAGTTGATTGGTGCTCAAATTCTAACCTTATAATGAAAACTATGAATGTAATGGTGACTGGTACTCCCTGAAATTATTCTAAACATTCGAAGAAGCCCTCATTTCTTTATTTATTTTTATAAATTCTTTGTCCTCGTATTGTTTGAGTGCTGAATGCATTGTTATTATACATTATCCTATACTTCCTGGAGAGGCAGTTGCTTTTGTATCTTGAAACTGTATGCACTGGATTCCTGCAATTCACATCCAGACCAGCTCACCATTTAATACCGCGGGTTTTACGTCATAATATTTTTTATCAAGCAAAACAATATTCTCTGAGACGTTTTTCTTGGCTACATAAAGATTGATAATGTATGTACATATTTGATTACTGCTGTAAAGGATTCAGTTTGAATGACGGCGATATCACAACGTTGCTCTATAGCGCTAGTGCCTAGATTTATAGAGGGCTGCAATAAAACCTCTGTTACTCAGAGAAATAACTTGTAACTAACCGTTAATACATTTCTCCCAGCAACTGAATATTCAACAAGATGAATTCAGTTGATTTATGTGTTAATATTTAGAACTGCCTGACTCACGCTCGGATTAAATTCCAGGACGGGAACTAGATACAAAGTTGAATATTGTAGATATTATTTCGGTTATTAGATCGCAAATTGCAGAGCATTAAATTACTCGTTAGCAAAATCGTCGTGAATCGCATTTATTTAAATATTAGCAGACGTAGCACTTCCGTCGTCGACAAATAAAGGTACAACTGTACCTACAAGTAACTTTATACAGTTTAGTGAACATACCTGTCTGTGCGCATACGGGATCCGTTGGGCCGTGGGCGGCGACCCAAATCCGAGCCCCGAGCCCCGTCAGTCCTACGTAGCTTTATTGTGTCGTAAATTCAGTTTCTTCACTGTAAACGCAACACATGCGACCCAAAACAAACATGTACGGAACTTATTTATTTGCTTGTAACCATATCAAAGCGCACATAAAATTATTTCGAAAATTAGGATACGTTAGAATATATAATATGAACACACGAATCTGGGTTTCTAGTTCGTAGTTATTTACATGACACGAGGTCATTTTATTAATTACACCAATTTCTCAGAAGTTTTAAACATAAATCTCGTTGATTTTCCAGAAAACTCGTCGCCCAGTTCAGTCGCGAGGAGACGTCGCTGCTGGTCCTACGCGTTATGGTCGGGCTGATCATCCTTTACGACTGGGTCCACCCGTCCGGTGCCTTCTGCCGCTCCTCGTCTGTCGACGTGAAGGGCTGCGTCAAGTTCCTCCAACAACAGCCACCGACGAAGGCTGAACCACTCCTCAACGCCCTTAGGTATACGACGAAGCATTTAAACCATCAAACGACGCCGAAAAACATCAGAACACTGCTGGCCGCGTGAGGACAGCACTCGAGCCTTGCATGTTGCTGTGGGGAATGATGCGACAATAATTACCTGTGGGGATACCTCGTTGGCACGCCTTTATTTTGCTCCTTAGCGATACCACTAACACCTCTCTCATCATTACATTATTCGAATGTTGAATGACCATGGACCATTAAAGAAGCTATAATAGTGTTAAATAAGGTTTCCATAATATAGATAAGGGTAACTAATAGGTACATACAATAAAACTGACGAGGCAGTCGCTAAAATAATTCCTGTTAAATTAGGATGTCATATCACAATGGGATATGGTTGTACCCTGCCTGTGGCATTTTGATGAGAGAATATTACCTACGTGTCGTCTAAAACTATTTTTATTAACTTCAGGTGAACGAAATTTATATAAAAAATACCTGTATTTTATTGTTACTCAATTAAATGAATGCACTTACATACTTTTTACTAATTTCACGAGTGAATTTCGGAAAAATAATTAAAATATATGTATGAAGAAAGGAATTTATCTAACTCTAAATTATATTATTCTTATTTTTCATAGTTAGCATGCTTTAAAAGCAGAATTTTTAGAAGAAATTATTATAGAGACGCTATCCCTACACTCCCACGTTCGTGCAAGGTTTCATTGGACCCTCTTCGTCTCAACACAAGTAAGCTGTACAGCTGTCAGTCGCAACTCGTAAGTTAGCTTTTATAAACTATCATAGGAAGGCTTAGACACCTCTAATGTGTAACATAATTGAAAAAAAAAGAAGTATTATTTACATTTTATTCTACGATAAAAACTGCCTTGGGTCATATTGATTGGTTACCACACAGTTTATTGTGCAATTTATTCAAGAGTATGAATTGTTATTGTTTAGATGAGCGTAAAAGCTCCCGCAGACAGGCGCGACAAGACTAGTAGAACTATTTCTATGAAAACTACATGGTAATTGTAAATTCTACCAGAATCGCGTCGCGCCTGTCTTAAAGTGGTGTATCCTTTGTAATACTGCACCTAAGTATCTCAGCAAGCTAAATTGTGTCACTGACTCTGGCAGAGCCACCATCAGGGATTTTAATTTTGATAGCACAAAAAATTAGTCGCTAATTAGTCGAAATTTGTCGCCAAATATCAGAATTTGTCGGTCACTGGTTCAAAAGTTATAAGGGTTTATAGGTGGCCGATCTGGAGAGAGTTTCCCCAGCAGGGCCACATTTATATCTCAAAAACTAGGGCACCTAGCGAAGATCTGTTTTCTCCCATATTTAGTCGCCAATTAGTCGGAATCAGTCGCCAAATATCAGAATTTGTCGGTCACTGGTTCAAAAGATATTAGGGTTTACATGTGTAGGTATAGTCCAAGAGCTAGATCGAAGAGTTCACGAAAAAACTTCGACTAGCTCTTGGACTATACCTTACTAATTGAATTCATTATATCTCCTAAACTAAGACCCGATTAAATCTGTGACTTGGCGACTGATCCCGACTAATTGGCGACTAAATATGGGAGAAAACAGATTCGCTAGGTGCCCTAGTTTTTGAGATATAAATGTGGCCCTGCTGGGGAAACTCTCTCCAGATCGGCCACCTATAAACCCTTATAACTTTTGAACCAGTGACCGACAAATTCTAATATTTAGCGACAAATTTGGACAAATTTTTTGTGTTATCAAAATTAAAATCCCTGATGGTGGCTCTGCCAGAGTCAGTGACACAGCTAAATTCTTTCTTTATTTAAATTCATGTTTATGATTATATTTTGAAGTTGTATAAAAAATATTAGGTAAATAGTTACATATTTTAATTAATACTTAGGTGGAAAGGATATAATTACTTAGATTTACTCGACAAACGTTCGATCCCAGTGTTGGATGGTATTAAATATTGTAATTTTTTATATACTTAGCACAAAGTTTATTGTTACGCACGTCCCCTTACTGGGAGATCAATATGCGTAAGTATTTGATTCCAAAGATTTATTCAAAACGTTAATTAATTACTACTTTTCGCTCACTATCTACATGATTCGTGCGTCGTATATTTTTTTTTTTTAAAGACTGAGATAGACACTCGCGAATATTTTATTGCATTTCTCGTTAATACAGTTCCATTTCTTTTAATTAAGAAACCAGAAATGTATAAGTCACGAAACAATGCCTTATTGAATTATAAAAAGGCGTACCTATAGCGAATATGAGTAATTTCAATGCCTTTTCTAAAATTATTATAAAATGTTATAAGTATGTCGTGTTAACAATGTTGAATTTATGCATGTACCCACTGCCTTGATGTTAACTAACATAATAATTTAAAATTGAATTTATAGGTATAATGTAATATGTTTCACTATTGATGTATAAACTCAAATGTAATTATAACGATTAAGCATGTACTGTTTATTTACAAGTAATACAAGTTTACAAGTATTTACATCATTCTCCCAGTTTTGTGCACAGCCCGATTCAAACTTTATGGTGCTCTGAAGTGCGTTACTTGCTGCGCAGTACCTCACCCCTCACCCCCTGTGACACGTGAATTTGTTACGGCGCAGCGACCCGCCTCGTGTTCCGGGTTCCAGACCGCCATAAAGTTTGAATCGGGCTGTAACTGTGGTTAGACGGAGCACTTGAATGAGATATACTATATTTTTTAATTATATTTAAAGCCGCTGATTACGCTCAATATCTTTGCATGTTGATTTATTTTTACTTCGTAAATAGGATCTCGACTTTATCGATCACATTGAAATTCGTGTTTCAATCGTCTCTGGGATATCATAGCGCAGAAATTATATAATAAAATTTACTTTTGGTACGAACAGTTTGACGATGATTATAAGTAAATAGTTAGATTTACCTTAAGAATGTGTTTTCTGGTCTTAAGTAGGTCATACACACCTTAAAGTGTATCGTCAGATAAACAGTAGACATTGCAACCATTGGGTACGAGTTGAAGTTCCCGAAGGGTCAGCGCCGACCGACGGAGTGGCGGAGAAACGAGTAATTCTATAACAACTGAATGTCGATTTTATTTACCCTAGCATGCGGCTGAAATTTGCAGCACGTAATAAAAACACAAAGGGCGCAGAAGCTGTCATTCGTATCAAACTCAAACTCAAAGCATTTATTTCAATTAAACCATTTTACAGGCACTTTTGAATTGTCAAGAAGTAGGTCAGTCAGAAAAGTGTGAAGCTAGTTGCCCATTCCAAAGCGTAGGTACCTATGGAGAAGAACGGACAAGAAACTCCATGGACACTCTTTTTAAATTATATTTTACAAAAATATTAGTTACATCATTAATCTCGTATCATCATCGTATGTAAATAAAGTCGACTATCAGTTGTTATAGAATTACTCTCTTTGCCGCCACTCTGTCGCATGTCGGTCAGATCGACCGAGTGGCGGTAAACCAAGTCTCAGTCTGCGCTGACCGTAAACTGACACTCGAGTCTGACGGTAGATTGCCTGGAGTATGGCAGGCCTTAGTGCTAAGTTTGCAAATGATAATAATTTTGTTAACCCTTTCACTATTAAATTTTAATGTATTGGTAACATAGCTGTCGGTATATCACTAAGCACAAACACTTGTCTTATGTGTATAGTATCTTAGAATTACATAAAATTATTAACTTAAGATGGTTAGTTACATTACATGCACAGTCAGCACAATACTTTATTATAGTTATTATATTTAATATAGTATCCTTGTTGAATATTATCTTGTACTTGCGACTGTTGCTTGCAAGGAATCGGATCGACTCAGGTGTGCACTCCGAATTGCATTTACTGTGCGGAATTGAAGGTTTGAATAAATAATATCGTTCCCTAAATTAACACTGCCCAATTAAGTAAATTTTATACAATATTTTTTTAATAATTGATAAGTTATCTAAAATTATTCCAAGATATAATAATTCCAATCACTCCATGTTGAGTCTAAGCATACTTTGAGCAAAGTTAGTAGTGTCTAGTTGGGCAAAACTAAAAGTATTGAATGCTTATGATTGTAGAAGATTAAATTTAATTATAGAAAGGGCCTCTCTAGGTCCCTATGAATGTTTGTGAGTAGAAAAAGAAGCTCTAATAGTACTATTTATGTTAAAACAATAATTTCCTTGTATTATTTACTCAGAATTTATTATAGCACAGGCATTTGTTAATACTTTAGCCAAATCTTTAGTAAATTCTTCTAGAAAAAGGTAATAAAATGATATACATAATATGTAATGTACTAGTTATGAAGATTGTTGTATGTATTATTTGAACTGCAACATTTTGTTATTGTATGGTGGTTTTGTATAATAGACCTATTTTTCTTAGTTATCTTTTATTTATTGTATATAATAAACACACCAAAGTTATAAGTAATAAATAAACTTGGATAGATTCTTGTAGACTGTTGTTTTATTATGAAGTGAAAGTCTTATGAACAAACAAACAATTTATTCTTAACTTAAAAAACCGGGCAAGAGCGTCGGACTCGCGCACCGAGGGTTCCGTACCATCATGTTTTTAAATTTTCACCGGCGAGCTACTTACTAAATCTCGTTCAAACCAATTTTCAGTGGAAGTTTACATGATAATGTACATCATATATTTTTTTGTTTTATCATTCTCTTAGGAAGTTACAGGGGGGGACACACATTTTACCACTTTGGAAGTGTCTCTCGCGCAAACTATTCAGTTTAGAAAAAAATGATATTAGAAACCTCAATATCATTTTTGAAGACTATCCATAGATACCCCAGACGTATGGGTTTGATGAAAAAAAGTTTTTGAGTTTCAGTTCTAAGTATGGGGAACCCCCATAATTTGTTTTTTTCTATTTTTTTTGTAATAATCTTAATGTGGTTCACAGAAAGTTTCAACACTTACCAACATTTCAACACTTTTCACAACGTTTCAACACTTACAAACTTACCAAGTTTCAACAGTGTAGTTCTTAGTTTCGGAAAAAAGTGGCTGTGACATACGGACGGACAGACAGACATGACGAATCCATAAGGGTTCCGTTTTTGCCATTTGGCTACGGAACCCTAAAAATGAAAGTCTTATAAACAAAGAAACAATTTATTCTTAACTTAAAAAATATGTACAATGATGTGTTAGGTGTTGGCGGGGCGAGGCTTGAGGATGAGCTTGCCGGTGTCGTCGCAGGACATGTTGAAGTCGTTGAGCACGGAGCGTGTGCGAGCGGTGATGATGCTTGGTGCCACCACCTTTCTGTGCACTCCCATCATGAATAGCAACACTGAAAAAAAGAAATTCTTTAGTCTTCAAGACTCAAAGTTCTTGTAAATTAACAGGCAGTGACATTGCTAGAGAGTTTGCTGCGCCACTTGTTCCCCAATTGTTGAAGTGGTTTAATTTAGGTGCTGTCTTTTGTAACTAATTAAGTTGAAATAGTTCTAATTCTGCACTTCAGTCGTAATTTCAATGCTTGAGCCTTCTCTGTATGAGAAAAGGTATTTACCCTGCAATAATTTTTAGTGCTAAAAAAAATATACTTGCATATCTAAAAAGAACTTGGAATCTTAACTGAACTATTGTTTAGCAACCATAAAATCTGGCTTCTATTTCAGATACAGATATTCATTAAATGTTCAATAGATTTAGGAATCTAAGTTATGCAGATTACTAAAAGCTTACCTAAAAAAGTTGAGGTTAACGCAAAAAAGGGATGATTCCAGAGTGACTGTGTTAAGGAGACGACCGGTGTAAGTGGGTCCATCAACCAATGATATGCAGCTATTGCTGTGCATACTGACACCACTGTCAGCAGAACTGAAACAGAAAGAAAACTTGATCAATAGGGAATATATCTCTAGTAGTAGGGTGGGATTGTACCGGTCGCAATTTACGCGCGGTCACAATTATTTCAAAGCTAAAAAAATAATATTAAAAGTCTTCTCTCATCGGGCAACACTGTACTGTAATTTCGTTGAAAGGTAGTTATTGTAAACAACCCTATATAAGGGAAAACTTCAGTAGGGATGGGTAGGGATACCTGTCTCGGAGAAGGAGCTTCATATAATTATGATAGAACTTCAATTAAGGTAAGTTTGTTTAATCACATAATTATACTTACTCCTCCGAGACATAATATTGAATCATATTTGAATTTGGTATCCTACTCAATCTCAAAGCATTTATTTGAATGAAACCATACAGGGTGGACTGGTTACAATAGATTCAGTACATGATTCTGAACCACCCTGCGTTGAAATGTTTCCTTGGCTATTAAAAAATAAATTAGCTGTTCTGTTCCATACATTTTGACCACATTGTACTTCTAATTTTTTTATAACCAATAAAAAATTGAATGGATTTAGAATAATTGTGTGATGAATTCATGGTTAGTTTAGGCGTCAATGTCATGCCAGCCTGTATAGTTTACTTTTGAATTGACAGAAAGATGAAACGTTACAAGATTTAGATAAATGTGGTTGCGTCTATAGGTACAAGGTATTGCAAACAACAATATTCTACTAAAGAATAACCTAAATGGTGATGTTAGTGAGCTTGACTACTCTGACAAATAAATAAATGATAAAATCACTATGATACAGCAAAAATGTTAGTACTATGATGTAAATGTGCTAATGCCATATTACCAGCATTTGGTTGGAATGGGTTCCAACTTAGCCAGTAGAGTATTTGAATAGAGTAAAGTACACTATGATTTCGCCATTGATTACTTATCATAAGACAGTGATTATAAAAACCTTATCAATTTAAAATAATTAAATGCTCAGGGCATTCCACATGAGTTTGGCTGCACTTTCTTCCATGCTAGTTTATAAATACTTTTATGTACTGTAATGCAATGTAGATACATACTCCTCCATCTCATGGTAGCTGGCTGCAGACATCCTATTACTTCCGTGAGGCGTCGCTCAAACGCCTTCAAGTCTGAAATCAATATGAAACCGGATTTATAGCAGAGAAAGAAGAAAGAGTTTACTTACTGTTACATGTTGTGATTAGTTTTTAACAAATCTTTATCTAGTTAAAGATACAAAATACAGAGCGTGCAGAGCACTCCGTACTTGCAACTATGCCGGCGAGGACGACTGCAACTTATCGTTATTATCAAAGTTTTGTTATAAGACTTTAAGTAACAACTCGGCTCAAATACACTAAGCCTAGAGCAATTGTTGAGGAATTCTATCGAATAAACATTCAAATACCAAGAATGGCGCCTAAAAACAGATCAAGATTACAAATAGCGATTACAGTACCATCGCAAGCCGTTTGTTCCAAAGACATCTTGTTTTCACTCGTAAAAACAATGAACAAAGAATCTTATTAATGTCTTTCTACATATTGGGCCTAGCATTTGTTCATCGATGGTCGATTATTTTAATAATTTTATAAATCTAGAAATCAGTAAATTACTGTTGTTGACGGAAGAACTGACAGTGACACTAGCAGAAAAACGAGATGGCTGACATTGACAAGTCAATGTCAGCCATCTCGTTTACTAGTTTACAGACTATAAAGACTGGTGTTTATTTCTTCAATCTAGCTTAAAAAAGATTACTGAAGAAATAAACACCAGTCTTTATAGTCTAAATGACTGCATCATGTTTTTGGTGCCTGCACCAATGCTAATCAGTAGTCCATACGTTTAAATGCCCGATATTCTCTCAGATAGGAGGGATTGGAATAAGGTAGTGTATTAGTATCTCCCCACTCACCCGCACGAACTATTTATGGATCATCATCATCATTATTATTTCGACCGAAGGACGTCCACTGCTGGACTGAGACCGGGACAAGAGCGCCGCCACATCGACCGGTCCCGTGTTTCTACATTTAGCGCATTCCATCGAAATTAATTTATGAATAAACTTATTGGATCATGTCGTGGTAAAATTATAAACCACTTCGTAAGGTGATAGTGGGCCGACTGTCCATGGTGTGCCCGATGCCACTCGTTACATAAAGCCTAAGAGCGTTTACGCCGTACGGCAATTTATACAGACTTTCAAGCCCTTATTTTTGGAAATGAATGAACCGATTTTAATGAAACTTCATAAGCAAAAGTAGGATACAAAGGTCTAAAAAGTTAGTAGAGAACATTTTCAAAAAATAGTGTTACAGCCAAATTAGACCGATCTTAAATTTTCCATAGAAACAGAGATTTCCAGTTATCTTTTTTTAAATAAGACATTTCGAAAATGTTCTATACTAACTTTTTAGACCTTTGTATTCTGCTTATGCGTATGAAGTTTCATTAAAATCGGTTCACTCATTTCGAAAAATAAGGGCTTGAACATTTGTATGAAATGCCGTACGGCGTAAAGTTCACGCCATTTTCTTAAGGGGACAGGCAGAAACTACATAAATTCCATGTTGTCGCCTCACCACAAAGGTTTTTGTGCAGGATAAATAAGCTAGATTACTAGGTCCAAACGCAGGGACTTCAAAATCTCACGTCCACACACAGAGCTAGTCACATCCACGTCACATCTAAAGATTTTTGAAAACTTGCTCCAGCCGGGAATCGAACCGAAAAGCTAAGCCAAAAACAATCGACACTCGACAGGGTTAATGAAGAGTAACACAGTAATAAATTGTGCACGGTCGCATTATAATTAGTTTTATTTTATAGATTGGTACAGCCACGTGCAAAAATGTGTGCAAACACAAAAGCGATTTTGTCCATAAATACACACATCAAAAGTGTCTAGGGATCAACATATATTTTTGCAATAACTTTTCTCCTGATTGATATTAATTAAAATTTTCTTTAAGGATTCATCAAATAAAGTGTTTTCGTTTGTCACAGTAACGATAAACCAAGTCACCTTTGCATTAATAAAGAAATTTGCCATTTTCCTAATAAAGGGATTTTTGACATTTGAACCACTAACACAAAAGTTCGAAAAAAAGACTGAAATAACAGTTTTCTTTAAAATTTTATTGGGTAACTTAAACAATTAATAATCCGTGTTTCTACCGCGAACACTAACAACACAAGAACATCGGTTTGGCATACTCAAAATGAGTTCATCCAAATCACGCTGTGGAATGGCCGCCCATGTTCGTTGCAACAACAAAAAAAGGTCTTCTTGCGACTGGATACCCTCCATATTCGGCAGAGCTCTTCTCTGTAGCATATCCCATGCATGCTCAATCGGGTTCAAGTCTGGCGACTGAGCAGGCCAGGGCAGGACATTGATGTTAGCTGCGGCGAGAGTCTGTCTTACAACTCTTGCGGTGTGCGGTCGTGCATTATCATGCATTAACTGAAATAAGGGACCGATTTGCACTTGTAGAGGAACGATGACGTCTGATACAATCGTCTCAGCATAAATTTGAGCGTTGAGGTTGCCTCTGATCCAAATCAACTCAGTTCTTCCGCCGATCCAAATACCCGCCCATACCATGATGGTTCCACCACTATAAGGATGGACTTCCTGGCAGGATTTTAATCGCTGTTGGCGTCCAGGGGTTCTCCAGTGTCGTATACGTCTTGTATCCGGTCTCATACCAAAACGAGACTCATCAGAAAAGCACACGAAACGCCATTGTTCTTCTGCCCAATTTCTGTGTTCAAGAGCCCATTGATATCGAATCCTACGATTGTGCATTGCTATAGGTGGTACCCGTAGCGGTCTTCGGGAATGAAGGTTCACTTCATGCAAGCGGTTTCTGACTGTTTGGTCGCTAATTAAGTTCCCTGAAGAGTGATGAAGCCTCACGGCTAACATCATGGCGGTTATTGTTGGAGCTCTTCGAGTTAAGATTTGAATGTATCGGTCTTGTCTCCGTGTGGTGCAGCGATACCGTCCTCCATGGCGCTCAGCCACGGTACCAGTGCTTCGGTAACGTGTCCAAAGTCGACTGATAACACTCTGACTTGTATTCAGAGCTAAAGCCACAGTACGTTGCCGGGAACCAGCTTCTATCATTCCCACGGCTCTGAGCATTTCTTCCCTGCTTAAATGACGTCGCCGCTCCATAATAACGTTGGTTTTATTCAGTAGTAGGGAAACAGTAGCACTAATAATGTCTTCAATGCGTTGTATGTTTTTATAGGGAAAATATTGACAGCTGATTTTCATCTTTTACTCGAATTTGATTCACAGTTCCTGATTCAAATTATGAAATGCACCAAAAAGGATCCATATAAATTTATAAAATCATAAATTTATTACAAAGCCACATCTCAATCTCAAGAAATCCGCATAAAAATGCTTGATCCCTAGACACTTTTGATGTGTGTAGTATCGGTTCAAATGATGAAATAAAATATAAATCATTTAATAATATTAACAAAAGTATTTGTTCCGAAATCGCTGTTTTTCAATCTCAATCAATGCGAATAGACCTATACCTTTGCAGTTGACATTTGTAATCAATTTTCCAAGTGTCTGTACTGTACAGTCACGAGCACTAATATGTCAACACTTGGTAACTTTCAATTGCGATTTTTTCGTGAAATAACGAATGCAACCTTGAAATACGATACTTTATTTAAACCTATGGGTTCGAAAATACTATGTTCGCAATAACATAAAATTTCATTCAAAATTAAAGGACAAAATCGCCTTTGTATAAAGCCAAGTGTATACATACTTTTGCTCGTGACTGTACCACAGCTCTGTCTGTGGTCCACAGAGCATGTAACATGCATTGAAACAAATCAAATTGTCTGAGGTTACTGAACCACAGTACTGAACTGAACTACTGAACTGAACTCGAGACGAGGCGAGGGTACAAAGTTCAAAAAACAGACGATTTAATCATTTTCAGTTGTAAATTATCTATTTGTACTTTGAAAGTGAAACTAAACATAGATTGCCGGGTCCGCACCGCACAAACAACTTATCATTCTCTTGATCTTATTATTTTACGTGTTTTTTGTATAAAACGTAGGTTACATAGCTCTTCTCTATTCTTAATTTTAGTTAATTCTCTAAGTTTACAAATTGGTCGGTACAAATTTTTATGCTCCAGAGTACAGGCTATTTTATCAAGCAAGTGTTACATCAACTTTGCTTACGCGGCTATATATTATTTAAAAAGTTTAAAAGTAAGTTACAGTAAAAAATTGTGTTTCCAGAATGTTTCCTCTCCGGCAATTAGTAGGCAATGTCACCAGAAGAGTTGTGCCCAGCATTAGGACCATGTCAAGCAAAGGTCCTCTGGTCGAC
This sequence comes from Oligia fasciuncula, assembly GCA_963082905.1. Lineage (NCBI taxonomy): Eukaryota > Metazoa > Arthropoda > Insecta > Lepidoptera > Noctuidae > Oligia > Oligia fasciuncula. The sequence continues at coordinate 15,159,041 of OY720396.1, read as the reverse complement.
ACAGCAGTAGACAATGAAGGAATAGCGACTGTTACCATGCAAAGGCTACCAGTAAACAGCCTCAACTTGGACCTCCTTCAAGCAATGGACAAAGCACTAGATGAAGTAGTTGCAAAGAAATGCAAGGCAATGATCTTGACATCTGTAAGTTGCATAAATTTCTTTCTGTGATATAAACTAATTTGCGATTCAAAATACCTACTAAATTAAAACTAAAGCACAACAAAATAGCAAATAGTCAATATTTTGACAAGACATTTAAAAATTAATAAGTGAACTTATTTGTATCTAAGGACCACTTTTCATGAATGAAAGAAGTAAGAAAAATTGTTTATTCTGTACAAATAAGACTTGTTATAAAATAAACATAAAATATCCACATACATTAACTTTTTTTAAAGTATTCTTTAATTTTAGGCCTCACCGACAGTGTTCTCCGCTGGTTTAGATATCATGGAGATGTATAAGCCTGACATGAAGAGAGTGGAAACATTCTGGACGACCCTGCAAGAAGTTTGGATCAAGCTCTTTGGAGCTAACTTCATCACTGCTGCAGCCATCAATGTATGTTTAACCATCATTTATTTAATAAGGCATCCTCAATTCTGACAGAGTTAATTTATTCCTTAAGGACCAAAAATTTTTTTTTTCTAAATTGCAAAATGGAAAAAAAAAAGAAAAAAGATTTCATTCTTATGACCACCTATCTTATAATATGATCTGCAATGAGTCAAATGAAAGGTACTCAGATACCTATAAAATAAATACATAAACAAGATCTTGAATGCAAGGTTGTTTAAAATTAAGTACACTTTAAGGGATGGTATACACTTTTCTGAATAATCCTACATTTTGTAGCCAAGATAATTAGGCACTTAAATTTTAAAAAGTACCTACAGAACTTAACAGTGAATAACTTAAGTACATGATGCTGTAGAAGACATCTCTATTAAGAGAATAAAAAAAAGAAAGTTTTTTTTATTGAATTTTAAATTTAGATGTTGCTATTTTTGCCAAGCCTACCGCTGCCCGCATATGGGTAAAGCCACAACAACTAAATTAACATTTTTTACTTACTCAAACAAATCAAAATATTAAGAAAATAAATAATAAAAAATGTACTGTATAACCCTAGTGATTGCCTTGTAACAACCGATAACAAATGTACAGATAATGCATAAATTAATTAAATTCAAGGTGCATTCAATGAATACTTGACTCATCCATTACTTGTTATTGATTGCTCAATTTCATCCTTATAAATGTTAATTATTTACATGCTGATTAAGGATTCAGAAAGTAAGTATGATGTTTACAGTAAGTATTATAACTATTTATTTGCATCCACTGCATCTTTGAAGAGATTGCATAATTTCCTACCGACTGCCACCAAGATTGCGCTTGCACAATCGCTTCTTCTAGGTAGGTACCCATCCTTAACTATGCTGATGCCAGCTATCTTGATCTTACCCAAGACCAACTCGATAAGCTTTAGCAGCTTCAAATTTTTTGTATAAGGTTCATATTTGGTCTGTGCAAATAAGACCATGTTTCCAAATTTCGTATGAACCTCAAGTGGTTACCAATTCGCCTTCGCCGCAATGCTCATATTCTTTCTCTTTTAAACAATATGCTCTTTTCTCTTTCCATCCCTCTCTATCTCAAGCAACGTTTCCAGTTTCTTTGCGACTCCCACACGTAATTTTTAAGGTCATCAGATAACTTTAAGCTCAAAATGCCTATGCATTCCACAACTTTCGTTGTTATACTTGTTATATCCTTTACTGTCTAGGCCGCTCGTTTGTGGATGTGGAATGCAATGCCACTTTGCCAGTTAAAATAAAACGCGCGCAGTCTCGTAAAAGAACACTACATATTGTCATTGTGATCTTGTTGTCCTAACTGCAATCATCTACAGTCTTCTTTTATTTTCATTGCTATTATTTAGTATGTATGTATTTATTTATGTACTTATCTGTAATTTTGGATATGTATTTATCCATGTATATATTTTAGTGTATTGTATCCATACCTACTATACCATAGGTATTATAAATGCGAAAGTGTGTCTGTCTGTCTGTTCCTCTTCACGCTTAAACCGCTGAATCGATTTAGATGAAATTTGGTATAGAGATAGTTTGAGTCCCGGGAAAGGACATAGGATAGTTTTTATCCCGATATTCCCACGGGTTCGAAACTTATGCGGGTGAAACCGCAGGGCGCAGATAGTACATAATATTTGCACCAACGACATCGACAGCCCCATTTTATGTCCAGGAAAATCACTGTCCATTCCTAGGTTGGCTGGAAGAGATCGCAGATCGATAAGGCCGCCCATTGTATATTTTGTAGTGTATTTTTTTATGTTATGTGGAATAGAATAGAGTATATAAATACAAAAGAATAAGATAAATTATTATAATAATTTTTGTTCATTTTCATTCATTTAAATATCTTTTAACCATGGAGAAGTAAAACCTAACCTTGAATAACTAAATAAAAGGCTAACCTATTCGTCATTTTTCCCAGGGTCATGCCCCAGCTGGTGGTTGTCTCCTTGCCATGTCATGCGAATACCGCGTGATGATGGGCGGCAAGTACACCATCGGGCTGAACGAGACAGCCCTTGGCATCGTAGCCCCCAACTGGTTCATGCATACTATGACCAACACCATACCACAGAGGCAGGCTGAATTAGCCTTAACCACCGCTAGGATGTTCTCGGTTGATGAAGCTTTGAAGGTAAGGCTTATTTCTTGCTGTTAAATATGAAAATCTATTATGTCTTATCAGCCGCAAAGGTCGATCGATCAGGTTAAGCTACGCTTGCCGCGGTTGGTCTGTGGATGGGTGACCATCTTTACATACCGTGACCCCTCCGTGCTTCGGAAAGCACGTTAAGCCGTTGGTCTCGGCTGTCATTCATGGATCTTTGACAGTCGTTACGGGTAGTCAGAAGCCCGAAAGTCTGACAACCAATCTTACCAAGGGGTATCGTATTACCCAGTAACTGGGTTGTGGAGGTCAGATAGGCAGTCGCACCATGTAAAATACTCGTATTCAGCTGCATCTGGTTAGATTGGAAGCCGACCCCCAACATAGTTGGGAAAAGGCTAGGCAGATGATTATGATGAAAATAATGATTGGGTTGTAGAGGTCAGATAAGTCAAAGTCAAATCATTAATTTCAAATAGGCACGAAATAGGCACTTTGGAACGTGAAAATTTCAAAAAAAAAAAATAATTCATTCTATTCGCCCCTTCCAAAAGGTAAGTTACGTATGGAGAAAAATGGACAAGAAACTCCACGGTTAGTTACTCTTTTAAAATAGTTTTACAATATTTTGTATATTTTAATTATATATGTGAAGAAGATCTGGGGGCACGGGAGTGCCCCCGCCAAGAAGAGCCAAGCGAAGCGCAAGGGCAGTACCTACCTTTTCTCGAAGCACTTTGTCGTTTTTTTTGAACCCTCATAACTTGGGTTTGGATTATACCAGATAAACAAAATTCTCGGGATATGATGTCAACTTACAAAAAGAAGGGAAATCCCACCAATAACATTTTCATGTAAAATGTTGCCAAGACGAGACCTTATGACTCGCCCTCTCAAAAAGTTATCAGATCTCATGTAGAGCCAAGCTTCTAACTCTGCACGCCCTAACTCTACACGCCTTAACTCTACAAGCCCTAAACTTCACAAACTCTACACCTTAGTCAAAATATGTGGCTTCACCGTTTCGCTACCATCACATGGGCGTAAGGTGAAAAATGTATTCACTTCATTACTTTTCTGTTATACAAATAGTTGTTGTAGTAACGAAACGGCCAAGCCTCATATTTTGACTAAGGTGTAGAGTTTGTGAACTTAGGGCGTGTAGAGTTAGAAGCTTAGCTCTACATGAGATTTTTTGATAGTGCGAGCCATGTGGTCTCGTCTTGGCAACATTTTACATGAATGATGAAATGAACGAATGATGAAATGTTTTTGGCGGATTAAAATTACTATGCCAAAATAGGTAAAAAAAATTAAAAATAATGCAATGACAGGGTGTTCACATATTTACAAATATTGTAGAAATAGATGATTTAAAAAAAAAAACAGGTAATAATTTAGTATGTGAGTTTAAATAATCTCAGAATGTAAAATCAATGTCATAAAAATGATAAAATTAAATTAGCAACCAGTTATCAGCTGCATCCAGTTAGACTGAAAACCAACCTCAACATACTTGGCTAGATTGTCTAGTTAACAGGCTAGGCAGAAGATGATGAAAGTGATGACTGCGATAAAGTTAAAATAAAAAAATAAAATTTCCGTAAATTACAGGTGGGTCTCATAGACGAAACTGCATCAGACAAAGCGGACGCCGTTGCCAAATGCAAGCAGTTTATCAAGAAGTTTGACAGAATCCCAGCGTTAGCGCGTTCTCTCACCAAACAGAAGGTCAGGGAAGGACCCTTGACATGGATGTCGGACAACCGTAAGCGGGACACGCAGGAGTTCCTCATGTTTGTGGGAAATCCTAAAGTACAGAAGTCATTAGAAATGTACATTCAAGCTTTAAAACAAAAGGCTGCCAAGTAAATCTAATTGTAAGATGTATTATAGTATTTTAATTAATTATTATATTGTGTTCTATTTTGTATTTTGTTCTTATATGTAGCAGCTAATCAAGTTAATCCGATCCTATACGACTAGGCGAGTACTATGATGAAATTATGTTAAATTTGTGCAATGTGTTTACCTGTGTAAAGTGTGTATATATTATACGTTTATACAAAATATACATTTGTTAATATACTTGTGTGGTGTCATTTTAAACATTAAAAAAAATGTCATAGGAAAAATCGCCATGACCATTTTAATATTTTTTTTAATTTTTATTTAAATTAGTATTTGAAGTAGGGAAGTTTAATCTCAATTATAGTTTTGTTGGTTGGTCATAAAAAGGACCCTGGAAGCTCCTCCGGTATGGTCACTTTGGTCCGAAGAACGTTAACTTAAAAAAACCGGCCAAGTGCGTGTCGGACCACGCACAGTAAAGGGTTGCATAGTTAGGATGAAAATACGTAGGTAAATAAGGCAGGCATAGTATTGTTTACCGACCGCACAAATAATTTTATTCTTCATAGTAGGTACTTACCTATTTTTCGAAAAAACTAAGTGAGCATGAAAAATTCGTTATTTCTGCGGTTGTGACCGATTATAATATATCCAGAAACTATTACATAGCAAAGACACTGAAACATTATATATATTTAAATTATGGGATCCAACAATACCCCAAGAGCCGCTTGATTCTCTCCTACCCCGCAAGGGAAAGCGTAAAGTTATAGTAGTAGGTAGAAGAACAATAATAAAATTGTTCTTCTTATTATTATTATGATGTATTCATTGTAAAATGTATTCCTTTTTCCATTTTAATTTTATTTGAATTTTTACTTAATATCTAAGTACATTTTAAAAGTCAACTATTAAATACTCGTATACTTGTAGAGCCTACTATAAAGCTGCGATAGTTTTCCTTGTAACTTCGTTATAACGGATGATTCATTTACAGGTAAGTCTAAGTACCTACAAACTTCCTTTTTCTAAGTTGAAAAAAAAAGTTAGTACTTATTATATCGATTTTATCGATTGTTCATTCCATACTATCAATATTAAAAAAAAACCCATCCAACGCGGGTTCGGGGTCACAATGGAGTAGACGAGTAAAAAAATAATCCCTCCCTCTAACTGTAATTCCTGAAAGGGAGATACCAAAACAAATACAGAAAAATATTTTTTTTATTGCTGATTTTTTCTACTTTGTAGGGGTGTTCTGCGTGCGCGCGAATTCGCCGCTTCTTCAGCCGCCGCGCGCCGCCGCCATTCAATACCCTGCATTTGTCATGGATGGACGCGGGACGTGTCACTGACTCTGGCAGAGCCACCATCAGGGATTTTAATTTTGATAACACGAAAAATTTGTCGCCAAATATCAGAATAAATGTCGGTCACTGGTTCAAAAGATATAAGGGTTTATGGTTTTAGGTGGCCGTTCTGGAGAGACGAGTCTCCCCAGTAGGACCACATTTATATCTCAAAAACTAGGGCACCTAGCGAAGATCTGTTTTCTCTCATATTTTGTCGCCAATTAGTCGGAATCAGTCGCCAAGTCACAGATTTATTCGGGTCTTAGTTTAGGAGATATAATGAGTTCAATTAGTACCTAAGGTGTAGTCCAAGAGCTAGATCGAAGAGTTCACGAAAAAACTCTTCGACTCGACTTCGGGATAAAAACTATCCTATGTCCTTTCCCGGAATTCCAACTATCTCTATACCAAATTTTATCTAAATCGGTTCAGCGGTTTATGTTATTTAAACTATATTTTAATTTATTTAAAACAAGCCAACGCACCGCAAGAGTTCGCGCGAAAATATCAAACCCACTGATCGCGTCCGCTTCGCTTCGCACCGCACCCACGTGCGGTTGCTCACATAGTCCACCGCAATAGAGTATCATTGTTTGTTCTATTCGCGCCGCTTCGCTTCGCCCATAGATATAAACAGTACTCTGTGGCTTCGCGATCGCGTTCGCGTTGAATCGCCTACGTAGGACACACGCGTTAGGGACATGTGCGAACTGAAATCAGATGCATACGTAATAAGAAATAAATAAGGACAACACGATGCTATAATTGCGCCGTCTCACCTTTATTTAAGACATTTTTAACCCATACTCAGAACGCAAGTCATGTAGTATCTAGCAAGAAGCGCAATATTTGATATCTTATATTTTGTCGACTATAAAATATTATCTGTTATTATCTTATAAATAAAATATTTTCCATCATATCTGTGTAAGTACCTACATATATATGAACAGTATCAATATTTAACGAAGAACAATTTATTATTGGTGTGGCGAAACCTGAAAGTGTTCTAATACTTAAAAATGTTTCACCTGAGGAAAATACCAAAAAGTTTTGCAGTGGGTTGTAGGCTACTCTCTTCTTCGCAAGCGAAGCCTCTAGTAGGTATAACAGTGGATAATGAAGGGATAGCAACCCTGCAGCTACAGAGGGCGCCAGTTAACAGCTTCAGCCTCGAATTATTGCAGACCTTACACGAGTCGATTTGTGAAGTTGAGAAAAATAAATACAAAGGCATAGTTCTAACTTCGGTAAGTTCAATTTGTTTGATACTAATAGTACCTCACATCTATATTATAGCTGACTCGGCGAACTTCGTACCGCCTTAGAATCAATAAAATGTTGTGTTAACATATTCATCAAAAAAAATGGTTGCCTGTAAAGTCGGTTTTACGGGCGAAGATTTTACGTGACAACGACCGATCATCCGATCATAGTTGAGTGGGAGAGAGACGCAAGGCATTCGGCGGGCCTCTCTCTCGTTCGGTGACTCATCGTAACGTTACCGAGCGTTACACTTTTTCATAAGTGACTCCCAGTCGCAACCTAATTTAAGACGTTGTCACGTCAAAAAGTCGTTCCATACAAAATGTATGAGAAAATTAATTATCTTCATTAAGACTTATTATTATTTTTTTGTGAATTTTCCCTATGTTTTAATAGTTATTTTGCTATTCGAGGCGGAGATAAATCCAAAAAAATCAAAGATCATAAAATTCCATCCAGCCATTTTTGAGTTATAAATGGTGTAACTAACCCGACTTTGTTTTATTTAAGTACTAGCTGCGCCCTGCGGTTTCACTCGCATAATTGTCGATCCCGTGGGAATTTCGGGATAAAAAGCCTATATGTTAATCCAGGGTGTCAGCTACCTCCATACAAAATTTTATCAAAATTGGTCGAGCCGTTTGAGCGTGAAGAAGTAACAAACATATAAACACACACACTCACAAACTTTCGCCTTTATAATATTAGTGTGATACAGACATTGTGTATCTCCTTACCTGTTACTTAATGATTTGAACGTTTTCAGGAATCTCCTAAAATTTTCTCAGCTGGTATGGATCTAAATGAGTTTCACAAACCAGATCAAAAAAGGTTGATGCTATTGAATAAGAGTGTGGTTGATGTTATAGAAAAAATATTTGGAACAGACATAATCACCACAGTTGCTATTAATGTAAGTTTTAGCCATCATTACTTTCCCCAAATACAATTTCAGACATTGAACTACATGGTTATGACCAAAATTATGTTTGCACCCTAATTGTGTAACACACTATATCAGGGGTGGCCAACTTGGTTAGACCCAAGATCTACTAACTGTTCACTGACACCCTGTGCGATCTACCAACTACATACTTCTTGAAATCTTAAATGAAACAGCATCACTGACCTCCTGACCTGAGAAGAAGAAGAAAAATTATAAGAAGAAGAAAGAAAGAAGAAGAATTATAAAAAAAGGAAGAAGAATTATAAAAAAAGAAGAAGAATTATAAAAAGAAAAGAAAGGAAGAAGGAAGGAGAAGAAAAAAGGAAGAAGGAGACGAGGAGGAGGAGGAAGGGGGGAGGGGGTAAGGAGGGAGGGAGGTTTAGGAAGAAGTATTATAGAGGTCAGTGAACAGCATAGTTCAGTACACAATTATGTAGTATTTTTTATTTTATTAGGAGGGAAAATATAAAACTGAAAATTATTCTTAGTAACTACTTATTTAAATTAATGTGAGCATTGCGTTTGAGCATCTTTCGCTAGATTAGCAAAATCAGGTTTGTAGTTGGAAATATTTTTGGCCTTGCCACGATCGACTGGACTAATAGTCGCGATCGACCGGTTGGCCACCCCTGCACTATATCAATCTTAATCTGAATAATTTTGAAGGATATTGCTAATCCATTGCTTCATATGTTTGAAAAATGTGTCTGCTCAACTACGTAAATAACGCAATGTAATATGATAACGAACTGTCAAAATGAAAGCCATTGCTACCGATAGTGTGTTACGCAATTAGGTAGCCCGCTGGACTATAAAAGAGACTGACCCCTGCTGAGTGTGTCACCATTTCTTCTCAAGGGTAGTCAGATAAGAAATGTCGACTCCATCTAGCTTTTTTAGGGTTCCGTACCCAAAGGTTAAAACGGGACCCTATTACTAAGACTCTACTGTCCGTTTGTCCGTCTGTCACCAGGTTGTATCTCATGAACCGTGATAGCTAGACAGTTGAAATTTTCACAGATGATGTATTTCTGTTGCCGCCATAATAACAAATACTAAAAACAGAATAAAATAAATATTTAAGGGGGCACCCATACAAAAAACGTGTTTATTTCGGCGTTTTTGCCTTATGGTACGAAACCCTTCGTGTGCGAGTCCGACTCGTTTTTATATGACGTTTAGGTACCTGTGTATGTGATTACGATATCCTATTTAGAAAATAAACTATTTCATTTCATTTAGCGACGAACTCGATACTTTCATATCAAAACAATCTTAGGTATTATAATCATCCCCTAGGGATGTGCCTTTCAGGCGTTGCACGGGGGGGTTCCGGAATTGGTCTTTTAAGAGGAACCGGGACCACCACTGTGTGCTGATGGTGATCACCGGGGTGGTTTTAGTGAGGTAAAAATCCCACACTCCCCGACCTCCTACCCCGGAGATCGGTTGCCTTTTGAAGGTTCTGACGTCTACTATTACGTCGACCTCTGGGTCGCACCCAAATATAACAGATAAACCACGATAAAAGTTCCAGAGTTGAATTTTCAAACGAAGTTCTTTATTTATACAAGTGTAAATCCCTCATAAATTCCCTTTTCTTGGTTCAGGGTTACACAGGAGCCGGGAGCTGTGTCTTTGCCCTCGCGTTCGACTATCGTACGATGACTACTGGTCCGGCGATCATCGGGGTGAACGACACAGCCGTCGGCATCCCGCCACCGATGTGGGTATTTGACCTCATGTCCCGAGTCATGGGCCCTAAGCATGCAGAATACGCCCTCACTAGTTCCGTCATGTACTCAGCAGAACGAGCTTTGCAGGTTTGTATGCTTTTTACCTGACTGCGCCAGAAGGAGGGTTATGTTTTTGTAACCGGTATCGAAGGATAGGTACCTACGAGTAGTAGGTCATTTTATCCAACAGTAAGTATGGCAATAACAAATTCATCAAGGTACCTAAATCTTGAATGTTTTGGATGAGCATTTACAATGGATTTATTTCGCACAGTAAAATCTTTTTTAGACAACCTTCAACATTCTTAATTTATGTAAAATTATACAAGAATATTAAACAAAAAGAATAGAATATTATTTATGTGTAAACAATTAAAAAAAATTTTAAGTACGTGTACTTACATTTAATTATTTTTTTCTTTGCTATAAAGTGAGGTACCTGCGGAGTATTTGCGTAACACACTAACAAGTGTGTTACGCAAATACTCCGCAGGTACCTACCTCACTTTTTGTGAATGACTTAGAATTCGTATTCATTAGGTAGTATATATATTGTAATTTTTGCTCATTATGCACTAATACAACAACACGTAGGTACTTATTTATTAAAATATTATGTTCTTTCAACTTTTCAGGTGGGTCTCATTGATGACGTAGCGGCAGACAAAATGGATGCAATAGAAAAATGCAAGGTCTTTATAAGAACGTACGACCACATATCGCCAGCCATCCGCGCAACCACCAAACGAGCAATAAGACAAGAATTCCTTACAAAATTGGAAAAGCACCGACCAAAATATTTAACAGATTTCTTGAATCTGGTCAATAGTTCTGAATTCCAAGAGACGATTGATCAATACATCCAAAGTATCAAACAAACAAAAAGCCGCTAAAGCGTTAAATAATAAATAGGTATTAGGTAATATGGAAACTGTTTTATTTCTAATCCCCATTAGGTACTAAAGGGAAGGTCAAAAGTGCGCGTCAGGGGGGTTACCCTACGCACGAAATCCGAGTTTGGCTGAAGTTACGGAAGCACCTTTAGCGATACGGCACCTATAAAGACATATGATTAGTTCGGGGTCGGCGCCTGAAGTAATAATGATTGACTACACTACACGATTTGACAGTTGTAATTCCGATATGTATTTGCTCATCCGTCACCGCTGCACTGGAGGATGTCTTCAAGGTTCTGAACTGGAAAGGGGCTGGCATTAACAACAATGGCGAGCACATAACTCACCTTCGGTTTGCCGACGATATCGTAGTCATGGCTGAGACTATGGAGGACCACAGTACAATTCTCGATGACCTCACCTCTAGAGCCTCCGAAAGAGTGGGTCTTAAAATGAACATGTTTTTTTTTTTTACTATGTTTACGTAGGACAAACTGTCCAGTTGGGTAGGTCCAACTTCGAGAAAGAGGTCAATCGTCGAATATCCGATATGGCTGGGCAGCGTTCGGGAAGCTACGCAATATATGTTCTCGTCCCACATACCGCAGTGTCTTCAGACGAAAGTCTTTGACCAGTGCGTGTTGCCAGTGATCGACCTGTGACACAGAAACGTGGTCGCTCACAATGGGCCTTATTAGAAGGCTGAAAGTCACGAGAGGGCTATGCTTGGAGTTTCCCAGCGCAATCGAATCAGAAACAAAGAGATCCGCAGGAGTACCAAGGTAACCGACATAACCCGAAGAATTGCCAAACTTAAGTGGCAGTGGGTAGGGCACATTGCTCGCAGAACAAATGGCCGATGGGGCCGAAAGGTTCTGGAGTGGCGACCGCGTACCGGAAGACGTAGCGTTGGAAGGCCTCCCACAAGGTGGACCGACGACCTTGTGAAGGCCGCAGGAACCGGGCGTTGGATGCGAGAAGCACAGAACCGGTCGAAGTGGAGGTGGTTAAGGGAGGCCTATGTCCAGCAGTGGACGTCTTTTGGCTGAAATGATGATGATGATTTGCCCGTCCAAAAAATTTAGTCAGAAAATTGCTTTGACGGTACAACTACTTTCGGACAGACCCGTATCTTCGTTGACGGACTATATGTAGACCTCCAGATTCATTGTCGTGGGAACTATATCTTATCCAGTTCATCTGCTAATTATTATATCTTCAGTCTTTTTTTTATTTAGTGGTTTGTTCACAAAATTAAAGCCGGTCCGCAGACTTACTCTGCACTGGTACCAAGTGCGAATGAGAGTTCAGGGATCACAGTTTTGTTAGAAACACAAGAAGAATAAAACCAAAAATGTTCCAATACGTAGGTAATTATAATAATACTACTGTTAACATTGAAAGTCATCTCCCAACAAAGCCACGGCATCAGGGTCAACAGTATCAGTCAATTCCATGTGCATGTCTGCCCATTCTTCGCGCTGGTTGTCTATAAAGTAGTTAATCTCCAGGATTCTGTCCCTGTTGCGTTTCACTTCATTGCTGCGGAAGAAAATTTGGTTTTAGTACGGACAGCAAGGAAAGTAGATTATATAAGTTTGCCGTATGTCATTACTTCCCAGAATACCGAACACCACGCGACAGTGTCCCTAATCAACCTTATTAGGGACACTATCGAGTGGTGTGTAATACAGTGTTTTTTTTATCAAAATCAACGGGTTCGATTCCTGGCTAGAAATATTGATTTTTCAAAAATCCAATGATGCAGTTTTAGTTTTCATCAAAATCGAGCCCGCGACCCCTTTGAGTACTTTTCGCTATTCCTCATAGTTTCGAATTTGGTCATTCACGACCACTTGGAAAATTCACCCTGTATATAAATATACGCGTCAACTTGAGAACCTCCTCCGTTTTTTTTCGTCGGTTAAAAATAGGAGAGGGCTTACTCAGTGGTTCCCTGCACCAGATCATCGCGCCAGTCGTTAGCGCGCGTCGTTAGCTGGTCTTCGCGATCGTCTATGAACCGCATGTGGCTGTCTGCTGATGCGGCGACCAGGTTCATTAACATGTCACGGTCCATCATTACCTGCGATCATTGAAAGAACATGGATATTATTAGGAGATAAAGACTGAATTGAAATCAGGGGGACCCATTTTATATAATATTCCGTTGCTTTTTTTTTTCTTCAGATTTTTATACGTAGACGCACCAAAGAACTTGTAGAATAGAAGAACACCTTATGTCCCATAATTCTTCACAATTATGGGATTCTCGCACTTTCTCGTCCAGATATCTCTTAAGGCATCAAGGAACTTGTTCCGCCCCTAGTCGATTCTTAGTCTAGTTTTTTGTTTCTAGTTTCGTCAAACACTGTCGAGGAAACCTAGAAACAAACTAGCGCGATAACTAAAATGGCGTCGCCTTCCAATGCAGGTGGTCAAGTACGACATGCACTCTACTACTCCCATGGGGCATTGTCGGTTTTACTGGTAAATAAGAAACTTAGCCAGGGCATAAACTGGAGGATAGATAAGATCCACCAATGGTTTAAGGTGATTTGCTGACCCGCAGTCATTATAGCGTCTTTCAAAAACGAACTAATTAACTCTTTAATTGGCAGAACAATCATAATAATAAAATTTTGTTTTTGCCACCATGAATGAGTCAATTTTCAGTATACTCGTTTACAAGTTTAGTTTTTATCAACGTCCAGCCAGGCTACACTCTGCCAATTTAAGGAAAGGCCAAAAATATTTTATAGCACTGTGTGACCTAAACCCGCACTTAAGTCATGCTAGTCCATTTTTACACAGAAAAGCGTGACGTAAGTGCGGGATAAGGTGACACGAGCTATAAAATAGAATACGATACATGTGACTATTAATAAGTAGGTAGTCTATTAATGCACGGCGTTTAGCACTCATAAGGCACAGGTATTGTTAAGTACTATTTACTCACACTGTAGAGTTCGGGTGAGGCGTCCCCCAGCATGATCTTGTTGCCGAGGTGCTTGGACAGTACCTCATACTGTCGCATCGACCAATTGCCTTCGTACTCGCGCCATGCACCGAATGAGTTACGGGACACTTCCAGCAATTGAGTTACCTTCTCTGTCATATTCACTGAGAATTGGACGCGAGAGTCCTGCGTTCAAAATGAGACAGAAATAATTAATAATTTTATTTTATTTTCGCTATATTTTATTAAGACAATCTATTACATAAAAGATTTTTTTGTGTTTAAATGATAGGTCGGACAAAAGCGGTATAGCAACCTATGATGATATTGCTTTACTATTTACCTACTTAATGACTATCTAGGCTCGTGGCTAAGTATAATATAGCCGCACGGGTCGATCGATCAGGTTAAGCTACGCTTGCCGCGGTCGGTCCGTAGATAGGTAACCATATTTACATACCAAAACCCCGTGCCTCGGAAAGCAACTAAAAAGTCATTGGTACCGGCTGTCACTCGTGGATTTTCGAGAGTCGTTACGGGTAAGTACCTAGTCAGAAGCCCGAAAGTCAGACAACCAGTCTTACCAAGGGGTATCGTATTATCCAGTGACTGGGTTGTGGAGGTTAGATAGGCAGACACTCCTTCTGCGAACACGTCTTGTCCCAGAAGGAGGCGGCGGAGCGCGCGCGGGAGGAACTCTCTCGCGGCGCCGCTCCGAAGGCCGAGGAGGGGTCGAAGAAGACGTCAGTATGACACATCTCCGACTCCTCCCAGATGGAAGCCAGCAGGCGACGGGTGCGGGGGCACCCTCGCCTGGCCAGGCTTCCACCAGTGCCGGACGGGAATGGCCAGGTGTTCCCGGCTATTCCCGTAGCCCCCTTTGTTAAAAAGGTACTGGTATTCTGTTGCATCCGGTTAGACTGGAAACCGACCCCAATATTTGGAATAGGGTAGGCAGATTGATTTTTCTTGAACACTACTGGCTCGGTGAAGCAAATACAAAATGTTCTGCCTCAAATAACCAACGTCATGTGCCCATGCTCGTACTTCTTCTTTTCACTAAAAGAATCACATGTAATACGAGGGCGACACTGAAAGTTTTTAGAACTGGCCACTTGTAAACGATATAATAAAAAAATAAGTTAAAATTTTGAAAATGGAACTCTCTGCCAATATTAGTGTGTATGTATTTTATTGATTTGTCATTTGTATACGATTTGGCGGCAAATTGAAAATTGTGTGTCACGTCAGCATGAATTTAACGCGAGAAAATTTTCGTACAATGATTTTATATGACTTTCGATGTCATTAAGTCCAATGGTTATGATAGACTTCGATTGGCCTTTCACGATGAAGCCCCATCTCGTGCCACTTTTTACAACTGGTTTAATGAGTTTAAACGTAGTCGCACTAATCTCACCGATGATCTGCGTGAGGGACGGCCTTCTACGGCGACGACTGAAGCAAAGACTACAATATAATGCTGTGACTGAAGATAACATCAGTATTGTGCGGCGTATGGATAGAGACTGACAAAAGAGTGACTTGTCAGCAGATTCGGACAAGCTTTATAAGCATCGGTATGAGTCAAGTGCACAAAATCCTCCATGAACATTTAGCGGTCAGGAAGCTTTAAGCCCGGTGGCTAGGTACCTCATAATTTGACAGAGGCCCAAAAACTCCGTCGTGTTGATTGGCGTCGTGAAATGGTGCAAAGATTTAACGGACTCAAATGCTGTGTTCGACATACTTACGGGTGACGAAAGCTGGATTTATTGTTATGATCCTGAAACTAAGAGACAGTCTGCTGTCTGGGTGTTTCCTTCCGAGGATTTGCCAACTAAAGTAAACTAATAACTTGCTAGTTTGTTCAGTTTTTGATTTTCTAAGAACTTTCAGTGTCTCCCTCGTATACAAGAACGGAGAGATTACATACCTCGCATTGTTCAAACAGATGCATCTCCAAAGTCATGAGACTCTTCCACAGATCGTACAGTATCTCATGGTACGTGTCGCCTGCCTCCATCAACATCTGTTCCATATCTTCGAGAGATATCGTCTTTGCCGTGAACTGGTTGCTTATGTCGTTCACTTGGTTCATTAGCGGCTTTTTCTTGGCTTCGAATTCATCTACCACTCTATTTTTTACATTTGGCGCGATTGAGAAGTAGATAATTAATATATGTAATTATTTCGAATGCAAAAATCGCGTTGCCATCGACAGGAAAACTAAAAACCCTAAAAAGCATCATTGCACCCTGCACGTCTGCACTGAGAAGTCTTTAACAAAGTAATTTAACAACTAAGTATTAGAAATAAGGCCCGCTTCCTAACCTTGCTCGACGGGGTCCACAATGATCATGTGTTTGTTACCTACCACTTAAGTTCATATTGTGGAATGCAATAATTATATTGAGTAGGAATGGTATAGAGACCTCGATTCATACAAATCATATCAATAACTCGTAACTCGTTGGTTTTTCGTGCAGCATATCGAAAATACACATTTCGATAACTTGATTTCACTAACATAACATAACATAATCAGCCTATAATGTTCCCACTGCTGGGACACAGACCTCCTCTCGGTGAGAGGGAGTGGGCCATAATCCACCACGCGGGCCCAGTGCGGGTTGGCAGATGTCACATGTCTTCGAATTTTTGGTTCTAGGACATGCCGGTTTCCTCACGATGTTTTCCTTCACCGTTTTGAGAGCAGTGGTGATGAAATAATTTACACAAAGTAAAGCGCCTGTCTGGGTTCGAACCTACGACCTACAACTCGTAAGTCGCGGCCGTTACCACTTGGCCACCACTGCTCTCGATTTCACTAGTGATTTGCTATTTTTGGGATTTTGGACTTGTAAACAGCGTTTACAACAACCACTCGATACGGTACGGAAGCGTATCGAGTGGTTGTGAATAGCTATGCTGGTTAGCGATTGTGTGTGCTTGGCTTCTGTAGTATGAAGTAATATCGTGTTTATGCGTAACTGGGTACTTTTATACATACTGTTTGCTTTCCGCGACACAATCCTCCAAAGCGTTGTCCACAAGATCTTTGAACAATTTTATTTCATTTTCTCTGTCGTTGTACGCTTCTTGGGCGAACTCGACTAGATGAGCCATCGTTTCTACGTAGCTTTCTTTGTACCTATGAATCATTTTTTTCTTTTGCAATTACCTACATATATATGGCCATTCATTACTTTTAAGACAAGATGTAGGTAAGCAACAAACCTTCCCGGGAACTAATTAAAATGCCAAAATCGGTAACGATAACAACTGCAAGCCAACTTTCTGCGTTATTGGTTTCAGAGTTGGTTTTCTGCATTCACCATTCGATACAGAACAACTGGGGGACATAGATGTGGATAAGCACGAATAACTACACTTACTGCTCGAAGAACCCAATAAGTTCTCCTCCAAAACTGAGCAGGATCAAACCATCAGGATCCTTCTCAAACATGCCGTCCAAAAGTTCAGGTCCGCTGAGATATTCCACGAAGGACATCGCGTAAAACTTCACCCTCTCGTCATAATCCTCTTTAGCTAATCTTTCACGTTCCGTTTTCTCGTCTGCTTCATCCAATTGTCGTATAAGACCTCTGGAATTTGTTAATATTTCTTAAAGGCTAGCCCAATGAGGCTATGCTCTCTATGGATATTGGTGACATTTACAAAGTTCTATACGTCATCTACTTATAAATTACCTACCCTCCATAGGCTACCCACCTGAACAATGATAACCCTTTCTCTCTCTCATTGTCAGTTACAATTTTATAGTCAAGGTATGTGACCCTGGTAAGAGCTGCCTTGAGGAATTCGTAGGACATGGAATCGTCGCAGCATGGATTGCCTTTGAAGCTTACTGAGCGCAACTTTCGAAATTTACGAAGGTACGCCATCTGGGGAGAGGTGAACTGGTAATAGACTCCATTATTTCTTTACAGTCAATTTTAATGTAAGTACATGTCAAGCTTACAGAATTAGTTTGTAATGAAAGAAATAAAGGCACTTTTAAGTTTTGGCCAGAGACAAATATTACAACTCTACCTACTTACTTATAAATGTTAGTTGCAATAGTATGTACTTTGGGTTAGGCGCTTTGCTCCCAAGTCTATTCAAACATGTCTCAAATTAATATTATTTGAAATTAAACAAATATCAACTTTATTTTAATGTTAATTAAGTTGATTTCAGAATTACTAGCACTACCTATATAAAAATGTTTGAAGTTGTAGCGTAAACTGAACTTTATTGTGTAGGATTTAAAATTATTTTTCCATATTAAACTCATATTTGTTTACATTTTTGGCAAGTAAATCGCGAATGCAGATTAGAAAGGTTACAGTCACGTAACTTGGCAAGGTTTTGGGGTAGTGAGAGTAAGTTTGCACATGTACAGACGCCAGCAGGTCAACCTACCCGAAACTGTCAGATTTTCCCAATCAACCTTGAACCTTATGCTTGAGCAATAAAGTCGAAAATCTATTAAAGAAATCTGACAGATTGTAGTAACTTGTGCTGGCGTCTGTACCTACGCTTAGTGCAACAAAAAAAAAATTACTAATTGCTTGTAATTTTTCTATAGTTTATTTTTAAACATGTCTGTTTAGAATAAAGTTAAAGACAGGAAAAACGCATCTAACGACTCTTGCATGGATACGTGCGACTGTAGTGTAGGTAGGTATCTACTGTGATAAGATAATAGTTGATCCAAAGTTACCAACCTCCTTGTAATCTTCTATGTTATTATCTCCAATACTGAATACAAGAAGTTTCTCCAACATTTCCAGGTTTTCCAATTTCCTTATTTTATTATGAAATAACGTCAAAATCTCTAAATTGACTAACGCTTCTAAATTTTCAATTTTCTCGATTTTATTGAACGACAAGTCTAGTTCGTTGAGTCCTGTCAACAGTTCCAAGTTTTCAATTTTCTCAATTAAATTGTGCGCTAAAGTTAGCTTAGTTAAAGATGTCAGCATCCAAAGGTGGTCTATGCGCAGAATCTTTTGGAACTCAAGTCTAACTTCTACCGCCTCGTCTAGATGTACACCTTCTTCGGCGAAAAGTCTTCCAGCTTCTTCAGTTGGACCTGAGTTCGAGAGTTAAAACTTATTTTAATTAGGTACCGACAATAAAACAAGAGCGAGCGTCAGCAGCAAACTTCTGATGAGTAGGTATCGAATCAAGGAAACAATAGCTAAGCTAAGACAAGGCTAAGAAAGTAAGTATTTGTTTTCTTTACTAAAAGTATGCTTACCGCATTCCAAAATGCATCGTATGAGCATAGCATTATCTATTACACCCGGTTCTATAGTGGGGTGAATGATGAGGCTATTTAGATTTCGCTTTTGTGTTACCTCTGTTTGTGACATTGTAAATTATTACAATTTAATACTTTATTCCAAAAACTGCAATAAAACACCAGCACAGACTACAATATAATGCAGAATCACAGAGTACTTTTTAATAGACTGCAAAGACTACAATATGATGCTGTATAAGCAGAGAAAACACCAGTAAACAACTATTTTTGTATATGATGTTGCTATGGTTACAATAAAAAATCTATTATTCCATAAAGTCTAGCTAGCCAGAGATATTTTATTTAATAGACCTACTTAGCGAATGTGTACTAAATTAGAAAAATATTAAGTACATTAAATTTGCAAAGATATTACAGCATGCGATTTATTATGAATTCATTGATATTTAGAACTCAGCTTTTTGCATTGAAATGAATATTATTTCATGAATACTGCAAAGTAAGCAAATGTAGGGATTTAAAAATGGTAATCTTTGCCGCCAGTCCGCCAATAATCAAAATGGTGAAGTTCAGAAACTAGCATCAATTTGCTTTGAGTTTCAAAAATGTTATATTTCTGTTCTGTTGTGATAAGAGAATGTAAAAAAAAAACAATTAAAATAATATAATGGTTTTGAAAGTATAATATTCTAACAAAGATAATTGTTAGAATATTATACTTTCAAAACCATTACCTATCTATTATATATAACTCATTACCTATCTGGATAACAGAACTACCTTACAAAAAATTCTGTTTGGTTTTGAAAAAATGGTTGATATCGCACTGTTTTTATTCTGTCGGCGAATTTCTGAATAAAAAATCTTGTCAGTCCTACCACTTCAGAAATGCATTGTAATATTTTTTTAAATGATTTATCTTCCTTTGTTAATATAATTAACTGTACGATATTAGTATGTTACTGCATGTTGTTAACACATACCTACTTCATGTAATAGATATTTGCATGCCATTATTACATGGCGGAATGTGTCTTTGCACTATACAATTTTACATTATCATCTTTTGTACAGACGCCAGCACATCAAGTTACTACAATCTGTCAGATTTCTTTAATAGATTTTCGAGTTTATTGCTAAATCATAAGGTTCAAGGTTGATTGGGAAAATCTGACAGTTTCGGGTAGGTTGACCTGCTGGCGTCCGTACCTACCACATTTTATGCAAATAAATGATTTTGATTTTGATTTGATTTGATATGAAAAAGCAAAGTGTAGTCGTTATGAGAGAGATTTTTTTATTATTTCTGAACGAATGTTTATTATACTGACTGACAGCAGTGAGTGCAGTGACAGCTGCGCGTATTTTTTATCTGTGAATTGCGTTTTTGGTGACAAGTGAAGTGAAATCGGTGAAATCATTTTGATAAATACTTGATTAATTTCCAAAGATGTCTTTCTTTGGTGTAGGAAATCCTTTTTCTACGCCGGTGGGCCAAAAAATAGGTGAGAATGCAATGGATATGATTCTTGTTAATCAACACTATCCAAAACAACTAGATACCGTACCCTATGTTCCATTTCTTTTTGTTGCGCACTATAAAATCTCAATTTCTCTTTGTTGTGGTGTCACGGTAACTAAATGTTAGGCAATTTTATTGATAGTACTTTGTGTGTATTGCTGTGGTCATATTATTTTTGTGCACCGTATAATAAAAGGTGGGTGTTAATTACTTTGACCCTTTTAATATGCGATGTATGTACTGAAATATTATTTCAGAACAAGCTACAGATGGATCCTTACCGTCAGAAAACTGGGCTCTTAATATGGAAATATGTGATATTGTGAACAGCAGCACGGACGGGCCCAAAGATGCCATAAAAGCTATTAGAAAGAGGTTGACACAGAGTGCTGGAAAGAATTACACAGTTGTCATGTATACTCTTACTGTTCTTGAAACCTGTGTGAAGAACTGTGGAAAGTCTTTTCATATTCTGGCTTGCAACAAGGAGTTCATATCTGAATTGGTAAGCACTTTATTTTACTTTGCTTATGTAGCCATATTAAAAGTAGCACCTATTTGTATCATTGCCATACTCAGCAGTAGCCACATGAAAGCAAGACAAATACAATATAAGATGCCTTATCATAATTTACGTTAGTACTAACACTACTAATATATGCATGTGATAAGTGTTACTAAGATTATAAATCATAAAGACCAATAACATTATTACAAGGCAAGGTAATAGAGAGAAACTGTCTTGGCAGCTGAAACTATAAAGCATACAATATTCCTGTGTTCCCAGGAGTTATATAGGCAGGGGGTATGGTACACCAACATTTCACAAGAAAAAAAAATCTCTGTCTTTCATCCAAATGCTAAATAGCTGTTAGCACAATATTGTGCAAGTGTAAATGTATCAAATTTTAATGGACACATCTTAAAACAGATCTATAGCCACTTAGCTTAGCTGGTAAACGTTGATAACTCTTGATATTATTAATGTCTGTTCTTATGAGTCACTTCATTTGATATCTCAGTTTTATAGTTCAACTGATAATCAGTTTTATCTCTTGAAGGTTAATCAGCTGTGTTACCTTGTTTTTATATCTGTTCTATCCAAGACTTAATCCATATTAATATTATAAATGCGAAAGTGTGTCTGTCTGTTACCTCTTCACGCTTAAAGCGCTGCACCAATTTAGATAGAGATAGTGTGAGGCTGCACCAATTTTGATAAAACTTGGTATGGAGTGAAACCGCGGGGCGCTGCTAGTAGAAAATAATAGAAAACATATAACACATAGACAAATGTCTGACTGATGTTCATAATCTCAGATAATTTACATTCCATCGCCACATGATCAGTTATTGTGTTCTAAGATGATTTTGGAGTGACCATTTGTAACAAAAAAGTCTTAATAAGTTTTTGGTTGCAATGGAATTTAAACTTTGTTAAGTATGCAAGTCATTGACATTTGTTTGTTGCCCAGATGAGAAGACTGCAACTAGATTTTAACAAACATTTTAAATTACGAGAATTGCTCTTACTTGTGTCAATTATTTAAAAAAAAGTGTTGTGTCCCCTTAAAATGGAAATGTTTACAGATATTTATGTATCAACAATCAAAGTCATGTGACTTGTACTTAAATAAACAGACTATATTTAGTATGCATATAAATAATATTCTCTGTTTCCTTTTCATTAGTCAATTGCTTATTATGATTCATAGGCCCTAACATACCTTGTATGCTTGTGTTATGGTTGCAATGTTAATAGTTATATAATATGAGACTGCAGGTTTATAAATGTTTTAGTTTACTGTCATATTTGACAATGGAAAAATAAGCATGGCAAAACAGTTTGTTGATGATTTCAATTGAAACTGTTTTTTATTCTAATTTCTAGAGTAATTAATAATTTTCTTGTTTCATTTAATAAACAGTGTGTTTTTTTTATCCCATAACTCTAGGGTTATACTCTTTAAGTAAAAATAATACAAAAAGTCCTAGAATATGTGGTCCAAAATGCATAGTTTCTAAGATATCATGTAAGTATCTAAGTTTCATTAATAAATAATCAATCAATCGAGTAATCATTTTCATTCAAACCAATCATTCATTTTTAAAGCTAAGAAAATGCGACGTTGTCATATTTCACGTTGACGTAAGTGTGTTTTATATTATAGAAGGTATGAGGAACAGCGTGTAAAGTTCACTCATCCTCCATAGAAAAGGGAGGATCCAACAACCAGACGGGTGTTGTGTCTGGCGGGCAACTGCCCTATGATTCATGTCGGGCCGTTGTATCTGTGCTAGTTGCGCGGTAAACTCTGCTTGCGCGATGCAGGATTTGCGTGACGTCAGTATGACGCTTAGTTCGCATGTTGCGTTGTAGATACCGCTACAACATTAATAATCGTGACTGTCGAATTATTTTGTACGAAAAATGAAAACAGAATAAATATGAATAATTCATATGCCAGTTGATTCTTTGTTAAGGTCTCATTCATACCCAAGAGTTATGGGATATAAAAAAAAACACATTGTAGATTTTGAAACCTGTTTGGTGATCATTAATTTCTAATCTCTTGATCTTGTTAATGTTTATTTATGAGGCTTGTTATTTGTTTGTTTACTTGTTATATTACATCACATTTTATTTAAAAAATATTCGTTTTGTAAGGAATGTAATGATCGCTTCAATGCTCTATTGGTCACTAACATTATAAATGGGTGTGTAAATGCAAGATAGGCTTTCCCCCTAATACATGGTACCTACAACATAGTGGGTGCAGTGTGGGTGTACTTACACCTCTGCTCAACCCATTGAGGAATACAGAAGTGATGATATGTTTGTGTAAAATAATAATATTGTGGCCATCTGAGATAGTTGCATATACTTACAAATAAAGTTGTTTATTGTTTGCCTAAATGTGCATATATTGTCAAAACTAGTTTAATTAACATGTAGGTATGTCTATGAGAGTATTCTACCCACAGATATATATATCTTTGATTCTACCGATGTAGTGTAAAAGTTGACAAACAACAACGAAAAATACAGTTGCACAGGCATAGGATTTTAAAGTTCATCAACCTTTTTTGGGAAATTAGGTCCTGATAAGCAAAATGTACACAAAGTAAAGCGCCTGTCAGGGTTCGAACCTAGCGGAGCGCGTGAGGGAGAGGCAATCCTTGCGCCCTCACGCCCCCAGCCGCCGCAGGAGACGCCCCGGGCGTCGGGAGTCGATAGCCGATTCCCGGCCACCGTAGGCGCGGGCTTGCGGGCGGCGAGCAATGGGCAGCTCGCCGTCCGGTAAGGACCAGGCCCGGGTCGACGGCTTGTTGTGTTCCACGCGCGCCTTAAGGAGATGTCAGCACCATCTGACGGGGTCCGCTAGGGCCGATGCCCGCCAGGGTCGCGGGTTGTTCGAAAGAGATACCGTGGCCCCTGGCACAGGCAAGTGAAGGAACACGGGTGGGTTTTAGTCAGTAAGAGTCTGACACTCCCTTCCGCTTCGCCCAGATTGATGATGAGAGAGACCATTTGATGATTTCCCACCCAAAAAAAAAAAAAAAAGGGTTCGAACCTACGACCTATATCTCGTAAGTCGCGGTCGTTACCCTGACAGGCGCTTTACTTTGTGTAAATTATTTTATCACCACTGCTCTCAAAACGGTGAAGGAAAACATCGTGAGGAAACCGGCATGTCCTAGAACCAAAAATTCGAAGACATGTGGCATCTGCCAACCCGCACTGGGCCCGCGTGGTGGATTACGGCCCACTCCCTCTCACAGAGAGGAGGCCTGTGTCCCAGCAGTGGGAACGTTATAGGCTGATTATGTATGTTATGTAAGCAAAATGTATTTTCCTTCACCATTATTAAAAAAATATAATGAAGCAATAACTTTTTTTTTTTTCATTTTGTTTTATTTTTACTTTTTTTTGTGCAGGTGAAACTTATTGGTCCCAAGAATGATCCTCCAACTGTGGTCCAAGAGAAAGTCCTTAGCCTCATCCAGTGTTGGGCTGATGCTTTCCAGAATCAGCCGGATTTACAGGTAAAATAACTAAAATATATTTAATGTTAATGGGCTTACATGACCTATAGCGCGGTCACTGTCGGACTGCATAGAAAAGAAAGAGAAGCGCGATGACACAACGCTAGGAAATTTATTGCAAAATATGAAGCAATTATCTATTTACAAAAAAAATATTCTTTGGTATTAAAACGTGCTTTAGTATGTTGCTTGTAGAATAATCTGACAAAAAATCAGACTGGTTGTATGTATATTAGTATGGTTTTTATTGTAAAAAAAAAAGAAAGTTTTTAGAGGTATATTTTTTTTCTATCGTATCAAATTAGTTGTATTTTGTTTTCAACACACTACCTACCCAGCATAATGAAGAATATCATACATTTTTCTGATTTTGTTTACTGTGGTCGATCATAATACTTTTATTGCTTCTAAAACTTGATTTTGCGTTTAAGTCCTATAATCCCCTAGTAACCGGAGCAGTGGTGGCCCAGTGGGAACGGCCGTGACTTACGAATTGTAGGTTTTAGGTTCGAACCCAGACCGGCGCTTTACTTTGTGTTAATTATCTCATCACCACTGCTCTCAAAACGGTAAAGGAAAACATCTTGAGAAAACCGGCATGTCTTAGAACAAAAAAAATCGAAGACTGTGTGGTGGAT
Source organism: Oligia fasciuncula (assembly GCA_963082905.1). Classification (NCBI taxonomy): domain Eukaryota; kingdom Metazoa; phylum Arthropoda; class Insecta; order Lepidoptera; family Noctuidae; genus Oligia; species Oligia fasciuncula. The sequence continues at coordinate 15,133,838 of OY720396.1, read as the reverse complement.
TACGGTCCACTTCGTCATACCGAGAGGAGGCCTGTGTCCCAGCAGTGGGAACATTAGGTATAGGCTGATTGTGCTAATTATTTTCGCGAAATTACGTAGATATCACATAGAAAGAATAACACTTCAATTGCTTCGATCTTTTTCTATTAGACGCGTCTTGGTTGAAGTCAACACATAGATACATTCCTAGTTCAGTATATTGAGAAGGTCATAACTTTCAATTGCTTCGCCAATTCAGCTTCAATTGTATCTAGGTCATCATCAGTTATGAAAATAACAATTGAATAGCTAAATCATGTTGCTGGGGACATAATCGTGCCGCTATTTCTTTCCGAAAGTGGTAGAAGCGGACGTTCCTACAGACGTCTGCATTAATTGGTTATCTACTTTTCTGAGTATTTTATTGCGCACCACACGCGCATTAGGTACTCAATTAGTGCAGGTGACTGTACGCCGCCGTCGCTGTTTGCATTTGAACGCATATGTAGGTACTCATTTCAAACCCAGTTATGTAAAGTAGATTTTTATTCCGTGTACAATTTGAGCCTTCAAAACGTATGTTGATCAATTTATTATTTGCAAAGTCCTTCATTTATATCGACTCGTCATAATAGAAATAGCATTTCAGCGAATTGAATTGTCCTCATACAATCAATTGGTCTATTGTTTTTATGAAATGTGTCCTTACCGTATTTTATAAAATAGGAATCGGCGAGTGGTCACTACACGAAGCAAGCCCGATTCCTATCGGAAAACTCCCTGCCGTCTGTGGTATTGAAAGGAAAATTCCAAAAAAGATTCCACTTATGATAGTGCTGTTCTAATCAATGTTACCCATAAACAGGACATAGGCGCGATCCTTTCATTACCAATAACCATTTTTTTTTATTCATTAATTGCATTTACATCTAATGTCAAACTAACGTCAAAATAAAAACGGTAAGTACTTCTAATATTATAAAATAAATAAAAAACAATTTTTTCCATTTTTGTCTGTCTGTTTGTTCCGGCTAAACTCCGAAACGGCTGAACCGATATTGACTGGTCTTTCACTGACAGATAGCTGATGTTATAAGGAATAACATAGGCTAGGCTTTGATTTTAGAAAAAAGATTAGGGTACCGTGCAAAAAAATTAAAACTTATGAAATCCAATTGTTTTCCGGCGTGCACGCAAACGAAGTCGCGGGCACAGCTATTAAAAGCACAACAAATTAACAAATTCTGCCTGCGATGTTCACTAGGTTAGGCGACAACATTTTACCATCCTGTCGAGTGTCGCTGCAAGTGCTGCAACATAGTGCAATCTCACAGGACACGTGTCCGGTGTCACTAGACTTTCTAGTTGCGAGACCAGTCAAAGGTTTAACGATGTCAATTGACCTTTCTGATTTCCGTTTAGCATCAGTTACGGAACTGTCGATGACTGAATACGAGGCTTAAATGCTCTTTTAAACGGTTCCTCAGTTCAATGTACCAACAACCGATCTTATTACAATATACTATCTACTAAAAACAGCTTCAGCCATAATCCAATTAATGGTTCTGACTTTACTCACGTATTTAATTAATGATAGTACTAGTACTATGAGTACTCGTATACTATCCTAAACCTGTCTTTCAAATAAAATTACCTAATAGTATCTAATATTGATGGCGTAACGTCCAAATTTTAATTTAGTTTTGTATCAGAGCTATTTTATGACATCGCGTGTTTTAATCCGATTACTGGATACGATACAATAGGTAATTTCAATATTAACTGTCATGAAGCATTGCCATTGCATTGTACTTTGATTTTTATTCGTTGTCGCATATATTGTGCATTTTATGACTGTTATGACTGCAGCCTATTGAGGACGGTCGCTCTATGTAAAAAATGCATTTAAAATATTCAGCTGTATTGGTTTCTAGACAAGGTAGTGGTACGCATTCCCTTGTTCACAAACTAAACTAAATTTAAGTTCAGTGCAGATTTTTCTTTCTATTTCATTAGCAAAAGGACAGAAGAAAAATTTTAGTTTAGTCCTGTCAGCGCCTGACACTACTCCATACAAGTTTAGACGTGATTAAAAACTTGCCTACTAAAATTACGTCAATTTAAGTCAGGCGCTGATTAATTTAACAGGACTAAACTAAAATTTATCTTCTGTCCCTTTCTTAATGAAATGGAAAGAAAAAGATTCACTGAACTTAAATTTAGTTTAGTTTGTGAACAAGGGAATCGGCACCAATATGGACGATTGCATAGATTAGACTTTGGCAACGACCTAGTCTGTCAATGGATGGGACAAGTAGTATGAAATACCGATATTTTTTTAGGATCTTTTTAGGTGATGGTTACTAAACGCAACCTTTGGAAAAAGCCATAGAAAATACAAACCAACTTTTAATCGGCCAACAAAGTACTTAATGGAGTCGAGAGGATTAATAGAACAATAATCCCAATTAAAAGTTAAAGAAAGAATCTATAATCCATACTACAGCTACAAGTAAACATTGTTTCAGGGTGTCGTGCAAATCTACACTGAGTTGAGGGCCAAAGGTGTGGAGTTCCCCATGACGGATTTAGATGCAATGGCGCCCATATTCACACCGCAGAGGGTATGTATTGTTCGAGGATGATAAAAACCGGAATATTATCTAAATATCTATCGCTTATCAGATTTATACACATCGTCACACGCTAAATTCATGATCGGAACGATAACTAACATGAAATGACTCAGTCGGAAACTATGTAAGCATAAATTGAGTAATAACTTTAAATCGTTGAGCTGAGAATTATTTTTAAACCAGTACTTAGTGATAGTAAGTGCAAAGGTAACTTTGTGATAATATATATTTGACGGCCTTATCTATAGGTATGACAAAATGAAATTAAATACTAGCTGACGTCTTTCCCTACTATGTTACATGTGGGGATAATTATAATTATTTAACAAACCGTTTGCCGCGTTTAGCATAGTATTGTATTACCTATTATAAAGCTTATCGCTCATAGTATTTGTTTACCAACTACTGAAATAGAAATTAAAGATAATGTTGTCTTTAGAAGTACCCGATAGACATCGGAATGATTTTCATGATAAAAGTGTTGATGTGGTCGGTAACTGTCGTATGTCGTAATAACTCAATAAAAAAAAAACCCTATTGGATCCAATTCCGCTAATACGTTAAAAGGGTTTCGAATCTCCATAGTTTTTAATAATAATAAGACCTTTATTTTGAGGGTACTTTGGACCTTACAGACTAACATAATTATAAATTATAATAATACAAAGTGTGTTAGTGTATAAACTTAAAACTATGATAGTAAAACTCACTTCACTCGAGCACTATCGTTGTGCGATCGTGTGGCACTTGTCCGCGGAAGCGACGTAGTTTTTACAATCAGCTGCAGAATGCTTTAGTTTACCCAAGCAATAATCGATTTTTTAATTTCATGATACGTTCTTTGAGGCTACTGGTTTAGTATCATAGGTAAAGTGACCAAATCAACATCATTTCTGTTATTACCAAACATAGGTGCCACATTATCTAATAGGTAAGTTATTGATAAGGATCAGGCTAAACTAGGAGTGCTCAAACCAGTTCGTTTTCATATATAATTTCGATCAGGTTATAAGAATTGATCAGAAAGAGATAATAGTGAGATATTTTGTGCAGAGTGTGCCAGACGGTGGTGATGCGGTGATTGGCTCGCCTCAACGATCAGCTATGCCTCAAACTTCGCCCAGTCGCCCTGCACAGGAACAAATCCTTGGCACCGTAAGTAATATTGATATTTATTTGATGGTTTTGTTAAGAAATATGGCACTAAAATCCTGTACAAGATGATTGTTGGAAGTATTAACCTTTTGACTTTGACCGCCACAGTCATGTAGTTATAGATGACAAACCAAAATGTGCCTAGAACGCCACGGCTACATGACAGATTTTGACGCCGAGGGCACGTTTTTGATTTTTTGACGTGTGGCGGTCAAAAAGATAAAGAATGTTTTTTTTTGTTTATTTGTAAGTCTACTGGTTCTGGTATGGTGTAAATATTGTCTGAAGAACAAGGTTGCCAGGTTAACTGTGGGAATGGGCCAGACGTACCTACTTATGTATCGTAACTCATGGAACCTCTTGAATGCATAAAAAAAGCGCATTACTTACTGCTATCGATCGTCAATTTGTCTGGCTACCTAGTTTACCTTTGATTATAATTATCATTAATATCAATATAATCTAAGAGAGTAGCTAGTGTTGATTACAGAATGCGTTAAACAGTATAAGTGTCGGCTATTGACACTTCACTCTTATATAATCAGTCAAGTCTTTTGTCTTCAATGTTAGTCTGATAACGTGGTTATGACTTCGGACTATGTTATTACGGCTTTTATTTTATCGTTAAAGTTTTTTAGCTGACGTTTGCGGGGCCAACATGGCCGGAGAACGCACAAAATAGAGAAGTACGGAAGGAAAAACATAAAACTCCTTCTAGTTCTGACACAGTCGGGTAAAACAGCAGTGGGACACAAAATAGGCTAACAAAAAAAAATGATGTTTGCAAAGTATTTGGTTACATAAGCAAAAGAATTTTCTAAGTAATCTCGAAATGTGGCCTAAATATGAAGTGGCCATCTTTAGGCCACCTTCTTTATATCGTGAAAATCTCTCTAAAATCTCACTGCAATCTCTCTCTTAAGAATGCAACAAAAAAAAACAACACATCAAGGCGACAGGAAAGACATACAACATACAAACCTGTTGCGATGAATTCGTTTGTTTACCACTTTTAGCGGTCTATTGGGGAGCTCCAGTTGATTAGGAAACAATTATAAGAGTGGACTTTATTTATTTATTTAAAAAGGTACACCAACAGCTTCTGTTGTATAATATATCTTAAGTACTATATAATAATAGTCTCGGAATTACACAGTCGCCAATTACAGGTTAACCAGCAATCTCAGAAATAGGTGATAACACATAGTAATAAAAATAAAACTACTAAAAAAGGCTCAAGAATTTTAAAAATTACGCCAAAATTTAAGATTAATAACATAAAGGAATATAAAATTACTAGAAAAACAATATTGCTTTTTTTTTTAAACAAAAATATATCATCGGTCATAGTGGAAAGTGTAGCTTCTAAAATATGGTATTAAAAGGTGAAGAGTTTCCAAAATATACCAACATAAGTATGTACCTTTTGTCTTCCTGTAGAAACTTAAAGCATTCTTTAAAAATATAGTCTTCTTGCTTCTTATTCATACCTGTCTTATTATTTACAGGTGACGCTGTCAGAAAGTCAGACCAACAAGTTACGTGCCGACCTGGCGGTGGTAGATGGCAACATGAATGTGATGAATGACATGCTCAACGAGCTCACTACCCAGCCTCATACTGCACACCACGACAGCGACATTGAACTGCTTAATGTAAGTAGTATTTTTAGTCTATCACTCTGCTATAGGATTCTCTACCTAAACAGTTAAAGATGAAGTAAAATCGTTCTTATTTTCGTAAGTATAACTCTTAAAGGCACGCTCAAGAAAAATCAATCGAGTCGGAAAACTTGGAGATCAATCTAGACTGCTGTAAGAGAGCCAGTCTCTCAATTACCTGAAAGGACATGGCCGAAAATGTATGGACTAAAGACCCAGAATGGATTGGAACAAACTATGTACCAATCACGTATAATAAACGCTTGATTTCATCGAAAGGGCAACGCACAAATCCATAGGTTAACTTATCATGCAAGCAAGATTAGGCAAGAATTATTTGGTATGTTTAGGAGAGGAATTGTTGTAACATCTTTGTTTGTTCTTGTTGTTTGGTGTATTATCAATTATCATATATTATGAGTATGAATGTCGATGGCTATAAGAGTAGGGGAAGACAAAAGAAACGATAAATGGACTGTGTGAGTGATGATATGGTTAGAAAGGGGGTGACTATCGAGATAACGACTAATAGAGAATGAAGAAAAAGACATGTTGCCCCGACCCAAAATAAATTGGGATAAGGGCCGGTGAATACACATAAGGCAAGAGCAACTACTTCGCGTGCCAAAAATCGCACCAGCTTACGTTCAAAAATCGTAAGCCGCCACTTTCGCGCTCAGTCGTACTGCTGGCTGGGTAAGCGTGAGCGCGAGCGCGAGCTTGTGACGTCATAGTAGTTAGTCAAAAAATGGCACGCTTGGTTTTCATACAGTTTGTGATACTTGCGTTATTAGGTCTATCTATCTATATCTGTGTATCTACTACTGTCACATTAGTCAGAACTGTTCGCGAGAGCCTCATTAGTACAGCAATGTGAAGTGAAGGTAATTTCGGGAAACTGTAGCTATATTTAAAACATTATCATTCATGTTTTTCAATTAAAATGCCGCACAAGGAAACCTTTTGTTGTCTGTTTTTTATGTAAATAACACGTCAATGACAGATAAAAGTTATCAACCGTTTATTGGTATCAAGGTTTAAAAAAACGGAGTTTGTAACAGTAGCGCATTGAGTTCAAAGACTGCAGTTTTTAAGACATTGAATTTTTATTGATTGCTTTTATCCAGTAAAAAAACTTTTAGTGAATTCAATAGATAGATAAGATATTTATACTGATAATAAAACTAAAGAATTTGTTTATTTGTTTGTTTGAACGCGCGTTTTGCATTTGATAGCCCAATTCTTGAGGAAGGCTACTTAACATCACGCTAAGACACTTAGGAGCCGTGCATAAAAAAAAAGTGAGAAAGAAGAGTAATAGCGCGGGCTCGGGCCTGCGGGCGGAGAGTAATGGGTAGCTCACCGTCCGATCAGGACCAGGCCCGTGCCGGACGGCGCGTACGTGTTCCACGCGCGCCTCAAAGAGATGTCAGCATCAAGGAGGGGCCCCATAGGGCCGAAGCCTGCCGGGTCAGCGGGATTGTCCGAAAGGGTTACCGCTGGCCCGGAACATAAAGGGCTAAGGAAGGAACACGGGTGAGTTTTAGTCAGTAAGAGTCTGACACTCCCTTCCGCTCCACCCAGAGCGGGAGGGGTCATTTGATGATTTCCCATCCGCAAAAAAAAAAAAAGGCGATGCAATGCGACAGGGTGGGTCGGGAAAACATGAAATTTCACGCGGACGAAGTCGCGTACAGAAGCTTTTATTAAAAAAAAAAAGTTAGCTGCTTGAACGTGGTGCGGGGGTTGATCCTGTCCCAGAGACAGAATTTGTTTCCCGGATAATCGACTCGCCCCTTATAACATGGGACGTCATAACATAAACTGCATATTATTATCTTCTTCGGAAAAAATGCGTAATATTTTGTTACATTTAAAAAATCTGTTGAATTTCACTGACATTCCGATGCTAATACAAGATCTTACACCGTTTTCATCCTTTATTTCCGTGCTTACAGGAGCTCGCAGACACACTCCGCGCCATGCAGAGCCGCGTGGCCGAGCTGATCGGGCGACTGGCCGGCGAGTCGCCCCTCACCGCCGAATTACTGCACGCCAACGACCGGCTCAACAACCTGCTGCTGAGACACGGCCGCTTCGTTAACAACAGGTAGGTTCAAGTACAATACGACCGACGTAACCGGGCCTGAAATTCGCGCAGAAGGCTGCGCACGACCGTTTTTTAGGAACCAAATGGTGGCATGAGGCGAGTGTGAGTGATAGGACATGCGCGAAAGTTCGCAAAGGCTATACTCAGGCCCGCCAAGTTACGTCGGTCGTATTGTACAGGTGACACATAAAGACACGCTACTCACTATGCATGGCCGCGTGGCCGTTATGTTAACAACAGGTAGGAAAGGATACAATAATCTGCCTAGCAGTAAGGCGACATGTCGAAACTAGTCTCGAGGGCTCGTATTGCAAACCCGCTGCACTTTCAAGTGAGATTACTCAAAAGCATGTCTGGATAGTTGATTTTTTAAATCTATGCAAACTTTTGTTTTTTCAGGAATGCCGCAACTGGCGTTGCCACTCCATCCGCCATCTTGGGTGCTGCCATGGGAATACCCGGAACTAATGCTCCTGCATCACGTTAGTATAAATATTTAATTAATATGTTGCAATAGGCTATTTGACTGGTTTCTGATAAACATCTCAGATTATTTAATGGTGTCTAACGAGCCCACAAAAACCTATTACTTCAAATTGCATAATGTATTTCTTTTAAAAAATAGTAAATAAAAATGTACTGTTTAAATAAGCCGCCAAAACGCTATCTTTAACAATATGGCGTCGTGACGTCACGATTCACGTAAACAAACGTTGAAACGGTCGAGATACTAAACAATCATCTGTTCATACTGTATCATGACGTCATCTTAAGTTCAGCCAATCCAGACCGTTTTCGATTACGTGGCGCCAGATTTAAAAAGATGAAGTTTTTTCGGGATTTTTTTTATAAATAATACATTGTTTTGTAGTAAAATTAATGCAAATCGATTTTAAAAGCGATAATCTATACGAGTGTCAATAATTATGACCTTATTTTTTACATTGTCAAATAGCCTATTACCGCATTTTTTTAGTTCCGCATGTTCTGAAACCTGCTTGCTATTTATATAAGTTTCTCTCTAATAAAATCTATGTTTATGTTATTTCAGCAAAGAAGCCTGAAGACGATGCCTTGATTGATCTCAGCGATGATGTACCTGATATTGCTAAGTTGAGTAAGTAACCAATAAGTTTTAATTCGGAAACAATACATTAATCGCTATCATAAACAACGTAGCATGGCAGGCATTATCATAGAAATCACTCGGAATTTGTCTATTATTTTTATGTGGAAATAAATTTGCTTATGTCTCTTTCTCGTCTTGGAGCTTTAACCAATTGTCGAAAAAAAAAATAGCATTAAATGAATAATGCTACAGAAAAAATAAATCACTTACTATCCTAGCGACACACGCGAACTTGCGGTCATACATAAAATAAAACAAAAAAAAAAAAAAGAACTTTTACTACCGAAATTATATGCAGATGTTTTACTTATTTCTATTCCATTACTGGTAGAAGTCCAATTTATACAAACACTGCACTGCACAGAGTAGGCAGATGTCAGAATGGCGGGTCCTTTTAGTTTAAAGGTGATTTTCGTGTGTAATCCAAAATAAAGTGCACTTGTTTTTTTTTATTTTATATCCTGTTTGAGCTTGTCCACTCTGAAAAGACGCGCCCTACTACCGCATTTACCGTAGTGTACCTACGTATACTTAAGTAGTGGGGCGCGTCATTTCAGAGTGGACAAGCTTTACATAATATTTAAACCATTCCAGCCGTGAAGGACGCACAGCCGGACAAGTCCTCGGGCAGCTCTAAGGACGAGTTCGACATGTTCGCACAGTCACGCAACCTTACCTATGAGAACTCCAAAACCGGGTTAGTGGTTAACTGTTTAATTTGGTCTTTATAATAGGCCGACCGCTTAACTGAGACGTTGCCTGAGGTAGCTGCGCGGTGCGGGAGGGGTGATAGTAGTCACAAGTTGATGAATCACTGAGCTCTGACATCACGTCACTACACCCTTCCCGCACCGCGCTGCTACCTCAGGCAACGTCTCAGTTAAGCGGTGGGCCTATAGCTGTAACCAGTGACTTCGTTCCAGAACTAAAAGTAGCTTTTGTCCTCCAGGTCATAGTCTACCCATGTCCCTACGGGCATTGAAGAGAACTATTTCGCGTTTTTTAACTTGAATTCGTGTTTTTAGGGTTCCGTACCCAAAGGGTAAAAACGGGACCCTATTACTAAGACTTCGCTGTCTGTCCGTCCGTCCGTCTGTTTGTCACCAGGCTGTATCTCAAGAACCGCGATAGCTAGACAGTTGAAATTTTCACAAATTATGTATTTCTGTTGCCGCTATAACGACAAATACTAAAAACAAAATAAAATAAATATTTAAGGGCTCCCATACAACAAACGTGTTTTTTTCGGCGTTTTTGCCTTGTGGTACGGAACCCTTCGTGTGCGAGTCGACTCGCACTTGGTCAGTTATTTATTTTCCATTATGTTTTTAGCGGTAGCAGTTACGCAGACAACTTGGAAGAACAGTCATCGACCGGTCTTGCTTCAGCCGCCAGCCAGCGAGCCACACAAGGACAACCTCTGGTACGTACTCCATTTATGATATCTAGCCTTTAATAGAGATATGCTAAGATAACCCGCGAAATTCAAGTTTTCTTATGTTTTTGCAGATCAGAATCAGGTTGTAAGTTGATCAGAATAAGATTCGCGACCGTAACGAATATGTATTTACAGAATTAGAATCATTAATACAGTTCTCCAAGTTAGAATTGGCCTCAAATGTCATGATTTCATGAAATAGTTATCCAATAGGGTTTAGTAGAGAGTTGTTTTGACGATTTACAGAATTAGATTATTTGGACTTTTTTTATCATTAGCTAAGTTAGTATTGGCCTGATGGATGATTTTAATTCTGTTAATAAACAGGTTGGTAAGGACGTCGAAGCGCAACGTGTTATTATGGATTCATATACATTCATAATTCTGAACGCTTGCGTTGAAATTTTTCACAGGTTATTCAAAAAAAATATGACGTCACGCAAAATCCTGCATCTCGCAAGCAGAGTTTACCGCGCAACTAGCATAGATACAACGGCCGTATGGAAACCACATATATGCAATAAATTATACCACATACTTGTTATCGTCTTTTCTGACAATATACAAAACTTTAACGAAATCGGTCTCGAAAAAAAAAACAGCTGTTCCCTACATTTTGACGAGTTGTCTATAAATATAAAATTCAAAGTCCTGACTGACTGATATATCAACGCACAGCCTAAACCGCTGGTCCTAGAGACATGACATTTGGAGGGTGTGTTCTTTGTGAAGAGTAGGTATTCACTAAGAAAGGGTTTTTCGTAATTCCACCCCTAAAAGGGTGATATTTCACGCGGACGAAAAAACTTTATAACAGAAATGTAGGGAACAGCTGTTTTTTTTCACAACCGATTTCGTTAATTTTTTTTGTTTGTACAAGTATGTGGTATAATTTATTGCTTTAATGTAGTTTCCATACCGTCTGTTCCATACATTTTAACCGCGTAGGTATTGCACTTTTTTATGAAATAGCAGATTTTTATGTTACGTCTAGAATCATGTGCTGAATTTATGGTAACAGTTTGTGAATCGATGTCCCTGCCCCTGTATAAGTATTTGTTACGGTCGCGAAACATTATGGTCATCAACATACAACCTGCCACTAACCTGTAAATTGCAAAAATCTTAAGGAAATTTGAATTTCGCGGGCTACCTTGGTAATCGCGCCTTCATGTGATACATTCAGCTTTAGAAAGAGACTGTAACACTGCACCGTGTGACTGACTGAGACGACGGTATACAAAGCCGAACTTTTTCTAAATCTCGATGTGCCATATTTACTGTGACATGACAGACTGGCTGTCGAGAGAATGCGTTCCTGACACCTGTAAATGTGGCAATTCTAGTAGCTAATAAAGATCAAATTCGCAAAGCAGGTTTGCGAAACGTTACGATACGTTTGTATGTAACTGACAGGTGTCAAGAGCTAGTGTTGCCCAACTATCGATAGTTGATCTATTGATAGTTGACCTTGAAAACTAGTAATAATATCGATAGGGTTATTGTAAAATTCCAATAGTATCAATCGTCAGATATGAGTAATACTATTGATGAAGAGCAATAGTAGGTATCGATAGTAATTGTCGTAAAACACGCTTTTGTAGCGAAAGTATCACAACTCAATACTATCGATACTATTGCTCTTCATCAATAGTATTAATCATGTCTGACGATTGACACTATCGATAGTATTGTAAACTTCCAATACTATCGATTATCGATATTGTTACTAGTTTTCGAGGTCACGATAGTATTATAATACTATCGAGAGTAAATCGATAGTTGAGCAACACTATCAAGAACGCATTCTCTCATCGGCCGCACTGTAGCTTCGAGTTATTATACCGTGTCGTGTTATGTCGATGTGATGTTTAGTGTGATTGAATTCATTTTTGTGTACTAATTACATTGTTGTTTTTTTACTGTTTTGGTGTGTGTTAACGTGAGGGAGGCTATTTAAATACTTCAGCTCCCTCACTAGCCCTGGCTACGCACCTTTACGCTTATAAATGGTGCGCTTACAATAATAATAAAAATAAAAAACGGTCGCATCACTAACTGACATATCGGATATACATTAAAACCGAGTACATCCCGAGGACAGCCGAACACATCTGAAGCGGGTATTTTTAGAATCGTCTTATAAACAACACACGCGCGGTGTTGCTTACGATAACAGTGGCGAGTTCAATGGTTTTTTCCCCATCTCAAAAAATGCCCAACGCGCCTAAAGAAGTTTTCACTTCTTCCACCTACCTTGATCTTGTGCTTCTCCTCAAATAACTAAGGAAGACATCCAAGACGTTCCGCAATCTCTTTCGTGACCCTGGCTCACAGTCTGAAGGCTCCAGACTTGTTTACAAGGCTCACAGCTGCGGAATGCACCAAACATTTCTAGCCCAGTTCTATTTTATAACTATTCTTAAAAATATCATTGTTGACTGTCGTTCGTCGAAACTGTCTTTTACCCTTTTTTTTTTTGCGGATGGGAAATCATCAAATGACCCCTCCCGCTCTGGGTGGAGCGGAAGGGAGTGTCAGACTCTTACTGACTAAAACCCACCCGTGTTCCTTCCTTAGCCCTTTATAATCCGGGCCAGCGGTAACCCTTTCGGACAATCCCGCTGACCCGGCAGGCTTCGGCCCTATGGGGCCCCTCCTCGATGCTGACATCTTTTGAGGCGCGCGTGGAACACGGACGCGCCGTCCGACAGTCTTTTACCCCTTCACACTATGTTTTAATTCATTGACGAAAGCAAAATCTTCTGTTGAAAGATCGACCATAAAACTGATTGCCAGAAATATAAGTGATATCAATTTAAATACTCTTACTGCGCAAGAGACATCACAAAGCACCAAATGTCATTTTGACACAATACGATACAGTATCATTCCGTCTTACAGTTTTTAGTTTTGATTTAAATACAATTAATATATTTTTCAGTAGTTCCAAGTTACCAATTACTTACCTATTCTATTTTCTCTCTATTAATTTTATTTTCCGTATACTTTTATCGTTAGTTTTGTCTGTTGTATATAACAATTATTATTTTATGTTAACTTTTCTGGAACATTCGACAGCCATCGGGCATGGATCAGAGGGAGATCGATGAAATAGCCGCTTGGTTAGCTCAGGAGAAGGTGTGTTTTATGTTTATCATTTTCCTTTTTTATTTTTATTTATTTTACGTAAGTATGGTGTAAATATGGCCCATTTTCACGTTACCGGGATTTTTATATAATCCTTTCATTAGAAGAATGCTAAAACGATGCACTCACGCCTTTATCATAAGTATAAAACAAGATATACTTTTTATCTTATTTGGGATACAATATGCTATGCACTGCAATATGAGGTGGTACAGCGAAAATTCTAACACTAGCTTAATTTGTCAAGTTGCAGCACATAAATGACTTATGCATGGTGAAAGAAAATAGGGAATATCATGACAAAAACTTTTACCTTGGGTTCAGACCACAAAGCGTTGGAATTTTTTGTAAGTTTTAAAAAAAACAGCACTTTCATAAACTGAAGAAACATTTCAGCACTGTGTTTTTTACAAAAGACTAAAGTTTTCGCTACGATGTTCCTTCACCATGTATTTATCTAAATCAACTTTTACATAGTAAATAAGCATGGTGATCCCGCAGGCGGCATCTGACGCGAGCGTCACCAGCAGCGACTTCGACAAGTTCCTGGCCGAGCGCGCCGCCGCCGCCGACAGCCTGCCCGCGGCCCCGGCCGGGCCCCAGGGCCCCGCCGGCGTGGCCAAGGGCCCCGCCGGCGCGGCCCCCAGCTCGGCGGGCAGCCCCGCGCCGCCGCTTCCGGCCGCGCTGACGCCGCGCCACCGCCAGATCAATAAAGACAACGAACACGACTCCATGTTCGCGCTCTGATTCACTCACACGCAGCATAGACCCGCCTGGTGTATCGTCACTCTACATTTCTAGATCAATAGCTATTACAGTAAATCTGTTGCTAACCGATTCAGCTTCAATCAACTTGGAGCCAATTTCACCATTATTAGTTCTTAAATGTCCCGTTAAACATTTAGACGTACAGCTTTCCAAAGAATGTTTGCGCTTCGATAATCTTCGTGTTTCCGAATTAGCACGAACATTGCGCCACAAACCCCCCCCCCCCCCCCCCATGGGAGCAATGCTTCTACGTTTTCTACTACCGCGCTTTGTAACAACTATCATTCCACGTTTGTATGAAGTTTTATATCTGTTAGGTTACCTACTCCAGTCTCAGATCGTCATTAAGTGACAACTTTTGTCACTCAAAAGTTTTGAAAAGCTTTTGGAATTGCATAGAGTTGATAATAATATATAAGTTTGTAATCATAGTAATACAAAATAGGCAAGTACTTCCATTGTTGTAACAGCTCTATATTAAATCTCATAACCGCGCGTTCGTATTTCCGAAAATAGACGATGATTCCCGAAGCGCATACTTTTCTTCGAAAAGCTGAACTATACAAAACAGTCCGTCAAAATGCCATTTCATAACTAACAGTTCGTTGGAATTGGTCCTTAGTCCTTTACGGTCGTAGAATAGTTCCGATAGGCATCAAGTATTTAGTAACATGTAGGTATAGCATTCAGATAATTCATATTACTAAGTACTGATTGACCTGCAACATATGATGCTGGGTTTGTATCATACCATTTGCACAAGCCTTGTGAAAGTCTTCCGCATCCTGTATGACCAGACAAATCAATATTCTAAATTAAAATAGACACAACATAATATTTTATCATATTTACGAGGATTGTAATAGCAATGAATTCTCTACACATCACAGTTTGGCACACTTCAAAGCGTTATTTTTCCACACGATATTGTTTATGTGACGATAAATCGCTAAGTGTATGCGCGCGCCTGACTTCCACTGTACGTAGCCATTCTTCAGTCAGTGTTGTTGTTTTTGCATCGAATCTTATTTATACACCGCGATTGTTCCGTAATATCGCCAATAATTCACATGTACTCGATATGCCGTTTGGTGCCTGGCTTAAATATTTGTAATTGAAATATTTTAAGCTAACTAATCGATTTCATCTACCTACTAATTCTAAGTGTAAGAAAAATCTTAATATATTCGTTATTGTTCGGGTGAGATTACTAACTCCTAGGGAATCGTAGAAATATTCGTTTTATTTAACTTAAAATACTTCAATATGTAATGATTTTGTAACAGCGTGGTATATACAATGATAAGTACATAACTACGGCGCGTCATTGACTATGTATTACTCTAGACTAAGGTTACATTAGGTAGATTTCTTTAATATATAACTTATGTAGACTTCACTAGACCACGGGAGCATTTAATACAAGACCACTGGCGAAATTATTAATTACGTGAATGTAATTATTTATTACGATATTATAGTATTGAAGTTCTGAAGAGTGATCGTCGAAGGTCGAGATTGTGATATATAATATTGTTTTATATAGTATATCGTGGTACTTTTTATTTACTAGATTTAGTGATCACTGTGAGTAAATCAAGAGCATGTATTTGTATATTCATTTAGTACCTGCCGTACTGCATTTTGATTTGTTTTTGTTGTTTATTGAAATTATAAGGACTAGAAGATAAAAATGGATTTAATGAAATCGAGTATTTTATGTATAACGATTCTTCTATCAATTGAGATTGTCAAAAATGGATTCCGCACAGATTAAATAAAGGTGAAAATGTAGTCCTATTAATGTATATAATTATATATGAACTTGAATTCAGCTGTTTGTTAATATCTTATGAATTTGCGAAGAAAACTGATAATAATTATAGCCGCTGTTTGAAGAAAATATCTAAGCAATGTAAAAGCACTACTAAAGCTGTAGTCTCGGGTTCAGTTTGATTTATCCCCATTGTTACTTATTTTTTATTCATAATGGATCTGTATAAAGCGTAGAATATTTCATCGTAATTATGAACAAAAGTTACCCCTACACGTAACCCTAATGTACCAAAGTGCTACCCATTCACTAACGTTTAAAACACTATGCCATTCCACATTTGTCTCAATTAAATGTTCTTTTGGTGTTAATGTGATAATTTAAAAGAACAAGCTTAATGTTAATTATTTAAAAGAGTTATTTTATGTTGTAATCGTTGTATTTAAGATAATAAAATAATTATCATACAGGTGGTGTTTCATTTTATACAGGGTTATTTGTAAAACACCGGCAACCTCTTAAGAGGTCATTGTACTCATCATTATGAGCAACTTTTACTATGGGACCAAACCCGAAATCGCGAAAAAAAAATCAGCTGTTCCCTACATTTATGTTCGTATAACTCGTCAAAATGTAGGGAACAGCTGATTTTTTTTTCGCGATTTCAGATATGGTCCCATAGTAAAAGTTGTTCATAATGATGAGTACAATGACCTCTTAAGAGGTTGCTGGTGTTTTACAAATAACCCTGTATAGGTCCGATCTTCGTGTGGACGTCTACTTCATAAATAAGTGGACAAGCATTAATTACATTATGGGCTGATTGTGTGTCACTGACTCTGGCAGAGCCACCATCAGGGATTTTAATTTTGAAGTTTCCACACAATGGGTGCCTGAAGATGCGGTGGCGAGATGACCTGGACGCGTACCGCGAAGGCTGGTTCGAGGTGGCGCAGGAAAAGAGTTCCTGGAAGGACTTGGGGAGGCCTTTGCCAAGCAGTGGGACAGTATAGGCTAAACAAAAAAAAAAAAAAATTGTCGAAATATCAGAATTTGTCGGTCACTGGTTCAAAAGATATGGGTTTATAGGTGGGCGATGTGGAGAGTCTTCCCCAGCAGGGCCACATTTATATCTCAAAAACTAGGGCACCTAACGAAGATCTGTTTTCTCTCATATTTTGTCGCCAATTAGTCTGAATCAGTCGCCAAGTCACAGATTTAATCGGGTCTTAGTTTAGGAGATATAATGAGTTCAATTAGTAAGGTATAGTACAAGAGCTAGATCGAAGAGTTTTTCGTGAACTCTTCGATCTAGCTCTTGGGCTAGAAACTTTAATAGCTCTTCACCGCCACCGTTGCGTATTTCACTTTCCGTGTTCAATTTGAGACACCGGTTGCGTGAAATCACGTTATTGGAGCACGGTACATATTTAGGTTGCGTCCTAAGTGGAAATCTTGAAATCCCCTTTTTCAATTTTTCGCAAATTTCTCAAAATCTCTAGAAGTCCTGAGTCAAAAATAAAGAAATTTTCATCCCTCCGGAATGTTTGTCTACAGAAAACACAGGCCAACAAAAAAAAAAATTGTTTGTTTCCTGTGATTTTTTTTTTATTTCTATCTCAGATTGACGCGTATTTTTTAAATATGGTAAAAAAAATTGTCTAACAGCTTTTGTTTTTGAGTAACAGGTAATAAGTACGGATCTAATACCTATTGCACATTCGGTGACTTTAAAAGAAGAATACGCAAATGTTTCTAAGGTTATGGAAAAAATTAAGTATCAAGATCACAAATGGGTCATTTGTGTTGATCTGAAAATGGTTAACTTGCATAAGTCAACAAGGGGGATACACGAAATTCCCTTGTTTTATGTGTCTTTGGGACAGTCGTGACAAAAAACACCATTGGTCACAAAAAGTTTGGCCAGTGCGGGAAGAGCTAAAAGTTGGTACCAAAAATGTTACAACCACTTCATATTAAACTCTGCATAATGAAACAGTTTGTGAAGGCGCTTGACAAAAGTGGCGAATGCTTCAATTTTCTTTCACACAAGTTTCCAGAAAATTGAAAGCTGGTATTTTGATGGGCCACAGATTAGGCAACTCGTAAAAGATCCTAATTTTGTCAAATCAATGACTGAAGTCGAATCCAAAGCTTGGAATTCATTTGTTTTGGTTATGAGTTATTTCAGGCAAAAGAAATCTGACAACCACGTCCAGCTTGTTAAGTCCATGCTATCGAACTTGCAAGAGCTAGGGTGCAACATGAGCATACAAATCCACTTCCTGCACTCGCATTTAGACCGATTTCCACAAAATCTGGGTGATTTTAGTGAGGAACAGGGTGAAAGATTCCATCAGGATCTTCGGACAATGGAAGAGCGTTATCAGGGGCTGTGGGACTCACATATGATGGCAGACTACTGCTGGAGTTTACAACGAGATCTAACTAAAGTCGTTCATTCAAGGAAATCTTATAAAAGATCATTTCATTTCATTTAGTGTTCAATAGAAATTTTGTTAACATTAATGTATTAATTTTCTGTAGTTTTTTGTCAATATAATTAAACCGGATATTTCAAAAAGTAAAGCTGTTAGTCATCTCCCAGTATTTTTTTCATAGTCAGGGCCATAGAAATACCCAATAACAGAAAAAAAAATAAAGGAAACTAAATTTGTGTTGTGTTGTAATTGGTTAGCCTGTTGACAGGTTACTTCTATATATTACGTCCATGGTTGACAGTGACCCAGCATTATATTGTAGTCTTTGCAGTGACCTTTGTCAAAATTTTTATTTATATTCGGCAACCGAGTTTTGCAAATAAATGTCATGAAAATCTATAAAGTGCTTGTTCCACATTGCTGAATTTTGTTGTCTATGAATTGAGACCGTAACCAAACGGCACTTTTATCAGTGAGGCAGTAATATTCTACTAAAATTAAAAATGTGAATGGATGTTTGTTAATCAATTACGGCTTAACAGATTTGGATGAAATTAGACACGGGTAGACCATGACCACGGATTAAATGAAAATCGAGAATAAGTTTTAATTTTGTTTATTTATCAATTTCTGTATCCACAATAGATACAAAATTGCAGATTTGGCAAATACAATTATGAATATTTACATGTATAGACAGAATTACCAAATATCCGTAGAAAATTACATTTTCAAGATCTTTACTAATTATAATTATGAAAATAGCACTAAATACATTTGAGAATGCAAGTACATTTATGATTGAACTATTCAACGTCACAATTTTAATTAAAAAAAACGCTACAAAAATACAACTTAACGGTTAAAAGTCCAACTTAAGTAATTCTATTTCTTGTGATGAATTAATGTACAGGTAAAATATAAAAATATCGCCAATGCTTCTTAACAACACACTTGTTCGTAACTAAATCTTGTACTAAGGAATGTGAAAACATTATACCATTATGATACAGAAATTATAAATACATTAGTTATTATACATAAACTAAGTTATGCTGCTGTTTATGCAAAATAAATTATGCGTTTAGAAAATAAATTAAATTTTATTGGGCAGTTGCACGAGATCCGGTCGCTCTGAAGCTGCGTGACGAACAGAGTATTACATTATAAAATATCAAACAATGCGTACCACTAACTTAATTCGTTCAAGTACAACCCTTAACACAATTTAGAGAACAAGTCAACAGTCTAGCAAGAGAAATGCAAACGTGTTAGTTTAAGTATAAAAGTAAATAATTATAATCTATACAGTACTATACTATGGAAGTCTCATGAGAGTGTACTGGCCGCGAGCACTTATAACTCGTCTCTGGATGGCAGCTCGTCTTCCTCGTCGTCATCGCTCTGCAAAGAAAGAATATACAATTAACTATCGTTTCTTATTCCACAAAATCTTGCCCAAACTAATGTGTTCAGGTAAGGAAACCATTAATCTTTTCATGTTGCTCTAAGTAGTGAACCTATCGCCCTAAGCCAAAAGCACTAATTTAGTAGGACTAGAACAGAAACTAAAGGTAACAGTTCCAATCATTCCCACAATCAAAGTTTCGTATCTTTTATTATTTGAGACGACTTGAAGAATTATACGACATCGACAAGGTTATCGTAACTACACGTAAGCTTTAAGTTACAGTGACGTGGCTCGCATCCACGAGGTAATAAACACGTCACACAAATAATATTACATTATTCTGTATGAAACGAATGAAATAAATTAATTAGCTGACGATGAAAATGATTTTTAGTCTTAGTACTTATAAAAAAATGGTTCAAGGATAGCAAGTCGGCTATGGCGATAAGCACGCAATCGGAATATTGACTACCTACGATTTCTTCGAATAATAAAACATTATTTAATGTTGCTAACGGTCTTGAGAAGGTTTTAATACATTGACTTATCTAATCTCTATTATTCCTGAGGGTAACCTGGGTTGACATACAGTTCATAGTATGGGTTTTCAATTACTTGGCAAATATAAATAGGTATATATTAGTTTCTTATTGTCGGCATCCCCACATTATTTTTACTTGTCCTACACGCCCATAAACTATACCATTTATGGGACAAGATACCCATTCCCTCTTTCAACATAATATGACCATCCTTTTCATCTTTAATATATGCAGGCTTGGACGGGATCATGTTATGAAAAAAAACCCCACCCATAAACTAGTTGGTCTTTATTAGTAGCTATCCCATGCAACCTTATTAGGTCATGTCAATATTGCTCAAGTAGACAAAGATATACGTATTCATGAGACAAAGTCAAGAAGTATTGACGATAACTTACCACGCTTGGTGTGGGCTCAGCGCCCTCACCGTCGGTCTCTACGAACTTGGTCATGGCTGCCAGCGTCCTTTCACCGTTGTAGTCTTTCACCTGCGCAATAGAAAAAAATAATCGTTAGAAATTATAGTGCAGGAGACAAAAGTTTTCAGAACGTCTTTCCGTCCACATAACTAAGAAATAATTATTTAAGGCGACTACATGACTTATAGCGCAGTCTTTGTCGGACTGCATAGAAAAGAAAGAGAAGCGCGATGACAACCCTGGTAATTTATTGCAAAATATGAAGCAATTATCTATTTACAAAAAATCTATTGTTTGAACTAAATAATTAAAACAGTAGTGCTTTAGTATGTTGCTTGTATATTAGTATGGTTTTTATTGTAAAAAGAAAGTTTTTAGAGGTATCGTCATGATTTTTTTCGATCGTATCAAATTAGTTGTATTGTGTTTTCAACACACTATCAACCTAGCATAATAATATATCCTGAAGAATATCATATATTTTTCTGATTTTGTTTACTGTAGTCGATCATACACTTTTATTGTTTCTAAAACTTGCGTTTTTTGCGTTTAGGTCCTGTAAGCCCTTTAAGCACTTCTAAAATTTACTGGGAAAAAAAAAGTTACTGGGCGTTTGTTTATCATAAAGTATTTCGATTGATTGCATTCAACGGGCAATTAAATTACTTCATGTTAATGGCCATTTAAGGAAAGGCAAAGTTTGCATCGTTAGTCTACCATAACACTATAAGTTTCTTGGGAACAATAGTACCTACAAATCTAGTTTGATTTGCCTAAACAAGTATATCATTTGTTTGATCTTGTGTAACGGTATATCTACGACAGTGACGTAGTGTTTAGTCTATTTAATACACAAATGAGATGTGACAGTCCATTTTATTATATTGTTGGCAACAAAAAACACACCTTTTGATAAGTATAATGCGTCAAGCAACAATAGCCTAATAAAGATTAAGTAACTGTGGCGTATTAATTACCTAGTCACGCTAGGAACACATTAAAGAAGCAAATTATTGTATTATCAACATTGTTTAGTTTCGTCGAGAAGCGTGAACTCATTGCACTAAAATGGGGCCGTTAAATGCGTATAAACCACGATTGAATTCACTAAGACTGTAAATATCGGCTATAGCATCAAAATGATGCTACACAGAGCTATACTATTCACTAATGCTTTGACTCGGATCGCTTTCTACACGTAGCAAATACATATACGTCGGACTGCTTAGATATTTTTTCTTTAATTCGGCTTCTATTGCATATCGTAAGATAATATTACGCGTGTGCAAAGATAGAAAAAGTATACAGCAATGTACATGTATAGGTACGTTTTACATCAAGTTCCCATGTAATAAGGTAGAGGACCAATCTGAAGACCAATTCCCGCAGTTAAAAACGTTCAAAATCTAGTTGATACAATCAATGTCAAAAACTTTTCAAAAATGTAGGGTAATTAGAGGTATTTTTGACAGATTGAGACTAACATCAGACTGTGAACATTCTTAAAAATGCGAGAATTGCCACTCAGGACAATGAACCTTAAAGACCTAATAACTGTTTGGTATTCGTGTACTGACCTGGTTATCCTTAGTGTACAGTTTGATGGTGGGGAAGGAGGTGATCTTGGTGTGTTCCAGCTCGTTGGCGGTGGCGTCCATCTTGGCGATGACGACATCATCGTCCTTCTCGAAGTGCTCTCCCAGCTTGTCGTAGATAGGGACCAGCTGCTTGCAGTGTCCGCACCTGTTAAAGGAAAATTATTTTGAGATTTATGAAGTGATATCAGGTAGTATAATTATGAGCTAAACTGTCACTAATGAGACCCAATTACTTTTCCTATTTAATAAGCTTGCCAACAGACGAGGTGATATGGCTATAGTGTTGTTGTTATACATATTTGTAAAACATTGATAAAGAGGACCTTTAGTGAATATATTTTGTGAGATAAATTACTTTTTGTCTATATTTTCCAACCTAATTAACTTGTGAAATTTGCACTACTAAAACTTTACATTTTGTGAGTCTCTAACTTATTACTTATATCTTTAAGAATCTATGTACAAAATTTCTAAATTGTATTTTGAAATTTTGTACATAGATTCTTAACATAAAAATACTAGACTAGACACGTGTTTCAGGTTTCGCATATACTAAAAATAATGTTGTATAGTTCCAACTCCTCCTGCTGGTAAACTAATAAAATTATGATATTATAAATCATACGAATAAACCTATAGCATTTAAATCTGCTGTTTAACTTTTATAAATCTCAATAAACACAATAAACAACAGGTTGGCAACATCTTCAGATGTTGCCAACCTGTTGTTTATCCTCTGAGAAAATTTACATAATAGAGCAAATGATCAATTTCCAAGTCGTTGAACAGCAAACAATGACGTTTGACACAAGCGAATTAATTACGACCCACTGAATGCGAACTAACGAGTAGCAAACACTTGCGTAAATTATACGATACTACGACAAAAATGAGGCAATGTCGCCGCGACAAATAATACAGTGTCTGGAGTTGAACCCGACCTAGAAACAGAGCGAACGGCAACCTAATGGTGCTGTGATGTTAGTAAAGATATTATATTTGTATTGCACAGCGGGGTAACACTTGATAAAACAAAGGAATATGTTTACTAGAACAATATACATACTCGTATTAATATTTGTGTTTTTTTTAATAATTGTCCAAGATGATGTAATCTTTTTTGTATTAAATTTATAGTTTCTTTTAAATATCCTTTTACTTGTGCACACTTGAACAAACAATCTTTGTGTTCTAATTTAACTCTTTAAAATTTGCACAGATGCTTCATATTTAAACTGAGTCATAACATTTTTTAGGTAACCTGATCATGATCGAGTTATAATATATCATGTTACTTACCAAATGGATCACATTCATTAAAGAAAAAGGTATCGTAATCAATCGCGATTGTCCCGATTGTCTTGATATAAATAACTACGTGCAAATCGTATTTGTCGACATGCGACAAAAGAAATACTTTCGAAATAAGTTTTTAAAAGTGTATCTGACGTGTCACGTCAATTTCCAACCACATGTAGACAACGATTTAAAATCACAGATAGTGGTTTTCTATGTTGCCTTGGTGGGTGTAGTTTTAACTACACTTCAGTCAATGAGAACTGAAAAAATATACTAATATACTTTGTTACCCCTTTCTCCCAGTGGGGAAATCAATGACCTATGAGGAAAACACGATAAAATTACAGATGAATTTTCGATCCGAGTCCGTTGCATTTAGTTAATTCATGAAACCCAACCTGATTGGTTTATTACTTTAATCGTATGGTCGTCACTTACCATGGGGCATAGAACTCGACGAGCACGTTCTTGGTGGTGTCGAACACGACCTCGTCGAAGTTGGTGGCGACCAGAGTCTTGACGGGCTTGGCGGCCCAGTCGGAAGGCAGGTCCTCGCTCAACAGGTGCTGTTTCAAGGTACCGGCGAAGAATGACTGCACGAATTCCTGGGTAGAACGGGAAGAAGGTTAATATTATGTATTTAAGGAGTCTCGTAGGCAGCATAATCCGCTTATAAAGTTCCCATTCCACACACAGGACTCCTCTCAGAGCTTCGCTTCGAGAGGGAGTGGGTAGCATTGTAAGGAAACAAATACATGATAACTTTCACAATAGTAAATACTGAATGGGGCTGTTGATGCATGATTTTCAATCCTTGATAACAGTTGCAAGAATATGTGAGATGGGTAAGTGTCTTGCTCTCTTTAGAGCTAGAAAATGTGAACATACTTTAGACTAAAACCGGCTGTTGCGTTATCTTAGTCAGCTAGACTGATACCGTTGATTCGGGTATGTAGGCTGAGGTAGACTAAGAAAGCTGTTCTACGTGAAATAAGTCTCTTGAAGATGAAAACCCTTTTGTAACGATTTAGAAAAGTGTATGTTCACATTTAAACTTAAAGTATTGATTAGCGGTATAAATAACAGTTTCTTAGTTCTAACTACATATATCGAAACTGTTATAGATTTTTTACGTAGGTATGTAGCGAAAGAAGTTTCATGTTTAATAGCATCGGTTTTTATGCTTTCTTAAGTTCTTAACAAGAAAGGAATAAGATTACTTTGAAACTAATTCACAGCTATATAATGGGTGGGTATCACACTAATATTATAAAGGCGAAAGTTTGTGAGTGTGTTTGTTACTTCTTCACGCACAAAGGGCTGCACCAATTTTGATAAAATTTGGTATGGAGGTAGCTGACACCCTGGATTTACATCTTTCTACATTTTATCCCGATATTCCCACGGGATCGAAACTTATGCGGGTGAAACCGCGGGGAGCAGATAGTGCAACATAATTGGATATTCATTTCTTAAGTAAAAACGCCTACAATACAACAAGTAAGTCCTACCTACACTCAGTAAGTACTGGAAATATATAACAGTGTTGTAATATAATTGCATATTAATTATTACGCCTTGTATTACCGTGTCACGTCTCTATTATGCGCATATGTATTTGTATCATTGTGTACAATTTTCTAAGACATAAATGGCAATCTGTAAATAGCGTGGCGCGACAGCCATGATTTTCGTGACTTTACATTTAATTATTATGTTAAAATTCTGAAATGCATGGTGTATTGTTGCCATGATATGACAATTAAACGCTATGTCGTTTAAACATTTGTAGATATGTAAGATTGAGACTTTAGAGAAGCTATCCTCAAAATCTGCCTAGCCTTTTCCCTCGTAATGTTGTTCAAATACTTATGAAAATGTGAGTTATGTGTGCTAGTATTCATGTAATGTCGTTTCGAAACCACAATTAATGACAGAAATTAATTATCGGATCGTTAACACACAGGCCGACACGAATCAACGGTGGTTAATAGCCATAGAAGTATCGATAAGGTTGATTACATAATTACATAACAATGATTTGAGCCATAATTGTGAGTATTACGGTAGTATGATAAACTTCCGTGAAATAGCCGATAATGCAGATGTATCAAATGACCATTACTAATCAGTTGTCATAAATTGAGGTGGCTGGATGGATGAATGAGGTTATGATAAGAAAGAGTACTATGTACGAAATGACAATGTATTTCAAACACTTTGCCATAATATGTCATTTAGTACCTAGTAGTAGTTATTCAAATATAACGTGCAAATGCTCTTATAAAAAATTTATGAAACGTGATAAAGACTTACTTCAATGGCGTTAGCGGAAAGTTCGTCGGTGGCAGGCTTGTACTTGGCCATATCCTGTTCCAGGGCGATCAAACGGGCAGAGGGGATCTCTTCCTTCTTCATGCCGAAGAACTCCAGGATTCTAGAGAAAAGAAAAACACATTTAGTCACGGAAATTTTAGTGGCTTTGTATCTATTCCTTGGGGTGCATGAAAATAGCCTTCCCGCGGGGTTATATACTTAAATAGACGTGCGGTGCTCCCTGAACTGTCAGCTTCGCTAGCAATCTTGCCGACTGCCTAAGTGCCTATAAGTACATTACGATACGTGTGACTCAAGTAGTCCATTATTGCACGGCGTAAAATTAGTGCTAAACGCCGTGCATTAATAGACTACTTAAGTCACACGTAACGTATACTATTTTATGGCTCATGTGACCTAAACCCATACTCAAGTGACATTTATGTGTAAAAATGCGACTACTTTTAACCCGTCAAGCACTGCGCGTATCCTATGTGATACGATACAATAGAAAATCAATTGTGTATCATTAGCGGAGCTTGAGAGGTCACATCACAGAAAAGCGTGACTTAAGTGCGGGTTTCACATAGTGCCATAAATATTGTTCTCATGGCATGACCTATTCCAATAAAGCTCGTACGAGAAAAGAGGGATAAGTATTCTATCTGCATCTACACTTCGTGGGATGCGTATTATTTACAGACGGCTACATTCATTAGTGTTGCCTTTTAAAAGGTATTTGAATAAGTGAGGGGTACACAATTAACACATACATCTGTACCAACATTGGCTCGTAATTACATTTTTCCAACAACTTTATGTTGAAAGAAATGTCCTTGGCCGTCCGTGACATTTAAAACCATTCAAAGAAACACGTTTACCGGTGGGTGGTGCGTGGAGTTCCCAGGCTTCTTTCGAAGTATTTTAATTTAAATCAAATCAAAGTTACATTTAATTAATTTTCTCGTGGATGATACAAATGGGGTACTTAAATAATTGAAAGGAAATATGGAGGGAGGAGTCACAAAAAAAAAAAAAAACGGTCAAGTGCGAGTCGCACTCACGTACCGAGGGTTCCGTACTTTATAGGTATGTAAATAGTTCATCACACTTTACTCGTGCTACATAACATTGCTTTTTGCTAAATTTCATGATTCTAGGTCAACGAGAAGTACCCAATAGCTTTTGATTCCGGAACATCAACGCCCGTATCTTTTGATTGCGTTGACTTAGAAGTTTGACTTCTTTTCATTGCTTCAGGCGATTGCAGCCCTGAGTATTTGATATTAATTTCAACTTGATAACTCCACGCGTTCCTGAGAAAAAGGGGTCCTGACCGACGGACAGACAGACGGATCAACGAAGTGATCTTATAAGGGTTCCATTTTCCTTTTGAGGTACGGAACCCTAAAAAGTCGGTAAAAATCCTTATTAGACAGTTTCGATTAGGTACTTACTCTGTATATCACATTTAAATAAACAACACATAACATCACGCCTGTTTTCCCCGTAAGGTTAGACAGAGGTGTACAGTCACGAGCATAAGTATGTATACACTTGGCTTTATTCAAAGACGATTTTCTCCTTTAAATTACTATGTTCTTATTAACATAAAATTTCATTCAAAAAATGAAATTTTATGTTAATAAGAACATAGTAATTTCGAACCCATAGGTTTATGTAAAGTGTCGTATTTCAACTTTGCATTCGTTATTTCGTGAATAAATCGCAATTGAAAGTTGCCAAGTGTTGACATATTGGTGCTCGTGACTGTACTTAAAGCACCTACACCCACATTTCGCCAGTTATGTTTAATTCCCATGTAATATGGGGCGAGCCTATTATCCTCATCCGCATTGCAATAAACTATTTAGACCAAGAATGATACTATACATTTTAACAGTATTGTACTACAAAAACAAACTTAGCGGTTTTTTTATATATCAGAGCCAAGAAATCGTGCTCGCTTTGGCAACCTTCACCTTGAGAGCTGATCAAGTACGTAACGGTTTTTTTTATATTACTAAGCGTCATAATGTCGTTGACCTATTAATCTTCACAGCTTACGCTTGACCGCTCTTAGATTGACAAAGACGATAAACTTCTGTTTTAGCATCATGAAAATGGCTATGAGAATTTGCTACTTAATTTAGTACACGAATTCCTGCGTATGTAATATGTTTACTATAGAGAGCATAAGAATGAGGTGTGTAAGTTTGCGTAATGACAACAAATACCACTGGTGTGTAATACTATGGTTTGTTAATTACGAAGATGAATTTCACAGCTTTGGTTAAAATCAACCATAGGTAAGGCGGAAAAGGGAGCGACTAATTAAACCCCACTTTAATTTCTTTAACAGACGGATGAAACTGCTCTGATATATATCTTGATTCGGAACATATTTTTTCTACTTTCATATTTCTATGATTTCGTCTGCAACTGCGCTTATTTCACGAGGGCGGTAACGTGAAGTAAATCTTAAGGATTTACTTCGGGATATTTCTTACAACAAGAAAAACTTTGATTCACGTGACAGTGTTCAAAAAAAAAAATCATCGTATTCGGCCTAAAATCGAACACTGCTTACACTGCTTACTCTGCTTACTGCCAGAAATATAACCTTAGAATCGCGATAACGACCGGTCCTGAACAGACTGAATCATAAATAATACCTTTACCTAAAAAAACAAAATAGTAGCCATAAATACTATACCTCTGGTGTTCATCCTCATCGGCGTCAATGGCAACAGACATGACACGGTCGCGGTAGTTCTTGGCAACGGGTTTGAGTTCCTCAGTGTACTTGTCGAAGTCACCATTTTTCTACAAACAAAATTCTCTATCAGAATCTGTAGAAAAAGTCCACGCAATCATCAAGCAAAGGTCATCGACCACGAGGTCGTTGCACTATAGTGTTTTCGATGTGTCGTCGTATGTATTTAGCTATTAGCATGCCTTTAACTACCGTATTGTTTTACTAGATGAGTTTCAACGTTTGAACAGGATTCGTTGAAGAAACATTATTTTATTAATAACTCGAATTTATGTTTGTGTTAATTAAACCGTAAAATAGTTTTTTTAGAAATTACCTTTTTTGTTATGTTTCGACTGCAGATTGTAGTAGTAAAATGTGTAAAAAGGTTCATTAGTTGATGCGCATGACCGATTGCCTAGTAATGAACGGTGAAAGTTCAAGCCGGCGGGTCACCGGCTCAAATCTCTACACTAATACTTAGGTATATTCACGCTCGTGAAAGTACAGACGCCAGCACATCAAGTTACTACAATCTGTCAGATTTCTTTAATAGATTTTCGACTTTATTGCTAAAACATAAGGTTCAAGGTTGATTGGGAAAATCTGACAGTTTCGGGTAGGTTGACCTGCTGGCGTCCGTACATCTCGCCAATTTCTCGTCTAACCACTTTCGAGATCAAGACGTACAGTTGCATCGTAAAATATGACACCGATAATTTAATTCTTCGAACGATATGCCACTACATACGAATCAACAGCGTTTGCCTTCTACGAGTGGAGGTTCTACTTTAGTAACTCGTTTTAACAGGTTTTCCTGAGTAATAATAGCCGTCTACGATATCTCGTTTTCTTACGAATTTGAATGTCGGGAGATTCACATGATTCTAGAGTTATAATTAATTATATTCCTTGCTAATTTACCGTGAATTTAAGTAACTATAAATATCTAAAAAATGTGAATCAACCGTATAACAGTTTTCACAAAAAAATAAAACTTCAATTAGCATTACTGTTATCTCTGCACATCCTGCTCAAAGTTGACAATGATTATTCGGAATTAAATTCATTGAAACTTTTTGCTAAAAAAACATGATAAAAAGCCATTGGCGCCGATTCTCTTGTTCACAAACTAAACTAAATTTAAGTTCGGGCATCTTTTTCTTTCTATTTCATTAAGAAAAGGATAGAAGATAAATATTAGTTTAGTCCTGTCAAATTAAGATACTCCATAGAGAATTTAGACGAGATTAAAAAATTGCATATTAAAAATACGTCAATTTACGTCAGGCGCTGACTAATTTGACAGGACTAAACTAATATTTATCTTCTGTCCTTTTCTTAGTGAAATAGAAAGAAAAAGATGCATGAACTTAAATTTAGTTTAGTTTGTGAACGACAGAATCGGCGCCATTACACAGTTTAAGAAATAAATGTTTGTATGTTGTTAATTTCTTACCTTTGATAGGAACAAGAGAAGGTGGTATTTGATTTGTCCGCCGAAGATCTTGGAGGCAGTCTCGTGGGAGAACTCAACGATGGTTGGCATGCTCTGGACGAACACCCAGGTCTTGAAAATGTCCTCGTCGAATTTCTCGCCTTCGAACTTGACGCGGGGCTCTTCGAACTGATGGCGAAATTACGGGATAAGTTATAAGGAATAAGATACATAATAATTTAACATCTAAAATTGGGAAGCACATTTCTGATAAAATCCTAATCAACCTCAACTATCTAAACTTGTATATTTTTATGTTAAAACAAGATATTTCATGGACGAAATCGCGCGAGTAGGTGCAGAAGCTGGTTATCACATATATTTGATATATAGAATATATATGATATATGTATCTCAATAATATTGAGAATGCAACTCAATTTACAATTTTCCCAATAAAAAAGATGGATCTCTTTACAATGATCCTTGTGTTTGTACTTGTTTTTTTATGTTTAGAGTTTGTGAGGATAGTTTCCTCACAAACTCTAAACAAAAAAAAAACAAGCAAACAACAAACTAGCAATAGTGCAATACAATAAACAAGGAAAAATATTGAGTATTTGTCAGACTTAAACCACTAATTATTTTATTGAGGTAAAAAAAGAGTTCTTTATCACATTTTCGGTGTCAAAAGAACCTACATTGTTATAAATACCCTGCAATTATTATAATCAACTAAGCATTTTTTTTTAAACATAATTTTAATGATTAGGGATAGGACCTGTTTGAAAATCCAAGAAAATATGAAGATAAAAAGAACTGAACTTGTTAGTATCAAGTTAAAGACATTTAAAGTCATATCTGAAACATGTTCGTAAACTGCCCTATCTCCAAAAATACAGACTTTAATC
The DNA here is from genome assembly GCA_963082905.1 of Oligia fasciuncula. Classification (NCBI taxonomy): domain Eukaryota; kingdom Metazoa; phylum Arthropoda; class Insecta; order Lepidoptera; family Noctuidae; genus Oligia; species Oligia fasciuncula. The sequence goes on along the minus strand of OY720396.1, from coordinate 15,102,908 downwards.
ATTTAAAAGGGGCAATTAAAATCAAGGTAAGATAAAATGCTGTGGTAACAGAGATAAGTGTGTCACTGTCATAGATAGTTATATAGCTATACTAGCTGTGCCCGCGACTTCGTTCGCGTGGATGTCGGGAAAAATTGGAGTTCATGGGTTTTTTTTTTTTGCACAGAACCATAAATCTTTTTTTAAAACAAAAGTAGCCCAAGTTACTTCTTATAACATCTGTTATTTCCCAGTGAAATTCACGTCAAAATCGGTCCAGCCGTTTCGAAGACTAGTGGGAACAGACAGACAGACAAAAATATAAAAAATAGTTTTTTGTTATAGGTATATACTTTCATATGCATTTATTAGAAAGCTGTTATTTTGACATTACAAACAGACACTTCAATTTTATTTATTTGTATTGAATAATAAGAGTGGACAATTAGATGCGCTTCAATTTATTTATCTGTCTCCTTTGAGGCCAACAAACTTATTATCTGGTAACCCAAATGGAGGACACTACAATGTATAATACAATTGTATACACATGTTTTATCTGCTACTTATTATGTCAGATATTACGTACATGGCTTGTAGAATAGGATTTAATATTAGGCCTTCTTGAATAAAAGAAAATGTTCTATTTTTTTGTCTTTTAAATAATAAGTTAATGATATGCAAAGAAACTGCGGTGCTATTCTGTAAAAATCTCACTGTGAAAACTTAGGTGAAGTGAGCGTGGAGCGTGTCAATAGTGTCAATTCCTAGCAAAAACCAACTCACTTCACCTAAGTTTTCATAGAACCAAAAAAACTTAGGCTACTAGTTTTATAAAAACAACTGCTTTTTTTTAAGAATGTTAAAAAATATGATCTTTTATTTTTAGACTTAATTCCTAGTTTATTATAAAAAGGCAAACCAAATAAGTAATGATGTGTACTTACGTTCTTGAAGAGAACAACATCCTCATCTTCAGCATCTAGCTCAGCAATGACTTTCTCGTCAGAGACAACAGCGAAGACCTGATCATCAACAGCGCTGGCAACTCCAAGGAATGCCTTAGCCTTAGCAGAGCTCTGGTCGGAGAAGAAACCAATGGTGATGACATTGTTGGCGGCAATGAGTTCCTTGGCTTGCTCAGCGGAGGCGACCTCAAGTGCTGGGGGACCAGTCTTCTTCTTCAGCCAGTTGATGATGTCATCAGCTTGACGGCCACCTGAGAGAAAGTAAAAAAATGTGTGATTAGCGTATTGACAGCTAATAGTATTTAATAAATCACTCAATTACACTTTTATTAATGCATTAAAGATGATGTAAGTAGTTAAGTACATTGAAATTACACAAATTGGAACTGAATGAGGCATTGGAAACTAATCGAAAAATATTTAACTTTTATGAATTAACCATGAAAAGTTTAGAAAACATTAGTTTTAAAAGCGCAACTTCTTGTAATCGTTAGATAAACATACCGGAGTAATCAATAGGGCTGCCATTCTTGAAGAATTTGAGCGTTGGGTATCCCCTGACGCCATAGCTTTCAGCCAGCTCTTGTTCTTGCGTGGCATCAACCTTGGCCAGTTTGATGGGAGACTCCTCCTCGGCCAGCTTGGTGGCAGCCTTGGCGTACTCCGGAGCGAGGGACTTGCAGTGACCGCACCATGGCGCATCTGCAAATAGTAGGTATGATTCACAAAGGCATGCAATACGTGCCGGCATGGGCGCAACCATGCCGACTGACGTGTCATTCACATTTCAATGCAATAATGAATAACAAAGGGTAAAATATTGAAATCCACAGTCAGGAAAAGACAAAAGAATAATAGTTAACAATAAAAACTTACAGAATTCCACTAATAGGAAGTTGTTTGATGAGACAACACCGTCAAAGTTGGATTTACTCAGTACGAGTACGTTTTCTTCGGTGGGTACCTCATCAGCCAAAGCGGCGCCCAAAAGGGCTATCGCCGTAAATAGGATTACTCTCATGTTGAAAAATACGGCACTTCACAAGCCTTCTCCGAAGACGAAACTCTACAAAATGCCGAAATAGTGCCACTTCATTCACTCCCGTCTCACTTGACGTGGCAGCGTCGATCGTGTGTAGAGCTGTGATTGGTTGGCGTGAGGTAATATTTTAAAGCGAGATTTGTAAAAGTGGCAAAGGACAATGTTTATACGCATCCTCTTGAGTTACAAAAAAAACTTCAATTTTGTATAAAAATAATTTTATTGTATGTAATGGAAAATGGAGAAGAAACCTTTAATTGTATAAAATAAAAAGGTGTAGTTTTCGACACAAAACAATGGAAGCAGGTATACAGGGTTCCATGTTTGGCTAAAATCGTGAATAATTTCATTTGAAAACTATACTTAAGTTATTTCATATTATGTTTATGCGGGCTAACATTTATCAAAAACTTTTTTTCTTTATCATTTTTTTATCCTATCCTTTCGAAGTTTCGAATAAAAATGACTTTATCATGCCTCCTGTATAATCTATGCACGTTGTTGTTGTCATCACTGGAGATTGGAGATTCCTTCCCAAACAGCTGATTATGACATTTGTTTGTCACCTGTCAACTGCTGTCAATATGCCAATTGTTTGTTGTGTGACGGCAAAGCACTTCAAAGCAGTAAATAAACGTGAAATGAAAACAAAATTCGTTGAATTATAATGAATAACGATATAAAAGTAGCCAGAAACATAAATTATTGTAAAGCAAAAACGTAGACGTGGTATTTCAGGAATAGTTAAACTATCGTAGTCCAGGTACTAAGCATATTCATTCATGAACTTCGCTACCAAAACATGAAGATTGCTTTATTTAATGTTTTAACAATAAAAAAAAAGGATTACGTTACTGGCATAATTATCCTGCAAATTGAAGAACTCTCTGTTCGTCGCAAATTTCCTGAAATTAGATGTGATTTCAACTCAGTCCTATTATTAACCTTGAAACCTTCTTAACTTAATTTTCAATAACAATTTATACAAATTAATGGGAATTTATTACATAAATTACATCTACTTACTTACTAGTCATCATGTTATCTAGACACGACATATAGCGTGTTTGTCCTACATCATCATATTCCAACACAAACTAACCACAACACGACCACATACAAATTCCATTCAGGAATAACATAAATATTTTAGTATAATACTATTGAGACTCCCACGTGACCGGCATAAATAACAAACACGCCTAAAGCATAGTAAATTACAAAAGCTGGCACGCATACCACATTAATACAGATTTATTTTAGAAGTTTTAATATTGGACCGTTTCCAATTTTTGTACTAGTGTCCTTCCTCATTAACAGTGGCAAAAATATTCTTATTGTCTTTGGTAATTAATAGGGTGTTTGAGACATTAAGGTATGTTTAAAATTAATAAAAAATATATATTGAAATCACTTTAACGTAAAATTATTAGTTTTCTTTGAATAGTGTTATAAATTATGTAATATTCATATTTCTATAAAAGATGTGGATTAGAACTGTGTGGCAAAGTGAGATTGTGATATTTCTTGCCAAATTAAGTGCAGTGGATGAATTAGAAGCTTGTATTTAATGTAGTTATTAATATTCATCAATATTCTAATACACAATAATGACCTAAGCTAGTAAATGTGCTGAGAATAATTATCTTGCAATAATTCTTAGCAATTGTTTTAACAATTCTTTTCCAAATAAATATTTAAACATAATTTTCAAAAATAACAAGGAGCTTAACTTTAGTGTTTTGGATAAATTAAATCTATACACATGCTTTTCAGTGTTAAAACATGAACATGTGAAAATTAAATATTAAAAAAAAAATGCTGATTCTTTTCCTTCTTTTTTTTAATACATTTTATGTACATATTATGAATACTAATTTAAGTCTGTTAGCTTATATATTACGTACATAAACCACCAAAACACAGGGATTTTACATAAACTTAAAAAAAAAAATATTTATAATAAAATATGACCAACCCTACTGGAAAATCTAAACACACTTTTAAAAGCTTATCATAAATCCAAGGATTTGTCACACTAACAGGCATTACAAATTGGTTCTAAAATATTTACTCTTCCATTCATATTTCACCTCATACTTTATGTGTGAGTAATAAAAATGTTATTAATATAGAGCAAAGTCCCACATTTAAATGAAACAAACATAAATTTTGTTTAGAATTTATTAAATGTTTTGCTAAACTGAATCCTGTTATGATTACAGATGCCAGAGCTGACTGTGACATCCGAAATATATGAGGAGTATGAATATAAAACTAAAATGTCACCAAGCACTGAAGGAAGTAAGTATTAAAATTAACATTTTATTAGCTTTGTGAATTAAAAGTGAAATCTTAAATCTTTACCCAATTACCCCAGTGGTTTACACTTTACAGGTTTATTTAAATGCTTGTCTCAGTATTTACATACTCTTTTCACTTTCAGATGTTATATCAGAATTCCCATTTCTATTGCCCAAAAATGGAAGCTGTGCCACTTTTGATGAGGACAGTGACTTAGAAATAGAAAGGCCACAGAGGGAGGTTGTTAAAATAGGTAAGATATCAACTTGCTGCAGGCCAGTGCTGGACAGAGCTACCAGGACATAGTTGCCTCCTCTCTGTGAGAGGGAGCGGGCCGTAGTCCACCACGCTCAGTGCGAGTTGGTGGAAACTGTTATCCTATAGAAGTATGAGGATCAGGGTGTAAAGTTCACACAACCTCCATATAAAAGGGAAGATCCTCCGACCAGACGGGTGTTGTGTCTGGCGGGCAACTGCCCGATGCCGTGTCGGGCCGTTGTATCCATGCTAGTTGCGCGGTAAACTCTGCTTGCGTGATGCAGGATTTTGCGTGACGTCAGTATGACGCGTTGTTCGCATGTGGCGTTGTAGATACCGCTACAGTCCGATTATTGCTTCTAGAGCATGCCGATTTCCCCCACAATGTTTTTCTTTACAAGATCAAATGGTGACATTATGAAAAGAATAGCACAAAGTTGGTATTGGGCGCGCCTGTCTGAGTTCTCGGCTGGTCACTGATTAATTAATATTTATTAATGAATGAGTACTGGGCCACCACTGCTCACGTTACTCAATCTCGGCAATTTGTGTGGCATAGACGTCTCACACAAATTGCCACAGCAAAGTTAACTTCAACATCTCCAATTCAATATTTCCAGAGCACAGTTCGAAAACCAAAATCGCTCTCGTCGGTCTCCAAGTATGGCGGGGCGCGTTTCTCCTCGGTGATTGGCTGATACACCTCGGTTTGAAGGGAGAGCTGACCAATAGGAGCGTGCTTGAGCTCGGCGCTGGCACCGGACTCACTAGCTTTGTGGCTGCTCTGTATGCTAAGAAGGTTGTTTGTACAGGTAAAAACTTTTTGTAGATGTTTAGTAATAAAGAGCGCATAGTTAAGGCTTAAGGCAAGAGCAGGGGGGGGCTCGTGGCGAGGTAAATAAGACGGGTCGATCGACTAGGTCAAGCTACGCGTCCGTGCATTGGTGTGACCATCTTTACATACCGGGACCCCCTCCGTGCCTCGAAAAGCATGTTAAGCCAGTCCCAGCTGTAATTCATGGATTTTTCACAGTCGTACGAGTAGTGAGAAGCCCGAAAGTCTGACAACCAGTCTTACCAAGGCGTATCGTGTTACCCAGTAACTGGGTTGTGGAGGTCAGAGAGGCAGTCGCTCCATGTAAAATACTGGTATTCAGCTGCATGCGGTTAGACTGGAAGCCGACCTCAACATAGTTGGGCGATTGATTGATTAAGGCCAAGAGCACATTACAGCCGTATCGGGTCACAACGCATCGTATTCCAATACAAAGAAGCCTACAAAATTTCGAAATACGCAGAATTCTACTAAGGATACCACACCTTCTGCTCTAGAGGAGAATATGTTATTTTGGACTTATATGAAACCACGTGATTTGCTCCTTATATTTCTCCAATAGATGTTTTCTTCTTTCAGACATCGATATCGGCGGTATCTTAGAACGTATAAAGTTAAACGCAAAGTACAATAAGAAGTTAGTAAAATCTCAATTCAAAGTGATGCCTCTGGATTTCACTGACACTGCTTGGACTCCACCATTGCTGAGTGAAATAAAACAAGCCAGCATTATTATAGCTGCTGATGGTACGTACCGTATATCAAGTATTTATTTGTTGATCCAAGTGCGAATGGGACCAACTGCGAACGCGGTACGAAGTGCGAATAACCCATCTGAACTACTTCGGTGATCTTTTCTAGCTGAAAACCTAACATTCGACAATGGACGAACTTTGAACGAAAAGAAACCATCACTTCTTCTTCGTCACCACACACATTTTTCGACCTAGCACGATTCCCAAGTCAGTTGTCAAAGTTGAAACGTAATTATAAATTCTATTTGTAAAGATTTTGGATTGTAATTCTGTCTGATAAGGAAAAGCAATAATCATTTAAGTACCTCACCCTTGTCCCATCCGGACGGACTGGAAGCCGACCCCAACATAGTTGGGAAAAGGCTAGGCAGATGATGATGACCCTACAGTCCTTTCAAAATGATTTTTCTTCTGATTTTTCATCACTGTCCAAATCACAGTGAACTTTATTCTCATTCTAATAAGGTTGCTGCTGGCTGCCACTGGATTGTCAAACTCATTGTGATCTTTATTCTCGTTACAATAAGGTTGCTGTTGAGTTGTTGCTTTCAGAGGTAAAATAACTGTGAATGGACTGTATCCTTTAATAGGTTAATCAATGATGTTATATTTATGAACCCAAGACAATCAAACCATAATTATTTCAATGCAGCTTTTATCTTCTTCCAGTAATTTACGACGATGACCTCACAGCAGCTTTGGTTTCAACTATACAGAAGATACTAAACACACAACCACCAAAAACTTTATACATGGTGCTAGAAAAACGCTACGTGTTCACGATAGAGCACCTCGACTCGGTCGCGCCCTGCTACGAGACATTCCTCACTCTGCTAGACAAAGTCAAGACAGAAAACGCACATTCCACCTGGAACATAGAACAACTACCTCTAGACTTCCCCAAATATTTCACTTACGATCGCGTCAAAGATCTAGTTCTATGGAAAATCTCTTCTACACCAAATTAAACTAAAAGACAATCTAGGAAAAATAAATCTTATTTTTGATGGAATACAGTCTTTTATTAAAACAAACTTGAAAATATTAAGTATAACCTTTATTTCAATTTGGTTTCCCGAATAACACACAATTCAGAGCTACAAAGGTAGCAAACGAATCGATCAGATTTCTTTATAAATAAACATCGGACAAAACGCTACGTCATCATAAATTTCAACATCGTACAAATATCGTGTATAAATATAAAATGGTTTCAATAACTTATTTATAACATGTTTTTGTACTAACTTTCCTATTAAGATAATAATCTCACTAAAGACGCAATTCTGAAATTAAATCTAAACTTAAAATTATTTCTGTGTAGGCCAAAATTCGTTGTATTTCGTGAGGAAAGTTTTCCTAAGTTCGGAGTTTCTGGCTTGTTGGTCCTTTTCCTTGCTGAGGGTCTCAACGCTTTGACCCACGCACAGGTCGCCCGTGAAGTGGATGATCACCACTTGAGTGTTAAAAGTCACGTTTTTGTCCGGGCTCTGCTTACTGTAGTTTGTTTGAGGAACGAAATCCATTGGGAAGGGTAGTGTCACATTTTCTGTGTACAAACATACCTATTACTTGTGATGGCATCGGGAATAAGTCTGAAAACGCCTCTTAAGATATTAATTTTCAATAAGTAAATACGGGTGTTCCCAAGGAACCTGTCTGAGCGTCATACCAGCCAAAGCATGGCACTTGTCTGTCAATAATGCCTGTCTTAGGCTACGTCCGCACTAACAGGTGGCTTGCTTAGCGCGTAGAGCCTAGTGACTTAACATCTGTTCGATACACGCTAGACGAGCAGCCAAGGCGCCAAGCGCGCAGTTCGGCCGCTTGCGAAAGTTTTAGAGCGTTCGTGTCACTTCGCTACTCGCAAGGTGACTCACTAGGCGCTAGTAGTGCTTAGTGAGCCACCTGTCAGTGCGTACGTAGCCTAACAATCACTAAATTTCGATATGTGCGGGAATCCCCTGGATGCGAGAAGCACACAGGACCGATCGTTGTGGCGATGCTTAAGCCTGTGTATAGCAGTGGATAAATGCAGATGATGATGACGACTGTATCTTACCATTGTATTCCTCGGCGCCCTGCACAGAGGAGTCCCCGGTGCACTCGGGCCCGCAGCGCCCGTCCTTGAGGATGCCGCGCATGGTGGTTAGCTTACTGATGGCCTTCTCACTGCTCTTGTTGTTCTGTTCGTTCTTGTGCTTGTCTATGTTGCGGAGGAACTTTTTCATCTAAAATATAACAAAAAGAATTAAGAAAAAAGTGCAAAGAGCTTTACTTGCGTGGCTTTAAGGTTTTGGTGACCGATTGACGGACTAAAACCAATTAGGTACCTACCTATTAAAAATCTGAAATACAGTAGGTACCTATTCCACACAGTAAGGCTAGGCGTATGCTGGGATGCAGTTGACGCAGCGCAGCACAGTACAGATTTAGCAGTGCAGGGCAGGCGAGACAGACAGTCCGCGAGCGTATGCTGTGACGCAGTTAACATACGCGTGCGTTCTAGCTGGTACAAAGAATAGACGTGTTCGAGTCGTGCAGGAATCTGTGCCGGCACTACAACGAGGCGCAGAGCAGGGCAGACACATGACTGCGTCGCACGTGCCTGCGCCGCAACGTACGCAGCACTCGGTACTTTCATGCATTACAAAATCTGCTCTGCCCTGCGCTGCGCAGACCTGCGTCGCCTGCGTCCCAGCATACGCCTAGCCTTATTGGGTGACTGGGCTTAAGAAAGTTAGCTCTGCTGAAGTAGGTACTGTAGGTACATTGGTACTTAGATATTTTACTTTCTTTAGGGAACGGTACCTACCTACGTAATATTACGCAACTAGCGGATCATTCCGCTGATGGGCAAAGGCTTCTCCTTGGAAAGGGAACCACTACCTACTTTTGCTCACGAAACAACACTCACAGCTAAAACAAACTGATATGACTAGGCAGGTACCGTCTTTGAGATTTTCTTCGGCGGATCGGGATACGACATTTTCGGTTCTCCTGGGTTACTGCCGACTACGTGCAATGTATTTTTTGGGATATCGAAGTCAGAATACACTGAAGGCTGGCCGTCACCAGGTTCCTTCTGTCGTGAGCCCGTCGAGGACTTGCTGTTTGTCGGCATGTAAGCAGACTTCTCCGCGCTTTCAGACTGACACTTTTGTATGGTTGCTTTATTCTTGTTTTTTTTTGTCCTCTGCATCGGCGTATCATCTTCGTTCGACAGGCTTTCTTCTGACGTCGAAGGGAATACTTCGTTAAGACTCAGAACTTCCAAGTTACACTCCTCGAGGTTCGAGAGGTTGTTCACGTCCGCCACTTGACACAGCTGGTCAGTTGAGTGTATACTTATGAACGACTTTTGTCCAGTGCACAGGGCACCGTCCTCGCTCGAGGCAGATGGTTTCTTTGAAACAGTCACTGCAATGGAAATTGGGATGTTCAGCGTTCAGAAATGTGTCATAGTTGGACGCAGTTCAAACGGAAGTTATTGAGCGAAGACGTATGCCAGATGCGAGGCATTTCTGTTATACTATTTAGTATCTAAATCAATGCCGAGGCAAAATGGAACGAGCCGGTTACACCTTTAGTTCTCTCGTATTAGCATCGCATTTGTCACGTTTCCGTTCAAAACTTATTAAGCTTAGATAGCGTTGAAGACATACATACCAGCGTACGTGCAGCTATCGGTTGGGTTAACACTTATGACATGTCCTACAAAATAAACATTACCGTTAATAACCTGACATTTATATGAACACGTACAGGACTCGGGGTCTCATCCCCACGATGCTTACCTTCTTCCTCATGTCTGTCGGTTGCCTGAATGTTTGTTCTACTTTTATCAGATAATTTGTGTGCATTCCTCGAATGTGACATATTTAACAACAAATTTCAGTTTGTGAACTTTGTCAAATGGCTTTCCATTTTCTCTTTATTTGGTTACCCTGACAGTTCTAATTTTAATATTTTTTTCAGCTATGAGTTAGGTTTGTGGCATGCAACCTCTTTTTTTTGAACTTTTTAAAACTTTCTTTTAGATAGAGGGTAAACTATCAATACGAAAGTCATGTTTTCCCTCATATCGTTACATGGAGGAATGGAGGAGGTAAAAAAACATAAGTATTTGAAAATAATTGTTATATTTCATTATAAGTACATTTTATTGAACATATACTCAAAATGGAATAATATAAAAATAACAAAATAGTGTCATTAGAATCAGCATTGCAAATTGGAATTAAGTTAACATAACTAAATGTAAAAATATTGAGTGTTTATTGTATATAACTATTACTATAGTTGTAACAGTGTAGTTCAGAAATATGATTAATATTATGAGTTGATAAAACACGGACACATTAAATTGATTTCACTTATGATACTTGTGAACACTTTGATAATTATACCTAAGATCGTAAGTGTGAGAACCACGTCAGAAGTCGATTGGGATAAGAGTAAGGCATACAACCCTGCAGTCTTTTGTAGAAATTCATGTCAAAACAAACACTTCACACAAGATTCTTCCATTACTTTCATTATTTGAACACCCAATTTTAATTTTATCCTAATTAAATAATTAAGCTAGTCACTTTCAAAAAATTATTGTGTATTTGTATTGATTGATCAGTCTGGTAATGATTATCCAATAAGGCTTACGTCGAATTGTTTTTGTGCGTATGTAAATTGGATCTAAAGCCTATTTTGAAGACGAAGGCACTTCTTCAAAATAAAATCAGCCCGTAAATGATTTTTTTGGTCTGGAATTAGTGGATTGCTTTTTTAGGAAAGGGATGAAGTGAAGCTTTTAACGTTTTCCCGATTTACGAATTAATAGCGTCACATATTATTCTAAGTCAAAATGCGACTGACTATAATATTTATCTAGATAATGTTATAAGAACTAAAATACTGTGGCAAGGTTCTCATAGCGTGCTTTCAGTCTAAGGAAAAGTTTCTAACATAACAGTCGTAGTGCGAGTGTGCAGTGATACGTCACTGAGAGAATGCGACGTGCAATCAGTGCGCCGGCGCAGCGCGCGGCGTGACCTCGTGAGATCAAACATCAGAACAACAGGAAAAGTATCATACGTCATAATTTAGTAACTTAACTATTGTCGTCCATTTCATGGACATATCAACTTACAACTAAAACACCATAACTGGGCAGTGAGAAATCTTAATCACCTAATCACAAGACATAAAGTTGTTAATAAAATGACGGTTTTCACTTGATATGGCGTCTACGTCAACGTTAAAAATATTAAGACAGGGAAATTCATTGCTAAGCAAATAGACTACCAAATTAAATTATCCGTATATTCAAATCACAACTGTCATTCTTTGACAGCTGTATGAAATGGCTTTAACACGTAGACAGAGTATAGCCATAGACAAGTCACTAATTAATAATAATGAACTAGGACACACAAATATATTTTCTTTCTCTTCTCTGCGTATGCAAACTTTTTGTTTGTAATCCTACAACTGGAGCCGTACACAACGGCTGGATGAGAGGTTTTCTTTTTGAGTATTAAAAAAAAAATAGTTTCCAAGAACTCGGTAGATGGCGTTGTACTAAGTTACTAGTTACCAAAGCCAAAACGCTTGGAAAAAAAGCATTGCGTCACGTCAGATATGCTCGTTGACTGACACTTTCGTTTTACGATCTCAAAATTACATCCAAGTGAAATAATCAAAAAATGATGTGAAGTTCCGTTCCTTGCAGTAACTTACCAAGGTCAGCGCCATCTATCCAGCGACTAGGGAAGAGTAAAAAAAAAAAAAAAAGGAAAATCCCTCATTGCTACAACTTCTTTTGAAAGTACCTATTACCCGACTACAATAGATAGTATGTACCAGTTTACATGTAACTGTCAAAGATTATCGCTATTTCATAAGGTATACGCTGATAGTCAGTCAGTCTCTATCTATGCTATAACACGGCAAATTGACGCAGGGTGTCAATTCGTTTAACAATTAATTTCCCCGACTGTACATAAAAGGTGAAAGACCAATTAATTTGTTCTACCGATATCTACTGAGACAGCCGCGCCGGATTCCCACATGTTGAATAATAACGGTGGTTGTACTTGTGGCGAGCTTCGAGCGGACAGCGTGCAGCGGTCCATAGCTAAGAACTAAGTGTACACGGTCTAATCTATACGGAGCTCTTTCTCTCGGATATGGAGGATCGCTTGCGGCTCTGGATGCTGCCCGAGGACATCTTGCGCTTCGTGTCTGAGTGACCGTGAGAGGGACCCGGGCTACCCGCCTTGAAAGAAACAAATTGGGTTTATTCAACAGACACAGGTTTTTGGAAAAATCACAAAGTTATAAGCTTGTTAAGTTACCTGAACTTAACAAGCTTATAACTTTTTGATTTTTCATGATACAGTTTTGAAATTTTGTACATAGATTCTTTACATAAAAATACTAGACACCTGTTTCGGGTTTCGCATATACTAAAAATAATGTTGTAGGTCAACACAGGCGAATCAACTGTAGTTACTTGAAATTATAAGTTTATGAACACATTTCATTTTAGTTTAATCGTTTTTACAAATCGTTCTCGAGACCCCAGGTCTGTGTAGAGTAGTCAGACAGTTAATCTAATTTGACCTTGTATTTTATTAAATTGCATACATTTTGTAATTAAAAAAAAAACAGTGGCACTCCGGGAGTGCCGACAGAAGTAAAAACAAAACACAAACAGAATACATTTGCCATCACTCACTGACATATCGGATATACATTAAAACCGAGTACATCCCGAGGACAGCCGAACACATCCGAAGCGGGTATTTTTTGCTTCATCTTATACACACGCGCGGTGTCGCTTACGGTAACAGTAGCGCGAGTTCAATGGTTTTTTCGCATCTCACAAGATGCCCACCGCGCCTAAAGAAGTTTTCACTTCAATGAAGAATGCTAGTAGAAACATAATTTACCTTGCTAAAGTTGTTGTTGCTGGCCATGCGGTTTGCATTAGTGAGGTTGGAGGTCTTGCGCCTCACGGAGGGCGACGCCTCGACGCTGAGCTTGGCGCCGGGCGGCGGCTTGGTCTCCGGCGGCTGCTGGTACTTGCCCACAGCATGCCAATGCTCCCGCGCAGCCCTCAAAGACTCACGCATGCTCTCTTTGGCTTCAGCATTATCCGCTAACATTTGGTTCAACATCTGCACCGTCTGATACAACGCCACAGGACTCAACAACCCAAAATCGTGCAGCGAACACATGTGTAGAACGAAATTCCTGTACAGATTCTTCTCTAGTAACTCCTTTCCTCGCATCTGAAGGAACATTTGGCAGGCGATGGGTATCTGACAGTCGCCTACGTAGTTGTACTTCATAACGTGAAGGTTCCACATCTTCATGAGTTCCTTCTCGCCCTCGTTGACGTCTGTGAACTCGTCTATCATCATCATCGTCTTCTGTTGCAGCCATAGCGGGTCCGTCTCGCTCTCTGAGTCGATATCCAGCTCATTTGGGTATACCGGGAGGCAGGTGATTGTGTGGTGGTATAGTCTGAAATGAAGTTTGTCAATAGTTGTAGGTAAAGGATATATGATATAAGATGATTGAGAGAATAGGTTCTCTCAATCATTATCATGTAGTTAAGGAGCTGTATGTGCTCATACGACGGATAGTGTGTACAAGTTACGACCGAAATGAGAGAGAAAACTTTGCGTTATCAATCCATTTACCTAAAGTTGTGAACTTATGGCTATACAACAAGAATACACATATTTTTGTCATTATCTATCTGGATGGCTTTTGATTATGTTTGCGTGTAATTGCACCGTTCCATTCAGACTTAAAAACAGCTTTCATCAACCAATATCATCTTTAAATCAACACCAACCTGTTATGTCCAGTAAGATACGGTCTTTGAGCATCAACGATATCAGCATCATCCAGTTCCAAGAACTCAGCGAGACTGTGCCGGGTGGGCCGGCGGCGGGGCCGCGCGCGCCACACCAGCACGTGCGTCAGCGACGTGCGGCGCGTGGGCCCCGCGCGCGGGCCCCCGGCCGCGGCCCCGCCGGCGCGGCCCTGCGCCGCGATCAGGTCGTGCGGGGACCCCGTGTACGAACCATCGTAGAGCTCGTTTATTGATACGTCGATGCGAGCGCCGCCGGGGATTGGCTGAAAGAGAGAGGATGATTAGATATTGAAAACATTAGACCGTATACATGTTTTAAGTACACTGTTATAATATAAACTCTTTAATGTTATGCTGAGGATTCTAAATTTATGGGATAGAATTAACGAGCAGTATTTTTCTGAAATTTGTTTGGATTATGGCCAGCTTTATGGACGACTGACCTTAAAAAACCCTGATGCTAAGTGACAACTTATATATAAAAGCAGGAGACTGCTTCATACACCAGTTACCCAAATTTTGTGGCTATGGATGTATACTTACGAAGTACGTAAAGTTGAACCGCGAGTGGCACAACTTGAGGTGTTTGAGCAAGGAGTACAGCGTGCCACAGTCTAGAGAACACCACGGACAGTGCAGGTCATCGCACGCCTCCGTCTGTTGCCGCGAGTTGTTGTTGTACAGGAACTGGTATATAATCTGTTGGCGCTTCGATTCGCCGTCGTGGTGATCAGACTTTGATTTGTCTCCTGAAATAAGGAACATGTGAGTAATGTGGATTTATAGGTTGTAACGAGGAATCGATGATTTAGCATATTACGAACATCAAACAAAGAATACATGCAGGTGGAAAATGTGATACTATTCTAATGAGTGAAATGTTATTCAATGTAACGGTAAAGAAAGCGACACTTTTATACAAGTATCTAAACTAGACATTTAAATAAATTAAGCTGATACTAATTATCACTAAGGCAAGTGAACTACAATTATAGACATTTTGAACACTTACAAGATGAAACAAATCTAAAGATAAGCACAAGCAAAGAAAAGAATGCAAGGCATTTTTATATTATGTATACTGCATTGTCAAAGTCCAGTTAGGTAGGTCTAACTTCGAGAAAGAGGTCAATCGTCGAATCCGACTCGGCTGGGCAGCGTTCGGGAAGCTACGCAATATCTTCTCGTCCCACATACCGCAGTGTCTCAAGACGAAAGTCTTTGACCAGTGCGTGTTGCCAGTGATGACTTATGGCACTGAAACGTGGTCGCTCACAATGGGCCTTATAAGAAGGCTAAAAGTCACCCAAAGGGCAGTGGAGAGGGCTATGCTTGGAGTTTCCCTGCGTGATCGAATCAGGAATGAAGAGATCCGCAGGAGAACCAAGGTAACCGACATAGCCCGAAGAATTTCCAAACTTAAGTGGCAGTGGGCAGGGCACATTGCTCGCAGAACAGATGGCCGATGGGGCCGAAAGGTTCTGGAGTGGCGACCGCGTACCGGAAGACGTAGCGTTGGAAGGCCTCCCACAAGGTGGTCCGACGACCTTGTGAACGGCCGCAGGAACCCGTTGGATGCGAGAAGCGCAGAACCGGTCGAAGTGGAGGTGCTTGGGGGAGGCCTATGTCCAGCAGTGGACGTCTTTCGGCTGATATGATGATGATGATTGTCAAAGTGGCAATATAATAATTAACTTTAGTACGTGAGAAATTGTTTCCAGGGTCTTCCATGAAGTATCGTTAGCCGTCCCAAGATGATGTTAGGGTGTAGGATGAAAGATGTACTAAGTGTCACAATACAATACCATTTTTAACATCATTATTACTAGATTTTGAAGTGCTCTGTCTGTCCTTGTTGGAGCTTGAATCCTTCTTGCCGTTCTCCATTTGTTGGTACAACTTGGGTCGGTTCACCAGCCCGTTGGTGGGTTCCTGGCTCCAACTCAGCTTTAGTTTGAGGAGGGGCCTCACTTTGAATATGTCAAATGGGTTTCCTTCTGTCTGGAGATCATTTTCCTGTAAGAAATTAAGTGAGTGTAATGATACGTTTTTGTTTTCTATCTAATCGTAGTCTGCACTAGTAGCAGACATGGGTAGTGCATGGACGACCAAACGCTTTCAAACACAAAAGTGAAGTTGCATAATATATTTGATTATATCAATTAACTAATTCGGGCCACTCACGATCAAGTTCACCGTCAAGTTTGCAGCGGACTTGAAGCCGCGTCTATGGGTATGCATGATAAGTCGACTTAGCATGCATACCCATAGCCATACACCGTCAAGTTTACTGGACGCGGCTTCAAGTCCGCTGCAAACTTGACGGTGAACTTGATCATGAGTGGCCCGCATAATGCATACTAAGCTTTAAGCTGTCGTCACACTGCGGCGAATCCCGAGTGGGCAAGAGACGACTGCGCGCGTTATTGTTTAATGATTAGTCAGCCTACAATTCGCATCAGTTTGAATACTTCCATACAAGTTAGTTAGGCAGGATTCGCCTCAATTGAGCCAGAGCTTTAGTCTTGACAAAATGCTGTCACTTACACTAGGTATAGTTTCCCACTGTGCCATGAGTGCTTTGTGTGGCGACCTGGCGATAGTACCGCTCCTGCCACCAGGGGACGCGTCGTGCAGCACCAGGTCATACTCTCCATTAGTGAGGAGACACCGGTTATGTTTGTCATACACTATTAGCTCACTCCCGTAGAACTTAGTCCATTTCCCATCACTAGATGAGTTGAGATCTGATGATGATTTCAGTCGTTTTGTCACTGGTTCTAGAATTGAATATTAATTTGCTGGTTGAATGTGAACTGTATATTAGGTAAACATGCTAACTATGTACCATTCAACAAATAAAGTATTGACATGCTAACTATGCCACAATTACACAGAAAATGGGTGGGGAAAACATTCAGGACCAAAACCAAAAAACATGACAAAAAACAAAACACAAAAAGCATTACCATCACAGTCACCATTTGTAATTTCACTAGAACTAGCCGCACCATTAGACGTAGTGGACCCTGAAGCCCTGGTGACCGTTACTCGTAGCATGAGCATGTAGGACTTAACGTTGGGGCCCTGCGACGGGCTGAATGTGTCGCTGGAGATGCTGACTGCGGAGGCCATGGCTGGTGGCTCGGATGTTGATGGGTTGAGTGGTACAGAGCAACTGCCAACCTGAGAATTTTGTAGTATATGAGAAGGTTACAGGTTATAGTTTTCATCGTTATAATATCGTTGTTCATTATTGCCCGACTACAGAGGGTATATGATTTTATAACCGGTATGTATGTATGTATGTTTATCTGTCCCTCATAGCTTCAAAGGTACTTATTTACACTTATAATATCATTGCATATAATAATTTGACAAATGAGGTATCGTTAGAAGCATCTTGACCGTCCGTTGGTTATAGGCTATGTGACGTCACACTAGATAAGATAATATATTTATTTGCCCAAAAACATGTATTGTGTACACATACAAGAATAAAAATAATAACTTGCATGCAGGATAACATCAAATCAAAGAAACGGTTCAGAGACATGTTTGCCACATACTATGGCATGCAAATATTATGTTTGTTAAAAAAAAAATTAATAACACATGAACATAAAACATGATACTTAGTTTCAAAAATATGCATATAGTAAAAGAAAAACTGGCCAAGTGCGAGTCGGACTCGCACACGAAGGGTTCCGTACCACAAGGCAAAAACGCCGAAAAAAACACGTTTGTTGTATGGGAGCCCCCCTTAAATATTTATTTTATTTTGTTTTTAGTATTTGTTGTTATAGCGGCAACAGAAATACATCATCTGTGAAAATTTCAACTGTCTAGCTACCGCGGTTCTTGAGATACAGCCTGGCGACAGACAGACGGCAAAAACGCCGAAAAAAACACGTTTTTTTGTATGGGAGCCCCCCTTAAATATTTATTTTATTTTGTTTTTAATGGCAGGTTCTTAGTGGCAGAATTGGCAGATGCATCTGCTGTTGCCCATAGAGCTTGTATCTATCTTATAGAAACCGAATAACTCCCTACTCGCTCATACTAAAGGCAGCATGTCTGCTAATATCTTACAGAAACTGAATAACTCCCTACTCGCTGATACTAAAGGCAGCATGTCTGCTAAGAATTTTGACTTCTAAGGCAACACTTATTTTTTTGGTTTTGTACTAGGTATATGGGTGAAAAATGGTCCCCATTACAAAGTCTACACTGTCTGTCTATCTGTCAGTCGTTCGTATTCTATTAAACCCGACAACTTACGATCGCCTGATGCCAGTTTTTGGCCGAATCTAGCCGAAACCGAACCTTCGGTTTGGACACTAACGGCCGGTCTCAATAACGCACTTACCTTTAACAATCTGTTAAATTACCTATCTTTTGTAGCTAAAGCCGCATTTGTGCGTTTCAATAAACTAAAGATAGATAGGAATATCTACCTTTACTTTCGATCTATCTTTGGGAGGGCTTACCGCTACCATAGCTATGTAGATCAATAGAAAAAAAACATAGAGCGTCTCAATAACATTTTGACAGTTAACTAGGGATGTGACAGTATACATAAAAAATCGATTATTAATTAATCGATTATTTTGCCTAGTAATAAAATCGATTATAAAATAATCGATTTTTTTAATAAAAATAATCGATTTTATTAAAATAATCGATTTTTTCCTTTTTTTTTTGATAGTTTAAATTAAACGCCTGAAATATCGATAATAACTATCTATCACAGCGCTCAGTTTTATTAATAATAATAATAAACATTAATTACGCAACAAGTTAATAATTTCACACAAAAAAGGATTTTTTTAAATTTTTCCTTTCGCGCGAAATTCAAATTACATTAGATTAGACATTACGTTTACGTTAGATTTCTACCACCACCCACCAATCTCATATGAAAAAGTGTTAATGGTAGAAATCTAACATAGAAAGAGGTATTAATGATTCTAATGATTATAATTATCTAAATATGTACCTGTTATTGTCGTGAATCATATTTTAATCAAGATACATCCTGACACTGACCTGCAAATTGCAAAAACCCTAAGAAAATTTGAATTTCGCGGTCTCATCTACCCATTCACCTTAAGGGGGAAGCGCTAAGGTGGCCCACGAAATTCAAATTTTCTTACGTTTTTTGCAATTTGCTGGTCAGTATTAAGTTGTACGTTGATTAGAATATAATTCGCGGTCGTAACAAATATGTATTTACAGAATTATAATAATTATAGTCATCAACACAACTCTCTAAGACCATGTAATCCCCAAATGTCAAGATTTCATGAAATAGTCATTCTTGGGGATTAATTACATGGTCTTAGAGAGTTGTGTTGATGACTTTAATGATTATAATTCTATAGATACATATTTGTTACGGCCGCGTACTTTGCGGCTTCACGCTCCTGACTAAAAAGCTGTGTTGCGGCCGTTCTAACTTCTAGGTGAAAAAAATCGGCAGTGAATAAGAAATCGATTTTTTATTAATCGATTTTTTGTAATATTAAAATCGATTATAAAAATCGATTTTTTTTTTTAAAAAAATCGATTATTAATCGATTTTTTCTATAATCGATTTTTTTTTCACATCCCTACAGTTAACTTTAGTTTGTTTTCGTTACTGTCAGTCCAAAATTTGCTATCTCCCGAAATCGGGCGATTTACTGCTGGTTTACATATTAATTACAACTTATTTCATAATAAAATGGATTTGTTCAGTGATGAAAGTGATAATGAGATGTATGAGGCCGGTGTATTTGATTCTGCGACAACTACAGAATCAGGTGAACGCAGAGTGTACAGTAGCATTAACTACGAAAGTGAATTTTCTGACTCGGAATTTACATTTAGATTTAGATTAAATAAAACTAGTGTAAATGAATTATTAGTAAAAATGTTACCAAATTTGAGAGTAAAATCCTCCCGGTGAGTAAGTTATTTCTAGTACTATCAAGTAGAACCAACAAAAGTAATGGACCAACTAGTGTAGCTAAACATGAGATATTTTTATTTATTTATGACTACAACTAATTAAACATTTTATTTCAGGAACTATGGTGTATCTCCACTACACCAGTTGTTGCTCACACTTAGATTTTATGCATTGGGCACAATGCTTGTATCTGTTGCGGACTTCGTTGGAGTTTCAAAAGCAACAGCTAGCAGAATTGTGTCTGATGTATCTCGTGCAATAGCTGGACTGTATCCTGAATACGTTAAAGTTTTGGAAAACACCCAGCATGCCTTCCATGCCATTGCAGGATTCCCTAAAGTACTTGGGGCAATTGACTGTACACATATACCCATACAATCACCTAGTGAGTTGGCATTTTTACTGTTAAAATGTTTTTGGTAAAAGTCATGCTTTCATTCCTTTTACAAAGTTAGTACTTACTCAAATCTAAAGTAATAAATAAGAGATTTTTATTTTTAGATTCTAATATAGGAGAAGAGTACAGAAATAGGAAAGGAATATTTTCAATGAATGTCCAAGGAGTCTGTAATGCAGACTTGCTATTTATGAATGTAGTTGCTCGGTGGCCAGGGTCTGCTCATGATGCTACTATATTTAACAATTCCATTATTAAAAGTGAGTATAACCCTAACATTTTCTATTATTTATTAAACTTTTCAAGCATACCTATCTGATAACATCACCTACATAAATTAACATTCTTATAATTATTTTCAGTGCAATGTGAAGATGGGATCATTGAAAATAGATGGCTCATTGGTGACAGTGCATATCCTTGTAATTCATACCTATTGACGCCATTGCTCAACCCGGTATCTCTTGCAGAAATTCGCTACAATGAATCACATATTAAGACCAGAAACACCATAGAAAGGTTGATAGCTATTATCATTGATCACTTGCCTATTTGTTTTCATATGAATATGTATAGGTTGTGTAGGTAACTCAAATATTGTTAATAATTTTATACATTTTTCAGGTGTTTTGGTGTATGGAAAAGACGCTTTCCAGTGCTTTCGTTGAAAATCCGTCTTGCATTACAAACAACACAAGCAGTTATTATTGCCACATCTGTGTTACACAACATTTGCAGGTTGAATAATATAAGTGATGTAGAACCTGAAGTTGAGATACCGCTTGAGCAAGCTGATATTATCCTAGTTGAGGGAGTGGGTCACCAACATCATCATGTTAGACAACACCTAATAGATAATTATTTTAGTTGGTATGTACCTACATCATACAATTTGACGTCAGTCTTATGGTTCTAGAAAATAATCAAGGGTATAAATGTTTTTTTGTTTCAGATTTCTACACAGAATATTTGTGGCTAGATTCAACAAAGGAATATTGTAAAAAAAATATCATTAATTCTGATTATATCTAAATGATAAACAATATTCAAATGTTTAATTTTTATATCCTTAACCTTTAGTTTCTTTTTTATAAAATATAATTAAGAAAAACAAAGAGAATATACTGACACAATATTTTTAATTAAACAACACAATACACAATTACACACCCCTTAACTATACACCATATGACAAAACTTAATTATTAATCAATACATGTAATAAATCAAGACTAACTTAGGTATAAATATTGGGAACTTAAACTATTCATTACAGTTAATTTTCTGTTTCATTAATTTTATTTCTAATTCTAGTTTTACATTCTCTAATTCTATTTTTTTATTTTCTAATTCTATTTTTTTATTTTCTAACACAACTTTTTGTGCCTTAGCTTGAAAGTAAGCTGCCAACCCCAGATCCTTGTCTCTCTGAGCTCTCTGTACTTCTTCAGAGAGCTTCCTCCGTTTATTCACTGTAAAAATAAAAGAGTTTTATTTAATTTAAACAGTATTTGCACAAAATTACTTTACCACTGCTTATACTAATTAATCCAATTTTTACACCTTACAACCATTAACCAGTACTGTAAATAATATTCGTCTCAAAACGGTAACCCATACTACTGAACTATGTGGCTAACATTGTAAATTAATTCTAGCGACTAAAGTTAAAAATATGTAACTTACAGGCACTTTTTGGAGTGTTAAAAATAAAGTTCTTTGGTGTGTAACTACCACCACCACCACCACCATTACCACCACAATCACCACCCAATACCACAACGCTACTGCCCTGAGCTAATTCTGGCAATGGTTGGAAGTCTAAAACTTCTACAATTGCTTCAGAGCTGGCTTCGCTAGCAATAGCTTCATCTGCCCCATCACCACCAAACTCTGCAGTTAAACCATTGCATGTAGCACCTAAAATAGATGCTACTCGGTCCAAAACTTCATCAGGAGGGATGTAAGACTTCCCCCCTCCAGTCTGTAAATTAAAAACAAAGTTTAGAGCAACCACAATAAAATGCATGACTAAATATTATTATATATTCCTTAAATACTGACCTTAAGGTTATTTTGTCTTATTAAAGCACTACGCTTCCTTGCAGACTTCTTTAAATTCTCCCACTTGAGTCGAATTTGCTCAGGACGCCGCATATTTCCCGTAACAGCACTGAACTCCTGTGCAATGGATTTCCAAGCTTCTTCTTTAAGTTTATTGTTTGTTGCGTTCGTCGCTTTGGTTGTTATTACTGGATGTTTATTAATCATGTCGAGAAGAAGAATTATGCTGTCCTTTACAAGCGGCTTAGCCTTAATCTGAAAGTAAATTATAATTTAGGCGCGAATTGGTGGCATGGGAAGCCTTTTGTTTATATCTGTTCCAGATATAATAAAGTGTTTAAAACAAAATATAATCAATGGGTACGCAGGCAATACTTACATTTTGTTGTTCAGCCATTTTATGAAATCGTTGCACAATACTTTATATAAATACAAATAAGTTATTAATTTCCAAACAAATCACAAGTCGAAACACTTCAAAACAGATGCGAGCGAGCGCGGGAGTACGAAGGTTGACAGCGTCGCGTCGTTTGCTGGCAAATGTCAAAAATGCGTTTTATTGCATCATGTTAGAAAGCATTTCATCATTATTTTAGTATAAAAGTCCACCGTTTTCGTATAAATTATAAAAGCAGGTTTTTTAAAAGTACATTTTTACTGAAGCTACTATCGTTTAAGCAAAAATAATATTTTTCACGAGAAACAAAACGTAACGCATTTTTTGTGAGGGAAAGGACCTATCTGTCTTTAACTGTAGGTATCGTTACGGAAATTTTGTTATTGAGACGGCAGTTATTGATAGATCAGAAGTAACAGTAAAGCTCTGGTAGCTAACCGAGTTTAACTCCCTGTAGAGTATTGAGATCGGCCGTAAGTTACTTAGTCCTGCATAGTTGCTCAATCACACAGTTCACACACACAGTTCAGTTCAGTCACAGTTTTTTCATGTGACAATGCTTTTCACTATGTAGGTAGGACTAATTAATTTAGTGTCCAACCTAAGGTTCGGTTTCGGCTAGAATAGGGGTAAGTATGTTAAGAGGCATACATTTACATGTATGTCTCTTAACATACCCCTATTTGTATAAAGTACTAGCTGCTGCCCGCGACTTCGTCCGCATGAAATTTCTTGTTCCCCCGACCCGACCCATCTCGTTCTCGTCGCAACGCATCACCTGCCCGCGCTATTACTTCGTTTTCGCGTTAATTCGTGATGTTAATAGCCTATAGCCTTCCTCAAGAATGGGGCTATCAAATGTAAAAATATTTTTTTAAATCCGACTGGTAGTTTCGCACAGCTTCCGGTGGCGGCGTCCGGCCATGCACTCAGCGCCCTCCCTTCATGACCAGCCGCCTTGCGGAGTTATTTTAAAATTATGATATCTCCTATGATATTAATTGATGTCAAGGGCAATTTTATTCAAAATTAAATACTTGTGATGAATAACGTATTTATTTGGATAAGGATTATTATGTTTATAAAAACACCTTCGCAAATAATGCATTATTTTGGAACAAACTTGATTACCATAAAAAAGGTTAAGTATAGTGAGTGAATCTTAAAAGATAGACATGCTGTCGCGGACTTTTTTTTTAGAACTTTTAAAGGGGAACAATTCCGTCATACATGATTTTTGCGTAACTTTAACGTACGCAAAGTAAATTAAATGTACGCAACGAAGCTCTCAAAAGGAATAAATTTTCCCGTTTTTGCAACACTTTTCATTGATGCTCCGTTTTTTGGTCCGATTATTGGTCGTAGCGTGATGTTATATAGCCTATAGCCTTCCTCGATAAATGGACTGTCCAACACGAAAAGAACTTTTCAATTCGAACTTGTAGTTCCTGAGATTAGCGCGTTCAACCAAACAAACAAACTCTTCAGCTTTATAATATTACTAGCTTCTGCCCGCGACTTCGTCCGCGTGAAATTTCTTGTACCCCACCCCGTCGCAACACTTTGTATTCGCTTAGCGTTCATTCTAACTTTTTTTCTTTTTGCTCGGCTCCTAAGGGTCATAGTGTGATATTAAATAGCCTATAGCCTTCCTGAAGAATTGGGCTATCAAATGCAAAAAGATTTTTTCAAATCTTACTGGTAGTTTCAGAGATTATCGCGTTCAAACACACTCTTCAGCTTTATTATGAGTATAGATATAAGTATACTATACTATACAAGTTTCAATTCAGCTAGTGTAGATACATTGCAAAGCCCAAGAACTACACAGGGTCACTATCAAATCCTGAGTTAAGGCAACTCTCATACATAATTATAATAATTATAGAGTACAAATGTTTGTAGAAGGTCCTTCTCGCAGAGAGAGGGTATGTGTCCTAGCAGTGGGAACGTTGCTGATGTGGCTGATTATAGCATTGTTGTAGGAACACCACACCAAAGTCCCTAGCAATATTACTAAGGCGCAAAGTTTAATTTTACAGTTATATTATTGCTATCTCCATGCTTGCATATAAATAAGACATTTCTGTGATGTTGACAACAGTACAATCTAAATAATATTATGCAGCTAAAATAAGACCAGTGCCAGAGGTTAATAAGATGATATTTTATCAGTCTGGCAGTAGCCTCAAGTGAAAGATGATAATAATTACAATACTATCATTGTCATTAATTCCTTGATGCTATTTAGTAATACAATAAGGAAAAAATTTTTCTAATTATATCTAGATAAGTTTTGAAAGGAAATAAATAGACTCTACCACATGTTTTGCTCACTCAGGTTATCATAGCCCGCTATAATTAAATACAAATAAATAAAATTGAAGTGTCTGTTTGTTACTAAATGCATAAGAAAGCATGTACGGTACTGATCATTTTTTTTAACCGTTGTTGTCTGTCTGTTTGTTTTTTCTGGCTAATCTCCAAAATGGCTGGACCGATTATGGGACTTTCACTGGCAGATGGCTAATGTTATAAGAAGTAACTTAGGCTACTTTTATTTTAGAAAGAGAATTAGGGTTCCACGCAATAAAAAAAAACCTATGAAACCGTTATCCTCTCAGGTGAAGCCGCGGGCAGAAGCTAGTCAAATACTAAAGCAGCACATCTTTATTTTGACTAAGAAAAGGCCAGCATAGTTAATTTACAGCAAATTTATACTCACAGAAACTTCTACAATAGCAGAAGAGCTTTCTTTCCTCTTTTTATGGCATATCTTAAGCAGCAGTGTTTCAACTTTGACCTGGTAGTCTCTGGGGTCATCCAGGCTTTTGTCATAGAAACCCAAAAAGGTCAGTGTCATGTAACCTCCCAAACTATTTGGCTGTAGCTCTGTACTCTTCTTCAGTGTTATTTTTTCTAGTAAACTGTCCACCTTGAAGCCTATACGGCTTTTGTTACTTCGCGACATCCTTCTTTTCATATACGACAGTGTTCTATTTAGGAATATTGGCTAAAAAAGAGAATGGTTTCCATAGTATTTTGTTTTTATAACACAAGTTCACTATTCTCATGTCGTTATACATACCGAAAGCATATTACGAGTCCGTAGAAATCTGTATATTTGAGTGGGCTCTGCAAAATATTTATGAATAAAAATTATTACAAAATTATTCACAGGAAATGCTTACTTACATAGCATCGGATTTCTAACTTACTTTCGAATGCTTGTAAAAACAACTCATGGTCCGCTTGTAAGTGATCAATTTTGGAGTTTTTATGAGCTTCATTGTCTTTATCTCGCTTCTTGGGAGGCATTTTTAGGGTTTTTATCTAAACTATTAGTGAAACCGCCAAGTTCATCGGTTCGTTGACTTGACAGCGTCAGGTTATAGGGTTACAACCTCAAAGAAATTTACTCTAAGTTATGGTATTCCATTTAAAAAATTCCATTCTTGGAAAATGTCTGATTCGTGATAAATTAATTTTGTACATTTATTTTCTCTGTAATATAGAAATTTAGGGAAAATAAAATTATGACTACGTTAACACTAACTCATAGACAAAAACACTTTGTTTTAGAAGACGTGAAACGTTTAGACTATGGTGCCTGACATTACAGATTAGTAATACTTACGAGAATATCTACTGTATGATCTTTCGTTCGAAACTTTTAAATTGTTTGTGTCTTTGTGATGTGATTTCTGGACGGTGAATCTAAGTTCATGATGACGTTTACTTATTTATTATTGTGATTGGTTTTAAAAAAGCCAAAAACACCTGCCGCAATTCTCATAAATAAAGTAATTATTTGATTATGTTTTTAAATATAAGCATTAAATAATGTGTAAATTTAACAATGAAAACAGAGTGATAAAGAAGCGACTACGAACTGTACAAAGGCAAGCCATCCAAAGGGGCATAAATGGGTTGCTATTGAAGCAATACGATTTTATTTGTAATTATAATGAAGAAGTTGAAAGTGTTGAAACTAAGAGGACCAATAAGAAGCTCATTGCCGGGATTTTATCGGCTGTCATAATATTAGTGCTAAGCGTTAGCTTTGTGAACAGTATTTTAAGCGCAAGATGTCTATTACCTAGTAATTACTTAGTGTGGGAGGCGACGCGGCCACTCGCCGATTGTAGCTATTGTGAGAATGTTACGAAACCAATTATATTGTGGAACGTCACGCGACAGGAATTTGCTGTAAGAAGTTTCGCTATAATTAGAGAGCCAATTTTTTGGTACAGGTTTCAGTAGTAAAACCATTTTACTTTTTCAGAATTATGCTTACACACCAAGGCCTATTATAGTTAAGAATGCGATCAAACAATGGAGAGCAACCAAAGAGTTTAGTTTTAATATGTTTAAAAGGCTGTATGAACAAACTGCAGGCAGCTATGAGAGCCTGGAAGAAGGCTGCCAATTCCTTAATTTTAAGACCGATCTGTTTAGTCTGAGGGAGGTGTTCAGTATGCCTGAAGCTAGAGTAAGGAATGAGGAGGGCCAAAAGCCTTGGTATGTTGGATGGTGAGTATAGCAAACTTGTATGGCAATAGACTCCCCCTTTATTACATGTCATGCATGCTTATTACTTTGTATTAGAACATATGTGGTGTAATTTAAGAGTGGGCCCATTCAGTAATAATAAAAAAAAAATGTGGGAGGAATATATTCGCCTGCCTACCCCTTCAAGGAAATAGGCTTGATATTATAATTTTGGTGGATCTAATCAGTTTTTGTCTGAGAATGAATTACAATGAATGCCTTACAGCATAACAATCCAACATAATAATAACATGGTATTTTAATTGTTTGCAGGGGTAACTGCCATCCAGACATATTGGCTAAAGTCAGACAGTATTACAGTATTCCAGAATTTTTACCTGAGGATGCTGAGTTCCCAGCTACAGAAAATATATTTTTTGGTTTTGAGATTGGAGCTGTTATGCATGTATGTTAGAAAAATTAAATAATTAAAAAAATATAAAAAATAAAAAATTTGAAAGTTCACATAAAGAATAAATATTATCAGAAACTAAAGTACTATACACTATTAAGCCTATGGTACTTTAATCTCAGAAACTTTTTGCACTTCAGACAAAGATCTTGCCTAGATAAAATTGGATTTTTCATATTGTTTTAAAACAACACTAATAAATTGATGTAGCTTGCTTGTAAGTTATTTACCTATGTCAATAGACATTCATAGCAACAACTTCTTTCCAGCTGGATTATATTCCAAGACTAATGTGGCAGGGCCAGGTGCAGGGCAACAAGACTTGGTCAGTAGCCCCTGTGCCAGAGTGTGACCATGTGTGTCACAAGTTTCAGTATTATGTGGAGCCAGGAGATGTTGGTAGGTATACCTTCTTTTTACCAGAGGACCTTTTAACAAAGGGCCTCGACAGGACGCTGCCGTCGCGGCGATTCCGCCCTCTGTGTACCTTGTGCAAGATGCAATAAAAACGTACTAAGTTAATGATTCATCTCTCAAATAGCTTTTATTTTGTTAGCTTATTCAATCCCACAAAAGAGCTATTCACCCTCAAAGTTGCCTCTGTCGTCGACACGTATCGCTCGTGTGCACTGTGTATGCACATTAATAGGTCTTTCATAAAAGATATAATCTACTATCAGCGCCCCGCGGGAATATCGGGATAAAAGTAGCCTATGTTAATCCAGGATGTCAGCTACCTCCATACCAAATTTTATCAAAATTGATCCAGCCGTTTGTGTGTCTTCACGCACCTACCTCCATACCAATTTTTTGGTTTTTTACTTCTTCAAGTAACAAACACAATTACAAACTTTCGCCTTTAAAATATTAGTGTGATTTTCAAGGCTAATTATGACATGTTTGCTGTACCAAAGCCTTCAGCCATGGGAAATATGTATATTTCAAGTTTCTTTACAGCTGCATAGCACCAGCAGCATAATACTCGCATTAATGTTTATTTGAATTCATATCCAATTAGATTTATTTAGTTCACTGAGCATGACACGACAGGCGTGTCCAATCTGGTTACAATGTCCGTGTTTAATCGAGTTTAGTGGTGGATGACGCAAGTTTAATATGGCTATTAAGGGTGCTAATACACCCACACGATCGACGTCGCATCGCATCGGGTGCCTCGACCAACGTCGATCGCGTAATATTTACTTTGTGGTAGGTGCAGGCTTCGAAAACAAAGTAAATAAACAGAGATGGCGCAGCTGAATTTTTCAGTAGTGTATCATTACTACGAGTAGGTACACTACCATTTTACACCTACCATTCTATGGGCAAATTCAGCCACAGCAGTTTTTATTAGGGCTTCTGCCTTACTTCGTGGCTCAGAATGATCAACATAAACAACTTCTGATGA
This sequence comes from Oligia fasciuncula, assembly GCA_963082905.1. NCBI lineage: Eukaryota > Metazoa > Arthropoda > Insecta > Lepidoptera > Noctuidae > Oligia > Oligia fasciuncula. The sequence goes on along the minus strand of OY720396.1, from coordinate 15,073,700 downwards.
GCCTTTTTAACCGACTTCCAAAAAGGAGGAGGTTATATGTTCGACTTTATATATGTTTTTTTTTTCCGATGATACCGATTTCTCCGTCAATTGTGGACCAATTTAATTTTTGTTTAAAACTCTCGAGGTCCCATTCTCATCAAGTTGGAATCTGGTGAGAGGACCCCGTGGAAATCGAGGGAAACCCTCAAATTGTATAGGCAAACCTATAGCGATTTGGGTATTATTTAAAGTAACTTGAGCATTTGCTCTCGGAAATCATCATTTGGTAAAGTGGAGCGGATGATGAAGACTACAGATGGCCATCGGAACTACTTAATGATAAATATTTCACGGGTTGCGATCCGGTTACTTTAATATGGTTGCTAAGCAATTTAAGCTCGTCACAATGCGAATGGTGAAATGGAGCTGATGGTGAAATACCAGGAGAACTCCTCAACAATTAACGTCGCTGCATTGGGAAAAGCAATATTTTGTAAAAGGCGATGAGCAAGTTGACACTATGCCATTGTAACTTAGATAAATTATAAGCAGACCCACTAAAAAGCGAGAAATAAAAACTTTAACAAAAAAAACTACAAAGTGAAAATAACTTTAATTTCGGAAGTCGGTGGCAAAAAACTAAAATAGGTACAGATCCAATGACACCAACTTCCGAAATTAAAGTTATTTTTCACTTTGTAGTTTTTTTGGAAGTCTGTTTTTAGGTTTCCGTACCAAAATGGTAAAACGGAACCCTTATGGTGAGACTCAGTCTATCTGTCTGTCACAGCTGGATATCTCAAGAACTACTAATGCTATCAACTTAAAATTTGGAATAGTTTTAGATAACGTTTGCCCAACTATTTTGCAATGAAGAAACAAATAAAAATGGGGGTCTGAAAAATTCGAATACTAGGGCATGTGGGGTATCATATGAAAGAGCGTAGTTTGCACATTCTCAAACATTTTTTCTTTTTTTTAGGTCGCATAGTTGTCGACTTTTGATGAAAAATGTAAAAAAAAACATTTTTTGGTTAAAAAGTTTTCTATTTTATAATCTACTAGCTGTGCCCGCGATTTTGTTTGCGCCGGAAAACAAATTTGATTTCATGGGTTTTTTTTGCGCTGATCCCATAGGTAGGTACTTATTTGTCTTTCTAAAATAAAAGTAAGCGTATAAGTTACTCCTTTTAACAATAGCTATCTGCCAGTATGCCGAAAAAAACTGTTTTTTTTTTGTACAATGTAGGTACCTACCTACTTATTATCGTATTTACTTTTTTTTATGCATTTAGTAAAAAGCTCTTATTTTGAGATTACAAACATAGACTTTAATTTTATTTATTTGTAGGTACAGATGTAAATATAGATTCATCAATGCCATCAATCAAATTCATCGTCTGATCTGTCGTTCGTGTGGGTGTAAAAACACCATTAGTTTCTCAAAGTCGAATAATATTATTAGCGACTGCGGATTTTACAAAGAATAGCCATGTGATGATAAGACTTGCCCTCAACTCTTTCTACTTATCTTTTTGTGTCTAATTGTGTTTACTTCGTTTCAGTTTTGCTGGACACTCGCAATTGGTACCACGCCACAAATATTCCTAAAGGGCAGTTCTCCCTGACCGTACAATCAGAGTATGGATGAAACTACTGCAATACTTAGACATAGTACAAAAGAAGTGTTCTTTTAACATATCGAGATGCCAAATTATACATTCATTATTTAGGTACCTATACAAGGTATTTATAGCCTTTGATGTAATATAATGCATTTAAGTGCCATTTTGTGAGTAGTTTAGTGCAACTATATCTAGCGTTAAGTTTACGCAATATTTTGTTTTTATACTTTTGACTATTTATTTTCTACACATAAATTTATAATAAACATTTTGATGTTTCGTGGTTGTTTTTGTACCTTTACGTAATTTTCTCTTAAATTATTTCTGGCTATAGTGGTACTTATAGGCCCTATCTACCTTCAGAATATAACAATCCCTGCGTTCCGAGATGGGAAATAATCGATGTGAGCGTGCTTAAACCCGTACCGAATTAGCGTGAGCGCGATAACGACGTTCCGTGAATCGTCATAGATGACGTCATGACCTGCGCCATCTTGCGATAACGCCGACCATGCCCTAGAATAATATCACCGTGAGCGCTGTCAAAAATGACAGTGTTTGTGTGAGGATGTGTCAGTGTGTGTTTTGTTTTGATTTGCATCTTATCATAAAATTAAACTAACGTCGTATTTTTGAAATTGTGCTTCTGGCTGATAGTCGCTACCTAACCAAAGAAGAAGAAATGTGGTGTTTATACAAAGAAATACTGTAATAATATCGTTTTTACATTGAGTAAGCACTGTGAGCGCGCTCACGGGCGTTCCGAATTGTTGACAGCTCTCAGCTGTCATAATCGTGATATCTAAATCGGAACGCCATGTGAGATGATGTGAGCGCTGTGAGCGATTATAGCTAATTCGGAAAGCGCCCAACTACTCCATTGGTTTAGATCCGGTACTTCTATCCCCATTATAAATGAGAAGTTTTTTCCCATCATAAAATGACTAATGGGAGATAATGGGACCATAATCTAATGAAACAAAATATTCCCACTATCACCATGGATCATGACAATTGGGATAGTGTGGGATGTACCGGTTTAGATCAGAGGCATGGCTGTCGAGAGTGAAAGGCCCTGGGTTCGATTCCAGCAAACACATTTTTTGTAATCTCTTCTTTGCGTTCAGTCGGCCATTCTGGAGGCCTAACGACAAGAGAAACACTTGCCGAACCATTTGCAAAACACACGTGTGCGTGTGACAGTATATCGACGACAGAATAGTAAAAAAACAACAGAAAATATTCAAAACGTTTTATTCGTCTAATTCTATGATCAAAAGTTTTAAGTGAAAAATTGGCTTGAGTACCAACTTCGACATAAAATACATAATTTTAAAAACCACACATCATGATTATACTAAAAGTGATAGGAAAATTTTTAATACAGTTGTTGACTCAATCCAATCTCTCACTCAACGTTACATTGTAAAGTTCACATAAAGAGATCAGGTTTGAAACTCGAGGGACAATAAGCTCACGACGACTGCGCAGGCGCACATCTCTATAACTATTTAAATAGCAGTATTGTATGTACAGCTCACTGGAACCCAAATGCACGAAATGCAAACTTACAATAACAATAAATAATTTCTCAATTTTTTGACCAGATAGATGCCAGTGTGAATGGACAATTTTAATTGACATGGCATTATGTATTTTATCACAAAAAGATGGTACCATTACATTGTACCGATTGAAATGGACACATTACATTTAAAATTTATATTGCAACTACCCAATCGGCTGACAGGAAGGTAGACAGCAATGGACAGAGAAGATTCACGAATATTAGATGATTAGAATAACTGCCAGACGCCGAGCACTGCATCCTTTATGGCTTCGATGTATTGTGCTGGCACCCAGTACACCCAATACCGGGACGCTTCTGTGGGGCCTAGCTGTAGACCCTGCACAACACATAAATATTTAGATTAGTTTGTTGCTCATTCAAATTGAAAATAATACAAAATCTTTATGTTGCTAAACAAACATACCATGATATGATACTCTTCATGTTCTTTGATTGGTTCAGATGTGATGCCTGGAAAACAGAAAAATAGATTAGTATTTCTCAATTCTTAAATAAGAAAACCCTACTAGTTTCTAACTGGAATTATAGCATTTACTATTGTATTGGGGTGTTAACAAAAAAAAGGTTTGCCAAAGAATGGAGTTTGTCAATAAATGAAGTTGCGAAGGAATGGAGTCGGAAGAGTTCTATCTAGTCAAGATAGATAAGATCTACATGCAACTTGTTACCATGGATTCAATATATGATTCTGAACCCCCTAGCATAAAAATTCACCGTCGCCTATCAAAAAAAAAATCTGTTGTGTCATAGAAAAGTGCAATACCTAGGTGGTCAAAACAGCATATTTTTTGATAACCGACGAAAAATTTCTCTCACAATTGTCTAGAATCGTGTTCTGAATTCATGGTTTCAATTTGCCCGTCGATATCCCTGCCACCCTGTATAGAACACAAAAAAAAAACAGTGATAGGCATTTCATGGCTTTCACATCGAAAGAAGTCAGTTTCCTGGAAAAAGATTAAATCCAAACAACTTACTTTTGATAGAAGCCATGGCAAGTTTTTCAGTCCGCTCTTTGGTGCCGATCCAGAGCTGGTCCTGTTCGTGTTTGAATGTGAGCCGCACTTTGCCTCCGTGTTTATTGAGCATCCCGCTTAGAGGAACTGGTGGCAGTGGCTCCTAGAGAATAAATGATTTTAATATAATAGTAGTAACAAAAGAACAGTTTATTATGAAGTTAAGTCTGTGTAAGTAAACAAATCATAAAAACTGGCCAAGTGCGAGTCGGACTCACACATGAAGGGTTCCGTACCACAACGCAAAAACGCCGAAAAAACACGTTTGTTGTATGGGGGCCCCCTTAAATATTAATTTATTTATTGTTTATAGTATTTGTTGTTATAGGGGCTAACAGAAATACATCATCTGTGAAAATTCCAACTATTTAGCTATCATGGTTCATGAAATACAGCCTGGTGACAGACAGACAGACGGGCAGTGGAGTGGGCGGTGGGGGAGTGGAGTGGGTGGTTACGAAGAAGTAATAGGGTCCCGTTTTTACCCTTTGGGTACGGAACCCTAAAAATGACTATTCAAAAATTGGCATTAGAGTAATTGGTACATGTTACTGGTTTTGTTTAATTTTGCTAACACTAGCTTCTATCCAAGAGTTCATACATGTGAAATTTCATGTTCCTCCGACCCACCCTGTCACCTGCCTCCTCCTATCACTTTGATTTCGCATAGTTCTTTCTGACTTTTTTCTTGGTCCTACAGTGAAGTTAAATAAGCTCCCTATAAAATGGTTGAGCTGAATGGTGCTAATACATGCGTCATGTTCGTGAACGGGCGCCGTCAGTAGGGACTGGTCATCTCTTTGCTGCCATGGCTTATTTTAATTTTATTTAATATTTGAATTGTTTTTTTTTTTTCATTACGGACGCTTTTAACGTTCTGCATCGTTCTCACATGCATAATTTTTAACATGAATGATGTAAACAAGACTTTGTAACCATATTATTTTGATTTAAAAGAGTGTCCATGGAGTTTCTTGCCCGTTCTTCTCCATAGGTACCTACGCTTTGGAATGGGCAATCTAGCTTCATCTTTCTGACTGACCGACCCCTTGACAATTCGAAAGTGCCTGTAATTGGTTTAATTGAAATAAATGCTTTGAGTTTGAGTTTGAGTTTGAATAGACTTCCTCAAGAATTAGGCTATCAAAAATGCAGACAGATTTTTTCAAATTCAACTGGTAGTTCCAGAGATTAGCATGTTCAAACAAACAAACTCTTCAGCTTTATTATTATAATTATAGATGTAAATTCTGAAATGTTTTAGTATGTTTTGATTCAAATTCAAAACAGATTTATTACTTGAGCTAAAAATATCTTATCAGATTCTTACGAGTATGTTTAAGGATAATGAATGAAGAAATGAATCATACAGCCATAAACATTATCTACTATTTGGTTTGGATTATGTAGTAATTATTTTTAATGAACTAGCTATGTTTACCTTTACTCCCTTGATCCCAGGCATCACATCGGGAGGGATGCCCTTATCCAGTACTTTCCTGTGGTTCTTCTGCACACATAGTGGTTCTTTACTTGATTGACTTCCAGCTTTTTCTTCTGCTAATTCCTAAAATATTATTAAAGATTATTGTGACGGTTCTTTTATAAATCGTCATAATAAATAATGTTATTTTTGTAATTGAATAAACAAAATGCAGTTTTGGCAGCTCTTATTGTAAGTTATTATTATAAATATTTTAGCATGCACCTTTTGGGCACTCTTCACAGCTAAGATGTCATCCATTTTGGATCCCACCAACATCACCTTGCCTCCTTTCACAATGCCCGATTGTCGCAGTGTCATGGTGTCCTTGGCCATGCCCTTAATTATTAATTTTTGTGCTGATTGCGGGACGCCGCATATTCGCTCCAAGTGCGCTTTTAAATCTAACACAGTTGCATCGTACGCGAACGTTATGTCATGTTTTGATTTGTTAAAAACTACTGTAAATTCGATCTGTTCCGGAATTTCACAAAATTCAGGTTCTGAGTCTTCAGTGGGCTCTGATGTGCATGCCGCAGCCTCACTCTCCGCGGGAGCGGGAGCTTCTATGTGTGCGCTCTCTAAAATACTCTTGTTTTCTGCAGCTGACTTCGATGTGCCGTTGGCTATTGAATTCGGATCTCGATTCTCTGTTGAATCTCCCTTCTCTGAAGCTAGAAAATAATATCAAAACGTGAGTTAGCAAAATTTCTAGAACAAAAGGTCTCGGTGTGTTGCTCCACAAAGACTGTCAAATTGTATTTTTATGCCAAAATTGAACGAACGTGAATGAATACGTACCAATATATTCCATAGTTATAAATTAATTGTCAGTATTAGGAATTAAAATAACAAAAAACGCTATTGTATCGTAGTTGTTTTGAAAAAATAATTAAAATACAGCCGACTGGCTGACGTGAAGCAACAAATTTTTTGCACAGACTATACAATTTTTATGTTTTGTTACGTTTGGAAACGTATCGATCGCAAGTGCGGAGACATTCGCGCTATTCCTACAGATAAAATTTGTTTCTGGGCTATACATTCGTATTTATTTCCAGATTTACTTTCAAAAATCAATCTGAATATGATCAAAAGTCTGTCAATTTTGCTCGGAAAAAAGATACAAACTTTTTTATAAGGATTGTTTGGCGCCTAAATCACATTTACAGGTGGGTGTTGTTGAATCATAAGCATTTGTTTTTTTTTTACTGAAATCGCATTGAAAAAGCAAAATTTGATTTTGGCCGCGCGTGAAAAGATCCTTGTGTAGATATAAGCGACGATAAAAAAAAATTAGACAGATAAGACATACACCCATAGACGTAATATATTGACCCCAGGAGGACATATATATATTACGTCCATGCATGCATACACCTCTTTTTTAGTGCTTTTTTTATCGTCGAAGATGGTTATACACACTTAGAGCATTTAACCTACACACATCAAAAGTGTCTAGGGATCAACATATATTTTTGCAATAACTTTTCTCCTGATTGATATTAATTAAAATTTTCTTTAAGGATTCATCAAATAAAGTGTTTTCGTTTGTCACAGTAACGATAAACCAAGTCACCTTTGCATTAATAAAGAAATTTGCCATTTTCCTAATAAAGGGATTTTTGACATTTGAACCACTAACACAAAAGTTCGAAAAAAATACTGAAATAACAGTTTTCTTTAAAATTTTATTGGGTAACTTAAACAATTAATAATCCGTGTTTCTACCGCGAACACTAACAACACAAGAACATCGGTTTGGCATACTCAAAATGAGTTCATCCAAATCACGCTGTGGAATGGCCGCCCATGTTCGTTGCAACAACAAACAAAGGTCTTCTTGCGACTGGATACCCTCCATATTCGGCAGAGCTCTTCTCTGTAGCATATCCCATGCATGCTCAATCGGGTTCAATTCTGGCGACTGAGCAGGCCAGGGCAGGACATTGATGTTAGCTGCGGCGAGAGTCTGTCTTACAACTCTTGCGGTGTGCGGTCGTGCATTATCATGCATTAACTGAAATAAGGGACTGATTTGCACTTGTAGAGGAACGATGACGTCTGATACAATCGTCTCAGCATAAATTTGAGCGTTGAGGTTGCCTCTGATCCAAATCAACTCAGTTCTTCCGCCGATCCAAATACCCGCCCATACCATGATGGTTCCACCACTATAAGGATGGACTTCCTGGCAGGATTTTAATCGCTGTTGGCGTCCAGGGGTTCTCCAGTGTCGTATACGTCTTGTATCCGGTCTCATACCAAAACGAGACTCATCAGAAAAGCACACGAAACGCCATTGTTCTTCTGCCCAATTTCTGTGTTCAAGAGCCCATTGATATCGAATCCTACGATTGTGCATTGCTATAGGTGGTACCCGTAGCGGTCTTCGGGAATGAAGGTTCACTTCATGCAAGCGGTTTCTGACTGTTTGGTCGCTAATTAAGTTCCCTGAAGAGTGATGAAGCCTCACGGCTAACATCATGGCGGTTATTGTTGGAGCTCTTCGAGTTAAGATTTGAATGTATCGGTCTTGTCTCCGTGTGGTGCAGCGATACCGTCCTCCATGGCGCTCAGCCACGGTACCAGTGCTTCGGTAACGTGTCCAAAGTCGACTGATAACACTCTGACTTGTATTCAGAGCTAAAGCCACAGTACGTTGCCGGGAACCAGCTTCTATCATTCCCACGGCTCTGAGCATTTCTTCCCTGCTTAAATGACGTCGCCGCTCCATAATAACGTTGGTTTTAATCAGTAGTAGGGAAACAGTAGCACTAATAATGTCTTCAATGCGTTGTATGTTTTTATAGGGAAAATATTGACAGCTGATTTTCATCTTTTACTCGAATTTGATTCACAGTTCCTGATTCAAATTATGAAATGCACCAAAAAGGATCCATATAAATTTATAAAATCATAAATTTATTACAAAGCCACATCTCAATCTCAAGAAATCCGCATAAAAATGCTTGATCCCTAGACACTTTTGATGTGTGTATAAACACAAGTTCCTACCATAAACTCACAAATATCGTAAAATTCTCTAAGGCCGAGAATCTCTTTCCTTTAGTTCATCATAAAAAAAACATTAATCTATGAATACAGTTTTCCGTTTCCATGGCGGCCAGTTTGTAAACAATGACTGAAGCGTGGTCAATAAAATTTATCCCACAGAGATTTATTCTCTTAGTTTACGGAATTATGTGAAAATAATGAGTTTTAACATCGACGATCCTCTCGCTGGAATTCTCAGTGACGGTAGTGATGATAGTTTTTTTGATGACGATGTGTTAGGAAAGAAAAAACCTACAAAGAAGAAAAGCACGCCAACTTTAGAAAAGAAAACTGCACTTTTTGATTTGAAGGATGCTGATAAGCCAAAACCTGTTGCTAGCGTACTAGATAAAAAGGAGTCGTTGTTTGACATAGATTCAAAGAAATCTCCTACGCCTTTTAAGCGGACCGTATCAAAGGAGTCTATAAAATTTTCTCAATCAGAACCTAAAGTAGTAGGACTTGATAAATTAGATCTGGGTAAGTCTCCAGCAAAGTCTAAAGTGAGTTCGAGTGCAGACAAACTCGACATACTTACTGAATTGGGTGGAACAAAAAGAGAGACAACTAAACCAATAGAAAAGGGGAAAAGTTCACAGTCACTGCTTGATGAAATTCTGGGTGGCTCTTCAACAAAATCAGTAAGTGGTTCTAGTCAAGCGACAAGACCAGTCACTGCAGCAAAAAGTCAAGAATTTGATATTGATGCTATTTTGGGAAAAAGTGAAACTAAAACTTCCACTTCTACCAAAAGTCAGCCACAGAAAAAAAATATAAAAGAAAATGTTAAAGAAGAAAAACACGCTCCGGCAAAGAAAACTAAGTCAACTGAAGACTGGCTTGGTATATTTCAAGATAAAGATGACGGTAACGATGATATGGATGATGATACCGGAATGCCATCATGGTTGGTTGGGAGTGACTCCAAGAAGAAAAAGGCGGGAGAAAAGAAGACAGTCAGTAAACCAGAACCAGCAAAAGAAAAATCAAAACCAATTGAAATAGAAGAACAAACTGAAAATGAAGCACCCACTGTGGAAGTAAAAAAGGACATGGAAACTATTGAGCAGATGGCTAGATTGAATCCGCCTTCAAATGTGCTGCACGGAAGTAATGAAGATATAGCGGCAGAGGGGGCTGCTCTATACATGCAGCAACAAGAGTCTCAGCTAATGGTTGCGTTACAGTTAAAGGCGCAGGAAGAGAAACTTGCTGCTATGCAGAGTGAGTCATCAATCCCAACCATTTGTATTATTATGTCTAGTTCATAGTGGCTTACTGCTGGGCAAAAGCAGCGGTCCTAGCGGGACGCATCTAAGCCATCTCTTTTTGGTCTAGCCTCGACGCGGCGCCATCCATCTTCAGGCAGTTTATCATTTTAATATTTTAGATATTTTATTTTTTTTATACGATTGTTTCATTGTAATTTTGTGTAAGTAGGCTATGCTTGTTTGATGAACTTGCAGTGCGTCAGAGAGAGAGTCAGCGCGTTCAACGAGAGGCCGCGCTGGCGCAACACTCACAACTGGATGCCATGTTGCGACGGCAGGCGGAGAACAGGCAACAGATGCAGTCCATCATAGCTGCACACCAGGAGAGGATCACGCAGAGGATAAAGGTGAACCCAAATACTATTGTGAGATGACGGGACTTCCTTTTTTTCAAGTATAGTCCGATCTCATAAAAACTGCTGAACATTGCTTTTTTCCTAAAGTTTTTTTGGTTCTAAATTATAATAGACAATTGATATGTTGATATGATTGTTACCGTCATTTTTTTCCAGGCACTTTTAGGTACAGAAAATACAGACAATGAAGACATCCCGAATTATCCTGAAGAAATTGAAACTTCTGGAGATCACAAAGACCCACCACATCAGCGGGAAAAGAAACAATTGCTACAACTGGTGCAGTCGTTGCAAGAGAACCATGATAAGGAAATAGATCTAATGGAAACATCTTATAGGTAAAACGGTTGCATTAAAAAGGAATTTTTCGTACTGAAAATTTCGGCAATAGTAGGTAATATATAACCATAATCATACATAAACACAAACTCACGCCTTCTTCCCATGGAGCTGGTTGCGAGTACTACGACCCTGACCTTTCTGAAGAACATCACCAATAAAGCAATAAGATCACTATATATGTCCTCCTTTATCTGTAACTCAGTATCAAAGGTTGACAATTATGAACTAACTAGCTGACCCGGCAAATCAAAGATCATAAAAATCGGTCCAGCCGATCTTGAGTTATAAATGGTGTAACTAACCCGACTTTTTTTTATTTAAATAGATGATAATTATTTCCTAAAGATTTCCTAACGTGTTGCGATTTTATAGGAGGCAACTAGCTTTCCTAGAAGTTTCTTTGAACCAAGGTGAAGAAAGAATGAAAGAAGAAAGTGACAAGCTAGTAAAGTTTTACTCAGAGAAGATACACTGGTTGGAGGAGCATCATCATCTGTATAAGAAAATGACGGAAGATAATTTGACGACTTTAACTGACCGGCATAAAACTGAGAACGAAATGCTAAGACAGCAGCATTTGGAAAATGTTAAGGTATTACAAGAACATCATGCGGCGCTCATGGAGAATATCAAGTGAGTAAACATTTAAAAAATAATAGTCAGTGCTTTAGATTCCCAATTCCCCAGTGTTCTTAAGATCTCGCTGTTGAATTCTTGCTCAAACGCAAGCCAAGCAATCACATGGACAGAAAAAATCCCTTGGCTCGATGAAAACGGTACTAGAAATTGAAGGGATTAGACGAAGTTGACATGATGTTATTTTCAGGAAAGCAGTTACACAAGAGCACGTCCTCATTCAGGATTCAGCCAGCTTCTCGTCCGATCTAAAAGAGTTGGTCACAGATGTTAGGGAGAACAAAGTTAATTGTAAAGAACTTCTGGAGAAGGTGCAATCGTTGGCAGAAAATACTGAACGTCGAAGCGATAGCAGTGTGCAAGTCAGGGAAACACAGATAAATGGTAGGAAGGTAGATTTTAATAAGAAGATGGTTTCCTACGCTACGCTATCACAGATACGCTAAATGGGGCGTAAGATGTTTTAGAGATATCATATTATGATAGAGTAGAGACGATGTTATAGAAGAAAAAATTGCAATCATCAATACTTTACTTGCTCATTGTCACGTTTTAAAGTAAACTTCGCCAACATAGTTTCCAAATTAACTCAGAAATTCAACATTAAACGAACAATAGAGTTAATATTTTAATAAAAGTTCTTGCCTACTTTTAATAATTTATTTGTTGCAGATATGATACAACAGTTGAAGAAAGATCGCGAAAATTTGGATACCGAAAAAACTGAAAATAGAGAAACAATCAAAATGCTAGAAGCAAGACTGAAGCAAATGACTTCGGTAATATTTATAGCACATGTTATGTTTATAAAAATAAAATTAAGAAGTATCACAACAATATGTTTGATTTTTGGAATCAGATGATCGAGGAAGAGTCTGCTTCGCTCAAACAGAAGAAAATGGAGTTCGAGTTCGAAAAAGCAACGTTCAGCAAGCAGACTGAATTTGCCAAGAATATACTCAAGAAACAGGACGAAGAAATGAAGGTAATGAACTTCTTTTTAGAGAAGATGCATCTAATGCATTAGATGCATCTTCTCTAAAAAGAAGTTCTAAAAAATGCATACTGTTTTACACTCATGAGTAAAACAGTATGCGTTTTTCTATTAATATTAACGTAATAACAAAATAATTATTCAGATGCTGAGAGAAGATATCCAAAAAGAATTCAAAGAAAAAATATCGAAAATAGACGAAGAAAAGGCTAAAGCTGTAAAGGAAAGTGCTGCACTTGCTAAAGAGAAGTCTACAGTACAGAATTTGAAACAGGAACTAGAAGTAAGTACCGACTGAGTTACCTATCACCGACCAACTATGACTTTTCCTATCATCGACAAACTGTCGAGATATCTATCTAATCGTTTGGGACGATCAGCCTATGGCGAAAAAATTAATATTCGTAAATATGTTTTAGAAAATGAAGGCAGAGCTTCATGCCCAGTTAGAAGAAGTGTCTGATGAAAGATCGAAATTGAATGTGGAGAAACAGCAAATTCATATGGAGGAACAAAGAATTATGGCTAAGTATGTCATACATTAATATCAACTGTACTGAGTTAATTTGATAAGAGACGATGACTGCCTTACACCTTCCTTATTTGTATAAATCTTCAATTCAAATTTTTCAGGAGTCGTGACTTAGATCTACTTGCGAAAACAGCAATAGAAAAGCAATCGCATGCTGACAAGAAATACTCCGAAGCGGAATTTATCCAACGCAAGTACGAAGAACGAATCCGGAGAATCCAAGAACACGTGGTTTCTCTAAACGCTAGAGAAAAACATGTAGCTAGAGAAAAAGTAGCTTTGTCGAGAGAGAGACTGCACCTTCACAATGAGAGGAAACAAATTGACAGTAGACAACAATGTTCCTTATGCAGGTCTTCACAATTGCCACAGTATTTAGAACCAAATTATACTTTACCAGATTCTTTCATGAACGTTCCAGTCTCTAGAGATTTTAGAAGTTCTAATGTGACGAGCGCCATGAATGCGATAGAAGAAGAAATGGCACATTTGTTGGGGAAGAATTTGAATTTGCGACATTATCCTGGAATAGGAGATCTGAGGAGCCATGATGACTCATTTCAGAATGAGGAGAGGCAGCCGAGGCAGTTGCCGTCTGAGCCTATGCAAGTGGAGTCGGGACCGTTTAAAGTAAGTTTATAAGTACGATACCTCCTCGGCATCAATTAAGAATTCTTTATCGTATTTTTCCTCGTTATCAGCAGTATATCCCACTTTAGCTGTTAATTTGGGTGATGGGAGGTGATGAAAATTATGACACTTACCAGATCTCATTTTCTATGGAACTATGTTTCATGATTATTTAAAAATAATTGCGAATGAAGTGATTAACGAAGAAGGCCATAAGATAATACCCTGTGGAACGGGGATATGAATCAATCTAACCTTGGGTTCTCACTTGTTGCACTTTGGATATTTTGTAGGTACACCTCTGTCTAACTCTTTGGGATTCAGGCGTGATGCTACGCTGTTATTTTGTAAGATTGATGCGTAGGTGCAGAAATCTATTGAATTCTATGGGTAATCTATTATTCTTGGAATAGTTATAGGAAGTAAATATTTATCTTTTGCTGTATTGTTTTTTTGCATTCCAGGATTATTTGGATCCAAAATTCATGATGTTGCGTCTAGATGTACAAAAAGTGTTAAGTAATTTGGATCACACTAAGAAAGATGTAGCCGATTTGGCACCCGAAGACGATAATGACGAAGATTGAGTGAATGTAGAAATAAAAAATGTAAGTGATGTCAAAATAAATAAAAGACTGAACCTGTATTAATTGGTTTAATTTACTTTGATGACTGTTATAGAACATCTTTTGTTGTTAGATTTATGAACAGTGTTATCAAAATGTACACAAATGCCTATATAGCTACATGCTAACTTATCTATAAAGATTTCATTGTAAAAATATAGGTACATGATCTTTTCTTACTACATAATTATTGTTTTAGGTACTAGGGTATGCAGTTAGACGTAATTTACATTTATGAATACACTCTTCGTATAAATGGCTCCAATTATTATTATACATTACTTCTTCAAAGTTACTTTCTATCAACTTTTTATGTTCTTGTTCATACAATTTTTCATTAACAGAAAGTAATTTTGGAGCAGCTATAAATTTATCGCATAGTTCATACATTTCTTATTCTAAAACATTATAGATATATACTACGCACCCAAGTTTTTCATTCGCACAGTCTTTCACAAAAATTGCTTTAAGTAGTTACAAATAATATCTTTATGGACGGCTTGGCCTTGTCGTTTAAAGTATAATTCAGTTACATTCTCCTATTTTGCACAGATCTACAGTATAAACCCAAATAAATTATATATTACTTATTATTAACTGACAACTGCGTACAGAAGCGAGATAATAACAAGGAACAATATCTTCTCTAAACCTTTAAAAATGCTTAATATATTTTACTATACACAATATTTACAACACATCTTAAGATAACTATAATATCGACACCCTCTATTCGTCGTAGATGTCAAAGGCATCTTCACAATAAGGAATTCCTTTTTATAAAAGTAGTAAATCTATTTTTCAAGTACAGAAGACTATAGCTTTGCAAACGGGAAAGCCACTTATGATAATTTTGTTGATTATCTTTCTTATCACAGTAACATTATCATTCTACATTAAAGAAAATAATATAATTTTATATGTTGATAATAATAGAAATTAATTGTTAAAACATGTCCAAATAAATTGATAACCGATTCAAAAATAACGAAGAATATAAAATGAAAATTAATTAAAGGGATTTCCAAGATGTATAATATGTTATGACCTGCGGTCGCCCGGCGCTTTCTGGTATTTGACTTCAAGTAGCTGAGGATAGTTCTCTACGATAGACAGTAGGATCCCGTCAATGTAGTTCCTCAGTTGGAAATTCACGTCTTGTTGTTCTTTTAAAGCTTTCTGCAACTGTAACAAATAATTGACGATTAATATTGTTATTTGAGCTCCACCTAGAATCAATTTGAATAATCACACAGAAGCATTGTGTAAGTGCTCATACACACGTATGACACGCGTCAACGGCTGAGGCAACTCGTCGATGGCGGGGATCGTCGGCCGCCGTTGACGCTTGTTGCTCGTGTGTATGAGCACTAAGGACAGTGTGGTGCTCATGCTTTGCTGTAGTTTGTTTTAATGATGAGACATTATTGGATAGTATGGGGGCAAGCATTCCATTAATAAAGTATGAAAAAGGTACATTTTCAGTCCCAAAAGTATGGCCAAGTCATTTTGTTATAAAGCATGCAAGTTAGCGGAATTCTAAAGGTACAGACATGCACAGTTAGTAAAAATTTCGTACCTTTTCCATCTCTATGCTGAGATCAGATTGTGTATCGTTACCATCGAGCTGCAAAAATGCATACATGACAAATATAGGCAATTGTTCGGCAAACGAGTAAGTCAGGCTTCATAAAAAGCAAAGCATCGCGACAATATGTTGACGGTGAATGTTATGATGCCATATTGTATGAATGTAATACTTTCATGTAATTTGCGGCAGTTTAAATAACTAAAACATAAATTCAAGCTCAAAGCATAACATTATGAGTTCATATTAGCTGATTAATCAGATGATAAATAACATTTGTGGAGTATCCTCGTTAATGTACCTATTCGATTAGGCATCTCGAAATGTCTAATGAGGATAGTTGGATCAACCACCCAATCAGCTGTCAGAGTACAAAAGGAATTATTAGTTCAATTTATTGTAAGGATTCAGTCTGAAGAGAGTTTCAAAAGTCTCAAGCATGCCTTCGATGTTGCGTATGAAATCGATAAATGTAACGCTATAATTAGTGGAATTTAAGAAAACATACTGCTGGGTACCGGCTGGTCCAACAACGAAGGCTAACGAACATGACGTATCCAATGCCTAATCTCGTTCATTTTTTAATGCCGGTCGCCAGTCAAGGTTCAGAACAGGCGAAACCCTTGTAGCTTTGCTAATTTTGTCGGGGAGGGGCCATATTTTGAAGTGTGAGTGTGTGTGTTGTGTGTGTGTGTGTTGTGTGGGTGTGTGTGTGTGACGTGTGTGTGTGTTTTTGAAGTGTGTGTATTTCGCTTTGAGATCGTGCCGCTTTTCGTTCTGTATCTCTCCATCTTTAACACTTCATAATATGACCCCAGGTTCCAAGCTTCCCGTTTAGTGAACGAACCAATGCATGTATTGAATGATATTGTATTAAACGTTTGTGATGCATTACCTCATCATCGCTCATCTGCGACAGTTCATGTGCGAGCGAGTTGGTTCCGACCAGGGGGCCGGCGACTCCGTCCAGCAGGCTTCGACCCTCCTCCACGCCGCGTGTCAGAATCTGTGCTTGTAACTCCTCTTGAGCTTCTGATAGAGCTGGAAGGGAAACGTAGAATTGTAGCAACGGGTTTTCGTTATCGTCGCTGACTTAGCTTGCAGAGGTAAAAATTTGAGGTGGTAGGGGCTGTTTTTGGAGCATCCAAGGAGATTTGTCTTTGAAATTATAACTTCCAAAATAAGTAAAACTGAAATAAGTAAGATTTTCACAGCCGCAGGTGTGAAAATGTTCTCATTTCTATCTGTTGTGGGGCAAGTGGAATACCAATGAATATACGTAATGGCAATACCCCCCAAGATTGTCGCCAGACACGCACGTGTAAGTTCAGTAGGGGACATTTGCATGCGATGATATGAGTCATTAGCCCCGATTAAAAGTGAATTAAAATTAGCATCAAAGATGTCGCCAGTGCTAGATTGGTTAGTTATGAATTGCGAGCTATTTAACATAACTACTCGTATATTGATCGCGTGTTTTAGCACGTTGTTTCAATTGTTGGCACTTAAAAACTGATACGAATAATATGTAGGTATGTCGCATTATTTGAAGTAGTTTGAGCACTTGATGCTATCGAACAAACATAATATTGATTATATCATATTCTAATTGATGTAGCAGGTTTTGATCATTGTTTGTTCCAGAATTCGCCTCAAATATCGCCAAGTGTCGCTTTTATAATTTGTTTAGTTCTTTGCCAGCTACTGGCTACCCCCCATTCATTGTGCGAATCCGAATGCGGTTGTGTTCAGCATTCTTGGCAGGTGCGACAATGAGTCTAATTAGCACTGCAGTATGTGACGTTTAGAAGCAAGGTGCCACGTTATACTTCCGAATGTTTTTAGAACCCGTCTTAAAAAGTATTGAAGCAATTTTAGCTTTACAGAGTCCATCATTTGAAGTATCTCTTCGAAAGAGGATGTAGCGTGAGTGGATGCTAGACGTCTTCATTGAGACTAGAGAATTGGACTAATTTAATGCATAGATAGAATACAGTGAGTGCAGCTTGAAAGAAGCCTACGTCCAACAGTCGACTGCGAAAGGCTGACTTGATGCATAGAGGGTGCCTGCAAGGGAAAACACGAGGCCAAACTAACAAGGGAAGCTACTTACATTTGTTCTGCGTCCGTAGCAGCGCGAGTTCCTTCCTGAGCTCGTCAAGACGCGGGTCCGGCGGCGGGGGCGGCACATCTCGCAGTCTCTGCAACTCCTGCTTCGCAGTCGCCAGCAGGCCGTTGGCCGCGGCAGCCGCATCTCTCTCCCGTCGCTCAGCTTCACGTGCATTGTTTAAAGCAGCGGATAGTTCCGCCACTTGCTCTTGAGCTTCGCGGTGCGCCCGCGCTGCAGCTTCTGCGTTCGCTCTGAGAGTTTCTGCTACACCACGGAGTCGACCCACCTAGGATAAAAGATTCAGTTGTAGCGTATTATGACAATCTGGAGCCGAAGCTATACAAATAAGTTTTATAAGAACTCATATCAAAGTAGTGGTCCCATTAAAAAGTTAATGCTGGTGCGTCTGTGTTCCCTTTTACATATGTATATAATCCGTCAGTCCTTAAAGCAAGAGTGAACAGGCATTTTCTAGGCACGCTCTTTCCATTTAAACCTCATTCATCGCTTTCCATCAGACTAGGTCATTATCAGGCCCATTTCGCAATAAAAAAAAAGACTGCAAGTCCCAAAAAGCATCCAAATTTATAAATAGATCGCAATAAAAGGTTGGGAACATAAAAAAAAGTGAATGTAAATAAACCTTATCAGTCTATCAATCTGACCTTAGATATACTTGGTGCAATATTAATAAATGGGCCGTAGATATAAAAGGTTGGCTTATCTTTGCATAAGTCATAAATATCGAAAATGAGAAAAAGTTTATTGTGCGCAGTCTGAATGACAAGCATTCCATTCACAAGTTTCACAGTCACAGTAAACAATATTTAGGAATTTCAATATGGAAAGCGAAATTCCTACTATCGCACCTGCTAACTTCTGAAGCAGTGTCTAGTATACAGGGTGGAATTTTTGAAGCGTACCTGGAGGGAAAGTCCCTACATACTCTTAATACTGAAGACAGCAAATTTTACTCAACGGAAACATTCATTTATTTTTAAAAAGAAACAAAACTGCATTTAAAGATTTTTGAAAATACGCTTACCAATCGATAGGGTAAATCATAAGGATCAAATCTCTCTAACAAACATGGTAAATTAAATGCAACAAAAACCATGAAATCTAAACTTATTTTATTCGAACGGAAAAAACGAGTAAGGAAATTAATTGTTCGAAATGAGCTCCATTTTCTTGGATGCACAATTTTTTTTTAAGGAATTCATTTTGGGTAACTTTTAGTAGCGTTTTGTGGTGAATATTGAAAATTGTATTGTGAACCTTAGTTTTTTGCTCGTTTAGTTGTAGGTACTTATAGAATTTTTGGTAAATTTGATTTTTTACATATCCCCATTAAAAATCTAATGGGGTGAGATCTGGAGATCTCGCAGGACATCTGATTGTGCCGAGATTTGATCCTTACGATTGACCCTATCGATTGGTGCCATAAAAGTACAGAATGCTATTTTTTCGGATTTTAGTCGGTTCGACTCCCGGGTGTGGCAGGCGTATTTTCAAAAATATTTAAAAGCAGTTTTGTTTCTTTTTAAAAATAAAGGAAAGTTTCCTTTGAGTAAATTTTGCTGTCTTCAGTATTTAGAGTACTTTCCCTCCAGGTACGCTTCGGAAATTCCACCCTGTATATATTGGGATCGTCTTTTTTTCCTGTAAGCATGAAGAATAGTCTTTGTTGAACCTACTCACAAGCTTCTAGGTGAGTAGCTTATAGATGACATTAATAAGTCCAAAATTGACAAGGACCATGGTCCTCGACATTACTGGCAATTCATCTCTCCCAAAAGATTGGGTATTACCTACTATATTAACTTTATAAGTATAAACTCATCTCAGTATTATAAACATTTCCATAATATCTCTTACCTCTTGTTTAAGTTCCGACGCCTCAGCTTCAGCGGCGCCAAGTCTGTCAGTGATCGCGGAAAGTTGCGTGTCGCGATCTCTTTCGACGCGCGATATCGCCTCGCGACTACGACGCTTCTCCTCAGCGACGCTCTCCTCACATCGGCACTCGATCTGCACATTATCGACATTTTTAATTTTCCATCAGGTTGGTTAGAAGTTAATTAACGGAATTGATGCGGGTAATGATGAGTAATTGGGCAATTAAAATGATAGAGAACTTTCTTTAGTAAGTAGTTGATCTAATTCTGGCTTCATGATGAGGATTTCAGATTTTTCATTGAGTTGACATCTTTGTTCAAAGCAAAAGTCTACAGTACTCTATTTACTAGTTGGTAGTGGTATTCTCAAATAGATCCTACTGATACCCTTCGGGTCAAACTAGCTTATAGAAGAAGAGCAAGAATCTGCAACTGTGTTGTTGAGGTTGACTGTATGCTGTATGAATAAAAAAATATAGCTCAACTTGTAGAACTACCAAGTAGTTAGCAGAAAATGTTGTTATGATGCTGATCCTACACAAACTTTGCGTATCATTTTTACAAACCTTGGCCAACACTGATGAAATTATGTTTTGTACTGACCTCTCGTATCTGCTCGTCGAGCATGTGTACCCTCGCCTGCAGCACCGCGTTGTCGGCCTTCGCCCTCGCGTAGCGTTCGTCCGCCGTGCTTTGAGTGTCAGCCAGTGACGTCACTTGTTGCTGAAGTAGCTGCACCTGCCAAAGAGCGACGACATTGTTATATTGAAAGAGCAAAACACGCATAAAATTAAAATTGATCAATGATGTCACAAAGATTAATGCGGTTGGAGTTCTAAACACTTTAATTTGTAGCTTTTGTAAGATTTATGACTGTTTTATGATTATTGCTAAGACTATTGCTCAAGATTGCAATTGCAAATTCATGAAACTGAATCGAAGTAAGAAGCAGCCAATAACGAGCGAACTTTTCCGCGCGGGTGATATACTTCTTTATATTGTATGAGATGGGTGGTGTGATATTGCTCTAGCAGAAATCATAAAATGAAGGGATAGATCATGCATCACATTCGATACACACTTATATTGCAACAGATGATAATGACCTATTCCAGGTGTTCGTTTCGCAGACAGAAATTTCATAGAATTTCGTTTCGCAGAAAATGTTCCATATAATATTTGGTCATTGTATTTTTGTTTCGAATATTATTGTTTCAACGACTATTTACTTGAATGAATGCATGCTTCGACTCGACGACTACGTCTTATTATTATTGCTTGTAATAAACCAACTTAGACCCGCCACGTGATCTTCCCACGAATTGAAACGTTTAGAAACAAATGTTTTTCTTGGTAATAAGTTTTATATTAACTAAACAAGAGGATAAAGAATATTTGATTAGTTATTCTGTGATATGAATATCGAAACATAAAATTTTATTTGTAACAAAAATCTGTGATATTTTTTTTTTTTCAAACTAGGTATTCTGCGTATTGATTACTCTATGAAATGATAATATGAGAAAAAAATTATGTGAAACGAATTTTTGAAACTGTTGTCTTTAAAACAACGTACAACCCCTATTCCAAAATGTAGATAGGTACACTACTGAGTAAATAAGATAACGGAATATTCAAACAAGTTGGTAAAGTTACACAATAATTTTACATTTCGTCCACGATCACATAAATATATACTAAAGTACCTAATGTTACTGTAGATTTAGACAAATATGTAGGTTTATCGATATCAATATAAACATCGAATGGGCTCGATATTGAGCGATAACGATGGCAGTAAGCGTTTACCATACCACGCACTAGTGGGCACCAATGTTACCAT
Organism: Oligia fasciuncula; assembly: GCA_963082905.1. Taxonomy (NCBI): domain Eukaryota; kingdom Metazoa; phylum Arthropoda; class Insecta; order Lepidoptera; family Noctuidae; genus Oligia; species Oligia fasciuncula. The sequence continues at coordinate 15,052,120 of OY720396.1, read as the reverse complement.
TACTGGAATACTGGCTAGAAACCTATTTGAAATTGCGACCGTTGAATACAAATCGATTAGGATCTCTAGAGATTCATTGTGGTTTACAATGGTTATGTAAGGCAGGTCTGGTATTCGTATGGTGTGCTATAATCGCGTGTTATTTGACCGCGTTCAAAATAACAGAGATAACGCTCATAATCTCGCTGTTTGATGTAAAATTATGATGAATTTATTGCGTGAACTGTAATATAGTTTTTAGTAATTAATGATTAGCTTTTTATTGACATAATCATGTGCATGTTTGTAGTCATTAACGATGTTTAAATTAATATATTTTTTCCTCGGTTTCGCTTAAATTCATTACCATAGCCGTGATCAAACGTGTTCTCATTTTGTTCAAACAAATCGTTGTATTGCGTTACCACACCTCTGTTGATTTACTAGTCTCATGGCTGACAACTAGTACCAGGTGCTTGTTTTCTATAAATATTATGATGCACGGTCGGAATACGTTACGTCCCTACGTAGGTCTAGGTTGAGGTGACTAACGAATATAATGAAATATATGAGCAAACAGAGCACGTCCCTACTCTGAATGCTGCATGAGATCATGCTGCGGAAAGACATTTCCTAAAAGGTAGCGGTGAATCGCTGATCATATTGCATTCATGATGATGAAGTAAGAATACCTCAAAGAGATTCAATCACGGAGCTGGAATAGGTTCTAAATTGGGTAGACTGCAGGCTGTAGGTAGAGAGAAGACTCAAAATAGTTTCAAGCAATCGTAATGTCAATTCTGATTATACCTAATAGATGCTCATCGTCAAAGCAAATCGTCCCTGAGACATTTTCCGAGTAGATACTCAACTGAAACTGTGTCTAATTAAAGATATTTAGTAAGATCACTTGCCACTTGTAATTATAAAATTACGAGTTAATTGATTTCTACATCGAGTTCTTCGTAATCACATTATAGCGTAAGTACCTCGCCCTAAACGACGTTTTGCTATTCACGCAGAAAATCGATTTAATTTTGCTACGAAATCAAAGCAACTGGAAAATCGGATCGGATTAAGCTGATACAGAAAATCACAAAATCTAATTTACAAAAACATTACATGATGAGTATGTCAAGGATTCGTTTATCTTTAAGATAAGCCTTTGTGTAATGTTATATTTTTTGCTAAATCAGATTTGCTATGAACTTCGATATTTTAAGGACTTTTTATTCATTTATTTAAAAAAATGTCTCTGCGCGTATCGTCCTCTTTCTTTGCTTTTTCTGTGAGTGGTGGTGAATCAACGAATAAATATAGACAAATGATCATTGAAGCGTTATTTAGGAGAGCAAATTGTAATCGTTTCGTTGAGCTCCACTGAGCCCCAGTCAGTCAAGAAGGAACTTCTGATTCTATGTATGTATTCGCATTCCGGTACACTTGCAGTATTTTATGCATGGACGAGTTTATTGTATCCGTAATTAACCTATAGATCTCAAACAGGTTCAGGAATGGCAACGAAAGCACTCGTTATGAAAACCGTGCACAAGATTTGTAATTAAATTTCTTCGACAGTAAACTTTCAAGAAAACGTGTCTCTTGTGTAACTATCACCCATTAGTATGAGGACAATTTGTGAGACAAAGGGAAATCAAAAGTTATAAAACGTAATTCATTCTGGAGCAGACAGCTTTTTATCTGGATAACTCGTTTAGACTTTGGGAAAGTCAAAGGTACAAAAGAAGATAGGATAGAGATGCGATTGACACGACAAGAGGGGTATTAAGAATGACGACATACTTCGAGCCTAGGATATTATAAGTATCAGCTACGTCTCTTGTCTCACTTGTTTGAATTAGGTCTTTTAATGAGGAGTTACATAAAATTTATAACAATTTCGTGCAAGTTGCAGGAAGATGCACATCAGGAAGAGATTGATTCAAACGTGTCAAGTAGTCGCATGAGCGATAGTGCCTGATGTAAGATATTACATGACCAATAAGTAGCTTTTAATCACAGTAAACTGTTGAAACAATCGATATTACAGGTACATCATCAACAGTAAATATTTAATACCGGGCATAAATTCAGCAAGAGAATTGGAATCCAATTCCAATTCTCTTTGTGAAATTCGAGAGCTAAATTATTAATGTGTACAATATTGTTTTCCTCTTAAATTTGGATAACTATGCAGAGTTTGAAATAATTTTCCTCGTTGTCGATTAACCATAGCGTCGTTATAGTAGCAGTAATTTAAACGTTGATAAATTAACTTCGTAGTACAGTACAATGCAAGCGGTTCTGTTAGCGTAGGGAAGCGGACACGAATACACGATCGGCCAAAAGAACTGACTCAATGAGCTTTTCTTTATTGAGTGAGTCATGAAGACACGACTTTTAAAGAGCGACTCATTGATACAATTTAATGGACAGCGTCCGTGAAGAACAAGAATAGTATTATTTGTAGAGTGAGTTTAATGTTCCCCGCCGCGTGTCCGCCATGTGGATTATTTTCAGTGACTTGTTTCATGAGTGTTACCGTTATTTCTGTCTTCATTTTCAAGATTAAGAAGTTTTTAATAATGGCCTAATTTATCTATAATATTTTCAATAAGATATAGACTGGAATTTATTATATTTATCCGGTTAGACTGGAAGCCGACCCCAACATAGTTGGAAAAAGGCTAGTCAGATGATGATTTTCAATAACATTTAGAGTACTTAAAATTTAATATTTATCGTTGCTTAGCTGCTATTATAACTTCTGTTTGATAAAAATATATTAAATAATTTTCATGTAAGTACACCTGTTACGAAACGCTTCATGGTTATTTAAAAACACGTTAGATAAACGACATTTGTGTATATAAGAGTTTAAAGTGAACAAGTCTATTATAAGTATAGTCTGCGCGGCCAGATCAATCAAAGATTACTTTCCGTTAACTTTCACAAGACTGTTATAAGAATGATAAATACTTACAATCGGAATAACTGGAATAAGTAAGTACATAGATACGAAAAAAGAATTTCAGCGCTATCGTCCACGATGACGCATTGATCGCTCCATTGATCACAGATTCATCATCGTAGATATTTTATCTCGTTTCTTGGATTCTGTTAATGCGTATTGTCAGATTCGAAGATATTTTTGACCGATATGTCTAAAACTTGAAATATGTTTTACTGCAGTTGTAGATCATAACAAATTCTTTTCGTAACGTCACAACTTCACAAGTAACGTGTGTGACGATAATAGATTAACCATGTTGCATTTATCATCATTACCTTGCCGGATATGAATTGCATTCAAGTGATCGAAATCTCGATTGATAGAGACGTAAATAAAAAGACTTGAGAATATGATCTATACTAATATTCTATAATAATATAATGTCCATACTAATATTATAAAGAGGTAAAGTTTGTATGTAGGGGGTAATCTCTGGAACTACCAGTCGGATTTAAAAAAATATTTTTGTATTTGATAGTCCAATTTTTGAGGAAGGTAAGAAGGTATTTAACATCACGCTATGACCCTTAGTAGCCGAGCAAAAAATCAAAAAGAACGCTAAGCAAAAACGAAGTAATAGCGCGGGCAGGCGATGAGATGCGACGGGGTGGGTCGGGGACCGGGGAACAAGAAATTTCATGCGGACGAAGTCACGGGCAGAAGCTAGTTTTTAATATAGTCAAAATTACCTTAAAAAAATTCACGCAAGCTTAACAAGATAAATATGAATTGAATCGCTTTGCAGCTAAACTTTTAACTGGAAACAGGAAACGTTGTCATGCAACTAGGGCTTGTAAATATTCGAAGTTTTTTAGATAATCGAATATTCGAAGTTTTTACAGGCAGTATTCGAATTATTCGAATATTTATTCGAATATTAGCTTTTTCCTTTGAAACCAAGTTGAAACCTTGAAGGGACAACTTGCTTATACAGTTAATACACAAGTTTGAGTTGAGTATTTTTATTATATAAAATTGAATCACCTTTATGCAACATAGTTTGACATTATAATGAAAAAAAAAAAAACAAAAATATTAAGAAGGAAGCGCTAAGGTAGCCTGCGAAATTCAAATTTTCTTACGTTTTTTGCAATATGCTGGCCAGTATTAAGTTGTACATTGATTAAAATATGATTCGCGGTCGTAACAAATATGTATTTACAGAATTACAATAATTACAATCAATTTGTTCGACGACACTACTTTTCACCTCGCTGCTTCCCTACGACTAGGCACTCCTTGCTGTTCTCCCCATCGCTGTCACTGTAGCGAAGATGTCAACAGCCTCGGACACCACCACGGCCTGTCTTGCAGCCGAAGTGCGGGTCGCTTAGCGCGGCACGCTTAGCGCGAACATTAATGACATCATCCGAAGAGCTCTTGTCACCGTCGGCGTTCCAGCTGTATTAGAACCCAATGGCTTGGCACGCGACGATGGCAAGAGACCGGACGGCATGTCTTTATTTCCATGGAAGGTGGGTAGGCCTTTAGTGTGGGATGCTACGTGTGTTGATAATCTTGCGCCATCCCATCTTCCTGGCTCGGCATGCTGTGCTGGCGCTGCTGCTGTGGCTGCGGAAAACCTCAAGCGGCGATAATATAATAACCTCATCGGAAACTATATTTTCGAGCCGTTTGGGGTTGAAACTCTCGGGCCGTGAGGGCCGAGTGCTCATGGTCTTTTTAAAGAAATTTCGAAACGGCTGGTTGACAATTCCCGTTACCCAAGGGCTGGCTTTTATCTTGGCCAGAGGCTATATAGAGCATCGCCACACAACGTGGTAATGCCGCCAGTCTCTTGGGTACATTACCAGTCGACAGCGATGCGGGTGAATTTTTCGACGCTATTTTTTAGTTTCTGTATAGTTTTAGTTAAGTTAGGATTTAATTTTGTTATTTTTAGTTTGTATAGCCAAATAAATATTTTCAAAGAAAAAAAATCAGTAATACAACTTGTTAAGTTAGTATAATCCCCAAATGTCAAGATTTCATGAAATAGTCATTCTTGAGGATTACATGGTCTTAGAGAGTTGTGTTGATGACTTTATCTATACATATAATAAAACAGTAGAAAAACTGTGTCTGTACATTGAAAATATTAAAAAAAAAAAAATTGGGGGGGGTTTAGAAACAGTAATAGGGTACGAATCCGAAAAAAAAATTCTGTCTGTTTGTCTGTTTGTCTGTTTGTCTGTTTGTTTGTACACGCTAATCTTTGGAACTACTGGAAGGATTTGAATGATTTTTGTTTTGTTGTATAGGTATTATGTCTGGGCAACATATAGGCTATAATTTATCTTGGAAACTTGAACACCTGATGCAGAACCGCAACAGACCAGCTAAACTATAAGAGATACAAAAATGGTACCATAGCAAAAATTGTTCCACGTGATGAGCATTTTCTGCCGAGAGAATAAATTTGAAGATCTCGAACACCTGATGTGGAACTCCAAGAGCCCAGCTACACCATAACATATATAGGAATGACGTCTTAGCAAAAGTTGTTCGGTCTGATGGGCATTTCCTGTTGACTTATAAAAAAACTGGCCAACACGAAGGGTTCCGTACCACAAAGCAAAAACGCCGAAAAAAACACGTTTTTTTGTACGGGAGCCCCCCTTAAATATTTATATTATTTTGTTTTTAGTATTTGTTGTTATAGCGGCAACAGAAATACACCATCTGTGAAAATTTCAACTGTCTAGCTACCGCGGTTCTTGAGATACAGCCTGGCGACAGACAGACGGCAAAAACGCCGAAAAAAACACGTTTTTTTGTACGGGAGCCCCCCTTAAATATTTATTTTATTTTGTTTTTAGTAATTGTTGTTATAGCGGCAACAGAAATACACCATCTGTGAAAATTTCTACTGTCTAGCTACCGCGGTTCTTGAGATACAGCCTGGCGACAGACAGACGGCAAAAACGCTGAAAAAACCACGTTTTTTTGTATGGGAGCCCCCTTAAATATTTATTTTATTTTGTTTTTAGTATTTGTTGTTATAGCGGCAACAGAAATACATCATCTGTGAAAATTTCAACTGTCTAGCTACCGCGGTTCTTGAGATACAGCCTGGTGACAGACAGACGGCAAAAACGCCGAAAAAAACACGTTTGTTGTATGGAAGCCCCCCTTAAATATTTATTTTATTTTGTTTTTAGTCATTGTTGTTATAGCGGCAACAGAAATACACCATCTGTGAAAATTTCAACTGTCTAGCTACCGCGTTTCTTGAGATACAGCCTGGCGACAGACAGACGGCAAAAACGCCGAAAAAAACACGTTTTTTTGTATGGGAGCCCCCCTTAAATATTTATTTTATTTTGTTTTTAGTATTTGTTGTTATAGCGGCAACAGAAATACATCATCTGTGAAAATTTCAACTGTCTAGCTGCCGCGGTTCTTGAGATACAGCCTGGTGACAGACAGACGGACGGACGGACAGCGAAGTCTTAGTAATAGGGTTCCGTTTTTACCCTTTGGGTACGGAACCCTAAAAATCGAAGATCAGACACATCTGATGTGGAAATCAAAACTATCACTAATTTCACCCCCACGCGGTGAAGGCGGTAACAGTTTAGGACTGATTTTCGATGACGATGGTATATCATTGAAAATTTGACTCTACTGGCCAAAACTCCCATTTTTTTTTTAACGTGATTAAATGCTCATGCGTTTTGCACTACCACGGGGAGATAGTACAGTTATGTGGGACTCTAACCCACTAAAACTCCACGGTGTCCTCCTCTGCCGCTTACGGTGGGAATATGGGCACGCGTTAGCACTCATCCGTGAACCCGCCGCGGCTGTCCGTCACCGGACCCTCCTCTGGGGAGTACTCCCCATCACCGGCGCACCAGAACACATAGCACGCCGTGACGACCCCAGGGACCAAACTAGCACATGGGCGCCAGACGACCCCGTGTCTGGGCACCCTTGGTAGGGGAGCAGTCAATTAGATTTTAATTGATCAGGTATCTTCTTCACAATAAAACTATAACCATGCCTAGAAAAAGGTCAAAGCTTTTCCAATGTTCCAAAGGAGCTAAAAGATTGCGGATCATAAGATCCCAAGAATCTACCGAAGAGCGTCAGGAGAGACTTGATGCTGTTCGAGAACATCAGGCTGCAACTCGCTCCGTGGAAACCTCTTCGGATCGCGAAGCACGCCTGTATTCTCAGCGTATTTACGCATCTACATCCAGGTCTCTAGAGACCAGTGAAGAATATGATGCGCGACTGACCGCTGATCGTGAACGTCATGCATTGTCTCGCGAGTCGGAGACGTTCACGGATACAGAATTGCGCTTGAGTTCCAAGCGTATCTACGCATCGACTTTTAGGTCTCCAGAGACAAGTCGGGAACGTGATGTGCGACTGACCGCTGATCGTAAATGTCACGCATTATCTCGCGAGTCGGAGACGTTCACAGATAGAGAATTGCGCTTGAGTTCTCAGCATATCTACGCATCTGCTTCTAGGTCTCTAGAGACAAGTGCGGAACGTGATGCGCGACTGCCCGCTGATCGTGAGCGACATGCATTGTCTCGCGAATCGGAAACGTTTACCGATACAGAATCACGCTTGAGTTCTCAGCGTATTCGCACATCTACTAACAGGTCTTTTGAAACAAGTGATGAACTTGAGATTATCATACATTGTCCCGAACACGCACACGACAAAATACTCATAATCAGTTAGAAGCTGAGAAAGAAAGAATTGCTGGAGTACGGCATGAAGAGACAGATTAAGAAGAGCGCAACGAACGTTTGAATTCTGATCGACTTCGACATTCTCTGAACAGAATGTCGATATCATCTGAAGAATCGGATGTGTCTGAAGATATAGCCGTAGGGCATGGCGACCTTCCTTGGGTTGATAAGGAACGGAGTGCATTTACGTATACTCCTATGATTGACTACGCCACATATTCCGCCATCGGAGGTATGGTTCAAAATTGTACTTTTTGTGAAGCTGTTAAATGGCAAAAAGAAACAAACGGTATGTGTTGCTCAGGTGGGAAAGTACATATTAAAATATTACAAAATCCTCCAGAAATATTAAGATCACTGCTAATCGGTGACCATCCACAGTCAAAACATTTCTTGGATAACATACGTTCGTACAATAATGCCTTTCAAATGACATCTTTTGGTGCAGAACAGATTTCAGAAGGCCTATTTATGCCAACATTCAAAGTGCAAGGCCAAGTTTACCACCTTATTGGTTCATTATTGCCTGAAAATGACGTCTCGAATCGTCTCGCGCATCCCGTTGTTTTTCAGTCCCTGGGCTCTTAGAATTCGACATCAGACGTTTCAGATCTCCGATTTTGACGACCCCGTTGTCGCTGGCATAAGCAACAGGATCCGCGTACGAAGTCGCGGGCAGAAGCTAGTTCATAATAATTCTGTAAATACATATTTGTTACGGCTGCGAAACCTCGGAGTGGCGGCGCCGGCACTGTGTGTGTACGTGTAAAGCGCGGTCTGTAGGTAACAACTTGTAAGACAGACGTAGTTCGTATTTTCAAACTGAACTAAAAATTATTCGAATATTCGAATTTAACATCAGTCAATATTCGAATAGCAAAAATGATCGAATATTCGCATTATTCGAATATTCGAATATTCGAATTACAAGCCCTACATGCAACGAAACACTTGCAACAGTTGTGATCCTTTACTTAGTGGTTTAGGTTTCTGGAATTAGTAAGCACTTGTTATGAGTAATTATTAGAATTATGAAAGTGAAGGAAACTCGTAATATACAGGTAATACACTTATACGGATTGTAGAAGTAGAAACTGTTAGTGCAAGATTCGTTGAAAGAAAAGTTGAAGGACGTTGAGCCATAATTATTTTCTCCCTAGCAGAGGCAAGCGAAGAAAATGTGAGGATGACAATTAGCGTCACGTAAAGTGAGGTGTAATCGATTACCGAGTGTTAGCTACATATAAACCTAGAGCGAATGGAATCAGCCTGTCAGTCTTTGAAGAAAAACCTTAGACTAGATCATCCACAGCTGATGAATTTGGTGACCTTATTTCACCAAATCTGTCGGGAAGCAATTTACTAAACCATGTTAGTCTACAAAGTATTTTTAATGAAATAGAAGTAGATGAGAAGTTTCCACGCAAAGTAAATTATCTAGACAATATAAACATGTCATTAGTGCGATGTAATTCTGTACAGCGTGATGTAATTCATCATACCATGGGAATCTTGTGATGATAGCAGCTTAGTTCCGATGTTAAATTGTTGTTTTTAGGGATCTTGATGTATTTCGTATAAGAAATTAAACGTCGTGATGGATGGATTCGTAATTATTGTGTGAAAAAATATATAAAGATTTGAGGATGGTCGAATGACTGGTGTTTTTATTTTCTGTGAAACTGAAATTACGCAAGCTACAGCATTATGAAGGTCTTCAGCCAGTGGCATTGAACATCTATATTCTGGTAAATCTGGGACCTGGTAGTGATTCACGATGGTTGCAAATAAAGTAGAGAATGTAGTGCCAGATGATGACTCGTATCCTCGCGCTCCAGAGCTCAACGCCGACTGATTTAGAATTGTAGAATTTTCTATAAAGCATTTCATAGGAATAGCGTTTGAATGAAATCTTTGAAACGGTAAACACCGGTTTCAGTTGAATAACTTCAATTCAATTTGCGTCTGCCAATACAAACTCAAAGTAATCAAAACTTCGGAGAAATACAATACCGAACTTAATTTATAATTTACAGTGACATAACTAATTTAGCTACGCTCTCATGGGAAAAGTGAAATGAATCCTCTTTATTATAATGTAAAGCTGTATCGGAATATATCGGACTTTCGATCGGAGCCAAGCTACGAGTAGGTACTCTCAGTTTTACTTTTGTTGAACCGCGCCTGCTCAGACTGGTTTCACTTCGCTGATGTGCCCGAGTTTAAGACTAGCGTAGATCAATTGTCTTGTGATTTGTAAGAAAGCAATTTATTTTGCATTTATTTAGAACTGATTGTATTTATTCTACTTACTTGAATCGAAAGTATCGGCTGGTTATCATTATCAACTCACGTGCCTTGTATATATTATCTAATCATTCGGAGGATTCTTTTGAGTCATAAGTATCTATACCTAACCCTTCATGTTATAAATAATTATATCTGTTTTAAACAAAAGATTTTTGTTGCAAAGAGCTTGAGAAAAGAGCATGTCGTGAGTCGTGGAGTAATTAAAACGCGGATACTCTTAAACCAAACAAAAAAATACAACAGACACAACTAATTCGTGACACGGATCAGTGGTAGAAAACTTAAGCTGGTGAAATTAACATCGGATGTAAACGAAAACTTGGTAATTTCTCAGATTCCATAGATAGAACATTATATGGAGGCAAAGAGTCTCGTAACACTCGTAAAGCGATTTAAGATAATCTACTGCATAAAATGATTGTAGACAGAAATTGGATAGACACTAAAACAATCTTAGAGGAACAATGGTGATAATAAGAGATCTCATAAACCTAAGTTAAAGATTACTTAACCCAAAAGACAAAAGCAAGTATCTAAAGTGGTATTCATAAGATAAGTGAATGATGAATGAGTTCAAACACAATGAATGAACTTAACAATTAACCAGAACTTAAAGCTCAAATATTAAGATAATAAAAAAATTAAACCAACTTCAAAAAGAAATTAACTCAAAATTATGAAATAACTTTAATTTCGGAAGTAAGTGTCAAAAACCTAAAACTAAAATACAGATCCCAAGACACCAACTTCCGAAATTAAAGTTATTTCATAATTTTGAGTTAATTTCTTTTTGAAGTCGGTTATCGGTTGTATACATGCGTGTCGAATTGATAACATCCTTTTTTTTGAAGTCGGTAAAAAATCAGATAACATTACCTAAATAGAGGGATTGTGTATTGTTACTAAAATTACTTGGATACACAAACAGTGTATCCGTATCAGTGGTAAGTAGGTACTTTGTAAGGATTTCCTAATGTTTTGCGTGCTTCTATGCTAAAGCTAGTTTAAAACTAGATTGGTCTGTTTAATCTAGGTCTTGACGCAGGTAGGTACACCTTTTCAATGGCTATAAGTATAATGTCTATTGTTAATCATACTGGTCTATCAACATATTTATTTACTAGCTTCTGCCCGCGACTTCGTACGCGGATCCTGTTGCTTATGCCAGCGACAACGGGGTCGTCAAAATCGGAGATCTGAAACGTCTGATGTCGAATTCTAAGAGCCCAGGGACTGAAAAACAACGGGATGCGCGAGACGATTCGAGACGTCATTTTCAGGCAATAATGAACCAATAAGGTGGTAAACTTGGCCTTGCACTTTGAATGTTGGCATAAATAGGCCTTCTGAAATCTGTTCTGCACCAAAAGATGTCATTTGAAAGGCATTATTGTACGAACGTATGTTATCCAAGAAATGTTTTGACTGTGGATGGTCACCGATTAGCAGTGATCTTAATATTTCTGGAGGATTTTGTAATATTTTAATATGTACTTTCCCACCTGAGCAACACATACCGTTTGTTTCTTTTTGCCATTTAACAGCTTCACAAAAAGTACAATTTTGAACCATACCTCCGATGGCGGAATATGTGGCGTAGTCAATCATAGGAGTATACGTAAATGCACTCCGTTCCTTATCAACCCAAGGAAGGTCGCCATGCCCTACGGCTATATCTTCAGACACATCCGATTCTTCAGATGATATCGACATTCTGTTCAGAGAATGTCGAAGTCGATCAGAATTCAAACGTTCGTTGCGCTCTTCTTAATCTGTCTCTTCATGCCGTACTCCAGCAATTCTTTCTTTCTCAGCTTCTAACTGATTATGAGTATTTTGTCGTGTGCGTGTTCGGGACAATGTATGATAATCTCAAGTTCATCACTTGTTTCAAAAGACCTGTTAGTAGATGTGCGAATACGCTGAGAACTCAAGCGTGATTCTGTATCGGTAAACGTTTCCGATTCGCGAGACAATGCATGTCGCTCACGATCAGCGGGCAGTCGCGCATCACGTTCCGCACTTGTCTCTAGAGACCTAGAAGCAGATGCGTAGATATGCTGAGAACTCAAGCGCAATTCTCTATCTGTGAACGTCTCCGACTCGCGAGATAATGCGTGACATTTACGATCAGCGGTCAGTCGCACATCACGTTCCCGACTTGTCTCTGGAGACCTAAAAGTCGATGCGTAGATACGCTTGGAACTCAAGCGCAATTCTGTATCCGTGAACGTCTCCGACTCGCGAGACAATGCATGACGTTCACGATCAGCGGTCAGTCGCGCATCATATTCTTCACTGGTCTCTAGAGACCTGGATGTAGATGCGTAAATACGCTGAGAATACAGGCGTGCTTCGCGATCCGAAGAGGTTTCCACGGAGCGAGTTGCAGCCTGATGTTCTCGAACAGCATCAAGTCTCTCCTGACGCTCTTCGGTAGATTCTTGGGATCTTATGATCCGCAATCTTTTAGCTCCTTTGGAACATTGGAAAAGCTTTGACCTTTTTCTAGGCATGGTTATAGTTTTATTGTGAAGAAGATACCTGATCAATTAAAATCTAATTGACTGCTCCCCTACCAAGGGTGCCCAGACACGGGGTCGTCTGGCGCCCATGTGCTAGTTTGGTCCCTGGGGTCGTCACGGCGTGCTATGTGTTCTGGTGCGCCGGTGATGGGGAGTACTCCCCAGAGGAGGGTCCGGTGACGGACAGCCGCGGCGGGTTCACGGATGAGTGCTAACGCGTGCCCATATTCCCACCGTAAGCGGCAGAGGAGGACACCGTGGAGTTTTAGTGGGTTAGAGTCCCACATAACTGTACTATCTCCCCGTGGTAGTGCAAAACGCATGAGCATTTAATCACGTTAAAAAAAAAATGGGAGTTTTGGCCAGTAGAGTCAAATTTTCAATGATATACCATCGTCATCGAAAATCAGTCCTAAACTGTTACCGCCTTCACCGCGTGGGGGTGAAATTAGTGATAGTTTTGATTTCCACATCAGATGTGTCTGATCTTCGATTTTTAGGGTTCCGTACCCAAAGGGTAAAAACGGAACCCTATTACTAAGACTTCGCTGTCCGTCCGTCCGTCTGTCTGTCACCAGGCTGTATCTCAAGAACCGCGGCAGCTAGACAGTTGAAATTTTCACAGATGATGTATTTCTGTTGCCGCTATAACAACAAATACTAAAAACAAAATAAAATAAATATTTAAGGGGGGCTCCCATACAAAAAAACGTGTTTTTTTCGGCGTTTTTGCCGTCTGTCTGTCGCCAGGCTGTATCTCAAGAAACGCGGTAGCTAGACAGTTGAAATTTTCACAGATGGTGTATTTCTGTTGCCGCTATAACAACAATGACTAAAAACAAAATAAAATAAATATTTAAGGGGGGCTTCCATACAACAAACGTGTTTTTTTCGGCGTTTTTGCCGTCTGTCTGTCACCAGGCTGTATCTCAAGAACCGCGGTAGCTAGACAGTTGAAATTTTCACAGATGATGTATTTCTGTTGCCGCTATAACAACAAATACTAAAAACAAAATAAAATAAATATTTAAGGGGGCTCCCATACAAAAAAACGTGGTTTTTTCAGCGTTTTTGCCGTCTGTCTGTCGCCAGGCTGTATCTCAAGAACCGCGGTAGCTAGACAGTTGAAATTTTCACAGATGGTGTATTTCTGTTGCCGCTATAACAACAAATACTAAAAACAAAATAATATAAATATTTAAGGGGGGCTCCCGTACAAAAAAACGTGTTTTTTTCGGCGTTTTTGCTTTGTGGTACGGAACCCTTCGTGTTGGCCAGTTTTTTTATAAGTCAACAGGAAATGCCCATCAGACCGAACAACTTTTGCTAAGACGTCATTCCTATATATGTTATGGTGTAGCTGGGCTCTTGGAGTTCCACATCAGGTGTTCGAGATCTTCAAATTTATTCTCTCGGCAGAAAATGCTCATCACGTGGAACAATTTTTGCTATGGTACCATTTTTGTATCTCTTATAGTTTAGCTGGTCTGTTGCGGTTCTGCATCAGGTGTTCAAGTTTCCAAGATAAATTATAGCCTATATGTTGCCCAGACATAATACCTATACAACAAAACAAAAATCATTCAAATCCTTCCAGTAGTTCCAAAGATTAGCGTGTACAAACAAACAGACAAACAGACAAACAGACAGAATTTTTTTTTCGGATTCGTACCCTATTACTGTTTCTAAACCCCCCCCAATTTTTTTTTTTTTAATATTTTCAATGTACAGACACAGTTTTTCTACTGTTTTATTATATGTATATAGATTATCAGAACCTACAGCTCTTGGCAAGCTACAGCTAAGTTCAGAATGTTAATTCCAACATTCCAACCTATCACTAGGGAGATGAGTTTTAATTCCCTTTCTTAGAGTCAACGAAAAAATAAACAATCCGAGGTCATTACCGATAACCTTAGCAATTATGTTCCATGATGTGTGACTTTATCTAAAAATTGTTTACTGAAGTACTGAGATCATCGCTCATTTGCACTGTCAAGTTTTAGTTTAAAAAAGCAAATATTAATTTTCGTAATACATATTAGTACTGGTCCAACTACTTTGTTTTTTGGACACATAGACAGCGAAAAAATTGTGGTAATAATTACGAATCTATAGCTGAATACGTATTGTTGTTTTCACGCGATAATTTCTGGAACTAGCAGTCGAATTAAAAATGTTTTTGCATTGGATAGCCCCAATTCTTGAGGAAAGTTGTCATATTCAACATCACGCTTCGACCCTTAGGAGCCGATCAAAACAACAAAGTCAGAAAGAACGCTAACTGAAAACGAAGTAATAGCCGGCCGGGCGATGGGATGCATGCTTCGCGTTGAATCGGCGAAATTTCATGCGGACGAAGTCGCGACCAGAAGTTAGTGTCTCTATAAAAGTCGATGTTTCAAAAACTCATACCGCAAAACCTATTGAGCAGAAACAGATTGGTTAGTAAAACCATGATTATTATCGTTAAGTGCAATCAATAGGCACTTTAGTTGAATAGCAGGCGGAGTGAGTGCTCGTGACTTCCTCAAGTGAACATATTTTCTTGGCTGTTGTGTGTTGTCGAGTTGTCTCGCAACTTTCCAACGTTTGTTAACAGCGACGGCTTTGCCTCGGATGGATATTTGCGAGTTGACGGTCGGTTTCGTTCAATTACCATCGCCCGGTGAACGGTCTCAGATGTCATGTGTCTTTCCGTAATAGGCGCCAGATGAAGGAAGCTTGTTTAGAAAGACTGACACTAGAAGATATTGCTTCCGATTGTATGGAGTATACTGTTGCGTATTCGTAAGAGCTATAAGATGTTGAAGATGACTTTTATAGAATTTTAATGGCTGACGGAAAACCAACTCTCCATTTAGTACACTTGTTGGAACACGATACGGTCAAATCGTTTAATGTTATCGCTCGAATGTTTGTGTTTACTACTATGGGCTGTACAATTAATTTATTGCAGATATATAAAGGTCAACGTCCGTGGTGTCGGGCGGCGCCCCAGTTAAATAATGACAAGTATTAGGTCGTGCGGTAGGTAGCGCATTGTCCAACCATACCGGCGGTGTTACCGGGGAATCGATATGCACTCACTATGACACGATATCGGTAACGGTCAACTGTAACCGTTGGGTCCATTGATTGTTCTAATTGTTTGATAATTAGCTGTAACCTGACAAACATAACAGATTCTAGTACAACTGCATAAAATATTTGTTACAACGGTAATGGTTTTGGAATGTAAAAATATATGAAAATATCATAAAGATTTTGGCACATATACAAACATTTTAATAAAATTAAAATATCATTGTTACAATTCCTGTAATAGACCTACTGCATATGGTTACATGGTTAACAAGATGATACCCATACTTAATTTAAACGTATTACCGTAACGAGTTAGATGACTGAAATACTATAAATGCAAACGAATGCCAAATTAAAGATGATTAAAGCATTTTAGGTTAAACATCGTTAAACGCAATGCAGATAAATATTTACTGTGAAAACCATTTGATGCTGGTCCGCTCATTTACCGCATTCTGACTAAAGATTTACGATATGAAATTGTTGGCGAAAGGGAATGTGACTCTGACTAGTACATGGCAGGTTAAAGTAGTTTTTTTCCAGAAATTATGTTTAGCCTTACGAAATCGGAATACTCATGATTCGCTAGTGGACTGTATATACTCAGGGGTACCAATGAGCTGTTCCACCTCGCAAAAGACAATATTCGGAGTTGATGACCAACCTTCAGAAAAAGGAGATTTACCAGAAGAAGAAGACCACCCAAATGTTCCTTTTGTCATTTATCAAACGAAAAAATGGTGTGAAAATGAGTATGTCATCCAAGTAAGTTTTTCTTCTCTGACTCAAGAATATTTTGGCATGAAAATTGTTAGTTTTCTTCCGGAAGCTACGCATTTGTGACGAATTAGCTTTAGCCTAGTGAGCGTACAAATGATTACTTGTTGCTGTAGGTCCGTGCTTTCTCGTTCTATTGGCATTGCTAGATATTATATAATAGCTACGTTAAATGCATGGAATCTACAATCGTGTTTTTCAAATGTAGGTACAGGAAGATTCGTTTAAGGAAGTAAACATAAATATTCGCACGCAATCTTAAATACTAACCTAATTATCATTTGCACATAATGTATTCTGGACGTGGATCGTCCGTGACACAGATATCTACAAAAAAGGTGTTACATCAGTCAGTTGAAGAATTCCGGGCAGGGCCAGACAGACAGATCCTTAGTTGTCCAAGCCCTTTCGATATTTAGAAGGGCTATTGCTTTCATGTCATCCAACGTTAATTGTATTTCAGCGAAAAGGTCTTTCCGATTGAGACCCCAACATTGGTACTATAACTATAAGGAATGATTTGCATGAGTTTTTCAAGCCCTCAACTCTACCTGTTTTCATTACGGAAATTCAAATATTATGGAATATCAAATGCTCCAAACGACCAGTATTAACTTAAAACATCATTGTTTTAGTAACAATCATTGTTCTGTAATTACTCGTGATAGAATACATTATGCAAATTGTAGCTAAACATGGTGACTTCGTAACATGCCAGGATGCCTTTCTCAACAGTTACGAGGAATAAATTAAATCACAGTATTGTCTTCATACCAGTCTCTCTTTTGCTAAGATTTTTTTGCGAATGTTGTTTGTAAACATCTTTTATCTGATTTCAATGGTGGAACATTCAACTTTACCAGTGTTTTTAATTAATTTGCTAATGCTTTTCTTATTCTTTTCATAGGTAGGTATATTCTAGTATTTAGGATCTATTTATTGCGTTGCTATTGCTACCTACATATAAATTCATAACAACTTCCAATATTTCAATTTCTAGAATCAATTTTTAGATATCATAACACTCAAAAGATATGCTATTGATAAAGCTACAATCTAAAGTAATCTAAACTATTGCCATCATACATAAAGTTTTTTCTACAGGGCAATCTAAGGTACTGTCGCGTAACGTAGGTACCAGGCTACCAGCAGTAATACATAGTTTGGTCGATGAACACAATGTTCAGACAGAAATGATCGCGTGACACTTGTGAACAAATCAAAGGCTGCGATGGCACGAACAGTTCGAGAAACTTCAAACGTTCAAGAAAGAAATACTTTTGTTTTATATTGAACGATCATTGACAACGGTAGAGATGCATCGACTACAGAAGATATCGGAGTTTTTGTAGCACCCGGCTTGGGAGTGTCAATAAAATCTATACAATGCAACGATTAGAAGAAAATAATCGGTCTACCAATATTTGTTTCTAGATTTGAATAAAACGTGAAGCTTTCATTGATATAATAGTCTTCGAGTCTATTTTTTGTAATTTTTGTTTAGGTAAGGTACCTACAGTGGAGTCGGCCATGGATCCACATGGCCGACTCCACTGTAGGTACCTTGGCTAATTAGACATGAGCATAATTTATGTTTTACAAAAGTCCTATCGG
Organism: Oligia fasciuncula; assembly: GCA_963082905.1. Classification (NCBI taxonomy): domain Eukaryota; kingdom Metazoa; phylum Arthropoda; class Insecta; order Lepidoptera; family Noctuidae; genus Oligia; species Oligia fasciuncula. Next base: position 15,034,103 of record OY720396.1, on the reverse strand, counting down.
TTCCCAAATATTTAGTTGGACCAACTTTATCCTTATGATTTGAAACCGCTCCTTACGGGAAAATTCAGGAGTAACGCGACATTTACGCATTTGGAATAGGAATGAGTAATTCTTTTGTGAATCAATTGCCAGGAAAAAACATGTGCTAAATGATGCTGTACGCTTGACGTCATTAGTATTGACGATGTCCAATAAATGGAATTCAATGAGACAAACAAATTAAAAAAAACCACTTCAATTAATTAACAATGTAAGAATTGCCTATTATGGTTCCTTAAGGATGTTCACAGAACTTGTAACTTGTGTCATCTATATCAAATGTTATAAGGATATAGAAAAGAGAGATCTAAACAATGCTCACTTGATCGGATAAGTTATCGCACCACTGATGCGCAGCAGTCTTCTTCCCACCATTCTGGCCATTGGCTAGGTGAGGGGTCAGAGGTCCTCCAGTAAACAAGTCCTCTGTGAGACTCGCGTCAGAGGTGATCCTTCCTCTGATCTCGGGCGGGGGACCTTGCGGGCCCACGAAGTCGAACTGACCGTCCCACATATCATACTCCAGCTCCAAACTGTCTTCTACCTCAACTTGTTCACCCATCGTGACTCTTGACCGATTGAACAGGCCCGATTTAAACATTTAAAATCTGGTACTCTTATCTTTGGATATATTCCAATATTGCACTGAACTAACTTAACTTACACATTAATTAAACAATAGTTCGTAACTTTTTAGTTTGACTTTTATAGATTAGAATATTTTCGTTCCAAATAAAGCTAGAATTCTAATGGCACACTAGATTAGTGATAGTTCTTGCGGCTCTCTTCTTCTAACACAATTTTGAAACTTGACATTCACGTAACACCACTAACAGGCAGTTAATCACACTGTCACATTTTCCTTAAAAATGGCTTCACTATGATTCCAACGTATGATCACCCTGGTAAGTATCACCACAGTTATCCTTTAATTGTCGTCGTAAACAAGTATCAAAATATCAGGCAACAGGAGACTCCGCCGAAGTCGATTCAAAATTTTCGACGGTTGCACTGACATCCTTTTCGAAACGTTGAAATGTGAGTAAACACGGTTAGATATTTGGATTTCTCTAGGAATTTTAATTTGTGTGTATAGTTATCGAAGTATAACAATCGAAACTTTTAAAGAGGTCGCGCTGGTACGTGGTGTTGGCACAGTATCGTGTTGGGCACTAACCGGCGCGCGGCGGCGTTCGGCCGGTGCGCCCCACCCATTGACACGACATGATTATCAGCCGGCCGAGCCACCGCGCCATACAAATAAACTTTATTCGCTCCCTGCACATATGCACAGCCGTCTGATAGATAGTACCGAGGCAATAACCCCTTTCATAAGCTCCCCCAGTCTGGTTGCATCTCGTAATTTTACGGGCGAGGGGCCATCATGATTGCATCCGACTATGCCAGATGGAGAACGATTGAATTCAACGAACGATCTTTACAGACTTGGGTTTATTGCTAAATTATTCACAGTCATTTCAAGTCTCATTGTACATAATTGTAACAGAATCGTGATTTCAAGCCATAAACGTAGAAATATATAATATAGTCTATTTAGTGAGATTTTTCGTAAAAATGTGATGAGAGAATTAAATGACCTGGAAACTAAACCTATTATTGATCATTTTGAAGCGGAGAAATTGAAGAAAGTTAATACTGAAAGTAAGAAGCAATATGATAGAAAAAACGTGAAATCATTAAGTGGACTCCATAGATGCTACCGGCTCTTGCAAGTCGCAATCATGAAAGTGCGGCGCATTTGTATTTTACTTGATGCCTATTTGATTACTTGAGCGATGTGCAAAATAAAAGATTTAGGTACACAAAAACGTATCTAAATCTACGCATGACATTCAATTTACAGCTGTTCGTTCATTTTTGAAAACGATTAACTTAAAACCAACAATTGAAATAAAGCTGTTAGTGCTTGTAGAGATCTAGATTACAAACTGTCGAACTACTTTTAGAGAATAGTAACAAAGATTATATTTAAAAAATAACAAAATAAAGAGTTATATCTATACATATAATAAAACAGTAGAAAAACTGTGTCTGTACATTGAAAATATTAAAAAAAAAAAAATTGGGGGGGGTTTAGAAACAGTAATAGGGTACGAATCCGAAAAAAAAATTCTGTCTGTTTGTCTGTTTGTTTGTACACGCTAATCTTTGGAACTACTGGAAGGATTTGAATGATTTTTGTTTTGTTGTATAGGTATTATGTCTGGGCAACATATAGGCTATAATTTATCTTGGAAACTTGAACACCTGATGCAGAACCGCAACAGACCAGCTAAACTATAAGAGATACAAAAATGGTACCATAGCAAAAATTGTTCCACGTGATGAGCATTTTCTGCCGAGAGAATAAATTTGAAGATCTCGAACACCTGATGTGGAACTCCAAGAGCCCAGCTACACCATAACATATATAGGAATGACGTCTTAGCAAAAGTTGTTCGGTCTGATGGGCATTTCCTGTTGACTTATAAAAAAACTGGCCAACACGAAGGGTTCCGTACCACAAAGCAAAAACGCCGAAAAAAACACGTTTTTTTGTACGGGAGCCCCCCTTAAATATTTATATTATTTTGTTTTTAGTATTTGTTGTTATAGCGGCAACAGAAATACACCATCTGTGAAAATTTCAACTGTCTAGCTACCGCGGTTCTTGAGATACAGCCTGGCGACAGACAGACGGCAAAAACGCCGAAAAAAACACGTTTTTTTGTACGGGAGCCCCCCTTAAATATTTATTTTATTTTGTTTTTAGTAATTGTTGTTATAGCGGCAACAGAAATACACCATCTGTGAAAATTTCTACTGTCTAGCTACCGCGGTTCTTGAGATACAGCCTGGCGACAGACAGACGGCAAAAACGCTGAAAAAACCACGTTTTTTTGTATGGGAGCCCCCTTAAATATTTATTTTATTTTGTTTTTAGTATTTGTTGTTATAGCGGCAACAGAAATACATCATCTGTGAAAATTTCAACTGTCTAGCTACCGCGGTTCTTGAGATACAGCCTGGTGACAGACAGACGGCAAAAACGCCGAAAAAAACACGTTTGTTGTATGGAAGCCCCCCTTAAATATTTATTTTATTTTGTTTTTAGTCATTGTTGTTATAGCGGCAACAGAAATACACCATCTGTGAAAATTTCAACTGTCTAGCTACCGCGTTTCTTGAGATACAGCCTGGCGACAGACAGACGGCAAAAACGCCGAAAAAAACACGTTTTTTTGTATGGGAGCCCCCCTTAAATATTTATTTTATTTTGTTTTTAGTATTTGTTGTTATAGCGGCAACAGAAATACATCATCTGTGAAAATTTCAACTGTCTAGCTGCCGCGGTTCTTGAGATACAGCCTGGTGACAGACAGACGGACGGACGGACAGCGAAGTCTTAGTAATAGGGTTCCGTTTTTACCCTTTGGGTACGGAACCCTAAAAATCGAAGATCAGACACATCTGATGTGGAAATCAAAACTATCACTAATTTCACCCCCACGCGGTGAAGGCGGTAACAGTTTAGGACTGATTTTCGATGACGATGGTATATCATTGAAAATTTGACTCTACTGGCCAAAACTCCCATTTTTTTTTTAACGTGATTAAATGCTCATGCGTTTTGCACTACCACGGGGAGATAGTACAGTTATGTGGGACTCTAACCCACTAAAACTCCACGGTGTCCTCCTCTGCCGCTTACGGTGGGAATATGGGCACGCGTTAGCACTCATCCGTGAACCCGCCGCGGCTGTCCGTCACCGGACCCTCCTCTGGGGAGTACTCCCCATCACCGGCGCACCAGAACACATAGCACGCCGTGACGACCCCAGGGACCAAACTAGCACATGGGCGCCAGACGACCCCGTGTCTGGGCACCCTTGGTAGGGGAGCAGTCAATTAGATTTTAATTGATCAGGTATCTTCTTCACAATAAAACTATAACCATGCCTAGAAAAAGGTCAAAGCTTTTCCAATGTTCCAAAGGAGCTAAAAGATTGCGGATCATAAGATCCCAAGAATCTACCGAAGAGCGTCAGGAGAGACTTGATGCTGTTCGAGAACATCAGGCTGCAACTCGCTCCGTGGAAACCTCTTCGGATCGCGAAGCACGCCTGTATTCTCAGCGTATTTACGCATCTACATCCAGGTCTCTAGAGACCAGTGAAGAATATGATGCGCGACTGACCGCTGATCGTGAACGTCATGCATTGTCTCGCGAGTCGGAGACGTTCACGGATACAGAATTGCGCTTGAGTTCCAAGCGTATCTACGCATCGACTTTTAGGTCTCCAGAGACAAGTCGGGAACGTGATGTGCGACTGACCGCTGATCGTAAATGTCACGCATTATCTCGCGAGTCGGAGACGTTCACAGATAGAGAATTGCGCTTGAGTTCTCAGCATATCTACGCATCTGCTTCTAGGTCTCTAGAGACAAGTGCGGAACGTGATGCGCGACTGCCCTTTGATCGTGAGCGACATGCATTGTCTCGCGAATCGGAAACGTTTACCGATACAGAATCACGCTTGAGTTCTCAGCGTATTCGCACATCTACTAACAGGTCTTTTGAAACAAGTGATGAACTTGAGATTATCATACATTGTCCCGAACACGCACACGACAAAATACTCATAATCAGTTAGAAGCTGAGAAAGAAAGAATTGCTGGAGTACGGCATGAAGAGACAGATTAAGAAGAGCGCAACGAACGTTTGAATTCTGATCGACTTCGACATTCTCTGAACAGAATGTCGATATCATCTGAAGAATCGGATGTGTCTGAAGATATAGCCGTAGGGCATGGCGACCTTCCTTGGGTTGATAAGGAACGGAGTGCATTTACGTATACTCCTATGATTGACTACGCCACATATTCCGCCATCGGAGGTATGGTTCAAAATTGTACTTTTTGTGAAGCTGTTAAATGGCAAAAAGAAACAAACGGTATGTGTTGCTCAGGTGGGAAAGTACATATTAAAATATTACAAAATCCTCCAGAAATATTAAGATCACTGCTAATCGGTGACCATCCACAGTCAAAACATTTCTTGGATAACATACGTTCGTACAATAATGCCTTTCAAATGACATCTTTTGGTGCAGAACAGATTTCAGAAGGCCTATTTATGCCAACATTCAAAGTGCAAGGCCAAGTTTACCACCTTATTGGTTCATTATTGCCTGAAAATGACGTCTCGAATCGTCTCGCGCATCCCGTTGTTTTTCAGTCCCTGGGCTCTTAGAATTCGACATCAGACGTTTCAGATCTCCGATTTTGACGACCCCGTTGTCGCTGGCATAAGCAACAGGATCCGCGTACGAAGTCGCGGGCAGAAGCTAGTATAGAATATAGATAGATATTTGAAATGGAGGATATTGTTCACGCCGTGTGAAATTCGTGCTCGGAAGCTTGAATTGGATACCATTGCCGCTATTTAACGGATAACAGAAACTGTGAAGCAATCATTAAATCTACGCAGAAATTCAGACCCATTTATGAATTTCTTGATTCAGTTGTCTCATTAATCTTTTTGTTCGGTGTAGAACAGTTATTATGAAAGTATCAACTTTGTAGTCTTTGGATGAGTTGCTAAGTTATGCGTAAAAGACAATGACGAACATATGGATCAATTAAATCGGATGTACAGGATGCACGCAAGTCTGTTCGTTTAGATTGTATAAATAGAACAACGAGAAGTGTTGCGTTTGAGGCCTTTATATCGCGACGAGGGTCTTGGTCTCATAAAACGATTGCGACCAAGCTAGTTTTATGCCCTACATGCCCTTTATCATTTACACAAAAGTATGTCTCGTAATTTCACTTAATTTACCGGTTATGGTATCACTGACGTAACAAGTAGATTAAAAAAATAATTAAACTTGACGCAACACGCACTATTAGGCAGTTAGACACGCCGTCGTAAGCTTTCAAATGTCAAACAAAGGATTAAATATTCTCATAATGAAATAAATAAAAAATTCAAGACTTTTATTCAACATAGTTAACAATTGACGGAAGAATGCGATCTCATACATTTTAATACAGTCCATACAAGCGTGGCAAATAGTAGAGCGAACAAACGTCACTCATGAATAGAATCCGCATAAAAAGTTAATAATTCTAGGCAGGGTTGTACAGAAATAGCTCAGGGATATATCTGTCACTTTCTCTAAAAGGTACTTTATGACTAACGGTAATGCTGAAATGTACTGAAAAAGCGAAAGTGTGAAGTGTTTATTGATCATTGCAAGTTTATTGATAGAAATAATTCTTAATACCGACAAGACTGATGACATTCTAATGGTTGTTGATGGTATTACAAACGACAGTCATGATTCAATTTGTTGGATTTTCTGTTCAACTTGCAACAGAAATACTTAATATTTCGTAAGTAATACGATTTATAACATAAAGCAGGACAATAAAATAGTGGGTCTGCACTTTGATGTCATATATATACGTAGGAGTGTACCCAATAAATTCCATCAAGCACAGGTTTTTCTCTTACGCACACAACAAATCTGATGATAAATGTATTAACAATTTTGCGATCAGAGTTTTCCGGATAACTAGACAAAATATTAACTGAATTTTTTCCCATTCTAGATTAGATGACTAGACTTATGACAAGATTAGACTTAGATGACGTGTAAGTCACTTATGTCACAGTCACAGTAATGTTCGGTTTTCACAACCTTGATGAAAAATAAAAGTGAAAGACTAATTAAAATGATTTCAGTGATTTATGCGAAAACTCTAAATATCGTGTTGATGCTACTACATTAGCAATCGTTTGTGTAGGATTGTCTTGATTCATTGGTTTAGTCATTGTCAAAAATTGTAATAAATCATGAGGATGACAAAGATCTTGGGTAGCAGAAAGTTGACAGAGAAATAATATCCACGAGGGAAGTAGAAAATATTTTTTTCTTCTTTGTCGCACACATTGTGGATTTCAGTTACAGATAAATTTGTCTAGCCATTGAACACGCAAATTATCTTTGTCAAGTTTTAATTACGGTTTTTGTCCCACTGCTGCAATTGTGCATGGGAACGTTAATATGTGAATAGATTGATAATTATCATTATCAAGCAATTTCTCTTTTATGTTTCCGTGAAGGTTTCTTGATTTTATTTTATGGCTCAATCTAGGTAATGTCCTATAGTTGCCTTAGGTAGGTACTCATCATCTACCTAGCCTTTTTCCAACTATGTTGGGGTCGGCTTCCAGTCTATCCGGATGCTTATTGCTTATTGATGATGAGTATTTGGTTTACAATCGTCTTTTAATTGTTATTTCGCATCAGAAGGTACGTATGCTATTATATCTTATAGCATACAGCTGAATATGAACTTTGATTTTTAAGTTTTAGCTTTAGCGTGTCAATCAAAAATGTATAGAATTTTTTTCCATCGGATATCATTACTCTCCCACAAAAAAATGGTATCAGTGTTTGTCATTATTCAAGGTTCTTGTTATAGGTACCCATTTAACATAGATATAATAGTTCTATCCTATATAGCTGTAAGCTCGGTTATCGTTGATTCTCATGCAACATTTAAATTTCATTCGGAATTCCCCGTTACTCATTTATTAAAAGATTAGTAAGGGACGGAGGGGAGAAGTCGGAGGGTGGTCAAATTATAATGTGATTGTGACACAAGTAAACGCGAGTATTTGAAACATAATAATATGTAGTTATTTTCTTGGTGAATATATTGTGTTAGAACATTTAATGTTGGATCGATGAAAAGTACTGGAGTTTTATGTTACAATAATATAACAGTGTTCACGCTATTAATAAAAGAGTGTTACCTACCTATATATATACCTATATACCTACCAAGTTTTTGTGAACGAAAATAACCAATAATACAGAACAGTACCTACTTAAAATAAGACACACAGTGACACAGCAATGTTTTATCTAAACCTGTGTCTAAACAATAAACTATTAATACCATTAATACTCAAGCAAGATAGACATGCAGATGCTAATGACAGTATAATAGTAGAGAATAGTTCTTGCCTCGTTTCCGCACTCGGTGCCGCTTGGTCGACAGCAGACGACCTCGGGGCAGTTCAAGGTTGAACTCCATCACAAATAAAAGACACTGATCGTGTTGACGAACTACATAATGATAGTATATTAACTATTTGCTGTAGATAAACTAGAGCAAAAGACAAAATGTATTTAAACAAAACATAAACTTTAATAGATGTAGAAAATTAAGATAAAATGGAATACGTTAAACATGAGACCCGTTCCACTAATTTACGACAAGGAAGCATTCTTCTTAATTACAATTTCCAATAAAATACTCATGGAACTGGCAATAACTGTCTGTATTGGTGGCACTTTATTTTAAGTTATCACATCATCCCAATGTGGGGTTTGCTCATAAAATGTCTGGACAAATATCAAGCTTGTCTTGAAAATTACTGTTGAAACAGACAGATATAAATTACTAACAATCAACGTCTATAAGGTTTGGAACGAAGGTGCATTCTTTCAATTTGCTGCGAAATATTTCATCGTTGATTTCGGCAATAGTTGGCTTTATTTTTCTGTTCTATCATTCTCACTTGCTTGAATTGACTGAGTCATTTTGTAGTTGATGTTGATTTATAGATTGCTACTGCTATGTAATAGAGCTTCATAAAACAGCTGCAGATAAAAAGCCAAGATCACTCGGCAAATGCATATCTAATAAAAAATCTCTTTAAAAATGCACTTCGCTGCAATTTCCGGACAAAAACTGAAAACATTGTTTTGGTGGAAGGGAACTAAATGTTTTGCTACTTAGAAACAATTTATTGTCTGCGAGGCACGGTTCTTGTGTAGTTAAATACGCCAAGTTCCCGGATTCACTACACAAGTGTCATCTCACGGCATAATTACGACGGTAACAATGATCGTTACTAGATATCTCGTCGTCTAGATCTCTACTGTACCACATATAACACGTTCACACCGTAAGCTGATCTTTGCGCCCTAAAAACTAAATCAATTACTTTCCTACAACGTGTGCCCCTGGTGCCCCAGATGAGTGACGTTGCCCTCTGTCCTGACTTTTAGTTAGTTTTCCGCGAATTTCTACAATAGAAGTATGTATTAATATTTTCTGGAAAACTACAGTGTCTGTACAAAAGGCGGGATTGTATAACGTTCACACGACTAGATGAATGTTCAGTGATCGCAAACCTTTGATTATATTTAAGTATCGTGTTTCAAATGTGGTGTTACTCGAGGTGGAACATAAATTACAATTAAGTTAAATTAGGATCTCCTAAACTCGATACCCACGTAGGAAGGATTTATGTGCGCTAAGTATTTGTCGGCATAATGGTTCTAATTTTGTCGTTTTCTTTCTTGAAATTATACAGTAGCGATAGAAAACGAAGGAAATGAGCGAAGGACACCAGATAAGAAAAAGAAGTTGAAGACATGAACACGAACGGAAACCGGATTCCGTAATGTTTTTACTTGGCGCTGAAAACGAGTGCACGAATACCTACTCTACGAAGTTTTTTGATAAGTAGTCGAGAAAATAATTAGGACAAGCGATGTCATGTAGCAATACGTTACGCGTAATTACGATGTATCTGGATATATGTGTAAGAATCTCGTCATCTGCACACAATATGTTTGTATTCACACGCGTTCATTCGCACCACTTTCCGTTTCACACTACTATGTTTTTGTAAGGCGTAATGCTAGGGTTAGATAATAAGACGTTTTACTGTCATACACCTCTTGTTTCTGTAACCGATGCTCATGATAAGTTTGATAGATTGCAGAGATTACATCGACATGCTTTGGGAATTCAGTTGCACTTATGCAAGAGCATGTTTAAGAATCCTAATTAAAATCTGAACTAAGATTATCATCTAATTATGTTATGAACAGCGTTAATTCATGATGGGAGTACCTCTTTATGAAGCGGAAATTAATTTTTATTGCTTTCCGTGCAGACATCTGTTGAGTTTACGTTCTCCTCTTGCAGAATCGGTGTTGCACGTGAGAAGTTGATTTTTATAATATTCTATATTTAATAAGTATGAAACAACTGGGGGCTACTCTCAGTCCGTCAGCGAAAGATACGGGCCCGTCTGAAAGTAGTTGATCAAAACAAGTGACAAATAATTTTTTTCGAACGGACAAAAACATATCGCGAGTAGGGCCAGCTGTCATATCGTGTTGTCATTAATTCTTAGGACCGACCTAAGAATTAATGTTATGTCCGTAGGTGATACAGAATGGGAAACACCCGTAACTTCAGCCATAACTACGGATTTCGTGCTTAGGGAGGTGACCCCTGCATCGACTGTAAAATCCAGTGGTGGTGTCCAAATGATGTCACTTCGAACACGGAACATCATTCCAGTACTTTCAATATTGGAGTTTGCCAATTCATTATAGGTGAAATTGCTTATAAAGTTATAACTGACCAATTAATGTTTATCAAGAATTTCTGTAATTAACATTTGCAGTTTAGGACTACTATCAATAATATTAATGCTTGAGTCGAGCTTTACGAGTTTACGACACGATCGTAGATTACTTAACAATCAGACATATAAACACCAATCACATAAAAAGCCTATAAGTATATTCGCGGAACATAAAAAGTCGAATACTAAGTCCATGTCAACACAATAAATAATCACGCGAGATATTTCGCTAGGTTCCCGATATCCTTGGCACAGTTCTGGACCACCCACATCGCCTCCCACTGCACGCGAGAATACTGACTCGCAACTATTGTTAGTGTAATACTAAGACAGATTACAGATTTAGTCCATCTAGCTAACCTAACTTTATTAGAACTTGTGTGATACTTGCGAAGCAGGCTTTGTAATCTGAATTCAGATTATGACTGAAAAGATTCTGTTACTTTAACATCAAAAATGTTTGAATTGATATAGTAATCGTGCTTGAACCTAATTGGTATGGAAGCGATCACGGGTCAAATCAGGTTGCATAACAATGCATTGTCTGACTGACTGAACACGTTGACTCGGGATGACCTAACACTGGAACAGCGTGTTTATCATGTTTTATTCACGCTTGTTTTGTAGATTAATTAGTGGTAGCGACATCGGTCGAACATTTATCTCTGGTATTGGCAGATTTGGAGTACTTAAAAGTTTTTTAGAAATCTACTAAGACAAATATCTCTTACTCTGATTGATTTGGAGGAGTTTAGAGCATTTTTGAAACCTATTAAGATACTTTTACTTGCATGCTGTATGTCATCAAATTCAAGGAGATTGAGACAGTGTGTGATGACAAAGTTTGTAAAAAAAAGTATTTATAACTCAACGAGTCCACGCGGAAGAGAGCAGCTTCCATCAAAACATTTCCATAATATTTAAAAAGTTAAGGCTCCAGAGATAGCCCCAGATTTATCTGTAGTTCGCCTTTACCCAAATAGCGTTGGTTATCACGAACGCCTGCGCGTGAGTTTGACGTGCGTGATCACACTCGATCACTCTCAAGCGTACAAACAAAAGATTAACGGAACACTTTGTTCGAAACAAATCTTTTCAAAGATAAGTTACAATGCTTCGTGTTATTTGCTACGGCTTGGCTACCTACGTATTTTTTAAGCTACCGCAATGTGAAACGGCTTTATTTACGCAGACTTCTATATGCCAAATGCTGCAATACAAGTGCGCGGTGGTTTTATATCTATTTACTGTTAGTGTAATACTAAGACAGATTACAGATTTAGTCCATCTAGCTAACCTAACTTTATTAGAACTTGTGTGATACTTGCGAAGCAGGCTTTGTAATCTGAATTCAGATTATGACTGAAAAGATTCTGTTACTTTAACATCAAAAATGTTTGAATTGATATAGTAATCGTGCTTGAACCTAATTGGTATGGAAGCGATCACGGGTCAAATCAGGTTGCATAACAATGCATTGTCTGACTGACTGAACACGTTGACTCGGGATGACCTAACACTGGAACAGCGTGTTTATCATGTTTTATTCACGCTTGTTTTGTAGATTAATTAGTGGTAGCGACATCGGTCGAACATTTATCTCTGGTATTGGCAGATTTGGAGTACTTAAAAGTTTTTTAGAAATCTACTAAGACAAATATCTCTTACTCTGATTGATTTGGAGGAGTTTAGAGCATTTTTGAAACCTATTAAGATACTTTTACTTGCATGCTGTATGTCATCAAATTCAAGGAGATTGAGACAGTGTGTGATGACAAAGTTTGTAAAAAAAAGTATTTATAACTCAACGAGTCCACGCGGAAGAGAGCAGCTTCCATCAAAACATTTCCATAATATTTAAAAAGTTAAGGCTCCAGAGATAGCCCCAGATTTATCTGTAGTTCGCCTTTACCCAAATAGCGTTGGTTATCACGAACGCCTGCGCGTGAGTTTGACGTGCGTGATCACACTCGATCACTCTCAAGCGTACAAACAAAAGATTAACGGAACACTTTGTTCGAAACAAATCTTTTCAAAGATAAGTTACAATGCTTCGTGTTATTTGCTACGGCTTGGCTACCTACGTATTTTTTAAGCTACCGCAATGTGAAACGGCTTTATTTACGCAGACTTCTATATGCCAAATGCTGCAATACAAGTGCGCGGTGGTTTTATATCTATTTACGTTTGTATTCATGAGTAGGTACTAAACTCCCTAACACACTGTATATTGTAATGCAGAATTGGCCCTGACTAATGAAGAGACATGCAGCGTGTCGCTTTAACGGCAACATTAATTTAACACATGTAATACGGTTTCGCGTTTTCGTTTTATGAACATATTTTAAATTCAGTAAACGTTATTGTTAATTTTCTAAAATAGCATCTTGAAGCAACTAAAGATCTGTAGCGTATTTGCCGGGGTCGAGGATCCATAACATCGGCATCGCATCAATAATGGCAGATGCAGATTCTACTCAAATATCGATAAATTCGGGTGGTGCTGTTAATAGTGGTAATGTTTTTCAAAAATATATTTACATATCAGTCTACGGGGCCGTTCGAAATTAAATAGCAACGTAGGCGCAAATAGAATTGATAATTAATTATAGTCCTCTCGCTAGTACAATACTAGTATTTAGTTAGATGATATTATGCAAAATTCTATGGCACGCAGTTTCTCCAAGACGTATTGTCTATAGTGCATTATACGACATGGCATGAAAACATGTTATTCAATATAGGCGTAGGACCTTACTACTGTAGGTTTGGGTCTATAATTGCTTGGCAATCAGGGTGGCTTGTTTAGGCTTGAAATTGAATGGTACATTCGCCTACGTCGTTCGGGCCCATTTTGTCAAGTCCCTTGTGTCCATACGAGCTTTTGTTCACCAACATCAGGGGAGTTAGAAGTACTTTGGATACACTAATATTATTATTCAAAGTACCTTTGACATATCTCGGAACCCTGGGGTACCGGGGCTTTGGAAGCCAAAGCGCAGAGGCCCGTGACGCTTTTGATGGTATGAGGTACCAACCGACGATTATACCTATCCGCATTATGCAAGTGCATCCAAGGACAACCCCCGGTTGGTGTAGGACTATTGCAGGCTATGGAAACAAATATACCTATTGGATTAAGGGTTAGAGTGGCTAAAGTGATCAGGACTATGTGAAGACTGCGGTTCCTGCCTGACCAATGTTAACTATTAGGTACGTTCATGTTAAATGATAAATGATAAATGATTTTTATTTCTGTAAGTAGGTTTGTACAAACACTTTTACACGTCAATCATATTTTTTTTTTAAACTAGATGAGGTCGGCGTTTCCTAACTGACTATTCTGAGAAGAAAGGCCGAAACAAACTCAGAAGTCACAGTCTCTTTTAAAGTCCAGACAAAATCTTGGTCAGATCGTGTGAAGACCATGTAGATTGGTGTCTGAAATGGTCTTTTGAGGAAAGAACCACACAGATTGAGCGGACCTGTCCAATCAGTGCACGCATTTGTCAAAAATCGTGCAGCTCAACTCAGAACTTGAGGAGCTCAACGATTCGACGAACAATACCAAAGACAGGACATTTGGGTAGGCCGCATAAACTACTCAAACTGCCAGATCATGATTAAAACTAAGAAGGAAAAAAGAAATGACCCACATAGTCCTCACATTCACAATAATTAAATAAAAAATAATAATAAAAATTACTTACAAAGTAAATATTCATGTCATTGTCTAAATAAAATTCATCAATGTCAATGTGTATATAAAAAATCCGCCATAATCTTTGAGGACCATGTAGATTGGTGTCTGAAATGGTCTTTTGAGGAAAGAACCACACAGATTGAGCGGACCTGTCCAGTCAGTGCACGCATTTGTCAGTAACCGTGCAGCTCAACTCAGAACTCAAGGAGCTCAACGATTCGACGAACAATACCAAAGACAGGACATTTGGGTAGGCCGCATTAACTACTCAAACTGCCAGATCATGATTAAAACGAAGAGAGAAAAAACAAAAAATTACCCACATAGTCCTCACATTCACAATAATTAAAATCATATAATACTTTATACAGTAAATGTACATGTCATTATTTAAGTAAAAAGATACTTAAAAAAAAAAAAAGAAAATTATTAAAGTGTAAAATAGCAAAAATAAAAACAACATTCTAAACCTATTGGAGCAGCTCAATCCCAAGCCTTTTTGTCCTCAATATAGTCTTTTACAGTATAATAGGCTTTCTGACATAGTTTTCGCTTTATAAAAGATTTGAATTTATTAAGGCTTAGTTCTTGAATGTGGCTAGGAAGTTTATTATAAAAACGTATACATTGGCATCTAAACGAGCCACCTATTTTTTTGAGCCTTGTTGTAGGAACAACAAATTTGTGTTTGTTCCTAGTATTTATGTTATGGATATCACTGTATTTTTTAAACAGATTAATATTTTTATGTGCATACAAAAGATTATCATAAATGTACTGAGAAGGCACAGTCATTATATTAATCTCTTTAAATTTGTCTCTGAGGGAGTGTCTGGGACTTAATTTATAAATGGAACGAATTGCCCTTTTTTGTAAAATAAAAATTGTCTGAATATCGGCGGCATTTCCCCACAACAGAATACCGTACGACATCACACTATGAAAATAACTAAAGTATACTAAACGGGCTGTCTCTAAATCAGTTAAATCACGAATTTTCCTAACGGCATATGCTGCAGAGCTAAGCTTTTTTGACAATTTATCTATATGGGGGCCCCATTGAAGCTTGGCATCCAACGTTATGCCTAGGAATACTGTGGTATCTTCAGGTTTCAACTCTTCATCCTTAATGAGAACACTAGTTTCTACTTGTCTAACGTGGGGTATGGTAAACTTAATACATTTCGTTTTTTTTCCGTTAAGAAGTAGGTTATTGATATTAAACCAGTTAACTACTTTTGCAAGGGCGTTATTTACATTGTCAGTAACCAGCTGCTGACGTTTGAGTTTAAATAAAAGTGAAGTGTCATCTGCAAACAACGCTATATCATGTTCATCCCTTATGAGGTAAGGCAAGTCATTTATATAAATAATAAATAAAAATGGGCCGAGAATTGAGCCCTGGGGGACCCCCATTCTTACTACAGATCCGGGTGACCTTTTTCCGTTAACATCAACTCTCTGAATCCTATCACTTAAGTAAGAAGTAAGAAGATCCAGAGAGGCGTTCCGGATTCCGTAGTGGTGCAGTTTCCTGATTAATGTTTCATGAAGAACACAATCGAATGCCTTGGAAAAATCGCAAAAGATGCCCAAAGCATCGCATTTATCCTCCCATGCATTATAAATATGTCCTAAAAGTTCAACTCCTGCATCGGTAGTCGAACGACCCCTTGTAAATCCGAACTGTTTGTTATGTAGTAATTTATTTTTATTAAAAAATCTTTGCAATTGATTTAAAATAAGTTTTTCAAAAATTTTACTAAAGGTAGGTAGTACTGAAATAGGTCTATAATTAGTAGGGTCTGATGTACTACCCGATTTAAACAACGGTATTATTTTACTGTTTTTCATAAGATCAGGAAACTCACCACGGTCAATACAATTATTAAATATAACAGCTAAAGTAGGTGCTACAATGTCTATAATCGACTTAGCAACATCCACAGAATTACCCCATAGATCTGCGGTCTTTTTAACATTTAACGTGTGAAAAGTTTTAATTATATCTTTACAAGTTACATATTGGAAGTGAAATTCTGAATCGCAAACTGGAACGTTTTCTTTAAGTAAAGACTCTGCAGCAATGGGTGATGAGTTAAGAGATTTAGTAGTTGATACGGGAATCTCTGCAAAGAAATTTTCAAAGGCCGCGGCGACTTGACAATCTGATTTAATTATATTGTCATCAATAACAAGGCTGTAGTCACTACTTCGGGTGCATGACCTTCCCGTTTCGCTATTAATGACATTCCAAGTCGTTTTAATAATGTTACTACTATTTTTAATTTTTGAACTCAAATAACGTGACTTGGCAATACTACAAACTTTTTTAAATATTTTAGAATAATTCTTAACATATAAATTAAATTCAGCAGTGTTTATACAAATCCGTTCTTCATATAATTCATAAAGTCGTTTTCTACTTTTATGTATACCAATGGTGGCCCAGTCACTGAAGGAAGCAATACTATTAACCGATAATGTTTTTGGAATAAATGTGTTATCAAATTGTGTGCAATACATATTAAAAAAATCATTATATTGTTGATTAGGGTCATCATTAGTGAACTGAGTTAACTTTAAATAAAGAAAATGAAACTAGTTTTGTGTTGCTAATCGATGAGTGACAACAAGTTTGGTATGCTATGGTTATCAGACATAGTTAACAAGATAACGCATACAATTTGTAAAAACGCCCGAGGCAAAGTAACTTCGTGACAAATAATTTAATTTTAAACTTTTGTATAAAATTATGCATGCTATGATTAGGTTTGGAAAAAATCACTTTGTGGAAACACGTGTGAGTTGTAACATCATATAACTCATCCTAGCAATGAACGATATACAACAAAGAAAATTTAGATATTCGTCATTTCCTTTCTAGGATTTGTTTACACAGGCTCCATGTTTGGCTGCAAAAGCTCATATCTGTTTAATATTTACATAAGGATTCTAATTTTAAATTAATCATATATCGCTGTGGCTGGGCACGCATCTGACCGGAAGTGGCGTATGCGCAGCTGAGGGACCGTTTCCGGCATTACTGTCGCACTAGGTAAGACTATTAAATGAAGCGGCACGAGCATTGTTTAAACCCCTTCCTTTGGTAATATAACTACAATGCCACTTTAATGGGGTCATTGAACAGAGATTATGGAAGGTGTCAACACTTAAACGGAGAAAATACTAATGAGAGAACAACGATCGAACGAGAGTTGCCAAAAAAGTAAAAAAAGAACATTTAAGTCGTTGTCAACACTGGCGCTTAGATAATGTACAGATGAATAATTCGTTTTCTTTGAGGAGACGACGACGACGACTGAGAAGACGCTCCAGAAAATCGGACAACATAATTAATACCTTTATATTTTTTTTAAACGACTTCGACATTATAAATTTGGATTTTATTTTTAGGAATTAACACAAATAGTTATTACCGCATAAAAATATAAACACGGGTTTTTATGAAAGTGGTCAGCGCTAAATTTTGCAAGTGAACAAAATTTATATTTGGGACTGGCTGTATGCCAGCACGACCTTGCACTGATGAGAATAGATCATGATCAAACAAACTTTAGTGCAAATAAAGTTAGCATTTTTGTATAAATTAGGAGTTTACATCTTGCAATCCCAATATTTTTTTAAATTTTAATGTCTTTATCATCTTTACCTATGAGTAGGGCTATGAGTCACCCGCGTGAATGAATTCTTATAACTGCTATATGTCTCACACCTTTAATTATCCCAACTTTGGCACTTAATTGTAAAAGTAATTAAATGTAAGTAAATCTTTTGTATATTAAATGAATCATCTTAAATTAGTCTGTTACCCATATTGTGGTATGCTGACGTAGATTCACTAGTACCATAGTTACGTAAGTCATAACCACAATAGAGGGTAATTTACAAAAATACTACATCATTTTCCTGAAACGTGAATGTAGGTACTTGCGTAAGCAATGGTTTTGTTATATGGGAAAAGTATTTAATTGGACAAGTTTTGATAAAACTGCTGTCAGTAAACAAAACACATTATGAAACAGGAATAATTTCATTAAATACATATATTATATAGTTAAACAAACATAGGGGGAAAGCGGTATTAGAGATTATAATTATGTAAGACTTGAAACCACTAACAGGGAAAATGTATTAAATATTTTCTTCATCTTTCGTTGGACATTATCCATACTAATATTATAAATTCGAAAGTAACTCTGTCCGTCTGTATGTTATTACCTTTTCACGCCTAATAACCACTGAACGGATTTCGATAAAATTTGTCAGAGAGATAGATTGCATCCCGGGGCCTTCCCCGGGATGCAATCTATCTCTCTGACAAATTTTACATAGGATAGTTTTTATCGACATACCTCGCGGGCGAAGCCGCAGGCGGAAGCTAGTTATTTAATAATCTTTCAATAAGAATTTAAAAAATCGTATATTTCTGAAAAATCAATAGGCTTTTCCTCTCGTCTTGAATAATTTCAAGTTGGACAAGGCTACTTGTGAACACA
The DNA here is from genome assembly GCA_963082905.1 of Oligia fasciuncula. Taxonomy (NCBI): domain Eukaryota; kingdom Metazoa; phylum Arthropoda; class Insecta; order Lepidoptera; family Noctuidae; genus Oligia; species Oligia fasciuncula. The sequence goes on along the minus strand of OY720396.1, from coordinate 15,015,373 downwards.
ATCTCTCAACGGAATAAATTATATTTTCAGCAGGTGAATCCTTACACAATATTCAGAAAGGAAGTTGATGTAATCCACTAAGCTATGACTCTACCTACATCCGATGACATACATGATAGACTGCCCATTACACGTTATAGTTTTCCGAGAAAATTGTCTCCGTAATACCTGTGGTAATACTAAACGTATCGCATGAATGGGCTCACGTGATTCATTTGTTTGTTTGTAGCCTGTACTTTGTAAACTACGATGTCATATCATAGATTAGGCACATTATTAAAAGTTTAGCTCCGAGGGTCAGAAAAATTGAAAAGTTTTAAAATTTTCCCGCGGATTTTCTTGATGCAAGAATCCAATAACACTTTGTCCGACCTGGGAATAGAACCCACGACCTCATGTTCAGCAGTAGCGCTTGCAACCACTAGACCAACGAGGCAGTCATTAACAAAAAAATAGTCTATCATGTATGACTTAATGAGTTAAATACCACTGATCCAAAAATAAATATTTAGGTGGGTACTGTACTGACTGATAGCTCAAGATGCAAGAAGTCTAAAGTTTACAGTTTTATCGATCGATGGCAGTACCTACGGAAGTCACTCATAGTGCAGGTCATGGGGCACAATGGGCTGGACAATAGGTTTGAGGTCAATGGTTTGTATAGTAAACAACGAAGATTCAATGAAGCGTTAATGATGGGTTTTGTTTGGCCTTCGTTTATGATATTATGACATTTTGTCTTGGGTACTTTGTGTGTAGGTATCATATAATTATGATTCACGGCAAAACTATCTGTATATCCAGTGTAATACAGATAGTTTTGCCGTTCCACGTCCGAACGACTAACATCGAGCATCGTGCCATTGGTGAACACGCTCCCCTTTATGACTGTTAGAACGCAAGAAGAGCGAATAAAAATAAAGGTTAAGGGTTAAGTCAAATCACATAACATTCAGCATGACAAATCCTTAATGATAAACTTTTCAAGAGTGTCAGGTACTCTTCTCTGGGGCTGACAACAGGTTTTCGACTTGACTTGATACATAGGTTTAGTATTGGGCTGCATTATAAGTACTACACTACTATGGTACCTCCATGCATTCATAAGATCAGCAGAACCATCAAGGGCCAAAGTAAAAAGAAAATATCACTGACCTTATAGTTGAGACCTTGGACATCTTCCTCCAACGACACATCGGAGTACATGTCGTCAGCTGGCTCCCCGCCCGAACCGCAGCCCGACGAGTTAAATGACGACGACCGGTATAATTGGCTGAAACAATGACACTCTTCGTTAGAGCATGACTTTATTAGACAATCATCCGTTACTCAAATTTTACTCATTGAATTAAACAGTCGTAAGGTCGGATTATTTAAGTTTAGACTAACAGCGACATCTGGTGGGATCTACAAGAACGTTTTAGCGCCATCTATGTTCGACTGTTGTAACTTTTGGTATTGTTTGAATGCGCGTAATGTTTGCGCGGTTTGTTAGCTGGCGCTACCTTTCATTAGTTCATGGAGCGCCCGCTAGGTGGCGTTAGTAGAAGGTTATATTAAAAAAATTATTTCGTTACTGTATACAAATTTAAAATGGCATACCTAGCTAAGACATTGGAGCCGAGTTGTCGCTTCCCAGAGCTGAAACAAACGAACATAACATTAACCTTGTGAATATACATAAAATAATAAAAAATTGTTTGTGTTTTTCGGTTTTCTGGGAATTAAAGGAGTAAAAACTTATTAATGTTTCGTAAAGTAATTAATGAAGGCCAACCTAAAAAAATATTTTAATTGAAATTGTTGAGCTTTTAAATAATGATGAGCATTACCTACAACAGTGAAACGACATTATGTAAATAGGTAAGTAGGTAGGTAACAATTTTTGGTAGAAAAAAAAATCCCAATAATTCAATAGTTACAGTTACTACTTACTAATTAAATTAACATTAACTAAGAATTAACAGCCATCGTCATCATCATTATTCTCCCTATCTTACCTGCCCTTATCCCAATTTATTTGGGGTCGGCCCAACATGTCTTTTTCTTCCATACTTCTCTATAAGTCGTCATCTGTCTTCCCCTACTCTTATAGCCATCGACATCCATACTCAAAACTCTCCTCACGACATTTTCCTCATTTCTATGTAACACATGCCCATACCATGACAGCCGATTTCCACACAACTTTTCAGTTACCGGTGCCACTTTCAAACTTCCTCTTATGTACATATTTCTTATTCTATTCATTCGTGTAACACCACACATCCCTGATAGCTTTGTAATTAACAGCCATTATAAATATTTTACAAGCGGATGTCTTATGATTGAATTAGGTACCAGAGGCCCTAGGGCTCGCACGCCCGGCACGACGTGAACGTAACGTAAATTTAAACGATTTTTTTATCGAGAATACAACTATTCCATCTATAAATTATTATAAATGTAGTAGCCATAGTTATAAATAAAGCCTTATATACCTATTTAGGTAAAATTCCCTGTTATTAAAGGTGCAAAAGTGTATGGATAAATTGACGTTACTTAACTGTAAGCAACGTAAAAACAAAGAGGGTAATGTGCAAAATGAGAATTTTAAATTTTAAAAGCGTTCGAATTTAGGTACTACTAGCTGTAACCCGCGACTTCGTCCGCGTGGAATTTAACAAAAAAGTTATTGTTCAGTTCGCAGAGTTTACGATAACTTATTAATTCTGTATTCCGCGGAAAGAAATACCTATGCTAATTTTAATGAAATTCTTCTATTTTATGAATCTATATTTTGTTTTTGTTTATATACATCTCCATTTAGTTATTTTTTTTTCGATTTTGCATTTTTAGTTTAATTATTATTTATTTTTATAAATAAAAACTTTATATACAATATTTGGTGTACGATTTTCTTGGGCTAAAACAACAACACACTGGCATTCCACGCACGTGAACATGCCACGTATAGTTGCCCATGGGTAAAGCAACCCTTAGTTAAATCTATGCTAGCTTTGCTTAACGTTTGCCCTTGTGAGTTGTCGATTGTCATAGCAAAACTGACATTCATAGGGAATTGCAATGTTTTGAATTCAAATGGAAAATTCGACGGTATTATAGGAATCCGTGATATAAATACTATCTCAACTTTTCTGCATCCGGATATTATACGACCTTCTATAACGTTTCTTTGCAACGACACTACTCGCAACCTAGTACCATTGCAAAGTTTCGGTGGGTTTAAATTCGGTAAAAACGGTCTAAATCTAGTGGGATTTTAAACATCGAATGTGCCGTTTCCCCCTCTGGAAGTAAGATTGCCGCTATGTCAGACGATGCGACTGCTATGGCAATCTTTTTTTTTTGCACGTATTATGGCCGGAGTATAATACAACTTATATTTGAATCGGATATTATTCAATATTTCATTACATTGGTTTCACATTTTTTTTCATGGGTCTATATTTTGTTTTCTAAAATAAAACCTTAGTTACTCCTTATTACATCAGGTATCTGCCAATGAAAGTCCCGTCACAATCGGTCCAGCCGTTTCAAAGATTAGCCGGAACAAACAGACAGACAAAAATTGTAAAAATGATATGTTGGTATACCTATGTACAGAAAGCGTCACTATCTCCTAACCCCTCAAGTTTTAAAATGTTACACTGCTACAACATTGAATTCCTTACGAATAATCTAAAGAATACTTCAAAAAGAGTCCATTGTGTTGACTCGGATTCGAACCATCGCATCACCGAACGTCGTCATACTCATACCGGCAGTTTGACGAACTAGCCAGCGAGCCCATACGAATTGCGATGAAATTGTTATCTACTATCGGCTGAGTCATTATATCTTTAGGTCCCTGTCTAATCGAAAGATGTTATAATTTGAGGGTATCCATTAATTTTACTTACTTACGTTGTCTTTATAAAATTAATCCATACCTTCAAGTTATAACTTTGTATACGTTCACTTAAAACGGCGAAGAGTAAACGACTACTAATTTTATCAATTATTTTTTTAAATGATTTCTGATTTTATGAGAACTAAAATAGTTGTTCTGTTTGTTGTAAAATAAGATCATAGTTTTGTTAAATAATAGCAATAATAAATATTAATAAATGATTAATAAAGTATTTTATTTTTCTTGATTTTTTAATTCTTTATAAATAATTACTACTTAAAACAAAATAGAAAAATAAATCAAAATAATATAATGAACAAAAAGCACATTTCGTGCCTATATAGGATTTGAACTTCCAATCTTATGCACGGTAAGCGGTCTTGAAACCTCCAGTCTATTTAGACGATGAATAAGTTGTCGTAAATGTTAACCCTATTATTGTTGCTTGTCGTCGCAAAAGTATTGTTTTATTGAAAAAAACAATAATAAAAACAGAATTAAAAAAAAAAAACTTACTTAAACTTATTTATTCACTAAAACAATACATTATTTAAAATAAAATGTTTTTGCAAAATACAAAAACCAACTTGGGCCTATCACGGATTTGAACGCACATGTCTTTTGGTGGGGTAACTACTTAATGCAGCTGTGTGTACCGTGTATACATCCATAAGCATTTAGTAAAAAGCGGTTATTTTAATATTACAAACAGACACTCCAATTTTATTTATTTGTTGTATAGATTTAATCCGGGCGTTAGTTCTAGGCCCTCTAGGTATAGGTACAGTTTACCAAATAAATCTTCCGTAACCAAAGCTTTTTGTTTCATTGTTTGATTGCGCTAAATGTCTGGAAGACTGTTTTTGCATTTGATACCCAAACTCTTGAGGAAGGCTATAGGCTATTTAACATCAATTCAACTCTTAGGAGCCGAACAAAAAGAAAAAGTCAAAAAGAACGCTTAGCGAAACCGAAGTAATAGCGCGGGCAGGCGATGCGATGCGACGGGGTGAGTCGGGGGAACAAGAAATTTAACGCGGACGAAGTCGCAAGCAGAAGCTCGTTCTTAAAAAGTAAGTCACGTTCTAAGCAAGTACCTACATACAACCACGGTAAAAGTATGTAGGCCCATATCGCAGCACGAGTGTTGCATATTAAGTAACTACATGGTAATATAGTAAAGAATTTGAAGTAGGCACATTCCATAAAATCCTGGCAGAACCAAATGGCGATGATGCGAAGAGTCTGTTTAGGTTCATGGCCCAGATATGAGAAATGTGTATTTAGGGTACGATGGGACTGACATACGCATTGCGATTATAAATGTCCCTAAATAAACAAAGAATAAAAAAAAATAAAAATATATAGTAAAGAATACTTAGTTAATTAACTTGGTTAGACGCATGTCCGGTATATTTAACGCACTCTGAGGAGAATGTACGAGAACCTACATCATGTCATACTATGTAAGAGATTGAATTCTATTAAGATATTTCAGCTTCCTCAAAAGACGTGCTCATCAATTTATCTTTTAGCCAGGAGCAGTCAAACGTGGAAAGGCATGGTTCTCCACTAATTCGTCGTGACCATGACTCAGTGCCGGATTAGCCCCTAAGCAAATTAAGCAATTGCTTAGGGCATCACTTCTCGGGGGCACCATAAGGCAGAAACAGCACCGAAACAGTATTTGCTAGCACATGAAAGGCAAGGCTGTTTATCAGTAAGATACCTATTACAAGACCCAAAAGCCACTCTAGTTAGAGATGTGCGCCAATCTTTACAAATCGCTCGGAGACGTTTTGGAAAAATACGAGGTGACTAGTGGATAGGAGGGCCTACAGGCGTGATTGCTTAGGGCATCAAGTAGTCTTAATCCGGCACTGCCATGACTGCTGGACATACAAATCTAGTACCTACTAATCTAGAAAAATCTAGTTTCTACCATGAAAGCGCGTAGCCTTTCCCTAACTAAGTATGTTGGGTGGCTTTCTGTCTAACTAGATGCAGCTGAATATAAGTATTTTTTCATGGAGCGACTGTTTGCTTGCTACGAAATAAGGCTCATCTCATTCTCACATGGAATACGCGCCACGAAAGGTAAGACTTGACGAGCTCAGGTAGAGGGGAGCTTGCGCAGGTACCTAAATCGTGTACGAAATATTTACCCATAATGTGTATACCTATTCAGGGATTTATCGATGACATTTAGATTAAAATTCTTAACAATATTATATTAATATACGAAATAAAAAGTCAAGTCTCATCTTTCGTGTGGCGCGTATTGTACTAAGTATGATGACCTGAAATGTATTCATCTATCTAGTATATGTAATTAGGCAATTTGGGCATACGCGGTAAGGTAGACTCGATAAAATTTAAATATTCTTACGTTTTTTTTTTAATTTGCAGGTCAATGTCAGGTTGTATGTTGACCTAATATTATTAGCGACCGTTTTTTATGCAAAAAACGTAAGAAAATTTTAATTTCCCTGACGGTTTCGCCTTATATTAGATGAGCTAGACACGTGTAATATTGTAAAAGAGGTTTTATCATAGCCTATTCGTCACGTGAACTGAAGACCTAAAATCATGGATGCCCATTCAAGCGTTAATAGCGTAGGAGACTCATAATCAGCAGTTTGTGTAGGTAATAAATAGGCTGAGTTAATTGATTGAAAGTTGTGCAGTCTCGTCTATTTGCATTTTGGGGAAATAAAGACGAATATAGCCTGTATCGTGGCACGAAAACTGCATGACAAATGCTGATACATGCTAATACGCACGTCTAGTAATTAACTGGACCGGACACATGTCCGGAATTCTTCAGTCGCGGTAGAAAGAAGGAAATACTTTAAAATGGATGTGGGTAACGCTCGTCAAGCAATTAGTTTATATGATAACTACGAGTCGACGTGTGCCAGCGTTACGTGAGCGGCCATTGTAAGATGTTTTGCAGATTACGTTCATGCAGAATGACTAACGTTCCTAATTGTTTGATTTGATATAAGATAGGTAATCTATACAAATAAATAAAATTGAAGAGTCTGTTTGTAATGTCAAAATAACAGCTTTTTTCTAAATGTATCATCATCTGCCTCGCCTTTTCCCAACTATGTTGGGGTCCGCTTCCAAAATGTATAAGAAAGTATATAATATGGTACTTATAAAAAAAAAAAAACAATTTTAAAGTGTTTGTCTATCTGTCTGTGTGTTCTGGCTAATCTCCGAAACGGGTGGATCGATTTTGACGGAACTTCCCCTGGCTATCTGCTGCTGTTACAAAAGGAGTAACTTTTACTTTTATTTTAGAAAAATAAGTATTTTATGGGTTTTTCTGGCGAGAAACCCGCGCTATAAATTTTTACATTTCTGTGATTAAAACCCATGAAATCCAATATGTTTTTAGACACGCACGCGAACGTAGTCACGGACACAGCTAGTGTTCATATAATAACACTTCTTTAGGCTTGTTTTAGATGTGGAATAGGTAATTGTTACGTATTGCAAAACGAATCTGAATCTTTTTGCTGCCGACATGTGGAAGGTCAGTGGAGGAGCAGTGGTGGCCAAGTGGTAACGGCCGCGACTTACGAGTTGTAGGTCGTAGGTTCGAACCCAGACAGGCGCTTTACTTTGTGTAAATTATTTCATCACCACTGCTCTCAAAACGGTGAAGGAAAAAATCGTGAGGAAACCGGCATGTCCTAGAACCAAAAATTTGAAGACATGTGACATCTACCAACCCGCACTGGGCCCGCGTGTTAGATTACGGCCCACTCCCTCTCACCGAGAGCAGGCCTGTGTCCCAGCAGTGGGAACGTTATAGGCTGATTATGTATGTGGAAGGTCAGCCAACAGTATGCATTTTCCTTGTTATATTTTATGGACATAACTCGCAAGGTAACATGACGTTTCTTACTTAAATTTTATAGAATAAACTTTTTAGTATCGCTCTCGGTTAGTGGTCACGCGTTTCCATTTCCCCTAAAACTAATTGAGACACGTGTGCTGTTAGCACATAACGTTTATGAATAGCCATTTAATTACTCGGTGAGTTAGTTTTATTTTAACAGTTGAAATAATAAAGTTTGAATGGTATATCGACCTTCTGTAACGCACACGCTTGCATCATTTAGGTCATCCGTTGGCGGTGCAGAGTGTAAGTCAATAGTAATTTTGGACAATCTTGTTTTGAAACGTTATGATTTTGTCCATAATTATGGCAATTACTCTATATACTTATTACGATCGCCGTTTTCATCAAAGCAGTATGCAAGAATACTTAATCTAGCAGACTTGGTCTTCAGAATTATACACTTTTAAAGAAGGTAACTAGCTTCGGCCCCCGGTTTTGCTCGCAGATATGTCGGAAATCATTCTAATTATTTTTCTAAATAGCCTGTTACTCCTTATGACATGAGCTATCTGCCAGTGAAAGTCCGATCAAAATCGGTCCAGCCATTTCGGAGATTAATCAGAACAAACAGACAGGCAAACAATATAAAATTTGTTTTTTTTTTGTTATAAGTACCGCGTAGGTTTTTTACCTTTCTGAGTACAGTAAAAAGCTGTTATTTTGACATTACAAACAGAAACAACAGTTACTGACACATGATATTTGTTACTTACAGATGAAGTTAGAAAAAAAAAATATAGGGAATCACGGAGCTTCTTTGTTTTAACATAATTTTTCCTTTTTTAAATATGTATACCTATTTCTTTCTTAGGACTTCGTGTTGCGGCCTCGTAGCAGGCTGCTATAACCGCTACGAACCTACGTCGGTGATAATATTTTGAGTGGCTCGCGCCATATTCCCATTGTTTATTTACCAATGGGTTGTTAGAATAATTAGAATTGAGGAAATTCTACTTCAAAGACGATTACAGAGCAAAGTCGTGAGCATCAACTTACTTTTATGCGTTGACCTATAGTTACCCAAGGTTAATTTGGTCTTTAAGTGTCGTTGTTGATGATATCGAATTGTTGACAGACAGTAATATCTAGCAGTAGGTTAGGTACCCACTAACGTTTCTATGACGCACGCATTAAGGTAAAAGCCTCACAAGTCACAAGACAGCAATATCTATGCATTAGTTCACGATTACCATGGTTTGTCAAGTGTATCATATGCAAGCGGTCAGGACGTCCGTGGGGAGTGTCGGAGAAATCAGCAGGCGACAAATGAAACATGGGTGCGCGTACGCCGTGAAATTGTGCAAGAAAGTGACGAGCAGACTACCAACTTGTGAACGTAATGATCATCAATTGGACACTGATACAGAAATAATGTGGGTTTTGCAACTTTGTCCACCAAATGATCTGAATCTAAGTACGAAGAAAGTTGCTGTCTGGTTGTGAAAAAAAGATTGTATCCGCAGTTCTGTTTTTAAATTGCCACTGAAATAACCCTGTATGGACACTAATTAATATAGAATAATGCGTGTGTTTTACAACATAACTTTACAAAAAGATTGAAATCTACATAGAAAGCTGCGTAACTGGCTGGTTGTAAAAAAATAAAGATTATCCTCATGAAGATTAAAAAAAAGTGCTGCCGCGGAGGCTGAAATAGCCCCTTATAAAAACTTCTTGAATTTATCAATTTATACCTTTTGCAGATTGGCGAACTTTTCGTGATGATCGGTTATATCATCATGTCTTGGCAATTGTTACTTTTTTTTGAGGTTTTTTCTACCATTGAATAAAAAGAAATAGGTTGATATATTGCGTGTTTGTGACGAATTAATAGAATCATCACGCCTGATTAATTATATAGGCGTACAATCTTAGGATTGTTGTGAATACTGTGGATAGGTATTGTAATCATACTATTCAAGAGTTGGATAACCGCTGAACATAATCAATTGAACACGCGGTATTCTGTAATTTAATGTTTCTTTTTAATTAATCTTTCATTATATAATACGTAATTTTAGGGGAATACATACTAATATTAAAAATTCGAAAGTAACTCTGTCTGTCTGTCTCTATGTTACCTTTTTACGCCTAAACCACTGAACGGATTGCATCCCGGGGAAGGACATAGGATAGATTTTATACCGATATTCCCACGGGATCGACATTTATGCGGGTGAAACCGCGGGCGCTGCTAGTAAATTATATAATTATGTACTTAAATTGACGTGACTACACCTTATGCAATTTTTTCTTTGTAATGTAATTTTTTTTTTATTATAGATCTAAATCCCGTTTCTTATAACAAAAATGCTTCGTAATGCTACCGGTATTTTTAGTTTTTATCCGCGTATTACACAGGGTAGCAATCACATCGACGCGCTACTGACCATGAATTCAGCACATTTTTCTAGTCGAAACTATAAAAACAAAACAGCGGTGCTTAAAGGTCCTCTAAGTAAACAAGCACGACACGCGATAAAATCTCGCGCGACACAAAGGCACCGCAGACCGCAAGTCGCGCAACGAGCGGTGCCTTGGTGTCACGCGCGATTATATCGCGTGTCGCGCCTGTTTTTAGGAGCCTTAATGCGGTCAAAAATGGCAGAGCAGATTTTCTTTTAATAAACGACGAAAAATTTGAGTGTTCTGAATCATGTAGGTACCTACTGAATCCATGGTAACTCTGACACCATGTGCAGACGCCAGCACACCAAGCCACTACAATTTATGTCAAATTTCTTTAATAGATTTTCAATTTTATTCCTAAATTATAAGGTTCAAAGTTGATTGAGAAAAGTTGACAGTTTCGGGTATCTTGATGTGCTTGGCGTCTGTAAATTATTGAACCTAAATCTTCAACGCTACAGTACCTATGCCAATCCGTTTTCTGATGCCTCGCAATAACATTTCGTCAGGATCTGTCTGAATTTTGACCTCGAGATTGGTCCAAAGACTTAAGTCCAAAACACGAATCGTAGGTTGTTATATCGGTTCCTATTGGAATTCGGTATTCAGCACCTAAATTATCTAATCAAAGTTTCTACCTGGAAATATTTCGCCTTCAGACTTTGTTTCTTGCATTTGACTTTGGTCTAAATTATAGCGGCATTCATGACTAATATGAAGCGTGAGGTTACAATATTGAAGGCTTCATACAAATCGTTACGTACCTACTCAGTACGTACACGAATAGATAACTACATAAACACTTATATTTCGTAATACATAATTTGTGGGAAATAGAAGCTGTTGCACAATGTGTCTTGACAATCTTGTGTTTTTAATTCATGCTTTCATACCATATACCTAGAACTTTTAAGGTCAAACGGCGGTTTACCTTCAAAATAACGTTTTGGGCCCATTATTCGAATTGTCTATTTTGTCCATGTGTTAGGTATAGACTGAATAAACGACATTAAACTAAATTTATTTAACACAAACGATTTAAAAAATAGGTATAAATTTAATTTTTGGCTACACTGGTATCGTTAGGTAATTTACATAGTTTTGAATTTTTATTACTAAATTACATTGGAATTGTTGAATCAATGAAAGCAAAATTAAAACAGAAAAGGTGGTATATGAAAATTCAGCAAAATGATGTAAATCGATGCTAAAAGTTTCGTCCGTCCTCGTCGAATGGCCAATTGAGAACAAGTCCACCCACGTTATTTTTTATAGAAAACGCCAAAAAAGTGAATTGTTGGTGTAATCACCCGGCGCGGCCGCCACCAGTGGCAATGAGTTGTCCAATTGACTGTTTACAATTACGTGACAATTGAAAATATTTGTGTCAACCGTTTTGTTCCTGGCACTCCATATTAAGATCTTAGCTGGTTAAGCGCTTAATATATGAAGGGAGGCGAGTAGAAAACTACATACATTGGGACTATAGAAGACTATCGTGGAAAGATTTCTATAAGTTAGCTGCGTAATACACTCAAAAACAAAAAAAAAACTAGTCTTAACTAACCAAATCATGTACGGTAAACGATTAAAATCATCGTGCATTAAAACGATATGGCTATCGAGTTACAGGGATCGATATCAATAATTTGCCTCATTATATGGGCGGACGGGATACCATAGAATAAATAAATAAAAACATTGCCTGATTACAATGATTGTGTGCGTTTATAGGAGAGGCATACATTAGTGAGTGCCATCGCTAAAAACACAATGCTGTGGCCAGCAATGAAATACTCATGCGTACACATTGTTGTAGGTACTGTTGTATCTGTTGTGACAATAAAACAACAGCCCAACGTCGGATTACGTCATTATCGCGCCATAACGGATTGTGTTTTTGTTACATTAGAAAAAGTGTTGTAATATAAATCAAATCTGTCTGTCTTTTGTTTTTATTAACTCTCTAAATAATTGAGCCATCAATTGAACACTATGTTTTGGCTAAGCATAGTCTCGGCCCATTAAACAAGATCAATTTAAAGTTAACTGCTCTTCAATATTCATGCACCAATATCTCAAACCAGAGTCTATAAATTCTGCAACTGAATATTTGGTATCACCATCACTGTGTTAAAGGTACGGATAACCTCACAAAATAATTAGCTTTTTAACACAATATACTTAATTGCAAACAATAAACATTCAAATATTCCAACCTGTAGGGTCGCTTTCTGTAATGCATGTAAACACCGTTCCGCTCCAGCTTTACAAACAAATAATTGCAACGATTAAAAAAATACAGCAGATCCGGTCATATGGAACACGACACACGATTTTAAGTTTGTTATTCACATCACTTCATTCGAAACCACAGCACAGACAAGAAAATAAACATCACTATTGAAAAATGAAAAGAATAAAATTATTCGAAATTCGAAAAGGCACGCGGCGTGCGCGAAGGCGGCGCGTTCGGTATATTCGTGCGAGAAGCCACGATGTACTGACGCATCAACAAACGCAGCGGTGGACCGGTCAGCGACTACACCGCGAGGTATGAATTATCCACAATAGAACAGACAATGGCTGGCGAAACACTCGCCGTTATTAAATTATTAAGTAGCTCGCGGCGGTGGACGGACGGACTAATAGCCACTAATAACTTAGTCAACCGCAACGATATCGCGATCTGAAGGGTATGCTAATGCAGTTTAGCATCTTCATTCGTTTCTACATTTGTGTTAATTAAAAAATCATTTCCACTAATGTAGGTATTATGCATGAAAATACAAATTGCAGAAATAATTTATTATTTTCAGAATTTTTGCAATGGTCAAAGCTGTACCTATTAGGGAAATGAAATGATGTCTCAAGAGCAATAGCAAATGGTACAAAGAAAACATTGATGCACCAGAGAGGGACAAATTCTGAAGAGACTGAGATCAGACTGTGAACGTTCTTAAAATTACGAGAATTGCCCCTCTGGACTTCTATTCTATGATTAATGATGACATAGGAAATGACGAAGACGCTATAGGAGAGTTTTTGGAGGAGATAATGAAGCATAAGAAGAAGAATTAAATTACAAAGTTATTAATGACTAACCATAGCCCGCTCAAGAACCAGACGTTAGGTCCAGTTAATAAGAGAACAAAACCGCATTATCTGGAGAATTTCATAGAGAAGTAAACGCTAAAGTGTGTATTATTAAAGATATTGCATGTTGTACTACGCTAGATAATTCTATGAACGACAGTGTAAAATAACAGTGTACACAACCATAGACACGAACAGTTATGCTGCGCAATACAATAAAAATGCAGTAATTCGTAATACATTGCATCCTCTATCAAATGTAAGTTGTCCTAGCCAGGTGCAATCTGCTAGAGATTTTTTCTCATTTAGAAACGGCTCATCAGATGCTTCTTGCACAAATTCCGTAACAGTTTTACAGCTTCAGTCCAGTTGATGGCTTTGGTTTATAGAACAGTTGCCGTGTGAAATTAAACTTCTGTCCTTCACTATTCTCTTTGCGTTTTGTGACAAATGACAGTTGTTGCGTCATGGACGACTACCATTGCTTTGTTCCGAATGACCACTTCAGTACGAACTTTGATTCTAATACTATTACTTTTCTCATCCCATGCTTTAATAGGACCGTAAACTACCGAGGGGTCTTTATTATTTGGTCGTGTTTTGCTATTTTCTTCTGAATTAAATCTCACGAGTCGCACCACGTTACGAGCGTCTGGTTTCAAGGTATTTAGATAAAAAACTTAAGTAGTATGATGCGTGACTGCGCGAGTAAGGCTAGGAAGTGGAATTGAATTATGTAGGTAAATCATTATTTTCTCAGCATTGTTACAGTAATAAATGTTGACTCTTGAACCCATTTGAGCATAGCTATTATTTTATCTGTCATTTTATTATAATTTTCCTGCTATACATAGATATATGTATGTAGTTATCGTACCAGGTATACAGGATAATTACAAATGCCTAAGTTATCGGGATAATCTCTGCAAGCGTATCGTGATTGCGTAAATACCATCTATGAAACCAACTTTTACAGTAATAAGTAGTTAGCTTGTAGATGGAGAGACGCACACTGGATATTATAGGTACACAAAGTAGATAGTAGTAACGCACACCGAGATTGCTTTTCTAATTATCGTGTTATGGAAATACTATCTATAACAGACTAACAGCTGGTGTTGGAATGAATAAACTTGCTGAAAGATAAATTGCCTAATTGCTTGCAAATTATGAAAATCGATTAATGAATATATTTATATTAGATCGTTGAAATAGAAAATGATTAATTGAATTTTTCGCATTTTAATTGGTAAACCAACTGGTTTTGGACTAGTTTTGAAGTTGATTGCCGAAACTGCTAAATTTTCTTCAATAGGCACTGATTGATTAGACAGTTATTGAAAGAGCCGAAAAATGGTGATCCGATGCCTAAAAAATTTTAAGCTACCAGCCCTAATTATTAGGTTTGCCAATCTAACGAATAGCTTGATCCATTTCGATCGAAAATAATTTACTTATCGTACTACAAATGTAATTACCGATGTTCGTAGGTGATTATGTGTGCGTTATGAGTAAAAAGCAACTCAGTGCGGCGCGTGCACCGTTGGGCAACCACGGAGCGCTGCCAGCCGGAACGGGACAGTTCACTTTCTTGGTGAGAATCCGAACCCGCGAGACTGACTCTCAAACTAGCATTGTGCTCCAAAATTTCTAATTATTTAACGATTAAGCTGATAAAATAATTAGCTAATTAACACAATTATAATAGACCTTAATATAATGCTAATTATTAAGTAAAATTATTACGATTTACTCATCAATATGTTAACGACTTAGTAAGGCAAAGGAGTGCATGAAACTTGTTCATTACCATAACACATTTGCATAAAGCTATACTCATTACGGATGTTAGTCAATAAGCCTATATAAATGCTAATAACCCAAATTTAGATGCACCAATAAAGCCCAGTACTGAAAAGCCTAGCATTGCAATATTTAGCATTGGGTTTCTAACCACAATTATTGCCGACCAGTGCACAGTGGCGCAAGTCGCAACCGCTTCCATTTACATTATTCTTTAGAAATGTTAAATTTGCAGGAAACGTGAGGAAGTTATGCAAACCTGTCACTGGATTTAATTGTATCAATACTATACCCTTTTTTAAGATATTAATCCTAATACAATGGAAGTGAGAACATTACCCGGTGTTATTCTTTCTGACATTAATGGCGGGGAAATTGTTGGTTGCAAAGCTTCAATTAATCCAGAGACAAAGACTATTTTTCTGAACGGACATAGACATAATAATCAAAATTATATAGGTATCTAAACTATTCTTTTGTTTGTGCACGCTAGTCCACGTAACACATTATAAGAAGGTTTTGTCGTTTATTTTGTGAACATTGTATGTACAAAGTAAGAGGTTTTCCGCATTTTACTACCACTGGCTTGTATTTGGTTGTTCGTAGATTGTATAATATTACGTTGTCGATAACGATGCGTAGTTAGTTAATAGGTATTCGCTAACTAAATATATTGTTACACAAAGTACGAATTCTGCACGAATATTTATTACGGAGTGTGGAGATTATAAAATGCATAGTTTTTTCGTCAATACACTCAACGATGACTTCCGAGTCAGACTTAATAAAAACGATACCTACTTAAATTGTTAATGGTTTCCAATTTCCGGTAAATGTAGATATTAAATTAAACGGTATGGTTTTAACGCTATTGAGAGGAAGTCGTCACGCTAAGGCCTATTCGTGATCAGATAGATAACGAATTAAGTAGTGTACATTCTAATTTCACAGCTCCGTTCTCTATACCGTCAATGAATTTCACACATTCTTTACTAATGATGTCAGTTACAAGTGTCCGTGTAATAACATTCTTGTGATTATTTCTGAGTTTCGCACCACTTTCTTTGGGAGTTCGCTAAATTTGCAAGTCTCCTTCGCCTAACGCTCAAGTAATTTCCTTGGTCGGGGTTCAGTCGAAAAGTCTAATATCATCGTGTATATACACCTACAGGGTTACTTGTAATTCGACGTATTCCTTCCAGGACGTAATAGTTGGACCCATTTGCAACAATTAAGCACCCCATAAAGCTTAGGCGAAAATTTATGGGATTCGAGAAAAATAGGTAGATATATGTATTTTTGAAAAAAATTCAAATTTCGTCAATAAATATCACTTTTCTCGTAACTCTTAAATTGAAGGGCCTTCGTTGCTATTCCATTGGATACCTGATACTCACGTTGACTGTCAGACAACATACACAATAGAAAATCTACTGTTCGCGGTCAACGGTGACCGCGGCAGCTGTCAATGCCTTAATAACAAATCTTTCTAAGTAAACAAATCTTCTAAAACATCAAATAGTTAAAAGTTAAAGGAAGAAGTTTATGAAGGAAACGTGCATTGTAACCAGTCATCATTACAAAAATCATCTACATAAATGAACTTTAACACCAGTTACCTCAATATTTTACTATAACATTAAGCGAACAAATTACGGGGCAGACATCTTCATTTAATCAGCTATCTAACGAGGTACAAATTTAAGAAAAAATATTTAGAGATGCCGATGAAACTGAATTGAATGGCCTCCCCATTCAATTCAATAGATAAGAGAAATTTGGAATAAAAAGTTAAGTGATGTGACGAAATTTGGAAACTTTTCAAAAGTACATAAAAAAATATTTTTCTCGAAACCCTTGAATTTTCGCCTAGACTTTATGGGTGCTTAATTGTTATGAATGGGTCACACTATCACGTCCTGGAAGGAATACCTACGTCGAATTACAAGTAAATCTGCATACCGTGTCCCATATTTTTCTCGTTTGCTTAGGAACTAATTCTTCCTTGAACGCATTTAACATCTTGGAAAGTCGTAAACTTTAATTTGTGAAGTTAATATGTTGGATGTAAGAAGAGCCATATGTCTGCTGTACCCACTTTACAACTAAGTAATACTATGTTGTAACATTCACTGTGATCGTAAATTTAGCATAAATACAGTACGTTATGAAAGTTCCCAGAGTCATCATTATTGTTTACTAGTATGTTGTACAACATTGCTTTGGTTCTCATGCTCATCCTGAGAATTTGAGCGTAGGTCGATAATCTCTAATTGTTTTAATAGTTGCTCACGTTTAAATCTGACGTGATGAAGTGACTCATTGACTATCTGAAAATAGTGGGGATGGCATTGTTTGCAGCTGACAATAATATGTACTTACCACGGCCACTAGAACATTACACTTAACTAAATAATACAGGACCTTATTATTGTGTAATAGGATTGACAGTTATTTGGCAACCCTTCGATGGATGTTGATTGGTATTTCAGTATTGGCTCCAGGACGTTGTGGAGCAGATTTTCGATTAATGGCTGTTGAGTCGTGTCTATTCGTGGCAGTCTTTATATAACAATGTTCCTAGACAACAGTGGATTAAATAAGACGACATAAAGCGTATGCACTACTGCTAACTAAGAATATCATATATAATCCAAAAATATCAAATAAATAATCCCATAAAATGATATCACACTCACATGAAATTAGAAAACCACAAAACAAAACAAATGATAACTCACAAGTTTGAGGACAACGCAAAATTGGTCCAGTCAACAAAAGAGATAAGTATGCAGGATCGTCGGATATAGTTGAAGTTTAGTAAGAAACCGAAGGATGTGCTCGAATGAAATTTTATTTTATTATTAGAAAACAAACAGCTCATTTTTCAGTCGACAACATCCTTCGGTTTCTTCCTAAACTTCAACTACCTATATCCGACGATCCTGCATACTTATCTCTTTTGTTGACCATTAGTACCAAATAATTTAAAGTTACTAGAGTTGAAATAATTCGTTTTTGAAGTTGGATCACTATTTTATGAACACAATGTGAACACTTGTTCAATTTACATGTTTTACACGTTACAAGGTTAAAATATTAACGTTAATCCTTGAAAATTGTTTTTTTAAACAATTTTGCGTTGTTCCAGAACGACAAGAAATAATTAATAAAATGTGAATGTAACAAAACATTGATATTTTATTTGATGACGTTATTAGTAGAAGCGCTAAATTAATATTGGACTTAGATTAAAATTATGATGAATCTGTTTTACAATTTAACGACGAAAGTAAATCCTTTAACAGTTGTTGGGTGGAAAGGCCAAGCCCAAGATCAAGACTTTCGGTTGCAGTGTTTTGTTACATAACACAAAAAGAAAACAAATAAAAAGATAGCTTACTGTCTCATGGAGCCCCATCGCCGATGCGGCAAATTCTCCTGATGGCTACGGAAGATACAACACAAATATAGGTAAAGCAAACAAAAAGATAGCAAAACGAATAAACAAAACAACATTAAATAAACACAAACTGAATAAAAAATAATAAAGTAACACCAACTGAAAGCAAAAGCGTATCGCAGTGAACTCAATAGGTGCAATATCAGAACCAGAGGAAAATGAACTCTTTTACTAAGAACATTTGATATTATAATTCTTAGTTTCAAAATTGAGACTTTAAGCAGCAAAACGCACTTGGTCAATCGGCCACTTTGAAGTTAGTATAACAGTAACTTCTGGCAGTAGTTTGACTGTCTGGCTGAGGTTCATGTTAGAAATTGTACTTCTAGGATTTGCTTCTACGCAATCAAAACCAGCCTTGCTTTTGCTGCCCAGTGCAAAATTACTCAAACACTCAATTCTAAAACTAATTTACATCTATTATATATATACTTTCTTACATCCAAAACTATGTATTAGTGACTATATCCTCAAATTGGTTTCGACTTACCTGGGGGGTGTCCGCCTAAGACTAGTTCTTGTCCATGAGTGTCTGTTCAATGGGTTGCCAGGACTTCTGGAGCCATTTTCTAATCTATGAAAGAACAAATGATTTAGTTGGATGCCATTGAGCAATTGTATAAATATCAGATTAACACGCTGAAGTTGGAGATACTATAGGAAAATCAGCTAACATCATGGTAGCTACTATACTAATTTATGTCACTAATGTGTGTGATGTGACTACGCAAGCGATTTAATTTTCTATTTGTAGGCGCTCTAGTATTGTTATTGGAGATCTGTAGTATCTCTACATACGAACATCATCATAAGAATGATTTCCCCAAAATAAGATGTCCGGAGTAATCCGGACAAATATTTAAATACAAAACATTCTGTTGTATAGAAAAACTGATTGTCTAGGTATTCGTAGAGCAACATTCTCGAGTAGCTGATCGGTGGTTAACCAAGATGAGAGTTTATTTTCAACACCTCGGCTAGCGTGTTATTGCTATTATATTTCCTCTAGGTATCATCATCATCTTCCTGCCCTTATCCCATGTTACTTGGGGTCGGCGCAACACGTTTTCTTCTTCCATTCTCCCCTGTCAACCGTCACGCTATCATTAACTCCCTTCTCTTTCATATCATTCCCCACACAATCCATCCATCTTTTCTTCGGCCTTCCTCTCCCTCTCCATCCATCAACATGTATATTCATCACTCTTTTAGCCACATGCGTTTCATCCCTTCTCATCACATGCCCATACCAAGCCAAACGATGTGCTTTCAACTTTTCTGTCACTGGCGCCACTTTCAAACTTCCTCTTATAAACTCATTTCTTACTTTATCCATTCTCGTCACTCCACACATCCATCTCAACATTCTCATCTCCGCTGCATGCAATCTTTTTTCATCCGTCTTCTTCACAGCCCAGCATTCAGACCCATAAAGTACGACAGGCCTTATCACGGACTTATAAATTTTCCCCTTCAACTTGAGGGGCATCCGTGGGTCGCAAGTTGTTCCTGTGACCTGTCGCCATTTCATCCATCCTGAGTTGATCCGGTGCGTTACGTCTCGGTCTACTTCGCCATCTCCTTGGACAAGCGACCCGAGGTACCGAAAGTCGGAGCAGATCGATAAGGGCGTTCCAGCGAGAGATATGGGCACAGGACTGGAGAGACCGCCAAAATCGCAAAACAGGTACTCGGTTTTGGTCCGACTTACTCTTAGGCCAACGGTCTCGAGTCTTTCCCACCACACCTCCAATCTGCTCTGGACCTCTAAGCCGTTCTCGGCAACCAGCACAATGTCATCGGCGAACAGCATACACCAGGGAGCCTCTTCTTGGATATCTGATGTAAGAGCATCCATTATCAGCACGAAGAGGTACGGGCTGAGAGCTGAACCCTGGTGCAAGCCGACAGCCACATCGAAGCTGCCAGTAGTGCCCACTGTAGACCGGACTTGGGTACTGCATCGACTGTACATCGCTCTAATCAACTGCACATACTTCCCTGACACACCTTTCTCCTTCAGCGCCCACCACAAAACTTCACGAAATTTCACTCTATATATCTATATTATTACTGTCAAGAAAATTTTAACACCTAAACCACCATATTTTGCAATATTCATTCTATATTCTGCCATTAGTCGTTTTTTATGTTTCTTTTTTATGCACCTACAGACCATACTTCTTGTATATGACCTACTTTATTTTACAATGTTGAAAAATCACAGAGAGAACGTTTGGTATCACCATTGCTTAGATAAACAGTAATCCAACGTTGCACATAAACCAAATTAACTGGCGGAAGTTTTTTATGGTACCGTTGACCGCTGTTAATGTTGCTACATAAAAGTTTTACTCCGTGTCTATTACAAATCTTTGTTTATAGTGACTGTAAACGTTATTTTTTGATATTTTATGTTAATATTTCATAATTAGATCAACGTTAATATTTTGACATAGTCTTTCAGTTTATCAGCCTGATTGAGCAGAAATTCTATGACAGAATACTTACACTTGTTAAATTACAATAAAACAATTTTAGTCAAATAAACTTTAAGACCGCCACCTTTTATATCGGTGGTGAGAACATTACAATCTTCATAGAATAGAATAGAATACTCTTTATTATGTACACCATATAAATTACAGACATAATTGGTGTCTTTGGATCTGTATTTTAGTTTTTGCCACCGACTTCCGAAATTAAAGTTATCTTTCACTTTGTAGTGTTCTTTTTGGAAGTCGGTTTTTTTTGTTAAAAAGTTTTTATTTCTAGGTTTTTAGTGGGTCTTTTTATAATGTATCTAAGTTACAATAGCCTAATGTCAAGTTGCCCATCGCCTTTTACAAAATATTGCTTTTCCCGATGCAGGGATGTTAATTGTTGAGGAGTGCTCCTGGTATTCCACCATCAGCTCTATTTCACCATTCCCATTGTGGCGAGCATAAATTGCTTAGCAACCATATTAAAGTAATCGAATCGCAACTCGTGAAATACTTATTATTTAGTAGTGCCTATAAAATTTGAAGAGTTCCCTCAATTCCTCATGGATCCCATCATCAGAACTGGATTTTCATAAAAATGGGACCAATCTGGAAGTATTAAATAAAAAAAATATTTTCCAAATCGGTTTATAAATGATGTATCTACTGAGGTAACAAACATAAAAAAAAAATACAACCGAATTGACAACCTCCTCCTTTTTTTGATGTCTGTTAAAAATAATCCAATTGAATGTTGTCTGTTCTCGAGATGAATGAATGTCTGGGAATGATATAATGTTTAAAAGTACATTTGGTTTGATCGTGAAGAAGATGTATGCGAAAAGATTGCATGTAGCGGAGATGAGAATATTGATATGGATATCTGTGAGTCATAAAAATGAATAAAGTAAGAAATGAGTATATTAGAGAAAGCTAGAAAGTTACCTCTGTTACAGAAAAGTTGAAAATCAAGCGAGTCCCGCTTGATTTCGTATGGGGATGTGATGAGGAAGAATGAAACGTATGGTACTAAAGAGTGATGGATATAAATATTGATGGATATAGGAAGAGAGAAAGACAAATCAAAAATGGTTGGATAATTGTGAATGTGAATGATGATATGGTTAGATAAGGGGGTAATTGATTACCTAGATGAGGACTAATAGAGAGGTATGGAAGAAAAACAAATGTTGCGCTGACCCCAAATAAAAATTGGGATAAGAGCAGGAGAATGATGAACTGTATGAGGAATGATTTGGAAGGAAAAGGAGAGAATGACAGCGTGACGGTTGACAGAAGAAAAGTGTAGAAAAAAAAAAGTGCTAGGCCGACCCCAAGTACCATGGAACAAGGGCAGGAAGATGATGACATTATAGACTTAAACATAATTTTTATTAATGAGTCGGGATCTAAATGACTTGTGATATGAATGACTTAACTGCGAGTTTTTTGAGTTCGTCTTATTTAATTATGATAAACGTCTGTGTTTAAGTCAATTTACTCGTTTAAAGAATAGACATAAATATGAAAATGAATAATGAAATAGATTATTGAAATGAATACAATGCGGAAACATTTTGGATAAGTCCATTTATAAACTAGCTACGAGTTGCATTTTCTGCCACTTCCGAATTTCAGAGTTGAAATTATTCAAGTTTTGGTTTTACGTAATACTTGCAGCGCCCCGCGGTTTCACCCGCATAAGTGTCGATCCCGTAGGAATATCGGGATAAAAAATATTCTATGTCCTTTCCCGGGACTCAAACTATCTCTATACCAAATTTCATCTAAATCGGTACAGCGGTTTATGCGTGAAGAGGTAACAGACAGACAGACAGACACACACTTTCGCATTTATAATATTAGTATGGAAGTATGGACTAAGCTACTCAGAGTACTTACCTACTTCTAGATTCATATGTTTAGACAAGTAAATTTCTGCTAATCTTGCATTTAAAATCGACTTTGTAGTTTTTTTTTTGTAGCAGTATTTAACGTTTCACTGTTCTCTTTTTATAGGATTTCTGTTTTGATAGTCCACTGACAGAGAAAAAAATACTATCACACAATAGAAATAACAATCACAATCACTATCCTTCCTATTTGAATGAGTGTTAGCTAAGTCTTTACTATTACAAATTATGAGTGATGTTACATCAATCAGTAGTACGTATCAATAACTCCTAACACAGACACTTAGATCTAAAAGGTAGCCAAAAGCAAAAGGCCCCGGTAGAAAAAAGGGTACCTATGTTCCTAACATATTCCCTTTTCACTGCCATCAACTTTGCCTTCATTATCTAATGCCCAATTGGATCTAAATCCACATCGGTTTAGTTTTTTTAAATATACCTACTTGCATAACGGTAATCAACATAATAAGTATTACTCGTCAAAAATCATCATTAGCCTTTATCATAATTGCTAACGCTTGTTTAATGCCACATATTACGTTCACATGTTGCTGTCAAATTCTACAGGCAAATGGCTAAGGCGACGTTTTAGCAGACATTTTGCTAATTTCGCCTGTTCTGGGCCTCAAGTCTGCTATTACAATTGTGTCAGAATGGTCTATCATTGGTTTCATAATTGTCAAGATTTTGACAAGTTTGGTAATCTACTAATATAATGGCGTCATTATGACTTTCCAATGGTCAACCACTGACACTGCATTGAAAGAAATGGCATAGAATGGTAATCTCGTACATAATGACAAATGACTTGGGCAGTAATCTGCTAAAATTGGACAGTTCCATTGATCAGTGACCTACCATTAGAACGTCATTGTGCAGTCATTGCTTTTAATTCGTTACGAGTATCGTATATGTTCTGTGCCATTGACCGACCAATGATCGACTATTATGAATTTAGCAGATTACGAACTTTTAGCAAAATGACAATGGGATCGTGTAGGAATGACGAATTAAAAAAAATAGCAGACTTGGGCCCCTGGATTACGGTACACCAAACTAACGTATTAGCTGGAGCGTCTTGGTCTCCCTCTCCGTAGCACTCGAAGTTCTCTGCATCAGATATGGAGTTGCCAGGACTGGAGTCTGCGGTGGGAACTGACAGTCCAGCCGCTTCTGTGCCGTTCTGAAACATGGGGGAAATAATTTAGAATGTGTAATAAAGTGGTCAATTTATCACAGGGTTTGTGGTGGGAAGTTCTATGGTGTGAGTATAAAATATGATTTCTAGATAGACACACAAATCAGAGTTAGTGTTTGCTACTAATAAGCTCAAGAGTTTAATGACTTTATAATCAAAATTGTCTTTGCTGTTGCCGAACACAAGAAAAAGTAACTGCTTCGGATATTATATACTTTTGCGAATAAAACAAATCTTTTATAAAACACTAAAGTGATTAACATACTGCAAGGAACTTAATAGACAAACAAGCAGTTACATATGGCGCTGTAACAATATTATGATTATGGCAACCTGCACTTATCAAGTTACGTATTTATGCAAATTGCTAACATTTCTATGAATAGCAAGTTATCTCATTATGGCTAACAAGTATCTTAGAAAACATATTTTCTTTAACCATGATGACATGTTACCTCCTTTGTATATAAATTAGCGTTAATCGAAGCAATATGTTACTCGAAAGTTTGCATTTAAAATTCCACATGAATGGTGGAGTGGCTCGCATTTGTACGCGCTTTTTAAATAAAAAAAGGCTTTTCCGTAGAAAAAAAATGCATGACAGACCTAACAAAACCTAACTAACCATACCTGTCGAAAAGTACACATTTCGTTATTCCTTGCGGCACAGATAACAGTTTGAGGTGGTTGGTGGCGGTGGTTTGTGTGGTTTATTGTGTTAAATAAATGAAAGTGACATATACCTGTAGTTTTCTGGGTAAGTTTCCGGGTGAGGTGCGCGGCGACTTCGTCCTTTGGAACACGCTCGGCGCCATCATTGCCTCCTCAGGCACCTTCAGCTCTGGAACACGATACACAAAAATAGATAAAATACCTCATATATCAGCATATATGTTCTAAGAAAAACGGCCGTTGACCCGAACTAGCAGTCACGCAACAACATCATTGAGAACGAGGTGAAGTCTTTCAGAACTAATATCCAAAGCACCAAGGTTACGCTAGCCTCAATGGACTTTTAGAGTTTCGTGTGCGGTCGTGTTTGCTAACAAACAAACTCTATTTCTTCACTCAACTGAAAAATTTAGGCACCTTTTTTAACCATGTAAATATTAATTAAGTCCATCTCAGATATCACTCTCTCACATCACTTTAAAATGTTCCTAATTAAATAAAACTGTCCCACTCCAGTATAAAGTAGCGTTTAAATTAAATGTCCGATAGCGGTTATCTTTGTTATCACAAATTTTGATTACTACTCGATGGGAGTGAAAGAGATACTGCACATTACCTGAGAAAACTATATAGTAACGTAGAAAGAGAAATTACTCAGTAAGTAATAAAAAATTTATGGAGCAAAATTCTTGATTAATCATTGGCAACAGTTTTACTTTTACAGGCATGAAAGATAAAAAAACACACTGAATCTTTTGATGTTTTTCGACTTGCAGCTGTACGGTATGAATTATTACAGAATTTCTATTTACATTAGTATTGACACCACAGACAGAAAGTTCATACAAAAGGACCAAGATCAGATTGCAGTGAGCGAGGCGAAGCAAAGTGTTCTCATTCAAAACATCCGAGCAGTTCCAGTTTGTTGCAACTGGCACTACGATGTCTGATTCGACAAGATTCTAAAGAAACTGGTGACATTTTCAATCGTAATTTCGTCATTATGTAACAGACAATAGAGTTCAAAGTCTGACCTTTGGCGGCTGTAGCTAGGTAAACTTCGAGATGTGAAAATTTTGCGACAGAAATGGTGTTTAGATTCACTTTTACTCTTGTCGTCATGGTCAGGTTAGTTTCTAACTATAGAAAAAACGTAGACGTAATGGAATTTAAAGTATACTTAAGTATAAAATAAGGCTTAATCTAGAAAAAAATCTACCAGGTAAAATTCTTCATAGAAGATATTGGTTACACTTTTGCCCCCCACTTCATGTTCATATAAAATGGTATTTTATGCCCACCACAAATTGTTTGGTGCACCAGTCGGCAGTACCACAGGACCAGTCTCCCTAGGACCAGCAGTCCTTGCCACCAGGCCTCCAGCAGCCGGAACACGTCATACGAGTCACTCCTCAGCAACACCACCACCTCCGACATCGACGTCAGCATCGATACCACTCATCACATCCCTTCGGTCTTAATTCACTTCGAAAGTCTTATTTGCTGTGACGTCACGTTAGTCTATTCTTTTCATTCGTTTCATGCTCCTATTGGTCAATTTCACATTAAAGAACTTGTGCCTTGGTAGTGCTAATAGTGTGTTCACGTTGCAGACTAGTATGGTCATCAACAATGCCTAGATTCTCATTTCCATTATGTAAACTTCCATTTTTGTTACCACCTATACTATTTCGTAGTACCCGTCTCAATTTTTCACAATAAATAAATTATGATTGGCATCGCTCAAGTGTTCAATGTATTCTACTGTCTACATTTGTCTCATCGTAAATTAAGTCTGTGAATTAGTGTAAACATAGCAAAATGGTTGATTTATTGGCTTAGTTAGAACAGCTACTTTTATTTGAATCGCTGAATAGTCTACATTATCATGTTCAAAGAATATCTTTCTGGTAATATTCCGTTCTTTCTGCTTACAATGTATTGTTTGATTTTAATAGCATTCGTGTATTTCATTTCGCATTCTGTAGTTATCGTTTGGAAAGTTAATGTTTTGTTGCAACAACGTGTGTTGCGTTGACATAGTCGGTAGATAAGAGTGTGTTATCGGATATAGCGGTAAGAGGAGCGGTTTAAATTATATTTGCACAGTACACTGTGCAAATAGAATGTTCATTTTGTGTAATGGTGGAAACAAATAAATAGCGTACGGATTTCTTTTTTTTTTGCAATTGATCATGATATTATTGGATTCTAAGCATTTTTCATTTGAATATCACGTTCCACCTTCCACCAGTAAGCTTATAAAAATATTGTTAGATTAGATACACTCATCATCTAGCCTTTTCCAACTATGTTGGGGTTGCCTGGGTGATACATTACCCCTTGGTAAGACTGGTTGTCAGACTTTCGGGCTTCTGACTACCCGTAACGACTATCAAAGATCCACGAATGATAGCCGGGACCAACGGCTTAACGTGCTTTCCGAGGCACGGAGGCACAGTATAAAGATCATACAGTATTGTAACTCGGCCGTAACCTTGAAATAAATGCCTACAGCCGCGCGGTACGTAAACATGCGATAGGGCTGCCTGCCTCCAGCATTTTAATTACATTTGCCTACTTTGTGTTTCCATTTAGTTTTGTTATTGTATTTTACTGTGTGTACATAAATTATTAATAATAAAAACCACGTCTTTACTTTGAATTTTACAAACTAACAAAACAAAACACACATGCCCCAAGGTTTTAACACAAGCGTACCTACCGTATAATGATTCATGAACCGCCTATAACTACCTATTTCACTCGTGTCTATCACTTTCCTTTACTCTATTCACTTTATTTATTAATCCAGACATCTTTTTTTTCGGGAGATAAAAGGAAATACTTATCCATTAAAAAGACACACATTATGTACCTACCTACTAGTAAGTAAAATTATTTTATAGTCTTACCTTTCAGAGTTTCCAGGTAATCTAAAAAAAGTTATCTCTGGATGCGTTATTGACGAATTCATGCAACCAAAAACAGCACAATATATCCTATTCGTCATATTATATGTACTTCAATTTATTTTGCGCGGTTATTGTTAAAAAAAACAACTCACCGTCCGTTCGTCACTGCGGCACAGTCGCGACTGTCTGCATGCCGAGCGCATGCCGCGGTCGAGGCGCGTAGGTATAGCTCGCGTTTCGTCCGTTTGTATGAAGT
Source organism: Oligia fasciuncula (assembly GCA_963082905.1). NCBI lineage: Eukaryota > Metazoa > Arthropoda > Insecta > Lepidoptera > Noctuidae > Oligia > Oligia fasciuncula. The sequence goes on along the minus strand of OY720396.1, from coordinate 14,987,357 downwards.
CGAAATACTGTATATCTTTATACTGTGACGGAGGGGTCTCGGTATGTAAAGATGGTCACCCATCCGCAGACCAACCGCGGCAAGCATAGCTTAACCTGATCGATCGACCTGTGCGGCTGTTATTATTTCGCCACGGACCCCTCTTAAGGTTAGATACACTTTGACTGGAAATCAACCGTGAATGACATTCCGTTAGCTAATGTTTGTTAGATAACATAGCGTCAAACTCACGTTAACTGTTGTGATTAGCCGACCAAAAATACAACTGCAGCCAATCAAATTACTTGACATGAGTTTGTCTGTTAGCTAATATTTATGTTGCATATACTTTCAGAAACTGGGTGAGTTTTATAATTACGAAATATAATGTAATAATGAGTATATTCCACAGTCTACTTGTCCTGACAAGAAAATCATAACTACCACGCTTACAGTTTTTTTTAACTAACAATGTTTTCTATCTGAATATTCGTTTCTTATCGTTCTACAGTTTTAATTATACGTTTGTCGCTAGACTCGGCTCGATATTTGACTGTTTGCACGTTTTAGACTAGCACTGTTAAAATCTACAATTAAGTCCTCGTATGAATTTGATTGAAACGCATGTATGAGCTGATGATCTGAGAGTACGAACAGACAATCCGCGGACATGGAACCCGTACGAATGGCTTTACGCTCTCTGAATAGGAATCTTAGCAAATGTCAGCATAATACTGTTGCACGTTGTGTATCTTCTGGCATTAATTATCTAGATACTAGCTGCGCCCCGCGGTTTCACCCGCATTAGTGTCGATTTCGTGCGAAAAGTAGCCCATATGTTAATCCAGGGTGTCGGCTACCTCCATACAAAATTTTATCAAAATTGGTCCAGTCGTTTGGGCGTGAAGAAGTAACAAACATATAAACAAACACACACACCCCCACACCTTCACAAACTTTCGCCTTTATAATATGTATTAGTGTGACGGGTTTAGAGATTTGTGGATAGCACTCGGTCACTTTAGTTTTTTTAAGGTCTCCTATTCGGAATGGTGTTTTTATCGCCTTTACCTATTGTAATCTTGTTCTTTCCTTAGCTTAGCTTAGCTTCATCTTTTACATCTGTATCACAAACATCTATATCATTATCGTACGAGTCGGGAACTTCATTGTATTTACCTACAAGGAATGAAATGTAACCAGTGAAATCAAATCTTCAATCAAACGATTTGTATGACAAGCAGTGAGACAATGTAATTGTTAAATTATATGTGTAAACCTCTTTTGTTTTACAAAGTAAACTTGAAAGGTGATTCTTACGCTTTTGTTTGTCGATAAAAAAATATACCTATCGTTTTAATAATTTACACACATGCAAGCGAAGTTGGCGTTTCCTTGCGACCGATTTACGCAAAATGTGTACGTCCTTCGAGCTAAATTACCCAACCAACCGATGTATTGATTATATACATAAACAATTGAAGTTTCCTTCGATTTCGATAACTTTATGGATGACTGGATTCAGTTTATCGTGCGTTATACCAAATACATTATTCAAACGTTTATTAACTTCAAAGTAAGACCCTTATATTCTAATTCGTCTAGCCATGCTAGAATGGCCAACTTTTGGAAAGCGTGTCTTGATAAAAATGTCCATCATAAAAATTAAATCATTGTCAGAAGACACCATGAGATTTTTGTATAATCATTATCTATTATTCTCTTGATAACTTTGTATCAAATTATGCTAAAACTATGAGATTAATATTCATAAAATATATTAAAATATTTGTCGGTCAGTTACGTGATCCTACGTCGTGAACGCCGAGAGTTTCCAGATCCAAAGCATTTGTGTAAACTTTCTCTGGCGACGTGAACACACAATATGCACTTTTGTTACTGTTATAACCACACACATTCCCACATTCTTTATTTAAAACTCCACACACTTCAAAACATTAAAACTATTTAGCACTGCAAACAAATGAGGTTATATATTTTTTATTGTTTGTTTTTTAAAGGGTAGTAGTTGTTAGGATTCGTTACCGGCGAGGGCCGACCGCGGCTGTCGACTGCGCTGGCGCAGTTTCAACCAGTTCATTGATAATTATGCAACAAGAGCTAATATAACGGCATTATCGATAATAGTCGAACAGGGAACACAAAAACAGTCTTTGTTAGATAGGTATTGCAAATAGTTATAAACGCCAATTGTTCACAACAGCAATAACGATACTTTTAAGTGAGTGTCGAAGCGATTGTGAAAGTTGATGAAAAAATTAAACACATTTACCCACATTTCTATTGAAATTGTAATTAATTGTTATTGAAGAATAATATAATAGAATGGACTACTCGGTGTAGTCGTACATCGATCGTGGGCAAAACCCGGATCGGCGGTGGTATTCTGTAAAACTCTCACCATGAAAACTTAGGTGAAGTGAGCGTGGAGTGAGCTGTCAGTAGTATTAATTCCTAGCAAAAATAAACTCGCTTCACCTAAGTTTTCACAGTGAGATTTTTACAGAATCGACCGGCTGCATAGCTATTCACAACCACTCGATACGCTTCCGTACCGAGTCGAACATCACTCAATGTTATTGTAGGAGTCCTCTAAACGATGTTTACAAATCCAAAACCTTCGAAAATTTTGTCAGTTTGAATGAAATAGGCGACCACTATTCTTCCGACAGCTGTCTGCTGTCGGGGGCAAGGCAAATCAGGTTATCGAAATGGGTCATTTTTTGGAAGAAGATACGTTAGCGTGTCGGATGATTGTGAATCAGCTATTCACAATCATCCGACACGCTAACGTACGCAGGCTGGCACAGGAGCGATGCCCAGCAGCGGGTGAAGTCAGAGTGTGGATGTTGATGGTGATGACGATGATCACTTGGTGTAGGTACCTAAATCGCAAGCTTACTTTTTGAACGCGTTAAATCTTCTTTTATTTACCTAGATATAACAGCATTTTATTTAATCATTTTGTAACCTTTGGTTACTTGATCATGTCTATCGATGCGCCTGCGCATCTTCTGTCAAACTGCAAGCCATATGAATGTTTATCATCTCACGTTCTTTATTATTGAAAGAGCTATCAGCATCATGGTCTTGCTGCAGGTTTCTTCTCATTCAGGAAATAAACACACATAGATCGACGCTTTGATCTAATTGAGGTAAGTAGGTGCTTACCTACTGCGTGTTGATTGATTCAGACTAATCATCAATATCATTCTCCTGCCCTTAACTCAAAGTATTTGGGGTCTTTTCTTCCATACGTCTCAATTAGTCGTCATCGGTAGTCACCCCCTTTCTAACCATATACATAACATCATTCACACAGTCCATTCATCGTTTATTATTTCAGGCTATATTAGTTTTTCGTCCAAGAAAGAAAAGTCCCGTTTCCAACAATGTAACCCTTTTACGATGTTTTACGTGAGTTTATTATCAAGATCTCTATAGAGTTGCGGAAAACAGATCCTATCGTTATGAAAAACATCATTAATAGTGAAACGCGACGCCATGCAATAGTTTAATGCTGAATGTGCACGGTACCCATAATTTACTTGTATATTATTGTAGGTGCTTCTACTAAATATAATATTTTATATACTTTTAGTACTGGATGTTATTTAACAACAAGGGCGCTTTTCTGACAATGATACTCAAGAAAAAAAATTAGATACGTGCAGTCGTGATCCTTTACATTTTGAACTTTAGACTTGGTCTTTGACGAACATCTTCACTTCAAAACGTAAATCATTGACGTAGCCTTAAAAACCACGAAGTACAAAAGTTAAAATACTTTTGTCTATCGTCAGCTGTATTTAGCTGACGCTACATAAGTCAAGTAACCCAAGCCAAGTAACCCTAGGGCTATGGGAACCCTGTCAGAGCCGGATAGTAACGCGGCAGACCACAAAGAAGACGCCTTTACGGATTGGACTAAACAAACAAAGGTTATTTGATGCACAATAGCTGTGGACCACAAGTTCTAAGTCGTGGAAAACTTGGTGCACTTTGTGGATTCGAAGGATGACACAAGCTAAGTAAGTAACCCTCAATGACGCGACAGAATGATATCCAACCTGATAAATGAGTTGCCTCCTTGCATGGACGGTTCAATCAAACAGGTATGGCGAGGAAACAGATTTTCTTCAGAGGAAAAACTTGCTTTATTAATGCAACTGCCTGAAGGCCCTGTTTCTTTAACCAGAAAACTTCTGAACTCGTTATAACCATGCACTTGCACATCGAAATGCGTGGAAGCCGGAATGAAATTTATTAAAAATGATTTGTACTGCCTTGAGGAATTTAAATTATAGAAAAATACTACCTAAAATAAACCTTTTCCGGCATTAGGTCTCTAGCTTCATAACTACTATTGATAATCACAAATTTTATTACATAATCAGCCTATACTGTTCCCACAGGTGGGGCTGGGACACAGGCCTCATGAGCCTCATCTCTTTTGAGAGGGAGTGGGCCACAATCTACCACGTGTGTCCACGTGTGTCGTATGTCATCATGTTTTCGATTTTTTGGTTCTAGGATATCCTGCACAAGGTTTCCTATCATTACCGTTTTGAGAGCAGTGGTGATGAAATAAATTACACAAAGAAAAACGCCTGACTAAGTTTGAACCCACGATGTCCAGACGCCAGCACATCAAGCTACTACAGTCTGTCAAGTTTATTTAATAGATTCTCAACTTTATGGCTAAAGCATAAGGTTCAATGTTGATTGGGAAAATTTGACAGTTTCGGGTAGCTTGATGTGCTGGCGTCTGTATAACTCGGAAGTGGAAGTCTTTACTTCTGGGCCACTACTGTTCTCCTCTCGAACTTAATGGGTGAGTTTTATTGCATCTAGATCTTCCTTCGACATTTTTCTAAAGAGTGGAAATGATAACTATTCGGTAGATGTAAGCAAGAGCTGTACGTAGCGTGACTAATAGATACGCTGAAGTAATTATAGTGTAAATTGCATGAAACTTTTAGCTCAACAGAATTCATTATAATGATGAAACTGATCACCTGAAGAATAGAGTAGCAAAACTTCATTTATTATTGTAATGAATCATATTGTTCCATAGAGAGATTGAATGTCGTGAAGAAACTGAGCGATTGTTTAGATACAAAGAGATTTCCATTTGTGCCGACTCCCAGCACCAGCAGTGATAAATGTATTGTGGCGGCAGATTTCAAACAAGTTTACTAAAAAACACTGTTTCATGCTGTTTCTCTTACATTTCACCTCAACAGTCGTGCAACATTAAATCGACTCGCTTCGCGTTTGGCCAATAGCAGACACCATTTGAGAAATTCAATAGAAATCAAATAGACCGAAAATACATGCATCATACTCATTTGCATAACGACTGGCCTTGAGATCCAATGGCAGTTGGCACGCCACTTCCTTTGGCGAGAATTTTAAATTATACTATGAATAGGAAAAAACGGGGTTTTAGAATCTCGGATGCCACTTTGAAAGGCAAAAGGCGATATAGAAAACACTAAAGATTCTATACTTGTTTACGCCTCACGAGTCTTAGCTATCAATGTTTCTACTTTCTAAACGATGAATATTAAAAAATAAACAGCTAGTGTTTAATCAGACGATACCTGCCTAGTTAGTGAACCAGCATCAATAAAAGAATAAACAGTTTCAGTAGATCGATAGCTGTGGGAGCGGTGGAGGCATCGACCTCAAATTGCGCAACCATGGCATTCGGCGTTGCACATTCGTCACACCAACAATATAAAAAACTGTGAATAAAGCAACGACTGTTGTATAATACTCATCTCATTAATTCTATTTTTAGATCAGTAAGTACTTCCGGATTTTTTTGCATTTCCTTACGTGAGAGGATATGGCTTCGTGTCGTCACTTACAAAAAGTGTCGTTCGAGTGCGGATGCCGCAGGGACGGATGCGTGGTACGTGACCAGGGGGCCTAAAAAGGCAACTTTGCCAGAATCATAAAAGGATAACATTATGAATCATAATATGACGAAGACAGTCCGCGTTTTTCTTATTTTCGCTGCACTGCGTAGGTATAATCAAAGAGATTGGGATTGGATTTGGATTGGATTGATTGGTATTTTAGCATAGACAAAAAAAAAACTGAAAAATCCAATGGGATTTGATACGATTATTATGATTCATAATGTTATGCTTTTATGATTCTGCCAAAGTGGCCTTTTTAGGCCCCCAGAATGCCTGTTCATTACTAATTTTATTACAAACTAACACGTTTGCCATAAAAGTAAGTGCTCTTACCAGAAATTTAGTCCAGCTCTCGAAATAAATTCACCGGGACGCGGAATCTGGAAAGAAAAGACAAGCATATTATCAACATGTTCCTGAGTTTTGTTCTGTTCGTTTCTATTATTATATCCAATAGTAGCTCTATCTCTTTTTATAGTAATTCCAATTGGTCGCAAGCGAGGTTTGCGTGCCGTCGAAAGGTCATAGAAGTGCAAAACTGCTTCGTCTGCGTCGGTACTGGGTGCTATTTCTGAGATTAGAACGCGGCTCGCCTTAGCCATAAGATTAGGAAACGTAAAATTGTACCGTAACTTTACTGATTAACAATGACTTACTTAATGGTTTTAAACATTCAGCGGATTTCTTGTTTTGCCTCTCGTAATCGTATCAATTGAATAGGATTGTTTCTGCTTCAACTGGCTAAGTTTGTGATTATGACCTAGATTTGCAGTTGCATTGATAACAAGAATCCAGTCACTGCAACTCATTTTTTGATAAGGTAACATGAGGAAGTTGCGTCAACGTCTAGGAGCAAATACTTTTCTAGTTTATAAACTAGAGGAATTTGCGCAATGGCGTAGGTACTTTTGTTTGAAAACGCGTTTTGTTTTCACTGCCAAATAAGTTTCAGTTTCAGTCACGTTCCATATCTGAGGCGATTGTGAGATCGTTACAAGTCGTGCGTGGAGATGGCTTTCTTTTGTGTTAAGTAGGTTTTTGTTGGAATACTTGTCTAATGGTATTAGTATGTAGTTAGCAGTTAACGTAAGGCCGCTCGGTCTCGCTGTGATTGCGATCCATGTCATTCGTATCAATTGCATTTCGGTATGTGTGTCGTAATCCGTTGTGAAAACCGTGGCTGGTACGAAGGCCTACTGATTGTTGAATTGATGAATTATAATTTGTTGTTGTTGATTTAAAATCAATGATTATCCAGTAACTGTCGTTCTCTTTTTTTCTTTGTAACGGAACCAGTTTAATGGGTACTTTTTTTATGCCGTTGCTTATCAACGTCCGCAAGAGTCGACGATGGTGATCGAAGGTAATAAGCGAACAACTTATAATGCCTTTCAAACACTAAACTACGTCAGCTGATCTTTGCCATCTATCCCCCCTTTTGTTTCTCAATAGGTATGTTGAAGTGTTGGTCGAGTGTCTATTTTCCGGTCCTCTTCGTTGCCGTGGGAGGTCTGTTCAAATATCTATTGATTATTCTAAGAGTAAATTAATATGAGTAGTAGCATCATCTGTTGCATTAATAACAATTCGATAAACTGTGTTTTGAAGAAATATTCCCTCGACTTTCATTCATTGCAGCGGCTTTCAAGGAAGTTCATTTGCAACATTGGACATTTATGAAGGCGAAGGCAATTTCCGAATGCATTAAAAGAGCCTCTTCGGGAGACTATACTTAAATACATCCGGCGCACCCTGTCTAGTCAGTCAGTTAAGGGGATTACAGGACAAGTTTTAGAAACAATAAAAGTATTTATGATCGACTAGGTACAGTAAACAAAATCAGAAAAATATATGCTATTCTTCAGGATATATGCTAGGTAGATAGTGTGTTGAAAACATAATACAACAGAAAAAAAATCATGAAGAGACCTCTAAAAACTTTCTTTTTACAATAAACCATACTAATACATATACAATCATCCTGATTTTTTGTCAGATTATTCTACAAGCAACATACTAAAACAGTAGTGTTTTAATTTTTTATTCCAAACAATAGATTTTTTGTAATCTATACTTATAATAAATCTGTAGAAGTAAAAGTTCTGTACATTGAAAATATCAAAAAAAATAAATGGCAGGGGGTGTTACTAGACCGACACCGAACCCAAAATTGTGATTAAAAAATGTTTGTCTGTCTGTCTGTCTGTTTGTTCAGGCATCACGCAAAAACTACCGGTTCGATTACGATGAAACTTGGTATAATTATTCTTTAATATCCTGGGCACCACACTGGGTACTTTTTATCCCGGAAAAGTATCTATATATCTATATATAATTCAAAGTCCTGACTGACTGACTGACGCACAGCCTAAACCGCGGGTCCTAGAGACATGAAATTTGGAGGGTGTGTTATTTGTGAAGAGTAGGTATCCACTAAGAAAGGGTTTTTCGAAATTCCACCCCTCCCCTCAATTTCACGCGGACGAAGTCGCGGGCAGAAGCTAGTTAAATAATAATTTCATATTTTGCAATGAATTACCAGCGTTGTGTCATCGCGCTTCTCTTTCTTTTCTATGCAGTCCGACAGTGACCGCGCTTTAGGTCATGTAAGCTCCTTAACCCTAGAGCCTAAGCTTTTCACAAACCGACTCCAGCTATTCATGAAGCCATTGCTGAAGACAAAAGTTAGAAAAAAAATCCTGCATTCATCAATCTGTTGATGTTCATAATCAGCCTACTATGTCCCACTGCTGGTACTCCTTTCTGATATGGCACTACTGAACATAGCATGCGTTATCAGCTTATAATGTTCCCACTGCTGGGACACAGGCCTACTCCCGGTGAGAGGGAGTGCCCCTTATTTCACCACGCGAGCCCAATGCGGGTTGGTAGATGTCACATGTATTCGTCGGTTCGGTACCAAAATGGTAAAAAAAGGAACCCATAAGGTGCGACTCAGTCTATCTGTCTGTCTTACACACCTACCTACTAATGCTATCAACTTGAAATTTGGAATAGTTTTAGATGACGTTTGCCCAACTATGCAAATAAGAACCCCTTTCAGTAACAACCGTTACTGAAAGGGGTTCTGAAAAACTCTAAGTGGGGCTACTAGGGCATGTAAGTTATCATAAGAAAGAGCGCAGTTTGTACATTCTCAAACATTTTTTCTTTTTTTTTAGTCCCCATAGTTTTCGACTTTTGATGAAAAATGTAAAAAAAATACCGTCCCCCCCCCCCTTATCTCCGAAGTTTGCATAGAGAAAAATCTGAAATTATTCTATGTGATAGAAGTTTAACATTATTAACCGGTTGAATGCCGTAATTACAGAAACAATTAAAAACCATTGTGTCTCGCGTGGATCTACGTTCCCGGCATACTAAGGGTTAAGAGCTGTGGTGACGAAATTAAATACACGAAGTAAAGTACCTGCCTGGGTTCGAACGACATACAACTCGTAAGTCGGAGCCGATACCACTGGGCCACAATTGCTCTACTATAAATACATAGTATAGACCCCAAAACACGCCCCCAAAAAGTGTGAAAATAGTACCCAATGATTCAATTGTTTACGTTTAAATCTAAACGTCTCTGGAATTGTTTTCATGTCATGGTCTATTGTAAACGAGTACCATTGTTGGACTGTTGTTGGTAAACAAAGGCATTCTTGTGAAAGTAATGGAATTCGAAGTCAATATCAACATGGGCTTTCTTTTGGCGACTTTTGGTTACACGGTACACGGGTATGCGTCGATCGGACGCTGGCCATATCGCCTTATAAACAAACGGTCATTGTTTAGTATTTACATGGATGCCTTTTTCGTGTTTCCCATCATTATCTGCCTAGATTTTACCCAATATGCTGGCGTCGGCTTGTCGGCGTTGTTGAATGCGTTGTTCTTCGGCTCAACGTGTTTTGGCACAGAGGAGTCTCGGTACGTAATGAATAGTCATTCAACCTACCCGTCCGGACAAATTAGTAATCCTGTTTAAAATCGTGGTAAGAGAGAGGTGCCGTTCGTCCAAGTGCAGTTGAAAACAGTGCTCTGAGTGGAATACCTCGATAGGTTTAGTTACAAATAGTTATGGCTCTGTTACTTTCCTGTTAATCTGTCCATGGCGATATGGTTCTATAGTCTGTACGTGTAGTCTTACTTCTTAGCTTTATATTCGTGCTTGAGGCATATCTGTCTGTGGCCCAGAATCTGCCAGTTCTCAAGCAAGTGTCAGTAATTTATAGTGGGCTACTTGTTCACGGTCCGAGGGCTATCTGTGGAACTCCACCATCGCAAGACCGCTCTGATTCACAAGCTCAATCACTTCTAGTTCCTCGACGGCTGCAGTTATGTAAACGTGGTTCTGTTAAGTGGCTTAATTATTGTTCCGTATAGTTTCGAAAATAGAGAAATAAACTATCTGACTAACTATATAGCGGGCTGTAGTGGCGCCGCTGCTGCGGCTTCTGAGACTCTCAAGCGGCACAAAATATACTTTAACCTTATGGGTATTACAGCTTTGAGCCGATTGTGTCGACACTTCACGTGACCAGGCTGGGTCGTTCTTTGGCCAAAGAATTAGCATTGCCATTCAACGTGGCAATGCTGCCAGTCTTCTGGGCACGTTTCCGGATGACAGCGATGCGGACGAGTACTTCGACGCCTAAGTGACCTATGTTTTTGTATTTATTTGTATAGTAAGTTAGTTAGTCATTTAATTTAGTAACTATCTTAGATCAAGAGAGGAAGTTGAAAGCACAGATAAAATGTATGGGTTATTTAGTAGTAGGTAGTTAGGTAGTAGTCGCATGCGCATCATATCGATTTACAAATCCACATTCAAGTGCAAATGTGGTGCTGGTTCGCAAACTAAGAATGTAGATATATTATTATGTACTAGCTGGCAGGGACATCAACGTGCAAACTATAACCATGAATTAAACACATGATTCTAGACTAAAATTTTAACGCTAAGTACGGGTAGCGTAAAAAAAATTCGTCGCCTAAAAAAAAATCTGCTGTCATAAAAAAGTGCATTACCTATTCGATCAAAATGTATGGAACAGCATTTTTTTTAATAACACACCACAATGTCAGTCATGATTCTATGTAGGTATATACAGTCAACAAAAGAAATAAGTATACAGGATCGTCGGATATAGTTGAAGTTTAGTAAGAAACCGATGGATGTTCTCGAATAAAATTTAATTTTATTAATAGAAAACAAACAGCTCATTTATCAAATTAAATTTCAGTCGACAACATCCATCAATTTCTTACTACACTTCAACTATATCCGACGATCCTGCATACTTATATCTCTTTTGTTGACTGATAAGTGCTGTTTTTATATGGTTCTATGAACATTAATAAATTGTTGTCGGTGCACTTCAATGAAGCGGATGTGATAGACAAGATGACCTTACGACGATGAGAGTCGATGTAATCTTAGGAAGAGAACGTGCTACACTTGTCATTGTGTCATTTGTTTAAAAAGAATCATCGCAAGAGTAAATTTTATTTACTGCTTCATTATTTATTACATACATAATGCTAGTGTTACAGATAAACCTCCTCGCAGATCTCTTTATCCTAGGTACTGCCGGTCGATTCTGTAAAAATCTCACCGTGAAAACTTAGGTGAAGTGGGTTTGTTTTTGCTAGGAATCGACACTATTGACAGCTCAATCCACGCTCACTTCACCTAACTTTTCACGGTGAGATTTTTTTATATTTTATATTATTTTTTTCGTCAGAATTTTTTATGTACTCGTACTAGGGAAGGTACTGTCAGCAAGGAACATCAATTAACACTGTTACATGTATCATTCACTTAACACTTCTACATAATAAGCATATTAGCATCGTGTTCAATATGCTAAATCTGATTTAATAAACTGAAATCTTTTATGGACTTTCGTGACTGTATATACGCAGACGAAGACGTTGTTGCAGCTGCTGCATATCTGCATTCAATATTGATTATTATTCAATATATTATATTGGTTTTCTTAGCTAAGCTTTCAGAAAGATACGGAGTATCCTATGATTTGCGGAAACCTTGTTGCTTGTAAGCTATTGTATTATTTATCACGATTACTCACTTTCTATATATATGTTAAAAGCCTATGTAATGTACAATAAGTTCTTGGAATATTTATGCTTGGCGCCTGCCAAGCATAAATATTCCAAGAACTTATTGCTTAGATTATTTGCTTCTACAGAACTTATTGTTTTTATTAAGTCATTACTCTTACCAATATTCGCCTACGATAGTTAAGAGTAGGCACTCTTATACAATCCTTATTAGGCTTCGCGGATTCAATGCCTCCGTGACGTGTTAGTTAGTCATGTCATGACCATTATATTTTAAAAGGTTATTTAACTATCGTAGGCGAACATTGGTTAGAGTAATGACGTAATATGCCGAATATAGTGTCCTTGTCCTTAAAAAATGTTTAAAGGAGTTTTACTAAGTGTTGACGCGTTTATGGTTGGTTGATGAAGGTTGAGAATTCTTCTCACGCGTTGTGGTTTCGGCTGTCAATGTTCCAAGTCATCGCTTCCCGTTTTGTAAATCGTTTGGTGATTACGTCATTTCTTTGTTGTATAAAACTTTCTTCATTGGAGCGGTCAATATGGTCCAGATGTTTAAATAACATCTTGTTTCCAAAATATCAAAGGTTTTGAAGAGTTAGGTAAGAAGATGAAGTGATAAAAAATTTTTTTGTATCTATAAACAGTATGTACTAAAGTTTTTGTCTAAACGTTTGAGGTGAAGAACTCTTTTCGGTTTAAAAATATAATTTTTGCAAATCGTTGGCAAGTTTACAACAATTTGTGGCGTGATCGTGAATGGCAAATTTTACAAGACAGTAAACTGAACCAAATTGCAGTTGCATTGGCCTTATCCGATTATACCGAGATCAGTATCATAAAATAATACGTAAACGTAAATGGTAGGTACCTTTAATTACCATAAGTACATATTCAATCGTTTTAATACGAAACAACTATGATGACATAAACATAAAGTGAATATGTTCTAAATAAAGATCGAATCCATAAAAGTACCTATTGGTACAAAAATACCATCTATTGAAGGTTTTGTACTTAATATAGAATAATACAACATTAGAGTGTATTTTTATCCGAGTATGTATTTAAGACGAGTGTTTTAATCATGCTGATGTTAGTAATATGGAACAGTAAACTTTATAAGTACTTATTTATATCAAAATAGGTACTTTTGAAGGTGCGTTGGAGTGGAAATGTAGTACTTGCACCGTTTGTAAGCTTTTCTAGTAAATACTTAATAAATAATCCAACAGGCTTGAATCATGCGTCATGCAATATTTTCTAGGAAAAGTTCAAACCGTTTTTGTGGCATTCGTGTATAAACGCTGATGTATTTATAACTTCATGATTGTGTCCTTTCTCCTCCAATTTGATCGCTTGATTAAGACATTAATTTGGACGACAGTCGGTTAAAAGACATACGATAAAATCCAACTAATCGCTTGTCTAATCGTTGATTTACGTTCACATAAAACTGCTTCCATTAGATTTTAGATAAATCGCTCGATAAAAAGTGTTGAGCCGCCACATGCGCATGAGTGCGTTTGATGCATGACTTTAGTATAACTCGCATTTCGAATCGATGTAGCACGAGGAAGGATTGATATATAAATCTTCGTAGATCAGATTAGATGCGGCCGTGGATGTAAAGGATGAGAGATACGGCTTGTGGTTGCCTAATAACGTGGAAGTTTATTTGACAAGTAATAAAGGAAAGGTCTTTGAAGAATTAATGCATGAAGATGTAATACGGGCATGGAAGGATCACAGTTGGGATATTTTGGTAGTTTTTTATGTTGTTTATGACCTCGGAGAAATTTGTGATGGTGAATATTCAATGGCCAATTCATCGGCGCTCCATAATCTATTATTTATTTAAGCATTACCTGTTCATAAATAAAAAAACATTAACTTATCTACTATAGTCAAATCATGGTTCAATAAGAACTGAAAGAAACAGCTTATGGTAAAGTTAAAGTAATAAGTTGTGTGCTAACTGTACAGGTAGGGAAATTGCTTAAGCTTTTAAAGAGAGCTGTTAGCATATTATGTATGAGTCACGAAGAGGATAAATATTTTCTACTTTAGTACTTAAATTAAATGTAAGGTTCGTTACATGTTATGAGAAACGGATGTTTTCCAATAGAGGTAAACGGGTTTGTAAGTAAGGTATCAGTAACTAAGTTGCGAATGTCGGCAGCAGTTGCGTAGGCTTGGTTCATATCTGGGCATCGCATGACGATTGTGAAAAGTGTCGTTTCCCAATGGACTCATATTACTTTGGCTCCATTTGTTCATATACCTGTTATTAGGTGTGACTACGGTGTTGATTGCAGGTTTCATGAGTGTCAAACGACAACGGCGGATAGGAGAGCGAGTAAAATGAGAAGGAATATGGCTCGGTTTGCTGCTGTAATCACCGCGCAGACCATAACTCAATTTTATAATGGCCATCTTCACACCACGGCACCGTCCTTAACAAATATGATTAATATACACCTAGACGAGGTAGTCGTTCTAAACTTGGTACAAAATAAAATTGACAGGCATTTAGGAATGACAAAACACCATGACGTAACACCTTCCAATTTCATAAATCTTCCAGCAGAAGCCTATATCATTGGCAAACAGTTGGCGACGCTCCAGGAGCTGGACACATTCGCTCGTATTTCACTCAATGCGAAATAGTCTCGGGAAATAAAGTGTACTATTAATGCGCGCTATTTTCGGAGCGCGGCGTCCAATAGTCTGCCATGCTATCTCGTATATCTGCTGCAAATGCTAATTTCGTTAGTATTTTGTTTTAGTTGTAAATATCGTGCAATATGAAATACGGATGCGAATGGAAGAACAATGCAATTAAGATAGCGGAGATAGAAAAGGCTAAAATAAAAGATAGACTTGCGCAAGTGTTCCGGATCGTAAATTATTTCAGGTAAACAATTACAAATAGCAAAAAATGTAGTGAACGTGATTCTTATGCGAAAGAATCGCAGGTCAATGCAACTGTTGGTAATGATCGTTCTGAGCGAAAATAAAAATTCTTGAGCGGTCTCGGTGCATGGTATACTTATGTAGCTATCATAGCCTACCCATTCATTTATTCTGTTTATAGTTCTTTGACTTTTAATTACTACCTAATGAGTCATTAACATTGATCAATCGAGACTATTTTTAGTTTTTTAATAGTTTTCTGGGCTTGAGATAGAAGCTGGTTGTGTTTAGAAATATTACTGCAGACTGAAGCAAATAAATTCTAAGTTTACGACTAGACCATAATTTAGGGTTTAAGTATATAAGACTTGCTTTAAACCGATTACTGCAGTATTACTGGCCATAATACCTGAGCTATCACAACTTTAATATAAAGAGTAACATACAACAGCCAATGTTTAACATAGTTCAACGTAATTCCCCGAAAGCATAATATTGTGGTTGACTTTTGCTATTATGACGCATTTCGCGTTTTTATCATATGTTTGTTTTTTCTGAATAAGTATCTAATTTATACAATCACAAATGTTTCCATCCATTTAACAGGTTTGCTGGTGTTAATAAAACTTGACAAATACCTTCTGCAGGTTTTAAAATATTTGAAGAGATTGTTTAAGCATTTTATTTTGTTGCCAGTACGAAAAGTTCCAAACAGGAAATCAGTAATGTATCCTTTTCAGGTTATTGCAGATACTGCAAGTAAAGCAGACGCAAGTTATGCAACAGGAAACGCAAAATGCGACAAAAGTTGCGAACAACAACTTTACAAAATAAATTCGCACCAAACACCAAAACCGGTGCACTTAAAAGTAAAAATCCTTTGGCAATGGTAATTTATTACCCACACAGTCTATGGGCAACCATTTTTAAGCATGTTTCAGTAATAGCTTTGCTCCATATAAGGCTGTAAGGCCATCGACCCACTGGTATTGATTGCATAGTCAGTGAGTTTTATAGGGCGAGCGGAAACAAACAGCGTTAGTTTATGGAAGCCCTTTGTAGGGCATACATACAAGCTTTTCTATTCAAGTTTCTAGGTCATGTGATTCGGATCTGATATGATATTTGTTTATGGACACATGTGTTTGTGTTGGTTCTGTTCTGTCTGATGGCGTGTGTTTATTTGTTCATGGCTTACTTGGTTTCTTTTGGTTATTAATTTATTACATATATTTTCTAGTTGGTTAGCTAATCACTTCAACATGTGTAAGATCTTCAAATTAATGTCACAATATCAATAAAAACCTTAATATTTATATTGGTTGATTTTGTCATTGTTGCAACACTGACTTTACAACTTATTCTACCATTTAATAGAAATAAAACAAGCCCTTCCAAATATTTAACAACAGCTCTAAGCATATACCTATCCCAAAAGGGGTTTTTCCACCGTGTCGTTTCTATTTCTTTGTCATCTTTAGTTTCAATAATAGCCATATTGTGTATGTCTCTAGAAAATATATTCAATGAATGCAGAAGATTTGGCACGTCTCGACTTTTGGACCACGTCATGTATACGTAGCAAAGACTGCAAAGATCAAGGTCCCTCACTAGTTCATTGTCTGACATTGGTATTGGTATCTTATGTACTGTAACAATGCCCACAATGTATGTTTACTTTGTGAGTAAGTAATTGTCTGCACCCTTGAATGAGGTGTGTTTGGCGTTTGTTTTTTGCCAATACCGGATAGGGATGTTCATAATTATGATGTCACCTACGCTCAATATTTTTTTTGTACCTTGTTTGGTAGTTGACGGTGTGATACCCGCCGTTGTTCCTGCCCCTCGCCTGATCTCTCTTCGGTCGTGACGGATTGCCGTCCCATCGGACTATGGAGAGTGAGGGAAGAGTGAGTGCACCTGTATATCTGCGCGCACACTTGTGCACTATAATATCTGCTGCGTAAATGACTAGTCTCCGTTGGGATTTGCTGCTATGGCCGAAATTCGGTCTGGAGGACTATTACTTTTTTGTATCATTTGTGGGTCTTATACATTTTCAGTTCACTCTATTAATATAATAAGGTACAAAAGAAAGAAAGAAAGACGCGTCGCGTTTCAACTTTATATCAATCGACTAACCACAGCATTTGAAACATTATTGTCCTGAGGAAACCAAACAAGTTGCTTAGTCAAGTGACTTCTTTGAGGAAAGGTACCTAAGTACCGGATATATATGCTAAGTACCTATGTACCTACCTAGTTGAACATACTTATTTCGATTTCACCTTGATGTTTGCCAAACATGTATAAAGCGACAAACAAACTCATAACAGCTGACTCCAAACGAACAGATCGAAGCTACTCGTAAAAACAATTTCAACATAGTCGTATTTTCCGGTTTGCTGGATAAAATTCTTATCCATTTGCATAAGTTTCCATATTAATTATGTAAGTTCTGATTGACGTCACGAGCGAAGCAATCCAACAACTTTAATAATTATTTATCAATAGGTTCAAAATCAGAAAATATCGTCGTGGTGTTTATTGACTTTATTTAATCATCGCCATTGCATTGCAATTGCAAAAAACTATTTTTACGCAGACTCAATAATTTGTATACAATAAGACCTTTTTGTTATTTTAATCTGTAAGTAAACTAGGTATAAAATTAATTAGTAAAATTTTTGTCATTATTTCAAGACTTCTAATGCTAAATATTGTTAAGAATTTTATAGTCCTACAATTATCATTAAGTATGCTCATGCCGCCTGTGATACAGGTTTATCCTAGTACAGGCATCTAACATTATTATACCTTTGTAAATAATTTTTAAGACTATGTAATAATTTTACCAATGTAAATACTGAATAAACATTTATTTATTATTTATTTATTATTTTATTGCACCCTAATTACGTAACACACTATCAATTACAAACTGAATCATTTTGATGTATAATCCATTGCTTCATATGTTCGAAAAATTTGTCTGCTCAGCAATGTAAATAACGCAATGAATGTTGTTGAACTGTCAAAATGAAAGGTATTGCTACTGTTAGTGTGTTACGCAATTGCCCCGCTGGGAGAATTCTCTTCTTCTTAAGACGGAACATTTCAGGCTAACATTCTCAACACCAAACTTGGTAACGGAATTGTTGATTGAAGAATATTTTTGAACAGTATGAAGCTGCAGCAAAAAAAAATAAGAATCCTGCGTTTAAGGAAGTTTCGTTTTAGCTTCTGCTTACTCATTTCAATGAAAACCTTAAGAAATTCGTAATTTTTGGCGTTGCATAATGGTTTAAAATACAAAGATCGAAAATTGTTTGGCTCGCACAAAAATAACCATACCATCTAAAAATACGTTTTAAAATGAGCATTGACAATGAGGCAAAAAGTTTGTGCGTTCATGAAGGTCGCCAACGGTACGACACGGCCAATTTACAATTTGCGACCAAAGCCACGGGAACTACAACTGTACGTCAAACAATGACTCGATCGATATGCCTCGTCGTGTCTCTCTGTTTGTACATTTATTTAGAACCTACGTAGGTTATCCGTACTTTATATAATGATACCAACATACCGACATGAATTACGCCTAAGAAGATCAAAAACCGCCCAGTTCAAGAGCATACTTTGCATGGCTACGATTTTTTTCATGCTACCAAACGACATAAAATATTTAAACTTGACTCAATTTAAACGCAGCCTAAATAATTTTTAATAAACAAATGCTTACTATACCATTGACCAATTTCTTGCTGACAAAATTTCTTCTGACTGATCCTGTATTTATGATGTAATATTCCTATCAGACTTCTAATTTATTAGAATTGTATCGTAATTATATTATAATGTTTTATTTAATTTCTAATATTGTTAAATTAATAGAATAGAGAGGGCAGATTTTTGAGTTTCTATAAAATATCTGTAAGACCTGTTATATCACCAAAAATCACACTATTATATACTTTGACTTTGATATTTAATTTAAACATTTTAGTCAAAGTCAAATTAAGATTTCAGAAAAGGCACATTTGAACGTCAAAATTTATTAAAAAAAAATGATTCTAGTCGCCCCTTCCAAAAGGTAGTTTCGTATGGAGAAGAATAGGCAAGAAGTTCCACCGTTACTCTTTTTAAAATGTCTCTTACTGTGGAGTTGTTTTGCGGCCGGGTTTGAGGTGTTGACAATCTTTTTCTTTTTTATACTTTTCCTCATCATGGTTATATAGTACACTAGCGGCGCCCCGCGGTTTCACCCGCGTAAATGTCGATCCCGTGGGAATATCGAGATAAAAAGTAGCCTATATGTTAATCCAGGGTGTCAGCTACTTCCATACAAAATTTTATCAAAATTGGTCCAGCCGTTTGAGCGTGAAGAAGTAACAAACATATAAGCACACCCCCACACCCCCCCACACACACACACTCACAAACTTTCGCCTTTATAATATTAGTGTGATTTATCCCAATTTATTTAGAATCGGCGCAGCATGTGGTCTTCTTCCAGTGTTCTCTACAAGCCGTCATCTCAGTAATCAACCCCATTCTAGCTATGTCATCTTTCACATAGCCTATCCATCATTTCAGGTTCATAAAAGAAATGGCAAACCAGTGCTAGGGCTCTGTCTCGCATAGGGTCGCGACATTATGCTGAGCGATGGTCATTTTTGCAACCTTATGTTGCCATGTCAATTATTTCGTACATCATTACCTATTACATATGAACATCAATAATATTTTGTAATTACTCGTAAAGAACACAATTATTTCAACAAGTAAACAAGTCATTATCGTAAATCAAACTTCAGCTACGAAACACTTTGCGTGTAGATTCCTCATAATTTCACAAACGATACAATATATGACACTTAACACAACATAAATGAATGGCCATCACCATTTAACGCTTTCGCCGCCATTAACATCACGTGTGTCAAATTAATTTGTCCTAAAATAGACGAAGGTGATTAATGGGATGATCTATTATGAGATACTCTACTGCATCTATGGGACAATATTCTAACCGTCCTTAGTTATTGCTTTGCTCCCCTTCGGCAAAGCTTGATAATGTATGGCTTTTGATGGTCCTATGTTTTGGGAAGCATTAAGATGGATTCTGTCTGTCCTCTGTTGAAATAATACGTACAACAATACACAATGAATTCCAAAAGAATTCATACCTAATGTCATAACATTATCGGATATATTTTAAGTGTTCCAATAGGTATAACCAAAGACATTAAATTATTAAATCTCTTTGGGTCTAACCAAGTTAGGTTGAGTTGGTCTTGCGAGATTTGGCTTACTTATTTATGGTAATTTCTAGTCAACATTTTCTGATTCTAACATATATATAATTATCATAATAGTATCACGCCTGTATTTCCCAAAGAGTTGATCAGAAGTGTAAAAGAAGAAGAAGCACACCTTCATTATTACCTTAGTTATGTCCCATTTGCGTTTAGTTCATTTCATCCTTCATTGTATTGTTTCCTTGAGCATTTCTTAAAGTACCTAAAGCCGATATTGCAAGAGATACCAAGATGATAAAGTCGTTAAATCTTTGCAGTCTTCTCGGAACAATTTACTGTTACAAAGATAGAGAGATCGGTTAAGATAAATGTTGATAATATATAAGTGCAGTTGCCATTGTTGGCATTGTAGTTACGCCTGTAATAGTACGAGTGTGAGTCATGAAGAGTCATACACATACATCACATACTTACAGTTTACTATATTGTTATAGTACATAAAGTAGGTACGGTATTATAATAATGTTCATAAACGGCGTAGATATGGAAAAGGCAATTTTCATTAAACATCAAAATTCCATAAGTGCTTTACGAGTGTTTGTAGGTTGATAACCAAAACAGATAAGTTAATATCTCCCATAGATATACAATTATGTGGCTAAATAATAACAGCCGCACAGATCGATCGATCAGGTTAAGCTACGCTTGCCGCGGTTGGTTTGTGGATAGGTGCCCATCTTTACATACCATGACCCCTCCGTGCCACGGAAAGCACGTTAAGCCGTTGGCCCCGGATGTCATTCGTGGATCTTTGACAGTCGTTACGACTAGTCAGAAGCCCGAAAGTCTGACAACCAGTCTTACCAAGGGTTATCGTATTACCCAGTAACTGGGTTGTGGAGGTCAGATAGGCAGTCCATGTAAAATACTGGTATTCAGCTGCAACCGGTTAGACTGGAAGCCGACCCCAACATAGTTGGGAAAAGGCTAGGCAGATGATGAGATATACAATTATTTTATCAGATATTAACGTTTTTGGCTTTGTGGAAGATACCTATAACCAGTATTTAAGTACGTTATTCGCAAACCATTCCCACGCCAAGGGTTTTATAATCTATATATATAAAAGAAAGTCTGTTAGTTACACCACTTATAACTCAAGAACGGCTGAACCGATTTGGCTGAAAATTGGTGGGGAGGTAGCTTAGAGCCAGGAGACGGACATAGGATACTTTTTTTTTTTTTTATAGTAGGAGTAGGGTAGAAGTAGGGTAGGAGTAGTGTAGGAGTAGTGTAGGAGTAGGGTAGGAGTAGTGTAGGAGTAGGGTAGGAGTAGTGTAGGAGTAGGGTAGGAGTAGGGTAGGGTAGGGGTAGGGTAGAAGTAGGGTAGGAGTAGTGTAGGAGTAGTGTAGGAGTAGGGTAGGAGTAGTGTAGGAGTAGGGTAGGAGTAGTGTAGGAGTAGGGTAGGAGTAGGGTAGGAGTAGGGTAGAAGTAGGGTAGGAGTAGTGTAGGAGTAGGGTAGGAGTAGTGTGGGAGTAGGGTAGGAGTTGGGTAGGAGTAGTGTAGGAGCAAAACAACGTTTGCCGGGTCAGCTAGTTTAAGTTAATTAAAAACCAGCCTACCTCATTTACGAGTAACTGTTACAGGGTTTCTGAGAAATCACTGAACTATTAATAGTGTATATTAATGACCCTACTTTGGACAGACCTCATAACGTTACAAGCAAATAATTGGTGTTGTTATTATGTCTATGAGTGTATTCGTCACAGATCTATTATCCCTTACACGTTAGAGTAAATGCTGGGCTAGCAGTAGAATTTTGTAGTGTATTGACTTCTTACATTGTTTATGTATATTGTGGCAGTAACAGCTGTATACCAGTACTCTACCGCTAGTTGTTTCCAGATTATACTTCATACTTTTCATCCAATGACAGTTAAGAAATTATAATACATTCTAGCAGAGGACCAGGTATTGCTTGAATTTCTGCTAAACGCCTGGTAAGGATTCTTCGGATTGGTCATCATACTTGACCATACATTAAAGTTGCGGTATATTTTGTTTTGCTAGCCCGTTTAGGCCACCCTGGGTGTACTGCCCCTCTAGCTTTATGAAAGACTCATTCTCACAGATGTACCTACAAACTTCTTTCAAATGTAATTCTATCCACTTCAATATCCAAGCAACAGCGCCGGCGCGGCGCAGTACACGAGATCGAACGGTTATCACACCACAAGTCGTTAAATTTTATGACATGCTTTTGTTTATGTATAGAAAATATCACGGTATAGTCGTAAAGCCGTCCAACGAACCAGTACTTAATGAGTATTTGATGGGGTGGATTCTTCGAATTCCATTAGGTACAATACCCAGACACAGAATACATAATAGTACTATGACCCAGTGTACCTAAGTAGTTCAGAAATATTTGAAAGTCGGCTTGTATCTGGCTGAAATCTGGCCTCAAGTTCTGAGTTGTGTGAAAGTGATCCCGACATCCTATTGACAGAATAAACAATTTTATTTCATTTCAAAGATCTATCTCACATCTAGATTATAAATTTTAGTTAATTTTGAGTTACACAAAATGATGTTATAGTGATGTGTTTAAAAGAATATAATACGTAGTCAACAGTTACCCGGGAATGTTTAGGGCAACGGTTTCAATGAAGATGCAAAGAAGATTGTAGAGTCAATTTCGCGTAGTCGACTGGTAATTGGTCACGTATGTATAGACAATTTCTAACTAATCTTTTTTGTGAATGTGAAGACGATGTGGGTCGAAAAACGAAAAACGAACGAAAACCGAACAAAGGAAGAAATGGGGACAACAGAATACAGAATAATAGATAGAGAAGTCAAAAGAAGTATTAGGAGAGATCTGAGAAATATTAATACACATCTAGTAAAAACAGCTTTAGAAAAACACTCATCTTTAAGGGTTTTGAAACATGGAGTGACGAAGGGAAAAACTTGGATCAATAGCTTAAAAGACAACGACGGAATAAAACACTATAATAGAGATAAAATCATGGAAATAGCGACCAAATTCTATACATCATTATATTCAGATCATTCACCACCCCCGATCAGCACAGAATACAGTCTCCCAGATTCCATTCCCTCAATAAGCGGTTATGAAGTACACAGAGCACTTACAACCATGCGCTACAACAGAAGTCCTGGAGAAGATGGAATCACTACCGAAACATTAAAAATTGGCTCTAACACATTATTGCCCCACCTTACTAACCTATTTAACACAATAATAACATCAGGAAATGTACCTAAGTCAATGTGCCATTCAAACATAGTCCTTCTGCACAAAAAAGGCGACAAAAGCGATATCGGCAACTACCGCCCAATTAGTCTGACATCTCATATTTATAAGACTTTCATTAAAGTGATACACAACCGCATAGACTGGAAACTGGATAAACACCAGCCACCAGAACAAGCCGGATTTCGCCCAAGTTTTTCAACAACCGATCACCTTCAAACACTAAACCAGACCCTAGAAAAATACACAGAATTCAATAAACCGTTATATCTTGCCTTCGTAGATTATACCAAGGCCTTTGATAGTATTAAACACTTAGAAATATTCACATCCCTAGAACACCAAGAACTTGAAAGACAATACATTGACCTTTTAAAAACCATTTACAACAATAGCACGGCAAACATAAAACTAAATACTGCTGGACCGTCATTCCAAATTCAAAAAGGCGTTAAACAAGGTGATCCGCTCTCTCCCAAATTGTTTACGAGCACACTTGAGGAGATATTTAAGTCATTGGCAGCCTCATGGAAGACCAAAGGCATTGACGTCGGCAAGAAGAGGCTGACAAATCTCCGATTTGCCGACGATATCGTCCTTTTTGCCCCCACAGCTCTAGAACTCCAGACCATGCTCCAAGAGCTGAGCACGGCTAGCTTCAGGGTGGGGCTTGCGATGAATCGGTCTAAGACC
Organism: Oligia fasciuncula; assembly: GCA_963082905.1. NCBI lineage: Eukaryota > Metazoa > Arthropoda > Insecta > Lepidoptera > Noctuidae > Oligia > Oligia fasciuncula. The sequence continues at coordinate 14,963,181 of OY720396.1, read as the reverse complement.
CAAGTAATGACCAACAGCACTAAGCGTAGGGTCGAGGTAGATGGGCAGGAAATAATTTATGTCGATGAGTATATCTACTTGGGCCAGTTAGTTTCTTTCGAAAACAGGCAGGAAAGGGAGATCGACCGCCGAATTGAGAACGCCTGGAAAAGCTACTGGTCCATGAAGATGCTAATGAAGGGTGATCTACCGATCTCCCTGAAGCGCAAACTCATCGACATGTGTATCCTGCCCGTCCTAACCTACGGTGCTCAGACCTGGTCGCTCACCGAGTCGCAAAAGTTCCGCCTTGGAGTTTGCCAAAGAGCGATGGAACGCAGCATTCTGGGTGTTAAAAGACAGGACAAAATTCGGAACACCACGCTGCGTTCCAAAACGGGCATACTGGATGTAGGAAAGAAGGCTGCCAGGCTCAAATGGGATTGGGCGGGTCACATTAGCCGTATGCACGATAACCGCTGGGCAAAAATCTCCACACAATGGGTGCCTGAAGATGGACGGCGCCGCCGAGGCCGGCCCAGAAAGAGATGGCGAGATGACCTGGATGCGTACCGCGAGGGCTGGTTCGAGGTGGCGCGGGAAAAGAGTTCCTGGAAGGATTTGGGGGAGGCCTTTGCCCAGCAGTGGGACAGCATAGGCTAGCAAAAAAAAAAAAAAAAAAAAAAAAAAAAAAAAAAAAAAAAAAAAGTATATATTTTTATTATTCTCTCTGTTCTGTTAGTTTTTTTTTTTCATGGTCTGGCAGTTTGAGTAATTTATGTGGCCTACCCAAATGTCCTTTCTTTGGTGTTGTTCGTCGAATCGTTGAGCTCCTTAAGTCTTGAGTTGAGCTGCACGAAAAAAAAAAAAAATATGTCTGGACTTTAAAAGAGACTGTGACCTCTGAGTTTGTTTCGGCCTTTCTTCTCAGAGTAGTCAGATACGAAACGCCGACTTAATCTAGTTTAAAAAAAAACATGATTGACGTGTAAAAGTGTTTGTACAAACCTACTTACAAATAAATAAATCATTTCATTTCATTTCAGAGTAGAGCCTGATTTGTAGCACTGTTAATAAATAATCCACTTGATATAACAAGTCTCCTTCGTCGTCCTGACTTTCACCTATGGCTTCTCAGTCACAAGACAAACAGGTGATCTAGCTGGCTCGGCTGGAATTAGGACAGTCTGTAGATAGACTTAACAATTAACAATTAAGGCCCCCCATATACATATGCAAGTGCCGTGTATCTTCTTTCACTTTTCGTATAGTAGACATAATGGCGTTCTAAGATTTCGATTGCGGGAAAATTACGGGTAAGGTAACTACTGTAGGTAGTTGGAAGTAGAATTTCATGTAATCACATCACACTAATATTATAAAGGCTTGTTTGTGAGTATGTGTGTTTACATGTTTGTTACTTCTTCACGCTCAAACGGCTGGACTAATTTTGATAAAATTTGTATGGAGGTAGCTGACACTCTGGATTAACATAATTATACTTTGCCATCACTCACTGACATATCGGATATACATTAAAACCGAGTACATTCCGAGGATAGCCGAACACATCCGAAGCGGGGATTTTTTGAATCGTCTTATTATATAAAGAAAACATGCGCGGTGTCGCTTACGGTAACAGTGGCGCGAGTTCAATGGTTTTTTTCCCATCTCAAAAAATACCCAATGCGCCTAAAGAAGTTTTCACTTCAAAAAGATCAAGACGTTTCTACTTAGAATAACTCAACTAATCTATGTAAATGATTTGAAAATTCGTGTGAACACATTTTCTTAGATAATTAGGTCTAGGTAGGTACCTACTCCATACCATACCATAATCAGCCGATAATGTTCCCACTGCTGGGACACAGACCTCCTCTCGGTGAGAGGTAGTGGGCCGTAATCCACCACGCGGACCCAGTGCGGATTGGCAGATGTCACATGTCTTCGAATTTTTGGCTCTAGGACATGCTGGTTTTCCCACGATGTTTTCCTTCACCCGTTTTGAGAGCAGTGGTGATGAAATAATTTACACAAAGTAAAGCGCCTGTCTGGGTTCGAACCTACGACCTACAACTCGTAAGTCGCGGCCGTTACCACTTGGCCACCACTGCTCTCAGTACCTACTCCGTTTTTTACCAAATAAGACATTGCAGGAAAAATACACTGTATAGTTCGTTTTTTAATCCCAGAGACTATAAATCTGACAGATGTAATGTCAAACTTCTACAAACACAAAAGACTTAAATGTCAGATTAGTCTCTGGGATAAAAAAACGAACTTTAGACTGTGACTCCATTTTGTCAGATTGGTTTCACTACTCGGTCAAAAGGCGTTATGTAAGGCAGTGGACTTGGTCTACCTCAATCCCCAGTTCAAAAGAATCAATACCTACAGTTTTTATACATATAGAACAGTGGTTCCTAACCTTTTCAATATTGTTACCCCTGGACCTATTAGAAAAACTGATTTTACCCCGAAATGTTATCAATACAACCAAATGCAAATATCTTTATTAATCACAAATTTAAATAAACAATGAATTAAGTAAAAATAGTATAAAAATATAATTAGTTGTTGTTTTTTTATTAGATTAGGTCTTTATTACGTTCTTTGTTACCCCCAAAGAATAGCTGATTTACCCCCGCGGGGGTAATTACCCCCAGGTTCGGAACCACTGATATAGAAGGTACGTCTATTCGTCTATGTATGCTAATATCGTTCTAATTGACCAAGTACCAATAAGTATATCGTATTACTTATTCACGCATCATTAGCCAAAAAAATCATGTATTCCGCTAAAGCAGAACAAGGGCGACTACTTCGAAATCATGAATTATAGTTTCAGTTTTCATCGCGTGTTTTATGTAATAATTTAATAGTAAATACTTATACTTTGTTTAAACAAACTTTCTTACAACAAATAATGTTGGCTTGTAACATACTTAACTGGTGAACTGTGTTTGAAGGGTATGTCAAACATAACAATAAACAGTACAGAAGGAAGATATTGTAGAAAAGGGAACTAACAATTGTGTGAAGTTTATTTTAATTATTTGCGTTTTTCCCGATGGTAAACGAAGTAAATTAAACCTTTAAATGCTGTCAAACTATAGGTACAATCGATCCTTACGTGAGTTTATAACTTAAAGTCGGACGGAGTTTCAATCGAATACCAGGCCAGCTTAAAGGTACTGGTTTTATTACCACTGACGTGCAGACTACTGTACTTACCAAACATGCTGTGCCCGCGACTTTGTTCGCGTGCATATCGGATTTCATGGGTTTTAATGTCTTTGCCCGGAACCCTAATTCTTTTTCTAAAATAAAAGTAGCCTAAGTTACACCTTATAACATCAGCTATCTGTCAGTGAAAGTCCAGATTAATCGGAACAGAAAGAGACAATAATTAAAAAATTGTTTTGTTGTTATACCCAAGTACTTACCGTATATATAGATACGTTCATATAAATTTAGTAAAAACCTGTTATTATGAAATTACAAACAGATACATAAATTTTATTTATTTGTACAGATGTTATTATTTATATTGGCCACATTGAAACATTCGAATAGCAATAAAACGTTAAGGTTTGTAGACCACAATAGAGCTCCATCTCAATGGGGTCTCAGTAGCTCATTGCTTAGAAGTACCATATTAGCCTAGATTTCATCTCCAATTGAGTCTGACAAATTGGTGGGTCTATATTTTACCTACCTATTACTAGCTTACCTATTATTAGTATTGGATATATCACAAAAACTACCTATTTCGTGGGGATCTATAAAACTGCTATAACAATCATAACTTTCAACTGGATCTGTTTAAAGGGTTCCGTATAGTAAAACAAGGAACCCTTATTTTCAGTAGCACTGATTACCTATGAAGGAGCAAGAATGTATGGAAGCCTAGCTTCCGCCCGCGGCTTTGCCCGCGAGGTATGTCGATAAAATCTATCCTATGTCCTTCCCCGGGATGCAATCTATCTCTCTGCTAAATTTTATCGAAATCCGTTCAGTGGTTTAGGCGTGAAAAGACAGACAGACAGAGTTAATTTCGAATTTATAATATTAGCACAGTCTATATACATCATATTTTTATACTGTGATATTAGTATGGATGGAGATCACATTACATTTTAATTGGTCACTCACTATTATTATTAAGACAGATCAATTCTAATCTGAAGCAAATACAGGTAAATACAATAAATAATAATTTAAAAAATAGAATTTTTACTATGCATAGTTCTGTAACTTTTTGTCTACAGGCCGTTATGATTGTTATGTGTTGCCATATTTTTTTACTATCCATTTAGTTTTAACCTATTTTACAGTCCTTTCACAGAGTGTTTTACCTCTGAAAGCAACCTTATAGCTACGAGAATAAAAATCACTCTGGTGCAAAATCGGATGTAAAATAACTGTGAAAGGATTGTACAAATAAATAGAAAAAAAAATAGAAATAACACATGCAACAATAATAGAGAAATTGTAGAAAAGTCACAGAGCTCTATGCATCATCAAAATTCTATTTTTAAAATGTTTTCGCACATACTTGTCACTCAGGAGTGTCTACACAGAAGCGATCAGGAAATAATGCGCACTTGGCACTAGTCGTATGATAATGTCTGCTAATTTGTGCCACCGCGTCGAATGTAACGTGGCATGTGCAAATTGCATTACTAAATGTATCGTACGATGTGCCGTGAATGTCATAATTGTGAGTGATATTATTTGTGGCAGATGTGACGTCATCATCATAATCATTCACTGCTGAGCAATCTTTTTTCCTGTGCCAATCTCCACAGTCCTGTTCCAGCCTCATCCAGTTCCACGCGGGCCTCAAAGAGATGTCTGAATCAAGGAAGGGGCCCCTTAAGGCCGAAGCCTGCCGGGTCAGCGGGCTTGTCCGAAAGGGTTACCGCTGGCCCGGAACATAAAGGGCTAAGGAAGGAACACGGGCAAGAAGTTTTCCCATCCGCAAAAAAAAAAAAAAAATAGCCTCATCCAGCTTCTACCCGCGATGACAACAATATTGTCCGCCCATCTCGCTACCGGACGACCGAAATTTCGTATTCCAGACCTTGGACGCCAATCAGTCGCTGCCTCTCTCCACCTGCCATCACTGCACCTTGCCAGGTGTCCTGCCCAACTCCGTTTGAGTTCCATTACTCGTTTTCCGGTTGTGGTTAGATCCCATGTTATAGGGGCTGAGCCTATTGCCGTCAACCCGGTACAAATCCAAACTCCGGGCTGCTACTGAGAAATTTCAAATACCTTCGGAATCCGAAGTTCGGATACACATACGGACCACAGAATATCTATGCTAGCACATCAAGCTACTACAATCTGTCTTTCTTTAATAGATTTTAACTTTATCGCTACAGCATAAGGTTCGAGGTTGATTGGGAAAATTTTACAGTTTCAGATAGCTTGATGTGTAAAAGGTACATAGGGAACGAAAATAATAATTATAATTAAGACCGAGAAATCTTGTCATAACGTGGGAAGAGATGTCCTTTTTGTTCAATCCGAAACAAAAATCGATCTTAGAAAATACACAGAATGGTCTCTGGTATCCAAGAAGCAGATTTAAAGACTAAAGTAAAGAATGTCAGATTCAGATGATATTTATTGAAGAAAATGAATTAATTTTGGTATTACCGACAACTCTTTGTTCGGAAATTCTTAAGTATAAATCAGTGCCGGATTAGCCCATAAGCAAATTAAAATTAAGCAATTGCTTAGGGCATCACGTCTCGGGGGGCACCATAAAGCTGAAACAGCACCGAAACAGTATTTGCTAGCACATGAATGGCAAGGCTGTTTATCAGCAAGATATTACAAGACCCAAAAGTCACTCCTAGAGATGTGCGCCCATCTTTACAAATCGCTCGTCGATGTTTTGGAAAAATACGAGGCCACTAGTGGATAGCAGGGCCTTCAGGCGTGGATTGCGTATGACATCAAGTACCTAGTCCTAATCCGGTACTGGTATTAATATATAAATAAGTTTAAGTTGAAGACGAATAAACTTGTTGTAACGACGCCAGCTGATGAACAGTCGCCGCTGTAGAAACAATGGTGTTTTCTCAGGTGTGTTTCATTCACGTCATTTTTTTTTTTCATTATAATAACTATAATATAATTGGCGTGGTGAAATATTCGTCATAAACTTCGAGCTATTCTGTTCAAAATGAACAATATGCTCATATTGTATATACAACAGAGTACTTTACCATGCATTCAGTACATGATTCTGAACCACACTGCGATCAAATTTTTCGTCGTTTAAAAACAAAATTGCTGTTCCATACATTTTGACCCCCTTAGGTATTGCACTTTTATATTTATTTATTTATTTTATTTTAAAGAAGGCTTACAGACTAACAAACCAATGAAATAAAGAATATAATATAAGAAAAATCGCTAATAACAAGCCTCCACATATAGATAAAGAAATAGTCGATAAAAAGAAAATACATACAAATTAATATAATTATTAAGATAATAGTAATTAAAATATGGGACAGCAGATTTTTTAAGGGAATACTTCTTTAGGCGCTTTAGGATTTTTTTGAGATGGGAAAAAACACTGAACTCGCGACACTGTTACCGTAACCGACACCTCTGTTTTAAGTTTTGGTCATTATAAAGACACCAACGCGCGATACATTTTCTTTGGGAAGAATGACCTTCAAAAGTTCAAAAATATTTATAAAATTGCTATGCTTTTTCAAGTTTTCACTTCTGTCGGTACTCCTGGAGTGCCGCTGGTTTTTTCTATATTATTTTGATACCCGACTAAATAATTCTACGGTAAAATACTACGTCTAGAATAATGTGCTGAATTCATGGTTACAGTTTGCGCGTCGATGGATGCCACCCTGTATATGTAAAGTCTATTCAAATTCACGTTTCCAATTGATGTTATTTCAAGTTAAACAAATATCAACTTTAGTGCACTGAAAACTAAGTTGATTTCAAAGAGACTAGTAATATTGAAAAATTATAAAAATGTTGGAAGTTTTAGCGTAAACTGAACTTGTTACTGTTAACTGAAATTGTATAAGTATTAAAGTTATTTTTCCAATAACTCATATTTGTTAACATGTTTGGCAAATAAATCGCAAACGCAGTGTAGTTTGATTTAGTCCTGACACGCATAACTATGATGACACGTATTGATAAGGTAATTGAATTTATCAATTTTATGAAAATCTATTTATAGTGAAACAATGCAAGTGAATCTAGGAATCAAACAAAAATTGAGTGGCATCGTTTTTACCTTGACTTTATCGAATAACCGCTCGATATTCGATTGAAGACGGTAATAATTAATGTGAGGTAGTCTTTCTTTCTCATGATGCTTTTTACATGAAATGTTACGTTTTGTTACAGTCGTGTTTTTTACATTTTCATTAATTGGAGAAACTAAACGTGGCAAATTGTATAATTAGTACATAATTGTGTTTACCAAAAATACATAATTTCATCATGTTATATTATTACGTAATTCTTATTTATTTAATAGGACTTTCTCATAAAAGTTTAATATTCTTGTAGCAGCAGTAGGTAATAGTTTCTTGTAGCAGCAGCATTCAGAAAAAGGTGTAAGTATTATCTACATTCAATCAATTTCGCAGTGGATATGGATTCAAAGTTGAATTTACAATCAAGGTTACGTTACTGCGCTTGAGTTGTTTAGTCTTTAACCACTCATTCACAAGTTTTACGCAAATATTTTTACAACATGTGAAAGGGAAACCAAACCAGCCAACGTTCTTTATCGAGAAAAAAGTTTGTAGCGATAAAGGTTTTTATATCTTCAGCAAATATTATGTAATGAGACAAATACGGTGTAGATAATTTTGGTCACAGTTATTGCGTAAGGCGAGGATCGCGTGACTAGTGACCACCATAAGCCATGGTGTATGGACGTAACCACACCGACGCGATGTAACTGTATCCCAACTGTCACTGAGCGGAAGTGGGCGGTTTAGTGCGAGGGACACATGACACAGGCCCTGATGCCAATAAACGTATCTATCAATAACGTAATGATATCCCACCAGAGCATCTGAGTATCGTCTTACCTAGTAATAGGTTTTTTATTCTAATTTGAAAATAATAGATTACTTACTAGTTTTTGCCCGCGGTTTCTCCCGCTCAGACTTCGGTAATTCTCCCACGGGAACTTACCACTGCGATAAAAAGTATCTTATGTCTAAACCCAGGACATGATCTACCTGTGTGCCAAATTTCATCTTCCGTTCCTTTCAGCCGTTATGGCGTGAAAAGGTATCGGACAGAGATACTTTCGCATTAATATATAGCCATACAAAATTTTATCAAAATTGGTCCAGCCGTTTGAGCGTGAAGAAGTAACAAACATATAAACACACCCCCACACACACTCACACTTTCACAAACATTCGCCTTTATAATATTAGTGTGATTAAAGTTAGCATGGATAACGTTAATCAAATTTAAACATTTGGGTTAATGTCTGTAATTAAAGGTGGCAAGGAGATCTTATTGAATAATGTTTTTAACGATGACACAAGTTACTACAGTCGGTTTTTAAGGTCATTGAAGAATGTAGGAAGTAGATGACTGTGGGTATCCGTTTGTGGAGCAGTTTCAGTAACCAGGGGGGCTAAAAAGGCCACTGGCAGAATCATAGAAGGATAACATTATGAATCATAATGGACAGTTAACTATTAAGTTAATCGTATCAAATCCCATTGGTGAAGGATTTTTCTGTATTTTTTTTTTGTCTGTGCTAAAATACCAATCAATCCAATCCAAATCCAATCCCAATATCTTTGATTGTACGGTCTACGTAGTGCAGCGAAAAAAAGAAAAACACGGACGGTCTTCGTCATATTATGATTCATAATTTATCCTTTTATGAATCTGCCAAAGTGGCCTTTTTAGGCCCCCTGAGTTTAAGAGATAGAAAACTTCAAAAATGTAAAACTAAAATGCACTGGCTTAACTTCCACGTCTTCGAATAATAATAAACATATTGCGAACAGACAATTACCAAATGAAGATAAATTGACAGTTAACTAAGTATACAAATGTCCCACAGCTAGGTCAAGTTCTACAATTTGCCTCGACTTACTTAAACACCACTTATTCCTTCGAAAGCCATTTTTTCCGACATTGTTTCTCCCTCACTCCTTTGTTGATAAAGCAAGATAGCAACAATGCGTTCATAATCTCATGGTAAATCATTGGAAACGTACGCCATGCGTGTGCGCACAGCTCACAATGGGCGATAAGAACTGAGTCACACTGAGAGAGTTACTTTTACAGGTATTTAGTGCGCGTGTGCCGGTTGTGATGACATTTCTAGACTGCGAGAAAGCTTTATTGGAAAGCACATAATGAACGGGATCGATTGTTCTGTTACCTATTATTGTTATTAACTAGCTTCCCCGCTCCGGCTTGGCCTGGTTTTTACGACTTGACGAAATTTCGATTTTTTTAATATATGTAAGTATGCAGGAGCAGAAAACCTCAAACGGCGCAAATATAACAACCTTATTGGGAGCTATATGTTTGAGCCGTTTGGGGTTGAAGCTATATGTTTGAGCCGTTTGGGGTTGGCCTTTGGGGTCCGAGTGCTCATCGAATATTTCGGGACATCGCCAAGCGGTTAGTTGACTCTTCACGTGACCAGGGCTGGCCTATTTTTAGCCCATCTAAGCATTGCCACCCAACGTGGTAATGCTGCCAGCCTTTTGGGCACTTGCGCCATTGACAGCGATGCGGACGAATTTTTTGATGCCCAATGACCTGTCTTGTTTTTTCCTTTTTTTATATACTTGTATACTATATAATATGTAGGTATATTTTAGTGTTTTAAATGATTAAATGATTTTTATTTCTGTAAGTAGGTTTGTACAAACACTTTTACACGTCAATCATATTTTTTTTAAAGTAGATGAGGTCGGCGTTTCCTAACTGACTATTCTGAGAAGAAAGGCCGAAACAAACTCAGAAGTCATAGTCTCTTTTAAAGTCCAGACAAAATCTTGGTCAGATCGTGTGAAGACCATGTAGATTGGTGTCTGAAATGGTCTTTTGAGGAAAGAACCACACAGATTGAGCGGACCTGTCCAATCAGTGCACGCATTTGTCAAAAATCGTGCAGCTCAACTCAGAACTTGAGGAGCTCAACGATTCGACGAACAATACCAAAGACAGGACATTTGGGTAGGCCGCATAAACTACTCAAACTGCCAGATCATGATTAAAACTAAGAAGGAAAAAAAGAAATGACCCACATAGTCCTCACATTCACAATAATTAAATAAAAAATAATAATAATATAAATTACTTACAAAGTAAATATTCATGTCATTGTCTAAATAAAATTCATCAATGTCAATGTGTATATAAAAAAATCCGGAAATGTTAAATTGTGAAATAGTAACATAATAAAATTATATAGTATGTAAGTTTAATATTAATGTAATAAACACAGACATAATTAGGTCTCCTCTGTTCGAGAAGGAGTGGGCTGTAATCTATTACCACGCGGGCCCAGTGCGGGTTGGTAGATGTCACATGTCTTCGATTTTTGGTTTTACTACATGCCGTTTTCATTCACCGTTTTGAGAGCATCTTCATCACCTGCCTAGCCTTTTCCCAACTATGTTGGGGTCGGCTTCCAGTCTAACCAGATGCAGTTGAGTACCAGTATTTTACTACATGCCGTTTTCATTCACCGTTTTGAGAGCATCTTCATCACCTGCCTAGCCTTTTCCCAACTATGTTGGGGTCGGCTTCCAGTCTAACCAGATGCAGTTGAGTACCAGTATTTTACTACATGCCGTTTTCATTCACCGTTTTGAGAGCATCTTCATCACCTGCCTAGCCTTTTCCCAACTATGTTGGGGTCGGCTTCCAGTCTAACCAGATGCAGTTGAGTACCAGTATTTTACTACATGCCGTTTTCATTCACCGTTTTGAGAGCATCTTCATCACCTGCCTAGCCTTTTCCCAACTATGTTGGGGTCGGCTTCCAGTCTAACCAGATGCAGTTGAGTACTTACCAGTATTTTACTACATGCCGTTTTCATTCACCGTTTTGAGAGCATCTTCATCACCTGCCTAGCCTTTTCCCAACTATGTTGGGGTCGGCTTCCAGTCTAACCAGATGCAGTTGAGTACCAGTATTTTACATGGGGCGACTGTGAGCAGTGGTGATGACATAATCAACAGAAAGTAAAGCGCCTGCCTGGGTTTGAACCCTCTACCGACAAATAGTAAGTCAGGGTCGTTACCAACATAAATACACCTAAGTAAACCTTCCAGAATAAATTCTCTAAATGGTGGTGGAAACCGCATCAAAATCTGTTGCGAAGTTTAGAAGATCTACGCGATCACACAGACAGACATGAAACACGACTCTAATTGATGATAAGTATTATTACAATTATTGATCGAGAAATACATAGAAAAAGATAATAATATTTACGTCTGCTGTATGATGGCAAAATTTTCCTTTTTTTATAGTTTTTATTTTATTTTTTATTTATTTACTGCTCGCTTATCGGTCTTGAATTGCATGCAATTGAATTCGAATTATGTATTTCTATGGCATAGAAAAGTTCAATTCCTCAGCGACCACAGACAAGCTAGCTCTACAACTCTACATCGAACGGAGAAAGCGGGTCATGGAAAAATCTTAGCAGATTTTTACGTTTATTTTAAACGAGGCTTTACAAGTATTGTTTCTTTGATTGCTGGCTCTACAATTTTAGTGTTTCATTTGATTGTTCTTGGGTAGGTATGTCTATAGCAATATTGCTCTATAAGTAAAAGCCGAGCTTATTAGTCGAATTTGATCGCCAAATTCGGGCGAATCGTCGCTTTTAAATAATACTATAAGCTGCGCCCCGAGGTTTCACCCGCGTACGTTTCGATCCCGTGGAAATATTGGGATTAAAAGTAGCCTATGTATTAATCCAGGGAATCAGCTAAGTCCATACCTTTTTATCAAAATTGGTCCAGCCGTTTGAGCGTGAATAAGTAACAAACATATAACACATACACACACTCACAAACTTTAGCCTTTATAATATTAGTGTGATTATTTTTTCTATAGGCACCCACTCTCGACTCGCACGAATTGGCACAATTTTGAATTTTATGCAATGAAGTTAGGAAAAAAGTACCAACACGTTTTATAATATTTTTTATTAACTCTTTACTTTATCACTTCTCTTCGCTATGTCCTTTCTACCCGACTGCGCGACGCAAAGGAGTGGTAATGTGTTCATCAGCCTATGTATGTATGTATGTTTGTATGGTCCTTTGAAGCACTATACAGACCAAACGCCTGGGCAGATTTTTATGATTAACACGTCAATCGATTCCTCTTAGTCCGGTGAGTGTCACTAAAGACATGACGTTAGTGAAAATTCAATATGGCGACTACTATGTATGTATGTATGTCTTCAAAAAAATTTTTTTTTCTCAATACCTATCGAGTGGGGTATCAAAATAAAGGGCTTTAAAAGATGATTACAAAAATATAAACAACTTATATGGTTAAAAGTAATTCGAAGTGACAAATCATAAAAAACACGTACCAAGAACTAAATCGTCAGCGAAATCTTTCACATTTCGATGCCTCCCACGCATAAGGTCGTAAGTCTAAAAAAACATTAATATCAGGAGACCTTTTTTTTACGTTAACTTATAAAAAAAATGCTCTTCTGATATTAATGTTTTTTAGCCTTACGACCTTAAAAACACGAAAAACGACGAAAAAACATTAATGTCAGGAGAACAGTTTTTTTTACTAACGTAAAAAAAACTGTTCTCCTGACATTAATGTTTTTTCGTCGTTTTTTTATACGTTAACACGTATAAAAAAATGCTCTCCTGATATTAATGGTTTTTTAGCCTTACGACTTTATGCGTGGGAGAGGCATCGATTTGTAAACTAAAAAGCTGGAAATAAAAAAAGTTATTAAAAAAAAAAAATTGAAAATATAATAAAAATGGTATGGGTCCCGCCTGCTTCCAACTTTTATTTAATTTAAAATGGGCTTGTTTTTAGCATTTCAGTTCTTTTATTTAACTTAAGTTTTTTATCGCAGTCGGGTTTTTTATTTTTTTTAATAACTTTTTTTTTTCTATCAGGTACTTTAACTTTCCTTTTTTTTACCTTTTTTCTATAAGTACCAAGCCAAAATACGTTAATCGCTATTGGAAAATCGCGTCGATTATTAAGTTATTATTTCTCAGGAAATGTAAGTTTAATTAATTGTATGCTTACTAAGAATCAATTTCCTCTATGAATAATTAATTATTAGAAAGCTGGAAGCGTAATACACATGAATGTAAAACAGCTCTACTTGACAAAATTATGGTTATTAGATATCTATTAGTGACGTAATAACCCGTAGAATACTTACCATAACTGTACGAACAATAAACTATTTTTGTTCGCTGACGTACGCAATATGGGGATTATTTATAAACGATGATTAAAGACAAGTGACGTTCAAACGTCAAAAATATATGGTCAAACCGTCAGTAATCAGTAATCACTGCAACGTTTATGAATAAACCCCTTTAAGTTTAAGTTTGAAAAAGAAACTTGTTTTTGGGCTTATTCCACTAGATATTCCCCCCTGACAAAATCACCTTTTCCTTTTCATTTTAAGTTATTCCACTTTCGATAGTCTTTTGTTTATGACTTTGACAAATTAAATAAAACCTCGTGAAACAATTATTATGTTGTTTGAAATCGGTGTAGGTGCCTTTTTTTTTTCACCGAAAAAAACATAAATTACCTACTAATCAAAACTGATCCAATTTCATGCCGTGATAGTTCTGCGAAGTAAGCTAATTGAGAATGTACTTTGTTAATTGAGTTAATTAATTATTCTAGTAATAACAGCCGCACGAGTCGATCGGTCAGGTTAAGCTATGCTTACCGCGGTTTGTCCGTGTATGGGTGACCATCTTCACATACCAAGACCCCTCAGTGCCTCGGAAAGCACGTTAAATCGTTGGTCCCGGCTGTCATTCATGGTTCTTTGACAGTCGTTCGGGCCTCAGAAGCCCGAAAGTCTGACAACCAAAGTCGCACCATGTAAAATACTGGTCCTGCATCCGGTTAGACTGGAAACCGACCCCAAACTAGTTGGGAAAAGGCTAGGCAGGTAATGAATTATTATTATCACTTTCCAGTTCAAACTGGAACTATTGAGCATTAGTACAGGATGAGAAATGATAGATTATGTAATTAAATAAGTTAAATTAAATAATATTGCAGTCTCCACCAAAGAAGTATGGCGTTAATTAAAAAGTGTATTGAATATAACGTTAATTAGGAATAATTCTTGCCTTGTGAATAGAAACTTATACAATGTATATAAACTTCCTTACTGAAAACCAGAAAACTACAAGTTTCTTCTATAGTTACATAACGTATAGCACTGCACATCTTTGAAGACAATAAAAAGGAATCATAACGAAAGAATCACAAACACAGGATTTTTAGTAAATTACATCGCACAGCCTTTTCAAATAAGAATATCCTTTTTTTTATAATAAATGCACCCTATTTTAATGCTCCCCGTTCCGCGACACTTCCTCCAACTCCTGAGCTGAGGAGTGAAGAGTTTTTGTGCGGCTTCCTTTGCTAGCCGACGCGTGGGAAATACTCGGGGTAACCTTCCCTGACCTTTCCCCATTGGCATTCCGTTAACGCTAATAATAGGTGAGGCAAGACAAAAGCGATTTACGACTTGGGAGTTAGGACGACCCTTTTGTGCCCATGTCTGGGTAGATAGTTATTTTGTTGGTGATCGATTTCAGTAAATGATTCGGGTGGGTTGACGGATTGATTCGTGATTTAATGTTATGGTTGTTTGTGTGAAGTAGTGAATGTTGGGTGAATGTTGGTCTTGTGATTGATATTTGTGTAGATACCGACTTGATATATATTTTTTTTCTTTGAGAACCGGTCGAAGTGGAAGTGCTTGGGGGAGGCCTATGTCCAGCAGTGGACGTCTTTCGGCTGAAATGATGATGATGATGATGATCTTTGATTTTCTCTCTGATGTTAAGTACTCTGTGTACCATTGTGGAAGCAGCTCTGTGTCCAAGCTTCGTTGGATTGGTACCTACGTAAAACTAAAAAAACTGAAAATCCCCATAAACAAAACCCATTTGCGCCGTCAAAAGATGCGTTTTCTTGACGGCTAGATGAACCCCATCAATAAGGTAAATGTACCAATACTCGTCGGGTTATGAAATTCACTGACTTTGAAGAACTGCTGCGTGAAAAGTATTGAATTTAGAACGAAACTTTTTACATGACGAAATAGAAAAGTTATCCGTTATTCTAAATAAGTTTTAATGTTTATAGTTTTTCGTGACAATAAATACTTATTGAAGCAAATGTGAAAAAAGGGCGATTTGTACCAGTACTCGCCAGATTTGTACTATTAGACATCAAAAGGACCCAGTAGTCGTCAATTTTTGATGCTAATATGAACTCTCAGGCCTTTAACATAGAGTTCAATATAATTACACATTAAAATAAAATTGTGTTTGTCTTTCATAATTATGAGTGGCAAGTATAAGAAACAAAAGCTAGGTAGAAGACCAAATCGCAAGAAATTACTAAAGGATGTGAGGTGTTAGCATAGTAGGTAGGTAAATTGTAATGTATTTTTGCTTAAAAAATTAAGATATCAGAATCACAGAATCGGTTTTTATCAGAATAAATTTTGACGTGAAAACGTCGTTTCAGTCTCAGGAAAATTCAACATTTTTGACCGACAAATACATGTAACATTTCAACCGTTAATAACTAAGAGAATTTGAATGCTAGGGTAATGATTGAGCATTCAAAATATTGGTCATAATTGTAAAAATTTTGAAGCAAAATATAATTTGCCTTTGATGCGATGTGGCATCAAAGGCAAATTAAGCAAGTGCAGGCGCATACGCCGGGCCCTCCTTTTTGACTAGGCGTCGAAATTTCAATTAGTTTATAGGTAGTATAATTTTAAAATAATCGAGTTTGTTTATAGTGTACTCCGACGACGCTTTAGCTCTGCTACATATCTTTTAATAATTACTATTAAGTATTTGATATTTCCAATTTCTGAATGCTCACAAATCTTCACAAAAGGGGACCCAGCTTCAAATATAAATAGCAATGAAATCTACTCGGTTCGTTAATTAAAAAATAAATGCAAAATGACTACCACTTTTTTGGGTGCTTTTGTGAATAAATGATCAATCAACTCAGCCTATCGCAGTCCGCTGGACATAGGACTCTCCCAGACTGCGCCACAATACCTTGTCCTCCGCCTTGCGCATCGAGTCTACCCCAGACACCTTCTTTAGGTCGTCCGTCCATCTAGCTTGGGGGCGCTATGCTTGCCGATACGCGGTCTCCACTCCAGGAGTCGTCTGCTCCACCGGCTATTGGTCCTTCGACAGACATAGCCAGCCCACTGCCACTTCAGTTTGCTTACTCTGCAAGCAATGTCGGTAACTCCGGTTCTTTTCCGGATAATTTCGTTCCTGATTTTATCCTTCAAAGAGACTCCGCGCATAGCTCGCTCCATAGCGCGCTGAGCTACCTTGAATCTGTAGAGCAGCCAGACCGTCAGTGTCCACGTTTCAGCACCGTAGGTCATGATGGGCAGGGCGCAGTAGTTGGTAATCAATAAAATTTCGTCATATTTGCCAAAAGGCTCCGTCAATCCGTCAGATATTTATATATTCACTACCAGGACATGTAACACTATTGCACAGAATGACTTTTATTCGTCCTGAATATCCTTTTAAAAATTGTCCTAATCTGACTTTTCAAAGTGAGATTTAGGGAAAGCCCACAATTTATTCATCAGATTTGCTTATTTAAGTCGTTATGGGTTAGGCCGCACATGATCATACGAAAATCAACGGCTCTGACGATCACTTTAATTTGGCCCTTTTTTTAAATCTGAAAGTGAACTCCTGACCACGGGGCTCCCATCAGAAACTTTGCCAAAAACATTTTCGGTGTTCTCTCGTCATGCCGCATCTACTCAGCTATCAAACTTTCGCCCTGACTATGCTTGCTTAAAAACCCTCTGGGCTCCCCTACCATAGCAAAATAATTTCAAATGTCGTCTCACACCGGCCGTAAATCTGGCCAAAAATGAAAAAAATCTCAATCAAAGTAAGCTTGCATCATAAAGAATGCAACGAATCTCAAAAGCCCAGTGCTGAGCAAATACAAAAACGAACGAAAATAAGTAGCAAAGTAAGTAGCAAAAAAGATAAAGATATCGTCTCATAAAGACCGTAAATCTGCTTAGAACTGAAAAATATCACATACGGTGAATGGTTTCTTTTTAAGGAGTGCAATGCAACTAAGTCCAGTCTCGGGCAAATACAATGGTTAAGGCAGTATCGGAAAGCGTATGATTTTTTTTTACAAAAGCCTTTGAGAAAATAATTCGCCTCATAACGACTGTAAATCTGCTCGAAATAACAAAAAAAGCCAACCAAAGACACTTTTAAATCTATAAGCCTAAAAATCTAGTTATAAGCTAATTCAAAAGCTAGGCTAGCTAGGGGCTGAATTTTTTAAAATATTCAGGTATTCACCTGAAAACTTAAAAACATTATCGACAATCGTCAAGTTAGTAATGCACCGTGTCATAGTGCAAGTGCGTACATGCGTCAAGATTACGAGAACATAAGGAAGTTTCAACGGCAGAAGACATAATAAGAAGACACCTCTATAAAGGTGAGAATTTGATTATAACTGTACCAACCGCGCTCAATCTGAGTGAGTTACTGTTGAAAAACTAGCATCAATTAGCCAGAGCTTAATTACAACTTGTTATTATACACATAGCTTGCAGAGTAAGCAAACTGAAGTGGCAGTGGGCTGGCCATGTCTGTCGAAGGACCGATGGCCGGTGGAGCAGACGAGTCCTGGAGTGGAGACCGCGTATCGGCAAGCGTAGTGTGGGACGCCCCCCAGCTAGATGGACGGACGACCTAAAGAAGGTGGCTGGGGTAGACTGGATGCGGAAGGCGGAGGACAGGGTGCTGTGGCGCAGTCTGGGAGAGGCCTATGTCCAGCAGTGGACTGCGATAGGCTGAGTTGATGATTATATAGTAAGGCAGTTTAGGTTAGAACTGAGAATACTTTTAACGGGCCGAGTGAGTGGAGCGTGCTTACGATAGGTACAGCGAGCGAAGCGAGCCCTTTCTATACCTACACGAATAAGCAGAGTGCGCTTACTCAAGCAATGAGTGAGCGAAGCGAAAACAGTTTAAGAGAAACCAAGTTTTATTGCCAAATGTAGCCCAAATCTTATAATGTTTGTACAGACGCCAAGCACATCAAGCTATTACAATCTGTCAAATTAATTTAATAGATTTTAAACTTTATCGCTAAAGCATAAGGTTCAAGTGACGAGTTTAAAGACAACTATTGAGCGGGTCCCAGTAATCGTCAAAATAGCACTTAATATGACGAGTTTTGGGTCAAGTAGGACTTTTTAGGTACCAATAAATGTCACGTTCGAAAAATAATACTTTTATGATAAAACTGTTCCAAACTTTATGTTACATCATTAGCAAATTAACTTAACTCATTCATCAAACGATCAGACTTACCATAGACCCCACTGAAGGTTCGTAAATCAAAAAACAAAACTGCGCGCCGAGTTTGACATTTAGCAGATAAACTTGCAAAAAAATGAAAAAATTGTGGGACACACTTTTCAAGTAAGATATCTCAGCCACCATTACAGTTAAAACTCAGTGTTGTTATTTTAATTGTGCAATAAGTTACCAAAAATATGTTGCCATAAAAATCGGCCAATTAAATATTTAGTAGACAGAGATATTGAAGTTTTTAGACAATTTGACGACTTCTGGGTCCCTGTCGACTTCACCCGCGTTTACCTTATATGTATTTGATGAATCAGCCAGAATAAAAGCAATTGCGTTTAGTTAAGATACACAATACTTCCTTCTCGACTTAGGTATCCGATACCATACACAGGTAAAACAAAGTTCCGGTTCAGTTTACATGCTGTAAGCAAGCCAACACTTGCTCATTGCACAAATTGTCAATTCACACTTATCTTGGCAACCAGACCGTAGTCCGTTACCCAACAAAAACTAGTTTAAGGTTAAATATTAAGCAAAGTAAGTAAAAGCTTGGCTATCAGAGTAGCTGGTACAAATCTATGTTTAACTGGGCCGCACTTTCACCGGTGTGTCGTGGGCTATGGCGCTGAATGATACGATGGCGCCAGGCGACACCATGACTGAACGCAGCGCCATAAAATTTG
This sequence comes from Oligia fasciuncula, assembly GCA_963082905.1. Classification (NCBI taxonomy): domain Eukaryota; kingdom Metazoa; phylum Arthropoda; class Insecta; order Lepidoptera; family Noctuidae; genus Oligia; species Oligia fasciuncula. Next base: position 14,943,844 of record OY720396.1, on the reverse strand, counting down.
ACATCTAGAAATGTCTAGTCAGATTACGTGGTCGCGAGTCTGCTTATACGTAAACTAGCGACCCGGCCGTACTTCGCATGTTTTTACGACTTGACAAAACATCGAGATTTCTTTTCGTACGTAAGTTTAATAATAATATTGTATTGTACCTACACATGAAATAAACCTTCCGGGAATAAATTCTCTAGAAGATGGAGAAAACATCCAATTCCGTTGCGTCATTTTGAAGAACAACGTCAGACACGAAAATAGACTAATTAATAATTATAATATACCTAAATGTCCCTAAGTATGATAGATGAGTCGAGCTGATTCTAAGTAAGTACAGACACCAGCACATCAAGTTACCACAATCTGTAATTTTTTTTTAATAGATTTTCAACTTTATCGCTGAACATAAGGTTCAAAGTTGATTGGGAAAATTTGACAGTTTCGGGTAGCTTGATGTGCTGGGTACCTACATATATTGGCCCGTTTGTCTAAAACTGGCGAATACATAAACTTAACGGAAATTTGTTGAAACTGTGCCAAACAGCTAGTATTTTATTGTGTCAAAATGCTTTTTAATTTAATTAAAAAAAAACCTAAACTGAATACGAATGGATGGGCATTTAATCTGCTAAATCATCATTCATTCAAAATCGGAACCAAGTCATTTCGTAATTTGACCCAAATGATGCACACTGTTACAAATGATGAATTTCTTGGAAAAAATGTCGAGTATTCAAATTAATGTGGAATTACACGTGGCACATGATCACAGTGCACGGAATGCGTGTGCGTCTAGCCGTCTACTAGTTCAAAGTTTACAAACTGAAACAACAGTTTGTAAACATACGCCTATTCTAAACTGAGATGTGTTCGTGTTTTTCAACAATTAGGAATCGCGACTATGTTGTTTATTGAATGAGGTATTTAATTTACTATTGGAAAGGAATTTGTAAAAAAAATTAAGTGGTATTACAATTTGATCTGCGATTAATAAATTCACGTTAGATTTGCATTTTGCTATATGTATCTAACTACTAATTGATTTTGGCAAATTATTCGTTTATTTTAGGGCGAGCAGTAAACTAGATTCCTACAAATCTGATTTCCATCAGTATTAACTATGACGGTTTACATTCACGAGTTTGTTTCGATATTGTTTAACCAGTAACCACCTACCTACCTAGTATCTTCTCCGATATTCGTCAGTGGGTTATCTCCTAAAAAATCCTCCTCTGCTTCAAGAACAATGTCGTATTGTAAAGTTAAGCCTCTGGGAATTGATTACCATTACTTCCGGGATCTAAAACAATACTCTAGTATTCACCGCTTTATGAACATCATTGTTTAATCTGCACCAAGTCTGCACAGCTTCTTACTACGTTCAATTCAACAATAACTTTTCTAACAAAATAATTGTTCTTTCTAAAACATTCAGTGCACATTTCGGCAAAAAAATAAGTATAAAGATAAAGAAGAAATTCTGCTTTTTTTTTTGTTTAGTTTCATCTTGCATAAGCAGAATAACAGATATTGCTGAGTTGAAGATATTACGTCGAAAAAAGTTTTGTGAATCCAACTGATGACGTTTACTCTCCACGATGAGATACGAAATCTGATTGAACCTCAATCAACCTTTTTATGCCTCTCAAAAAGTCAAAGGTAGATGATAGACTCCAATTCGTTTCGGTCAATTGAATGATTACTGAAATGGGATAAGGATTGGATTTAGGACATTAACTGCTTAACCATGGTTTTATAGTTTCATGTTCTGTAAGATACGAGTATTATGGAGGTCACATCGAATAAAACTAACTGTACAGTTATTAGATTGGTACTTATTTCGATTTCAATGAAAGGCTCGCGACCTCGTCTCGGAATTGATAGTATTTCTGAATGGAATGACTGTCTACTATACCTAACAATAAAATATGATATCATTTTACGTGTACCAATTACACCATTTCGTCCATTTGTTTGATTTGAACGGCTAGCACGTGTGTTATTTGTAATATCAGATAAGTAGTGGTTTGCGTGATCTTTCGCATAATTTTTAACTTCGTAACTTTTTCTCGTGTTTTCTTCACGCATATAAGTTATGGTGTTAATAATAATAAATGTATTATAAAGGTGTAGGTGCTGTTCGTGCATCATAAAGGTACCTATTCTATCTTGAAAATACAATGATTACTACTTAATTAAAAACTTGTTTATATTCATACCAAGATGTAATGAATAAAACAATTTGCCCACAAAGATCGTGAGCAATATTTTTTTATTCTCGACAGATCACAATCAGTGGAGTTATTTTTTTGTCAAAACTGACAAAGGCAGTAAAGCACTTGGTTTATTTAGTTTTAGTACCTAACAAGGTACCTGGAGGCAGTGACGTCACGGTGACGTGCCATCGAGGTGAGTCACGAGCAGAGAGATGCATTGACGGAATACCGGTCGAGCGGTCATGGACGCTACAATTTTACAAAAAAACTTTGTTTATAAATTTATAATGGATGACAACTTTTCAATGACGACTAAAAAAATAGGTGACTATTATAAGTTGCTAAAAACTACAATATGGTCAGTGGATCACCCAAAATCCAGTTGAATTGAAGTAAAAACACTTAAACGTTTTTATCCACAAAATCTATGGCAGAGGGATCATGACATAGAGTAGAGCAGAATGTTTAGGATAGAAAGCACCTTTTAATTGCAATATGAATAATACATTGACATGTCCTTGTTTACTTGCGTGGGATTGTGTCGGGCAGGTAGTAGAGTAAACATAGATAACGTTCCCCTTTCTAACACATTATACTTGAGTGCTCTCCACAAATAGAGCACCTGACGACAGACCCCAAAGTAACAAGTGGATGAAACGATTTTTTTGTTGTATTTGACAGATTGTGGGAATGTCAAAAACAGTAGTAGAATGTTTTCTTGACAAGCATAAACATAGTCTCTACCAAATAAATTTGCATTGTAGAGACGACAAAGTATCTAATTTGAAAGTGCATAGTGTAGAACAGTTTTATTTTTGTGAAATGAAATGTTTCTAAAAAGTCACACTTGTTCAGTGACGTGGGACTAATCAGAACTTTTATTTTTGACGAGGACATTCTTTTATGTTATTAAAAGGCTGAAATGCATACCTTGACCACGAGTAGCCCGCCAAAGGAACAAGTAGCGGGACAAGCGTCGTAGACGATGATAAAGCCTCCGACTCAACAACTGAACTCACAACACAAGAAAAACTTGTTGTCACTGTTTCGAAACGCACCACTTGGACACAAATTGGAGAAAACAATGTTAAATTATGAACACAGCTGCAGTTATTTTAAGTGACTTCCTTTTTTTCACTCATATATTCTCACAAAATCAGCACTATTTGTTATAACAGGTTTTATTTACGATCGTCTAACATCACGCACCGACCAACACACCTGTGAAATACGCCGGAGTTCCGCGCTGACTGAATACGCTGCCAGACAGAGATAGCGAGATGTCGTCAGAAAGAGATAAACAGTGACGTGGGAGGGAGGACGACCGCTAAGCTTCAAGAACGCACGGTGTTCCACTTTCAAGACAAATGTTTCGAACTATTAATTTGATTCGTTTCGTGACTTAGCTCTAATGTTTAACCTGAATGTAGGTAATGCATGAGTTTTTCAGCATATATTTTTCCTTCCACTAAGTAATCGCAAAGATTTCCAACCACTTGCCGCACCAGAAAGAAATTGCGACTTTGATTGCATCTCCCATGGATTTAAAAATATTTATGACAGGTGGCTAAAGCATTCAGTTTTAGTAGGTTATTTGCACGGAGTCCGTGGTTATTTGTTATGATTAATCCTTGTAATTTTGGATTCTACAACCATGAGGAAAAAAAACATGCGAAGTACAAGGTGAATTAATTTCTGGTATTCTAAAATAATCGGAGAAAACATTAGCCAAAACAAGTCGTATTAATTTCTAAAACAAAAGTACGTATGCAAAAAAAAAAATTGTAAATTAAAACACTAGGTATGTTTTGTTTTACAATAAATATTTTTGTCCACAGAATTCGCGCATCGGCCCACTATGCCACCGTACCTCCTGTTACCTGGTACGGGCAACCACGGCGCCCCCCACTCCGGCGCACGCCTTACGAATACGATTGAAATTTTTAAATCCACGAGCCGGTACTACTCTACCTTCTACGGCTCTACAGTTTCAAAAACATTGCATCAATTAACTTTTCTTAATCACTGCACTTTATGCTTCAGATCAGACGAAACTGTAAATTACTTGGCAAGTTTGAAGAGTTTCGTAAACTTTGTAGAGTCGCGCAGATTTCCGAATACAATGCAACAGGTTGCATCGGTATGTTGATGTTGAAGATGGCGGAAAGGCTTCAATCAAAGAAGAGCAATAAAAACATATCTACAGGTTCAAAATAAATTAACCAGCGACACTCTGCAGTCGTGAATCATCATCATCTGCCTAGCCTTTTCCAAACTATGTTGGGGTCGGCTTCCAGTCTAACCGGATGCAGCTGAATACCAGTATTTTACATGGAGCGACTGCCTATCTGACCTCCACAACCCAGTTACTGGGTAATACGATACCCCTAATTGGTAAGACTGGTTGTCAGATTTTCGGGCTTCTGACTACCCGTAACGACTGTCAAAGATCCACGAAAACCAGCCGGGACCAACGGCTTGGCACGGAGGGGTCTCGGTATGTAAAGATGGTCACCCATCCACAGACCAACCGCGGCAAGCGTAGCTTAACCTGATCGATCGACCTGTGCGGCTGTTATTATTTAGCAACGGGCCCCTCCGCAGACGTGAATATGAAATACAAAACATTGTTTTTTTGGCGGTCAACGACAATTGTTAAAGTTGTTACTCTGTTTTCTTGTGTTTTATCGTATTTAAATATCGATATTTCAAGTGTCTACATTAATTTCGGTCAATGACCCGACAAAAAAAAATCTTTTTGTTAATCATGTTTAGATGTCACCCACCACGTCTGCGGAGTTTCGCCAGATTTTAATTTATTAGGTATTTGTTATTTTTATTTCACAAGGGTACCATTTCATATCCGCCCCGACCCTTGCTCGAGTCAGCCCGCGCCGCTGAGCCGGTAGTTTTAAATTCGTCCCTAAATAATTCCGATCCAGCCCGTCCCTTGCTGCCCTCTCCCAGCGACGCCCTAAGCCAAGGTCCTAACCTACAGGGCGTGCCCTCGTCGGTTAGTTTAAGGTTTTTTTAAGCCCTGGCTGGAGGCCTTAATTTATTGAGGCATCCACAGGCAAGCCAGGTTAAGCAGGCGACAACCTCATAGGTTGAACTGCGAGATGGCATTCCCAAAAAAAAAAAACATTGTCATTTAGTTTACCTGCTTATTAAAGATATGTACATACAGTAGCATATGGCGCACATATAGAGGGGCCCGTGGCTAAATAATAACAGCCGCACAGGTCGATCGATCAGGTTAAGCTACGCTTGCCGCGGTGGGTCTGTGGATGGGTGCCCATCTTTACATACCGTGACCCCTCCGTGCCTCGGAAAGCACGTTACGTCGTTGGTCCCGGCTGTCATTCGTAGATCTTTGACAGTCGTTACGGGTAGTCAGACAGAAGCCCGAAAGGCTGACAACCAGTCTTACCAAGGAGTATCGTATTACCCAGTAACTGGGTTGTGGAGGTTAGATAGGCAGTCGCTCCATGTAAAATACTTGTATTCAGCTGCATCCGGTTAGACTGGAAGCCGACCCCAACGTAGTTGGGAAAAGGCTAGGCAGATGATGATGATGTAGCATATGGCGCACAGGCATGTATGCAATGTTAGATAGTCCGGAAAAACCAGTAACAATTATGATTTTCAAGTTAGAGAGGAGAGGAAAGGAGAAAGAAAGGGAGACTTTTGCTCTGCAGTGGGAAAACAAAGTCATGATTATATCAGATGTTGCATTGCAATTTTCTCCATATAGTTTAATTCTATATCGTGATCTATATTACCGGGCTTGTGTTGGACGAGAAATACTGTGCAGCTAAACGTCGCCGCGTCGTCTTTAATAGGGATGTAATCTTAGCGTTGGAGCAAGTGGAACTTGAAATTTCGAGTTATATCTCCATCACTTATAAGTGTTTGCTTAGTTCAGGCGGATGCGGATGCGGAGGTACGATTTCTTGAGGAAGTGAAATATTGAAGCATCAAGTTTAGAAGAACCGTGGGGTTTTAGTTGTTGAGAGTCCGTCCCGTAATACCGTCCATTCTCGCTAGACATTGCAGACGGAGAGAGGATGCTCTCTGGATTTCTATGCGGAAAATACAGATTCGCTATGTATTTCCAATGAGATCGGCGGGGTAATTGCGTAACACACTATCAGTAGGAATGGCTAACATTTTGACAGTTCAACAAAATTCATTGCGTTATTTACGTTGTTGCGGAAACAAATTTTTCGAACATATGAAGCAATAGATTAGCAATATGCTTCAAAATGATTCAAATTGTGATTAATAGTGTGTTACGCCATTAGGGCGGCGTATTGAACACGTAACAACGAGATTTTCATAACTAAATACCTTGCTAGCAACTCCTGTAAGCATTTCAGTCAGCTTCCTGTCAGCGAAGGTCTGATGAGGACATGTTCCTCACCAGGGGGCACCTATACCAGGAAGTGCAAAAAACTTTACTCTTTTTCTCAAGGAGGTCTGATTTAGTATCAGATAACAGATATGAAAAGAGCCTCCTAATGACATGGTAATGCCTAGCCGTTATTGGTTCCTTAGAGGTATTTTCTGCGCCCTTAAAAAGAAATTGTAAACTGTTGAAATTACCTATATTTTTCATTTATTTCAGATGGATGAGATGGATCGTCAACTGACCCTACTATATTATTGGTTAATGATTACCTACAGAAGTCGATTTAATATTTTTTTAAACTTCAACTTTAAAGCAGATGGATACCATACAGGCTTGGCCCAGAATTGGACACAAACGAAACTAAGTGTAAAAAAGTAAAACGTACAGAGAACAGTGAGCTCAAACAATAGAAAAATAAAATAGCGTTTCTATGACAATCAAGTGTAGTCACTGCGTCATTGTGTATCAGAGGTGTCAAAACGAATCAGAAATGCGAATTATTTTAACGCGGTAGGGCGAATCTAAAGATCGCCGCCGCGCCGTTGCCGATCGCCTCTACGAGGACACGGCGGTGCTCTGCCCAAGCGGGGCAGACTTCCACCGTGTGCTCCACCGTGTCCTCTGGGCGGTCCTGGCAATGGTGAGACGTGCGCCTGCTTGTCACTTTGCGTTGTGGGCTGTGGCACGAAATTTAAATGTACCTACTCTAGCTTGTTACGTTGCGTATTAATAGATTTAATTATTTTTGTTATTTCAAAAGTAATTAAATGGAATGTATTATGTAGGTAATAATAAGTTTGTGTAGGTCTTGGTGGTAGATTATTTAATTGATTGTTTTTGTGTGAAGTTATATTATGTAAGTATCCAGCTTAGAATGTCGAATGGGTCCCCAAACATCCAGACCATTCTAGGTTGGGCACAGCACACCCGGCCCCAATATCTACGCCTATGAATAAAACATCAGGGCATAATATATGTTCGCGTTTTATTTCTCTTTATTTCTTAATCTAACATTTTTATGCCTTCATCACGTATCTCATAATCCCATATGAGAATACTGCTGATATACGAGAATCAGGACTCTTATGCCTAAAATCTAAATTAAGTAAAAGTAAAAATATGGTGTCAAAATGATTTTCCTGCTTCAACTCTAAAAATGTTTTCCTGTCCTTTGTCCTCAACAAGACTGCTACAGGAAAGACTATATTTAGACAAAAAGTTATTTATAGACGAATTAACTCGTTAATACGTCTCTATACTTTAGGATGTGTTATCTTTAATCAGCACAATCATTCTATAGTTGTTGGTTTTATAATTCAGACGTGCTTCATCATATACCACATGTATGTGTACCACAGTCACAAAATGTGGCTTAATTGCTGATCACAAGTCCAAAACCCGAAAAATTTGTCAGTTTAATTCAAATAGACGACCGCTTTTCTTCCGACAGCTGTTTGCTGTCGTGGGCAAGGCAAATAAAAAAAAAATTAAAAAAATCAGCACCTTAGGGCGAAAGCGCCAGGGTCGCCCGCGAAATTCAATGTTTTTACGTTTTTTGCAATTTTCTAGTCAGTATTAAGTTGTACGTTTATTAAAATACTAGCTGACCCGGCAAACGTTGTTTTGCTCCTACACTACTCCTACCCAACTCCTACCCTACTCCCACACTACTCCTACCCTACTCCTACCCTACTCCTACACTACTCCTACCCTACTTCTACCCTACTCCTACCCTACTCCTACACTACTCCTACCCTACTCTACACTACTCCTACCCTACTCCTACACTACTCCTACACTACTCCTACCCTACTTCTACCCTACCCCTACCCTACCCTACTCCTACACTACTCCTACCCTACTCCTACCCTACCCCTACCCTACCCTACTCCTACCCTACTCCTACACTACTCCTACCCTACTCCTACACTACTCCTACCCTACTCCTACACTACTCCTACACTACTCCTACCCTACTTCTACCCTACTCCTACCCTACTCCTACCCTACTCCTACTATAAAAAAAAAAAAGTATCCTATGTCCGTCTCCTGGCTCTAAGCTACCTCCCTACAAATTTTCAGCCAAATCGGTTCAGCCGTTCTCGAGTTATAAGTGGTGTAACTAACAGACTTTCTTTTATATATATAGATGATTCGCGGCCGTAACAAATATGTATTTACAGAATTATAATCATTAAAATCATCAACACAACTCTCCAAGACCATGTAATCCCCAAGAATGACTATTTCATGAAATATTGACATTTGGGGATTACATGGTCTTTAGAGAGTTGTATTGATGACTTTGATTATAATTCTGTAAATACTTACATATTTGTTACGACCGCGAATCATATTTTAATCAACGTACAACTTAATACTGACTAACAAATTGCAAAAAACGTAAGAAAATTTGAATTTCGCGGGCCACCTTAGAGCTTCCCCCTTAATTGCGTAACACCTATCAATCACTATCTGAATCATTTTGAAGGATATTGCTAAACCATTTTAGGACCACCACAACAAATCGCACAATGGTATACCTACCGGGTATGGGTGTAGAGTCTTATAAGCATCGAACATGGTGCAAGTACTGTAATTATGATCCTTTCAAGAATATCTCAGTTCTCTAAATCAACAAGTGTCACTTACAATAGGTATATTTTGCTATACAGGAGAGAAATAAATCAACTAATATCCGAAAAAAAATAAGCCACCTAAACAGAACTGAGTAGATAGCTATACCTACATTTGAACAAAAACGTCTTACAAAACTACATCAGTAGGTTTATCAGCTGTTCCTGGCGGTTTGGTGAAAGCATGACATAAATATCATTATCATGAGTAGGTACGGACTAATCTGAAATTGTTAGAAGATACATCAAAAACGTCGTAGGTACAATATTACTTTAATTTCTCATTTCTATGTCACATGTCGAACTTCTTGTCCTAGTTTAATGATTTTGCAGATTGCTGCCCTACCCTCGGACCGCACAATGCTAACGCTACACTAACTGGCTTGGCGAATTTTAATGTTTCCGCAACAGCCCCAAAACTAGACTGTCTGTTTTGCGCCCAAATCGCTGAAGCCCTGTAAGTCAACACGCTATCAATCTCAATCTGAATCATTTTGAAGGACAGTAATTACCAATCCATTGCTTAATATGTGCTAAAAATTGTCTCCTCAACAACGTAAATGACCCAATTAATGTTGTTGAACTGTCAAATGAAAACCATTGCTGCTGATAGTGTGTTGTGCAACTAACCCGCTGGTCAAGGCCTTACTACGATTAATAACGTTTTGATAATATGTAATCATCAACTGATCATCCTCCTTCCTCCCAATTTATTTAGGTCTTCGTTAGTCTGTGATTCTGCATTTACACTATTCAATCTGTTGCTAGCTGGATCATCTTCCACACAATCCGCTTTGGCTGCTCATCCTCTACGTAAGTGACCAAGTAATTTTCTGAAAATTACATAAAGTACTCATATTCGCCAGGAATGTTCGCCAAAGCCTCTAGGTGTGCCCCAGCATTATCCGCTATACAGATGTATCTCTACCTGCGCAGTAAACCGGATTCTGTTGCGCGCGCAAATGCTCTGGACAGCTGACTGCTGAGAGTTCCCGTCATTCTCCAGACTGTCTCAAAACCGAGTGCAGATTTGCAGCAGTATTTCTTGCGTAATCGTAGAAAAGTTTTGATACGGAAGTTGTCAGTTTGCCGATATATCTTAATAGTTTGTGGTAACACTTTAATCGCCGTCGAATGGACGTAAGTACGTCTGTCAAACGAAAGTGTAATTCACAGAGTACTTTTTGATAGTGTCATTAATATAGTGGTTAAAGGATGAGCGGCGGCAAAGGAATTTTCACACGAGGTGAGATGAAGAAAACTTGCTAAAATATGCTAGCATGGTCGGAATTATATGTATGTATGTTTCGTGTAGTGATTATGACATAACATAATTATCATGTCCAATTTTGAGATCGAAAAACAACAGTCTACATTTGGATTTATTTTTATGACCCTCTACAGCACTGCAACAGAATATTTTTGATGGAAAATGCGGTAACGCTACAATACGTATCATCCATACTATTTCTGCTAACCCAGTTACAGACGGTAGATTCAATGTAAGGTCAGATTTGTATTGTTAAACAAGAAGTGAATGTTCAACGAACACGACGCTCCTCATTTAATTATTCCATTGAAGTCAATTGCTAGTTGACTGCGATGTAGGGGACAGTTCGGTTTGAATAACAGCTGATACAAGTCGCCTGCGCACGTTTTTACGACGTAAAGTGTTTATCTGTATTATAATACTTTGAATTTACTGATAGTGGAATACAATACTAGTTTATTATTGTTAAGCGCTATATCAAGGACATAGTTGGTAGCTATAACCTCTGGGATTTTACTGTAAGTGATAGTGTTTCCTTAGATATTTTATAAGACTAAGCTGCGCCCGCGATTTCACCCGCATAAGTGTTGTACCCGTGGGAATGTCGGGATAAAAAGTATCCTATGTGTTAATCCTGGTTATAAACTATATGTGTACAAAATTTCATCTAATTCCGTTCAGTAGTTTTTGCGTGAAAGAGTAACAAACATCCATCCATATAACCTCAAAAACTTTCGCCTTTATAATATTAGTGTGATTAAGTAGGATATTCGTGAATCGAGTTCAAGGTTATTTGCATAGTAACATTAATGTTGTTTTACCGGTTGTTGAGGATAATCCTATAGCGATTCGAAGTCATATGTTGTAGTAACTTCAATTATACATATAAATATGACTTTGAGTCTATATTATTAGTAAGTTACTACAACTTTATTGTTATGGTAATATGGTTCTGTATGGATCTGGTGGTACCGATATTGTTTCAACTTCCTGTTTGAATAGTTCTTCATCACACGTAACTAATAGTGTAGGTACCCCTACTGTATGTTTCTCCCTTGTTCCAATTTTGGCCTATCTAGGTATTTTTTTTGAAGTAAAAACTTCTTGCGCGTTGGGTATTTTTTGATATGAGAAAAAACTATTGAACTCGCGCCACTGTTACCGACACCGCTTGGGATGTGTTCGGCTGTCCTCAGGATGTACTGGGTTTTAATGTAATAATAATAATAATAATAATATTCCACAACTATCACACAACGCCGTCTAGTCTCAAGCTAAGCAGAGCTTGTGTTATGAGTACTAGACAACTGATAAACATACTTATATATTTCTAAATACATACATATATAGATAAATTACACCCAGACACAGAACAAATGATCATGCTCATCACACAAACATTTGTCCTGGGTGGGAATCGAACCCACGACCTCCTTCTTTTCACTTCTGTCGGCACTCCCTGGAGTGCCACTTTTTTTTTTAATGGCATCTCGCAGTTCAACCTAGGGGGTTGTCGACTGCTTAACCGGACTTGTCCATCTATGTCCAGTGCAGCTCCTTTTATACTAGTTTTATTTCGATTTCGATCGACTATTGAGATTGGTTCCAACTTGCAATATGTTCACTGCTATCGATAAGGACAAAGTTTAATTTCCTCCGTGAATAATGTTTCTTCTCGGTTGACAGCACTTAAGTATGCGAGACTTCAATAACTCGAATTGATATGGTGAGTGAGCGAGTGTGGCAGGCTGAATGTTAAAATTATAGGTATTGCTTTAAAATGTATTTATTTAGCACAAGCAAGACGTACCTACCTACATACCTTTGAAACTACAAAGTATAACTCCGTATGCCTGGCTTCAAAAATTAGCTGTTCCCTTTATGTTCGCGTACCTATCTCGTCAAAATGTAGGGAACAGTTGATTTTTTTTCGCGACCAATTTCGTTCATTTTATGTATAACGTCAGAAAAGGCGATAACAAGTACGTGGTATAATTTATTGCTTAGATGTGGTTTCCATACTGTATTTATCATTGCTGTATATTCTGCATTTTGTTCACATTGGATACAAGGTTCTTGAAATCTTATCTTGTCAATATAACACTTGAACGTTTCATATTCTTATTTTGAGATAACAATAACTGTGGCAAACGCCAGGTGGAAAGGTAACATAACATAAGGCCTTGTTTCCCCGAAGGATTGGGCAGAGGTGTACCTCCTATACTACTACCTATTACTGTGTACAGACGCCAGCACATCAAGCTACCCGAAACTGTCAAATTGTCCCAATAAACTTTTGAACCTTATGCTTTAGCGATAAAGTTGAAAATCTATTAAAGAAATTTGACAGTTTGCAGTAGCTTGATTGCTGGAGTACACCCACATTTTGCCAGTTATGTACGTCCCATGTATTTAATAGCGGGCGAGCCTATTGCCGTCAACCGGGCACAAATCCAGACTCCGGGCTGAAAGGAAATTCCTTAAAGACAAACTCAAAAATACGTCCGACCCGGGATTTGAACCCAGGACCTTATGTTCAGCAGTAGCGTTTGCGACCACCAGACCAACGAGGCGGTCGAGATGGATAGGGTTACTTAGGACTTATATTGTGAATTCGTCACTTACAGAAGTGCACAGCACTAGCATTAGATTATAATAGTATCTACGTACAAGATATCGTTCATTGAATTGCATATCTATCTATAATCATATTATAAAGAGGTAAAGTTTGTAAGTTTGTATGTAGGGGGTAACCTCTGGAACTACCAATCGGATTTGAAAAAAATATTGTATTTATTAGCCCAATTCTTAAGGAAGGCTATAGGCTATTTAACATCACGCTATGACTCTTAGGAGCCGAGCAAAAAGAAAAAAACTCAGAAAGAACGCTAAGCAAAAACGAAGTACCTAATAGCGCGGGCAGGCGATGAGATGCGACGGGGTGGGTCGGGGAACAAGAAATTTCACGCGGACGAAGTCGCGGGTAGAAGCTAGTACCTAAGTTAGAAAATAAAGTACACACATCAAAAGTGTCTAGGGATCAAGCATTTTTATGCGGATTTCTTGAGATTGAGATGTGGCTTTGTAATAAATTTATGATTTTATAAATTTATATGGATCCTTTTTGGTGCATTTCATAATTTGAATCAGGAACTGTGAATCAAATTCGAGTAAAAGATGAAAATCAGCTGTCAATATTTTCCCTATAAAAACATACAACGCATTGAAGACATTATTAGTGCTACTGTTTCCCTACTACTGATTAAAACCAACGTTATTATGGAGCGGCGACGTCATTTAAGCAGGGAAGAAATGCTCAGAGCCGTGGGAATGATAGAAGCTGGTTCCCGGCAACGTACTGTGGCTTTAGCTCTGAATACAAGTCAGAGTGTTATCAGTCGACTTTGGACACGTTACCGAAGCACTGGTACCGTGGCTGAGCGCCATGGAGGACGGTATCGCTGCACCACACGGAGACAAGACCGATACATTCAAATCTTAACTCGAAGAGCTCCAACAATAACCGCCATGATGTTAGCCGTGAGGCTTCATCACTCTTCAGGGAACTTAATTAGCGACCAAACAGTCAGAAACCGCTTGCATGAAGTGAACCTTCATTCCCGAAGACCGCTACGGGTACCACCTATAGCAATGCACAATCGTAGGATTCGATATCAATGGGCTCTTGAACACAGAAATTGGGCAGAAGAACAATGGCGTTTCGTGTGCTTTTCTGATGAGTCTCGTTTTGGTATGAGACCGGATACAAGACGTATACGACACTGGAGAACCCCTGGACGCCAACAGCGATTAAAATCCTGCCAGGAAGTCCATCCTTATAGTGGTGGAACCATCATGGTATGGGCGGGTATTTGGACCGGCGGAAGAACTGAGTTGATTTGGATCAGAGGCAACCTCAACGCTCAAATTTATGCTGAGACGATTGTATCAGACGTCATCGTTCCTCTACAAGTGCAAATCGGTCCCTTATTTCAGTTAATGCATGATAATGCACGACCGCACACCGCAAGAGTTGTAAGACAGACTCTCGCCGCAGCTAACATCAATGTCCTGCCCTGGCCTGCTCAGTCGCCAGACTTGAACCCGATTGAGCATGCATGGGATATGCTACAGAGAAGAGCTCTGCCGAATATGGAGGGTATCCAGTCGCAAGAAGTCCTTTTTTTGTTGTTGCAACGAACATGGGCGGCCATTCCACAGCGTGATTTGGATGAACTCATTTTGAGTATGCCAAACCGATGTTCTTGTGTTGTTAGTGTTCGCGGTAGAAACACGGATTATTAATTGTTTAAGTTACCCAATAAAATTTTAAAGAAAACTGTTATTTCAGTCTTTTTTTCGAACTTTTGTGTTAGTGGTTCAAATGTCAAAAATCCCTTTATTAGGAAAATGGCAAATTTCTTTATTAATGCAAAGGTGACTTGGTTTATCGTTACTGTGACAAACGGAAACACTTTATTTGATGAATCCTTAAAGAAAATTTTAATTAATATCAATCAGGAGAAAAGTTATTGCAAAAATATATGTTGATCCCTAGACACTTTTGATGTGTGTAGAATTAAAATTAAAATGAGCAATGTTCCCAAATACGGTCGAAAATACAAAAAACATTTAAATAAGTTTGAATAAGTCATATGCATAACCAGAGATTTTTTTTTACAGTTTTTCATACTAGAACTGTTAGACATCAATTTTATTCCACGGATAAAAGATATCTGATATACTTTGGTAAAATTAGCCCTTAATGATAATTATTAGATAAATGGTTAAGTAACTGTTGGATTCAAATTAAACGAAAACCTACTACGTAATGATGAGTAGTGTCACTAATACACAATGCACGCGCTATGCTAATTAGTTCAGGTTGAAATGGTAATGATTCAGAGGTCAACGATGGTACCTACGTTTAGTAGTTAACGTTTGACGTTGTATAAATTTCACAGAAATTAAGTGCCAAATCAGCGGTGCTATTCTGTAAAAATCTCATAGTGAAAACTTAGGTGAAGTGAGCGTGGAGTGAGCTGTCAATAGTGTCAATTCCTAGCAAAAACAAACTCGCATCACCTAAGTTTTCACGGTGAGATTTTTACAGAATAGCATTACAGCCAGTCGATTTTGTAAAAATCTCACCGTGAAAACTTATGTGATGTGAGTTTGTTTTTGCTAGGAATTGACACTATTGACAGCTCACTTCATTCACCTAAAGTTATCACGGTGAGATGGTTACAGAATCGCACTACTGTATGTACCTAGTGCTATTCTGTAAAAATCTCACCGTGATAACTCGGGTGAAGTAAGCTTAAAGTGAGCTGTCATTAGTGTCATTCCCTTGCATTACATGGAATGACAGCTCACTGCACCTAACTTCTCACGGTGAGATTCTAACAGAATCGACCGGCAGGAATACAAAGTTATACCAAAAGTGAGACAGGTAAGTTTTCAGTAAAAATGCAGGCTAAGCTAAAGCAAAAACTCTTTCCCTTTCCAATAGTTTCCTTTACTTGTGCTGAGAGACCTTGCTTCTTGCCAAATTTCATGATTTTAAGTTCACGGGAAGTACCGGGTTTTGATTCGAGTACCTATCAACATAATAATGTTGCCTAAAAAGCTTGTTTTCTTTTTTTTTTACTTCCACGCTTTCCTGAGAAAAAGAGTCTTGACAGACAGACAGACGGACTGACGGAGACGGAACGAAGTGATTCTAAAAGGGTTCCGAATTTTCCTTTTGTGGTACCTACTTACGGAACTCTAAAAAACTGTCAATATTCAACAAGTGTCTCCATTTCCACCAGGTCATACCTCGCGTCACCTCCGAGGTAAATATGCTGAGCACGTTGAGGCGTATGTTCCAGCAGTCGCTAAAGAAGCGGCCCCTGATCACCAACTTGACGGTGTACGCCACCTTCTATTCGGCTGCAGAGTTCACGCAGCAGACCTTCAACAAGATGAACTTGGTGAGTGAGGGCTAAAGGCCATTCCTAATAATGACGAGTAAACATTGGGAAAGAGAGTAGGGAGGCCTTTGCCCAGCACTCAGCAGTGGGACATTAACACATAATCAGCCTATAATGTTCCCACTGCTGGGACACGGGCCTCCTCTCTGTGAGAGAGAGTGGGCAGTAATTCACCACGCGGGCCCAGTGCGGGTTGGTAGATGTCACATGTCTTCCAATTTTTGGTTCACCGTTTTGAGAGCAGTGATGATATAATTTACACAAAGTAAAACGCCTCTCCTGTCTGGGTTCGAACCTACGACCTACAACTCGTAAGTCCCGGCCGTCGCCACTTGGCCACCACTGCTCTACACTTGGCCACCACTGCTCTCTAGTGGGACATATAATATGTAATAATAAAATATTTAAAAAAACATTGGGAAAAATGTTGCGCAAACATGTTTTCGTGTTGCGGAAAATGTTGCTGGCAACATGGTATGTTCTGTATTGATGGTAAATAGAGCCGAGCAAAAAGAAAAAGTAAATAAGATAATATTGCTAAGCGAAAACGAAGTGATAGCGAGTGCAGGCGATGCCGGGGTGGGTCGGGATTACAAGAAATTTCACGCGGGCCAAGTCGCGGCCCGAAGATAGTACCTACCTAGATACCTATTTCTGTCGGATAAAAGTGTGGTGTGTGTGATTACAGTACAACACTATTTTTCTTTCTGCATACCTAAGCTTCATATTTATAGCACATAGTAAACTGAGAGAATCAAGAAATAATGTTCTTTGACACGCTTTTTAAAGACGGAAATAATAATAGAACCCCTTCCTGGGGAATTATAACATTTTTATGTCCATCTTATCAAAATACTTCATTCCGTCATAAGTATCTACCTACAAGTAAAAATTAGGTCAAAATTATCAGTAGTGATTTTAATTACTATGACGTGTTACCCAGGGTCAAATTAAAATAGCTTAGCGAAACTGCAGACGTGATGGTTATCGATAACTTCCCAGAATTTGGTCCTTAATAGGGACACTATCGAATGGTGTAATACAGTGTGTTTTTTTAATCAAAATCAACGGGTTCGATTCCTGGCTAGAAATATTGATTTTTCAAAAATCCAATGATGCAGTTTTAGTTTTCATCAAAATCGAGCACGAGACTCCTTTCAGTACTTTTCGCTATTCCTCATAGTATCGAATTTGGCCATCCACGCCCCTTGAAAAATTCACCCTGTATATCGATACTAACCAAGTCTGTGAAGTTTTAACAAAAAAAAACTTGTGTTAGTAGTTGCCCCCTGATATTTTTGCGACTACATTACATACAGCTGCGGAGTTTCGCTAGCTAATTTAATTTGATTCTGTATAATGTATGTAACTGCACTATAAATAACATAATAGTTGAAAAACATCTTCATAATTTGAGGATTAAAATGTCTAAAAGGATTGGAAGATAGTCTATACGAAACAATTTCGATTTCATCATCATAAAAATCTAATACTCATTTTAAAAACGGTAAAGTAAATTGATAAAAACGACAAAAAGATTTTGGCAGCGGTGGGATTCGAACCCACGCCTCCGAAGAGACTGGTGCCTTAAACCAGCGCCTTAGACCGCTCGGCCACGCTACCATTGAGGCATGAGCGCGTATTTGTCGGTTACTATCTTTGCACGATGACGTCATAGCACACATTGTTTACATATCGCTGCTAATGGCTAACCGTACACGCACAATAATATTGTAAATGCAAGATTAACAAAAATATTGATCAATATAAATGGTCCCGCACACTACGCCATAATTATTATATAATAAATATTGAACAATATCTACCAAAATAGGTACGGGGCCGCACACACAATATTATTATTGACATTATATTATGTATTTAATTGACAACATTATTGCGTTTGTGCGGCTAGCCTATAGATTACAGGAAGTAGTAAGCTACTTTTATCTGTCAATGACATTATATCTATATACATATAATAAATTTGTAGAAAAGTGGTGTCTGTACAATGGAAATATATAAAAAAAAAGTAGCAGGGGTTGTTATTATATCGATGCCGAACCCGAAATTGTAATTAATTTTTTTTTTGTCTGTTTGTCTGTTTGTCTGTTTGTTTGTGCACGCTAATATCAGAAACGGCTTATTCGATTTAGATGCGGTTTATTATACTAATATATTGTAGTAGGCTTCACTTAACATTTAGTGTTTATTTCATGTCAATCGGTTCATAAATAAAAAAGTTATGTCAATTTAAAGAATCACGGCGAACATTTGTTAAGGTATTCTATCAGAGAATCAGAGTACGTACACGCCTCGGGCCTGCGCGTCCGATCTTCGGAACTACTGCACGGATTTGAATGATTTTTTTTTTGTTGTATAGTTATTATGGCTGGACAACATTCAGGCTATAATGTTTCTTGGTAACTTGAACACCTGATGCAGAACCGAAACAGACCAGCTTAACTATAAGAGATACAAAAATGGTACCATAGCAAAAATTGTTCCACGTGATGAGGATTTTCTGCTGAGACAATAAATTTGAAGATCTGGAACACCTGATGGGGAACTCCAAGAGCCCAGCTACACCATAACACATATAGGAATGACGTCTTAGTAAAAGTTATTCGGTCTGATGGGCATTTCCTGTTGACTTATAAAAATCGAAGATCAGAAATATCTGATGTGGAAATCTAAGCTATCACTAATTTCACCTCCACGCGGTGAAGGCGGTAACAGTTTAGGACTGATTTTCGATGACGATGGTATATCATTGAAAATTTGGCTCCCATTTATTTTTTTTTAACGTGAAGAAATGCTCATGCATTCTGCACTACCACGGGGAGATAGTCCAGTTATGTGGGACTCTAACCCACTAAAACTCCACTGTGTCCTCCTCTGCCGCTTACGGCGGGAACATGGGCACGCGTTAGCACTCATCCGTGAACCCGCCGCGGCTGTCCGTCACCGGACCCTCCGCTGGGGAGTACTCCCCATCACCGGCGCACCAGAACACATAGCACGCCGGGACCACCCCAGGGACCAAACCAGCACATGGACGCCAGACGATCCCGTGCCTGGGCACCCTTGGTAGGGGAGCAGTCACTTAGATTTTAATTGATCAGTTATCTTCTTCATAATAAAACTATAACCATGCCTAGAAAGAGGTCAAATCTTTCCCAATGTTCCAAAGGAGCTAAAAGATTGAGGATCATAAGATCCCAAGAATCTACCGAAGAGCGTCAGGAGAGACTTGATGCTGTTTGAGAACATCAGGCTGCAACTCGCTCCGTGGAAACCTCTTCGGATCGCGAAGCACGCCTGCGTTCTCAGCGTATTTACGCATCTACATCCAGGTCTCTAGAGACCAGTGCAGAATATGATGCGCGACTAACCGCTGATACGGTGAGATTATCATACATTGTTTCGAACACGCACACATCAAAATATTCATAATCAGAAAGTGAGAAAGAAAGAATTGCTGGAGTACGGCATGAAGAGACAGATTAAGAAGAGCGCAACGAACGTTTGAATTCTGATCGACTTCGACATTCTCTGAACAGAATGTCGATATCATCTGAAGAATCGGATGTGTCTCAAGATATAGCCGTAGGGCATGGCGACCTTCCTTGGGTTGATAAGGAACGGAGTGCATTTACGTATACTCCTATGATTGACTACGCCACATATTCCGCCATCTGAGGTATGGTTAAAAATTTTACTTTTTGTGAAGCTGTTAAATAGCAAAAAGAAACAAACGGTATGTGTTGCTCAGGTGGGAAAGTACATATTGAAATATTACAAAATCCTCCAGAAATATTAAGATCACTGCTAATCGGTGACCATCACAGTCAAAACATTTCTTGGACAACATACGTTCGTACAATAATGCCTTTCAAATGACATCTTTTGTTGCGAAACAGATTTCAGAAGGCCCATTTATGCCAACATTCAAAGTGCAAGGCCAAGTTTACCACCCTATTGGTTCATTATTGCCTGAAAATGACGTCTCGAATCGTCTCGCGCATCCCGTTGTTATCCAGTCCCCGGGTTCTTAGAATTCGACATCAGACGTTTCAGATCTTCGATTTTGACTACCCCGTTGTCGCTGGCATAACCAACAGGATCCGCGTACGAAGTAGCGGGCAGAAGCTAGTTAATAAGTATATTTATAGAAACAGGCACATAGGTACATTTATGTTTAGCCCTCCTACATAGTGCTGAAGTGTTTAATGATCTTGTTAAGGCGTTGCCCAGTTTGCCCACACGTAGGGCTCCGAAAACCGCTCAATTTTTTTGTCGTACAGTTAGGTGTAATGGTGTATAATTAATTATACTACAAGCCAGATTTTTTTTGTGTATTGTCAAATGTTCAAAGAAAATATCTACTTAAAAATAAAATAGTATCATGATAAAACAATCGTAAAACAGCACAAAAAATTTTTTGTCGTCGCGTACCTAATTCTCAAAATGTTGAGCGTAAACTATCATATTTTATGTAATGATAATAAAGGGAATTCAAACAACCAAAGAAATATCTATAAATTATTCGACTGAGCCATATTTTTTAATTTAATTAAAACTGCAAAATTACTTTTATTTTGGTAGGTAATCATTCGATTCAACTAACATCAAACGTTTTGAACCTTATTTGTTGCAGCGATGCCGATGCGCTATTGATTGTCAATTACTTACCTAAAAATTAGCTCCTTACCGCGTCTTATCAGATGATTCAATTTGTCGTTAATTTGCAATTTTTTTAAGTCCTCGGTACTTGTTGACCGGCCTACGCTGGATTTCCCATACCTATTTTAACAAATTATAGTGTTAAAATAGGTATGGGAAGTCCAGTGTAGTGGAAATATTGTAAAAGCTAATCTAAAGAGTACTCTGGTACTCTACAATATTTCTGATCTGTGCTCCAACTGTTACTCTGGTAACAGATGGAGCACAGATCATACCTAGAAAGCGTGAGTTGGAGTATCTCGCCGGCTCTTCTCAATACGAAACGACCAATTGGAACCGTGCATCTAGGTGCCCATCTGTGGAGCCCAAGGTTTATGTGAAATAAAATATTTTGATTTTTGTTACCCTACTTTGCACTGGACCCGCGCGGTGAAGTAGCCCACTTCTTCTCACAGAAAGGGGTCTGTGCGGGAGTCCCAGCAGTGTGAAAATTATTGGCCGATAATGTAATATGGCTGATTATATGTATGTTTTGTTTTGTTTCAGCCCGATAAGCCAGACTACAAACCCGTATCGGGAGCGCGTATTGTCGCTGTAGGCAGTACTCTTTACGCGCCTACTTTATATTATTGGTAGGTAATCTGATCATGATATTAACGGTTCCAGACTGCAACTAAGAATTTCCAAAGAAAAAAATCTAATAAACACTTTACCAAACCCCGAAATCAAACTCAGGACCCCACCCTCGCATTAGCGCTTGCGCATACACTAGGCTAAGCATGGAGCCAGCCAGACATTCATACACGACGATATTAAATTTATGGAATTGTAGTTTGTCTTAGGTCCACTTACACCACTAAAGGCTATCGTTTCCAAGAAAAGCGGTGACCGCCCCCACATTGGCGTCCGTAATTTATCGGTGAATGACGTCACTGAAACGTTATCTATGAAAGTAAGTTCGTGTGTTTTTCTAGAGAGCGTTTTGGACACCGTAAAGGGGCAGCGGGGTTTGACCTCGCTGCCCCAAGATTTAAATCACTAGATTTGCCCACACCGTACTAAGTCACGTCGCGAGAAAGTGTCCATACTGAGAAGAGTGATCTCACACATTAGGCATTCTAAAGAGCTCCATGACAATCAAGTCAAGTTACTGGGTCTTTGTGTGTCAGAGGTGTCAAAACGCCTTTCAGTTTGCGGTATCTAATAATTTAAATCTTTGTCGCTGTCATCAATTTCTTGACAGCCGCCACTGCGACCGTTATGTGCGATCACCGCTTTTAAATGCGTTTAGCGTTGAACGTATTCAAAACATATTATTATAATTATGTCTCTTCAAGCGATTGACAGAAACGATGACAGACGATGTTTTAAATTCGCTTAGCGCCAAACGTATTATGTGATTTGTAGTACTATTTTCATGTATGTTTTATTACAAAAAAGTATAATTTCACAGGTACAAATTCCTGGATAAGAAATTTGTCGGGACGTCTGTCAAAACGGTGCTGACGAAAGTAGCGTGTGACCAGTTTTTAATGACCCCTACGCTGTTGGCGTTATTTTTTATAAGTAAGTCTTTCTTTTTATTTATCAGGGGTGGCCAACCGGTCGATCGCGGCTATTAGTCCAGACGATCGTGGCAAGGTAAAAAATATTTCCAACTACAAACCTGTTTTGCTAATCTAGTGAAAGATGCTCAAACGCAATGCTCACATTAATTTAGATAAGTAGTTACTAAGAATAATTTTCAGTCTTATATTTTCCGTCTTAATAAAATATTACATAATTGTGTACTGAACTATGCTGTTTCATAAAAGATTTCAAGGAGTATGTAATTGGTAGATCGCACAGGGTGTGGTCAGTGAACAGTAGATCTTGGGTCTAACCAAGTTGGCCACCCCTGTTATATATTTTGGACCTATCTGAATTACAGCCTCAAGTGTTCCTATTGCCAGCATCTGGGCCGGCTGAAATGGGCAACAAAACATTTTAATGTTAAAACAACTGCAGTTAGTCAGCATTTGAACAAAACGCTTGGCTGAAATATTACTGAAAGTAGGCCATTACTTATTAAATATCTTGCTATTACGATACGACACGGAAGAGAGCAGAAATAAGAGAAATACTTTTGCATAATGAACAAAAAAAATGCTAACAATTCATTCCTCATTCTACTATGTTAAAAGTGAATATTCATAAGGTACGTACTACTTATGTATAAGAATGTACCAACCACATCAACATGTTGGCTCAACCAAAACACCTGCCATCTAATCTCTTCACCACCCTTGTTTGACTGGTAGGGAATGCCTAAGTAATGCGGCTCTTTGTGTTAGGTAACTAGCCTGCGCCCCGCGGTTTCATCCACATAAGCCTCGATCCCGTGGGAATATCAGAATAAAAAATTGCCTATGTCCTAATCCAGTTCATGCCTATTTAGCGTGAAGGCGTAACAAACAAACATACGCTACATTATTTTCTCTATATAATATTATTAATTTAGAATTAGATGAACTGACGAAATTGTAATTAAAATTAATTAATTACTCTCTCAGTCTCTCTTCCCCAATAAAATACTGCTACTTATAACTTTTATTTGTACTTAGGGCTGTTTTACCAAAGTCCATATTAAGTATACTCGTATCTTGTATCCGTGGAATAAAATTGACGTCAAAACGAAATACAAAAAAGTAGAATGTTATAGGTACAGTCGACCGCACGTGGGTGCTGTAGAGTCTGTGTGATCCTGCCTTTAGCAAAAGGCTCTGGCTGGATATAATTGTACTTATACGTGTTCCATTCGAACGTTCATGCGAGTATTCAAATATTTTAATATGGTGTTTTAGTTAATTAGAAGAGTTTTATCATTATCGTGAAGCTGTATTGTTCTCTTAAAAATATATTAGTTCCAAGTCAAAGGCTTTTCAATTAAATACCACCTATAGGTATTCTAGAGGTGCCGTCTGGACCTCAGTATATACTATATAATAACATTTTGATCTTGAGCAGCTGGCTCCACCCCGACCCTTGCTCGAGCCAGCCCGCGCCGCTGAGCCTGTAGCTTTAAATTCGTCCCCATTAAATAATTCCGATCCAGCCTGTCCCTTGCTGTCCTCTCCCAGCGACGCCCTAAGCCGAGGTCCGAACCCCACGGGGGGTGCCCTTAGCGTGTAGTCGCTTAGTTTTTAAGTTTTTATGCCCTGGCTGGAGGCCCAATTTATTGTGGCATCCACAGGAAAGTCCGGTTGAGCAGTCGACAACCCCTATGGTTGAACTGCGAGATACCATTTAACAAAAAAAAAAAAAATGAGCAGCTGGCCTAGAGTACGGAGATACAATAGAAAGCCCACAATATCTTCGTCAGATTTGCCTATCTAAGACGTTTTGAGTGAGGCCCCGTACGATGAGATTAAAATTAAAGGCGCTGAACATTCCGATAAATTTTATCCTTTTTTGGAATCTGAAAATGGTCCTCTGCTCCTTCATCATCAGCCTACGGCAGTCCACTGCTGGACATAGGCCTCTCCAATTGCACACCATTTAGCTCGATTCTCGGCAACTATCACCCAGCTGTTACCAGTCACCCTGCGAAGATATACCATAGGTACTTAACTTATATGTCCTCACAGAAATATTAACAGCAATTTTTATTTTACAGTTTTAAGTGTCCT
Source organism: Oligia fasciuncula (assembly GCA_963082905.1). Taxonomy (NCBI): domain Eukaryota; kingdom Metazoa; phylum Arthropoda; class Insecta; order Lepidoptera; family Noctuidae; genus Oligia; species Oligia fasciuncula. Next base: position 14,918,991 of record OY720396.1, on the reverse strand, counting down.
GGAAGGAAAGCAAGACATCTTTGAAGAGCTCCGACAGAAGTATAAAACGGCTTTTTTAGCAAATCAAACATTTTGGATCCCGGTACAGACTGTGAACTTCTTCTTCATTCCTTCTCACCTGAGGGTTACATACGTGGCTTCAGCGTCCTTCCTCTGGATCAATGTGTTGTGCTACATCAAACGGCAGCAGCTTTCCAGTGGTGAAAAAGACTCAAAAGCTTTAAAAGTAGAATAAGTAGTATAGATTTAGGTGTAGTCTACCTCGTAATAGCTTTATCACCTTAAGGTTCAATGTCGTTTGGACGTCATAAAACGACAAGATTTATTTTTATATAACAGATAATAATTAAGGAGTTTGTGGTTAAATAATAACACCGTACGGCGTACGGGTCGATCTAAGGTTAAGCTACGCTTGCCACGGTCGGTTCATGAATGGGTGACCATCCATGAATGGGTGTGATGGATTACACATCGAGACTTCTCCGTGCCTCGGAAAGTGCTCGGAAAGCACGTTAAGCCGTTGGTCCCGGCTGTCATTCTTTGACCAAAAGTCTCGACAACCAGTCTTGGCTGTGGAGGCCAGATGGGCAGTCGCTCCATCTAAAATACTGGCATTCGGCTGCATCTGGTTAGACTTTCCAGTCTAACCAGATGCAGCCGAATGCCAGTTGAACTCAACATATTTTTTTTTTGTGTCAAAAGTTTTAATACTGTAATTACGAGGTCGACCATACTACGGTTGTTGTAATTACCTAGGTAAAGGTGCACGTCTAAGAATAATAGTCTAAAATGAGATGAGACGCTAAACAGAGTAGATTTTTGAGATGGGGCAGTAAGAACAGCAGCCTAATTGCGTAACACACTATCAATCTCAATCTGAATGATTTTGAAGGATATTGCTAATACATTGCTTCATATTTTCGAAAAATGTTTCTGCTCAACAACGTAAATATCGCAATGAATGTTGTTGAACTGTCAAAATAAAAGCCATTGCTATTGATAGTGTTACGCAACTACCCCGCAGGTCTGTACCTTTACCGTTGTCGCTACAAGAAAACTGTCTCAGGAGACATTCCTTAACTTTTTGAGACATTTTGAATTTTTGATCTGCAATCACAGATTTTGAAAAAAATGTACAGTTGTCAAGAAAATCTCTTCACATACATTTCGGAAGAAATGAGACTCCAACCTAGTTTTTACGGGTGGATAGACTGGGTTTCGTCCAATCTAGAGACAAGGAGGGCCCTTTTTTTTGCGGATGGGAAATCATCATATGACCCCTCCCGCTCTGGGTGGAGCGGAAGGGAGTGTCAGACTCTTACTGACTACAACCCACCCATGTTTCTTCCTCAGCCCTTTATGTTCCGGGCCAGTGGTAACCCTTTCGGACAATCCCGCTGACGAGCAGGAGGCCCTTACAGCCCAGTCTCAAAAATCAACCCTGTATAGTTGTATACAGTGTGCCTACCTATTGTACCAAGTATATTCTTCCAGGCATCTGTTATCAGTAATCGCTTTATTTAGACAGAGCAATATAAAGCGACGGTACAGTGCCCTCCCTGAGCTTAGAATTTTAATAAATTTCCCAAAATGTGGGTACCTATTTAATCTTTCTAAAAGATTTAGGTAGGCTAAGTAAGTTTATAATTATTATTATAATGTCTGAGACTATTTTTTACAAGTAGGTAATTTACTTAATGTGTTTTCTTTCGAAACGGTTACAATTTAAGAACAAAATCGAATAAAAGTTTCGACGCGAATATTACTTTTTTTTTTAATGAATAAGTTCCTAATTGTTCAATTAAGCGAAAAGGATAAGTTAAAATTGTTAAAATCAAAAATGCACAAGACATAATTATTATCACTACTTTATTTATTTGTTTTGTTTAAACGTTACAAATAAAACTATTATATAATACACTATGTTCGTTTAATATCTCTCTAAATAAGTAATTATAAGTCAGAGCTTAAATATATAGAACGGATCATGGTTTCCATTCAACATGGCCCGGAAGTAACTCTTCAATAAGGGCCTTCAATTGCATGTTTTCGAGAAACAGGAGGTTGCATTTACGTATCTGAAACATTATTCGTAATAAGTACTATAGGTAATACACAATCCCCCTTACTAATAAACGTATTATATCAGATGAATAGTTGCACACCGATTTCTCTCTTTCAGCCGTCAGTAATTTGAATTTCGAAAGAAGAAGACAAAGCGTTGTGGAACTATACAGACGCTATAAAACGCTTGACTATACATTATCAAATACAACAGCATAACATAAATTATGATCATCATCATCATTTCAGCCGAAAGATGTCCACTGTTGGACATAGGCCTCCCAAGCATCGCCACTGCGATCGATTCTGTGCTTCTCGCATCCAGCGTATTCCTGCGGTCCTTCGTAAGGTCATCGGTCCACCTTGTGGCAGGCCTTTCAACGCTACGTCTTTCGGTACGCGGTCGCACTTTAGAAGCTTTTGGGCCCCATCGGCCGTCTGTTTTTTGGTCATTCTTTGGGCTATGTCGGTAACCGTGGTTCTCCTGCTGATCTATTCATTTCTGATTTGATCACGTGGATTATAATATTTATAATACAATAACATAATATAGGTACATACCTATAAAAAAATACAATTAAATACAATGACAAATTCTAAATTTTCAAACCTGGCGTGGGAATGATAGCCGCTAGGAAATACTGAACGCTACGTGCTACGGCTGCATGCTACAGCTACGGTACGTGCTACGGCTGCATGCTACAGCTACGAGTGCTACGGACCTACGTGCTACGGCTGCATGCTACAGCTACGAGTGCTACGATCCTACGCGCTACGCCAAGTGCTACACCGTAGCCTTAAATTTAAGCCAAACTCTGGAATTGTCTTTTTTTGGGAGCCTAAATGTACCTAAATAATGAAATTAAGATCTAACTCGGTATCTCCGAGCATGACATGTTACTAACTTACCCATGTAACATCCCAAAACAATTATTCGTGTAAATACAGACCAATGTACAGTCAAGGAAAATAACTGTAAAGTGAATTGCCGTGTTATAGCCATTTCATACATCTGTCAAAGAATGGCAGTTGACTGACTGACTTAAATTGTCCGTATATTCAAGAATATACGGACAATTTAAGTTGGTAGTCAATTTGCTTGACAATTACTTTCCCTGATTTTACCTTCTCTTATTTGTCGTGGCTTATTCGCTCTGAAAGGAACCAACTTACTTCTTGAAGTAGGAGAGCAGCATCAGAGTCACATTCTTTAGCCATGCACGACTCGAGTCTTGCGTCAAACGTCATTCGCGCACGAGTTGTGACATCGATCATGTCGTGCAGAGTCTGTCTCATGCCCACTAACTGGTCTTCGTACCATTTCTTCTGGTTTTAATACGGGTATCAGTAAGTATCAAGATCGTTCATATAGAACTTCGAGTTTTTGACCCGGAGTCCAACAAAGCGGATAGGAGAGGAGAGGCTTAACAGCTAGGGTGTATCCACTGAAGCTTCGTTAGATGTGTATTTAATGGCTAGATTGATTAGAGTGAAGCTGAGCTCCGTGTGGCGAGCCTTGGATGTGACGCGGGCTCTGCGGGCGGGTTGTGCGACGTGGGGAACTTGCTAGGTGCCGCTCGCCGCCCGGTATCATCTCCTCTCGTCTCCGCAGCGCGCCGTCCGCGTCGCCAGCTAGCAAGGCACAGCTCTCATCTGTGTTTTGTTCGCGCTAAGAAAATATAAAACATCTCCTTTCCTCTCTGCTCAACCGCATCCACTGAAGCTAAACGTGGACGAGATATGTAAACAACGAAATCCTATTGGTTGTTTGATTGTTTCCAACACATCTCGTCTCCGCTTTGGTGGAGTCCGGGCATTAGCGCACTTTCGCACGGACGTAAAATATCGGATTTTGTCGCGCATTGGATTTTTAACTCTCAGTGTACAGCCGAGCGTTGAGAATCTAACAGAGTGCATCCCAGCGCGTCGAAAACACACTGTTGGATTTTCAACTCTTGGCGCTAAGCCAGAGCGTTGAAAATCCAAAAAATCGTGCCACCTGCACCCTAATTGCGTAACACACAATCAATCAGAATCTGAATCATTTTGAAGGATATTTATTGCTCATCCATTGCTTCAATTATGTTCGAAAAATGTGTCAACAACGTAAATAACGCAATGAATGTTGTTGAACTGTCAAAATGAAACCCATTGCTACTGATAGTGTGTTACGTAATTATCTACCCCGCTGGGCTAGCTCGGCTCTGTAGAGCGTCTCTGTCCCTCATTAGTAAAGTATTTGACAGTCTCTTTCTAAAACTTCAATATGTCATATTAATGCCCTGTAACATATGTTTGCATAATTAGCCTATAATCTGCTCACTGGTGGGTCACAGGCCTCTCGGTGAGAGGGAGTGGGCCGTAATCCACCAATGGGGGCAGTTCGTGTTGGTCTAGGTTTCACATGTCTTCGCATGTTTAGTTCTGGAACATGTTTTACGATGATTTCCTTCACCGTTTTGAGGGCAGTGGTGGTGAAATAATTTACACAAAGCAAAGCGCCTGTCTGGGTTCGAACCTATGATAACCTATATAACGGTCACAACTTACGAGTTGTAGACTCGTAAGTTGTGGCCGTTACCACTGGGCCTGTGACTGGGCTACCACTGCTGTCTGTACCTTATGTATCTCAGTTATATCAGGTGTTATTTACCTTAAACTAAGATGATGCAAAGATAGAGCTGGGGAGTTTGCTACGCTACTTCTTCTTCAGTTCGTCCTATCTCAAGCACTAGGAAGTGCTGAATGGTGGACGTTTTAGAGGCTGTTTTTTATAACTTTGATGATCAAAAAGTGATAGCATAATAAAATGATTTGGATTTTCTTAAATGTTGCTGACAATAAAATACCCGTCTATAAGTAGCCATCAGAAATAGCAATAAAGATTCCAATGTTTTGTATCTATCTAATGATTAGATTCCCTACCTATTCTATAGATGCTCGTTTTGATTAGATTCTAAATTCATAGGTTAATTATTATTATTTTATGTTATCATCCATAGGTACATACTTGCACCTTCCTCTTATGCTTGAGCTCTAGATACTTTTCCCCAACAGAGAGCACCGCTGTGTGCGCATGCGTTAGGTGCGCGTGAGACGAGTCAACGCGTTCCCGCCACTGCTGCAGGCGTTTGTCGCGCATGCCGACCGCGTTACATTGCTCGTCATACGCTTGCATTAGAGCTTTGTAACGCTTCGCTAGCTCTTCGTACCTAGAATAATAAGTCTACACTTTAATTAAATTAAATACCTACTTAAACAAATGGATCAGAAAATGTACGTACCTGTGAAGTGGTTGCCAATTTGTAGTGCAACTTAGAAATTCAGAGCTTTGATTTCATTATTTGAATAAAAAAACACTTTTTTCAGGAAAGTTGAAAAACTGATTACTATGTCCATATGCATTGCAGGAGTTTGCTGTATTGATCAATACTTTTTAAGTTGAGTAATGGAACTATTTTTTTTTTTAATCTGTTTTGTTGGTCGCTACTGTCGCTAGGTAGTGAGTTAGGGAATAATTCGATGGTATGCATACCTCAAAAATTGAGATATATTAGAGTTAGCTCTCTTTAGATCTAGGTGTGATTTGACAGTTGAGGTTAATTTTTTAACCTCGATTATTTTCAATTACAATATACTAATGTTATTCAAACAATAATTGTTGGAAAAAGTGGTGCATCCAAATACAGATGAATGTTTTAGGTACCTACTAATTCCCTTTAAGTGGTTAAGGTGATTGCGTAGGAATTTTACCTGAATACGGTTTGTTTACTCTGTAGCGGTATCTACAACGCCACATGCAAACAACGCGTCATACTACGTCACACAAATCCTACATCGCGCAAGCAGAGTTTACCGCGCAGTTAGCATAGATACAACGGCCCCGACATGAATTATTGGGCAGTTGCCCGCCAGACACAACACCCGTCTGGTCGGAGGATCCTCCCTTTTCTATAGAGTATGAGTGGACTTTACACCCTGTTCCTCATACCTCTATACTGGTGATGGTGACCCCGACGTGATGTCGGGATGTGGACGACGATAATGATGACGATGATGTTCCTCATACCTCTATAACTCGTTCACCAGATACTTTTGGGACAGACCATATATATCCTACATATTATCTATAATTTTTGGTAGATATTCTCAACTTACTGATATTGTAGACAAACAATGCTCATGGAGGACCAAGTATCTGTGAAATCATCTAGACTCCTTGACGACTTGCTATTACGTGTGCCTGGTAAGATATGAACATAATTTTAATAGCATAATCAGCCTATAATGTGCCCACTGCTGGGACACAGCCCAGGCCTCTTCTCTGTAAGATGGAGAGGGAGTGGTCCGTAATCCAGCACCCAGGCCCAGTGCGGGTTGGTAGATGTCACATGTTTTCGAATTTTTGGTTCTAGGACATGCCGGTTTCTCACGATGTTTTCCTTCAATGTTTTGAAAGCTGTGGTGATTAAATCAATAATTTACACAAAGTAAAGCGCCTGTCTGGGTCGAACCTACGATTCGTTAGTCGCGGCTATTATTAGTAGGTATCCATTGATAGTATAACAGTGGTAGGTACCTATTACAGTCGACGTATTCTGTAAAATCTCACCGTTTAAACTTAGATGAAGTGAGCTTTCAATACAGGTGGAATGACAGCTCACTTCACCAAAGTTTTCATCGTGAGATTTTTATAGAATAGATTGACAGATGCCCATTAGGTGGACCGCACTCGTCTTTCATTGGCGATGTTAGGGAGTCTATGTCTAGGAGTGGATGTCTTTCAGCTGAACAGCTTCAGCTAAGAATTCAAAGTTGCAATGGCTCTTTCTTCAAAAGGCCCTTCGAGACATGGCCCTGCAATAACCAATACCTAGTAGGTAGGTAGGTACGTTATACTCACATAATTTCTCTAATAATTATTATAGTTTGTAGGTACTTTTTAAGAGACCATGACCTCTGAGTTTGTTTCGGCATTAATTCTCAGGGATCAGTCAGTTAGGATCATCGCCATCTAGTTTTCAAAATATATACCAACCAAATATGACCTGTATAAAAGTGTCCTAAAAGATCTACTTACATAAATAAATATTTAATTTCAAAGACTTCTAAAACCTACCAACAAGTAGGTAAGTAATGATGAAATGAAATGATTGAAATGACATGATTTTATTTTTTGTAAGTAGGTTTGTACAAACACTTTTACACGTCAATCATGTTTTTTTTAAACTAGATGAAGTCGGCGTTTCCTATCTGACTACTCTAGAGAAGAAAGGCCGAAACAAACTCAGAGGTCACAGTCTCTTTTAAAGTCCAGACATAATCTTGGTCAGGTTATATGAAGACCATGTAGATCGATGTCTGAGGTGGTCTTTTGAGGAAAGAACTACACAGATTGAGAGGACCTGTCCAGTCAGTGCACGCATTTGTCAAAAATCGTGCAGCTCAACTCAAGACTTTAAGGAGCTCAACGATTCGACGAACAATAGATACCAAAGAAAGGACATTTGGGTAGGCCACATAAATTACTCAAACTGCCAGACCATGAAAAAATTAACAGAACAGAGAGAATAATAAAAATACAGTAGAACCTTCTGTAAGCACAATCAGCTTATAACGTTCTGCTGGGACACAGGCCTTCTCTCTGTGAAAGGATGAGGGAGCTATTTTTAAAACTTACTGGTGGTATTAGAGCACTTAAAACTTTTCTCCTCTGAATGTTCACTGTCCCACCAGTCGTTGACGCTATGAGAGTGTCTGTGGGAGCCCTTACAGTGCAGCAGCTTCTGCTCATACTGGTTAGACTTGTTGATACTGCGCTCAAGGCATCCGAGCGTGTTGCGAACGTTTTTAATGCTGTTGATGAAGTTCTTTTGGTGGCTGTTCGGCTGTGGAGAGAATGTAGACAGGAACTTGATAGGAATTGTTGTTTATGATAAAATAAAGCAACTCTAGGATAACTCTAGATAAGTAGGTATAATCAGTATCTGTAACGATGGAGATAGCCAAGTTTTCTTATGTATCTGTTGCTAGCAGTACCTATTCATGAACCCTAGGTATTCTATCTACTAACCTATGATGACGACTAATAGATAAGTCGGTATGGCAGAAAAAGACACGTTGCGCCGACCCCAAATAAATTAGGATAGGGCCAGAAGAATAATGATTATACCTACAACTACAAGCCTCGACTAATCAGAAACTAGCGCTTGGTTTTGTCGCCCTGAGGAATCGGCGAATCTCAAAAGGTTCACCCACAATATGGTCTATTTGGGTGCCTTTCATACAAATCAGTTCAGCCGTGAAAACCAAAATAATAGTAAAACACACCACGTGTGTAAACCGTATTAGCATCATCATCATCTGCCTAGCCTTTTCCCAACTATGTTGGGGTCGGCTTCCAGTCTAACCGGATGCAGGAACAGGACCAGTATTTTTCATGGAGCGACTGCCTATCTGACCTCCACAACCCAGTTACTGGGTAATACGATACCCCTTGGTAAGACTGGTTGTCAGATATTACAGATTTCAACCGAAGGATAGAAAATATAGGAGGCAAAACGCCGGGGCGTAACTCCGCTGCCGCGAGGAATCACGGCACAGCGGACAGAGCTCCGGCGGGATCTCATGGCGACATAACACAACAATCAACAATCTTCTCCTACTCTGTCCTTCTCATACTTCTGACTTTGTTCATTCTTCCTTTCATATTCAGTTCATTCTTCTTTGGAACGCACTTCCTCTGGATATCAGGACGGCCACCAGTCGGTATGCATTTAAGCGGAAATTGCAGAGTTATTTTCAAAATAAATAGCGTAGAGTAATCTCATCACCTCTCTCTCTTGAATTTGTATGTACCTATATATATATATTATAAGTATATATTATATTAAATAGTATGTATGTGTATAGGTATAACCTATTTATGTATTTGTGTAAGTACCTAGTTTTATTAGCTTTTTTAATTTTTATCATTGTTCTTCTCAACCAAAGCACCTGCCATCCAATCTCTTCACCACCCTTGGTTGACTGGTAGAGAATGCCTAAGGCATTAAGTCCGCCTTTGTACCTTTTTTGTGCGAAAAGTTTAAATAAATAAATAAATAAGTCTCCTGTTTGAGGAGTGGCTGGAGAGGCGCCATGGTGTCCTCACCTTCCGCCTAACGCAAGTCCTCACCGGACGCGGCTGCAGAGCACGGTACCTACGGGGCGAGAGTGCATGGGAGGCCGTCGTCTCCTTCTGCGAAGCAGTAATACTCGCGAAGGAGGAGGCGGAGCGCGTGAGGCAGAGGCAATCTTCCTTTTTTTTTTCTCACGCCCCTAGTTGCCGCAGGAGACGCCCGGGGCATCGGGAATCGATAGCCGATTCCCGGCCACCCACCGTAGGCGCGGGCTTGCGGACGGCGAGCAATGGGCAGCTCGCCGCCGTCCGGTAAGGACCAGCCTCGGGTCGACGGCGCGTTGTGTTCCACGCGCGCCTCAAATGAGAGATGTCAGCACTAACTGAGGGGGTCCGCTAGGGCCGATGCCTGCCAGGGTCGCGGGCTATTCGAAAGAGATACCGGGGCCCCTGGCACAGGCAACTGAAGGAACGCTATGGCTACATTATCGCAATAACACGAACTACACTTCGTGCGCCGTCTCGCTGTACAGAGAGCGCGCAAAGTGTAGTTCGCGTTATCGCGACAATGTAGCCGATGTTATCATATTATACATCAATGGGGTAAAAATTCATCAACTTACTGCAAAATTGTTGACTGTGAAACATTTTACGTTGCTAGGAGAAAACAGATCGTTACGTATTGTTACACCTTGCATGTTTCACTTCTTGTTTTCACTATAAAAACCCCGTAACATAACTCGAAACCAGTGCAAAGATTGACGTTGATCAGTGTTGATCAGTCTATCAAAAAGTAGATACACCTGACATATTATTATTTATTAGTAGTCTATCAAAAAGTACTCGTCTTAGTAGTCTATGCACCTGATCACCCCATGGACGTAATTTAATAGAAGTAACTCTATTATTACGTCCATGGATCACCCCGACATTCGGTAACGTCAAGGATCATCATTATAATGCAGACCAAGAGCTAAGCTAATTAGCTCGCATAGTTGATGTAGTTTTTAGGGTTCCGTACCAAAATGGTAAAAACTGAACCCTTATGGTGAGACTAAGTCTGTCTGTCACAGCTGGATATCTCAAGAACTACTAATGCTATCAACTTGAAATTTGGAATAGTTTTAGATGACGTTTGCCCAACTATTTTGCAAATAAGAAAGAAATAAAATATACCTATGTATTTTTTTTTGCAACAGGGACTGAAAAGGGGTCTGAAAAATTTGAAGTGGGGCTACTAGGGCATGTAGGGGTATCTCATATGAAAGAGCGCAGTTTGCACATTCTCAAACATTTTTTGTTTTGTTGGCCGCATAGTTTTCGACTTTTGATGAAAAATGTAAAAATATACCGTCCCCCCCCCCCCCCCCTATCTCCGAAGTTTGCAAAGAGAAAAGTCTGAAATTATTCTATGTGATAGAAGTTTATGTAAAGATTACAGGAAAAATAAAACGAAGTCTATAAATAGCACACTTTTTCAGAAATCATCAACAAGTTACATTAGTTCCACTATCGGTCAAGAGATGGCGCTGACATAAAACTTCAATATTCTACACCAGTGTTAAAATTCTCTGATGAATATAGTATGATGGTACCGTACGGAACCCTCGGTGCGCGAGTCCGACACGCTCTTGCCCGGTTTTTTATACTTGTGTAGGTACAGACCGCAATCTATGAACAGAACTATGAAAAATTACCTCGGCTATGCGAGCTAAGATAAAATAACTTAGCTTAGCTCTTGGTCTGCAGCCATTGCTGCAAGCTGCAACCGGTTTTACTGTGAAAGGTTTTTTACAAGTCGGAAAGAGCTGACAACCTACGACCAAAGAGATTTAAGATATAATTTAATGTCTTTGAATACGACCGACGTAACTTGGCGAGCCCGAACTTTGCGCAGAAGGCTGCACAGTAAGATGTTTTAGGATGGTTTTAGGCATGGACGTAATATATAGAAGTCGTTTTAGGAACCAAATGATGACATGAGGCGAGTGCGAGTGAGAGAACATGCGCGAAAGTTCTTAGTGCCTATGTTCGGGTCCGCCAAGTTACGTCGCGTCGGTCAAATTGTACAGCCCGATTCAAACTTTATGGTAGCTCTGAAGTGCGCTACTCGCTGCGCAGTACCTCAACCCTCACAGCATGTGACTCAGGCTAGCTGGACAAATCTTTAAAATTGCTCGCATTTAACTAGGTCAATAAGGAACTATAACTGACGGCTGAACACCCTTATTTCAGAATTTGTGACGCTACGGAATCTTAGATAATCGATCGGAAACGTGTCCAGCCAGCTTGAAAAACCACTTTTCGCTGGTCTCTCAATCTCGGTGACGGAAGTGATTTTGACGACTTTTTGCATATCAACGGCGGGCGTCACATAAATTTGTGACAGGCATCGAGTTATAAGTTTTGTGATACGTACAGTGGTTTAGTAGAAAAATGCAAAAATCTGTGTCCAGCCAGCTTGAATTTACGTATATAAAACTTTTGGCTGGCACTTCCGAATCTCAATAACGGGAGCGTTTTCGAATATGGTTCGTTTACTAACATTTAGTGACGCAATGTGTGACAGTAATATAATAACGTTTGATTTATGGCGTCATATGTAAGGAAAACAGAGATAATTTAAATGATCAATATCTTTGAAACTACGCAAAGTTTCTCCGTCACAAATTCAGGTTATCATTATCGTCCCCGTCACAAAATTTTGAACATATTTCGAAGGCCGTAGATCATCAGGCAGCGGAGATACATTACATGTGTCCAGCCAGCTTGAACTCAGGCTGGCTGGATATTAAGTTTTTATTGATTTCTCGTAAACCCTTACATGTGACGCGGACACAGATTTTTGCATTTTTCTACTAAACCACTGTACGTATCACAAAACTTTTAACTCGATGCCTGTCACAAATTTATGTGACGCCCGTTGATATGCAAAAAGTCGTCAAAATCACTTCCGTCACCGAGAATGAGAGACCAGCGAAAAGTGGTTTTTCAAGGTGGCTGGACACGTTTTCGATCGATTCGAGTCACATAAAGTGCCCTATTGACCTAGTTAAATGCGAACTATTTTGAAGATTTGTCCAGCCAGCCTGAGTCACATCTCACCGCCGCTGACAGGTGAATTTGTTACTGCGCAGCGACTCTCCTGTCGTGTACCGAGCCGTCATAAAGTTTAAATCGGGCTAATAATTTCTAGTTTCAGAAGAGTAATAAATAAAATTAATTTGTAATTCATCAGATGGTTTATTCAACTACAACAAAAAGCATAACGTTTAATAACTAAATCAGTCTAAAAATATTCTCCTGCGTTACAACTACAACGACTCAAATATTTCATCTAAAAGGTTAAAAATTATACTACGATTCGTGCATTTATTGCTTATTTGCATAAATTAACATCGACTTTATGCGTTAACTCGTTTTTATACTTAATTGCGCGATTGCGGTTTTAATAATATATTATTTTCACAACAGCAAATATAAATGTAAATATTTACCTTTGTGGTAAAACTTTCAATTCACATTGTTGCACTAAAATATACAAAACAAGTGAAGTATCAACTGGCGTCAGTTACTGAATGTATATGACAAATAAATATTCTTGTAAATTTTCTTATGTACAAAGGAAATAAAACCAATATTCCAAAGATTTGTACACGACGAATAACATGATTAAATTGATGTAAAGTAGGTACCTAGCCTGGTCAGAAATTCTGTTACAAACAAATAAGTCTTTGCTTTTTTTCTGCAATTTTTTGTATACCTACCTATATATAACATTAGTGTGATGTGTAAATAAGTATAAAGCGAAGTATCAGTGATAAATTAAAAAAATATTCCTTTGGCTCTACAGTTCCTGAATTTCTATTGTATCTGTCAACAATTGGAATGGAATATATTGGTTACCCTATCCTAATAACAGTTTATTTTTTAATTGTAAAGATATTTACGACCAGACAAGGTTTTCTAATTGTTCTGGAAGACATTGTTCAGCCTCTATCTGGAAAAGCTTTGCATAACACAAATAAACATTGAAAACAAATATTTAACATTATACAACAATAACAGTAACATTTTTTAGTAAAAAGCTACTTTCACAAGAATTTAGAGTACTTAATTATGTTCACAGGAACTTTGGGTAAGTAATATTAATATAAATGTTTTAAACTTGAAATAACGAAATTTTGTGACGAAAAGTGTTGTGATTAAAGTTAGCTTTATGATAGACGTGATGAGGATGAGAGGATACATGAGACAGCTGTCCAACATCACAACTATGCCATTAGGCAACATGGCAAGTACATAGAAAACTATAAAGGTGCTTAGCAATGCGCTATTAACTTGTGTCTGTACATAGTTACAAAACAAATTCAACATCCTAAACCATACCTAATGGACCCCTTGAATTACCTAATTCTTGTTTTATGAAGGTAAAAGCATGTTGTAAACATCGAATATTTACGACAAGAATATTCACATGATTTGGTAATTAAGTTACATGAGGACCTTTACATATTTACAATTTAACGATATTTCCACAGTTGCATAACAATTTATAATACTGTTTACACTATTGCTGTATTTAGGCACTTTAAAGTATGGTTGCAATATAATTATTGCAAAAAGGCATTATTTAAGATAAATATAATGTAAAGTAGATGCAAAACAGTAATGTTACATATTATATAACTTGTGACTAAAATTGTGATGGTAACATTCAATAATATAAAGACGGTAGAACAATGCTACCCACTATAAAGTAATTGTATAAACTTCAATAAAAACCTCCTCCTTTTTTGAAGTCGGTTAAAAAATTGGCTCATAGATTTGGCAAAAAATGGTGTCAAACTTCCTACAGTGTCTTAACATGGTCACATAATAACATTCTTTGGTATATAGTTGCTCCGAATTCGAAATATAATATCATTTTCATCAACAAAAATCTATAACATTCACACAAAACAACAATCTTAAAGAATATTGGTTCACAGAATCAATGCAAAGAAATTGAGCTTTAGGAAAAATTTACTTATGATATGACATAACTACTGAGATCCACAATCAACTGTAGATTACTTAACTTTTTTTTAGATTTTTTTTATATCCTCTTATGAATAAGTCATTCGTAAAAATCTATGTATAAACTTATTATTAAGTATGTGCTGATGGGGTTTATGGCCTATGATTTGTTAGTCAAGAGCCTCAACAATCAAACACTTGAAGAGGCTCTCGAGTTGTTGGGTCAAGGGCTTGATGCAGAAAGCAGTACTTTTGGACACAGCTCATAAGGTGGAGATTCCTTCGCAGAGCTCTGACCACTGGCAGCTACAACCCTCTTCCCAACTGTTCTATACCAGTTACTTCGAATGAGTACTGTATACAGATAAAAATTAGTGTTATAATCTTGACATTGACCTCAGTTTATTAAAGATATCAGTAAGAACCAGAAGTAGCAGGATAGGCAAAGATTCATCTCATTCGTCATCTCAAAACTAGTACCTAATTCAGTTTAATGGACGAAACATCTGCTTCCTATTAATAGTCAAGAACAATTTGGTGATGAGACAGTTTAAATAAAAATTTAGTAAACTACAGATGATTGTGACTTACGCTACCGCCATCTTTTATGTTTCCACATCTCTTTATTAAACTCTGCTAACTCAAAGGGAGTTGGTGATGTTTTGGAACAATCTCTTGCCCCACCATGTCTCCAGGTCGAATGGCTTGAAGTCACGCAGTACTGGGCTGGGGGCATCATCCTGGTAGTACAGATTTGATAATGGGGGAGGAGATGAGCTGCCAGATTCTGAAAACATATTATCTTATTATTAATTATATTTTATTTGTATGTGTTTATCTATGACTAAGTTTCTTAGATTGTTATATTTGATGAAACTTGTTATGATACCATATTTTCACAAATATGCAGCAAAATCTTGGTTTCTCAATGAGAACTTATCAATGTGTAATAGTATCAATTGAAGAGGTAGTTAAAGGGAACATTAAAGTGCTTCTCAAAGCCTTGCACTATGAATGACCTTAATCGAGTCAAATAGTAACACGCACTCATAGATAAGTATGTCACCATGTTCAATGTTGTCTCGATATATGACAAGTGTCAGATCAGAATATTCCGTTTATTGAAGATTTATCTCATTTGCAAGAGTTCATCATTTATGTATTGCATATTGCAATAAAAATGAAATTACCTACCAACCTGCACTGGGCCCACAGGGTAGATTATGACCCACTCCCTCTCGAAGTGAGGAGGCCTGTGTCCCAGAAGTGGGAACATTAGAGGCTGATTGTTGCAATAAAGTCAGTTTTATTTATAGAAATATTCTTTGGTAAAAAATCTGATAGGACATACCATTATCATCTTTTGTGCCCAATTGTGATACTTACACTATATGAGCCACTAAACCACTTATTTAAATTTACAAATGATGATTGCTTCCCATGGCAACACAGGAGGGACATAATTTTGTTTCATCATCTGTTAAATGTAACTGATATCTATTTTTAACTTTATCGGAAAGCAGATACCAAGATGTAACTTTGCGATCTCAATACCAAAACTTGTTACGCACAGGTAGGTATAGGACTGCTTTGTTGAGGAAAAGTGTTTTTGGTATGACACTGGCAATTTTTAACCACATTCCTAATTCCATAAAAGAGGAACCAGTAACAACTTTAAAAAAGAAACTAACTGCACTTCTATTAAATAAATGTTAATACTCCGTGTCGGATTTTCTAACTGATGTACAAGGATTCTCTAATGTTATTGTAAATACCTACATTCTGAGCAATTAAATGAATATTCTATTCTATTCTGCCTAGCCTTTTCCCAACTATGTTGAGGTCGGCTTCCAGTCTAACCGGATGCAGCTGAATACCAGTATTTTACATGGAGCGACTGCCTATCTGGATAATACGATACCCCTTGGTAAGACTGGTTGTCTGACTACCCGTAACAACTGTCAAAGATCCACGAATGACAGCTGGGACTAACGGCTTAACATGCTTTCCGAGGCATGGAGGAAAGGACATAAGTTTGTTTATTATTATAATAAATCTTCCAGCATAGGTAATACGGGCTGGTTTCCGCAACTGCACGACAATGTGCGTATTTTGCGTAACCTTCTAGCATTAAATGACAGGATTTGAGGTACTTTGGTGAGTAATAAATAATAATCAGTCAGTCAACAGTCAAGGTTAATAATATTACCATAACATATGGAATATAATTCTTTATGAGATAAGTACTTACCATTTGTACTTGTCGGTGTTGAGGGCTCGCTCTCACCATAGGCTGACTGTGTCCAAGCTTAAATCAAACATTTTTATGATATTACTTAGTATACTACCTGAACAGTTTATAACTGTATACAAAGTTATGATGGGAGTTATAAAAGCATGACCACTTACTTTCACTGATAAATCTGATAATTTCCTCATGTTGCGGTGTGATCACATGGTGCTGTATTCTTTGGTGTACTGTCTTTTTACCATTGGAATGAAATGTAGGCTTGGGCATGCTGAAATATGAACAAACAAATAATTCAGTAAGATTCTTGTAGTACTTAATCGTATTATTTGAGATAGGAGGGATTGTGTTGATTATTGTAATTGCCTTTACATACCACACATTTTTGTCACCTAGCAATTCTTAAAACTGCATAACAGATACAAATCTTTGGCCGAAGAGGTTATGTAAAAACAGTGATGAAATCTCTAAGTATGTAATGTACCTACGCTTATGTTAACTTACTTGATGATTTCTCCATTATCAGACTCTGAAGACTTTCTATTGTGATCTTTACGGCTATCCAATCGTTCCAAGTTTTGTGAAAGGCCTGTAATTGAAAATAAGGAAACGATTGGCATTTTCATTTCATCTCACATGATCACTGACAAGTTCGAACTTAGTTTCAAAACAAATTAGGTAAAACATAATAACTACCTCGTCGAGTTTTGGCTACAATTTTGCTGGGTCCCTTAGAAACAGTATACATTTTAAAATTTCACTCAGAAATTAAAAAAATAAACGTAAAAATCTACACGAATATTTCGAGACCAACTTTGAACAGTGAACATCGAGTTGCCATCTCATAAAAGCAAAAAATGTACTTTCATTCTATTAGAATTTTCTTGCCATCATGTCCATTCGCTACATCTTCTTTTGATATTTATGTATTTTTATAATTTTGTTGTTTATATTTGGCAGAAAGTTCTTCTTTCTCTATGATTTAATTTAGAGTGCGTGTTGTGTGGCTTTATATATCGTATATTGGTATATAGCAACACTATAAATTCTGTCTTCGGGATGTGTTTTAGTTTTAGAATAGCGACCCGAGATGGCGTTGAAAATAATTTATCATCACGCATCATTTATCGCAGAAGAAAATATAACAAAAATTAGTAATACATAAATTACGATTAATTTGTAAGTTTACATGCTGCATGAAGTAAGCGAAATATGTGGAACCATCATATTTTTAAGACCTTCCTTACTGTAGGTACCTACTTACCGCAATTCATGTAGGTACCTAAGTAAATGAAGACATTATTCACATTCAATTCATGTAAGTAAATGAAGACATTATTCACATTCAATTCATGTAAGTAAATGAAGACATTATTAGACGGGAACCTACGTGCATATAAAGCACGTAGGTTCCCGTCGACAATGCAGCAATCAGGCATCAAATTCACGACCTCTCGCTTGCTTGTCCGATCTCTCAAGGTGTAATTCCAAGATGGACCGCAGGCCGCAAACTGCAGCTGCAAGCGACACTATTGGTTTCTATGTATCTCTATGAAAACTGCGGTCAACCGCAGCCGCTAGTTTTTTCGCCTGCGCGCTTTTTCGCCTGCGGTTGCAGTCTGCAGCCCATCTCGGAATTTTACCTTTATCCACTGAATAAATAGGGATAGGTAACATGCATGATACCTAATATTATATGCCAGTGATTCCGGACCTTTCAATTGAACAATACCGACACGATCAGTCAATCGGCTGTCAGCAACCATAACGTGGAATATTTCCCCCAGGAAGTGGCGCCCTTACGTAAGCCCATTTATTATCATGGAGGAAGCAACTGTGCAATGAATGCCTTGATGTTAATTGGGTGCGGTTAACTTCCAATCAATCGCGAGTGAAGGAAGTGAATAATAACGACATGCACGTAGGTATAGATTTAAAAAGTAGGTTAAAATTCTAGGTACGACGGTATCGGCCGCTGTGCATCAGTTAAAAAAGTGCTGCTTTAATTACTTACCTATCTACTAACAACAATGGTGGAAATGGTCGTTATGATTTCCTTTTCCGATTTTTTTCCTGTGGAAACTCAGGGATCAGCGGGGTAATTGCGTAAGTAACACACTAACAGCAGCAATGGCTTTGATTTCGACAGTTCAACGACATTCATTGCGTTATCGTTATTCACATTGTTGAGCAGACAATATTTTCGAACATATTAAGAAGCAATGTATTAGCAATATCCTTCAAAATGATTCAAAGTGTGCAGGTGCCTACATAAAGAAGCGGGTTTTCGGTCCCGACTCCCGGTACAGGTCTCTGCAGGTTGATCTTCGGAAGGTAATGGTTACCTAAATGATGTTTTACCTGTTGCTTTAGGTGTGAGCGCATTTATGTTAATGTGGGAATATTTCACCCGCACCGATCGGTACAGACTTGTCTTTACCGGGAACCCACTTCTTTGTGCAAGCACCCTTAGGGTGCTTACATAAAGAAGCAGGTTTCCGGTACGGGTGGATCGGTATCTTATGCGCTCACTTATAAAGAAACAGGTAAAACATGTACCTAACCGTTTCCTTCCGAAGATCAACCGGCACAGACCTGTACCGGGAGCCAGGACCGAAAACCCGCTTCTTTTCTCTATTTAAGCACCCTTTTTTTCTTTTTTAACGTAAGGGTGCACAGGCTGAAGCAGGTATTGAGTAGGTACACACCACAAATTCTACTATGGACATTTCAATCAGTAGGTACCTAGTCTGACGATGATGATGAATGTGTGAAATATTTTTTTGCCAATTTATAAATTGTCACCGTTTTTAGGGTCCCGTACCATAAAGTATATACTTTATATACTCACTGACTAGCTGTGCCCGCGATTTCTTTCGCATGCACGTCGGAAAACAGAAAAATGAAAAAAAAATAAAATTGTTTTCCATGGGTTTTAATTTTTTGAGCAGAAACCTAATTCTTTTTCTAAAATAAGTACCTAGCCTAAACTTCTTATAACATCTGCCTGCATCTAGCTATCTGCCTGTGAAAGTCCCGTCGAAATCGGTCCAGCCGTTTCGGAGATTAACCGGAACAAACAGAAAGACAGATACATTTTTAAAATTGTTTTTTAGGGTTCCGTACCAAAATGGTAATAACGGAACCCTTATGGTGAGACTAAGTCTGTCTGTCTGTCACAGCTGGATATCTCAAGAACTACTAATGCTATCAACTTGAAATTTGGAAAGTTTTAGATGACGTTTGCCCAACTATTTTGCAAATAAGAAAGTAATAAAAATATATGTATATTTTGTGCAACAGGGACTGAAATGTCTGAAAAATTCGAAG
The DNA here is from genome assembly GCA_963082905.1 of Oligia fasciuncula. NCBI lineage: Eukaryota > Metazoa > Arthropoda > Insecta > Lepidoptera > Noctuidae > Oligia > Oligia fasciuncula. The sequence goes on along the minus strand of OY720396.1, from coordinate 14,899,210 downwards.
TCAGGCTACTAGGGCATGTGGGGTATCATGAAAGAGCGTAATTTGCACATTCTCAAAAATTTTTTCTTTTTTTTAGGCAGCACAGTTTTCGATTTTTGATGAAATATGTAAAAAAAAAATACCTTTCCCCCTCTTGTCTCCGAAGTTTGCAAAGAGAAAAATCTGAAAAAATTGTATACTTATGATAGAAGTTTATGTAAATATTACAGGAAAAATAAAACGAAGTCTCTAAATAGCACATTTTTTCAGAAATCATCAACAAAAGTTACATTAGTTCCACTATCGGTCAAGAGATGGCGCTGACATAAAATTGCAATATTCTACACCGCAGTGCACAATGTAACAATTCTCTGATGAATATAGGCCTCGCCGATGAAAATTTAAAAACATTATGATGGTACGGAACCCTCGGTGCGCGAGTCCGACTCGCTCTTGCCCGGTTTTATTTTTGTTATAAGTACTGTATGTACACTCATACGAATTTAATTAAAAGCTGTTATCTTGAAATTACAAACATACACTTTAATTTTATTTATTTGTATAGATATCGACTACATACATAGGTATCTACCTGTATGTAAATGGCAAATACATACACTGAGGTACTCGCGGCTCCGTGATGTGAATAACACACATTATTGGGCTGTTTCTACGAGTGTGTTCGTGTATCTAGACTTTCACTACAACTTTCACTTTGTTACGAACCAATATTCCCTTTTACTCTTAACATTTTCGGTTGATACGGTTTAGGTACTTTGGTAGCCGGTTTCGTTTTCATTATTTACATTTTGATTTGAAGAAGTATTTAGGTACCTATATCACAAAATACAGAGAGTACAGAAGGCAATCACATTTATGTAGGTAGGTACTTCACTTTTCACTTCGCTCGGCGGTCGCGCTATGGTTATCAACTTTGGCATATGCACTAAAAACTATCATGGTAGTGGCACTCGTATCTAGTTGTTTGATTTATTGTTGAGCTTATTCTACAATATTAAAACAAAACAATAAACATACTATTAGGCTCAACTCACACCGAAAGAGCGGCGAAGCGGCGAGCAGTTTCAGTGTCATATAATTTTAAGCTTTATCTTTATTACTATAAAACATAGTATCGCTTGAGAAACTTGAGTCGTCGGAGTGCTCGCGGCGCCGCGGGCAGCCGCGCGACCTTTCAAGTTTCTCAAGCGATACTATGTTTTATTACAATACAAAAAGTTTACAGAACAAAAACATATAAAATTTTACATTTGTCAATTTTCACTATCGAAAATCCCTAATAACTTCAAAACGGATTAGGTACCCTGTTTACACAATTTATTTTGCCCTATCCGTTTTAGACCTAAACCTATCAAATGACACTAAAAACAACACGAGTAACTACACAAACAAAAAATTATGTTTTCAACTTACGTAGTTGGTGGCGTGAATTTACCATACAAAAAAGTTACTTCGTTTTATACTGATTCAAAATAGGAAATTATTATATAAATTGAGCTTAGATAGGCATTTTTTTGTTGCTCCATTTTTGCACTTCACAGACGCGTGTCTCAAGCGGATGGCACCTGCGCTCGCACTACTCCCAACCCGTCCGAGATAACGTGTCCGTGAGCGGTGTCTATGTGTGAGCGAGCGCACTTTGTATGTAGATTGCCTTCTGTACTATCTGTATTTTGTGCCTATATCTAGTTTTATTTTAATAATTTAATGAATAGTATCCTCCTAATGGATTCGACAGCGTAAGATGATTGGCGAAACATTGACCTGTTTTTGGAGTTCTAAAGACAATGCATTGAAAATCCATATCCATCCATACTAATGTTATACATTCGAAAGTAACTCTGTCTATCTGTCTGTCTGTATGTCTGTCTGTATGTTACCTTTTCATGCCTAAACCACTGAACGGATTTCGATAAAATTTGGCAGAGAGATAGATTGCATCCCGGGGAAGAACATAGGATAGTTTTTAACCCGATATTCCCACGGGATCGACACTTATGTGGGTGAAACCGCGGGGCGCTGCTAGTAATTTATAAAAAACTTTCATGATGGTGCTTAGGAAAGTAAAAATCAATAAAAATGAAAGCTGATTTGATTTTTTTCCTAGGGCAATCAATCAACCTATTTTTTCAAAAGGCCTCATTATTTTGTCATAAATATCCAATCCAATACAGCTAATCTACAAGTATGACCACTGTAAAGGTAGATAAAAAACTTTTTAACAAAAAAGAAAAACCGACTTCCAAAAAAACCGACTTCCAAAAAAAACACTACAAAGTGAAAAATAACTTTAATTTCGGAAGTCGGTGTCTTTGGATCTGTATTTTAGTTTTTTGCCACCGACTTCCGAAATTAAAGTTATTTTTCACTTTGTAGTGTTTTTTTTGGAAGTCGGTTTTTCTTTTTTGTTAAAAAGTTTTTATTTCCCACTTTTTAGTGGGTCTGTTTATAATTTATCTAAGTTACAATAGCCTAATGTCAACTTGCTCATCGCCTTTACCAAAATATTGCTTTTCCCGATGCAGGGAAATTCATTGTTGAGAGTTCTCCTGGTATTTCACCATCAGCTCCATTTCACCATTCGCATTGTGATGAGCATAACGTGCTTAGCAACCATAATAAAGTAATCGAATCGCAACCCATGAAATACTTATTATTGAGTAGTTCCGGTGGCCATCTGTGGTCTTCATCATCAGTTCCACTTCACCAAATAGTGCTTTTCGAGAGCAAATGCACGAGTTACTATAAAAAATACCCAAATCGCTATAGGCCTATAATATTTGAAGAGTTCCTTCGATTTCTCCAGGATCCCATCATCAGATACTGACCTGATGACAAAGGGACCACCTGGAAAGTATACCCTTTCAAACAAAAAAATATTTTTTGAAATCGGTCCAGCCATCTTCGAGTAATCGGGGAACATACATAAAAAAAAAAAAAAAAAGGTTCCGACGAATTGAGAACCTCCTCCTTTTTGAAGTCGGTTAAAAAGACTACAGTAAAACTGGGTGGCTTAGTAATATTCTAACTTAGTTTTAAATTGTATGCATATCTAGCAATTGCATGCTCTTATCGTCATCGCACACGTTCTGCCCTAGATGCATATTGAGTTAACAGGTGGCTGTCAACAATGTCGTTAAATCTGGCGCATGCGTGGTCGTGCGCCAGATTTAACGACATTTTAATATGGCCGCACTAACGAGTAGGTAATGGGTAGGACCAAAGACTACAATATGATGCTGTATAATATATAATAATATATATTATAATGGTAGGACTACCATTTCGAATTTTTATAATCCTGAAAAAGAAACGGACATTTAAAATAAAGTCCGGGCATTTAGTTTTAGTTCTTTCTTTTTTCAGTAGGTAGGTATTATTATTTTTTTTTTTTTATTTGTTTATAAAACGATGGAGAAAAACATCGTGAGGAATGTTCTAGAACCAAAAATTCGAAGACTTGTGGCATTCAACCCGCACTTGGTCCGCGTGCTGGGTACGAAGGGCCAAAAAGCCGGACATGTCCGGACAAACCCAGACGGTTGGTGACCGCTGGTGGTACTTACAAGCTAGTACTATGCGTACGCGCACGATCTGGATAACATTACCTCGATCTGATTCTGGGTTGCACATTTGCCTCAATGTCTTAATGTAAACTCCTTTGTTGCACATTAGCCAGGAGTTTAGTACCTACCTAATGCTTAGAAAGTCACTGACACACTTTTCTACTGTACCGTAAATAATTGTAAGTAGGCGCGAAGCTAGGTTTTCCTCAAGGGGGGGGGGGCAAATTATTATGTAATTCGTTTTAAAAGCCTTTTAAAAAAAAAAAAAACATTCGGCACCTATTTTCCCTAAGCTTGAGAATGTGGCCCCCTTTTCGAGGATCATCATAAGCCTACAATGTTTCCACTGGTGGGAGACTATGACTTATCTACATAAATCTCATCATCATCTGCCTAGCCTTTTCCCAAATGTCCCCCCTATCTTAGGGTTGGCTTCCAGTCAAACCGGATGCAGCTGAATATCAGTATTTTACACGGAGCGACTGCCTATCTGTCCTCCAAAACCTAGTTACTGGGTAATAAAATACCCCTTGGCAAGACACACACACAGACAGATACAGATTATAAAACTATGTTTATGTCTAGAGTGTTAGACTCAGTTTGGTCGAAGTCAAGGGAGAGGCAAGGCAACTGCACCCCTTGCCCTGTATCCAAACCTGAGTAGGTACCGTCAAACGGGGTGAATAGGGATGCAGGGGTGAATCGGGACGAAAGTTTAAAAGCGATTTTAACATTGAAATAATTTTAGTTTGTTGCCAAAAAGGTATATAGTGTGTTTATTGTATTATAATTAACGATTAAGTTTCTTCGGCAAAAAACTGTATTATTTCAACGCTAAAATTTTAAAGTTTTGTCCCGATTCACCCCTGCATCCCTATTCACCCCATTTGGTGGTAAGTCTTGGATTCTACGCAGTCTGGTTGCACAAACTCAAGTATGTTGGTACAGGATGTTATCAGTATTCACCTGTGACTGTAGTACTGTACCAAGTATTTGTATGTTTGTGAAAGGTAATCCCTGGAAATACGGATCCGCTTACGATAAGTAGGTATTTTACTATTAGAAATCTACACTATTCCCGCGTGACAGGATACTTTTTATGCAAGAAGAATGCACGGTTCCTGTGAGATTCTGAGGTGCAGCTAATATCATAATCAGCCTGTAATGTTCCCACTGCTGGGACACAGGCCTCCTCTCTGTAAGAGGGAGTAGGCCATAAACTACCACGCAGGCCCAGTGCGGGTTGGCGGATGTCATATGTCTTAAAATTTTTGGTTGTAGGACATGCCGGTGTCCTCACGATGTTTTCCTTCACCGTTTTGAGAGCAGTGGTGATGAAAATAATCTACACAAAGTACCTGCTTGGGTTCAAACCCACGACCTACAACTCGTAAGTCGCGGCTGTTACCACTGGGCCACCGTCAAATAAAATTCCATTACTGGCTAGAGAAAATTCTATGTTTTTGAGTCGTACCGAAATTTCCTTGGTACTATTTAATTAAGACAATCTAAATCTTCAAACAAAGCTAAAGATCAAATATTATTCTATGTCTTTGCACATAAAGGTTAACGCTCGGACGTTCATTTCTAGGCAAATGTTGGCTAAGTTCAAACCAATTGAGTTAATAAGCCGCGGCTGCATAGTTTGACGTTGAGCATTATAAGTACCAATGATGGAGGGTCAATAGGGACATCCATGTTCTGAGTTCTGCGAAGTTCACAGAGATACGAATAAAATAACAGAAAACTAGTTTTATTTTTCTTCCCAAATGTGTATGCATACCCAATGCAATGAATTGTAGGTTGCCTAATACTTCGCCAAGGCTGTATCTACATGGAACTTGAAGATCTTATCCATCCATACTAATCTATACTAATATTATAAATGCGAATTCTAAATGCGAAAGTGTGTCTGTCTGTCTGTCTTGTTTTCTAATTACCTCTTCACGCTTAAACCGCTGAACCGATTTAGATGAAATTTGGTATGGAGATAGTTTGAGTCCCGGGAAAGGACATAGGATATATTTTATCCCGATATTCCCTCGGGATCAAAACTTATGCGGGTGAAACCGCGGGGCGATGCTAGTTTACTATACAACTAAAAAAAAATTTAAAATATTCCTTAATTTAATTTTTGTCGGGGGTTTTTTAAATTTTAAATTTAATTTGTTATTTTATGCTTTTTGTAGGGACTCCTTAATTTTTGTATTTAATTTCTTTTATTTTCTTCCGTTTTAAGATTATACATTCCGTTTTAAGATTTAATTTGGTGTTTAATCAGGTTTTTTATCCGTCAAAAAATATTGATTAATTTATAGATGATTGTTAAGACTTGAATTTTTAAGACTAAACAGTTTTTTTTTGTTTTATTATATTTTTCAAGTTTTTAGTTTTCATTTCGTTAGGTAGTTAATATTCCTCATTCCCTTTCAATATAGTGTACATTATTCTACTAGTCAAGCCCTTTCATTTGATATCCATATTGAGGGAGTTGAGAAAAAGAAATGTAATTCGCCACTTAGTTGTGGCGGCCATTTTGGATTTGAAATTTGTTATAGTGTATAGTATTCTACTATTGAAGCCCTTTCATTTGATACCCATATTGAGGGAATTGTGAAAAAATATGTTATCCGCCATTTTGTAGCGGCGGCCATCTTGGACCGATTTTCATGAAACATAGCTAAGAACACTCCCGACTAAAACACCTTTCAAACAAAAAAAACTAAATCAAAATCGGTTCATCCGTTCGGGAGCTACGATGCTACAGACAGACACACACACACACACACACACCCCCACACAGGCACGTCAAACTTATAACACCCCGTCGTTTTTGCGTCGGGGGTTAAAAAAATAAATGTTGACGGCCAACGTGGTGGTAGACCACCTATCAGCCTATTCCATGTCCATCCCAGAGACATCGCAGATTCGTTGCCATTTCAGAGATAATGCTGAAATAAATGTCATGTGCCTCAATTTTTTATCGTGCCTATAATGTCTCTTGTGCCTGTAATGTCTTGTGTGCATGTAATGTCGCATGTGCCTGTAATGTGCCATGCGTCTGTAATTACGCATGTGCCTGTAATGTCTCGTGTGCATGTATTGTTGCATGTGCCTGTAATGTGTCATGCGTCTGATCTGATCCATGTGCCTGTAATGTTTCATGTGCCTGAATTGTCTCACGTGCCTGTAATGTCTTGTGTCTGTAATGTCTCTTGCGCCTGTAATGTTTCATGTGCCTGTAATTTCTCATCATCTCATGTGCCTTGCCTGTAATTTCTCATCATCTCATGTGCCTTGCCTGTAATATCTCAAGCACCTGTAATGTCTCATGTGCCTAATGTCTCTTGCGTCTATAGTGTCTCATGTGCCTGTAAAATCTCACGTGCTTGTAATAGTTCATGTGTCTGTAATGTCTCTTGCGTTTGTAGTGTCTTATGTGCCTGTAATGTCTCATGTGCTTGTAATGTCTCATGTGCCTGTAATATCTCTTGCGCCTGTAATGTCTCATGCGTCTGTAATTTCATCGTCATCCTTAGACTTTTTTACCTTTCAAACCGAAACATAAACGCTACTCTTCATTCGTTCAGTGCTATAAATTGATATTATAGAAATGTTTTAATGGAGGAGAGGAGCCTTTTAGCCGATTAACTTAACATTGGTTATGTACATGGCACTATATGTAGGTATATACCTATATTAACTTTGATAGGACCACCAAATTGCAGAATGGACAACCGTTACACGGCCAAACGGCCGGGCGGCGGCGGCGGTAGGGAACTTGTTTTGCAATCAGAACAAGTTTTTTGAGGATATATGAATATATAATTTCAGGTCAGCTATAGGTCAGAGTTCTAAGAACTTAGAGATGTTTTATTACTCTCGGTTATATTTAAGTCAACCGCACAGTTAGTGGATGACTGTACCTAACCGCAGCAAAGACAATCTCCATAGATGGGGTTTTTTTTTTGTTTCTCAGATGGTTGCGATTTTCAGTGTATAGGTATGCGGACGTCTCCGTGCAGACCATGGCCCACCTTTTATCTTGCGAAGCCTTCTCACTTGTACACATGAGGACCTAATGTCTACGTCAGCGAATAGTGTTAGCGTTGTTGAGTACTCCGGGGTAATTGCGTGGTGACATACCTACTATCAGTATCAATAGCTTTCATATTGACATTTCTACAACATTCATTGCGTTATTTACGTTTTTAAGCAGAGAAATGTTTGAATCAATGGATTAGCAATATCTTTCAAAATTATTCAGATGGTGATTGAAAGTGTGATAAGCAGGGGGTTATGTTAACCAAAAAAAAACTTCTTTGTAAACGATATAATTTATTATACTTAGGTAGGTATATCATTGGCACGCTAAGAAGAAGATTTGTGCAGGTTTGTACAATTTTAAACGATATTAATTTTTTTGAAGTGAAAACTTCTTTAGGCGCGTAGGGCATTTTTGAGATGGGAAAAATCCATTGAACTCACGCCACTGTTACCGTAAGCGACACCGCACGTGTTTTGTTTATAAAACTATAAATAAAATACCCGCTTCGGATGTGTTCGGCTGTCGTCGGGACGTAGGTACTCGGTTTTAATGTGTATCCGATATGTCAGTGAGTGATGGCAAAGTACCTACTCTGTTTGTGTTTTGTTTTCACGTCTGTCGGCACTCCGGGAGTGCCACTGTTTTTTTTAAACTGGAAGAGGTCGGCGATTCCTATCTGACTGAGAAGAAAGGCTGAAATAAACTCAGAGATCTCTTTTAAAAGTACTGACTTGGTCTTTTGAGGAAAGAACCACACAGATTGATTAAAATTGCAAAAGGTAGTGTACTACCAACCAATATTTTTTAATTAGATACCAACATGCACGTCAACTAAATTAGACTTCTTTCGTGTGTTGGTTTTCCTGAAATACAACGCCCACATCATTTTTTTTAACTGTGCCAAAATACTATCTATTAGAACATTATTTAGCAATAATTTTGTTTTTTGTTTTGTTATTTGTAACTGCAAACATAAGGGAGATAAAATCGTAGCTTTTGTATGTATTGCGAGTGCAGTGTCGAACAATGGTGTTTTGCACCACACCATAGCGACTCGAGCTAACGGGACCAGAGAATGGGGTCAGATCAGTCGCCGCAGTTCAACGGGACTTGGGGCTTAAATCCCAACCAAAGGCAAGTTAACTTAGCCCTACACGGGTGGGTTTTAGACAGTAAGAGTCTGACACTCCCTTCCGCCCCACCCAGAGCGGGTGGGGCGGAATCATGAATCATCAAATGACCCCTATTTGATGATTTCCAATCCGCAAAAAAAAAAGGCACGTTAACTTGTCCTGACAATATACGTCGAATTATGGAAATATCGAAATACATAAATAAAAAATTGGTAAATAACCCGTGTGTAGCAGTGTAGGTACCTACCGTTTTCACTTTCACCGTTTCAGGTTCTTTATTTTTGCATTTAATAGAAACCAATGTAGGTAGGTGGAGTGTAAGAACTGGCGATAAACATCTGATTCCTTGCATTCATTAGTTACTATTTTAACAGTGTAAATCACGAAATACCGACCGTTTTTAACAAAATTGATGATCATCCCACATTTTCATGATTTATCTAGAGCAAGACAGTTTTTTCTCAAAACTAGTTCAACAATAGGAGAATTTAATTTTAAAATACAACAATATTTTTAAACTAAGTATTATGACACCATTTTAGAGAGTGGATGACATAGCGGTGGCTCATTTGTGTAATCTGTAGGAGCGAGTTTGGCTGCGCTCATCGCGTTTGACGTCACGGGAAGAAGGGCTATTCGTGTATTCATATAACTATTAATAAGGTCGAACTCTTAGGTACCTGCACCTGTTTGATCCAGTTTCTAGTTCTTGTTATTAACCCGTAAAGTTCAAAGCGCGCGTGCTAAAGGTTTGCCGGCCACGTAAACACACGTCGAGCGATCGACTCGGCTATATTTCAACGGTTTATTAGTCGATTCACCCGAAACGAAATCGAATCGTCACTTTTCAATAAGTAATAATATTGTTCTATAGGCTACTCGCACGAAGTTAATTTATTTGTGGGCGAGTCGACAACTCCAGAAATATGTAGGCACATTTTACAAATAAATCGACTTCGTGCGAGTCGCCTATAGAAAAAATAATATTACTTAAAAGCAAATACATTAAATTATTTACTAGCTACTACAATCTGTCAAATTTCTATAACAGATTGTCAACGTTATCGCTAAAGCATAAGGTTCAAAGTTGATTGGGAAAATTTGACAGTTTCGGGTACCTTGATGTGCTGGCGTCTGTACCTACATTCATGCGAATCGACTAATTAAGCCATTTCGACGTGCCGCAACTTCTGATAAGACAAGAAGGCTAGGTACTCGCCACGTCTAATTGCTCTAAGATCAATTATTTTAATGGCTTGGTCTCTCCTACATATTTGTCACGTTTATTACGATTTATGTACCGTGAACTGTGCGTGAAGAGATCATTGTCACTTGTCTTGACGGATGTTTCTTTGAGCTATTTATGAATTATGATTATATAAATAGGTATGTACTAGACTATACTAGATCTAGTAGGTAAGTACCAACTAATAAATAATATTTTTCTTCTTCAGTGACACTTACCTACAGCTTTACCTTTATTTATTTATTCGTAAGGAGTAGGTACTGCTACATTACATAATAGGTATCTACATACAATCTATATACAGGGTGTCCGGTTATTAATGGATAACCTCTTGAGGGGTCAATTGTACCGACTTATTACGTAGTAAAAGTTGTAGTCCCGTAGTATAAGTGTGTAGTTGTCAAACATGAAATTGCGAAAAAAAAACAGCTGTTCTCTACTTTTATGTTCGCATAACTCGTCAAAATTTAAGAAACTGCTGATTCTTTTTTCGCGATTTCAGGTTTGGTCGCATAGTCTAGTTGTTCATATAATGATAAGTAGGTACAATGACTCCGGAAAAGGTTATCCATTAATTACCGGACACCCTGTTATATATAAAATTCAAAGTCCTGACTGACTGATATATCAACGCACAGCTAGTCCTAGAGATATGAAATTTGGAGAGTGTGTTCTTTGTGATGAGTAGGTATCTGTTTTTTACATTTCTATGGTAGGTATCCACTAAGGAAGGGTTTTTCGAAATTTCATCCCTATGAGGGTAAATGGGGGAGGGTGAAATTTCACGCGGACGAAGTCGCGGGCAGAAGCTAGTACAACAATAAAAACAATCAATACATACTTACTGAGTACCTACTTTTCTTACAATTACCAAGTGATGTACCTACTGTTCGAAGTGATTTTGTAATAACAATAATATTATTTACAGAATATGAAGTATCTCCTGATAAACCTTATCTTAGAAACGATACTTCACTTAAGGGGACTACAGGATCTAAACGCAAAAAACCGCATGTTTTATAATGTCTAAAAGTATATGATCGACTACAGTAAACAAAATCAGAAAAATAGATGATATTCTTCAGGATATTATGCTAGTTAGATAGTGTGTTGAAAACATAATACAACTAATTTGATACAATAGAAAAAAAAATCACGAAGATACCTCTAAAAACTTTCTTTTTACAATAAAAAAACATACAATCATTCTGATTTCTTGTCAGATTATTCTACAAGCAACATCCTACTGAAGCACTAGTGATTTAATTTTTTAGTCCAAACAATTTTTTTTTTGTAAATACCTAGATAATTGGTTCATATTTTGGAACATCGCGCTTCTCTTTCTTTTTTTCTATACAGTCCGACATTGACCGCGCTTTAGGCCTTGTAGTCTCCTTATAGGTATTATATAGGTTATCTATGATTCACATCAAAGACTTTACATATCGTAGTTGTATTGAAGTAGGTAGGTAAGTGAAATAAAGTTCAAGGCAGTAGAAAGGTAAATTTACATCTCATTACGCAGCCTTTTAGTCGGCAGAAAGTGGATCTCCCGCCAAAATGCTCAGTGCGCGCGTACTGCCCGCTCTAGTGGTGTTCAAAGTTGCTATAAGGCAATCACTTGCTTAATGCTTAATGCTTTATATTTTAATCATGATTTTTTATATGCTTTATAAAATCATGCTTTTTTTATACGCGTAGGTACCTGATACTTGACTTGTTATGTTACGGGCGGGCGCGAATAAAGCAAGCGCGGTGACTGACAGCATGCTAAAGAATATTACATCGCGTTTATGAATTACGATAAAACAGATACAATCAACTCAACCAACAACAACTCAACAACAACAACAACATCAACAACAACATCAACAACAACAACATCAACAACAACAAACTCAACAACAACTCAACAACAACAATAACAACATCAACAACAACAAACTCAACAACAACTCAACAACAATATCAACAACAACAACTCAACAACAACATCAACAACAAAATCAACAACAACTCAACAACAACAACTCAACAACAACAACATCAACTCAACAACAACATCAACAACAAAATCAACAACAACAAAATCAACAACAACAACATCAAAAACAACATCAACAACAACATCAATAACAACAACAACAACATCAATAACAACAACAACAGCATCAACAACAACTCAACAACAACAACATTAACTCAACAACAACAACATCAACAACAAAATGAAAAACAACAACTCAACAACAACAACAGCATCAACAACAACAACTCAACAACAACATCAACAACAACAACATCAACAACAACATCAACAACAACTCAACAACAACATCAACAACAAAATCAACAACAACAACAACAACTCAACAACAACATCATCAACTCAACAACAACATCATCAACTCAACAACAACAAAATCAACAACAACAACAACTCAACAACAACAACATCAACTTTCCTTCATACTTATACATATCCTCATATACCTCATACGATATTTATTAATATATAATTATTTATTTACACTAAAAAAGTACGAAGCAAAATAATCACAAAAGTAAAAAACACGAACCAAATAGCATATCATTAATTATATTACGTATTTACGTGAGCCGCCCGAGATCGCAAATCACACGCGGTGCTTGCTTATAACGATTTATTATTATATTCATTGCTTAATGCGTTTCGCGCGATGACAGAGACAGAGTGCGATGTAAAAAAGCAATAAGCAAATAGCAACTTGTGAGAGCCACGATAGCGTTTGCTTTATGATGTGTGTATTAAGCAAGGTGCTTTATTTTGCTATATGATATATTAACCACCACTAGCCCGCTCAGGCCAGTCCGCCAATCAAAGCGGCTCGCGCCTTACACCCGCACGCGCGCGTTTATCAAAACGCGAATGGCTCCAAAGCGGCGGCGGTATTAATTAAACTATAACCAAATAACTTATAGCCGGTCGTAATCGAGCACGTAGTCAAAGCACAAGCGACCTGCGCGCCGCGAACACATCCTGCGTGCATACAGCACAAAACAAAACAAATACAAAGTAAACAATAAATAAAACGGCAAAAAAGTGGCGGTCCGGTTTACTTCTCTCGGGTTGCCGAGTGTTTATAGCGAAAAAATAAAAACAAATCGTGGGCTTGTAAACAGCCTGCAATGAATTTCAGTTACGTTTAAAATGATGCGATGAACACCGTGTTGTGATAATAACTGTAAACAATTGGTGCTATTTAAAAAAAAAACTAGAGCCATAAACTATTATGAATATTTTTTAATTAAATGTCAATTAGACATTTCAGGAAGTTTTAGTGTTGTGCGATAACGAAGTGGTCTTATCGATAAGTGATTCATAACTGACCCTAAAAATTATTTGCAACTTTCGTTCGGAGCGAGCGTTCTCTTGATTACCATACGAGTGAGTTACTTTGCATATTTATTTTATACTAAGCTATGCGCCCACGCAATTTATGGGTCAATACACTTCTTCGCAAATTAAAAGGAATATAATTAAGTAGGTAAGGCAAACATGACAATTGTTTTATTCAATAGATAAAGTATTCAGTTTTGTTTGTCCACATAATAAATAATAATGTATGATTTTTTCAATAAAAATTAAAGTTATCTTTTCAGTAAGACAGATTATTTACACCGTTTTTGAGGAAATGTTAAACTGGACTAAATAAACCAACTTAAACTGCACTCTTTGTCTGTAAAAAATACAAAAACCCAAAGAAAACTAAATAAACGCAATATAAACACACACTTTTTAGACGTGAACATGATTTCAGGCATTAAATTGTATCACATAATAGTTTTCGTAACAGGCTTCGTAAAAAAACAAAGAAACAATCTTTGTTTTTTTTTGTGTTAAAAAATATTGCGCATTGGTGTTATAACCTCCTTTTTTATCATCGGTTAAAAAAGAAGTCATTCCTTAAATAGTTTGTAAAGCCGGAAAAAAAAGAAAGTAGATAATCTTTAAACAGGAAAACATTTTATCTGATACGAGTAAGTGCAATGGGCCGCAAAGAAAGCGGGTCGGTAACAAAAACCTCAATTACTTCCAAAATATTGGAGGTAGCTGAAATAAATACTGAATTATAAACAATTTTATAGTGCCTAAATTAATGTCATAAAAGTTAAAGATTATGAAATTTATTTTGAATAAACGTAAGTTTAGTAAAAATTACCATTTTCACTAGATTTTGAAAAACGTGCTACTGTATCAAATAAGCAATTTTGACACATTTTAGTATACAAAAGTATTGTCACCACGAGCTGTTATACGGTTTGGCATGCTTTCCACCAGATTTCTGAACCGAAATGCTGAGGAATATTGTCTCATTCCTCTCAGTGCTTCTTTCAGTTCACGAAACGTGATTGGAGGGGAATTTCGCTGGCGTAAACGTCGTCCCAGTTCGTCACAGTCACAGCTATAGTTGCAAAACTTCTGAAACATTCTGAATAATTCCGGAATACTTCTGGGAAAGTTTCTTTAAGTCAGAATTATTCAAAATGAGTTTAATTAAGATTTTTATTTTTTTTTGCTGAAAAATCACATTTTGCATCGATCGTCGATCGCCGCCGGCTCTGCCCCTCTGCCGCTGCCGCCGCGCTGGCGCCGCGCCCAAAGACTACATTGCCGCGCCGCGCGCGCCCGACCCGACTGCCACGAGTCGTGCGCGCAGGTGCAGGCAATGGCGGTGCGGGGTGCGGCAAGAGGGGAGATGCTCCCCTGAGAAGTTTTCGCCCGCGCGAGAAAGATTCATACCCCGCAATCGAATGTTTCCGCCGAGTCTTGCTTGCGTGCAGGCGATGGCGGTGTGGGGTGCGGCAAGAGGGGAGATGCTCCCCTAAGAAGTTTTCGCCCGCGCGAGAAAGATTCATACCCCGCAATCGAATGTTTCCGAATGTTTCAATGTTTCGCCCGAATAATTCAATGGGGAATAAACGTGTTTGTTTGTGGTGTGGTGCTGGTGGGCGAGTTAATATTGTTCAGTGGCACATACATAAGTAAAATATAGATGTTTATTTTATTATGAATGGGATTTATCTATCTATATATATAAAAGGAGAAACTGACTGACTGACTGACTGACATATCAACGCACAGCCGAAACTACTGGGTCTAGGAATGTGGAATTTTGCACACGGCTTCCTTTTATAATGTAGGGGAGCACTAAGAAGGGGTTTTTGGAAATTCAACCTTTAAGGGGGTGAAAAGGGGGGATTTCGTTTGTATGAAAAATCTTATTCCTTCAGTTAATAAACTTGAAACTTTGCACGAATACTTATGTAAGTAAATTATGAAGTTTGGCATTTTTTGTTTTTCTAAACTACCCCCTAAAGGGGGATTGGGGGGTGTCAAAATTTGTATGGAAGAATTTTAACGCGCGGTCCGATTAACTCGAAACTCAGTATTTATACTTAAGATCAAAAATAAAGAATGACGTGTATCAGGGTTTTTCGAAAATCTACCTTTAACGGGGTGAAAAGGGGTAGTTAATTATACAGGCGAGGATTTTACTGCGTGGCTTGATTAACTCGAAAATTGGTATAAATAATCTTTGAGTCAAGTAATGAACATATCCCAAACGATTTTTGGAAATTCCACCCCTGTGGGGGTGAAAAGCGGGAATACAGTTTATATGAAAAATCCTAATCATTTGTTTTTTGGTTAATAAACTTGAAAATTGACCCGAATCCTTATTTATCTAAATAAATGATAATTAGATTACATTTTCGAAATTTTTAGAGGAAAATCTATATATATATATATATAAATAAAAAGAAAAGTCCTGACTGACTGATTGACTGACTCATCAACGCCCAGCCCAAACCCTTGGACCTAGAAAGCTGAAATTTTGCACAGAGGTTCCTTTTATAATGTAGACGAGGAATAAGGAAGGATTTTTCGAAATTCAACCCCTAAGAGGGTGAACGCGGGGAAGATGAAATTTCACGCGGACGAAGTCGCGGGCAAAAGCTAGTTAAGTATATGTTGATATTTTTATAGGTAGATATGTTAGCCTGCGAATAACAGGATTTTTATTCTTTTGTTTTTAGATAGGTGCCTACTTATTGGATGCGACGTGCACTCACAAGCACAACTATAAACTTAATATAAGTACCTACCGCTCACAACACAACTAAAGATAATATAATTTACAACTTCCAAGCGCGAAATAGGTAGCAAGGTCGATTTTCCTGGTTTTTTTTTGACAGTTGAAATATTCCCAAAGTTTCGGAATATTTCGGAATACTTCCGAAGTATTCGACGGGAATGATTCGGAATGTTTCCCGCCAGCATCTATAGTCACAGCACAGGCATACTCGATGGGGTTCAAGTCTGGGCATGGGCTTCGTGCTGGCCACTTCATACGTGTGATATAATGATATTTTTACACTTATAATATCATTGGTGATAACGACATTTTCGAGATAATCAAACACTATCCGAGCTGTATGGGGACGAGCATTATCTATACCTACTATTATATTATAAAGAGGTAAAATTTGTTTGTATGTAGGGGGGTAATCTCTGGAACTACCAGTTGGATTTCAAAATTTTTTTCATTTGATAATCCAATTCTCGAGGAAGGCTATAGGCAACTTAACATCACGCTACGACCCTTAGGAGCCGAGCAAAAAGAATAATAGTCAGAAAAAAAAAATGGTTGCCTGTAAAGTCGGTTTTACGGGCGAAGATTTTACGTGACAACGTCTTTTTCTCGGTAGAATATTTATTGATATGAATATAATTAAATTGCACAATAGGAACAAGGAATTAAATGAAAATAAGAACGTAACGTTACCGAGCGTTACACTTTTTCATAAGTGACTCCCAGCCGCAACCTAATTTAAAATAAGAACGTAACGTTACCGAGCGTTACACTTTTTCATAAGTGACTCCCAGCCGCAACCTAATTTAAGACGTTGTCACGTCAAAAACGCTCAGCGAAAACGAAATAGGTAATGACGCGGGCGGGCGATGGGATGAGACGCGGTCGGATGTGTCGCTGGCCGATATTACACGCGGACGAAGTCGCGGACAGAAGCTAGTCTTGCATAAAGATGGCGTTCTTGTCTTGCCCATGTTTACAAAAAATGGGACAACATAGTCATTTTATTGACGTATCTTTCTGCATTAAAGTGCCATTTTCTATTACCAGTATTACCACTAGCATGATGCGGCTTTCGGAAAAAAATCCAGTCCACCCGTGTATGGAGCCTCCGCCGTATGGCACTTTCTCTTCAATGCAAGCTTGGTTATAGCGCTCTCCTGGTCTTCTGTAGACTCTTTGCCTCCAATCGTGCGTGTATAGACCTCGACTCGTCCGAAAACATTACTCTTGACCAGTCATCCAGAGTCCAGTTCATGTGTTCTGTAGCGTAACTCGGCCTTGAATTTCGATGCTGCCTTTTGAGTTTTGGACCATTTGCAGGGGGCCGATTCTACTAATTTGCAACGTTACACGATCAAATTGTGGTTTAGCAACAGTTCGATTTCGATCTCCGTTCGTTAGTTACATAAAAAGTCATTCTACTATTTCATAGGCAAACTGGAAACTGAATCGAAACTGAACGTATCGCAGTGTTACCAACCCATAACGAAATTTGCCCCCAAGATTTTTTAAAAATCCCCCTAAAAAACCCTAAGTATAGGTTCACATAAGGTAAATTTCTTTGATGCAGTGCCCAACTCCCTAAGTCGTTCGTAACTCACAAAATAAAACGCATAGGTACATAGGTTGTAAAAAAAAAAGACTAGGTACCTAAATACCTATTGCTAAACTACTAGGTAACTAAATTGTAATATTGTTGATCAGTTCCAGAACAGCATCATCATCATCGCCAGCGATGCTACTGTTCAAGGTCGATGTATTTTTGAAATCATACATTCGTACGCTAAAGGCTTTTAACATACATATTTGCCGTAGGTTCAAACTTAACGCAGGACCCGTATTCTCTGATCAGGTAAAATCTTATTAACATTATGCTCTGAAGCTTATTCAGGGATAAACGATTCCTAAGTATTTTTAAATAATGGCATAAATAGAAAAGGCACGCTCCACGGAGGCGTTGGATACGGGTAGCGTCAATAACGCCACAGCTAACTTTTAGCAAGCCCCTAAAAATAACCCCAAATAAAATCTGTCCCTAAAAATACCCCATTCAAGACTTCTTCCCCCTAAATTTAGGGGGAAAACCCCAAAGTTGGCACCACTGACGTATCGGGCACGTAACAGCGGGTAACCTGTGTTACCAACATGCAAAATAGTATGTTTTACTAATACCACAGAAAAAAAAGTTGAATCTAAAAATGTTATAACGAATACATGTCACCGAAAGTATTTTTGAATACAAAATGAAATTTAGACCATAATTAAACTTTTGTATTGTATATTTTTTTGTTACACATACAACATTTCAACTTTTTTAATTATAGAATAGAAAGTATCGATACTGTACTCATGAGTAGTATCGAAAAAAAAAATCGTATTCATAAAAGTAACTATTGAAACAAAAGTATCGATACTTTAAGGTATCGAGTACTTTTCTTATGCCTCGGCCACGAAATAAACGCCACGTTTGAGGCGTCAATTCGCTACAAGTTAGTGTTTTTTCTAAGCGTCAAAAGCAAGGCCACGAACTTCAAATATTCGCCTGTAGCGTGTACGTCGGTGGGGGAATGAATCAGTTCAGTAACATGCTCTGGGTACAGAGTGAGCACGCGACGACATAACACGTGAAAATGTCGTTGTCAGAAATACCTATAATAATATTGTTAATAAATCTTAAAAAAGAATTTTAATTTCTTCCCAATTTTTTTACAACATTCCTAAACTTATGTTGCAGATGTGAACTCATCCATAACGCATTCAATTTCGGATTGCAGTGATATTCTTCAATATTCATATTGAATTAGTTACTATAAACGCGACAAAAACAAAACAATTTGTTTTAGACACAGACGCGCGGAGCGACCGCTTTATCGGAGCGACTGTTTCGTGCACACTGTGGAATGTTCTCATACAATTAATTGTTTTCGTCGCTCATATAAAACGCGCGTCGGATCATCCAAGGCTCGTGCAAATTCACTCGTAGCAAATTTCGCTGCTGCTTGCAGCGCTACTTTGTGGCCTCGTAGTTATTAGACATACATTTTGTTTTTGACGCTCGACGCTGACGCTTGCAGCGCAAGGCGAATCCGCTTGGAGCGTCGCATTTCATGGCCCTCGGGTTAGTGCCTAATTCGCATAGAGCATAGGTCAATATCAATCAGTAAATAACGTCAGTTTAACTTCAGTAGAGCAGGACATGAAAAACAAATGGTATTGGTACACTTTAATACAATAATAGAAAAAGAAAACTGTAACTTCAACAATTAAAAAAAAATAGAAACAAATTAAATTATTCAGTACTTTAGGCATATACATTAAAGTTCCCATTCCTCCTCCGTACAATCACTAGATGGCGTTGCCATAACCGTAAACATAAGCCGTAAAGAATAAAGAAGATCGCAAGTTTTAAATGGGTAATTTCTAAGATTACCCATTTAAAACTTAATTTCTTATTCGATACGATACCTGCCAAAAAGTACTCATTGAGTAAAGCATCGAATACAAAGTATTGAGTACAAAAGTATCGGTATCGAATGGAAATGTACTCGATACTACAAAGTATCGATACTTTTTTCGTGTCCCTAACTAGGCATGACGAAAGATTTTGAAATCCTCTTCCGTAATGTAGGTTCTCATTTACTATATACGAAAACACCTTTATTTCGGTAATAAACTAAAGTTTAACGAAGTTTAAAGCCATTTTTCTAATATTTTTTCAATAGGGCGCGAAAACAGCTCGCAGTGTCATGGCCTCCGCTACTAGGAGTAATAGTGTCATAGACTACTATTAAATATGAATAGTGTTCTGTGGTCATGGCGTCGGGTCTGACGTGAGACGTCACGCCTAGGTAACATCAAAAATCAAAATTGTCTACGCGTACGCGCAGTTAGAAGAAAGTTAACAAACATTGCATATTTCGTGTGATAAAAATGAATTGTAAAGTTTATAAGTGGTGTGCAGTGCCACAGTGTAAAAACACATCAATAACCACACCCAACAAGGTGTTTATTTATGTCCCAAACAAGAAAAAAAATGAGATCAATGGATAAAGCTCGCACGGCGAAACCCGAACGACTTATTCACGAATTCGCCACTCTAATTCTGTGAAGACCATTTTGATGTGAGTATGTTACTAAGTATTGATAGGTTTTAAACTTAAAATGTTCGTTTGACGTGAAATAGTTGAAATATTGAGGCTATGAAATAACTAATATAATTGAGGTTATGTTTGTTTTGGTCTTGGAGAGTATTCTTTTTATCAATTTTAATTGTTTACTTTTCTTTTTTCAGTTGCCAAATGATATGGAAACTATATAGAGTATCACAAGTACGTATGAAACCAAAACCAGGATGTATGCCCAAAAAAAGTATTTGCCAACCAGATGGGGATACACAAACATCTGACACAACAGAGAGACCCTGTATTGCTAAGAAACGAAGGATAATGGGTCTTAAAGAGTGAAAAGCAATTCAAAGAAAAAAGTATAGATAAAGAACAATCAAGTTCTGAAGAAATTGCATCTGCTAGTTCAGGTACATATTTTATTAACTCATTTATAACATAGAATATAGCATTGAAGAAGTTAACTTTATTCTCAGTATTATTACATACATTGTCAGTACACTCAAAACTACATAGATCCTAGTAATCTCCTATTTGTGTTCATAATTATAACTTTGCACATAAATAACAAAACATTTGTTTTACAGTTCAGCAGATTGTTGAAGAAGTTTCCCAATTAACACCAAGACTGTTGGATAAATCAGTTCAAGTACTCATTAGTATGTAAAACATTCAGAAGTAAAGCTAACCAAACAAAAGTCAGTTCGATAAATTAGATGACATCACCATTGAAGCTGTTTCTACATTCTGTTTCTAAACCACCATTTAAAATCAAGCATGGTGTTAATAGTAACCCATCAAGACCAAGTATAAGTGTTTTGAGTAAATAGCCAAACAAATAGAACAATCAGATAGTGATACTTCTTATACTCCCTCCGTAACTCACACAGAATCATCAATATCCATAAAATCTCTTCAAATGGAGTCTACATCTGACTGTAGCGAGATGCTAGAGGATGACAAAAGGAGAGAAGATTTAAACGCTTTAGAGTGCACCTCGAAGAAAATGAAAAAAAAAGCCCCCGTTCTTATATTGATGTTCCTTAAGTTGTTTTTATTTAGTTAACTTGATTCAAGAACAGACAAACATGCAGTTTAACCATATTTTACTATGTATTTTTATGTTACCTTGCAATCAGTAAATTATAACTAAATAATTTGTATATTGTCATTATGTACCCATGGTTATTGTGTGTAAAGTGTATGCTGTAAGCAGTTAAAACTACATATCTGTCATAAGGTTTGAAAGGTGAATCACTAGCCTCATAAAGTGCCCAAATTTTAATGAGCTAATGTAACTTAGGATAAGTGCATTTTGTGTTGTGTGTGCACTATGTTTTTGCTTTCCAGCATAGATACTGCGGATTTATTTATTTCTGAAATTTCCTTTTTGTTGGTATCAAGTGGCAGAAAAGCAATTTTTCTGGTTACATTATTGATAACACAAGATTCGTTTGTACAATTTAAATGTAAATAATCCTCTCTTTATGAGGTACAGACGCCAGCACATCAAGCTACTACAATCTGTCAATCTTTAATAGATTTTCAACTTTATCGCTACACCATAAGGTTCAAAGTTGATTGGGGAAATTTGACAGTTTCGGGTAGCTTGATGTGCTGGCGTCTGTACATTCCTTTCATAAGTAGCATTTTCATTTCTGTAACAATACACCCGTCATTCTGACCTACACGAATCTTTGTTGTGGGTTAATGAGACTGATTGAAATAAAAATAACTTGAGTAATGTTAAGATAAATTATATTAAAAAACTTCAATAAAAATATACCAAATCCTTAGTCTTTAATAAATAATTTATGTTACAATAAATTAAGTATGTTTTATTTAAACCCAAAATAAAATCCGAGTTTAACTGTCGCTAATGAGACACAATTACTTTTCTTTTGTTACCAATCTTAATAAGATTAATCAACAGTTGAGAGGAGTGCAGCTTTCTGTCTACTAATAAGCACCTGCGAAAAGAAAATTAATATTACAATTAGAGCAGTGGTATCAGCCCCGACTTACGAGTTGTACATAGTGAGTGAACCCAGACAGGCACCTTGTGTATTTATTTAAATCACCACTGCTTTCAAAACTGTGAAGGAAAACGCATGTCCTTGAACCAAAAATTCGATGACATGACATCCACCAACCCGCACTGGGCCCATGTGGTGGTTTACAGCCCACTACCTCTCACAGAGAGGAGGCCTGTGTCCCAGCAGTGGGCATGTTATAGACTGATAATGTATATCTATCTATGTTATGGGTTTGGTTTCTGCACTTAGTCCTTCAGTGGACCATTGTGCGTGGGAACCGAAAAAGCAAAATTAAAATGTTTAATTTTGCTTTTTAGTTCAAACTTTCTAAAGAGCATAGGTTCATTCATTAAACATAATATGTAGTAGCTAAAATAAAATATAATACTGCAGAGCCTCCTAGTGATTTAAGAATCCTCACTAATCAACCACAAAGCCATTATTGATGATGAAAACCGCATCCAAATCAGACTAGTAGTTTTGGAGATAAATGGCAACATTGGTTTGCACAAACATATCCTCTCACTCCAAACGCACATACCGTTGTGGGTAATAAGGAAGAAACAACTCACAATTAAAGTATTCAAGGAATGATATCTCTTTCGGTTAAAGTACCGCTCTTCATGAATGGTTGGGGGTACTATAGCAACATGTGTGCCATCAATGCACCCCAGAACTCCAGAAATGCCAAACTTTCTATTGAATCTGCAAAATAGAACACATTATTTATATAAATTAGGATCTAAGTCTAGGTGTGCAAACAAATAGATATGGAAATATTGCATTGGGCTGCTTTTGATTTCATTACGGTCTTCTCTGGTGCTTGGTTTGACATACTTCTTAAAAATATGTGGCATAATATGTACATCTATTCTGTCACTTGTTTTATTGCTCGAGAAACTGAGGGTTGTGACACGGCATGACATTGAGACTGGCCTACCAGTGTTTGGTATGAACCAGTTGCATAAAAAGCCAGTGCAACCAAGATCTAAAACGAGAATAGAGATGTTTTAAAGAATAATTGGTCAGTGGGTCGTCTTAGGGGCGGTCACATTATAACATACCTATGTACCTACTGGCGCAAAACGATAGTAAATATGTACTAACCTTTGTTTCCGTATCAATACTACCGTCAGAACGAAGATTGACGGTCATGTGAGGACTAATTTCTTCAATCAAAAGCTCTTACGAGGTCTTTGGAGAGTCGGTACGTTTTAACGAACTGACGATGCGTGAGGTCAAAAGCATTATTGTATAATCTTGACGAGAAAAAAGCATTATTGTATAATCTTGACGAGAATTTTCTCCTTCTTACGTTCCCGATGTCAACCTCATGGGCAAGTTCAATAAAATCCATACAGAACATCATATTTCTATGTAAGACAACGAAAGCGATCTTTTATCGACTCTGTAAAAGTTGCTCTTTACCAACTTATGTTCAACCGTGAATTTTTGACAGATAACCGCTTCGATTCGATTCTAACAAGTGTCAAAATAATAGTAGAATGTGACGAAACGTAATTGTGGGTAAGTAGTAAACGTTACGCGCATGTTCGATTTTGTTAGCAGAATAGGTTTTGAAATCTTTTCGATCGACCGTTGGCGTAATCGAAGTAGAAACGTTGTTCATTAGTAGAATGTGAAAACGCATATCAGCCGTAGTTCCATGGCGATTTTTGATGAATTTTGTTTGTAGAATCGGCCCCCTAGATCGATGCGGTAAAATTTGCACTTTACTAACTTATATTCAACCCATAAAGTAAAAGTACTCTGAGGTTCAACCGTGAATTTTTACAGATGAACGGTTTTGTTTCGATTCTAACAAATGTCAAAATAATAGCAGAATGTGACTTAGCGTCACGCTCATGTTCGATTTTGTTAGCAGAATAGGGTTTGTAATTGTTTCGATCGGACATTGGTTTAAACTAAAACGTAACTGCAGTGGAGTCGTTGTTCATTTGTAGAATGCGAAAACGCTTAAAAACCGCGATTCAGTTGTGGTTCTATTGCGATTTTTGAAGAATTTTATTAGTAGAATCGGCCCCCAGGTCGTTATCGCATTTTTTATAACCGACCCGCTTTCTTTGCGGCCCAGTGTATTTATCTTATCCGAGGACGCAGACTAACACGGTGTCCTAATTATTAAGTATTGTAGATGATATCGACAACTTATTTATTACTTATCCAACTATTTACTTTATCTCTTTGTTTTTAAATAAAAGGATAGATTAGGCATCGTGAGCCTTTAGTCGTGGTGTAGCTGTGTTTTTAACTAGACGCCCATCTCGTTTCCTATAGTGTTCGAAATCGTATTTCATGGTAAGCATATTATTAACTACAATTTTATTTTTTATTTACGGTTTCAAATATCATTTATTTCTCAAAGATTTACTTAATCACTTAATGAGAAACAAAGTTTTAACATGCAGGTACCTAATTGTTAAAATAGTCCAGAGCGGTCGTCGTGCAGTTAGGAAGTACATAATTAGTTACTGTAATAAATTTGTTGAGTGGGTACATCATAGTAAATTACTCGAACTTTACACAACTTAATTGCCTAGATATGTCTATGCATGCTTGTCAGTGAAGCAATTTCCATTGTACTAACAAACGCTAGTTATTTTAATTGCTTATTTACGTTCATATTCGTGGTGAGTCTGTAGGTCATCCACCCACCTGGCCATTGGTCTGCTAACGCTCCTTCGACCGCTTCTCGAATGGTTGCCATCTTGCCATTCCGTGAGGGCTCTGCACCACCTGCCATCACCACGTCTACGTCTAGCCAAGTGTGTTGCCCACCTCCATTTAAGAGCCGCTACGTGTAGTCCTACGTCTTGTACCCAATGATATATAAACTAACGTCATTGCTTGTACCTCAGTCCTACGTCAGATCTCTGAGTCACGGACTCGGTTTTTCAATGATAGGTCTAACACCTAACATGGCGCGTTCTATAGCCCTTTGCGCCACTTGGACTTTGTACACAATCTCTTTAGTGAGCGTTCATGTTTTGGCCCCATAAGTTATGGTAGGCAAGACACATTGTTCATACAATTTGGTTCTCGGACATTATGGTATATCTTCAGAACCCTAAAAACATCATCCAGCTTGCCAAATGCCATCCAGCCAGCCCAACGCCCTTATTGCGTAACACACTTTCAATCACAATTTGAATAATTTTGATGGATATTGTTATTCCATTGCTTCTTATGTTCGAAAAAATGGTTGGCTCAACAATGTAAATAACGTAATGAATGTAGTTGTACTGTCAAAACTAAAAGCAGCAATAGCTACTGTTAGTGGGTTACGCAATTACCCCGCAGTGTTATGGTCTCGAGATTTACTTAGTTTGGTACTTTTGGGAGAGTACAACAGATAAACTAAGTATGTCCCAGATAAATGATCCAACACCTCCCGCGGCCTGCCTCCAATTATCACACAGACATCTTATAGGACCTTTTTTATCAATAAAATTGGTCTATGTTATTTCTTATTGGTCATCCATGTTTTCTCTTTATTTTCTCCGCCTTTATATAAAGCTTGTTCTCCTTTTTTTTATACGCTTCAATTACTTTTCTTTTTAACAATAACTTATTTATAGTCTATACTTAAATATAATAAAAGTCAAAACTGTAGGTACTTTCGATATTTTTGAAAAAAGTAATTGTAAACTTTAATTATAATAAAATCTATTTATTATAATTTTTGTCCGTTTGTCTGTAGGTATGTATGTTCCGGATTCGCTCAAAAACGGCTGAACGGATTTGAGTGAAATTTGGCACACAGATAGTTAATAATCTGGGTATAAAGTAATCTATGTGTTACATAATTTTAATCCCGTTAGTAGGTATGTTCCCTTGGTATTTTCCGAAATCCACGCGGGCGAATCCTTGGGTAAAAGCTTTTTTTTTTTAACATTGCCCCACACTAGGAATTTCTCCTGTATTGTGGTTGCGTTTACAAACATTTAAACTCACATACAAACTGCCAGACCCGGCACAACTACTTGTAGGTCAAAAGCTAGTACAGTTTATATTTGAAAACTAGCTTCTGCCCGCGACTTCGTACGCGGATCCTGTTGCTTATGCCAGCGACAACGGGGTAGTCAAAATCGAAGATCTGAAACGTCTGATGTCGAATTCTAAGAACCCGGGGACTGGATAACAACGGGATCCGCGAGACGATTCGAGACGTCATTTTCAGGCAATAATGAACCAATAGGGTGGTAAACTTGGCCTTGCACTTTGAATGTTGGCATAAATGGGCCTTCTGAAATCTGTTTCGCAACAAAAGATGTCATTTGAAAGGCATTAGGTATGGTACGAACGTATGTTGTCCAAGAAATGTTTTGACTGTGATGGTCACCGATTAGCAGTGATCTTAATATTTCTGGAGGATTTTGTAATATTTCAATATGTACTTTCCCACCTGAGCAACACATACCGTTTGTTTCATTTTGCTATTTAACAGCTTCACAAAAAGTAAATTTTTTAACCATACCTCCGATGGCGGAATATAATAATAATAAGATATAAGATAATAATTTATAAGAATTGAATTGAATAAAGGAGATAATAATAATTTATTTATTTAATTGTTTTACCACAAATTACAGATAGTAAATAATAGTCTACAGACACAAATTCATAATTAATTTGTGGAAGACTGGTGCCTAAACTAAGTTTTTTACAAAACCTGTATGTCAGGTCACCAGGCCCCCTAAACAAAGTTTTACATTAATATGTGGCGTAGTCAATCATAGGAGTATACGTAAATGCACTCCGTTCCTTATCAACCCAAGGAAGGTCGCCATGCCCTACGGCTATATCTTGAGACACATCCGATTCTTCAGATGATATCGACATTCTGTACAGAGAATGTCGAAGTCGATCAGAATTCAAACGTTCGTTGCGCTCTTCTTAATCTGTCTCTTCATGCCGTACTCCAGCAATTCTTTCTTTCTCACTTTCTGATTATGAATATTTTGTTGTGTGCGTGTTCGGAACAATGTATGATAATCTCATCGTATCAGCGGTCAGTCGCGCATCATATTCTTCACTGATCGCTAGAGATCTGGATGTAGATGCGTAAATACGTTGAGAACGCAGGCGTGCTTCGCGATCCGAAGAGGTTTCCACGGAGCGAGTTGCAGCCTGATGTTCTCAAACAGCATCAAGTCTCTCCTGACGCTCTTCGGCACATTCTTGGGATCTTATGATCCTCAATCTTTTAGCTCCTTTGGAACATTGGGAAAGATTTGACCTCTTTCTAGGCATGGTTATAGTTTTATTATGAAGATACCTGATCAATTAAAATCTAAGTGACTGCTCCCCTACCAAGGGTGCCCAGACACGGGATCGTCTGGCGCCCATGTGCTGGTTTGGTCCCTGGGGTGGTCACGGCGTGCTATGTGTTCTGGTGCGCCGGTGATGGGGAGTACTCCCCAGCGGAGGGTCCGATGACGGACAGCCGCGGCGGGTTCACGGATGAGTGCTAACGCGTGCCCATGTTCCCGCCGTAAGCGGCAGAGGAGGACACAGTGGAGTTTTAGTGGGTTAGAGTCCCACATAACTGCACTATTTCCCCGTGGTAGTGCAGAATGCATGAGCATTTTTTCACGTTAAAAAAAAATAAATGGGAGTTTTGGCCAGTAGAGTCAAATTTTCAATGATATCCACATCAGATGTTTCTGATCTTCGATTTTTATAAGTCAACAGGAAATGCCCATCAGACCGAATAACTTTTACTAAGACGTCATTCCTTTAAGTGTTATGGTGTACCTGGGCTCTTGGAGTTCCCAATCAGGTGTTCCAGATCTTCAAATTTATTCTCTCAGCAGAAAATCCTCATCACGTGGAACAATTTTTGCTATGGTACCATTTTTGTATCTCTTATAGTTAAGCTGGTCTGTTTCGGTTCTGCATCAGGTGTTCAAGTTTCCAAGAAAAATTATAGCCTGAATGTTGTCCAGACATATAATAACTACTATATATATAATAATAATAACTATACAACAAAAAAAAAATCATTCAAATCCGTCCAGTAGTTCCGAAGATCGGACGCGCAGGCCCGAGGCGTGTACGTACTCTGATAGAATACCTTAACAAATGTTCGCCGTGATTCTTTAAATTGACATAACTTTTTTATTTATGAACCGATTGACATGAAATAAACACTAAATGTTAAGTTAAGCCTACTACAATATATTAGTGAAAACCGCATCTAAATCGAATAAGCCGTTTCTGATATTAGCGTGCACAAACAAACAGATAAACAGACAAACAGACAAACAGACAAAAAAAAAATTAATTACAATTTCGGGTTCGGCATCGATATAATAACAACCCCTGCTACTTTTTTTTTATATATTTCCATTGTACAGACACCACTTTTCTACAAATTTATTATTATAATAATATAATATATGTATATATATAGATAAATAAAAATAAAATGAAAAAAGTGATGAAATACTAGGCCTATAATTAGCTATACAGCATCTGGAACAGGATCCAGGCTACCAACCACACACAGAAACTAATTAGTCTTAATAACATGTTTTTTTACCCGACTGCGCGACGCAAAGGAATGGTAATGTGTTTATCAGCTTAAGTATGTATGTTTTTTATACTTATGTTTTTTAAATATAAAACATAAGTATAAAAAACATGTGTTATTATGACTAATTAGTGTCTGTCTTAATTACTGGGTAGTTGTATTACACGGACTTATAATCTGAGACACATATGAAGGTCAATAACTTCCAGTCAGTTAACATCTGGACGTATTTAGTTTGATTTTGTTCAGTTTTTTAGTGCGACAAGTTTTCCCAAATGCCGATTAATTAAAATAATCATATAGAAATGACAATTTAAAACGAATAATATAAATAATAAAGTCCCCTCGTAAATATTGATATGTATACTGGTAGTGGTAGCGCCCCGAGGTTTCACCCACATAAGCGTCGATACCGTGGGAATATCGGGATAAAAAGTATCTTTTGTGTTATTCTAATGTATAAGCTATATTATTGTAAAATTTCATCAAAATCCGTTCCGTAGTTTTTGCGTGAAAGAGTAAAAAACATCCATCCATCCTCACAAACTTTCGCGTTATTAATATTAGTAGGAAGAACTAGTAGGATAGGATAGGATTAATTATATGTATAAAAATGAAACCCGTAACCAGTGGTTGATAGGGCAGAGAATTAAAATAAACCTTACTTACTTTGCAGGCAGGATAATAGCAAAAATGCTTGATTGTTAAATAGAGTAGAATATTGTTTATTGTTGTTGCAGTTGGAGCACGGGTTGATCGATCAGATTCTTCTTTCATCTTCTTTATTAAAAAAAAAAAAACGAAAGAAGAAGAAAGAAGAATCTGATTTGTGGATCTGTGTGTGATTTGGATCTGATTAAGCTGGTAAAAATAACAATAATTAATCAGTAAGATAAACAGAAAACTGACACGAAACAGAAAACTGGTATGTTGTCCTAGAACCAAAAATTCGAAGACATTATTATGTCTACCAACTCGCACTGGGCCTGCGTGGTAGATTATTAGCCCACTTCCTCTCGAAGAGAGGAGGCCTTTGTCCGAGCAGTGGGAATATAATAGGCTGATTTTGTTTTAAGGAGCCTAAGACCACACAGACAGTCACATTCGTTTGACATGTGTGTCACAAGCGATCGTCCCACGAATATTCGTTCGTTAGCCTCTTAAAAAGGTTTTACGATATGTTCGCCTTCACTAACTTATAATAACAACAAGTTGCCAGCAAAGTGATGTTACTGTGCATGTGCAATGTCCATAGAGTTAAAGTAAATGTAACAAATAGAATTTTGAATAGTTTATTACGACCTTCTAAAAATAAAAATAAATCTGATTTAAAACGCGCGCAAAAAATGACTTTAAATATACATAAGAGTCACAAACTGCTTGGCAATTCTTTAGTCTAGACCTATTTTAATTGCATACCAAACAGTAATGGCTTAATTAATAACGGTAACGTGTAATTAAGAATAGTCCAGAGTGAAGTAAAGAATAATTATAGTAGAGCTAAAATAATGGCAGTCAATTAGAACTGGTATGATGATGTCATGCCACGTGGAAACTAGCAAGACAAGATGGAGACCATTCAGTAAAACATGGCGCATGGAGTGTCCAGCAGAGGAGGTATAGGTCACCTAGATGCTAATTCGGTGATATAAAGTATAGATCGATGTGTACAAGAAGAGCAGATCATTCTGATGATTCATTTTATCATTACTTACGGTACTTTAGCCCGAAAGTCTGACAATCAGTTTTACTAAGGGGATCGTGTTAGCCATAGCCAATAACTGGGTTTTGGGTGGAGGTCCGAGGCAATCGCTTTATTTAAAATACTGGTATTCAGCTGCATCCAGTTAGACTGGAAGTCGACCCTAGACCAGACGATAGATTTAGATGATGCTCATGAGAGAAAAAGACGACTGAGAAATGTGGCGCACATATGTTGAAAATAATAACTAGTACCAGTACAGCGAATCCATTGCAGGCTAATGTTAAATGGATATTGGGAAGAACCTGTTTAGCAAGTGAGCAACATCTTAACCAGATCAAATCAAATCATTTATTTTTTGCAAACATGGGTAGATAATTGGCACATAGATGTTGTCATAGGAGTTAGACCTCCATGTTCTGCCATCACATGGGCATGCAAATTGCAAATCATAATCAATTACTTATAATTTTAAATGACAATTAGAGTATTATTATAATTCCATTTTACAAATTAAGGTCAAATCATTTGAATCACAACAAATAAAAATAAAAAAGTCGTAATATTACATCAAATGTCACTGGCTACAATATTAAGATGTCAATGGATACAATACAAGCTTGTCAATTTAAATAAGTAAAAATAACAAATAGAAATAAATGATACATAATTATTATTGTGCAGTATCGTTGTGCCTAATGGAGAAGTTGTAAGGAAATTGATCATCTTGGTATGGAAGGATAGGTGATGTGGAATTGAAGAGAAGTGTCGTTAGGAAAGTTTTGGGAACCAATGTGCATGAGTTGGAGAAGATCAAAGAAACGATGTTGATGGACTTGTGACAAAGATAATAATTTTAAACGAGAAAGGGGTGAATACTTATATTATGACGGCTGATAGAGATGTATGAAAGAAGAAGGCAGAACCTATATGCTGCTCTGAACCAAAATACATTGGAATCAAGGTAGGAAGTTAGGACGGAAACCCTCGGGGCACCCAGATCTTACACAGATGTTCTTAGCAGACATGGAGATGTAATGAACTTCTCGACGGAGGTGGGCTGGTTGGAATAACCACTAATGGCCACCATGGCTTACGCACAATGGTCCACCTGAAGGACTAAGTGAGGAAACCAAACCCTCTAACATAGAACATAGGTAGGAAGACGATGGTGATCGTTTAGCAAAATAAAGATTATTAAGAGTACCTAAGGGCTAAGTGAGCAGTGGTGGCCCAGTGGTGAAGGCCCCAGCTTACGAGTTGTATGTCGTGGGTTTGAACTCAGGCAAGCGCTTTCCTTTGAGTAAATAAATCACCACTGCTCTCAAAATGGTGAACGGAGGAAGACATCGTGAGGAAACCGGTATGTTCTAGAACCAAAAATTTAAAGACATGTCACATCTACCAACCCGCACTGGGCCCGCATACAGCATTATATTGTAGTCTTTGCCCGCATAGTAGATTACAGCCCAATTAAAGTCAAAGTCAAAGCATTTATTGCAAATAGGCACATAAAAGGCACTTTTGAATGTCAACAATTACAAAAAAATAGAATTGATTCTAGTCGCCCTAGTCGCCCCTCCCAAAAGGTTTCGTATGGAGAGTTCCCTCTCGAAGAGAGCAGTTGGAACATTATAGGCTGATTATGCTTATGCTAAGAGTTTATTTTCTTTCATTCAAAGTCAAAGTCAAATCATTTATTTCAAATAGGCACATTAAAGGCACTTTTGAACGTCAAAAAAAAAACTAAATAGAAATGATTCTAGTCGCCCATTCCAAAAGGTAGTTTTCGTATGGAGAAGAATGGGCAAGAAACTCCACCGTTGCTCATTCATTCATTATGTTCAATGCTGTCTGCAAGACAGTACCTAATAGTTTTTTTAATGTTGTTTTGCAACAAATTAATAAAGGTAATTGAACTGAACAAACAAACATTGGATCGCGTGTTCGGAAGTGCCCCCACTGAGGCATATAGTTCCGACAGAATCCATACTTGTGTCTGAGTGTGTTCCGTTAGCCAGCACGCGATATGTGCCGCTAATATGCACAATGAGACGACATGTACATTTGTATGTCATTTGTACGGAATAATCGCCATATTGGAGCGCTAAATTACAGTTGGATTCGAACTTCCGTCATAATTATGGAGATAACATCTAAACAAGTATTGTCACTTAAAATCAATGTTTTTTTGCGTGTAAATATTTTTACTCACTGTTTTTTTTTATGAAAAGCTAGCTTGCAATCTTAATAAGAGGTATCGTATTACTCAGTAACTGGGTTGTGGTCAGATAGGCAGTCGCTCCATGTAAAATACTGGTATTCAGCTACATCCAGTTAGACTGGAAGCTGACCCCAACATATTTGGGAAAAGGCGGGCAGATGATGATAGAGCTTCGATACCAAAACAGGATTTGGCACTTGTGGTATTAAAGGACCTTATTCCTTCGTTTAGGGGTCAAATAACACAAAAAATTAAACTCCTTAATTGTTATTCTTTATAGAATTATGTTACAAACTAGCTTTGCTACTTTTGGTTATTTTTGTCTGTTGTTACAGTACAACAGACCTACAGGAAAAATCATATACACTGAGTACTTAGGTAGGATGTAAAACCAGCTGCTTAGTTTTAAACAACCGAGTTATAGGTAGGCATATCATACCTACACCAAATTAGTCATACATAATAGAATAGAACACACAAATCAAAAAAAAAATCGAGCAACGTTGGTAGCAACTTTTTTTTCGCACCGTTTGCGTAAATTCTACGAAAAAAAAAATACAGGGTTATTCCTCTTTGAATATCTTCTTGAAAGGCAACAATAGAAAGTGTTGCCTTCGTTTGGTAATTGTGTTATTGTTTGTGTGACAGGCAACCATGGCGGGCCTGTGTTCGTGTGTCCTGCTGGCCATCGCGACAGCTCAACTTGTGGGGTGTTCAGAGAGCGTGGTGGAAGAAATAGTGGCACATACTTATGAGTAAGTTACTAATGCTGCATGCAGCATATTACAATGTTATGTTAAGACCTGAGGGACAATTCCGTATATTTATTATAGGAACGTTTGCAATCTAATCCTTTTCAATCTGATTATTATTGTATAAAGGGTGACAGGGAAATTCGACGTATTCCTTGAAAGGGGTTATACTAGAGGTCATTAGCAACTCAAATTATCCAATAAGACCGAATTATTTTGTATTATATGACCCAGATATTTAACTTGGTCCGTCGCAAAAGTACATTTTGTAAACTTTAACCTGAAACCCTCTGTTTTGATGGCTTTCCGCAACTGCGTTAGATGATTGATGTGTTCAGAATACCTTTTAGAGAATAATAAAATGTATCGATATAATCTACAGCAAAATCAGTAATTTTATATTTTATCCTCTGAAAAATTTCTGGTGAGGTCTTTAATCCGAATGGTAAGCAGGTCCATTGCCATTGGTACCTAATGTCCGTCCTGAGTTACGAATCCCTTCGTTTTCCTGTCTTCAATTGGTAAAGGGATCGACCAAAATGCATAATTTATTAGAGTTGAAAAAAATTACAATTCCTCGCTTTTATCATTAGATCATCAATCAACGAAAATGATTGAGCTTGTGGTACCTACTACTATTTTATTCAAGTCTCTGAAGTCTATACATAGTCTGGATTTTTTTGTTATCCTATTTTTTTAATGATCGTTAACTGGTGCAGCCAATGGACTGCAGGATTCTTCTATTAATTTGCTAATTTTGCTATTTGTTCTTCTACAGTGTCCACAATAAGTCTATTCTCACTTCTTATCCATTAACTGTGCCCATAATTCGAAAATGTAATTGGGCTTTTTTTCATTATTGCGAATAGTACTAAATTAATTAAGTTGCATATTAGTTTTACATGTAGGAATTTTAAGTATGTAATCGAAATAATTTAAATAAATAGTCTAACAATTAAAAAGATACAGTGTTATAAAAACGATCCGCAAATGTAATCCAAATGAAAGTGTAGGTAATCGTTACCCGAAATTGTAAGAATAACTCAGACCACTTGCGAT
Source organism: Oligia fasciuncula (assembly GCA_963082905.1). Lineage (NCBI taxonomy): Eukaryota > Metazoa > Arthropoda > Insecta > Lepidoptera > Noctuidae > Oligia > Oligia fasciuncula. Next base: position 14,864,627 of record OY720396.1, on the reverse strand, counting down.
GCCTCCTTTAGGTATTGTGGATTTGTGGAATATCATTTGTCACCAGTTGGGTGAGTTTTTTTTTAAACCTTTATTCTTTACCATGGATACATGTCCTTCAGCCGTAATCAATAAACAAACATACTACTCATCATAACTAACTTAAAAATACAACATAAAACAATAAAAAGTCATTATCTACAGTTCATCGATAGCTTTTACCGCTCAGTAATAAATACGAGCTAGTACATCTGAGTGACAATTAAATTATCTAAATTGACAACAAAAAATTAAGTAAGTAAACATAAAAATAAATAACAAAAAAAAAAACAATTTAATTAACCCCGAAACGATTAAATTTTTTCTATATTATTCATATATCTAAATAATAGATGAAAATAAACGTCAGTTTGGTTGTCATCCAATAACATTAAAAAAATACCTTCCGCAGACCGGCATGGCGATACAGATGCGTGCCCGACGAGGGCTGCGAGCGTACGACGCACCCGCAGCCATCCAGCGTCAGCAACTCCAGCGGCCAGATGTTTGGCAGCCTCGACGTCTGCAGAACTGTCTGCGGCAGGTTCGGAGGCCTTTGGCCACGACCCATCACCGCAGCCATAAGCATGCAGACGGTTAAGATACATCCTAACTATCTCAGGTATGTAAGCTTTTACCCACGGTTTTGCTTCCGTGATTCTTTTGCTTGTCGTTCAACAGGAATCTTCGGCTGATAAACTATTAGAGATAGTTTAGCAAAAAATCACGTCGATCGATTGCTCCGTTGCTATGTGATATAAGGCCAAATAAACACACACCCCAATAGGATTGGAAATTGTTCACAGTGTTAACATACGTACAAAAGTCCGACAATAGGGTCAGACCTTGAAATAGGGAAAATGAATAAAAATGACAGGTGACAATTTGTCAATTTTACAAGTTTCTTTCATACATTTTGTGGTCTTTTTTACAGCACCTGTCAAGAAATGTAAATTTTGTCTTATTTTGACAAATATTTCTTATTGTTCCCGGGTAAGGGCCCTGAAAATGTTTTTTTATTTTATTGTTGGTCTTTAGTCTTGGACATTAACTGACAAACGAACATTTATGTGGAAACCTTGAGCTAGAGTGGTCAGAATGTATTTATTGACAGCGCAGCGAGCACGCCTCGGAGCATAGCATTTTAAACAATACTCATTCTTTCCCCGAATAAAGTCGGAAAGTAAAAATACATATGGTCGAATTGAGAAACCTCCTCCTTTTTTGAAGTCGGTTAAAAAGTTAATCGTTAACGAATATGTTTCGCTAACAGTTCGACGCAATCGATTGTTGTTTGATTTACCAATCAATAAACATGCTAATACAATAGGCGGTGAATATTATTAGGTACTGACATAATTAATAAACGAGTGTTGAACTCACTCCTTACAGAGGACGCGTCGTTGAATGGTCTATAGTCATCGTGAAGGTTAAATTACCGTTATGCCAAAATTGATTAAGGATAGCAAATGATTCATGTAAGAAATATTTTCATTATTTAAATAAATAATATTTAAATATTTGCTCTCCTGTTTATGTAGGACATGCTTTAAAAACTTTATTCATGCATTAAATTTTTTTTCAATAGTTGATATGATTATTTTTTTTTGGTTTGAGAGTTGAGACTATGTGGGTACCTAATTTACCGAACAAGGAGTAGTTAAAAAAAATATATAAGCTCAACTTTATTGAGTTCCTTGTAATTGTCTGCACTGTTGATCGAGTTTCCGTATCAGCAACTACTTATTATTACTATTTGGTCGTCCTGGGTTCGATCCCCAAGTCGGCCAGTGTTTTAGGTTTAAATAATCTTTATTTCTCATAAGAACATGATAGTAGTAGGTAGTTACATATAAAACAAGTTAGTACAGCTGGCCAATTTGACACCATACCTTGGTGTCAAATTGGCCAGCTGTTCATATACTGAATATTCACTTTGTGAGGAACACAAACAACGATTAAGAAACGAACTACTGTGTGAATGTGTGTGTGTGCTAGCTTAGTGCGTGCACGCGTTTATTTGCTTGTGTGCGTCAAGTACCTATAGTCTCGGAGACCGCTAATCATTTTTAATTATTACGTGTGAGTTCTGGATAAAAGTGTTCTTATTTTGTATTACCTACATAAAAGTATTTTTCTTTTTAATTTTTATGTAAGTATTTTATATTTTGTTGTCAAGGTATTTATGTAGAGATTACTTTTTGCATAAAATCCTTTACTTTTCTTTTGTAAATAAATAATACTTTTGCACTCTTTAATTTCATTTGGCAATTTATTATACAGGGTTATTGGTAAAACATAACAAGCTCTTAAGAGGTCATTATACACATCATTATGAACAACTTTTACTATGGGACCAAACCTGAAATCGCGAAAAAAAAATCAGCTGTTCCCATGCTGTTCCCTACATTTTGATGAGCTACACGAACATAAATGTAGGGAACAGCTGTTTTTTTTTCGTTTTCGTTTGTTTCGTTTCTTTTGTTTCGCATCTAAGTATTCAATTAAGCGGTTGTGTATAATTTTCTCAAAGATTTTAGATATCACGGGAAGCACAGAAATTGTCCTATAATAGGCTATTTGACAATGTAAAAAATAAGGTCATAATTATTGACACTCGTATAGATTATCGCTTTTAAAATCGATTTGCATTAATTTTACTACAAAAAAATGTATTATTTATTAAAAAAATCCCGAAAAAACTTCATCTTTTTAAATCTGGCGCCACGTAATCGAAAACGGTCTGGATTGGCTGAACTTATGATGACGTCATGATATAGTCAATTTCTCTGTCTATCGTTGACAGAACAGATGACTTTTGTCTAGTATCTCGACCGTTTCAACGTTTGTTTACGTGTATTTTGACGTCACGACGCCATATTGTTAAAGATAGCGTTTTGGCGGCTTATTTAAACAGTACATTTTTATTTACTATTTTCTAAAAGAAATACATTATGCAATTTGAAGTAATAGGTTTTTGTGGGCTCGTTAGACACCATTAAATAATCTGAGATGTTTATCAGAAACCAGTCAAATAGCCTATTGCTCGGATCCGTTTTCGTACCCGACTTGAAGATTTTGCCAACTTTATGCTATCAGAAATTTTGGCTATCGGGAAACGTACCATGCTCAAGACATTAATTATTAACGCAACTAAATAAGGGTGAAATAATAACATTCTTAATACATTTTAAGGCTTTTGTGCTAATTCCGTCCACACCTGTGCTAGTATCAGGATCCAAAATAATTTTGTCTTTGTGAATTTACTATTAGCTTTGGAGGTAAAATATTCGTTCTACAACTCGTAAGTCGCGGCCATTACCACTTGGCCACCACTAACGTATTTCCTACCCAGGACTTGAACAAAAAACCCTGTAGGTAATGGTAGTTTAAGCTGTTATAAAAAAATAAATAAAAATAATAAATAAATAAATAACTGGTGAAATGTGGATATACTATAATAACTGGCCCTAGTACCTAATTAGACGTAAAATCCAAGTCAATTTGTGAAGAAATCGTGTGTTTCACGTCCTTTGGATCGTGACTAGATGTGTGTGACGGATTGCAAGTATTGCTACCAACGGCCATTGTTACAATATATTGTGCACCTAATAGATGGTAGGTAGGATAAAAAAAACCCGGTCAAGTGCGAGTCCAGAGAAGGTTCCGTACAAATTTGTAGGTACATAACTACACGGTTTTCGGATTTTTTCCTTTACTTGTGCTACATGACCTTGCTTCTTGCTAAATTTCATGATTTTAGGTCAACGGGAAGTACCCTATAAATTTTGATTCCCTTGAGAGGGTCAAAATATACGTTTTTTGCGGCATAAACGGCCGTAAGTATCTTTTTTTTAAGTTAACTTTGAAGGTTGATTTTTCACAGCTTCAAGGCTGTAGTAGCTGTGTAGACTGTAGACCTGAGTCTATGGTTTTAATTTCAACTTGATACCTCCACGCGTGAGTACGCAAGCAATACTCCCATAGACAAAATTACAAAAAAATAAATACTGAGGGGCTTGCTGTCACAGTTTTATGTTACGTGAGTTTTATCCAATTTGTCATTGTGGCGTATTTTAGGTTGCGTTAGTTTATGGCGGCGTACCCGTGAGTGGCTAAAGACCATTTATGGTCTTGACAGGCGGACAACAAAGTGATTCTATAAGAGTTCCGTTTTTTCCTTTTGAGGTACGGAACCCTAAAAATCAATAAATCAGAGTTTTTTTTCATTGTTTTAGTTGTTTATTTTTAATATGAGGAGGCATGATTTGGAAGTTACAAAAGTATTTATTAGATTAACACTTAGTCTACACCGAGAGCAGTGGTAGCTCAGAGGTAAGGGGCGTCTATTAATTACGTGAGGTGATTTTGACGATTTTTAGACCCCCCCCCTCCGCCCCTACTGAGATATCGTGAGATTTTGCTCGACCCCCTCCCCCCTCCCTCTAATCTCACGTGAGATTGTTTAAAATGCGTATTTTCAGTGTATCTATGCTTTATTGCGTTGTTTTACTAGGTACATTAAAAAAACAATTTGTTTAATTTTCAGTGTATCTATGCTTTATTGCGTTGTTTTACTAGGTACATTAAAAAAACAATTTGTTTAATTATTTTTATTTTTTATTACTACATGTGTAGTAGTGGCGAGGTGGTGGGGCCAACCTAGCGACATCGGGTTCTGATACATTTTCAACTAAGTATCCGATACGATAAATATTATCGTGTAGAATTTAGTCATATTGTATTAGAGAAACACGTTTTGCTCAATTCAACCAAAAAACTACGTGATACTTGCCAGGACCCCCTCTCCCCCACGTGAGATTTGGTGAGGATCGGCTTGACCCCCTACTTAAACGCCTCACGTAATTAATGGATGCGCCCTAACGGCCGCGAGGAGGCCTGTGTCCCAGCAGTGGGAACCATTATAGGCTGATTATGCTACAGTTAAAATTTATTTATTTATTTAAACTTTTCGCACAAAAAGGTACAAAGGCGGACTTAATGCCTTGGGCATTCTCTACCGGTCCACCAAGGGTTGTGAAGAGATTAGATGGCAGGTGCTTTGGTTGAGAGGAACAATGATAAAAAAGCTAATAAAACTAGGTACATAAATAGTTTATATACACGTACATACTATTTACTATAATATATAATTAGAAATTCAAGAGAGAGAAGTGTTGAGATGACTCTAAGCAAACCACTCTCTCCCTCCAAAAGTTGTTCTTATTTTTCTCAAAAACATTGATTATTGTAATAAATTATTAAATATAAAAAGCAGTATTACCAACTTATTATTCTTGTATACTGTTTACCTATTTGGCTAAAAGAAACCATGACAGTAAAGTTATGTAGATTTTTCTCTGATTTTGGTCAATTTGACCTATTTAAATATAACTGACCAAATTGATTGTTATCGAGTTTCCACAACAATGTCCTGCCGAGATGAGAGCTGCCAATTACACTAATATTATAAAGGCGAATAATAATATAATGACGAACACATGAGCGATACAGAATGTTATAATATTTATTAATAACTATGTCTACAGGAAAATGCCTGGTGATGTTGATAAACATTTTTGGTGGGTATTTTAATGGCATGTATTAAATAAAAATACATAATAGCAATACCTAAAATTGAAGCGAGCGAATTCCTTAACGCGCGTATTTATATTTAGGTAGGTACCTACCTACTTAATTTCGTGATGGCCCAGTCTCATGCACGAGGTTGTAGGTTTAGTTTCAGATCCTGGCTTTTAGAAAGAGACAAAATAACTTTTTTGTTTTTCTTCTCTGTACCTACGAGTAAAGGCCTGCCCTGCAGTGGGGCTTTAATAGGCGAGAATTAATACCATTTAAATACTATAATATTATATATGTACCGGCTGCCAGCTGTTTTAGAACCCAATGGCTTGGCACGCGACGATGGAATGAAACCAGACGGAATGATCATAATGTCTTGGAAGTTAGGTCGGCCTTTGGTGTGGGATGCAAAATGTGTCGAACTCGAAACCCTTGCGCTATCCCATCTTCCTAACACGGTGAGCTGTATTGCGGCGGCTGTAGCGGTTTATACAACGCCACATGTGAACTACGCGCACCCTGACGTCACGCGAAATCCTGCATCGCGCAAGCAGAGTTTACCGCGCAACTAGCATTTAGACAACGTCCCAACATTAATCGTGGGGCAGCTGCCCGCCAGACAGAACACCCGTCTGGTCGGAGGATCCTCCCTTTTCTATAGAGGTTAAGTGAAAACACCCTGTTCCTCATAAGTACCTCTATAGCTGCAGGTGCGGAAAACCTCAAACCGCCCAAATATTCCAATCTTATTGGAACTGATATGTTCGAGCCGTTGGGATTGAGAAATACTAGGGCTATGGGGTCCGAGTGCCCACTTAGGTTTTTGAGACATAGCCAAAGAAAATTATATGTATAGAGTGCATCAAATAAACATAAATTATGTGAGTAATATCACACTACCCACACTTATACTGGCATTGCCCATCTGCAGAGTAGTTTAATTCATATTGCAAGGAGTTTTTTTTTTCTAGTAACAAAGCATCTGTGCTAAACATTTAAGAACACATTTAAATAATAAGTGGCCAGCCATAAACTTTTGATATTCTATTAGCCATGGATGATAGCTGTTAGCCATGCTTCGCTGGCATCATATTTTACGACACACTAACTTTTGGGATGTAGGTACGACGGTGTCAAACCGTCACAAAAGCGTCATTTTATAGCGGTATTACGTAGGTACAGTTGCTATCACAGTTGTTCACTTTTGTCTTTGTTGGATTCCTGTATTTTGTAGATGGATATGGGCCCATTTGATGGCTCCGTTTCACACAGATATAATGCATTTTTATTATGGCGAAGTGAGTTCTTAATAGGTTAGTTAATGAGTAAATCTAACATTATCAAAACCTGGAAGTCTTTAAACAGACTCCGGACCCAGGTTGGGCAAAGCAAGGAAAACCTGTTTAGATGGAGATTCATAGACAACTCCGCCTGGAGTGCAAATGCGGTGCTCCTACACAAACGATGAGACACTATATGATATCGTGTCCTGCGTATCCTGCCAGTTGCACACTACACACAGAATTCTGCTACAAACACGTAGCAAAATTCTGGGCACAATCCATTTAGATTGCCATCGACACTAACAAGAAAATTATCTTAAGGTAATCCATGTCTGCCTAACAGACGAGGTTGGTTGGTTGGTTTTTTACAATAATATTACATAAGGTTAGGGTAAAGTATTTCAGTTAAATTCCATGGGTAACCACAACGATTTTTTTGATCATCAGCAATCGGGTAAAAACAGATGTTTATAAGATTCTGTATGCAATAAAAATAAGTATAGACCTGGTTGAACGTTTGACGGTAACTGGAAGGAAAGTGGTGGATTCTTGGCTATCCGTTGAACCAAAAAAAAAAACTCGTGGAAAAAGAAAATTTCGTAGACCATTTATTTCCATTTTGATGAAGAAAAACAACTAAACGGCTAGGCTGTCCGGACACATCACAAGAATTGCGAAGGAAAAGCGTCACATAATAATCAGACTGAAATCGACTATTATTACTAGATATTCTTTATTTTTCATGACTTCCTGATGCTCGTAGTTTTACAAATTATATCAGGTTATAATGAAAAATGTGTTATAGGTAATGGGCTGGGGATTTATTGGGATTATTTCAAATAATCCCCGTAAGTCTTTAGCCCATTGTTAGCTTGTATTCCTATAATTATGAATTTATGACGCTTTTTTTAAAGCCACTACAGCGTACATATGTTGTCTTTATTTAACTCCGATGAAATGGTCATCTGAATTTACAACAGACAGACTTTAAAACCTTGTAGATATTATACATATACTTAATACTAGCTGCGCCCCGCGGTTTCACCCGCATAAGGGTCGATCCCGTGGCAATATCAGGATAAAAAGTAGCCTATATTAATCCAGGGTGTCAGCTACCGCCATACAAAATTTTATCAAAATAGGTCCAGCCGTTTGAGCGTGAAGAAGTAAGTAACAAACATATAAACACATTAGTGTGATTAGCAAAGTGAAAGACATAATATTACAAATTCCTCAGACAAGTAATGTCCGTTTAAGACGCCACTTGCGCGTGACACGTAGCTGTTGACACCACTCTAATGACACCACTCTAATGACAACCCGCAGGTGTCTCGCGTGCGTCTATCTCGCGATCTATTCCGGGCACTCTCGCGCCGGTGACACTCATGTTGCGTCACTCCGGCGGTCCGTCACAACACTCTGACATATTACCTGCGACAGTTATAAGAGCATCGAGTGTAGTCTGCGGCTAAGAATAGCTGGACGTGGACCGTCTCCCGTAGTGTCGTAATCGTAATAAGATAGTCTATCAGGTGCATGGGTAACAGCAGCCAAATATCATTTACCTAGATATACCTACGTACGTAATCATTGATAATTTGATTCAGTGTGGTAGGTCATCATCATCTGCTTAGCCTTTTCCGAACTATGTTTGGGTCGCCTTCCAGTCTATCCGAGTGCAGCTGAAAACTTACCAGTATTTTACATGTATCGACTGCCTATATCAGACCTTATAGCAACCTAGTTACTGGGTTTTACGATACTGATAATGTACCTAATCATTAAAATGCAAAGAAAGATTGTTTTTTTTTATTCGTCCATTATAAACCAAGGATTTCGAAAGGAGGTTCTAAATCTGGTTTAACGCCAGAATGTAACCCAGTTTCATCCCGCTTCTACAGCCGGTCGATTCTGTAAAAATCTCACCGTGGAAACTTAGGTGAAGTGAGTTTGTTTTTGCTAGGAATTGACACTATTGACAGCTCACTCCACGCTCACTTCACCTAAGTTTTCACGGTGAGATTTTTACAGAATAGCAGCGCTGGTAGCTTATTGCCCATATTCCCCAGTTACAATGTAAAGTAGATGGGTAATGGATCCTACCTCAATTGGAACAATTTTGCCATATACCTAAATCTCCAGTAGTAAAATGCAGGATTTTATAGCTTGCCAACCCACGTTTTCCGTTTTATTCAACTCAGTACATTATAGCGGATTTAATAGACTGTCTTAGATACAGTGTGCAACAATTAAATCGTACAATTTTTCTCACTGAATAATAATTAGTTTGGTAATCATCAAAATTGCTACTTACCTCCCTATAATATTATAAGTTAAGCAACCGGAATTCAAACCAAAAATTATTTTGATAGTGATACGTTTACGTATGTTTATGTTTTGCCGCTGGTCCCGGCTGTCATTCGTGGATCTTTGACAGTCGTTACGGGTAGACAGAAGCCCGAAAGTCTGACAAACAGTCTTACCAAGGGTCCAAGGGGTATCGTATTACCCAGAACCTGAGTTGTGGAGGTCAGATAGGCAGTCGCTCCATGTAAAATACTGATATTCAGCAGCATCCGGTTAGACTGGAAGCCGACCCCAACATAGTTGGGAAAAGGCTAGGCAGATGATGATGATGAGTGATACGTTTACGTTTGTAAAGTAACGTTCTTTACAATTTATTCCAACAACGGCCATGAAAACCTCTATTCTTCAGCAAGACCTCTAAAAATCTATAAAGCATCAATGCAACATTACAATAGGATGTCAAGTTCCCACGTTCGTAGCCACCTAATAATGTAACGACAAATATAATTATAGAGGAGGCAAGTTTTATGAAGGTTAACACTAAGCTATATGATTGTGCATGTCTTAGCCTGCAAGTGATTTATACAGGTGGCACAAAAAATGAATACGTGAATGCATTATCCGTTCTATAAGTTATTTGCTGCCTTAAAATACGTTTTGTGCAGTAGCTGATATAATGGTTTTTGCTTCAAAAAAAAGAGAAAAGAAAATCCTTAGCACGTAATGACTTCTTGATTACTTCAAACCTGTGTTGATTTTCGATATTTCGCTGCTTTGAAATTTAAAATTGTAAAATGGTTTATGATTCTCGGTTTAATGGATTTTTGCAAGAATAATCTGTTCGTAGATATTACAAAAAAAAAACAATATTAAACCAAACGTTTGAAACACATATGAATTGATCCGTCCACTATTCCACTATGTATTAATATCGTAAATAGGAAGGGCTAACCAGAATAAATCCTGTCATGTGCTGGGTGCCATCCAAGAGTTTGACAGACTGCGCTCTAAAAATATCCGGGGACCACTTCTAGATATTCCATTACTATGTATCTAAAAAATAATTTATTGCACGAGAGTATAATAAAATACTTAATACTGTCTTACTTGTTAAAATGTTATTTATTTAGGTATAACGTCACTTTAATATCTGGGATCCGGTGATTGACATATGTCAGGGTTATCTGATTGTGTTTTGTTTTTATCATGATTTGATCATTCATATCATGTTATTATCATATCATATTATATCGATATCGATAGTTCGAGACCAGTCATGTCTTCGAGGACATGACGGTACCTGTGAAGTTATGCTAGTTATATTATATTTTAAGATTTGACCCTGTACAATATATGTATCAAAAGATTACAGAGGAGAATGCTTATTTCAAGAAAATTTTGAGCGCTGTATCATGTCCAATCTAAGAAATTAATAATTAATTGTTACAAAATAATATTACAACGTAAGTATTTAAAAACTAATTTATTACACTGCAGAGTATTTAATTTAAAATAATTAATTACTGTCTTGGTGGTAAACATGTTATTTATTTATAATAGTTACTTTAGTATCCGGGATCTGGGGAATGAAGTTAGGCTTATCTGATTGTGCTTTATTTTTATCATGATTTGATCATATCGATAGTTCGATCATCGATCGTTCATTTAATTTGACCCTGTACTTATAATATCAGTATTCAGTAGGACGGAAATTTTCAAACTATGAAAGAATACACTGTACACACGGCGACATATCAAGCTATACATTTGCAGTTTTGGCTTACCTCTAATTGTATAGGTTTTTCATACAATCAGGGGCAGTGGGCCGGCCATATCTCGCGAAGAACCGACAACCGCTGGGGTAAACGAGTTCTTGAGTGGAGACCGCGACTCGGCAAACGTAGTGTGGGACGCCCTCCGGCCAGGTGGTATGACGATCTGCGAAAGACTGCAGGCAGATGCTGGATGCGTCAAGCTGAAGACAGGGCGCTATGGCGCTCATTAGGGGAGGCCTATGTCCAGCAGTGGACTGCTATAGGCTGATGATGATGATGATACAATCAGGGAGCCTAAAATGGCCACTTTGGCAGAATCATAATAATTATGGCGAAGACAGTCCGTGTTTTTTTTTTTTTGCAGGTATAATCAAAGAGATTGGGATTGGATTTGGATTGGATTGATTGGTATTTTAGCACAGACAAAAATGAAAACTGAAAAATCCTTCACCAATGGGATTTGATACGATTGACTTAACAGTTAACTGTTCATTAAAATCCATAATGTTATCCTTTTATGATTCTGCCAAAATGGCCTTTTTAGCAGAAGTCAGGTTATACTGGTTATGTGTAGCCGTGCGTACTTTCTCTTATCTAAGAAATTAATAATTAATTGTAACAAAGTAATATCGCATTGTTTGCACTTGCTCCATTTAAAAACACTTCACATGACGTAATTGTTTGTGACTTTGACATAAAACTGTATCACACATGTAATCGTTTGACTGGAGGCCACGATATCATAATTACTAATAAATATATTGAAGTTATATAACGATCGATATGTCGGACTGACAAGTTCATGTAAGGTCGCCGCCCAGAGGTCAATGGCCTTGGGTACCATTGACATGTTTTAATATTTTATCTTGCAAGTACGTACTAATTTCGTTAACAGTATTTCCGGTAGACCACTCTAATTAAATGGTTTAGCCTTTTAGGTCTTTGCTGAGATTTTACGCTAGGTATATGGGCGAAGGATGGCCATTAGGGGATTACAGGGCCTTAACGCAAGTTCTAGAAGCAAAAAAAAGTAAGTATAGGATCGACTACAGTAAACAAAATCAGAAAAATATATGGTATTCTTCAGGATATAATGCTAGGTAGATAGTGTGTTGAAAACATAATACAACTAATTTGATACGATAGAAAAAAATCATGAAGATACCTTTAAACACTTTCTTTTTACCATAAAAAAACCAAACTAATGTACAGACGCCAGCACATCAAACTACCCGAAACTGTTAAATTTTCCCAATCAACTTTGAACCTTATGTTTTAGTGATAAAGTTGAAAATCTATTAAAGAAATGTAACAGATTGTAGTACCTTGATGTGCTGGCGTCTGTACGTACAATCATTCTGATTTTTCGTCAGATTATTCTACAAGCAACATACTAAAGGACTAGTGTTTTAATTTTTTAGTCCAAACAAAGATTTTTTGTAAATACTTAAATAGATATTAATTAGTTAGCTTCATATTTTGCAATACATTTTACCGGTTGTGTCATCGCGCTTCTCTTTCTTTTCTCCGACAGTGACCCCGCTTTAGGTCATGTAGTCCCCATAACTGATATGGTAATCAAATACACATGAGAAAGGAACCGAGGTATCTTCATTCGGAATCCCAACGTTAACGCAGACCTCCGTTTGTAGGAGATCCTGGGTTGGGTTCTAGTCCCCAGGTGGGGCAAAGTGTTTGGTTTATTCCTTTATACCTACGATGTATGCCCAGTTACCTAATGGTGCCGATTCCCTTATTCACAAACTAAACTAAATTTAAGTTCAGTGCATCTTTTTCTTTCTATTTCATTAAGAAAAGGACAGAAAATAAATTTTAGTTTAGTCCTGCTGTCAAATTAATCAGCGTCTGACACTACTCCATACAAGTTTAGACGTGATTAAAAACTTGCCTACTAATATTACGTCAATTTACGTTAGGCACTGCTATTATTATATACTTAGTAAAATGTCACACACAGGTCGTCGATCGACCGCGGTCTGGTTGCCCCCAAAGTCCCCCCTTGGGAAATATAAAATAATTGCTTTTGGTCGTGGAGGAGAGGCACGTGGAGGTACTAACGGGATAAAAAGTATCCTATGGCCTAATCTACCTTCTTATCAAATTTTATCGAAATACGTTAAACAGTTATGGCGTGAAAATGTAGCTAACAGGTAGACAGACAAAGTTACTTTCGCATTTATAATATTTATATATTATAAGTATGGATAAATGGCGTGATGTTATGCTAAGCATTTGTGTAAAAAATTAGTCGGCTGTTTGTCTGAGGCAGCCCTAACTCTATTGAAGCGATTTGTCGGAGCTCGTCAGGGGTCAACAACCTATCTTAAACAGTTGAACACTAGCGGTTCCTCGACCTACGACCTATACATCGTTTATTTGACAGTCGTGATCGCAAAATTCGCTACAAGAAACACGCCAATTCGCGCGAGTAATCAATAATAGCCCATAAAGTTTATTGAAGTACTTTTAGAATAGTGTAGTTTAACATACCCTGGAAATTAAAATCTTTTATTGTAGGTATGTTCACGTGTTAGTTCACAGTAGCATAGCAATGATTTCAATTTTGACAGTTCAACAACATTCATTGCGTTATTTACGTTGTTGAGCAAACAAATTTTTCGAACTTTCGAAGGAATGGATTCGTTAGCAATACCTATCCTTCAAAATTATTTAGATTGAGATTGATAGTGTTATCTAATTACGTACAGAAACTCGTCATTACAATGATTGCTGACTAATTCGGGATTCAGACATATTGTGACTCTTGCAAGCTACTTTTTTACTACTTTATGTTGTATAGTTTGGCCTACCAAATTATGTGTGCATGTGTAGGTACTTGATTCCGTTATTATTGTTTGGTATGAAAATTAGCTTATTCTATAGTCAGGACAGAAAACATTGGTGAAATGTGGGTGTACTCTAAATAGGTACACATGTTATGACAGGTCACAGACAGGTGTGAATTTAACTATTAATTTTCATACAAATTAGCGCCCGCCATAGATATAAGAACATCTAAATCTATGGCGCCCGCCCACGTGTTGTAGTTGTGGTGTGGTTGTTGTACGTATGAACAAGTTTTACAGTATACTTTATTTATTTTGTCGGTGTTGAGTTGTTGACGAATTGATTATGATGCGGCAAAAACATCGGAAATGATAAAGCAGTGGAATTTGATTTACAAAAACTTAGTTCTATTGTTACGAATGTGGGTAGTAATTTGTTCTGCCATTTCCGCTGCCCGACAAACATTGATTTTGTGTCTAAAGTGGAATGACAGAGTAGGATACCGTCATTAATTTTATGCGAATCGTTAACGTTAGACACCGGCCCCTTTATTCATAAACTTTGCTTAAAGTTAAGACTACTTAACTTTAAGCAAAGTTTAACAGTCGCTAATCACTAGATTAGCGACTGTTTAACCATATATTTTTGACGTTTGAACGTCACTTAAGTTTAATCATCGTTTATAAATAAGCGCCTGGGTGTGCGCTAGAAAAACCGACAGGTAGGACCCGAGGAGGATCTCACGCTCAGTACCTACAGCGGCAGAGCAATACCTACAATAATATTTTGAACTAAAAGTTGTCTCTATTAAATTAATCAATCTACCGACCCTTTTCCCGACTATGTTGGGATTTAGTCTAACCGGATGCAGCTAAATATTAGTATTTTACATTGCGACTGCCTCAATCGCCACAACCCAGCCACGGGTAATACGATAGAGCCTTAACCCTTTGGAAGACTGGTTGTCAAATTTTCGGGCTTCTGACTACCCCGCAACGACCGTCAAAAATCTACAAAGGACAGCCGGGACCAACGTTCCGCGACACGAGGGAGTCCCTTGGGAAGGCTGGTTGTCAGACTTTCGGGTTTCTGACTACCCCGCAACGACCGTCAAAAATCTACAAATGACAGCCGGGACCAACGTTCCGCGATACCGGGGAGTCTCGAAATGTTATGGATGGTGGAGCCACCCACGAACCTACCGCGGCAAGCGTAGCTTAACCTGATCAATCGACCCGTGCGGCTGGTATTATTCAGCCACGAGCTCTGTCTGTATTATTATCATTCAATAATCCAACATCCCTTCGGGATTTACAAGCGTGGTGTTATGTTATAGTAATTCAACACAACCTTACTCTCAGGTTCGATCTACAACACGTGCCCGCAGAAGCTCTGTCACTGATGGTGGAGATGACGAAGCTGGTGGGTCCCAACCTGCTGGCAGAGTGCGATGGCGCGGTCACAGACATGGTGGAGACGCCCGTCGTGGTGTACTTGTTCGTGAAGACTGCAGACATCACTCTGACGTGGGAAACTGATGAGGAATACATGCTTGATGTCCAGACTAAAGGTTTGTTACTATTGTTATTGTTAGTTTGAACTTTGACCTTCAATATCTTCGTAACAGGGACGTGTGCGGTCGGGGGACTCCTGTCAGGAACGAAGTTCTGCACGCACAGATTCTCTTAAATACATAAATAGGTAATAGACAGAGAGTTAGAGAAAGTTGCATGGTGCGATAAGCGATGAATAGTGCTTTTTCCTTATTTGACGATTTCTACCTATATCTAGGTACTTCATTCCAAAAATATCACAATGACGGAAAGAACAAGTGATGTTCGACTTTGCTAAACGTCTTTTTACAACCGTTATATCTAGTCATATCTATACTTATCTAGCCTTTATTTTTCCAGTCACCACTCCAGTACGAGTATATGCTTCTTTTCTATACATTTCTAATTACAAAAGGCGGGCCTTTCATTTGCCGACGGAAACACTAATAGATTGTCTTACACAAATGCTTTTTTTTATTTTTCAGAGGACCAGATATCAGTTCAAGTGCACGCAAAAACAATATATGGAGCCCGCCATGCCTTGGAGACTTTCACTCAACTCGTAGCGTCAGACAGAGCTGACTACTCCGACCAGCCCACGTGCAGCCTCCTACTGGTCTCCGGAGCTAAGATTCGCGACCGTCCCACCTACGGATATAGAGGCCTTCTCCTTGACTCTAGTAGACATTTTATTCCCATGGAAGATATCTTGAGGACCATCGACGGCATGGCAGCAAATAAAATGAATGTCTTTCACTGGCATGTTACCGACACGCATAGTTTTCCCCTGGAGTCCACAAGAGTACCGCAATTTACTAGGTATGTTTCTTTATTAGATTTTTTCCTGTTTGTATGAACGAAGTTTTGCCAGGGTAATTCCTAATTTGCCAGCTTGGGACTAATTTATTTACTTAATACATATTTAATGAATTTATTTCATATACCTAGTAAGCCAATGCGGTAAGGCAATTTATATGTATGTCAAGATACAGAGATATAAATGTATGTCAAGATGACAAATACAAAGATTTTCAAGCATTTTTGATTTCAAATAATAACTATTGAAATCGAAATAATATGATAATAAAATAATACCCATTTCTAATTTCCTTTCCCTTTAGGTACGGGGCCTATTCCGCGAAAGAGATCTACTCAGCAGAAGAAATGAGGAAGCTAATAACATACGCGCAAGTGCGAGGTGTGCGAGTTGTGATCGAGATTGATTCGCCGGCGCACGCTGGCAACGGCTGGCAATGGGGACCGGTGAGTTTACTCCTGAAATACTTCCGTAATAATCTTCTTCTTAGCGTGTCGATGGCGAAATTTTTTGTGGACGAGTCGTGTATTGGCTAGGCGACCCGTCGCGCGCTCGCGGACAAGAAATGTTCGGGGACATTCCAGGCGACGTCACGCGGGACACGTGCTAAATGGAGTCGGCTCAGAATTCGGGCTATGAATTTGGCGCCATTAGTAACGTCCATCAGTTCCTGTAAAGTTGTAAAAGACCGGGGAATTAGGTATACAACGTTATTTTTAGTATATGCGAAACCTGAATATAGTTTGTTCAGAATCAGTAGGTAACTGAATCGATTCCAATAATTTTTACCCCATGTTACATTTTGTCCCAAAGGTTAAATGTTGGAACACCGAGCGACACTAAGTACAGTTCGCGTCAAATAACTTTGCCGCTCTGAAGCTAGGTTCTTTCCTAGCCGCGCCAATCCACACCATGCGCGTTGCTGTTGTATTCGCAGTGACTTGTTGCCTACTTCAGAGCGGCAAAGTTATTTGACGCAAACTGTAGTTTATATCCAATCTCCGCGCCAAACGATTAGGTACCTAGGTGCTAATAACAATAAGCGCAAGACGGCGCGCGCGGCGCGAGCGACGCGGGTGAGCATGTTTTTGTACAGACAAACAGGCAACTTTGTGATTTTTAATGATACAGTTTTGAAATTTTGTACATAGATTCTTTACATAAAAATACTAGACACGTGTTTCGGGTTTCGCATATACTAAAAATAATGTTGTAGGTATAGATAATAGAGTATCTAGTTGTAGAGCTCTTTGTGATGAACCTATTCTTGCTTGCCGATATCGGTTCCCTTAATTTCTCCCTGGTTGAAGTACTCGGAAGTATTCGGAAACTTCAACCAGGGAGAAATTAAGGTCGGGTACCAAATATGTATGTATATGTAAAATCATTGAGTGCCGACCACAACTTAAGTAGGTTGGTATTATCCCTGTGTACTATTAATTATTGTTGTAACACCAATCCTTCTGTTGGGCATGATTCCAATCCTGAGCTAGTACTAAGAATCGGCCCAGTAGGAGCACCGTTAATACGTGTTGATGAACTTTCGATGCTACTATTCCAAGATTGGATCGCTAAGTATTAAGTAGGTAGGTTGTTAAGTACATTGAGCTAACTTTATAAAATTCCCTAATATTTTTAGAATTTAGAATACTGTTTATCCGGCTACATGAATAAGTTCCGCTATTAAGGACAAAATAAATCGCGGGCTATAATAGTTACAAAAACTTAGACTGTTTAAATGTTAATAATTGTTTCTGTATGTGGTTAAAGGAGTGTTTTCATAATTCAAAAGAATCTTTTATCCAAGGTATAGGTACATGTTTGTGACAATCTAATTATATTTAACACCATTTTTTACGCAAATAAATTATTTATTATTATTATTAAATTATCAAGCGGTTTTTTGAGCTGAATACTACCTAAATAAACACGTATTTTGTAACTGCCATCCTACCAGTTTTTAAAAAACTCAATGCATTTTCCAGGAGTATGGTCTCGGCAACTTGGCCGTGTGCGTGAACCAGTGGCCGTGGCGCCACATGTGCGTGCAGCCTCCGTGCGGACAGCTGAACCCCGTCAACCCCGCCGTGTACCGCGTGCTGGGCGACTTGTACCGGGACATCGTGGACGCTGTGCCTGCGCCCGCGCTGCTTCATATGGGAGGGGACGAGGTGAGGCATTCCTGGGTCTCAGTACCACCCAATCGTGTGCCAACTATGTATAGCTGTACGTAGCTTGTTCACGTGTGGCCAAAATCGGAACTAACGTCGCCATATTGTTTGACAATTCATTTGACAAACAATTTTTCATAAATGTTTCTTACCAACTGCGCCCTCCCCTATTAGCGTCATCTTGTTTTTTCAATATCTTTTCTAAAACAATTGCACAAACGTTAACAACAACCCCCCTCGTCAACGTCATTCGAGCGGCAAAAGTTCCTTGAAGGACTGTGATGGTGACTATTTCTAGAAATGTCAAAGAGTTATTTTACCTCTGACACAGCAGCAAGCTAACAGGAACCTTATTGGAACGCGAGTAAAGATCACTATTTTGTTGACCCTCTACTAAACTTAGCACAGTTTCTGGCACGGATATCGATGGTGACTCAATGTTGTATTTCGATTTCGACGTTTACGGTGTGCTTCTAAAAAAGTTAGCCCACTATACCAAAAATTCGGAGACGAAAACTTTTTCAACCGAATCATTGCAGGTATTCATCGAATGCTGGAACACAACGGAGGAGATCACAGAATACATGAAACAGCAGAACTACGACCCCAGCACGATGGAAGGTTTTATCAAGCTGTGGGCGGAGTTCCATGACAAGTCACTGAAGGCCTGGGACGAAGCCGTCGAGGCAGCCGGCACCCCCAAACAACCTGTCATGCTGTGGTCCTCTGAACTCACTCAGGCGGAAAGGATCAGCCAACACCTTAACAAAGAAAGGTACCAGACATCATTTTCCCTCCGAACATTTCGATTTTTTCTACCGTCGTGGATGCGTTTACAGACGCAGATCTCGCTTACGAAGACTACCAAAGTCGAAGGATTTCTAGATTTTATGACTTCAAATTTAATTGAGGATACTAAAGAACAGCAGATTGCAAGTACATACTGCCTAGTGAAAAGGCACACATAAGAAAATTCATCGTACGACCGCGGCCTAGGATAAATATATATTTTTCTTGATAGTTCGTGACAGCACAGTAGCACATAAGTAGTACGAATAGCTGATAATTTCAAGTCTACACACTAGAGAAAACGACCTTATTAGGTCTTTACACACTTTTTCATTTTCCAGATACGTCATTGAAGTATGGGAGCCCGTGAGCAGCCCACTGCTACACCAGCTCATAAAGCTGGGCTACAAAACTGTCTCCATCCCCAAAGACGTGTGGTACCTGGACCGTGGGTTCTGGGGCACCACCAAGTACAACAACTGGAGGAAGATGTACGCACACACGTTGCCAAGAGATGATAACTTCTTAGGAGGCGAGGTCGCCATGTGGACCGAGTTTATCGACGAACAGGGTCTAGGTATGTAGATATCAATATAGCTAATTGAAGTCTTT
This sequence comes from Oligia fasciuncula, assembly GCA_963082905.1. Taxonomy (NCBI): domain Eukaryota; kingdom Metazoa; phylum Arthropoda; class Insecta; order Lepidoptera; family Noctuidae; genus Oligia; species Oligia fasciuncula. The sequence goes on along the minus strand of OY720396.1, from coordinate 14,844,911 downwards.
TTTATATAGGGTGACTGGTAATTAGTGACCGATACTTAAACACGTGATTTTACTCATCATTATGAACAACTTTTACTATGGGACCAAACCAGAAATCGCGAAAAAAAAATCAGCTGTTCCCTACATTTTGACGGGTTAAGCGAACATTAATGTAGGGAACAGCTGATTTTTTTTTCGCGATTTCAGGTTTGTTCCCATAGTAAAAGTTGTTCATAATGATGAGTAAAATCACGTGTTTAAGTATCGGTCACTAATTACCAGTCACCCTATATAGTTTCCGGAACGTCTCAGTAGCAGTCTCCAGTCTGAATTTGTACCCGGTTAATGGCAATAGGGTCGCCCTTTGTTATATGGGTCTTAAATAGCGTTGGGTGTACACCTATCTCTTCCTTCAGGGAATACAGGCATGGCAGAGGGCTGTAATACTGAACATGTACTCTAATGTATGTCCTTCCAGACACGCGCATCTGGCCGCGCGCTGCTGCAGTAGCCGAGAGGCTTTGGTCCGACCCCACGGCCAGCGTGTACTCGGCCGAGCCACGCATGCAGCGCCAGCGAGGCCGCCTCATCAAGCGAGGACTCCGCGCAGACGCCATATCGCCCGCCTGGTGCTCGCAACACGACTCCAAGTGCTTTTAAATCAATAAAAACTGTCATGACCCGCCCTTACCATTAACATCTACACACCTATAGGTCAATATGTTCAACTGCAGCTAGACAATGACAGATCCAGCATAATGCTAGAGAAGGTCAACGTTTCGCTAGAGCGTCGGTGGTAAGGTGCCAAGTAACGGTCTCGGTGACGGGGGGCCCTTGAATTCTTTTTTAGTGTTATTTGTGTGAAAATCAGAAATAAAGAAAAATGGATTTAACTACTAAAACAGAGCGAACAATATTTTTTCTGATTTTCAAAAGGAGTCTTTAAAACTGCCAGTCATAAAGTAACGAGGGCTCCGAATACTTAGCTTATTTATCCGAATACCTACTGTAATTATGGAACTATAAATTATTATACACATGTACTTATAATTATAAATTGTGCATGAAGGGCATTATGGACGATACAAAAATTTATAATTTAAGGAACAATAATTTATTTCGATGAAAAAACTAAAAAACGTCTGCTCTAACAGAACGAGAAAGAAAATTAGTTATAATTTATTCATAGGTACCTACGTAAAACTTATTTATACCTACTTGTTATTTCAGTCATTAAAAGTTTACGTGTTAATGCCCAACGTGTATAAATATTTAATAATCGCCATTTAAATAATTTAAAATTTACTATTTTACACCTATAACTGATGTGATTAATTATTGGTGCTACGAAATTTTTAAAATGTGTATACGTACTTTAGTATTATACTCTAGCTATATTACGGGCTCGATTAGGCCTGGGCCTGGATAACATTTGAAAAACTAGAAGAGCTTGTAGTGAGCTGTCATTCCGGCTGTTGCTAGTGATTGACAGCTAAGCACTTCACTTTAAGGTGAATGGGTAGTGTAAGGGTCAGTTCACACCGAGACGCGACGCGACGCGCAGTTTTCAAGATAGAAATACAATTACAGACCTTATCTACTACACTAAAAGGTACACAATTCAGTGTCTACTAGCTACGTCGAGCTACGCAGCGCGGCGCAGCGTGCTCACTGAATCGTGTACCTTTTAGTGTAGTAGATAAGGTCTGTAATTGTATTTCTATCTTGAAAACTGCGCGTCGCGTCGCGTCTCGGTGTGAACTGACCCTTAGACCGCGAAATTTTTTTTTTTTTACGTTTTTTGCAATTTGCAGGTCATGGTCAGTGTCAGGTTGTATCTTGATCAAAATATGATTCGCGACAATAACAGATACTTACATATTTAGAGAATTATAATCATTAGAATCATTAATACTTACATCTTTCTAAGTTAAATTTGTACCATAAGAACCAATCTCTTATGGAAAAGTGCTTAAGAGCCTATACTACCTCAAATGGCTTAGCATGATCCTCCGTTATGTCGAAAATACTGCAGCATTAATTTTGAAATAAATATATGCTAAAGTTGAGGATTAATGTAAAGTCTTATGTTAGACGAAAACACGATTCCATAAAAATTTCTCGATAGAAAAAAAATCCAAAGTTACCTCCAAACCGAACAATAAACCGCTGGTATTCAAAAAATACTTCAAATTAGATCATGAAACTTTGCATACTAACTGAACTAACTATAAAGCAGGTCTTATGTTAGTTAGTTTTTTTGAATTACCTTTATTTTCACCGTAAAAAGCAAATACCTAAACTATTGGCGCTGCCTCCCGCCCAGCACCGCACTCTGTCTCGCTTTCACACAGTCCGCGAGCAGTATCGTGCGAGCGAGATAAAGAGTGAATTTTAGCTGAGGTAGTATAGGCTCTTAATGTAGAAATCTAACTTAGAAAGATGTATTAATGATTCTAATGAATATTATAATTCTCTAAATATGTACGTGTTATTGTCGTAAAAAATGTAAGAAAATTTTAATTTCGCGGTCTACCACTACCCATTCGCCTTAAGTTTTCCCTGTGAGATTTTTACGGAACAGGACTACTGTTTTACTACATTATACCTACGTCTGTAATTTTCTCTATAAACCTGTTTGTAGGTAAATAGTAAACAATGTAACTAGCATAATTTGAAATAGCAATGCAATTTAATGCTAGTGACTATTTAGATGTAATAAGAAGAAGCTAATAATAATAGGTTTTGCATAATATTTTGTACATTTTCACAGTTAAATGATTTAAGTATTGAAGTTTTTCTTATTTTTATCGTAACTCTGTAACTGGTGAAGCGGGTGAATATTAGCGGGTGGTTTAATTTTTAAATTGGGCGAAGGCGGAGAGAATCAATTCTAGAACTTGCGGAGATTAATGGATATCGCGAATCCTATAACAAATGGGTATGAGCAGAGGACACGCAGCCGAGAAATCTCACCAACATGAAGAAATCAAGATAAGCACTAACCTTTGACTCTGGCTGGCGGCGGATGACTTCTGGGGCGCCCCGAAGATGCTCTGTTCTAGAAGCTTCTTTTGGATCACGGCTCAGCAAAACCAATAGACCGGTCTATGTTCTGGCTGCGAGCTGGTTACTTGCGGATTACGAAAATTAGTTATGGCGTCCTATTATGAGCGCGGCTCCAGCCTAAACTGACTGAGGGAGTCCAGTTGGCGAGCGTAGCGGTGCGTCAGTACTTATTGACTGATTGGTTATGATTAAGTGACGAAATGACAGTTTTAAATGCGCGAACGCGGCTTTTTATAAGCTCGCGTCCTACCACTTCCACTTGAGACAAAAGTCGGGCCTCTCCTTCATTCCACACGTTGGTGATAGGTAAACGGCGTAACCATCCTCCCCCCTTTGAAACTCCGTAGGGGTTTCGAAAGAAAAACATAAAGGAACTCTAAGGGCGATGACAAGTGAGAGGAGGTCCAACTAGCTGGAAGTAGCGTCATTGTTATGTTAAACTGAAGGTAATTAGCGGGAATGATATAATATAATAATAATAAATACTTAAATACTACAGGTGCGACCGTGACTAGGTCAATGACTGGTTGAATTATTGCGAAGGCAGTGGGCATAATTTTACGACGGGACGTTTAAAAACTCCCAGCGCGGTACGTACTAGAGCCACCCTTACAACCCCGTCTTTACCAGGGTATACTTGTTCAATAACGCCAGTGGGCCAACGAAGCGGTGGTGAGTCATCCTGGTGTACTAGGACAAGTGTGCCCGCTTGTATGGGTGTGTCAGGCGAGTTCCATTTTTGACGTAATTGAAGGGTGTGTAGGTAATCCACATGCCATCGTGTCCAGTCGCTTTGCGCTAAGCTGTCTAACAATTTCTTCCTGTTATGGAGGCTTACGGATGCGTCAACCTCGCAGGCAGGTAAGAACTGTAGTGGTGTTGTATTTAAGAAGTGTGCGGGCGTCAGAGTCGAGTGTGGCTCGTCAGCTAGTAAGCACAGTGGACGTGAGTTTAGCACACACTCAGTCTGAGTTAAAACGGTCAGCAGCTCCTCATAGCATAGCAGCTGTTGACCGATGCAACGGTATAGATGTGTTTTTATACATTTTATGTTTTTAAGTTTATTTCCAAAGCATTCCTCTTGCAATTTGTGAAGGATTGCCGTTTCAGCGGCTTCTAGATCTGTCGCTTGACTTACTTCGGAGGTAGGTAACTTGCGAATGAATCGCAAACCGTGCACCATCATTCGCAATAGTTTCTTCCACGAAGAAACCCGCATGGCTAGTTCGACAAGTGCCGACGCTTCCATATTAGAAACGACGGTCAGTGTGACCGGACCCTTTGTCTCAAGTATAGGACCTTCAACTCGGGACGGCTCAAATGGCACAGTTTGCCATTCGGTTATGGGGCGACAGACCCAGGGCGGACCCTTCCACCACAAGGGGTGATCAATTATCTGCGATGGCAATAAGCCTCTTGACAGACAATCGCTAGGATTATCTGTCCCATTTATGTGGAAAAAGCGTTCAGGAGATAAGTTTTCCTGGATCTCAGTCACTCGATTGGCAACAAAGGTTTGCCATCGGTGAGGAGATGAATGAATCCATGATAAAGCAATCGTGGAATCGCTAAAGGCAAATATATCCTGTATTGGGTAGCGGGTATGGAAAATACTACGTACCTGCTGGACAAGTTTAGCTAGAAGTAATGCGGCGCATAGTTCTAGCCTTGCCAACGATACTGTCTTTAACGGAGCCACTTTAGACTTAGCGCATACTAGCTGAACGGATATATTCCCGTTAGGGTTCACCACATGTAAGTAGATGACGCAACCGTAAGCCCTCATACTAGCATCGCCAAACGCGATTAGGCTCACCACGCAACCGGCCGCGACGCCCAGATGGCGCGGCACTTGTAAAGTGGGCAACAACGATAGTTCGTTTTTAAACTTAGAGAAGCATTTAACAATATTTTCAGGAGGTTTATCATCCCATCCTATTTTAGCGAGCCAGAGCTCTTGGATAAGCAGCTTGGCATAAAGAATGACAGGCGCGACAAGTCCGAGCACATCAAAGAGGCGAGCAATAGTGGACAGTATAGTACGTTTAGTTATACCTGCCGTTTCCGAAGATGCGACGAACGAGAACACATCAGATACAGGTATCCATTTTAAACCTAAGACCTTCAGGTTTTCGTCATCATCTGTGAACTCGATCTCCGCACGGTAGGACTCAGGCAAATGTTTCAGTAAAGTTTGCGAGTTACTCGCCCATTTGACAAGCTCAAATCCGCCCCGACGGAATAGCTCCAGCAACTCGTCGGCTAACCGAGTTCCATCCTCTACCGAAGGTACGGACGTAGTCAAATCGTCCATGTACAGCTCTCTTGTGGCCACCTCCGCAGCGAGAGGGAGGCTTTCGGCATGGTCTGCGGCTAACTGGTGAATAGTACGCATTGCTAGGAATGGACTGGACCGGAGGCCAAAGGCCACCGAGTTAAACTGGAATATGCGAACCTGCTCGGAGTCGCTAAAGCGGTATAATATTTTCTGATACTTGCGATCATTTTCTGACAGCAAAATCCTAAGATACATTTGACGTATATCAGCGGTTATTGCCACTTTAAAATATCTAAAGTTAAGCAGAAGCGAAAAAAGGTCAGCCTGTAAATTAGGCCCGGTATGCAGTATGTCATTGAGTGACTTACCGGAGTCAGTTTTGGCACTGGCGTCCAATACTACTCGGGTTTTCGTCGTTGACTTATCAGGCCGAACGACAGCGTGATGGGGTATGAAGTACCCTTCGGTTATAGCGGAGGAGGAATAAGGTATTTCCAATAAATAGCCTTTCTCTAAATAATCATTAATGACGTCATTATAGGCGTGACGTAAAGCGGGGAGCGAATTAAATTTGCGCTCTAAAGCAGTTAACCGGCGTTGAGCGTGTATGAATGAGTTACCCAATGAGGTAGGTTCGACCTTGAAAGGCAAAGACACGACATACCTACCCCCGGGATGTCTTAATACCGTGGATTTATAAAATTCTTCACAGACTTGATGTTCTGTGTTTGTTATCTTTGTAGGCAGCACCTCCTCTATTTCCCAAAATTTCAATAGCGTAGCATTTAATCCACTCACAAGAGGGCCGAAGGACCAGGCGACATTGTTGGAGGTAACCGCAGGTAATTCTCCCATTACAATGTAACCAAGCGTGGTTTCTATAGCGTGAGGTGCCGAGCCCGCGGGAACGCTAACATCAGCTGATTCCATTAATGGAGGGGGTATTATTTTACCACCTAGCAAAATGAACGCGAACATTTGCGTTCCTAATATGGCGTCGATATTGCCTGGTAAATTCCAGCAATCATCCGCGAATGGTAAGTTTTTGAAATAATCCATAGCCGACGCCTGTATTACCCTACTAGGCAATGGGTCGGCGATGTGGTCGATTACCAGCATGGTTAAACTATACTGCGCGTCACTGACTCGAGATTGTATAGTGACGGTTACATAACCTCGTATAGGTGCCGAAATGGCGCCAACTGATTTTAGCGACGAATTAACTAGCGGTTTAACTTTCAATTTCAATCGGCTGCAACACTCAAGCGTGATAATATTGTTTTGAGACCCGCTGTCAACCAGACATCTCATTATAAAACGATGCCCGTCTATTGGCACATAAACTTGTGCAGTTGGCAATATTATAGTACTGTCCAGTTGTGTGCAAGATAGAATGTTATTATTTTCCGCGTAAAAGGCGGTCGAGTTTACCACATGTGGGCTATTTACCGGCGCATCTGGCAATGAGGCGGCCGATTGCGTCATCAAACATAACGGTTGCGAATCAACAGGTGGCTTAGTGCTAATTACCGCCGCTTCACTGTTATCGAAATGTAGTAATGAGTGATGTGTTTTATTACACCGATTGCAGGTATGTTTTGACGCACATCGTAACGTTGTATGTTTGTCACTAAAACAATTAACGCACAACCTTTTATCCTTGACATACCTAAAGCGATCTCTAACGGCAAGTTTCTTGAACTCTGAACATTCGTACAAATGAGTATGCCTGGCATCTTTACAGAATATGCAGGTAGACGAAAAACTCGTTTTGTTGTCCGTTATCGCGAAACTATGCGTAGTTCGCGGCGTATTCCGATTACGTGACTTATCGTAGCTTCTCGTTTTATTCTCTGTCGCACTAATTTGATGTACCGCGGCTGTTCTTTCGATTATTTTGATGTGGTTCCGTATGTAATTTATTAATTCTTCACTTGACGGTAATTCACTAGCGCGGGCTGTAAACTCAAAGGTCTGTACTAGTTGAGCATCCAGCTTTTTTAGCATCAAATGCGTAAAAATAAAATCAGGCAAGTCCGGAATATTTAAACCTGTTAACGCCGACCACGACGAATTCATTCGTTCGATAAAATCGTTTAATTGATCTGACGCGGCGGTGGACGCTTTTATGTCGAGTATATTGTTTAAATACATGGACCCTAATAATCGTTTGTCTTGATACTTCGACACTAATGAGTTCCATATTGACGCATAATTTTTCTCATTTGGTATAATTCCAGCGAATATATTCAGTGCATTTCCACTAAGTTTACCTACCAAATATTGTACTCTTTGACTGTCTGTTAACATCTTATTGTCATGTACGTTAGCTTTAAAACACTCGTAGAACAGCGGCCAGTTTTCTGGATTGCCCGAAAAACTTAATAATTCTAAAGCGGGCAGTCTTGGCGAGTACGTTTCTTTGGGAGGTACCTCGGGATTTTTTATGCGTTGAGTTTCAATCAAGTTGTTTCTTATGTACTTGACCTGGGAATAAAGTGACTCAAATGCACTCCAGTCACTGAAGCTGATTTTATACTCTGGATCCACCTTTAAAACAACTTCATTGTGCTCATCGCATAGCGTATTAAAACTACGGTATAATTCTTCTACATTCGTAGTTGCAGCAAGAAATTCCTGTACGCTTCTTGTGCTTGTAGTGACTGGAACCACTTTTTTTCCCGACTCGTATAACTCATTTATTTTTGCGAATACGGCTTGCTTCTTAGCCGCCAGTATTTTTATTTTTGCTTCGTAACTCATTGTTACTTAGGGTTTACCCACACTCCGTTATCGAACAAGTTTTCACTAACGGTTTTTATTTAAAATATGCCTGTCACCTTGCGCAAGGTCAACAGTCGCGGACAGTCACAATCGCAACCTATGTAGGTAATTTGTTTTTTATTGATTACGGGAATTTATTTTCCTTTGATTACTGTATATTACACATATAATATTTTTATGATTATGTTGGACTTATAAGGTACTGGTTTTTATATAAATCCGGCTCGAAGTGACCAAAAATGGTGAAGCGGGTGAATATTAGCGGGTGGTTTAATTTTTAAATTGGGCGAAGGCGGAGAGAATCAATTCTAGAACTTGCGGAGATTAATGGATATCGCGAATCCTATAACAAATGGGTATGAGCAGAGGACACGCAGCCGAGAAATCTCACCAACATGAAGAAATCAAGATAAGCACTAACCTTTGACTCTGGCTGGCGGCGGATGACTTCTGGGGCGCCCCGAAGATGCTCTGTTCTAGAAGCTTCTTTTGGATCACGGCTCAGCAAAACCAATAGACCGGTCTATGTTCTGGCTGCGAGCTGGTTACTTGCGGATTACGAAAATTAGTTATGGCGTCCTATTATGAGCGCGGCTCCAGCCTAAACTGACTGAGGGAGTCCAGTTGGCGAGCGTAGCGGTGCGTCAGTACTTATTGACTGATTGGTTATGATTAAGTGACGAAATGACAGTTTTAAATGCGCGAACGCGGCTTTTTATAAGCTCGCGTCCTACCACTTCCACTTGAGACAAAAGTCGGGCCTCTCCTTCATTCCACACGTTGGTGATAGGTAAACGGCGTAACCAGTAACAATAAAAAAATAGGGTACTTATCTGATTATTAATTTTGATGGTAAAAATAATACCTGCATAGGTACGTATCTAATGAATTTGTAATTAAAACGTTTTATATATTTTTATAATAAATAATATGTCCTTTTTCAGGACCTAATGAAATCAGGGTTCTGTTATGATGTAAATATTTCAGCTAGTAATAAATGTACGCGAGAAATTCTGAAATATACCGGATTTATTGTGATATATAATAATTTAGATTTATACTTAGTAATACTGATCTATGACAAATATTATATAATAAAATTGCTACTGTATACAGAGATGTCTTATTCTTTAAAGAAAACATACAAATTGTTAAAAAGGGTAATAACCCAAAAAAAAAATATTTGGTACCTACCTAATATTTTTCTGGGTTATCCAAAGAGCGGGATGTAAGAACGTAATGTACCTCATTATGGTTATTTTGTATCCTTATTGATTTTCAACCGACTTCTTCAAAAAGGAAGCGGTTCTCAATTCTTCTATATTTTTTTTTGTATCTTGTTCGGTACATTATTTTAAATTCCGTCATATATGCAGGGTGTTTAATGTTTCGTTTCCTATTTGGGAACTTCCATCTAACAGGTTTTGGTCTTTTTAATATTCGAAAATAATTATTTTTTGGGATCATAAACAGGCATGAAGTTTCTAAAACTAATCGTAGGTATACAGTTCGGTAACAAATATTTAGATCTAATGTACAGTTCTCGACTATGACTATCTAATACACATTTCAATTGGTTTTACAAAATACTGCAAGAAGTAGGTATTCATATACATAACCTACACGAATTCTAGTTTACATCATTGTCTACAAAAACATAGCTTACTATTAGTTACAGTAACACTGACTAGAACATAATCACAATATGAAACTTATCACCGTTCTGGGTTCTAGAACTAAAATTATGAATAACATTTAAAAGTAAAAACATTTTTTGTTTGGAAATCCAAACGTCTACCTACGTAAAGTCCAAAAATGACTACTTACTTTGACAAAATTAAATATTTAATACACAATCTACATTCTTCTATTTTATAGAAAACAAGAGAATTAAAGGCTACATTTCAATCTTCAGAAAAGGTTTATCTGATGAATAAAAAAAATAATTCTTTAAGTACAAAAGCTGTCAAACCGCAGTATGACAGCATTTGTATAGAAAATATGATGTCAAATAGCCATATTTATTCTTCAGATAAAATTTATGTGACGATAAAAAAAAACAGCCCTAAAAAGAATAATGTAATCTAGTGCTTATTTTCTGAAGACAGTCTGTCCAATTAGATTGAGACATTATTCCTAACTCTTTCATTACCATTCTTTGCTCCTAAACTGAGATCATTCGGCATCATATCATGAAGCACTGTATCACTTCTGAAGATGCTGGTTGCGATCCTGCTGGCCAGTCTCTCTGATTCTCTGATGTCATCGTCCTTGGAATGCGATGTCAGATCTATCTCTGTGTCAGTATCACTGTCACTGGTCTCTTTTTCGCGTCTCTGTGGCCGATACGCCAGGTTCTGTGGCTCGTCCATATCTTGAACAGAAGTACCACAAGGGCAAGGGTTAGGTTTCGACATCACCCTCAAGTCTGTTGGCACTATTTCTGAATCCATTTGCTGGCTCATCATTAATGGTGGGAACGAGAAAGGCTGCTGCATCATCCTACCATCATCATTGTACCCCATTGGAGGTAGTTCGTGAACATTCGGATTGCCAGTCGGTATTGGTTCCATGTTTGTGTTGTGGAGGTAAGGGTCTTGGCGAGGAGACTTTAGTTCGCGATTCTCCATGACGCCTGGAGGCTCCGGGGAATCTTTGTCGTTGGGTGACTCTGGCGCTTCTGGTGAAGAATCCGGTTTGCCGTGACCTGAAAATTAATACGTTCTGGATAAATAAAATGAAATGAAAGAACGAAATTAGAAAAAAAATAAATTTCAGAAAAAACCTTGCAAAACGCAGTGGTGACCAACCAATAAATGCTAACAAACGAAACCATAAGGGAGTATGCACACACTGTGACAATGTGCCTGCAACCTACACATATAAACAAAAAACCCTGCTACAAAAAAATTCAAAACAAAATAACTGCTAATATAAGTCACTAGCTTCCGCCCGCGGCTTTGCCCGCGAGGTATGTCGATAAAAACTATACTATGTCTTTCCACGGGATGCAATCTATCTCTCTGCCAAATTTTATCGAAATCAGTTCAGTGGTTTAGGCGTGAAAAGATAACAAACAGACAGACAGATAGAGTTATAATATTACTAGCTGCACCCCGCGGTTTCACCCGCGTAAGTGTCGATCCCGTGGGAATATCGGGATAAAAAGTATATATGTTAATCCAGGGTGTCAGCTACCTCCATACCAAATTTTAGCAAAATTGGTCCAGCCGTTTGAGCGTGAAGAAGTAACAAACATATAAACACACACACACAAACACTCACAAACTTTCGCCTTTATAATATTAGTGTGATAGTATGGATTGTAGTTGAATTTCAGATTTTATGCCACCAAATTTTGCAATTTATTCAATTTTGTTGTTACATTCATTTTTTTAATATTTTTAACCTAGGGTGTTATTTTCTACATTTTTCTCCTCAAGCCCTCGCATGGTCATAGTACTTACAGTTACTTATTTTTGTCGATATTACGTATTGAGGTCTAAAACTCGTCATTAGGATACGCGACCTAGACGAGTCGATAGACATCTCAATTCAGTCATTAGGATGCTTCGAGGGGGAACAGAATGCCATATATAAAGGTACCTAGATAGATACATATAAACGCGTGAAAAACATAACCCTGTCTTTAATGTCGCGCAGTTGGAGAAAGACAGAAAGTTCTGTAGCTCTGTCCTGGAAAGTCCTGACAAGCGTGATTGGTAACCGAGAACAGAAGACAATTTTTTTTCAACCTACCACCCATATGATACGAGTTGATGTGCAGCAGTCTTTTTTTTCAGTTTCCCTACTGATCTTACAATCCTTCCTTATCTAACTATAGATATGATATTAATCACCGTACACGAAATAATTAACGATTAAGTGTTCTTGTTGGCAACAAACTAAGTATATTATTTTAACGTTAAAAACCCATGTTAAAGTTTCGCCCCGATTCATCCCTGCATGATTGCATGGCATCCCTATTCACCCCGTTTGTAGGTGCCTAGTATTGTATTTCTTACATATATCTAGTATAGTTGTATGTTGGTAATCCGTTTTAGAAAAACTTATTAAACAAAATATGTATAAGCCCCTTTTACGAAGATACGATCATTGACTGTTCTATAATTAAACGTCTCTTCTCACCTGACATCGGCATCGGCGGGGAGCCCAGTCCGAGGCACCTCATCCGCCAAGCATCCTGCAAGAGTTGCAGCCGCGCCTGCTTGCGCCACTTAGCACGACGGTTTTGGAACCACACCTGAAAATTATGGCTGTTTAAACTTTTGGTGGATGCGAATGAAAGAAAGAAAGGATTTATTTTCTTTTAGGGCACAGTATGCTAGAAGATACACAATATGGACTCTAAACAATTAGAAGGAAAACTTAATTCTAAAAAATAAAATAGGTCCAGCAGTTCCAATCACAATCCATTGCTTCATAGGTTTGAAAGTTCGTCTACTCAACAACGTAAATAACGCAATGAACAAGAATGAACTGTCAAAATGAAACGCATTGCGATCAATTGTCATTCTACGTGTGTTACGAAATTACCCCGCTGTTCAACAAAAAAGCCGGAAACTAATGACTGACGTCGGTTTTCAAGTAATTTAAGAAGAAGATGAACTATGAGACTTCAACGAAAGCTACGAACGTTTGCATCTCATTATTCTTTTTCTCTCGTACCGTCACGAACTAAGTACTATATTTGAATGTACTTATAACAAAAGTTATACCCATCCGCCGGTCCGTAATGTGGTAATATACTAAAACTCAAGAAGCGCCAAGCTAAGTTAATTTTTGTGGAGGCTCCTAATTTCAATTAAGTAAAAATTATTCATGATCATCTGCCTAGACTTTTCCCAACTATGTTGGGGTCGGTTTCCAGACTAACCGGATACAGCTGAATACCAGTATTCTTCATGGAGCGACTGCTTATCTGACCTCCACAAACCAGTTACTGGGTAATACAATACCCCTTGGTAAGACTGGGAGTCAAACTTTCAGCCTTCTGACGACCCGAAAATCATGGCTTATTAGTCGATTCGCACGAATTTACTCGCCCGAAACGGGCGAATCGTCGCGTGCGAAAATAATTACTAATACTTATTAGATAAATAACTATAACTAGTCCTTCCCATAGGTTACCTAAAATCTACAACTTTTTACCCAATATTTAAATGTCGTTCCAGTACCCATATAGGTATATCGTTAGATTTACATAGTTTATATTTCTTCGACCATAGTTTAGTAGATAAACACATACGACGTAAAAAATATACCGATACAGCTGGTGTAGGATGTAAGCCAAATGATTGCTTCACGAGTAAAGGTTTTCTCCTTTTTTCAGGAGCAAAAATGTCCCCACACTAATTTAAGTTTCCCTTAAACAAAACATTTTAATTACATACACAGATTTCCTAACTTTTACCTATTATAAAGTGGATTGTTATGAATTGCATTGATAGTAAAAACATTGGCTTGACACACAATTACCTAGAGGCCGACAAGCGGGGCAGGAATTGAATATGGGATCATTGTCTGAATTGAAACAAAATAACAAGTTCTTGCTATATAACTGCATATAGGTATTATTTTAAAATTGCTTGTAAATAATTAACAAATATGCAACATAAGTATTGGTGATCCGTGGATGGGTGACCATATTTACCTACCAAGACCCTCCGTGCCTCGGAAAGCACGGTCAGAGCTGTCATTTGTAGATCTTTGACAGTCGTTACGGGTCGTCAGAAGCCCGAAAGTCTAACAACCAGTCTTACCAAGGGGTATCGTATTACCCATTATCTGGATTGTGGTGGTCAGATAGGCAGTCGCTCCATGTAAAATACTGGTATTCAGCTGCATCCGGTTAGACTGGAAGCCGACCCCAACATAGTTGGGAAAAGGCTAGGCAGACTGATGTGCCTAAAAGTTGTAATTTAATTGTGTTGAACCTGACAAGGAATTTTTGTGCACGCGCCATGAACATTAGCACTAGTAAAGAATTGAGTATTATTCAGGAAAAAGAAATGCTATTTATTACTAGCTTCTGCCCTGGACTTCGTCCGCGTAAAATTTCTTGTTCCCCGGATCTACAATGTCGGGTCGCATCGCCCGTCCGCTCGATGCCTTCGTTTCACTTAGCGTACTTTCTGACTGTAACCTTCCTCAAGAATTAGACTATCAAATACAAGAAAAAAAAACCGGCTGGTAGTTCCAGAGATTAGCTCGAAAATCTGACAACCAGTCTTACCAAGGGGTATCGTATTACCCAGTAACTGGGTTGTGGAGGTCAGATAGGCAGTCGTCCCATGAAAAATACTGGTATTCAGCTACATCCGGTTAGACTGGAAGCCGACCCCAACATTGTTGGGAAAAGGCTAGGCAGATGATGATGATGAGTATTGATGAGTTCCAAAGATGAGCGCGTTTAAACAAACTCTTCAGCTTTATTATATTAGTATATAGAGATGTCTAGATGAATCTGGTGTTATGTCTGTAGGTATCTGACAACATCCGAGAGAAAACACAACAAAAAAAAATAGCGTCAAAGGTATAAAACTGGCCAAGTGCGAGTCAGACTCGCACACGAAGGGTTCCGTACCACAAAAGGCAAAAACGCCGAAAAAAACACGTTTGTTGTAAGCCCCTTTTAAATATTTTTATTTTATTCTGTTTTTATTAGTATTTGTTGTTATCGGCAACAGAAATACATCATCTGTGAAAATTTCAACTGTCTAGCTATCGCGTTTCTTGAGATACAGCTTGGTGACAGACAGACGGACGGACGAACGGACAGACAGCGAAGTCAGTAAGTAATAGGGTCCCGTTTTTACCCTTTGGGTACGGAACTCTAAAAAGCATACTTAAACTATGTCGAAAATTAAACTAATCCCGAATTTATGACAGTGTGTGATAGTTTTCATAAAGTTTTGGATGCTTCCTTCGTAATCATTTCCGAATAATAATAAACGTTTTACATTATTAGTCATTTGTAAGTGTAAATACCTATTTAATGTTATATCTATTGTGTAAAATCATTAGTTAAATTAAAATAAAATGCACTTTAGAATGTTCAAAGTTGTACTTATTGAAGTCTGAACAATAAAAGGCGAACCCCAGCTGGTTCGTACTTTTAACAATTTTGATTTAAAACTTTTTCATCCCCTAAAGTAAGGGTTGTAATCGGTCAATGAGTCTGTGTTGGAGAAAAATATTGAATTGGATTATTTTTCTTCAATTCGATGCCGTTTTATTATTATTGTACGATTTTTTTCTGATTGTTTTTAATTTAAATAATGTGGGTTCTGACTATCATCATCATAACCAAAACTACACTGCATCATTGTTATATTTGTTCATTTTAATTTTGGTTGTATTATTAACGCTTTTTAAAAGTTTTTTTACATTTATGTAATACATACCTATACAATCATGTTTAATGTTAGGATTCTTTTTGCAAAATCGCGCGTTATTTCGCCAAACTTTTATGCCTAGAATAATTCTTATCCTGAGAATAAATTTTGAATTTTTGACAGTTTTTTCATACTAGAACTGTCAGACGTCAATTTTATTCCACGGATATAAGATATCTTGTTAGGCTTTGGTAAAATCAGCCCGTAATTTAATTTCGAAAAATGATTGATTTACTTATGCTTAACTTAACTTGCTTAACTTCAAATAAACTTCAGTAGCTGAATTTACTGAAACTGTCGCTAACTCAGGAGGCATATTGATCCAATATACCTACTTATCCAAGGTATCCATCCATACTATTAATATTATAAATGCGAAAGTGTGTCTGTCTGTCTGTTACCTGTTCACGCTTAAACCGATAAACCGATTTAGATGAAATTTGGTATAGAGATAGTTTGAGTCCCGGGAAAGGACATAGGATAGTTTTTGTCCCGATTTTACCACGGAATCGAAACTTAAGTGGGTGAAACCGCGGGGCGCTGCTAGTATTTTGCTGACCCGGCGAACTTCATACCGCCTTAGAATCAGTACAAGCCGGACAATACAAAATGTATGTGTGAAAATGATGTTCAATATATTTTTTTTCGTGAATTTTCCCTTGTTTTAATAGTTATTCTGGTATTCCGGGCGGAGACAAATCCAATAAATCAAAGATCAAAAACTAACCCGACTTTGTTTTATTTATATTATAATACTTAAATATTAAAACTGTAAGTATTTATTGTAACATTATATCAATTGCTTGTCGTTAACATAGTGTAGTAGACCCATGTTACTCTTAGTAACGAACTTCAATTTGTAAGTAGAAGTAGAACTTTTTAGTCAGTCCTTACATTATCAGCTTATAACGTTCCCACTGCTGGGAAACAGGCCTCCTCTCTATGAGAGGGAGTGGGCCGTAATCCACCACGCGGGCCCAGTGCGGGTTGGTAGATGTCACATGTCTTCGAATTTTTGGTTCTAGGACATGCCGGTTTCCTCACGATGTTTTCCTTCACCGTTTTGAGAGCAGTGGTGATGAAATAATTTACACAAAGTAAAGCGCCTGTCAGGGTTCGAACCTACGACCTACAACTCGTAAGTCGCGGTCGTTACCACTGGGCCACCACTACTCTCTTGAGAGTCACTCCTTAGAAGGTGTCAAATATTGGTGGTAAGTTTCCAATTTATCCGTATAATGAAGGCTGAGGATCAAGCTAAGCAGACTTAGCATTGTGCACATAAGGGATAATTATCTTTCCATCGCCAGATAACTTTTATTCGAGGAATAAAGTTGACGTTTGACAATTTTTGTATGAAACAGCTGCCAAAATTTCAAAATTGTTCCTCGAATAAAGTTATCAGATGATTGAAAAATCAGTCCTTAAATTAAGCGGGTATCAACCTCGTGAAAAACTAAAAAAAATAAAGGCTAGTTTCCTCCAACAACTATTTTAGCAATTGTATAATGAAACGAAGTTAACATTTTGTCAGCGTAGCATAGCATAATCAGCCTGTAATGTCGCCACTGCTGGGACCACAAGGCTGGGCCACAGGCCTCCTCTTTGTGAGAAGGAGTGGGCCGGAATCGACCACACGGGCCCAGTGCGTAAATGTCACATGTTTTCGATTTTTTTGATCTAGGACATGCCGGTTTCCTCAAGATGTTTTCCTGCACCATTTTGAGAGCAGTGGTGAATTGGTGATGAAATAAATTACACAAAGTTACGCGCGATGACAGCAATGGTAATGAAATAATTTTGTCAGGTTTAGTAATTGTGCGCCAAGACTCTTTGATTTAATATAGGTCTAAAAGACTGTAACACCACCAAACAAGTCGCAGCTCACACCCAAACACCACATGATCAGAACGATCATATGCTAAAGAGGAGATCCATAACCAACCGTTGAATGATGCAGGCTGAACATAAACGAATAAAAAAAAAAAGGAACTGCAAAGCAAAATAAAACCTACTTGAACTCTAGCCTCCGACAGACTGATTCTCAGAGCCACCTCCTCTCTCAGGAATACGTCAGGGTAATGTGTCTTCTGGAACAGCGACTCCAGCTCGCTGAGCTGCTGCGGAGTGAAGGTCGTGCGGTTCCGGCGCTGCCGACGACGCCCGAACATGTACTCTGTCAGTAGGTCCCCAGGTAGAGGAGATAGGTAAGGACCCGCCATCACGACCTCTCTGTCCGTCTCCCTATCTTTGGCCTTAAGTTACGAATTATTTGACAAAATTGTTTTTGATAGTAATTGATAAGTCTCCCTGGTGATTCTTGTTTGATTGATACAATAACAGATGGTTTATGAACATTATTAGTCTTATTTGACGATTTAGGAGCTAAAAGCAAGTCTGGTCATTGTTCTTCTGAAGCAAGCGCTGGATTTTTTCACCACGGCAATTTATTTTATTTTTAATTGGTCATTGATTTATCGAAAATTAATTTGGTTCATACTTCTAATGACCTTATTTTTTATTCAGTTTATTTTAGTATATTAATATTGATTTAAATTTAAAAATTCACACTAACATAAAGTTACTAAAACTTCTCGTCTGCGACAACCACACCGAACTCTGCGTTACTCAAAGAAGTCTCATCCGAGATGATCCGAACAGTACTGTTTGATTTCGCGAAAATCTCGTCATGAAAACCACCCTGACTCCACCCCCTCGGTACCGAAAGCTCGCATGCGATTGGTGGATTGACACAGGGGTTGAAAATCCCAGCCAATGAGAGGGCGCAATGGGGGTTGTATTTAATAGGTGTAGATTAAGTTATAGCATATCTGCAAATATAAATGGTGTATAAGTGCTATCAACTTTGGTGTGGAGCTGTTAATGAAATATTTAATACGGTGAACGACGGCTTTTTAAAGTACTGATTAGTTGGCTGATTAATATTGCGGGTAGAGAGTTTAATAAGTTAAAAAAAAAACTGTACAGCTAAAGTTAAAATATAGTAAACATGATGGTAATATAATATGTATACAATGTGGGGACAACAATAAAACAATAAACGAGAAAACTGGTAATAATAATGCATAATCGTTGAGCTCCTTAAGTTTTAAGTTGAGCTGCACGATTTCTGACAAATGCGTGCACTGACTGGACAGGTCCTCTCAATCTGTGTGGTTCTTTCCCCAAACATCTCAGACATCGATCTACATGAACCATGATCTACATAATATAACCTTACCAAGATTATGTCTGAACTTTAAAAGAGACCGACCTCTGAGTTTGTTTCGGCCTTTCTTCTCAGAGCAGTCAGATAGGAAACGCCGACCTCATCTAGTTTAAAAAAAATATGATTGACATGTAAAAGTGTCTGTGCAAACCTACTTACAAAAATAAAATCATTTATCATAGAATTACTTTGGAACTATCAAATTAATCCTAACAACGAAATAACGAAAGTGATATTTTCAAACCAACTAAATTAGTGATGGGCCAACTATGAGTTTTGCTAATCTTTGACTATAATAGCTATAGTGACTAAACTATTGGATATATATTTTGAAAGAATTTTGTGTGCAGACTGGGAACGTCATTCGCAGTTTAATTTATAGTGGAATTGTCTTCTCCAACTTGTGTGATCATTGGTCAACCAATGATGGTATCAATAGAGCAGAGTGCTAAAATGTTTATATACCTAGTTAATACATTCAGATGTGAAAAAGCGCAGCTCCATCGAACATTTTTAGAACTTATGCACACAAAGATTGGTAACATTAGATATAATATCGATATTTAATTTTGCGGTAAAGTTAAGGCGAGGAAAACGTACAAAATAACAAAGTGCTTACTATATTTTTAAGACATTATTAAGAATAATTTTATTACGACTAAAATACATCAATGAAAAATATTATAACTTTCGTTATTTTTTGAGGAGTTGAATACAATTTTGAATTCACTTGATAGAGAAGTCTGACCCCAAATAAATTGCGTTAAGGGCTCCTAGAATGATGAATGATGATGACTTGAATTAGTTTGAAGTATGAAGAAAATATATATGCGAGAAGCACAAAACCGGTCCAAGTGGAAGTGCTTGGGGGAGGCCTATGTCCAGCAGTGGACGTCTTTCGGCTGAAATGATGATGATGATGATGAAGAAAATAGGAAAAAAATCATAACTAATGTTGCGTTTTAAATATGAAATATTAACATCTACCCCTATATCTATAAATGTTGCTTAAAAGTCAATAAGTTCGCCTCTGTACAAATATGTGCTTGAAATTTTAAATTAATAAACTTCTCATAACTTTAATCATCCATACTAAATATTATAAATTCGAAAGTAACTCTATCTGTCTGTCTGTCTGTATGTTACCTTTTCAAGCCTAAAACACTGAACGAATTTCGATAAAATTTGGCACAGAGATAGATTGCATCTCGGGGAAGGACATAGGATAGGATAGGACATAGGACTTTTATTCCAATATTCCCACGTTCTTTTGAGAACCTGAGTTTGTTTCGGTGTTTCTTCTAAGAGTAGTCGACTAGGAAACACCGACCTTATCTAGTTTTAAAAATGATGATTAATGACGTGTAAAAGTGTTATTTTTAACCAATTTTCAAAATAAATATCATGTATGGCCTTTAGGACAAATGTATGTTAATCATTTTACTCAAAACGAAATCAAGGATCCATCACACAGTTTAGTCTATACTATACATTTTTTTCATCTCTACGGTTACAACGCAAAAAACAAATGAATTGCAAATGCCGCTGCTGTAAAAGGGTCTAGGTGGTTACGGGTTTACATAGCTAAGGGTCTACGTAGCTACGGCTCTACTGATTTATGATCAGTATACGAATGGCTATAATACGGTCTACGTGGCTACGGGTCAAATGATCTACGATCAGTATACGAATGGCTATGGTCTACGTAGCTACGGGTCAACTGATCTACGATTAATATACGAATGGCTATGGTGTACGTAGCTACGGGTCAACTGATCTACGACCTGTATACGAATGGCTATGGTCTATAGCAGAGGTCTACGTAGCTACGGGTCAACTGATCTACGAACAGTATACGAATGGCTATGGTCTACGTAGCAGAGGTCTACGTAGCTACGGGTCAACTGATCTACGATTAATATACGAATGGCTATGGTGTACGTAGCTACGGGTCAACTGATCTACGACCAGTATACGAATGGCTATGGTCTATAGCAGAGGTCTACGTAGCTACGGGTAAACTGATCTACGACCAGTATACGAATGGCTATGGTCTATAGCAGAGGTCTACGTAGCTACGGGTCAACTGATCTACGAACAGTATACGAATGGCTATGGTCTACGTAGCAGAGGTCTACGTAGCTACGGGTCAACTGATCTACGAACAGTATACGAATGGCTATGGTCTACGTAGCAGGGGTCTACGTAGCTACGGCGCCTGTAGCCATACCTGGCACCCATAAAGCTAGGGTTTCTGACGGACTGTGGAGGCCGGCAAATAGCGTCCGCAATATACAGTCGTATGACGTCACTTAAACATTATTTATGAAAGTAAGTTGGTGTGTTTCACTAGAGAGCGTTATTTTGACACCGTATACTTATATACGGTGTCAAAAACACTCCATCTTACTAATCACGGTGTTATCATTTTCATGACGGTCGTCGTCGAACGGCCGTTAAATGGCGGCCACGGCTGTCGTAGGACACTTAAGCTCATTTTAAGGTAGGTACCGTAAAATCTTTAATTTGCGTTATATTTAAGCAGTGCATGTCGATGTGCGATTTTATCAATTTGGGAATCATCACAGCGTAACTGTTAAATAGATTCAGAATGTTGTATGTTACTTACGAATAACTTAGAATCGCCTCGGATCCAGCGCGGTAATTGTGTAACAGAATGGCTTTCATTTTGACAGTTCAACTACATTCATTGCATTATTTACGTTGTGGAGCAGACACAGTTTTCAACATATGAAGCAATAGATTAGCAGTATTCTTCTAAATGCTTCAGATTCTGATTGATAGTGTGTTACGCAATTAGGGTCCTGGTCGAATGTTGTTCAGTTCAGGCTGAATTATATTAACACTAGCAGCGCCCCATGGTTTCCCCCGCATAAGTTTCGAACCCATACGAATATCGGGATAAAAACCATGTGTTAATTCGGGTTATGAACTATTTGTGTGCTAAATTTCATCCAAATCCGTTTCTGTTTCTGCAAAAAGTTTCTGCGTGAAAGAGTAACAAACATCCATCCAGCCTCAAAACTTTCGCGTTTATAATATTACTAGCAGCGCCTCGCGGTTTCACCCGCGTAAGTTTAGATCCCGTGGTAATATCGAGATGAAGTGTCCTTTGTGTTAATCCAGGAAATGGTCTTTCTATGTACAAATTTTCATCCAAATCTCTTTAACTGTTTACGGGTGATTGAGTAACAAACATCCAAACATCTTCACAAACTTTCATATTTATAATATTAGTAGGATAGTAGGATATTTTCTATCTCTAATTAGGCACTAGAATAATGAGTAAGCATACTTTATTCCCAAAGACTAAATACATGATGTATCAAGGCATTTTATTCTCCAACATACGTAGTACATACTAAGTTGTTTGTGTAGCTAAATTAAGTCTGCTAAGTGGGTTGTAGATAGCGGAAGCAGCGATTACGAGGAGTAAATGAACGTTCCCGCCCGGCGCACCCGCTGCCGACAGGGCTGTCACAAACTCATTAACGAAACATTATCATTTAATTAGGTACCCATGTATTTAGTTTATAATTTAGGTACAAATTCCACCACAAGTCATCATCATCTGCGTAGCCTTTTCCCAACTAGTTTGGAATCGGCCTCCAGTCCAGATGCATCTGAATACCAGTATTTTACATAGAGCGACTGCCTGTCTGACCTCCAAAACTCAGTTACGTGGTACGTATCTCTTGGTAAAACTTTTTTGTCAGACTTTCGGGCTCACATTATCGATCCACCATACGTGACGATTCTTTTTCGTAAGTGAAGATCAAATACATATATATGTCTGGATCGTGGATACACAGTTTTATGTTGCTGACTGCATTTTACCATAGATTGCGCTAGAACCACTGACCTGTATTATCATTTATCTATACATTGTTTAATAGAGGTCAGTGGCTAGAACGGACAAAGTTTTTTTATCTCGTATGGCGATGGCACGTTCATATACTGTTGAATGAAACCTGTTTTGAGAAAATCAGTGTCCAATGTGCTCGGACGTGTACCTATAATGTTTTGTGACATGCAATTGATGCAATGCATGGTACGATGGTGCGTCAACTAGTAGGATAATCCTTATATCTCGGAGGAAGATATACAAACTGCTACACAAGAATCAAAACAAAACATTTACTACTTAAATCGAATCATTGCATTAGCCAGCCCTGTACGTAAGTAAGGCGGGCGGGTGGCGCTGCCGCCCGCCGCAACGGCGCTAAACGAGTTTCCGCAAACATTTTAATGAATAACACCTCCCGCGCCCTCACCCCCCTCTATCCTCACTTCATCCCCTCCTTCCACCCCCCTCTCATCCCCGTAGAGCCTGCAATGCGCTAATTAAACATTCGAGCCATATTGTCTCCCTTACCATGTTGTGGGTATTTCGTACTCAGTAATTCACAATGCCTGAAAGATACGTGCTTATAATTACTTTTTTAATTATGTTCGTTTTTGATACACAGAGGGCTTGTGTAATTTGTGTCAGCTGAGATTATAAAGGAACAGAAAAAGGATGAAAAGTCTAGCGTGTTAGGAAAACTTGTTACGTTTTATTTGTTAGCTAAACTACTTATGTGTTCATTCAAACTTGGTAAAGTACTGGACTGAATTTGAGTTTAATTTAATATTCTCACCTTTCAAATCAATTAAAATACCAATAGTTCCTTTACCTACGTTGTAAGAATTTTAAATTGACATTAAAACGGGTATCTAGGTACCTAAATAACATTGTATCATCCACAATTTTTGCAATAAGTTCAGAACTTTCTCAAACTATTGCAAGGCTAATTGTCAGTCACCAAAGTCACCAAAAAAATCTTTCTAAAGAAAAACTATCAAACTGTTGAAATTATTCTTCAGTAACAAGTTCCCTGAATTTCAAAAATGGTCTTTAAAACATTCATACATCCCGCTGTCATATCAAGCAATCATCTTAATTAGTCGTATGAAAAAAGCTTAAAAAAGGGCACGGGGCGGTCCGACGGCTCAATTAGTTAATTAATCTTTTTTTCCGCGTTAAAATAGCATTTATAAACGAGGCGCAAACCGGTGGGAACGACTCCCTTCTCTCGCGACGTAGGGTTGGTGGCTCTGTGAGGAAACTTCTGCTCAATTAGATGGTATACAAACCAGAATATTAAGTGCTCTTAATAATAAATGGTCTTCAAATGAACTAGTCAAGGAAGTTCCTTCTAACGGACTTAAAATATCGGTTTAAAACAACCATTGTTTTGATTTTATCTTAATTTCTTCTGTTACTGATGATAATTAAGGTTAGAAAGGGGGTGACTACCGAGATGATGACTAATAGAGGAAAGAATAAGACTTGTTGCGCCGGCCCGAAATACCTAAATTGGGATGAGGGCAGGAGAATGATGACGTCAGTTCAGACTAAACGCAATGAGCGAACAGGTCGAATCAATAACACTATTGAATACATAAACTGCGACTGAGAATACCTCTGAAACGGGCAGGCGTGAGATCGTTAAGCTTATCCATAAAGAGCAGAATATAACAAATATAAAAGTATGTATAAGTCGCAGCGCAGCCAACTGTTTTTAACCGACTTCAAAAAAGGAGGAGGTTTCTCAATTCGACCGTATATATATTTTTTAATTTTTTATTAGCCGTTTAGTTAACCGCCTAGCCTAATAACTAATCGACGGCCGTTTAACAAACGGCCTGAATAATATTCAATTATAGTTAGGTTGGAAGTCTGTAACCAATCACGCGCGTGCCGAATTGGTAGCAGTAACTAAGCCAGGGGCACCCCGACCAAATGGGTTAGGTTAGGTTAGAACTGTAATCAACCGCTTACGAGCCGAGAGAGCGAAGTGAGGCGAGAACTACTTCCAAAGGTCAGGCGATTAACTAAACGGCTAATAAAGTATCTGGGCTAATCAAACGGCAACCAGTTACCAGAGGTTATTTTAAATTCTTGGGTCTGTATCAAAGACAGCTCTACTAGTTAAACTCAGGATTTCAGATACAGCCGAAAGAAAAATTTCTAAGTGACGACGACGACGAGTGACGTAATCAGTAATGATGGATGACTTTTAATTTCTGGCCAGCATAGCTATTCACACCCATTCGACAGATGGAAGTGGTGGACAGGTCGAATCTAAAACGACACATCTTCAATAACTAATTTTATTTGCCTTGCAAATAGCTGCCAGAAGAAGGTCGTTTATTTGATTTAAATTACAAAATTTTTGAATAGTTTAGAGGACTCTTTTTACAGCATCAATTTTATTGAAAACGGTTGTGAATATCTATGCAGGTTTAAAACTGCCGAATTAAGTCGAATTTAGATGGTTCTGTTTAAAGCATATTAGAGTAGCAGAAAGTTAGTTCATAGAGTTTAAAAAAAAACCGGCCTAGTGCGAGTCGGACTCGCACACGAAGGGTTCCGTACCATAAGGCATAAAACGCCGAAAAAACCGTTTCTTTTATACCCCTTTAAATTTTAACTTTATTTAATTTTTATAATTTTTTATAGCGGCAACAGAAATACATCATTTGTGAAAATTTCAACTGTCTCACTATCATGGTTCATGAGATACAGCCTGGTGACAGACAGTCAGACAGTGAAGTCTTAGTAATAGGGTCCAGTTTTTACCCTTAGGGTATGGAACCGCAAAAAGCGATCAAAAATCTAAATAAAACCTATTTGCCAGCCCTACCAGCAACGTTAACAGCGTTTACTTATTTGCTGCTAGCTTCAGGACAATACAGTCGCCCGCGCAACGCGCACACTGGTCCTAATTAATACGCTTTCAAGCTAGCCTTGATTAACCAGATAGGTAATTAGATGACGACTGCGGTGGCTGCAATACCGGTGGACCGTGCGTGTGTGCGTGGCTTTATGCTCGTATGTTTGTGTGTGTGCGTGTGTGTAGGATCGATTGTTTGTCTGATGTCTGTTATGTGATGGGTGGTTTCTGTTGTGTTATGTATCTAGTATGTTTGTATGTACAGTTGTGTAGTTACCTATGCGAACATCTGGCTGTGAAGCGTTCGGACTTTGACGTAGGTACAGACGCCAGCACTTATTTTATTTATGCTTTAGATATAAAGTTGAAAATCTATCAAAGAAATTTGACAGATTGTAGTAGCTTGATGTGCTGGCGTCTGTACTTAAGAATTGTCACTTTCCTTTTCAAGGGTCGAATCAATGGCCGACTCCAATACGGACCGTCATTGGTTAAAATTAAAACTCTTGTATCTTTACCAATAATGAAGCAAATACCTCATAGCTTCGCAAAGTAGACCCTCCCATATATGGAAGTAGTTATCACGGATAAAATTAGCTTACGAATCTATATAAGTAAATGCCCAGTTTGGCAGTAAAAAATGCTATAGATCCACGAAGATGCGCCCCACTCTTCATACTAATCGCTAGTGGTTCATCATAATCCACCTATAATGTTCCCACTACTGGGACGCTCCTCTCAGTGAGAGGGAGTGAGCCGTAAGTGGTTATCGCTAGTTAATTCCGCTAATGTTTTAGTTATTTGATACACACTAATGACCCACTAATAAGTAATTACCTACTGTGTATCAATGCTGTGTATCGACAAAACTAAAACACTAGCGGAATGTTGCACACTTGTACTGTAAGCGATTAGGAAGAAGAGTGGGGTGCGTCTTCGTAGATGGCGCTGTACCAAAATTAAAATAAAAAAAATATATTATTCTCTATCTCAAAAATATTCTGTTTTGTTTTTAACCACTCACGTGTACATCTCCGAGACTTTGCATTGGGTGAATGACTATCTTCGGCTAAAAATCACTGTTTTACACAGACCTAAATAAATCTAAAAAAAATAACTGTTTAATTTTGATATACTTACAGGAAAACATTTTAACCAGTGCAGAAACCTGTAACCATGAATTATATATAATAAATTATTACATAATAATATGATTCTAGGCCCCCCAGCGCAGAAAATTTTAGCCAGTTTATAAAAAATAATTGTTCCATACATTTTGACCGCGTAGGTAAGTATTGCACTTTTCTAAGAAACAGCAGATAATTTTTTTGATAACCGACGAAAAATTTCTACGCTAGGGGGTGTACCTCCGCACATAAAGTCTAGACCTGTATTCATACACCTACTGCATGTATACACACACCTCAAACTAAACATCAAAAAATCTAAAACAAACATCGTCCCTCAAAGACAATAGCCAGAAAGGGTGCGAGCGAGCACACACAGAGTATGTACGAGTATGTCACAAAAACATTCATTAATCAAAATATGTTAGGTATCCCATTGCTTACAAGCGATATCAAAAGAGAGGAGAGTCGCTTCCTGTCTTTGTCCGAGCTCATCCGTTTTGTCTTAACACCCCTTTTAACTTTCATACACTCACATGCCTCCTTCGTCGCCCTTAGGCTGGTTACAGGCAGGCGGATAAATAAATATTATTTGTGTATTTAAAGAAAGAAAGAAAATACATTTATTTAGCGCAGACTAAAACGCACAAAGTATAATACAGGCACATGAGACAAAAACAATTAAGAATCAAATAAAAAGTCCGATGCAAGAATTTAGCAGAAAAGTGTGCCTCACGAGTTCTATTTCAGGAATTTCTAGTGGACTCACTCTAGAGGAGATAAAGCGTTATTGAAATTGGTGGTAGGTATAATGTACCTTTTGAGAGCTGAATGATTGAGTTACAACTGAACCAGCTGCTAGTGGAAGTTTGTTAGTACCTATGTTGATACTAACTGTATTAAATAAGCAGACACTTTCAAATGACAACTGTAATTTAATTTGAAAGTTTCTGCGTCATGATAAAAAAATGCAACGAGACTACGTAGGCGCTTAAATAAATTTTTTTTATCTAAGGACCTACTTATTACTAATGCAACTTGCAAGTGAACTTATCAATAAAATATTTAAAATAAAATGTCTATATCGGTTAAAATTACGAGGGAAAGCCAGGGCAATTTATTTATGGTGCAAGTAAAGTCATGTCAAGATCGAAATATATTCTAAATGTGCAATAGCTGCTGAATTCAACGAATGGTATGAAGGCGATACACAACTTACATCTATACTCATCTTTATAATGTAAAAGTATAGTAATGGTATGAAGGCGAAACACAACTTACATCTCATCTAAGTACCTATAGTAAAAGGCTATGTTTTAATTTTATGATACTAAACTTATTATTATGTAAATAAAAGTTATAAAACAAAAATCAGCAACATTAACCAACGCAATTTCATAATTTCCTACATAGCTGAACCACAAAAAAATAAGTTAAAACTCACCCTACCCAAGCCATCTAAAAAGGTATTTACAAGACATAAAAACCAAATAACATCGGTTTCGGTTTTCGTTTAACCGGAGTCACACGTAACTGTACGTTTTATGCTATAATTACAGGACTGATACTCTTTTCCTCTCTTTTTTTCTTTTTTTTTTCTTTTCTTTTTTTTTGCTTGTCTGGGTTCGAAGTTTCGAACCCACGACCTACAACTCGGTCGTTACCACTGGGCCACCACTAAAAAATATATAACACCATTAAATAATAATAACTCCGTAAGGTGTGTTCAAGCCTAACCGCGTCTCAGTTGATATATTTATGATTAAGCTTCGCGTCCAAAGCGCGGCATTGTCTTTGCGAGCCCTTCTGTGGCACCCCATCCGTCTTGCTTTCACGCCACTACCCCCTTTCTTTGCAGGCACGAGATTTTTTTAATTATGACGTTCAGCCTTTTTGTCTTTAAACATGAGTCGCTACAACTTCTTGGGTAACACCTGGACGGATGTTGGTGGTTCGATTCTGGTTGAAAAAGAAAGATGTATGGCCAAAAAAGTTTTGAAGAATGAATAGATGGGTCTATTCACACTTCCAAACTATTTTTATAATAAAATTAATCAGACTATGGGTGTAATAATTAGTCAGACTATCTATAAAACATTCACATCACATAATATGTATTGATTGATTTTGTAACCCTCTAATACGATGACTATAAAAAAAAATTAAAGATGTGTATTGTGTATTTAAGATTTCTTAATAAGCATTTAAATAAAGATGTGTAGACTTTGAAACATTTGATGCTTTACCGTGTGCCTAACACTACCAACTTGAAATCAATATTCTGATCAGGTGTCGATGAGTTTTTTGGTGTTGAACACCTGCATGTTATAAAAGGATACAACCAAAATAGGCCTCCATTGTTTCTATTTTTGCGAAACTGATGGTTAAGTTATAAGCTTACTTCGAAAAATTAAAATTGAATGGAAAAATTTCAGCCAGCAGGTCGTTTTAGCATACAATGTGCCTCGACATGTTGTATTTGCCAAAAAAAAAAAGCTAAGTAGGTATAATTATATCATACCGATGCCTTTGATAAAATCAAAAAGTAAAAGCTAAACTCTAAAATGCATAAATTTCCACATCGCATACAAGCTAAATTACTTTCCAATACAAGTGTAGGTAGAGTCAGCATCAATATTTTCAATAATATTTGTGGAGTGAAGCTACGCCGAGCGAGGGCGGCCCGGGCGGCGCGAGCGGCGCTCGGAAGTCCTGATTATGTAGAGGAATTAATTTTCAGACGCGACGAAACTGTTCTGTAGTGCAGCTAGTGGGGGTGAGAGGGGGGTGGCAGGGGGTGAAACAAAACTACCTCGTCAGCCGCACCTGTACAACGTACTCGCGCACTCGTAAATCAGTTTGCTAGTTGTTTGTACTGCTTTGAGTTGACGAGTCGCTGATTACTGTGGACTGATTAATTTTAGTATGAACTTTATTGGTTGTTTTTCGCGTTTTCGTTAAAGATTATGTAAATCAACTATTAGGTAGGTAGACAGATAATAGTAGACTTCTTTGACATAGTCATTGTTTGGTTAAATCCTACCTAACCAGGTATTGTATCTAGGACATATCTCTTGGTGGCAATTTCGCCAGTAAAATGCGGTTTAGATGCACTGATCGAGTTCGGTTTTCATTGGTGAAATTCGTCCTCTAAGCTACCACTTTGTAACTAACGTTTCAGTGTTGCAAAACATTTTTACTCAAAAAATGACAATATCTCCCCAATAACCCCCGTAACTTGATTTTAAATAAACGTTGCATAAATCATCCAACAAGACACTTGCGTAAAAGTTGGCGAGTGATTAAATGGTCATAAACAACATGTTTAGCCAAGGGTTGGCCCATTGTTGGTACACCTCCCGACATGCTATTAATATGAAAACAATTCGTCCCTTGCCGGTCGCGTGAGTATACACTTGGGGACAGACATTCAGGGGATAGTGTTAACACAACAAAGTTTTGAAGGTGCCTCAAAAAACGGCAAAAGCCGTAATAGAATATACTAGATGTTGTTTAAAACACAGCACGGAGTCTGGATTTGTGCTCGATTGATGCTAATTGGCACCCCTATTATTTGTGAGATTTGAACTTAACTAGCGAATAGGTGTACTTTGGTACACCTCTGCCTGCATCCTTCGGAGCAAAAGACAGCAAAAGTGATGTTATTGTTGAATTACATGTTAAATATTAAAAATACAATAAAGGCAAACAATTACATATACGACTTCTTCACTAATGTCTATTCAAACTTTTGTTTGAAATTAATATTATTTCAAATTAAACAAATATCAACTTTATTTTAATTGCAGGTAATTAAGTTGATTTCAGACTGGCTAGCACTATTGAAAAAGGTAAAAAAATGTTGAAGTTGTAGCGTAAACTGAACTTTATTGTGTAGGTTTTAATAAGTTATTTTTCCATAAAGATTTGTTTACATTTTTGGCAAATAAATCGCGAATGCAGGTTATGTGCGCAATAACTATTTGTATCCAATACCTACGTCATCAAACATCCACACCAGATATCCCCCCGGAAAGTTAAATGAAATCAAAACTATCAATTTTTTTTTATCCGCACACAAAAAGGTAGCAGTGAGCACACAACTCGCTCCCGCAGTGTACGCTAAGCGATCCCCAAAGACTATGCATATGCGCGCCGGCAGCAATCAGCGATTGCCGGCATTGTGGCGCAGATTAAAATTTTAGGGTTCACCCGTTAATGTGATTGCACTCTTTCTCACTATAGTGCTGCGGAACCCGCGGGTATGTAATCGGGCTATTATAGGGGCGGTGTGTTATTTTTAATCACATTTCTGATTTCATCTCAGTGTTCGCTTTTTATGAGTTGTTGAGCGTAATCTGATTGATTGAGTTGTTAATTGAGATTACTGGGCTTTGTAGTGCAATGTGTTGGACTGTATTAAGGTAATCAGAAAGACTTAATTGTGAGAAGTAATTATAGTATTTTGAGATGAACGTAGGTATTGTCTTTAAAGACTGTAGAGTTCATTTATAAATGATGATTAAAGTGAAGTGACGTTTAAACGTCAAAAATGTATTGTCAAACAGTCGCTAATCACTACTTAACTTTAAGTAACATTTATGAATAAAGGGCATTGTTGGGTGTGATTCAGATGTACGATTCTGAACTTTAATTTAATTAATTGGTCGTTACCGTAATGAAGGTAACGATCAATTAATTAAGAACTTTTATGTAAATGCTATGTATCTAATACTTAGCCACTTTATTTTAAAAATAATATAGAATCCAATCAAATAATTTAAGCCCATTTAATCATAAAATTACCTTGGTTAAAAAACACAACAATAAAATAAAACATTTACCTACAATATTTAAAATAAACCAACAAACAGCGCCATATTTCGATAAAGGCATTCTCAATTAAGGTTTTCATATTTCAATCAAGTGGAGAGAGAGAGAAAGATGATTGAATACACAAATTGATTGCTCCGCGCATTGTTGGCGCTATCGCCGACTGTACCTACTACGTACACTCGTCGACAAAGTTGATTACTGATCGTGCACAGATGCAGATACAATGAAATCAGTGGATGGATGATGGATGCTGCAATAACGTGTGATTATTCTGTCAAATGTGACTTTAAATGTGATGGTTGGGGCTGGTAATTTGACAGATTTGGATAATTCAATATGTTTGTTTAAATGGATTTTGGGAAGCGGTCATTTATTGGTTGGTTGGTTTTTATTGTTTTTTTTTTTTTATGAATTTAAGTCTGAAGGAAACAAGTGACGGTGGTAAAGTTTCAGCATATGTATAGAAACTACTACTTCAGTACAGTCATCATCATCATCATTTCAGACGAAAGACGTCCACTGTTGGACATAGGCCTCCCCCAAGCACCTTTGACCGGTTCTGTCTGTGCTTCTTGCATCCAACGGGTTCCTGCGGCCTTCACAAGGTCGTCGGTCCACCTTGTAGGAGGCCTTCCAACGCTACGTCTTCCGGTACGCGGTCGCCACTCCAGAACCTTTCGGCCCCATCGGCCATCTGATACAGTACAGATTCAGTATCTAGTTATATTTAAATTAAATGTCTTGCTGGCCTGGAAGAAAAAGACATCTTCTTTTTCTTCAAGATAAGATAATTTTTATTTGTTTAATCAAGAAGTCTTTTTCTTGAAGAAAAAGAAGAAGACTTCACGAAGTCTTAACGGTACGAAGTCTTAATGAGTCGTGAATGAATGGTCGTGGGTTCAAACCTAGGCAGGCGCTTTGCTTTCAAAACGGTGAAGGAAAACGTCGTGAGGAAACCGACATGAAAATTCAAAGACATATGACATCTACCAACCGGCACTGGGCCCGCGTGGTTGATTATAGCCCCCACTCTCTCTCGAAGAGGAAAGTCCTGTGTATCAGCAGTGGGAACATTATAGGCTGATTATTGTATAGCTTCCTCCTCAAAATCATTTACTTACATCTAAGATTTGTATGTCTAAGTATTTTTAGAAACGGTGCTGCCTGACCACAACAATCAGGACACGGAAAGGGAACGCTACGACAAACTCACAACTCAGTTGTATTGATAGAATCCTCTTAGGAAGGTATGGATTTGATGTATTAAATCAAGAACTAACCAACTGAACTTTGCCAGCATTATCGTATCTAGACATAAAGTAGGTACTGTAGAGATTACAGCCAAATTGGTGCTTACATTCAACCTCCGCGAGTCTGTTGTAAATGGATGGCACTGATACGAGACAAACATTAATTTAATTTATGATTAGAACTAGCTGCGCCCCACGGATTCACCCGCATAAGTCTCGATCCCGTGGGAAAATCGGGATAAAAAGTAGCCTATATGTTAATCCAGGGTGTCAGCTACCACCATACAAAATTTTATCATAATTTTTCCAGCCGTTTAAACGTGAAGAAGTAACAAACATACATAAACACACACACACACCCCCACAAAGTTTCGCTTTTATAATATTAGTGTGATATAAAACAAGTAGGGTTCTGTCCAGCTGATCAACAGTAAGATAGAAGACGAACAGGCAGGGGATCGAGGAGGGGGGGTGGAGGGGGGTTCAGGGGATCATACCGGAATAAAAACAAAAAAATATAGATACCTATGTAAAAACGTAAATCCATTCTAGGAATTTATTATGAAGATTATGAAGATACATAGCAAACCGTTGTTTGATTTACTCATCCCGATACGGAGAACTCGCAAGAGCTCTCACAGTGCTGATGTAAAAATGATTGCCAACGAACCGAATCCAACTGATAGCAAAACTCGCTATAAGCACCCAACTTTATGAAAAGCAAAGAATGGATTTATTAATAAGCATTAATGTAAAACTCGAACATCGCGTTTCAAATAAAATCTCCCGGGATTTTTGCTGATTTCCATTCGGCTCTCGTTTTAGAGGTGTATTCATTCAATATTTTTATATAATGTATTCAATATTCGATATTAATGTATTCAGCGGCGCCGGGCCGCAATTTTCATTTTGTAATTTTTACAGAGTGCGCATTCGGGCCGACAGGGGTGCTCAACGTTTACCTGTGTAGCTAACAAATAGGTTTGATAAATAAGTTTTATGTACAGTTGTACTTTTCATTTTTTCTAATGGCGTTGCAAGTTGACAATTTGATGCATCGCAAGATCCGTTCTTGATACCTGTCAATTTTATACAAACGATTACGTGTTTGGCGAATTTGATCTTTATTAGCTACTAGAATTGTCGCACTGACAGAAGGTGTCAGCAACGCATTCTCTCGGCGGCCGGACTGTAGAAAGCCACAATAGGTAATGAGATGACGGCTACTAAGGTTGGATAGAAGAAAACGCAATGCTGCGTCGAGCACAAATTAATTGGGATAAGAGCTCGAGGATGGTGAACATGATCATCAGCGTTGCTGTACAGGGTGGCAGGAACAGCCTGCTAAATGATACAGCAGATTTATTTTTTGATAACTTTCGAAAATGTCCTACACTAGGAGAATTATTATAAACCAAAACAAGTCTAATAAACTTTGAGGAATCGTGTCTGGCGTACAAATTATTTGTCTCCATATAATTTTATAGAAGCCACGGTGGGCGGGGAATCCAATGAAAAGTCCAGTCCTGGCAACACGGTTAAAATACGCCTACCTCCACAAACAAACAAACACAAAAGGAATTCATTTGCTTAATATTTTATTTGATGATTACGTCGTGTGTTTTTGTATTCTGTTTTCATAAAGAGGATTAACAACGGAGGAAACAATAATTTCATTGATCAGTTTACAAATGTTTGGCATGTAATGTAGCATAGCTCCCTCTCACTGAGAGGAGGCCTGTGTCCCAGCAGTGGGAACATTATAGGCTGATTATGTGTAGCATAGCATAATCAGCCTATAATGTTCCCACTGCTGGGACACAAGCCTCCTCTCTTCGAGAGGGAGTGGAGTTGGCAGATGTCACATGTCTTCGGAATTTTTGGTTCTAGGACATGCCGGTTTCCTCACGATATTTAATTTCACCGTTTTGAGAGCAGTGGTGATTAAATAATTTACACGAAGTAAAGCGCCTGTCCTGGGTTCGAACCACCGACAGACCTACAACATGTAAGTCGCGGCAGTTACCACTGGGCTACCGATGCTCCTTAGTAATGTTTGGAATGTACTGTAATTAGCAGTATAAGTAGGTATCTGCTGCAGTAATAAAATAAAGAGTATTTTAATCTACTACTTTTACAATGTTTTATACGGGTGTCCCTGGAAGTGTGGATCAAATCGAATAGGGGCGTGGGCCAGGTTATTTGACACATGACATTTTGAACCTTAAATTGGCAAATTAATCTCCTAAGTATGGAATTAGTGTCTACCTGCGAAATAGCACAATTTCCCCTGCCATACAACCAGGTTTCCTCACATATCATACTCCCCCCTCTCCTTCATTGTCATCAGCGTGACTCCGTTAATTAGTAAGGTGCGTGCTGCGAACACGGAGAAGTAATCAGTCTTGCACCTAGGCACCAGGAGTTAGAGTCTTTGGAAATGGTAACAGCATTACTGACTGCATCAGTTATAGAACCTGGCGTGCATCAATCTTTTAAAGCACAGGAACAATTAACGATAGCAAAGAAATATTTGTGTAATATTTAAATTTAATATCAGAACATTGTATTAAATGCGCAATGTAGAATTTAAAAAATGCATTCACATCTTTTCGTAGACGCTCTACGCTTCTTGCTACGAAATGTCTACGAAATTCAAATAAGGTCTATATTTTCATATTTGTTGGGATTGTTTTCAAAACATTTTGACCAAATCCCCGTAGGTGTTGCGTATTAGATTACATACCTAATACCTTAATGCGTCAACTGCAAAGATGGATGCATGAGCATAATCAGCCTATAATTTTCCCACTGCTGGGACACAGGCCTCCTCTCTTCAAGAGGGAGTGTGATGTAATCCACCACGTGGGCCCAATGCGGGTTTGGTAGATGTCACGAGTCTTC
The DNA here is from genome assembly GCA_963082905.1 of Oligia fasciuncula. Taxonomy (NCBI): domain Eukaryota; kingdom Metazoa; phylum Arthropoda; class Insecta; order Lepidoptera; family Noctuidae; genus Oligia; species Oligia fasciuncula. Next base: position 14,809,297 of record OY720396.1, on the reverse strand, counting down.
GAATTTTTGGTTCTAGGACAAGCCGGTTTCCGCATGTTTTCCTTCACCGTTTTGAGAGCAGCAGTGATTAAATTATTTACACAAAGTGAAGCGCCTGCCTGGGTAAGCTGATTGGATGACTTTCTCTTATATCGTCCAGACGGTCTTCCTTAGGTTAAAACAGTCACTTCTAGTAGCAAGTCCTATCGCTGTGTCGGTATCTTGCGGCGTCACCTGCGACAATCTGTACGTGTAGTGCATTAGTTGATGACGTCACGCACTGCCGCTCAGCCGACACCCTGCACCTCTGCCTGCCATATTGTACCACCTGCCAACACCGCCACAACACGCCTAATTCCTCTAAAAGATTGAAAGTACCATTTAGAAGCGAAAAGGTGAAGAAGCGAAAAACACGCTTTGTTCTGTTGCCATTTTTAACCCTACATTTCCCAGGTAGGTACAGTTATTACTTTTAGTATTTTTAGGGTTCCGTACCTCAAAAGAAAAAACGTAACCCTTATAGGATCACTTTGTTGTCCGTCTGTATTGTCTGTCTGTCAAGCAAGACCCTGTTATCTCTGGAACGCATGGAGGTATCGAGATGAAATTAGTCCGACTCGCACTTGACCGTTTTTTTTTGTGAAGTACAGCAGTACCTACTTGCTTCATAATTTACACTGATAAACAAAAATCCCGGAGTTACATTCACTTATCATTATTTCTGATTGGTATCAGCTGTTTTTCTGACCTCATAAGATCGCAGGTCAGACACAGATAACCGAAACCAACACAAAAACAAAATCCACATAATTGTGTGAGTCATAGCTACCGAGAATAATAAAAGATATTACCCAAATGAAAGGTACGTCTGCGTAGACGAGAGTCGAGAAGAATGGGAAAAAAATTATAATACCTAAAACGAATGAACGTGCAAGCCATTGTTGTTCCAACAAAATATCCCAATTACGTTGCGGTGGGAGTGAATATAATCAAAAGTGATCTCGCTCCTGTAAGGAGGCAGAGGACCCAAGGGAGGGCGCAGAATGAAAAATTTTAATTTCGAATGCAGTTTGTTAAAGAGCGCACAATAACGGGGAATATTCGCTGGGAAGATAACACACAAAAGGGTTCTACTTTTTGTTTCGTTCATTAATTACTTGTTTCAGTGGGTTCGGTTATGCACTTCGCTTCACGTTGTGGTATTGGAATAGTGCTAGATATAGGTATGACTGGATTTTATGTTTATGTTGGTATTATTGTTTGTCTATGGTTTTGTTTCATGTTGATTTCGTAAGTAGGTTTACCTATAGATACTCTGACAATGCTAACCTTACGATCTGTGATCTGAAGTAATCATCATCTGCCTAGCCTATTCCCAACTAGGTTGGGGTCGGCCACCAGTCTAACCGGATTCAGCTGAATACCAGTATTTTACATGGAGCGACTGCCTATCTGACCTCCACGACCCAGTTACTTGGTAAAACGATACGCCTTGGTAAGACTGGTTGTCACATTTTCGGGTTTCTGACGACCCATAACGATTGTCAAAGATCCAAGAATGACATCCGGGACCAACGGCGAGGCATGGAGGGATCTCGGTATATATCGGTCGTCTACGGATGGTGATCTACGGACCGACCGCGGCAAATTGATCGACCTGTACGGCTATTATTACTTAGCTAAGTAAGGAATTACCATACCTATTGTCATTAAAGTCTCATTTATTTCTTAACAGTATTTCTAACCTTTATCTTCTGAATTCAAATAGTGTTCACTAAAACTAAAACCTCGTCCAATAACTAAATACCTCTCCTTCATTAACTTAGCCAAAATAAAACTTCGAGAAATATCGGCTTTACATTCATTTGAAGAGAAAATAGCTGACATTTCTAATACTGAAAATGCTTACCTTACCGACATGTGATCTTAAAGTAACAATGCATTCATTATTATTTTAAGATCACAGGTACCTTAAGTATTCTAATTAAAAGCTCATTAATTTATTCGCAGTATTTTTAACTTTTCTCTTCTAAATTTTATTCAACTTCTAAAACCTCGTCAGCTCATCATACCTACACTTATATTCCAAATAAATCTCCGTGAAATATCGGCTTCATTCATTTGACGGTCCGAAGTAAAAGGTCTGAAAAAAGCTGACGTTTCAGTGGCACACCTCAGACTAACCGAATCCGGCTGGACTCCATTTGATCTGGATAATTATACCCCTACGAGCTTGCAGGGGACGTCAGGGTTCACAGGTTAAAAACGAGGGGTTATTTTTTTTTCTTTTTTTTTTGGTACACCAACAGCTTCTGTGTTAAAGGTTATAATAGCCTCGGACAGTCGCCAATTACAGATGGTTTATTTTTTGTTTTTAATTTACGATTTTATAAATATATTTTCAACACACTTGCTCGTAAAGTAGCTCTTATTGAACCGCTTTTAGGTCCATAATGGCGTGTATTACGAACGCGTGCTTTTTCTTTACTTTAATCCACTTGTGCTGTAATACCACAGATAACTATTTACTAGTCGGAGATGCGCGCTTTTTTAATCTCATCAAAGAGACTTCATGCCAAAAGAAATCCGCGGGCTATATTTCACTTTTGTTTTAAATAGTCTGGATTGTCCTCGGTCGCAAAATGAACTAATATTTATTTACCTTAAGATGAATGCGCAGGGACCACGGACAATTTAAGGTGAATGCCATCGCAGTGGTAGACCGCGAAATTCAAATTTTCTTTTGTTTTTTGCAATTTTCAGGTCGGATCAAAATATGATTTCCGGCAATAACAGGTACCTCTTTACAGAATTATAATCATTAGAATCATTAATACATCTTTCTAAGTTAGATTTGTTCCTTAAGAACAAATCTCTTATGGAAAAAGTTCTTAAGGAACAAATCTAACTTAAGGATTCAATCCTAATGACTATAATTCTGTAAATACATATATATTATAGGTAGTCGCAAATCATATTTGATCAAGATACAACCTGATATATAATAAGGTGAATATCTTAAATTAGTCCGTGGTCCCTTCCGAAACCAAACGGAAAAGACCCTGGCTGGCGTTCTATTATTGCGGATTCTCACTGAACGAATGTATATTTCTCAATAGTACTTTCTAATTCCATACTAAATACACTACAATTTGACGTACGACAACACTACGATCAGTCTAAACATTAGCTAGTTTGTGTTTATATTTTTTTTTCTATAGGCTGTTTAACGGTTTTGTTAGTGCCAAAGACTTAATATATTTAAAATGAGAGTCAATGCTGCGCGCGCATCGCTAGTGCTGGCTAGCACGGCACGCGGGAAAACAAAACCAGTGCGCCATTTTCCATAGAAGTTAATATTTAACAATACAAGTCTGTTTTTTTTTTCCTCGCAAGTGTGTTGAAAAACGTCGTATGAAACGCGTGTGCATTAATCAATATACACTCGGCTTTCTTATCGCTCTCGCCTGCGGCTTGCGCGAATAATATCGCCTCGAGTATAATGATCAACATAGCACACATGTATCATAATGTACTATTTCACATAATTTCTGTATTAGGTAGAGAAAGAAGTAGGTAAACACTGTGTACAAAAAATATATCAACAATTAATATAATTATATTATGTAGGTAGGTATATGACGGCGTTTTACTTTGTGAAAAATTATTTCTTCACCACTACTCTTAGAACGGTAAAGGAACACATCGTGAGAAAACCGGCATGTCCTAGAACCAGAACCAAAAATTCGAAGACATGTGACATCTACCAACCCGCACTGGGTCCGCGTGGTGGATAACAACCCACTCCTCCTCGAAGAGAGGAGGCCTGTGTCCCAGCAGTGGGAACATTACAAGTTGATTATGCTAATATATTATGCTTTAGTGCTTTACGGACCCTTTATAGTGTGGTGAGGGTGTGTCCATATTGCGAAAAATATTTAACTGACAACAATTTTTCACCAAACCCGCGGTGGGCAGATACGAGTACCTTCATGAAAATATTTCCAGGCACATCCATGTTTACCTCAGTCTTTAAATTCGTGACATTTCATCCCGGTGAAATTCGTCAGTGGCAACACTGGCTGTTTGCTTTCTGCGCCGGATCGTGTCCGTGCCGGCTTCCGGATTCCAGACCGTGTGGAAAAACGGCCAATCCTTTAATTAAAGCTCGCCGTAGCGGTTACCGCCAAAGAGGTACTGTGCCTCTATATTTTGACTGAGTTTGGGACAATATTGTTTTAGACGCCTAAAATTACCGCTAAGCTTTGAATTTCAATTTCTATGTGTAATTGCAAAACCTGGCGAAATAATAACAGCCGCACGGGTCGATTGAAGGTTAAGCTAGGTTTGCCGCGGTCGGTTCATGGATGGGTGACCATCCATTACATATCGAGACTCCTCTGTGCCTCGGAAAGCACGTTAAACCGTTGGTACCGGCTGTCATTCGGAGATCTCTGACACTCGTCACGGGTAGTTAAAAGCCCAAAAGTCTGACATCTAGTCTTATCAAGGAGTTAATGCTAATGTTACCCAGTAACTGGGTTGTGGAGGTCAGATTGGCACTAGTACTCAGCTGCATCCGCTTAGACTAAAAGCCGATACCAAAACAGTTGGGAAAAGGCTTCCTCAAGAATTGGGCTATCAAATATAAAAATATTTTTTTAAATCCGATTGGCAGTTTCGGAGATTATGAAGGGACATACAAACTTACAAACAAACGCCCTACCAACCTCTTTATAATATTATTATAGTACTTATAGATCAAGTCCTTTTTACAAGTCCTTTTTCGCTCAATCACAGGCCCAGGCCAGGCCGCTCATCTGGTCACAGTAGCTAAACTAATTCGTCAGACATCGCCTGAATGAAGTAATTACTTTTACACGACTCACTCTTCGCTAATTTACAGACGTTTGAGCAGACACTTTCACAAAGCTATCTCCACATTCCACTTATCTTATTTCATTTATAAATTCATTGGACCTGACATCATTGAGATAAACTCGTTTGGATCTAAGTATACATTTTATTTTATTAAGTACTTCTGTTGTTTTAGTGAATAAGTATTTTTTTTCAGAAATCTTACAACTACTTTATACTTGAGAACTTAATTTATACCACTATCACTACGGATGTTTTTTACTAAGGGTTGATCTTACCAAAGTCAGTTATCTTTTATCCGTGGAATAAAATTTACATCTGACAGTTTTCGTATGGAAAAGCTGTCAAAAATTCAACATTTAACTCAAGTTAAGAATTATTCTTGTTATAAAAGTTTTGTGGAATTCGCCCTAATTATTAACACAAAAATAACAGACGATAACCCACCTTAAGGACTTTGAAAAGTTGTTGAGTTCTAAGTAAGCAGGTTTGTAGGTCCATAGGTACAGAGTAAACTTGTGTCGTTTCGAATGAAAATATTTTTGTGTAGAAACTAGATAAATACAGGGTGACATCGACGCGCAAACTGAAACAATGAATTCAGCACACGATTTTAGACCCCTGTTTTTTTTTTTGAGGATGGGAAATCATCAAATGACCCATCATGAAATGAAGGGAGTGACAGACTCCTACTGACTAAAACCCAACCGTGTTCCTTCCTTAGCCCATTATGTTCCGGGCCAGCGCGCAGCGGTAACCCTTTCGGACAATCCCGCTGAATTTTAGACCCATATCGTAGACATTTTTCATCGGTTATCAAAAAACAAATCAGCTGTTTCATAGAGAATTGCAATACCTACGCGGTCAAAATTAATGGAGCATCTTTTTTATTTTAAAGTCGACGACAAAATTCAACGCTGAATTTATTGTAACAAGTTGCGCGCCGATGTATACCTAGCAGCCTGTAAAATATAATTCCGAAAAACACGACCCTTTAAAAACCTGGACCTCTTACAACGCTAACATCACTTTAAATTAAAACAGGGGGGACCATTAAATCCTATTGATTCTGTGAAAACCGGTGTTGCGCGAAAATCGGATAGCTTTTACAATCCGGTAATGAATTGCCGTCCGGCGCGACCGCAAATCCACTAATCTAGCAGGTGACAGGTACCTTTTAATTGTTTAACAATCATTAATGTGATCAAAAGGGTCCTCACTAAATTAAAATATTCAATTAAGGACTTGATTGGCAAATTGATATGTGATATAATTAATTGGGAACCACTATGCATAATGAATTAACTAGTGAGCTGGAATTGCTGGAAATGTTTTGCATAATTTATGATCTCGATTTCGGAAACACTGACTAAACTATGCGTAATGCATAATTTGTATATTTCGTTGAATTTTTTGCAAGTTTAAAATTTTATTAATAGTAACATTTCCTATAGATCTAAGAGAGCCGGGTTATCTGTAACTCAGCACCCTAATTGCGTAACAAACTATCGATCTCAATTTGAATCATTTTGAAGGATATGGCTAATCCATTGCTTCATATGTTCGAAAAATGTGTCTGCTCAACAACGTAAATAACGCAATGAATGTTGTTGAATTGTCAAAATGAAACCCATTGCTACTGATAGTGTGTTAAGATAAATAGAGATTATTATGATTTATGTTTAGGGTATCTATGCGGTATACTTAGACATTCACTTACACACTTCACTTCGCCTATCTTTATCTATGCGTGTACAATGTAGAAGGTCAGGTTACCATACCCTGAGCTGGACTCCCATTTGGTCGCTGACCTATTATACCTACACAGATCAGTGCATTTGGTGTAACCTTGAGACGCACACCGCACCTTTATAATAATTGATTTGAAGTATGTCATAGTGTCACTATATTTCTTTAAGTAGGTACGTTTTTCTTTTTGTTTAATTGCACCTTGTTTTTCTTGTAGTCATGTAATTTGTTATCATTTAATTGTGCTTATAGGTGTGTACTATGTTTTTTGTGTGCACTGAATAAATGTTTCATTTATGTACCTGTCTATCGACATAGATAGTTACAGCACATGGTTAATCGGTTTAGATATTATAAGTCAATGTTTAGTCCCATCTCTTCCCTTTCCCAGAGATGGGACTAAATCTGTTAATTTAGGCAAGATTATATTGTTATTATTTTCTGTTTCTCACATTAATCTGTCATGGCTCTTGTGATACAGGAACTCCTAGTACAAGAGCCAGGGCTACACTGATGTTTGTGTCTTGAAGTGAAAAATAAATAAATAACAATAATTATTATAATATATTAATATTTATATAATCCTTCAACTCTCAAAATCTAGACGTTATAAATACCTATTGATTGTTGCGGGATTGTTGGAGAGAAAAGGGGTGCGGGGTGCGGGAGGCAATTATTGAGCAAATGTAATAGCGGCATTGTGATAGAGAGCGCGGCACAGACGTAGAGCCGCGTTGATTAGTGCGCTACGACGACGTAGAGACGACATACTCACTACAAACATTTATTACAATTATTGAGCAAATGTAATAGCGGCATTGTGATAGAGAGCGCGGCACAGACGTAGAGCCGCGTTGATTAGTGCGCTACGACGACGTAGAGACGACATACTCACTACAAACATTTATTACAATTATTGAGTAAATGTAATAGCGGCATTGTGATAGAGAGCGCGGCACGGACGTAGAGCCGCGTTGATTAGTGCGCTACGACGACGTAGAGACGACATACTCACTACAAACATTTATTACAATTATTGAGCAAATGTAATAGCGGCATTGTGATAGAGAGCGCGGCACAGACGTAGAGCCGCGTTGATTAGTGCGCTACGACGACGTAGAGACGACATACTCACTACAAACATTTATTACAATTATTGAGCAAATGTAATAGCGGCATTGTGATAGAGAACCGCACGAACTCATCATCATCTGCCTAGCCTTTTCCAAACTATTTTGAGATCGGCTTCCAGTCTAATCGGATGCAGCTGAATACCAGTATGAATACCATGAATGAATACCATGTATGAATACCTGAATACCATGGAGCGACTGCCTATCTGACCTCCACAACCCAGTTACTGGGTAATGCGATACCCCGCACCGATAATAGAACCGCACGAACTATTGCTATTTAAAACCTTAATGACTTGAAGAAAAAGACTTAACTAACACACCTACCTACCTACCATACCTAGTTGACACAAAATATTAATTACTAGCTTCCGTCCGCGGCTTCGCCCGCGTGGTGTGTCAATAGAAGACCTATGTATGTCCTTCTCCAGGACTTAAAGTATCCCCATACCAAAATTTCATCAAAATCGGTCTAGCCATTTCGGAGATTAGCCGCAACAAACAGAGAGCATACAAAATTTTATATTTATATAGGGTTTTTTTATATTTATTTACTGTGGCACCAAACCTGATATCGCGAAAAAAAAATCAGCTGTTCCCTACATTTACGTTCGTCTAACTCGTCAAAATGTAGAGAACAGCTGTTTTTTTTTCACGATTTCAGGTTTGGTCCCATAGTAAAAGTTGTTCATAATGATGAGTAAAATCACGAGTTTAAGTATCGGTCACTAATTACCAGTCACCCGATATATTAAAAATAATTGTGTACCTATACTTTCCTGTTATTTTGACATTACAAACAGACACTTCAATGTTATTTACTTGTATGTATTTATACCTATGTAAAGACTAGCCGTTGCCCGCGACTTGGTATGCGTGTATTTTGTCATCATAAAAATATTCAGGATAACGAGTAGCCTAGTCCTTCAGGTTACAGGCTAATTATCTTTCAAATTTCATAACCATTGGATTATTGGTTTGGGCGAGAAAAGGTAACAGACAAACACATAAGGCTACCATTTTTTACCATGTACAGAAAGCGTCACTATGTCCTAACCCCTCAAGTTTTAAAATGTTACACTGCTACAACATTGAATTCCTTACGAATAATCTAAAGAATACTTCAAAAAGAGTCCATTGTGTTGACTCGGATTCGAACCATCGCATCACCGAACGTCGTCATACTCATACCGGCAGTTTGACGAACTAGCCAGCGAGCCCATACGAATTGCGATGAAATTGTTATCTACTATCGGCTGAGTCATTATATCTTTAGGTCCCTGTCTAATCGAAAGATGTTATAATTTGAGGGTATCCATTAATTTTACTTACTTACGTTGTCTTTATAAAATTAATCCATACCTTCAAGTTAGAACTTTGTATACGTTCACTTAAAACGGCGAAGAGTAAACGACTACTATTTATCAATTATTTTTTTAAATGATTTCTGATTTTATGAGAACTAAAATAGTTGTTCTGTTTGTTGTAAAATAAGATCATAGTTTTGTAAAATAATAGCAATAATAAATATTAATAAATGATTAATAAAGTATTTTATTTTTCTTGATTTTTTAATTCTTTATAAATAATTACTACTTAAAACGAAATAGAAAAATATATCAAAATAATATAATGAACAAAAAGCACATTTCGTGCCTATATAGGATTTGAACCTCCAATCTTATGCACGGTAAGCGGTCTTGAAACCTCCAGTCTATTTAGACGATGAATAAGTTGTCGTAAATGTTAACCCTATTATTGTTGCTTGTCGTCGCAAAAGTATTGTTTTATTGAAAAAAACAATAATAAAAACAGAATTAAAAAAAAATACTTACTTAAACTTATTTATTCACTAAAACAATACATTATTTAAAATAAAATGTTTTTGCAAAATACAAAAACCAACTTGGGCCTATCACGGATTTGAACGCACATGTCTTTTGGTGGGGTAACTACTTAATGCAGCTGTGTGTACAACACTGATTTTTAGGGTTCCGTGCCTCAAAAGGAAAAACTGAGCCCTTATAAGATCACTTCGTTGTCCGTCTGACTGTCCGTCAGTTAAGACCCTTTTTCTCAGGAACGCGAGGAGTTATCAAATTTCAATTTGTATCGAATATTCAGGGTCACAATCCCTTGAGCAGTGAAAAAATCAAATTTCTAAGTCAAGGCAATTAAAAGATACGGGCGTTTATGTCCCGAAATCAAAACCTATAGGGTACTTGCCGTTGACCTAGCTAGACCATAGATATATAATACTTTTTTTTTTTGCCGACTGGTCCCGCTCTTGACCTCAATCACGCCTGATTTAAAGCGATGGATGAGGTCTATAGGATGGAACGAGCGTGCCCAGACGATGCCCAAGGCACTGGAACTCCCACGCATCGTCGAAACACAGCAGGCTGCTTGACGCCGGGACTCCGGTGGGAGCAAACCAGGCGGGCGCTAGCCCTACCACCGCAAGGGAAGAATACGGTCGTGGTTTCAACTAATATGATAACTTAATAATAAATAGTGACAATGGCGTCTCCAAAGTTCTGCCAGTCCTTGATTATATTTGCGCGGAGCCACGGCCCCGCCCCCTTCCATCCCTATTATATTCGCATTCAATGCCGTTACGCCCTAACTTAATTAATTATACAAACCATTATCTACTCTATTTCTCAACAAATAAAGGCCATTTCAATATAACAGTAAGTATATTATGTAAGCACATAATCCCGTTCTGTTTCGATTTGTCTATAAAATAATACACTTTGAGTTTTGTCTGAGATTCATTGGAAAGCAAGTGATGTTTTAGCGTTGAATGAATTTAATTAATTAAAATCTGCTCTTTGTTGATTGGAAAAATATATAATGGATGGATTAAATAATTTTATTTATTTTCGTTTAATCATCTATTTACTTACCTATCTACATTTTTAAATATTTCTTAAAATATAAAATAAGTATAAAAAACATAAATATAAAAAAATTGTGATCCGCCGGTGTCAAGGTACCGGTGGTTAGGGCTCCAGAGACAGGAACCTCCTCACAATGCGAGCCGTATCGAGGAGTACTGCCTTCTGAATCCAGGCCCTTGATCCAACCGCCTACCGAGAGCCTCGATAGATGTTGATCGAGGCTTTCGGCCATCAGTCCATTGGCCGATACGACAATCGGCACAATGATAGCCGAGCTCACATTCCACATGTCAACAACCTCGTGTGCTAAGTCGAGATATTTAATTTGTTTCTCTTTCTCAGCTTTCACGGGGTTCCCGTCATGTGGAATGGTAACATCGACAATTATTGTGCGGCGCTAATCGATCTATCACCACTATATCAGGCTTATTGGTAACAATAGTCCTGTCAGAAATGATAGACCGATCCCAGTACTATGTGACATGGTCATTTTCAAGAACTGGGTCGGGCACATACTTGTAGTACCTCAGAATCCACAAGTTTATATTTCAAAGCAAGTTGCTGGTGAATAATCCTAGCTACTTGGTTATGCCTGTGCAAGTACTCACAGTTAGCCAGACGAGAACCACCAGAGATAATAATATGTCTGATAGACTCACCCGGACGGTGGCATGCCCGACAGACGTCAACCGTCCCGTCCTTCATAATATGTCTCCGGTAGTTATTCATTAAGATAACTTACCTTCAGTTTCCCCGAAAAGGTCACCAAAACGTAGCCAGAATACGGACGCTAAAAAGTCTACACCGGGCTCATGCAGAGCCCGATAGAAGCGCCCGTGAAGCTCCTTGGTTTGCCATACCTTCTTGCGGTCATCAGTAGAAAGTACTACTGGTTTGCGCCAGTTCTCTTTAGCCATGGAGAGTGGTCCACTGCGACCACATCACGGTGCATACCCACTTCGACTTTTAAAAAATATTCCCTGAGACTGCACACCTCGCGGTTGTGGAGGGTCTTCGCATTTAAAAAGCCTCGCCCCCCGCACTTCCGCGGGATACAGTCTCATCACCGATGATCGTGGGTGATGCATCCGGTTTTCGGTCAGTAGTGTACGGACTCTTCTATCCAGGGCGTCGAGTTCGGTCTGAGTTCATTTATTTATTTATTAAGGTATACCAACCGCTTCTATGTATAATATATAATCAGTCTCAGACTTACAAAGTTGCCAATTATAGGTTTACAAGCAATCTCAAAAGTAGGTGATAACACTGATAACACACAATAATAATTAAACTAAAGGCTAGAATTTGGCAAAATATTTCTAAAACTTAAGAATTATCAAGAAAAAAATAACACGAGGTGAATTTTCCATTGAAAGAATACCTAGAATAGAATCTCTTTATTATGTACACCATATAAATAACAGATTTATAAATGTAGAATTTTTACAAAGAGTTTCACATTGGTCATTGGTTTTCTCTAACTCCAGATTATAACGTCCATATTTTTTAAATAAATCGTGATTTTCCAGTCAATGCTAAGTCCTAAGTCAGTAAAACCCAAAGCCCTTACCTGTCATATAAAACTCATGTGCTAGTTTAAAAAAAAACTCCCACAAAATAAAAAACACTTCGTATAAACCTGCTGAAGCCCCATTTTAGACATGAACATAACCTCCCTACAAAAGTTTAGACAAACAGCGGCCACGAACAAAACATTTCGTCCAAATGATGCTGTTCAAAAACAGTTTCGTCATGTTTTTGAGGGAAAACAATATCTCGATTTTTTATTGTCCGTGCATGCAGGCACAAACTTACGGACAGTCAGCCAGCATTTGTGTGCGGAACAATGCGAGGCGCGTTACTTGTATTGCTAAGAGGTTCTATTGTTTAATGCCACAATTAGCCACGAATTCTGCCCAGATGAAAGAAACTGACCAAGTCGCCAACGACTGCGTACACGGACAAAGAGGTTTTGATCGTTAGGTATATTGATATTTGCGATAAGTCAAATACAAAGTGGAGACCACAATACGACAATAAATTAAACTGCGTTTACAACGTTATTTTTAGTATATGCGAAACCTGAATAAAGTTTGTTCCGAATATATATGCTAAGAACTGTATTACCAGATTTTCCTAATAAGTACTTAACTGAAACGATTCCAATATTTTTTACCCCATGTTATATTTTGTCCCAAAAATATTTTAAATGGTTAAAAGTTGGACACCGAGCAACACTAAGTACGTTATCCAATCTCCGCGCCGAATGGTTAGGTACCTAAGTACTATTATCAATGAGCGCAAGACGGCGCGGCGCGAGCGGCGCGGATGAGCAGGTTTTCGTATGGATGTTACGGCTAAAGATGGGTGTGAACATAAACTTAAGATTAGCGGGCTAAACTTAGGTTTATCTTCGAGAAGCGGCTAAAGTTCGATATCATGTTAGTTTGTGTCGTGTTATTCCATATTTAGCCGGCTAATGTGCACATTAACCGAAACAAAACGGCTAAAAATGTATTCGATGGACGCGCAGGGCCGGAGGAAGGCTTGAGGGGGCGGTGGGGAGACAATGCGGGCACACGTGGCGGGTGGTTTTGTTTAGTATTGAGTCATCTTTCCTTGCGGTTGATTGCACGTACTTGCAATGTCGGCGTCGCACAATCTCGAAACGCTAAACGGGGTGCCCTTCGCTCGCTCTTGCATCCTATGTCGACGGTTTAAAGTAACCAAACCTAAAGGTTTTCGTGTCAAAATAGTAAACATTATTACATTGTTTCCTTTTTCATTTCCTTCTACATTTTTAGCCAAGGGTCTGCAGTTACACTTAAGTTGAGCCGGCTAAAGATAGAAGAAACTAACATTAGCCGCTTCTCGAAGATAAACCTAAGTTTAGCCGGCTAATCTTAAGTTTATGTTCACACCCATCTTTAGCTGTAACATGGACAAACAGGTAACTTAATAAGCTTATAACTTTGTGATTTTTCATGATACAGTTTTGAAATTTTGTACATAGATTCTTTACATAAAAATACTAGACACGTGTTTCGGGACAGACATTATTTTTGGTATATGCGAAAATATACCAAAAATAATGTTGTATATTTACAAAAAGTCTGTCAAATATATTTGTCGGCGCGTCTAGAGAATTGGTTCGGCGATGCCAACCTCTTTGATTAATATTTTTTTTTTAGAAGAATGGTGCATGCGAGCGTTTTCACAAAAAAGTGTACCCCCCACTTTTCTGTTGTCCCTTGTGATTGAAGTATTACTAACAAGTAATATGATATGATCTGGTTATTATTTTAATGACTAAGCATTAAACACATTTTAAACTAGTAAAAGAAGTGCCACAAGTATGAAAAAATTAAGAGCAATTAAAATAATGACCAATTTTAATCAGCAAGAAGTCAGTTTTTGACGTGTCCCCCACTCGAATTTCTCAATGTTAAAAGCTATTCTGAAAAATTTTTGTACGCGACACATTGACTTTTTGGTACGGTTTGAAAAAACTCTGACTCGTTTATCGTCTCCGGTACTTTTTAATTTAAACCTTAAACACACAGAAACACAATTCAATTTCCAACAAACATGTAAAAAGTGGTACCGACCGGACATGACAGGTTTGTCACGGCTAAAACTGCTATAAAAAATAATAAATAAGGGTTTTTCATTTCTGAACTGGAAACATTAACCTTACAATCGACCGTTCGAAATAAAAAACAGTTCTAGTTGTGACACGAAACCGAGTAAACAATACGTGTATTTTGTTGTGCCACGAACGTCAAGATTTCTTGTGTCGGATTTGAGACACAATTACTGCTGATTCCGATAAGTTTACATCATTTCACGATATTTTAAAAGATTAACAATTTTATAATATAATCTTAATATAGTTAATAACAAATTTAGTGCAAATGTTTTCGTTACAATACAGTTAAGAATATAATAAGGGAAGAGAGCGTCACGTCAGTTTTGCGACATTTTATTATGGATAAAATGTCGCAAAACCGGACAATAAATTCGGACATGGTACACTTTATTTTGAAAACGCTCATGCCGTGAAGTTACTTCTATATATTACGTCCATGGCCGTGAATGAATGAAGCATGGTGTTACGTCAAATAGGCAGTTGACACAGGTATGTCAACTGTCTATTTGACGTAACACCATGCGCCATATTGAAGAACAAAAATGAAGTGAGCGATACATTCGGATTCTCGCACAGAGTACTTTTTGATAGATTCTCGCCACAGTGCGCTTCTGGGTAACACGTGTGTTCGAATTTTTTGCTGTTTTTCTGTGATATTGTGTTTATTAAATTGTGACTTGTTATTGTGATTGTTTGTGTTTTGTCTCGTTGTTACCTGCTGTCAGGTTTGTTTAGTGTTTATTTTTTTTTTACAATATTGGCCACGATTATCCGTATTAAATATGAACATGGATAAAAATAAACCCCCAGACCCTCCTGATGATATTCCTAATACCCCCTTATCCGGCTTTCCTACACCTAACCCAAGTACCACTCCCAACCCATTAAGTCAGTTTGCAGACGTGGTCTGTAGCCTGGAGTCCCAATTCCCTCCATCCCAGACTAACTTACGAAAACGCCCCGGTAATGAAGAGGATGTGTCCAATCGCCCTACCAAACAACCGAGAACCCATGTAGGCCGTGTTAGGTATTCAGCTATAGACAAAGGTCCTTTCATCGTCCATGTTTCCCGTCAGGAAACCCAAGTCAACATTTGGGCGCTTTTTGGCAAACCAGAATGTTTCAAATATTGTTGCAGTCAAGCGTGTTGGTAGAAACCGAATATCTGTTGAGTTTACATCCCCTCAGGATGCTAACGCTTTTATTTCAAATAATGTTTTAGGCACAAATTTATATGAAGCAGTACCTAATTCCGTCTTTTAATATAACGCGTATGGGGGTTGTAAGTGGAATTCCTACTGACTTCTCAGAAGAGGAAGTTCTAACATATTTAAAAGTTCCAACGGGCTGTGGTCCAATCATAAAAGTTAGGCGGTTGAACAGGAAAGTTAACAAAGACAGTTTAACTGAATACAGACCCACTGAAACTTGTGTCATCACATTTGATGGCCAAGTCTTACCAAAGAGAATTTTCTGTTTCTATACATCTCTTTCTGTAGAACAGTACGTCTACCCCACCATTCAATGCCGCAACTGTTGCCGATTTGGTCATGTAGAATCCCTTTGTCGTTCCAAACCCCGCTGCAGCAAGTGTGGCAATGATCACCCTGGTGTTGGTTGCAGCATTGCTGAGAGCGAAGCTTTCTGCGTGTTGTGCACTGGATGTCACTTTGCAAATAGCAGGGCCTGTCCGGAGTACAACAGACAGAAGACTATTAAGACAATTATGGCTGAGAAAGTGATTTCATACTCTGAGGCAAGTAAAACTGTTCCTGTTTCTACTCGTAGCTATGCCGACATTGCTAAATCACAGACTCAGTCATACCGCAAAACTGTGTTTCTTAAGCCAAAGACCCATGCTCCTCTTTCTCCCTCCTATGATTTAACGGCTCATCAGCAGCTCACTAGCACTCCTCAATCTTCTCAGCCTAATAGCTGTGCTCTAAACAGCCAATTAGTAGAATCTCCTGAAAACTTGTCTTCAATAATTGAACTTCTTAGTAAACTTCTATTAACTTTAATGTCTTCCTCCAATAAAACACAATTACCGTCCAACGTTGCCACTTCACTCATTAACTCTCTTTTATCTCACAATAATGTCTCAGTTAGTGTTCCTTCAATGGAATGTGAGGAGCGTGTGGCATAAGAAGCACGAGCTCACATTCCTTTTGAAGAAATACAAACCCTTAGCTTGTTCCCTTGCTGAGACTTGGCTAGTTCCGAGTCTTAGTTTTCGTTTACCTTCCTTTAATATTCTCAGATGCGACCGTTCTGATGGCTATGGCAGGTCGGCTCTCTGCTTTATTTATAGAAGCCCATAGCATACAATTTGGTGTCATCTTTACAGACTCACTCAGTTGCTTGCAAGCTTTAGAGCAGAACCCTTTCAAGAGTAAACTGCACAGTTCAATTCTACTCCAAATCAAAAAGTCTCTTTTTTCTTGTGCCAAGAATCATACAACCGTCCACTTGGTTTGGATTCCAAGTCATTGTGGCATAAGAGGAAACGAATACGTGGATGCTCTTGCTAAGGACGCTGCTTCGTCCCAAGCAGTTGACCTTAGGCAATTTCATTGTCAGGGCTACGATTTGCTGAGCCTTCCTAAAAAGAGCTTACTAAACTCATGGCAGGTGCAGTGGCAAAATTCAAGTAAACGGAAAGGTGCCTTTTATCACGCAATACAGCCTAATGTTACACCCAAGCCTTGGTTTTACCCCTATAAAAAAATATCAAAGAGGGTAATATCTACTATTTCCCGTCTCCGCATAGGCCATTGTTGTTCACCGGTATTCCTTCATAAAATCCGGGTCAGAGACACATCGCTCTGCGAATGTGGGTTTGATGAGGGTACTTTGAAGCACATCTTCTTTAACTGCTCCAATAATAACCCAGCCCATGACTTATATAGCCATCTCCCTAAATTAAAGATCCCTGTTCCAATTAACTTTCCATCCCTACTAACACATTCTTCCCCAAAGCTCTTTGAGGCTTTGATGTATTTTATCCGCGTCAATGACATCAAATTATGATGATATTTGTGTGATAATTTATGTATGTACATATTTAATAATATAATTAACAATTTTTTATTCGTTTGTTTCAGTGTACCTACTAACACTCGTCAACAAGTTTCACATTAAATTCAACTATCGAATTTAGTTTTTTTTATTGTTATTAATTTGTTTTTTTGTTTTTTTTTCACCACTCTCCGCACGTATTCTCATAGCACATCTGACATTGGCAGAATTGTCGACATCGGCACCATTGCCATAGATAAAAATAGATTATAATAGAATAGAGCGATACATTCACATGGATTGATCGTAAAAGACGATATTGATTGGAGGAATTATGTTATGATATTCAATTGTGAGTAAATTGATTCCGCTCGCGCCCCACGTACTTGGTGGACGTTCCACCAAGTACGTGGGGCATTCACGCATTATATAATTGGATTAGACATCTTGTGATTGTTCTTAATGTCTTTCATATTCTTTCAACTCCTCGCCCGCAAACCCACGCAACATGACCTCTCCTGATAAAGATGATCTATTGCCTTTATTCAATAATATAATTGTTTATTCATATAATTGTTTAGTGTGTATGAAAAAAATAGTTTTTATATTTCGATGTTAGAATTTTTTGGTAGTTTCAAAATACTCATATGCATTAGTATGACTAGTGTTTTCATATATTATCGTATTGTCGTCTTCACATTGTATACTTCAGTTTATTAACAAACGCTTTATTATGAATAAAGTCACTTTTGGGGGACACAATCTTTTATGCTTAACAAATTATGAGACTTTCATAGTGTTCAGTAAAACAGAGAAATGCTTTGATCTAGGTATTTTATAAATGAACCTTAGTATTTGTAAATAAAACCATAGATTTTATTTTAATATTGTGAGTACATAAAACCTTACTGAAATTAATCAAAATTTCAAATTAAGACCATCAGTCCCGTTGTGATCGGTAGCTTCAATATTACTTGTATAATACGAGTATGTAGTAATATGGGGAGGCGTCACATCGGTAGACTTAGGTTTTGGACTGATGTCTATATCGTGGCCAGCTTGTATATCTTGCAGTTGCTTAAGGTAATGGTTAGTATCAACATTAGTGTTCACGATCATTTCGAAGATCTTGAGTTGTTCTAAAGCTTGCCATTCGTCTCTGTGCTTAACGGCCACGTTAAATAACTCATTTATAACTTCTCTCGTTTTTTTCACCATGCTTAGAGTAAAACCAGCTTTGTAAGATGGTTCTGCTGTGTGTTGTAACTTCATTGCATCCAACTCTTTCATTTTCTCTTCAGTATCGCTCATTGTCTGCTTTACGAGAGTATCTATTTTAGTCTTTAAATTAGCATCTTTCTCGTCTTCATAGAATCGTCTGGACGCTTTTAAGTGTAGCATGTCACCTGGTCTATCATTCTCCAGCATGTATCTACGAAGATACTTTTTGATTACTCTTTTTCTTGGGTATGGCTCATACATTTCTGGTGCTCTTGATGCTAATATCCATTTACCAGTGAAAACTTCACGGCCTTGTGGTAAGTCTATTAAATTGAGACAGTTACATTGTTGTACAATCAGTTGTATCGTATCTAAAATCAATAAAAAAAGTTACGCAGCCATTGGAAATAAAATGGAAAAAAAAAATTACAAGCTTGTTTTGTTTTTTTATCTGAGCTCTGTTACTCAGATCCTTTGGACATGCAATGATTTCAAAACTTGTAAATCCATCATTACCTACATAAGATTGGTTAAATTAAAAATAGGTACTTACATAATATTGCAGAATAGAATATGATCATGTTACCATTCTAGTGAAAACTACTTCATTACCGCAAACTATGAAATTAAATGTTTAACGATTACAATTACATTTATCAGTTTATATAATTCAATGTTTTGAACACTAAACATTAAAACCTAATAGGAAAATGTTGCCAATTTCGTAGCAAGTGTTAACTAACTTATTTTCTCCAAAACCTCATAAGCATCGATGACTAATACGAGGTAGACACTTTCTTACCAACACAATCATGTGTGTAAATTAACTCATAGATTATTGTTTTATGTTGGTTTTAAATTGAAATTTAATGAACCACATAATTAATTATTTCTCACTTATGCAGTTTAAATTACCTAAACTTTATTATTTAAACTACCTCGAATAGAAAAAAAAATCCTGTTTACATTATAAACAATTGCATTTCATTCATCAGCCGTAATACGTCCACTGCTGGAGATAGGCCTCCTAAGCGTCAGCATAGACCTATAACATTATCGTCTACACGACTTAAAAAAAACAACAGTATTATTTCCGAGATCAAGACTACGTGGTCGTAGTATCAGCCATTTTGGGCGGGCAGTCGCGGATGGGCGCGCACTATGCAGCTCCGTGCATTCGACAAGAAAATGTGAATAGGACAAGGAATATTAAACACTTTAAATTGATATATAATATATTTTTTTACGGTTTACTAATGCTATGCATAAAATATATTGTCATAATTTACACTGGCATAACGAAATTCAGCATAATTATCACTACGCATAATATTAATAAACATAAATGATTTGCATAAAATAAACATAATGTTTATTGTCATAAATACTGTTGGCATAATAATAATAAAGCATAATTTTATAAAGCTTATTATTATAAACACAAACAAATTACACAAACAAACAAAAACAAATAATACCAATAGAGTTATGCCAAAGTGTATTATGAAAAAGAACATTATGCGAAAAGAAGGGATGCTAATGATATTTACAAATAATGTTCTTTGGAATTAACATAATAAACCCTAATAAATAACTCCTAACGGTTGTAGACACTATTTCGCATTATTGATTATTGCTCCAATGTAATGCCGAATGTAATGTAATAATAAGACTTAGTCGACGGAGCCCCGCTTCGCGGGGCACCTATTTCTGTTTACAGGGTTTAAAGGAACCTAGCAAAACCGAACCTCGGGGTGCTCGGGGTGCCCTTCGCTCGCTCTTGCATCCTACGTCGCCTATCGACCAACCGCAACCATGCAATGTAATTAAAAAGCAATTATGTAAGTAAAACCATGTAATTTCCAAATAATATTTTTGTCTATAGGTATATTTTTTCATAACCAATCATTTGATTTAATGTTTGTTGTCTAAAGATTATTTGCTGTAATACATCATTTGATTAAAGACCAAATGCCTAAATGACATCATCCTTGATAATACTCTGCCAAGTAAAAATTCTGTCAGACGTCAATTTTATTCCACGAATAAAAATTATCTGTTGATTGCAAAATCAGCCCTTAATTCAATATAATATTCTCTCTTAGATTTACAAAACTGAAGTATTAATAATAATAATAATCCATTTATTTCAGGCATCGCAGGCCCATAGATAAATAAATACCTTAACCTAAACATACATGTTTTAATAAAAACTAACTATTGTGCACGAAGTGATATGACTGTGTCCCTTCCACGTAACCTTGTGTAACCTTCCACGAAAACGTCGGTACGCTACACCTTTCGGGCAAAACTCTTCCTTCTTCATTAATCAACTTTTGTTTCTGATTGCACCTTCTTCCTATTTCCGAATTGTCAAAGTGACGGTCAGTTAGTCAAAAAAGTTGATGAAGTTGCCCGTTCCAAAACGTAGTTTATCATAAAGAATAACTGGAATAACCAAAATTCCATTAAAGAAATATTTTCATCTCTAGTCTGGCCGTCGAGAGAATGTGTTTCTGATACCAATGCAGTGCGACAATTTTAGAAGTTAATAAAGATCAAATTCGACTGTCAGATGTCAGGAACACATTCTCTCCACGACCGGACTGTAAGTTTTTAGGCTTCCGTAGTTCCTACAAGGAACCCATAAAGTTTCGTCATGTCCGTCCGTCTGTTTGTCTGTCTGTCCGAGGTTTTGCTAAGAGACCGTTAGTACTAGAAAGCTGTAATTTTGCAGGAGTGTCCGACAGGACAGACAGTCCAATGATGTGGAAATGGATGACCACTCATCGTGCGTCATTCCAATATTTAAAATAGTCTGTTTTCTTAGTGTATTTTTTGGGTAGCTACCTATTTGTTTTTATGTATGTATGTATGTCTTTGTGTATAAAATTGTATTGTGTGTGGTTTTTTATGGACTTATGGTCTGAAATAAATTTATTATTATTATATCAATTACGCCAAAAAAGTGGTAAAATAAAATTTTGGAAAATATTTTTTTTTAGGGTAGCTCCCGTACATGTGAAGTGGGGGTGAATATTTTTTTCACCACCCACCCCATCGTGTGGGATATCGTTGAATAGGTATTCTAAAATTACTTAGGAGTTGCTAAAATTATTTTTCGATTTAATGCTCCATTTACGAAATATTAAACTTTAAAGTGCAAATTTTTGTCCCAGTAGGGCGTCCCCCCCCTCTAAAAGCTAAACTGCGGGCTTGAAAAATCTGGAAAAATTCTCGATGATAGTGCATTTCATGAACTTTAAAGGAAAACTATAGCGGTTATGATAACTTTAATAGTTTAGCAGTAATAGTCGTTGAACTTGGGTGTTGGATAATTTTGTACCAAATACAAAATCCTTAGCATTAATCCTTTAAAGTGACTAAGATGAAGTAGTTGCTTGTTTATAACGGATAAAGACTTGCATTGAAAAACAAAGTATGAACTAAAAAAACAAAAAAAAACTTAGTAAATTATCATGTTTCACAATACTGCCACTAGATGGCGCTGTACCAACGGGTTACGTTTTCATTCGAGTATATTCGAGTGATCGACATCCCCGCACGTCTTAGAAATGATAATTCTAATTTAAAGTTGATTTTTGTTATTATAAACATTAACTCCTAATATCTTTACCATTTCTTATCGTACTTACTATATTGTGATAACGGGCTACTACGGAAGCCTACACTGTGCGTGGCCCGACACGCACTTGGCCGGTTTTTCTTTTTTTAAAGTTACTTTTAACTAATCAACACTATCTATTTAACCCGTAAGTTCCATCAAGTTTAATTGTTCAACAATGTTTTGTAACTTTTTTTGATTAATAAAAAATAAAAAAATCTATGTGACTAATATCTAAATCCGTTAATGTATACAGACATGTGTGATCAAACAAATCTAGAGTTGATGTACTAAAATGTGTAAGCTGCAACAGACGATCGGCATCGTATTTTTCTGTGATAAATGTTTGTAGTTGACAGAACTTATTGATCGTCAAAATACAGCATATCAAAAATTGAGCAAATCTGTAGGTACCTTTACCTTATGCAATTTTCAAACCTTCCTCATCATCAAACGTTAAATGATAAATATTTCTTTAAGTAGGTTTGTATGTACAAACAATTACCTATCACGTCAATCATAGTTTAACTAGATGAGGCCGGCGTTTCCTATGCGAAGAGAGGCCTAACTAAACTCAGAGGTCAGTCTCTTTTAAAGTGCAGACATAATCTTCGCTTGGCTTGTGGCTAAGAAATAACAGCCGCACGGGTCGATCGATCAGGTTAAGCTATGCTTGCCGCGGTTGGTCCGTGGATGGGTAACCATCTTTACATACCAAGACCCCTCCGTGCCTAGGGAAGCACGTAGATAAAGCTGTTGGTCCCGGCTGTCTTTCGTGGATCTTTGACAGTCGTTACGGGTCGTCAAAAGCCCGAAAGTCTGACAACCAGTCTTACCAAGGGGTATCGTATTAACCAGTAACTGGGTTGTGGAGGTCAGATAGGCAGTCGCTCCATGTAAAATACTGGTATTCAGCTGCATCCGGTTAGACTGGAAGCCGACCCCAACATAGTTGAGAAAAGGCTAGGCAGTTGATGACATAATCTTAGGCAGATCCTGTGAATCATGAACCTGTCCAGTCAGGGCACGAACAGATGCACTAGTGTCGCATTAACCACAAAACTACCCTCGGACAGCTATCAGCCCTACAGCCAAAATACATCTATTTCATGTTTACCTACAGTCCATTGTTTATTTAAGCCAAAAAGTTTTTAGTTTTCCATTGTGATGCTCTTTTGTTTGATACGATACCTATTTGAGAGCTGCTGTTAAAATGTGGAGGGTTTTCGTGTTTGACGGTGGATTTAATCAATCATTGTATGGGCACAAATTATTGTCGCAAAGAAGGTTCTGTGGGGTCTTATTTTTCTCTGCTTTAGGAGATATTGTACAGAGACGCCAGCACAACAAGCTACTACAATCTGCAAATGTCTATAATAAATTTTCAACTTTATCGCTAAATTATAAGGTTCAAAGTTGATTGGGAAAATTTGACAGTTTCGGGTAGCTTGATGTGCTAGTCTGTACAAAGTTTCAAAGGGTACCAATAAAAAAATGAACGCTGTAAAATACAGGTGCGGCAGATTTCAGATTTCAGGACACTTGGCGAATGAGAGCAAGATCGAAAAAAGTGTTACATTTTGACAGTCACCGACACTTTTGTTACATACCTAAGTGTCGTTTGCAAAAGCGAAAGGAACTCCATTCCAACCGGGTGTCCAAGGCACCTCCCGTTTTTTTTTATATTAAAACTATAGCCATTTCTCGTCAATGAAAATGATGATTATGATTCGATATAAAGCCAGAAAAAACATACAATAGCCTGGAATTTAAATAGCAACTATTACCACCGCTACATCAACATATTATTTAACCTTTCCGTGGCATGTCGTCTGCGTCGAGCCGTGACGTCATCAACTAATGCACTAGCGCCGACCTCATCAAGGCGCAGGTGTGGCGTGGCTGTGGCGTTGCGCCGCCATGCCACCTGAGAAATAATTACCGCGCGGAAAAGATGGGATGCGCCTTCTCATTATTTAAGAAGATGGTACACAATGTGTGTTTCGAAATACACATCTGTATTGTCTAGTGAATATACTGCAGCGCATTTTTTGCTTCGAACGCGGCTTGGTATGGCACAAAACACTTTTGAAAGGAGTGAATGCGAATCATCGTGTTTGACGACCATGTTTTATACCGAAATGCAGAATTTGAATCTGAATAATGAGAAATAAGGTGTTTTTTTCGCCAAACGTACGGTAGGACGCCCTCAGGCTAGGTGGAGCGACGCCGATCTTCGCAGGGCTGGTAGAAGCCGGATAAGAGTTGCCGAGAATCGAGCTAAATGGCGTGCAATTGGAAAGGTCTATGTCGTCCACCAGTGGACTGCTGTAGGCTGATGGTGATGTGTTTGTGTGATTTTGTATCAAATATCGTAATTATAATCTTTTAAGTTATTTCAACCGGCACCCTAACTGCGTAACGCACTATCAGTCACAATATGAATCATTTTGTAAGATATTGCTAATTCATTGCTTTACATGTTCGAAAAAATTGTCTGCTCAACAACGTAAATAACGCAATGATTGTTGTTGAACTGTCACAATAAAAGCCCTTGCTGATACTAGTGTGTTACACAATTACCCCGCTGCACGCTGGGCAGAAACAATTTTCTTTTTTTTTTTTGCTATCCGTATAATTTCAATTTCTGTCATCGTCTGTTTTTGGAATAAGTAAAGATTGCTGTAGGTTTCCACTATCTTCCAGCTTGCAGCGGAAATCAAGTAGCACGTACTTACCTATATCTAATTAATGAGACAAGATGATTTTTTGTGGTTATCATTTAATATTGACCTAACATGCCAGCCAACGTACAGACGCCAGCACATCAAGCTACTACAATCTGTCAAATTTCTTTAATAGTATTTCAACTTTATCGCTAAAGCATAAGGTTCAAAGTTGATTGGGAAAATTTGACAGTTTCGGGTAGCTTGATGTGCTGGCGTCTGTACAATCTTAAGTTTAAAGTAAAATGACCCTCTTCTCATCCCGCGTAGAGTTCATATGCTTCAAATGTACATCTACAAGCTGTCTCAACAGATTCGTCGTATCAACATTAGTGTGCATGATCAGCTCGAAGACCTTCAAATGCTGGAGAGACTTCCATTGCTCTTTGTGCTTCACCGCCACGTTGAACAGCTCGTCCATCACGTTCTTCGACTTCTTGATCATGCACAGAATAAAGCCAACCTTGTAAGGAGGCTCCTCCCTATGTTCCGTCTTTATTTCCTCAGTTTTTTTCATCTTTTGCTGAGTGTCGCGCATTGTTTGATCCACGAGATTCGCTATTTTCTGCTTCAGATTCGTGTCTTTCTCATCCTCATAAACCCGCGATATTGGGCCCCGTGTGAACTGGGGGTGCTCATTCAATAACCAATACTTGCGTATAGGCTTTGGTGACAGGTTTTCCGATCGGTATGCTTCGAACTTGGTCAATTCAACTCTAGATTTAAATTTGGGCTGATACCCATCAATGTCCGCTAGATCTATTAAGTCTATGCATTTACATATCTGTACTAGCATTTCTATTGTACCTAGAAAAACATGGAATATTAAACATTTTGTACATAACGGCTGTAATCAAAATTATCATTTCAATAAAGCTACAAGTACTTACATATTATTGTAGCAAGTTTTATAAAAAATATTTTCATTCTTATCAAGGTGGCCACTACATCACCGAATCTTTGAAACGAGGTAGGTACCTAAACCTAAGTTTATCACAAAAGTGGTTACTGTTTATTGGTTTACCTACATGGTAATTAAATGTTATGAACGCGAAACATTAAAATTAATTAACATTTCTGGGATTGTATTAAACTGAAACTATAATTAAAAGTAGTTTCACAATAAACTGTCTTGCAGTAGGTATGAATTTCTTTTTGCCTGGTGGATACTTAGGTAAAAAGAAACTGAATCCCTCACGGTCCTGGCCTGTCTGTGAAATACTAAATGTAGGGCAACTTTTTTTTTTTTTTGGATGGGAAATCAAATGACCCCTCCCGCTCTGGGTGGAGCGGAAGGGAGTGTCAGACTCTTACTGACTAAAACCCACCCATGTTCCTTCCTTAGCCCTTATGTTCCGGGCCAGCGGTAACCCTTTCGGACAATCCCACTGACTCGGCAGGCTTCGGCCCTATGGGGCTCGATGCTGACATCTCTTTGAGGCGCGCGTGGAACACGTACGCGCCGTCCGGCACGGGCCTGGTCCTGATCGGACGGTGAGCTACCCATTACTCTCCGCCTGCAACTTTGTTTTCCAATGAATATTAGGGCTGTAGCATGATTTATCAACTGCTGATACTGAAATGTTACCAACCAGACTATTTATTTATCCACAAAACCACTAGTCCCACGTTAACATGATCTCATAAATTTTTGGCCTCAGATGGATTTTACAAGAAAAGATCCCTAGTCCAAGGACCTTGTAAAGTCCATATTTAGCCTTTATGACTCTTTCTTTTTATAAATCGAGTATAGTAAGTGGATAATAATGAATCTATAGAAATACTCAAAGGTACATACAATAAGACTAGTGGAAATTAAGTGAAATAAATATATAATTATGTATTTACTATATTTATAATTATATATAGTTTACCCCAACACATGTATTATTAATTACTTACTGGGGCTGTTTCATTCACATTAAAATTTGTTAATTTTGAGACACAATAAACAATTTTTTTTATAACTTTGATCGCAAAAAGATTCACAAGTACTTACTAAGTTCCACGGAGTATTTTTCTGAGACTCAGAACGTGTTTCTTTACTACTGGCCATTTGTAATGTAACACTGTCTAATACGATGAAGTATATGGTCTGTCATCGGAGCAGCCTCTTTGCACATTTGGAGCCAAATTTTGGAGGTTTCGTATCTACGAATCTGTAAAAATTCTCGTAATGTTTCGTCTAGTGTTAACCCAATTAGGGGCTAAAGCTCTTACGAAAAGTATACAAAATGTATTTAAACCACAATTTAGAAAGTGTCACAGTGTGTTCGGTATAATGGATTTGCTGCAGCAAGAAAAGGTATTGAAAAAAGACCTACATAAACATTCCATGCTAGGCGCCTCCTTGCCTCGTTCACTCGATAACTTTGGGCATAATCTAGCGTAAGCGTAGATCATAATACCTGAACTAAGAAGTTTTCACAAAGAGAATGAAGAGCTTTGAAGAGAAACTCTTTGTAAAGCTAGTACTTATGTCATGGATCTAGCACTTCAAGGAGGCTGTTTCCGTAACCCTTTACTGTATAGTTTAAGAGCGTTTACGCCGAACGGCATTTCATACAAACTTTCAAGCCCTTGTTTTCCGAAATGAATGAACCGATTTTAATTAAACTTCATACGCATAAGCAGGATACAAAGGTCTAAAAAGTTAGTAGAGAACATTTTCGAAATGTCTTATTTAAAAAAAGATAACTGGAAATCTCTGTTTCTATGAAAAGTTTAAAATCAGTCTAATTTGGCTGTAACACTATTTTTAGAAAATGTTCTCTACTAACTTTTTTGACCTTTGTATCCTGCTTATGCGTATGAAGTTTCATTAAAATCGATTCGTTCATTTCAGAAAACAAGGGCTTGAAAGTTTGTATGAAATGACGTTCGGCGTAAACGCTCTTAACTGTTTAAGGTTTCGCAGTTTCAGGATATTAGTGTTTAGCACAGAGATACGGATACTAAATATTACAAAGACAAAAAATCAATGGGCAACATTTATTTATTTATTTATTTATTTATGTAAATCTTACCTACAACTACCATTACAGATCAGCGATCCAATGCGATAGAGTGGCCTTACATGCTAAATCCTTAATCAAGATCCTATAAAATTACATATTATATCCTAAATCTTAACCTACATCTAAATAACATACTATATATAATGTAACTTTTGCGAGTTCACTCAAGTTGCACCACAATACATCAACCCTCTCGTGAACCTCGTTCACCACACGCAAGGCAACAACATAGTCCTAGTGTCATACTGCGCGCGTGCCCAGTTTACGTACGTCGTCACTTTCACGCTCAGTCCAGCCGGTCGATTCTGTAAAAATCTCACCGTGAACACTTAGGTGAAGTGAGTTTGTTTTTGCTAGGAATTAACACCATTGACAGCTCACTCCGCGCTCATTTCACCTAAGTTTTCACGGTGAGATTTTTACAGAATAGCACCGCTGTAGTACTGCTGGCTGGGTGAGCGTGAGTACTGGCGCTAGGCCCCGGGGTGGGGCGAGACGGGTGCCGCACGCAGGTCTTTAAATCGATTTGATTATCCCACCACTAAATACATGATATGATGTCACAAGCACTAAATAGTGCTTGTGACATCATGGTAGGTAGTCAAAAAATGGCACGCTTTGTTTTTCATACAGATCGTGATACTTGCGTTATCTAGGTCTATCTTTATCTATGGTGTTTTAAGTACTCACCTGTAGTAGTGATTAGGGGCGATTTAATTGTAATTATAATTCTAGCCAGATCACTTTTCGTTGTCTCAAGTGACGAGTGAACACCACAACATTGCCCTGGACGTGATCAAGCAATATTACTTGAGCGAACATGTCTTGATTCAGTCACGAAACATGGACATCACTAACGACTGCGCACTTGACGAATACCTCGTTGGTTTGCTAAAACAAGGTACCATTGACATAATATCATTCCAATGCCAATTCATCATCATCGACCACATTTCAGCCGACGACGTCATCTGTTGGACGTAGGCCTCTCCCAAGCGTCGCCACATGGCGTCGGGAGTCAATAGCCGATTCCCGGCCACCGTAGCCGCGGGCTTGCGGGCGGCGAGCAATGGGCAGCTCGCCGTCCGGTAAGGACCAGGCCCGGGTCGACGGCGCGTTGTGTTCCACGCGCGCCTCAAGGAGATTTCAGCACCAACTGACGGGGTCCGCTAGGGCCGATGCCCGCCAGGGTCGCGGGTTGTTCGAAAGAGATACCGTGGCCCCTGGCACAGGCAACTGAAGGAACACGGGTGGGTTTTAGTCAGTAAGAGTCTGACACTCCCTTCCGCTCCGCCCAGAACGGGAGCGGTCATTTGATGACTTCCCACCCAAAAAAAAAAAAGCGTCGCCACATTGACCAGTCCTGAACTTGTTGCAATTCAGTGGCACCAGCTTCACCAGATCATCGATTTACTGTCAACTAAGGGACACCTGATGAAAATGGCTGGCACTTTTTATTAATTACAACGCTTCAAGATTTGCATTAGTGAGCGTTTACTGGCACCTATCCTTTTCAAACTAAAACGCATGGAGGAAATAATTTCTAATTACCTACTTAGCAATTTCTCCAGACTTGAGACTAATTTATTGGTTGGATAAATATACATATATCCTATGAAATGTAAATTAGCAATCCTTGACTGGATCTTGGCCAAATAGTATCTGCTATCATATAAACTGCAACAATATCCTTATGTTGTCGTTTGTTATTGACAGGTAACTCGCTGTTTGCTAGAACAGAAGACGGCTCAATAGCTGGGCTTTGTGTTAGCTTCGCCAGTAGCCCCGTTGACCCAACAATCTTAAGGAACTATGCCTTCTACAGACAGGTAAAGACAACTAATCCTGAATTTATTAAACTCAGGAACTATTTTATGAAGCCGTTTTCAGCTATACATATACCTATTATGAAATTGAAGAGCCCGATATTTATTGATCACATAACAAAATACCATCACGCCTGTATTCGCTTTAGGGTTAAGCTGAGATGTATCACATACCTATAGTGGCTATAGTACAGCAAAATCAGCTTATAATGTACCCACTGCTGGGACACAAGCCTTCTCTCTTCGAGAGGCGTGGGCTATAATCCACCACGCGGGCCCAGTGCGGTTGGTTGGCAGAGGTTTCTTCACTATGTTTTCCTTCACCGTTTTGAGAGCAGTGGTGATGAAATAATTTACACAAAGTAAAGCGCCTGTCTGGGCTCGAACCCACGACCTACATTTCATCTCGTAAGTCGGGGCCGTTACCTGTGGACTACTAATACCTATGGCACGCCTAAGTAGCACATCCAGCTACTACAATCTGTCAAAATGTCGCGTTACGTCGCTTTCGCGGACAAGTGCCACACGATCGCACAAAGACAGTGCTCGAGTGAAGTGAGTTTTACTAACATAGTTTTAAGTTTATACACTAACACACATTGTACTATATATATGTTAGTCTGTAAGGTATTTATCTATGGGCCAAAGTAGCCTGAAAATAAAGGTTTTATTATTATTAAATGTCTTCAATAGATTTTCAACTTTATTTGCTAAAGCATAAGGTTTAAAGTTGATTGTGAAAATTTGACAGTTTCGGGTAGCTTGATGTGCTGGCGTCTGTACATTTCGCCAGTTATCTTTGTTTATTATGTAATGATCCCTATTTTTCAAAAGAACTTATATAATATCGGTAACTAACTACTTAGTTCTGTTGGTTCTCAGGATCCTAACACCAAAGATTTTCTATACTTCACGGCAAAGTTACAGGAGACGCCAAATCTGTGGGACGTGTTCAAACAACAGAAAGTTTATGAGGTAACAACATTGTTTTATTTATAACTGGTGCCGGTGTAGTAACTGCGGGGCAACTCTCATAATTTTAAGAACGTTCACAGTCTGATCTCAGTCTTAATCTGTCAAAATATCTCTAAAATCCCTACATTTTTGACATTGATTGTCGCTGAGATGAAATTGCTGCTAGATTTTGGACGTTTTTAATTACGGGAATTGACCTTCAGGTATCTGCAGCGCTATTCTGCAAACGTAGGTATGTGAAGTGCGCTTGAAGTGAGCTGTCAGAGTACTCCGAGTCATTCCATCTGATGCTGGAGATCGACCCTATTGCCAGCACACTTCAAACTCACTGCACCTATATGTTTTCACGGAGAGAGATCGACAGGTATCAGCGGGGTAATTGCGTAATACACTATCAGTAGCAATGGCTTTCATTTTGACAGTTCAACAACATACATTGCGTTATTTACGTTGTTGAGCAGACACATTTTTCGAACTTCTGAAGCAATGGTTTAGCAATATCTTTCAAAATGATTCAGATTGAGATTGATGATGTGTTACGCAACTAAGGTCCTGATCTACCTACATGAAACATCCAACTTACCTCATCGCTGTCCTCCGCCCCGGACCGGGCAAAGGGGATTGTAAGAGACATCCTGACGAAAACCACGCGGTTTTCGTCTTATTACCCCCGGCCAGGGGTTTAAAGCGATACCTCTAATAATGCATATCCCGGCGAAAGGTGGCGATGAGCCCTTACCATCAAGTGTGTTTGCTGGTTTGCTACCCAATATGGTAGGCTAATAAAAGAAAAACATTTTTGCAAACGACCATTGGTCCACTTTAACCCTGGATCGAACTTTCCACTGCTGGGACACTGGCCTCCTCTCTGTGAGAGGAAGTAGACCACACGCCACCATGCGGGCCCAGAGCGGGTCGGTAAAATCTCATTTATGCTTATGTATAGATACTATATCAGATACCATAATCTTTCATAACTATTATATTTGCGAAAGTAAGTTTGTTTGATATCTTTTCACGCCTAAACCACTGAACTGAGCATCCTGAAATTTTGCACATACGTTGTAAGGTGTACAGAAACGGACATGAGGTACCTTTCATCCCGAAAAAAACTGCTGTTCCCGAGGAAAACAACAATAACGTTATTATGATAATAGATGGCGCCACGTGTCTTTCGAATCAAAAACAGGACGTTTGTCGGGTCAGCTAGTCTAATATAAAGCATAATGAATTCTCCTGAATTCCAGATCAAAATGATAACAGTTCTCCCAGAATTCCGAAGGCAAGGCTTAGCAGCATTCCTGGCAGAGAAAAGCAAAGAGCTAGCACATGATCAGGGATACAACGTCATTCGAATGGACTGCATCAATCAGTTCGAGTAAGTATCGCTTTTGCAAACAAAAAACTACTTAAAGGTCTTGATGAGAACTGGTTTGGACAAGGACCGAAGTAATTAGCGCCCAAAGGTAGGTACAACCAGCTTCAGAATAACGTGACGAACTGGCTGATCAAAATTATCAACAAGAAATTAAACTTTATATTCTTTTACTAATTAGAGATCTTCAATTTATTCATTAATTGACAGACAACGCGCAGCCTAAATAAACAACTGGGTTTAGAAGCATGAAATTTTCCTTATACAGGGTGTTTGGAAGCTGAGTGCAAAGCTTTAAAGGAGTGTAAGTAAAAACATAAATCGATATTTTTGAGCGTTTTCGTGGGAAAAAAAAAGCAGGATTTTAAAAATTCGTCCCGTACGTAAAGGGGTTAAATAGGGAATGAAAGTTTGGCATAAAAGAGCGTAATTTTTGCCGATGGGTAACCCCAGAGGGCGCACACGGCTTGTCTCTTTAACTCCTGTAAAAATTAGGTACAGTTATCGAGAACTGTGTCCACACTAAAGTATCTCTTGTGTCATTGAGATATAATTATGTAGCTTAATTTTCTTAGTTGTTCAGATAAGTTTCCGTTTGGTCCCGATATTTGTATTATTTGATGTTTTGAGCCCGGTATAGGTATCAAGCGAACATTGAGTTGTTTTTATTTTTTTTCTACCCAC
The DNA here is from genome assembly GCA_963082905.1 of Oligia fasciuncula. Lineage (NCBI taxonomy): Eukaryota > Metazoa > Arthropoda > Insecta > Lepidoptera > Noctuidae > Oligia > Oligia fasciuncula. The sequence goes on along the minus strand of OY720396.1, from coordinate 14,776,539 downwards.
AAAATAATTATTTTACAATAAATGTCTAGTTCTTGTAAATCGCTCGAAAATATCGACTTATGTTTTTAATATTCTCATGTAAGTGAATTTTGTATTCTTTGTATGAGAATAAAGTTATCTTAATCCTCATTTTTGTCGCCAACTGTAGTTTGTGGAGTGTGGGCGAAGCTTTTAATTTTCCGGTTTGTGGCTGACCTATATGAATAACAAAGAATTAAGAATGCAAAACTAATAAAAAATAAATGTATATCGGCCCTACGGGTAGGTACTACTTATTTATATGTGGTCTGTCTCTGACCTTGCTCGATAGTAAATACCTTATTGCACATTGAACGGCATTACTTGTAGCTATTTACTATGATATAGCGGATTTATTTTTATGACACTACCGATACATAATCAGCCTATAATGTGCCCACTGCTGGGACACAGGCCTCCTCTCGGTGAGAGGGAGTGGGCCGTAATCCACCACGCGGGCCCAGTGCAGGTTGGCAGATGTCACATGTCTTCGAATTTTTGGTTCTAGGAGACATGCTGGTTTCCTCACGATGTTTTCCTTCACCGTTTTGAGAGCAGTGGTGATGAAATAATTTACACAAAGTAAAGCGCCTGTCTGGGTTCGAACCTACGACTTACAACTCTTAAGTCGCGGCCGTTACCACTTGGCCACCACTGCTCTACCGTGGCTCTACATTACACTACCGATAAATACGTCTCAATATAAATATTAACTTGGGCGGCTACTCGTCTGCGGCTGCTGTCAACGCGTCTACGGCTGCCGCCGACTTGTGTCGACGGCTGCTGCCTCTGTCGTTGGCAAAGTGCCGCTCGTGTATAGGACTTATGCAGAATTCAGCATTTTTAATACGTACGGTCGCGAAAGGAGATAATTAACTAGGGTCGTCGGATATTATACACCCTTACATTTTGATCGTTTTAATCCTTAACCGTTAGACCGCCACAGTCATCTATAGATGACAAACCAAAATGTGCCCAGTACGCCACGGTTCGACTACATGACAGACTTTAACACCTGGGCACGTATTTGATTTATTTTTAGACGTGTGGCGGTTAAGGGTTAAAAGGGGTCATTGTACTCATCATTATGGACCACTTTTATTAAGGGACCAATCCTGATATCGTGAAAAAAAATCAGCTGATCCATACATTACCTATGTTCGCATAACTCGACAGAATGTATGGATCAGCTGATTTTTTCAGTTTTCAGCTGATTTTTCTACAATCTATATTTTTCTTCTACAGTTACAAAATAGCTGAACGCTGCATGCTACAATGTATCGTGAAGTTCCCCCTACACAAGGTACGCGGTCTGCACGCCCCGTTCATTAAGAAGAGTTCGGAATTTAACCGATGCGTACGCGTTTACGTAGATGCACGATCACAGCCCGACGTTGACCGAACGACGGTCAAGACTAGGGAGCAAGATCTGGAGAGCCTTATAGAATGACAGCAATGTTTATTAGATATAAATATTATGATGTTTGGAGTCAAAATAGATTATTGAGAGTTGCTAGTTATGTTGTTTGATTTTAATCTGTGACTGAATCCTCGTTAGGCACCTTAATTGCGTAACTAACTTTCTAATTACAATCTGAAGTATTTTGAAGGATACTGCTAAACCATTGCTTTATATTTTCGAAAAATTTGCCTGCTCAACAACGTAAATAACGAATGAATGTTGTTGAAGTGTCAAAATGAAAGCCATTGCCACTGATAGTGTGTAATTGTGTAAATTACCCTGCTCGGTAAATATTCGATTACCATTCGACCAATCGATTGGTAGTTCTACATTCATGCATCATATTTCCATTTATAAATACCTACTGATACACCTCTAGGCAATTCGGTTATCAAAAACATGTGGGAACAAATGACGCAATTGCTACTTTGATGGAGGAAGCAGTTGACAAAATTAATAAGAAACTGAAAGTTGCAGGATTATTTCTTGATTTAAGTTCTGCTTTTGACACAGTAGATCACAAACTACTATTAGCAAAAATGGAACACTATGGAGTGAGAGGAAAGGTTCTAGAACTATTTAAATCTTATCTGAAAAATCGAAAGCAATACGTAGAAATTAAAGTGACTGAAGAAAAATGTGAGAAAGTATACAAATCGGGTTCTAAACTAATAAAGAAGGGAGTTCCCCAAGGTTCAATACTGGGGCCAATCTTTTTCATACTGTTCATTAATGATTTAATTAATTACATAGAAAAGCATATAGATGCTGGACTTGTTCTTTTTGCTGACGATACAAATGCTATAATATCCGCTAATGACATAGAAACTCTAACAAATAAAGTAAACATGGCTCTGGCTCTTTTCCATCATTGGTTTACCATCAACAATCTTAACCTAAATACCAGTAAAACAAATGTCATGTTATTTAGGACAACGTCGAGAAATAAGGATAAAATTGACATAACTTTGAATAATGATACTATAACTTTAATGGATAACGTAAAATTTTTAGGTATTTACATTGACGAAAGTTTAAACTGGAAAAAGGAACTGTCAGCAATAGAAAGCTCAATTAGCTCGGCTTGCTATGCCCTTAGAAGTCTTAGAGAGGAGATCACAATCGAACAATTAAAGGTAGTGTACTATTCGCTTGTGGAGTCAAGGCTCAGGTACAGTATTTCTCTATGGGGAGGTAGTTACGCGTACAATGTAAACACAGCTTTTGTCGCTCAAAAAAGGGCCTTGAGAACTATAGTAAGAATTCCACCCTGGGTCTCGTGCAAGCAGTATTTTAAAAATCTACAGATATTAACTGTGCCGTGCCTGTACATTCTAGTAGTGCTTACTGAGCTTATGAAAAAACTGAACAGGTCCGAAACAGCAGAAGAAAGAAATAAGCGAGAAGCTACAAGGCGTAAGGACTTGCAGTATGACATACATCCACTTATGAAAGTGGTCAGTCATGCGGCAAGTTTTCAATCAATCAAATTGTATAATAAACTACCTATAGAATTAAAGTCCTTATATAACATAAACCAGTTTAAGCAGCAAGTAAGATCTTTTTTGTTAGAAAAATGCTATTATGCTGTTGATGAGTTTCTCACTGATGTGTCTTAGCTAGACCATTACTACATTATTATGAACATAACATTCTACTGAACATAACATTTTAGAAATGCTGACATCAACTAATTTAATTGTGACATTGAATGCTGGTGATAATAAAGACATATGTGGATTTTAATGTTATTGACAATTAAATGAAATTATTAGCTAGTTGTTAGTGACATTTATTAATTTATTTATTTTTCTCGTTGACATATTTTTTTTTATTTCTTTTCTTAAAGTTTGAACTTGTATAAATAATATTAATGTAGGTAGGAAATGAGATTATGTTGAAGAAGAAATGTAATTGTGTTTTTAATTGTTATTATTTAATTATTTTCTTATGTACCTACCTATCTTTGTAAAAATTCAGACACAATGGAAATTGTTATTGGATAAATAAATGAATGAATGAATGAATGAGGTAATACTACGAGCTTATAAAGCAGTTGGTATGTCCTATGTCCATATAGGACAATATTCTGACTCTTCCAGTTACATTTGCATTACAAACAAATTATGTATCTACGCATTGCAGGAACTACATAAATAATAAAATTATGCCCACTTATACACCCGTGTAAGAAATAAAGTCCTCCAGACCGTACCTACGGAAACCGGCATATCTTAGAACCAAAAAATCGAAGACATGTAACATCTGCCAACCCGCACTGGGCCCGCGTGTTGGATAACGGCCTACACCGTCTCACCGAGAGGAGGCCTGTGTCTCAGCAGTGGGAACATTATAGTCTGATTACGATGATTTTTAAAATGTATTTTTTTTAATAATTCACTTGTTTAGATTGTATATATTTTTTTTTGGTTATGGAAATATAGGCTATATTATTATATAGGTTCTAGGGTAGGTAGTAGGGTCTCTGCCTTACCCTTCAGGTATTACAGGCCTGGTAATATGTTAACTTTGCGCGTTTTAAAAGGAAAACAAACAGAAGTATTTACTTTTAGAAACTTTTATTTAAACCAAAGTAATTATTATCACAATATTATTGCATCGAGACTCATACGGCTACTAACAAAGGCGTCCACGTAGTTCATTATATGCTCAACGAGTATTATAAAATTATATCTATGTTTACACGAATGAAGTCGTGATAATAAAAAAAAAAAAACAATAACTATCAGTACTTTTGGTTGGAGATTCAAATTGGAACACATAATCGCTTTGTTTTAGAAAATTATACACACTTATCTAGCTTTCAACACTACGAGTAGTATGTAGGTTGGCACAATAAAATTGGTTCAAATATTTGAACACACAAGTGTTCAAATATTTGAACCAATTTTATTATAGACTTCAAACAATAAACAAGGGGGCCTAAAAAGGCCACTTTGGCAGAATCCAGGAATAACATTATGAATCATAATGGACAGTTAACTGTTATGTTAATCGTACAGTTATTTTTTTTGTCTCTGCTTAAATACCAATCAATCCAATCCAAATCCAATCCCGATCTCTTTGATTATACCTACGTAGTGCAGCGAAAAAAAGAAAAACACGGACTGTCTTCCCCATATTATGATTCATAATTTTATCCTTTTATGATTCTGCCAAAGTGACCTGTTTAGGCCCCCAGGTCAAACTAAATTATCTAGCGAAACTGTGCAAACGTGATGGATATCGATCGAGATAAAAAAAATGGGTTCAACGACTACAGTGTTGTTACTTACTTGAAATTTATGTTGAGAAAAATGTTTATTTTTTTTGTTTCATCGTGTTGAGATATCGATTACACTCACATCAGTAAAGTATTAAAAACATTACTGTTATTTCAAGTGACTCACCAACTGCGGTTGATGATCCCAAAAAAATCAAATGAATTAATTTATTGTTTTATCATGTTCAGATATCTGTGCCAATGCCTCTAGAGGGGCCTGTGGCTAAAAAATAACAGCCGCACAGGTCGATCGATCAGGTTAAGCTACACTTGTCTCGGTTGGTCTGTGGATGGGTGACCATCTTTACATACCGTGACCCCTCCGTGCCTCGGAAAGCACGTTAAGCCGTTGGTCCCGGCTGTCATTCGTGGATCTTTGACAGTCGTTACGGGTAGTCAGAAGCCCGAAAGTCTGACAACCAGTCTCACCAAGGGGTATCGTATTACCCAGTAACTGGGTTTTGGAGGTCAGATAGGCAGTCGCTCCATGTAAAATACTGGTATTCAGCTGCATCCGGTTAAGTTAGGTTAGGTTAGTATAGTTGGGAAAAGGCTAGGCAGATGATGAGATATGTGCCCTGTGCCCATCACGTCTGTGGAGTTTCCCTAGCTAATTTAATTTGACCCTATAAGTGATCAAACTTTGCACAGATGCTTGAAATACTTGTGCCACACATATCTAGTTAGAAATACAGACTCAAATCAGACTTTATAACAGTCAGTAGATACCCACAATAATAATAGAAGTCAGAAAGGGCAGACTTATCAGTAAGTTATAGTAACAAAGTACTACTTAGTTACTGATAAGTCCGTCCTATTACAAGATTTACAAGCATCATAATGAATACATGATTAACGAATGCATACGCATTAACCTTATCACGTGGTAATGAGATTAAATCTCTTATTAGCTTAATACATTAACTTTTTATCTTAGGCCTAGTATCTAATTAAGAAGATAAGGCTTAATGATAGTGTCGATGAACCATTTGTCAGAGAAACGTAGGTGATTGCCCTCTGTTGATATTAGTACCAACTTGCCATCTTTCTCCATCTTCTTGAGGCCGAGGCGGTCCTGAAATGGAGTAAAGAAACAAAATTTTAATGTTGCTTAAGGAACAACACATTTGCAGAAGACTGAACATAATTAATAAAACTCCTACAAAGTTAGAAAATACAAAATTTATCATCGACATCTTGGGGCCTAAAAAGGTCACTTTGGCAGAATCATAAAAGGATAACATTATGAATTATAATATGGCGAAGACAGTCCCTGTTTTTCTTTTTTACGCTGCACTACGTAGGTAGGTATAATCACCAAAGAGATTAGGATTGGATTTGGATTGATCGGTATTTCAGCACAGACAAAAAAAATAACTGAAAAATCCTTCACCAATGGGATTTGATACGATTAACTTAACGGTTAACTGTCCATTATGATTCATAATGTTATCCTTTTATGATTCTGCCAAAGTGGCCTTTTTAGGCCCCCTTATCGTACCTACATAATTTTAGACTTTACTCCACCAATAGGCTCATGGCTGCATAAAAACTTTTTAAGGGTCGAAAGATATGCGAGGATTTAAGTGATCGGTTTTCAGTGATTCTTCTTTTTTATCGGCTTTTCAACCATAAATATTATAAGACTAGCAGCGCCCACGTTTTCTCCCGCATAAGTTTCGATCCCGTAGGAATATCGGGATAGAAACTATCCTATGTCCTTTCCCGGGACTCAAACTATCTCTATACCAAATTTCATCTAAATCGGTTCAGCGGTTTAAGCGTGAAGAGGTAACAGACAACCAGACAGACAGACACACTTTTGCATTTATAATATTAGTATGGATTAACTCCACAATTTGGAATGCTTTTAAAGCACCCTAATCCGTGGATGGGTGGCCAAAACTAGAATCTTACAAAGTATTTAAAGATTTTGATTTAAAAGAGTGCCCATGAGTTTATTGCCCGTTCTTACTACTTCTACATCTTACTCCATAGGAACCAGCAACTTGCTTCATGTTTCTGACACCGAGCCGTTGACAATATAACCTTGACAAATAAATGCTTTGAGTTTTGATTTGAGTTAAGTTTTGAGACAACTACAAACCTCCTTATAAACCCTGGTTTCCTGCATCGGAAGCAGCTTCTTCGACTGTCCCGGCTCATAGAACCCGAACCACTCCGTCTCCCTCGGCTGAACGATGGTGTCATTGCTAAACTTGACCAGTACCAAGTGTTCCAAGTTCTGCAGATTCTGTATGTACGTCTTGTTGACGAACACCTCGTTGTTGATGTCGGGAAGGAAGATCGCCTTGTGTATGTAGTTCTCCTCGTCTAAAGGATCGTGCCAGTACGTCGCTTGGACGAGGGCGTGTTGGACCCAGCTGTAATATAAGCTAGGAGTTAGTATACTCAAAATGGAACATAACGTAGGCTCAAAGACGATTATGGGAACGTCTTAGGGAGGGATAAGCAGACTTGTACTTTTTTTTTCTGATGGGAAATCATCAAAAGACCCCTCCCGCTCTGGGTGGAGCGGAAGGGAGTGTCTCAGACTCTTACTGACTAAAACCAACCCGTGTTCCTCCCTTAGCCCTTTATGTTCCGGGCCAGCGGTAACCCTTTCGGACAATCCCGCTGACCCGGCAGGCTTCGGCCCTATGGGGCCCCTCCTCGATGCTGACATCTCTTTGAGGCGCGCGTGGAACACGTACGCGCCGTCCGGCACGGGCCTGGTCCTGATCGGACGGTGAGCTACCCATTACTCTCCGCCCGAGCAGACTTGTACTTACATCTAACTGCGATCATTGGTGAATACTGGTCTACTAATTTTGTGACCAAAAGTGGCGATTATTGCAAGTAGGCCATGTTACAGCTTGTAATGTTCCCACAGCTGGGATACAGGCCTCCTCTTTTCGAGAGGGAGTTGGCTGTAATGTACCGCGAGCCCAGTGCAAGTTGGTAGATGTCGTCACATGTCTTCGAATTTTTGGTTCTAGGACATGAAGGTTTTCTCACACTGTTTTCCTTCACCGTTTTGAGAGCAGCGGTGATTAAATGATTTACTCAAAGTAAAGCATCTGGATTCGAAACCACGACTCTCACGTAAGTAGAGGCCGTTACCTCTGGGCCAGCACTGCTCTCCCACTGAATCAGAAAATATGGCAAAGCAGATGTTTAACCATTAACTTAGAACATCTTTCATCCGTCCTCTTCCTACCACCTATCACTTATTGCTCGTCTAAAACACAGACAAAATATTGAGTTATTTCATCTATAGTGCACATCATCTGGCTAGCCTTTTCCTAACTATGTTGGGGTCAGCTTCCAGTCTAACCGGATGCAGCTGAATACCAGTATTTTACATGGAGCGACTGCCTATCTGACCTCCACAATCCAGTTAATGGGTAATACGATGCCCCTTGGTAAGACTGATTGTCAGACTTTCCCGCTTCTGACTACCCGTAACGACTGTCAAAGATCCACGAATGACAGACGGGACCAACGGCTTAACGTGCTTTCCGAGGCACGGAGGGGTCACGGTATGTAAAGATGGTCACCCATCCACAGACCAACCGCGGCAAGCGTAGCTTAACCTGATCGATCGACCTGTGCGGCTGTGATTATTTAGCCACGGGCCCCTCATCTATAGTGCACAATAATATAAATATAAAATGTGGCTAACATCGCATCTCGGTGAAAGGAAACTCAGAAATACCATGTCTGTATAAGCAATATTTTCATGAAGAAAGCGGAACGAAGTAAAAAGTAGTACGTATTATGAATAGCAGCGCCCCGCGGTTTCACCCGCGTAAGTTTCGATCCCGCGGGAATATCGGGATAAAAACTATCCTATGTCCTTTCCCGGGACTAAAACTATCTCGTTACCAAATTTCATCTAAATCGGTTCAGCGGTTAGCGTGAAGAGGTAACAGACAGACACTACACTTTCGCATTTATAATATTAGTATGGATAGTATGGATGGTGGTAATCTAGATTTCCGCAATAGTAGAACCTACTAGTAGAACCTGAGTTATGGTCATTTGTGAAGTTTATTTAGGTAAACATCAAAATCGGAATTGGATGTTTGTTTCGCAGAAAATCTATTTTAGATATACCTACAGGGTTATTGGTAAAACATTAACAACTTCTTAAGAGGCATTGTACTCATCATTATGAACAACTTTTACTATGGGACCAAACATGAAATCGCGAGAAAAAAAAATCAGCCGTTCCTTACATTTTGACGAGTTATACGAACATAAATGTAAGTATAACAGCTGATTTTTTTTCGCTGTTAAAAAAAATGGAAAAAACAACTTCGCTACGCTTAGGTACATTATAAAACACAATAATTTATTTATCCACAGAGGATTAATATATTTTATGTGTTTTCTAATTCCACGTTTACCTTTTTATTTATAAACGTTGCTTAAAATTAAGTAGTAATTAGCGACTGTTTAGCCATACATTTTTGACGTTTAAACGTAACTTAAATCATCATTTATAAATTAAACCCCTTAAAGTTAAACTTAAATTAAAATACCTAAGCTTAAAAAATAATTTCGTGATTTACACAAAAGTGTGCAATATTTGTGTCCTCAATCGCAAGTGCAAAAACAATATCATAAGGATACTTGAGCATTAAAGCGACCTTCACATATTCCGCTCCTTATTTGCTGACCGACGACTCCGACGAGTAAGACGCGCAATGCATACAAAACGATTAGTACACCTGCAACCCTGTACTTCTTGTTTGCATGTAAAAGTACACGTCAGAGTCATTGTCTTACAGACCTTTAGATTAATGATGGACCTTCTAGAGTCCTAGACAATACTTTATTTGCCCCAGACTCCTATCACGTTTGGAGGTCAAGAGATGAATATTCCGATTAGCAATCACACACACATAGGGACTGAAATTAAACATTACCTAATACCCCCCACGTAGATACTTGGCAGTTCTACGCCGATACGACGCGATAGTAATACGCGAGGAAGCGCGCGTTGTCGCGAGGACGCGCGTCTTAGAAAAGAATAGAATACTTTTTATTATGTTACCCTGGCTACCCTGGCGCTTTCGCCTTAAATGTAAAGATATTTTTATGTTATAAGGTGAATGACTTACTTCTGATAAGCGGCGTAGTTGAGTAGCTGCCTGATATAGTCACAGGTTTGGTGCTGCAGGGCCGCGCATTGGGGCAGACCATAGACTCCTTGGTGCTGGCCTCCAAGAGATATCAAGTTCTTGATCGGGGGCAGGATGTGGCCGCAACGCTGGACTACGGCTCGCCTTTAAATATTACAACTTTATCAAAAGTAAGAAAAACAATAGAAAAAAAAGAAAGAAAATAATATGTTTTTACGGCACATTACACAAGTATACACAATATTGAAAAAAAACAAAGAATAATAGAGAAGTAGACTGGAATAGTTCCAATTTTTGTTTTGTGGTAGTACCTACGTACAGACAACCTACATTATTGGTAACTATTTGAAAGCACCTTAATGTCGTAGCGGTAAGGGCGCTTTTCATAGTGCAATTGTTACCATTGCACTAATGTGTCAATGACGGTAGGTACTTATTTCATTAAAGGTTTACAAAATTTTAAGAGTATATTAAAAGAATACTACTAACTAGAGTTAGTAGAGATTTTATTTAAATTGTTTTATGTATGTTATTACCTTGATGTAAAAATGTCAAAATGTTTGTAATTATGAAGGATGTAAGGCCCCTATACTAGAGATTTTCTATCCAATATAATGTTCATATGGGTAGCTACCTACTGAATAACTATTATTTTAGAAAACATTCAGAATGTCAGATATACTATCAAAAACCCTTACAGAAACTGGCTTCCTTGAGAGAATCCAATGGCATTGAACCCCTCCTTCAACTGAGGTTCTTCAGCTAGGTACTTGCACGCAATCTCCACCTGTTTGTTAGGGTTCAAGAAGTATCCATTCTCCAGATCCTCTATAGAGGAGTTACCAATTTGCAAAGAGTCCACATAGACACCGGGGATGTTTTTTTCCAGAAATATCTTGATTCCTCCTAAACTGAAACTTATGCAGCAAGTGTCACCTGTACACAAAATAAAGATTTGTTGATGTATTTATTTACACACAGTAAAATACCTACATGGGGATACCTACAACATAATTACTTAGGTATAATTTTACTGTTTTTTTTTAAATTTACTTTTTTTTTGTAATACATGTTTATGATTATTTTTGACAATAATTAGCCTACATAGGTGCGATTAAGGAATAAAATTTGAAGCTACTACACAAAATATTTAAATCCCACTAGAAAATATTTTTGTGTGTGCATCAGCTTACATTTACTTAAACACACATTCATTAAAACATACCTTAGCCTGCCACAATCAATAATACCTACTTACATGTTTGCATTACAATCTATTTTTAGAATGTTATTCCTTCCACACATTTTCCTGTTTGTAAACTCATTTAATTACCCTTAGGTATTGAATTTATACAGGATTCTTTATGAGATCTGTTTTGATCTGGAAGATGTCCTCAGTGGGAGATAAGGAATAATTTTAAGTAGGACACCTAATGAAAGTTTAAAAATCTTATCTATCTTTATAAAATCTATTTAGATAATCAGTTATCTGCTATTAGGATCCAATTGAGGTCTAGCTCTAGTCCATAAACTATAATTATGGCATCAATACCTAGAAAAACAACCTAATTACTTATACTGTAGGTAATTCAATTATTTGTACCTACAATTTTGATTAAGTTAATTATTCAAATTATAGAAGACAACAATCACCATTTCAATTACCTATTTGAAAAGACAATTACCAACTTCCAATATTACTTGGAATAATTAGCACGGCATGACAATTGACCGTATTAATAAACTAAAATAATTAATTAAGTAATTAATTCTAAAACTCACCCATTCCATGCCACAATACAATAGCTGTTGGTTTTGCAGAAATTAATTTGATAACAAACAGAAAAATTAATAACGTCTTCATTTTGAATAGAATCACACTAAAAATGGAATTTATTGACAGATTTCGAATAATAAATCGTGACCGAAACACTTTGCGGTAAAACGACCGAAATAACAATGAAAAGTCGTAATGTAAACAAACAAAATGTCAAACAAATGTCAATGAATAGTGAAGTGCAATGCAATTCAGAAAAGTGTTTCTGAATGACATCTATCGAGCATTGACCTTACCACAAGCCATCAATGATCATTCATTATTATATCAATGGCTGAAGTATTATATTTTAATGAATGGTAGGTACAGCTATTGATAAAGGTACAATTTATTTAGAAATTGCAGTTAGTGGAAGCAAGCTCTTAACATTTGTTTTAAAACTAGATGTCACCACTGCTACGTTTATCCTACACACTTGTTTGGTAGTTCTTGCGGCTAGTTTCGCATGAATGAAAGCATAGCTTCGGAACGTTTCCAATAGATGGCGTTAGCAATACTGTGTCGAGTAGCAATGTTCATTATTACTAACCGAATATTTTATATTTTGTTTATTTACGTTGTAAATTTCTGGATTCATGATAGCTATTATTTTTCGGTTTAATTTATTACAATATTTTATGATATCCGATGCTTGTCGATACCTGTGAGGGGCAATTCTCGTAATTTTAAGAACGTTCACAGTCTGGATCTCAGTCTCAATCTGTCAAAAATATCTTTAATTTCCCTACATCTTTGACATTGATTGTCGCTGAGATGAGATTGCGACTAGATTTTGTCAGTTAGTGCTGACATCTCCTTGAGGCGGGCGTGGAACACAACGCGCCGTCGACCCGGGCCTGGTCCTTACCGGACGGCGAGCTGCCCATTGCTCGCCGTCCGCAAGCCCGCGCCTATGGTGGCCGGGAATCAGCTATTGACTCCCGACGCCCGGGGAGAATGTATAGGCCTTAGATTCAAAATGGCAGGATAAGAACCTGTTGTCAATGGATAGATATATTAATTGTTTAAATACCCACCTAGGTACCGTACCTACTTACAAAATGTTCAGCTCCAATAGAAATATTCCATACGACCAACCTGCTTTGGAGAACTTACCTAGTTGGCCACAGCATCAGGTCAGGGTTATAGCCTTAACGTGTTATCAAACTATTGGGTCATCAGGATAATACATTACGATTGCTCAACTCATAATAAGTCTCCATATAAGTAGATACAGATACGTCGATATATATACCTACTTAGGTCCTATAGATAAAGAACTTTTCCATAAATCATTCGTATCGTATTGTCTCTTTTATGACGTCAGTCGACCATTGTTTCTGGTAACAAATTACTACTAACACCTTGGGTTCACCAACCCCCCTCAACCCACCCCGAAATCTAATTACCTAAGGACACAACCTACACCCATAATTTTCCATCTAACTTTAAAGGCACATTTTTCTAGTTCCAGAACCTTTTCAAAAACCCTGTAAAAAATGGCGAAAAAATCAAACAAAATAATATGTATAGAATTCCTTTGTTTATTGACATTCATCACGGTTCCATAATTATGTAATAAATAACAATAATAAAGATATTTTAACTGCTATTTATCACATTCGTAAAATTGAAGGCCTTACGTCACTTCTCTCTGACAACTCCTTATTACATACTTAATTGCTTACAAAATCCAGTTTTTTATCGATAACTTTTGGTCCAGAGATTAGCACAAAAAGCCAAAATACACAAAACTTAAATCTACATTTTGTATTGTCAACTTCCACACTATACGATAATAACAAAAAAAAGAATATTTGCTGCACCAGACATTATTTTACAGGCATCTTACTTCAAACTTAAAGATATTTGGACAAATTAAGAAGAATATCATCTCTTGACTTTATTAAATATAAGTGTGAGATATTGATTAAACATTTACTCAGTAGCTCAATATGTAAGTAGGTAGTACATTTACATATTTACACATCGCTTTTGTCACAATTTTCCACTGTCATGATGTCAGAACCAACTCAAATAAACGTTACAGTGTTTTCTTTGCAAATAACACTAAACCCTTTCCATTCTATTTTAGCTGTTCGAGAAACAACATTTTATCATCACCTATGCTAAATTTTTCTTTCATGGCAAACTACCCAAACTGGACTAAAACAATAAAGATTGTGTAAAATGTGTCCTAGAAAAACAAGATAATCCTATCTATCTAGTGCTTTAACAAACTAAAGTGTTTCAGCATTATTCTGTAGATATGGCCACTGACAGAGCTTCGGTTCGAATAGGAACCGCCGAGTTCCTTCGCAAGGTAAGAGAAACGTATTTTATTATGAAAAACACACTATTTTATGTGTGATATTTTATCGTGATTTCAATCCTTACACATGCAATAAATTTCATTTAGGCGAAAAGTACTCATGATGTAAGTATTGTAAGTATTATATTTTTTGTTCACTCTGTATGACGAAAAATGTTGGTAATAGAACTTCGACTACGATTTCTGCAACCCTTGCGACTCTTTATAATTTTATTAAACATAAATTCAACATTTTCCATAGAAAAATATTTCACCAGAATGACAATCTCTCGACAAATACGTCCCATAGTCACTGACATAAATTGACAATGAAAAAAAAAAACTTAAGAACTAATAATTACAACTAAATAGTTATCATAACCGTTAAACCTACTTCATCACAGTCTCATAAAGGAAATCACTATAGTCTGTTACTTCGCTGAATCACGTTGGAATACATCTTTGGGATTGTCAAATTATTCGGCGTACAAGTTCAGTTATGCACTATTGTAGCAAAACTACATATTTTGTTAAAGTCGTTTCAACCTTTCTACTGCATTAACTCCGCATATTATTAGTGAGAGTGCCATTTTTAGTAATGCGTAGTATATCATACAAACATATCTAATATAAAAACGAACAATCATTTAAATCCAAAGTCTCTTCTGAACTCGAGGACGTCCCAATTGAAATTGAAATCAGATTTTTCTTTTATTCGACGGAAACCCGACGTGATTCCGATCTAGTCGACAACTAGATTGTACAGCCTCATTTATAATTTAAAATCAGATCTCTAATGACTGTATTACAGTATTCTCATCGAGTCTGTGTGTTTCATGATGTTCTGTCCCAGACTCCTGATCTTCTTTGGTGACTCGAAGTAGTCGCTCGAGTCAGAAGAGTCGAGCTCCACGCGTCTGTTGTGACTCCTGATTCTCCTCGCTCTCGTGTCTGAGTCGTACATGAGGGTTTGGGTGCTACCTTTCCTCGATCTGAACGGTATTCTGTAGGGCGTGCTGCTCTGGACGTCTGACATCGACCTGATGTGTCTTCTGAGTTTGGATTCCTTAGTGAGAGGCGAAAAAGTGATGACCATGTTCTCTGCTTTCGGCTCTGGAGACCTGGAAAGAGGAAAATGATACCTTTAGTTCACGTGTCACCATTGGCTTAGTATCTTATTTATCGGGAAATATTGTTTGTTAGCAGTAGTAATGAGTAAACTCAGTAGATAATAATGTTTACTAGGAGTTTACGTAGAATTGAGAATTGATTCGATAACTCGTGACCTAGCGTCACACACGTTACTATAGTGTAATATTTGCAGAGCGATGTGCGTATACAGGGTGGTCAAAAAGTCGTGGATCAAATGAAATAGGAAGATAAAGGAGGTAATTTACAAGTGAGAAATAATTTTTGGTAACGCATAATTTTTTTTGGAAAAATATTAATTGCTCTTGAAATTTGGTACCCAGAGCCACAATAGAACTTTTTTAATGCTGATACATTATCTAGTAATAATACAACAGGCATTTTTTTAAATTAGTCCCATTGTAAAAGAACTCGATAAACAAAAATATTCATATCTTTTAGGGCAATTGAATTATGGCCATGCTGTTGAAAGATTTTTTGTTGGAATTTTAAATCACCTCCTTTATCTCCCTATTTTATTTGATCCACGACTTTTTGACCATCCTGTATATTGTTCGTTGGTAATATTTGAGAAATTGTGCAATCACAGTGATAATAGGCACTATTTATAGGCATAAATAGTGCCTTATCATAGCGATTGCAAAATTTCTCAAATATTATATCAGTTGATGCTATTCAAGTTCTGAGTTTGTCTAGCTCTTCGTATGTTTTAATTATTATAAGTACTGTCATTGTTTGAACTCCATTCAAATGAGTGAGATACCTATGCGCAGATTCACTAGAATCAAAACAAATTAATTTATTGGCAGCAATAATATACAACCAGTGGCTGCTTTAACGTTCACACTTATTTATGTCTATGAATACAATCGATGATCGTGTTACATAGGACGTATCAAATAATGGGGTATTTTCCTATGTTCGATATGACAATTGACTGTTCTTTTACGATTTTCGCGTGGTACCTATGTTTGACCGCTGGTAATTTTCGTTTAATGACACCGATTCAAAGTAAATTAGGCTCTAGTTGGAATCGAAATGAATCGATAGCTAACGACGTAGGGCTACCAGCAACCTAAATATTTGAAAACAGTATCCGGAATCCCCACACGAATGAAGGCGCTGCCCAAACGTAAGAACCCGTAACACGCTCAGTGTTTTGTCGCACAGTTAGTTGTCGTATCGGTACATATTACAAGTCAGAAAACTGTTGAAATTGTCAATGTTCAAAAAAAGACTTAGGTATTTAAAAATAAAACAGTATCACGATAAAACAGAGCTCAACATTTTTTTTTCATCCCTTATGTCTCAGAATTTTGAGCGTAAAATGTCATATTTACCGACTTCAAAAAAAAAAGGAGGTTATCAATTCGATATGTATGTATGTAATATTATTGGAATTGCATTATATTCACATATGATGATCTATTAGGGCTTCCAAACAAATATACAAAATTTCATAGACGTATGTATGTATGTATGTATGTATGTTTGTCCACGCATATCTCCGGAACTATTAATCGGATCGTGACCATTTTTTTTTTATTGGCTTACATTTTCTTCAACTTAGGGAACAGTGCAAGTTTCATCAAGATCGATTCAGTAATTTTCAAGATATGGACTAATACGTGTAAGTGTGACGGCCTGGCTTATTGATAAGAGCTACGGGTGTAGTGTCAAAGGGAAAACATCTCAAAACCTTGGTCAAATACTAGTGCAAAAACTAAAAATTACGAAATAAAAAGTAATTTAAAAAAATTAAACCGACTTCAAAAAGAAATTAACTCAAAATTATGAAATAACTTTAATTTCGGTGGCATAAAACTAAAATACAGATCCCAAGACACCGACTTCCGAAATTAAAGTTATTTCATAATTTTGAGTTAATTTCTTTTTGAAGTCGGTTTAATTTTTTTAAATTACTTTTTATTTATGTAATGATATTAAAAGGAATTCAATCAACTAAAGAAATAACAACATCAACAACAATAACATATGTAACAACTCTGTAACAATATTCTAACAAATAAATAAATGATTATGATTATGATAAAAAAAAAACAATTATTATTTCACTAATAATTATTTTACTGAGCCGTGCTTTATTTTAATTTAATTAAAACTGCACAATTACTTTTATTACCGACTTCAAAAAAAAGGAGGTTATCAATTCGACACGTATGTATGTAATATTATTGGAATTGCATTATATTCATATATGACAATCTATTATGGCTTCCAAACAAATATACAAAATTTTAAAGACGTATGTATGTATGTATGTTTGTCCACGCATATCTCCGTAACTATTAATCGAATCGTGACCATTCTTTTTTTATTGGATTACATTTACTTCAACTTAGGGAACAGTGCAAGTTTCATCAAAATCGATTCAGTAATTTTCAAGATATGGACTAAGACGTGACAGTGTGACGGCCTGTCTTATTGATACGAGCTACGGGTGTAGTGTCAAAGGGAAAACATCTCAAAACCTTGGTCGAATTCTAGTGCAACCACTAAAAATTACGAAATAAAAAGTAATTTAAAAAAATTAAACCGACTTCAAAAAGAAATTAACTCAAAATTATGAAATAACTTAAATTTCGGAAGTCGGTGGCAAAAAACTAAAACTGAATACACATCTCAAGACACCGACTTCCGAAATTAAAGTTATTTCATAATTTTGAGTTAATTTCTTCTTGAAGTCGGTTTAATTTTTTTAAATTACTTTTTTTTTGGTGGTCATTCAATTCAACTAACATCTAACGTATCGCTATTTTGAACCTTATTTGAGGCCGCGATGCATTATTCTCGTTCGTTCGTATTTTTGCTTCTTACCACGACGCCTTAAATGAAATCGCACGAAATTCGATTATGGTATGTATATTGAAATAGGTATCGGCAGCACTTAGTACCTCCTTGAGTTTTTCTTTGATATCCAAACAATGTGAAGGTCGAATGAGCAAGATGGTGTAATTGAACGAGTATTCTGAGATAACGAGAGGACGCCTCGGTTTATGAATGTATGAAGCGATTTGAAAAAGGTTAATTAAATATTGCAATTGTTTTCTTAGAGTCATCGTTTTAAATATAGAACTAGAGACTGTAGAGGTATACAATTCCATTTATTCAGTAATAGGTAAGTTAATAACATTGTGTGTCCATAAAGGTAAACTTACATATTTCATGTAGTATTCTGTCGAATAAATTAGTTTTCGTAATTACTGTGTAAACCAATAGTAATCAGTTATAGCAATAGCTCATGTCATGGCAAAAAGATGACTAAGGCGTAGTCAGCACTGTTGGTTGTTGAACTTTACCTGGGGTTCTGTGTGGAGTCCTATACCTACAAAGGTAATAGTGTATAATTATGCATAATTATCATATTTTAACGTCAATGTATTTTTAATCGCCAGACTATAACGCAGACAACCTATCTTTTATTATAAGATACATACTCCATGATACCAACGCTGCCTTAGATCGCCGTTCACCCAAAAATCATTGTTTTTTATAGAAGACCCCACGTGACCGTTAAATAGCTTATTTTACCTAATTTACTTTTGTCTGTTACACGTTTTTATGAGTACACAGTCGTCATTACTATCGTATAGTTCGACAAACAATGCGAATAGTAACTATGAACTATATTGTAAGTTTAGGTCATTGATTGACACTATGACACGGTTGTGTCTATGGATTGTTTGGAATTCTGATTGATTGTGAAATAATTAAGGGTGAAAACAAGCGGCAAATGACTTAGCGGCAAGGCCAGAAGAAGATGGCGGGATGTATTTTTTAGTCCTATAGGTAGACTTGCCCTGGCATCGAGGAAGTCCATGAGAATTTCCAGGGAGCATAAAAAAAAGTGGCAATAGACAGTCGTTACCTACAGAATTTCAGAAACCTAAAAGTCTCCGTTTTCAGGGTTTCTTGTTAACTTAGTAGAATTGTTGTGTATTGCCCAGTTAAGTATCGGGTTTGCGCGGAGGTCAGAACCATCTGAACTCCCCTTGACGTCTACCCAGACGTCGACGATATCCACAAAATAGAGCTTTACTTATATAAAACAATAGGCTAATTAAAGACACTGACGTAAATGTCTATATATTTACCAATGGAACAGACTTTGTATGGTAACCTACTGGCACGGCAGACAATGTACAGACGCCAGCAGGTCAACCTACCCGAAACTGTCAGATTTTCCCAATCAACCTTGAACCATACGCTTTAGCAATAAAGTCGAAAATCTATTAAAGAAATCTGACAGATTGTAGTAACTTGATGTGCTGGCGTCTGTACATAAGTATTTTTAAAAGTATTTTCAAAATAAAAACTTGGCAAGACTTCCTCTATTTAGTGATAATATTACAATGTCAAGGTTCCTCTTTTATTTGAGCATTAAGTTTAATAAAAGTGAAAAGCTGTTTGTTAATACGCGCATCACTTGAGAATAGAATAGAATACTCTTTATTATGTACACCACATTCGTTCGTTCTTGAGAACGAATAAACCGATTTGGCTATTTTTTTGTTAAATGTTTGAGTTCGGTTTAGAAAAGAATAACCCCTTACTTATTAAACGTTTGTATAGAGCTTTGTGTTTTTCTTCGAAAGGCAAATTGACGACTGAAAGAGAGAGATCGCTGTGTAACCACATGTGTAACTATGTGTAACATACGTTTATTAGTAAGGAGGTAATTGGAACAGTTCGCCTCTGGACATATGTGCTTGACCTTGAAGTATTAAATAAATACATAAAAGTTGCCCGGATAATTTGGAAATTCTAGAAAAACTGATTGTGTTTTTTTCTATGGGATTTTCGTAAGAAATTTTGAAGTTTGATCAGGAGTTCAGGACTACGTAGGTCGGGTCAGCTAGTTTGTAAATACTAAGCTATGTTTACGTACTCCAGTCTTCAAGAAACTTCATTCTTCTTACAATGCTAATAAAAACTGATAACGATAAAACGTCATTTAAAAATGGAATATCGTTTTAAGTGCGTTCGGTTCGAATGGTATAAACGGTAAGTATCGGTTTGTTCGTATTATGGACGTCACTATTTTTATTATCGTAGAATACGTCATAAAGGCATATATAGGTAACTTTATGGTTATTAGGTATTACGTATATGTGGTTATTATCCTTAGTTACTAACGGTACCTAGTTTTACCTAGTCACAAAGACTTTATAAGGTAAGTACCAAATATACCCTAAATAATCTATTTTAAAACGATTCGGTAATATTTTTTTTATTGATTTGCACATTGTAGGTATTGTTTATTGATTAAATCACAAATCAAAATAATGCTCTAATTAGGTACCTAAGTAGATCGTTAATTTGCTGTAGGTAATTACCAAATACATGATTGAGAATTAATTCTACGTATTGAGTTATTTGATAGGCCTACTTACCTAGGCATAATTATATCTGATTCAAAGAATCATACCATTTTAATTGTACCTACTATCTATACTTATAATAATATATAAAGAGGTAAAAATTGTTTGCTTGTATGTAGGGAGTAATCTCTGGAACCACCAGTCGGATTTGAAAAAATATTTTTGCATTTGATAGCCCAATTCTTGAGGAAGCCTATAGACTATTTAACGTCACGCTATGACCCTTAGGAGCCGAGTAAAAACGCTTTGCGAAAACGAAGTGATAGGGCAGCCGCAGGTGATGCAATTCGACGAGATGGGTCGAGGGAATAAGAAATTTCACGCGAACGAAGTCGCGGGCAGAAGCTAGTAGTACCTATTTAGATGTATAACATAAGCATGATGTAATATAACATAAAGCATGTATAATACCAACGTAGGCAGCCAATTATTCTATTTATAATTTATTATGGAACTATAAAATTCGACATTGTTGTAAGGTAAAAGCTATCGTTTATTAGACCGGCGGGATTCAATTTACGTTGAAAACGGGAAATTATTATGGGAATAGGTACGTGGACGTCGATCGCGTGTGTCATCCATTGCGTCCCATGGGGTATTAAAAACGTTTTAGTTACAAAAGCATGTCAAATTGGCAGAAAGCTACTTAGGTAAGGTGCCATAAAGTACTAGGTGGGTAAATATATAATATCTAGGTATACTTAGCCATACTAATATTATAAATGCGAAAGTGTGTCTGTCTAGAGGTGTGTGTGTTAGAGGTAACCCTCTTCACGCTTAAACCGCTGAACTGATTTAGATGAAATTTGGTGTAGAGATAGTTTGAGGAAAGGGCATAATTATGATAGTTTTTATCCCGATATTCCCACGGGATCGACACTTATGCGGGTGAAACTGCGGGGCGCTGCTAGTTTATTATAATTAAACCCGCTTTTCTTGTCTGTCTGTGTGACCGCGTCGTTTTTCTAAAAAGCAACTGATTTTGATGCGGTTTTCAGCATCATTTATAGAGAATTCATTCCGTAAGGTTGATTTGTATAATACATGAATCATCATCTGCCTAGCCTTTTCCCAACTATGTTGGGGTCGGCTTCCAGTCAAACCGGATTCAGCTGAATACCAGTATTTGGAGCGACTGCCTATCTGACCTCCACAACCCAGTTACTGAGTAAACCGATTTTTTCGATATTCCCACATAATATGAGAACACACAGGCGGAAGTAGCAGCTAGACTGCTAGAGTAGTATACCGACATACTGCAAGATACATGCTTAATACTGCATTTGCGTAGGCGCATATTTGAAAGCCCTGATATACGATCGTTCAACTACCGTTCGCTGCACCGCTAACTGACGTCTTAATCATGTTAGAAATAGACAATAATATTCGAAATATTTTTCTGATATCATGGATGTTCTACAGATAGGAACAACATCTGTTTTTTGTTTCCTTTGTACTCCAAGATAAGAAAATAAACATCGGAACTTCGTACATGCTGCATTTTTGTTAGTACAGGTAGGTACCTATCTAGTAGAAATATTGGCAGGCCAATAGCCAGCAGGGTGGTTACGTAACACACTATTAGTAGCAATGGGTATTATTTTGACAGTTCAACAACATTCATTGTCGTTATTTACCTACGTTGTTGAGCAGACATATTTTTCGAAGTTATGAAGCAATGGATTAGCAATAATCTCCAAAATGATCGTCGGTGCTCCATGGACCAATTAAAATTTGACCAATCGGTCTATGGGGAAAATTACATGTTTCCATCGTCCAAATACCAACTGGGCTATGGAGAATTGAGAAATGTTCCGCTGAGTATAGTAAAGATTCAGATTGAGAATAATAGTGTGTTATGCAGTTAGGGTGCAGGTCGGTTGAAGACCTATAGAAGATCGCGCGGAAGACCTGGATGAGACTCGCAGACCAGGGAAGCATGGCACAAAAGGGGGGGGGGTCTATATCTATAGGTAATTATAGGTAGGTACTCAGCAGTGGGTTGCAAAATGTAGGGAACGGCTGATTTTTTTTTCGCGATTGCATGTTTAGTCCCATAGTAAAAGTTGTTCATAATGATGAGTACAATGACCTCTTAAGAGGTTGTTAATGTGTTACCAATAACCTATATATAAAATTCAAAGTCCTGACTGACTGATATATCAACGCACAGCCTAAACCGCTGGTCCAAGAGACATGCAATTTGGAGGGTGTATTCTTTGTGAAGAGTAGGTTATCCACTAAGAAAGGGTTTTTCGAAATTCCACCCCTAAGAGGAATGAGTAGAGAAAAGAGTGAATGGGAGGGAGGTTGAAATTTCACGCGAACGAAGTCGCGGGCAGAAGCTAGTTAAGATATATGATTGATGAACGTAAACGAAGCAAAACGTGTACCTATGTAAGGATCGTAGCAGGTGGCGTTCTGTGGTCTCTCTCTGCCTACCCCCATACGAAGAAGGCGTGAATTTATGTTACGCTGATCTATGTTAATGATTTCCAAAAAAGGTTTCGTTTGCCTAATCAATACCTAGATAGCACTCGTATCTACTCGCTATCTTCATTTACATTCAAATTATTTATCTACCTTTAGCAGAACAAATTGTTGGACTTTAAAAGAATCCGAATAACTTTTAAAACAAAAATATTAAAATTATTTCAGCAGTTTGGGAGGTACGATGGCGCAGACAGACACACATACCTACACAAGTTATATTACACACTTAGGTATAACACCCCTCCGTTTTCGTCAGGGGTTAAAAATTACCTGAATAGCATTCAATCCATAATTACACTTGATATTTATCTACTGTATTACATAACAAACTTCTTTTGGTATTTCTACTTTCAACTATAAAGATGTTTCAGGTACAGTCAGGGAAAATAATTGATAAGCAAATTCACAGTCTACGTCAATTTGACAGTTCTGACTATTTGTTTAACAACTATCCCCTTTATTCATAAACATAATATTGCTTAAAGTTAAGTAGTAGTGATTTGGGACTGTCTAACCATATATTTTGACGTTTAAACGTCACTTACGTTTAATCATCGTTTACAAATAAGCCCCTAATTTCCTGGATTTTACCTAGCTACCTTACTATTTTACCTAGCTACCTTACTATTTTACCTAGCTACCTTACTATTTTACCTAGCTACCTTACTATTTTACCTAGCTACCTTACTATTTTACCTAGCTACCTTACTATTTTTGTTGGAAATGTTGGCTAACTGACGATGTAAGAATTACCTGTCGACAGTTCACTTCGGCAACGTTAACCTAAATCGAATATAGGGGGGTGGTAGTAACAATATTTACTTTTGAAAATTAATTGCCTACCTGTCAAGTGTCAATTTTCACAAGCTGTTACCATGAATTCAGCACTTACGTGCGTCTTACACGCCTATTAAAAAAAAATATCTGTTTCATACATTTTGGCCGCGAAGGTAGGCATTGCACTTTTGTAGGAAAAAGCTGTTTTTTTTTTTTAAATCGACGAAAAATGTCAACGCAGTTTGGTCCAGAATCTTGTAACTACTGAATCCATGGTTGTGCGTCAATGTCCCTGTCACCCTGTATAAAAGTCATGTCCCTGCAGTCACCCTGTATAAAAGTCTGAGACTTTCGTTAGGTAGTACCTTTAGGTACCTACTGAAAGTCTAGAACAATGTTTTTGTTTAAGATTTTGGGTCATTGAAATACGCTAATAACAAGTCCATTGCGAATATTTGGCGAATCACCAGAGAAAAAAGTTTTTTTTTTGCGTTGTGAAGAGAGGAACAGAGTTTTTGTCTCATTTGTTTAAAAATAAAATAGTGGCCAGCCAGATTAACGTAGGCGCCTTATAGTATGTATTTTCTTTTGGTCATTTGAATAAAGTACCTATTCCCCGACATAAAACTAATAATTTTACAGAGATACCTAATTAAGATAGTATAATGCTAATGACAATAGATGTTATGACTAGACTAGCCTTAATCACTTGTTTACACACTTAATTAAAAGCTAACACATACACAAACAGTGCAAAATACCAACCAGTATGTAAATAATAAAATAATTCCGATGCCAAATACCGAAGGCTCACGCTGACAGGCGCGACGCGACGACTAACGCGATTCTAGTAGAACAACTTCCATGAATTTTTCATCGAAATTGTTCTACTAGAGTCGAGTCGCACATGTCTGTGGGAGTCATTAAAATATTATCACACCCGTGTGATATGTTCCCGCCAAAACACACAACTTCGACGCTCATCATAAAACAGTTTTTCGCACTATGACGTAAATTTTATTCGAAGATCCCCCTCGCTTGTATAAATACATGTAAATTGTCGAAAACAAAGCTCACGGCGATGTGCCAAATTAAACGAAACGATGCTTTAATAATACATACCTACATATATATTAGGTACCCACACTCGAAATAGATCGCGGTGAAGAGCTATATATTGTATTTCTTCATCTAGGTATACATAATTATTACAGATTGAAGTCGTTTTTCGTGTGTGTCTGTGTGATCGCGTTGTTCTTCTAAACTATGCAACGGATTACGATGCGGTTTTCACTAACACTTAGAGAATTTGTTCCGGAAGGTTTATGTGTCTAATAAATTAATATTAAACTCACATACAGGGTGATTGGAAGATGGGTGCAAAGCTTTAAGGCAAAGATAGTACAGACAATTTAGAACCATTTAAGCCATGGTTGTCTTAGACGAAGTCTTACTACTTTTTTTTTACCAATTTATTAAGATTTTTTTCAAAAATTCCTAAAGTTTTAACTAAACTATTTATTTAGGGCCAAATTGAATGATAAACGAATTCATTTTTATTGTATTTAATTAAAGTAATGTGTAAGCAATCTAGCAAAACATGTTGTAGGCCTCTGTGTCGTTAGACATTTTTTTTACAGATATTTAAAGTTCATAACAAATTTTAAAATTCATAAATACTTTTTGTAAACCTTATTTTAAAAATAACGGAACGTGCTTTTTTTGTTCAAACCTTTTTGAAAACATGCTTGATAATCGCTCTTTCTTTTGAGGTAACATTTACGCAGATATCTTACAAATTATTGAAATTAGAACCTAAAAACCAATTTAAGGGAGAAATTTTAAATTTTAGGCAGTCTAAATAAAACAACATTTGAATTAAATTTATTTATGTTTCATGGTCAAAATGTTGTCCGTGATTCCTAATACAAGCACGGCTCCGTCTTCTCACTTCTGTTGTTGTTATTTTCAACATCATATCTCCAGCTTCATTGTTTCAAACTCTGAATTCATTCTCTCTGTCAGTTCTTCTCTCGTGTTTATTTCAACCTTCGTATTCACCAGCTCCTTGGCCCGGCCCCACACGAAAAAGTCCAGCAGGTTCAGATCTGGTGAGCGAACGGGCCAAGGGATCCATCCGCAAAAAAAAAAAAAAAAAAGGGGGACTCCATGACCTAAAGCGCGGTCACTGTCGGACTGCATAGAAAAGAAAGAGAAGCGCGATGCCACAACGCTGGTAATTTATTGCAAATTAAGAAGCAATTACTTATCTATTTACAAAAAATCTATTATTTGGACTAAAAAATTAAAACACTAGCAAAAAATTTACACAATAACACTGCTTTAGTAGGTATGTTGCTTGTAGAATAATCTGACAAAAAATAAGAATGATTGTGTGTTATTAGTATGGTTTTTTTTATTGTGAAAAGAAAGTTTTTATACTTAGGTATCTTCATGATTTTTTTCTATCGTATCAAATTAGTTGTATTATGTTTTCAACACACTAACTAGCATATTATCCTGAAGAATATCATACTTATAGGTATTTTTCTGATTTTCTTTATTGTAGTCGATAATGTTTTATTTCTATGTTATCTTTTGTGCTTTACAGGGCCACCTCTATTGAAAAGGTCAATGGACTTTACTATGTAAGTAGTTATATGGTTACGACGAAGCTCAAAGTTATTACTGAAACGGTTTTATCGGTCTATAGATTATATTTATCAATAATGTCTAAGTTTATATTTGCATAGTACTTATAGGTAAGTACTGTAGAATATAGTTTATTAATTTTACTAGCTGACCGCCCCCGGCGAACTTCGTACCGCCCCCGCTTTTTTAGGTTCCGTAGTTCCTATCCTACAAGGAGCCCTTATAGTTTCGTCATGTCCGTCTGTCTGTCTGTCCGAGGTTTTGCTAAGAGATCGTTAGTCCTAGAAAGCTGTAATTTTGTAGTGTTGTGTGTATATCAATTACGGTGGTAAAATAAAATTTTGGAAAATATTTTTTTTAGGGTAGCTCCCCTACTTTTAGGGTGAAGTGGGGGTGAATATTTTTTTCTTTGAGTCTGTATTTTTAAATAAAACAAAATAAATGTCATACGAAACAAAATAACCTTATGGCCACAGACCTAAGGACAGTCTACACTGACTCATGCACATCTCATGGACTTTATCTCGCCTTATTAAGCAGAACAATGATTCAGAGCCAATAATAAATAAAAACATAAGTCACTATTGGAACTTGATTTGTGTACGTAAATAAATTGTTTAATTCAGTCACACTTCCCAGTAGGTAAGGACTCATTAATCTATACTATTGTTTGTTTGTTTGTTTGTTTGAACGCGCTAATCTCTGGAACTACTGGTCCGATTTGAATGATTATTTTAGTGTTGGGTAGTCCATTTATCGAGGAAGGCTATAGGCTATATTTTTTTTCTTCAAAATTAGGGATCCGTAATAAAATTGCTATTTTGTAACACAAGGTGTAAAATCGAAAACCTATTTTTGCGTGCGCTGCAAAAACTATTGACAATAGAACAAAATAATGTACTACGGGTTTGTAGAGCCCATTAAGACCTACAAAAAAGTCCGCGAGAACATATGTCTAGCTATCATGGTTTACTCACAATAACCGATTTTGTGTTCAAAATAATTATTAAATCGTCTGAAGAAAAAAAAACTACGCTAAATATGTATCGTAATATTAATCTTTATCGAAATTAAGCATTATGTTATCAAGAGTATTTATGAAGAAGTAAAATACTTTTTGTTTCATCTCAATCGGATATTTCGTTTAAAAGTTATCACGTGTGTAAGATGTTAAGAGTTGGTTATGGGCCATAGAGTTTTTTATCCATACTAATAATAATAATAATAATAATAATTTATTTCATAAAAAAGTGGTACAGTCTGTTACAAAGTAGGGTGACAACTTAGGAGTAGTTTAAATCTAAGATGAGAAGGTAACAATACAATTCTACGATCTGATGTCCTAGCTAGGCTACTTAGTAGCCTGTATTAAGGACAAACAGCCCTCATTTCCCAAAAATAGGACTAGAGTATTTCTTAGACTGTTACATAATTATTAGTTATTACAGCATTTTAAACAAATAAAATAAAAGTCCAGTACAAGAATGTTTGAGTGCGAGCGCGTGTGTGTGTAGGTGTAAGAGTGAGAGTGTTTGTGTGTTCCTGTATTATGAGTTCATTGTTGTAAGAAGGGATTCAGTATCATCATAATTTTTGGTAGAAAGAAATTCAGTAATCCGCTGTTTGCACGTTAGCTTACAACAAGTTGTATAATATAATAAGGCTGAAGAGTTTGTTTGTTTGAACGCGATAATCTCTTTAACTACCGGTCAGATTTGAATTCTTTTTGCATTTGATAGCCCAATTCTTGAGGAAGGCTATAGGCTATTTAACATCACGCTATGACCCTTAGGAGCCGAGCAAAAAGAAAAAAACTCAGAGTGAACGGTAAGCGAATACGAAGTGTTGCGACGCGACGGGGTGGGGGTACAAGAAATTTCACGCGGACGAAGTCGCGGGCAGAAGCTAGTAAATTATAAAATGTTGTGATACGCTGTGACTGATAATGGGTTTTGTCATGTTAATCACCAAGACTTGAATACCAATATTACACTAATTATAGCAATAATGGAAATTAAATTATTTAAATCATGGTTGATAATCGACAAGCGTAGGTTACATAATGCATGAACAATTGCATCGTTACGAGTAGATCGCAGGTTCGAACTTCGAACCCAGGCAGGTGGTTTACTTTATATAATGATCACCACTGAATCGGATCTGTAGTTCCGAAGATTACCCCTTCGTATCGTATCTTTATCGTATTACCCAGTACCTGGGTTGTGGAGGTCAGATAGGCAGTCGCTCCATGTAAAACACTGGTATTCAGCTGCATCCGGTTGGACTGGAAGCCGACCCCAACACAGTTGGGAAAAGGTTAGGCAGGTGATGAGTTCCGAAGATTACCCCGGGGCTCCATACAAACTCAAAAAAATTACGTAAGTAGATACCTCTTTTTATTATTTGTTATGTCTAGATGTAGGTTTCTAGATCTAAAACATAAAAGTTTATTTGAATCTGATAATATGTTGTAAGTGTTGTCATACATTAACATATTATGTGCCACAAAAGAGACACTTGTCCTAATTAGTAAGATTTCTCATTACACAATGTTATTATTAGCTCTTAATGTCACAAAAGTGGGTGAAAATAAGTAGGCTCTTGAATTCTGGGTTTTTTATCGATTTACTTTCTAAATCATGTGTTATTCAACTTCCTCGACAATATTAGATAACTGTTTTTCTGCACTTCCCAATTATTTACTTAGCAATCTCGGGAGCAGTGTATACCTACCATTAAGTGGCTGGGATTATAATGTCTTAATATTTTGTATTTATGTAATTTGTTTTCTGTAGAGTTCTATCAATGCTAATATTATTTATCGTAAAGTTTGAAGGTACGATTCAACAGAATATTGTCTGTGGTAAAAATTTGACAGTGACAGCGCAGTTAGTTATTAGTTATTCTGTGGTACTAAGGCGATACAGTCGTTCGTCATTTCTTAACATTGATTTCAATAATGTTTGTTTGCTTCTGTTTATAAAATGTTACAAATTATGATTTGCCATAGTAAATAGTTAGATTATATTTTAGATCTACAGACACTACCTAAGACATAATAATTATTATGTCGTAACAAAATGACGACCGTAAGATTATTATAAGGAAAGTCTGACGATATTGTGACGAATGGACACCAACTTATATGCGGTCTTCATTATAAACGCAGTGTTTCAATCCAATCGACTGTCAAGAATTTCAGAACAACTTATTGACTGTTCGAAATTGGAACACAGAATGATGTGGTGCTGAACCATAAATAATAGAAGCATTGTGTGCTGCCAGTGCTTCTCTCGGTTCAATTCCAGATATTTCCTACGTAGTGGAAGTGTCCACTACAAGCATGCCAAAATAATGATAGGTTTGTCAATAGTCTGAAATAAGACAACTTTCTTCGGGTGCATCATGAATTGATATAAATGTACAAAACCTATGAACTTTGGATCATTGCGTGTTCTTTGACCGCGCGTGCGTTTTTTGGCAGCGCTTCCAATTGTCTAGATATCTATTAGATCGAATTGACGTCATCAAGCAGCCTCGGTATTGACCTAACTACACGATGTAAAGGTATTTTACATGAATATGTAATTAATTGATACATTCGTAATTGATCACGAACTTCACCTACAGGTACATGTAACGCGCATTTTATGTTCAACAACTACATTACTTTACATACAGGATTATTTTGTTTTGAACAAAATAATCGTTAAATGTATGTGGAATTGTATTTTACGGGCAGGAATTATTGACGTACAGTCACGAGCACTAATATGTCAACAATTGGCAACTTTCAATTGCGATTTTTTCACGAAATAACGAATGCAACGTTGAAATACGACACTACATAAACATAGGTATTGGTTCGAAAATACTATGTTCTTATTAATATAAAATTTCATTCAAAAATAAAGGAGAAAATCGCCATTGAATAAAGCCAAGTGTACTTTTGCTCGTGACTGTACTCATCTTGATCTATGTTGAGATCGACTGCATTGGCGTCTAGACACCCAGATGCAGCTGCGTATTATAAGTATTTTATTAGACAATTTAGAGCTAAGGATATATTTATTATTGTGTAGTCATATTTTGTACTAGCTTCTGCCCGCGACTTCGTCCGCGTGAAATTTCTTGTACCCCCACCCCGTCGCGTCGCAACACTTCGTATTCGCTTACCGTTCACTCTGAGTTTTTTTCTTTACTCGGCTCCTAAGGGTCGTAGCGTGATGTTATATAGCCTATAGCCTTCCTCGATAAATGGACTACCCAACACTAAAAGAATCATTCAAATCGGACCAGTAGTTCCAGAGATTAGCGCGTTCAAACAAACAAACAAACTCTGCAGCTTTATAATATTAAATAATATATATATTAGTAAATATTAGTTATTAGTAATTAGTAATAATTAGTCATATTAGTAATATTAGTAATTAGTATAGATTTCTAGTCACAAATATGTAGTTTAGCTAGCGAATGAAGTTATATTGGCTGCTGTGATTATTGATATTGTGGCAAATATTTTGATGCTCCTAACTTTAGCAAAACGTAGGTACCTTTCATATATCTATGGTAGGTACTTTTTATGATGCTCAAATTCATTCAACACTTACGTAGACCGTACATAAGGGATATGTTGTATCTAGCTTGCCTAATTTTATACCTACCTATGATAAAGAATAGAATTCGAATAATTGTCCTGTTGTTTATTTACTTATAGCTGAATTTCCAACTGATACACAATTCTTCTGATAGATAAAATTTTATGATATCTTACGAAAAGCCACTTACAGTGTTCGTAGGAATTCAGACAATAGATTATTCTATGTTCCTTGAATGATTCGGATTAGATTAAACTAGTGCACTAAAGTTGCACTTGACTGTTACGTACTTCGGTACAATAAGGTACAATGAATCATATTAGACGACTTCCTTCAATGAGTAGGTACGATTCGTAATAGTAGAGACTCATTTTATGCACTCTGGTAGTGCATAAATTATTCGTCAGAGTGCCAACAAACAGTTCGTTTTGTTATAGTTCGTTGCATACAAAATTCTTATGATATGTCAATAATGAAGCACCTGATGACCCAGTCTTGACTGTTTCGTCTGACCCGAGTCAAGACCATTCTATTTAAAAAGGCAGATTTAATTTATGTAAAGAGAAGGATCAACATAAACCTAAACCTAATACACGGACAGACATTGCACCCATCCGGACTACTTACAACCACTTAGCCGAGCCCCTATTTAAAACAGCAGACGATCGAGGGACAAACAAACCATTATGGCCAACCTAACGGTTGTCTACGTCACACCCTGATGCAGTTACACCTGCAATGACCTGCATAATAGATTTTCTATGTCCCCGCAGTGGTAGAAAGCGAAACTCGCAACACAAACACTGTGCAATTACGGACTAATGCTATGGTGTGCACGTTTCCTTACAACATTACGCTAAGGTCAGTGTGATGTCATGGGTGCATACTGATGTGCATTGTAAACTGTTGCTGGCCACATTTTACCTGCTTCAAGCTGAATTTTTGAGAGCAGTGGTGGCCAAGTGGTAACGGCCGCGACTTACGAGTTGTAGGTCGTAGGTTCGAACCCAGACAGGCGCTTTACTTTGTGTAAATTATTTCATCACCACTGCTCTCAAAACGGTGAAGGAAAACATCGTGAGGAAACCGGCATGTCCTAGAACCAAAAATTCGAAGACATGTGACATCTGCCAATCCGCACTGGGCCCGCGTGGTGGATTACGGCCCACTCCCTCTCACCGAGAGGAGGCCAGTGTCCCAGCAGTGGGAACATTATAGGCTGATTATGGTTTATGGTAAGCTGAATTTGGAAGGAATTAAGCTTGTCTTTTGAACTAGGAGTTATTTATGAAGTTTATACAGAATTCATTGTTATAGCAGGGCCTGGAGGTTATTGATATTATTCGTCATATGTTCCCGATGCCTAGTAGACTCTGATGGGCTGATAAAAATAAAGTGAAGGCTGCAAACGATAATTATTAGAAACTAATTGTCCATTATGTCCGTATCGTGGCAAAGGATGGCCTGCAGTTGTCAGCAACATTGAACCTACCAACTATGACATTCCAACAGGTAAATGTTTATTTATTAGTAATTCTTTAATTATTATGAATTCATAGATAGCATCACATTTTCATTGTGTTTTATTCGATAATTCTCTTGATTATTTTGTTATCTGTGTCGAGGATTTTTAGGCCTAAATCAGGTACCTACCTACTTAGGAAGGTGAATCAATATCTAAGTTTCTACATCAAGTTTCGGAAGAAACAAAACCTTAGTAGCATTACGAAACATTTTCTAAAATATTGTAGCAACTATTTATTATTAAGTACTTATTTACGTAGTAATGAACTGATTTCCTTACTGCTTAATCGATTTAATAATTTGATAACCTTGTAATCAGCTTGCACAGAGCATTAGGCGGACTAAAAACCTGTGTTTAATATCGATAAAAACTTTTCCACAGTATAAAAATATACTCGAGCGATACCTACCACTGGCTGGATGCATGCACACTTGCGATTTGAAAAAAGAACGAACGGTGACGTGCCGTGTGTTTATTAATAAATTGTATGTTTTTGCTCCTTTCGTGACATTGAAGATCCCTCTTCGAATAGGCGTAGTGTCAATAACAGAAATAAATAAACGAAAACGTTTGTATTTTTATTCTTTATTTACTTTGGTAGATATAATGACTGTGGGAAATATAGTTGGATTTTGATTATGCAATGGACCATTCTACCACAAAATCTAGTATTTACCTACTGGCATTTAGTCTTAAAATAAGACAGATCATGTACTCACAACTTATACATTTTGTAATGAAGTGAATGGAAACGTAAAGAGCACATCGAATGCAAGACCGCGTGGTATGCACTGAATAATAAACAATACCTACCTACCAGCACCCAGTTTCCCATAAACAATTTAAACTTTTTTTTAAAAGGTGATGATTGTAATCTGCCAATTACTTACTCTGAGTTTTACAGGTGTTTTCAATACCTACAGTTTTAGTTTAATTTCAGACTAATATGCTGCTTCGTTTCCTTATCTAATTAATATTAAATGTATTTCGGTCATGGTTATGGCCAACTGTGTCTAATCTGTTATTTTTAAGTAAAAAGGTTAGTTTTTGATAAGCGCTAATGGGATTAAAGTGTTGGTAATATCGTTTCAATGTCCACAGCTAATGTTCTTCTATAATTATAAAGATTATAGCTCTAACGATATTATAATTGCAAATGAATGTACTCTTTGAATAAATAAAGCGACTGTCTTTTGTTTCATAGGTACCTACTCTCAATAATTGATTTTGTTTACAATGTTAACAAATAGGTACTTAGGTACATACGTTGTATATAATCAGATGTAAAAAATAGAATATCTAACATTAACCCGTATTTATTATGCAAGTTGGCCGGTTAGGTATGCTAATTTTAATGTCATACTAAACATACCAAACTAGTTTCCTGTGTCTGTGTATAAAAAAATATACATAGATTTAAGTAGCAAGAAAATATATTGTATGGTAATATTACTAGATCTTGGAAGTGGATTTTCGACTCCCATTTAGACAATGACAATCGAGACAGCTTGGACTAGGTAACAAAAAAGGGTGCCTTTATAATGGTGGAAAAATACCTGAGACATGTAAAGGTATGAGAAGCATGGGACAGGAAAAGTGTTTAAATATAATGTAGAAGATGATGACTTGAAAAGAGGAAGAACCATAAAGCTGGATTTTGTGAAAATCAAATACCTAGCCAGGAAGAATGTAAGTAAACACTTAAGTAGTTGAAGACAGGTACAGATACCTAATTGCGTATGAATCACAATATGAATAATTTTGAGGGATAGGTATTGCTAATCCAGTGCTTCATAATTAGGTATGTTCGAAAAATTTATCTGCTCAACAACGTAAATAACGCAATCTATTACTTTCCTTGAACAGCATCCAAACTATGAAATACCCAGGGATTCCTGACTGATAGCGGTAATGAAAACAAACTTACATCTTACACGTTAAACTAAGTTTGAGATAATTTTGGCACCGGGAGCCGGGTTCGGAGAAGATTATGTAAGACAAACAATCATCTGCCTAGCCTTTTCCCAACTACGTTGGGGTCGGCTTCCAGTCTAATCGGATGCAGCTGAATACCAGTATTTTTACATGGATCGACTGCCTATCTGGAGGCTTACCATCACCTCTTAAAGCGGGGCAGAAGTTGAACTGCACTACTTTTTTGTAAGACGTCTTAGTACAAAAAAGTAGTGCAGTTCAACTTCTGCCCTGCTTTAAGAGGTAATGGTAAGCCCCCTGACCTCCACAACCCATCCATGTATGACAAACAATATAAAACTGAAGTCACGAAGTGATAATTAAATGAAACCTTTGAGGTTACTAATAGCTGTGTTCAAGCAAGTTTAATGAGAGACACAAAAGATTAAGAAGGGCAGACTAAACTTTAAAGAACATACGAAAGATGGAATAGAAAAGATCTAGGCCTAAGCTAAGAAATACCTACATTATAATGAATGACCATGAATTCTGATGATTAAGAGGATTTAAAATAATGTGTTAAAAAAGAACCAAATAAATAATAAAATAAATAATAAAAGAGACCGGGCCCTACTTCTAGTTTATAAGAAACAACTTTTCAATGTAGTTTGACTGGTAGATACAATAAGTAGGCATCGAACATGGCGACAAAGAGCTTGCTCTAATTCTCAAATACTTTTTGTAACACTGACTGAACCCAATATTATGATTTATCGGTTTATTCACGATAGTACCTACTTACCTAGATTACCTACCGGTTTCATGGTGTTACAGAACAAGTACTTCCCTTTTGGCATCATGTCGTGTATCGCCTGCCAATCCATAGATAAAATACTAAGTGCCAATCATCACTGGCGATCATACACTATTTACTTTTCACGGAAGCTGACATTAGAAAATCTTTTACTTTTGTCACTGACAGAACAAACTTTCTCTTTTTCAAAATTTCACTCATTCGTTTATGTAAACATTTTGTGGCGTGTATTTTTAAATGTTACCAAAGAGAATTTAAAGAAGTGAGCTCAGGTGGAGATTGAAATATAGGTTGCCAAGAAAATAGAAAATAAGAAGTGTTTATAAATCCCACAGGAATCACGTGTTCAATGATAGTGCTGTGCTGTATTTTCGTCGATCTCTTTAAATTTGTTGCTCCCCTACGAAGTCAATTATGGAGGGTTCTGAATTGTGTAGTAGGGTTTTTACCAGCCATAACAAAGAACTGATTTGGTTGATTAGGGTAGGGTGGTATAAGATTGCGCGGTCGATAAAATTGCGCATACGTCCCTGCAGGACAACGGAGTGAACTTCGTAGCCAACTTCAGTCGTGTTTTGTTTCCTGTCGCAACAGGCACGCGCTCCCAAAAATTAATTGTGAATGAGTGTAAAACACAAGAAATATGTAAGTACAAAGTTTTTATTCACTTTTGATCTAATTTTTCGACGAAATGAATGCGTTACTATACTGTCAATATAAATCATTTTAGTAATTTGTTAACGTTTTGTCGCGGCAGGATCACTCAAGTTTTAATGTCATAGGATGTAGTTCGAATATTTTCTAAGAGGTGGCAGTAGTATCGCAATGTTTAGAATGGTATCCGAATGTGTAAAATTGCGCACTTTGAGTGCGTGTAATATTGCGTGCGCAATCTTACACGCCCCTATATTTTGGTAGTTAGAAATATGAAAAAAAAAATTTTTGTTTCCAATTTTGTTGATTAGGTATATTTATTGGTTTTATTGTATAAGTTTTTTTTTTTCAGAATGTCGAGAAGAGAAAGGAAAATCGATCGCCAGGTTTGTTCTGATGAGACTATCAAGGAGGCTCGTAGGCGAATTGATAATGGTGAAAGCAAAAGAGCAGTGGCTGTATCTTTGGGGATGGCAGAGTCTACTTTACAATTCCGTTTGCAACAACCACATTGTGCTGCAAAGCTAGGCAGATTTTATACGACTTTCTCGACTGAGGTAGAAGAAGATTTTTGCGAGCACCTGAGGACCTTAGAAGAAGACTGGATCGAGTGCATTAAGTGTAAGGAGTGGTGGCATGAAAACTGTTCAGGCTACAATGGCTCCGGGGCTTTTATTTGCGATTTGTGCAAATAATATAGTTGCGCAATCTTATCGATCTCAACGCGCAATTTTACACACGAGGGTGTTTAAAATTGCGCAATTTCCAATTTGTGATTTTAGTGTAATTGCTAAGAAGATTATTTATTTTTTGTTTCAATTAGTATGTTTATTTGTTGCCATAATAATAACGTTAAATAAATAAATGATTGATCTCAGATAAGATTAACATTTTTTATTTTATGAGCGGTTGGTTGCAAATTGCGCAATCTTACACCACCCTACCCTAATACGTTTGTACCTACATAAATGTAGCTCAGTAGATTTTCTTTGGTATCTCCTCCTGTCTATTGTATCTGCTTATTATGGGAGCAAGATATATAGCACAATGTTGTATAACATTTTGAATTTTGATTCCCATACTTATGTTTAAATAATAGACTACTTCTATCTAGTTGTTTCTGCAGAGGTCAGTCACTATGAAGATTCATTTTAAATAATTAAATTACCTACATTGTAACGAATATACTTAAATAAAGAAGTTTGGGTAATGTAATCATTTATTGTTTATATATTTATACTAGCTGCGCCCCGTGGTTTCACCCGCATAAGTTTCGATCCCGTGGGAATATCGGGATAAAAAATATCCTATGTCCTTTCCCGGGACTCAAACTATCTCTATAAGTACCAAATTTCGGTCAGTGGGTCGTCTTAGGGGCGGATTTCAAATTTCATCTAAATCGGTTCAGCGGTTTAAGCGTGAAGAGGTAACAGACAGACAGACACACTTTCACATTTATAATATTAATATGGATTATTGTTTGTTTACCCTTTTGTTTTTTCTTCCATTAGTTAATAGGTAATTTACCAAATTGTAAATGTCCATGTAAGCACACTCCTACATACTATTGTACTAGATTTAGAAGAGCGGGGGGGGGGCTCCTAGCACAGGTATTTCTCATACTTAAAAGGTATGTAAGTTACGAAAGATATATTGTATTGTATGTAAGATAAATTAGAATATGTAAGATATATGTATTGTAGAAGATGTAAAGTTACTGAAATAAAATTTATTATTATTTAATATATCATGGATTTGTTAGTCAGATAAGCTTGAAGTCAGCATTTCCTGTGGTGTTTTAGCGAACGTATAGCACCTGTGTAAGTAGGTACTGAGTACAAATGAACTTAGTTTAAACCCTACCTACTTACTTTCAGTAATCTTAGCTACCTAGATATAGATAAGCTCAATAGTTTTCGGTATTTACATAACTCATTAGCCTCATAGCCTGTACCTATTGAATGTGATAAAAACTTTATATCGTGCCAAATGTACAATTTTAATGGTTTCAGAATGTTAACCACTGATAATGTGTTCCTAGTAGGTAAGTATAATAATATCTGATACATAAGAGATAGGTAAATAAGTGTTGAACTCACTTTCCCGTGAAGTAGTCGGAGATCTGGCTGACTTTCCAGAAGATCTGGAAGAGCAGCATGAGCACCGTGTGGTTGATCCATGTGTAGAGCTTGTAGCAGCTCTCCATTGCGCCCGCGCCGCTCGGCTCGCGCTCCCACAACAACTTCGGAAACGAAAACTCACTCATCCGTCACACGTCTATTAGCAAGGGTAATACCGAAATTCAAATTCACGAGTCTACGGCGCAAATACGAATAATATTCAAACTGTGAACGTAGAATTGAAACTAGCGTTTCTCACGCTGTGAAACGTGCGGCGCGATCGAAGCACAAGGGTAGTTTGGCGCTTATCAATCGAGCGGCTCTCGACCGAAAATAGCGACGATAATAGAGCGAGCGACGATAAGTTTGACCGCGCTCGAACACCGGTGCACGCGAACTGTGGCCATGAGAATTCCACTACAACTGGCTCGTCGAATGACGAAAGATGACTCAGTTGTATCACGTTGTAGATATCGGGTATTTGTTTCTTTGCTCGGTTAGCGTGGAATGCGAGGCAACACCCGACTAAACGACACAGTTTATCAAGACAATAAGGCACATTGAGCACTTGGGCACATTGTATTTTTTTTCTCGCATCCCAAAAAGGCAGTGACGGGACTTTTCGGCGTATTTATACCTGGTTTTTTTTCCAACTTTGAATTTCGAACAACCTCGATGGGTCACGTCGATATTGCCATTGCAGACATTTTTGCTTTTAATAAAAATGTATTGTTGTTTACATTTACAACAATAACTTACGTTAAAAATAAAACAACGATAAATAAAGACAGTATTGATTACAAGCGGAAACAAACGAGGTCTCTGAAACAATCAACTAGTGGTAAAAATGCAGTGATAACCACGTTTGTTTATTTTTATTTTACTATTGTTGAATTCGTAACATAGAAGCTGGCGGCTTACAATTGGTTACGGCTTACGGCCATAAATGTTTTTTATTCGACGCCATTTTCCATTGCATTACAATACTTTTCAGAATTTAGCAGATAAACTTAGGGGTTTATTTATTTATAAACGATGATTAAAGTTAAGTGACATTCATTCAAACGTCAAAAATGTATGACTAAACAGTTGCTAATCACTTCTT
The DNA here is from genome assembly GCA_963082905.1 of Oligia fasciuncula. NCBI lineage: Eukaryota > Metazoa > Arthropoda > Insecta > Lepidoptera > Noctuidae > Oligia > Oligia fasciuncula. Next base: position 14,737,296 of record OY720396.1, on the reverse strand, counting down.
AACTTTAAGTAACGTTTATGAATGAAGGGGTTATTACTATCTTAAATTCCGCATATTTTATTTAAAATACAGACAGACTGTAATCTAGGAGCTGATATCCTGTACCTATCTTAAGTAAAAACAAAATAAAAACAACAAACAGCAACACTATTTTACATATATATGTAGATATAAACGTCTCGATATAAACCTATATGTAATTTAGGATTAAGGGCCCCTTTTCCCGAAACTTTAGGCATTTTACGCGCTGAGTCGGCTTGCGCCCGCGTTGCACAGGAGCCGTCGCGGTATGAACTCCGGTGACCTATGGCGGCGGACGAGCACGCCACAGTACAAATAAATCAGTAGTACAAATATTACACTAGTTTACAAATTTTTATTTTTTTTCGTTCACAGGACAAAACCGTTGGATTTGTTTTGTGACTACCTTCTAATCAGTAAAAATAAATGTCAAATGTTTTTATCAAGTCTGTTTTTTTTATAACACTCACAAGAAGTTTTGGCTTAATCTGGTTACGTAGTGATCAATTAATTGTCTTAAACTCAAAAAGGAAACATTTAATGAAATTCTATTTTTACCGACTTCACAAAAAGGAGGAGGTACTATGTTCGGGTGATTTTATGTTTTTTTTTTTTTTGTATGTTTGTTCATCGAATACTCCGCCAATTGTCGACGGATTTTCAAAATTCTTTTTTTGTTCGAAAGTAGATAGTTCTGAGGTGGTCCCATTGTCACCAAGTTAGGATCTGATGATGGGATCTTATAGAAATCGAGGGCAACCCTCAAATTTTATAGGCTGACTTATTGTTTTTCGCATATTTTATGAAGTATCTTGTGTATTTGTGTATGGTTGTCACCATCTCAGGTAGCTGGGCTGATGATGGAAGCTACAACTCCTTAACAGTAAGAAGTTACTCGAACAGGCAAGGACTGTTTTAGTAAATTGTTTTGATGTTTGATAGGGCATTTGCCACATTTGGTCTCATGATCATCAAGTCATGACCTGATGCTGCAGTCAGGATAGTCTGCAGAGTACCTAACTTCTCGACAAGTAACAGTAGATATATCGTGTTTAGGCTCATTGAAAAGGGCTCGATGTGTGGATAAACGTACTGTTACTGAGAAACACCGAAGACCTGATGCTGAAGCCAGGAGCATCAGAAAAAGTACAAACCTTGAAATTACAGCACCGTACTCGTATTTGGGCTCATTTTAAACAGGACTAATTTTAAGTTCAATGCAATGTTGACATAAGTCTGGCCTGATGCTGCAGCCAGGATTATCAGCATCTAGTCTAAAAACTAATAAAAGGAGAACTCCTCAACAATTAACGTCCCTGCATCGAGAAAAGGAATATTTTATAAAAAGGCGATGGGCAAGTTGACATTAGTCTATTGTAACTTAGATAAATTATAAATAGACCCACTAAAAAGCGAGAAATAAAAAATGTTATGATCTAATTTGCACTGTCTGAAAAACATTTTCAACAAAAAACACTACAAACTGAAAAATAACTTTAATTTCGGAAGTCGGTGGCAAAAACTAAAATACTGATCCCTAAGACACCGACTTCCGAAATTAAAGTTATTTTTCAGTTTGTAGTGTTTTTTGTTGAAAATGTTTTTCAGACAGTGCAAATTAGATCATAACATTTTTTGTTGTATTTACAAGAAAAATATGTAGTAAAAAAAACAGATCGGTTACAGAAGCCATACTTTCGGTAGCAAATTTTAATAAAAAGGGTTTTCAAGTAGTAGATGAAAAGTACTAACAAATTCGGTAGCAAGAAATAAAAAATACGTGCAATTTAGATTGTCAATTTTGTGGCAAGACCTAACAAATCACGAAACTAGCTGTTATTTTTGCCTAACGAAATATGTAGCCTTTAAAAACCAGAACAAGTGGTGTTACATACAATATAATGATGACCCATGGGTCAAAGAGTGTGGTACTTAAGATAGAAACACGTTTGTATGATAAACTACATACAGAAAGCATGGCTAATAGAAATCTCTATTCCTAGACAGCTCGTTTCGCCGAAAACTTTGTTGATAGAAAACATTGTTCGTAGATATCTCGGTTCATAAGAAACACTTTTGACAGAGATCTCTGTTCATAGATAGCATTTCTTGTCGGAAACTTTGTTCATAGAAACCACTGTTTCACCTTGGTTCACAGAAAGCACCTTTGGTTCACGGAAACCAATTAGATCATTATTTTTTAAGTAAGCTGTATTCCTATTCACTCGCTCTTGCATCCTATGTCGACGGAGCCCCGCTTGGCGGGGCTCCTATTTCTGTGTAAAGGGTTTAAAGTAACCAAACCGAACCTCGGGGTGCCCTTCGCTCGCTCTTGCATCCTATGTTGCGCTTTTTTAACCAAGGGAAACAGTGGTTTCTATGAACAAAGTTTACGGCAAGAAGTGCTATCTATGAACAGAGATCTCTGTCAACAGTCCTTCCTATGAACCGTGATATCTACGGACAATGTTGTCTATCAACAAAGTTTTCGGCGAAACGTGCTGTCTAGGAATAGAGATTTCTATTAGCTGTGCTATCTGTATGTAGTCGTATCGTACAAGCGTGTTTCTATCTTAGGTTCCACACCGTGGGTCAAATCCTATGCTACATTCGAAAAGAATGCCTTACCCGATGTTGCCTAGTAGTTTCAGTCAATAAAACGAAGCAAAACCCACAGAATTGGAGACAGAACCTAAGACCCCATTTCGAGCCAGATGTATGATTTTGATTTCGAAGGATCTGAATTGAAGGATGGCAAAGTCAAAGTCAAGATTTCTGGTATAAAAAAAAGTTAGCAGATTACTGTTGGTCTAATTTAAGAGATACTGATACAAATCTGAATTAAAACAGAGTAAAATTTGCAATATGTAATACTTTCACTAAATGGTAATCTTAAAATTAACAAAAAAAAAGTAAAAATTTTGAAAACTAGACGATCTAAATTTTTTCCACTTCAGAATCTCATTAAGCATTTTATCCTCTATGCAAACACATGGTTTTCATCTCATGAACAAAAACGCTGTAAACTAGTGTTATTGGCGTTGGCGACAGACACATAAATTCATAAGATTTAACGTGGGAGATAAAAAATTAAATTAAAAATTTAAAAAACCCCCGACAAAAATAAAATTAAGGAATCCCTACAAAAAGCACGAAATAAAAAAATCACACACACACACACGTTAAACTTAGAACACCCCGTCGTTTTTGCGTCGGGGGTTAAAAATTAGATAGGAAGCATTGTATAGTGTTTCTTAAGTTCGTGGTTCTCTTTGTGCTCTTTTTGAAGGTTTCACTTCTACCACGTGTGAATTGCACACATGTTTTTTTTCATACACTTTCAAATTTCCACGCGAACGAAGTCGCGGGCAACAGCTAGTAAATAAATAAATATCGTTGGCTTTTGTCGTGGACACCAGGTAGTTGATATAATAAATATATACTTTTTTTGTAAATACATAGGTACTTCTTATGTACAAACATCCATGACTCAGAAACAAAATAATGTCCATGCTCATCACACAAACATTTGCCCCTACCGAGATTCGAACCCGGACCCTAAGATCGTAAGGCGGCCTTACTACCGCTGCGCCATTCGGATCGTCAGTTTATGTAAAAATATGTAAAGGTGAATGTTTCCATTAAAAATATTAAAGATTTAAAACTCTAGTCATACTGACTTCGCTAGTCTGTGTAGAGAACCACAAGTTTTCTTCACTTCAGATGCCCTTTTTTTCTTAATTTTGTTTTTTTTTATTTGCCATTTTAATTACTTCTAATACAACACGTTTTTACGCAGGTAAGTAGGCACTATTACGCGCGCGAAGACGATAATGTGGTTGCGAGAAAAATTGCATAGGTCCTCCCTCGATGACGTCCGGCAGGACACTGGTGGACACTGGCGCGGTGCGCGCGAGTCGTTTTTCACGCATTTATTTTATATGGAAAAAAATAAGTGACATATTATAAATCTATCCAATAATATCCCTGTTAAACCTGATTAGTAAATGAAATGTAAAATTTTCATAAAAATTGCGTTCCCCCAAGTCTCATACAACTCAAAATCCTTTCAAAATCGACTTTACTTCTGATTTTTTTTTTGTCGAGCAAAATGTTAAATATTGTGTTTTTAACCAAAAAAGTCACTAGATTAAACATGTATCTGTACTATATATTTTTTTGCGAATTTAAATATGGTGATTTCTATGAAAACAACTCGATCTAGAAACGTAAATTTCGGAAAAGGGGCCCTTAACGGTTTTGATTTCAAAAAATAATTAACAACGACCATTAAAAATAAAGGTGAACACGAAAGAGGCCAAACATGAAATTTCAGTTTTTTTTTATTAATACACTTAAATGTCCTAAAAATGAGTGTCATATATAATAGTACATTATGATACATGTGTGCTATGTTGATCATTATGCACGAGGCGATATTATCGCGCGAGCCGCAGGCGAGAGCGATAAGAAAGCCGAGTGTATATTGATTAATGCACACGCGTTTCATACGACGTTTTTCAACACACTTGCGAGGAAAAAAAACAGACTTGTATTGTTAAATATTAACTTGTATGGAAAATGGCGCGCTGGTATTGTTTTCCCGCGCGCCGTGCTAGCCAGCACTAGCTATGCGCGCGCAACATTGACTCATTTTAAATATATTAATCTATGGCACAGACAAAACCGATACAGCCTATAGAAAAAATATAATAAACACAAACCTGAAAATTGCAAAAAATCTAAGAATTTCGCGGTCTACCACTGCGCATTCACCTTAAATTGTCTGTGGTCCCCTGCGAGTTCATTTTGCGACCAAGGACAATACAGACTATTTAAAAAAAAATTGAAATATAGCCCGCGGATTTTTTCTTTCGGCATGAAGTCTCTTTGGGCGCTTTCCGAATTAGCTATAATCGCTCACATCACAGCGCTCACATCATCTCCATGGACGTAATATTACGTCCATGCATCATCTCACATGCGTTCCGATTTAGATATTACTATTATGACTGCTGAGAGCTGGCAACAATTCGGAACACTCGTGAACGCGCTCACATGACAGTGCTTACACAATGTAAAAAAGATATTATTACAGTATTTCTTTGTATAAACACCACATTTCTTCTTCAGTTCTTCTTCTTTGGTTAGGTGGCGACTGTCAGCCAGAAGCACAATTTCAAAAATGCCACGTTAGTTTAATTTAAAGATGATGCAATTCAAAACAAAACACACACTGACACAACCTCATACACACACTGTAATTTTTGACAGCGCTCACGGTGATATTATTCTAGGGCATGGTCGGCATTATCGCAAGATGGCGAATGTCATGACGTCATCTATGACGATTCACGGGACATCGTTATCGTTATCGCGCTCACGCTAATTCGGTTATTTCCCAATTCGGAATACATCGATTATTTCCCAATTCGGAACGCAGGGTTTGATGAGATTAAAAAAGCGCGCGTCTCCGACTAGTAAATAGTTATCTGTGGTATTACAGAACAACAGAACATGTGGATTAAAGTAAAGAAAAAGCACGCGTTCGTAATACACTCCATTATGGACCTTAAAGCGGTTCAATAAGAGCCACTTTACGAGCAAGTGTGTTGAAAAGGATATTGACTTACAACCTCATAGTCAAATATTCAAACATCAAGCAACGTCAGAAACAAAATGTCCACATTTTCCTTAAACGTAATTACCCTAACGTCAAGGGGACTCGTCATTCGAGGAAGATACTAAAAAAACACATTATAGCAGGCGTGGTTACAAGGGGGAGGGGGGGCAACGGGTGCATTTGCTCTCCTTGCTCATAAACATAGTTTTATAACCTGTATTTTTACTTTGTATATGTCGCAGGTTAAATTGGCCGTTTAGTTAACCGCCTGGCCTCTGTAAGTAGTGCTCACCACGTTTCGCTCTCTCGGCTCGCACGCGGCTGATCACAGTTCTAACCTAACCTTACCCATTTGATCGGGGTGTCCTGGCTTAGTTACTGCGACGAATTCGACTCGCGCGTGATTGGTTACCTACAGTTCCAACCTAAACTATAATAGAATATCATTCAGGCCGTTAGTTGAACGGCCGCCGCCGTTTAGTTAAACTAAAAGGCTAGGCGGTTAACTAAACGGCTAAATAAACCAGTTGGCTGCGACATATACAATATGTTATTATCTAGATAAGTCGTCGTCATCCTCGAAAAGGGGACCACATTGCTCAGTTTACGGAAAATCGGTGGCGAAGGTTTTTTTTAAGAAATCATTTTTCCCCACACTGGAGCATAAACCTAGATCCGCGCCAGCACATACATACGGTCTGTACTATAACGCACGTAGTACATTACAAAATATTTAAACAAGGAAAAACAAAATCTGTCCAATAAACTTTATAGCATCTGCTTTAAAAACTGTTATAACGATAGCACCAGCGATAGCTTCAATAAAAAGTGTCATGATGACGTATCGTTTATCTCATGTTATCCACATAAGGCCACATTGGGTGCGCCATGAAAGTGCTGCATGTTCGTGAATAAGGCCATAATACTCTGTGGCCGTCACAGAGGGCCGGTCAACGCTCCTTCCGCTTCCGATCCACATTACACCTTTAAACATAATTGATACAGCTTACTTATTTATAGCCCTAAAACCTACGCATGGTACCCAAGCAGGCACTTTACTTTGTGTAATTTATTTCATCACCACTGCTCTCAAAATGGTGAAGGAAAACATCGTAAGGAAATCGGCATGTCGTACGTAGAACCAAAAATTCGAAGACATGCCTGCGTGGCGGTTTATGGCCCACTCTCTCTCACAGAGAGGAGGTCTGTGTCCCAGCAGTGGGAACATTTTAATAGTTGATTATGCTATTGAAAAATATTATATACTCAAACCATATTATAGCCAGGAACTGTTACAAATGGAATGGTACAATGGTCTCTAAACACGTCAAAGAAATGACCACCATAAAGTTTAATAGCTTAAACGATTAATTATACTTCTGCGCTAAAATAACAGATTCTTGGCACTTCGTTGAATTTTCACTACAGTTTATAACTTTTTATAGTTCACGGCCAGCATTGCAAACGATCTGCTTTTGAATTGAATTTAAAGATGTTTTCTATTATGGGTTATGTGGTACATAACTGAAATTAATGAAACTATTATTATGTTATTTTGCTTTAGTCCTAGCTTGATTTTCCTTTATTTTTCGACACTCCCGGGACATGGCTAATATTTTTTGGTATCACGACTACATTAGTGTAACTTGTTACAGTTATCTTCGCCTTTGAGATAGATCTTTACGTACCTACGATAAAATTGTATCCATACTCTAAGTATCCATCCTATAAATAATATACTATAGAATATATTATATATAGTATTCTATATGCAAAAGTGTGTATGTCTGTTACCTCTTCACGCTTAAACCGCTGAACCGATTTAAATGAAATTTGCTGTAGAGATAGTTTGAGTCCCGGAAAAGGACATAGGATACTTTTTATACCGATATTCTTACGGGATCGAGACTTATGCGGGTGAAACCGCAGGGCGCGGCTAGTAGTAATTTATATTCGAAAGTAACTCTGTCTCAATGTTACCTTTTCACGCCTAAACCACTGTACGGATTTCGATAAAATTTGGCATTTCGATAAAATCGCATCCTGGGGAAGGAAATAGGCTTACTTTTACTTTTTGTCCCAGTAGCACGTTCCCGTGGGAAATTTTCCAACATCCACGCGGGTGAATCCGCGGGTGAAGCTTGTTTCTTATAATTTTAAGAAATACAATTTTATTAGAACTTACTAAACGTACGTATTTCTCACTCACGTAATGAAGTTTATACTATAAGTAAACACATACAGACCTATTTGCTTGGACTTACTTATGACCCATGTGTTATAGAGGAAGTGGTCGTAATTAATCAATATCAAACGTTACTACTTCTTCCGTCTACCAAAGGTTACATGAGGTTCTTATTGAGTATAACACTTATTTGGAATGACCTAACCTTTAGTAGGACGTAATTATGTAGCCCCAAAACAAACTATGTCATCTTTAGCTCCAATTTACAAATGGCTGCTTAAATTTTAATTAAGCGTGATACGATACCCGATACCAATCATATTCATCGTCAATTGTAATTCTTCGTGTTTCTGTTTCGATGGAAACACCATGAATTATGAAGCCATGACCTTTCTCCAGGTGTCTTTTAATTCCAAAGTCACCTTCATCATGCTATCATTCTGGCCATAGTCGATAAATCACAGTTAGTTTTGTGCGTGCCTATTGTATTCCGTTCAAGTCTAAATGGACTATTTTCATACTTCATTCCCCACAGCTGATGATTGGCGATGGTGTTGCCAAAGCCAAACTACAAAATGATGTAATGGTTGCGTAATGAGCAAGAAAGCTTATCGACAGTTATGATTTAAAAATGTAACTTGCGGTTGGGCGAATTAATGATAATTCCATACCTATTCACCGAAAGGTCATGTGCGTAGGTGACGTAGAAAGGAGATTAGCGTGCAAAAGTGTTTGTGTTACTTCACATTTTGTACTTAATAAAATACATATGTAACGTGTAATGTATCCGTCTTGTTGTTGTCCGAGTATCATGTGCAGCGGTTGACTCGATCTCATTGCGTAACAATTATCTTGTCTCTGATTTGTCATTCAGTGGTACTGTTGCCAATTTAATTACTCTCCCATGTGTCGCTTGATCTGTATTATCAGCGAGTGAAAGTTTTGATTGTCTAGACACTCGAGTTAAATTTTTGCTTACATAACCTTTCAATTTGAAGTCCATTACATCGAAAGGCTCATATACATTTATTGTTCTTATTGGACACTTCGATAGTGTTCCATAAGTCCATCAATTTCATTATTGGACATTGAACTTTGTCCAACTCCGGGGCCGCGCGGACGAAAGCTGTCAACGGACGTTATTTAACAAGCTGTACAGCGAGAGCCGCCTTGTCAATATACTTAATTACATTATGTAAGCTAATGTAACGGTTACCTACATTTGTCTGGCCATTATTGATGCCACTCGAAAATATTACTTCAGCCTCTCCCACAAAGCGTCCTATATTTATACCAAAAATCTATAATAGTTGTCCCACCGCTAATATTCCAGCATTAGTCTACCATATGCTCGAATTTTATTAGTCTGTTAAATTCGAAACATTTCAATGAAGAACACAGTCGTAACTATAGATACCTAAATATAAAAACATTTCTATGGTCGTAACGGAAAAATGTAAACCTTGTTTATAGTGGACCAAGCTTACCTTACTACTTTGTAAAATAGTTAATATTCAAATCAATAACTGTAATTGTTATTGTTGTGATTGTAGGTACGAATCGTGTGATGTGGTTTGCCGTGCTTTATAAATATTCATGAGACGTCCTTGGATCAACAATTGGATCTATTAAATGAATCAACTCTAATATGAGTTTTATAGTTGAAGTTTAAATTGCCTACCTCTAAAGATGATGATAGAATTGAGTGACGTCAATGAACTATGTTTCTATAATAATTAGGCGCGCCGCAAACCACTGCTGCATGCAGCAATGCAGTCCAAGGTCAAATCCAAGAAGGTCGGCCGAACACATGAAACGACAATTAACAAAACAGGACATGAAGTACTTCGACAAGGGAATCGATTTTTGGATGGATACAGCGGAAGACAGAAGTAAGATTAAGACTGCTGCTAGTGAGATTTACAAAAAACCGGAAACGGATAATAACGAAACTTCCGAAGATGACATTGAAAACAGCAACATCTAACACAACACAGCAGAGCAATGACACAAAAGAACCGTGAAAGCAGAAGAACCCCGCCAAAAGACTCGCTGATGAAGCTCGACCTGAATCAACATGGCGGCAAGGTCGATAAAAGATGCCCATCCTATGATAATAATTACCCATCTCTCTACAATGCTTACTCTAGGATGCATATCCGGTAGGCTCTTAAATCCTTACCTATCCTACGGGCACAACTTCTCTACCATAAACGCGCCCCCCATGTAGCAGCATGAACATGAGGGAGCTAGTGCGAATCTTGGGGTTCATTCGGTTAATCGAGTCTGGTTCAACCACGCTGGGATCCGTGTAATTCATTAATTCATAACGCTAGTCCATCGATATTCGATAGGGAAGTCTAGGCTAGAGATTTAGAATGTTGTTAATCAGGCTTTTAAAGGTTATGTAAATAACCTGACTTTTTGCTGATGTTTTTAAACCATTGTAAAAAGCCTATCAAGTTATGCTATGCTTGTGCATAGGTTGGTAGATTAGCACTGGAAAAAAGGAAGAACACACATGCATGCGTACAGATATTTATTTATACATTTATTTCAGGCAATATGGCCTATATAAACACATACAATGCAATATTAATATAACTTTAAAATACTATAAATACATACAACATTATAATTACACTGAAAACTAATGCACACGAAGTGTCTGCGTCGTGTTTCGCTGACTGGTGTCATGTAACCGGCCACGATACCGGCGGTACACAACACCCTTCGGCCAGAACTCTTCCTTGAGGATCTACTCGAGATGATGTGTCGGAACACGCACCACGAACGACTTGAAGTTCGTGTTGTGACGCGACTCCAACTTCTCGACCCTCAAAGTCCATTTGGTCTTCACACGCATGTACATCACGATCTCCTCAACCTTCGTGGAGTGGTGCAGTCTGGACACGTACAGCTGCGTCTTTGGGATTGCTGGACGCAGCAGAATGTTGGGTACGGCCTGCGCGGTCCCGCACTGGTTCCGACAAGGAGGCTTCGTCAGTCAGGCATATTATAAGTTAGGGGATTACATCGCTGATAAAAATGCCTGGCTCAATGCTGGTCCTGCTCCACAACCACAACTAATTGATTAACACTTCAAAATACTGTTTGAGCTGCTGAAGATTGTAAGACTATCTTTGCATTGTACCTCCTGGTCTGTTCAGAACATCTGTGTACGATCTGGGTGTCCCGAGGGTTTCTGTCCTTATCTGGGTGACGCCTGTGCACTCAAAGAGCACGTGCGCAATGGTTTCATCAGCCTCCATGCAAGCCCTGCACAGGGGACTGTCTGTTATGCCTAATGTGTAAAAAATGTTTATTTAGTGAGCAGTGTCCCGTGATGGTCCCCGTCACCAGGCGCAGGCCTTTCCTGTCCAGTCGTAGTAAGCGCCTGGTTAGCCTGCCATCCAATAACGGCATGGCTTCTTTGGACTGCCTGCATCCTGGTGACGACGTCCACCAGCTTTCTGCTTGTGTGTGGGTGTGCTCCTGTAGCCACCTGCGTAGTTGGTTGAAAGGTATGGGCACGATAGGTTCCGGTCCACAGACTGACATACTGGAAGCCCTTCTGGCCAGCTCATCAGCTGCGTCGTTGCCTAGCGACCCACTGTGTCCTTTTATCCATTGTAGTGTCACTGTATTGCGGTTCGATACAGTTACCCGCTCGAGCGCATTGTGACATTCTAGTATTAGGTTCGATGTAATACATTTTTTGTCTAAGGATTGGAGAACTGAGGCGCTATCGGAGAGTATGCGGACATGGGTGTCCGTGACTCTCCTGGCCGCTATGGCGTAAGCCGCTTGCATTATGCCCACACACTCGGCTTGGTAGACCGTGTTGAGCATTCCCAGCGGTTTGGATATTTTTATGTTGAGGTCGTGTGAGAAGACTCCGACTCCAGTTCCGCAGTCGGTCTTTGAGCCATCGGTGTAAATTCTCAGTTCTTTCGGGCCTGAGTGGTCGCATCGCTCCTCTTCAAGCACTATATTGTAATGCTTTTGAAAGCAGTATTGTTTCGGGGCTTTGTCGCAGGGTGATGCCATCATTGGCTGCCGTTTGATCGCATCTTCTTTTAACCGTATGTGTTTGACCCTAGAGTCTTTGCTCAGGGTCCCTGATGTAGAGAGCCTGAAGGCAGCCAGGGTCGCCTCTTCTCTCACTATGAGGTGTAGAGGCGGCAGTCCAAGCATAGCCTGCAGGGCAGCAGTGGGTGTGGTTCTCATACAGCCAGTGATTGCCACACATGCGAACCGCTGCAGCTTTTCTAGGTCTTTTTGGGCTGTGCTCAGGTCTGTTCTGGGCCACCAGACTAGTGAGCCGTATGTAATGATTGGTCGGATGACTGTGGTGTATAGCCAGTGAGTGACCCTGGGGCTTAATGTTGGATCATTTAGCTCCCTTCAAAATGGTTGAGCTGAATGGTGCTGATCTATGCATCATGTTCGTGAACGGGCGCCGTCAGTTGGGGCTGGTCATCACTTAGCTGCCTCGGCTTATTTTTAATTATTTTATTTTTATTTTTGGATTGTTGTTTTAGTACTATTTGTTGTACTCTGGACGCTTTTAACGCATACGTCTTGTTTATTTTTACATCGTTCTCACATTATTTAATTATAAATTCAAAAGTAATGATGTAACTAATATTTTTGTAAAATATAATTTAAAAAGAGTGTCCTTGGAGTTTCTTGCCCGTTCTTCTCCATGGTACGCTTTGGAATGAGCAACTAGCTTCACATTTTTCTGACTGACCTACTTCTTGACAATTCAAAAGTGCCTGTAAAATGGTTTAATTAAAATAAATGCTTTGAGTTTGACTTTGCTTCTTTTTCATCTTTTTCTCCACCTTGATGAAACCATCCTTTTTTTTTTGTAAGGAGGTTTGTACAAACACTTTTACACGTCAATCATGTTTTTTTTTTTAAACTAGCTGAAGTCGGCGTTTCCTATCTGACTACTCTGAGAAGAAAGGCCGAAACAAATTCAGAGGTCACAGTCTCTTTTAAAGTCCAGACATAATCTTGGTCAGGTTATATGAAGACCATGTAGATCGATGTCTGAGGTGGTCTTTTGAGGAAAGAACCACACAGATTGAGAGGACCTGTCCAGTCAGTGCACGCATTTGTCAAAAATCGTGCAGCTCAACTCAAGACTTAAGGAGCTCAACGATTGTCGCACGTGCTTCTCTGGACCCTGCCTTGCCTGATATAACAAGGTGAGGAAGAATTATTGATAATTAAAAGAGCTGTCAGAGATTAATGATTTGCTTACTGTTATAAACATGATGTTTTTCTGCAACAAGTCGTAATCGTAAACACGCTCAAGAACGTTTCAGATGTAAATCATTGATGGAATGACTGGGATTTGCTTCTTATTTCTACTTTGACCTAGGTACTGTATGACAAGGTTTCCGTGCATCTTTGTATTGTTTGTCTATATTTCATATTCTATAGCCACCTATACCTACATTAGGTACTTATCGAGACCCCTCCGTGCCTCGGTATTCACGTTAAGCCGTTGTTCTCGGACACAGACCTCCAGCTGCCATTCGTAGTCTATCTTTGACAATCGCTACGGGTAGTCAGAAGCCCATGGGTTGTGGAGGTCAGATAAGCAGTCGCTCCATACAAATTACTGGTATTCAGCTGCATTCGGTTAGACTAGAAGCCGACTTCAACATACGGGGAAAAGGCTAGGCAGACTGATTTCATAAATTGGAGTAAAACAGAATAATTTAGAACTTGTGTCATCTTTGCATCTTATCTGAAACTTCCTTCTAGAAAATATTCATAAATTCTATTCGAATTTAAAAGTTACGCCAACCATCACGCTTCAAATGACTACGACTATCACTTAGATCAACAGCTGGTCGTCAGCTGACATCGTAAAGATCACAGGGCAAACTTATAGGTAGACTAGCAGCGCCCCGAGGTATCACCCGCATAAGTGTCGATCCCGTGGGAATATCGGGATAAAAACTATCCTATGTCCTTTCCCGGGACACAAACTATCTCTACCTATACCAAATTTCATAACTCGGTTCAGCGGTGAAGGCGTTAAGAGATAACAGACAGACAGACACACTTTCGCATTTATAATGTTATCCATATCCATACTTCCTCACTAATATTATAAATGCGAAAGTGTGTCTGTCTGTCTGTTACCTCTTCACGGTTAAACCGCTGAACCGATTTGTTATAGTGATATTTGATTTGGTTTTATCCCGATATTCCCACGGGATCGATACTTAAACTGCATCAAAGTCCGTAATGGAGTTTATGAGAACAACACCATCATACGGACACGAAAAGCGACTTTACTTTATAATGTGTACTTATTCATATAGGTATATGACTATAATATATAATAATTTTATGGAGCTATTTGTATTAATCTGACGGCACGGTTGGCGCAGTGGTTAAGCGATTGACTGCTGCGCTGCGTGTCGCGGGTTCGATTCCCGCACGGAACAAATATTTGTATGACCTACAAGTAGTTGTTCCGGGTCTGGCTGTTTGTGTATGTGAGTTTAAATGTTTGTAAACGCACCCACAACACAGGAGAAATTCCTAGAGTGGGGCAACGTTTTTTTTAAACGAAAAAACAAAAAGAAAAAAGAATAGAATCGAGTGACAGCAGTGCACAGTGTACGGAGGGGCGCTTGTAAGGCGCCGTCTAATAAGGAAGCAATCGACGCCTGCGCACCCGTGACCTCCGTGAACGATACCCAGCGAATGAACGCAGTTTTTTTATAGTTGCTCGTTTATCTGATGTTTTATATTAATTTAAAGTAATTACCTATGACAAAAAACACAAGAGTTCCTGGGACCCTCTTTGAAGAGTGGCTAGAGACGAGGCGCCACGGCGCCCTCACCTACCGCCTGACGCAGGTCCTCAACGGACACGGAAGTTTCGGGAGGTTCCTGCACATCATCAGGCGGGAGGAAACGCCAGGATCGCCCAGAGGACACGGTGGAGGTCTGCCCCGCTTGGGCGGAGCACCGCCGTGTCCTCGTAGAGGCGATCGGCAGCGGCGGCGACCTCTCGCGCCCGGCCCTGGTGCAAGCCATGGTCCGGGGCGAGAGGGAGTGGGAGGCAGTCACCTCCTTCTGCGAAGCAGTCATGCTAGCGAAGGAGGTGGCGGGACGGCTCAGGGAGAGAGCCTCCCGTCCCAGCCGCCGCGGAAGACGCTCCGGGCGTCGGGAGCCGCGCGACGACTCCCGGCCACCGTAGGCGCGGGCCTGCGGCGGAGAGTAATGGGTAGCTCACCGTCCGATCAGGACCAGGCCCGTGCCGGACGGCGCGTACGTGTTCCACGCGCGCCTCAAAGAGATGTCAGCATCGAGGAGGGGCCCCATAGGGCCGAAGCCTGCTGGGTCAGCGGGATTGTCCGAAAGGGTTACCGCTGGCCCGGAACATAAAGGGAAGGAACACGGGTGGGTTTTAGTCAGTAAGAGTCTGACACTCCCTTCCGCTCCACCCAGAGCGGGAGGGGTCATTTGATGATTTCCCATCCGCAAAAAAAAAAAAAAGAGTTCCTGGGAGGATTTTGGGGACATCTTTGCTCAGCAGTGGGACAGTCTAGGCTACAAAAAAAAGACAATCTTTTGGTCTGTTTCGTATTTTTTTAAATCTAGGTTCTGGAGTGGCGACCGCGTACCGGAAGACGTAGCGTTGGAAGGTCTAAGGTGGACCGACGACCTTGTGAAGACCGCAGGAACCCGTTGGATGCGAGAAGCACAGAACCGGTCGAAGTGGAGGTGCTTGGAGGAGGCCTATGTCCAGCAGTGGACGTCTTTCGGCTGAAATGATGATGAATCTAGGAAAACATTACCTAGTTCTTTCCCGTGAATCACATAGATTTTCTTTATGTGTATGTAACATAAAGAAAATCTATAATCTGTCTTGAAAATATATAATTTTCAACACACTTGCTCGTAAAGTAGCTCTTATTGAACCGCTTTTAGGTCCATAATGGCGTGTATTACGAACGCATGCTTTTTTTTACTTTAATCCACTCGTGCTGTAATACCACAGAGAACTATTTTCTACGGAGATGCGCGCTTTTTTAATCTCATCAAAGAGACTTCATGCCAAAAGAAATCCGCGGGCTATATTTCACTTTTTTTTTAATAGTCTGGATTGTCCTTGGTCGCAAAATGAACTAATATTTATTTACCTTAAGGTGAATGCGCAGGGACCACGGACAATTAAGGTGAATGCCATCGCAGTGGTAGACCGCGAAATTCAAATTTTCTTAGGTTTTTTGCAATTTTCAGGTCGGTGTCAGGTTGTATCTTGATCAAAATATGATTTGCGGCTATAACAGGTACCTCTTTACAGAATTATAATCATTCGAATCATTAATACATCTTTCTAAGTTAGATTTGTTTCTATGGAAAAAAGTTCTTAAGGAACAAATCTAACTTAAGGATTCAATCCTAATGACTATAATTCTGTAAATACATATATATTATAGGTAGTCGCGAATCATATTTGATCAAGATACAACCTGATATAATTATAATAAGGTGAATACCTTAAATTAGTCCGTGGTCCGTTCCGAAACCAAACGGAAAAGACCCTGACTGGCGTTCTATTATTGCGGATTCTCACTGAACGAATGTATATTTCTCTATGCCAATATTAACTACTTTCTAATTCCATACTAAATACACTACAATTTGACGTTCGACAACACTACGATCAGTCTAAGCACTAGCTAGTTTGTGTTTTTTTTTTTCTATAGGCTGTTTAACGGTTTTGTCAGTGCCAAAGACTAATATATTTCAAATGAGAGTCAATGCTGCGCGCGCATCGCTAGTGCTGGCTAGCACGGCGCGCGGGAAAACAAAATCAGCGCGCCATTTTCCATACAAGTTAATATTTAACAATACAAGTCTGTTTTTTTTTTCCTCGCAAGTGTGTTGAAAAACGTCGTATGAAACGCGTGTGCATTAATCAATATACACTCGGCTTTCGTATCGCTCTCGCCTGCGGCTCGCGCGAATAATATCGCCTCGAGTATAATGATCAACATAGCACACATGTATCATAATGTACAGAAAGCGTCACTATGTCCTAACCCCTCAAGTTTTAAAATGTTACACTGCTACAACATTGAATTCCTTACGAATAATCTAAAGAATACTTCAAAAAGAGTCCATTGTGTTGACTCGGATTCGAACCATCGCATCACCGAACGTCGTCATACTCATACCGGCAGTTTGACGAACTAGCCAGCGAGCCCATATGAATTGCGATGAAATTGTTATCTACTATCGGCTGAGTCATTATATCTTTAGGTCCCTGTCTAATCGAAAGATGTTATAATTTGAGGGTATCCATTAATTTTACTTACTTACGTTGTCTTTATAAAATTAATCCATACCTTCAAGTTAGAACTTTGTATACGTTCACTTAAAATGGCGAAGAGTAAACGACTACTATTTATCAATTATTTTTTAAAATGATTTCTGATATTATGAGAACTAAAATAGTTGTTCTGTTTGTTGTAAAATAAGATCATAGTTTTGTTAAATAATAGCAATAATAAATATTATTAAATGATTAATAAAGTATTTTATTTTTCTTGATTTTTTAATTCTTTATTTTATAAATAATTACTACTTAAAACAAAATAGAAAAATATATCAAAATAATATAATGAACAAAAAGCACATTTCGTGCCTATATAGGATTTGAACTACCAATCTTATGCACGGTAAGCGGTCTTGAAACCTCCAGTCTATTTAGACGATGAATAAGTTGTCGTAAATGTTAACCCTATTATTGTTGCTTGTCGTCGCAAAAGTATTGTTTTATTGAAAAAAACAATAATAAAAACAGAATTAAAAAAAAAAATACTTACTTAAACTTATTTATTCACTAAAACAATACATTATTTAAAATAAAATGTTTTTGCAAAATACAAAAACCAACTTGGGCCTATCACGGATTTGAACGCACATGTCTTTTGGTGGGGTAACTAGTTAAAGGAGCTGTGTGTACTATTACGAATTAAATATATGTAGGTATACTAATAACTGCATAAATAAACCGAAAAAAACTATTTCGATCGCAGACAGGCGTAATGCGATCGATGGTGCGACGCGATTTTGTTCGAATAAATTCCAGATGATGTTTTGATTTATTCCGGCTGATCCCCTGAACCCCCCTTCCAACCCCCCTCCTCGATTCCCTGCTAGTGTCTTCTGTTTTAATCTCTGTCTTATCCACTTTATCTAGGTTACTCTTTTTGACAGGTAAGTACAGTCAAGAGAAAATAAACGTTCATAGGAATTGTTCTAGCCTTGGCTTTTCTCATGGCGGGTATACAACATTATTTTTAGTATATGCGAAACCCGAAACACGTGTCTAGTATTTTTATGATAAGAATCTATGTACAAAATTTCAAAACTGTATCATGAAAAATCACAAAGATAAAAGCTTGTCCTTGTTGTTTGTTCGTAAAAAAACATGCTCACCCGCGCCGCGCCGCGCGCCTTCTTGCGCTCATTGATAATAGTGTAGGTATTCAGGTTTCGCATAATTATACTAAAAATACGTTAAAAATGTGTGCAAATCGTATTTTATTTTATTATTGCTTACTTTTTAGTCAGAAGTGTAAGGCATCGCTGTAATATCTAATAGAAGGTAAGTAATAGATGCTATGCCTAACTGTAATGTACAGATCATACATAGGTAGGTAATGTTGGTACCTATAGTGGAACTGGAACGGTTAATCGAAATGAGCATTGCTGGACTTGGATCTCTTGATCTCTGAGAATTTAAATGAGTCACCTACAGTAAGTCGCCAATCATTAGCTTCTTTCTTAACTACGAGTACTTCCTAAGATCGTGAACCCCGGACGCTAAAATATGCAAAATAAAATACCACCGGGGTAATTTGGTTAACTAAACGGCTAATTTAACCAGTTAGCTGCGACAGACACACATCACGTCGGGGTCACCAGTATAGTGGTTTGAGGAACAGGGTGTAAAGTTCACTCATCGTCCATAGAAAAGGGAGGATCCTCCGACCAGACGGCGACTGTGTGACTGTGGCGGGCAACTGCCCGATGATTCATGTCGGGCCTTGGTATCTATGCTAGTTGTGCGGTAAACTCTGCTTGCGAGATGCAGGATTTTCGTGACGCGTTGTTCACATGTGGCGTTTTAGATACCGCTACACCACCATTGGCAGTGTTACCATTGCTCGTAGAATCTGGATGAGGCTGGCACAGGAACGTGGGGATTGGCACATGAAAAGAGAGGCCTATGTTCAGCAGTGAGTGAAGTCGGGCTGTGGATGATAATGAGTAGTATAACAGTAGTAGCCACTTTTTGTTACCAAATCCAAGGATCTATATGAAAAAAGTTCGAAGGTCGTTCACATTTTAAATACTTACATATAAACTTAAGTTTGAATTCATCTGTGGATTACGTCAACACTAAGTATATCCAAATGGTGACGTAAGTTGTTTACGTATTTCTTTGTCTCGATATTTTATTAACACGGCAACATTTATTGCCAAAATTAAGCCTTCCTTTCCTTGTAGGTATCTTAAATCGTCCAAATATTCAAATTAGCAAACTTAAAAGGGAACCACGGGTGCTTCATTTCTGGAAATACCTTTGTTTCATCAACTTTTTTTTGAGATCTAAAGATACGTATCTATTATCTCAGCCTTATGTATTTGTATCACTTTTGTTCATAAAAGTGTAAATAAATACGTAAATGCAGCAATGTCAAGTTTGATGCACCAAAAATACCTCTAAAATAATCTCAATGAGTTAATTTACTTCAACGAAAACCTTGTCAAAATACGTAACACACCTATAACCACTATAACCTACAATAAAAGTATATCGTGATTCTACGTATCTTATCGTAATAAACGAGAAATTGAAGGTACACGTCACCGAACAGCAATAAAAAAAAAACATGTCTATTACTTGTTCACTCTGAATGAAGCGAACCAAGGGTGATGTGATACGGCTCGGTGCAAACTGAGTGCGCGCGCACCGAATGATTCACTCTTTTGTCGTTGATCGCATAATCATGCCTAATAAAATGATCGTTCGAAGGCGTTAGGGTTCCTGATTCAGAGTAACTCTCAATTTATGTGTTAAACAATTTAGTAGCAACATGCATGTGTAAATACTGTTTATGTTTCGCTGCACGAATTACACGTGCGTGTCTGCTAAGCCCTTAGTTATTGGTTCTTTGTGTTTGGTAATCTTAACTCTTATAACAAAACAAAGACTACTACAGTTTGCTTTAACACAGTATTGTTGTTTTCATGTGCTCTGCTATCTATCAACTCAAGTGCTAAAGTACTAGGTAGGATCTATTCTGACCTTCTACGATACTAACTATTTGGGGTGTCACCCTTCGTGAACTGAATTACTTATAATCTCTTCAGTGCCACTATCTGGCAATTTTGCACTTAAACCTGCACTTACTTACCTACCTATGTAAATACCACACAAAGCAAACATCACGTATCAGAACTCATTATTACGGATCGTAGATACAGAAATAAAGATAACCATTGATAAATAAAATACAAATAACTGTTCAAAATAAATAACAATAATGTCACAAATAGCTATTGATAAACGATGACTTGTAGATCTTGATGCTTCATCGTGGCGCTGCACGTCATGGCAGCTGTCAATAATACGTCAAATTCCATACATTTTTTAAATTAGTTCCTTAATTTGCCGTCGAAGGTTTACGGTCACTTCTTAACAGATAAATGCAATGTGTTGGGTAGCCGAGGTGATAACTTGTTATTAGTTCATTTCATATCTAAGTATTAAGAAATATCTTTAGCAAAGTTGCCTGCTCTTGCGAATGTTTGGCGATGATCGGTAATTTGTAGATAGTCTAGCTGCGTAGGAGTAGGCATAGGTCAAATTATTTCTTCTAGTGGGTTTTAACGAGGTAACCAATAGAATCAAAGCCAATAGATGATTAATTAGCTGCCGCCCGCGACTTCATTCGTGTGCCTATTGGATTTCAATTTCGATTTAATTTTTTGGGCGCGGGTGCCTAAATCTTTTTCTTAAATAAAAGTATAGCCTAAGTTACTGCTTAAAATATCAGCTATCTGCCAGTGGAAGTCCCGTCAAAATAGTGGAAGTACCGTTTATTATAATATGCAATTAGTAAAAAGCTGTTATTTTGACATTACAAACCGACTCTTCAATTTTATTTATTTGTATCAGATTAGATTGGTGAGCAAAAACTTCACAGACAGGAACATAAATGACGACTCCGGTGTTTCCAAACTCCATGCAAACAAGCATTCAAAATTGGCAACCTTGATCATCGTTATCATTGTAACAACTGTAAGTTCAATGTTAGTCAAGCTGAAGGTTACAGAAACATAAAAATATGTTCACCATATGGACAGCATTTAATTCTCACAGACCAATTAAATAAACTATAATATTAATTAGATCGTCTATTTGGATAGATAGGCAATTAATTTGTAAAATGTGTCACGCCACCGCAAGGGCTTCACTAAGGAGGTATGTTGTCGTATATTTTTCTGGTTTTAAAAATCGAATGTCGTTGGACAATCGACTTTTAAAACCAGAGAAATATACTAGGTACATGAAAGTAACTTTAAACTTAATGTAAGTACCTATACTTATTGACAAACTGTGCTAATGTTGCATGGAGATTTACCTCAAACTAAGGGCTTGTTGCTAAGTAATAGCAGCCCCACGGGTCGATTTAAGGTCAAGCTACGCTTGCTGAGGTCGGTCCGTGGATGGGTGACCATCCATTGTATATTAAGACCCTCTCATTCATAGATCTCTATATAAGTCGTTACGGGTACTCACAAACTCAAAAGTCTAACCACCAGTCTTCTTGGTAAGACTGGTTGTCAGACTTTTGGTTTGTGACTGAGTATCGTGCAGTTACCCAGTAACTGGGTTGTTGAGGTCAGATAGGCAGTGGCTCCGTGTAATATAGGTACGAGTTTAATCAGCTCCATCCGGTAAGCCTTGAAGCCGCCCCCAACATAGTTGGGAAAAGTCTAGGCAGATTGATTTACCTCAAACTGTCTATGATATCAAACGATCATGGATTAAACATGGAACGTGTTTTTTTATCATGTTTACCAACGCTTCATGCTAAGACAAATCCTAATTGCAAGGTTGAAAAGATACTAGACGTAATTTAAAACGAGGAAAAACCTCATAGTAATTCTCAGGTGAACATACCTAATAGTTATATCACGTTTTACGAGTTCTTTTCGAGTGCAAACTCAGTGCAGCCGGTGCTTACAACAGCTAACTACGCCGTTCGATATATCAAATTACTTTATCGAACCAGCTGTTCAGTACTTATCAAAATGAGTAATTTTGTCGAGTACCATGCTCGTGATAAGTGGCCAGCTATGGCTAGGTACATAATGTTCACATAGGCAAATGCTTCCGAAACAGAAGAAGGTATGAAACACGCTAAATACTCTAACAAATGCGGATTATTCATCGGGCTTGAGTCAGAAGAACGAAAAACAATGACGTAATCTTACTGATTAAATTAGGAATGGTTTAGACTGTGTTTCGACACAGAATATATGTATAATAGTAGGTAGGTAGGTACTAGACGTAGTTTCGGCGAGGCAAGAAGAGCTAATAACGAGTTGTTTTAGCAATTTAAACATTAAGCAAACCAGAAATTATCATATAGGTAATCGGGCACAGTCTGGAAAGGAGGGGTTCGTGACTGAGTAATAACAGCCGCACGGGTCGACCGAAAGTTAAGCTACGATTGCCGCGGTCGGTCCGTCGATGGGTAACCATCTTTACATACCGAGATCACGAGAGCACGAGCCGAGGCACGGAGGGGCCGTGGCTCGGAAAGCATGTGACATTCGTTACGCGTCGTGAGAAGAAGCCCAAAAGTCTGACAGCCAGTCTTTCCAAGGGGTATCGTGTTACCCAGTAACTGGGTTGTGGAGGTCAGATATGCAGTTTCCCAATGTAAAATAGGTACTGATATTCAGCTGCCTCCGGTTAGACTGGAAGCCGATCCCAACATAGTTGGGAAAAGGTTAGGCAGATGATGACTCGTAATATAGGATTTGCCGTAATTTTTTTTTGACATCCTTCGTCAATTTGCCATTAGGTACAGACGCCAGCAGGTCAACCTACCCGAAACTGTCAGATTTTCCCAATCAACCTTGAACCTTATGCTTTAGCAATAAAGTCGAAAATCTATTAAAGAAATCTGACAGATTGTAGTAACTTGATGTGCTGGCGTCCGTACATACAATATAACTGACATTATAATAATATACCTATACGGAACGGACAATAAAATTCAAGTAGGTACCTAGTCATTTTGGTTAACAATTAATTTCCCTAACTTTACATAGGTACTTCTTTTGCTTAGTCAACATTCATAGTCGCAACGCAACTGTGACGTCATAGATGCGTTGCGACTACTAAGTAGGTAATGGTACAGTCAACAGCAAAAGTAGATGATCAAAATCAGAAATTCAATACTAATGAACGGAGTTCGCGTCAGAACTGTGTGGCGTCGAAGTACTACTACTTAGAATACTTACTACGTAGAATACTTTTGAATCACTTCGACGCCACACAGTTCTGACGCGAACTCCGTTAATTAGTATTGAACTTCTGACTTTGATCATCTACTTTTGCTGTTGACTATACCTGTGTACATCGTGAGTAGAGGCTGCCCACAGGGTGGGGTGCTGTCACCACTGCTGTGGAATCTGGTGGTTAATGAGCTCATCGCAGAGCTTAACGCCAGCAGTCTGTACTCGGTGGGATACGCGGATGATATAGCAATTCTGATCTCGGGGAAATTTGAGGGCATCTTATGCGATCTCATGAGAAAAGCCTTCAAAATAATTGAGAGTTGGTGCACGAAGCACGAACTATCGGTTAACCCATCGAAAACAGAAATAGTAATGTTTACCAACAAGAGAACTCTTGGACCCCATAGGCTTCCAAAACTTTTCAACACTGAACTAACACTTAAAGACGAAGTCAAGTACTTGGGGGTAATCCTTGATAGCAAACTGCTCTGGAACAAGCATCTTGACTACAAACTTAATAAAAGCACAATTACACTCTACCAATGTAAAAAAATGTTAGGAAAAACATGGGGGCTCTCTCCGAAGATTACTCTGTGGTTATATAAAGCGCTGATCAGGCCAATGTTGGCTTACGGCGCTCTGGTTTGGTGGACGAGGACTGAACTCTCGACCACCATTACCAGACTACAACGCTTCCAACGACTGGCCTGTTCAGCCACCACTGGCTGCATGAGAACCACCCCAACAGCAGCCATGGAGATAGCCCTTCAATTAACTCCCCTTGACCTGTACATACAGCAGGAGGCGGCGCTAGCTGCCATCAGGCTAATGCATCTGGGCATATGGGGCAAAAACCTTACAAGTCCACACGCTAAAATCCTGGACCGGGCGATTGAGTACCAGCCTCTCATCGCTGCCCCGTGTGATAGAACACCAAACCAACCAATGTTCAACAAAAACTATATTATACAAACAGTTCAAGAAGAAAGGGACCAGTCAGGAGCCAATGAAGTGCGAATCTACACAGACGGCTCAAAAACACAAAACGGTTCAAACGGGCTGCCTTGACGCCGAGGAATCAGCCGCCCACGTCATCCTGGAATGCGAGGCCGTGGCTTCTCAACGTGCAGAAATCCTCGGAACAATGAGGTCGCTCCGCGAAGCCTGCGAAGCTCCCAGGAAGCTTCTGTGCTTTTGGGCGGAGCTTGGCTGGCTCTGTTAGCCAGAATCCCCATGCACAACGGACCGAATGGGAGTCTAAGTGCGGAAAAGGGAGCCCCATCATCATCATCATCATCATCAATGGTACCTGTGACCTGACAGTTTAGGAGGTCATCACCAATGAGATCAGTGTCTTTCTAGGGCGTCCCTCCCAGCATTACCAAACTACTTATTCGTAACAAATAAGAATCAAGATAACACCGATTCTAATCATTAGTTCGAAAATGTCAGAAGTAGGTAACGAAACGCGACGAAATTGTCGCTTCGCATTAGAAGCGATCATTTTGTCTAGAGAGGAGAATCTTTAACTAATACTATACAAAACTTTTAGTAGACATATTTACAAAGAATATTCATTCTAGTGTAATCGTGTTATTATGCATATTCTTTTAAAAACATGTGTTTCAATTTGTAACGTACATAACCATTCACGTGCATAATGACATAGTTATGTGCCCGCAGTCCATTTCTTTTGTCAATTTTCATGCCTTGCAGTAGCTTTAGGTACCATTATTTACCAATACAAAATATTTTCTTCTTTAATGTAAGTTCCTCAGAATATCGGTCAAGAGATGGCGCTGACATAAATCTGCAATATTCTACACCGCAGTGCACAGTGTTAAAATTCTCTGATGAATAGGCCTAGCCGATGAAAATTTAAAGACATAATTATGACGGTACGGAACCCTCGGTGCGCGAGTCCGACTCGCTCTTGCCCGGTTTTTTTTTATTTTCGTCTTTCCTCATATGCACCACTTTTGCGGCAGCGGCAGCGCTGTAGAATCGAAAAGTGTTTTAAAATACATAAGTAACAAATTCCTCGATTTCCCACAGATTACACAATAATCTGCAAGTCTTGAGAACCCTAATCACATGGATTTTATATTGTAGATGACTCACTTAACGGTTTAGGTATAATACCAAATAACTAAGTGAAAAAACTAAGCCGTGCACGCTGCTGCATGACTTCACAGGTCACCTTCCTTTTACACCAACATATTATTATCCTCGTACGATATGTTAAAACCGTTTTTAGACCTTTGTATCCTGCTTATGCGTATGAAGTTTTATCGGTCATTTAATCGGTTCATTCCGTTCGAAAAACAAGGGCTTGAAAGTTTGTATGAAATGCCGGCGTAGTACTCTTTGTAGCTAGCCTGTATTGGTTGTCCGCCAATTTATGTGGCGCCCGTTCTAATTGTAGCATTTGTAACTTAACCAAGCTAATCAAAAGAACCGCCACGTTGTTATGTCTAAGCTACGACTGTTTTGTCCTTATTGACCACTTTATTTAACTTTGCCCTGTCTTAAAGCAGTTTCTTATACATACACACATTCATTAAGTTATGAGAACCGACAAACTGTTTTGCAGGTTGGCAAATACAGATTACGGAATATTGCGTAAAAATGATTTAATCATTTTTGTAAAAAAGTCAAAGACAAAGTAAGTAATAATTATCCATCTAAAGTTGAAGGTGTCTCCTGTTAACACCACGGTCCAAACGACCAATTGGAACCGTGCACCTAGCTTCTGACGTTTCATAAGTGCCCATGTAGGCTTATGTGAAATAAAATATTTTGATTTTGATTTTGATTTTGAACAAATAGTCGTGTAAAATTCACAAGGAAATGGGATTGATGATATCAGAAATAATGTTTTCAAACGCAATGTTTTTCTTTAATATATAATACCTACCACAAAGAGGAAACTGCTGTTTAACAAATATTACAAGGAAGGAAAAACGTGCCTATTTCACTACAGACCTGACGGTATACAGCATGTCCGCACACCAAAATTAGAATATTATGTTATAAATAAACATAATACATACACTGAATTTTTACTATTATGTATAAAATATTGTTTATTTATTAAATTGGTTAATTAGGCTGATTGCCATGAAATACTTGGACAAGGGAATCAATTTTTGGATGGATACGGCGAAAGACAGAAGTAAGATCAAGAAAGCTGCTAGTGAAAGTGACAACATTTAACACAGCAGAGCAAGGATATAGAAAAGAGCGAGAAAGCAGTTGAACCCCGCCAAAAGATTCACCGGTGAAGCTCGACCTGAAGCACCTGGCGACGACGCCGACGTCGCGCGCCTTTGAAAGATACCCACAGATAAATATTAAAATAATAGGCTCCCCGAAGTCCCCGACCGTTTTCGGTCACGGTGGCCAATCTCAATGGAGATTAGCCAGGTACGCAGGAGATATTATAGTGCACAAGTGTGTGCGCAAACACAGGTGCACTCTCTGTTCCTTTACTCTCATAGTCTGATGCGCGATATACGGCATATCAATTATAATATGATACGGCAATCCGACACGAACGGGTAAAGTTCAGGCGCAGGACCAACGTGCTTTCCGAGGCACGGGGGTATTAAACCGCCAACTTCCAAACTTCGGACTGTTACTAAGAAATTCTTAATGGAAAACCCAATAACACTTTGTCCGACCCGGGAATCGAACCCATGACCGCACGCTCAGCAGTCGCGCTTGCAACCACGAGACCAACGGGGCAGTCAGATAAATATTACCCATCTCTCCACTAGTACAATCTCTAGGACGCATATCTGGTATGGTTCTTAAATCCTTTCCTATCCTAAGGTCACGTCTTTCCCATTACGGTGCCCCCCCCCCCCGTCTACTCCGTGATATGAAATGGCCTCTGTAGCACCATGAAACATGAGGCTTCAGGGGCTAGTGCGATTCCTGGGGTTCATTCGATTAAAATCTAGTCAGGTCAAACCACGCTGGGGTGCAATTTATAAATTAAATAGACTTATTGTGGGAGAAAATTGTTACATTACAAATCTACGCACGCACACACGTCAAATACGTATGAGAGCCTGACGGTAGGAACTTCGTCCATTTTAGTTTTTTTTAACTGTACAGCAAAAGTGTGACTGTAATTTCATAATCAGCCTATTGTTCCCACTGCTAGGACACAGGCCTCAGGACAGAGGGAGTGGACCGTAATCCATCACGCGGGCCCAGTGCGGGTTGGTGGATGTCACATGTCTTCGAATTTTTGGTTTTAGGACATGCTGGTTTCCTCACAATGTTTTCCTTCACCGTTTTGAGAGCAGTGGTGATGAAATAATTTACACAAAGTAAAGCGCCTGTCTGGGTTCGAACCTACGACCTACAAACTCGTAAGTAGCGGCCGAAACCACTGTGCCACCACTGCTCTGTGCTCACTGACTGAGACTGTAATTTACTAGTTATTATAATAAAGTAAGTACTACATTGAGAAAATAAAACTGAACGGTAATCGTAGAACGGAAGGAAAGAAACTTGCTTATAACTGCATTGAGTGATGTCATAGTAAAAATATGTATTTCGAAATCATTGAATCACTTGCGTAAGCTGGGTGATTCACGAATATTGAGGAACTGCGGTTAAGTAGTAGAATGAAACATCCTTATAATTTTTATCAGCCTGTTATTGCCTAAGCGGTTGAATCTGCAAAGATTTTAGTACCTACTGACGAGGAAAATCCGTTACGCATATCTATCTACAGAAATATTAGTTTTGTGGTGGGCACAATGAAAGTGCTACGTACGGTTCTGACATTTTCTTTTGCATCATTCACATTTAAACATAAATTCTACTACGCGCTAATGCTGCGAATCTGCTACGCTTCCGCTACGGATATGCTACGTATCCACTACGATACCGCTTCGGATCTGCTACGCTTCCGCTACGGATATGCTACGTATCCGCTACGATACCGCCAGGGATCTGCTACGCTTCCGCTACGGTTCTGCTACGCTACCAATTTTTCCACGCCCTATTTACTTATTTAGGTAGGTACCTCTAGGATACTGGCGCCGATTCCCTTGTTCACAAACTAAACTAAATTTAAGTTCATGCATCTTTTTCTTTCTATTTCATTAAGAAAAGGACAGAAGATAAATATTAGTTTAGTCCTGTGAGCTAATTAAACCTATTAGTTACACAATTAACGCCTAGATTACATGGTGATAATACTGGCAGTGTCATGTGAACTGGATTAGCTGGGCTGTGTCTACTTGCTCGAGTTACGTAACGTATCAAATGCTTGACTGACCGTTATCGCGTTAAAGATCACTAGAACATGACTATAATCTATCATGCGATAATAGGCATTTTATCTATGTAAGATGAAAGACCTTATTACACAGCGTTTTAATAGGCAGTATCCACAAGTCAAATTCTATCATCATCATCTGCCTAGCCTTTTCCCAACCATGTTGGGGTCGGCTTCCAGTCTAACCGGATGCAGCTGAATACCAGTATTTTACATGGAGCGACTGCCTATCTGACCTCCACAACCCAATTACTGGGTAATACGATACCCCTTGGTAAGACTGGTTATCAGACTTTCGGGCTTCTGACTACTCGTAACGACTGTCAAAGATCCACGAATGACAGCCGGGACCAACGGCTTAACGTGCTTTCCGAGGCACAAGTCAAATTCTATATTGAAACAAAATTAAAATGAAATCATCATCTGCCTAGCCTTTTCTCAACTATGTTGGGGTCGGCTTCCAGATGCAACTGAACGCCAGTATTTGAACGGAGCGACTGGTTATGGCTATTTGACCTTCACAACCCAGTAACTGGTTAACACGATACCCCTTGGTAAGACTGGTTGTCAGATTTTCGGGCTTTTGACTACCTACCCGTAACGACCCGACTGTCTGTGGTTTCGACGTGCTTAACTTAGAATTAGGATTAAGTGATCTGCGAAATATCTAGGTGAACCAAACTAAAGAGAGGTGATGAAATCAAACAATATTTTTGTATTAAATGTTACAAAAACATTCATGATGTACGAGTATATCTATACATTTCCAATAAGTGGCTGATTAGCAAACCAATTAATTTTTGCAAGAAATGATGAGACGTAACAATAATATTCTGCAACAAAACATTGCAAGGCATTAAAGTCAACAAATCACCAGATTGTGTTGACTCTGACACATCGAAGTAAACACAATTCTACCTAACCACTTCGTCGTGACGTAGTTTGATAGTTTCACAGGAAATCGATTGAATTCTGTAAAGTAATATTGTTGAAATCGGTAAATCTCACGGCTCAACTTACATCAATCAACGTTCCGTGAGAAATATTTCGGATACAATAGAATTATGTCTGCCTTACACCTAGGTAGGTTCTTATACCTGCGTCAAAAGTATAATACCTTTCAACAAACGCAAGATGAAGGCCCGCTTGCACCGCAAATTACTAGTGTGCACACACCGCACACGAACGACACGCGTCGACTGCAGCCTCAAAGAGATGTCAGCATCGAGGAGGGGCCCCATAGGGCCGAAGCCTGCCGGGTCAGCTGGATTGTCCGAAAGGGTTACCGCTGGCCCGGAACATAAAGGGCTAAGGAAGGAACACGGGTGGGTTTTAGTCAGTAAGAGTCTGACACTCCCTTCCGCTCCACCCAGAGCGGGACTCATTTGATGATTTCCCATGCACAAAAAAAAAAAGCCGTCGACAACGTGCCGCTCGTGTACTCAAATACACGAGTACATGAGTACGGTGCTCAAATACACGAGCGGCATGTGGTCGACGGCAGCCATCGACACTCGTCGACTGCAGTTGCCTTTGCCATGGACGCGTGTCGCTCGTGTGTCATCATCTGCCCAGCCTTTTCCCAACTACGTTGGGGTCGGCTTCCAGTCTAACCGGATGCAGCTGAATACCAGTATTTTACATAGAGCGACTGCCTATCTGACCTTCACAACCCAGTTACTGGGTAATACGATATCCCTTGGTAAGGCTGGTTGTCAGATTTTCGGGCTTCTGACCTGTAACGACTGCACTAAATGCATTTAGCGCTTTACGATTTTAAATCATCGTTCTGTTTCTGTTAATCGTTTGAAGAAGATTAAGACAAAATTACAGACCTTTGCTGTAAAAAGTTAGGTTTTAGAGCTAAACGTACGTTTTGATTTGTAGTGCAAGTGGCCCTAAGTTCACTTATTTATGAAATAAACCCTGATTGTACTAAAAATTGTCGGTGTATGATATGAATATAATATGATTATATCTGAACAATAGAATGACAATTTCATATGACCATGCAGTCAGCGGATTTTGCAAAAAAAATCGGATTTCAACAAAGAATTTGGCGGGGTTTATGATACTGGCACTAAATAATATTTATGATGTATGATAACGTATCAACTATTGCCACACCCCACACGGGCCTCGCCCTTGGCCCTGTGGCTGCCGCAACACCCATTACGAACCCTCACCTTGACCGAGTCGACAGCCCCTGTCCGCTGACATTCCATGTTTCCTGACGTCCATAATATGGTATGGTTAGCAACAAAGGTAGACTGGTAGAAAATGTCTGTGGCATTAAGCCCTCCTCTGTACATGTGTGCGCTTGAAGTATAAATAAAAGTACCCACGTTAAAACTGTCACTTTTAATTTAGTTTGACGGCACGGTTGGCGCAGTGGTTAAGCAATTGACTGCTGCGCTGCGTGTCGTGGGGTCGATTCCTGCACGGAACAAATATTTGTATGACCTACAAGTAGGTAGTTGTTCCGAGTCTGGCTGTTTGTGATGTGAGTTTAAATGTTTGTAAACGCACCCACAATACAGGAGAAATTCCTAGTGTAGGGCAAGGTTTTTATTAAAAAAAAACAGTGTAACAAAATCGACCTATTCGATAAACTGTTGTTAAGCTTTCACAACTTTTGACTACGAATTAATATTCATAAAATTTTATTTCAGCACCCTAATTGTGTAATATCTATGTGTTTAATTGTGTAATATCTATGTGTTTAATTGTGTAATATCTATGTGTTTAATTGTGTAATATCTATGTGTTTAATTGTGTAATATCTATGTGTTTAATTGTGTAATATCTATGTGTTTAATTGTGTAATATCTATGTGTTTAATTGTGTAATATCTATGTGTTTAATTGTGTAATATCTATGTGTTTAATTGTGTAATATCTATGTGTTTAATTGTGTAATATCTATGTGTTTAACCGAAGTGTGTAACACACTTATCACAATCTGAATAATTTTGAAGGATACTGTTAATCCATTGCTTCATATCTTCGAAAAAGTCTGCTCAACATGAACAATGAATGTGATTGAACTGTCAAAATGAAAGCCATTGCTACTGTTACTGTGTTACGTACCTACTTAATTACCCTGCCTGTTCCGATTTTAAATAAATATTTTACTTTTTTTTTTGTTAGCCTATTTTGTGTCCCACTGCTGGGCAAAGACCTCCCCTTTTTCCTTCCAAACCTCCCATGTCTTGTGCGATCTCTGGCCATGTTGGCCCTGCGAATGTTATTAGATCGTCACGACACCTTCGCCTTGGTCTACCTCGACGGCGATGTCCTGCCTCAGGCGTCAATATTTTACTTAATAATTAATATTTAAATATTTCACGTGTTGACTTTTGTTACTACTGTACCAGTTACCACCCCGTTCCATAAACATTGTATAGACGAATGTTTCAGTTTTCAGGCTTTAACACGTGACACCAATCTTATTGAATGAACTGTTATCAAAATATCCGATAACTGATAAGAATCCACGTTGCAAGTACATGTGCTGATAAACACTAACACCTAAATACGATGATGGAGAGCTCACATACCGAGATAAACATAATTATCAGTCTAATATCCGCTGCTGAACATAGGCCTCTAACTGACACTCAAAATGAGCGGCATACTTTGGGGAAATTGCTATAATCCTAGTCTACGCTAAGCCGACTGATTTTGGTGATCGGAGTTTGTTGTCATACCTGAGAACGCTGCTGCCCATACCACTATATTACCAAATAGCTCTTGCTCGCAGTTTCGCCCTCGTAGAGTAAGGAAATTATCCTACGGGATTGTTGGTCCAACCAGAATAAGTATCCTATTTCCTAAACCCAGGTCATGGTCTTAAGTGGCAGTGCAGGGCACATTGCTCGCAGAACAGAGGGCAGATGGAGCCGAAAGGTTCTGGAGTGGCGACCGCGTACCGGAAGACGTAGCGTTGGAAGGCCTCCCACAAGGTGGTCCGACGACCTTGTGAAGGCCGCAGGCAGCCATTGGATGCGAGAAGCACAGAACCGCTCGAAGTGGAGGTGGCCTATGTCCAGCAGTGGACGTCTTTTGGCTGAAATGATGATGATGATGAGGTCATGGTCTATCCATGCGCCAAATTTCATCCAAATCCGTTCAGCCGATAGGGCGTAAAAAGGTGACAGACAGACAGACTGAATGACAGACAGAGATACTTTCACATTAAAATTAAGTCAGAATAGTAAGGTTGCTTCTACCGGATAGACCTCGTCTGGTATATAGAAGGACCGAGCATTTGTAACCGCGCCACGCTTGAGTGACCATTAAATTTCATTAGTTACTTACTTTACGATAGGGAAGTGTGGAAGAAAAAGACATGTGGCACCGACCCCAAATATATTGGGATAAGGACTGGAGAATGATGATGACGTTGCATTCGATGTTTTCTTTGCGGAAACAGTGCCAGGGTATCCCGCTAAATTCAAATTTTCTGACTTTTTTGCAATTTTCAGGTTAGTGTAAGGTTTTATGTTGAACTTGAAACATATGACTTTGAAATATGTGTAGGATTCGCGACCGTAACAAGTATCTCCATACTAATATTATAAATGCGAAAGTGTGTCTGTCTGTCTGTTACATAGATATATGTTTACATTTCTATGGTCTGCTCTGTTAGCTCTTCACGCTTAAGCCGCTGAACAGATTTAGATGACATTTGGTATAGAAATAATTTGAGTCCCGGAAAAGAACATAGGATAGTTTTTGTCCCGATATTCTCACGGAATCGACACTTATGCGGGTGAAACCGCGGGGCGCAGTGATAATTTTAATGATTATAACTCTGTAAATACATACTTATGACCGTAACAAGTATGTATTTACAGAGCGAATCATATTTTGTTCAAAATTCAACCTCACACTGGCTTCAAAACTACAAAAAACGTAAGAAAATTTTAATTTCGCGGGCTACTCTGGCGCTTCCCCCTTCTTCTCGCGCTCATCGGTCAGCGGTGACGTCTAAGATAACCTTAAAAACTTCTGCCTATTCGCTTGATGCAATCCAATAGTCCAGTTTTACGTCTCTTTCAATCGTATTCTATGCTAAGTATCGTATACGTTTTTGTTAAACAAACTGCAAGTTTACTCCTTTGTAGCAAAATTGTAACATTCTTGTGGGAAAACACTTGCACTAGGTACCTATTTTTACACCAGTAGGTATTTGAACAGGTGTACCGTGACCTGACTCATTGCCGCCTGGTTCCTCATGAGAGGACCGGCTGGGTGTATTCAGTCATAAACAAGAACACAACACGTGTCCATTGTGTGTGACATAATCTTCCCTCTTTGTGTCATATACAAGTTAAATTACTAAATAAGTAACCCTAAGAACATTATAGTATCCTTACTCATAGACTTGTGGCTCATCATCATCTGCCTAGCCTTTTCCCAACTATGTTTGTCAAACATTAAAGTCTTTTAAAGATAATACATATTTGCATCTAAATCTCCAAGTCGAAGGGGCCCCTTAGGGCCGAAGCCTGCCGGGTCAGCGGGATTGTCCGAAAGGGTTACCGCTGGCCCGGAACATAAAGGGCTAAGGAAGGAACACGGGTGGCTTTTAGTCAGTAAGAGTCTGACACTCCCTTCCGCTCCACTTCATTTGATGATTTCACGTCATTTGATGATTTCCCCTCCGCAAAAAAAAAAAGGATTTAATGGAACATTCGAAGAAACAATAATCTACTATTTACAAAGAAGTCATAGCCTCTTCTGACGCATGGGACGATGTGCTCCTTCGATAAAGATCTGTCGGCAAACCGTTCATCGGAGTAGCGAATGTTGGGGATATGGTAGGGAAGTTATTCGCAAGGATATGGTGTTGGGTCTATTTAGGAAATCGAACGCACGTCTAACAGTAAAAAGTGTATAATAAAAGTAAAACAGGTAATGGACACAAACAGGTAAATTGGGTAAATATAAAAAACAATCAAAACTTTTATGAACGGGTCGCAAGCGTGGGCTGTTTCAGCATGGACGAGAATGGCTCTCCGAGCTCGTTTCAATATGATGCTGACAATATTGCAAATAAACCACCGGGATTTGGTTATTCTGATCGAAAATTATTTCTTCCGATTCCGGTTTCTTGTATTGCAAAAACTTTAAACCTGATAAACTAGAATACATTCTATTTATATGCCAACAAGTCAACAACATGGCATTACAGTTATGAATAACAAACATCCAAACATTCACATTGACATTGCAAAGCCCTGATCGTAAACTAAAGGCTGAACGAGAGTAGTTAACAGTTTGAACTTGTGGCGGTCACGCCCTTGTGCTGGGTCTGACTGGGTGCGGCATGGCGGCAGACTGGGGAGGGAGCTGGTAGAGAGGGGGGACTGTGTCCACGACGCGATTATGTCGTTACGCAAAACTGGCCCTTCCGGTGCAAGTGGGTACGGCCGTCCGCAAATAAACGACCCACACGAGGCAGGGGCAGTGGTACATGCAAAGATATAATGCTACGTTCACACGCGCGCGTTCAACTCGACATTCAACGTGCACATTCACATTCACGAGCGTGTAAACGGTACGCCCGAGCCCGTAAACGCGCCTGTGAACGTGAATGCCGCGAACCGGGCGTGCTGACTGACACGACGGCGTGCGTGTGAACAGCTTGAATTTTCGCCGACCTGGGGCGGGCTGCATGCCGCGCAGCCCGCCAGGCAGCACACCGGGCTGCACGGCGTGCATGTGAACATAGCATAAGAGTTGACAATGCTAATGGTGCAAACATTCATCCGTGAGCGAAAGATTTTGGTCAGAAAAGGTCTATAGTCAAAGATTTTTTTTTTTTTTTTTTTTTTTTTTTTTTATTTATAGGAGAACCAACAGCTATAACAGAAGCATATGATGAAATGAAATGATTGATTTGATTTGAAATGATTGAAATGATTTTTATTTTTTGTAAGTAGGTTTGTACAAACACTTTTACACGTCAATCATGTTTTTTTAAAACTAGATGAAGTCGGCGTTTCCTATCTGACTACTCTGAGAAGAAAGGCCGAAACAAACTCAGAGGTCACAGTCTCTTTTAAAGTCCAGACATAATCTTGGTCAGGTTATATGAAGACCATGTAGATCGATGTCTGAGGTGGTCTTTTGAGGAAAGAACCACACAGATTGAGAGGACCTGTCCAGTCAGTGCACGCATTTGTCAAAAATCGTGCAGCTCAACTCAAGACTTAAGGAGCTCAACGATTCGACGAACAATACCAAAGAAAGGACATTTGGGTAGGCCACATAAATAACTCAAACTGCCAGACCATGAAAAAAAAACAGAACAGAGAGAATAAAAAAATAATATATAGGTATATAATTGTAAAATGACCCACATCGTCTTCACATTCACAATGAAAAAATAATATAATACTTTACAAAGTAAGCAAATGTCATTGTTTAAAAAAAAATCATCAATGTCAATGTGTATATAAAAAAGAAAAAAATCATTCAAAATGCAGAAATTGGAAGCAGCTCAATCCCAAGCCTTTTTGTCCTCAATATAATCTTTAACGGTATAAAAGGCTTTCTGGCACAACTTACGTTTAATGAAAGATTTGAATTTATTAAGGCTTAGATCTTGAACGTGGCTTGGTAGTTTATTGTAAAAGCGTATACATTGGCATCTGAACGAGCCACCTATTTTCTTGAGCCTGGTTGTAGGTACAACATATTTGTGTTTGTTTCTAGTATTTATATTATGGATATCACTGTATTTTTTAAACAATTTTATATTTTTATGGGCATATAAAAGATTTTCATAAATGTACTGAGAAGGCACAGTCATTACATTAATCTCTTTAAATTTGTCTCTGAGAGAGTGTCTCGGACTTAATTTATAAATTGATCGAACAGCTCGCTTCTGCAAAACAAAGATAGTCTGAATATCGGCGGCATTTCCCCACAATAGAATACCGTACGACATTACACTATGAAACATAACAATAGTTTATGAGACATAAAGCTAATTACAGGTTCTCACGGGTAAAAAAGTTGTTCCCTAAGTTGAAGTAAATGTAAGCTAATACAAAAAAAATGGTCACGATCCGATTAATAGTTGCTGAGAAATGCGTGGACAAACATACATACATACGTCTATGAAATTTTGTATATTTGTTTGGAAGCCTTAGTAGATTGTCATATGTGAATATAATGCAATTCCAATAATATTACATACATACGTATCGAATTGATAACCTCCTTTTTTTGAAGTCGGTAAAAACAGACGTTGCTTTTGATGGAGGTATCTATGCCTAAAACGACATGGACAACTATTGACTGAGGCGATTAGATAATTCCAGTTTTAGTTTAAAATAATTTCTAAACTTGATCGTTGTGAAATGATCTAGATACTAAATATCTTGTCTAGCGATTAATCAGTTGTTAGCAGTAAATCGATTTGTTACTCGATAAACCGTGCTGCTCGGTAGGTAAGGAACAATTACTTTAAACATAAAAAACTATAACTTGTAATCACGAGATGAACAATATTTGATTTAGTTCGGAATCACATGAACGATTGACGTAATCGATTTCTATAACCGATTGTGACTACGCATTATATGAAGGAAGTCGATTCTGTTCGGCACAAATCGGATTATCTACAAAGCTGGGAACGCTCTCTTATGTGTATCGGTATTATCTTCACTCAAATCGTTTAATATTTCCGGTTGATTAGATATACTTATTATAGACCATGTTATTCACATTGATTTTTTTATTATGACGTCACACGTTACTGACGTTACGGGGGGGGGGGGGGGGGGGGCGTCAAGTCTTGAACAAAGTGAAGTGCAGCAGTTTTGTACCTAGCTTTAAGCCTTTTGTAACATCTTTATCAATATTGTTTTTTTTTAATATTGAATGAATATGATGTCTGACAAGGGGGGGGGACGATTTATAAGCTGCTTGTCGTCACAGGCATCCAATGTGTTAAAGCTCAAGAAAAAAAATTTATTTAAAATTGCAAAGTATGTGACGTCACACCAGGCGATGGGAAACAAAAATCATGTAAGATTCAATTGTCGATGGCTCGGTAGACTTTGCGGATAATGACTACGAGACTTTATTTACAAGCCGACACATATATTTACCTAAACTGCATAAACCTACCTAAATACTTTGTCTGTATAACCAAGAAGGATAACTGACTTGTTTTTATGCATTTTGAACAAGACAGGAGCAAGATCTTGACCGTACAGCCAATAATTCTTTCAAGTTGACATCACAATCTACTCAAGGTAAAATTATATAGGTACAATACACAAACTTTTACAGTTATATTATCACCGTCCTAACGAACAACAAAACAGGAAAGGTTGATATCTAATTTTTTTACACTTTTTCATGCCTTTTGTGTACATAATAACAAACAGCCTATAATAATGTTCCCACTGCTGGGACACAGGCCTCCTCTCTTCGAGAGGGAGTGGGCTGTAATCTAACCAGCGGGCCCAGCGCAGGTTGGTAGATGTCTTAGGTCTTTGAATTTTTGGTTCTACGACGGTGAAGGGAAACATCGTGTGGGAATCGGCATTCCCACACGATGTTTCCCTTCACCGTTTTGAAAGCAGTGGTGGTGATGAAATTATTAACACAAAGTAAAGCGCCTCTTGCTCATCTGACCAGTACCTAATGCATGCACTAAAAGGGAAAAACCTATCAAATTATTCTAATCTATGGTTTTGTTACCTGTTTATTTACCCCACAAATTAAATCTGACATAATTATGTAAACTTACATAGAAAAAAATATGTAAATCTATGTAAAATACGTAAAGCAAAATTATCATTATTTATGCACTAATGGGCTGGTATTATCTTTCACATCGAATGGTTTACCCATTGCTCAAAGGGAGTTGTTTTAAGGAAAACATTGCAACAGGAAAAAGTTCGCTAGCTACAGGCCTACTTCTAAGAATTGTGATAACATGCTTACCTACACAATACATTAAAAAACCATTTTTTTATATAATCTCTTGTTTTTGTGAATGAAGGATTATTTTAATCTGATAAATATGAAATTTTACGGTTTTCGTTTTTTATGAATGATTTAAGTAGGTATGCAGTTATGTGCTTGACATGATATTTAGATACCTTTTCAAAGGATTATACAGGTAATCCAAATAGTGACGTCATTAAAAAAAATTAAATTCCTCTTACCTAGGGGTATCCGAAAATACCCCATGTAAGTTCCGTGATTTTTGATTGTATATGAGATATGAATATTTTTTTTAATTTTTGGGGAATTCTTCGGCGACAATTTGAAAGTTTAGGTATAGCTTTTTTTCGAGAAGCTTTTTTTTTCTATGATTTTTTTTTGCGATAGGTCTATCATGTTATCCCATTCATGTATAAAAGAAAATAAATATCTTCATAACATTAGTGCAAGATACAATTTTTTTTTATCGAAAGTGAGAAATTTACATTCTTACGATTAAAAGTTGATTTTAAGTTTAATATAGATCACTAACAGCGCCCCGCGGTTTCACACGCATAAGTGTCGATCCGAATGTTAGGAAGATAATTTTTTTTATACATGAAAGGGTCTTAAAATTTCATGAAAAATCATAAAAAAGAGCTAAAATAAAAATAAAAAAAGATTAAAATTGATTGATTGTTGCTGTTGATTGATTGATTGAGATTGATTGTCTGATTGATTGATTGAGATTTGATTGTTTGATTGATTGATTTGGAGATTTGATTTTTGTTTGTTACGCTTTCACGCTAAAACGGCTGAACGGATTTGGATGCAATTTGGTACATGGGTAGACCATGACCTGGATAAGGACATAGGTTACTTTTTATCTCGATATTCTAACGGGATCAAGACATGTGGGTGAAACCGCGGGGCGCAGCTTGTAAAATAATATGGCGATAAAACGAGAATTACATAGAAAAGAATACTCGTTAAGTACATAAACAAAATACTTAGGTTATCGCATGAGTGCAAGCCTTCCCTGCTCTGCTTTGCTGCATTGAATAGTCTGATAAGAAAGTACTTATTTCTTTTAGTGTTTTTGAGTCGCTCGAGTTGAATTTGGCCATCAAATAATACAAGATTTTATTTTTGCAAGTAGATTTGTATAAATTGTTACGAATATGGTCTTTTGACGCAATAACCACGCAGATTGAGTGAACCTGGCGAGTCAGTGAGAGAAAGAAAGAAAAAGTATTTGTTGCGACTCGTACAGGAAGATCACAAACTAAACTAAACACTGTAAAAAATAAAAAACCAAATTATATATTTTTTTTAAAGTAACAAAAAGAAAAATGAAACAGAAAGTCAAAAATACATGTCGCAGCGCTAGTATTCAGTACACGCATTTGTCAGTATTCCCTAGGAGTAATAGTGTTCTATGATCCTGCAGCTCAACTGACCAGCGATCGACGAACAATACCAAAGAAAGGATGTTTGGGTAGAGCACATAAAAATAGGGTAAATGTCCCCTGACTACATATTTTATTCACTGTAGCGGTCATTGAATGCCTGTTTTCAATAGTATAGACATATTATTTTGATGAGGTAGGTATAAAAGACCCATTCATGTGATCCGACGGCTAAAAGTGCCATTTAAAACCATCGCCGTTTCTTTGTACGCAGAATTTTGTAAAGTGAGCTCTTGATACGATACAGCTCCATTATCACTCACTCAGCTCTTAGAATATTACTTGTTTTTCAATAATTTACTGAAATAAGCGAATATTCAAGAGTTTGATAATAGCAGACTTTTGAATACCTAATATTGACAATAGTTATTAGATATTGAACAAAGTTCGGGATTTTTTTGAAATTTATCCAAGAAAATATTTTGGATCTTGCAAAATTTTTTGCTTACTGAAACTAGGGTCAGTGGATCGTCTTAGGGGGTGTTGATACGTTTGCCGCATGCATACATTGTAGGCTATGGGTTCCTGAAAACGTCCAATGGCATCGCGGAAGACCCAGCCGTAGATGGCGGGACGAACTTGATGCCTATGGGGGGATTGGTCCGTATTAGCTCAGGATCAAGTTGAGTGGCAAAAAGAAAGGGGGGGGCCTTAGCCCTGCAGTGAGACAAAACAGGCTGATTATTAGGTATTATATTATTAAACAGTGTGAAGGAAAACATCGTGAGGAAACCGGCATGTCTTAGAACCAAAAATTCGAAGACATGTGACATCTGCCAATCCGCACTGGGCCCGCGTGGTGGATTACGGCCCACTCCCTCTCACCGAGAGGAGGCCTGTGTCCCAGCAGTGGGAACATTATAGGCTGATTATGAAACTAGTCTGTATTGAACACCAGCGGGTATAATCTGTCAAAATAATTTCAAAAGGTGATGGAAAACATTGTGAGGAAACTGGCACGTCCTAGAACCAAAAACACCGGTCAAGTGCGAGTCGAACGGGGAACCCTCTCGGTGCGCGACCGAGAGGGTTCCCCGTTCCGGTAGGTATTTAACTAAAAATTTACGGTTTTCAGATTTTTTCCTTTACTTGTGCTACATGGCATTGCTTCTTGCCAAATTTCATGATTCTAGGTCAACGGGAAGTACCCTATAGGTTTTGATTCCCTTGCGAGTGTCAAAATATGTGGCATAAACGCCCGTATCTTTTGGTTGCGTTGACTTAGAAGTTTGATATTTTAACTGTTTCAAGGGATTGCAGCCCTGAGTATTTGATATTAATTTCGACTTGATAACTCCACGCGTTCCTGAGACAAAGGGTTTTGACAGACGGACAGACAGACGAACAACGATGTGATCTTATAAGGGTTACCACTACAATATAATATTCAACCGAATTGAAAACCTCCTCCTTTTTTTTAAGTTGGTTAAAAATGAGTAACTGTTTTTTTTAAATACATGCATCATTATGTATTT
The DNA here is from genome assembly GCA_963082905.1 of Oligia fasciuncula. Lineage (NCBI taxonomy): Eukaryota > Metazoa > Arthropoda > Insecta > Lepidoptera > Noctuidae > Oligia > Oligia fasciuncula. Next base: position 14,695,674 of record OY720396.1, on the reverse strand, counting down.
TGCAAGGTAAAGTAAAGTATATTTTTTAAAATTGAAAAAATATCTTTGTTGAAAGAATAAATTATTTTTTATCAAGTAAGTACCGACATACCTACGTTGTTAGTTTGTTACACTTACCTACGTTGAATAAAAATTATCTAAAAATTAGAGATGCTGCTTTACATAGTCATTAAGGCTGCACCGAGCGCACAGTGGCGCCCTCATCGTTTGTTTGGTTATTTCTTTTATTTTAGAATGAAAATGCAGAAAATAAGCACTATAAGTTGTGCTCCACAAGACAACGGATAATAGTGGCCACTATTTTCCGTTTTAGTGATTATAATAAAACTAAACAATTTAAAACTACCGTTTATACTAATATTAACGTATAATCTTGTGGAGCACAACTTATAGTGCTTATTTTCTGCATTTTCATTCTAAAATAAAAGAAATAACCAAACAAACGATGAGGGCGCCACTGTGCGCTCGGTGCAGTCTTAATAATAGATATTTTTTTCTAAAGAAATCTGATTGATTTGATTTGAACGGATAATGACGTCTTCATTAATTTGATAAGTATTTTTATAGGTAATTTTTATAGGTAGGTACCTACCTACTAATAATAAAGCTGAAGTGTTTGTTTGTTTGTACGCGCTAATCTCTGCAACAACCAGTCGGATTTGAAAAATCATTTGATAGCCCAATTTTTGAGGAAGGCTAATAGGCTACCTTAACGTCATGCTAATACCCTTAGGAGCCAATCAAAAACCTAACAAGTCAAAAATAACGCTAAACGGAATGAAGTACAGACGCCAGCACATGCATCAAACTACTACAATCTGTCAAATTTCTTTAATAGATTTCAACTTTATCATCATAAAGTTCAAGGTTGATTGGGAAAATTTGACAGTTTCGGGTAGCTTGAGTGCTGGCGTCTGTACGTAGTAATGGGTCGGAGGAAAAAGAAATTTCACGCGGGCGAAGCCTCTTGCAAAAGCTAATATACAAGGTGTTGATTTGCATTTTCGTCAAATTTCAGGAGGTTGTCATAAAAGACATTTTTGTACTTTATTATTTAAGTACTTTAGTACTTAGTAAAGTAAAAGGCGTTTGTCTGTGTGTGAAAGCGCGGTTATAGGCTAGTAACAGATGGGCCGCGTTTAAATACGGCTGGTTCACACTTACGGATTTCCGTAAATAAGAAAAAAAAAAAACCTACCCATTTTATTGTTGATTTGGGTCGAGAATCATTAGCATAATTACATCCTTGAATTTGATTAGGATGCAAATCAACACTTTGTATAGTTGTTACGATAGGTACAGCCATAAGAACCGTTATGTAGGCGATAAACCCGATTCATTTATTCATAGACAATACAGAATTTTAAGACGCACATTTTCTGTGCTCCCTAGACACTTGTTTGTGCCTTTGTAATCGATTCAATGTAAATATACTGTCGGTTCACCGATGGTTAAGTACAGACGCCAGCACATGAAGCTACTACAATCTGTCAAATTTGTTTAGTAGATTTTCAACTTTATCGCTAAAATATAAAGTTCGAAGTTGATTGAAAAAATTTGACAGCTTCGGGTAGCTTGATGTGATGGCGTCTGTACCTACATCGATGAACTGAAAGGAATATCCAAGTGCCTATACCTACCTACTGAGTTACGTACCTACCTACTTTAATTTACTTGGTACTTACATAGTCCACTCCACAGACTCCACTACCAAGAGCACCAGTCAGCGAAACATGACGCAGACACTTCGTGTGCGTTAGTTTTTAGTGTACCTAATTATAATGTTTTATGTATTTATAGTATTTTTAAGTTATATTAATATTATATGGGCCTTGATGCCTGAAATAAATGGATAAAAATCGATCGATATCCAATTTTGTAAGTAGTAATAGTAAGTAGGTACACACGGCTACACATCAAGCTATATATATACTGCTGAGCATAAGGTCCTGGGTTCGACACCCGCGAGGTAATTACGTAACACACTAACAGTAACAATGACTTTCATTTTGACAGTTCAACAACATTCATTGCGTTATTTACGTTGTTGAGCAGACACATTTTTCGAACATACTCGTATGAAGCACTAGCAGCGCCCCGCGGTTTCAGCCGCATACCTAAGTGTCGACCCCGTGGGAATATCGGGATAGAAACTATCCTATGTCCTTTCCCGGGGACTCAAACTATCTCTATACCAAATTTCATCTAAATAGGTTGAGCGGTTTAAGCGTGAAGAGGTAACAGACAGACAGACACACTTTTGCATTTATAATATTAGTATAGTATGGATGGATACTGGATAGTACGGATGATGAGCAGACGTATTAGCAATATCCTTCAAAATGATTCAAACTGTGACCTGGGGGCCTAAAAAGGCCACATTGGCAGAATCATAAAAGGATAACATAATGGGCAGTTAACCGTTGTGGTTAAGTTAATCGTATCAAATGCCATTGGTGAAGCATTTTTCAGTTTTTTTTTTGTCTGTGCTAAAATACCAATCAATCCGATCCAAATCCAATCCCAATCTCTTTGATTATAATACCTACGTAGTGCAGCGAAAAAAATAAAAACACGGACTGTCTTCGCCATAAAATATTACGATTTATAACCTTATCCTTTTACGATTGTCCAAAGTGGCCTTTTAGGCCCCCGAAAAATCGCGAAAAAAAAAATCAGCTTCCCTACATTTTTTCCCTACATACGAACACAAATGTAGGAACCAGCTGATTTTTTTTAGCGATTTCAGGTTTGGTGTCATAGTAAAAGTTTTTCATAATGATGAGTAGGTACAATAACCTCCAATAAGGTTGAGGTTGAGGTTGTTAATGTTTTACCAATAACTATATATGTCAATTTCTAAAACAATAGCACAATAATGAACCTTCAATAGAATAATGAAACAATTGAATGCATTAAAGCAACATGATGCCTTTATTGCTGTTAATTAACGAAATTGTCATGTTGACGCAAGGCAAAAATACAGTAGATATACATAGGAATAGGAATACTTAATGTAGAATAGCCTCTGCTCGCGACTTCGTCCGCGTGTTTCTTGTTCCCCCGACCCACCCCGTCGCATTGCATCGCCTTCCCGCGCTGTTACTTCGTTTTTGCTTAGCGTTCATTCTGACTTTTATTTCTTTTCTCGGCTCCTAAGAAACTTAGCGTGATGTTAAAGGCTATAAATAGCCTACTTCAAGAATTGGGCTATCAAATGCGGAAATAATTTTTCAAATCCGACGGCGGCTAATTTATCCAGTTGGCTGCGACATAGACACATAGATAAGTTCCTACCAATATCCTATGGAATAGTCTTGGCAAACATGATAATCATAACTTAGCATAAGAATTCAGTTCTGTAGCCTGTATGTAGCTAGGAATCTCAAATCAGTAGCTTAATCGTAAATCTACATACATTTATACACACATACCTATCTACACAAACAGCCAGGCCCGAAACAACTAGGTAGGTACTTGTAGGTCATACAAATATTTGTTCCGTGCAGGAATCGAACCACGCGGGTTCGATTCCACGCAGTGCTTCAGTCAATCGCATAAGTAACTGCGGCAACCGTGGCGTCGAATGAACCGATTTTAATGAAATTTCATACGCCTAGGCAGGATACAAAAGTCTAAAAAGTTAGTAGAGAACATTTTCGAAAAATAGTGTTAGAACCAAATTAGACCGATTTTAAATTTTCCATAGAAACAGATTTACGACGCAAAAACGACGGGGTGTTATAAGTTTGACGTGTCTGTGTGTGTGTCTGTCTGTGGCATCGTAGCTCCCGAACGGGTGAACCGATTTCGATTTTGTTTTTTTGGTAAATAAGACATTTCGAAAATGTTCTCTACTAACTTTTTAGACCTTTGTATCCTGCTTATGCGTATGAAGTTTCATTCAAATCGGTTAAATTTTGAAAAATAAGGGCTTGAAAGTTTGTATGAAATACCGTACGGCGTATAAAGAATCTACGTCGTTAAATTGTATGTACCAACGTTACTGGTTAATCACTGGTCACGGCATTAGTATGACTATCACGATCTGCTCCAATACTAACAAAGAATAGTAAGTTTATTGTTTATGCTCACGTATCGTAGTCAACTACGTTCTTTTCTCGAATGATTAATATCGCTGTTTTTTATGATACTGACGTGACTTGCAACAGATGGTGGATCTTATTTACCACATTTCCACGTTCTAGATACTAGTGAGGAAACCCTTATGGACTGTGCATTAAGATTCCCGAATATTGTTTTACTGAATATTTGTAACAAAAGTAGTAGGTACTATATTTCTTTTCATAAGTATTGAATACATTTTTTATTATTTTTTACAAAAAACATTTTAAAGTATTAAAAATAGTGGCCCATAAGGAACAGGGTCCAAGCAGTCGGTGGTCAGGGCTCTAGAGAGAGGAACCTCCTCATTATGCGTGCCGTGACCAGGAATACTGCTTTCTGAATCAAGCACTCGACCCAGCCGCGCTATGACAGCCTCCTACGGTGTTGATTATGGCTTTCCGCTATTAGGCCCATTTGTAGTAGGTTACTTAAATATGTTGCAACAGCTATGGTGGATCTCATTACCACATTTACACGTTCTGCTAGTGAAGAAATCCATATGGACTGTGCATTGTTTTTCAGCTTTACTTATCAATGATTCCCGAACATTGTTTTGCTGAAAATCGGTATCTAAAAATATTAGTATTTTCAAGATGTTCATGTGTTTATCATGAATTGTTGACACCGGGCTGTCCAAACCACATTACGATCCCGGCCAATATAAATTTCTTAATAGATTGAAGGGCCGCAGAAACAAAATATTTTTTTATGGAAGGGCATTGATGCCTAAGGCTGTGCTTAAGAAATCCTGGGGATGGGAATCCATGAACTGATGAAAGGTGTTTTTCGCAGACTCATTGCACATTTTTTTTTTATTAGTTTTCTCTGTCACCCATCATATTCGCCAGACCTACTTTCATCAATCTACTTTAAAAACTTTCGGAATTTAGGTAAATTTTAACTTTGTGTCGATGAAAAAACACCTTTCAAGAGTTCATCGATTCCCGTCCCCTGAATTTCTATAGAACTCTAAATGAAACACTTCTATTGTAATGGCAAGGTGCATCAACCATTTAGCCAAAAAAACATCGATGAACAAGAGTTTACACAGGTAAAGACCTATTATGTCGCGGACCGCACAAATACAAGGCGCGGGCCGATGCTTTGGACAGCCCGTTTACATTTATTGACTGAAATAAGCCAGTCAATGAGGTTAGTATAATGACTAACAAAGAAACGGCTCGTAAATAGATTTTGGAGTAGGTTATTGAGGGTGTAACGGACACCAATATATTTACCAAAATCATTATAAAAGGGGTTATTGACTTGCCCTCAATATGTGCCAATATGGTGTTCATCTATACAAATAAATAAAATTGAAATGTCTGGTTTTAATGTCAAAATAACAGCTTCTTACTTAATGCATATGAAAGTATATACAATTTTTAATAGTTTTTGTCTGTCTGAATGTTTGTTCCGGCTTATCTCTGAAACGGCTGGAACCATTTTGACGGGACTTGCACTGCTGGCAAATAGCCGATGTTATGAGGTGTAACTTAGGCTAATTTTGTTTTTAGAAAAAAAAAGAATTAGGGTTCCGTGCAAGAAAAAACCTACTACCTACATAATATAATTATTTATTAACGTATTCTATGCAAATAAATAAAATTGAAATGTCTGTTTGTAACCTATACAAATAAATAAAACTTAATCAAAATCGTTTATTTGCATAAAATTTGGTAGGTACATAAGATGAATAATATAAAATTGTAAGTAGGTAGTGCAAAGACACATTTCGCCATGGCATGTAGGTAAATGCAATGCAAATATTTAATACATGAAGTAGGTATGTATGTAGTAAGGAACAACACACAGTAGTATACTAATAAAGTAGTTAAATAAATAAACAATTAGGTAGATAAGTGTTTGTTTGTAATGTGGAAAGGACTTATACCGGTAGCACATTCCCGTGGGATATTTCTCCACATCCACGCGGACGAAGCCGCGGGCACAAACTATAGTAAGTAGCTAAATAATTACCTGGGCCAGTAGCTTTACACCACGAGCGACAAAAATATACTATCTCTTTAGCGACAAAAATAAAAAGGTAAAAATAATAAACAACAACTGCAACCTTGCTTACAATATCTTCTGATGTCACGTTTGAAAAAGAAAATGCATTTTTAAATGTTTGTTTTGAGAATAAGATTATTTTCAAGCTCTTTTCTTTTATGACGCAGATTTTCTGTCGCGATCCTTTGTTTTTGAGGCTACACTTACCTTACCTAGGTACTTTTACTTCATTTTCTTTCGAGCCGAAAAATCTTCTAGTCATTTCTACAAGGAAGTGAGGGGGGGACTGACACGGATGTTTCGGGAGGTTCCTGCACATCAGGCGGGAGGAAACGCCCGGGTGTCACCATTGCCAGGATCGCCCAGAGGACACGGTGGAGCACCCGGTGGAGATCTGTCCCGCTTGGGCGGAGCACCGCCGTGTCCTCGTAGAGGCGATCGGCAGCGGCGGCGACCTCTCGCGTCCGGCCCTGGTGCAAGCCATGGTCCGGAGGGAGAGGGAGTGGGAGGCAGTCACCTCCTTCTGCGAAGCAGTCATGCTAGCGAAGGAGGTGGCGGGATGGATGAGGGAGAGAGCCTCCCGTCCCAACCGCCGCGGGAGAAGCTCCGAGCGTCGGGAGCCGCGTGACGACTCCCGGCCACCGTAGCCGCGGGCCTGCGGACGGAGAGTAATGGGTAGCTCACCGTCCGATCAGGACCAGGCCCGTGCCGGACGGCCCATACGTACTCCACGTGCGCCTCAAAGAGATGTCAGCATCAGAGAAGGGGCCCCTTAGGGCCGAAGCCTGCCGGGTCAGCGGGATTGTCCGAAAGGGTTACCGCTGCCTGGCCCGGAACATAAAGGGCTAAGGAAGCAACATGGGTGGATTATAGTCAGTAAGAGTATGACAATCCTTTCCGCTCCATCCTGAGCGGGCAAAAAAAAAAAACAGGTTAGGTAGGTGACCTAAACTGTTTCATTCGCCTCAAACACGATATCGGCCTAAACGACATGTCCTACTACCTACCTACCTAAGTATATATACTTATTTAAATTTAATTTCACTAAGTATACCTGCTTCTTTTATCTAAATTATCAACTCGTGATGTCTATTGATTAACACCATCCGCTATTCGATCTATGTTCACGTTGGAGTGAACGTGAATAAGACATTGATTGGGTAATAAGTTTTTTTCACGACGTAGTGTTCGACAGGCGGCCATCTAGCGGCCAGTGACTCGTCATTTGTTTAACAAATGAACGCGAAGTGTCTTCCTTGGTGATTTAAAAGTCCATCCACAGAGTACTTTTTGATAGACTGAGTCCATCCATGCCTATTTTTTTTTTGTTTGCTACTTCTTACTTAAGTACCTACATCCCTTCTTACCTACCATTGAAAATTCTTTAAGAAAGTTATGTTTAACTAGCTGACCCAACAGACGATGTCCTGTTTCCTGTGAACTGGATCGCTGCGCCACCTACCGGGTCCAATTGTGAATCTAAACCATCGAGACCTAATCAAACACACCAAAATATTCTTGAAAATTGGGCCAACCATTTAGGAAGAGTTCAGTGACATACACACGTACAGAAGAATTATTATGGTAAAACTATTAAAAAGTAAAACAGCAATAGGCCAACGTCACGCGGTGTTCCCAGGCGGTCACCCATCCAAGTATTGACCTGCTGGGGAAACGGAAATAAATGAATGATCCTGTCGACGAACAGTCCAATGGCGAATCGGTCTTATGAAAATGACTGGACTGGCTCTAAACCTATTCTATCACCACTGTCGGGTACGGTACTCTTATCGTTGTCATCTGGAAGATGGGGTAGGTATTTAATGTCGGAATTATCCTTTTCTACTGCTGTCGCCGTCGTGGGACATTGGTTAGGTGTCGATCGAGGATCATAATATAGTGTTATGTCAAGAGGCGCAGCATAGTACGCTACTAAGTCCTCCGTTTACCCGGCGAGCTGATATCCTAATAGGTAAGATGGCTAGGCCAATTCGCCTTAAGAAAGGTATAGTATTAGGGTACTGCCCCCACAATGCCCCCAATGGCCTTTTAACTAGTCTATGAAAGGAGGAACATGTCTTTAGGCCTACAAAGTAGAGAAGTCAGTGGTAGGTAATAGATTTTATGAAGGAAATAAGCGGTCACGAGTCAGAAAATAGGCACTTTAGTACCTAGTTCAGTAGAAGTTTTCCAAGTACCTACCTAATAAAATAAACGTGTTCGAACCTTATTATTCGTTTGTTTTTTAATTATCTTCAATAATAATTTCCCATAAGCCGAGTGTTGACTACTTAACAACATTGGTTTTGTTTTATTTTACAAGATAGGGTTTTGCGTTTTAGAGATAGGTTGGTTTTAAATTCCTGGAATATGTTATAGGAATCTTGCCCACAATTTCCCACTAGTGGCATAACATGTTATGATAACAACTAGCAGGTAGCAGGTAAGTAACTGATAGTCATTTATTTAACCTCGGGATAAAGGAAGGTGCGCCATCTGTCGCGACTTTGTGAATTAGTACCAGTTAAAATGTCGGAAAAAACCTATGACAAAAACAGCTAAGTATACAAACTACTTGCGCCATCTATTTTCTGAACTAAACGAACTAACAGAGAAGTCGTGCTGCTGCATAGACCAGAGACGGAACTAAACGTAACTATTTTAGTCTATGGTTAAGTTATCATCTGTGTTTTTTTTTTATCTTTATTCTTGGCCATGGAATCATTCTTCATGTGCTGATTGTGTTGCCATAAAAGTGAGATTTGCCATTAACTGCGCAAGTAAGCAAAACACCTCAAAAACAAAAATATAGATAGTTGTACTGTTGAAATGTTTGGGAAAATAATTCGATAACGCGTGTTCCGGGATGGTGTGAGAGACTTTTTAATTGATATAAAAGAAAAGAAAGTCAATGATAACGTGATGGCGGGCAGGGGAGAATAGAAGAGATAATTATTCTGCGCCAAGTCTATTGACAAGGATAAAAAGAAATCACTCCGTCATAATTTAATATTTTGCCAGAAAATTGCGTTATTTGTGTTTGTGTGTGGATTTTAATACACTTGTGTATTAAAATTTGCTTAAGTAATTTTAAAAGGTGAAATCAGACTTCTTTCTCAACAACAGCTTAAAAAAATCTTATAGTTTGACTGGTTTTATATTGCTTTATCATGTAGTATGTACCTTAAAAAGCTCAAAGATAAAGAGATTTATATTTTCTTCTTTGGTGGAATATTGCTTTGTTTTCTGGTAACCTTGGTTGGTATATATTTTTTTTTTTTTTCCTTCGCCCTACTTGGGCAGGCTAAGGTCTTGGACCATACCGCCTCGTCTTCAGTGTTTACTTGGTTGGTATAGAGTTTGACATCATGACAGACAAGTGACAACGGACCACAGATTACTAATATGTAGCAAGCTACAACCGACAATGGAATACGATGGGCGATTGGCGTGGCGATCACATTTGTATTTTGCCGGTTATCTGCATTAAATTGTAGTTTGTGGTGAATGGCAACAAAATAATAATCAAATAATTGATTAAAATCGTGGAATGTGTTGGCTTGTAATCGTAGTGTGTTCGATCTGGATTTGATCAACTAGAAATAACAGTTTATTTTTTGTGCGCACCTCAGTAAGTTGGCGCATCGATAGTGATGTGTTTACTTTACACAATGGTCCATTGTTCAGTTTGTCACTAGCCGTGGACGAAAATGAACGTCAATGTTAGAATTTAGACAGTGTTTACACTCAATAATTTATGTAACAATGTCTTGGTCAAACGAAGAGACTTTCAAATTCATAGATTTATATAAAAGAGAAATATTAATTTGGAATCCAAAACATGAACACTACAAAGATAGAACTAAGGTAAGGAAATTCCAAGAGGTGGCGGAAAGCCGGTATTTTTCTCTTTGCTTAAAAATTTGAAAACAAGTTGTACTTTCCTAGTTACTTTTACCAGGATTTAAAATATTTCAAAGCAATTTTCGTCTACAGAAGGCATAGGTACTTAAGAAACAGAAATTATTATCAGACTGGCGCGTACAATGATCATTTAAATAAACTGGCTAATACAATAACTGACTCACTGAAAGCAATGTTCTAAATAAAATAAAACTTTACCACAGGTTCAAGAAGCATGGAACCGCTTAGAATATGGCATGCAGATACCGGTTGCAGAACTGAAGAAAAAGAAAGAAACACTGATGACCGCTTTCCGATTACATTACAAGAAGATACTGCAGTCTATACAAGCCAATGATGATGAAGTCTATAAACCAATCTGGATATTCTATGAACCACTGGAGTCATTTTTAAAAGATGTTTATGAACCACCGGGTTCAGATTCTTTTGTAAGTATCAAGAATATAATCTTGGATTTCAGTTTTGGGCAGTCCCCTGCAATGAATAGGATTAAAGGAGTAGGTCAAGATTCATGAAAGTTGTGATAAAATAAAATAATGGAACTTCAAAAATCTGCTGAATAAAAGTTCATAGTGTTTTACATCTCTATATGGTTTCTTACTAAAGTCTGAATAATACCTTCTTATTTAAAGTTAGTTATTTTTAGTAGGTATCTAGTGTTCTTTTATAATATATTATTTCTCTTTATTTAATAAAAATATTTAAAGTCATATGTACCTACTGTTTCCAGGCATCAACATCATTCAGACAAGAACTAGATGTCACCGACGAGTTGGATGAGCAAGAGGAAGAAGACAACCTCGACTCCAGCTCAGAAAAGAAGACAGATATCAAGCCTAAATTACGCTTAGTAAAGCGGTATTCTAGTAACCTCCCTCTAGAGCTACAAGAAGTCAGCAAAGAAGTGACTAATGCTTTCAATACTCTAAACCAGGCTTTAAAAAATTCTAAAAGGCAGAGTGTTCCAAGCCCTAAAGAGGAAGATGACTGTGATTTATATGGGAGGTTGTTAGCTAAAAGGCTAAGACAGTTCTCAGAGACTGAGAGGCAAGAGATCATGTATGAGTTGGATGGCCTACTGCTGAGCAGATGCACAGGAAACAGTGAAATGGTCAATAATAGTGATCTGAGTGACAGTTAGTAAATGGTTTTCAGCAGATTTTTAAATCTGTTATACAGTTGAATATTGACTTGATTTAGATTTAAACAAACACTATACTATACCCTGTCCTGTAGGTTAACTATCTTTTGACAGCTGCCTTAGAACGTAACTATTCTAAATTACGTAAAAGTTAACTTCAAAATGCATAATAAAATAAATATATAAACTGCCATAGTGAGAATTATCTTATTTTATACAACTTCTGACAGACATAATACCATACATGTATTAGTTTTTACAAAGAAAATATAATTGATAAGCTTATTAAATTACATTCTATCGTACTAAGTGATGGGATCGAATGTAATCACTTCAAATGAATATATCGCAAATAATCATTATAAATTAGGTAAATCAGTATAGATTTTTTTTATTCAACAGCAAAAATAGATACTACGAACAAATTAAAGTGTAAATAATCGAAATGTTATGTTGCTTACAATCACTAGTTCCATCTGCATGGACAGGGTATACCTGCAGTCATTTAGTTGTAGTGTATAGTTTAAAACAAGCAAACAATTTATTGATAATGACACTATAAGTGCCTGCGTTACATACCTGTGCTGATAGTTATGTGTTTGTAATATATGTATAATAGTACTTTAATGTCGTTAGTAGGTAAGGTCAGCAAAGGAGATAAGTAACCAGGGCTGTGTGGATTTTTTCGAATCAAATTTAATTGAATTTTAATAATAGTAAACAAACAGTTCATTTATCAAATTAAATATCATTGGAAAACATCCATCAGTTTCTTACTAAACTTCAACTAACTGGTTACTTACCTTTTTTAGTGACTACACAAACCCCATTACAATTAAACATAGTAGATCATAATGAATCACACCGATTGCTCTCTTTCAGTCGTCAGTAATTTGACTTTCGAAAGAAGCAGACAAAGCGTTGTGTAACTGTACAGACGCTATACAACGTTTATTAGTAAGGGGGTACATGTATTAGTATTAAGAAACTGAAAAGTATAACTTTTTTTGGTCTTTTTTAGGGTTCCGTACCCAAAAGGTAAAAACGGGACCCTATTACTAAGACTTCGCTGTCTGTCCGTCCGTCTGTCTGTCACCAGGCTGTATCTCATGAACCGTGATAGCTAGACAGTTGAAATTTTCACAGATAATGTATTTCTGTTGCCGCTATAACAAAAAATACTAAAAACAGAATAAAATAAATACAACAACAAACGTGTTTTTTTCGGCGTTTTTGCCTTGTGGTACGGAACCCTTCGTGTGCGAGTCCGACTCGCACTTGGCCAGTTTTTTATACCTATTAAAACCGTGTTCTTGCAATTTCAGCAAAAGTTACGTGCCTGAGATATTTTAGTTTTACCTTATTTTTTGTCGTCGAATATTGTTTAGTTAGAAAGTCATTTTAAAGTTTTTTTGCGCCAGATTTGTACAAGTTATAAGTTAAAATTGCCACTAGATGGCACTAGTAGTACTGTATTGATTTTTCCAATGCGCTATTTTTATTTTCCTACAGCAAAAATACATGATGCCAAATATTACAAATTATAAGTGTTCTTATTTACTTGGGTGTAAATAGAAAAAACAATACTTACGGACGAAACTTTTCGTGTTTGACCGTCTTTTACTCATAAAATGTGCGTACTGCTAAGTAGGGTGAATCGGGACGAAACTTGCCGGTGTCGGGAGCACCCTTCCAAGCTACCGGTGGTTAGGGCTCCAGAGACGGGAACCTCCTCACAATGCGAGCTGTATCAAGGAGTACTGCCTACTAAGGGGATGTTAACAAATAATATAGTTTGTTGCCAAAAAGTACTCGTAATGTATTTAATGTATAAATAAATTATTAACGATAAGTGTCCTTGTTGGCAACAAACTATTTTTATTTCAACGGTAAAATCCATTTAAAAGTGTCGTCCCGATTCACCCCTGCATTAAAATTATGTGGTGTTTGTCCTTTTCGCTACTTTGAATTCGGCCTCCATAGAACTTTTAGGTTTTGGATAGGTAAATTAAAACTTCCAAAAGTGAGAAAATACATTTAATCTTAATATACATTTTTTCATGATGAGATAAAATTAATTATTTATTTCCACAAAAAGTCAACTTAATACTGAACTATGAATGTGATGTCGAAGCATATTAATTATACAATTCATTTTATGGCCAATACATAATGATAATAATGAGATAACAGATTCTATAACTAAAATCCATAAAACTAAAATTCATAATTGTTTCCTAATACTTACCATAAATTCTTAGAACTATAAATTATTATCAACTAAGTCCAAAATGCTGTACTGTTGTTATTCTTACAAGAACGGCTACTTTGAGCTTTTGTCAACATAGCAATTAACAAACAAATACCAATTCAATGAGCCATAGTACTTAGAAGCATCATTTTGTTTCTTAAAAAAAACCATATAGGGTAAATGAGAAGATGATGATAAAAAACCCTTTTTATGATTATTATTTCTATACGAAGCATACGGGAGCGCAGCCCCCTGCAGCTTTATGAAAAATAAATCTATACTGAATTTCCTAACAATTTTAAGTGCTAAAACATTGCTAACATTAGTGGTTCAGCACAAAATAGACACCTAATAGGCCTAGTTTCCAGTACAAAATTTCTGACGCACGATACTCTTGCTCATGTCCTACGGCTGTAGAGTGGAAAAGGATCAAGAACCTGAGGCACTCTTCAGGAGCTCGAGTCAGTTTGCGTTGTCATGGAAACTAAGCGTTAAAGTCACGTGTCATATTTTTTTCGAACTTAACCTTGTTGTTGCAGCTAGCAAGCCAGACCGCCGCCCTCATTGCGCTCAAGCTCTCGCCGCACATACTCGGCTTCCTTCTCACTTAATCCTAGAGCCTGGACTTCTTGCTCAAACTGTGTTCTGCCCCCCATTCCTACTAGGTAGCCGTTTAGTCTAGCTGCCAAGTGCGAAGACTGTAGCTTTGACGAGTCCAGGCCGAGGCTACGGCAAAGATCTTTGTGGCCTTGCAACCTGTATTTCTGGTGATAGCTGTGGAGGGAGAACAATATCGGTTAATTTCACAGTTGCATAGATACTGAAATTGGGTTGAACTGATGAAGGAGCGTATATACATTCTATTCTAATAAAATATAGTGTAAAATAGAAAATGGAACTCGTTTTCGTCGATAATATAATAATTCTAATCTTACATTGTGAATACATCAAGAGATAGACTAACAAGGACGATAAAAAGACCCTAATCAGTAGACATTATCATACTTTAACATCACGTGTCAAAATGATCTTTTGATCACTCAATTGCCCTGCGAAATAATCAATAAATTCTCGTGATTTGACCGGTCGGTCCAATTTACTTGAATATTGGCTAGATTGATATGATCTCAAGTTCAATCAACTTCACTTTACTTACAATTCAATGTGCTATTTAATACCAGTGGACTTAATATTTAAATAGAGTAGGTATCTCTTATTTGGTTTAGGTACCCGATCGCTGGGGTCGGGTAACCCGACCCCAGCGATCCGTTTTTTCGTGAATGACTATGAGGACACTCGCTTAGCGGTCGAGACGTCAGCTACAAATAAAACTTAAAACTGCTCAAAAACAGTCATCCACACAAAGTAAAGACATAAATTAATGTTTGGTTTCATTTTTAATGGTGGATTCATGACTTCGTGTTTCAAAGTCAAGCATTTATTTCAATTAAACCATTTACAGTAGGCCCTTATGAATTGTCAAGAAGTCGGTCAGTCAGAAAATATGAAGCTAGTTGCCCATTCCAAAGCGTAGGTCTAGGTACCTATGGAGAAGAACGGACAAGAAACTCCATGGACACTCTTTACCGACTTCACAAAAAGGACGAGGTACTATGTTCGGGTGTTTGTATGTTTTTTTTTTCTTTTTTTTGTATGTTTGTTCATCGAATACTCCGCCAATTGTCGACGGATTTTCAAAATTCTTTTTTTGTTCGAAAGTAGATAGTTCTGAGGTGGTCCCATTGTCACCAAGTTAGGATCTGATGATGGGATCTTAGAGAAATCGAGGGCAACCCTCAAATTTTATAGGCTCACTTATTGTTTTTCGCATATTTTATGAAGTACCTTGTGTATTTGTGTATGGTTGTCACCATCTCAGGTAGCTGGGCTGATGATGGAAGGTACAACTCCTTAACAGTAAGAAGTTACTCGAACAGGCAAGGACTGTTTTAGTAAATTGTTTTGATGTTTGATAGGGCATTTGCCACATTTGGTCTCATGATCATCAAGTCATGACCTGATGCTACCTAACTCCTAGGCAACTTACAGCAGATATATCGTGTTTAGGCTCATTGAAAAGGGCTCGATGTGTGGATAAACGTACTGTTACTGAGGAACACCGAAGACCTAATGCTGAAGCCAGGAGCATCAGAAAAAGTACAAACCTTGAAATTACAGCACCGTAGTCGTGTTTGGGCTCATTTTAAACAGGACTAATTTTAAGTTCAATGCAATTTTGACATAAGTCTGGCCTGATGCTGCAGCCAGGATTATCAGCATCTAATCTAAAAACTAATAAAAGGAGAACTCCTCAACAATTAACGTCCCTGCATCGAGAAAAGGAATATTTTATAAAGAGGCGATGGGCAAGTTGACATTAGGCTATTATAACTTAGATAAATTATAAACAGACCCACTAAAAAGCGAGAAATAAAAACTTTTTAACAAAAAAAAAACACTACAAACTGAAAAATAACTTTAATTTCGGAAGTCGGTGGCAAAAACTAAAATACTGATCCCTATTTTTCAGTTTGTAGTGTTTTTTTTGGAAGTCGGTTTTTTTTTTGTTAAAAAGTTTTTTAAATTATATTTTTACAAAAATATTGGTTGCATTATTAATGTTGAATTTATAATTATATGTGAGAACGATGTAAAAAAAGACACAGGCCTCTGTGAGAGGGAGTGGGCCATAATCCACCACGCGGGCCGCGGGATGGTAGATGTCTTCGAATTTTTGGTTCTAGGACATGCCGGTTTCCTCACGATGTTTTCCTTCACCGTTTGAGAGCAGTGGTGATGAAATAATTTACACAAAGTAATGCGCCTGGCTGGGTTTGAACCTACGACCTACAACTCGTAAGTCGCAGCCTTTGCCACTGGGCCACCACTGCTCAATAAAAAATTAAATAAAAGGCTTAATACCCGTTAAATGGTAGCCCCTATGGTAAGTACATAGAACTCACAATAATGTGCTATGCAATTATACAATAACAAAGGAAATTGAGTTTATACAATGCAAATATAATCTTACAATCTTCAGCAGCTCCAACAGTATCTTCAATTAGTTGTTGTTGTGGAGCAGGACCAGCATTGAGCCAGGCATTTTTATCAGCGATGTAATCCCCTAACTTATAAATGCCTGCCTACATAGTGTGCGTTTTATACAAGACTTGAATTTTGTTTCATTCAGTTGAAGAATGTGCGGAGGTATTTTATTATAACATTTTAAACAGTACCCCATAAAAGATTAGTCTACTTTAGCCAGTCTGAAACCTGGTTTAACTAATAGGTCCCTATTTCTAGCACTTTATTTAGGTATGTCTCTCACCTCTTTTACTAAAAATATGTAAATTATTCCTTAGATATATGATGTTTTCGTAGAAATATCGACAAGGCACAATTAAACAATTCCCAAGAATCGCGTCTGCGGATGTTAAACGTTTCCCAGGTACGTTTCGTGAAAAAAACTAAAATATTTATACACTACGTAATAAAATATATTTTCTTTAATATTTTACCTACAAAGATTAACTTAAATACATTGAATAAGTACATACACTACTACTACAAAGTTGCCATTCATACAATTATTCATGGGAATCCGCGACATTGCACGGATAGTAACGACATAATAAAAATGAACCTTGCTGGTGCGGCTAGCAACAAGCTTACGTTACGTCTTAGCAATGTTGAATACATAAATAACCGTCGATTATTGCAATAATCAGGCCATGGTTCACTCCTTGTTAATGTTCGGGCTCCATGTGTGCATCGCTTCTAATTTCAATTCCGCACATCAGTTTTCCTCTCAATCAAAGCAATCAAGATCGATAATGTTGACATTATTATTGGCTATTCTAAAAATAGACGGTCTTCGTCTTTGAGGTCGAAGTAATTGGTTCGGGTTGGGACTGAAAAGTCCGAAATGTATCGATAAATGTACCACCACATCACGTCACGACTATAAAATTGAGATTCAATAAAGTCGACTTTAACTTTTCGAGATCGTAGGTTTCACGTATTTGGAAAACGTTTAGCATCCACATGAAACACGAAGCGACCATTAATTAACCTTTGACCGAAACACGTCAAAAAATAAAAAACGTGCCTTCGGCGTCAAAGTCTGTCATGTAGTCGAACCGTCGCGTGCCGGGCACATTTTGGTTTGTCATCTATACATGACTGTGGCAGTCAAAAGGTTAAAAATGAAACCAACGATTCATTAGTGTCTTTACTTTGTGTGGATGACTGTTTTGAGCAGTTTTAAGTTTTATTTGTAGCTGACGACTGCACTGCTAAGCGTGTCTCCTCATAGTATAGTATATAATATAATAATACACAACGTGTAGCGCGTAGTACTTACTCCTCAGCGGGGTAGAAGGTCCCGGCGGGCGCGATCTCAGTGCGCAGCTGCTCGTTGCAGCGCTCCTGCGTCTGTTTGTAGGACGCCTCCGCTGCCAAGCGCTGTTCCTCATCGTGGTATAAGATCAGAGACTGGTACTGTATAAAGAAAAACATTTCATAAATTCTGGGATCGAAAAATGTTGAATTGAAGCACTGTATCGTCACGGTGGTGGTCTGCCCCGCTTGGGCGGAGCACCGCCGTGTCCTCGTAGAGGCGATCGACAGCGGCGTCGACCTCTCGCGCCCGGCCCTGGTGCAAGCCATGGTCCGGGGCGAGAGGGAGTGGGAGGCAGTCACCTCCTTCTGCGAAGCAGTCATGCTAGCGAAGGAGGTGGCGGGACGGCTCAGGGAGAGAGCCTCCCGTCCCAGCCGCCGCGGGAGACGCTCCGGGCGTCGGGAGCCGCGCGACGACTCCCGACCACCGTAGGCGCGGGCCTGCGGGCGGAGAGTAATGGGTAGCTCACCGTCCGATCAGGACCAGGCCCGTGCCGGACGGCGCGTACGTGTTCCACGCGCGCCTCAAAGAGATGTCAGCATCGAGGAGGGGCCCCATAGGGCCGAAGCCTGCCGGGTCAGCGGGATTGTCCGAAAGGGTTACCGCTGGCCCGGAACATAAAGGGCTAAGGAAGGAACACGGGTGGGTTTTAGTCAGTAAGGGTCTGGCACTCCCTTCCGCTCCACCCAGAGCGGGGGGGTCATTTGATGATTTCCCATCCGCAAAAAAAAAAAAGCACTGTATCGTGCTAATTCACTGTAATGTACCTATATTAATACAAAGTTTGAATGTCAATGTGACACTCGCGCCTTTGAATTAAGCGATTTACCGGTGTCACTGACTTTGGCTTAGATAACACAAAAAAATTGTCGCTAATTAGTCGAAATTTGTCGCCTAATATCCGAGTTAGTCGCCAATTAGTCGGAATCAGTCGCCAAGTAACAGATTTAATCGGGTCTTAGTTTAGGAGATATATTAATGAGTTCAATTAGTAAGGTATAGTCCAAGAGATTTTTCGTGAACTCTTCGATCTAGCTCCTATCTCCTAAACTAAGACCCTGCCAGAGTCAGTGACACGATTTACCGGAGTAGGTATAAAACACTTTAAAATTATTGTGGCAATTATAAGTATAAAAAGATAAAGATAAGCGTGTGCGTCAGAATGGCTGGTTGCCTGTGGCTTTGGTCTATGAGAGTTGATTAGAAAATTGCTACATAATTGCTTATAATTGCTACATTTAATAAATAATTGCTACATACTATATATATTTAGAAATAACATTTTTTTTTTGTACAGCCATCCTGACGTTTGGTTGGCTGGTCGCCTCCTAGTTTAAAGCCATGCATGCAGAGTTTCCCGAAATGTATTGCGTCAATAATTGCTACATATTTGCTTCATTTATCTAATTTAGTTGTATCTTCAAACATATGTTAAATAAAGGATGTAGCAATTATTTTAATTATCCCAAGGAAAAGTGCCTGATAAAACAATAAAGGCAAATACTTAGTTATGTTGAATCGGTTTAATCGTTTAGGCTCTGGCAACAGCGTAAGTAATGCGATTCTTGCGTTAAAAAAAAATATGTACCTACCCTCAATAATCCAATAATTATCATTATAACAATTATTCTTAGTCATTGCTAGTGCAGATATCGTATTGGAATCACGGTCTAGGCTTATTTAATTTAGTGCTTGTTTCGTAATCTTATTGTCTAAGGCAGTACTAATTTCACTAAACAGTGGATCAGTAGATGCTGGTAAATCTGACTTACTTGAAAAATACTTTTTGTATTGCAAGAAAACCTTTTTTTGCTCTTCGAGTGGCACAACGAACTTTCTTCCCCTCTTCATCGTCACAAACACCAAAACCACAGATTTAATTATAATAGTTACCCAAAACACGAATTAAAAATTGGTCCTATAGGTAGGTACTTGTTCCTTATTATAACATAGATCTATTTAAATTGTCGAATAAAATTAAATAAGCCTAGACTGTGATTCCAATACGATATCTGCACTAGCAATGACTAAGAATAATTGTTATAATGGTAATTATTGGATTATTGAGGGTAGGTACATATTTTTTTTTAACGCAAGAATCGCATTACTTACGCTGTTGCCAGAGCCTAAACGATTAAACCGATTCAACATAACTAAGTATTTGCCTTTATTGTTTTATCAGGCACTTTTCCTTGGGATAATTAAAATAATTGCTACATCCTTTATTTAACATATGTTTGAAGATACAACTAAATTAGATAAATGAAGCAAATATGTAGCAATTATTGACGCATTACATTTCGGGAAACTCTGCATGCTTGGCTTTAAACTAGGAGGCGACCAGCCAACCAAACGTCAGGATGGCTGTACAAAAAAAAATGTTATTTCTAAATATATATAGTATGTAGCAATTATTTATTAAATGTAGCAAATATAAGCAATTATGTAGCAATTTTCTAATCAACTCTCATAGACCAAAGCCACAGGCAACCAGCCATTCTGACGCACACAGATAAGCTAGTTTAAATCCTAAAATTGGACATTAAGTTATTTCGGCTAAAATATTAGAAACGTTTTATTATAAAGCTATCTTTTAGGATAAGATTTCAATAAGCTTGGCTTGTATGATAAGGTATGTTCTGTTAGTCTACACACGGGTACCTATTAAAACGTCTGCAATTCATGAATCAGTCGACACGTCATTTGACTCATATTAACCATTTTGGCCACAGACGGTTTATTTTCTCACGTGTAGATAAAAATAATATGGTACACCTACACCATTGGCTCATGTTATTGTTTACTTCAACAATAACTATTTCTGGCGAATTTATGACAATCTAAAGTCTAACTGTACGTACGTCCAACGTAACGCCAAAGATTGCCTTTGTTTAGGTTATTTATGTTATCTAATCACAAGACATACAAAAATACAGTTCGCGTCAAATAACTTTGCCGCTCTGAAGTAGGCAAGAATTCACTGCGCAGTAGTTAATCCTATGAATAAAACAGCAGCGCGCATGGCGCGGTTTGGCGCGGCTAGCGAAAAGTCTAGCTTCAGAGCGGCAAAGTTATTTGACGCGAACTGTAGATGAGCTGGAGAACTTTTATCGTCCCATCTCCGCAGCATGACGTGGACGTCCACAATTTCATCATTCATTTGTTCGATTTTTAAGGTTCTCTGAATCTGATATTGGGTCAGTTTTCGCAAATTCCTTCTAAAGATATCCTACATTTATCGCGATCTTGCATTTGTCTAGCTGATTCGAGTGCTGAACGACCCAACAGTTGGTTTTGAAAAGTCTTGATCGTTTATTCGTATATTATTCTAAGTACGATTTTCATCAATGATATTGTATGCATCTAAACCGCGTTCAGTAACTGTCAGTGTCAATATTCCACATTGTGTACACTGACAGCCACAGAGCATGTAACCTTTTACTTTTGCTGACAGCTATTGAAGGCTGTTTCATCATAATTTCAGCCGAAAGACGTCTACTGCTGGACAAGGGCCTCCCCCAAGCACCTCCACTTCGACCGGTTCTGTGCTTCTCGCATCCAACGGGTTCCTGCGGCCTTCACAAGGTCGTTGTACCACCTTGTGGGAGGCCTTCCAACGCTACGTCTTCCGGTGCTCAGTCGCCATTTGTTCTGCGAGCAATGTGCCCTGTCCACTGCCACTTCAGTTTGGCAATTCTTCGGGCTATGTCGGTTATCTTGGATCTCGTGCGGATCTCCTTATTTTTGATTCGATCACGCAGGGAAAGCCTTCCCTGCGTGATCGAATCAAAAATAAGTTTAGATACATTCAATTTCATTGGTGAAATTGGCACTTAGAATAAGGATTATAAACGATTTGGGTAATATTATCTATTACAAAAAGAGGTTGTAACAATTACCTGTCTCTTTAGCTTGGTGGTTAGCCCATACTCGTGGTTCGCCCAGAACATATCCAGGAGATCTTCATAGGTGAGTGTTTTTGGGTCAAAGTCCAACTCGATCACCTCTGTATGGTCGCCGCTGAAAATAAAGAGAACATACCTAGTCATTATTTGAAAAACTTCTTAACGCTTATTCACTTATCAAGATTTACAGTAGGTAAGTTTTTTTTATCCTTTGGATAAATAAATACTACAAAGACCACGTAATATTTAAAAAAAAAAGGTAGAAGAAGAGAAAGGACGAGGACCATACCCAAATAATTTATGAAAGAGGAGCTGAGAATGGGAGTTGGACATTAATACCTACGCGAAACGAAATGCATAGATGGCGCTATCAGCACAAACAGTACTAGAGGAGAAACAGTTTTATGCTCCATTGGAGTAGCTTAGCTTGATGCAGTGTAGATATAACTAGCTCAATATCCATCGTTATCGTGTTTGATTGCATAGCACTAATATTGAGCGAAGGCGTCTCAGTTTTCATACACACGTGCACCTAACTAAATCACGTTTTGTTCCATTTTCGCATAATTTCCTAAAAACTTAACGCACGTGCGTCTTATATTTTATTTATAGATAACGTCTATAGTCTGTGTGAACACGCGAGTGACGTGAGCCGCCTTGGCCTTGCGCACACGCCGGGGCCGCTAACCTTGGCTCTCGTTATCATCAAATTAGGCGCAACTATTATGGGACACGATTTTAAAATGTAGGTTCAATGACAAGACAGCGCAGCGGTGTAATTGCGTAACACATTATCAGTAGGAAACGCTTTCATTTTGACAGTTCTACAACATTCATTGCGTTATTTACGTTGTTGAGCATACAATTTTATTGAACACTAGCTTCTGCCCGCGACTTCGTCCGCGTGAAATTTCTTGTACCCCCACCCCGTCGCGTCGCAACACTTCGTATTCGCTTACCGTTCACTCTGAGTTTTTTTCTTTTTGCTCGGCTCCTAAGGGTCATAGCGTGATGTTAAATAGCCTATAGCCTTCCTCAAGAATTGGGCTATCAAATGCAAAAAGAATTCAAATCTGACCGGTAGTTAAAGAGATTATCGCGTTCAAACAAACAAACTCTTCAGCCTTATTATTAGTATAGATAAAAAACTCTATGGCCCATAACTCCTTAATAGGTACCAACTCAACATCTTACACACGTGATAACTTTTAAACGAAATATCCGATTGAGATGAAACAAAAAGTATTTTACTTCTTCATAAATACTCTTGATAACATAATGCTTAATTTCGATAAAGATTAATATTACGATACATATTTAACGTAGTTTTTTTTTCTTCAGACGATTTAATAATTATTTTGAACACAAAATCGGTTATTGTGATTAAACCATGATAGCTAGACATATGTTCTCGCAAACTTTTTTGTAGGTTTTAATGGGCTCTACAAACCCGTAGTACATTATTTTGTTCTATTGTCAATAGTTTTTGCAGCGCACGCAAAAATAGGTTTTCGATTTTACACCTTGTGTTACAAAATAGCAATTTTATTACGGATCCCTAATTTTGAAGAAAAAAGCCTATAGCCTTCCTCGATAAATGGACTACCCAACACTAAAATAATCATTCAAATCGGACCAGTAGTTCCAGAGATTAGCGCGTTCAAACAAACAAACAAACAAACAAACTCTGCAGCTTTATAATATTAGTATAGATATGAAGCAATGTGCTAGCAATATGATTGATAGTGTGTTCAGCAATTAGGGTGCTGATTGCATACACACATACTTACATAAAGTCGCGTCTTCTTCCCATGGGGATAGGCAGAAACTATAGAGCACGATCCTTACATACTCCTTTTGCTTCATCATCATGTTCTATTATCTATTCTGTCATTGTCATTTACCATTATATAGTTTAAATCTCGTGACGTAATAATCCCTTGGCATTTAAGTTTTTCTTTGACCCTATCTAAGCACTACGGTAGCCCGCGAAATTCAAATTTTCTAACGATTTTTGCAATTTGCAGCTCAGTGTCTGGGTGTGCGGTGATTAAAATATGATTCGCGACAGTAACAAATATGTATTTACAGAATTATAATCATTACAATCAGTAATAAAACTTATTAAGTTAGTATGATCCTAAATGTCAAGATTTCATGAAATATAGTCTTTCGATAGGATTATGTAGGTACTCGGTCTTTGAGAGTTGTGTTTGATGACTTTAATGATTATTCTGTAAATACACATTCATCTCTAAGACCATGTAATCCCCAAGAATGAGTATTTCATGAAATCTTGACATTTGGGGATTACATGGTCTTAGAGAGTTGTATTGATGACTTTAATGATTATAATTCTGTAAATACATATTTGTTACGACCGCGAATCATATTTTAATCAACGTACAACTTAATACTGACCAGCAAATTGCAAAAAACGTAAGAAAATTTGAATTTCGCGGGCCACCTTAGAGCTTCCCCCTTAAATGATAACGGAAAGAAGCGCGGAAGTGAACATTGACAAAAGAGAACGAGTACTTACTGCTGCCATGACAAGGATGGTGAGACCTTAGTCCTACAGGAAAAGATTGAGTTGTCCATTCTTTATCTACTTTTCGACTTTATTGGATCTTTAACAGCCCGATGCAGGATGCTGTGATCTTTTCAAGAGAATTCGTCGGTCGACCCGTGGTCTATTTTATAAGGGCTCATTATGAACACAAGCATGTCAAATACTAATTTCCTAATCGCTTATTGACGTTCAATGTTATTGCTACGTTTACACGAGCATAGTAAAACGTCAGATCTTATAGCATTGTTTTATTACCACACTAGCTGCGCCCCGCGGTTTTACCCGCGTAAATGTCGATCCCGTGGGAAAATCGGGATAAAAAGCCTATATGTTAATCCAGGGTGTCAGCTACCTCCATACAAAATTTCATCAAAATTGGTCCAGCCGTTTGAGCGTGAAGAAGTAACAAACATATAAACACACCCCCCACACACACACACACTCACAAACTTTCGCCTATAATAATATTAGTGTGATATTTTAGGCAAGTATTTCTGACAATAAACATTTCGCTGGAATGTTAATGTTCGTTACGTCTTCAATTCGACGCAATTTCTGTTGAAACTTATATTTTTAAAAACTGTTAGCCTAGGTTTAAGTACCTACACATAATCACAGTCTAGTCGCAATTTTTTTAGACTAGGCAGATGTTATATTATAGTTATGTATGTCGGCGATTCTAATTTTGCAAACGACTTCTCAATTCTTTTTTATCTAGGTACATTCTATCTTCAACATCTCGATATTCACACCATACAGCCTACACCCGGTAAAATCAAGACAAAATACCTTCATCTTACGCAGTTAACTTATTGCACAACATTTATTATTACAGACGGGAAACACAAAATGACTAATTACTTGTAATTATTTTGTCTGGATTACCTAACAAGTGCAAGTCATTCTTAGTGAGTTTATTGATTTATGGTTCATGTGAATTCCGCGACTCGTTCACGTATTGATAGAGCAATTTAAATTCTAATATTTGATGTAGATTGGTACTTTGTTTGTGTATGTATAATGTATGAACCGATGTGATCTGTTACTTTGTGTACAATGTCTGCCTATGTGTGAAAGTGAAATTTTGCGTTTTCATTTGTGTAATTGGATCATTCTAATTTAGGTAATAATTTAGGTGTTAGGTAGGTACCTAGAGCAGTGGTGGCTCAGTGGTGACTGCCGCGCTTTACGAGTCGTAGGTTCGAAACCAGACAGGCGCTTTACTTTGTGTAAATTATTTCATCACCACTGTTCTCAAAACGGTGAAGGAAAACATCGTGAGGAAACCGGCATGACCTTGAACCAAAAATTCGAAGACGTGTTACCAACCCGCACTGGATTACATTACAGCCCACTCACCGAGAGGAGGCCTGTGTCCCAGCAGTGGGAACATTATAGGCTGGTTATGTATGTTAGTAGGTATAACCTACTGTTTTATTGTATTGTTAGTTATTAACCTGATTATTCCACACGCACCCCTTTAGTCAACAAGCTCCACTTTCTTATTGACCTTTGACTTTCTTACGTACCTACCTACCTAGTACCTAACACTGTATCGATCGCTTCGCGTCCTTCAGACACAAAGTCAGACAAGTGTTATTTCTACACGTAAGTACAGTTTCTAGGTAGAACTCTACATATTGTAATGTTGATAGGATTCGGTTATAGGAATAAAATCAACTGATAGGTAAGTAGGTATTTATGAAAAATCAAAGAAAATGTCGATGGAATATCGATGAAAAATGGATGTGACTTGAATGGAGGTGAATATAGACCCCTTGCCCCCTGGCTGATAGATATGTATGGAAGAAAAAGGCATGCTGCGCTAACTCCAAATAAATTAGGATAAGGACAGGACACAGTCGAGGCCGGCCCAAGTGCGAGACGACCTAGACGCGTACCGCAACGGGGCCTTTCAAGTATTACGTAAGCAGATTTTTTGCAATTTGTAACCCCCTGCGCCCTCCCCCTCGTCAGCAAAAGTAAGCAAAGCGCTTCCCCTCTCCCCCCATGCTTACGTAAACATTGGTACTTACATGCATTTTTAAGGTTTCTTTATTGATACATGAGCAGCAGTTATATGCGTTTAATTTTCAAGCATAGACAAGTAGGGTTGCCATATGTGTTCAAACCAAAATCGTCTAAATTTTGTAGAAAATCCGAAAAAATAAATACTGCTGACGTAATCACCATCCAGAATTCCAGACCCCCCCATCCCCCCATGTCATCAAAAGTAAGTAAGTAGTGCTTACGTAATAGGTAAGTACTTGAATGGCCCCAAGGGTTGGATTAAGGTCGGTCTAGAAAAGGATGCCTGGAAGGATTTGGAGGAGGCCTTTGCTCAGCAGTGGGACATTGTAGGCTAGGGAATTTAATTAAAAAAAGGGCTATGTTTATGATAGATTTTGACTTTGACCATAAAGTAGACGAATATTAAATGCAACAAAAGCAGGTGCTGCATTCTTACATTCACATCCAGATTTCTCAAAAATCAACAAAGAAAGAAGATCACTGAACTGAACGAATGACGATGACTTGCATTCAATGAACTACTACGTAATTATCGTTGTGTGCATGAATTATGCTTTATCAAGATGATAGTAAAAGTGAATAGCACATACTTACACGTGTTTTGATAACACAGTTATTTAGACGCACTACGGCTTTGTCTATTTATGTGTAAGAGTAAGAATGTTACAAGTGTTGCTCAACTATCGATTGACTCTCGATAGCATTTCAATACTATCGTGACCTTGAAAACTAGTAACAATATCGCTGGGGCTATCGATAGTATTGGAATTTTACAATACTATCGATACCTAGTAGCAATCGTCAGACATGAGTAATACTCTTGATGAAGCGCAATAGTATCGATAGTATTATAATTACTTATATAATAATAATATTTATAATAAATATCGATGGGGTAAAAATATCGATAGTTCTAATAGGTACTATCGATAGTATCGCTATTAATTGTTGTAAAACACACTTTTATAGCAAATTAAAAATATATAAATAAAAATATTCAAAATATTCAACTCAATACTATGAGTATTACTCAATTATGACGATTGATACTATCGATAGCCCTATCGATATTGTTAGTTAGATTTCAAGGTCAACTATCGATAGTTAGGCAACACTAAATGTTACATTTCTTCTGTGACGCCTTTTGTTTAGTAGGATAAGATTGTACTACTAGCCTAGCCAAATGCGCGCGCATTTGGAACTGGGTTTTCCCGGAAACCAATGAACAGGTTAGAAATAGTATTATCTCTAACCAAGATACCTATTTTAACATTTTATAGCTCTGATTTTAACTCCTGCCTTGAATTTTTTATAAATTACTGCTGATCATATTTTTTTGCCAAGTTCCACACTTCCGTACATCCCAAAATAATATGCAAGGTTTAATAGATTACTTGAATACCGACAATACGCATTTTACAAATAAAAAAGTAGGTATCTTACAAATAATTGTAGTGAAGAATTTAAAAAAAAATCTGCATCTTACAGAAAATATTTACCAAGTAGATAGAAATGATGAGGACAAATCAATATAATAAATTCAAGTCTCTTTGAATTGGACTCATTTACTCATCATCACAATGGTAGGTAGAATATATTTAATAACTAGCTGTGCCCGCGACTTCGTTCGCGTGTATGTGGGAAAACAATGTGTCTCTTTAATGACTCTTTTTCTAAAATAAAAGTACCTAGTCCCGTCAAAATAGGTCCAGCCGTTTCGGAGATTAGCCGGAACAAACAGACAGACAAAATTTTAATTTTTTTCTTTTGTTTTTGTTATAAGTAGGTACCGTACTTATACATTTAAGTAGTAAAAAGCTGTTATTTTGACATTACAGACTCTTAAATTTTATTTATTTCTATAGATCAAGTCTTCCTTTCCTTTCTACTCCGAAACACTTCAACAGAATTACCTGCACTACATTTTTGCTAGTAACGATGACTCTCCATCAACATAATCCTTTTATCCTGTTCAGTCATATTTGAATTGCAATACAATGCTTTCTACAATCAAAGTAATCCATTAATACCCTTTGCAGGTACTTAACGGGCATAAAATGCGCTTCACGTAATCATCAAAGGTAACAACTATAATCTATGATAATTACTTTCAAGAGGATAAGCTCCGAAGAAATGTACCTACTCATAAAATGTAGTTATAGAAGTTGTAAATAAAGTTTCCATGGAAAAATACTGTAATAACTCACACTGTAAGTATGCAGCTATGATTTTTGAGATAGATCAAAATGTCTCAAAAAGTTAAGGACACGGTCTCCTAAGGGCCGCCCGGCCGGTTATTTCAAACGGTTGGTTAACGTAACATACGTAACATAATCCATACTAGTATTATAAATTCGAAAGTAACTCTGTCTGTCTGTATGTTACCATTTCACGCCTAAACCACTGAACGGATTACGATAAAATTTGGCAGAGAGATAGATTTCATCCCGGAGAAGGACATAGGATAGTTTTTATTGACATACATCGCGGGCGAAGCCGCGGGCGGAAGCTAGAAAAATATATAACTATGAAATAATGAATAGAGGAGGGAGAACAAGCAAAAGATGTGGATTGTGGAAAGGGGAGTGAATGATACGATGACGGCTGATAGAGGAGAACGAAAGAGAAAAAGCATATTACGGGCAGGCAGGAAAATACGCTTATGATGTGAGGGTAATGTGGTAGGAAGTCATCATCATCTGCCTAGCCTTTTCCCAACTATATTGGGGTCGGCTTCCAGTCTGATCGGATGCAGCTGAATACCAGTATTTTAGATGGAGTGACTGCCTATCTGACCTCCACCACCCAGTTACTGGGTAATACGATACCCCTAAGGTGGTAGGAAGTATACCACTCAAACATGAAGAGGAAAAGTAGCATAAAATAGTGTAGATAGGACCTCGAGATGTTGCATATAGGATGTATTGATTAATACAGGGTGATTGGAAGATGGGTGCAAAGCTTTAAGGCGAAGATAGTAAAGACAATTTAGAACCATTTAAGCCATGGTTGTCTTAGACGAAGTCTTACTACTTTTTTTTTACCAATTTCTTAAGATTTTTTTCAAAAATTCCTAAAGTTTTAACTAAACTATTTATTTATGGCCAAATTGAATGATAAACGAATTCATTTTTATTGTATTTAATTAAAGTAATGTGTAAGCAATCTAGCAAAACATGTTTTAGGCCTCTGTGTCGTTAGACATTTTTTTTACAGATATTTAAAGTACATAACAAATTTTAAAATTCATAAATACTTTTTGTAAACCTTATTTTTAAAAATAACGGAGCGTGCTTTTTTTGTTCAAACCTTTTTGAAAACATGCTTGATAATCGCTCTTTCTTTTGAGGTAACTTTTACGCAGATATCTTACAAATTATTGAAATTAGGACCTAAAAACCAATTTAAGGGAGAAATTTTAAATTTTAGGCAGTCTAAATAAAACAACATTTGATTTAAATTTATTTATGTTTCATGGTCAAAATGTTGTCCGTGATTCCTAATACAAGCACAGCTCCGTCTTCTTACTTCTGTTGTTGTTATTTTCAACATCATATCTCCAGCTTCATTGTTTCAAACTCTGAATTCATTCTCTCTGTCAGTTCTTCTCTCGTGTTTATTTCAACATTCGTATACACCAGCTCCTTGGCCCGGCCCCACACGAAAAAGTCCAGCAGGGTCAGATCTGGTGAGCGAGCGGGCCAAGGGATGGGTCCATCTCTGCCAATCCAGCTGTCAGGAAAGCAATTATTTAAGAGTGCCCCATGTGTTGTGTGGGTTATGAAAGTTTGTAATGCCCTCCCTAGAAAATTTGCTTTCATCCGTCCACAAGATTGATTTCAAATTCAAATTTTCTAGGGAGGGCATTACAAACTTTCATAACCTTCATGAATGGGCCCCCAAATACAACAATCCACATTTTAAGAAGCAGGTGTCGTTTCAGAGGAAATTCTCTGTCAATGTTTGGGCTGGAGTAATTTGCAGGGCGTTGATTGGGCCCCACTTCTTACCGGAGACTTTCAATGGTGAAAATGATTTGCAATTTCTACAAGTGGATTTACCAGAGCTGATAGAGGAAACCGGTGTCCCGATATTCGCAAGAGACAGTACAGTCATCTTTCAGCAAGACGGCTGTCCAACGCATTGGATGTTAAATGTAAGGGAACACTTAAATAATTGTTTTCCTGACAGCTGCATTGGCAGAGATGGACCCATCCGTTGGCCCGCTCGCTCACTGACCCTGCTGGACTTTTTCGTGTGGGGCCGGGCCAAGGAGCTAGTGTATACGAATGTTGAAATAAACACGAGAGAAGAACTGGGGGCCTAAAAAGGCCACTTTTGCAGAATCATAAAAGGAATTCATCAAATCATTATAAATCATAATAGACAGTTAACTGTTAAGTTAATCGTATCAAATCCCATTGGTGAAGGATTTTTCAGTTATTTTTTTTTGTCTGTGCTTAAATACCAATCCAAATCCAATCCCAATCTCTTGTAACGAAAAAAAGCAAAATACGTTTATGATTCTGCCAAAGCGGCCTTTTTAGGCCCCCTGATAGAGAGAATGAATTCAGAGTTTGAAACAATGAAGCTGGAGATGATGTTGAAAATAACAACAACAGAAGTGAGAAGACGGAGCCGTGCTTGTATTAGAAATCACGGACAACATTTTGAACATGAAACATAAATAAATTAAGTTCAAATGCTGTTTTATTTAGTCTGCCAAAAATTTAAAATTTCTCCCTCAAATTGGTTTTTAGGTCCTAATTTCAATAATTGGTAAGATATCCGCGTAAATGTTACCTCAATAGAAAAAGCGATTATCAAGCATGTTTTCAAAAAGGTTTGAACAAAAAAAGCACGCTCCGTTTTTTTTTTAAATAAGGTTTACAAAAAATATTTATGAATTTTAAAATGTTTTATGAACTTTAAATGTCTGTAAAAAAAATGTCTAACAACACAGAGGCCTAAAACATGTTTTGCTAGATTGCTTACACATTACTTTAATTAAATACAATAAAAATGAATTCGTTTATCATTCAATTTGGCCATAAATAAGTAGTTTAGTTAAAACTTTGGGAATTTTCGAAAAAAATCTTAAGAAATTGGTAAAAAAAAAAGTGGTAAGACTTCGTCTAAGACAACCATGGCTTAAATGGTTCTGAATTGCCTGTACTATCTCCGCCTTAAAGCTTTGCACCCATCTTCCAATCACCCTGTATATGACAGAGCGATGATTTGAGTCAGGAAGGTCTCTAGACAATGGGAGAACCTTGATTAACCATTGATTAGTGATTTCATTGAAATACAATACGACCGACGAACTTGGCGGGCCTGAACTTTGCGCAGAAGGCTGCGCAGTAAGATTTTTTAGGAACCAAATGGTGACATGAGGCGAGTGCGAGTGAGAAACATGCGCGAAAGTTCTTAGTGCCTATGTTCAGGCCCGCCGAGTTACGTCTGTCGTATTGTACTTAAATCGTGAATGGCAAGGCAAGACACAAGAGTGAATTTGAAGACTATTGGCAGAGTCGTCCAAAGACAAAAATATGCTTTTCATAGACAGTGTATTCGCACCAGAAAAGAAACTCTTTAGATATAGAACAGATTGATGGACGGACCATATATTTATTTATTGATCTTTCTGCACTACAAAAAGTACAATGGTGGACTTCTATCAGTCAACCAAGGGTGGTGGGGAAGATATTCTAACATGGTAGGTGTGAGTGAAAAACATATATTAAAAAGTAGCCCTACTTAGATTTACTTCGTTTTCTCTCTATTAGTAGGTCTAAGGTCTAACTATCCCTTAGGTCTTATTTTGAGTTTAGGGTAAGGGACAATGCTCTAGCAGACTATACTCACATGCTCCTATAATGTGCGTTCTTAGTGGTACCGCCCGAGTAGCCGACTCTCGTTCGGATCACCCCGGGAGTGACGCCGAACAGCGAGTCATTGGACCAGAAGCAGCCCATGCCGAACGTCGCCTTCTTGGTCGGAATGTCCACATCGTGCAGGAGAGCAGCCTGAGAAAATGAAAATTAATTGGTAACGATTGCGTAGAGGGTGATGTACTTAGCTAGAAACGGGGTGAACTCTATTTTAGCAGATGAGACGACGGATGCAATACGACATGTTGAAATTATTCATATTAGTGACTAAAGATTGTGAGAAAAAACTAGCCAAGTGCGAGTCGGACTCGCACACGAAGGGTTCCGTACCAGAAGACAAAAACGCCGAAAAAAGCACGTTTATTGTATAAATATTTATTTTATTCTGTTTTTAGTATTTCTTGTTAAAGCGGCAACAGAAATACATCATCTGTGAAAATTTCAACTGTCTAGCTATCACGGTTCACTGTCCGTCTGTCACCAGGCTGTATCTAGCCTGGTGACAGACGGACAGTGGAGTCTTAGCAATAATAATCTAATCGATTAATAAGTAGGTGTGACTAAAGTAGACAGAAAAGAAAATATAATTTATGTAGGTATGTTATTCAGATCATTACGGTCGCATTGTGTGACATTGTCTGTGTCCTGTCCACATATGTCATATTTTAAGTTTAGCTTTAGATACTTTTTATTGCTGTATTTGTTTTTATCAAGATGGGTAGGTACGTCATGATCAGGGCGACATTTGATAACTATTAAGGAGACGTTGTAATTGATAGGTATTGTTTGTTTGTTGTGATCAAGAATTACGAAAGTCAAGAAAGACTAAACAATGATGTGGACACCACATGGACGAGTTTATTCATAACATAACATTTTATCAACGGTCAAAAGGTCGTGATCAACAAAGATGCCATTCAAAAACAATAGAATAACTGCGCAGTGAACGTTATCAATGGACCCCTCGAGGAACAGCGTAATTGTCATTAATTAGGTATGCTCCCTTCGTGGGTGATGCGATCAGTCAATACAAAGCGATAACTACCTAATTAGCGATACAATTAGTAGTATGAACTTGTTGAATGAAAATAAAGAAGGGACTAGATTGGTTCGAAGAAATAAATAGGACGAGACTACCAGGAATTGCCAACCTGGCACGTCTTCGCGACAGCTTTTCGACAAGGTGTTAAACAAATTTTTAACGATTCGCTGAGTCAATTTATTGTGACCATAATTTGTCGTTTATTGGAGATTGGCCGGAGAAGGCAACACAAGAGGAACAGTGGAAGGTTAATGGAGAGCCCATTGCCCAGCAGTGGGACAATACAGATTGAAGGAAAAATTGTCGCTAAACAAAGAACCACAAATAAAACGTATCATAATAATTGCACCAGCTATGTCGCGTATGTCGCAGCACCTATGACTCCCAACAGAAATATATTTGTCTTAAAAAAATGTCTACATACTTATTCGACCAGTGTACGTATAAACCGAAATCTACCAGAGATGTACAGAAACTAAAAAACATTGCAGTAACGAACATAGCAGAAATCAGAAAGACAGTTTTGTTGCTGTCTGAGAAATGAATCAAAGGAACCTGGATTCCCATTGATAGGGGATTGATATCAACCAGACCGCCTCTCAATGGAAATTGGAAATCAAAGCAGAGGAACTCTCCAAATTAATTTGAACCATTGAAGTTAACTGGTATACTGAAAGGATATGATATCTCTTTATTATGTAAGTACCTACACCTATTAATCTATCATCATCATCCCTTTTCCCAACTATGTTGGGGTCGGCTTCCAGTCTAACCGGATGCAGCTAAAAACCAGTATTTTACATGGAGCGACTGTCTATCTGACCTCCACAAACCAGTTACTGGGTAATACGATACCCCTTTTGGTAAGACTGGTTGTCATACTTTCGGGCTTCTGACTACCCGTAACGACTGTGAAAGATCCACGAATGACAGCCGGGACCTACGGTTTAACGTGTTTTCCGAGGCACGGAGGGGTCTCGGTATGTAAAGATGGTTAGCCATCCACAGACCAACCGCGGCAAGCGTAGCTTAACCTGATCGATCGACCTGTGCGGCTGATATAAAATATACCTGTACACCATATTAATTACCTACAGATATAAATGTAGAAATTTTACATAGGGTCACAGAATGGGCTGTCTTTTATCGCTAAAAAGCGATCAAGACAAAGTATATCGATGGACTTTTGGATAAAAGTAAACAATTTAGGTACCTACCCAAGAAAATAATTGTAGTCTGCCACTCAAGTGAAACTATTGGTCAAAAACTACAGTGAAATAAATGATGTAATAAACACCTTGCCTGTCTCTCCGAGGAATATAGATGTGATTTTAAATTACGTATGTAATTTATTAGTTGCCTGTATTATAAATCTGTCGCACCATTATTTTTAGGGTTCCGTACCCAAAGGGTAAAAACGGGACCCCGGGGGGACGGGGGGACGGGACTAAGACTTCGCTGTCTGTCCGTCCGTCTGGCCGTCCGGCCGTCTGTCTGTCACCAGGCTGTATCTCAAGAACCGCGATAGCTAGACAGTTGAAATTTTCACAAATTATGTATTTTTGTTGCCGTACAAATACTAAAAACAAAATAAAAATTTCCCATACAACAAACGT
Organism: Oligia fasciuncula; assembly: GCA_963082905.1. Classification (NCBI taxonomy): domain Eukaryota; kingdom Metazoa; phylum Arthropoda; class Insecta; order Lepidoptera; family Noctuidae; genus Oligia; species Oligia fasciuncula. The sequence continues at coordinate 14,660,761 of OY720396.1, read as the reverse complement.
GTTTTTTTCGGCGTTTTTGCCCTGTGGTACGGAACTCTTCGTGTGCGAGTCCGACTCGCACTTGGCCAGTTTTTTTACTAGTCTCGCCTTTATCGAATAATAATAAATCGGTCTGTGTTGTCGCACTGCAGGTCAAAAAAAGAGGAGGTTCTCAATTCGACTGTATGTTTTTTTTTGTATGTTTGTTACGCAATATCCAAGCAATATCTCCGGCAATTGTAAATCGATTTCAAAAATTATTTTTTTAATGGATAGAATAATGCGTCAGGGCTCCCATATATGCTTTAGTAGTTTTTGAATTACCTTCAACAATACGTATTTTTGCCACTTAGTTTTGTAGTGTCTTATTTGGAAGTCGGTTGTTTTTTTTTTGTAAAAAGTTTTTATTCCATTCAACTCAATCCAGCAGGTCTACTCCCCAAGCACGGTCTCCATAGTTTACGGTCTACGGACCTAAGTTACGGGCGATCTCTACACAGTATCACCTACGGACATAATTAACATTGACTGGCCTGTTGGTCTAGTGGTCAGTGACTATGACTGCTATGCCGGAGGTCGTGGGTTCGATTCCCACCCAGGACAAATGTTTGTGTGATGAGCATGATCATTTGTTCTGTGTCTGGGTGTAATTTATTTATATATGTATGTATTTAGAAATATATAAGTATGTTTATCAGTTGTCTAGTACTCATAACACAAGCTCTGCTTAGCTTGAGACTAGACGGCGTTGTGTGATAGTTGTGGAATATTATTATTATTATTATTATTATTATAATATTAGTTTGGGGCCCGACCTGTGAATGAATGACACGATTTGACAGCAATCCCTACTCCCGATGTGTTTTTACCCGTCCGAAAAGTTAATTAATTCGTTTTAAGGTTCACTCCGAAGTTTCGAACTACTTTCTGACAGGCCCATAACATTGTTGACTGACTTAGAGAGTAGGCCCTCGAACCAATATGAACTAAACTAGCCAGATATAAAGAGTCATGAAATTCGAGGACAGCGTTTCTTCGATCGCAATTACCATTGGTGTCGACAAAAACTTCCACGTGAGTTGATTACTCTAAATTCAAACCTGATCGAAGGGTACAATACGACTGACGTAACTTGACGGGCCTGAACTTTGCGCAGAAGGCTGCGCAGTAAGATTTTTTAGGAACCAAATGGTGACATGAGTGCGAGTGAGAGAACATGCGCGAAAGTTCTTAGTGCCTATGTTCAGGCCCGCCAAGTTACGTCAGTCGTATTGTACGAACTTTGTAAAAAAAAAAACCTGTCTGTAGGTACAGTCACGAGCACCAATATGTCAACACTTGACAACTGTAAATTGCGATTTTTTCGTGAAATGATGAATGCAACGTTGAAATACGACACTTTACATAAACCTATGGGTTCGAAAATCTAATGTTCGTAATAACATAAAATTTCATTAAAAAATAAAGGAGAAAATTGCGTTTGAATAAAGCCAAGTGTATACATACTTATGCTCGTGACTGTACCCAACCAAACTCCTTGGTTGGCCGCACCGTTAACTTATGCAGACCTATCATCAATGACTGATTGCTCGACAGGGCTCCGTTAACTCTTCCATTAAAACAATATACATTCAACATTATTTTTGATCAGCATTGCTGTTCGAGTTGAGAATAGTTTCATCATGTTTTGCAAAAAATACTAGATAGGTACCTACTATGAGAAGCCACACTACGAATAAAACATAACCGGTTTTCAAACCCGAAACAAAATAATACAAAGTGAGAGAGAAATAATTAAACCAGGATCTGTTAGATACCTATCTATCAAAGAAATCTTTACAAGAAAATATACAAGTCATCATTGTCATAGCATAATTAATTACCAAGATTCCAGGAAATGGAAAGTAGGAAACAGAAACTTAACTATCTTGGATTCATTTGGCCTATATTTTTAGCTACATAAGTCTCACGTTTATTTTTGTGCTATTATTTATTACTAACTACCTCAAAGTACCTATGTGTTTAAAAATAAGTTTGTAAATGTCAACATTAATTCAATCACATTCCTACACACGCTAAAAAATATATACTATGTAAGTATAGGCAACAAAAAAACTACAACATCTAAAACATTTTTTTGTTGTTGGATACCTACTAAGAATTCGCATGCAAATAAAAACTAGTTTAAAATTAAATAATAATACAAAATTACTCACATTAACTGGTGGCTTCATGGTGCAGAAAGTTTTAATAAATCTTAACATGCACACTAAGAGATACCCAGTAGGCTAGACGTGCAGCTTGTTGAGGACCTGAATTGTAATATAATATTTAATTGAAGATTGTTTTAGGTTGTGTTAGATTTCCGCGTGATATAGATCGCTAAGTGACGAGTGAGGCCGCGACGCGTCGGCGAGCTGTGGCGGTCTGGCGAACACTGACGCAGCCAATACTGGCCGACGCGACGTTACCTTGCCGCCGCAATCCGCCTTCGGTTTTCCAACAACACACTGTGTCGCAATGTGTGCGACAATTGCTTGATGAAAACGTAGTTTTTCCATACAACCAGCAGCTAGGGGGTTCCTCTGCAAATATATTGTAAAGGTTTTAAGATATTGTTTTGAAGAAATTTAGTCATTGGTAAAAAATCTGCGGTTTAAGTACAGTTAAACTGATGACTGATGAGATAGTTTGTGTGGGTCAGTTTCGCGACGTACACGCTGGGTAACCTTGCCCACGGCGGCCGCGTGTCTGTCGCGAACCCGGCGGATTGCCCGCAGCATGATGAATCAATAACATTCATTTTAATTCAAAACCTCCTGAATTTTCATACATGCAATTTTCTGATATTTTTTTAAAATATCTTACCGTATTCTACGTTTTTCTCTGAAACCAAGGGTCCAAGAAGCAAATTAAATACTTCATAATATTTTTTAAAGAGAAAATACCTGAATATTTTATTCTTCACGAGGCCTTCCAAAGAGAAAAACTGCCAGAAATATTAAAAAAAAAGATTTTTGTTAAACCAGTCGGTAACGTTCAAGGTTTGCCAAAAAGTTGGCGAATAGTGTAGAAATAAAACATGTTATTTGATTTAAACAAACGATTTATTAATGTTCCAGATAATTTAATTTTACACTACTGTTTAGAGGGCATATAGAAGAATCGCATCATCCTCATAGAAGTTATTAGAAACATAAAGAAGCAACAAATTATCTTATTTCTTTTAACAAACAAAACACTTGCATTGACTTTGCATTATTTAATTGTACATTACAGTCAAGATGGCGTGATCCCAAGTCCCAATCTTGAATGTCCCAGGATTTGGTAACAAATTAATACCTACGTATAAATCAAAACACATGGACAAAAATACGTCGTTTATTAGGTATATTATGTTTCAGCATTGGCCAGAACATATAATCATTTACGATTCCACCGCCATAATACGAATACAAAATGCGCAAAGAAAATTTCAAGATTTAAAACTTGACCCACCATTTGACGCAAATCACATTGTACCCATGATATTCTTTGAACAGTAGTGTCTATCACCAGCTTTATAAGTACAAATACCTTGATAATAAAGACCATAGAAAATCGTGCCACATAAAAATCAAAGAGAGTTACAATAACCATAATGATTTCTTTCATCTTTATCTCACAACTTTGTCTGAAATTATTCATTGTCCCGATAACCACATCTTTATTTTTATGGGACACGATAGTTTTACAGTCTCTACTTTGTAACACATGTATGCAACTGAACAACGACACAAAACTAAGTATAATACAGTAGATCACATTGAACACGCAACATCAATTATATCAACACGTACAATAAATAAGTACATAATAAACGATTAAATTGAAGTAATTTTATCACTTTTAAGAATCGGGGGTTCTGATATGAAACTTATGAGGTAGGTAGTTGAAAAAGAGCTATCCATTTATTTTGGGAATTGACTAATTGGGGCCCGAGGATGATTTTTGAGAAATATTAGAGACCGAAGAAGGAATTTAAACTTTTTATAACGTTAACAACTACTTTATTTTCAAGTAATTTTATTAAGATTTAGTTGTTTTCAAAGGCAAGATGGAGATGGCAAGGTCACTAACTAAAATTTATTATGTAAAATACTGCATTACTTCTAGGTCTTTCAAAAATTACTAATTCCTTTCGCATATGTATTAAAATACTTATTTTTAACGTATTCAAATACCTAGGTGGAAATATATATTTTTTGTTCTGAGACACCTACATCAATGAATATTTGTATAAAAATCAACATTATGTAATGTGATGCTGGTCGACTACACTACTAAGTAACATGAAGAACACTTGTAACGTAACAGTTGTGACGTCACTATATAAATAGCGTAACAGTGACTACTTATACTAACAGGTAGTTATATACATAGGTATGGGGGAAGTAGCTGCCACTCGATATAAACAATCATATAATACAAAGTTTTATTCGACAAAATATGTAAAGTATTATACGACAAACATTTGTCTACAATTATGTACATAAGATCACGTGACAATAACAATAAAGGTATCAACAGAGGAGTTAGTTAAACTTTATTAAGGCAAGACAACAGGCACTGTTCGTTTTCCTACTGCAAACATTGAATAATCACACAGAATACTGTTTTAATAAGAACCGCATTTCTATAAACATTTTTAAGATAATATAATAATGTTTTTAACAATACGGCAAGATGCAAGTGATTGGTAAACGTCGATGCCGACTCTTCAGCTAAATTATTTTCTAATCTGTATTTATATTCTGTAACTGTATTGATTTTGTAACTTCTACTCAGAACTTCAAATAATTATTCTCACATAATATAATCAAATATGTATTATTATTATTAAACATACATCTGGAAAAAAATCGTACGTAACCGCTGCCAAATAATAAAAGTGTAAGAATGCCACTAATTCAATCCCTGGTATTCTATTCGCTGTTAACGGCAAGACAAGGTGCCTTCACAACCCACACGTAGGTTCAGACGCCAGCACATAAAGCTACTACAATCTGTCAAATTTATTTAATCGATTTTCAACTTAATCGCTAAAGCCTATGGTTCAAAGTTGATTGGGAAAATTTTACAGTTTCGAGTAGCTTGATGTGCTGGCATCTGTACTTACGCAAAAGATAATCAACTAACGCAGAGCACAAATCATTTGATAAACATTATAATAATTTAAAAAAAACAATGTTGATATAATAAGTATTTGTTCTGCCAAAAATTTGTCAAATACTAATAAGTATCACAAAATGCCGCCTGTCGCCTGTAAAATGCTTTTAAAAATAATACTGTTACAAAATAAAAATGAAATTTATTGTGCTTACCTAAAAGGCCATTCAGTATTGCTTTGTTTGTATGTCTATATTAATATATTTTTTCAGTATACATTCATCATAATATTTGATATATTCCCGAGTTTCCGCGAGCTACATAAAGTACATATACTTTTAAGTACTTTTTAAGTACTGAAGATATAATCAATCTACCAAATAGCTACACTAATGACTAAGATATGGACGAATGAATTGCTACTGGATGGGAACTATAAATGATGACGCCTACACATGATAAATACGACTCCAAAAGCTTAATATATTACATTGTATAAATATAAATTTTAACAAGAAGATATACAACGGAATGTCAATCTGCTACATTCACCTAACAAGTATACCACAGACAATGAACACTGGATTTTTATAGAAAATAAATTCCACAAAGATTTTCTACAGGATAAATTGCTAATACTTCTAGTGCTAAAAGATTTTTTTTCAAAATTTACCACTTTACTTAAAGAAATGGTGAAACTAATCAACACGTACAGTGTTACCACGAATATTTTATTTTGCTGATTCGTTAACGCAAATTAGTCATTGTACTGTAATTCAATATTAGTAATCATTATGACTTAATTACCGGGTCCATCGGTACGATAAGAAGAATGAATAATTTGTAGCTGCTTACATATTGTATTTAAAACATACAAACGCTTATCAAATTAAGTACGCGAACGTGTTAATTATTCGCGGTAACAAAGTATTAGAAAATTTTATCTAAAAGTAACTTGTGCTTGCAATTTAAAAATATAAAAATATTGGCACAAATTGAGTATTTTGCTATAGTAAAGAAGAAAAAGGCACTCGACCATTCATCCATACATTACAGGTGATGCAGTGGTGTTAATACGTGACTAATATCGCCTTTTCATGAAATGGAATATTCACCTAGCCACCCGAAGTTCGAGGTGAATGACAACTACGGATATATATTCAGTATTAACAATCGGCACGTTGTCTTAATCATTGTACTAACGTCACTAAGTTTGAATACAACATGCCTAGTGTTCCGTACTGAATAGCAATAATTAAGATAGTGGCATAGAATAAAAATGTATGGAAGCGATACTCCTACTTCGAATTCATTCAAATGGCGACACAATCAGGACTTTATGGTCCCTTGCAGTGCACCAGTTTCGCGCTCGATCATATCGCCAACCCTGATTTATCTAGTGCGAGCGCGAGACGTAGCAGGGTGGAGGGAATCGACAGTTGATAATTTTGACGGCATCAGCACATGAGTTTTGCTTCTATACAGTTTTCTTATACTATGTGGCGACTGTACCCTATGACATACGAGTTCGTGCATCACTGTAACATACGGATAGTGAAACAAACTACCAGCACGAATGCCGTGGCCCCCTCGCTCTGCCAACAGTCAGCTGTATTTTGAATTTATAAGCAACACCGACGAACATATTGTGCCACTACAAAAGATTGAAATATTTTGCACGAATAAATGGACGTTTGTGACTACAGAAATGTGGCGTATTAACAATGAATGTATTTAAAAATAAAGTTACGAGTAAATGCAATCGAATACCAAAGCGTTTATATCTAATTGAACCGTTATTATTATTGTTATAGCTTGTTGTAATGACAAAGGCGGGCTACGGTTCAACCAAGAAGTAAAGAATAAGTAACACTTGCTTCAACAGGCATAAAGTATTTAGAATTTTAGACGCATAAAATTCTGCACACGCCTTCATACGTTGACCACATTGCATGTGTATAAGACTCTTGGCACAGGTAGAGCAAGGAGTTATCATTCAAAAATAATATAATGAAATTAGTTTTGAATGTTATTATTATGGGAAAGAAATTGCAAAGCTAGGAACAGGTGGCGCTGCTATCGCTTGACTCAACTGAACATGATTTTTTGAAAGCTCTAAAATTGGGTACTTAGTCCCTCTTTCTCATAGTTTTTTTAATCGTAAGTAAATACTTACGATCTACTTAGGATTGTTAGACAATTAACTTAACACGCTTGTGGCGGTAGGTCCAGAAAGCAATAGCGAGATGAGCTGGACTCCTTATAGTATTAGCCCACGATCGTAGTAGACTGAGAAAACTGTAAAGAGGGAAGGGAGGCCTTCGCCTTGCCGTAGGACACAGGCTTATATTAAAATATTTAGAAAATTCATGTTTTCACAACTGAATTCAACAGCGAGGCATTATTTTTGTCAGATACCGTCCTAAAGTATTTTGTAAACTAGTTTTGTATATTGTTTGACAGCTAATAACATTTTCCATGAGTCAAATGATACGAGCGACACTCGTCGCAAAAGTTGTCAGTTTTCTTTCTCTTAGACGCGGTGCAGAACAACTTCACCCTCTACTGTATACAGTTTGATCAACAAAAATGAATTAAGGCGAAAGCGCCAGGGTAGCCCGCGAAATTCATTTTTTTTTTACGTTTTTTGCAATTTGCTGGTCAGTATTAAGTTGTACGTTGATTAAAATATGATTCACGGCCGTAACGAATATGTATTTACAGAATTATAATCATTAAAGTCATCAACACAACTCTCTTTGACCATGTAATCCCCAAGAATGGCTATTTCATGAAATCTTGACATTTGGGGATTACACTAAGTTCACAAGTTGTATTACTGATTGTAATGATTATAATTCTGTAAATACATATTTGTTACGACCGCGAATCACATTTTAATCAACGTACAACTTAAAACAACGCTACCTTTGAGCTTCCCCCTTAAGTGACTGCGTCTAAGGTCCTGTCCAAACGCTTCGGTTTTTCGGTTTTATATCTTCGATTGTAGTGGCACATGAGGTCCGCCGCATAGTACTAATAAATGTAAAACCTACTTAACAAATCCAGTCTTAGGTCAACAATTGAACTTGAAAAACAAACACCTGAATTTTGATAAAAAGTTAGTATGAAAGTAAATTAATAAAAAAAATATTTTGTTATACATACATATACATAATATAGTTTTTTTAGTAGACAAGCAAAGAAAGTGTAGTTCCAACAAGTTTAAGCGTTTAGTATTTTGTAAAGATTTCAATCTAATGAACACTACGACGTTGAATGTATTTTTGCATATTATATGGCATATCTAATAGTTAAATTTTTGAAAGTACTATACGTATATAAAAGTATACCCATGTTAAGTGCTAAGTTTATCTCTGTTATAAATCTAGTGATATTAGTTTATTGCCATAGGGTGGTCCGATAAAACTAAGGCAGTTATCGCAGCTAAGTTCAGTTAGGATATCAGCAACACTCCAGCCTGTACTACAAGATTAAATAAGTTTTCACTTCCGCCTCGTAAAGTATATATAATTTACTTATTATTATTAAAAAATAATTTATTAGTTTTGTATTAAATAAATCGTAATTAAATTAAACTATGTTATACATAGATCAGCATTCTAGTCCAATACTTGAGGCACTTCCGAACAATCGATACGATTATTATGTATTACTGCGATTTCTGGTTTGTTCTGTTCAAAATGCTTATTATGCATTTTATGTAACATTAAAAATAATTGGAATCATTTCACTCGAAGAATACTGTAACATTCAAATTTACAATAAAATAAAATTATTTACAATAAAATAAAATATTTCAATAAAATATAATCGAATAATGGAATGTTCAGAAAATATACGACGAGAACTATACAATACAATACTTAAATATATGACAATAACTGCAATATAGGATTCATTCTATTACTAAAATATTAGCAACCGCATAGTTTCCTTATGGCTAAAAATACAATAGTTGTTGAGCTCTTATATATCTATCACACTGTTTTCCAGCCATTGGCAAGCCCTTGCTTTGTGAGCAAACATGGCAATACTCTATCGGCAACGTTCAATATATTAGGTTATTATTTTCTCTACCGGACCTCCAATCCGCCGATTGACTTTTTGACGGACAACAACAACATGTCAGTCGGGGCTAACAAAAAAAAACAATATCTCTTTTAATAATTCTTTAGAGCCAAAATCACAAATTCTTAGGCAATAGCTAACCGGAAAAAGTCAATCGCTCGGGTGGTCCAAAAGCCGTTCAAAAATTATTTTGGAATGACATTCAGACTTGTACCTACGCTTACCACCATCACACTTTATTACAGCTGCCATCCGATTTAAATGTATCGGAATACAATCCTAGCCAGTAGTACATACAGTCAGTAGTCTACATGATGATACAGCACCTGCGCGAGCGCGTGTCGCCGACCACGTCGCTGGTGTTGCCGGCGAAGCGCGGCACGGCGCCGGCGCTGGGCGACAGACTCAGCGGGTTGAGCTGCACCGGCATGTCGCACTTGGGCTCCGACAGCGAGTTCAGGCTGTGGTTGTTCGTCGACGCCACGCTGCTCTCCACTGGACTGCCGTTCGTTCTTATCTGAGATCGCTGCTTTTTCAAATCTGCGAGAGTTCCTGGAACACGCGCTACTGATTACTATCCTACAGAGCTTCTTACGCTCGCTACGAAACATTACAATTAGATGAGATAAGCATAGCTATTACATGTAACATTTCTTCAAAACTTTGTTTCTTAACCAAAATTGCGGTGCGTTACTTTAATTAAATTGTTATTAAACAATAAATGCTTATCTTCTTCATTATAGCATTTCTACAAGTTGCGTAAAAATAATGTGACGTAAAAAAAACCGAACCGTAACAGAAAGAACTCGAAAAGAAATAGTGCAATAAACAGAACAGATAGGTTACAGAACAATAAAAAGACAGTTTTAGAAAATATACATGCACTCCAAACAAATTGACATGAACTAATTATAACAGATAACACTAACGACTGGCACAACAAAAGGAACAATGAACCCACACGCTAACCAGCATGCAACTACAATGAGCGACTGCTTGCCTCATATGCATCCTCCAGAGTGAATCAATTCTGGAAACCGGAACACAGTCCCCAACCTTCGTCATATTTATATACCATCACTGTGCAAAACTGTTAGATTAACTTTACAGATCAAAATGTTATCAACTGTGCTATATATTACGTATGAGTATTAGATGTGCTTGTTACGGTCTATTTGAGTTCGTAAGGATGCATATAATTACCTGCGTTAATCATGACGGTGACATGAACATTGATTTTACCATTATTGTCTGTCGTGTAGGTCGCGGTGCCGCCTTCAGTGATCGCGATCTGGTTGGGGCTCACTATGAGCTCTTTCCTACCGTCTAACGCGTCCTCGTTTTTGATGAGGTCATTGTCCTGTCCCTCGGGCGCTTTTCTGACGCCGTTGGGTAAGCTCGTTCTTTCGTAGTGTTTGTTTTGCTCGTTGACGGCTTCGTGTTGCGGGGCGGGTACGGAGCCGGGCGCGTAGTGGGACGCGGCGTTGACTCCGAACAGGGGGTTGGAGGTCTTTTGTTGTCCGTAGGGCGTGAGGTCGGACAGGTCGCTGACGTCACTGGTGCGCAGCGAGCCGCCGCGCTGGCTGTACGAGTGCTTGGGCACCGCGTACTCCACTGTCGAGTCGTAGCTCTGGTTGGAGGTGGTAGAACTGTTCGATAGCCGCTTGTGTGACAACTCCGGCGGTTGTAGGTTCGCGGTGTTTTGGTCATTTTCCACGCCATTTGATAGGCCCTGCAACATAATGAACGAAATCTAAGCGGACATCCTTTGGCTGTTAAAAGCAGGTGGAACAACTAATGAGAAAATTGTCGATCGATAAATGGACAATTATTAGATTTTCTACGCATTATGATTATCCGGTTGCCGTGGCAGTTGTTTCACCAGCGGTGTCTGTAGATATGTGCAAACATTTTATATTATAAAGCAAATCGCAACAACATTATAAAATGTTTTAAGGTCAGTAGAGTAACATACAAAGATAGCAGGCAAACCAATGTATAGTAAAAGTGCGAAGTGCTGCACAATCCCACCCTTTTTCAAGTTAAACAAATATCAACTGTATTTCAATGACAATTAAGTTGATTTCAGAGTGACTAGCACTATTGAAAAAGTTATAAAAATGTTTGAAGTTGCAGCGTAAACTGAACTTTATTGTATTGGAATTAAAGTTATTTTTAAATTAAATCATATTTGTTTACATTTTTGGCAAATAAATCGCGAACGCAGATTAGGTATAAAATCAAAATATTTTATTTCACATAAACCTACATGGGCACTTATGAAACGTCAGAAGCTAGGTGCACGGTTCCAATTGGTCGTTTCTTATGAAGAAGAGCCGGCAAGAAACTCCACGGTTACTCTTTTAAAAATAATTGGCTTTTACAATGTTTTCCAATTACAGTAGATATGGGAGGACAGCGTAGGCCTGTCAACAAGTACCTGGTACTTGTTGACAGGCCTACTTAGTAAAATAAAAATGGTCTACAGATCTAGTCTACAAGGCCTATAGATTGTGGATTACTACCCCAAGTACAGACGCCAGCACATCAAGCTACCGGAAACTGTATAATTTTCTCAATCAACTTTGAACCTCATGCTTTAGCGATAAAGTTGAAAATCTATTAAAGAAATTTGACAGATTGCAGTAGCTTGATGTGCTGGCGTCTGTACTTTAAAGCAAGGGCAACAACGACCTTCACTGTCACCGGTTCATATCTAATTTTTGTACACAGTTAACCACTTTTGTTATGTACCCAGCACATTAATAATTTAAGCTTATGCCAGTGCCGTTACATCGACTTAAGGCGAAAGCGAGAGGGCAAAATTAAAATTTTCTTACGTTTTTTGCAATTTGCAGGTCAGTCAGGTATCAGGTTGTATGTTGATCTAAATATGATTCGCGACCGTATCAAATATTTATCTACAGAATTATAGTCATCAATACAACTTATGATGACGCCTCTATCCCCTTTGAATGACTATTTCATGAAATCATGACATTAGAGGCCAGCTAACTTAATGAGTTGTATTGCTAATTATAATTCTGTAAAGCCATATTAGTTACGGTCGCGAATCATATTTTAATCATAGTTTTTTTTTTTTTCAGTTTGCTGGTCAGTGTCAGATTGTTCTGACATTAAATTAGAATTTCGTGAGCTACCTTAGCGCATCCACCTTAAACTAAGATAGATACCACTGTGTATAAATACGTAGATACTCACTTTTGTAACTTTCACTTGCGTACGAGTTGCAGTTTTGATATAAATGCCTAAATTACAACAACAGAGACTCGATAGGTCCACCTGGGTCGATTTCATAGTAGTAACGAATTAACGATTAATATCTAAACTAGAAACTACCACTTTATGTCTGCAATTTTCTACGTAATCTTTGGAAGAGACAGATCAGATATTTTGCGTTACATTATATGCTTTTTGTTGCAATATACGCATTTGGGGAAAACAAAATTATATAAGTTAAGAAAGTACGCAGTAATAGTATTAATTTACAACAAAGAATATGTTACTCTAAAATTACATGAACTTCACTGAATCAGTTAATTCAGACTGTAGTTTCAGTAAGAATTAAAATAGAAAGGAATAGCATTCTGAGCTCATTGTAGCGTTAATGAAACAACTGATTGTAATTTATAACATTCCAAATTGTGTTTTGCAAGTTACAAATAAATTAAAAGTGAAAACATAGTATCATACCCGATAACGGAGGCCTAGGACCTGCGGCTCCTTGCGCATGCGGCGCAAGTTGTCGTTAGTCAAAAACATAATATCCAAAGACATGATAACAATCCGTAGTCAACAGCACATAACACACATAGTATCACATAACCACATACTATCCTTTGAGAGAACAATGGTCAACACTTTATGAAACACCATAAAGGAAGAATTGAAGTTCGAAGGAAGATTTTTGTATATCAAAATGCATCGTCGAAAGAAAAAATATTGAACAATGAGCGGTGCGTGTTAGCTCGCTGACCAGACGGACTGGCGGCGCGTGCAGCGGCGGCGGCCGGCGAGGGAAATCGCAGGAAAACTGAGTGAATCGCCGGGTGTCGTCAATCAATGCGCCCAGCGGAACGGGATGCCTGCGCGCACTGCTCGCGACAACGCGGCCTGATTGATGATGCAGTAACAGACGATACGCAGTGATTGATTGCATCTTACAATGATACTATGCTCAGTGCTCACTATAGTAAACCCTAAGAATGCAGATAAAATACGTCAAAATAACAACACATTTGTAATACCTACATTCTATTTTAATAAAATACTGACACGTCCCATAAACTTTGATCATTTATAAAAGCTTGTTTATTTTAGCCGAAAGATGTGAACTGCTGGACAAGGGCCGCTCCCAAAGCGTCGCCACATCGACCGGTTCTGTACAGTCACGAGCATACGTAATTAAGTATGTATACACTTGGCTTTAGTCAAAGGCAATTTTCTCATTTATTTTTTAATGAAATTTGGTTATTACGAACATAGTATCGCATCCAGCGGATTCCTGCAGCTTTCAAAAAGCTACGCCTTGTGGGAAGCTTTCCAACGCCACGCCTTCCAATACGCGGTTGCCACTCCAGAATCTTGTATAGGTACGTGGTTTAAATATGTTTAGGCTAACATAGAAACAGAGGATTTATCACAATTTTTAACTTGTTTGCTGTAGAAAGATCTGTACTAATTTTTCAGCCATTAACAATAATCCATATTAATAGGTATTATAAATTCGAAAGTAACTGTCTGTCTGTCTGTATGTTACTTTTTCACGCCTAAACCACTGAACGGATTTCGATAAAATTTGGCAGAGAGATAGATTGCATCCCGGGGAAGGACATAGGATAGTTTTTATACTGATATTCCCACGGGGTCGGCCCTTATGCGGGTGAAACCGCCGGGCGCTGCTAGTTATAAATAAACAGATTCCACGAAGTTATTATAAAGAGTGCACAAGCGAGAAGCGAGTGCAAATCAATCGCTCTACTAAGTATCAAACTGAGCAGGAACTATAGTGTTATTAGTGTTTATCACGTCAAGCCTACGAGTAAGTACAACACATTCTCACAAGTGGATTGCCATTTTGCATAAAAAATAAAATAAAATAAATGTTCTATCGATGCTTATTGTTTTATAATTCTCGAACGTTTCACTTGATAGTTGTTTTCAGTGTACCAGAAGGCTAATTCTCATAATTAAAAACTTTCAAAATCTAGTCGCAATCTCATCTCATCATCATCATTTCAGTCGAAAGACGTCCACTGCTGGACATTAGCCTCCCCCAAGCACCTCTAGTTTGACCGGTTCTGTGCTTCTCGCATCCAACGGTCGCCACTCCAGAACCCTTCGGCCCCATCAGCCATCTGTTCTGCGAGCAATTTGCCTGGCCACTGCCACTTAAGTTTGGCAATTCTTCGGGCTATGTCGGTTACCTTGGTACTCTTGCGGATCTCCTCATTCCTGATTCGATCACGCAGGGAAACTCCAAGCGTAGCCCTCTCTATTGCCCTTTGGGTGACTTTTAGCCTTCTTATAAGGCCAATTGTGAGCGAATCTCATCTCAGCGACAATCAATGTCAAAAACTTGTCAAAAATGGAAATTTATTATATTTTTGCCAGATTGTGACTGAGATTAGAACGCGAACGTTCTTCAAAATACGAGAATTGCCGCCTGATTAGAAAGAGCGATCAGTAATCGTCGGTACGGAACTATAATTTCAATATGATTTGAATATGCAAACCGGATCTACGATTTATCTCCTAACAGTTACACATTCCTGTTCTGTCTACTGTGGTTATTAAATTTCACTGCCTGAAATGACTGAAAAGCATGACCAGAGCACAGTATAAAGATCATACAGTATTGTAACTCGGCCGTAACCTTGAAATAAATGCCTACAGCCGCGCGGTACGTAAACATGCGATAGGGCTGCCCGCCTCCAGCATTTTAATTACATTTGCCTACTTTGTGTTTCTATTTAGTTTTGTTATTGTATTTTACTGTGTGTACATAAATATTAATAATAAAAACCACGTCTTTACTTTGAATTTTACAAACTAACAAAACAAAACACACATGCCCCGAGGTTTTAACACAAGTGTACCTACCGTATAATGATTCATGAACCGCCTATAACTACCTATTTCACTCGTGTCTATCACTTTCCTTTACTCTATTCACTTTATTTATTAATCCAGACATCTTTTTTTTCGGGAGATAAAAGGAAATACTTATCCATTAAAAAGACACACATTATGTACCTACCTACTAGTAAGTAAAATTATTTTATAGTCTTACCTTTCAGAGTTTCCAGGTAATCTAAAAAAAGTTATCTCTGGATGCGTTATTGACGAATTCATGCAACCAAAAACAGCACAATATATCCTACTCGTCATATTAAATATGTACTTCAATTTATTTTGCGCGGTTATTGTTAAAAAAAACAACACACCGTCCGTTCGTCACTGCGGCACAGTCGCGACTGTCTGCATGCCAAGCGCATGCCGAGGTCGAGGCGCGTAGGTATAGCTCGCGTTTCGTCCGTTTGTATGAAGTCGAAATACTGTATATCTTTATACTGTGACCAGAGCATAGATTTGCATGTTTAATGTTATCTGCAATACTCAGCATGTCTATTTTTAGGATTCCGTACCCAAAGGCTAAAAACGGGACCCTATTACCAAGACTTCGCTGTCTGTCCGTCTGCCTGTCACCAGGCTGTATCTCAAGAACCGCGATAGCTAGAAAGTTGAAATTTCCTACAAATTATGTATTTCTGTTGCCGCTATAACAACTAATACTAAAAACAAAAAAAAAAAAAAATATGGGGGGGCGGGCACCCATACAACAAACGCGATTTTTTGCCCTTTTTTGCTTGATATCAATAATGGCAACAGGTAGGCACTTGAAATATTCACAAAATACTCAGTTGTATTTTTACTTTAATAGGTAATAAAATTTAAATAAAATAAATATTTAAGGGGGGCTCCCATACAACAAACGTGTTTTTTGTTTAGCGTTTTTGCCTTGTGGTACGGAACCCATCGAGTGCGAGTCCGACTTGCACTTGGCCAGTTTTTTTTTATCATAGCAATATACTTAGCAATAAATTATAAAAACTGCATTTTATTTTGTCTGTGTCTGTTTAGCTCACAAAAACATAGTTGATGATATCTGTGAGTTACTAGACTTCTACGTCACGGCTTTGGTCCAACTGTAATGCAAGTAATAAATTATTCTAGAACAGTTAATTACTAGCGAAGTCGAGATGAAAGCAGAGAAAGTACGGCACTCGGGGAACGTAAAAACAACGGCCCGTGTTCAAATCGTTCACTTAGTAAATACCGATAAGCGTGGTGAACATTACAACTATTTTCTGTTTATGTGTCATGTACACAATGTTACCTGGATTGGAACAACATTATTTGCTGGAATGCAACGCAAGTACCTAAAGAGATGTGGTGTATGGACCGCTTATATGAACCATCACTTTTTTTTTTTTTTTTTTGGGTGGGAAATCATCAAATGTCATTCTTCTTTTTCCCAACTATATTAGGGTCGACTTCCAGTCTAACCGGATGCATTTAAATAGCAGTATTTTACATGGAGCGACTGCCTATCTGACCTCCACAACCCAGTTACTGCTTGGGTACTACTTGGTAACACTGGTTGTCAGACTTTCGGGCTTCTGACGACCCGTTACAACTGTCAAAGATCCACGAATGCCAGCCGGGACCAACGGCTTAACGTGCTTTCCGAGGCACGGAGGGGTCTTGGTATGTGAAATTACTTAGCCACAAGGCCCTCACTTTTTTACCGACTTCAAAAAAAGGAGGTTATCAATTCGATACGTATGTATGTAATATTATTGGAATTGCATTATATTCACATATGACAATCTATTTGGGCTTCCAAACAAATATACAAAATTTTATAGACGTATGTATGTATGTATGTAGGTATGTATGTATGTATGTATGTTTGTCCACGCATACCTCCGTAACTATTAATCGGATCGTGACCATTCTTTTTTTATTGGCTTACATTTACTTCAACTTAGGGAACAGTGCAAGTTTCATCAAAATCGATTCAGTAATTTTCAAGATATGGACTAAGACGTGAAAGTGTGACGGCCTGGCTTATTGATACGAGCTACGGGTGTAGTGTCAAAGCGAAAACATCTCAAAACCTTGGTCAAATTCTAGTGCAACAACTAAAAATTACCAAATAAAAAGTAATTAAAAAAAATTAAACCGACTTCAAAAAGAAATGAACTCAAAATTATGAAATAACTTTAATTTCGGAAGTCGGTGGCAAAAAACTAAAATACAGATCCCAAGACACCGACTTCCGAAATTAAAGTTATTTCATAATTTTGAGTTCATTTCTTTTTGAAGTCGGTTTAATTTTTTTAAATTACTTTTTATTGCGTAACACTATCAATCAAAATCTGAATCATTTTGAAGGATAGGTATTGCTAATCCATTACTTCATATGTTCGAAAAAATTGTCTGCTCAACAACGTAAGTAAATAACGCAATGAACGTTGTTGAACTGTCAAAAACGTGTGTAGTGTGTTATGTAATTAATTACCCCTTTGGGTAGCCAACTTAGCATCGTTTAAGAAGCACGTCTGATCCGTCCGGTCTTACAAACCGCACATGGCTTGTTTTTGTACAATTTCTAACATAACATAACATCACGCCTTTGTTCCGCGAAAGGTTAGGCAGAGGTGTACCTATAGTACACCCACATTTCGACAGTTATGCAAAAGTCGGATGTCACAAGGGGCGAGCCTATTGCCATGAACCGGGCACAAATTCAGACTACAGGCTTCTATTGAAAAATTCCAGATGGAAAAACCCCACAACATTTTGCCCGACCGACTCGTGAATCGAACCCAGATAAGCTCAGCAGTAGCGGTTGCGACCACTAGACCAATTTCTAATATGGGGATATCTGACAATTGCCTGATGCCAGGTTGTGGACAGATCATCCCTAGAATTTCAAAAATGGCTAGTTAGAAATGAAAAATATTAATCCTGAAGACCAAACACTAACTGAGAGAATATTTCAGTATATTTACAGTCAAGCCGTGTGTTCTCCGCTGAAATATGACTGATATTTCGTAACCTTAACTTATTCAGCAATACTGTTTGTAAACAGCAATAAAAGTAACACTGTAAAAGCAATCTCATTTGACGCAACACGCTAATCTTTACTAAGAATTTTTCTTACGAAAAAAATTACGTTACTAAACGAAAAGTAGTTTGATATTATAGAGGTATGAGGAACAGGGTGTAAAGTTCACTAATACTTTATGAAAAGGGAGGATCCTCCGACCAGACGGGTGTTGTGTCTGGCGGGCAACTGCCCAATGATTCATATCGGGCCGTTGTATCTATGCTGGTTGCGCGGTAAACTCTGCTTGCGAGATGCAGGATTTTGCGTGACGTCAGTATGACGCGTTGTTCTCATGTGGCGTTGTAGATACCGCTACAATATTATTCCATTGAAGGTGTGATCAAAGCCCTTGATATGGTTTGAATTAAAGTTAATTCATGTATGAAAATTATGTTCGCTGACTATAGTAAAAATATACGTATCGTTTGGCAAAAAAAAAAAAAAAAAGGTTCCGACGAATTGAGAACCTCCTCCTTTTTGAAGTCGGTTAAAAAAGTGGCTATTATCTTTGAGTTGGCAAATGGATGCAGGTCTGCAGGTATCATGCAATAATGCATCCATTGTCATGCACCGCCTTCCTTCCATCCTTGTGAGCAGTGGTGGCCCCGTGGTAACGGCTGCGATTTACGAGTTGTAGGTCGTAAGGTTCGAAGCCTGACGGGTGCGCTTAAGAGCAGTTGTGATGAAATAATTTACAAAGTAAATGGTAATTTATTTCACCACCACTGCTCTCAAATCGGTGAAGGAAAACATCGTGAGGAAACCGGCGTTTTTTCGAACAAAACATACATATTATGATATCTACCAACACACACTGGGCCCGCATGGTGGATTACGGCCCACCTCCTCTCACTGAGAGGAGGCCTGTGCCGGGGCAGTGGGAACATTATAGGGACAAAAAGACTATTACTTGCCCCTAAAGATTTTATAGTGATAAAAGTTGCTACCTGGCTTTTACACGGCAAGCTTCTTGCATATGAAGATCGGTCACTGATATGGCCGTGCAAGAGCAGCTGGCTGATCGATAGATTAGTCGTATTTTTAGAAAAACTACAACTCCAACCGAGAGATGCGCAAAAAAAAAAACATAAAAACAGATAACACGCTCATACAGTTTGATATAATTGCAAACGATTTCCGATTACTTGTAAAGATAGCGTGAGATGATTGCAGTTTTTTGGTTCATATATCACTTGTTCATTCGTGCGATAGATTAATAAAATCATGTGTAACACTGCCATAAAATCGGCATAAAAATATTTCGTCTAATCTATTTTTGGGATTCAGAGTTTGTGTTGAATATTAGATAGCGAAAGAGCGGTGCTTTTAACATTATCATCACTATCATTGTGGTCATTTCCTGACAAATAGACCGGTTATTAGTTTTTACGGTTCCGTATCCAAAGGGTAAAAACGGGACCCTATTACTAAGACTTCGCTCTGTCCGTCCGTCTGTCTGTCACCAGGCTGTATCTCAACAAATACTAAAAACAAAACAAAATAAATATTCAAGGGCCTTTTTTTGACTCATTAGTCCCATACAACAAACGTGTTTTTTTCGGTCTTTTTGCCTTGTGGTACGGAACCCTTCGTGTGCGAGTCCGACTCGCACTTGGCCATTTTTTTTAATCAGATAAAACTAATGGAGCTTTTAAATCGTAACGACCCGATTTTCTGTACTCTGCAGCAATATCGTTATGAAGCTTTTTGATAATTTCAACCTTGTTTGTTAGAATACAGCATACATAGCATAATCAGCCTATAACGTTCCCACTGCTGGGACACAGGCCTCCTCTCTCTGAAAGGGACTTGGTCGTAATCCACCACGCGGGCCCAGTGCGGGTTGGTAGATGTCATGTCTTCGAATTTTTGCTTCTAGTACAGTCACGAGCATAAGTATTATACACTTGGCTTTATTCAAATGCTATTTTCTCTTTTATTTTTGAATGAAATTTTATTTTATTACGAACAAAGTATTTTCGAACCTATAGGTTTATGTAAAGTGTCGTATTTCAACTTTGCATTCGTTATTTCGTGAATAAATCGCAATTGAAAGTTGCCAAGTGTTGTCATATTAGTGCTCGTGACTGTAGATGCTGATTTCCTCACGATGTTTTCTTTAACCGTTTTGAGAGCAGTGGTGATGAAATAAATTACACGAAGTAAACCGCTCGCCTGGGTTCGAACCAGCTCGAAAGTCGGAGCCGTTCACCATTCGTTCGTTCGTACAGTCAGCAACAAAAGTCGATTAACACTTCAGTTTTATTAATCTCAGTTATTGAGCAAAATATTAACACTTAAGTTTTTTTTAATCTCAGTTATTGAGCAAAATATTTGTTTAAAATTGCATTGTACTTCTGCTGCAATTTTGAACAAATATTTTGCTCAATAACCGAGATTAAAAAACCTGAAGTGATAATCAACTTTTGTTGCTGACCGTACCACTGCGCCCCAAGGTCTGTTAGAATACAAACATAGTTAACTGCATGACAAGAAACAAACGCTCCGTGCTATCCAAAAGTTTAATGTTAAAAAGTAAGAAGTAGGTTCTAATTAGTTACTTGAAAACTCGAAATAGACTATAGCAGTTCAGGTGTCCTGTATAATTACTTAGCTGAAACAATGTAACATAACAGGACTATTATTACCCAGTATGCAATAATTACGGATACAGTTGAGTATAGACAGGTAGTGCACAATGAAGAAACGGCTAGATTAGATCCAGTGCAGCTGGTTGCGCCACATACCTTCTGCTAATATGAACGTAAAAGCGTGCATTATTACTTCCCATCTAATTGGCAGCCAATTACGCACAGAGCTGAGCTGTACACTTCGTGCAGAAACAATTTGTACTACATACACAACAGGAACTACATACGTCTTTGGATATCTGTGATTTGGTTACAATCATGAGCATCTTACGACGTGATTTATTATTCATATAAATTTCTACATTTTTTATGTTGGACGGATATTTCTTTACTAGCTTTAACTAACGTGTGTTACGTAATACTTTAATTTGTAATTAAAGTTAGTAGGCAACTAACTTTATTTAAAATAAATGGTGTACCAGAAATGTGTGGTCAAATAATAAGGGGGTGGCACAGACCATCAAACTGAACAACTTTCTCCATGGGACCAACATCGTAATCGCGAAAAAGTGATCAGTTGTCCCATACATTTGGGTCGAGTAGGTATTAAAGCTACGCTTGCCGCGGTTGGTCTGTGGATGGGTGACCATCTTTACATACCGTGAGCCCTCCGTGCCTCGGAAAGCACGTTAAGCCCGGCTGTCATTCGTGGATCTTTGACAGTCGTTACGGGTAGTCAGAAGCCCAAAAGTCTGACAACCAGTCTTATCAAGGGGTTATTATCGTATTACCCAGTAATTGGGTTGTGGAGGTTAGATAGGCAGTCGCTCCATGTAAAATACTGGTACTCAGCTGCATCCGGTTAGACATAGTTGGGAAAAGGCTAGGCAGACGATGAGGTATTGAAGTTTTGAACCCATAATTTTGACCACACCTTTCCCGTACCACCCTTTTATACTTAAAAGTCAGTAGTCAGTATTTTTATACATAGGTATGAAGTCTGTAGGTTTGCAATGTTCAGAAGATAAATACCTAAATATGAATGTTATTTTAAATTTTAAGCAAACATAATATCATACTGAAGTTTATGCTTGTAATTTAGATCTCGCTCTTTAAAGACTGCAAGAACAGTCATAAAAATGATTACCGACTGTAATTTTAATTAATAACAAACATGAGCTACCGTACATTACTAAACTAATTTAAGGGGAAAGCTCAAAGGTAGCCCGCGAAATTAAAATTTTCTTAAGTTTTTTGCAATTTGCTGGTCAGTATTAAGTTGTACGTTGATTAAAATATGATTCGCGGTCGTAACAAATATGTATTTACAGAATTATAATCATTACAATCAGTAATACAACTTGTGAACCTAATGTAATCCCCAAATGTCAAGATTTCATGAAATAGCCATTCTTGGGGATTACATGGTCAAAGAGAGTTGTGTTGATGACTTTAATGATTATAATTCT
Organism: Oligia fasciuncula; assembly: GCA_963082905.1. Taxonomy (NCBI): domain Eukaryota; kingdom Metazoa; phylum Arthropoda; class Insecta; order Lepidoptera; family Noctuidae; genus Oligia; species Oligia fasciuncula. Next base: position 14,638,283 of record OY720396.1, on the reverse strand, counting down.
CTAAATACATATTCGTTACGGCCGCGAATCATATTTTAATCAACGTACAACTTAATAGGTACTGACCAGCAAATTGCAAAAAACGTAAAAAAAAATGAATTTCGCCGGCTACCCTGGCGCTTTCGCCTTAAGTATCTGAGGTGTAACTTTACGCAACGTGCAGATACAAAATGGCGATAACCTCAAAATCCATCCGCATATTAAAATAACAAGTACCGCAACGGTTTTATTATCAACCAACACGTTGTTTTATTACTAGTTTTATATTAATTTGATTATAGCTCTCAGATGAATTATAGTAATTATATGATTAGGTTATTAAGACGCTAGAAAACTACTTGTGAATTGCGAGATAGCTATCAGATACTACGTTTACTAACGCAATAAGAATTAACGCCAAGAGATTTTCTATTAGATAGTTTTAAATTTATCTTTACTTTTCCATGTAAGTATTAGTTTTCTTTTTTATATTGCATAATTATGATTTCTTTATTTGAATATTATTAGCAGCATGCAATACCAAGGAGGATTTCCTCTTGCTATATTTTATTGTGGCGGTCTGGTATGACGATCATATTGGTAATAATAACATATCATCACACCTTGTTTCCTCGAAGGGTTGGGCAGAAGTGTACATAAGTACCTAAAGTACACCCACATTTCGCCAGTTATATTTTAGTCCTATGTAATGGAAATAAGTCTGGAGTAGCAGCCACATGCTGCTACTGAGAAATTTCAGAAAGAAAAACTTAATAACACTTTTTCCGCCCTGGGAATAGAACCCAGGACTTCACGCTCACCTGTAGCATTTGCGAACACTAGACTAACGTGGCAGTCATATCACAGTGGTAATAGATGATTTAAATATTTTAATTTTGCAACACCATGTAAGCTCTACATGCCTTCATAACTTTGAAAAATTAAGTTCAAAAACTAAAACCCGACTACTGAAAAATCACGCTCTAAAAAGTATGAAAAAAAAAGTTTGAAAACTAAAACCCGACTACTGAAAAGGATGAAACAAGAAAGTACCTTCCCGTGGTCGCATGCTACCATAGCTTATAAGTATGTTAGTACGGCGGCATTTGAAACCCAACACGGAATGATTAAAAACAATTTTTTTGGTCATGACCTTATGCCCGCTAGAGGGTTGCCATATTTAATTTAATGTGACGTCACATAGCCTGTAACCAGCGGACGATCAAGACGCTTCCAATGATACCTCATTTGTCAAATTATGACAAGTGGTTTAGAAGTTATGAGGGAACAGATGAACATACATACATACATATCGATCAAAATCATAACCCTCCTTTTTGCTTCGCCGTAGTCCGGTAAAAATGAAGTATACATTACATAGTTATCATAACCATGAAGCAAATGAGATTGACAAAGGGGCGGAGTACTCCGGTACGTATAATTAATTGTATAAATGGTAGTTACACAATAATACGCGAAACTGTATATTAACAATGCGTATACATGGCGTGTCGTGTCGCCACTCAGTTTCCCTTTCACAGCTGTTAACCACCGGAGTGTTTTGGGTTCCGTTCGACGATATGTAATTAAATTTCTAGTGTAATTATGTTTACTTATTTTATTTATTATTACAAGGAAAGAAATACGCTGTTCTGTATTTACTTTCTTATCTAATTGGTTCACTTTGTAGTTGTTTCAGTACAAAATATATTGTGAATCTAAGAAGTAAATGTGAGTGTAATATTATGTGTATTTGTTCGTGGGTGTGTATGTGTGCGTGTCTGTGTCTGAGTGTGTGTGTCGTGTATACATTTGTGCTCGTTTAAAGTATTAAGAAATAAATAAATTACGTTTGAAATACGTTCTTCAGAGGAACCCTTTGCCTAACGAAGGTGTTAATCATAGTTACATAACAGTAGGTAATTATGCTGTCAGCACTAATTATATTATAACGTGTACGGAACACAAGTGCGTGCAAATAACGTCTGTATTTCATTATTTCACACTTTAATTGTATTGCGAGTTATTCATATTTTTCCTTCGCGAAAGTCGAAAGCGGAATATTAATTTGGACGGGCAATGACGTCGTTATTAAATTGCTCGTGGCACGAGATCTGCGCTCATTATGATAATGTTAATAGCATATCTTCAATGTTGCGTGGCACATGCTGTTGCGACTACTTGATTGAACAAGATGAGGATTGTTAATTTGTTTGTTTTTGTTAGCGTAATTATTTGATTAAATAGTGACTTTCGTTGAAAAGTTGAAAAAGTTGAAAAGTTGAAAGGAAATCGTTTGTCTTGGTATGGGCATGTGATGAGAAGGGACGAAACGCATGTGACTAAAAGAGTGATGGATATACATGTTGATGGATGGAGAGGGAGAGGAAGGCCGAAGAAAAGATGGATGGATTGTGTGAGGAATGATATGAAAGAGAAGGGAGTGAATGATAGCGTGACGGTCGACAGGGGCGAATGGAAGAAGAAAACGTGTTGCGCCGACCCCAAGTAAACATGGGATAAGGGCAGGAAGATGAGTGACTTTCGTTTTGAGTTTCATGATAACGAGAGATTGATAATTAGTAGGAGTCGAATACAATCCATATTTCTATCTCGTTAAAATGCATTTTTTTCAAAATGTTTCTACAGTTGAAAAAGACAGGCAATGTAGTCTCAAATATTCTTGTCGAGATTATATTTTTTGCGTATCTACACATTATATGACGCTGCATTTCTGCTGAACTGAGCTAGCTATACGAACCGAGGACTCATAAGTGAAAACGAACTGCAATAAAATTAAAATACTAAATCCTATCATCTACTTTCTACACGTTAGGGCGGGCCCCACCGCAACGCAAAAATCCTCCTAAGTCACTATCTTTCTTCTCTTTCTTTATTTTGTACTAGCAGCGCCTCGCGGTTTCACCCGCAGTGTCAATCCCGTGGGTATATCGGGATAAAAACTATCTGATGATGCAATCTATCTCTCTGCCAAATTTTATCGAAATCCGTTCAGTGGTTTAGGCGTGAAAAGGTAAGATACAGACAGACAGACAGACAGAGTTACTTTCGAATTTATAATATTAGTAAGTATGAACCATCGCACACTACAGGCGGGCTGCACTGCGCTTTTTGTTTTGAAAATTGAATAACATACAGTCGCGGGCACAGGTACTTTGACCAGTTGCTATTACGAACCTGAAACAAGGTGGCTGAGCTAGCGTGGTCAATAACTGCGCAATCGCAAATTACCGCTAGGCATACATTTTTTACCTAGTGAACACTGGCAATATCTAAGCTAGTGTGACTTTTATACTCAGAAGGCCAATTTCCGTGTGTAATTCAAAACGTTCAAGATCTAGCCACAAACTCGAAATCCACGTCAAAAACTTGCCAAAAATCCAAGGAAATTAGAGGTATTTTTGGCAGATTCAGACAGATTAGAATGCGAACGTTCTTAAAATACAGAAACTGCTCCTCGGGTTTCGTATTGAATGCAATTTATTAAAACGTGATGGCTACTAGCAACGTATATCTATAAATAAAAATGAAATACTGTTCATTGGTAAGCGCATCACTGAGAATGGCTGGGCCAATTTAGCAATGTTTTGTTTTAAAATGTTTGTAATAGTCCAAATTAGGTTTTTATGGGAAAAAAAAATAGAAAAAAATTCCGAAAAATGTTCAAATTTGAGAAAAACTGAACGTCCTTTTTGTATCGAATTTTTGAAATTTGAACTGCGCCAAAGTCTGTCCGGTCAGTTTGTTAATCATATGCTGTCATAGAAACGGACACCCCACCCATGCTGGATAAATCGTCAACTTGAAGAAAACAGTTGAGTGGATCAGACTAGATACAGGCTACAGCAGGCGTAAACTAATATAATACTAACGTTATTGTTGTTTTCCTCGGGAACAGCACTTTTTTTCGGAATGAAAGGTATATGTCCGTTACTGTTCATTTGACAACGTATATGCAAAATTTCAGGATGATCGGTTCAGTAGTTAGGCGTGAAACGGTAACAAACAAACTTACTTTCGCATTTATAATATAAATATTAGTTAGGATTTAATGCACATCATGACTACACATCAAGCTATAAAAGAACCAGTATAAGCTGACTTCTGATTGTACAGACGCCAAGCACATCAAGCTACCCGAAACTGTAAAATTTTCCCAATCAACCTTGAACCTAATGTTAATAGCGATAAAGCTGAAAATCTGTCATAGAAATTTGACAGACTGTGGTAGCTTGATGTGCCTATACAATGCGAAGTCAGCTAAAACTGGCATGTATAGCTTGATGTGTCGCCGTGTGTACAAATGTTGCATTTCACTAACGCGCGTCAAGCATTCCTATTAAACGCTCCCACAGGCGCGTTATTATCGGTCGATAATATCGGATGCGTTATTGCGATATCTGTTTTCAGTACATTTTATTTTAGGACGGCCACGAAATTACACACTGCTGCGATAATAATGACGCAATAGAAGTAGGACGCTTGCGTTCCTTCGTCCTGCGATGTTCCGATAGTTCTTAGAACATTTTGTATTAGGATGCATACAATTTTATACACACACCTGCTTTAATAACGAATGTAGTAAAGTGTAGTGCAGGCGGGGAGCCTGTAGCGCAGATTACACGTACAGTCACGAGCAAAAGTATGTATACACTTGGCTTTATTCAAAGGCGATTTCCTCCTTTATTTTTGAATGAAATTTTATATTAGTAGGAACATAGTTTAGGGAACATTCGTTATTTCGAGAAAAAATCGCAATTTTAAGTTGCCAAGTGTTGACAATGACATATTGGTGCTAGTGAATGTACGTTAGAAATATCCGACGAGAAAACCACAGCTGTGTGGCACGGAATCGGGATGCATTATCGCAATAACGTATACGATATTATCGGCCGATAATAACGCGCCTATATGGGAGAACCTTTATACTTAGGACATATTAGTCACATGACGCGAGCTCGTGAATAGCATTATCTATAGTAATCTATAAACTGAACTACTGACCTGCAGGTCATCGTCGACAGTGGAGTCGAAGGTTTCTCGTAGCTTGGCCTCGCCGCGCACGTCCGCTTTGGCTGTAAGTTGCTTCTCACGTAGCGAAGTTCTCCGCACCGACCGAACCCTGCTAAGATTGAATGTGTTTTACGGACCTTCTTGACTAGTGAGATATAGTCGTCCAGACCGTCTTTCGGTCATGGCGGCGCTGGGAGACCAGCCTTCAGCGCGGGAGATATTATAGTGTACAAGTGTGTGCAGACATAGGTTCACTCTCTCTTGCTTCACTCTCATAGTCCGATGGGACGGCCCGCTATCCGACTCGCCGGAGAGAGATCAGGCGCTGGACCAAAGGCTCAACGTGCGTATATACCGCAAACTTCCAAACTCCGGGCTAAAACTAAGAAATACCTAATGGAAAAACCCTATACTATATCATTTTACCCGGCCTGGGAATCGAACCCAGGACTCCACACTCAGCAGTCGCGCTTGCGACCGCGAGACCAACGGTATAGTTATACTAGTGAGACACTTAGTATTTGAAGACAGGCGAATATTATTTGTATTGCATGCATAGGGAAACGTTACTGGTATGTCCAGTGCTCTTATTAATAAAGGAACTGAGTACTGACATTTTCTCCTGCATTAGGGCCTTAGCACACTGGCGATTTGCAAGCGAGTCCAAAGCGAGGCGAGTGCGCAGCGAGCTAACCGCGACTTCGCTGCGCACTCGCCTCGCAGGAAAATTAACCGTTAAGAAAATTGACACTACGTCAGTTTGCCGTGTTATAGCCAGTTCATACACCTGTCAACGATTGACAGTTGTGGATAAGGACAATTTAAGTTGGTAGTAAATTTGCCTAATAATTCGTTTTCCTGACTTTACCTAAAACTGCTACCACTATAAGTACAGTCAACAAAAGAGATAAGTATGGATTTTGTCGACTGAAATTTAATTTGATAAATGAGCTATTTGTTTTCTATTAATAAAGTTAAATTTTATTTGAGAATATCCATCGGTTGCTTAAAGACTTGTTCGATTAAGATATACACAGACCTTGCATAGGCCAAATTGGGCATGCAAAGTACTTGTAGCGTAGATAAAATTGTGTAGGTGTGTGCAGTGCTTGTATGGCTATATATATACCGGCTGGTGCTGGCACTGGAGGAGGATCGTCGTGCAGTGCGCAGTCGGTCGGCGGCGGCGTGGCGGCGCAGCTCCTCCTGGTCCGCGGCCAGGCGGAGGATGCGTGCGCGTAACTCACCTTCCTCGCAGATATCTGTATAACAAAAAGAAAAAAAAATTAGATATCCTAAGATATATTTGCGGTGGTCAGCGGGATTGTCCGAAAGGGTTACCGCTGGCCCGGAACATAAAGGGCTAAGGAACGAACACGGGTGGGTTTTAGTCTGCAAGAGTCTGAAACTCCCTTCCGCTCCGCCCAGAGCGGGAGGGGTCATTCGATAATTTCCCATCCGCAAAAAAAAAAAAGATATATTTGCGGTTATTCAATTACTATTACCGCCTGTAATTGTCTCTGGCTGAATAAGCGACGACGGTAACAAATGAAATCGTATTGCGTATATGTGTACAGTATACACATACTTAGAATATGTGGTGGAAAGCGCGCAATTCAAATTCGACGATCTCGACGTATGTACACTTCGAATCATGACAGTAACAAATTGTCTGCAATACATTTTGCTCATTGAATAACTTGCGCTTAGTATTTGAATCGCTCAAGAGCCAACAGGCTTCACAGATCCACTGACTTATGTTTGTAGACTAATGATAATGTAGGTTATTTTTATGAGCATCCGTAGACATACAGTTCGCGTCAAATAACTTTGCCCCTCTGAAGTAGGCAACAAATCACTGCGCAGTAGTTAATCCCATGAATAAAACAGCAGCGCGCATGCGCGGCTAGCGAAAAGCCTATCTTCAGAGCCGCAAAGTTATTTGACGCGAACTGTACTGTCATACATGCTGTATAGTGCATGTCCGTGTAACTAAGGTATAAAATTAATATAAGTAGATTTTGCGAGTGTTTACCTGCGGGCGTCTCATCGTGCTTATTCCTCACATTGAGATCAGCTCCATATTGTACTAACAGCTCTAGAACTTCTAGCTGTAACAAAAACGATACAGTACAGTTTATAATTACAATAACATCGTAAATTGTAAGTCAACAAACGTAGTGTTTACAATGTGACTTAAATTTGTAGGACTAACACCCTTTGTACACACGTTTTTCTTGTCGTGAAAAACTGCAGTTTATTTACCGTGTGTAGAAACAGTCGTCAGTGTTGTATGTGCCGGACATAACGCCTGGTTTGTGGACAGAAAACCATCACAAAAATTAGCTAACAAGTTGTGAAGCGCGTGTAACCTGCTGTAATTGGTTGAATGAATTATCAATAGCCAATCGCATCACTTGCGTTTAATTTTGACGTGTCGATAATTTATGTTCCAGAAACCACGCGTAATGCTATTATACTTTAAGTCCACATTCGCACGGACACAAAAATATCGCGACGGGATTTTAACGCGCATTAGATTTTCAACTCTCTGTGTGGGCCGAGCATTAAGAATCTAACAGAGCACATCCCACAGCGTCAAAAAAACCTCACCGTTGGATTTTCAACTCTCAGCGCTAAGCAGTGCGTTGAAAATCCACAGCGCGAAAAAAAATCGTACCTGGGCTAATGCTTCTGACAAGATGTCAAATTATTATTTAGCCTATAGCGCCCCACAGGGGCAAAGGTCTCCCTTCCACTTATCTCTATCAGATATCGATTGAAATTTTCTTCTGAATCCACGTCTCTTTTACGTCACGAAGGTACTTTAGGTTATCAGTAATGTCTAGTCGAAGCATATCAGAAGGCGACAATCAATGTCAAAAAGTTGACAAAAATATAGGGAAATTAGAGGTATTTTTGACAGATTGAGAGACTAGAGATCAGACTGTGAACGTTCTTAAAAATACGAGAATTGCCCCTCTGATATCTGGTCTTATACGTCATTTACTTTGGTACTAGCGATCCGTATCGGTTTCGCTTGGGCGATCAAATCTAGTGTATTATATAGTTCTAACTAGCTTCGGCCTGCGCCTTTGCCCGCGTGATTATCGGAAATTATCTCACAAGAAAGTGTTTGGGACCAAAAGTGTAGTCTAATGTTACTCTTAATAACATCAGCTATCTGCCAGTAAAAGTCCCGTCAAATAAAACAGTTTTTTTTTTTTGTTATAAGTATACTTTTATAAGCATTTAGTAAAAAGCAATTTCATTTATTTGTATGTATGGAAGATCAAAGCTGCTTCAAAATATTGGAATATGGCAAAAACAAATCGATACTATTTTACACTCTTACGTCTTTCTCTTTCTAACTCTTAAGTTTATTTTATTATTTGATCCCGCCCTTATAATTTGACTGAAATCCTTACTTAGCGTTTTTCCTTGCGTGGAATCACGCGTCTCTCGCTATATTATTAGTAAAACACATGTTCCAATACATAAAGAAACGGATAATAAACTTATGATTGAAATCCTTAGTACGGGCTTTCTTTACAAAATCCACGAAGTAGTTTCAAAGCCTAAAGTGTCCTCCACACTTAATTTTATCCTATTACGAGACACGGAGTAGACAACAGCTAAAAGATTTCCACCATGTAGGTACCATTCGGTGGCTGTTCATGTTCAGAAGAAAAAAAAAATACATTGTCTTCAAAACAGAATCAACATATAAAATTTCAATTCCCTAGGCTAATAGAAAGTGATTTTAATTCAGCTTGCAAGATTTGACCCAAACATACTAACAAGCCAAGTAGAATAAAAGCTTGCAACAAGCAGTACATACATGTCCCCAGCACGCGGCGGCGTGTACCGGCTGCCACACGTCGTGGTCCACCACGTCTGTGGCCGCGCGGTGCTCCAGCAGGTACTCCACCACCTTTATGTACCCGTTCGCCGACGCTATGTGCAGCTGGAACAAGCCAAACAATCATTCAACATTAATAACCATTAGAATGTCGTGATGGTCTTTAGCTAAACCCTCACCGTGTATTTTGCATTTTATATTTTTTTTATACAAATATCCAGGATAAAAAGTAGCCTTCTTGTCCTTCTTCAGGTCTCTCCAGGTCACACCGTGACGCGACGCGTCGCGCAGTTTTCAAAATAGAAATACAATTACAGACCTTATCTGCTACACAAAAAGGTACACGATTCAGTGAGCTACGCAGCGCTGCGCCGCGCGGCGCAGCGCTGCGTAACTCGACGTAGTAAACCCTGCATTGTGTACCTTTTAGTGTAGTAGATAAGGTCTGTAATTGTATTTCTATTTTGAAAACTGCGCGTCGCGTCGCGTCTCGGTGTGAACTGACCCTAAGGCTACCTATCTTTCAAATTCAATAACGACCGGTTCAGTGGTTTAGGCGTGAAAAGTAACAGACGGACACGAGTTATTTTCGCATTTTTTTATCACAATAGCTTCTGCCTGCTACTTTTTCCGCGTAAAATTTCGGCAACAGACTCACCGCGTCGCTGCGCATCGGGGCGCCCGCGCTATTACTTCGTTTTAGCTTCGCGTTCTTTCTGCTCGGCTCTTAAGGGTCGTAGCGTGATGTTAAATAGCCTTCCTCAAGAATTGGGCTATCAAATGCAAAAAGAATTTTACAAATCCTACAGGTAGTTCCAGACATTAGCGCGTTCAGACAGACAGACGTGGCGGGAGGACTTTGTTTTATAATACGTAGTAGTATGGATTACGGCCTGACCTATTACTCTGAGTAAGAAGTAAACCAACCATTATTATAAAAAAAAAAAAAACTACTATTCTACCAATTAAGGTAAGTGTTGTTGTTTTGTAAGACCTTGAAAAATAATTGTTATGGTGTAAAAATAGTGACTGTAATTACATTTTATTACACATGGCATAACTTTTTAATGTTTACATGAATGCGTTAATGTTTCAGGCACGGTGGCGTTTTAAAATTAATCAAAGCGTAGGTTGCGTCTCAAGAAGTCATGGAAAGTTTCACGCGCTTGGAGTCACATGATCCGCAAACAAAATAAAACGCAATTGATTCTTAATCAAAAAATGCATAAAATTAACTTATTTCACCGTTACTAGTATGTAATTATAAAATATGTAATCATAAAGCTGAAGAGTTTGTTTGAACGCGATAAACTCTGGAACTGCCAGTCGGATTAAAAAAATATTTTTGAATTTGATAGCCCAATTCTTGAGGAAGGCTATAGGGCTATTTAACATCTCACTGGAACCCTTTAGAACCGAATAAAAATAAATGAGAAAGAACGCTATGCGAAAACGAAGTAAGTAATAGCGCGGGCAGACGATGCCATGCGACGGGGTGGGTCGGTCGAACACAATAAATTTCACGCGGGCGAAGTCGCGGGCAGAAGCTAGTAATGTCATATTTCAAAAAACTATACTCACAAGCGTAGCCCCCTGGCCATCCCTGGGCTCATCCAAATCCATACCGCCTTTCACCATATCATCAACATCCCTCAACATCTTCATTTCAGTAGAAGCTCTCGTATCATCTATAAGCCTTTGCGTCACACCCCTAGCTGCCATCTCACTCTCTATCGCGTCTAGGGTCCGTTCTTCTTCGCAGATATCGTAAGGCATGTTTCCGTCGCCGTTGACTGCAAGGAGGTTGGCTCCTCGTTGTATGAGTATTCGAACGAGGTTGAGGTTCCCGCAGGTGGCGGCGGCGTGGAGTGGGGTCCACTTCTCGCTGTCCTCGGCGTTGACGTTCGCGCCGTTGTCGAGAAGCAGTCGCATCATGGCCTCGTTGTTATCGATGCAGCACTGGTGTAGAGCGGTTAAGCCATCCTCGTTCGTCGCATCTGGTGTCACGCCGCGAGACAGTAACCGTCGCACTGGAATTTTTAGGTTTTACCATTAGTCGAAAATACTGAAGACTAACACCAGAACCCTAATTGCGTAACACACTATCAGTCGGAATCTGAATCATTTTGAAGCAAATTGCTAATCCATTGCTTCATAAGTTCGAAAAATGTGTCTACTCAACCCGTAAATAACGCAATGAATGTTCTTGAACTTTCAAAATGAAACCGATTCCGATTGATAATGTGTTACGCAATTGCGCCGCCAGACTTACTTAAACCAGCACCCCAATTACCTAACACACTTTCAATCTCAATTTCAAGATTTTAAAGAAAATTCCTAATACATTGCTTCTTATGTTTGAAAAATTCGTCTATTGAACAACGTCAATAATAACAAAATGAACGTTGTTGAATGTCAGGAAATGAAACGCCATTTCAAGTGTGTTACGCAATTACCCCACAGGCAAAAAAGAAAGCTTGAATAAAAAAAATAATAGTTCCCAAAATCGATCATCAGTAAAAAAATTCTACAGACGGTTTACGATACGATCAGAGGCTTGATCCTGCTCTCATAAACAGGGATATCTTTTAAACGATTTTTTCGCATCTCTACTCCCACTAGTATGCTATAGCGCGGAGTAATCACATCTATTTGTAACGTCGATGTCGTAATGGCCCAGTTATATGACCTCACCTCTCATGCACGAGGTTGGGGGTTCAAATTCAAATCTAGGCAAGTAACAATGTGACTTTTTCAGTACTTTCTAAGTTTATCTTGTACTTCACTGTAATCTCAAGAAAGAATACATCGTGAGGAAACCTGCACTTATAGGTTTATGAGGCCATTCTGCCTTGAGCACGCGTGGTGATCAGTGCTCGTGGCTTCTCTGTATGAGAGGAGGCCTTTGCCCTGCAGTGGGACAATACTAGGCTGCGGGGCAATTGCGTAACACATTGTCAATCGGAATCGGTTTCATTTTGACAGTACAACAAAATTCATTGCGATAATTACGTGTTGATCAGACAAATTTTTCGAACTTATGAAGCAATGGATTAGCAATTTGCTTCAAAATGATTCAGGTTCCGATTGATTATGTGTTACGCAAATAGGGTGCTGGTATTATTATATTCACACCTATTTACTACAAACAATTAATATATGCTTCAAGATACTATCAACGATTGTAGTGCGATTATGCTGTCATACTAACATGACGTCACAATCGATTCAAGAACTTGAACTACGCAATTTCCATTCGTAAGTACTTAATACGAGACCCAAAACATACATAATATAGGCAAACAAGTAAAATTAAAATAACAAAGAAAGTTAGTACTAAAGGTACTAAAAGTTAGTTCTAGCTCTAGTCATTATGCGTTGCTAACAATCTCGTTATGGCACATATAGTGCGCGTAATTGACCGAGTAATAACGGCAATAATGTCGCTTTTATTGACTTTATTTATGAAACTGCTCGCTGTCACCTGACCAATCAAGAACAGATGTTTATTATAATACAGTTGCAACTCAAGATATTATGTTTCCAGAATGTGAAAACGTACCTACAATTTTCGAAGTTGGTTTAGGCATAAATTTCTCTTTCCTTACATTTCTTAATCAAGAAATTCTATGAAATACCAGTATTGATACATTCTGGCCACGTAATCCCTCGAGACTATTACTCGCCCTAAGTACCTACCTTAACAAATTGATTAATAAAGCACAAGTGGTACTTTTGCTGACCTTTACAAAGTTCTCATTCACTACATAAGTTATTATCAGGGCTATGATGTCGTAATCGGCACAGGTGCGAACCTTGTACGATAGTACGACTCAAAACATGCATTACTCAGACGTGCGAAACCCGGATTATGTTCCGTAAAGCCACAAATGACTGTGGATAACAACATACTCGTAATTGCTTGTCAATTGGTAAGCGTTTAAAACGTTTAAACGTTGTAAAATTGGTGGAGAGGTAAGCGATAACAGAGAGGATTTATAGCACAGATGTCAGTGGAAAAGCCGTGGAAATGGAACTTTTCCAGTTACGCTTGGGTTAGCTTTCGGCCTAGGTAAACAAATGCTGCTGAAATAATGTCAATATTTCACAAGGAGCTACTGTGATTTGGCTTTATGCCAATGTACCGATATCTATACAACCACGTTATCACCAATCAATGACTATAAAATTTACTAGAGTCCTTTAAAAAGGTCATGGGCAGAGTCAGTTTTGTATCACTGTTAAATAAGATTTCGAAGGATTTAAAAAAAGCTCACTTATAAGGAGATATTACGTAAGTGACGTACCTTCATCTATATCGTTTCTTGCCGCGGCTTCCAGCAACATCACGCTATCACTAAAGTATATGCTCCGCTTGTTGCTCTTCTCCCGTTTCGCTCGCGACCGCAGCCACTCTTTCTCTCGTTGCTGCCATAGTTTTAACTGCTGCATGCGTCGTCTGAAATAAACAAGGTTTGTGTGATAAAAATATGTAGGGAATGTCGGGGAATGTTTAGTGTTTGCCAAATAGCAGGATGCGAAACTCAACACAAGAAAATTGTATAGATACCCGAAGTACCCTTTAAGTAAAAAAAATATGCGTGGCTTGACACTGGATTTCGGAAAGACTAATGAACAATAGACGGTCTTACTCACGAATTGTGATTTGATTGTCATTTGTTATTTCAGTCAGCCAATCACAGCATGTAACATCAGTTTGACAGTCTTGTCTCTATCAGAAACCGAGTCTGATTTAGCTATTTATTAGCGACGTTATTAGCACTCAATAAGTATGAATTTGTAAAGTGGTTCAGTGTCGTGTTTTGTTCATAAACGGTGAGCGATCGACCTCCATGAGTCCATGCCTTCGCGGCGCCCGACGCCCACTTGACGCGAAATTCAATGTAAACTTAAATGGATTTATTCTCAGTCAATTGGCAATGTTATTGTGTAAACAATTTGCAGAATATATTGGTGTGAAATTAATTCACACGTAGGTTTATCTTTCGTAAAAGTCTATATATAAACGGGCAGCCTCCTTGATACTTCATATTAAGCACCAATAAAAAATCTTTGAAATGCTCTGGGATTTTCCAAGTGCATGTTAATGTAAAATAAAAACAAACTTATGTTGTAAGACTTATAATGACATAGTTGTCGTAGTTGTACTCATTTAGAATAGTGATGAACAGGAAATGTGTTACATCGTAAAGGTTTGTATTGAAGGACTTTTCATGTTTTAAGAGGCCCCAAATTACCCCGTAATTATGTACGTAGTTTGCGCTACTACTGAGATAGTATTGAGTTTGCAGCTCATAAATAAACGAAAACACTGCAGTAGCATACAGAAAGAGCACAATATTTATTTAGTAGCTGCGTCATACTTTTGTTAGTTCCAACTCAATCTTGACATGGCTTGTGCATTTCAAAATGATAGCAATGTAGGTACCTACCCACGATAAGTATCCACACGAGCGCTTAGATACCGTGGTTTATTTTCGTAATCCATTTTATGCGTAACGGCTATTCCCACATGGGTTCATATTTTAACAGTAAAGTGTCATGCAATCATAAAAAGTGAAAACAAGGTTTCACTTTACATTATAATACGTTTCATAATATTGTGCAGTAATGGCAATGAAATACTTCCTGAGTTTTAATATACCATTAATGAAGTTTATCTTGGACACTTTATCTTGGTCTGTTTCCGTCTATTGATCGTTAAGCTCGACTGACAATCTGCAAGCACTTTGGACTGTAAAAGCCTTATTACATTACATGACATTCAGAGGCCCTTTAACTAAATCGGGATGGTGTGATAAGAGAAAGGGAGGAAGAATAGAATAGAATACTCTTTATTATGTACACCCTAAAATTAAATATAGAAACTGTACAAAGGGCCCGTCCCTTTGTACAGTTTCTATATTTAATTTAAGGAAGGGAGAAAGGGTCCCTTTTAAAAAATATCACCTAAGTATTGGGCCGTAAATATCGTGTAGTGTAATAGGGGTTTCAAGTGCCATTCTGCATTGAATCATAAAATGTAAGATAAAGAAAGATTAAAATTAGAATAAAGAAGCAAACGCCATAAATCACTGTCTGTTTACGAGGATACTGCACAAAGATAGTCATAAAAACGTATCAAAAGCAGACTCCTTTTATTATTTTTTAAACTACCGTAAAACCTGAGGCAGTGGAGGTACTTGTGCACGTTTGTTTCTGATATAATATCTGTTTTCACACGTGAGCTAACTCCGTTAATCTCGCTGACGTCGGCGGCGGGCGGCGGGTAGAGGATTAACTATGTATGTACCTACGGAATGGCAAACAGAACTGTGTGCTTATGATATAGCTCGTGTTGACACAGCTCCGTACTATAGCATCTATCGACTGATATATTTTATGCTAAAGATTGTGTACACTTACAACAATAATACTATGTGTGTATGTTGAGATACAAGATCAACTGGTACCTAAATAACAATAAACCTGGCTTTCAATATCTCAGTATCTGTTAAAACTGCCCCGTTGGTATTGTGGTCGCAAGCGCGACTGCTGAGCGTGGGGTCCTGGATTCGATTCCCAGGTCGGGCAAAGTGTAATTGCATGCTTTGCCATTCATTTATTACGTAAGACGATTTAGGGGGGATGGGGTCGAGGGAAGTAGGTTTGTAGAAACACTTTTACACGTCAATTATATTTTTTCTATACTAGATGAGGTCGGCGTTTCCTATCTGACTATTCTGAGAAGAAAGGCCGAAACAAACTCAGGGGTCACAGTCTCTTTTAAAGTCCAGACAAAATCTTGGTCAGATCATGTAGATTGGTGTCTGAAATGGTCTTTTGAAGAAAGAACCACACAGATTGAGTGGACCTGTCCAATCAGTGCACGCATTTGTGCTTCGCTCATGTTTGCCGCCCCAGAGGATGTTAAAGCATCCGATCACTTTGCATCTTTGTTTGTGCGACAGCCTTTAATATAAGTTGATGCTCCATTCAAGACTGTTCCTTACGATTTTTACGTATTAATACTATACAGGAGGGGACGGGGTCGGCCGATTCTTATTTTTTCTTTCATAGGGGGGAGGGGGTCAAAAACTGGCCAAAATCGAATGGCGCCATTGGGGTTTTTCTATCAGGAATTTGTTAGTAACCGCCCGGAGTTTGGAAATTGGCGGTGTGTTCCCCCGTGCCTCGGAAATTGATCCTGCGCCCAATCTCTCTCCGACCGGTCGTGTCGGATTGCCATCCCATCGGACTATAAGAGTGAGGGAAGAGAAAGCGCACCTGTGTCTGCGCACACATTTTGTGGATTATAATATCTCCCACGCCGAAGGCTAGTCTCTGTTATGATTGGCCGCCATGGTCAAAATACGGTTTGGAAGACTATATTGGTTAAAAAGCGAATATTAAGTATCAAAATTGTCAGACAGAGGCGGAGAAAATAAGCTTGTAGCGACACAACTAAATATTTGTTACTTTTAGAATACAAACCATAATAATTATGCTAACTGTACCTACAGCAAGTAATGGAAAGTTGAAACTTAGTTCGCAAAGTTAATTTTGAATGTGTACTTTCCAATATTTGTATGCCTTCTCACTCTTAGTTAATTAGTTATTTTCATAAAATGAAATGTTTACAGCAAAATTTATAAAATTTCTACGACAGTGGTTAATCTGGAAATAGATTTCCTGACCTTGACATTACTGATAATAGTACATAATTCTGTTTTCAAGTTTTTTTTTTAGTTTATCAAAGCTCATGTTATTCTTAGTCTCAAAAACTTTCGAAAGTTATAAGGGAAAGTACGTATTTATCGTGTGTGTCCTAAATAGCCCATACAGGTGGATATAAAAATATCACTCAGAATCATTTATCTGAAGGCTCAATATCACAATAATCTGTTGAACAACATGTGTATAAACATATCAGCCTAGCTCAATCCATACATCAACTGTTATCAGAGACATATTCCAAGATAAAAAAAAATAGAATCTATCAATGTTATATTACTGTTTTCATTCAAACATACATAGAAAATAATGTCAATGCTACTTGTTTTAATCACATTTATCAAGATTATATTAGTCACAATAACATTCAAATTATGATAGTCACATGTAATTATCATAAATAGTAATATAATCTACACCACTCCAAACAATTTATTATATGTATCGATTTTGAGTTCATACAATACAAATTGTCATTTCAGATAGTAATTTGAAATCCTAGAATACATGCTATGAACACAAGGAATGCTTTCCACAACATTAATCCTACTTTCATGCCACCTGTTCAGATGCACTTAACATTTATTTTCTAACATAAGAGTAGAGAGTATTCAGTTTTTCTACAGTTTATTTCTTTGCCATAAACGCTTATTATTTAGTTGCTATATTTTTGTACAGTTTTAATCAATATTTTAAGGCTGGTTCAGTCAACATGTTTTCAAAAGCTGGAAAGTGTGTTTTTCGTTTTTAATATCCTCCTCTTTCTGAGTTTCATTCATCATTGCATCTTAACTTAATGTTTATAAATTAATAGATTTTACCCTTGACTTTGTTTCCATGGTTTTCACAGGAACTATGCATTTTATTTTATGTATGCTAAATATTTAATAGTTAGTTGCTGTGTGAAAGAAGGACAAACAAACTTTCACATTTATATTACTTGCAGGTTAACCAACAACTTGTAAAATAAATGAAAACTTAGATAACAGTGATAAAATAATGGATTAAAATCCAATCAAAACTGGGTAACCCCGCACTCAATGAGGAGATAATTAAATTCAATTATAATAGAGATATCTATTTACTATACCTGTATATCTCATTTATGCATAAGATTACATGATTATACAGTTAATATGATATGATTTTCCTCAAGGCAAGTTAATACCACTGACTCCATTGAGTGATTATATTTTTATAGGCAAAACTGGCTACTTTAGTAAAAAAACTTAATGAAAAATTGATGCTATACCAATAAATTAAAGCAATATTATGCAATAAATCAAAGATATTGTTTACTGTCAAATATCAAGTCTAGAGCATCATTCAAGTAAAACAAGTTTCTAAACAGGATTCAAATTCTTGGATACATAATCAGACATAAAGTCAGCTAGGGAGATGAAATGCTGTCAAGACAATCTAAACTACTGAACAGTGCACAGTAATGGTACTAGATATACATAGGCAAATAATTAAAATTAAAAAGGTTTTGTAGGGTTTCTGTACCAATCTATTCAAATAAAGTGTGAAATAGGGCAAGTTAGGGTGATATATTATAAACTCTGATCTTTATTTTAATTATAATATTTATATTATTCCTCAATTTTTCTAATTGCACCTACCACTGTCTGTCTCTGGGTGAGCCTGGTAGAAAATGGCTGCATCAGTACATTTGTGTCAAACACTAAGTAAATAATAAAAGTGTGGTGGTAGCTAATAAAGCATGATGTATGAAAGAGAAAGGATGATGCATCAATCCCAAATAAATTGTTATAACGACAGGAGAATGTCAAGACTAGAACAGGGACCTATGGACCTACCTACCTTACTTAAGACATAAACAGAAGCTGTTGATAAATAATAATTACCTGCGGGCTAGGTGGAGCCTCTCCTGTGTGGTGAGGTGCTCCACCTGCGCCATCTCAGACACCAAGTCTGAGTGCTCCATCTTGTTCTCAATCTGAAACATTTTCACACGCTTACAACTATACTATGTTAAAACTTGGGCCCATATTACAGAACCCCACTCAAGACTCAAGCATTACTTAAAACTTGTTTCAACCAATCAAATGGCTTAAAACTAGTTTTAAGTAATTCTTTGAGTCTTGAGTGTACAGTATCATTACTAAAGGGTCTGTTTTATCAGTGTTCAAGTAGTACGCTACTAAAATTCTTTGCAGGAACAAAATGTAACTTAACAAGTACCTACTTATGCCAGGGTAACACTTTCCAAAATACATACTTATTTACCTTCATGTTCATATTGATATGCTTTGAATCTCACATCAATGTAAAACAAGGAATGTAATTCTGCTTTTTTAACATCTCTAACTACATTTCTTTTCATAAGATTCGACTTTCTTTTAGTTCTGTTTTGTTTGTAAATAAAACTTTAGAAGACCTCAATTATTTACACTTACTACAGTACTACTAATACTAAAAATGTCTCAGAAATAGTAAACATTGTCCTAAGTAAATAAGAATAACGCAAAGGTAATGTACCTATCATCAAACTTATTGATATCTGACAAAACTCTGATAAGATAACACAGCCCTACAAGCATTTGAAGCAAGTATTTAAAGAAAATTTCGCCTGTAGACGGTAGAAGATAGAAAAACTTTCCTATAGAGATAATCAGACAAAAATCTATTATCTCTCTGCTACAACAAATATTTCAGTTTTAAAAACAAACTGACAGTTTAGAAAGGCACTTGGTTTCTACAACCTAAATCAACTTTGCAGGTCAACATGATATCTTAGCAACTTTTGCGGGAGAAACTATACACTATACATATTTATTCTAAAATATTTTTCACGCTACTTACCGCTGTTCTAGTTTATTACGATTCGTAAGTATGTTTCATTCTTCTATTGATGTATTTGCCACACATGATAAACAGATTGAAGTAAAGGGAGTCATCAACACACATACATATTATTGATACTTGGAGCTAATTGAAATCCATTGTGTGAGAGAAATTTACTGTTACATTCTATTTTCCGTTATTTTTCATGAAAATAAGAAACAAGGAGAAAAATCACAAGACGGCTAGCGAACGAGCGGATGGGTTGACTTTTTTGGTGACTTGAAAACTTTGACTTGAATACTCGCACTTTGGCGCGAAATCGATTTTGTTATCACAGAAATGTTAAAATAAATTGAAATAATTCAGAGAAATTTTATATTAATAAAATATCGAAATTTATCTAAGCCAATAAAACAATAAATACAAAATTGAGGAATTTTTTCGATTCGGATTGAAATAATTGACAATACAAATGAGGCCGTATAAAAACAAGAATAACGCGTTTGCTTGCATTCGTTCCAATATTTTGCGGCAGATGGCGCGCGACAGTGACCAGCCGGCTCGTAGTCGGGCAGCGGCAATTTTGAATAGCAATTTGCAAGTTATTCTAATGGTGAATTATATTTACATAAAGCAAGAAGGCAGAAGGGTTTGCAGACTCCAGTTTTGTAAAGATGTTATATTATAATATTTTATCTTAGAAAACGAGTGCGCAGGGTGCGAATGTATATTTTCTATTTTTCGGTCGAGTAAATCTCAATGAATCCCACATTACCTCCATTCTCCCCAGATCCAGGGTTCCATCTGGAGAGAATAGTGGGTTATGTTGACTCTTACCGACTGAAACCTTACGGTTCCTTTTGCTACAAGAGCCTCCCGGGGAGCGCGAATAAACTCGTACATAATTGCTCCCACACCTCATAAATAACGGGTCTGATTTTATTAACAGCAGGCTGAAAACCTAGTTCCATTCGATACCATCCCGATCGACTGGTACAGTCAACAGCAAAAGTAGATGATCAAAATCATAAATTAAATACTAATTAACGGAGTTCGCGTCAGAACTGTATGGCAGAGCTGTTGCTGTTGTTGTTGTTGAGCTGTGTGCAGAGACTGTGTGGCTGTGTGGCAGAGTTCTGACGCGAACTCCGTTCATTAGTAGGTATTGAATTTCTGATTTTGGTCATCTACTTTTGCTGTTGACTGTACAGTCAGCAACAAAAGTCGATTCAGTTTTTTTTATCTCAGTTATTGAGCAAAATATTAACACTTCAGTTTTTTTTAACCTCTTGTTATTGAGCAAAATGTTTGTTCAAAACAAAACAAAATAAACAAAAAATATGGATTGTTATTGTCCGAAAAAAACGTTTAGAATTTTTTTGAAAATTGCATTGTATGTGCTTCTGCTGTAATTTTGAACAAATATTTTGCCCAATAACTGAGATTAAAAAAACTGAAGTGTTAATCGACTTTTGTTGCTGAGCGTACTTTATATTTATAGGGTTCCTCCCTGCTACGATACGGCCCGATTTAGTTGACCTCCACAAACCTCCTTAGGGGTAAGTATTGAAATTAATACTCAGCATAAATAGTGCAAACCTTCAATCAATATGGGTTACTTGAGCACCAGGTGTGACCAAGAAACCCAACCTCAAACGTTTCTCCGACCTTCGAGGCTTTGACTCTGACTTTAATAAACGAAATTAACTACAGCAGACATTACGTTGGCCCATGTTAAGGTCGTAGCACACATATCAAACCGACCTTAAACCTTCCTACAGTTATTTTAGGTACCTCTGATTTTGCATGACTGTCAAAATCACAGTGATCTATAAATTCTTTGAAATAAAGGTTGCTATACATATATTGGGTTGCTGCCACCGACAAGTCTGTCAAAATCACAATGATCTTTATTCTAGTTATTTATTCATACAGGGTTATTGGAAAAACATTAACAAACCTCTTAAGAGGTCATTGTACTCATCATTATGAACAACTTCTACTATGGGACAAAACCTGAAATCGCGAAAAAAAATCACCTTTTCCCTACATTTTGACGAGTTATATTAAACGAACATAAATGTAGGGAACAGCTGTTTTTTTTTTTTTCACAATTTCAGGTTTGGTCCCATAGTAAAAGTTGTTCATAATGATGAGTAGGTACTACATTGTAATACTTACATTGTACTTGAGTAGGTACTTACATTGTAATGATTATAATTCTGTAAATACATATTTGTTACGACCACGAATCATATTTTAATCAACGTACAACTTAATTGACCAGCAAATTGCCAAAAACGTATAAAAAATTGAATTTCGCGGGCTACCATAACGCTTTTCCTTAACTGAGACGTTGCCTGAGGTAGCTGCGCGGTGCGGGAGGGGTGATAGTTGTCAAAAAATTGACGAGTCACTGAGCTCTCGCATCACGTCCCTCTCGCACCGCGCTGCTACCTCAGGCAACGTCTCAGTAAGCGCTCGGCCTACAGCAGTTAATGACATCACATTAGAAAATATAAATAATTTATTTGTTATGGATCTGTGTTCCATTCGTTGGGGACAATTTTCAGGAGAAAATAAAACACGAAATAGGTAACTCTCAAATGTGATTTTTATTTTCGTTTTATAACTATTGTACTACTATAATACAGTTTTAACAATAATTTAGTACAAAAGAAAACCACAATATCATCAATCAATGAGCGGTGTAGATAGTCTACGCTAGGCACTATTATTTTTATCAATTGACACACCATAATCCCTTTTATACAAAGCTTGCTTATAGTAGAGTTCCTAGTTGTTTGATTTAATTATAACTAAATATCGAACGGTTATCGTACCTTCTTAGCACACAGAGCGTGGCTTTCAAAGAATCCCATTGATGATCATTCATGAACATTTGAACAGTACCTAGTACATTATTCTGTAAAAATCTTACAGTGAGTGAACTTATTTGAAGTGAGCTGTCAATAGTGTCAATTCCTAATGTCAGTTGCGCTGCTCTGTAAAATCTCCCCGTGAAAACTAAGGTGACAGCACCCACGCAGCGTGAGTGCTGTCACCTTAGTTTTCACGTGGAGATCACGCTATAGGTACAGGGTTATTGGAAAAACACCAACAACCTCTTGTAACAACTTTTATTATGGGAGCAAACCTGAAATTGCGAAAAAAGCTATTCCCTACATTTATGTTCGTATAACTCGTCAAAATGTAGGGAACAGTTGCTGTCTTTTTCGCGCACCCTAATTGCGGAACACATTATCAATCGGAATCGGTTTCATAATGACAGTTCAACAACATTCATTGCGTTCTCTATGTGTTGAGCAGATTATTTTTTCGAACTTATGAAGCAATGGATTAGCAATTGGCTTCAAAATAATTCAGATTGCGATTGATAGTGTGTTACGCAATTAGAGCGCAGGTAGGTATGGCCCCATGGTAAAAGTTGTTCATAATGATGAGTACAATGACCTCATAAATGAGGTTGGTAATGTTTTACCAATAACCCTGTAATTAGTGTATAGTCTATGCTCACGCTCACGTTTTCAGTTAAGTTTTCACGGGGAGATTTTTTACGGAATAGTGAGACTTCAGACTCACTCTTCACCTAAATTTTCGCCGTACCTAACATTTTTACAGAATAGACCGGCAGAATCAGCGGATATGTTAACCAAGGTATCACAAATATACAATCATACGTAAAGAATGCGAGTACAAATAACACAGCCACAAACAACTACCTACCTATACAAAGTAATACTGGTGTCGACTCCCTTGTTCACAAACTAAACTAAATTTAAGTTCAGTGCATCTTTTTCTTTCTATTTCGACAGGAAAAGGACAGAAGATAAATTTTGGTTTAGTCCAGTCAAATTAATCAGCGTGATTAAAAACTTGCCTACTAAAATTACGTCTGGCGCTGATTAATTTGACAGGACTAAACTAAAATTTATCTTCTGTCCTTTTCTTAATGAAATAGAAAGAAAAAGATGCACTGAACTTAAATTTAGTTTAGTTTGTGAACAACAGAATTGGCACCAATACCTATAATTTAATTAGGTATATAAAACATTGCATTCGTACGTCTGAAAATCTTGTGGTTAAAGGCTCTCGCAGACAGGCACAACTTGCCGCACGACATGTCGCATTGCGGCTGTGTTTTCATAGAAATGGATCTACGAATGTACAACATAAGTATAATGTGTGTGAAATTAAATTAGCTAGTGAAATTCCGCAGGTGTGGTAGGTATCGATCTATCGATATCTAAATATGGTAAAACAAAAAAGAATAGATTTGATGATTTTTTTGGGGTCAACGACCTTTTGTAGCTTAGTTACCTACTTACTTGAAAAAATATAAAAAAAACTGTTTTTTTTTTTCATTAATTGTACAGGGTTACTGGTAAAACATTAACAACCTCATGCAGGGAACACCTGATTTTTGATTTTCATAATGATGAGTACAATGACCTGTTAAGAGGTTGTTAATGTTTTACCAATAACCCTGTAGGTATATTTTTGTTTTATCATGTTTAGATATCGATACCCATCACGTCTGCGGAGTTTCGCTAACTAATTTAATTTGACCCTGTATATCGCAGAATTGCGTCGCACTGTAGCGTCGTGCCTGTCTGCCGGAACCTTTATTCTGCATCGAACCCATGAAAAACTAGAAGTTTATAAAAACTATATAAATAAATAAGTAGGTACCTATAGAACAAGACAATATTACTCAAATAGATATACCTAAGTAGGTACCACCAAACGGGGTGAATAGGGATGCACGCATGGACACACATGCATGGACGTTGAACTAATACAGTTTGTTGCCGAAAAGGACACTTAATCGTTAATTTATAATACAATAAACACATTAGACTCCTTTTTGGCAACAAACGATATTATTTTAATGTTAAAATCGCTTTTAAAGTTTCGTCCCGATTCACCCCTGCATCCCTATTCACCCCGTTTGACGGTACCTATTAGTTTGGTCAGAATTTATAACACAGATTCTTTTATATATAGGTACCTAAAGTTGATTATAACGAAAAAACAATACAAATATTTAACATAAGAGGTATTTGCTAATTTACTACCCTCTAAAGTTTAGCGTACATGATTCTTTATAGAACAGCAATTGTTCGACGAACGCATTAATCATAATCAGCCTATAACGTTCCCACTGCTGGGACATAGGCCTCCTCTCTGTGAGAAGGAGTGGGCCGTAATCCACCACGCGGGCCCAGTGCGCGGGGTTGGCAGATGTCACATGTCTTGGAATTTTTGGTTCTAGGACATGCCGGTTTCCTCACGATGTTTTCCTTCACCGTTTTGAGAGCAGTGGTGCAACGCATTAATATTTAAGTTTAATTATTCCCCAGCAGTAGGAATATTATAAACTGATGATTATGCTGGTATGACAACATCATAACATCACGCTAGTATTCCCCAAAGGGTTGTGCATAGGGGTAAAACCCACATTTTGCCAGCTAAGTCTCAGTCGCAATTAATAGGGGTAGATCTATTGCCATCAACCGGGCACAAATCCAGATTCAATGCTGCTTCTGAAAAACTCCTGATGGAATAAATCAATAACAAATACAAAATAATATATATAATATAAACATCCGAATTGAGAACCTCATCCTTTTTAGAAGTCAGTTAAAAAAAAAAATATTGCAGAAACTTGTACAACTTTTACAGTAAGTCTTACTCATGGACTTCCGTTTAAGTAAAAGACACATTATAAAGACAAATTTTAAAATGGTAAAAGATGGTGTACCAAAAGATAATAGAATTTAAACAAGAAAATATACGTAAAATCTAAAATTAAACAAAATAAGACTTGAACTACTTATAACAAAATAAAAGAAAAAAAAAACTTGTATTCAATAAAACTGCACGTACCGGTATTTGAACCCAAAACTCGTGCTCAACAGTAGCTCTTG
Organism: Oligia fasciuncula; assembly: GCA_963082905.1. NCBI lineage: Eukaryota > Metazoa > Arthropoda > Insecta > Lepidoptera > Noctuidae > Oligia > Oligia fasciuncula. Next base: position 14,612,915 of record OY720396.1, on the reverse strand, counting down.
CGACCACTATACCACCGAGGAACATAAGTTTACAAATAAATTGGTCTAAGGACAAGAAAATTACGACGATGATTGATAACTATAAAATACCAAGATAAATTAAGTTTATATTATAATCGTTAATTCATGGGTGTCATCAAAAAACATTAACTCCGGGTGTTTTAAAAAAACTGTTTTTTTTTTGCCAAGTGATTTATGAACATACCTTTATTAAAAAGTAGCGCTGAAAATGTTTACAGTATTAGGCACGTATTTTGTGTGTATTTAGATAGGTATTATTTTACAAAATAAACACGCGTATTTTCGATAGGAAAAGTGAGGATATTGAATAGAATTTAATGGAGCAGCGATCGATACCAATAATAATATTATCTTGTAAATATTGCAATAAAATGGTTTACAAATAATATTTTTACTTATGTTATTATGATACACTTTCTATAACGCTACAGCTATTATTGTTCTAAATTAGTCTATTCTTCATAAACAAGGTTATACGGAGTCAAATTGAATCAGCTAGCGAAACTCCGTAGATTTGATGGTATCTATCGTAATCTAAAAAAAAATTATTGTTTCATCAAACAAGAAAAAAATTTTTTGGGGTCAACGACCACAGCTATTGTACTATAGTTACTTTAAGTAAATAAGTTTAGTCAATCAGTTAATTTGTTTCATAGTGTTTAGATACTCATTACGCCTGTAAATTAAATTTCTCATATTTCGAGTTACACTAATACTTGCGCTAATTGACCCCAAATAAAACTTAAATTGTTTCATTATATTTAGATATCGATACAGAGTCTGCGGAGTTTCGCTAACTTATTTAATTTAACCCCGTATAGGTTGATACCTATATCTAATAATAATCTAATAACAATTCAACATTTTCATTGCGCTGCTGATACCTTTATTCAAAAAAGGTTTTTTTTAAAGATTGGTTATGACTAAAGTGACGTCGAATTGCCAATGACATCATTAGGAGAATAACAAATTATGACTAAAATAATTATAAATTATCCATACCAATATTATAAATTCGAAAGTAACTCTGTCTGTCTGTCTGTATGTTACCTTTTCACGCCTAAACCACTGAACGAATTTCGATAAAATTTGGCAGAGTGATAGATTGCGTCCCGGGGAAGGACATGGGATAGTTTTTATCCCGATATTCTCACGAATTCGACACTTATGCGGGTGAAACCGCGGGGCGCAGCGATAATTTTAATGATTATAACTCTGTAAATACATACTTATGACCGTAACAAGTATGTCTTTACAGAGCGAATCATATTTTGTTCCTCGTGGGAATACCCACGAGGATCGACACTTATGCGGATAAAACTGCGGGGCGCTACTACACTATGATAAAACTAATTTATATTGTCTCACTCGAACGAGCGAAATGTTGGAACTAATTCATGTTACCAACCCAGTATTAAAACGCAAGATCAATGGTTGTAAAGTTTTACGAACGCAAGTTTAAAACTTATACAAAAACTTTTACATTAGGTTAAATTTGGCATAACGTGAAGGAATAATCAAAGAAAACAAGGCAATTTTCCACGACCGAGAATACCTAGTCATTTATTTCAGCTACTTTTTGTAACTTGGATAGTGAATTCATAAAATATGGATTAAAAATATATGTCAATACCTACTCGTGTTTAAATTTATTTCTAAGCAGACAGTCTAGACTAGATCTAAGAAAAATTGTCGAAACGCGTGGTATACAAGGTTATTGGTCAAATATTAACAACCTCTTAGGAGGTTATGTTTATGTTCGTATAACTCGTCAAAATGTAGGGAACAGCTGATTTTTTTTCGCGTTTTCAGGTTTGGTCCCATAGTAAAAGTTGTTCATAATGATGAGTACAATGACCTCTTAAGAGGTTGTTAATGTTTTACCAATAACCCTGTATAATTATATAGGTACTACATTCACGTAGCAAACACAAACAGTATTACTATCTACTTCTAAAAATCACACCTCAATTAAAACTACTGGTATTGTCATTGGCAACAAGTGCAAAGTTCCAAATCATAAATATCTTTACATAAATATAATTATTGTAAAACGATTACTTTACATACAGCGCTGGATATTTTATTACATGATACGTTACAAAGACCATACAAAAATACACTTCAAACAACTATAAAAATTGGTTTAGATAATTGTTCTTAAAGCAATATTAATTCTTGATTATTCACAGCTTGATATCCATACTTATACCTTTTAGGAGTTTTTCAATCGATTCCGTATTCTCGTGAACAAAAAAGGCAAGATGGATAGGAAAGTATTTTAGTTATATTTTTTAAAACCCTTACGTCTACCAGTCGTTGCATGATGCATTTCATCGCAACGCGTCCTATTTACACCTTACAATTTAATATAATTACAGCTACCTAGATAACAAAATAACTCGAAAGCCTCAGACAGGATATCTGGCAAGCAATTTTACGTTTTATAAAGAACCTACCTAAACTCTACCGCACGACATTTATCTCGCTTTAAGTGTGCGTATCGTATCGTGATTATTGACCGACAATATCAACGCATCTTACTTTGTCTACGAATTATGCAAACTGCCTTCGACATACATATACTCGTAGACAGTAACATTAGTGAAGATCCCAATACTATGTTTATCACATGGAACCAATATAGTGAAAGCCCTCGAAACAATTTAGATGTTTTTGGCAAAGTCATCTAAATATTTGCATATAAATACAGATTTCAATTTGAATAAAATTCGTTACTGGTATTTAATTAACTCGTTTTTTTTTTTATTCTATGCTCGTTTTACTTATCGTTTATACACCACAGATTCACAGCACTTTTTAGAAAGTTTGTGTATTTTTAGTCATGCACAGTATCACCGTCCGCGGTAGCACGTCACTCTAGCGTCTTGTACTTCAACAGTGGCAACCTATCAGGGTCACCACGGCGGGGCACTCAGGTGTTCTCGTCTGAGGAGTCTTCAGACGAAGAGCTGGTCTGCAGGGTGGCCGCCATGGTCAGCTGGCGGATGAAAGGTTCCCTAGGAAGACTCTGCTGACCTAGAGGCAACCGCCTCACGCCCATGCGCTCACTCTCTGGCAGTGATTTGCTGTATTTCTCTTCTGTGATCGCGTCACGAGATAATGACCTGAAATTCAACAAAATGATGGTTTATATCAATATTTCAAGGCAGTTTTAGATTAAAACAAATTAATATAGTTCCTAGTAACCTATGATAAATAACCAAAATATCCCCCTTATCCAAATCTGCTGGATAAAAGTCACATTCACATTTCCACGTCAATGGTATTGAACTTCAATACCGTTGACGTGGAAATCGATCGATCGATTTTAAATTTGAATAGATAATTTATGATATGTATTCAAATTTAAAATCAATCCAGCATCATTGTCATTGTCATCATCATTGTGGCACACTTTATTTTAAACTTCAAGCTTTCACGCTAAGGGTTGATTTTACCAAAGTCAGATACTTTTTATCCGTGGAATAAAATTGACGGCTGACAGTTCTAGAAACACTGTCAAAAATACAAGATTTATTCTCAGGATAAGTTATTATAGCCTGTATGGTAGAATTTGCTATAAGAAAGACAATATTAGGTATAGTTGAAAATCTCAAAATAAATAAGTAAGTAACAGTAAATCGTACCCAGTTAACTCTAACATCGATCCTCTTCGACATTGTCCTCTATGTGGTCCCTGCATAATGCTGGCTGGTCTACTGGACGCGCCCAGGGGGTCGGAATGCGCCACATCTTCCATCAACAACACTGATGGTCCCCCCAGGCTCGTGCTCCTCTTAGACAGCATACTTGGTCCTTGTCTCCCAACAGGATCCTTCGATGTTCCCTCTCCCTTGCTCCAACTATCTCTGTTCCCCTCCGAGTCGGACACGACCACACTCTCGGCAGCACCCTGTGTAGAGCTAGAGCTCTCTCTTCGGAACAGACCTATGATAGATTTTGGATGTTTTGGCTTCTCTATGCCTCCTGATACCGGGAAGGTATTATGAGAATGGATGTGTTTTTACAGCGGGATGGACAGGGGGACAAAGGAAAAAATCGTGTCAGAAAAGTTGATAAAAAATTCTAAAGTCTAAGGTAAATAAGTGCAAAATAAGTTATTTTTGGTTTCCAATTACTAATTATTTATTACGTTTTATTTCGTGTTTTTAAATAGACGCATGTTTTCGGTTAGGTACTATTAAGCACTTTTTATTTGCCATAAAATGGTTTATAGGTACTTTAGAAGCTTCTAATTTAATGGATAGGGCTTTATGGCCGAAATGTTATTTTGGTGCTACAAATAGAGCTATTTCAGCAAAAGGAATAAAATTAAATAAAAAGCTAACATGCAGTGTTAGGTACGCTTTGTGGTTGTAGAAACTAAAAAATGTTCCCGAAAAAACAAATGAAAATGCACGCTACAATCGCTAGGGTAGGTATTGTGCATATTAAATGGAAACTATTTTTTTTTTAAGTAACTAAGAAGGCTGATAGAATTGGTATTAAGAATTAAACAATTTGTATTCTCATATAACTTACTTCATATCTTTCGATCGAAAACATCTTTCAACGTAGTTAAGAATGTTTTAACACGTGAAAGTCGATGCATATAATATATATTCGACAGTGCTATTTATTTTTCAAAATAATCTTCACCATAAACAAAAATCGTATCTTGCTCTGTGATCCAAAATGTCATAGTCTACGCGCCTACGCGCTACGAGTTCGTAGACCAATTGTATGCGCTACGTGGCTACGCTGCTACGCAAAGGTCTACGCTGTTATTGCCCAACATTTCGACTTTTAGAAAGCTTTCTACTAATTGCCCTGCATTAATATAACTAGCCATTAATTCATTTTATATATTTTAGTGTATTTTTTTATAAATAAAATATTGTACCTAATTACAATTTTCTAATTAATTTGTACAAACTTACCTAAAAACGTAGCCGAGGGCGAGCTATACGCTAGGTACTCTTTGTTCGAGGCCCAAGCAGGGAACTCGGATTGTTTTAGGGCGCCGCAGCCCTCCATTTCCTCGCGTTTCCATGGCAACATCGTCTCCGTCGCGGTCGGGGTGGCCACGCGAGCGTGCTCAGCTACTATCATGTAGGTGTCTGTGAGTATAAATCTAAGTATAGATAGGCATCCTCAGATGCATAAGGTACTATGCATCATGTTTAGTACTTGCCATTATCATCCGACAGCCTTCTTTCGTCTTCTTCGAGAATATCCTCATTGGGAACTAAAATATTTAAAATGTTGGCGTTATAGTTTAGTTATGCCAATTAAAAAAATACAATAAATAAACAATTTTACATTACTAAAAAATAAATACGTACTTATCTAATTTTAAGTTTCCAAAAATATTTTATGAAATAAATGTTTTGCATATATAATAAATTAAATTACTCTTTAATAAATACATAAATATGAATTTGTATAAGTATACAGTACATATATAGGTGGCAAAAGGGGCCAACTAAATACCGCCTGAGGACAAAATATCTACGCTATTATAGATACCTACCTACTTATAAACATATTTCAATATATACATTTAGATCTAAGGACTATCAATATACCATATATATTTAGTAAGTACCTAATTGGCAGATATTATACATACATAAATAATTGTTATAACATGCAATACTTACTGTTTTTAACTAGACATACATCCATATTATTATAGAGTGCCAAGTTTTACTGCATAACCAATCTAATAATAGATACTAGGTGGGTGTCTATAGTTTTAATAAAAAAAATAAACGATTTATATAATTATTACTAGATTGGCTATCAAGCGCTATTCAGCGAACGGGAAATAAACAAAGGAAAAAATAGTATGTGTTTAAAACATGCAATAGTAACATTGAATCGGATGACCAATTGATATCTTTGCAAAGCGTCTGATGAAAAAAACTATTTTCTTTGTTACTATATGTAAGCAAAAATGTTTAATGTTAATTGAACGAAAAAAGAAAAAACAATTACGAGTAACAATCGTGGCCGAAAAACGATACGAAAAAATCTGATTAATAATGACTAATGAAAAGTTAGTGGCCAGTGCTACCTAATATTTTACATTATTGACGTTAAAGTGATGTCTCTAGATAATTACAGCATCTGCATACCTTGAGCGTGTTATTTTTACATTTAAATCATGATTTGCAGCAATCGTTGCACAGTCACATTAAAGCATAATCTAAATTAAAATCTTGATCATCAGACGCAAGTATGCACGCAGTTCTAGTGACAATTATGAAAACAGTTCAGTTCTGAAGTAAACACATACCAAAGTTATACGTGGATCTGTCCCTTCTCCACGGTAAGGATTTCTCAACAGCTGTCGGGAGTATCTCTTCGGGTGTTTTAGCGTACTGCTTAACGATCCTCGCTTTCAAGGGATTGAATCCGGGCAGGTTAGCCAGTTGATTTAAAAGTGAACTACTATTTTCTTTATGCGAGGACGTCGGACTGACTTCTTTGTATCCAGCTGATAATATTATCATCGCCAGTTGTCGAGAGTATCGGTTAGTTTGCGGTGGTGCCACATGAAGATTGCCAGAAGGGAAGAAAACGACGATCAAACACAAAGAATATTAAATAAGCAGAGATGAACAGATACGCAGCGATTAGAAGATTAGTAGGTATACCTAACGACTAATGGAATGGTATTTGTGGCTCAGGACAGAAGAGAATTTAACTTTGGACTGAAACCAACTTTATTGATAAACCTTCTATTTTAGTTTGTTAGTAATTTGATACTAAACAGTTCCCCAAGTGTAATCAATTATTACGCTTTGGCTGTTACTTATGGATGGACCATGCAGTAAGCTGATTTCCAATTGAAAAGTTTGTTTGATAAATTAATAACTAATTTATAAATTATCGTTATTTTAGCATACTGAATGAATATATTTTTTAAAGAAAGTACTTTGTACCAAAGTTGTAATGGAATTCAGATTTACTCAAAGGTTTGCGAATAAGTTGGTTAGGTTTTAAAGGTCAAAACTTCACTTGAAATAGGCAACTGAACCAAAATAAATCAATGAAAAGAATTTCAAGAATAGAGATAATTTAGAAAATACAAATAATTACATACAGAGAAATAATTCAGAACATGCCACCACAAATACGTTTCAGCTCATTCTCACAGTACGTAGCCATGTCAGAAATTAAGTAATGCTTTGGACCCAGCAAATAATAGTCGTATACCAATTAAGTAAACGTCGGTTCACTTATTATAAGTATCCCATTTCGGATAATGAAGAAAAGGTTGTGCGGAAAATAAAAACGTTAGTCGACAACAACTAAAGGATTTGTTTGGATTTGAATTCGAAGCTTACGGAAAGTCATTTCATATTCATACTGGATTGGATTCACCTTCTAGTACCGCATTTGTGGAAACAGACAATGATGAATAAAAACTGGAATAGGATAATCGCTTGATTTGAAGTTTCTCTCCATACCTGACCAACCCCCAATGGGCCCGCATGGTGGATTACGGCCCAATTTATCTCACAAGAGAGGAGGCCTGTGTCCCATCAGTGGAAACAGTATAGGCTTATTATGCTAAGCGTACCCGATTAGGCGTAACTTCATCGAACTTACTTGACATTGAAATGCAATTACGTACACTTTTTTTAGGGTTCCGTACCCAAAGTGTACAAACGGGACCCTATTACTAAGACTCCACTGACCGTCTGTCTGTCACCAGGCTGTATCTTATGAACCGTGATAGCTAGACAGTTGAAATTTTCACAGATGATGTATTTCTGTTGCCGCTATACCAACAAATAAAAATAAAATAAAGTTAAAATATAGAGGTATACGAAGGACGTTTTTTTCGGTGTTTTATGCCTTGTGGTACGGAATCCTTCGTGTGCGAGTCCGACTCGCACTTGGCCGGTTTTTTACGTCTAGCTAGCTACTCTTACATCTTTTACTCTATCTACACAGTGCTTCTGATCCAGTAGACAACACGTCGGGTTATTTAGTGTTAGCAATGTTACCATTCAAATCCAAACTGCGGTGTGTCACTCAGGGTGTGTCATGCAGAATACCTACGCGGGATTTTGGCAGTGAAAGTTATACCGCCGTCGTCACCTTCGCGTCGCGGTCCTATCTCGCGGTCGTCGCCGTCCTCCTGCAGAACCTCGTCTATGTAGTCTGTAATAATACGATATTACTGCCATATTTGGAATGGAAAGTTTTTGAGTGCATGCTTTAAATAAACAGCTAAGAATGTTTTATTAATTTATCGTTGCTATTTTATTTGAAAGTATTTAGATTTTTTTAAACTGAGTTTGGAAAAAAAACTTATTGGATCTTTTGATATCACATATCACAGACAATACAAAACCGAAAAAAACATGTGCTATGTCTAAATGTTCTAATACTTTTATTTGTTGTATTTTTATTTAGGTACATTTATTTCCATTAAACTAGTGTAGAACGAAGCGTTTGTGCTTGCAAAGTAAATTAAGAATGACCATTGATACATATTATTATGTATTATTTGAAAATAAACAAAAAATCGAAATAATACTTGAACCCACACGTGCATGCGATCGACACTCGTGATAATAAGAAAGAATAAATAAGTACCTAATCTATAATACTTTATTTTACCGTGCGTGAACTGTTTGGCCGAACCGTTTTGCTGGAATTCTGGGAAAGTCACATGATTTTTCCCATCCTGAAATAAGGAAACACATATTCAGAATCTATTTTACCTAATTACACATAGCATCAGGCCTGTATTACTTATATCCCGAAGGGTTAGACAGAGGTCTATGGCGGATCAAACACTACAATGCGACACGCGCTGGGACAGGGGAAACGGAGCCAAATTCCCCGCACGGAAGCGCGTCTTTATTGAACTTGTATGTAGAAAATTACGCGCGGGGGCGCGTTATCTGCGCCCTTTTGCGTGACACGTTATACTTAGAGTAAGATCCGCCTATTCTATAGTAACCTCTTATGAATGTCTTAATAAGTAACCTTTTAATACTTATAGGCATAGTTAATAAGTATGAAAGCTAAGTCTTCTGTGAAGGTTTTCTTAACAACACGTACCTGCTTTCCACGTTTACTACGTTTGTGATGATGTTTCCTGTCGCCGACTCGTCGTCGTATATTCATATGGGTCTTGTAATTGACTTGCGTGCCGAGGTCGCGATCATTCACCGCGTGGCGACTGTAGCTCAGCCGACGATGCTACAGAATGGAAAAGCATTAGATAATTATATAATGTATGATAGCCCTTTCTTGTCTACCCCATTTACGACGGCATTCTTTCTCCTATCGAAGACCGACCTATCGATATATGCAGGTCAAGGTATGATTGGGTTTAAGAATAAGGCGGGTATCACATCTCCGCCGTGAAATCATAGCAGAGAAACCGCAGTAGTTCCGCCAAGACTTGTCCGTTGTATGACAAGCGAAACAGAAGAGAATGCTCTGAAGCACAGATTTGATTATGATTCTCTTTCCCGCGTGATTTCGTCGAACTGGCTCTCATGATGTTCCACTACTGGAATCGCGACACAATGTAGTAATGTTTCTTAGCGGAATTCGTTAAGCGGTATCCCAAAATAAATTTCGCGGCGGAGATGTGCTAAGGACCTAAATCAAGCTCTATTTTATAGTTAGATAAGTCTTGTCTATCCCATTTCCGAAGTACCTACCCAATTTTTTATCTCCATGAATCCTACCGTGTCCGACCTACCAATATGCAGGTCAAGGTATGATTAGTTGATTAGGGTTAGGCATAACAAGGTATCAAGTTATAGTTCGTTCGACAGATCTTTCTGTCTACCCTATTTTTGAAATAACTTTTGATTCCAATCAGCACCCATTGATGACCGACTTACAGCTATATGCAGGTCAAGGTATGCGAGTTAGCAACATGAACTTGTTACGAATATGGCTTCCGTTTTGCTAAGTAGGTCGTAATCTTCACCTACTTACCCAGATAACTTTTCGCTTGTATTAAACTTCGTTTGTTAATGAGGTTTGGTTTTCTTTTCCACTTACCAGCTTTAAGCCATAAAACACTTTTACGAAAGTGTATAATTAAATTTCATGAAACCAGGATAGCATAGTAATCCTATTATTATCCCACTGCAGGGCAAAGGCATCTTCTCATACAGAGAAGGCACGAGCATTGATCACCACGCGTGCTCAAGACGGGTTGGCGATTTCAGACTTGTATTAACTATAGTCTATAGTCCGCGCGGAACTAGTTGGCCGCGCCTTGGGTGGGGACGGGGGTGAGGGCGGCGGGGTTGCCTATTGTTCGCAACGCACGTACTGAGTAATGACAAAGCGCCCCCGCTCCTCCGTCCCACCGCTCACATACCTAAGGCGCGGCCAACTAGTTCCGCGCGGACTATAGTCCAGGTTTCTTCACGATGTTTTTCCTACACCGATCTCAGTGTCCAAGATAAACTAATAAAGGAACAAAGTGGTACGTTCATTCAACCCACTCGCCAGTGCCTTTATTATTTTATAGAGCAGACATAAGCTTGCTTAATAGGCATTATTATTGTGACCAGGAGGAGGGAGGTAGTTGCCAGGAGGCTCTGACCCAGAATAATCCTAGAGGAAATTCCCTATGGATAATTTTGAATCAAGTGACATTCTGCCAATAGGTCAGTCTCTGACCGAGCCACATGACCTAATTAATCTATATCTATACATTAATAATAAAGCTGAAGGGTTTGTTTGTTTGAACGCGCTATCTCTGGAACTACCCGTCAGATTTCAAAACTTCTTTTTGCATCTGATGGCCCAATTCTTGAGGAAGGCTATAGCCTATTTAACATCATGATAAGACACTATGGACCGCTACGCGAAAACAAAGTAGATAATAGCGCGGGCGGGGGATAATTTCACGCGGACGAAGTCGCGGGCTGAACCTATGATTTTATAGTATACAAAGAAGCCTTTGATATGTTTCATATACATACGCGTCTAAACGGTTTGCAGAGTTCTTCGGCAAGTAGATGGTGTATCTTCGCGTCCGTTAGATCTTTTTTCGAGGGATTGTATTCCAATTCCTGCATATCTATGTTCCATGTTGATGAGTCTAGCTGACTGAAACTAGGACTGAAAAGAAACAAAGAGCTTCAAAAAAAAGGAACAACTTTCATTGAAATAAAATTTCCGGAGCAAAAGTTAGTAAAAAAATTACCTTCCATTAAAATTGGCATTTGTATAGTTTTTGAATATGGCTGACATAGATTCGGCTCCAGATATATTCCCAATGGTTGACGCATTCCTTTGCATGTACTCTATAGCATCTTTCATAGCCAACTTTGAATAAGTCTCCAAAATCTTGGGTTCCGCACCCTGAAATAGTAGTTTGTCCTGTTTTGTTATTAGTTAACGTTTCAAATACGTTCCGTGCTTTCTGATCTTAGGCAAAGTTGCAACAAAGTAATAACATACCTGATAGTTTCTGAGTAAGAACGGTCTAATGAAACGATTGTCAAATCTTTTGAATTTATCCCTCATGTGGTGGTTTCCATGTTTTCCTAATATGTCTTCTACGCCTGCCATTAAATGGTCCATGAACTGAAAAATATGTAAAAAAGGTTAAGTATATTATTATAGATTGAATTTATAAGCATAATCAACCTATTATGCTCCCACTGCTGGGACACAGACCTCCTCTCTATGAGCGGGAGTAGGCCGTAGTCCACCACGCGGGCCCAGTGCGGGTTAGTAGATGTCACATGTTTTCGAATTTTTGGTTCTAGGACATGCTGGTTTCCTCATGATGTTTTCCTATTCGTTTTGAGAGCAATGGTGAAATAATTTACACACCTATGTCGCGGCCGTTACAACTGGGCCACCACTGCTCCAAGCAAAGGAATTTATAAATACAATGATTAAATAGCAAAACTTTACCCTTTCATGAATCCGTTCATTCATAGTAGGCTTCCTCTTCTCAGCAGTTTTAACATTAAGCATCTTCACAAGAGGCTTTATCGTGATCCCTTGTATAAACACGGTGAAATATATCACCGCTATAGTGGTGGTGACAAACATTGGCTGCAGTTCCACAACTTCGGGATCTATCAGGAGAACTAGAGCGAAAGCTACTGCACCTCGAAGACCTGGAAATGTAAATAAAGGTGGATATCGGACAGTGAATTGTACCTACACAATTCCTTCTAATCGTGTACTCAAGTTCTGAGTACACAATTACTGACAAATGCTTGCATTGACTGGACTGGTACACTCAAATCTGTGTAGTATTTTCCTCTAAAGACTATTTCAGGCACTAATCTACTTTGTCTCACATAATTTGGATCAAGATTATGTCTGGACTTTAAAAGAGACTTTGACACTTGAGATTGTTTTGCCATTTCTTCTCAGGCGTAGTCAAATATTAAATATCGACTCCGACTAGCTATACATTTTTGTATAATATGAATAAACAATTTCATTTCATTTACGCGATTTTTTCGTGGAATTACGTTTGCAATTTTGGGATAAGATGTATTTCATAACAGTATGGGTTCCAAAGCATTATGTTCGTAACAACATAACATTAGAATCAACACAGTAGGAGAAATTCACTTATAAAAGTTGGTGGGTATAAGTAACATATTAGTCGCTCGTGACTTTACATTGGTATTTTTGTATTTGTCTGATGGTTCAGCAAAAACATATTTACTTATTCTATTTATTTATGTATTACTAGCAGAGCCCCGCGGTTTCACCCGCAAAGTGCCGATCCCTTGGGAATATCGGGATAAAAGTATCCTATGTCCTTTCCAAAACCAAACAAAAACACAAGCAAACTAAAACTCAAACTATCGTTATACCGAATTTCATTTAAACCGGTTCAGCGGTTTAAGCAAGAAGAGTTATCAGACAGACAGACACACTTTAGCATTAATAATATTAGTATGGATTAGGCTCTTCAATAACGAGTAGGTACACTCTAACTTATGTAACAACTTGTATATTGAACAAACTTACGCAAATTTATTGTATGATTCTGAATAAAACACAAAAATTAAGTGGAGCTTAATTTTAGGCAATTCATTAAAGATAATTTATTTGTCAAACATGCGTTTACATACAAATTAGGCATGCAAGATCTTAAATATAGGTAACAAGTCCGTACATGTTTTGCCTGACGAGGCGTACAATTTTTTTTATTTTTTTTTATAGATAACAAACAAATAATTACTTCAATAAAGCAAAGACTAAAGACGGGTTCACCAACATTCATTATTTACATTTTATGAGAATATATTAGTACAGAAATAATAATTTTTCATTGATCTTTTTAAGTACCTACATCGTAGAAGAAATATATAAAATATAAATATCAGGAGGGAAGAACCTTTTGAAGTGAAAATTGTATACAACCTCATTTTCCTGTCTCTAATCCTCTATACCTACTCTTTGCAATTTTTCTGTGGGGAAACAATCTTCGGCGAAAATTAATTTTCCTTCTGGGGTGCTCTCCATGTGGTAAACGGTTTCACGTTTTATTAAAATACAGGAGGATATAAAACAGCCTATAACATAGTACAGCTTTTTTTTGTTAAAAAAAAAAAAACTTCAATATTAAAATCTTTGATACAGCAAGCAAGCATGTCTGAAGATTTTCGCCCTTTAAAATGGTGTGGGTGTTGTAGTTGTCTGGCATTTTTGCTGAACTGGGCCTTTTTGGCGCAGCCGTGAGGCACACATTCCTGCTAATTTCATATATAGGAATTTGCACTTTTTTTTTTTTTTTTATATCTTTTTTTGTTTTTAACTGATGTATGTACGATTACTGTCTAACTATTTGGTGTATTGTGTGTCTTTTAGTCTGTGCTAAATAAATGTATTTTCTTTCTTTCTTTCTTTCTTTCATTATTTCCAAGGGTGTGAAGCGGTTAGACGGAATAGCTATACCTACCTTAACAGTTTAGATTTCTGGAACCTCGTCTAGTTGTCAGCGTCTAGGTTTTGCATAATCTAGGTAGGTATATATACTCTGTTATTGAGACCTCAGTAAGATTCAGTATTATGTTGTCAAATCAGAAGTTATGTTATCTTAAATACCTAGTATGTAAGAATGCTAGCACGCGGCGTTAAGTTTTGCCTACCCTAATGGGAAAACAACGCGAAAAAAAGTAGACAAACCAGATAACCAACTCACCTCCGTAAGACATGACGAACTTTTCAACCCTATTCAGTTTATGTAAACGGAACTTGTTGGCGATTGCGCTAAATATGCATACACCTGAAACAATTAAAGTAAAATACATAAATACATAGAAATATTAGAAAGTCACAGTTCCACTCCGCCGAAACCTCTACAGAAATGCTCTAAGCTAAGGATCTACGGCGTAGGCGCCTACGGCGTAGACCCCCACCTTGACAAATTGAGACCAACACATTCAAAACCTGTTTCAGTGTCTGCCACAATCCAATTGATAAAATAATGTAATAGAAAATAGCACTTGTGAATTTATCTTCTCATAATCAATGACTGAACATGATGATATTTTATGAACCGTGTTTCTGGCAAATTAAGGGTTGGGTCTCATATCGAGTCGCCTGAATCTGAGTTAAGTGTAGATATGGGAGGGATTAGGGGGTTCGTACTAAGCGATAAAATGTATTTTTTGCTGCCGGAGACGCGCCTAAATATTTTAATTATTATTTAAAAAATCATGGGAAATCTTACGAAACACTTGCAAATGCATAAAAAGGAACGTAATTTTGATACATTTCGTAGCGATTTCGATGCTGCGTTTGTCGAAATGCGTGAAAAGAAACGTAAGCCGCCATTTTGTTTACATTGACAAGTACTTTTGGCGTTCGTTTGTCATTCCGTTGCTCTCGAGTTTGTAGGTACGTGAATTTTATATTTTGCTATGAATATTAGCTCCCCGCACCCTAATGAGTGACAGATCCTACCCAAAGCACACAGACTTGTGTTGGTTAGGTTAGAAGGTTTTATCAAAGACTACAATATAATGCTGTATAAGGTTTTATTCAAAATTGAATTTAATAGAAAAACTACGCATCTCCGTCGGGGGATGGGTGGGGGGGGTGAAACAGCCGCCCCTCCATCCCCCCTTTACCCGTCTCATCTTCGTACGAAGGCGACTTGATAATTATAAGACTTTTACCCAAATTAATTTTAATTTGACTTTGAAATCACATTTAGTACACTTGCATACTTTGTACACGGGCATTTTTTTTTCACTGTACTGTTTCGACAGGGAAGACAATTCAATAAGCCGCAATTCATTAAAAAATACGACCTTCGTCGTAAAATCTTTTCTTAAAATCAATAGGCAGTTAGCATGTGGTTATGAGGTCGACACGTGCAGACACAGACTACAATATCGTGCAGATGAAGCCCCGAAGTTTGACGGACATTTTCCGGTCACAGTCATGGACGTAATATATAGATATATTACGTCCATGGTCACAGTTCACACGTCACCCACATTGTGTTACGTCGCGTCACTTTGTTTCTGTCACAGAGTACTTTTTGATAGGTTTCTGTTTATAGCTAAAACCATAGAGTAAGTAAACATGTAAACATATGTAAGAGACGGAACTCCCATAGAAAAAGTTGAAAAAACGTCGCTTGTATGAAACGTGTACTAAAACTGAATACCAACAAAACAAAAACAACACAGACTGCAGACATGACGTAAAGCTGCCAACATAATAACAAGATAGGGATGTACTAAACATGATAGAGTCGAATAGATGTTAAAGCGAGACAGCGATAGCCGCCATTATGTTTAGTACGCGTATCATAGTTTCTTTTTTTATTAGACAGTTGCGTCAGACTGGCTAAAACTTTCTTAAAAAAATTAAATGCTGTTCGTTGGTAAGCGAATCGCTTGAGAACGGTTGGACCAATTTGGCAAATTGTTGTTTTAAAATGTTCGTTATAGTCCGAATCAGGACGAAAATAATTTATTATAAATTTTTCGGGAAAACTGAAACAGCATTTTCTATGGGAATTTTGTATAATATAATCAGCCCATGTTCCCACATCTGGGACACAGGCCTCCTCACAGTGAGAGGGAGTGGGCCGTAATCCACCACACGGGCTCAGGTTGGCAGAATGTCCCATGTCTTCGAATTTTTGGTTCTAAGACATGCCAGTTTTCTCACGACGCTTTCCATTAATTTTGTATGAACAATTGAAATTTGGACAGGAAAACGTCTGTCGAGTCCGCTAGTTTGTAATATTTATTAACTTTTGTTGATATCTTTCTTACCTATTATCCGAAACACTGAGCAGAAGAGAATGGTCAATAACACAAACCATGTGTTCCAGTCGTGGTTGTTATTTACAGTGGCGACCCCGAGGAACATGAAGATGATGGTCTCGGAGGAAGAAGACAACATCTTCATCGTGTATTTTATAGTTGTGTGCGATTTGTGGGATATGTTCCCTTCCACGTAGTTCTTCATAGTTATACCACAGAATGTTATACTGAAAATATATAGAAGTATAAGCTGTAGTACAGGTAGGTACGTATCACTGACCTATTAAACAAGTTGTATAATACAGGTCAGTAGTACGTATACACGAGCATAAATAGGTAGAGGCAATTTATGTTTACACAAGATTCAAAAGTGATTTTCTCCAAAAGTGTTGAAAGATATTTTATGGCGTTAAGAACATAGTATTAAAGAAACCATACTAAGTTATGAAACAGATCTTTTCTCAAAGTTGCAATTTTTATATAACGAGAAAAGTGCTTTTGAATTTTTCGTAAGTGTAGGTTCGGTATTTATGCTCGTGACGTTTTTTTAAATTAAATATTAATTTCAGTAGGGTCCTACATTTTAATTCCTTGCTGTTTAAACAAATAAGGAAATATCTTTAAAATAAGCTATAAAAATGCTATGGCAATTAGAAGCTAACTTAAACCAGTGAAATTCAGGTTAAACAGTCTGTGAAATTAACGGTCCTAATCACACTTAAGTCTAACTTTAGCAGAGTAACTTACGCAAGTATTCCACTCATGTGGAACATCTCGGCGTTCAGATACGCCAGGTAAGCCATAACGAAGATAAATATTGGTTCTATGACCCTGACTTCGTGCGTGAAGCGGGTGACGAGGCCCGTGGCGAAGCCCCACACGACGCCGATGAACGTGCCTCCAATTGCCACCACGAGGAAAGAGGCCAGACCAGCAAGTAAGTCCGTGTATTCAAGACGTGATGGGCCCATTTCACTGTCATGATAAAATACATCTTTAAAATAGTCAAGTTCACATTTAAATTTTTTGGCATTTAAACAATGATTGCCTAGTCAGGAAAAATAATTGTTGGGCAAATTGATACCCTAGACAATTTATCGTGCTAAAGCTATTTCATACAAGTGTCAAAGAATGACAGTTGTGTTTTGAATATTACACGCACATTATAATTTGGTAGTACCTATACTTTCTTAACAATGAATTTCTCTAACTTTAAAATAAAAGTTACTAAGTAAGAACTCACGTGTAAGCCTCAAACATGTGATACAAAACAACAGTAACTGCATCATTTAATAGAGATTCGCCGAAAACTACAATGTAAAGCACTTCATCCACATGAATCTCCTCAAACACAGCGAGCACAGCTACTGGGTCTACTGCAGATATCAGTGCTGCGAATAAAAGCATGTCTAGAAGAGGAGTCGTGCAGCCAAACATCCCAGTCTGTCCACAAGCCCATAGGGACGCCCCTGTGAACAACACAATCGTAATGTTAGCATTTAAATTCATCCTTACCTACTTAAGGGGGAAGCGCCAAATTCTAATTTTCTTACGTTATTGGCAATTTGCAGGTCAGTGTCAGGTTGAATGTTGAACAAAATATGATTCGCGACCGTAACAAGTATGTATTTACAGAATTATAATCATTAAAACCATCAATACAACCCTCTTAGTTCAGTTCCATTGAATGACTATTTCATGAAAATATATAATTAGTTAGTCACTTAATTAGTAAGAATTACGGAATTCGCTGTTTCTCATACAGTGACAGATAAAGTAGGGATGGTAACTGTAATGAGAAATCAATCAATCAATCTTTATTCGTGAACTCAGGTATTACAATAAAGGTCTTAAGTACGGCGAGCACGGTAGTAGGTAGGTAGGTAGGTAATATAATACGAGCTGATGCAATGATATTATAAAGGAAAGATACGCTACGTTCATACTGAGCGACGACGTTCTGTATTGTTGCGTTGTTATTATCATGTACCGACTGCGATAGATAATGCGGAACGTATGACACAGTGTGTTGCTCGCTGCTATTAGCGGACTAAATGAAACTACAACAATTGTCTGAATTTGTCTGCAACAATTTGCGCGCGCTAGTGCGATATCCTTATCATTGGGCTGATGTCCGCAACTCCACGTCTATGCGCGTATTTTGTGTACGGACGGTAGTAGGTAATAAATTTGGTGATCTGGAAACAGAGTTAAAAAAAATAGGAGCTTGTAAACATGCCCATAAAGTCAACTTACCAATAGTCAGGGTGTTGAACACAGTCCCAACAACGGCAAATAAAAGAATTGTCCCGAGGTGATCAAAAAATAATCTGTTAGGCATGAAGTAGCCGGCGTCCAGGATAATAGGAGGCAGCATGTAGAGGAAGAAGGTGTCCGGCGTCAGAGGCTGTACGTGCACACTGTGCGTGCTCAGCAGCAGCGCCCCGATCAACACCCCCACGAATATCAGCAGACAGGACTCAGGAAACATTTTGGACAATTTCGGCGCCATATGAAAACCTGAAACAAATGTAGCATATAAAGTGGCTGATATGTTGATTAAGTAAAAGTTGAGGTGCACTAAACAGGCCACACTAGTCATTTAAACGAATTTATATTGATTATTCTATACATAGTAATCCACTGAAAATAATATTATTTTATGACCGTCGCGTCGACCGGGCTGAAAAAGTTTCATAAACTGTCATAGTGAAACCACTTGTTGATTACATTCTTTTTGATGTCGCCATGAATTTGTCAGCATGACATTTTGGTAAATGAAAAATGTAAAAAACTTGTAAAATTAAAATATTTCTGTGATGGTAAACAAAGTGTTATTCATCATATAATTGGGTATAAAATTCTACCAAACTCAACCACAACATTTTAAGTTTTGTGAAACACACAAGGAAACTATTTAAATTGAAAAATGCCTAATCCGAAGCTTAACAAGTTGCTTCATAGTAAATCTTTTTCTAGTATTTGCGATATAATTGGGATTATGTCATACGGTGATTTGATTCCTAAGACGGGCTTCAATAAACCAGCAAAAGATCGTTCAGTGTACTCTGCTGCATGCGGGGAATCACCCAAAAAATCGCTAGATTATGAATACGTAGTGTCTGAAAAGTACAATCCTCTAATTAACGATAGCAGCTGCAAAACTGTTATACCCTCTACGAGTACGATATTCTATGATTTGGACGAGATTGCCAAAAGACACTCATTCCATTGTTTCACTGAACCCAGTATATCAAATGCAAATTTTATAAAAGTGATGAGAATGCCTGCACCTTTTAACGTTTTTGGTGGAAAATCCACTGCTATTGTCCAGGAGTGTGCTACTCAAATGCACCCAAAACTGTTACCGCGAGATAGTATTGAAGTAAATACTAAGAAAGTAAAGAAAAAACACTCAATGCTTTCTTCTGAAATCTGCTTAAGGGACGATGATTATACGAACGATCGCCAAAGAACTCACTGTTACCAAGACATGTCTGGCAGACAGCAAAAATTTTGGTCTTATTCAAAATATCGCACAGAGTACACCAAACCCATTCCAGAAGAGAAAAAGGCAAAGAAGAAAGACCGAGGTAAACGCACGGAAGACCCCTGTCCATGTCAGTTATTTTCTTATGCTTGTCCTTGCACGGATAAAAAATCTCTGACTGAATTAGCAAAAAACAGTAAGTCCCTAACAATTGTTGACCAAATAACGAGTACTCCTAAATTTTTGCCCGAACAAAAGAAAGATATGAAGACTAACAAAGAAAAAAAGAATAAACGTGATCTTATCATGGAAGATAAGCCAACGAACACAAGTGTAGTGAAAATGATCGAAGTGACTGTTCCTAACAAAAAAAACGACGTGCCAATACAGATTGCAAGTATAAAGGACCTACCAATTCTTAATGATAAAAACAATGTTAATAAAAGCCCAAAAAATAAATTAATGCGTTGTAAAAAGTTGCGAAAAGTTGTTTGTCCTAATTGCAAGGAAAAAGTAGATGTCCAAATCAGTCGAAGTACAACAGAAGAAGAAACCTTGAAACACGAACACTCTTCGATATATCGCAGCGAGGAAATATCATCAACCACTGCTTACGCATGCAGAGCTGCTGCTTCACCAACCAGTCACAGAAGCAAGACCTTGGAAGAAGGAGATTTATGTCTTCATGATCCTCGATGTGAATTAATACCCGTTTGTCAAATATTACCAAATGATAACTTTTATAACGTAAACCAGAAATGCGTTAATAAAAATTCTGTTCCTAAATCAACGCCTCGCGTCATAAGAATAACTAAAGCGTGCAGGCATCATCCTCCTTGTACGGTCGTCCCTTCTTGTCAAAGAGCAACTGTGTTGAAAAATAACTGCGAATACATCCCTCCTTGCTTACATCGCCCTCGATGCGTTAACATACCACTTTGTGTGCCATTTTCTAAAAATCTACATTACGAAGAAACAACAAATAAAGTGGTCGAGGATTTGGAAACCGCTGACTGTCCGCATATTCCGAGATGCAAATTTGTCCCTGTTTGTCAACATGACTCTTTAGCAAACACAATGAACCATCAAATTAACATGCTTTCTCGAGTGCAGAATGCCTGCGAGTTTCTAAACGATTACAATACTCCTGCTTTTTTGTTAAATCCGACCCACCCAACCTGTCGTACCACATTTTCCCCTTACCAATTATCTCCTAACAACACATGTTTTACGGAACAGTTTACGTGTAGATCCAATAAGTCATGTCAATTTGATTCTTCAAATTACAAATACTATAATGAATCCAATGAAAACCCGAGTGACGAGACTGTTATATTTATCAGAGATGTCGGTTGTCAGTTCAGAAATAAAACTTATTCTCCTAAAGATTCTTTAATGGAATCTAAAGTTTCAAGTAACTCTTTTGATTTTGTTGACGTTAAAATGGGGAACTACTACACAAACGTTCACACTTTGCGATATGAGGATAAGTATACCAGCCCGCTGTCTGGAGAGGAACAATCTTACACGACAGTATCAATAAATTCCATTACCCTGAACCCTGAGTCAGAATGTCCGCCGCATAGCCAGCGACCACTGCACGTCTTGCACGGACGCCGACAAGTAACGGGCTTTACACCTAAATCAGCTTATATATCAGCATTCTCTTCCGTAGAACAGCCGCACCCACATCAGTACGAAGAAAATAAATCGGAAGCCTTTCTAGTTAAATCTCGAAGACATTTTCTGAAGGGCAAATATAGAAAGATGTTTTCTGTGAAACGAAGGAAGAAATCTAGAATGTGTAGCCTTCTTCATAATTCGTCAATATTTGAACCGACTAAATAAATAATTGTAGCCGGTTTCTTCAAATTTTGTACAAGTAACAATATGTTTGTATGAATGAAAAGTATAAAAATTTTCTTTGTTATTGGGCCAGTTTAAAAACGTGTCTTAAATAAGAAAAGGTTTGTATTGTGTTTGTCTATAGTGTTTACAATATTATGTTTGTATGATTGAAAATAAAGATTTTTCCTTTTTTAAAAGTTATATTTGGAAACGTGTATCTATACAAAAATTATTTAGGTATAGACGTGGAAATATTGCACATACACTCTATCCTAATATCAGAAATCTATGCCATACATATCCATTAACGATAACCCACATACCAGCTGATCTATTCTGTTAAATGCTCAACGTGAAAACTTAGGTGAAGTGAGCTCTCAATAGTGTCAATCCCTAGCATCAGGTGGAATGACAGCTCACTTCAAACTCACTTCACCTAATTTATTGTGGTGAGATTTTTACACAATAGACCGGCCGTAGTCATACAACGCTATTCCGGATAACTCCAGCCTTTTAACAACGCTAACATTTCACTCTACCTGTGATGATCGCTATCCCGAAACTCCGAAACCGCCAATTAATTCAGGTCCATCACTAGGTTAGGTTCTTCCGTCATTCCGTCGGTTGTATACAGAATGAAACTTATCAAGGAAGGAAAACAAAATGATAACTGCAACCTATTCATTGATTCGTACTAACGAAGTTTCGAGCTGAACTCACTGAAGGGATAACGTTCATTTAGGATGAGTGATTTGGGTAAGCGTTATTTCGGGCTGAAGTTAATCGTGTTATTATTCTTAAAAGGCAAAGTGATTTTGGCTTTTTGTATTTATATACCCCCTTATAAACTTTGGATAGCGTCTGTATAGTTACACAACGCTTTGTCTTTTTAACCGACTTCAAAAAAGAAGGAGGTTCTCAATTCGACGGTATGTTTTTTTTTGTGTGTTTGCTACGCGATTACTCCGCCAGTTGTGGACCGATTTTCAATTTCTTTTTTTGTTTGAAAGGGTATACTCTCGAGGTGGTCTCATTATCATCAAGTTGAAATCTGATGAGAGGATCCTATGGAAATCGAGGGAAATCCTCAAATTTTATAGGCAAACCTATAGCGATTTGGGTATTTTTTAAAGTAACTTGAGCATTTGCTCTCGGAAATCGTCATTTGGTAAAGTGGAGCTGATGATGAAGACCACAGATGGCCATCGGAACTACTCAATAACAAATATTTCACGGGTTGCAATTCGATTACTTTAATATGGTTACTAAGCAATTTATGCTCGTCACAATGCGTATGGTGTTTTTTAAAATCATTGGATGTTTTCCAATGATTTTAAAAAACAAACAGTTCATTTACCAAATTTAGTTTAATTCGAAAACATCTGTCGGTTTCTTCTTCAACTATACCTAAAAACCCTGGTTACCTATCTCTTTTGGTGACTGTACATCGAATATAGGTCACCGCCCGCCACGTTCCGAGGCAGGAAGCCTTACTGATCTTGCCTAACTTCTCAATTTGCAATTGCCGCAAGCAAGTTAACTTGTAGATACAGTGGTTTCAGTTATGTTGTCGACTTGTAGAGCCTGCAGTCACTAAATTCGTTTTGATGTGATGCCTGGAACTATGTTTCAAGCAAAGATTTTATTATAAGTATATATGATCTACTAGCTGTGCCCGCGACAAACCGGAAAACAATAATGTGTATACATTATATTAGACTTTATGGGTTTCAATAATAAAAAGTCAGGAAGCGTAACTATGAACAAAATCAACGAGAAATTCGGCTCCAAACTTCACTACATTGACGAAATACCTCGAGTATTCGAACGAAAGAATACATGCAAATAAGCCAATCAGCTGCGCTCGCGTAAAGCGTTGTATTCCGGCAAGCGCCGTGATTGGTTCTGGTGCGCGTTGGCCTTTTCGGCAATGCCCCCTGCGGTAAACATTTGCGTGGTGCCTTTTTGAGTTTCAGTTATATTTCTTGACTTTTATTATTCGTAGGCGGAACCCTAATTATTTTTTCTAAAATAAAAGTAACCATTATTGCTTATAACATCAGCTATCTGCCAGTGAAAGGGCGTTTGGGCACTACAAGGAATTTTACTGTCCGGCAGTCCGATTTTTTACGGTCCCTTATACCTACGCATGCCATAATAAAAAAATTAAATCGGACCGCCGGACAGTAAAATTCCTTGTAGTGCACAAACGCCCGATGTCCTGTTAAAATCGGTTCAGATGTTTCGGAGATTAGCCGGAACAAACAGACACGCAAATGGTTTTTGTTATAAGTACTGTATAAACAACTGCTATTTTGACAGAACAAACAGACACTTTAATTTTATTTTTTTGTGTATATAGATACATTATTGAGATAGTATTGCCCAGCTGTTTTTGCCGGTCGATTCTGTAAAAATGTCACCGTGAAAACTTAGGTGAAGTGAGTTTGTTTTTGCTAGGAATTGACACTATTGACAGCTCACTCCACGCTCACTTCACCTAAGTTTTCACGGTGAGTTTTTTAGAGAAATACATGTTACTTTTGGTTTTTGTCCTGAAATATTCAATGGAAATTGGTTTACATAATTTGCGTTTTAACATATTTACTAACGTAAAGATAGTTGGGCTATCTTAACTATGCGAAACTACAGGGCTATAAACATTGTTGTACCTGATATGCCTTAACTCTATATTTGTTCGAGTTCAAATGTAGCCACCTTTTTCCCACTCCTGAAACTCACACAAAAACAAAAGAAATAGATCATACGGCACACATGATGCTTTTTTGGCACACACGCAAGAAAATAGGGGTAACACTTTTGTGCTATCTTATTGTACACATGCTCAAAAAGCGGGCACTAGAAAGTATAGAATACAGTCACTGAATGCATACATGCAACTCTAGCCTCAACTAGGGGCCCGGGTGTCACCATTGCCAGGATCGCCCAGAGGACACGGAGCACCGCCGCGCCGTGTCCTCGTAGAGGCGATCGGCAGCGACGGCGACCTCTCGCGTCCGGCCCTGGTGCAAGCCATGGTCCGGGGCGAGAGGAAGTGGGAGGCACTCACCTCCTTCTGCGAAGCAGTCATGCTAGCGAAGGAGGTGGCGGGACGGTTGAGGGAGAGAGCCTCCCGTCCCAGCCGCTGCGGGAGACTCCCGGCCACCGTAGGCGCGGGCCTGCGGGCGGAGAGTAATGGGTAGCTCACCGTCCGATCAGGACCAGGCCCGTGCCGGACGGCGCGTACGTGTTCCACGCGCGCCTCAAAGAGATGTCAGCATCGAGGAGGGGCCCCCTTAGGGCCGAAGCCTGCCGGGTCAGCGGGATTGTCCGAAAGGGTTACCGCTGGCCCGGAACATAAAGGGCTAAGGAAGGAACACGGGTGGGTTTGAGTCAGTAAGAGTCTGACACTCCCTTCCGCTCCACCCCGAGCGGGATGGTCATTTGATGATTTCACATCCGAAAAAAAAAAGCCTCAACTAGGGAAGAGGTGTTGGTATAAATATTTGATTTCGATATCCGTGGTTGTACCTAACATTTTTTTCATAAATTAATAGTACAAAGAGAAAAGATTTGATTTTTTGTATGTTTATTTGTTATGTCTTGACGCTAAAACTTTGAAATTCGGCTCATGGGTAGACGATGACCTCGATTAGGACATAGGATACTCTATATTCCGATATTCCCACGGGAGGGAGACTTATGCGAGTGAAACCGCGGAGCACAGCTAGTATTTTATAAACCCTGTTCTAACCAAGAGCCTCGCACCGTGAGTTGGCCAGAATTTCCCAAATGCACTAACCAAACACCTTTCATACTATATAAACAAGTGCGAGTCGGACTCGCACACGAAGGGTTCCGTACCACAAGGCAAAACACCGAAAAAAAACACGTTTGTTGTATGGGAGTCCCCCTTAAATATTTATTTTATTTTGTTTTTAGTAGGTATTTGTTGTTATAGTGGCAACAGAAATACATAATTTGTGAACATTTCAACTGTCTAGCTATCGTGGTTCTTGAGATACAGCCTGGTGACAGACAGACGGATGGACAGACAGCAAAGTCTTAGTAATAGGGTCCAGTTTTTACCCTTTGGGTACGGAAACCTAAAAATGAACGTATTCACATAACCGGATACGATCATACAAGGTATATACTAATACTAAGTTAAATTCCTGAGTAAACAGCTCCGGGCACACCACTTGGCCTAGTTTCCATCACCTTCGAGGCTTCGAATAAAACTCTGATTTGCAAGTAGGTAAGCAAGTACCTATTCATGTTGGAAAATTCAGGGAACATACGCGAACTGACTGAAAAAGTAGTACAAGGGCGAAGAAAAGTGTTTCGTGTCTTTGTTATTATGATTAACCTACGTCCTACGGCAATAGGAAGCTTTCACTTGATATACTGTAAGCTTCATTTTATAAATTGACATTTGAGACTGCTTGATAAGCTCTAACATAATCAACGGTGAATTTATTCTTCCAATAAAATTGTGACTTTTTGTTCAAAAAAATAACCATGTCGGCTTTTAAAAAAGCCTCTACAGTAACACTTTTGGTAGGGGAGCCCAAGGCCCAAAGGGTTATTGAGCAAACATAATATATGCAGGGTGAAAAGTTGATAGCTCACTTCATCTCTTCTTCACTCGATCACTTTATTTTTGGGCCGTGATAGCTAGACAGTTGAAATTTTTACAGATTATGTATTTCTATTGCCGCTATAATAACAAATACTAAAATCAGAGTAAAATAAATATTTAAGGGGGCCTCTCATACAACAACCTTTTTTTACTAACTGCCTGGTTGGTCTAGTGGTCGCAAGCGTGACTGCTGTGCGTGGGGTCCTGGGTTCGATTTCCAGGTCGGGAAAAGTGTTAATTGGGATTTTTCCACTAGAAATTTCTCATTAGCAGCCTGGAGTTTGGAAGTTGGTGGTGTGATACAGGGTCCATAATGATCTAAATTTTATAGTATGCAATTAAATTATACAGGGTTATTGGTAAAACATTAACAACCTCTTAAGAGGTCATTGTACTCATCATTATGAACAACTTTTACTATGGGACCAAACCTGAAATCGCGAAAAAAAAACAGCTGTTCCCTACATTTATGTTCGTATAGGTACCTACCTAACTCGTCAAAATGTAGGGATTTTTTTGCGATTTCAGGTTTGGTTCCATAGTAAAAGTTGTTCATAGTGATGAGTACAATAACCTCTGTTAATGTTTTTTACCAATAACACTGTATATTATCTTAATAAATACGGGGTGCCAGCTTCTTCCTTTTAGGATGTTCATTATAATAGTTGCCCCGATGAATGCAGCTAGCAGTACTGTGGCCCTGATATTTTACATTTCGTATAACTAGGATGGATGTTAGTGCTTTTAGCCGACTTCAAAAAATTCGGTTGAATATTTTTTTTATATTTGTTACCTCAGAACTCCGGTATTTATAAGCCCATTTGCAACATTCTTTTTTATTTGAAAGGATTATACTTTCAGATTGGTCTCATGGAAATTTCATCAAAATCGGCTCAGTAGTTTGGTTTTTAAACCAAAATTACTCGTAAAAATTCAAGTAAACGAAATTGGTTAACCGACTTCTTGTATGTAAGTTGCGCGATATCTCCGGCAAGTGTAAATAAATTTCAATTTTTTTTTTATGGTTAAGGTAGGTACCTATATCTCAGGGGTGGTCCCATATAAATTTTTATTAGCTTTGCTTGGGTAGTTTTTATGTTAGCTTCAATAATACGTATTTTTGCCACTTAGTTTTTAATGATGATGATTATAACTTCCTGTCACTGATATTTACATAGCAAGTAGTGTATACGAATTTGTGTGGGGTATGTACAACTTAAAAGTGAAAAATAAAAACTTTTTACAAAAAAAAAAACAACCGACTTCCAAAAAAGACACTGCAAAATGAAAAATAACTTTAATTTCGGAAGTCGGTGGCAAACAAAACAACGAAAATGCGAACCCAACGACTCCGACTCCGAAATTAAAGTTATTTTTCACTTTGCAGTGTCTTTTTTGGAAGTCTGCTTTTTCTTTTTGTAAATAAGTTTTATCTCTAAGTTGACAAGATTGAAGTTATTGAAAAGTAAAACTTAGCGTTCTTTGACAATTTATTTCAGCTTTTGCCTGTGGCTTCTTCCGCGTGGAACGTACCTACTACCGGGATTATAAAGTAGATACCCTACATTACAATCCAGTTTCTAATCTATCTGTGTGCCAAATTTGATCCAAATCTGTTCAGCCGTTGTTGCGCCAATCCGGGACACACAGGATACAGACACAGACAAAAAATCTAAAATCTCTATTTTCGCAATCAGACTCATTTCCCACACCAAATAAACATAACTTTAAAAAAAAATCCATTTACAGTTTTGACTGCGTTTCTATTTTAGTATAGGTATGTATACAGATTTAGGTATACCCAAATTCCTTAAATGGTTACAGCAATCCTCATTGTCAGCAACGGATAATGAGAATATATAACAGCTATGCAAAATTCTCAATTTGAGGGAATGCTTTATTTCGGTACAATACAATTCCTCCAGCCATCCAGGCTATAAATTAAAAAGCATTTTTCCAAAAAGAATCTTCGAGATTCGGTCGGAACTAATATGCGTGTCTCGCAGTGATCCGTGTAATGGACCGAATCTGAAAATGGCGTGCACAACGCTTCACCTATAATGTCAGTTAAATCTCCATAAGGAAACAAGAAATAAGATATCGCTAATGGGAAGAAAATGTGTTTTCAATATCTGTTGCCTCTGATTCCCGTACTACTTTGATACTTTGGAAACATAACAAGATAAGTAATACAAGCACCTATGTTAACAATATTAAGTTTTCATTAAAATACCTTTATTTTCAACTACATAATGTAGGTACTTAAAACGAACCGTTTTTAACCGACTCCAAAAAAGGAGGAGGTTCTCAGTTCTTCGGAATCTTTTATTTTAGAAAAATGAAGTTTACACTTGCAAACCAAAAGTGAATAAGCTAAGTAAAACGTAAACTCACCAATTTTAGCTATGCTAGCGAAGAAAATCCATAATCCAATCAAGAAAGGTGTTTCGACCCGATGGAACTCAAAGGCGGCGATGACGAGTTTCTTGATCTTCTTCTCGGGCTTCTCCGTGCTCGGTAAATTAGTGGTGGTGTCCTGGTGCTGATGTAGCTGGGTGCCTGGGGGCTCGCCGGGCACAGGGACCACTGGGCCCATGGGGCCGAACCCCAGCCCGGGGTACGTGGAGATCCCATCGACTGTTATGGACGGACTTTGTTTTGTGGTGCTCTGGAAAGAAAGGACAATCTTTATTAAGGTGTGAATAGGATAAGTAAGTTGGGAATATTGTTGGTGATATTCTGGTTCTAGATGATCACATAAAAATTTGTGATAGTGGGGCTGTAGGTCATAAGTTCGAACCCAGGCAAGCGATTTACTTTTTAGGATTCCGTACCCAAAGGGTAAAAACTGGACCCTATTACTAAGACTTCGCTGTCTGTCCGTCCGTTTGTCTGTCACCAGGCTGTATCTCAAGAACCGCGATAGCTAGACAGTTGAAATTTTCACAAATTATGTATTTCTGTTGCCGCTACAACTACCTTCAACTAACTGACAGACTATTTAATTTTGACAATTCAAAAGTGCCTGTGTCCCAGCAGTGGGAACATTATAGGCTGATTTATGCTTTTATGCTATTCTGTTGACTAGCTGACTCTTCTGTCTATTTTCATCAATAGATTTTGCTTTTATCTATGACAAAAAGAAAAGTGTGCCTAAGCCCAATGGATTTAACGGAGATATAGGCTTCTATTAATAGACCTGTCAATCCCAGTGTTTCACAATCCACCGCCCTCTCGTATGAGTATTTATAGAACTGTGGAACGAAACCTACTAACCACAATACTGTGTTGTCTTTACCTATGTGTATCTATTTGTATTACATAGCGACGCCGTACAGTTACGAGCATAAGTATGTTACACTTGGCTTTATTCAAAAGCGATTTTCTCCTTTATTTTTTAATGAAATTGTATGTTATTACGAACATAGTATTTTCGAACCCATAGGTTTATTTAAAGTGTCGTATTTCAACATTGCATTCGTTATTTCGTGAAAAAATCGCAATTTAAAGTTGCCAAGTGTTGATATATTAGTGCTCGTGACTGTACAGTGAGAACCTCGTAAAGAAAAATGTAGGTATTGTTTTTCTTTTTATTTATTTGCTGTGTAGAAAGCCTCGTGATATATGAACATAGGAGCTCTAATGCACGGTTCCTATAAACAAAAAACCGGGCAAGAGCGAGTCGGACTCGCGCACCGAGGGTTCCGTACCATCATGTTTTTAAATTATCATTGGCGAGGCCTATATTCATCAGAGAATTTTAACACTGCACTGCGGTGTAGAATATTCCAGTTTTATGTCAGCGCCATATCTTGACCGATAGTGGAACTAATGTAACTTTTGTTAATGATTTCTGAAAAAGTGTGCTATTTAGAGACTTCGTTTTATTTTTCCTGTAATCTTTACATAAACTTCTATCATATAGAATAATTTCAGATTTTTCACTTTGCAAACTTCGGAGATAAGGGGGCATGGTATTTTTTGTACATTTATCATCAAAAGTCGAATAATATGAGGCCTAAAAAAAATGTTTGAGAATATGCAAACTGCGCTCTTTCATACCCCACATGCTCTAGTAGCCCCACTTCGAATTTTTCAGACCCCCTTCCAGTCCATGTTGCAAAAAATATACATATATTTTTATTTCTTTCTTAAGTGCAAAATAGTTGGGCAAACGTCATCTAAAACTGTTCCAAATTTCAAGTTGATAGCTTTAGTATTTCTTGAGATATCCAGCTGTGACAGACAGACAGACTTAGTCTCACCCTAAGGGTTCCGTTTTTACCATTTTGGTACGGAACCCTAAGAACGAATCGTTTTACTTACCAATGTGCAATGGTAGCCATTTTTATTTCCAAACTGAGATTCATTAGCTAATTTTACCTGTGATTAGTGATAGCTATTTCCATATGGGAGGGGTCTACTATGCAAGCTACGAGTATGAGGTCTTTGCATCATTATTGGTAAAGATACAAGAGTCTATTACCTAATTTTAATCAATAACGGTTCGTGAATTATAGGATTCGGCCATAAGATGCTTCTAATAATGCCTACTATTGATGATAATGAGAACTTCGGAGAATGTAAATGATGGCGTTTTTCCGTCAGTTTTTATCTTCCCCTGTAAAATAACGTTTATTGCAATCACGAGGATTTCACTATATGGAGACGGTAAGTAGACAATTGAGTTACGCTGTCTTCCTCAGAAATATAATTGCATTCTTCATAACTTCGTTATGCTTAACGAAGTTTATATGATGACAACTCTTTACTTCAACATTCCGCCCCATTTATTTTTATGAAAAAAGAGGTCTGTTTCTTGTTAACTACGAAACTGGAAATAAAATATTTTCTGTGAACTGCAGCTGAGCAGTTCTTGTCAAACAAGGTTTAGGGTACACTCAGTAGTTTCTTGTAGGTAAGTTATGTAGCTTTGACTGCCCCGTTGGTCTCGTGGTTGCAAGCGCGACAGCTGAGCGTGGGGTCCTGGGTTCGATTCCCGGGTCGGACAAAGTGTTATTTTGTTTTCCATTAGGAATTTCTTAGTAACAATCCGAAGTTTGGAAGTTGGCGGTTTAATACCCCCGTGCCTCGGAAAGCACGTAAAGCCGTTGGTCCTGCGCCTGAACTCTCCCCGTTCAGGCTCAGGTCTGGTCGTGTCGGATTGCCGTCCCATCGGACTATGAGAGTAAAGGAACAGAGAGTGCACCTGTGTTTGCGCACACACTTGTGCACTATAATAATCTCTTGCGTACCTGGCTAACTTCCATTGAGATTGGCCACCGTGACCGAAAACGGTCGGGGAGGATATTATTATGTAGCTTTCTGACATCTATACATTTTCAGTTATATGAAAAGCAAGTTCTTGTGATTGATCCCGACCTTTCTAAAGTCCATTCTCAGTTATTTTTACTCTAACAGCAGCAATCGAATAGCAATCTTATTGCAACGATAGGTAATAATCATTGTGATTTTGACTGACTTGGCAATGGCAGCAAACCAATAGCAACCTTAATGCCATGATAATAAAGATCACTGTAATTTTGACAGTAATCAGAGGTAGGTACCTAAAATAACTGAACCGACAGTCTCTACATAATAAATTTTGTCATTGCTGAATGTCAGCTGTCGAGAACAAACGATAAAACGAATATACGAGACGTATCTACGTATATAAGAATCTTCACACATTCATATTTCCTTTCGAGACATCAAATTCATTCATCCTCATAGTTCTCCAACAATGGCGTCTTTTTGTGCGTTTACGGTCCGAAAAACTCGCCTCCTTTTATACAATTTCCCTACGATTTCCAGGTAAGAAAATATTGTAGACCCCCCGCACCCCGCGGTTTCAGCCGTAAAGTCTCGATCCTGTAAGAATATCGGGATGAAAAATATCCCACAGTCTAATCCAGGTGGCACATGAGTGGACCCATGTGCCAAATTTCATTCAAATCCGTTTAGCTCGTAACAAACATAGAAATGTAAAAACATATCTATGGTAACAAGTAAACAAACATACAAAAAATCAAATCTTTTCTCCTTACAATATTAGTTTAGGTAACCGTCCGTTGGAAGTTCCTTTCTAAAGTGAATGAGATTTCGTAGAACCTCCACGTTTTACTAAAGTACCTATAAGGTTTATTTACATAGGAAACGTGGAAAGTTTTACCTATCTACTTTACCGTTCTTCTTTTCTATTGTTATTATTAACTCCTATGTGGCCATAAACCTACCTACTTGCCGCAAGTAGGTAGGTTTAGAAGAAATCACTGATGTACCTAGATTATAATAAGTACCAAACAGAAAAGGTACTTAAGGACTATTGTTTATTACCTACTTTGTATTGCCTACTAGTATTTTAGTCCTTGCAGGATAGAAGAAACAGTTTAAATTTGTATTTTAGTTAACTAAGTTGGTAGTCAAATGTAATGAAAAAGTATCCGTGTTTAATGTCCTTCAAATCCCAAACATTTAGTAGGTATAGTGTTAGTGGCTGCTAAACGAAGTGGCGGAGGGTTCTCACCAGTCAGTCATCTTGACCTTGTCGCAGGCGGCTTTGTCTCGAAACTGTTGGGTGGGACCTCGGCCTTCGCCGAACTGCGGAGTGCCCTACTTATGAAAATGCTAACCGCTTTCGTGTGACAACGTTTAGCTTTAAAATAATTAATTTCATAACATCAAAGAAAATACTGTAGTTGAAAAGTTTGAATGGATATTTGTTGTTTTATAAATAAAAATGTGAACACAGTCTTAATCTGAATTAATTGAAATTTGCTACAAGTTTTCGAAGGATACCTAAATAGGGTGGCAGGGACGTGGACGCGCAAATCGTTGTAGGTATTTGTTTTACTTACACTCGGTGTTGACCAAGCCTCCTAAAATAAATTTTCGCATAAATAAACCTAAAAAACCTCATTCTCTAACAAAAGTATAACGTCTAGTTAATACATAATCCCCTGTGTTCATAAACGTTGCTTGGTTTAAGTAGTGATTAGCGACT
Organism: Oligia fasciuncula; assembly: GCA_963082905.1. Classification (NCBI taxonomy): domain Eukaryota; kingdom Metazoa; phylum Arthropoda; class Insecta; order Lepidoptera; family Noctuidae; genus Oligia; species Oligia fasciuncula. Next base: position 14,579,643 of record OY720396.1, on the reverse strand, counting down.
GTTTAACCATACATTTTTGCCGTTTAACGTCACTTAACTTTAATCATCGTTTATAAATAAACCCCATAGTAGCAATCTTTCTACTCATTAATTAAACTACTGAAAGGTGAAAAAAAACACCCAAAACGTTTCAGAAAACAGGTATAATGCGTTATCAAGAATGTAAACAACCCAGTGAACTTAAACAGCACACTCAATGCCTCAGGTACCTTCAGTTTAGCTGAAGAATAACCTTACATCACACTAATATTATAAAGGCGAAAGTTTGTGAGTGTGTGTTTATATGTTTGTTACTTCTTCACGCTCAAACGGCTGGACCAATTTTGATAAAAATTTGTATGGAGGTAGCTGACACCCTGGATTAACATACAGTTTTTTTCCCGATATTCCCACGAGATCGACATTTACGCGGGTGAAACCTCGGGGCGCAGCTAGTTATTATAATAAAGAGAAAATATTTGATTTTTTGTATGTTTGTTTGTTTGTTACACTTTCACGCCAAAACTGCTCAACGGATTTGGTTGACGTTTTTGGCACGATTAGACCATGACTTGGAGAAGGACATGGGCTTTTCATCTTGGATCGCAAACAAAGTCCCGGGCAACAGCTTGTTTTCTATAATATACTTACAAATAAAATGAGACGTAAGAAAGACACACAATTTAGATCAATGCAATGAAACAATGAATGCCTCAGTTAGGTACCTACAGAACAGTTTACCTAAAGAACTACCTTAATATTTAATTTATAAACCCAACCTGACTGGTGCTATTAGCCCACGTCGACTCACTTCATTATTCAGAGGCACGTACAAAATGAGACCTAAGTACTCGGGCCTAATTAGGCATCCTAATTTGAAGCACTGGTTTTGCTTTTGACATTCGACTTAGCTTTGGTTCCCCAATTAAAACAAATAAAGATTTACGTCGATTTATTGATTTGTATAAATATAAGTATGTATAAAAATGGTTGGTACATAATGCGTAGGTAGGTAATTCATCATCATCATTAAAGCCGAAAGACGTCTACTGCTGGATACCTATAGGCCTCCCACAAGCACCTCCACTTCGACCGGTTTTGTGCTTCTCGCATCCAACGGGTTCCTGCGGCCTTCACAAGGTCGTCGGTCCACCTTGTGGGACGCTGCCCACGACGATTGACCTCTTTCTTGAAGTTGGACCTACCTAACTGGACAGTTTGTTCTAGGTAAACATACTCGTCCACGACTTCGAGTGTAGCGTCTCCGATCTTTACGAGAGTGGGTGTTACATGGGCATTTGACATAAACTTTGTTTTGTCCATGTTCATTTTAAGACCCACTCTTTCGGAGGCTCTAATGAGGTCATCGAGCATTGTACTGAGGTCCTCCATAGTCTCGTAGCTAGCGTAGTTACCTGTTAGTAATTAACTAATTAGGTACTATGAGGCGGTCAAATGGACTCACCATTTGTCCGCCTCCGGTGGTGCCTAATTAGTTAACTATCATAATTGGTTTAGTAAGCCTACCTAAGATATTCAATAAAGACTAGACAAGACAGTACTTACCTACCTGTATAGACCTGTTTACGTTTTGCCTCAAAATACACAATCATAATAAAACAAGGTCTAACAAGAAACCCAAATTGGCCAGGCTTGGAGTACCTACTGCAGATATAACTCGTATTCTATTGTAAGTTTTAACAAAAACTGATCCTCGAAGGATACAAAACATTAGGTTTTTTTAACAATCCGTACTATACAGTACTGTATACACACACAGAATCCTCCATATTATAATAACTTGTATAATAAAGGAGACTGGGCTTAGATGGACCACATTGTTATAATATAATACCAGCCTATTATTGTCCCACTGCAGGGCAAACCTCTTCTCATAAAGAGAAGGTACGACCACGGACCATTGGTAATTGCTTGCTCAACCTCAACCCACATCGTTATTCCACGTTATTTACTTCAACTTCTTTATTTAAACAATCAGAAATTGCTAAACATCTTACGGTCCCTATAAACTAAACCACATTCATTAGAACATTTAGGTACAATAATACTCATCGTTTTACCTATAAAATAAAATTAAGTAATATTTCTTTTCCGAGTCCAGTAACGAAAAAAAAAGATAACGTTAACACATCGAAATGCGACCTTGAAAACGTTCGATTTCTCGAAAACTTGTCTGACGCATAATAATTATATTACCTTAAAAATATAAATACTATTACAAAACTGCTTCGGGAAGTAATTGATAATTCAAAATGTTAGTCGCCCGAACAGGGACTTGAACCCTGGACCCTTGGATTAAAAGTCCAATGCTCTACCGACTGAGCTATCCGGGCAGTACAAACATAGCCGAAATAACTGGTCACATAAAAAGTTGGCACAGAGCACGATTCGTACAAAAAGCAATGAATCATGGTGAATCACCTTTGTTGCCGTCTTTAGGCAATTATTAGTTGAGTTGAGAAATAGCTCCTTTGTACAATGAAACAGGTGATAATTTTAACATTCATTTATGAATATTTTTCTTTGTTACTTGTGTTAATTAATTATATTAGCGTAATAGTGATCCCTTGGTAGATAGATCTACAAGGTCAAACTAAATTAGCTAGCGAACTCCGCAGACCTAACGAGTATCGATAAATGATTTACTTTGTAAGTAGGTTTGCACAAACACTTTTACACGTCAATCATATTTTTTTTTAACTTTATGAGGTCGGCGTTTCCTATCTGACTACTCTCAGAAGAAAGGCCGAAACAAACTCAGAGGTCACATGCAGTCTCTTTTAAAGTCCCGACGTAATCTTGGTCAGGTTATATGAAGACCATGTAGATCGATGTCTGAGATGGTCTTTTGAGGAAAGAACCACACAGATTGAGAGGACCTGTCCAGTCAGTGCACGCATTTGTCAAAAATCGTGCAGCTAAGCTGATATCTAAACACAAAAAAAAAACTTTGTTCGTGGAGTCATCGAACGCAGTTTGCGTAGACACTTGGAATATCAGTTTTTTTTTGTGAAAGCTTCACATACTTGATTGGTCTCTGAAGTTTCGCTAGCTAATTTAATTTGACCCTATATATCAAAATGTAGTAGGTAGGTACGGTCAGCAACAAAAGTCGATTAACACTTCTTGTTGCTGATTGTACATACAGGATTATTCTTTCGGCAAGTACTTTTATAAGCGTGGTATTTGGTTACCTACTAACTTAACAGATAACGATAAAACAAAACAATAGGTAAAATTCAAAATTTTATATGAACTGAAACTAATTTGAAGTTTACATTGTGTCTTAACCAATCATAGATTGTTTAGTTCAGGTAAATAAAATGGATATTTTAATGTAAAGCTAGGAGAACTATAAGTAAAATATTAGACTGTTGTTTTGATATTCGTCTAGACTTCTATAGATTATTTTATGACGGGTACTCTATTGCTCAAATTATTATTTCTGTCTGTTACCTAAATATGTATAGGTGCATAATTATATTCAAATGTTTCATTTATGTTGAGAGCAGTGGTGGCCCAGTGGTCACGGACAAGACTTACGAGTTGTAGGTCGTAGGTTCGAACCCAGACAGGCGCTTTACTTTTTGTAAATTATTTCATCACCACTGCTCTCAAAAACGCTGAAGGAAAACATCGTGAGGAAACCGGCATGTCCTAGAACCAAAAATTCGAAGACATGTGACATCCACCAACCCGCACTGGGCCCGCGTGGTGGATTACGGCCCACTCCCTCTCATTGAGAGGAGGCCTGTGTCCCAGCAGTGGGAACATTATAGGCTGATTATGGTTATGGTTTCATTTTCAGTAAAGGTAGCGTAAAAGTAGCACCGTCTACGCTGACAAAACTTTTACAAAAGTTTTGTAATCCCTCACGGAACAGACAACATTTAAAACTTCTATGAAAATAAATTAGTTAATCTAAAACAGAGTAATTACAAAATAAAACAAACCAGTGAAGTAAACAAATTTAATAATATAATATGATTGTGTGATTCCGTAGTAGGTATAGCTGCGTTCTTTTATAACAATTTTATTCAATAGATCCATGGTTTTCAGATTAAAGAATTATATTATAGCACTACTACTTACTGAACTTAGCTACTGACTTTACTTATTGAGCTTATTGTACTTAGCTTTGTGTACCTATGCCATACAATGTTTCTCCACAGCCATACCTACATATAACTTCTAGTCAGTAGCAACATAGGTAAATTTGCCTTCGGAAACTAGCTATTCCTCTAAATAACTTAGGTGAGACTTAAAGTATATCTACTATTAGTATACTTTCGGTCTCACCTAAATTATTTTCATTGCATGGTGTTACGATTTTTTTTTATAAAATTCATAAAATAAAATATGAAGTGGTGAGTCACTTCACACTGGTGCCAATTTTCCCTATTCTCCTGCGAATTAATAATTTGAATATTTTATTATTATTCCAAAATAAATGCCGCCCGAACAGGGACTTGAACCCTGGACCCTTGGATTAAAAGTCCAATGCTCTACCGACTGAGCTATCCGGGCTGTACGGTATTGAACGAAACAGCTGAATACATTGACCGACATCTTGATAATAAACCGAGACTACACGACTTCCACATAAAATATTATATCAATATTACATTGTTCTTTATCTCCACATGAATGTGTAAAAAATACTTAAAATGAATGGGAAAGCAGCCTGGGGTACGATACAATAAGCAAGTCAAATATCCGACCGTTCTGTCGGCCCATTTTTTTTTTTCAATTTGGCACGCATGTCTGTTCCAGGCTCTATTTTATATGAAAGGCTGTTTCAATGAATTCCGTACGGCCCGGATAGCTCAGTCGGTAGAGCATTGGACTTTTAATCCAAGGGTCCAGGGTTCAAGTCCCTGTTCGGGCGACCAACATTTTGATTTTAGTACCTATCGTAAAACGGAATTAATTGGTAGTATTCATAGATTAGTTTTTCAATAAAATTAAACTGATAATTTCTATGTTGGCTCCATTTAAATAACATAGTTTTTATACTTTCAGTTTCACTCTGTTATGGTTTAGTAAAAACTTGCTTATTTTGTTTTAAACATATTACCATTAACAAAAATAAGCATGAATAAATCACATTAAAATATCTAGGTACTGTCTACTGCAGACACAAATTTTAACTTGAATGGAGCAGAAGGTAAAATATTCCCAGTGCAGCAGTGAACGATAAATTAATTATAAAGTTGGTGACAGTTTCAACCGCAGTGCATTTGCATTTATAACTTCGCAAAACTTTATTTGGCCACAATTACAGCCGAAAATATTTTATCTGTCTAGCCTTTTCCCAATCATTTTTGTGGTCAGCTTCCAGTCTTACCGGATGCAGCTGAATGCCAGTATTTTACATGGAGATAATGCCTATATGAACTGCATAACCCAGTTACTGGGTAACACGATACTTTAGTAAGACTGGTTGTCAGACTTTCGGGATTCTGATTTCCCGTAACGACTGTCAAATATCCACGAATAACAGCCGGGACCAACGGCATAATGTGATTTCCGAGGCACAGTGGGATCTCGGTATGTAAAGATGGTCACCCATACACAGACCAACCGCGGCAAGCGTAGCTTAACCTGATCGATCGAACCGTGCGGCTGTTAATACTCAGTCACGATTCCCTCGATGTTACTCTGTATCTAGATAATATACTAGTGGTCGCTTACAATGGGCCTTATAAGAAGCAATGGAGAGGGCTATATATGCTTGGAGTTTCCCTGCGTGATCGAATCAGGAATGAGGAGATCCGCAGGAGGACCAAGGTAACCGACATAGCCCGAAGAATTGCCAAACTTAAGTGGCAGTGGACAGCATTGCTCGCAAAACAGATGGCCGATGGGGCCGAAAGGTTCTGGAGTGGCGACCGCGTACCGGAAGACGTAGCGTTGGAAGGCCTCCCACAAGGTGGTCCGACGACCTTTAACCCGTGGAACCCGTTGGATGCGAAAAGCACAGAACCGGTCGAAGTGGAGGCCTATGTCCAGTAGTGGACGTCTTTCGGCTGAAATGATGATGATGATTAGATAATATACGGGGTTAAATTAGCTAGCGAAGAAATTGGCTAGGAGGGGCCCGTGGCTAAATAATGACAGCCGCACAGGTCAATCGATCTGGTTAAGCTAAGCTTGCCGCGGTTGGTCTGTGGATGGGTGACCATCTTCACATACCGAGACCCTCCGTGCCTCAGAAAACACGTTAAGCGGTTGGTCCCGGCTGCCATTCGTGGATCTTTGACAGTCGTTACGGGTAGTCAGAAGCCCGGAAGTCGTATCGTATTACCCAGTAACTGGGTTGTGGAGGTCAGATAGGCAGTCGCTCCATGTAAAATGCTGGTATTCAGCTGCATCCGGTTAGACTGGAAGCCGACCCCAACATAGTTGGGAAAAGGCAGGCAGATGATGAGCTAGCGAAACTCTGCACACGTGATGGCGATACCCATATAATTTTTTTTTTAGGCCTATGAAAGAAAAAAAAGCGTTTGAGAATGTGCAAACTGCGCTCTTTCATATGATATCCCACATGCCTTAGTAGCCCCACTTCTAATTTTTAAGAACCCCTTTCAAACCCTGTTGCAAAAAAAAAAAAATTTTTTTTATTTCTTTCTTATTTGCAAAATAGTTGGACAAAAGTCCTCTAAAACTATTCCAAATTTCAAGTTGATAGCATTAGAAGTTCTTGAGATATCCAGCTGTGACAAACAGACAGACAGACTGAGTCTCACCATAAGAGTTCCGTTTTACCATTTTGGTACGGAACCCTAAAAATCATTTTTGTTTTATCATGTTAAGATACCAATACCCATTACGTCTGCGGAGTTTCGCTAGCTAATTTAATTTGACCCTGTATATTTTTAAAGGCAAATTAGTTATAATTTAAAAAAAATTAAATACTAATTCAGTTATATTGTGATTGAATGACCTTTTACATTACAGCGTCTGACCTTTCTACAGATATTTCAGCACTCCGAGGGCGACGTTTAATGTCAGCAGCTGGGAAGAGGTGAGAACTTCGTAGATTGATTTAGACTTCGCATCCTGTGCCATTACTTCAATTAATGTATTAATATGATTGGACACGAGGATAAATTGATATTACAGAGCTTTTAGATAATGAAAAGTGGGTTCTAATTAAGGCAGCTTCTTTAAAATATCATTCTTGTCTTCAAATATATTTAGTTGTCTAAAATATATATCTACTTTAATCTATATTTATTTCAAATAAACACAACATAATCACATAATCTATGCTATATGTACATTTATATGAAAAAATAAGCAAATTAATCATAGGGCATCAAAAAATTCGTCCACATCGCTGTCCACAGGAACAGTGCCCAAAAGGCTGGCAGCATTGCCACGTTGTATGGCGATGCTAATTATGTGGCCAAGAAATAGGCCAGCCCTCTGGTCACGTGAAGAGTCGACTAATTAATTAATAGGTCAGCGACGAACTTTTAGCGTCTAATAAATGCTTTTCAAGCGACATTATATTGAAAAACAAGCGACCTAGCATCATCATCATCATTTCAGCCAAAAGACGTCCACTGCTGGACATAGGCCTCCCCCAAGCACTTCCACTTCGACCGGTTCTGTGCTTCTCGCATCCAACGGGTTCCTGCGGCCTTCACAAGGTCGTCGGTCCACCTTGTGGGAGGCCTTCCAACGCTACGTCTTCCGGTACGTGGTCGCCACTCCAGAACCTTTCGGCCCCATCGGCCATCTGTTCTGCGAGCAATGTGCCCTGCCCACTGCCACTTAAGTTTGGCAATTCTGCGGGCTATGTCGGTTACCTTGGTTCTCCTGCGGATCTCCTCATTCCTGATTCGATCACGCAGGGAAACTCCAAGCATAGCCCTCTCCATTGCCCTTTGGGTGACTTTTAGCCTTCTTATAAGGCCCATTGTGAGCGACCACGTTTCAGTGCCATAAGTCATCACTGGCAACACGCACTGGTCAAAGACTTTCGTCTTGAGACACTGCGGTATGTGGGACGAGAAGATATTGCGTAGCTAGAAGATAACGTCTCCCTGTCTTACACCTCGCTGCAGAAGGATAGGTTTCGGGGTCTGATCCTGGAGTCGGACTGACATAGTGGCGTTTTCGTACAAACACTTCAGCACCTCGATGTACCGATAGTCGATCTGGCACCGTTGAAGAGACTGCAGCACAGCCCATGTCTCGATCGAATCAAAGGCTTTCTCGTAGTCCACGAACGCTAAGCAGAGAGGCAGGTTATATTCTTCGGTCTTCTGTATAACCTGTCGCAGCGTATGTATGTGGTCTACGGTGCTAAAGCCTTTACGGAATCCGGCTTGTTCGGGAGGCTGGAAGTCGTCAAACCTGCGCGCGAGACGGTTCGTGATGACTCTCGAAAACAGCTTGTATAGACATGGCTCAGGAGTGAGATGGGCCGACCTAGCATGGTGACAATCATATTATTATGTCTTTGTCTACGCATTGCCAGCTTCATATAAGTGTATCAACTGTATCTATAAAATAATTTCAACGTACTCTAATTTCATATAGTCACCTATATTTTTATACGTTAGCATAAGTAATTGATGAGTGAATCTACTATGTAATTATCGGTAGCTCTATGTTCGTAAATTGGTTTTTTTGATATTCTTTTGGAATAGTAAAGATGATGAATTAATATAATAGAAGCTGTTCTATTAACTCGTTGCCTAAATAAAAAAAACCGTGCAAAGAGAGTCGGACTCGCGCACCGAGGGTTCCGTAACATCATAATGTTTTTAAATTTTCATCGGCGAGGCCTATAATCGTCAGAGAATTTTAACACTGTGCACTGTGGTATAGAATAGAATATTGCAGTTTTATGTCAGCGCCATCTCTTGACCGATAGTGGAACTAATGTATCTTTTGTTGATGATTTCTGAAAAAGTGTTAGTGTTATTTAAAGTGCTATTTAGAGACTTCGTTTTATTTTTCCTGTAATCTTTACATAAACTTCTATCACATACAATTATTTCAGATTTTTCTCTTTGTAAACTTCGGAGATAAGGGGGGGGGGGGGGAGAACGGTATTTTTTTACATTTTTCATCAAAGTCGAAAACTATGCAACCTAAAAAAAAAGAAAAAATGTTTAAGAATATGCGCTCTTTCATACGATACCCCACAACCACATACCCTAGTAGCCCCACTTCGAATTTTTCAGACCCCCCCTTTCAGTCCCTGTTGCAAAAAATATACTTACATATATTTTTATTTCTTATTTGCAAAATAGTTGGGCAAACGTCATCAAAAACTATTCCAAATTTCAAGTTGATAGCATTAGAAGTTCTTGAGATATCCAGCTGTGACAAACAGACAGACAGACTGAGTCTCACCATAAGGGTTCCGTTTTACCATTTTGGTACGGAACTCTAAAAAGACGTTAGGTTGCAAGTGCTAAAAAAAACTTTTGTTGCTGCACTTTTAATTTCCCATGAAAAGTTACCTAAGTTTTGTTAAAGAGCTATTACTAAAGTAATTAGCCCTTTAAATAAATGTAGCTAAGGCACTTTACTTAAAGCGTTTCGTCGCTGAGTGGTTATGCCAACCCTGTAGATAACTTATCACCTAAAATGACTATCCATTCACATTTTGAGACTATCATCAATCTACGACTATATACTAGCTGGGCCAGCTTCTTGGGCGTGCGTGTCGGAATTGAGGTTTTATTTATGTATCAAAATCTGTTCAGCCGTTTCGGAGATAAAACAAACAAAGACCATCAAGAAATTAAATGAAAAAAAAAAACGAGTATTTAAAAATGATTATTATCTATTGCTTGTTTAATTTATTCATTCTAAAATTTGTCTGGTCTCGGCAATCTCCGCTTATTTAAACATAACTCTGCCATAGAACCCTGTCATTTAACTTTGAAACGGGTTCCAGACCTGGGAACGGACGAACCTCGTAATTATGACGCTTATGTATCCTGTCTTACTTTAATGTATTCCGACCCAACATTGATTACCTACTTGACCTGTCCAAAGACCTACCCTCCTCTTACTTATAAAATATTTAAGACGCAGTTAGGTTACTTATCCAAGATATCCAAAAAACTAAAAGAAACTCTTTAAGTAGGTATATTTTATAAGAACGAGCTCTAGTAGATATTATGTTACCTACTCACTTTTTAGATGAGACTAGCTTGTGCCCGCGACTTCGTTTGCCTGAAATTTCTTGCCCCCGAGCCACTCCGCCGCATCACATCGCCTGCCCGCGCTAAGTATTACTTCGTTTTGGCTTAGCGTTATTTCGGAATCTTTTACTTTTGGTCGACTCCTAAGGGTCGAAGCGTGATGCTAAATAGCATATGCAAAATGAGTTTTTTTCAAATACCTACGACTAAAAAAAATTTTTTTTTGTCCAGGCTCTCTTACCATACTCATTATTATCTAATCTTTGGCAGTTTATATAGAGGCAAGAACGTAGACTGGTACTCGTAGTTCCAGAGATTAGCGCGTTCAAACAAACTAACAAACAGCTTTATTACTAGTATAGATTGGTAGTGAACTTGAATCGTTACTAATATTTAATGATTCGGGATTTCAATCGGTAACTAATATAATAAGAAATACTTCTCTAAGTCGGTAATACCATATCAGGCACTACTCTACATGGTCCTCAAATGATTTGACCAAGATTATATAAGTAATGCTATATTCTTTAAAAATCTGACCGTGGAAACTTAGGTGAAGTGAGCTAGTGAGCTGTCAATAGTGTCAATCCCTATAGCATCAGGTGGAATGACAGCTCACTGTAACCTCAATTTAATTACCTAGAATAGCACCGCTAGACTTTAAAAAGACCTGAGTTTATTTCGGTGTTTATTCTCAGAGTAGTCGGTTATGAAACACCAACCTCATCTAATTTTTTAAATATTATTGACATTTAAAAAAAGTGTTTGTATATAAAACAACTTACTAATAAAATGTGTAAAAAACGTAATGTGCATTAGAAGGATTTAATGAAAGCCAACTTACTTCAACAGGATTGCAGTGTGCGCAGGACAGCAGGGCGGCTACCGCAGCCCACACGAGGGGTCGCCTGCACGCCCGCCGACTCAAATTGACCCCATGCTTCAACGACGTCATGCTGGCAACAATATCACCTCGCCAACATTGACGCACAGGATATCACAACCACTGTCAATACACTATGACACTATAGCCGTCACACGAACGGTTTCACTTCAGCAACTGTTCATAATCCTATTACCTACTTTGTAATCTCACAATTAGTAACGCCACGCCGATAACTGTTGTATTTTACACATGATTGGAATGGCTAAAGTATTCTTGTTTTCCATAGTTCGATTGGAGAATAAAGTAGATAAATAAAAATGGTTTTATGGAAAACTAGCTGACCCAGCGAACTTCCTCAGATTTTTTTTGTTATTTTTCCCATGTTTTAATAATTACTCTGCTATTCGGGGCGAAGACAAATCCAACAAATAAAAGATCATAAAAATCGGTCCAGCTGTTCTTGAGTTATAAATGGTGCAACTAATCCGACTTTGAAAAATGTTGTGACAGTTCTAACACTGAGCTGCTTCTAGAATCGACTGGACAAGAGCTATTTGATACTACGCATGACGCATCAGCTAGTGTGTCTAACCAAATAATAATAATAAAAAAACATGCAAACTTCCAGAAGCCTAAAGAGTCGTACTGTTCTAAAAAGAAGCAGAAACAATTGAAATCTGTAAACGTAAGTACCTATTGGGTTAACGATATAGTCATTTCATTTTATTGAAATTGAGTCTTTTATGGACCAAACAATCTCCCGATGCCTGTACGAACTAGGTCTGTACGTGCGAATATTTCGAAGTTGCATCTCCATACCTACATAGGTTACCTACATCATTTTCATTTATTTACTCAAGCATGTTTCGTCTGTTATTGTTTTACTTTGTAACAAATTACTAATTTAGGTGGTACTTACGCAAGAACTACAAACGCATTAGTATTATTTTTGGAGCCACATATATTCTTACAAAGTTACTATCGTTACAAATTCAAATAGACTGGCAAGTTAACAACACAAAATGAACTCAAAACCACTCTGAACGTCTCAACAGTACCTACTAAAGGGTCCCAGAAGTGAAGTAAGATACTACGCTACGAAAATTACGTTACAGTGCCACAGACATTACGCTACAATGACTCCGCTACAGAGACTACGCCTCAGACATAACGCTCCGAAATCTACGAACGATTATAACAAAAAAATATTTTCAGTAAATCGTTGAAATACTGAAATTACATGAAGAAAATTAATGTGTTAAATGTCCTTGTTATTAAAGATCCAATTTAATTTTTATATAATATATGAATAATGAGTATTTTGATGGTCTCAGAAAATCATAATGTAATATGGCAATGAGCTGTGGGCGTCGCGGCGCCGGCCCGCCGAGGACGGCGCCGCGACGTCCTTGTGCCAACTCCAAGGATATTGACTCCACAGGACTTACACAACTGTCGTAGAATTAGCTTTACTAACATGAATGGTACTGTGTTGGCATTGATCCCAGCATGTCTACAAGCTAAAAGACATTGGATATTGTTGTACTAAATAAACTTAGGCAGCACTTAACTGTGTTATGGTACAGTCAACAAAGGAGATAAATATACAGAAGCGTCGGATATAGTTGAAGTTTACTATGAAACCAATGGATGTTCTGGACTGAAATTTAATTGATTATTCCCGTTCGTCCCACCGCCAAAATCAGTGGGACGATCGGGAAAAAAAATAACCAATTCCCGTTCATCCCACCAGGGGGACGAAGTCGGTGGGACGAACGGGAATACACCGAATAAATGAGCTGTTTGTTTTCTATTAATAAAATAAAATTTTATTCGAGAACATCCATAGGTTTCTTAGTAAACTTCAACTATATCCGACGCTCCTGTATAACTTATCTCCTTTGTTGACTGTACATAAAACAAGCCAGCAAAATTTTCTCGCCGGAAAAAATACGAGCTTCCCTAAACATTCGTCCCCTAAGGTGTGGGTAATCCATACTTAGTGGTCATTATCGGTATTAAGGAAATCTTATGCAAAACATGCTTTTAGGGGTTTAGTAGGCTGTGCGTAGTCTGTCAGTAAGTGAATTTAAGAGTTTTATTATGTAAAAGGTTATACCTACGGGTTGGCAGAAATATCGATGCGTAAACTGTAACCATGAATTCAGCACATGATTCTAGACCTGGGGGCCTAAAAAGGCCACTTTGGCAGAATCATAAAAGGATAACATTGTGAATTGTAGTATGCGAAGACAGTCCGTGTTTTTCTCTTTTTCGATGCACTACGTAGGTATAATCAAAGAGATTGAGATTGGATTTGGATTGGATTGATTGGTATTTTAGCAGACAAAAAAAAATTACTGAAAAATCCTTCACGAATGGGATTTGATACGATTAACTTAACAGTTAACTGTCCATTTTGATTCATAATGTTATCCTTTTATGATTCTGCCAAAGTGGTCTTTTTAGGCCCCCTGGGGGGTCTAAATAATAGGATTTATTAAAGAGTTTTTATTAGAAAAAAAAAAACCGCTGTGTCATAGAAAAGAGTAATTATTAATTATTATTTATTTATTTATCCATTTATTTCAGGCATCAAGGCCCATAAACAATACCTACACGGTCAAAATTTGACCTATTTCAGCGCACGGGGGTTCAGAATCATGTGTGTCCCTGCCACCATGTATTTGTGATTATTTGCTACGGTTATCTTGAAATGCAAAATAACACGACGGCTTTGCTGCATGTAGGTACAGACGCCAGCATATCAAGCTACCCGAAACTGTCAAATTTTCCCAATCAACTTTGAACCTTATTTTTCAGCGATAAAGTCGAAAATTTATTAAAGAAATTTGACAGATTGTAGTAGCTTGGCTTGATGTGCGTTATCACACAGAATCTACAAAGCCTGCAGTAAGTTACTGATATAGGTAGGTAGGTAATTAAGATGTTTATTCATATGTTTCGTTTTAATTACATTTGCATCGTAACGAGGTAACGAGCATGATCAACGGTGATGATAACGTATAGGTACATGAACAATTATGTTTATCATGTTTATTGTCAACGCACGTTTCCATACATACCTACTTAGATAGAGTTGAACTTAGTAATAATATAACTGCGCCTTAAAGTACTATTAGTTATTCTGTGCCTTGGGGCAAATTCAGCAAAGAAAATGCACCCTTATTGCGTAACACACTATAATCTGAATCATTTTGAAGAATATTGCTTCTTAAGTTCGAAAAAATTGTCTGCTCAATAACGTAAATAACGCAATGAATGTTGTTCAACTGTTAAAATGAAAGTTTGTCGTTGCTATGGGTGTGTTACGAAATTATCTCGCTGAACGCGATCAGCACGTCTAAAGAGCTGTCATGTCAATATTACGTAGTAAATAAAAATAATAATAAGTAAATAAAACAATAATAAATAATTAAAATACAAACCGTGCGAAGCCAAAGAAGAAAGAAAAAAAAATTAAAAAAACAAAGTTCTTAACTAATTAAATGTGTATAAATGATATGCATTTAATTAGTTAAGAACTTTGTTTTTTTAGTTAAAACAATATTATAATTCGTAAATTCAATTCTGTAAATAAAATAGTATAACTTAGTATCAAAACTAATATAAAAATGTATCACAGCTTCCTTCTCTCTCCTACTATCTATGCTGTGCCCGACAGGGTCCATAATTGTGACTAATATAATTATTTCCCTACCAACTATAAACATTATGGTACCTACGCAATAAAGAATTGAGAATTCGACAACAATGATTAGATATGCCTCATCAATTTCAGTTTCATTGGTGAAATTCGCCCTAAATATAAAGGGACTGTTGTAGAGCAAGCTAAGACCATTAAGAACAGAAAAAACAATGACTCGGCCTATTTCCATCCCTGAATTAATGAATTAATATCCTGTACAAGAATTCGTCCAACCTCACAGTGAATCTGCGATGCAAAATCGATCTATTTTGTGTACCCTGCCAATTGATTTTCAAAGTTTTTCAAAGGAAGTCTAGCAAGTAGGTCAGATCCGATTGGGTGGGTGACCATGAATCTCAAATAACCAATCTGCAATGCACCTATACATTCCACATGCATTTGACATCAGTATACTTTTTTATACTTTCTTGTTTTACCATGATTCCCGAATTGTCAGACATTGGCGCCGATTCTGTTTTTCACAAACTAAACTAAATTTAAGTTCAGGCATCTTTTTCTTTCTATTTCATTAAGAAAAGAACAGAAGATAAATATTAGTTTAGTCCTGTCAAATTAGTCAGCGCCTGACGTAAATTGACGTATTTTTAGTAGTCAACTTTTTAGTCTCGTCTAAATTGTCTATGGAGTATCTTAATTTGACAGGACTAAACTAATATTTATCTTCTGTCCTTTTCTTAATGAAATAGAAAGAAAAAGATGCATGAACTTAAATTTAGTTTAGTTTGTGAACAACAGAATCGGCGCCAATATCTCATTTTGTGGATATGTTTACAGGGTGTTAGTTTAAACGATGGAAATAATGTAAGTAGTACTCTACTCATGGAAATTAATCATTTTTACTATGGGTCCAACTCTAAACTAATTACATTACACTAATATTATAAAGGCGAAAGTTTGTGAGTGTGTGGGGGTGTGTTTATATGTTTGTTACTTCTTCACGCTCAAACGGCTGGACCAGTTTTGATAAAATTTTGTATGGAGGTAGCTGACACGCTGGATTAACATATAGGCTACTTTTTATCCCGATATTCCCATGTGATCGACATTTACGCGGGTGAAACCGCTGGGCGCAGCTAGTATTATCTAAATCTTATTAACTAAATTAGATTTTTTGTTTGTTACGCTTTCACGCTAAAGCGGCAGAACGGATTTGGATGAAATTTGGCATATGAGCAGAACATGACCTGGATTAGGACGTAGGATACTTTTTATCTCGATATTCCTATTGTATCGAGACGTATAGGGGAAAGCCGTATAGGGCGTAGCTAGTGTGAAAATTAAGTGAGCTGTTCCCTACATTTTCTCGAGATAAGCAAACATCCAATGGACCAAGTGTCCTTTTTACTCGATTTCAGGGTTGCTCCTGTAGGTAGTAAAATTCATCATTTTCATGATTATAATCCCATAAAGAGCACCATGTATAAAATATAGCTATTCGGTAGCGGGCCTAACTAGCCATGCCCTGTATGCATATCACCGTCGACCATGTAAACAAGCAATAAAATGACCACCAGCTATCCAAAAATACTTTATTTGTAACGGACTAGCCAAAGCTACACACAAATAGTATCTGCAAAGCATTGTAAAAGCCAGCACGTTTCGTCTGCACGTGGATACTGACACATTCAGTAAATAAATCGAAACGATGCACTGCAACGGAATAAAATGGCCGTAAACGAGTTACGCTATTACCCAACTATACTGTGTACCGCACGCTTAATTCGACGGAGTAAACAATGCTGCATTATTTACTATTTAAATATTTCAACCAATGATTTCAAAAGTAATATATATGTCAATGATTTCAACAGTATATTGGTGTACTATCGTGATGACGACTAATACATGACTGATATAATGCTATCATTTGTTGTACTTTTGGTAAATGATAAATGACTTTATTTCTGTAAGTAGGTTTGTACAAACACTTTTACACGTCAATCATGTTTTTTTTTAAACTAGGTACGTACGAATCAGTAATAAACATTTTGATAGTTTAGGTAGATTAGGTAGGCTATACAATTAGGTACCTCGCCTAGATCAGCACCCTCATTGCGTAACACACTATTAATCTCAATCTGAATTATTTTAAAGGATATTGCTGATCCATTGCTTCGTATATTAAAAAAAAAATCTGTTCTACAACGTAAATAATGCAATGAATGTCGTTGAACTGTCAAAATGAAAGCCATTGCTAGTGATGGTGTGTTACGCAATTGAGGTAGATACAATAGCTTATATGTTTGAGAATTCATTTATTTTGTTCAGAAATCAATGTGCGTAAATAATAACTAATTACATAAGTAATTAATAAAAATAACAAAATTATATCCCAACTTAACTAAAACTATTCACAAACTAAAATATAGCGTCGAAAAATTCATCCGCATCGTTGTCGACTGGTAATGTACCCAAGAGATTGGCGGCATTACCACGGCCACGTTGTATGGCAATGTTTAGCATCTGGCCAAGGTAAAAGCCAGTCCTTGGGTCATGGGAAATGTCAACCAGCCGTTTCGAGATTTATTAGACAGGTACCTATTGATCAATTGATCATAGTTTAAATTTCGAGAACGATGCCTATCTTCCGGTATATAGAAATAATTCTATCACCTGTGGCCTCATTTTCCGTTTCCTCTATGTTCGCCAGTGGAATAAACTTGAATAAAATTGCTATTTGTTAATTTATGCCCTAAATTTATTTTTATTTTAATTAATAATTTTATACTTTTTGCTGGGTCCATAATTGTACGTTAGCGTTAAGCCATTGTAACACCTCTACAACATGATGGAATGCAAATATAAATATATGAATACTAGCAGTGCCCCGCGGTTTCACCCGCGTAAGTTTCGATCCCGTAAGAATATCGGGATACAAAATCTGTTCAACGGTTTACGCGTGCTTGAGTAACAAACATCCAAACATCTTCACAAACTTTCACATTTATAATATTAGTAGGATGAGTAAACTAAGTAGGTAGTATTCAAATCAAGGCAGTCTCGACATTCTGAAACTTATTCGCCTCAAGGCCGTTAAAAAATCTTTAAGCTCAGGGGTGTGGGTGGGTTCTCAGCCTAATTTGAATACCTAAATGAATGAATTTTGCATTTAAATTATGAAATAACCAAATTAATCCTAAGACAATCTTCAGACACCCTTACCTATCTAGATTTTGCGCTTAATTTCTGGAACATTTCTGCTTGAAATATTCTGCCTGTATGGCCTTGACCGCATTGCCGCACCCGACTGGGTTAAACGCACAATCTACTTAAATTTATAACCCGTAGAAACTGACCGGTGCCCCATTCTACATGGGGGTCGTAGTCATGCCCTAGTTGTGTCAATATTTTACAGCAGAACACATGGCTTGGTCAGTAAATAAGGTTGTATAACGAGTTTAAATGTGTAATTTTTGTTGCTATTCTGTATTAAATGTGTAATTTTTGTTGCTATTGTGTATGAAAACCAGAATACCACCGCTGCAGTATTTATTTTCTAAATATCGTAGCAATAAGCTGATAGGTATAGGAGCTTTTTTGGCCTCGCACAGGTTTTTTTTTCTTGTTTTTAATCTAATTTTATTTGTTTTAAATCCACTTTTTTACTGTTTGTATTTCCTGTCCGTGTCCCAAATAAAATATTTTCTTTCTTTAGGTGACATGAAATATTGGGTGTAAAGTTCACTTATACTCTATAGAAAAGGGAGGATCCTCCGACCAGACGGGTGTTGTGTCTGGCGGGCAACTGTCCGATGATTCATGTCGGACCGTTGTATCTATGCTAATTGCGCGGTAAACTCTACTTGCGCGATGCAGGGTTTGCGTGACTTCAGTATGGCGCGATGTTCGCATGTGGCGTTGTAGATACCGCTACAGTACCAATAGTTCCGTTTCTACTATTTGAATAATAATTGTTCGTATATGTCATAAATTCATAATGGACCTATTTTCTGAGAACTGTTGAATGAATCCACAACGTAATTTCTATATCAAATATTTAGTCTTGTGATTTGGAAATTAGTTGGCAAATCTTTGTATTCTTCTTTCAATACTCCGAACCAATCAAATAAAACAACTGAGTAAATAAAATGAACTTACAAATCGCTTTACATTTTCACTAATAGAATAATTTATATTCCTTCTTTATTGTGAAATGAAGCCATTTACACGTACAATGGGTCTTCGGCGAAGTAAAATGAATTTTCAATCGCTGTATTCTTTTCCCAGTAATAAAATACACGATTTTGAAAGTTTATTTTCCCAGGTGAGATGCTTTTTCGACCAATGTCGCATATATATACTGCATTGCCCTTGAACTCTTACATTGGAAGGTACATACAGACTACATATATACGTGTGTATATACGATTACGTTCGCAACGAACAGCTGACGATTTTCTTTCTATCTGTGCGAACCAGCGGAATTATAGTACCTATTGTATTTAGAATTAAAGCCTCCGGTCACGTAACGTGGACTATTTAGTTTGGTCAATTAGTTGCGTAGTTGCTTTTGTCCTGGACAGTTATCAAATGAGGTATTATTACATAAGAGTAGGTATTTTATGTTTTTGAGGGATCTGTTCCTTTCATGTTTCGTAACAGGCAGCTACGCAATGTTTATTCACACTATCACACTATATATAATATTATAAAGGCGAAAGTTTGTGAGTGTGTGTGTATGTTTTTATCTTTGTTACTTCTTCACGCTCAAACGGCTATAGAAATTTTGATAAAATTTTGTATGGAGGTAGTTGACACCCTGGATTAACATATAGGCTTTTTATCCCGATATTCCCACGGGATCGACACTTACGCGGGTGAAACCGCGGGGCACAGCTAGTGGATTAATAATAAGAGCAAACTGCAAATGGGTAGAATGAGATACCGACTATTTTTCTAGGTATTAAAAACTATTCTAAATTAAAGTTGATTTTCGTGTCTGTCTGTGTGACCGCGATAATCTTCTAAACTACGCAAATAAATTCCGGTACTTAGCCATACAAAGCAGGGGCGTGTCGCTAGTTTGATATAAGACATGCTTTTATTATTTACATAAGAGGAAATGCGGGTGGTCTTTTCTCCGTGGAAACGCTCTCGCCTGTTTTCTTGCTTTTTGACTATAAAGCAATGATTTTTATACAGAATAATGAATATTAACTACTTATAATTATGTCCCTATGTGTGCTTTTTTGATGATACATTATTTTTATAAGCACTACTTAGAACCCTAAAAAATGCTCAAAATTGCCGATGTCAACAAATTTGACAACTATTAAAGAAAAAAGAAAAACATAAGGACACGTTAGGTCCTTCTAATTCAGTTTATGACTCTTTACAAAACCCTATACCCTATACGTTACTTCTATATATTACGTCCATGCCCTATACAGATAGGTAACAAAATCTCTTTTTTTTTTTTAAGTCACGTGTCAATTTTATCAAGAAGGCTAAAAGTTGAATTGCATTAAAACACCTGCTGGTTTCTATGAAAAAAAAAAATTTAAAAACAAAAAAAAAAACATTAATGGCTTTTTTTTACGGGAAATGCTAGTGTATTTCAAAAGTTTGTTTTTTTACACGACTGTCTAAAAAAAGGAGTGTTATGTTTTTACATAGACTAATTTTCTCTTCTATTAAGTTAGTTATCTAAATAAGAAAAAGATAAAAACATTAATAGATTTGTATTTAATAATATTTATTGTTACTAAAAATGCTAGCAATTTCAGAAAGTTTGCAGCAGCTTCTGCTTTATTTCCTCCAATTTGCTGCAGTCACAGACGGAAACGTTTTCTCAAGGCTACAAAAAGTTTCAGCGACACGTGTACGAACTGACATACCTACTTACCTATGATATATTGATAGGTAATATCTTTGTTTATACAGTTTCTATAGTTAGCACAAAGGCTTGTTGTTAAGAATGGGTATTTAAAAATGTAAACAAGTGCCGTGAGGCATGACAATACGAATGCAGTTCAAGGCCACTGCAGCGGCCGCGGCCGTGTATGACATGAAAGCTTCCTCGTTTATTTACGCCCCATTGGACGACGACTCAATTTAGTACAAGCTGCTCGACTCGACTCGACGAACTCACAGCAGTGGGCTATCGGGCAAAGTGAAAAGTTTTATTTATATTTCGAGTTGCAACACCTTTGGGTTCATGCTCTATGATTCATGGTCATTTCAAAAATGGAATGATGCCAGTTCCAATCTTGCAGTAGGCGATAAACCAAATATAAAAAAAAACAAAATCATGAGTTTGGCTCTAGCATTCTCTGTCTACGTTTGGCTCAAATATTTTTTTCTCACGATACGACGTTCGACGAAAATGAAATAGAAGAAATCCTCAGGAGTACATTCCTCGGAGATTTATTACCAACCCAGCAACATTTTATAGCAGATACTGTCTGTTCGCTGACTCGAAATATATCACAAATTTTACGAGATTCTTAAACTCTTCTTCTCTCTTTCTCTTTTACTGATTCTTAACTTTATGGTAGCAGACATAAAGGGTATCGCGAAGAATTCTGCTGTACTTGAATAACTAAACTAACTATTACAAAGCTAGGTACTTTCAAAATTAATAACACACCCAAACTACCATAGTAGAGTAAGTACCTAATCTGCGTTCGCGATTTAGTTGCCAAAAACGTAAACAAATAGGTATGGAAAAATAACTTTAATTCCTACACAATAAAGTTCAGTTTACGCTCCAAAATCAAACATTTTATAACTTTTTCAATAGTGCTAGTCACTCTGAAATCAACTTAATTACCATTAAAATAAAGTTAATATTTGTTTAACTTAAAATACTTAACATCAATAATTTGAAAAGACCCTAAATAGTTTCACAATATCTTATAGATCTCAGACCTCACTATTGGCTGATCATCAGATCAAGTACCTAAATACGCCCCAACAACCTACCTTTGTACGGACTTCAGCCTGGTAAGATCTAAATTGCAGAAATCTTAGAAACTAATATAAACGGTAAAACAGAATCTTGCAACTATAAAATACATGATGGCGGGAACATCGACGCGCAAACTGAAACCATGAATTCAGCGCATGATTCCCCCCCCCCCCCTATCATAGAAAAGTGCAAACAAAACCTACGCGTTCAAAAAACAAAAAAACAGCGGCACTCCAGTGCCGACAGAAGTGAAAACAAAACACAAACAGAATACTTTGTCATCACTCCATCACTCACTGACATATCGGATATAGGTACATTAAAACCGAGTACATCCCGAGGATAGCCGAACACATCCGAAGCAGGTATTTTTTTAACCGTCTTATAAACAAAACACGCGCGGTGTCGCTTACGGTAACAGTGGCGTGAGTTCAATGGTTTTCCCATCACAAAAAATTACCAACGCGCCTAAAGAAGTTTTCACTTCAAAAAAAAGTTTGGAACAGCAAATTTGTTTTGGGTTCAGAAACATGTACTGGATCTGGTAACAGATTGTTGCATAACAACAGCAGCGTCACAACCTACAAGTAGGTCGTACAACCGTACATATCTACTTGTAGGTAAGTAATCACCGTTAACTAACAGGGATAATTTATTTAAATCCATCAACTGAATTTACGATCCATGGGATAGGATTAACTGGGTCAACGATTATAGACTTTAAGGCAGGACTATACGAGAGTACGCCATCGATGATGCAACGCTTAGATTTCTTTGACCTAGTAGGTAATGTTGAGTCATCATGAAAACGCTATGGTCAATATTGCCTTGGTTGCATCGGATTGCTACAATAAATAATGTCATAAATTATAAATGTCCAATACGAAAAATGTCCGTATATTGAAGTATCTATTTTGAGGGAACTTTTAGTAAGTTTTTGAAGTTAGTAAATGCTGTTATTTTTTTAATTTTCTGTCTCTACTCTCGTTTTTATGCCGGACGTCAGTCGAGTCTATCAGGTACTGATGTGAACAAAACAGTACGCGTGTATCTGTATTGCGTTGACTTAATTCTTGTGTTAAAGCTAGATGAAGTAAACACATCAAAAACATAAGTTGGGAGTACCTTCAAGCAGTGGAGACACTGGCTTAGCTAATTCTCATAAAAAAAAAAAAAAAAAACGTTTATTTGCGGCAAAAATTACACAAACGCCAAAGTTGGGGGAAAATATGCGTCACATCCACGCACGGTCATCGCTCAGCATAATGCTAAGACCCTATACGAGACCACAGTATAAAGATATACAGTATTTCGACTTCATAGAAACGGACGAAACGCAAGCTATACCTACGCGCCTCGACCTCGGAACGCGCTCGGCATGCAGACAGTCGCGACTGTGCCGCGTGACGAACGGACGGTGTGTTATTTTTTTTAACAATAATCGCGCGATTTTTTCACTAAAAATAAATTGCAGTAAGTACATATTTAATATGACGAGTAGGCTATATTGTGCTGTTTTTGGTTGCATGAATTCGTCAATAACGCATCCAGAGATAACTTTTTTTAAATTACCTGGAAACTCTGAAAGGTAAGACTGTAAAATAATTTTACTTACTAGTAGGTAGGTAGGTACATAATGTGTCTTTTTAATGGATAAGTATTTCCTTTTATCTCCCGAAAAAAAAAGATGTCTGGATTAATAAATAAAGTGAATTGAGTAAAGGTAAGTGATAGACATGAGTGAAATATTAGTAGTTATAGGCGGGTCATGAATCATTCATTATATGGTAGGTACGCTTGTGTTAAAACCTCGGGGCATGTGTGTTTTGTTTGGTTAGTTTACATTGTATAATTCAAAGTAAAGACGTGGTTTTTAATAATAATATTTATGTACACACAGTAAAATACAATAACAAAACTAAATGGAAACACAAAGTAGGCAAATGTAATTAAAATGCTGGAGGCGGGCAGCCCTATCGCATGTTTACGTACCGCGCGGCTGTAGGCATTTATTTCAAGGTTACGGCCGAGATACAATACTGTATGATCTTTATACTGTGACGAGACGGAGCCCCAGCGCTGGTTTTTAGTGACAGCCGGCGTTGACGTGATGAAGCCTTGATCCACGCTTTCTTTAGTTTGATGGTACCTAGGTATAAGATTTTCGCTTGCTTTTCGATTAAGAAGTCTGCTGGAGAGTGGTTTTCCCGCCGCTAATTGAACAGTATGTCTGAACTCGGGGTATGAACACATTACATTAAAGTCTACACTAAAACAGGGCTCTGAAGTTAATTAAAGGACCAACGGATGGCGACACAAACACGAGTGAGCAGTGTTGGAAAATTAAGTAGGTAAGTATCTAGTTTTGTTTTAAAAAATAGTCGAGCAAAGATGTAAGCCTTTCCATGTGAATTTTGTCTGTAATAGGTGCGTCCTTAGTTGTGAATCTTGTCTGAGCTTTAAGACACAATTTAAATATAAAATAAATCATGCAAGCTCAAAAGACGGAGTTAATTTACCAAACTAGGGCAGTACACACTGTTGTAGCGCCGTCATACACACACGACGCGACTTCCCAACTCGTCCGCGTAGTAAACATTATTCTCTTAGTCGTTAATTAAACGAGCCCCTACAAAACTTGCCTGGCATGTAATTAGTGCCGGCCGTAAAACTCATCTAGGTAAATTAACTGCGTATAACAACAGAATTTATTATTAGTTTGACATATTTGATGCTAGCTTCACACGGTTTTTACGACTTGCTTGACAAAACATCGAGTTTTTTTTATTTAATTTAATTTTAACGTACTAAGTAGGTACCTGAAAGTCTGACAACCAGTCTTACCAAGGGGTATCGTGTTACCCAGTAACTGGGTTGTGGAGGTCAGATAGGCAGTCGCTCCATGTAAAATACTGATATTCAGCTGCATCCGGTTAGACTGGAAGCCGACCCCAACATAGTTGGGAAAAGGCTAGGCAGATGATGATGATGTACTAAGTAGGTACATAGTACACATTATAAAACTTCTGTAATAAATTCTCGAAATATAAATAAGGGTGAAAACCGCATCAAATTCATTGCGGTCACACAGACAGACACGATAATACTTTAATAAAAAAAAAACAATTTGTTTCTTTGAACGCGCTAACCTCTGAGTTGGATTTGAACCCTTAGGAGCCGAGCAAAAAGAAAAAGTCGGAGAGACCGCCAAGCGAAAACGAAGTGATAGCCTGGCGATGCGATGCCGTGGGTTGGGGGCCGAAATTACACGCGGACGAAGTCGCCGGCTGAAGCTAGTGTAAATTATGCATAGACATAGAAAAGTTAATGGCAAGAAAATAATACACGGTTCAAGCAAATAGACTTATAGAACATGATTGGAAATAATAAATTGAGTAAGAAAGTTATACTAAAGTATTAAAAATAAATAATCGAACCACTCCGGCTCAGCCCGGAGGTTGTTTGGAAAATAATAGCCCTACTCAAGAAAATAAATAGCCTATGTTTGTCTGCATCAGTTGAGCTCAACAGGACGGAAAAAACTAACGGAGAATAATAAGCCGAATGAGATTTTCAATGCTTCTTTTCCGAAGAAAAAAAAGACAACTTCTACAAACTCTCTTTAACTGTTACTTTACTTCAGTCCTAATTCCGGTAGAATAGCATAATTTTCAAAGAAACAGTATGTATCACGCCTGTAGGTATTCCACTAAAGGTGCACTGAAAAAAATAATTTCTTACTGCACCACACCGATTTCATTAAGACTTAGACTGACTTTGTACAATATGAAGAAATATTTGTAAAACAGTAAAAGACAAAACATTAACTTTTAATGATTGAACATACTAGTTACCTACTGAAAAAACAAAAAAAAAAAGGAAAACCATAATTACTGTAATGTAAGTAAATTTCAATGGTTTGAACGATATCACCAAATGAATAAAACAATTTATTTTGTGATCTTTTAGCTACTTAAAACGCAATGACGGTAACATTTTGCCTCAAGCTTTACCTGTTTTCGGATCAGTAAAAAATACTGTTTTGAACGTTAGGCTCATATGGAAGTGTTTAAAGCAGTTCAGATCAATGTTTTTCATTTTTATTTAAGGCCCAGACCTACAAGTGCTGAGCTCCCTACTTTGCCATTTATGTCAAACGCCCACACATAACTAGGGAGCGAGCCTATTGCAACATCCAAATGGAAATTCTTAACAAACAATTCTTAACCAACAACCAGAAATCTATAGAACAATAATCATAAAACCCGAAAACTCCTAATCTAAAAATGCACAATCATAATCTCACCACGTCTAAATGCGAACTGCAGACTGTCGCTTATCGTCCATTATTGCAATATTTTTATCCGAGGCGTGTCGGATACGATACGCGGCTTATGTCGATACCACTTAGAATGCAACCGACTTTGTGGAGCACAAAACGTGCAAGACATTTCAATATGCATAGAACATTTTAAGAATAGGATCTTGTAGGATATTTTTACGAGATTCCGTTAGTCTAAAATGCAAGCCCGTCCCGAGTGGTTTGCGGGACTGGAAGGATAACGGAAACATGCTTTGTTGAGCTGTTCATTTCCCGTTGTCGTGTCAGATATTGTAAAACCGTTTTAGATAACTGGAACCGTTTAAGGCCCAGAACAGCCGGTCGATTCTGTTAGATTCTCACCGTGAGAAGTTAGGTGATGTGAGTTGTCAATCCATCTGATGCATGCTAGGGATTGACTCTAATGACAGCTCACTTTAAGCTCCCTTCACCCAAATTATCACTAAATAGGTAGCACTACTAGAAATGTGTCGAACTATCGATCGAGTTGCGTTTTGACCGCCCTCTCTTTATCCTTATTAGATCGCTTTTATTCGATCAAAATATAATACTTTGATGGATGGCTTTTAGCGATAAAACCCATTACGACATTACATTCAATAAATTTATATTACAGTCGTACCAGTGGTGTTAGAACTAAACGGTTTGGTACGTGACGATGGGACGAGACCAGACGGCATGACGTTGTTGTTTTGGAAAGTGGGTAGGCCTCTGCCTCGTGTGGGACGTAACGTGTGTTTGTTACCCTTGCGCCATCTCATGTGCACGGCGGGCTGTGCTGGCGCCGCCTGCTGCGGCTGCTTAGGCCCTCAAGCGGCGCAAATACTGTAACCTTATGGGTAACTATAGCTTTGAGTCGTTTGGGGTCGAAACGCTCGGGTCATGAGCCCCGAGTGCGCGTCTCCTTTTTAAGGTTCTCGCTGGCTGGTCGACACTTCACGTGACCAGAGGACTGGGTCGTCCTTTGACCAAAGAATTAGCATTGCCATTCAACGTGGCAATGCTGCCAGTCTTCTGGGCACGTTTCGGGATGACAGCGATGCGGACGAGTAGGTACTTCGACGGCGACGCCTAAGTGTCCTTTGTTTTTGTATTTATTTGTATAGTAAGTTAGTTAGTCATTACGACACCCGTCTATCCTTCTTATTTGCAAAGCAATGAAGTCATCCATTGTTTTTTACGAGACATAAGTACTTTCCCTCCCGGTTTAAGTAGACATTAATCCTAACACCAACACCCTAATTGCGTAACACACTATCAATAACAATCTGGATCATTTTGAGGGATATTGCTAATCCATTGTTTCATATGTTTGAAAAATTCGTCTGCTCAACAACGTAAACAACGCGATGAATGTTGTTGAACTGTCAAAAAGATAGTCTGATAAGCAATTATCCCACGGGATTATCTCTATCAACATGATAGTCTAGTGTCACTTTACTTTTTTTCTTTAGTATATGGCACTTTCTAGCCAGTAATAACAGATAGTCGAAACAACTTATCGATTTAGATACAAACTACCTATTAAATTTTTGATTAAGAAGGTCATTAGGTGCTATGTGTTCCTAGTAGTGCCAACACGGGTGAGCAACCTTGATACCTCAGTAATAACACGTTGATAAAGATCACAATTATTGTTCATGACACAACGTTTGTTTCTACCTATAAATTTGAATTGTTGCCAACTAAAGTGGGTCAAGTATGTAAAGCAAGGATTTACGGGCACTGATTCCTGTACGATTCCTATATGATTCCGCCAAAATCGTGATTCCGGTACGTAATGAACGGAAACCGGAACTGCCACCGTAGCTTCGTATAAGTCTATGTCCTAGACACTTAGCTATGGTCTGTTCCAAAAGTATCCATAAAATGTAAACAAATGGTTTGGAAAACGTACGTAAGGTCACCAAAGTAGATAAGTAACCAGGGTCGTCGGATATAGTTAAAGTTTACTAAAACACCGATGGATGTTTTTCGAATAAAATTTAATTAAGTTAATAGAAAACAAACAGTTCATTAATCAAACATTCGAAAACATCCAAAATTATGTCGGTTTCTTACTAAACTTCAACTATATCCGACGACCCTGGTTACCTACTTATCTCTTTTGGTGACTGTACCTGTGGATGCCAATTTTATTTGTAGTGCCACTTGCAAATTGAATGTTTTGATTTGATTATTTGAATACTTTTACCGGAAATTCTAATTTTAAATGACCCTAAAGATTTTGTTTATTTGACAATTGAGGAGGTTACTTTTATAACCTCAATTTTCATCGATGATTTTTCAATTACTTACCTACAATTTGATAATGTTATTCAAACAATATGTCGGAAGAAGTATTGAGATATAAAGTTGAGACCTTGCAAATAAAAATGAATGTGATATGAATTCCCTTTAGTAAGCGTATGTGGTAGAATTTAACTTGAACAAAGTTTGTTTCTCTTTCATCGTATACTTTTGAAACAGACTATACTTCTTTACATTCAGACAATGATAATAAGAAAATATGAATAAAAAGGTGCGGCCACGTCATTGGCATAAGAGAGGTCAGTGAAGATTAAATGATCCAATAAGCAAGTCATAACCAGTCGTTATTGGTAAAAACACTGTAGGTACACGTTATAATATCAACTTAACATCACGCCCATAGATATAAGAAAGAAGATCACGCGTGTTATCCCGAAGGTTTAGCCTGAGGTACTACAGGTTCTTAGGGTACATGCCGAATATGCCTCACTGCGATACCTCGCGGTCGCGGTTCAGCTGGCTACCTTGATGTCACCTCCATGTAAAACAAATGCATGCTAATAGACGCGCACGCACATGCCAGGCATCGAGTTAAAACCCTAAGCAGCCCGCGAAGTATCGCAGTGAGCATACATACATACATAATCAGCCTATAATGTTCCCACTGCTGGGACACAGGCCTCCTCTATGTGAGAGGGAGTGGGCCGTAATCCACCACGCGGGCCCAGTGCGGGTTGACAGATGTCACATGTTTTCGAATTTTTGGTTCTAGGACATGCCGGTTTCCTCACGGTTTCGCAGTGAGTATTTAGCATGCATTTGTTTTACATGGAGGTGACCGGCCCTCGCTGGTAATTGCAGGGTTTACGATGATGCAGCTTAGCAACTACTGTCATTACCGACGTGTTCTAACAGTACAAGTCACCGGTGGCTTCGTAGGTGGGTAGGTAGGTAGGCGAGTCAGCTGGCTAATCTGCGTGAGTTATCGCAGTGAAGCATCTTCGGCATGTAACTAGATACCCTTACCAATAGTAAGTTATAAGTCCCAATCTGTACTGATCAGAAATTAGCATTGACGACTCATGTTTAACAACCAAATATTACAATTGCAAAGCTCCAAACAAATTGCATAAATAAATCACAGTTCATTCACCTTCAAATTTCAGCATGCTAATCAGATTCCAACTCGCAAGTCGCACCGCTTTTCTTCAAATTGTGGATCAACATGTAAATTCTTGCGATCTGACATTCAACTTAAAACAGTGCCAGGTACAAGTTAAAACGAGATGGATTTAAACTAATTAACTTCTCAAACGAAAGATATAAGCCTCTGCTTTGTAGAAAACTAGCTTCCGCCCGCGGCTTCGGCAGCGAGGTATGTCGATAAAAACTATCCTATGTCCTTCTCCGGGATGCAATCTATCTCTCTGCCAAATTTTATCGAAATCCGTTCAGTGATTTAGGCGTGAAAAGGTAACATACCAGACAGACAGAGTTACTTTCGAATTTATAATATCATATCAATCAAACACTATATATATGTATATAACGTTTGATTAGTATGGATGTAATGTGAGGTTGTGATATGAAATACGAACTTTTGCTTCGGCTTCCCCGCGTGGATGTCAGAAAATTATCCCACGGGACCGTACTACTGAGATAAAAATATCCTATGACCCAGCACCCTACTTGCGTAACACACACTATCAATCTTAATCTGAATAATTTTGAAGAATATTGCTAATCCATTGCTATATAAAAAATGTGTCTGCTCAACAACGTTAATAACGCAATTAATTTTTCAACACACTTGCTCGTAAAGTGGCTCTTATTGAACCGCTTTTAGGTCCATAATGGAGTGTATTACGAACGCGTGCTTTTTCTTTACTTTAATCCACATGTTCTGTAATACCACAGATAACTATTTACTAGTCGGAGACGCGCGCTTTTTTAATCTCATCAAACCCTGCGTTCCGAATTGGGAAATAATCGATGTGTTCCGAATTGGGAAATAACCGAATTAGCGTGAGCGCGATAACGATAACGATGTCCCGTGAATCGTCATAGATGACGTCATGACATTCGCCATCTTGCAATAATGCCGACCATGCCCTAGAATAATATCACCGTGAGCGCTGTCAAAAATTACAGTGTGTGTATGAGGTTGTGTCAGTGTGTGTTTTGTTTTGTTGTTGTTGTTGCATCATCTTTAAATTAAACTGACGTGGCATTTTTGAAATTGTGCTTCTGGCTGACAGTCGCCACCTAACCAAAGAAGAAGAACTGAAGAAGAAATGTGGTGTTTATACAAAGAAATACTGTAATAATATCTTTTTTACGCGCTCACATGACAGTGCTTAGCACTGTCATGTGAGCGCGTTCACGAGTGTTCCGAATTGTTGCCAGCTCTCAGCAGTCACAATAGTAATATCTAAATCGGAACGCATGTGAGATGATGCATAGACGTAATATTACGTCCATGGAGATGATGTGAGCGCTGTGATGTGAGCGATTATAGCTAATTCGGAAAGCGCCCAAAGAGACTTCATGCCGAAAGAAAAAATCCGCGGGCTATATTTCAATTTTTTTTTAAATAGTCTGTATTGTCCTTGGTCGCAAAATGAACTCGCAGGGGACCACAGACAATTTAAGGTGAATGCGCAGTGGTAGACCGCGAAATTCTTAGGTTTTTTGCAATTTTCAGGTTTGTGTTTATTATATTTTTTCTATAGGCTGTATCGGTTTTGTCTGTGCCATAGATTAATATATTTAAAATGAGTCAATGTTGCGCGCGCATCGCTAGTGCTGGCTAGCACGGCGCGCGGGAAAACAAAACCAGCGCGCCATTTTCCATACAAGTTAATATTTAACAATACAAGTCTGTTTTTTTTCCTCGCAAGTGTGTTGAAAAACGTCGTATGAAACGCGTGTGCATTAATCAATATACACATGTATCATAATGTACTATTATAGAACTGTCAAAATGAAACGCAATGCTACTGATAGTGTGTTACGCAAAAACCCCGATGATCATCGCCTATCCAACCGGAGTGTGCGCGAATTAAGGGTGTATCTTCCGGGCCCCCGACTCATGGTACTGGAAGGAAATGTGGGGTTCTAGCCGGTAGGAGTCCGACATAACTCTTCATTCTCACTTCTCTGCAGACAGAGTGTACTGTAGAGTCTTGTTATATATGCCAACCTCAAAGTAGCACTGGCTGTTAATATATTATGATTGGGTGTAGATTAAAAAGTTAAGACGTTATGTCAGGAGATAAAATATGACCATTGAATAATATAGACGTAATTTTTATAATACAATTGTTGAGTAAGATTATCTATACAAATATATACCGTCTTATTCCAAAACGCGATCTAAATTTAGTACTGGGATTATCACTAGGTTTAAACCATGACTAAATAAAACGCTATTACAAAATGAAGTTTATCACTAGTTCATGAACTATGTATGGTACTAAAGTTAGTCCGCCGAGACCCCTAGTTTAACCATGGTTTGACATCGGTACTAATTTATTTTTGAGGTTAGCGTTGATTATTATTGTGTCTTTTTATTTGCAAATCGCAAAAAATGGATATTAATATGATTGACGTGATGGATTTGGATGATTTGGATATGCTGGAAACGTCTCGGCGATCTTACAGACATCGTCATCGTGTAAATCCTTTTGAATTGAGTGACGAAGATTTTAAATATAAGTATAGGTTCACAAAACGATTGAGGAAAAAATAGTGGATGTTTTACGTGAGGATTTATCCCACGACCCTCGAGGATGCCCATTGAGTCCTGAAGTGCAAGTGGTTTGCGCATTACGTAATATTTCCTATAATAATAAGAACATCCGCGTTAGGTAGTCGAAATAAGATGAAACAAGGCATCATTATCCTTATATAAGCAAGGCATTGTTTACCTACGGTAGGTACCTAATAGTTTAAAAATTATGTTTTACAAACTTTTTATTCAGAACTCCAGTTTTCTCTGAAACAGTTTCATCACACACAACACAACACAACACACACAACAGTTTCAGTTTTTTCTGGAGTTCTGAAGAAAAAGTTAGTAAAACATAATTTTTCGAGTTGTTTTGTGACAACAACTCACGAACAAACCAACTAACAGACTGTTATTAGTAATAAAAATACTAAGAATAATATTAATAAGGAGTGCATATACATAATCAAAAGGACGTAAACATTTACGCGGACAGCCGAATGTAATTCATTCCATTTCATGCTAGAGGTGTTAAAAAATATGACAACTTGATTATAAAAACCGCGTCAAAAGTACAAGTTGTGCTTGTTCATTATATTGTAACCTAAACAAAGAACAATTTATGACATATTTTTGTTATGATAAATAATTATTTAATCATTTCAAGTGTTAATATAATATCAATATTTATAGAAACAGAACGTTTCTTCAGATAAAGCCTGTAGGAACGAATGAAAGAATGCCATTTTTGTTTCTTATCTGTGGATATTATTTGAACCATGGACCTTCTTTGGTACTAAAAGATCCTCGGATAGTCTTCGTTTTGTAATCGGAACACACTTTGATACTAGTACTAACTTTAATACAGTCACAAACCTAGACCTTTTAGTCTTGGTTTAAACCAGTACTTAAGCATTTTTTTGTAATAAGACCGATAGAGTTCAAGTCAAAGACTCTTTTATTAAATGTGAAGCCCGTCAAGCTTCACAGTACACATGATACCACAAAACACAGAATGTTACCCACAGAAAAAAACCACTGAAAAAACCGGTCATGGTATAGTCGTGTACTCAATGGCGTGAAAAGGTAATAGAGATAGACAGACTTATTTTCTCATTTCTAATATTAGTAAGAGTGGATGCAGTAAAACACAAAAGAAATACATCGCCCTA
Source organism: Oligia fasciuncula (assembly GCA_963082905.1). Taxonomy (NCBI): domain Eukaryota; kingdom Metazoa; phylum Arthropoda; class Insecta; order Lepidoptera; family Noctuidae; genus Oligia; species Oligia fasciuncula. Next base: position 14,546,448 of record OY720396.1, on the reverse strand, counting down.
AATACTAAATTAATAAAAAGGCTTCGGGCCTGTGATACGGTCTGTCAAATAAAGAGTGAAGGGAATACGTGCCACCTGCTTATTTTCACACGAAAGTTCTAGAAAAAGCGGCACAAACTTATTCATAACATTATGTTCACAATTCACATCGTGTGACGTATTCGTAAATCATTCTGGAAACACAGTATGGCAACGATTTTCCTTCTTAATGTTTTTTATGAAATCTTACTCGTTTTAATAAAGCTTTCGTCGTGAAAACATAGTCTAATAGATATTCAATTGATCATTAATAATAGGTAATATCACCATCTGCCTAGCCTTTTCCCAACTATGTTGTAGTCGGCTTCCAGTATAACTGGATGCAGCTGACACGCTGGTCCTGGCGCAGGGGAGGTCGCACCAGGCGGCGGCGGAACTAGCGACACGCGGGGTTGCGACAGTCGTTGAAAGGATCCGGCAACTGGGACTCGAGGTGGCCCTGCACAAGTCCGAGGCCATGTGTTTTCATGGCCCTCGGAACGCGCCACCGTCGGGTTCCCAAATAACGGTAGGAGGGGTTCACATCGGCGTCGAGTCGACGATGAAGTACCTGGGACTTGTCCTCGACAGCCGGTAGAATTTTGTGGAACACTTCCGACGTTTGGCTCCCAGACTGGAGCGGGCCGGGGCTGCGTTGAAGCGGCTCCTGCCCAATCTAGGGGGTCCAAACGCCTCCTGCCGGAGGCTCTACGCGGGGGTCGTGCGGTCCATGGCCCTTTACGGGGCACCGGTGTGGGCGCGTTCATTGAGGCGGCGACCAGCCAGGCGGTTGAACGCGTCCCAGAGGGTCATGGCCATCCGGTTAGTCCGGGGATACCGCACGGTCTCCGGGGAGGCAGCGAGCCTCCTTGCCGGATTGCCGCCATGGGATCTGGAGGCCAAAGTCCTCGCCCACATATGGGAGTGGCGAGAGGAGGTGAAACGCCGGGGCGTAACTCCGCTGCCGCGAGAAATCGCGGTGCAGCGGACAGAGCTCCGGCGGGATCTCATGGCGACATGGAGAGTGCGACTGTCGCAACCCAGTGCTGGGCACGCCACAATTGCGGCGATAAGTCCCCTCTTTGAGGAGTGGCTAGAGAGACGCCACGGCGTCCTCACCTTCCGCCTAACGCAGGTCCTCACCGGACACGGCTGCTTCGGGAGGTTCCTGTTCCGAATAAGGCGGGAGGAAACGCCCGGGTGTCACCATTGTGTGGATCGCCCGGAGGACACGGTGGAGCATACGGTGGAGATCTGCCCAGCTTGGGCAGAGCACCGCCGTGTCCTCACGGCGGCGATCGGAGGCGGCGATCTCTCGCGTCCGGCCCTAGTCCGGGCCATGGTACGGAGCGAGAGTGCATGGGAGGCTATCGCCTCCTTCTGCGAAGCAGTGATGCTCGCGAAGGAGGAGGCGGAGCGCGTGAGGGAGAGGCAATCCTTGCGCCCTCACGCCCCCAGCCGCCGCAGGAGACGCCCCGGGCGTCGGGAGTCGATAGCCGATTCCCGGCCACCGTAGGCGCGGGCTTGCGGGCGGCGAGCAATGGGCAGCTCGCCGTCCGGTAAGGACCAGGCCCGGGTCGACGGCGCGTTGTGTTCCACGCGCGCCTCAAGGAGATGTCAGCACCAACTGACGGGGTCCGCTAGGGCCGATGCCCGCCAGGGTCGCGGGTTGTTCGAAAGAGATACCGTGGCCACTGGCACAGGCAAGTGAAGGAACACGGGTGGGTTTTAGTCAGTAAGAGTCTGACACTCCCTTCCGCTCCGCCCAGAGCGGGAGGGGTCATTTGATGATTTCCCACCCAAAAAAAAAAAAAAAAAAAAAAAGGGCTGTATCTTTTGAACCGTAATAGGTAGACATTTGAAATTTTCACAGGATGTGTACTACTATAGCTACCCACATAACCAAAACATTTAAAAAAACTAGGCATAAAATTCCATCACGTTTCCATTTCCTGAAACCCCTTGGAGTAGTGTAATAAAAGTAGAAGTGCCCTCCTTACTGGAGAGATTCTTCCTAGTACTTCTTCTCGAACGGTATTTCGCGGCAATAAAAACTCGATCGACACGACACTTCAAGTTTTTCTCATAAAACATGATATATACGACCATAAAGATCGATGAAATATCCATAGATTGACGGTGTGGAGACATCTGCAACCAAGATGCTTGCTATTTAAAGAGGCTAATAAGCTCCTGGATAGCCCGAGAAATTCAAACTTTTACAACTGTCTGAGTTCTCATATTCGTATTGAATGACTATTTCAAATATCAATCAATAGGATTATATGAACTTTAAGGGTGGTATATCAATACACACACAACAAATATACTTTAGTATTATAATCGTTAAAATCTAATGATTTTAACGATTATAATTCTGTAATGTCATACTTTTTACGCTCGCGAATCATATTTTGTTCTACATACAACCTGAGACTGACCTGGAAATTACAAGAAACGTAAGAAAATTAGATTTTGCGGCCTACCTAGCGTGTCCCCCATACAGACTTAACACCCAAATAGTTTGTAAATAGCTGCCTCAGCAGGTGTTCCTGTATACATATGTAAATGTCAACACTCCCGAGTGGTAAAGAGTCCTGTATTGAGTAGGCCAATCGATAGGGTAGGCTTGCTCCTGGCTTTGAACCCATATCCAAAATCAATAGTCATTTATTAAAACTAGGCTAAGAATCAGCACTTTTCGGACGTCAAAATTACAATAGATAGTCCCGCAAAATGCCCGCCCTTCACCACTTCCTAGTGCTTTCACTGGGGAGAAGAAGTGGCGCAACAAACTCCCCAGTAGGACAGCTGTCTGTTCAGTTAGAAAATACTTGATTGATCCATCAAGCAAAGACCCATAACACCATTTTCTGAAATCGAAAATGGGATCAGAACGATATATGAGTGTGACTGAATAAATACTAATACTTAATAATTTTTTCTGTAATATTTATGGTGTACATAAAAAAGAGTATTCTAGTCTATGCAAATTCTTTCACGTATATAAACAAACAATACAAAAAAAGGGTCACATTACCAAGTTTCTAGTCTGCAAATATTTTATTCATATAAATAGAAGCACGCGTGCAGTAATGAACGAAAGCAACAGAAATGCGTCATTGCGAGCCTGCTCATCTGTTTAGAAGCGAAACGCGAGAGTCGTGACGTCAGAGGGGCAAAAGCAACATAATTGTGTTTCATACAAATGCCGACTTAGTGACGTCGGCATTCATCCAGCATGCCTTTATATTGACGTTGGCATTACGAGCACGTTGCATAGCAGTTGGACCTCTTTAGAACTTGGAATGTTTCTGCATGTAAACTTGGTCTTTTAATTAGTGAATTATTTGTTTTCCATCCATTTGATCATTATAATCAGTTCCATGATTGACTGGCTGACAGACAACACACAGGCTTAACCACTGAAGATATAATAATATAAAGATATAATCGTGGGCCAAGTGGGCTTTGAAAGATTTGTTCAGTGCAAGTTGTCCCCTGCACCCTATACTGAACTACAGTAAGAAGAATTTGGATACTTATACAAATTTAACTACATAATTGTTTCTAACAAATATTATACATGTGGTATTTATTGACGGGCAAACTGTAACCGTGAATATCTGGGGGCCTAAAAGGGCCACTTTGGCAGAATCATAAAAGGATAACATTATGAATCGTAATATGGCGAAGACAGTCCGTGTTTGTCTTTTTTTCGCTGCACTGCGTAGATATAATCAAAGAGATTGGGATTGGATTGGATTGATTGGTATTTTAGCACAGACAAAAAAAAAATACTGAAAAATCCTTCACCAATGGGATTTGATACAATTAACTGTCCATTATGATTCATAACGTTATCCTTTTATGATTCTGCCAAAGTGGCCTTTTTAGGCTTCTTCGTAGAAAAGTACGAGTACAATATTTAAGCGATCAAAATGTATGGAGCGGAAAATGTTGTGTCTGTATAATATTCGTAAAAAACAATTGTTTATTTATTTTCCAAAGCTTGAAAATAAAAGTCTATCCTAGCTACGGCATACCACAGCTAACAGAAATGTACAAACACTAACAGGCAAAAATATGCGGCTACTCGAAACCGCTGGGAACTGGCAAAACTTTGACTACGCTGCTAAGGCCAATTACGTCACGGCGAAGCGTTTACAGATCCCGAAATACCTCTTGCATGACCTATCGATATTTTAACTAAGTTTACTGGTTATGTGACCAGCACGTATGTTTCTATGGGGTATCATTTAAGCTATCACCAATTTAATTAGTTTTGTGTTTCTTAAATAATAGGGTTTGTCCTCCAAATAGTAGATCTGTCACCAAAATGTAGTCACCAAACAATGCAAAATCAGTTCCACAATAAATCACCTAAAATCCTGAGATATAAGGTCTATAATATTTTTTTTTTTAAATAATCTCTTTTTCCATATTTTTTTTCTTTAAAATTTAGTCGTTTCTGGCACTCGCCGGCCGCTGCCGCGGCACCGCTCGCTTCGCTCGCTCGGCTCGTGCGTAGGAGGTCACAGTTTTAACCTAACCTAACCTAAGCATTTTTTTTTAAATAATTAACCTCGTAACTAATTCGGTTCTCGATAATGTCCATTTCAAGTAACAAAACTGTTATTATAAGAACGAAGTTTATATTCATGTAATGCAATATAATTTTATTGGTTATCGATCTCTTATTTTACACATATATTAACATTAATTTGATAATTCATACCTGGGAACAATTTTTGTTTATCTGAGAACGAAAATATTTCGTGGCGATAGATCTATTTATTAGGTGATACAACTTGATGACAAATATAAATTTTGGTGATAGAAAATATAGTTCCCGTTTCTATGTACAATCATGTACATGTATCTATCTGCAGTACATAATATATTATCTACTGCGGTTTCCGATTCACTCGCTCGATGACCCGTTTCAGTGGATTAGCACAATAAAGACTATCGATACGAATCCAATGCCATTTAAAACCTAGTTAAATACTTTTCAATTACGAGGGATTTTAATTAATCCATGTTATTTCACGATTGACCTACTGCTACGCGGCGCCTACGCGGCGTAGCATTTATTGCATTCGTAGCACTCTGCTACGATTTAATTTCGAGCGTAGAGGTGCAAGATTGTGCTTGATGGAGTTCAAACTTGTTTAACTTTATGAAAGAGCAATTTCTCTGCAATTCTACGGTATTGTTGAAAGTTCGTTTTACCAATACTTCTGCCTGCCTGTAGCTCTTGACCGCATTTCTAATAATATGAAATCATAAATTGTACGTTATTACAGTACAAGCCGTGCGCATAATGGGCTTTCCCAACGTCGAAAATTACGAACATTCATACAAATTTCCAACCCCTATATAGGGTCAAATTAAATTAGCTAGCTAAACTCCGCAGACGGGATGAGTATCGATATCTAAACACGGCAAAATAAAATGTCGATTTTTGGTTTGGGTCAACCACCGCTGTTGGTGTGTTGTTACTTGCAGTATAAGTTGAGAAAACATGCTTTTTTTTATTGTGTTTAGATATCGATTTTACACAAAGACGACGAAGACGAAGTTTACACAAAGAAAAAACTGTTCCTTGTTTTTGTTAGGTATTTCAAGTGACTACACTACCCGCGGTTGGTGACCCAAAAAAAAACTCCTCAAAATATTTTTTTTGACCATTTTAAGATATCAATACCCATCACGTCTGCGGAGTTTCGCTAGCTAATTTAATTTGACCTTGTATAACGCGTTTAGTTGATTTTAAAACTCGTATGAGTTTTAAAAGTGCTCCCTTTCGTCTTGTGCAAAATTTCAAGCTTCTAGACCCACCGGTGTGTGTTATCTGTTAGTGAACTTAAGATTTTGATAAGTAGATAAGAAACGTAATACAGGATAAACTTCATCTATCTAAGGATCTTCTTCATATAGGCGGGGATACACATGCCAGTTAATCCTGGAAAGTAGCTGGCATGAAAGTTACTGGCATGTACGATTAACTGGCACACTGTGGCTACATTTGCAAGTAATACTGGCATGCAAGTTGTGCCCTTGCATGCCAGTATTACCATCGCGTCGCACAAAAGTATGCTTTGGCAATCCCCCGCGACCTCTCCCTCAACGGGCATGCAAGTTAATCAAATCAAAGTTAAAAAAAAAAAAAATGTGCTAGCTACTTGTATGCCAGTTACAAGCATGCCAGTTAGCGTATACACATGACAGTAGCTGGCACGTGCAAGGAGCTGGTATGCTAGTATGCAAGCTACGGGCATGTGTATGCATATAAATTCATATTACTACAGACGTTATTCGTGGCACGTATATTCTTAATGTTATGTTTCGTCTTTAGACGAAAATTCATCCTAATAATATCCTACATATTAAATTGACCCAAGGTGCCGAAAAAGGCTAAGGGAAAACGTCTAACCTCTTTTTTCATTAACATATTATTATCTAAAATGGTGTTAAAGTCCCTCATATCATATGCCCTCTTTGTTCATTGACATGGAAATGACAAGGACAGCTAGTGTTTCTAAAAGGTTTATGAATGTCAAGTTTGCATGAGTAAAGGGGGCTTAGATTTCTAACATAAAACCTCTTTGCCACTATGTCTAATAGCCTCGTGAAGTGATGGACAGTCGTTCGACCTGTGCCACAATAACGGCTATTCAATATTTAATGAATCGGTACAGCCTTTTTAACTAAGCTCTATTATTTAAATTCAGTCATTGTATGTTTCGAAAATAAAAATGGCTGTTATTTTTTACCCGACTGCGGCGGAGCCCAAAAGGAGGGTTATTTACAATCCTTTTAAAAAACATAAAACCTAATCCATAAAAAATATTGCAATAATTATATTGTAGCGGTATCTACAACGCCACATGCGAACAACGCGTCATACTACGTCACTTCTTCGTCTTCTGCAAAGCAATCATGCTAGCGAAGGAGGTGGCGGGACGGCTCAGGGAGAGAGCCTCCCGTCCCAGCCGCCGCGGGAGACGCTCCGGGTGTCGGGAGCCGCGCGACGACTCCCGGCCACCGTAGGCGCGGGCCTGCGGGCGGAGAGTAATGGGTAGCTCACCGTCCGATCAGGACCAGGCCCGAGCCGGACGGCGCGTACGTGTTCTACGCGCGCCTCAAAGAGATGTCAGCATCGAGGAGGGGCCCCATAGGGCCGAAGCCTGCCGGGTCAGCCGGATTGTCCGAAAGGGTTACCGCTGGCCCGGAACATAAAGGGCTAAGGAAGGAACACGGGTGGGTTTTAGTCAGTAAGAGTCTGTTCCGCTCCACCCAGAGCGGGAGGGGTCATTTGATGATTTCCCATCCGCAAAAAAAAAAAAAACTACGTCACGCAAATTCTGCATCGCGCAAGCAGAGTTTACCGCGCAATTAACGTTGATACAACGGCCCAACATGAATCATCGGGCAGTTGCCCGCCAGACATAACACCCATCTCGTCGGAGGATCCTCCCTTTTCTATAGAGTATGAGTGAACTTTACACCCTGTTCCTCATACTTCTATAATATGTAACCACATAACTTTCATCGAGTTTACATTACAGATTTTCAGAAACGTGTAAATGAAACCTGAAAATAATTTGTTAAAATGTAGAAATTCACCTCTCAGAAATGATAGAAGTTATGACCTAGACTTTTGGCATTTTTATATTCATAGGTAAGTAATTTATGCAGCATTATTTTTTAACCTTTGTGGTTTGAAAGTGAAATTAAAACATGTTTACTTTCAGCTATTTACCACGCAAGGCCGCGGTTTGTATAATATTGTGTGTTCTGAAAGGTGTGTTGTGGTAAGTGAAGTTCTAATGTTTTGGTAAATAAGCTGCTTTATGTACTACTAGCTGCGCCCCACGGTTTCACCCGCGTAAAGTCGATCCCGTCGGAATATCGGGATAAAAAGTAGCCTATATGATAATCCAGGGTGTCAGCTACCTCCATAGAAAGTTTTATCAAAATTGGTCCAGCCGTTTGAGCGTGAAGAAGTAACAAACATATAAACACACCCACACACCCCTACACACTCACACACTCACAGACTTTCGCCTTTATAACATTAGTGTGATTTACTACACATGGTAAAATAAGTACAGTCTACAAAGGTCAAAGATTTTGACATTTGAAAAAAAAATGGCTACGTAGGTCTTTATTCTACCGCAGATATGAATCTCAGACAGGGTCAAAGCGAAATCTGCAGACGTGATGGTTATTGATAAAATGATAACTAAACACGATAAAATTAAAAAGATTTGAGGTTTTTAGGGGTCAACGACCTCTGGTAGTGTTGTTACTTGAAGTAGAAAATATGATTTATCGAGTTAAGATATTGATACAAATAACATCTGTAAAATTTACACAAAAAAACAAATTTCAAGAGAATACACTAATTGCGGTCGATGACCCCACACAAAAAATCATCAAATTAATTTAATTTTTGTTTCATGTTTAAATATCGATGAGGGGCTGTGGCTAAATAATAACAGCCGCACAGGTCGATCGATCAGGCTTGCCGCGATTGGTCTGTGGATGGGTGACCATCTTTACATACCGAGACTCGTCCGTGCCTCGGAAAAGCACGTTAAGCCGTTGGGCCCGGCTGTCATTCGTGATCTTTGACAGTCGTTACGGGTAGTCAGAAGCCCGAAAGTCTAACAACCACTCTTACCAAGGAGTATCGTATTACCCAGTAACTGGCTTGTGGAGGTCAGATAGGCAGTCGCTCCATGTAAAATACTGGTATTCAGCTGCATCCGGTTAGACTGAAGCCGACCCCAACATAGTTGGGAAAAGGCTAGGCAGATGATGATGAGGTTTAAATATACCCATCCCGTCTGCGGAGTTTCGCTAGCATTATTTAATTTGACCCTGTATTATAAGGAGCCTATTAGGAAAGGATTAAATTTTCAGTTACCGGTCCGCAGTGTGCCTCCGCCTCGATCTATTTTAGTAGCTGCGATAATTATTTAAATAATTTACGCACTGTGATTTTAACGCCGATAAAATAGACTTGATTGATTAACTCAGGCGATACCGACTCGCTTTGTTTAGCAATTAAATATTTGTCGAACGTGTCCAGTAAAGTGCCTATCGAATTAGCTTTTACATTTTATACTTTCTATGTATCCATACTAATATTATAAATTCGAAAGTAACTCTGTCTGTCTGTATGTTAGCTTTTCACGCCTAAACCACTGAACGGATTTCGTTAAAATTTGGCAGCGAGATAGATTGCATCCCGGGGAACGACCTAGGATAGTTTATATCGACATATCTTGCCGGCGAAGCCGCGGGCGGAAGCTAGTAATAGCTATAAAATTCGAAGATGTGAAATCCTCCAACCCGCACTGTGCTTGCGTGGTCGATTGTGACCTACTACCTCTTACAGAGAGGAGGCCTGTGTCCCAGCAGTGTCAACGTTATAGGCTGATTATGATTCAGTTGCTGGGCGGACCGAACTCGAGAGCCTCTGTCTTTGTCATCCCCATGTAATAATACCCAGTGTAACTACACTACCCCTGTAGAGATCATCTAATTTGAAATATTTTATTTCTGTAAGTAAGTAATAGATAGTAAACTACATTATATTTACATAATTTAAAAAGCTTAAAATAATAATAATATGAAAAATAATGTACCTACAAGTATATAAAAAGACGGAGAAATAATCAAAGGGCATCAAAAAATTCGTCCGCATCGCTGTCAATAGGAAACGTGCCCAAAAGACTGGCAGCATTGCCACGTTGTATGGCAATGCTGATTCTTTGGCCAAAAAATAGGCCAGCCCTCTATTTGAAATTGCACTGAATAAATACATTATTATTAATGAATAAATATTTACATAATTATGTATTTTTCAACACACTTGCTCGTAAAGTGGCTCTTATTGAACCGCTTTTAGGTCCATAATGGAGTGTATTACGAACGCGGGCTTTTTCTTTACTTTAATCCACATGTTCTGTAATACCACAGATAACTATTTACTAGTCGGAGACGCGCGCTTTTTTAATCTCATCAAACCCTGCGTTCCGAATTGGGAAATAATCGATGTGTTCCGAATTGGGAAATAACCGAATTAGCGTGAGCGCGATAACGATAACGATGTCCCGTGAATCGTCATAGATGACGTCATGATATTCGCCATCTTGCGATAATGCCGACCATGCCCTAGAATAATATCACCGTGAGCGCTGTCAAAAATGACAGTGTGTGTATGAGGTTGTGTCAGTGTGTGTTTTGTTTTGAGTTGCATCATCTTTAAATTAAACTAACGGCATTTTTGAAATTGTGCTTCTGGCTGACAGTCGCCACCTAACCAAAGAAGAAGAAATGTGGTGTTTATACATAGAAATACTGTAATAATATCTTTTTTACATTGTGTAAGCACTGTCATGTGAGCGCGTTCACGAGTGTTCTGAATTGTTGCCAGCTCTCAGCAGTCATAATAGTAATATCTAAATCGGAACGCATGTGAGATGATGATGATGCATGGACGTAATATTACGTCCATGGAGATGATGTGAGCGCTGTGATGTGAGCGATTATAGCTAATTCGGAAAGCGCCCAAAGAGACTTCATGCCGAAAGAAAAAATCCGCGGGCTATATTTCAATTTTTTTTTTAATAGTCTGTATTGTCCTTGGTCGCAAAATGAACTCGCAGGGGACCACAGACAATTTAAGGTGAATGCGCAGTGGTAGACCGCGAAATTCTTAGGTTTTTTGCAATTTTCAGGTTTGTGTTTATTATATTTTTTCTATAGGCTGTATCGGTTTTGTCTGTGCCATAGATTAATATATTTAAAATGAGTCAATGTTGCGCGCGCATCGCTAGTGCTGGCTAGTGCACGGCGCGCGGGAAAACAAAACCAGCGCGCCATTTTCCATACAAGTTAATATTTAACAATACAAGTCTGTTTTTTTTCCTCGCAAGTGTGTTGAAAAACGTCGTATGAAACGCGTGTGCATTAATCAATATACACTCGGCTTTCTTATCGCTCTCGCCTGCGGCTCGCGCGATAATATCGCCTCGTGCATAATGATCAACATAGCACACATGTATCATAATGTACTATATTGTTATTTCAGCAGGTAAGGAACCTAAATACCTGTTTTTATTAGCAACAATCTCGCGGGACTATTGCTTGGCTATTTCAAAGAAAAAGGTTTCGACCTAAGGATACCCCGTTTTCCAGGGAATCTCTAACAAGAAAAAGAAAGATTTCATCTTTGTTGTTTATATAGTGGCTTGTCATATAAAAGCTTCCTTGCTCTGTTGGAAAAAAAACTAGCACTACAGAAGATAGAATTGGATTTTCTCAATAGCGGCCCGGAGTATGGATTTGTGCCTGGTTGATGGCAATAGGGTCGTCCCTACATATAGACCTAGATAACGCAAGAGCAACTACTTCACGTGCCAAAAATCGCACCAGCTTACGCATAAAAATCGTAAGCCGCCACTTTCGCGCTCAGTCCTGTGTACTGCTGGCTTGGTGAACGTGAGCGCTGGCGCTTAGCCCTTGGGGTGGGGCAATCGGGTACCACACGCGGCGGCGTCTTTGAATCGATTTGATTTTCCCATCATTAAATAGTGCTTGTGACGTCATAGTAGGTAGTCAAAAAATGGCACGCTTGGTTTTCTTACAGATCGTGATACTTGCGTTATCTAGGTCTATCTATAACTATGCACGTCCCCTATTACATGGGACTTACAACATAACTGGCGAAATCTGGGAGTAGGTACTTAGGTGCACCCCACCATAATACATATTTGTACGCCGTAAAGGTAAAACATGACTGTGATCCTTTCTTCTTAGATGCATTGTGTGTGCATACTCATGTTTCTGACAAATAAATGAACTCTGAACCTCTGCTTGAACCTTCGGGGATTACTGGCGTGATGATATGTGTGAAGTGTTGTATAAAAGATAAGTTAAAGTGTAATGTGTCTAGTTTAATAATGTTGCGACTTGCGAGGTAGTGAAACAAAAACGTTATTTATGTGTCCATAATTTGATACGCTTTGGGAGTGCTGCCAAGACCTGCCAAGGGCAAGAAATTCGTTAGGGCTGCCTGTACGTATAGGCTCCTTCAAACAGGCGTGACACGCGATAAAATCACGCGCGACACCGCAAGTCGCGCAATAGGCGGTGCCTTTGTGTCGCGCGCGATTATATCACGTGTCGCGCTTGTTTGTAGAAGCCTTAAAGAGGGTAGAACAGATTCTTTAATTCTTAATTGATTCCCAACCAAGAAAAAGAAACGATAGGCATCAGACAACAAGGCTAATGAAATCAGCCTAGCAGTGTCTAAGAATACCGAGACTAATGAAGCTTGCCTGCGACCTTTATAGAATAACCTTCAGATTAACCAATTGTTAAAATAATAATATGCACTTAAATTTTGATTGACGCAGGTGATTTTGCTAAAAAAATAAGGGAACTATATTTTCTATCACCAAAATTTATATTTGTCATCAAGTTGTATCACCTAATAAATAGATCTATCGCCACGAAATATTTTCGTTCTCAGATAAACAAAAATTGTTCCCAGGTATGAATTATCAAATTAATGTTAATATATGTGTAAAATAAGAGATCGATAACCAATAAAATTATATTGCATTACATGAATATAAACTTCGTTCTTATAATAACAGTTTTGTTACTTGAAATGGACATTATCGAGAACCGAATTAGTTACGAGGTTAATTATTTAAAAAAAAATGCTTAGGTTAGGTTAGGTTAAAACTGTGACCTCCTACGCACGAGCCGAGCGAGCGAAGCGAGCGGTGCCGCGGCAGCGGCCGGCGAGTGCCAGAAACGACTAAATTTTAAAGAAAAAAAATATGGAAAAAGAGATTATTTTTAAAAAAAATTATTATAGTCCTTATATCTCAGGATTTTAGGTGATTTATTGTGGAACTGATTTTGCATTGTTTGGTGACTACATTTTGGTGACAGATCTACTATTTGGAGGACAAACCCTATTATTTAAGAAACACAAAACTAATTAAATTGGTGATAGCTTAAATGATACCCAAAAAATAAACGTTGTAATTAACTTTATTTTTATTACTGTGTTATAGCGGCTATAGAAATACACATTCTGTGAAAAAATCAACTGTCTACCTATTATAGTTCATGAAATACAGCCCGCTGACAGACAGACGGACAGACAGCGGAGGATTAATAACAGGGTTCGTTGGCTCCCGTTGGGTACGGAACCCTAAGAATGGGTCTGATTACTGATTAGACTCATTCTTAGGGGGTTAAATTATAGGGGCTTTTCCAAAAAGTCTTAAATGCCATAAAATCGAGTTCTTATCCCCTTTGTCCAGTTTCATAGTGATCAGTATCAAGTCTCATCTCAAATTCATGTTCCCTTTATACCTCTCTGGATCGCTAATTACACTGGTTAACAGAATTTAATGTGCCACATGAACTTTTTTAGTGTTTCTATGTAGGTATTAGGTATTGTGAATAAAAATACGCAGTTATTTTTTTTTTCACGTATAAATTTTATTTCGTGAAGAAAAATGAATTACAAAGAAAATATTAAATAGTTCTCCAGAAATATATGAATAATGTGATTTGTAAAGAAAAGGTCTATGATTTTCTGGAATATTTGGCTTCCGGTTGGTCCCTTTTGATCGTCCAGCATTAGTCACTAGTCAGCCCATGCTTGCATGCATGATTGGGTTCCTTCTACCCTGGTAACGCTTCGCTTCTCCATCTTTGAAATGCACTGATGGAATCATGGAACCTTTCTCCATGCTTACGGCCCCTAAATTCTCTGGGAAAAAATCCAGATTTGAGTCTAGAGTATCAATTTTAAGCTACATAATATTGCAACCCAAAGCTTCATATGTCAATAGAAGCGGTTCTCACTCTTGTGGTTACCCAAAAAATTTGCAACCACGTTCTAGAAACATTGCCAAGCTGATTTTTTTACAACGTTAAATTTTTGTTCGAATTTCGGATCTTTTATTAAATCCCTGATATGAGGTCCTACGAAAATGCCCTCTTTGATTTTAGCGTCGCTTATTTTGAGAAATTTCTCTTTTAAATACAAAAATCCATTTCCATTGCGATCCGCCTTTACATTTTTTTTCATATAATGCCTAATTTGCTATGGAGTGGCGGAAGAAACACATCAGCAGGCTTTAAAAGTGGTGAATGCTTCACATTATTCTGTCCAGGAACTATAAAGGTACGCGCAGACCGACTGTCATACTGAACTTCGAAGTTCGAAATATCGATGTACGGTATTCAGAAAGTTTACAAGTACGAATTACGTGAGTTCGAAGGTACGCTACCATACTTTTTTCTGGCCCTACTGTCCTATTCGCAAAAAAAAGCAGCAAAACTTAGTGTAACCCAACTGCAGCCCATATTCGCAGAAACACAGAAGTTAATTTAAATTAATATCTAAAACAAAAAGAATAGAATACAATTTATTGTATTCTATTCTTTTTGTGTATACAATGTAACACTTACTTTGGAGTAAGTGTTACATTGTATACCACAACTTAAGACTAAGTCATCATCGTCATCTGCCTAGCCTTTTCTATGTTGGGGTCGGCTTCCAGTCTAACCGGATGCAGCTGAATACCAGTATTTTACATGGTGCCACTGCCTATCTGACCTCTACAACCCAGTTACTGGGTAATACGATACCCCTTGGACTTGAACTTAAGACTAAGTATTAATCATAATAATATACAAGTTAGTGAGTTTCCAAAAACACGCATTAGTAGGTAATCAAAACACGATCACCCATCAGAGTTCGTGTGTGTGACCAGTGTTATTTTAGAGAGATATACCTACAGAGAGAGAGAGTAACTACCTACAGAACATAAATTATTTATTTAACGACTAGACAACAGACACTTTTGACATACTACCATTAATCTCTGCTTGTGTACCTACCTACCTATAGGGTGGTATATCTACAGCACACCGGTTTTAGTATCAATGTCCTTCACAAAAAGTTTCTAAGGAAAACATTTCATCGATGTTTATGATGTATTGCTTAAGCAGTGTTTCCTGCGCGTGTTTTTTCGACATATAACACAAAAAACTTACACATAAACATTTGTTTTTATACACATGCTGTCTCCTGCGTATTCAAATATTTTTAGATTAATAATCTCAACTATTCACAAGACAATACAGGAAGATTTTTTTATCACCCTCCATTTACAGGGTGTTCTACCCGTGAATATGAACAACTTTCATTAAGGGACCAAATCTGAAATCACGAAAACAAATCAGCTGTTTAATACAAAAGTTCAATACCTTCTTGACCAAAATGTATGAAACACGTAGACACGCTACACACACGTCTCGTAGTCTGGATGTGTGCCCGGTTGATGGCAATAGGCTCGCCTTCTATTACATGGGACTTAATCATAACTTGCAAAATGAGGGTTTATGTATATAAGGCACACCTCTGCTTTACCATTCAGGAAAATAAGGCGTGAGGTAACGAAGTAAACTAGGGAAATTGCATTTCCTACGTATTTTTACGTCTGTGGCCAACCTACAGCCACATCCCTTGAGTAGGTAGGTACAGTCAACAGCAAAAGTAGATGATCAAAGTCAGAAATTCAATACTAATGAACGGAGTTCGCGTCAGAACTATGTGGCGTCGAAGTGATTCAAGAGCATATCCGTGTTCAAGAGTATTCTATGTAGTAAGTATTCTAAGTAGTAGATAGTACTTCGACGCCACACAGTTCTAAAGCGAACTCCGTTCATTGTATTGAATTTCTGATTTTGATCATCTACTTTTGCTGTTGACTGTATATAAATGGCTGCCCAGTCCGACGCAATGATTGTGAAAATCGATTGCTGGAAAATTTACACAAACTACTGATTATATCGATTTGTCAAGAACGTTGGAACAAAAATAAATTGTTACTTTCGCCTATTAGGTATGTTCTAGTTTTTCTTTAGCGATGTTTTCCAATAGTTAGGGCTTCTAATCGTGCTGGCCGGGTTTAATCGGAAAACAGCATCTCCTTTTGCTATTTTTCTTCGTTGCCAAAAACTACACCGTAACAAAACTCAATTTAGATTATTCTACAGCAAATTCTAGTAACAACTGTAACCGTCTCTAGAACGGCACCCTTCCAACTTTAAAATGCATCTCTCGTATATTTCGAGCTCAGCATTCAAAGTAAGACAGTGCAATGCCCTTTGCTAGACGTCTGCAAGTTGCAGCCAGCAGTCTGGCTCTAGAACACTGGTCACTCGCATCAACAGATAAACTTTATCGCCGCAGTTATCTAAGCCATTAGCTACCACTTGGTACTTAGGTTCTTAAGCACAGTAAATAAATAACGCCTGCTTTTACCGTCTCCTTAACTGACCGGTAATGTTACCTGGCGATCTATTCTGGGAAAATCTCAAAACATGAAAACTTAGGTGAAGTGAGGTGTCATTCTAACTGATGCTCTACTATTCTGTTAAGATCTCACCGTGAATAATTAGGTGAAGTTAGCTGTAATTCCACCGTATGCTGGATCGCATAGGGATTGACACTTTTGACAGCTCACTTCACCTAAGCTTTCAGGGTGATATATTGACAGGATATATCGGCTGTCATTCCACCTAATTCTTAAGGATTTACACAATTGCCAACTCACTTAATTTTTTTTTTCACGGCTATTTTACAGAATAGCTCTGCTGCCAATCTATTCTGTACAAATCTCACCGTGAGATCTTAGCTGAAGTGAGCTGTCATTAGTGTCAATTCCTAGCATTCGGTGGACTCACTTCGAGCTCACTTCACCTAAGTGCTCACGGTGAGATTTTACAGAATCGCTCGGCTGATCTTTTATTAGACAAACCAAACATGTTGAGTGCTTGCAAATAAGCTCGGAATTTAGAGCTTAGTTCACAAGTATTTAGGCACTCAAATTTCATTACCGTGTTTATTAAATACGGAAAATGTGGGGTAAACTCGGAACGATGCGCGAAATTTAATTAACGTTGGACTTTCAATATTTGACGATACGATACAGGAATTACTTTGGCAATGTACCAAATTGATTGACTGACATTGTATTTTGAGATTAGCAAATATGTACCCAACTATTGCAATATTGAATTAGTATTTGCTAAACAGTCTAAATCGAGGGCAGCTTACATACCATCACGCCTCTAAATTCCGAATTCATTTTGATACAGTATAGTCACATTAGTCAATGTATAGCGTTTTGCCGTGAACCGGGCAACAATCTAGACTCCAAAAAGTCCAATCAACCTAGGACCTGACGCTGGACAATCGCCCTTGCGAACACTAGCCCAACGGGGAAATCAGATACAGTCAGTTGAGTCACTCCATTAGCAAATTAGGTACACGAAGGTAACCAACATTATAGTAGAAACAAATCAATCTGTGCCCCAATATAGAAAATTAGTATTTAAGTACTAAACATTAGGTACTCGGAATTGAGAGCAGGATTTACTCCTCATTTAAATAAGCAAAGTGTTTGAAAATACAAGTGCTTTTAATTTTGCGTTGTCAGTTTCAAATAGTCTCTTTGTCATGCATAAAGTTTTGTTCATTACTGAGCTATAAAATATTCACCAATGAATATTGTAAGTAGGTAGGTACATTAATTTTCTTACTATCTGTCTGAAATGTTTTATTTTTTTTATTGCTTTGCGAAAGTCATCTAAAGCACGATGTGTATTTTATGGATCCTAAAATATTTTTAAGTGACGTAGCTGTTGCCTGCGGTTTCACTCGTATCCTAGAGAAAATATTTTTTATTTAATATTTCAGTGGTCCACATAAAATTAGAAAAATGAATGTACATTTTAAAAACCAGTTTCAGAATACTGCGCTGTATTAGTTAAAGCTGCTGCAAGCATTTCATTTTGCAAACTACACTATAAACTGCACTCAGAATTTACAGCATTATAGGTACACAATCGAAGTATGTATAACGTTGTTCTAGTATTTTCTCTACGTTCGCATTGCATAGTAAAAGCGAAATCACGGCGTCCATTATCTTGTTAAACGTGTTAAATGAACATTTCAGGAGATTAAGCTCCTTTCAACCCATGGCTACAGGATCGGATTTCATTTCCTTGATAATATAATGAAGATTTTAACTAATGAGAAGTGAATCCTTTGAATATGGGCTATATACCAAATAATCTACTTCGATACCTAAAACAGCCATTTGCTGCTAGCATAACTTAATTAGGAAAACGGTCACTTGAGTTCTTTCAAAAACTCTCCTCTGACGGGAGTCAGGAAAATGTTACCTACCTAATCATAGTAGATTCTACAGGACCTTAAAAACGAAAAGCTACATACTTTTATTCTCGCCGACTTGTCAAGAAAACGTAAGACCTAAGCATAAAAGCGACGTGAAGTTAGTGAAAGACGCTGGCAATTAACGACGTAGAAAATTAAGAAATTAAATGAAGCAATCAGTCATTCAGCACCGCAACCGCACAATTCCTTAGGTTACGTTTACGACACTAACAAAGAACCACTAAATAAAATACTGGCTACCATATAAATTCGACATTTTCGTTCAAAAGGTTATATCGTTCCATGGTTCCATGGCCTACATTGCTACCATCAATCGTTAAAAAAGGTTAACTTCGAATGTAACTTGTAACCTAATTATAAAAAATAAAATGGTTTTTTTTATTCGGCAAAACAAACCTTGATTATAATTTCATACTTGGAACGTTGTCTATGATCTTGACATTGAACGCGCCAAACAAATCATTAGAAATAATGTTGTAAGTTGAACAGACGAGATGTTCTAAAACCATACAATGTTAAGATTTTTTCAACACACTTGCTCGTAAAGTGGCTCTTATTGAACCGCTTTTAGGTCCATAATGGAGTGTATTACGAACGCGTGCTTTTTCTTTACTTTAATCCACATGTTCTGTAATACCACAGATAACTATTTACTAGTCGGAGACGCGCGCTTTTTTAATCTCATCAAACCCTGCGTTCCGAATTGGGAAATAATCGATGTGTTCCGAATTGGGAAATAACCGAATTAGCGTGAGCGCGATAACGATAACGATGTCCCGTGAATCGTCATAGATGACGTCATGACATTCGCCATCTTGCGATAATGCCGACCATGCCCTAGAATAATATCACCGTGAGCGCTGTCAAAAATGACAGTGTGTGTATGAGGTTGTGTCAGTGTGTGTTTTGTTTTGAGTTGCATCATCTTTAAATTAAACTAACGTGGCATTTTTGAAATTGTGCTTCTGGCTGACAGTCGCCACCTAACCAAAGAAGAAGAACTGAAGAAGAAATGTGGTGTTTATACAAAGAAATACTGTAATAATATCTTTTTTACATTGTGTAAGCACTGTCATGTGAGCGCGTTCACGAGTGTTCCGAATTGTTGCCAGCTCTCAGCAGTCATAATAGTAATATCTAAATCGGAACGCATGTGAGATGATGCATGGACGTAATATTACGTCCATGGAGATGATGTGAGCGCTGTGATGTGAGCGATTATAGCTAATTCGGAAAGCGCCCAAAGAGACTTCATGCCGAAAGAAAAAATCCGCGGGCTATATTTCAATTTTTTTTAAAATAGTCTGTATTGTCCTTGGTCGCAAAATGAACTCGCAGGGGACCACAGACAATTTAAGGTGAATGCGCAGTGGTAGACCGCGAAATTCTTAGGTTTTTTGCAATTTTCAGGTTTGTGTTTATTATATTTTTTCTATAGGCTGTATCGGTTTTGTCTGTGCCATAGATTAATATATTTAAAATGAGTCAATGTTGCGCGCGCATCGCTAGTGCTGGCTAGCACGGCGCGCGGGAAAACAAAACCAGCGCGCCATTTTCCATAGGTACAAGTTAATATTTAACAATACAAGTCTGTTTTTTTTCCTCGCAAGTGTGTTGAAAAACGTCGTATGAAACGCGTGTGCATTAATCAATATACACTCTGCTTTCTTATCGCTCTCGCCTGCGGCTCGCGCGATAATATCGCCTCGTGCATAATGATCAACATAGCACACATGTATCATAATGTACTATTGTATACCCGAATAGAATGTCTCATACAAACTACTTCTTAAAAAAATTACTTGTTATGTAAGAGAAGCGTAGGTATATATATGTGATTTGTCCGGGTTAGCAAATAAAATGGGAAAATTATTGATTAAGTCTGTCTTGCTGGCAATTTGGATGGTTACTTGGTTAAGCAATATTGTAACGCGTAGCAATGATCCTGTAATTTATAAATAGTTGCCAAGCCTTATTATTAGTATGTAAGTAAGTATCTAACCCAGTTACGAACAAAGTTTTGATTAAAAAAGGTACGCTACTCTGATGTTATTACAAATTACATAATTTTATCAAACAGTAACGGTTTAAATGAGTAATGGGATAGAGTATGAGTAGTACATACTTATGATAACATTAAAAGATGAATAAGAACGATTGGCTTTCTAGGGCAGCTTGAGCTAAATAAATACTGACTAGTGATATCGGTGTCAGTATTCTGGAATGGGTTATGTCAACGTGGCTTGCAAGGATTCACACGGCCGACTAGCACCACTATCTTATTCTTACTCCCTTAAAATTCGTGCAGACATGTATTGTATTGACTTTGACTTAACTCGACGACCCTTGAAGCACAGCCCCAGGCGGCTGTCTAAACCCGCGCGTGACTGCCTCGAACTTAATAACAAATATACGTAAATACAACGTTTTCTGAAGCTTATGTAACTTGACTTTTATTTTTGTACCTTCTGGGGTAAATTTTTCGGTTGGAAACGTGAATTCATTGATTAAATTATGACTAAACTAAAAGCTTTTCTAGCCCAAGCGCGCATCGTGTTATTATTATCTATATTCGTAGCTGGAAATAAATAAATCCATACAGTCTGGAGCTTACCTGGCCACAACACTTACGTCACAACAAGGATAGCGTTATATAATGACAGTTTATCCTGGCAAGCATCGCACGTTTTCGGCAATTATACAACATCCGAGAACCCGAGGCCCTGAGGAACCGACACGACAATGTGACACGTGAAAGCCAATTAGTCACCGACCATTGTAAGTTTTAAGACCATAACATTAGATATATTTACATAAAAATCATTATAAATAACGTTTCAATCAAAGAAGTGCACAACGCGCTACAGTAAGAGGCGCCAATCAAATCGTTTCATAAAGATTTAATAACTTATCGATTTTGAAAAGGCACTAGCGTAGCATTTACGTAACACTACGATAAAATCACAAATACATAGAATACATTGGTTACATGTGACCCGTCGTACTGTGGCCCAGCGAGAATAGACTCACGTTTCAATAAACGGATGGCGATCATGTGTTTCTGAAGGTAGCCATGTTTTATGGTGTTGACAAAAGCTATCGGCGTTACGAAGTGCGGTACCCACGTGAAGTCTGCGGGAACAGCAGGACGCGTTGGCGAGACGTAGCCTTCAGTTAATACAGAAGGTTTTTGGTGAAATTAGTTGTGGTTATCACGGTTATTGATCGCGTGGTCGCGGAGGGCGCGTGGTGCGCGCGGGCGGCAGGTTGTGCCGCGACTGGGCGGGCGCCGGCGACCGCCCTGCCGAGCTGCCCTCCCCCTGCCTCAGCTGCGCGACAAGCTTTTATTTTGACCCGCAACCGTCGTTGCCGAGGGGATGCTCGTGATAAGATGAAACAGCCACGTGAACATTGTCAATAAACTTCAGCGCTCTATATTGTTTTATATGGACATATTCCGTTTTATGTCGTAAAGATTGATTCTACTATACATGAATTAAGACGACAACAATGTTGAATCACTTAATTGTTTAAAAAAAAAAAAGAATGGAGCAATAATTTGGACGTACTTATGCAAAAGGGAACCAACCCACACATTGACAGTTTCGAGATAAAACGATTTTTAACAAAATGTTGTAAAGAAAGTAAACTGTTCATAATTATATTAGGATTACTTTGCAATATTGTGTAAGATACTGCATTTTACGAATCTATGTAAAAATAAAAGAGTTTTTTATGTAAAAAGTGTCTTTTTTTTAATAAATTATCTCTGGTTCCTTGTTGCAAAAAACCTAAAATGTGGGTTGGTTCCTTGTTACACTAAATAAACATATGAATATTATTGGTGAAAATAACAAAAACTCGGTTTTTTAAGGAAATTTTATTGAAAAATTACTTGGATACCTAAATACTTAGGTACATAATCAGTGGAGCGAGTTGAGGAACCAGATTAGTAAAATTTTGTAGCTTGTGAAAGCTAATAATTTTATTTACTGGTTCATCTACCTCGAAATCAGGTTGCCCTGAAAAACCTTTCAGATAAATGATACCGGTACCGGTAGGTAAAGGTAGGATCATCTTCAATTCTATCGTCTCCTAGAAGATTAATATAAAACCCATGGGAATCTTTAGGAATGAGGTGCAGAAGGCTCTTCAGGCCCTTTCACTTACCATCAGGAACAGGCTTCCCGTTTGGCCAAAGAGGTTCCATTACCTCCCTCGTAAGAACAAAAGTTGGCCTACCGCCTACATTTTTTTAATGTTAACCTTTTTATAATCCTCGGTCAAATTAGACCTCGTAAAAATTTCCTCCTTTTTGAACATTATTTCCTTTGTGTCAAGTCAAGACACTTTATGACCATCTACAGTTTTTATTATATTATTATTATACTCGTATCATGTTGTTTTTATAAGGAAGATTAAGTTTTTCCGAAATCAGTGGCGTTGGGAAGAAAGCTGTGTCCCGATTCTACAAATTGTACGAGTATATTAATTTGTTCAATATGTGGCAGATCGAAAAGCACAGCTTTTAGCATCAAAACCAATTATATATTACGGTTTTGTTTACCGGACAAATCACTCCATAGGATTAGGCGTTTCACGTTGCTCCCAATCCTCTCTAAAATATGCTTGATTAAACAACAGCCTTCCTCTTGAGCACCGCGGCCTGCTTCACCTTCTACCCAAACACAACTTTGGGTATACAATTTAGGTATACACACTGCGAGCAATGATGAAGCTCATTGCAATGTGTGGGTAGAAGGTGAGGCAGGCCGCGGTGCTCAAGAGGTAGGCTCCTGTCTAATCAAGCATATTTTAGAGAGGATGGTCATAAAGTGTCTTGGCTTGACACAGGAAATAATGCTCAAAAAGTAGGAAATTTTCACAATTTTTATGAGGTCTTTGACAGAGGATTATAAAAAGGTTAACATTAAAAAAAATGTAGGTACTCGGTAGGCCAACTTTTGTTCTTACGAGAGAGGTAATACAACCTCTTTGGCCAAACGGGAAGCCTGTTCCTGAGGCTATGTTAAAGGACCTGAAGAGCCTTCTGCACCTCATTTCTAAAGACTCCCATGGCTTTTATATTAATCTTCTAGGAGACGATAGAATTGAAGATGATCTGGAAGGTTTTTCAGGGCAACCTGATTTTGAGGTAGATGAACCAGATGAGTGAAAATAATAATAAAATTAGTAGCTTTCTGAAGGTACAAATTTTGACCCATCTGGTTCCACAACTCGCTCCATTTGGAGCGAGTTATCGTGCCAAGTGATTTTTCAACTGAGTTTTTGTTATTTTTACCAATGACATTGAAATGATTATATATTTTAACAAAGAATCAACCGACATAATAGGTTTTTTGCAACAAGGAACCAGAGACAATTTATTAAATTAAAAAAAGACACTTTTAACATAAAAATCTCTATTTTTTTTACATAGATTCATAAAATGCAGTATCTTACACTATATTGCAAAGTAATCCTACTAGATTACTTTCTTCACAACATTCTGTTAAAAATTGTTTTATCTCAAAACTATCATTGTGTGGGTTGGTTCCCTTTTGCATAAGTACGTTCAAATAATAAACAAGGAACCATGTCATATGGATCTCATAGACTAACGGCAATTTTATTATGCAAACTGGAACCAAACCGCATGATCTCTTTTGTAAATTAAAAGAAATATCCTTTATGTGGAACCATGTGACATGGTTCTTTGTTAAAGCATAGGCTAACGGCAATTTTATTATGCAAACTGGAACCAAACCGCATGATCTCTTTTGTTAAATCATATAAATATGTTTTACGCGGAACCATGTGACATGGTTCTTTGTCAAACAATATAACCACAAAGATTTGCAGTTTTTAACATTACCATACAGCATGGGTCTTTTTATTTTATTCGGAAACTACTAATATATGAGTTGGTATCCTTGTCGACATGATGTTTTGATATGAAAGAGTCATCAGACAACTATGATCTTTATAGGGCCGATAGAAGGTGCATTTCAAAAATTTTCTGTATACTTAACTCAGTTTTGACCTACTTGTGGGTTGGTTCCCTTTTGCATAAATACGTCCATTTGAATATGCCTAAATACTGACCAATGATAGTAAGTACAATACCTTCATAATCTATAAAACAATGTAGTAAGTACAACGTGTAGTAGTACCTAAGAAGTAGGTATACTTGTAGCAGATTTATACTTAAATATTATGCTAGGTAAACTACGAGGTGTAATAATATTTTTCTTATCTACATTATAATTACAAAACGAAAACAAAATAATATGTAAAGAAAAAAATAACTAATGCTGTCCACTTGGCATGAACGGAAGCTGATTGTTTTGTAATTTTCCGCACATAGAGGCTACATTTCGACAGCAAATAAAACAATGGATACTAGGGTTAAATTAGTTAGTGGTGTGACAGCGTTAGCTTAGATCGCTAGCAGGCGCGAGCGCGGGCGCACATCACTGCTCCTCCGTCGACGATCGATATTAATTTATGTTGTTTCAATCATGGCTGGTGTACTCTTTATTGTGAATGTACCAAAAAAAGAATATGAAAATTATTTAAAAAGAAATATCATTCCAAATTTGATTTTTGAAAAAGAAAAATATGAAACGGCTACAAAACTAATACAGGAATTAAAAGAAAAACAGTTAGGATCAAACGTGGGATCAAAAGAGTCGTTTGCCCAGGACGAGGACAATGTTACTATAATATCTAAGTGCCGATCAACTGATTGCTTACATCAGAACTTGAGAGCGGACTCGTATAAGTGCCGAAGTGAGAGTTGTTTAGCAGAGGGACAGCCGGGAGACCGGAAAAGTTATGTGAAGGCATCTTGGGAAGAGATAAAACATGTGATAAAACCGCGGAAAAACAAACTGAAAATAACTAGGCCTGTGCGAGGAGTGGACATCCTCGGAGCGTTTCGCTGGGATACCCCGCTTGAAACTGTAAGTGCAAAATTACTCTAAGTATATCAATTCAATTCATTTCATCGTCTACAATTTTTGTTCCATAATATTGTATCAATGTGTAGCAAGAAAACATATTTATGTACTTATTTGGTACAAAAATTGTAGTTAGGTACACATCGTTACTCAACGATGGAACACGAATTGTATCCTGCATCTTTTTGAGGCTGAACCCGTTGGATGCGAGAAGCACAGAACCGGTCGAAGTGGAAGTGCTTGGGGGAGGCCTATGTCCAGCAGTGGACGTCTTTTGGCTGAAATGATGATGATGATGACTTAGCATACGAGTACACACAACTAACGCAACATATTACCTTGAACATAAAAAAAGACTCAATTACCTTTCGTAGTTTAGATCGATTTCGTCGATGCAAGACTGCATCCCAAAAATTGCTCGCAAAATCCTTTTTGAGGAACCTAGAGCAAGTCAAGTTTACCAAAAATCGCATTGATTTATTTATTGTCATTTTTGGTCATATTTTAAATGCCTGTACCTACTAATATAATAAAGTGTGAGTTTGAATGTAGGGAATAATCATCGGAACTACTGATCAATCAAAATCAATCAAAACATTTTATTTCACATAAGCCTACATGGGCACTTATGAAACGTCAGAAGCTAGGTGCACGGTTCCAATTGGTCGTTTCCTATGGAGAAGATCCAATTCCGAAAATTCTTTCACAATTAGGAAGCTATGCTATTGCCGATTGCCATAAGATTATGTTTTATGTTAAAACACGCCAACGAAGTCACGGACAGCTTAGTATTATATATATTGAACGTCACATTTCTCCCTGGCTAACGCTACATTACAATATTTACCATAAGCAAAGTGAGATTTTGAGTTTACACACTTGTTAGTAAAATATACGGATCGATGTAACTCGACATTGGGTTAACGAGAGTAAATGTCCCCTGACATGACATGACATGAAAACCCAAAAGTTCACGCTGAGGCTGTTTTTAGAGATCATGTTAAATTCGTAGTAAACTTTCCCCTTAGAGACCATTAGAATGATTTGGGTTTTTATTGTTCACTTATCGTTGGTGGTTTAGAAATTAAGAATTTTTAGGTTTACATATATTATCTAAAGACCCCATTCTAGAAGAAGATTTTGTCTAGCGCTAATAACCCCGGTTGTTGCTCTGCCACCAATCTTGGACTGGACTCTCATGCCATCCTTCCATAATCAGCCTATAATGTTCCCACGGCTGGGACACAGGCCTCCTCTCGGTGAGACAGAGTGGGCTGTAATCCACAACGCGGGCCCAGTGCGATAGGTAGATATCACATGTCTTCGAGTTTTTGGTTCTAAGACATACCGGTTTCCTAACGATGTTTTCCTTTCATTATGAGAACAGGGGTGATGAAGTGCCATGCCATTCTTGCCTCAGGCAAAAACGCTTAATAAACAAGCGTTTTTGCGTGTATTAAGTACAAATTTATTACCTCTACAACGATTCTTGTGAATAGGCACTCCTGTGTCCTAGCTAACATTTACCTATCTAATGCGACGTTTCGTTAAAAATACTTCTTGAGCTCAAAAGAGTTGTTGGTTCGTGTCCATTGACCTCAGAAAGTTTTCCTAGCCAAGAAATATACATGCTACGTCATCATCATCATCATCTGCCTAGCCTTTTCCCAACTATGTTGGGGTCGGCTTCCAGTCTAGCCGGATGCAGCTGAATACCAGTATTTATATACATGCTAGGTACAGTATTCAATTTATGGGGAAGCTAACTCCTAAATACTAATAGGAAAAAGGCCCGCGAACTTGATCTATGCCTTACCTAGCGTTATAATAAGGGCCTGTTAAACATACAAAATTCCAAGGTTGGTTGAAATAATCTGCCAGTTAGCTCGAGATTCAAAAAGGATCTTCTCCTAACGCATTGATAGTAATTGTATGCTGTTAGAATTTTAAGTGAACATAGTAAATTCGAAACCATATTATTATGGTGAAATATAGGTACCTATGTCTATTCTCAAAGTTGTTTCACGAGAAAATAGTGTAAGTGTAAGTGACGGTACCAATTACTCCAAATTAACTAAAATTGTTGGTTTTAGGTTTAGAACTTTTTAGGTTTAGAGTTTTTGGTATCCACGTATCTATTATAGATACGTGGATACCAAAAACTCCAACTTCCACCGTTTCCTAGCACTGGAAAATTGAAATGGCGCAATAAACTACCAAATAACACGTTGGCGTCGCCTAGTCGTCTGTTGAATGACGATATAAAACAGAAGAACGTGCCACCCGCAGTCATTCATGGAAACTAAAACTCAGTTTTTTTTTCTAATCCTGTGTAGGTATCTAATGGAAAGGAGATAAAGAAAAGTGACTATAATTATAAATAACAAGGAGACACTTACAAGAATGTTGCATTGATTGAACCTAACACAATGTTGGAATTCCGTTTTCTCACAGATTACTTCATTTTAAAAAAAGCAATAGGTAATTGGAACCGGTGCACTTGAGGCCTTCCTGCTTCGACATAACATTTACAATCTTACAACGAAGTAATTGCTGCCACATGGTAATCGAAGCCAAGATTCCGACAGCGGCCAATTTGTCAAGCTACCTGACGACAATGCGGAAAAATTGCAAAATAAAATGCAAACAACAATTGATTTCCTGCTAAAAAGTGCTAAAATGTCTCCGGTATGACGACACGGCCCTGTCTACTCATAATGACTGTTCATTGATCACATTTCCGAGCATTTAAGTCATTACTATTGTTCTAAATACACAATCAATGGAGTGTTTGAACAATACTACTTTTTATCATAATATTTTGAAATTGCCGCTGTGTCTACTTCATTGATGTGAATTGGTAAACACTGATACTACAGGTCATTATTTATGTACAGTAAATATTTACAATCCATTACTACTAGAAACTACTACATAGGCACAAAAAGCCGTTTTCGTTTTTTTTTTTGTTTAAATCATAAATCAGGAACCTGGATCAATAATTTCCATCCGGAAAACTTCAACATGTTCCAGAAAATAGGACAAGGAGAAATTCAATTCAACACCTTCCACCTTTTGCAGAAGGTATTATACTTATTCACCTCAAGACCTCCACTCCAGTCAGATGACTGGAGTGGAGGTCTTGAGGATTATTAGCTATTCTGAAGCTTCTAGGTGTCTCGGAGTATCTACCTCAATTAGAGTAGCCATATACTGGCCCATACGTGCAAGATACAAGAGATTTCCGTACGTTTGAAAAACTTTTCACCAAGGGCTTCCATGTTTTCCCACACCGGTAGTTCTTAGCATACAGCCTCTTTCATCAACACGAGATATTTTCCTTATTTACGTTTAGGAAATACAAAACTGTCGCTTTATGTAATCACTCACCATTATTTATCGCTCGGCCAATGTTTTATCACAATAGTGAACATAAGAATAATCTTATTGCTAGCATAATCAGCCTACAATGTGTTCACTCCTCTCGTTTTTTAGGGTTCCGTACATCAAAAGGAAAAAACGGAACCCTTAGGTATAGGATCACTCGTGTGCCTGTCTGACCTTTCGTCTGTCACAGCCTATTTGCTCCGAATCTAATGGACCGATTAAGTTAAAATTTGGTATACATATGAATCTTTGTGACCCAAACACAAATGTGTAACGTAAATAAATTAATTTTTAATAATTATGGAGGTAATTTTTAGGGGGCAAATAGAAAATTTTAAAAAAAGTTTTGAAATATGCCGTGTTAATTAAATGAAAGGGCTTACTGTGCGGATCTCAATTTTTTTTTCATAATTTTAAAATTAGTAGTATTAGAATTTTTTAATATTTCTATGGCTGCAATCCACCACGCGGGCCCAGTACGGGTTGGTAGATGTCACATGTCTTCGAATTTTTTGGTCCTAGGACATGCCGGTTTCACACGATGTTTTCCTTCACCGTTTTGAGACCAGTGGTGATGAAATAATTTACACAAGGTAAAGTGCTTGTTTGGGTTCGAACCTACGACCTTCAACTCGTAAGTCACGGCCGTTACCCAGTGGTAGCAATAAATTTGAATGTCTAGCAGTGGTAGCCCAGTGGCTACCACTGCTAGACACTCAAATTTATTGCTAAGCAACTTGGAATTAAAAGAAAAGTTTGTTTCGACGCAAAATATATTAGGTATGTTTGATGCTCGTCCAGTAAGCTCTTCTATGTATTTCAGTTAGCAACAGCGGGTGTATAATATTCAACTTATTCTTATGAAAGTAGCTCCGAAACTATTTCTCATTATGTAAGTAGTTATTTTATGGGGCCTGGCCTTCATTAGTATCTAAGTACTCCCTATGTTATTATATTAGTCCGTATTAGTGCGTAGCAACCATTTGCTAATGGTTCCTTAATCGTAGCTATTTCTACAACATGAAATATGTTTACTATACTTACCGAGGAAATAAAATGGCCACTTTAACATCTAGAACCAAACACTTCCGTCATAAGAATAACTAGCAATCGTAGTAATAACATCTAAGAATTGTAAGGTAATGTTTATAATAACAATTTTACTGCTGGTTGCTGACGATATCGCCTTATTACACAAATTATTAATTTCATTCCTAAATTCTACTCATAAGGTTGAAAATTGGCTGATAATATCTGGCAAGTAAAGTACTGTAAGGTCTGTTTCAAATGCTTCGTCTAGTTTCTTCCCAGAATTTATTGTCTCTTGCTGCCCATTAAGTCGGAAAGCTCCGAGGCTATATTTGAACCCCTTTTTAAGTTAAAATAATTTATGACTTGCTCTCAGATCCTGTCAGAAATTGTAGAGCGACTGGACATCAAAAATGCAGCGTGGAGCTCAACGAAAGATGAAAAATTTTGGCAGGTTAGTACTTAGTACTTGTAGCGACGACGTAGGTACTGGAATTTATAAGGGTTTTCATGGGAATTAGGATCGAAATGACGAAACATCGATCGCTAGCAGGCGTGAAAACAAACTTCAATAAATTAAATCTAAATAGGTAGTTGAGACATTGTGTCTACTATAAGTATGTATTGTTGTGCGTAAAATAGCCTTCTATTTGTTGCATTTCCAAAACTATCAGCAGAATGTAAATGTGACGGTGTGACCCAAATGTAATATGACGTCATGCCTTCCCCCTACAGTCTTTAATAAACATCCTTACATCGTGTAGGTCCTATTAGACAGATACGGATCTCAGTCATTAATCAAAACTGCACGTTACGTACGCGGCAGTCATTCAAAGTACATCAGAATTAACGTATCTATGGTTACAATCACGCTTTGTTTGTACCCATACAAGTACACAATAGAACATACCATAACCAAACCGTTTCAGACTTCTATTGATATCCAAAGTGAGACTAAAGTGTTAATATTAATTCTTAATCGCTTGCGGAAAGAAAATTTTGATGCACTATGTTCGGGAAATTAAAGATGTGATTTTGTTTTTCTATCGTTTTCCATCTTTTGATTGGTTGCTATTGTATTTTCGACAGGATCTCCGGAGGGACTTAATATTTTGCTAAGTCTTGTTAAAACGTGACCGTAGAAAAAAATTATGACAGACTTAGGATTACGATCATGTTAACTCCCCAAAAACAATTTTAAGTTTAAAGAATCTATTGATTCCCATATTTTAAAATAAAACAGCGCATCCTAAACGAAGCTCCGTAATTAACACTTCAAAAATCCAAACTTCAAAGTTCAAATCCAGTCTTTTAAAACGTTTGTCCAGAGGTAATGGATTATGTTGTAATGAAACCCGCAATAAGATAAAATGGCAAAAGTCCAAAAGCCAATTAAGTGATCTCGTTAAAAACTAATTAGCCGTAGAAAAAATATTTGGCTACCCGTAATCTGCTCTACATAATCTTTAACTAACCTATTTCTGTTTACCCGACTACGGTAAGAGAAAGGGTTTTGTCTTACTGCCAATAATGTGCACATATGAGTACATTTTTACAGGTAATTTTCTCCCTTGAATCGGGGAATCTAAGCGAGGAGCTGTTACAAGTACTGAGGACCTTCGGCATAGGAGCGCGGCACCAGTCTTCAGTGAGCGTGCTGCCTTGTGCCTTGTTCTACAAGTCCAATGACGAGCTCAGCCCACCTGACTCCGAGACAGGAGGGTCGAGACATGCGGAGTAAGTATTTTAATAATTATTCGACACTTTTTCGAACTTCTGTGAAATCAGCCTAAATAAAAATGTATATGTTGTATATATATTTATGTCCTGTACAAGACCTTTTGTTTTGTATTTTGGAAGAAAGAAATAGTATAAGTAGAAACTTGTAAGTAGGTACCATTACTCGTGAGCGTCTGAGACTATTAGGGGGGCAGTAGAAGACCCAGAGAAAATTATAATAATAAATCCTATCTTACGACTATAATAATATTACACGTTTAAATATAATCGTGGCGATAGCTGTTTCAGATTCGCTACAGACGGAAAGTAAAAAAAATTGGGGGGCTCTTGAAAAAAAAAAATCTCAAAGTGCAAGCGGTGGGCAAAATAGGGTTGAGAACCTATGGGTTAAACTATACCTACTAATGAAAATACTAGGCCTAGGTACGTAATACAGCAGCCTGGGGGCCTAAAAAGGCCACTTTGGCAGAATCATAAAAGGATAACATAATTGATAGTTAACCGTTAAGTTAATCGTATCAAATCCCATTGGTGAAGCATTTTTCAGTTTTTTTTTTATCTGTGCTAAAATACCAATCAGTCCGATCCAAATCCAATCCCAATCTCTTTGATTATACCTACGTAGTGCAGCGAAAAAAAGAAAAACACGGACTGTCTTCGCCATATTACGATTCATAATGTTATCCTTTTATGATTCTCCAAAGTGGCCTTTTTAGGCCCCCTGATCTTGTGCTGAAACTAACCACGTACCAATCTTCCTCCTCAATAGCAATAGTCCTCAAGAATGACTAATTTATTGTAATCAAGCAATTGATCTTGACTTTCAGCAAGTGGTCGGTAATGACCGTAGTTAATTAAAAACAAAGAACAAATTGGATAAGTATTATTTAATTGATCCCTTGTTTATCACTTTACCAGCTAAAAATAAATCGGTAAATACTTTGCACAATTGCCTGATATTATAAGTAGGTACGTACCTATACATAGATATCGATATCCGTGTACCTATACCTACTAAACACACGAGACGCATACGATAATAAAAAAACCGGGCAAGAGCGAGTCGGATTCTCGCACCGAGGGTTCCGTACCATCATATTTATGTCTTTAAATTTTCATCGGCGAGGCCTATATTCATCAGAGAATTTTAACACTGCACTGCGGTGATATTGCAGATGTAAGCCGAGAGTCATTTGATGATTTCCCATCCGCAAAAAAAAAAAAAGGCCGAGAGGCATGTACCCCCCGTTATTGTAATAAGTTTTTTGTATTGACTCTTCTGGTTACGGAGATATTGAAGGTCAAAATTCCAACTTTTACTGACGTTTTTTTACGAAAACATTTTTTTGATGATAACACAACTTTTTTGCACCCTTAGGCACAATGTTTTGCATGCGTTACGTTGCGCACCATTGTAAACAGCGATATTTCACACCAAAAATGAAAGTGTTTATTGCCAGCAATTATTTTTACACAAAGTTACTTGTTTTGATGTACAGTCAACAAAGGAGTTAAGTATACAGGAGCGTCGGATATAGTTGAAGTTTACTAAGAAACCGATGGATGTTCTGGACTGAAATTTAATTTAATAAATGAGCTGTTTGTTTTCTAATATTAAACTAAAATTTTATTCGAGAATATCCATCGGTTTCTTAGTAAACTTCAACAATATCCGACACTCCTGTATACTTAACTCCTTTGTTGACTGTACCTACAGAATACATAATTGACGGCTATGTGATAGGTATTTTTATACCCTGTATACATATCTTAAAATAAATTAATCCTAGTAAGTAATCTAGGCATAATTTATTTACTTATCAGTAAACTAAAATAGGTATGCATAGTGTTGTATACTTAAAGACAAGAAAATCTTTGCCTAATGTATTATTTAAACAATGCGAGTCATTCCTTACCACGATAGCTAGTTGTAGGACCGATCATTTCGTCATTACCATAAGGCAATGACATCATTATGTCAACCACGATGTCAATGGAAGATCGTTCACTTCTACACCATTGCGGTTGGTGTTTCTAAACACTCCTAGTACCTACCCTGTACCGTCTAGTCTATAAGTTAATTTAGGTAGCAAATAATATACTTACAAAATATTTAATTACGAACTGCTTTCTTCAATAGTAATTTTTAGATCAGAAACTTTATTTCAAATTATGTACTTCTCCTGAATCTTGGTCGTTACTGAAGACCCAAACTTCTGATGCACAAAAACCCAGACCTTAAACTCTTCTCATCATCTGCCTAGCCTTTTCCCAACTATGTTTAACCTTTGGGCACATTATGCGCAATTCGCAAAATGTCCAACTGCCCAATTCTCATTTGGTCCAGTTCGCAATTGGTCCAGTTCGCAATTGGTCTAGTTCGCAATTGGTCCAGTAATGCTATTCTGTAATAAGTATCTACAATTATCAATTTACAATCATCTATTCCAGTAGTGTATCAAAAACAGCATGGTCTCGCTTCTCATCCTCTGTGCGCGCACGCACAAACCTCGCGCAAGTTCTACATGACGTGCGTGCAGACGCAGCCCTCACTTTCGACTGGCTGTTCTTGCTGCTGGTCGCCGCCTTCGTAGCTGCTATTGGACTGGTCGAGAACTCAACTGTCATATTAGTAGCTAGCATGCTTATATCGCCGCTTATGGTAAGCATCATTGACTTATATACACTGAACTCTATAATACAATACTTGTATTATAGAGGTCAGTGCTTCTATATTACTAGCTTGTTTTTAGTTTATAGTTTGAATAATATGACGACGAAGAAGGCTGGGTATAATTTTGCGGTGATAGTTACCACAAAGTTACACCTTAGTAGTAAACGTTTTGCAGTAGTAACACTTTTAGAACCTATTCTACTAGTTAGTAACACTTTTGGAACCTATTCTAGAAAAGATGTTGAGTCTGGTACCAATAACGGAAGAGCACGCCAAAAAACCAGATTTTTAATCACACTCTACCGAGGATTTCCAACCAACACTTTAGTAAATGAAGTTACCACTTTACTTAAAAGCATTACCTACCTACTTAGTTGATTACTACAAACCATACTTAGCTATACGAAAATCGCAAGACTTTCCTAAGTACTTACAAATTTTTCATATTAAAATTATGTTTTCCAGGGCCCAATCACAGCGGGCACCCTGGGCACAGCTGTTAAAGACCGCTCCCTACAACTCATGGGTGTCAAGAATGAGTTCCTAGGGCTGTTCCTGTCCCTCGTCATGGGCTTCCTCTTCGGCCTCTCCATTTGCGCCATCGACGAGCGATACGGAGTGGTTGAGGACTGGCCTACTACTGAGATGATATCAAGGTACGTTATAGTAACTACGAGTTTCCCAAATACATGTGGAATGCGTCCACATCTTTTATCTTCATGTAGTGCTATGATACTGAACGCTGACCAATTGTTTGCTGAATGTAAAAAGTAGCCCGGAAAGCCTTACAGGGGGCCTAAAAAGCCCACTTTGGCAGAATCATAAAAAGATAACATTATGAATCATAATATGGCGGTGACAGTCCGTGTTTTTCTTTATTTGGCTGCACTACGTAGGTATAATCAACGAGATTGGGATTGGATTTGGATTAGATTGATTGGTATTTTAGCACAGACAAAAATAACTGAAAATTCCTTCACCAATGGGATTTGATACGATTAACTTAACAGTTAACTGTCCATTATGATTCATAATGTTATCCTTTTATGATTCTGCCAAAGTGGCCTTTTTAGGCCCCCGGCCCTGGTCACAACACTCACAACCTATGCTGTTGTTGGTCATGGTAGTCAAGTGGCATCATCGCATTTTCACGGCATGTTGTGACAATGATTTACAGCCCGATTCAAACTTTAGAGCGGCTCTGAAGTGCACTACTCGCTGTGCAGCAGTTTGAATCGGGCTGTAACATCGCCGAAATAAATTACCGTTAATAATTTCACAATTTACAGTGAAACTCTTCGAATAAGAATATGTAAGTACCTACCTACTCTCTGGCTACGATTTTGCAAAAAAGGTTTACTAATGTAGAGTAAGTTAACAACATGGGGTAAACATAAAAGGAGTTTATTTATAAACGATGATTATACAGAAGTGATGGCTAATCACTACATAACTTTATGCAACATTTATAAATAAAGGAGTAAACTCAATGATTTCAAAAGAGTAATATATAATAATTATGTCAATGAGTAAACTAGTTAAAAACAAATTGAATAGGTATACGAGTAAAGGTCGTCAGTTCTCCATCTTCATAAAGTTGTCACCATGACAAATGGGACATTCAATGGTGCATCCATAATATCTTACCGCTGTCTAACTCCATTGGCAGAACAATACAAACGTTGTTTTAACCAATGATATTATAAGTAAACACTTATAATATCATTGGTTTTAACATCTTGGTTTCCCCTTGGTGAAGATATCGTAATAACGAGATATAAATGTCAGTAACAAAAAATTTAACAAGTTGAATAGATTTTAAAACAAGTCATAATCACAAGCTAAGTACCTACTCATCACAGCTGCAAAGGAATTAGTGAATACTAGCGGACCCGACTGACGTTGTTCTGTACTCAATATGGTCTTGAGTTCATACAAAATTTCCCATTAAAAAAACACTTTAAATTTTTCCGAATTTTCCAAGCAACTTTTCGAATTTTTCTACCCCTAAAAACTTCATTCGGACTATTAAACGAACATTTAAAAAAAAAAGTCGATCCAGCTGTTCTCAAGTAATGCGCTTATCAACGAACAACATGAATTTTCGTCATGTGATGAGTGCACAAAAAAATAAGGATAGGTATTGATTGCGAAAGATTGATGGGAACAGCTAAGTACCTATAAATTAAGAATGAGCAAACTAGAACACACTTTTTGCAAAACAAGCTCATTCAACGTAATTTATTATTGTAATTTTAGTTGGAAATAAGTTCAATAATAACAATTTTTCTTTATAAATGAATGACAAGATAAAAGATATTGTTCATGAAAAAATCCAAGGAAAATTAGTACCTAATTTAGTCGTTCCATTCAAACTTGACAAAATGACAAGGCCTTAGTTGTATTGGAAGATCTTATTAAATTTTAATTTTCCTGTTTCCATGAATTCAACATCACGTAATTTTCCATAAATAAGCCTTTATTATTAGATTTATAGGTACAGCAGCGGCGTAGCTAGTCCTAAATGGTCGCTGTATCAAAAATTTGAGGGGCACCCCT
Source organism: Oligia fasciuncula (assembly GCA_963082905.1). Classification (NCBI taxonomy): domain Eukaryota; kingdom Metazoa; phylum Arthropoda; class Insecta; order Lepidoptera; family Noctuidae; genus Oligia; species Oligia fasciuncula. Next base: position 14,509,760 of record OY720396.1, on the reverse strand, counting down.
TTTTCCCCTACTTCGGCGAAGCCCTAAAGGCTTTTTTGCAAAATAACCAAAAACAAAGACCCATCACATAGCCGTTATTATTCTGTACATCAAACTGAGTTACATTGAACAAAAAATTTATTTTTATATTTTATATTATTAAGAAACGACGTTATTTTTGGTGTGAAAACTCTCTGTTTGCGGCAGCGTACAACTCAACTCAACTCAAAGCATTTATTTCAATTAAACCATTTACAGGCACTTTTGAATTGTCAAGAAGTCGGTCAGTCAGAAAATATGAAGCTAGTTGCCCATTCCAAAGCGTAGGTACCTATGGAGAAGAAAATACAATGCCTAATACAAAAATGTACCTACTCATGCAACGGTACAGGAGTTGTGAAGTAACTAGACTTGAAATACGCCTAGTAGGTATTTAAAGTTTAGTTACATAAAACGTTTAAAACTTGGTCTCGTGAAAAATAGCAAGAAAAAGTTGGAACCTTCAATATCTCCGTAATGAGAAGGTTCCCGGGTATGGTCCAGTACAAAAAAAGATCACAATGACAGGGAAGTATAATAAGTGAATTTCGGCTATGTTAAATACACACGTAGACGATAGAACGAAAATATTTACTGAAAATTAAAGAGTTTGCTGAAAATCAAAATACAATAAAGCGAATTTTTCAATTTTTTTTTTTTTTTATGACCTTTTTTCAATGATTGATTCAAGCCATGTGGGCGGGGTTCCAGCAGCGTTATATCGTTGTTGCAATTTTGCTTACATGGCAGGTGATTTTATTTTATTTTTGTAAATGAATAGACGTAGTGACTTATAACATCGCCTTGGATGATTCTGTAAAGGTGTTATAATTGTGGTTTTAAATAAATAAATAAATAATAATAAACAAATCATTTTCCAAAATGGTTTCCATATCTTTGCACGGTCTAATATAATTTGTTCATAATGTCGGAGAAGCAATGATACTTAAGTTAATTTATTATGAAAAGAAAATATAAAAACCCGATAACCCATAATGATCCTATGGTTCTGCCTTCCAGATGCGAGTACCGTTCCCTATGGGTTGGTATTCTGGTGGCGATCCCCAGTGGGGCTGGCGTGGCGCTGGCAGTTCTCGGAGAGTATACATCATCATTAGTTGGTGTCGCCATATCCGCATCGCTGCTACCTCCTGCTGTTAATGCCGTGAGTATATGATAGTCTATTAATAAAACATAACAAACTAGGTAAAAATATATAAAATATCTTAACAGTTTAACTAACAACAAACTTTATTCTGGCATCTCGGCAATCGAAATAGTGTTTCGTTTTAGGTACACACAGCTGCATTAAGTAGTTACCCCACCAAAAGACATGTGCGTTCAAATCCGTTATAGGCCCAAGTTGGTTTTTGTATTTTGCAAAAACATTTTATTTTAAATAATGTATTGTTTTAGTGAATAAATAAGTTTAAGTAAGTATTTTTTTTTTTTTATTCTGTTTTTATTATTGTTTTTTTCAATAAAACAATACTTTTGCGACGACAAGCAACAATAATAGGGTTAACATTTACGACAACTTATTCATCGTCTAAATAGACTGGAGGTTTCAAGACCGCTTACCGTGCATAAGATTGGAAGTTCAAATCCTATAAAGGCACGAAATGTGCTTTTTGTTCATTATATTATTTTGATATATTTTTCTATTTTGTTTTAAGTAGTAATTATTTATAAAGAATTAAAAAATCAAGAAAAATAAAATACTTTATTAATCATTTATTATTGCTATTATTTAACAAAACTATGATCTTATTTTACAACAAACAGAACAACTATTTTAGTTCTCATAAAATCAGAAATCATTTAAAAAAATAATTGATAAATAGTAGTCGTTTACTCTTCGCCGTTTTAAGTGAACGTATACAAAGTTCTAACTTGAAGGTATGGATTAATTTTATAAAGACAACGTAAGTAAGTAAAATTAATGGATACCCTCAAATTATAACATCTTTCGATTAGACAGGGACCTAAAGATATAATGACTCAGCCGATAGTAGATAACAATTTCATCGCAAATCGTATGGGCTCGCTGGCTAGTTCGTCAAACTGCCGGTATGAGTATGACGACGTTCGGTGATGCGATGGTTCGAATCCGAGTCAACACAATGGACTCTTTTTGAAGTATTCTTTAGATTATTCGTAAGGAATTCAATGTTGTAGCAGTGTAACATTTTAAAACTTGAGGGGTTAGGACATAGTGACGCTTTCTGTACCACATAAAATTAATTAGGTAAGTCCGGTAGCGTCTGTTTGCGTATTCCGATACTTTTTTTATAACTTCGAAATGAAATGAAATGAAATGATGAAATGATTTTATTTTTTGTAAGTAGGTTTGTACAAACACTTTTACACGTCAATCATGTTTTTTTTTTTTAAACTAGATGAAGTCGGCGTTTCCTATCTGACTACTCTGAGAAGAAAGGCCGAAACAAACTCAGAGGTCACAGTCTCTTTTAAAGTCCAGACATAATCTTGGTCAGGTTATATGAATATCTAAATATCTTGGTATCTATAATATCTTGGAAAATAATATCTTGGAAAATATCTTGGTCAGGTAGATCGATGTCTGAGGTGGTCTTTTGAGGAAAGAACCACACAGATTGAGAGGACCTGTCCAGTCTTCTTTATGCGTTTTGAAGTGGTTTTCTACTACTTATCTACCTCTATAAAATGGCATTGGCATTGCCTGTTCATCTTCTATTTTTTTTTTTTTACTTGTTATCTAATGGTTTATTTATTTTGACAAATTTTAAAATCATACGAAAGCTAACACTAAAAAGCTCATTGGGTATCAAACAATTCGTCTGCATCGCTGTCAATGGAAAAAGTGCCCAGAGGGCTGCAGCATGGCCACCTTAGGATGGCAATGTTGATTTTTTTTGCCCAAAAATAAGCCAGCCCTCTTTTTTTTATTGCTGAATGGGCCCGTTCTTGACCTCGATCACGCCTGATGGTAAGCGATAGATGAGGTCTATGGTGGAACGAGCGTGCCCAGAAGATGCCTAAGCACAGCAACACCATCGACGAAACACAGCAGGCTGCTTGACGCCGGAATCCGGTGGGAGGGTGGTCGCAATCCAGGCGGGCGTTAGCCCTACCACCGCAAGGGAAGAATTAGCCAGTCAAATAAGGTGTTGGGTGTGACTGTCCAGGATGCGCCGAGCACTCGGTTCAGTTGAGTAACTGGCGGAACAAACTGCGCTACACGAGGAGGCTTCTTCATGAATCCCCTTCCCTCTGGTCATGCGAAGAGTCGATCAACCGCTTGCTGATGTCCCGAAAACTTATTTTATACTTGTTCCAAATCCATCGGTCTATTGGGTGTCTACTGTCTCTATCCTTCAAAAAAAATCGGCCAATATGTTCACTGTATATAAATTCCATACCTGAATTAGAATGTAATATATTTAGGGACGGTCTAAATCAGGAATTTGATTGACGCACGATGTAACAAAATTAGATCAAGGGATACCAAAATGGAATCCTTCGCCTATCTCTAAGAAACTTTTGTTATTAAAATAAGACTAGGTTATGTGGGTAGGTAACGAAGACAAAGTTTGCGACAAACCAATTTGTTATAGGTACGAACGAGCTTGATTGATGATATAAGGTACAAGCTCAAGCAAGCCCATGAGTATTCTGAAATGAAATGTTTATTTCTGTAAGTAGATCTTTTAAGACACTTCTTTACACGTCGTATAGTCTCATCCCCCCTGGATGAGACTATTGACGTTATGTTACCCATTTATTATTCTGCCAAAGTGGCCTTTTTAGGCCCCCTGGTCTTCCCAGCGATCTTCTGTAGGTCGTCCATCCACCTGGTCATTGTTCTGCCAAAGCTCCTACCGTTTCTCGGCAACCTTTCCGTTAGGACTCTGCTCCACCTGCCATCGTCACGTCTAGCCAAATGTCCTGTCCACCTCAATTTCAGAGCCGCTACCCGTAGTCCTATGACTTGAACCTTAGTCCTACGTCGGATGTCTGAGTAACCATAAACCTAGAACCACGAGGTCACGACCCACGTGAAAACCATATACCCAATGTAAAAGGTATTGTAAATAAAATAGGTATATATGTTATATATTTATGAGAGCAGTGGTGGCCAAGTGCTGACGGCCGCGACTTACGAGTTGTAGGTCGTAGGTTCGAATCCAGACAGGCGCTTTACTTTGTGTAAATTATATCATCACCACTGTTCTCAAAACGGTGAAGGAAAACATCGTGAGGAAACCGGCATGTCCTAGAACGAAAAATTCGAATGTGACATCTACCAACCCGCACTGGGCCCGCGTGGTGGATTACGGCCCACTCCCTCTCACAGAGAGGAGGCCCGTGTCCCAGCAGTGGGAACATTATAGGCTGATTATGTATATAATTATGTATTATCACTATGTTTTAACAAGGTATTTCAGTTGTTTATTTTAACGAAGAGTCGTTACTAACAATACAAGAAAAACACGCACATGCACACATAAATAAATTATGCACATTTAACATATTAATCACGCCCAGAGGTATTCTCCGAAGGGCTGGCCGAGGGCTCCCAAGAGGTGTAAGCCACATGGCCGTGGTGTAGGTATAGAGGTGTTGTGTGGAGGTAGTAAATGATAAATGATTTATTTTCTGTAAGTAGATTTGTACAAACATTTTTACACGTCAATCATATTTTTTTAAACTAGATGAGGTCGGCGTTTGCTATCTGACTATTCTGAGAAGAAAGGCCGAAACAAATTCAGAGGTCACAGTCTCTTTTAAAGTCCAGACAAAATCTTGGTGATTGATTCAAAAGATTGGTGTCTGAAATGGTCTATTGAGGAAAGAACCACACAGATTGAGCGGACCAGTCCAGTCAGTGCACGCATTTGTCAAAAATGCAGCGTGCAGCTCAATTCAGAACTTGAGGAGCTCAATGATTCGACGAACAATACCAAAAAATAAATCGAACATTACAAAATATATAAAATGGGCGGCCTTATCGCTTCCTGCGATCTCTTCCAGGCAACCTTGGAATGGACAATATTTGTCTGGACATAAAATGGGGCTGTCGTTGGTGCAAATAATAAGTATACAATATACTAAAATACCTCAACAATATCCTAAATAATATATATGTACAGTCAACAAAAGAGATAAGTACCTATGCAGGATCATCGGATATAGTTGAAGTTTAGTAAGGAACCGATGGATGTTGTCGACTGAAATTTAATTTTATAAACGAGCTGTTTATTTTCTATTAATAAAATAAAATTTTATTCAAGAACATCCATCGGTTTCTTACTAAACTTCAACTATATCCGACGATCCTGCATACCTATCTCTTTTGTTGACTGTACATACCTAAACACACACTATGATTACATAACTCATTTCTCAATATCGTCGACCGTAGGTTCAATTAAGGTAAGGGACAAAATACCCAAAATGAGTTGAGTATACAGTTTTGTTCAGAATTTTGCGCTCTTTCGAATGGTGTTTAGAAAAAAATTCTAGCTTAAAAAAAATGTCCCTTACCCTACTGATTTTTTGGATTCGAATTTCGAATCAGCCCTATAATAACAATGTATCTGAAAAACTACGCAATATAGCAACTTGAAATGGTGTAATTACCGCCGCCAATCCACTTCAAATACCACACACACACACACACACACACACACACACACTTACACACACACACACCCCCACACACACCCACACACACACACACACAAATTTTTTCAACAAGACCTTTACACTATTTTTTCAATATAGATGGGATCCAACGTAGAGATCAATTTAATGTAAGGGACATTACTAACAAAATACGTTGGTGTAAGGGACGTCTATTTTCTTAAATAGCTAACTTATTTATATAAATGTTACACAGGTAGATAGAGCACTAAAATACAAGATTATGTGTGAAATCAGATCCGAAAAAGGTTAATAACAAAAAAAACTTTGTCGGCCTCTCCTGAAAAATCGTATTATGTCCCTTACCTCAATTGAACCTACGGTCGACGATATTATCAAATCCAGGGTCTACTATGGGCCATGGCGCTGACCCGGTTGATGGTGACGTCAGACGAAGACCGCTGGCTGGTGGTACAACCTGCAGAGCTAGCTGTGCTGGGTACTGCGTCGCTGTGTCTGACGCTCGTCAACATTGCTTGCATATTCCTTGCAGGTGTTGCTGTGTATAAGGTAAAGTAACCGATATACAGTCTGATGATTTCTGAGCTCACCCTGTGTAGCATTTCCTCAAGCCTCGTCGCTTCTATTGGGAATCTTCGTAAAGAAGATATCCTACGTGGGATTTTAAGCACACATCATACTCGTGAAAGATTAGGTATTGTAGCACTTATCGGGTAGAGACTGATCATGCAAGATTTAAAAGAATCTAATTAGAATTACACTTCTGCCTAAGTTGATCCATCTCTTTAGTAAAACTTTTAAGTACATTAACATTAAATTGCCTCCAGTATTATTTCCAGCCATGTTTAAAGTACCAAACAATATGATAGCCTCTCTTTCTTTATTACAAACCCCAGACTCGACCTATCGTCAACAGTAATCAGTAATACAAAGAGGTCGAGAAGGAGTACCTTCGTACCTACCCACTGTAGGTACTTATACCTTGTATGAAATTCAACTTGATACTTTCAAGGACCTTACTACTTACTGTCTTCATAAGATTCTTATTTGGACTGCAAAGTACGAGAGATCATTTGTTATGAAATTGGCCGGAGATTGTTAAACAATAGAGCCTCTTTAGGTTATTTAGTCATTATCCTAAAACGGATTCCTTAAAAGGGATTCAGAACTCTGATCTTGAAATACTTATGTTTCCAGGTAAAAGAAGTCAGTCCTCTAGACAGAAAGGACATCTCATGGTGGAAGGCCAACAGAACTCGCATGCAAGCCAAACAAAACAAGGATAATTTAAATTGGGATGCCTACAAGTAAGTATCTCCTCAAGGCATTCAATAATGTTAAAGCGCTTTATTCCATATATTCTAGACTTCCCACTTACCTACCTACCTATTAATTGCTTGTTTGCATTACTAAGCTGTGTCGAAATCAGGGGGCAGAAAAGGCCACTTTGGCAGAATCATAAAAGGATAGCATTATAAATGCGAAAGTGTGTCTGTCTGTCTGTTACCTCTTCAAACTTAAACCGCTGAACCGATTTAGATGAAATTTGTTATAGAGATAGTTTGAGTCCCGGGAAAAGACATAGGATAGTTTTCATCATCGGGATGAAAATGGATCGGCACGTATGCGGGTGAAACCGCGGGGCGCTGCTAGTTGAAAATAAGACTCAATTTATTTATTCTTTACAGTAAATGGTATGACGAAAAGTCGGAACCAAAAAAAGAATGTAATGAGGAGCAAGTATTGCCAACCGCTGCTACAAATCCCAGTCCTGGACTAATAGACAATAGCACAGTTACATTCCGAAGACGGCCAACGATCATCAAGCAACTGCGAGCACAAAATATCGATGGTTATTGCACCAATACACAGTAAGTAAAATTACATTATAGAACCTACTTTTGGTCCCGAAGACCAACCTTTCTAAGACCAACCTTTCTTTACCTATAGGTAAAAGAAAATACTTGTTCACAATTACGAGCTGAAATCCTAAGAAGCGATTTTGAAATGCAAATGAATAAAGGTTTATAATAAACTATCTGACCCGGCGAACTGGCGAACTTCGTACTGCCTCAGAATCAAAAAAGCCGTTCCATACAAAATGTATGAGAAACTGAAATATGCCTATCATATTTTTTTTCGTGATTTTTTTCCCACGTTTTAATAGTTATATTCTGCTATTCGGGACGGAGACAAATCCAATAAATCAAAGATCATAAAAATCGGTCCAGTCGTTCTTGAGTTATAAATGGTGTAAATAACTCGACTTTGTTATAAATAGGTAAATAGATTAAAAAGTAATTTAAAAAAATTAAATCGTCTTCAAAAAGAAATTATCTCAAAATTATGAAATAACTTTAATTTCGGAAGTCGGTGTCTTGGGATCTGCATTTTAGTATTAGTTTTTTGCCACCGACTTTTGAAATGAAAGTTAATACATAATTTTGAGTTATTTTTTTTTTGAAGTCTATTTAATCTTTTTAAATTACTTACTTACTTTTTTATTTCGTAATTTTTAGTTTTAAGTAAAAACTGGAATATTTGTTTGTAATAAGTAGGAAATAGTTTTGTTGTAAATATTGCACTAGAACTTGACCAAGGTTTTGAGATGTTTTCCCTTTGACACTACACCCGTAGCTCGTATCAATAAGCCAGGCCGTCACACTTACACGTATTAGTCCATATCTTGAAAATTACTGAATCGATCTTGATGAAACTTGCACTGTTCCCTAAGTTGAAGTTAATGTAAGCCAATAAAAAAAATCGTCACGATCCAATTAATAGTTCCGGAGATATGCGTGGACAAACATACAAAAATCTATAAAATTTTGTATATATTTGTTTGGAAGCCCTAATAGATTGTCATAATTATATGAATATAATGCAGTTCCAATAATGTTACATACATACGTGTCGAATTGATAACCTCCTTTATTTTGAAGTCGGTAATACCTAACTATTGAACATCGAAGACATCAAATTGGCGTCTTCAATCTTCAACTTTCTTTTTAGGACATCCAAAGAATGATACATGTTAGAGACCAATATTCTAGGGCCGATCTATTGTTAGCATTATTCTTCGGACACCTTGGGTGTAGATCGAAACTACGGAACACCATAAGCTTACAATATATCATCATATAATTATATTCCCTCCAAAAGTTTGTTGACATTTTTCCACTTCAGCTGTGATGCATAAAGATAAAAAAAACAGGTATTCCTAAAAGGATTACCTACCTACTTGATTATTTTTTATGATAAGTCACATGTTGAATTCGCAGGTTCAGAATAGAATACCTAGTTCTTCATTTGCACAGAAAGTAGGTAGGTACAAGTTACAGATTTTGTTGATTGTTGTTTTCAGTTGTTGTCAAACATTTGGATCACTATAATTTTCAATCATAATGTGATGTGTCACAGCTAGTAATATACCTATATGTCAATGGCTGAAGTGGAAAAATGTCGACTAACTTTTGGAGCCCACTGTATATACCAACGAGCAACTTCCACCTTCTCTCTTGCTCTATGGTTGCTTCATTCAGCCTAATACTTGCTAATGTTTTAATACCTTTTACAGATTATCAGACATCTACATCCCAATAGATGTGGAAACAGATGCGGACCTCGAGACACATACCAGCAAAACGGGTGACAGCGACAGCACAAAGATTTTGGAGAGTGAGACTGACAATAAAGTAAACTACCCACAGAACACAGAAGATTTAAACCACAGTTATTATAATTTAGGATTCGAAAAGAGTGAAACTGTAAAAGTACCTGAACCTGAGTACCCCACTATAGATCCCTCGCTAAGTTACACGGTGCATTCAAAGAGTGGAGTACTTTTACACAATAAGTCTTTCGATGTGTAATGCACTAATTATGTTGAATTTATTCATTAAGCACCTAGTATAAGTTATTTTTGTATCCGTTTTAGAGATAGAACATATTTATTTAATTATTTTACAATAAATTTTTTTGAACAACAACGGTTTTGGACTAATTACTTACCCTCATTCAGAAAAACTTTCATTACTATGGAAAGTTACTAAAATTAAAAGAGCTTATATGTTAAAGTAATTTCGGGTTTTAGAGCTTTAATACCTACCTACTCAAGTGTTTCAATAATTAGGTGGTAAACAAATAATTGAGTGGTCTACCCTAGAATGGAACATGCTCAGCACTTGACCTATATTTTTAGCATATGAAACTACACTGCATACTAGGCGAACGAGCATGTAGGTAATTTATAGTAGTAGTTTATTTATGTCCGTAAGGATTGAGGAGCCACATCAGATTTTTTAAATCTGATCTCACCATTATTTAGCAGCAATGTAGCTTATTTTGCAGCACGAATTCTAGATTTAGCAGCAAAATATATCACTAGTTATTTTAATGCAAAAGTGGCTCCTCAATCTAAATGTTTGAATTGAGGAGCCACCTGGAACTCGATAAGTAATAGATGAATATTTATGAAAATTTTGCATCATTTAGCAGCAATTTTGCATATTACCGTCTAAAAATTTAGGATCTGTAGCGCTAAAATAAAAGAAAATACAATACTTTTAATATGGCTCCTCAATCTAAACTCAAGAGGTGAATTTCTATTGGATGTGAGCGATCAATTAATATATTCGACATATTGATCATTTAGCAGGTGTTGTGTTTGTTTTTGCAGTATAGGAGTAAAATAGTAAAACAGAGTAAATTTTGTATATGAACGCATTTTCTTTGGCTCCTCAATCCTGACGTTCTAATTATATATGTTTAACTGTAGCCACCTGAGATCTCAACGGAATCTAAAGTCAAAGATACTAACATTTAGCAGAAATGTCTGCTAAATATATCTGCACAGTTCAGCAATGTATATATTTTGGATTCTGAAAAAACAATACTTAACTATTTTCTTGTAAATTCAGTGTGTAGGGTGACCACATTTTGGGGGTAGGTACCTACAATAGTTATTTGTGCAACAAGAGAGCAAAGTCGTTTTTTGCTGCGAGTTCAAGATTGAATCACGAGCGTAGCGAGTGATTCTAAAGTTGAATCATGAGTGTGGCGAGGGATTCAAAGGCACGAGATGCAAAAAACTTTGCCCTCGTAACACTTTCAGTCTATCAAAAAGTACTCTGTGTGTAACACACATAACTTTTCACTTCAGCACCGAGAACACTTTCCCTGCGTTCCGAGATAGGGAAATAATCGATGTGAGCGTGCTTAAACCCGTACCGAATTAGCGTGAGCGCGATAACGACGTCCCGTGAATCGTCATATATGACGTCATGACATGCGCCATCTTGCGATAACGCCGACCATGCCCTAGAATAATATCACCGTGAGCGCTGTCAAAAATGACAGTGTGTGTGTGAGGATGTGTCAGTGTGTGTTTTGTTTTGATTTGCATCTTATCATAAAATTAAACTAACGTGGCATTTTCGAAATTGTACTTCTGGCTGATAGTCGCCACCTAACCAAAGAAGAAGAAATGTGGTGTTTATACAAAGACATACTGTAATAATATCGTTTTTACATTGAGTAAGCACTGTGAGCGCGTTCACGGGCGTTCCGAATTGTTGACAGCTCTCGGCTGTCATAATCGTAATATCTAAATCGGAACGCATGTGAGATAATGTGAGCGATTATAGCTAATTCGGAAAGCGCCCTTTGTAAGGCGTGTTCGGAAATAGCACCCATGATATTTTATTATTCAAAATATATTACGTAACATTATTGAAACTAGAAATAAATATTTACAGGTTAAATATCAGTTTTATTTGCAGTAAATACTTATTTTCGTTTAAATACAACAATAAGTTAAAAATTCAATAAATTACATTAAAAGACATAATTATCTTTTTGCAAAATTTCTTTAATTGGTACGAAATTCCGAACGTGTTTGTCTTTGAGGTCGAATTCAAAATCGGAACTTCGAAAGGGCTGGTCTTTGCTTTGTCTCTCTCACTTTCTAATGGCGGGAAAGAGATAGAGTGTGAATGTTTCGAATTGTATGATTAACCCAAGGCTGAATAAGATATTCGCGGCTAAAAAAAGGATTTGATATCCTGTTTTCAATGTAAGTACATTTGTGCCGACTATTGTTATTTTTTTACATTTATTTATTTAAAATGTAGTATGTTTGGGTTCGAAGTTTACAAATTAAAATACATAAGTACTATGGTCGATTCTTAAAATAGACCAAATTGAAGCACTTATGTTCTAAAATATTTGTTAATAATAATACCAGAATTTGTAATGTTTTTGAATAAATCATATAAATAAGTAGGTGCTATAGAATTTATTCCTGCAACTATCGAAACTGGCATAGGCCACTACAAATGTCACTATCTTACACCGAAAGATGAAACGTTCTGTTACGATGATTACGATTCTAAAATTCGTATAAGTACTAATCAGCCAATATTCATTCATTCTATAACTTATAGCGAAATTGATTGCTAAATAACCAATAGGTACGATAGATATAATCTGTTATGGAAATATAAATTTATTAAATTACTTATCCTGGTTTCATTAATACGAGTATAATATGGTCACCCTACACACTGAATTTACAAGAAAATAGTTAAGTATTGTTTTTTCAGAATCCAAAATATATACATTGCTGAACTGTGCAGATATATTTAGCAGACATTTCTGCTAAATGTTAGTATCTCTGGCTTTAGATTCCGTTGAGATCTCAGGTGGCTACAGTCAAACATATATAATTAGAACGTCAGGATTGAGGAGCCAAAGAAAATGCGTTCATATACAAAATTTACTCTGTTTTACTATTTTACTCCTATACTGCAAAAACAAACACAACACCTGCTAAATGATCAATATGTCGAATATATTAATTGATCGCTCACATCCAATAGAAATTCACCTCTTGAGTTTAGATTGAGGAGCCATATTAAAAGTATTGTATTTTCTTTTATTTTAGCGTTACAGATCCTAAATTTTTAGACGGTAATATGCAAAATTGCTGCTAAATGATGCAAAATTTTCATAAATATTCATCTATTACTTATCGAGTTCCAGGTGGCTCCTCAATTCAAACATTTAGATTGAGGAGCCACTTTTGCATTAAAATAACTAGTGATATATTTTGCTGCTAAATCTAGAATTCGTGCTGCAAAATAAGCTACATTGCTGCTAAATAATGGTGAGATCAGATTTAAAAAATCTGATGTGGCTCCTCAATCCTTACGGACATGTTTATTTCCACAAAACGGCACTGGAATGCCTACTTCGAAGACACTCACATCTGAGGCGTCGGTGCGCCATCTTCGACGTAGACTGGCTTCTCTGCGCGAAGTGGCGCAACTCTATGCCACTATCAAATCTTCGTACAGCATGTGTAGATCGTGATGCAAGGGCAGCAACAACCACCGCAGCAACCACAACCTCCGCACATTTTTTCCCATGTAAAGTAAAGAGTACCTACTTGAATAAAAGCCTAAACTAGGTTCGAAAACAGACGCAAAGTTGTGGAAAGTCACTGTTTTTAATTAATATCCCTTCACATTAATAAGTAGGTACATTAACATCAGACATATTAATAACACACTTGCTCAGACTATGCAGGCTCCTAACATCCCCATATGGGTAGGTAGATAGATACCAACCTAGAGATGTGTTTAGAACAGAATACCCCACACTGTAATCGATTGCGACAACATGATTACACTTCGACGCGTTAATTGTTCAACTAAGGCTTTAATTAAGTGTCGCACATATGCTAAACAGATCGTTTATTTCCGTCAGACGTCGGAACACCTTCAGTCACCCGTTCACACGACTCAAGCGCAGTAAACATGCCTTCCGGAGTCATTTTTGTTGTCTATATACCTTCAAGTAATTATGAACATATTCTAAGATTTGGGAAGCCAAAAGATCTAATACCAGTCGGAGACACTGCACTAAAGCCGGCTCGAATAGCTGTCGAGTTAAGGAATAAGAAGTCGAGAAGCATTCCTATACATTTGACGCAACATTACTATAATGAGGGATATAATCAACCATTGGAAAACATTGACGAAAGTGACGAAGTTTTCACTATGGAAAATGTAAGTGCATTAGATTTCACAGAGGTTGCCAATTTATTTGGGCATCATCTATTTATGATTGCAATTAATTTAGGCGTAACTGCACTAAACAAATGTCATCATAATCAACATTAAAATATTTCTAACGAAATAGGAATTATCTAACTGAAATTCGAACCATGCTAACGGATACGGAATTCTTTGGCCCCCCCTAGCATCTATTGCATTCTTCGCTCAGAGCTATCGAAACTAAATTATTGGAAGTTTTATTTCCTACCCTTAGTAGATCGATTGAGCTACGCAATATCCACCACACTACTTAATAAGTACAAGACAAGAGTTCCAAGTAAATTATTTAATTATGTCTCACTATAGCATGAATAATCGACACATAACTACACTTTAATACCATTTTATGAGCTGTGAACGCAACTGTAGATAGCTCCTGTATCCCGCTCACGTAAATGCAAGAAAAATATGTACAAAAGTGTAAAATACTTAAGATTGTATGCAGATTCTTCAAGAACTACTACACAAGTTACACGTGGAGCATGATGTTTGGATAGGTGACAAAGCGGGCAACTATTTCGAGATAGTATTCCCTCTGCCAACTGGCGATCGATGCGAGACGATGCTGCACTGTCTCACGCAGCTCGGCATCGGCGTGCGATGCAAATCTATTGTCAGGTACAATGACCATTAAAGCCGTAGGTATATCACCTTACAAAGCAGCACAGCCAGCACTAAATTCTCTATAATCTGTATTTAATAGCATTGTCATAGAGTCCGCGCGGAACTAGTTGGCCGCGCCTAAGGTATGATGTGAGCAGTGGGACGGAGGGTCGGGAGCGCTTTGTCATTACTCAGTACGTGCGTTGCGGACTGTCTCCGCATTATTATAATTCATAATGTTATCCTTTTATGATTCTGCCAAAGTGGCCTTTTTAGGCCCTCAGATATCTTGACCATAATCTGCCACAATGCAGCCATAAAAACTTATTTGATCCTTATATAAACGGCAGATGTTCCGTTACTGCACCATTGAGTTAAATTAGTCTTTATTTGAATTATTATTCTTTATTAATTATTATTGTTAATTCTTGAATCAGGAAAGTTATACATAAGTAAGTACCTACAGTCAGCAAAAGAGATAGGTATACAGGATCGTCGGATATTGTTGAAGTTTAGTAAGAAACCGATAGATGTTGTCGACTGAAATTTAATTTGATAAACCAGCTGTTTGTTTTCTATTAATTAATTAAATCTCTTTTGTTGACTGAACATATACTTACCTATTATCAAATAGACAAAAATGCAAAACAAAAATTACAATCAATAACCAAATCGATCTGAAAATTTTGAAAATCTTGCAGTTTGGTCTATGACGGATCTGAGATTGATACATGTTAAAATGTTGATGTAGATACGTAGGTATACTTCGACCGTTAAATACCTATCGACTGAACTACCTAAAACAAGTTCCTTTGCAGTGTACTCCCCTGTACCGTGGTACACTCTGCTATACCGAATGACCAAACCACTGAAGACTCAGCACTGTAAGTAACACCATCTCCAGTTACCTTCCTCAATTAAATTCCACTTTGGGTGTCTATTCTAATACCTACCGCAATCTCGTAGACAAAAGTCAGAGGACGCAACACGTTGGAGAAGCTTCGTAGAATCCATCAGATCTAAACTAACTGTCAAGCAAGTTGTCGACGGAGTGAGAAGCGGAGGAGAGCTGTCCTTCGATTACCTTACGCTAATTATAACTGCTGAGTGAGTTTATCATCATCATTACAATCAGCTGAAAATGCTGCCTTATATTAGACCGCTATGTTGTACATATCGCGGTTATTAACCCTTCTACATTTCTAGCATTTTGTCGAGTGCAGACTATATAATATGTTTGATACCTATATTTATATCGATCCGACCAATCTTTAATCTGGCTCTCGCTGTTATCACAAAAATGTTCTATAAGTAGTAATTTTTATTTTTAGAAATATTTGTATGTCGCAGTTGGCACTAGCAGGACACATTTAATTACGGTTCACTTTCATTTTATGTAACATATTAGAAGCTGTGAAGCTATGTAATGTTAATTATGTTTCAGTTCCCTCGCAGCCTTAGGTCTGGTGGAAAACAATGCTTCGAATATTGTGGCGGCCATGTTGGTTTCCCCTCTCATGGCACCCGTCATGTCCATCACATTCGGGGTCATCATCGCTGACTGGAGCCTGGTCAGGAGCGGTTTCGAGAGTCTGGTGGTGGGAATGCTCGTTTCTCTGCTGTTTGGGTTCATATTCGGATTGATACTAGGGAGTACTGACATGCCTTGGGGATTTGGGGACTGGCCTACGGAAGAAATGAAGGGACGGTAAGTAATACAACAATGTCTGATTCCTCGAATCACGTCTTTGTCAAAATTAGTAACTGTGAAAGCTATACGTAAAAAAACCGGTCAAGAGCGCGAGTCGGACTCGCGCACCGAGGGTTCCGTACAAATTTGTTAGGTATGTCAGGGTTTTTTTATGTATCTACAAATTTACGGTTTTCGGACTTTTTCCTTTACTTGTGCTACATGACCATGCTTCTTGCCAAATTTCATGATTCTAGGTCAACGGGAACACCCTACTTATACATTTTGATTCCCATCAGAGTGTCGAAATATACGTTTTTTGCGGCATAAACGGCTGTATCTTTTTTTTACGTTAACTTAGAAATTAGATTTTTTTCACAGCTTCAAGGGACCGCAGACCTGAGTACCTATATGGTTTTAATTTCAACTCGATATCTCCACGCGTTCCCGAGATAAAGGGTCTTGACAGACAGACGGACAACAAAGTGATCCTATATAAGGGTTCCGTTTTTCCTTTTGAGGTACGGAACCCTAAAAATATGAAATCCTGAAACTATTTCAAGTAAACCAGTCCCCAGGGTTATGTTATCAGAGTACAAACGAATATTATGACACGTTTAAGTAGGTAGGTAAGCAAAAGAATCTTGAAACGTTTTTGGAAATTAAGCAAAAATGTGTGAAGTGGACGTTTGTTTTTTTAGAGGTAACATTCGTTCCCTATGGATGGCTGTGCTGTGGGCTCTGACGTCAGGCACAGGCGTAGCTCTGGCCTTACTTCAGGGCAGTGCGGGACCGCTCATCGGTATAGCTATTTCAGCCTCATTGTTACCACCTGTCGTCAATTGTGTAAGTATTCCGACTGCTCATTGACTGCCGCATTGGTCCAGGAGACGCAAGCGCAACCTTTTAACAATGAATCCTGAGTTTGAGGCCTAGAACGAGCAAAGTGATTACCGCAAAGTGACCCGTATTCTGCTCTAGAGCAGAATACTTTTGCCGCCAACCGATTATAGAATAGCTATTCTTATTCGGTTGGCGGCAAAAGTCTAGCCCCATTTTATTTGAGACTTAAACAAAACTGGCGAAATATGGGTGTTCTAGCCACCTCTTGCCTACTCCTTCAGGGAAATAAAGGTGGTTCAACTTTTGCCACCAGAAAAAATCATATGGCATCATCAGGTGTCATAATCTTATTCAGGTGGCAGAGACATCATGGATTCAGTACATGATTCTGAACACCCCTGCGTTAAAAATTTTCGTCCATTTTTTTTTAATGATGTTTTCAGAAAATTTCGACCGTGTAGATAGATATTGCACTTTTCTGTGAAACAGGCAGATGTTTTGCGCGAAAGTTTACGCATCGATGTCCCGGCCACCCTGTATACAGGGTTATTGGTAAAACATTAACAACCTCTTAAGAGGTCATTGTACTCATCATTAAGAACAACTTTTACTATGGGACCAAAGCTGAAATCGCGAAAAAATCGCTGTTCCCTACATTTATGTTCGTATATTTCGTCAAAATGTAGGGAACAGCTGATTTTTTTTTCGCGATTTCAGCTTTGGTCTCATGGTAAAAGTTGTTAATAGTGATGCGTACAATGACCTCTTAAGAGGTGGCTAATGTTTTACCAATAACCCTGTATAATATGTTGCTATCTTTTTTCAGGGATTATATTGGGCACTGGCGTGCATATGGCTGCTATACCCAGGAGTCAAGGTTCCGCATATAACTGGTGAACTCTACACGGGCAACACATCCTATACGCCACTGTACCATGATTATCTTCCGATTGAGTTTGCGGTTAATGGTAAATGATATTGGTTTTTGCTTATACAGGGTTATTGGTAAAACACCAGCAACCTCTTAAGAGGTCATTGTACTCATCATTATGAACAAATTTTACTATGGGACCAAACCTGAAATCGCGAAAAAAAAATCAGCTGTTCCCTACATTTGGCGCAGTGGTTAAGCGATTGACTGCTGCGCTGCGTGTCGCGGGTTCGATTCCCGCACGGAACAAATATTTGTATGACCTACAAGTAGTTGTTCCGGGTCTGGCTGTTTGTGTATGTGACTTTAAATGTTTGTAAACGCATCCACAATACAGGAGAAATTCCTAGTGTGGGGGCAACGTTTTTTATAAAAAAAAAAAAAATATCTTCGTATAACTCGTCAAAATGTAGGGAACAGCTGATTTTTTTTTCGCGATTTCAGGTTTGGTCCCATAGTAAAAGTTGTTCATATATGAGTACAATGACCTCTTAAGAAGTTGCTGGTGTTTTACCAATAACCCTGTATAATTCGACCAGCACCTACATATAAGCAGTAGCCGTAGGTATATAGGGCAAATAATAAACAGGACAACTAAAGTCTACCTACAACCTATACATACACAACAAGGCCTATGTAGGTTGAGACCTTAAATAGGCCGTAAATAACCGATTAATCGCACAAAGTGGCGGTGACGCCTGTTAGAGACATTGTTATGTTCGATCAGTGTTTATAATAGAGCAAAGTAGGTATCTAAGTAAAAGAAAAAGCAAAAGGAAGCAAAGGTACATAGGAATGCCTCAACCAATTAAATCTGAAATAAAATTTGCTTATGCCTGGATGAATGCCTGACTGTAGACTGTAGGAAACTGTCTGCTATGAGAAAGTAAGAAGTTACCACTGACAGCAACGCTCCTCAAACCCTCTTCGCTCGGTGGCCTTTTACAGGTGGACCGGTGGTGGACCTTTAATCCCCTTTATTTTGTATCCAGGCATAGTAAGCTGCTGCCTAACAATAGTGAACGTGATCTGCATATTCATAACGGCCATCATATTCCTGAAGATCAAGGAGGTGGCGGCACCGTACACCTCAAGTCCGGACCTCAGACGATTCTGGGAGCAGGACATCAAAGTGGCGAGGGAAGCTAACCGAGCCAACTTACATAAGGCTGAAGATGACGAACGAGCTGAGTAAGAACGCATTATACCTACCTAATAGCCGACGAAGATAGTTCAACAACTAAGTGGAATGCAGCCTAGCCGCTTCTGAGTTTCGATAAAATCCGTGAATTACTTATTCGGAAAT
This sequence comes from Oligia fasciuncula, assembly GCA_963082905.1. Classification (NCBI taxonomy): domain Eukaryota; kingdom Metazoa; phylum Arthropoda; class Insecta; order Lepidoptera; family Noctuidae; genus Oligia; species Oligia fasciuncula. The sequence continues at coordinate 14,490,603 of OY720396.1, read as the reverse complement.
TAAAACACGACTGCCAGTTCCCTATATGCATTGGCTGACTGGTAGATATGAGGGTAGAAAGGTACCTTGTAACTTCTAATGTAGCTTCTGCCCGCGACTTCGTCCACGTGAAATTTCACCCTCCCCTCATTCACCCTCTTAGGGGTGGAATTTCGAAAAACCCCTTTCTTAGTGGATACCTACTCTTCACAAATAACACACCCTCCAAATTTCATGTCTCTAGGACCCGCGGTTTAGTATCAGTCAGTCAGTCATGACTTTGAATTATATATATACCTATAGAGATACTTTTCCGGGATAAAAAGTACCCAGTGTGGAGCCCAGGATATTAAAGAATAATTATACCAAGTTTCATCGTAATCGAACCGGTACTTTTTGCGTGATGCCTGAACAAACAGACAGACAAAACATTTTTTAATCACATTTTTGGGTTCGGTGTCGGTCTAGTAACACCGTACCATTTATTTTTTTGATATTTTCAATGTACAGAATTTTCACTTCTACAGATTTATTATAAGTACCTATAGATTATGAAGGCAGTTTGCCAATTTCTTATCGCAGCAATATTAGTTATAATACACTATTCTTTGCTAAGATTTTAGCGACTGCTTTGCGTTGCTTATCTCTTTAATAGTTTGCGAGGAAGGTCTTGATAGTGTGGGTCAGATGTGCAACATAGTAAGATAAGGAGGTCTAATTCCTCAATTACTACGTTCGTCTTCGTAGTAAACAACAGGAATTGCACAAAACTAACCACAAGTGGCGCTGGCGCTCGCCCCCCTTTACATTTGACTTAGAACTGGGTGGAATGAGGGAGTGCTATACAATACCTACCTACACCTCTGCCAGAGAATACAGGCATGATGATATCATGTTATAAGAAACTTGTTTGTTGAACGTAATTGCAATTAAGACTAGTAGAGGATCTCCCAACTCCAGGCAGATAGGTAGTTACCTATCTCCAGCCGGTCGATTCTGTAAAAATCTCACCGTGAAAACTTAGGGTTTGTTTTTGCTAGGAATTGGCACTATTGACAGCTCACTTCACCTAAGTTTTCAAGGTGAGATTTTTACAGAATAGCACCGCTGGTCCTGGCACTGCGTGGAGTCGAGAGATCCTATACCTACAGAGTGGCGGGACATCGACTCGCAAACTGAAACCATGAATTCAGCACAACATGGTTCTGGACCCCCTAGCGTAGAATAAATATTTGTCGGTTATCAAAAAAAAAATCGGCTATTTCATAGAAAATTGCCATACCTACGCGGTCAAAATGTATGCTCAACTTTTTTTTTAATAGAACCGACTACAAATTTTAACGCTGGAGGTTCAGAACCATGTACAGATTCATCTACTGATTCCAAGGTACCAGGTCGCGCGTGGATGTCCCTGCCAGTCTGTTTACATAAACTAGTGGATAGACCTTTTAGCAAGGAGGGAGTTTCCCGTAGTAGATAAATATAAAGTCCTCCAGACCGTATTTCGGCCACGGCGGCCAATCTCAACGGAGACTAGCCTTCGGCGCGGGAGATATTATAGTGCACCAGTGTGCGCGCAGACACAGGTGCACTTTCTTCCCGTCCGTTCGTGTCGGATTGACGTCCCATCGAAATATGAGAGTGAGTAGGTAGATAAATATAGGTACGTAGATCCTAAACCCATATTTGTCTTAGATTGGTACTGGAAGATCTCAATCAAGATACCGATGAGGATATAAGGGAGAAGTTAGAAGCAGCTGTCGAAGAAGCATTGGACGATGAGACCTATAGGAAAGTGAAGAGAATGAGCTATCAGAGTCACTTCGCTGATGAGGTAATACTGTAGGTAATACAATGCCTTAACCACAACTGGGCCACCTGCACTGCTTACGTGTCGTAGATCGTGGGTTCCAAACCAAGCAGCCATTCTGTATAATTTATTTAATTACCGCTGCTCTCAAAACGGTAAAGGAAAACATCGTGGGGAAACTGGCATGTATAGGTAAAACAATCGAAGACATGCGCCATCTACCAACCCGCACTGGGCCTGCGTGGTGAATTATGGCAAAATCCCTCTTAAACAGAGAAGGCCTGTGTCCCAGCTGTATTCCATTGTAGGTTGATTTTGCAATAATCAGCCTACTTATACCTAATGTTCCCATTGTTGGATGCATTTTCTAAATTATTTAGTAAGGAAGAACATAGAATGAAAAATATTCTATGGTGGGTCGGTTAGGCTTAGACTTTCAAATGGTTTTGATAAGATGGATTTATTTCGTTGTGGTCGTTTATTGTTTTATTATGTCGCTTCGTCACAACTCCTTCAGTCTGCGTTGAAACTATCTCCATGCAATACTTAGGTATCTACATAATTATTATCACAAAGGCGTAGGTATGATGTGGTGTGATGCGCAACCTTCAAAGATTGTTCCGAGTTAGATAAAAAACATTATCAGAGCTCTGACTACTACCTAAGTATTTATAAACTCATCAGATATTTCATGTTATTACGCAGTTGGCAGGTATTATGAGACTAAGTCGGTACTTACACTTAGGTATGCTAAAAAAAACTACATAGCTGGGCACCTAAATCAAAATTAACCCGCAATAAACCCGTATCGTAGGTAGGTACCCACCTACTGTCAAGGATACTGATTTCGAATCAAATTAGCATGTATCTATAGCTGACCAGAGACCTTTTTAAAATATCAACGTATTTACGTAGTTATTTAAATTGAATAAAAAGATCAAGGTAGGATAAGTACCACAGTCACGAATATTTACAATCGTGAGGTAGATAAATATATATATATAGCGACGCAGGTTTGTATTTTCTAACGGGAAAACCAATTTGGTCGCGGCCGTTCTAATTACTTGAGTACATTTTAATGTTTCAGGTTATCCACACTCTCGGCCTATCGAGGACTCCAATCTCATTGCTGTCAAGTCAGCTGAACTCTGGGGTTAGCACTCCTGCTGGTCCCAAACCTTCCAATGTAGATGATATAGCCGCATTGGATAAACTGCTGACATCATTACTTGGCCTAAAAGACAGCAAGCGCAGATCATTCGCTTCACACCGTGGTACTCCTAGATCCAGCCGAATCCCAAGGAATGCACCAGACAGTTTAGGACACGGTCACAGAAGGCGATCGGAATCGTGGCCAGAGAGAATATTCGAGGATTCTGTAGTCCAGAGTGTCATCAGCAATCTGCGAGCTAGCAAAAGAAGTTCGCAGATGGAGGATGCTTTTATGACCCCTAAGTAGATACCTAGGTATATGTACAGACGCCAGCACATCAAGCTACTACAATCTGGCCAATTTCATTGATAGATTTTCAACTTTATCGCAAAAGCACGAGGTTCAAAGTTGATTGGGAAAATTTGACAGTTTCGGGTAGCTTGGTGTGCTGGCGTCTGTACTTATTATCACGATTTCCAGCCAGTAGAAATTCATTGCGTGGTAGTGAAACGAAATAAATATAAAGTTATTTATAGAAACTTGGATTGGCTTAGTCTTTGCTTGTGTAGGTTATAAATAAGTACCTACTACCTACAAAATTCATTGCGTTAATTACGTTGTTGAGCAAACACATTTTTCGAACATATGGAGCAATAGATTAGCAATATGCTTCAAAATTTTTCAAATTGAGAGTAATAAGGTGTTACGCAATTAGGGTACCGGTTGTCGGACGTACCTACGAGTACCTACAACCTACATGTAATGATAGGTAGGCACCTACTTCAAATTTAAAAGGTTTATAAGTACCTACCTACCTAGTTTACAACGGGGTACAACAGGGTAAGGTACCTAGGTATAAAACACAGAGCATGTAACCTTTTAGTATAAAACAATAACGAAAACAAATGTTATATCGATTATTTATTACAATTACCTACAATAAATACACAATAAAAATACCTACATAAACTTTTTTTTTTAATAATTACCTATAACATTATAATTAAGTACCTATTTTTGTACGTAGGTAAACGTTTTATCACAGCAAAGCTTATGTCGAGGTATATAATAAATAAAAACAGAGGATCTACTACTACACCCCAAGTGTACACAATCTTGACGATAAGTGCTATTTTAAAACTATTTGACTTACTAATACAATCATGATTTATTTATTATGCTACTAGTAAAAAGGCTATGTCAAGATTTGTTACTTATGATCTTACTTGTTATAACTTCAGACCCATTTTTAATTGGTTTACTATGTTTGACTTGAGAGGTGTAGACATCATAACCCAATGATATCGTGTTGTCGTATAGCACTCTGTATCTCGTCGGTAGAAAATAGAAATTGATAATTTGCGCCGGCGGCCAAACCATCCACTCTGCACGGTACAATCTGATAAACTTATCTTTTACCTCTTCCTTGAAATTTTCAAGAGGATTAGGTTCAAACACAGCAAGACTTCCAAAAAATGTGACTATCATAACTGGCGAAAATATCAATTGATCAAGCACCAATTTCTTTGCAACCATGTCCACAGTTTTGCCTATTATAAACTTATCTAAAACTTTATACCAGTGATGACATAAGATGCCCACGGCAACACCGGAGAACGCCATGTGTGAACACCTCTTTAGATCATAATTAGTTTGTTCTTTTATGTATATTTCGTAACTCTGTTCCATTAGATCACCTACCGACGATAAGCTTAATGATATGGAAACATTTGTATATAATAAAAATTTGTCACTAAACGCTACATTTATAAATCTTCTAAAAACTGGTATCGAAGACCTTCTTCTTACGCTTGCGGCTAAATTTCTCCACGTGGAACTTAGTAATTTCATTATCTGTAAAGAAACACATTGTGTAAATGATATAACCGTTGATTTGATTATTTTAACGGGCAGCATGTTGTGTCAGAATTATGGAGTTCTAAGTCTTCGGTATATCCCACTATCCCCATTGTCATGATCCATGGTGATAGTGAGAATATTGTTTAAATAGATTATTGTCCCACTAACTCCAATAATCATTTTGCATAATGACGAATGACCAGTTAATGGAGATTCATAATGGGGATAGTGGGATGTACCGTAAGTCTTATTAGGTACTTAGATACCTACAATCAACAGCACATGGTGGCAGCAATTTGATAATTAGAGCGCCTTTATGTCATACCAGTAAAGGCGGTTTTCATAGTACAGTCAACAGCAAAAGTAGATGATCAAAATCTGAAATTCAATTGGAGTCAAAACTGATCACGAATATATGGCAGCTGTACTAGTAGTAAATGTTTGGTATAATTTACAATCACATACTTTTGAATCACTTCGACGCCACACAGTTCAGACGCGAACTCCGTTCATTAGTATTGAATTTCTGATTTTGATCATCTACTTTTGCTGTTGACTGTACCACTGATATGCAGTTGACTGTTCTGTCCTAGGGTTGCTTCACACTTTTGTAGGCCAATCATCATTTAATATTATTATTAAATAGGCAATAATATTATAATATATATATTTATTATAATAATATTATTATATTTATTATTATTTAATAATATTAAATGTTGATGTTGAGACCGAATTTGTTGATTTTATTTAATTACTGCTTAAATATTTTTCTGTACACTTTATGACTAAATAAATCGAAATCACAAGCATTCGAGCGTATGAGGCAGTGAAAATGTTTTTCGAAACAGCGTCTTTCGCGACTACTTCATTCGAGTCCATGAGCTTTCGAACCTGTGAGGCAGTGGAAAAATAATTCGCAACAGCGTGTGTCGCAACAGCGGCGTTCGAAACAACATAGGGGGACCCGTTCCGATAGTTGCTATGCTTGCTTGCTTTGCATTTGCTCCAAATCGCGGATCTTACTATAATAGGTATCATGCGCACTACAGCTGCAGGTCGTTGCGTATGGTGCTTATCTTCAACAAGACAGGACTAAACACGGAACAAACTAGTCCAAGTATAAACGTTTTAAACGACTTGAAACTGTCATTGAAAGCGTTGAGCCGGAGTTTTTATACGAAATACCTCAAAATCAAAAGTCATTTATTAAAACTAGGCTTAGAATCAGCACTTTTTGGACGAAAAATTAAATAAGACAGTCCCCCAAATCGCCCGCTCTTCACCACTTCCTAGTGCTTTCGCTGGGAAGAAGTAGCGCCACAAACTCCCAATAGCACAGCCCTTTATGTATATTTTATTCTATGGACGAGGTGATGTGCATAAAGGAACTGCCAACCCTCCCAAGTATGCATTGGGCGCCAGAGTTGGATCAACAAGTCATGAACTACATAACAAAAACTAAAAATACTAATCTAGGAAAAAGAAACTGTTTTAACAGAAACAATTTATTGTTAAAATTAATATTACAAAAACAGAAGAAAATTAAATGTAAAATCTGATCCATAAATCAATCTAAATCCTATTAATTGATTCAGGTCAGTATTTTCTTAGTTAATTTGGCTATTCAGTCTTTACTTCTTTTTCTTTTTCTGGCTTCTCTGGCTTTGCATGCTTCACATGAGAAGTAAAGACATCATAGCCCAGAGATATTGTATTATCATAAGCCACTCTGTATCTAGTTGGTATATAATAAAAATTTACAATTTGGGCCGGTGGCCACACAATCCATTCAGCTTTATACAGAGTCCAAAATTTAGATTGCACTTCATCAGTGAAATTAGCTATAGGGTCATTTTCAAATATGGCTACTGTGGCGAAAAAAGATAGAATGACTACGGGAGAACAGAGAAATTGATCCATTATTAATTTTTTAATAACCATATCAAAAGTTCTACCAACTATTACTCTATCTATCAAAATATACCAATGATGGCATATGAGTCCTGTTGTGCTCCCTGAAAATGCCATATGCGCAGTGCGCTTGAAATCAATCTTGTCATTCCCTCCTTTATGAACTTCGTACGTCTGTTCTAACAAATCTCCACAAGTTGCTACTCCCATAGATAGCATGATATTGGTGTAAAGCAGATTCTTGCGATGAAATGCATGATCAAGTGCTTGTTTATATGAATCATAACTTTGGGAAAAGATTTTTCTCATTACCATTTTTAGAATATTATCTAAAACAAATGAGTAAGTATAATATGCAATTACGAAATCAGAAGGCCAATTCCCGTAATTAAAAACATTCAAATTCTAGTCAAAATCTCATTTCAGCTACAATCAACGTAAAAAAAACTTGTCGAAAATGTATGGAAATTAGAAGTATTTTTGACAGATTGAGACTGAGATCAGACTGTAAACATCCTTAAAATAACGAGAATTGCCCCATAGTGTTTGTACAATATTTTCTACATTCTATGAAATTATTAAATAATACCTGTAACTCCCATTTATGCACTTTGACTATTAAAATATAAAAAATACCAAAGAATCAGGTTCTCTATTATATCTTTTTTTACCATTGACTGCCCCAGTTAGATTGACACAACAGATGTTTTGGTACCCGTGTTACATACCAGCTAGGACCTAGGTTATTTATTTAATTATTTAAGTACACACAGTAAAATACATAGCAACATAGGGAAACATAAGGTTGGTTTTTTGTTTTCTATTTCATTGCACAACCCTATTTATCCCCCTAAAACAACCCACTGACCAGCTTGCAAAAGTTGTTTTTGAAAGACATCATCAAAGCAAAGGTAGGCTCCCATTTTATTTTAAATAACTTTGACTTTTCCCTATGGTCATGACTACTGTTAGCCTAACAAATGAATTCAAGACTAGTTTTCACTATTAAAGAGTTCTGACCTAACAACAGCATTAGAACATTATTATTGATTATTATGTAAAAATACTTACATTTAAAGTAACGATGTAATAAACAATTACAATATTAAATTTATATAATTTCCATATCACGTCGCATGTCCAATTAGCAGACACAATAGAAATTCTATTGTTATCTGTACATACCCTGTAGACGCGACATGCGAAGGGTTAACAGACGTTACGACTTCTTACATATTATTTTATTCGTTATAGTATTACATAACGACGCTGAAATTAAATTACTTGATTTTTCAGGTAAATTCTAACCTCAAAAAATTCAAACATTCCCCAAAAAAAAACCAATGCTGACAGCTGTCATCTGTCATCTGCATTTTAATTTATATGTAGTCTGTGATCAGCTGTAAAGTAGTGTCAAAGTCACACACAGACCCTGCGTTCCGAGTTGGGAAATAATCTTGTGAGCGTGCTTTATGGGGGAAGCGCTAAGGTAGCCCGCAAAATTCAAATTTTCTTACGTTTTTTTGCAATTTGCTGGTCAGTATTAAATTGTACGTTGATTAAAATATGATTCGCGACCGTAACAAATAGGTATTTACAGAATTACATTAGAATCAGTAAATTCATTACTTACAGAAAAATCATTAGAATCAGTAACACAACTTGTTAAGCTATTATAATCCCCAAATGTGTGGGTAATTCCTCAGGCAATTACGTGGATTTCATCAATGTTTCGCATCAATGTTCGCGGGGACGATCGCTACGCTGTTATCATAGCTTTTTATCCAAAATATACCCAAAAATACTTACTTCCGCCAATATACCTACAAAAATACGGCGTTGTGTGATAGTTGTGGAATATATTATTATTATTATTATTAAATACTACATATAAAATATACCGAAAAAGTTCTGGTCACACTGGTCCAGTGTTTGTCAAAATACAAGCGCGCGCACCCCGCGCGCTGCCCGCTCCGAGCATCCCGCGCCCGCGTGCCAAAGAGTATAATAATAATACGGGAGCCGCGTGCCCACTATAATGTACTCTGTGCGCGTGCCCACAGGCCCACTATGGAAACTTCCAAGGAAGTTCATGTGTTTGAGTACGCCGCGCCGCGCCCTCCCACAGTGGTCCGGATTTGAAAAATGGTGGACTTAGGAACAAAAGTCATTATTTTGATTTGAAAAAAATTGTATTCGATAGGAAACCTGATTTACATTAACAAACGTCATATTCAATTTTTCGATATATTGACTCTAACATGTTGAAAAAAAATTATTACGAAAAAAATGTATGGGGCAAGATTGGTTTTATTTTTTTTCTCGGTGTGTTCAAAAGTGTTAGCTGTGAAACCTTTTATATATTGTTGTATTCATTTTGTACTTTACCCCTATAATTAAATTATTCGCAAATACTTGCAAACTTGGAGTGAAATCGCTGTTGAAATTCCAAAATTTTAACTTTATTTTTCTAAGGCTGTAAACGTTTTTAGTTGCATTTGTCCACATCAGTGTTGTGGTTTCTCAATACTTTTTTAATATATTGCGCCCACAAATGATGATTTTAGCTCTAGGAGTGTATTCCGTGAATTAATGAAATATTAAATAAAATTTCAAAAAAGCATTACGAAAGCTATATCGAGGATGCCCCTTATTAGTATACAGTTGATAGAAGATTCACCAATAACATAAACCCAATGGTTTATGTTATTGGTGAATCTTTTATCAACTGTACTTAAGCTTTAAACTTACCCTTGCATCTCTACTTTAAACTAAAATCAAAGTTCATAATTCGACGGGTGATAGCCGTCACCCGTCGATATTAATGTGCTTATTTTTAATTACAAGCGTACTTAATCTCTTTCTCTCAGAAACTTGAAACATATGTTAGCCCTGAAAAGGGCTGTTGTATTGCTCTAAAAGAGCGTGTAGATAAGACAGTCCCAAAAGAACTTGAGTGTGACCAAAGCCATCACTCCAAAGGATCTGGCACGTTTTCTGAAGCTTCCAAGACGTCAATTTCTTCTTCTTCGACTCATCACGATCACTATCCCTGGTACCACATGCCAGCCAGTGTGCATAAGATGTTGATTCCTGGTGCTGATATTTGCAAGCACTTCTCTTGCCTTCCTATCGGGATTTTATCCGAAGAGGCAGCTGAAGCAAGGAACAAGGACTTCCTAAATGCAAGAGAGCATCACACAAGGAAGGTGGGGAGGACACTTACGAATGAAGATATTTTACATAATTTTCTAATTACTTCAGATCCTTACATATCGCACATCAAGCCGAAGTTGGACAAATACAAGAAATTGAGTTTTTTTCCCGAAGCTTTGCAGCTCTTAGCAGCCGAAGAGATCGAAGAAGAAGAAATGGACGTCTTGGAAGCTTCAGAAAACGTGCCAGATCCTTTGGAGTGATGGCTTTGGTCACACTCAAGTTCTTTTGGGACTGTCTTATCTACACGCTCTTTTAGAGCAACACAACAGCCCTTTTCAGGGCTAACATATGTTTAAAGTTTCTGAGAGAAAGAGATTAAGTACGCTTGTAATTAAAAATAAGCACATTAATATTGACGGGTGACGGCTATCACCCGTCGATTTATGAACTTTGTTTTTAGTTTAAAGTAGAGATGCAAGGGTAAGTTTAAAACTTAAGTACAGTTGATAAAAGATTGACCAATAACATAAACCCAATACTAATAAGGGGCATTCCGATATAGCTTTCGTAATGCTTTTTTGACATTTTATTTAATATTTCATTAATTCACGGAATACACTCCTAGAGCTAAAATCATCATTTGTGGGCGCAATATATTAAAAAAGTATTGAGAAACCACAACACTGATGTGGACAAATGCAACTAAAAACGTTTACAGCCTTAGAAAAATAAAGTTAAAATTTTGGAATTTCAACAGCGATTTCACTCCAAGATTGCAAGTATTTGCGAATAATTTAATTATAGGGGTAAAGTACAAAATGAATACAACAATATATAAAAGGTTTCACAGCTAACACTTTTGAACACACCGAGAAAAAAAAAAAATCAATCTTGCCCCATACATTTTTTTCGTAATAATTTTTTTTCAACATGTTAGAGTCAATATACCGAAAAATTGAATATGACGTTTGTTAATGTAAATCAGGTTTCCTATCGAATACAATTTTTTTCAAATCAAAATAATGACTTTTGTTCCTAAGTCCACCATTTTTCAAATCCGGACCACTGTGCCTCCCCGCGCCCGCGCCTCAGTGTGGCCAGGCGCTTATGAGCTTCTTACATCATCCTAAATATCGGACCCGATATTTAATCGTTCCTAAATTCAGGATAGTTAAATCGCATTTAGTAAGGAAGGATCCGATTTAGACTTCACAGACAAGAATGGTTTCAAGAAGTGCGCGCCGCCGCGGCTCGCCGCCGCCACGGCTCGCCGCCGCCACCTAGACCTAGCGCGCCGCCGCCGCCGCGCGCCGCCGACCGTACAAAATTTCCGCGCCGAGTTGATGGTTGTCATCCTTAGCACAGGCAGTATTATGCATTCCTGCAACAAGCACTACGAGCGAACGAGTGTTTTCTGTTGCAGGGCTCGTAACTACTGCAAAAAGATCTCGCCTGAGCCCCGGAGACTAAATAAAATAATATTTGTCCATGACAATTACAAGCAATGCAAAAAAGATGTCAAAGAGTGATCCTTGCTTGATTTTGATTTTTTAATAAAGTTTTTTTTCAAAAACAGGATTGATTTTAATATATCACCTAAATTTACAGTTATTAAACCAAAATAAGCTAAAATTCTCACGCCGCCGGCCTCACGCCCCCGCTGACGTAATTTTGAAGGCGCGCCGCCGCTGGTTTTTATTAACTCGGCGCGCACATCTTTCAGACTTCCTAAATCTATATCGGATCCTAAAACGGAAGGATATAATCACATTTATGACGCTCAGTCGCCGCTCGCCTGCCGGCCGTCGCGAGCGCATGTTTTTCGTTGATTGTATGCATAGGTAAAAAGTATCTTTTTATTGTATAAAAGGTGTATAATATTGGGGTCATTTCGACACACTTCTTTTTAACCCCCGACGCAAAAACGACGGGGATAAGTTTGACGTGTCTGTGTGTGTGTGTGTCTGTGGCATCGTAGCTCCCGAACGGATGAACCGATTTTGATTTTCTTTTTTTTGTTTGAAAGGTGATTTAGTCGGGAGTGTTCTTAGCTATGTTTGATGAAAATCGGTCCAAGATGGCCGCCGCCACAAAATGGCGGATTACAAATTTTTTCATAACACCCTCAATATGGGTATCAAATGAAAGGGCTTGACTAGTAGAATGCTACACACTATGATAAATTTCAAATCCAAGATGGCCGCCACCACAAAATGGCGAATTTTTTTTTGCACAACTCCTTCAATATAGGTAACAAATAAAAGGGCTTGACAAGTAGAATAATGTACACTTTATTGAAAGGGAATGAGGAATATTAACTAACGAAATGAAAACTAAAACCTTGAAAATTATTTTTCAGCCTTCAACATATAAATCGACACTTATTTGTCACATGAGAAAGATAAAAAAAGCAAAATAATAAAAAAAATTAAGGAATAAAATTTTATTTAAATAGAAATTCATATGGAAGTCGGGTGACCGTTCTGTGGAACACCTTCTATTCTAAGAGGTCCCCCGACTTCCATATGAATTTCTATTTAAATAAAATTTTATTTCATGCTTTTTGTAGGGATACCTTAATTTTTTTATTTAATTTTTTATTATTTTGTGTCGGGGTTTTTAAATTTTAAATTTATTTTTTTATTTCATGCTTTTTGTAGGGATTCCTTATTTTTTTTTATTATTTTGCTTTTTTTATTTTATTTCATGCTTTTTGTAGGGATACCTTAATTTTTTATTATTTTGTGACGGGGTTTTTTAAATTTTTAATTAATTTTTTTAACTCGACACGTCATATCTTAACATATCATTTATTCGCATTCTACAATGTTTAAAAAGATGTTGTTAACAAAAGGCTTAGAGCTAAGGAATTATTCATTGTAGACCCAAAGACCCTAAAAGGTGTTGTTTTATACAAAACAAAAGCAAATCAAATAAAGAATCGTGGAAACTTAAATATAAATGTTTACATTACAATTAAAATTTTAAAGAGTTAAAAACGAAAAACAATAAAATATTATTTCTATAGTTAGAAGTAGTTATTTCTTAAAATACTAATAATAATAATAATAATAATCATTTATTTGCTCGGAATGTAGGTATTTACAATAAGGTGGTTACAGAAATGTTGAAGAAGCCTTGTACATTCTACCATTTTGGCATGCAAACATTGATGCAGTTCATCATTAGTTCATTTTCATTCATCTACAAACACAACTAAAAAGTATCAGCTAGAAAGTCCGATACGGAGTAGTAACACTTATTCAATAAGAGTACAGTTAGTTTCTTTTTGAAACTTGTTACTGGTTCCTCTTTTATAGAATCAGGAATGTGGTTAAAGATAGTGGGTGCCATACCAAAAACACTTTTCCTCAATAAAGCTGTTCTATATTTCCCAGTGCGTAACAAGTTTCGGTATTGAGATCGTAAAGTTACATCTCGGTATCTGCTTTCCGATATAGATAAAAATAGGTTTCTGTTACATTTTGTTCCGTCATTCAGTGTCCTAAATCAGTGAACGTGTAATCAGGAGCTCCGGCGGCGACTGAATTTCTTGTCCTAAATCGGATCTTAAATATCGGGTCCGATATTTAGGAAGGTGTAATAAGCTCTTTAGTGTTCGCGTCAATATGCATTATTCTAATACGTAACGTCCCTATTCTCTATGGTCTATGGTCCAATTATATTTTGCAGGGTTACTAGATTGGGTATTTTTTTTCGCAATATTGGGTAAAAATTTGACTTCTGTAGAAATGGAGAATTGAAATATTTGGAGAAGAAAAAATCAAGAAGAATTTTGGGTATTTTTTTATTATAGTTTCAGAAAGACATTGGTGATAGTAATTATTCAATGATAATCGATGAGAGTACACTGAGTACACACGAAGACATATCAAGCTATACATTTCCAATATAAGTTGACTTCTCATTGTAACAAAAGTTTATAGAATGCGAGGTCAGCTAAAACTGGAAATGTACAGACACCAGCACATCAAGCTACTAGAATCTGTCACAATTTCTATCTAAATGTTTATTGTTTATAGATTGTTTGCTATATTAAATCATTTGAATAAAGACCAAATGCCTAAATGACATTATCCTTCATAATAGTTTTGCCAAGTAAAATACAAACTATTTACACTAGATACCTACTAAATTAAATGATTATCTAACTTACCATACAAATAAATACAAAACAAAGGACACATGCGTCGAAGTCACAGAACACTATTACTCCTAGGTCGAAGTACTCGTCCGCATCGCTGTCGTCCGGAAACGTGCCCAGAAGACTGGCAGCATTGCCACGTTGAATGGCAACATCGCAACTGAGGCGAGCCGCGATGTCGTATGGGAGGCATCGCGGCTGAGGGTTGGAGGCCGCGGCGGCGGGAGAATAGTGCCGATATTGCGGTGCGCCGCTCTCCTTACCTTCCGCGGCCTTGACGGGGTTGTCATCGTCTGATGGCGGACGCGGTGAGGCCGCAGGGGAGGAGGAGTGTTGGTATGACGTTGGCCTTATCCTCCGCGGCCGAAAATTGGCAGGCGGTGGGGCCAATGATCTGACCCGTCGCAGGGGGACCAAGGGTGCCCAGACACGGGGTCGTCTGGCGCCCATGTGCTGGTTTGGTCCCTGGAGTGGTCACGGTGCTATGTGTTCTGGTGCGCCGGTGATGTGGAGTACTCCCCAGAGGAGGGTCCGGTGACGCACAGCCGCGGCGGGTTCACGGATGAGTGCTAACGCGTGCCCGTGTTCCCGCCGTAAGCGGCAGAAGAGGACACCGTGTAGTTTTAGTGGGTTGAGACCCACATAACTGCACTGTCACCCCGTGGTAGTGCAGAATGCATGAGCATATCTCCAAGATAAAAAAGAAAAAGGTTATTGGAAATGATCAGCTTGATGGTTAATTAATAAAATCTGCTTACTACAGACAGTACTAATGTCCATTTAGGTTCCATCAAAGAGCGGGCAATGCCCTTTTATAATTACTTATGTCGATGTTGCGTTCAGTTAGGTTAGTCTATTTAAAATTTGTCATCAAAATCTGTTCCGTAATTGTTATAGTACAAAGTTTTTGCATTTGAGTAAAACTTAGAAATATTGTATCATTCTGGAGAAAAATTATTTCAAATTTGGGGAGAAATAAAAATTTATATCTGGCAAGTGGCAACCCTGATTTTTACTTGACTTTCTTGAGCTGAATTCGCGTCTTGTTGATTTCGATTGGATTTTGTGAATAAGAAGGAATTTTAAGGCTTTAAATAAGTTTAAAGACATTCACAATGTCAGCAGTGGCAGGTAAACATAATAGAATAAATTCCGTAACAGTCTCGTCGGTTTCGTAGATATTTCTAATTTATAACTTGCCGTGAATTGACGTTGAGTCCTAAGTCGCAGCTATAGCTTGTTTATTGTTTAAAACACTCTGAATCTGTTTAAAACATCCTAAGTTTGTGCATGCAGTTATGGTCACGTCGAAACTTATGTGCTATAATACAAGTTCCATTGATTTTCAGATAAATTAACCCTTGATAGATATGCTATGAAAGACCGGGCGACGTCCTATCTTCGTATTTACGTCGGCGGTTTACAAGACAGCGCAAATCTTGAAGAATTATACGATCACTTCATACCATTTGGACAAATTAATGGCATTGTCATTAACAGAAACTTTGGATTTGTTCAGTTTCAAGATGAATCAAGTGCACAGGAGGCTATTATCAAAGGCAATGGAAGTATATTCCAAGGTAAAAGCCTTAACGTTAAAACCGCACAGACGAACCTAACAGTTGAAAAAAGGTAAGCCACATAATATAAACTGAGAACATAAAAACAAAATTAATTAACACTGATACAAGAACTTATTCTCTGCTATGAACCTACTGGGTACTTTGAATAATATAAATGCACCTGTTGGGCAAAAGTAAGGGACCCAGACCTACTGTATAGCTAGTAGCTAATCCACTGTCAATGTGGCAGAGTTCAGAAGGTCAATTATTCTTATAATTTAAAACATTCAAAATTAGTCACAGTCTCATCTCGGCGACAAACATATTTAAAAAATGAAGGCAAATAAGAGGTATCTTTGATAGATTGACAGGGATCAGACTATGAACGTTCTTAAAATTACTAGAATTGCCCTGGTATAGCTCATTACGACCTAGCTATAGGAATCATTAACATGACACAAAATAATTCACCAGCAGCTGCCATTTCAGAGAGTCAACATCTTAATTGTACATCTGAAACATTCAACAAACTCTTACTTAATTAACAACTGCTGCAAAAGGTTTATATGCCACAAAAGGATACAATAATGATACATTCAGCTCTAGCATTCAACCAAGAATAAGCATAAAAAACACTTAAGGGGGATTCTGTTCAGCAGGATTGTCCGAAGGGGTTACCGCTGGCCCGGAACATAAAGGAAGGAACACGGTTGTGTTTTAGTCAGTAAGAGTCTGACACTCCCTTCCGCTCCACCCAGATTGGGAGGGGTCATTTGATGATTTCCCAACCTCAAAAAAAAAAGGGGGATTCTGTAAATACATACTTGTTACGCTTGCGAATCATATTTTTATTATGTTCAATAAAACACTAATTAGGTAATTCACTGTTTTATTTCGTGGATAGCATAAGCACTAGGTAAAAAAAAAAGTCCTCCAGACCGTATTTCGGCCACGGCGGCCAATCTCAACGGAGACCAGCCTTCGGCGCGGGACATATTCTAGTGCACAAGTATGCGCGCAGACACAGGTGCACTCCCTCTTCCCTCACTCTCATAGTCCGATGGGACGGCAATCCGACACGACCGGAGAGAGATCAGGCGCAGGACCAACGGCTTAACGTGCTTTCCGAGGCACGGGGGTATCACACCGCCAACTTCCAAACTCCGGGCTGCAAACTAGGTAGCCTTATACTAATGTGTTATTTTCACACATGTGGGGTACTTGTATAAATCTTATTTGTCAAGAAAATTTCCAAGTACCTACATTAAATATACACAACACACTGACCTGTAAATTGCATAAAACAAGAAAATTTCAATTTGGCGGGGTACACAGGCGCTTCCCGCTTAAAAAGACCTAAAAAGCAACTATCTACAATCAATTGGTGAATCATTCGCAATAAATGTTTACTCTTATATTATTTTTAATAGAGGGGCCTGTGGCTAAATAATAACAGCCACACAGGTTGATCGATCAGGTTATGTTACGCTTGCTGCGGTTGGTCTGTGAATAGGTGACCATCTTTACATAACGAGACCGCTCCGTGCCTCGGAAAGTATGTTACGCCGCCGCCGTTGGTCCCGGCTGTCATTCGCGGATCTTTGACAGTCGTTATGGGTAGTCAGAAGCCCGAAAGTCAGACAACCAGTCTTACAATGTGTAAACTGGGTAATACAACACCCCCGGTTGTGGAGGTCAGGTAGACAGTCTCTACATATAAAATACTGGTATTTAGCTGCATCCGGTTAGACTGGAAGCCGACCCCAACATAGTTGGAAAAAGGCTGGGCAGATGATGATATTATATTATTTGTAATTTTATCAGACATGGAGATGATCAAATGCAAGATATGTCCCCGGCAGGGCCCATTAATGAGAAGCTAGCCGTGACTACTTGTGATGACGGGAATGACGAACTTTATGATAATTTTGGAAACTATATAGGGGACCAGAGTGAGTAATTTTTCTTATTATTTAAATAATTCTTGAAATATTGATGTGTATTGTAACTATGATTTGCATAGACACTTCAATGGAACCAAATAAAAAAAAAGTAATAAAAAAAATGAAGTCTTGATCATTGGTTTATTTATTTAACTACGTACTGCTAAGCTTTCTTGGTTTAAATTGTTTTTTTTATACATAATTAATTGGCCTGCCCTTGATCACATTCTATTGTTTTTGTTAAATTGGAACAACCCTACATCATTATTCTTTACAATGCTTTAATAATCAGTTAGTGCATTAAGAGTTAGGCCCACTTGCATGTTTAGTCGGGCTAGTTCAGTAAATGGAGAGTTTGTAAACTCACAAGTTAAGTAATAAACATTTTAAGTCTTATTATGCACTGCACCAATCAAACGTAACACCCGGTTAGTTAATCTGATATTAGTGGTTTTTAAGTTGGGAACATTGCAGCTCAATTGATAAAACATAAAATAGAATTGCAATTGTTACTGATGATACTTTTCAGTGGCACAAGTGGGCCTTAGAAGTTTAACCCTAGGTTTACCTCTAACTCTTGCTGGCTCAAGATGAATTATTTTATTAACCCTGAATTATCTGTTAATTCCAGATTTATTTAGGATAACCCATGAATGTGGAAATGGGCCTTAAAATGTTAATTACTTAACACCGAGTTTACAAATTCTATATTTATTAATTTAATTCAACTAAACATGCAAGGAAATAAATTATTTGAACTTGCAGATTATGAAGAATATGAAGAGGGGTATGCAGGCAAGCCAGGCTGGGAGGGACGAGGCGGAGCCCGCGGGCGCGGGGTCGTCAGGGGAGGGGGAGGGCGCGGCCGCGGCGTGCGGGGCCGTGGCGGCGCGCCAGGCTTCCGGGATCGGTCGCCTGTTGCAGGCGTACGAAGTAAGTTTTAAAGACGCCTTTTATTTAAAAGGAAATAAATTGTGCCAAACATGACGCTAATAAATACATATTTTCCCCAACTTGATTTTTTGTGTAAATAAAAACAAGTTGGGATAAAAATTTACATGACATCCACGCAAAACGGCCATCAACAACCCCATAAGCTTGCACAAAAGCGAAGATGGCGTAATAAACTTAAATGAATTAGACGTTTTCATGAGGAATTTGACTATAACATCAAGCAGTTAATAATGTAATAATGCTACTGATGCCGTAATCAACGTGGTGGCCACATACTGGGCACAAAGTATATAAAAAAAAACAAACGAGTAAGAGTACCATCGATACGAGAAGAAGCAAGCAGTTCTCAGAAATGAAGAGAATGAATAGAGGCCTTTGCTCAGCAGTGAGACAATAATGGGCTGATATATAAATAATAATAATAAAAAAAAACTAGGTGACTTTCTGAAGTTTCTGCCATAGGGAAAAGGCGCGAGGTTCCGCCGTTTTCCGATTATAGCGCAGGTTACTTGATGCCCTAAGCAATCCACGCCTGAATGCTCTATCCACTAGTGGCCTTGTATTTTTCCAAACATCGACGAGCGATTTGTAAAGATTGGCGCACATCTCTAGCTATAGTGACTTTTGGGTCTTATAATATCTTGTTGATAAACAGCCTTGCCTTTTATGTGCTAGAATATTGTTTCGGTTCTGTTTCTGCCTTATGGTGCCCCCTGAGACGTGATGCCCTAAGCAATTGCTTAATTTGCTTAGGGGTTAATCCGGCACTGGCTGCCGCTACTCATCTTCATGCACACATTCACATCGTGTTTGTATTTTTAGTTATTTTTAGTTTCCAATGCTGGTCTGCATCACTATGTTATTTGATATTCCTGGGACCTAATTTATTGTTTTACATATTACATATCAGCAGATATCATATTTCACAGAGTATAGTAATGTTGCATGTTTTCTCACTGTTACTCAGTCAGGTATTGTTTCAATATCTGCACAAATAAGCTGTGAATTGCCTCTTAATTTTTATTTATTTTCATATACTAAGTCATTATTATAGTTATAGTATACGTCAAGCTTTATGGCGGCTGTGAAGTGTGCTATTAGCTGCGCAGTACCTCACCCTTCACCCCCGCTGACACGTGAATTTGTTACTGCGCAGCGACACGCCTCATGTTCCGAGCCGCCACAAAGTTTGCACCGGTCTATACTCATGTTTAGTACCTGATTTCTGATGTTTAGTTACCGACTGGAAAGACCGCGGTAACTTCGAGCGCTACCAGCAACAGCTGTCAGAATATCCCCGAGCACTGCCGGTTACAGAGAGAAATGACTGTGAAATTATTGTGGTCTCCAAATCTCTAACGTAAGTACCAAAGTCTGTCATGAGAACATTGTGAGATAATTTAATAGCTGGCAAATAACTTGAATATTCACGAAATACCATAAGGCCACACGGCACGGTTTCATTACGGTAAGGCGTATAAACCGCGTTGTAGAAAAAACGATTCTGTCATGTCAACAAGCTTCCATATTAATCCATACAACACTGACGACCGTGTCGACATGGCGTATAAACCGCGCCGTAGAA
The DNA here is from genome assembly GCA_963082905.1 of Oligia fasciuncula. Classification (NCBI taxonomy): domain Eukaryota; kingdom Metazoa; phylum Arthropoda; class Insecta; order Lepidoptera; family Noctuidae; genus Oligia; species Oligia fasciuncula. Next base: position 14,470,519 of record OY720396.1, on the reverse strand, counting down.
AAAACCTTAAAATTCGTAAAACAATTTGATTTTTGTGTACATTTATAATTAAACTTTTTATTTCTACGTCTCTCTAGGAAAAATACGTACGTACTTCATTTGTATTATGCATCTTGCATGCTTGTATTTAAATATTTTGATAACCAATACAATATTATTCGGTACTCATAGTAATACCTTAATACTGTTTTAGCTAATGTTATATGTATATGCTGTTGGTGTATTTATTAAATATGTTATAGGTACTTAAGGCGAAAGCGCCAGGGTAGTCCGCGAAATTCAATTATTTTACGTTTTTTGCAAGTTGCTGGTCAGTATTAAGTTGCACGTTGATTAAAATATGATTCTTCTGTATAAATACATATTTGTTACCACCGCGAATCATATTTTAATCAACGTGCAACTTAATACTGACCAGCAACTTGCAAAAAACGTAAGAAAATTTGAAATTCGCGGGCTACCTTAGCGCTTCCCTCTTAATCTAAATAATTTAACCATTCTTGTTTGCCGATTTTCAGAGAGTACGCCGAATATATCGAAGGTCGCCTCAAAAGACTAGGAATTGTGGTTGATCTTCTATTCCCTATGGAAGATGTGCCTATTGGCAAAGTGCTAGGAAACATTGCGTCGCGCGGCTGCCTTTACGCGATACTAGTCATGCCACAGAATCAGGAAAATAGATCTCTAACTCTTACGATACTTCATGGATTACCACAAGGTGAGTAAAATAGACATTTTTATACTGGATGGTAAGGACTTCGACCTGCACCCTGTCAGTCACCAAAAAACCTGTCTCCTACAAAAGTTCAGTACCTATGCGGTCAAAATATAACATACTTTTTTAAGATACATTTTAATGTAAATCATTTGCATAATCTAAAGGTACTAAATGAACTCTTCGAAAAACAAAAAAGAAAAACTATCCATTGTCGTGCCTGACCAAATTGTTGAATCATCATTATGGAGGGACCAACATTTATGGTCGATATTTCTCAATCGATTCATGTTAGAGATAAACAAATTACATATTTCTAAAGTAGAATTTTAAGGTATTGTAGGCTTGTAGGTTGGACACTCGTCAGACCAACTTATCCATAATTATCCACTTTGACGTCAAAATGGAGGGACCAAGGATTTTCTTAAATAACTATGTATTCATTGAGGTAGCTAAAATTATTGCATAGGTAGTAAATAGTAGATTTACAGTATTAAACTTTTATGTAGGCCGATTTGACATCCAAGACTAAACTTGGTCCCTCCATCTTGACGGTAACAATGTTAGGGTACTTGCATAAAAAAGCGGGTTCCCAGTAAAGTCAAGTCCGTACCAGTCGGTGTGGGTGCAATAGTCCCGTGTTAACTTATGCGCTCACACATAAAGAAACAGCTAAAATAAATGTAACCGTTTGTTTCCGGGTTGGGCCTGAAAACCCGCTTCTTTGTTCAAGTCCTGTCTGATGTACCAACGTATCTCAGTTGCTAACAATAAACTTCTAGACTTCTAAACGATTTGTATGTAACAGAACACCGCAACATGCCTTTGGAGGACGCCTTGCAGCTGCTATCACGCAACTTCCAAGAGGTGCAGCGCGGCGGCCCGTCCGGCAGAGAAGCCGTGTACGCACTGCTTGGCCAGCTCGCCGACGGGCGCACGCTCACTGTCATGCAGTACGATAAAGTCATCGAGTACCTACAGGTCAGTTTTGCACCTTTTTACCCAAAGGCGCGACAGCAAAGACAGGGTTATGTTTTTCACGCGATTCTTTATACCCTCGAATCATCCTAACGGCTGAATGGATTTTAATACATGAGGTTGCCTCATCTAGGTCGCTCGATGTTTAGGATTACTTATAAGCTAGGTTTGGTTTTTATAAAACAAATAAAAAAAAAAGTATTTAAAAAAACTAAAAAACCCGACTGTGGTAAAAACTTCAGTAAAAAAAACTGAAAAGCTAAAAACAAGCCCATTTTAAATTAAATAAAAGTTGGAAGCACCCATTCCATTTTTATATTTTCAAACTCAAATGAGTCCCGCCTGCTTCTAACTTTTATTTAATTTAAAATGGGCTTGTTTTTAGCTTTTCAGTTTTTTTAACTTAAGTTTTTTTTAGCGCAGCAGTCGGGATTTAAGGTTTTTTAATTACTTTTTTTTTAATTTCAAGTTTTTTAGTTTACAAAAAGAAAAAACATTTTTATTTCGTGTTTTTTACGATTTGTCACTTCGAATTACTTTAAACCAAGTTGTTTATATTTTTGTAATCACCTTTTAAAACCCTTTAATTCGGGGATCCTGCCGTTTTGCCGAAAAGATTTTGCCAAAATTTCACTACCCAAACAAATTATAGCAACCTTTTTTTATACCAATGCAATGTTTGGAATGATTTTAGTACCTACGCACATTTGCATTTGGTCAAATTTTTACTTGGCAGAAAAGGATAATTGAAATCAGGGCCAATTGAAATCATAGGCAGACAAAAAATAGGGGTACCCCGACGGTACTAAATATTTGGATTATTTTATATTGCGTTAAATATGTTAAACAAGTACCCACTGAAATATTTGACTAAATGAATATTGGTAAAAGTACTATTTGGTAAGCAAGTTATTGTTTAAACATTCACTTGCCAATCATTAGGTTTGCGTTACAATTATTAGTGAAAAGTTTATTTGCCAAGTAATGATTTGGCAAATGAAATTATGCGGAAAATTGTTTGGGAAGTGATAATTTGGCAATTTCTTTTCGATGAAACAAGGGAGACCCTTCATTTTGATATCCCACTCGATGTTATTAGAAGAAAAAAAATTCGAACTTCACAATATGGCACCCCAAATCCGCCATTTTACTTTGTTTTTATTTTAAACTAGCTGTTCCCCGCGGTGTCACACGCTGCGCGGCTCCTAAGGGTCGTAGCGTGATGTTATATAGCCTATAGCCTTCCTCGATAAATGGACTACCCAACACTAAAAGAATCATTCAAATCGGACCAGTAGTTCCAGAGATTAGCGCGTTCAAACAAACAAACAAACAAACAAACTGCAGCTTTATAATATTAGTATAGTATAGATTAGCCACTGACACTCGCGCTTCCAAGACAAATCTAAAGACGTATAATTTATCCAAATCCGTTCATTCGTTTAGGAGTTACGATGGAACAAAGAAACGGACATACATACAGGTCAAACACATAAGCCTCCTTTTGGGCTTCGCCGTAGTCGGGTAAAAAGGTGTAATTTCGAAACTGCTCGGTTTTGCCGTCTTGTCGATTACTTTTGAATTGAACTTTTTATTAATTTTTGAAATATATTCTGAAATTTCTGACTAGGCCAAACAACTGGTGAAATGTTGGTGTGTACTGAACACTCTGCTTACCCCTATGGAAATCCTTGCGCGATGTTATCACTTTTATTACAAGGGCAATGAACTATTGTTCACGATGCGCGATGTTTGAAATATTAGCACTAGATTAGATGGTTTATTTATTTATTTTTTATATTATCAGGAACGCAGAGAGCAGCAAGTTAAGATAGAACTCGGGGAGCCTCTTACTACGGCCCCTACTAACAAAACACAAGTAGACCTCCAACAGAGAATTCTAAGTATACTGAATGAAAAGAAGGTAACAGCACCAGTGGAACCGACCCCGCCACCCGTCGCACCCACGCCGCCTGCGCCGCCAGCACAGAGCAAGCTGCTGAACGATCCCACTGTCAGAAAAGCATTAGATACAATACTACAAAAATTCACATAGAATTTATTTTATTTCTATTATTGTATAAGTGCAACACAAGGAGGAGGCCTCTATCTTTGTGGATAGATATTTATGCTCAATTTCTTTTGTCAGTTTTATTAATATCAATGCAATAAAAACAATAACTACATGATACATAAATACAAAAAATTGCCGGAAATGTACAATTATTTATGTTAAAATTACCTTGATACCTAAAATTGAGCAAAGGCGGCTTTTTCCTTTCAGTAGATGCATCGCAGAATGCATTTTTTAAGCATTTACTGACAATAAAACTCGACCTTAAGTTACATCAGTTTTATTTATTAAGTTCATACATAATTAGAGGTGGTCTAAACAAATTGTCCACAGAGCTAGCAGTTCATTGGTGACTTCAAGTGACAAACAGTGCTACAAAGTTAATGTTATTATTTACATACACACGAAAGTTTTTATATTGATGCTAGAAACTAAGATTTGGATTTACTCAAAAAGAGTTGAATACAAAATTTTCGTTTTTTTTCATGTTTGTATTTTTAATGACCCCCAGCTATAAACTAACACCCAAAGCTGTTTCAGTCACAAAAATAAAATCTACATACAAGGATTTCAGAATAACTTTGTTTAAACATGATTATTAGATGTCTAGAATATTATTATACCGCCAGCGGTTCCCCTGAACTTCTTTATATGCTGAACGGCAAGATTTTTATTATGTACAAATATGAGGACAACAATTTGTAGAATTTAGATTTCAGGAATTTATAATTATGGCATTGTAAGAGTTTGCAACTTCAATTATTAAATGGCTCTATATTATATGATTATTATTTATAACATCATCCCATTGAGATCAAGGCTCTGAGTCTTTTTTTTATTAACTTTCAAAAGCATCATCTTTTTAAAAATTATATTCTTTCATCTTTCTAGAAGTTATTAGCTATACAAGATATATATAATAAACTAGGATAACATTACGAATATCCACATCTTACTCTATATTAACATATCCACATACGCCCTTACTACTACAGCGACTAAATGCCACCACACACCCATCTAACTCCATAAAGCTTTGTTGGAAGAATTTGGTGTCAGTTTAGAGCTCGACGGGTGAGAGTGATATTTACATGGGATCAGTCTGGTATCAACTGCAATGCCAACCACAACAGTGCAGGACATTCTGCAATCCTTTTAAATTCGTCATATCGATTAGGTAGATCTTTCTGGTGGGTCTTCCTGTTTGGAAGGATCAAAACCCTCTTTTATGTGTCCTCCTGTGCCTTTGGGATCTAAATCTGTAGCCCAACTGAAGTGCATGAGTGCTAAATGAGAATTACCTAACTTATTGTGAACTTTTCCAAGCAAATAATATACTAATGATTCTCTTGGAGCAATATCTTTTAAGTGATGGAGATCTGCTAAAGCATCTTCTGGTCTACCAGCACGTAATAAAACAGAAGCTCTGTGGAAACGGCACAAAGGATTCTCTGTGTCTAAAGCAACTGCCCTTTCTAGGGTAGCAAGGGCTCTGTCCATCTTACCCAAGGCAGCTTGTGCTAATCCCAGTTGACATCTCAATACTCCTGAATGGGGATGTATAGTAAGAGCTCGACGAATATGCACTTCCGAAGGTTTCCAGCGCTCTTGGCGCGCATATACTGTTGCAATACCAAACCATGCAACGTAATTACGCGGGTCTATTGCTACTGCCGCTCTGAAGCTCGAAAGAGCTTTGTCTGTCTCTTCAGCTACTGCATACTCATGGCCCAACAAAGCATGGGCATAAGCTGCATCATTATTAAGCTGAACTGCCCGTTTGAAGAATTTCAATGCTGTTTCCCGCTCTTTATGGAGTGAAAAGCAATTTCCAGCAGCGAGCCAAGCAATGGGGTCTTTTCTGTCCAATTCTACTAACTCTTGAGACAATGCTGATAATTGTGCTTCCCTTTGTAAATGCCACAAGCAAGTACTATAGATGTCCATTCCTTCTGTACGATTTGGATACTGTTTCCTAATTTCAGCAAATATTTTAGCAGCTGCCTCATATTGAGCTAGTTCATAATATGCTTTTGCTATCATAGTCTGGACCCAGGGAGAAGTTAGTTGCTTTGGTGATGTCTCTTGGAATAATTTAATTGCATTTTTGCAGTCTAAGAAAGCCAGTGACTTATACGCTTCTCCTAACTCTCTCATTAAATTTAACAATGCTACACCATTGGAGTTCTTTGGTGGGATTGTTGGTGTACCTGTCTCTACAATTTTGTTCCTTTCATTAGCTTCCACTGAGTTTGTTTTGATATTTTTGGCTGTACGCTGTTTATTTTTTCTTGAAGGACTTTTAGGAGCTACAAATTTTCTACTAGGCGATTTATTGTTTTCTTTAACTGAGTAACTGCTGTTATTATTACTAAATAATCTGGATGACCGCCGTGGAGCTGGTCCAAGTGTACACCTAGGGGCTGGACTAAATACTGCATCTTTTAACTGACCCATCTGTGCTCGTAATGAATTTACTATCTTCGGTATGGCCTTTTGCTCATTGGCATCTGTTAGAGTTGGTGTATATAACACAGGAGATTCTTCCATTGGCAGCATACCAAAAGACGGTGAAAATGGAATGGGTGCCATGCCACTGAACACACTGTGCATTCTCTTTACAGGGGCTAGTGTTTCAGGAGTGATGCTAGTGGACATTGACATAGGGGTTCTCGTAGCTACATTGTTTGGTGTGACATTAGTATTCATAGCAGTATTATTAGGAATGTTACTATTAACAAATGAAATGTTTTCTGAATTGCTGACTAGATTCACTAAGGTAGTTACACCAAAAGTAAAGTCAGAATTGTTCATTTGGAATACTTGGTGAGGATCTACTTTCTCACCCATATTACACAGTTGAGAGAAAGATTTCCACATAAATGGATTCAATGTGAGTGCCTTCCGGTGAGCTTCAACGGCTTTACTTCTTCTTTCTGTGTGGTTGTAAATTTTACCCAGTAGTTGTAATGCGTATGGGGCTTGTTCACCAAACTCTGTAGCAACAATATCTAAATTATTTCCAAGTGTAAGTTCAGCATCTTTATACCTGAAAAACCAAAAATAAATAAGATGTGTAAGAGAGTGGCCAAACAAAGATCTGAAGTAATTTATCATTGGTATCTTGGATTACCAATATGTTAATCTAGCATAGGTATTAGTTTTCAAACAAAGGTAATAATTAGTATAATGAATTCAAAATAATCACTTACGATTTTAATTCCAAGAAACATTTGGCTAATAGGAACCTGGCCTGTGGTAAAGATAATGACATGTTTTGCAACAAATATTGGGCCTCATTTATTTTGCTAGCTCTGTAGTAACAAGTTCCCAATAGAAATGCAGTTTCCTCTGATGCAACTGAAAAGGAAACATAAATGGTAATCATCAAATGCCTACCAAGTGCTTAATTAATTTCGAAATCAGGAATTACGTAAAAATCAATAACAGCACACAAAATGCAGGTGTTGAAAACAATGATTAAAAGTATCAAATTTTGGTCAAAAGATGTGTTTTATGTTTACCTTCGGCGTGTAGTCTCTCAGCCAGAAAAATAGCATTGTCGTATTCATAATTATTCAGACAATCCCAAACGATAACCTGTGGAAATTTAAAAGGAATTGAAACGTCTCTGCGAAAATACTTTGACAGTTCCTAAGAAAATCAGTTTGTTACTCACCTGTATAGGTTCTTGAACAATCATTTTGGTAGATTATATGCACTTATAAGAATGTAAATACTATAAAATATTCACATCGCAAGCAACGATTATTAAACAGTCACAAAATATATTAGAGCGTATCTTTTACGACGGACATTTTCATTTTTGTTAATTGTCTATGAAAAATGTGTTGCCAACACTCTATCATAAATAGTTTCTAACTACATTATTAATTTTAGAATAAAATTACGTGACTAGTTTTTATGCTTATCTAATTCTTTAATAACAAGTTACGTGTTTTTTTTATAGAAATTACTTCTCATGTTTCAACAAAAACATCGGTCAACTTATTATTTTTAAAGCCAGGAACATATTTAAAACACGTGCGACTGTGCTTTGGTATTTTAGAAGATTTTTCATCTTGTGTCCACCTAGTTTGAGAATTTTAAACCGGTAGCGTGGTTGTGTTCAGATTTCCCTTTTATCACCCGTTTAGTGGCTATTCGGGGTCGCTGGCCGCGGGCGGCGAAAGAAATAAATAAACAGAGACTAATATCCATATTAAACCTTCTGTAGAAATCGGCAGGATATTTGTTTTCAGTGAGGTGCAATTTCATCTCCACAGTATCCTATTCACGGACATTTTATAGCAAAAAGCAAGAATGTGGTATGCAAAACGAGTGAGGCAAGCTCCAAATTTGTATAGGTCCATCTCGTAATACTCAATTAGGTTTATTTTTAATAAACTTTCGAGGTGGCAGTTACTTTGTCGACTTAGCTAAGCAGAAAAGCCTGACTATTAAGGGAATGTTCATAAGAGTGAGCAAAGCGAGCTCGTTATTAGACGTATGTAAGCAAAAAAGTTCGAGAATTATTATGAGAATGTAAGCAAGCAAAGCAATAGTGAATCTGAGTAAATTCTAAAGCGAGCTCCGATTTTAGCATGCATTTAATTTTTCATTTACACGGGGTCTCCAACTGATTCTAACTGAACATAATTATTTCCCTTTTTGGAATTTGATCAAAATATATTATACTTCTCAAAATTTGGGGGCCCCCAGTGATTTTAGAAATCTAAATTAGTGGTCTTGGGCGTGAATCCAACTCTTTTTTATTTGTACCATTTTTTATTATTGCCAATGCAAAAATTGATGATCTATGGTTATTGGTAAGTTTGGTAAAAAAATCTAAACGTCAATTCGTCACGAAGACAATCACGGAATCACGAATTTGTGCAAGTGGTGTGGTGAGCAAAGTAAATGATGGGAAAGCAAGCAAAGTGAAATTGTTGTTTTTGCAGTGTTTCGTTTATTATACGTTTGTGTCCATTTTACAACAAGAAAATTTGCGTGAACATTGTTGTGTAGGAAACCTACGTGATTATGTGTACAATATGCGCAGAGTGTTGATTACGAATGACATCTGTTAACAAAAGGAAAACAGAAATAAAGAGACGTTGATAATCTTAATTCAGGTAAATATACCACATCTTTGTTTATCTTTAACTATACAATCGATATTCGTAAGCTTAGTGAATTGCAACATTGCTACCTAGTGCGTCAGTAAACGAATCGCCCTTCACTCTTTATTATACACCAAACAAGAAAATGTCAAGACGTGTGACCTCCAATTTTCGAGTTCCGTAATAATGTATGATTTGTAGCACAATCCATGAGGTGGTTTTCATTGGCGACCATGGTTTTTGGCTTTTTTGCAATAACAGTGTTTAACTTAGCATGTAGGTGAAATGAAATGGTGATTGAACAACAACACTTACTAGGAAAGAGCAGAAAATAAAATATGTATTTCATCAATTCGTAATTATTGTAGTAATTATTATTCATAAAAGAAAGATTATGATTTGTAAATTATGATCAACTTTATCTATAAAACATCATAATCATTTTGTGAGGTAGTTATGAAGAGAAAGATGACACAGATACCTACATTTAGAAAATTGCTGCAATCATTCAAGAGGGAGGAGTGAATTTCAATTGTTCATTGCTTCATGTGGCTTTCAGACGTTGGTGTTGCCAGACGCACGGATTTGCCCGTAGATCTATGGACTTTATTTATTTATTTATTATTGAAGTATTAAATAAATAAATAAAGTCCATAGATCTGCACATAAATGTACAGAGGCTGACTTAGAATCATGAACATTGAGGAATAAATGCTTACTGACTTTAGGTCTTGTCTACGGACATACGGATTTTAGTTGCAAATCTACAGATTTTTGTTTGATTCCATCTATTCCACTTAGCAAGCACTTATTTTTTAATTTAATTAAAACTGCAAAATTGCTTTTATTTTGGTGGTCATTCGATTCAACTAACATCAAACGCATTACTGTTTTGAACCTTATTTGTTGCTGCAATGCGGTTATTATGCACAGAATCTATAAAAGGATTGATTTATACAAAAGTGCAATAAAAACTACCTGTGAGGTAGAAGTAAACAGGAAGCATTTGAATGATTTAATAAAAGAATATATGATAAAAATCTGGCCAAGTGCGAGTCAGACTCGCACACGAAGGGTTCCATACCACAATTTAAAAAGTCGAAAAAAAAACATGTTTGTTGTAAGGGTATAAATATTTATTTTATTCTGTTTTTAGTATTTTTGTTATAGCGGCAACAGAAATACATCATCTGTGAAAATTTCAACTGTCTAGCTATCATGGTTCATAAGGTACAGCCTGGTGACAGGCAGACAGTGGAGTCTTAGTAATAGGGTCCCGTTTACCCTTTGGGTACGGAACCATAAAAAAAAACCTGTATAAACACATTACTGAGAATTGTGAGAGTGACACTGACATTAATTAATGATCAATTAAAAAAATATATATTATTGCTTTTCCTTTGTCTTGGAGATTTTCCTGCTGATTTTTTAATTAACAATTTCTTTACCGGCAAGGAATTATGTTTAACAACAGACCATCTCTAAATAGTCAGGTTTATTTAGCTTTAAAAAATGTTGGTTGTTCTTCGGATTTTTGTAGAGGCAATCTATCCGTAGATTTCTATGGATTCTTGAAAATTGGATCTGGCAACACTGCATTGCTTTTCACTGAGGTACATCATATTCATAATCATAATATACTTTGTTTGTATACTGGTGGTTGAAATAATAACATATTTGTTTACACAGCCAGTGGTTTACTAGAAACAATGATGTCAACTAAGATCATATTATTATCATAAAGAGATTGCTTCTGGCACTTTATACCCGTTCATAAACATTGCTTAAAGTTAAGTAGCAACTGTTTAACCATACATTTTTGATGTTAGAACTTCACTTAACTTTAATTTATAAATAAACCCCAATTTCTTTAATCAATTGTGTATTTATTTCAATAGGAACACTTCTTTAAGTAGCCAATGATGTAGAAACATGCTTTGCAATTTTTTTTAAATTGAGTTATAATATGACTCATTGTATTTATCAAATTATTATCTAAAAGTATAACTGTTTTCCTCTTTCTTATTCCACTAGGAAATTCTTGTATTGGGGATTGCTGTGGTAGCAGTAGCCACATAAAATACAATACAGGATTAAATTGATTAGCTAAACTCCGCAGACATGTGGGTATAAATATCCCATCATAAAAATAAAATTAATTTGATGTTTTTTTTTTATGGCATCGCTGACTGCAGTTATATTTTTGTAGTAGTCACTTGAAATATCAGTTTAAAAATCTGGTTCTTTTTGTTTTAACTCAGATGTGATAGGTATCAGTTTCTAATCATGATAAATCATACAAAACAGTTTTTCGTAACAGCACTAACTTTCCAAAATAATAAATGAATTCTTTTTAATTTTTAGTTTATCATGTCATTATTTATTTACATTTTTATGTATTTATCATCAATGTTTTGACCAAAAACCCTTACTGTGCAATCATCATAGGTATGCTACGCTTAGGCATGCTTTGAAAGCATGGCTAAGCCTAGCTGATACATACTTTTTGTCTGGGACTACCAACAGAAGTCAAAGAGCAACAAAAAATAAAAAAGTTTCGTCTTTTAATAGCCTAATTGAAAAAAATGATTTGATTTTGAATATAGTGTAACATTACATAGACATACAATTATGTAAAACCAAATATCAGCTTTAGACCTGTATAGTTTTGTATTCGCTAATTAATTTCAATTAGTCACAAAATAATCTTATCAACTATAATATCAAGAGCATTACTCATTAATAGATAAATCAGGAACCTTTCAAATGTTAGTATTGCTATTTAGATTGTTACTACGTATTATGAAATAAGATTGGAGCAATTCAATCTTATTTCTTTCAAGATTAAAGTAGAGATATCTTATGGTGAGAATATAAGAAGTCTTGCAGAATAGCTCTTGATGGTAAAATAAGCAGTTGTGAGAATATCAAGCATTGGTCATAGGATTAATCAATCAGCTTGTTTGTTGGTAAGGCACTTTTTGTTTGAATGTCAATCATTATTTTCGTTCTTGTTTATTTGTATCTTAAAAATATAGCACTTCCATTAGTAGCAATCAGTTTTGAGGTCAATATTTTTGTTTATAAATATCATATCCTTATCTCTTAAATAATAGTAGATTATGCACCGAGGGGCTAAAGTTGTGTCTTATGTCACGGGCGTCATATTGAATCTCGAGCGCAATGAAGGATTCGGGATTTAACTCACGAGCGAAGCGAGGGAGTTAATACAAGAATCCTGAATGCAGCGAGGGATTCAAGCTAGCCCAAGGCAAAGACACCTTTAGCCCAGAGGAGGATACTCTACTTTTTACACCTACTGTGAGAAAATATTAGTCATAGTACGAAAAACAAAATGGAACTGGTTCCGAAATGGACGTGACGCCTTTCGTACTTTTCCATTTTTGGAAATTGTCGTAGGCTTTTATATAAGTTTCCTTTGACTTTTCCGGCAGTAAATCATTGGAAATATTATTAGCTTCGGTTGTAATGAATTCAGGAGTACAATCACTTTCATCACTCGACATTTTATAATACTTTGTTGATAAATTTAAAGTTTAAATGCCAAAAGTTCGCGCCTTTATTGCGTCTACCAATAAGTAGGTAGCCAAGACACGATCAATTCGATTAAAAAAAAAAAAAGTCTCTTCTACGGTTTTGTCGTGTGTGTCTATTGATATCACTCTCATGGAAGTGGCGTTTGTGTAAACTAAGCTTTATACAGGGCTGGTAGAATGGTTTTGGATGATTGGCTGTATGCATTTTGAATTTAGAACGTCATTGGAGACGCTCTTGAAAATAGAGTATTTTTGATAAAATGTGATAAATCGACTATAGTATAGATAGGTTTTATTATTTATTTATTTATTCACAAAATCCACAGCAATCTTTGCGCAGTTTACTTAAAATAAATTAACTAATGTTACAGCCAATTACTATTACGGTATTACGGCGCGGTACGGTATTTGTTATTATTAATGCCAGTTTTAATGTTATTCCATTCCTTTTAAAAAATGGTTCGTAGTTATCTAATTATTCTTACAATATTATGTCTTCGAAAACATGGCAACGATATGAAGAAGCAGTCGTTATGATTTTGTAGGAAATCGAGAATATCATCCACGCGTAGTAAGGGTATCGAGAATAGCTTTCCTCTTTCTGGCACCAAAGGGTGTTTGTTAGTACTATACTGCCAATTTAGCTGAGCATGTGAGATTCCAAATTCAAATCACATTATTGACCAGCGGGTCATAATGAAATCCAGTACAACATTATTGACCGGCTGTGCCCCCGGCCAATAATGACTCACTTTAGGTTAAGGTTGCTTGACATATAATTTGACATTTTCGAGCAGGTGGTGTGAAAATAAATAAATGGCCTTCTTTTCATATCTTCAGTGACTGAATGGTGGATGCTGACAAGCCATTGTGATAATGATGTAAACAACTACCATTCTTCCGATGAAGCCTCTCATTCTAATGTCTGTGCTTATCTAGAGATTTGTTTGATTTGTACCTCTAAGTTCTCTCCTAAATATTTCCTTAAATTCGCAATTAAATCTTACACAAAGACCCTGTAAAGCATATTGATTCCTAAATAGGTATGTATAGAGTTGATTGTTAAAATCATGGTCAGTGAGTCACTACATGTTATACAATATTATTATACTATTTATACAAATTAATTTAAAGCTATAAAGAGATAAAGTTAAATGTTAAGGCTAAGAAATAGGATATTATGCACTGATCAAGAATTTATAGACTAAGGTACCTATAATTAAATGTGTATTTTTATTAGGTAGCATACAAAATATGATTAGGAGACTGCCTCTTGCACCTGTAAACGTGTAAATATCTACTTTACATACATACATACTAATATTATAAATTCGAAAGTGTGTCTGTCTGTTACCTCTTAGATGAAATTGGGTATAGATAGTTTGAGTCCCGGGAAAGGAGATAGGATACTTTTTATCCCGATATTCCCACGGGATCGAAGAAAATTATGCGGGTGAAACCGCGGAGCGCTGCAAGTTGAATATAAAAAAAAAACAATATCCCATATTAAAAAAATAACCCTGTGTAATAAACACCTGAACTCAGCTTAGTGCCTGATAAGGATAACTCATAGGCTATCCTATATTAATATACTTAAGTACTTATTTAAAAAAAAAATCGCAATTGCCCTGTGACGCGACCAAATAACTTATTACGAAATCTCCATGGCTATGCCATAGTGAGTAGTGTGCTTACGAAGCGCGAATGTATGACGCTAGGTCACTTGATCTGGTACAAAAAAATCTAGTCATGTGTTACAACTCTGCGCCTATGTAGGCCCTGCCCACTTAGGCAAGTCGGGTAATAACCCATTCTCATATCCCCGAAAGGCTGCACAGAATATTCCCCTCGAAAACTCCCAAGATTAATCTGCGAAAACGCTCTTGTTGGGTTAATTGAGTTGGGCGCTGACCTCGGTTCATTTTGTATGATATACTAGCTTCCGCGCGGGACTTTGTCCGCGTAAAATTTCTTATTCCTCCGACCCACCCCGTCTTACTCGTACACGTACAGTCACGGGCAAAAGTATGTATACACTTGGCTTTATTCAAAGGCGATTTTCTCCTTTATTTTTGAATGAAACTTTATAATAATAGGAACATAGTATTTTCGAACCCATAGGTATATGTAAAGTGTCGTATTTAAACGTTGCATTCGTTATTTCGTGAAAAAATCGCAATTTAAAGTTGCCAAGAGTTGACATATTGGTGCTCGTGACTGTACATCGCCTCGCCAACCCGCGCTATTGCTTCGTTTTCGTATAGCGTTCTTTTTTTTTTTCTTGCTCGGCTCCTAAGGGTTGAAGCATGATGTTAAATGGCCTATACTCTTCCTCTACAATTGGGATATTAAATGCAAAAAAAAACACTACAAAGTGAAAAATAACTTTAATTTCGGAAGTCGGTGTCTTTGGATTTGTATTTAAGTTTTTTGCCACCGACTTCCGAAATTAAAGTTATTTTTCACTTTGTAGTGTTTTTTTTGGAAGTCGGTTTTTCTTTTTTGTTAAAAAGTTTTTATTTCCCGCTTTTTAGTGGGTCTGTTTATAATTTATCTAAGTTACAATAGCCTAATGTCAACTTGTTCATCGCCTTTACCAAAATATTGCTTTTCCCGATGCAGGGAAATTCATTGTTGAGAGTTCTCCTGGTATTTCACCATCAGCTCCATTTCACCATTCGCATTGTGACGAGCATAACTTGCTTAGCAACCATAATAATGTAATCGAATCGCAACCCATGAAATACTTATTATTGAGTAGTTCCGGTGGCCATCTATGGTCTTCATCATCAGTTCCACTTCACCAAATAGTGCTTTTCGAGAGCAAATGCACGAGTTACTATAAAAAATACCCAAATCGCTATAGGTGTGCCTATAATATTTGAAGAGTTCCTTCGATTTCTCCAGGATCCCATCATCAGATCCTGACCTGATGACAATGGGACCACCTGGAAAGTATACCCTTTCAAACAAAAAAATATTTTTTGAAATCGGTCCAGCCATCTTCGAGTAATCGGGGAACATACATAAAAAAAAAAAAATAAAAAAAAAAAGTTCCGACGAATTGAGAACCTCCTCCTTTTTGAAGTCGGTTAAAAAGAAGTTTTTAAATCCGATTGGTAGGTCCAGAGATTAGCGCATTCAAACAAACAATCAAACAGACTCTTCAGCTTTATTATTAGTATAGATATACAGGGTGTCCAGTAAATAGCACGACATACTGCAGGGGGTGATAGCTAGGGTCACTACCTATCAATACAACACAATATATGTTCAGCAAAATCTTACGGATTTACAGTTTTACAAAATTTTCCGAAATACCGAAAAATCTCTACCTTGAAACAGATTTTTAAGCATATCGTAATGAAAAAATCCTTTTCTAGTACTTTTTTTTACATCAAATTATTCGTGAATAGTTACTTTACTCATTATACGTATTTTTTTGATCAAAAACAAGAAAGTTTTGAAGAAATAGTTTTTTTTGTTAAAATTTTCACAGAACAATTTTCTTTTCGCATAACTTTAACCTACAGTGGTGAAAAAAAAATGTATGTGGCAGTTTTGTACAATAAACTTAAAAGATAGCCTGTTTAATGGTGATTTAGGAAAGATGCAATACTAGTGCATTTTCATTAAAAAAATACAAAAAAATGCTATTTTAGTTCCAGAGACGCTGATTTTGTTGAAAATGTAATTAACGTAATTTTGACAAAAACCACTATGAGAATAAGTAATAGCTGCTCATTTACGCGAATTATTATAAAACTAGTTGTGACACGTAAAATGCGACATGCACGCGTAATGACTAAAGGTTTTTACCTGCTCGCCGACCGACCCGACCCGACCGGTTACTGTCTAACAAAAGAAGCGCATGTGCTATCCCGCTCTTTCTTGCATTGTGATTTTGTGTCTCACTCTCAACCTTATTTGCGACACTTGTCAGTACGCTACCTTAAACCGTGCGCAACGCATCTCTGTGTTCACAAATTATTGAGCATACTCTCGCTGCGTATAACCAGGAAAAACGCGGCGGTTGGCCATGTTATAAAACACAAAAGTCCAGGTGGTCGCCAAGTCGTCGTAGTGATCACAATAAAAAATCCAAATCGTAAGGCAAACAAAGTCCGGGGTCCAAGGCACAAAACAGTCGTTAGTACGAAACAATAATTTGTGAACACAGAGATGCGTTGCGCACGGTTTAAGGTAGCGTACTGACAAGTGTCGCAAATAAGGTTGAGAGTGAGACACAAAATCACAATGCAAGAAAGAGCGGGATAGCACATGCGCTTCTTTTGTTAGACAGTAACCGGTCGGGTCGGGTCGGTCGGCGAGCAGGTAAAAACCTTTAGTCATTACGCGTGCATGTCGCATTTTACGTGTCACAACTAGTTTTATAATAATTCGCGTAAATGAGCAGCTATTACTTATTCTCATAGTGGTTTTTGTCAAAATTACGTTAATTACATTTTCAACAAAATCAGCTTCTCTGGAACTAAAATAGCATTTTTTTGTATTTTTTTAATGAAAATGCACTAGTATTGTATCTTTCCTAAATCACCATTAAACAGGCTATCTTTTAAGTTCGTTGTACAAAACTGCCACATACATTTTTTTTTCAGCACTGTAGGTTAAAGTTATGCGAAAAGAAAATTGTTCTGTGAAAATTTTAACAAAAAAAACTATTTCTTCAAAACTTTCTTGTTTTTGATCAAAAAAATACTTATAATGAGTAAAGTAACTATTCACGAATAATTTGATGTAAAAAAAAGTACTAGAAAAGGATTTTTTCATTACGAGATGCTTAAAAATCTGTTTCAAGGTAGAGATTTTTCGGTATTTCGGAAAATTTTGTAAAACTGTAAATCCGTAAGATTTTGCTGAACATATATTGTGTTGTATTGATAGGTAGTGATCCTAGCTATCACCCCCTGCAGTATGTCGTGCTATTTACTGGACACCCTGTAGATAAAATCCTGCGTCAGTTGACCTCAGTTTAATTAACATACGGCCGCAGAATCATTGTGTATTATGTACATGTACAAATTGTACATACTGTACAGTACAGTCATCTGCACGGCCAGTTTGACATTGGTGCCAATTCCCTTGTTCACAAACTAAACTAAATTTAAGTTCAGTGCATCTGTCCTGTCAAGTGGTTTACTCCTGTCAAATTAATCAGCACCTGACACTGCTCCATACAAGTTAAGATGTGATTAAAAACTTGCCTACTAAAATTACGTCAATTTACGTCAGGCGCTGCTTAATTTGACAGGACTGAATTAAAATTTATCTTCTGTCCTTTTCTTATTGAAATAGAAAGAAAAAGATGCACTGAACTTAAATTACGTTTAGTTTGTGGACAACTGAATCGGCACCATTGATTGACAGCGCCTTAACCATGTAGCAGTAAAGGAAGTTTTCGAAGTTGCAGTAGCGGTTGACTGTACCGCACGTAGTGGTCAAAGCCACAATGATTTTGATCATTTAAGCACCTCTGGGATTCAATTTTATTGTTTTCATATCTCATTGTTATAGAGCAGGCCTTACTAGCAGGCCTACTGGAATAGATTACACGAATATAATAGCGAGCGTTAGATTACAATGTTCTGAATGTTCTTTTATATATCTACGTATATATATATTTGTAATTATGTATACTAATAATATAGCTGAAAAGTTGGTTTGAACGCGTTAATCTCAAATCTTTTTGTATTTGAGACCTAGCCTAATTTTTGAGGAAGGCTATTTAACATCACACTTGGACCCTTAGGAGCCGTACTAAAACAAAAAAAGTCAGAAAGACGGAGCGAAAACGAAGTAACAGCACGGGTAGGCGATACGATGCGACGGGGTGGGTCGGGGAAGAAATATCACGCGTACGATGTCGCAGGCAGAAGCTACGCAACAATAAAGGCTCGAGCAGACCGGATGCGTATGCGTAGACGTAAGCGCAGACGCGCACGTACCACTGAGTTGTAATGTATGGAACTGTATGAGACAGGATACACCGCTACGTTACGCAACGATACGCAAGCGGTGTGTCCTGTCTATCTCGGTTGTGCCAAATTTCATCCAAATCCGTTCAGCCGTTTTTGCGTGATTGAGTAACGGATTTTACAGTTGGTATCTTTAGAGATCATTAACATAACCAAATTTTTAACATACCACGCGCTGCATTAACAACCGAACGCATACACTACATATTTCAGCGCCACACTGTTGCATGTGTTTAAAAAAACCCAGATTAACCAGCGATATTGCCGCAAAGATAACTCTTCTAAATGAGTCGGTTCTGATTTAAAAAAACTGCCCAAGTGCGAGTCGAACTCGCACACGAAGGGTTCCGTACCACAAGGCAATAACGCCGGAAAAAAACACGTTTGTTGTATGGGAGCCCCCCTTAAATATTTATTTTATTTTGTTTTTAGTATTTGTTGTTATAGCGGCAACAGAAATTCATCATCTGTGAAAATTTCAACTGTGTAGCTATCACGGTTCATGAGATACAGCGTGGTGACAGACAGACTGACAGTGGAGTCTTAGTAATAGGGTCCCGTTTTTACCCTTTGGGTACGGCGGAACCCTTAAAATCGCCATTTCAAAGAACCATTCCATTTTAAAAAACGCTTCTGAACACTAATGAATTTTGTTTTATTTTAAGTAAGTATTTAACTTTTGCCATTGTCCTTTTATATTAATCTCTATGAAAATGAAGACTTTTTTAGAAAGAGTCTCGTAGCAATATTATAGTATTGTGTGTAAATTGCGTCTCCCGTTAGTTTTAACTCATTAACTTAGTCCGTTCCAATCCATGTTTCCAATCGATGTTAATTCCACTTAGGAAAATATCAACTTTAATATGCCGTAAATAAATAAAATTGATTTTGGAATGACGCACTATTCAAAATGTCGTCGTTTTTAAGCTATAGCGCAAACTGAACTGTATTATGTTTGGGGAATAAAGCTATTTTTTCAAGAACACGTCGAATTTGTTTACATGTTTGGAAACCAAATTGCGAACAGAGTTTAGTGCAGTGTGAGAAATCGCGATCGATATTATAAATGCCGCTATTTGTTGCAGAATGACGACGGAGACCATCAACGTGACGGCCCAGACGATCATCGAGGTACCCCACGAAAAGGGCATGTTTCTACAGACCCCAGGTGCCCAGGGTATCGCCGGCATATTCGTGTTTGCCGCGCTATTCATTACTTGCCAACAGGTAAATAATTAGAATTACACCTTTTTCACACATTCAAGCACTCAAACTTTTTTTTTTTTGGTTGGGCAATCTTCAAATGACCCCTACCGCTCTGGGCGGAGCGGAAGGGAGTGTCAGACTCTTACTGACTAAAACCCACCCGTGTTCCTTCAGTTGCCTGTGCCAGGGGCCACGGTATCTCTTTCGAACAACCCGCGACCCTGGCGGGCATCGGCGGTAAATAATTACACCTTTTTCACACGTCCAAGTACTCAAACCTTAATTTGCAAAAAGGTCATACTGCCGCACCGGAGCAGGACATGCTTTTTAGGTAAACCTGGAGTATATTCACCTGTGTGTTGTCAAGCAGTAAGGCTCCCGCAGACTGGACCGACGCGACTCTAGTTGAACAAATTTCTATGAAAATTTCATGCAAAGAGTTCTACTAGAGTCGCGTCGCGCCTGTCTGCGGGAGCCATTATTAATTACACTCACATTGTACTATAAGCCTGATAAGATTTTACTGCTAAGTTACTTTCGGATCTTTGTCTCAATCGAAACAATACAAAATACAAGGTGCCTTTGTTAAGGCTGTCTGTGTCGCCACAGGTGTGCTTACGTCATTCAATTTTTTTTGAAGATCTGTGCAAAAAGTTTCAATACGAATCGAATAGAATAGTCAATAGAGAATAAAGAATGCTTGCGAAGATAGATTGTTGACTATTGTTATTGGAAACTCACAATCAATTAAATTGATGCCATTGAAATGGTTCCTCGTCAACGACACTTGACTTTGGAGAGCGTGACTAGGCGTGACTATATTTTGCTGTAAGTAATTGTGTTTATTAACAAGGAATGTATTCGGTGTTATGGACCAAATTAAATTCCACGAAAGCAGGAAGTAATTAGTTCACTTAATCACCTTCGTCACAGTATAAAGATCATACAGTATTGTAACTCGGCCGTAACCTTGAAATAAATGCCTACAGCCGCGCGGTACGTAAACATGCGATAGGGCTGCCCGCCTACAGCATTTTAATTACATTTGCCTACTTTGTGTTTCCATTTAGTTTTGTTATTGTATTTTACTGTGTGTACATAAATATTAATAATAAAAACCACGTCTTTACTTTGAATTATACAAACTAACACAACAAAACACACATGCCCCGAGGTTTTAACACAAGCGTACCTACCGTATAATGATTCATGACCCGCCTATAACTACTAATTTCACTCATGTCTATCACTTACCTTTACTCAATTCACTTTATTTATTAATCCAGACATCTTTTTTTTTCGGGAGATAAAAGGAAATACTTATCCATTAAAAAGACACATTATGTACCTACCTACCTACCAGTAAGTAAAATGATTTTATAGTCTTACCTTTCAGAGTTTCCAGGTAATTTAAAAAAGTTATCTCTGGATGCGTTATTGACGAATTCATGCAACCAAAAACAGCACAATATAGCCTACTCGTCATATTAAATATGTACTTACTTCAATTTATTTTTAGTGAAAAAATCGCGCGATTATTGTTAAAAAAAACAACAAACCGTCCGTTCGTCACTGCGGCACAGTCGCGACTGTCTGCATACCGAGCGCATTCCGAGGTCGAGGCGCGTAGGTATAGCTCGCGTTTCGTCCGTTTCTATGAAGTCGAAATACTGTATATCTTTATACTGTGCCTTCGTTGGTAGGTGTTGGTAGTGTTGACGATGTGATGGTGCGGTCCATTAAGTAATTAGATTTCTAAGTAAATGTACGAGAATAAAAGAACGCAACAGCTGCTCACATCGGATACTTGGATGTGTGGGTGACGTCAGAATCGGATATTACTTTAGTCTTGATGTCTGTGGACTCGAGATTGTTTACTCGGCGAAAATTGCGTCAGGATGACGCACCTGCGTCCTAGACTCACAAACGGTTACAACACTGGTATACAAATCAGTTTTCCTCATGAATGATGTAGCGCAACAGCTCCAATTATTTTATCTACTCTCAATCATACACATTCGTTACTATGAATAGGTTTTGCAAATGCCAACAATCAGATCTTCTTAGACAATTACATCTACATAATTGAATGAACCTTTTAAGTATTTTTATTGAGAAGCAATATAAAAAGCTTCCAAGTCCAGCCTTTAAGCGTGGTAGGTAGGGCGATGCGGACAGCTAGTTGCGTAAAAAATCAATATTTTATTAAATTGTATCGCTCCCCTTCCATCACTAGGTGTGCTCCTATCGTTTTTTTTTTTTCAAGTAAGGAATAAATCTACCCTAACCCCGCTACAATTTATAAACATAAATTTTCTTAAACCGTTTACTGCGCTCGGCTGAATCCTAGACAAATTATAAAAAACACCGGACAGAAAATAAATCAACCACGTTTCGTGCGTAGAATTAAACCATGTTTGAGTGCAATTACCTATATTCGTAAACTGTTTCCTTGTTGCAATAATAGATTAAGTAGCAGGCAGAGGATGCTGTCGAAATGTTTAGAAAACAGGACAGAATTTGGTTTTGCACACTTTTATGTATGTTTTTCTCAAATCAGCAGCATCATCAACTTCAGGTAATATAAAACGCCAAAAAAACCAACTGTAGCAGTGCGTAAAATGTAGAAATCGCTCAGCTACTTCTAAGGGCCCTCATTCCTGTAGGGATCAGTCCGAGTCTCCTCGTCTAATCTTAAGATTATTTCGGCATAGTGCTGATTTTACCAAATTCAGATAATATTTTACCCATGGAATAAAATAGACGTCTGACAGTTCTAGTATTGATAAACTGTCAAAATTCAAAATTTATTCTAAGGATAAGACTTATCTATACTAATATTTTATAGAGGTAAAGTTTGTAAGTTTGTATGTAGGGAGTTATCTCTGAAACTACCAGTCGGATTTGAAAAAATCTTTCTGTATTTGATAGCCCAATTCTTGAGGAAGGCTATAGGCTATTTAACATCATACTATGACCCTTAGGAGCCGAGCAAGAAGAAAAAAAGTCAGAGAGAACGCTAAGCAGAAACGAAGTAATAGCACAGAATAAATAGTACAGTAATAGCGCGGGCAGGCGATGAGATGCGACGGGGTGGGTCGGGCGCGTAGACAGAGTAAACTATAGACTGCTGCTTACCTTCTTTTTCATTCGCACAAGAAAAAGATAAATATATTAACGTCACTAGCAAAGAAAAGAGACAGAGTAAGAATATTTCTTTCCCTTACTGCGTGTCGGCTAAGCACAACAAGTTTGACGTTTATGAATGAAATAATACAAATTATGAATGAAATAATAAAAACTACATCGCGATTAAACGGAAAATAAGATCTTTTTCGTGCATAATTCAATAATAGTACATTTGCGCAACTGTGAAAATGGTAAGGTGCAGTGTAATAAGCTGTAAAAATGATAGTATGATGAAGATTGCCGGAATTTTTTGTCCCTTTCGGTGACACGGATACCATGAGTCTATAGATTACTCTGTCTACGGTCGGGCGCGTCGGGGGAACAAGAAATTTCACGCGGACGAAGTCGCGAGCAGAAGCTAGTTCAAGATATACATGTTTGGTGAAATTCGCCCCTACTAAGAATAAGCTCGAAATGATCTTTAGTATTGTTGGAAAAATTAAAACCTCTTCCGAGACGAGAGGGGCTTACATACGTGCAACAGTTGCCTTCAGCAGTAAATTTGGAATTGCTTACTATGTAGGTGGTCAACTGGTCATAAAATACACATAACTTCATATTCTTGTGTAGAAAGTGTGAAACCATTAGGTATTATGTTTTAATTTCTCGTGTTTAATGCCAACATTATGCACGTTAACTTATTATTATGGTAATATCCTATGTAATCATAATTTCTATAATCGATTAAATGAAAAATATGCTGAAATTTGTCCATTTCATATCTGATTCAATATTAGAATTAACAACAAAGTTTATAGTAGAACCAAAGAGATTTTTTAAATGTCTTGGAGCAGAACTAAGATCTAGGATAGAGAAAATGTCCCAATACGACATTGAAATGGAAAATATGTATTTGCGTTGTCCTTGGAGATAACATAATATCAACATATACGGTTAACTAGGGCGAGGATATTTCAGAGGTACGGTTTCATAGGATTGCACTATTTAAAACTACTTGCAAACGACTCGGTTTTATGTAGATACTCAGATATTACTTTTAGTAGATCATGCTATGCTGTTGTAAAATATATTACATTAATCGCTGCTGTAACACGTAAGTAACCGTATCAAGTCATTATGCAATTGGAAAACGTTACACGTACATTTCAGAATTTTGACGTATCAGCAAAAAGTTATCGTGCCGCCGAGCCGTGAGTAGTCTTGTACCGTTAATTCTGATAAGCAGAAATGACGGAAATTGTATTTCTTTGTAATCGTTTGTTTACCTGGAAAAGACAATGATTCAGATAAGATCTATTAGGTTGTATGGCAGTGAATAAAGTCTGCACGTCTGATGAGAAACCCAGAATTTTAAACTCAACTAACAGCCGCACCTCCATGTAAAATGGAGACGCTTTAAATCAAAATCATTCATTCAAGCAAGGCTGAGAATCAGCACTTTTTTAACGTCAAAATTAGTCCCTTTCTCTCTCTCTTCACCACTTCCTAGTGCTGCAGCTAGGAAGAATAAGTGGTGCAACAAACTCCCCAGCAGCACAGTTGTCCGTTAAGTTAGACTAGTAGAAGGACTTGATTCTTTACAAAAGTATGCAAAGTAATTAACTATAAACTATTCTCAAGCAGAAACAAAAACGTAAACAGAATTTAATACCTAGATTTAAAGGGAGTCCCTGCATACATGTGCAATGCTGGATTATGGTCAAGCATAATATGATCAATTGTCGAGGTCGCAAACTAACCACATACCTATTGCAAACAATCGAGCATTTGATTGTCACAGATGCATTATCTACACTAGAAAACAAAAATGTATTAGAATATATTTTCCATCATTAAACATTGACACCAACCACTTTTCGTTTTGTAAGTTCTGTGCATTTGTGTAAAAACACGGTGACATATACCTACTTCTTCAGCGTAGCCTTCATAACCATGAATTCACGAGGTCCTGTTTATTTGAATTACGCGTGTTAACGGAAACTAATTGATGGATGAGGTATTCCCGCATGCGTTTATCGTAAAAATCGATAGTGGAATGCCTTGTATGCGGGATAACGTAGATTTTTAATGAGCTTCAAGTAACAATGTCATGATTGTATACAGGTCAATGTGTTTTAACGAAATGAAAACTTTTTTCGCTCCTTTTTCATTCGTTTTATTCACAGTTGGGTATAGTTCATTCCAAACTTCTCGTGGGATCTCTAAGTCTCAATTTTTACCTGTCTTCATCCATTGCCTGCTTCGTTCACGGGGCAGTAGATGCTATTTTATTCTCATGTCTTCCCGCGAGGATGTAAAATAGTAACTACCCAACTAGCACACTAGTGGCAATAGCAGCCTATTTTGCAACTTTTAGCTGTACAGCAGCGCTTTAGGGGTTCAGAAAGTGGTTTTAAGTTCTACTATTGCTTCCGTAACTGCTCATAGCTGTAAATATCACTAGGGGTAGCAGAAACTGAACCAAATGGCACTCTAGGTTTTATAAGAGTTCATTTTACAACCCATTTGCCGTCTATAGCTTTAAAAGAGAGTTAAAAAATGTACGTTAAAGCTTAAAGCTGCTAAAAAGCTTCTGTTGCCGCTGCTGTACGCTTCAGAACTGCACAAAGACTTTAATTGCAGACTTTTTAACGGAACTGTTTATAAGATATATTTATCACTGTTCTGCCACTGAAAGTTTCATTGCAGAAATGATTTGTTCTTTTGCGCAGACTTAAGTAGGAATTTGATCGACTGTTTTACTAATAGTGACATTAAGGCTTCACAATAGAAGCAGGAGAGTAATGGACATTGCCTACTCATTTGGATACATTCTACTATTTTTATTGGAGAAATCACATTTTATAAAAGATTTAAGCCAGTTTTAGAGAAATATGGATCTGAAAGCATGTAAGTTCTAACAAAGAACTGTTGGATATCGTAAGAAAGTACGGAGAGTTTATCAGAATATGCAGAAATTAAAATCGGCCAAGTGCGTGTCGGGCCACGCACAGTGTAGGGTTCCGTAGTTGTAGCCCGTTATCACAATATAGTACGTTTCTGTTGTTCTTTATTCTGAATATAATGAATATATGTAATGGTAAAGATATTAGGAGTTAATGGTTATAATAACAAAAATCGACTTTAAATTTGAATACCTTGCAAGAAAATCTTAACACTTCGCCTCTTGTATAATTGTATTGGTGAATTGAAATAAAAAAAATATTTGAGATAAAATCAACTTGTTTTATTGGCAAATTGACCCATAATTGACATTATTAAAATAATTAAACTAGGTAAATTCTAAAATAACAACAGTATAAACAATATTTGCACAACATTGTGTCTTTTGTCTCATTCTCTTCATGTGTCTGATATGGTGAACCGAAACAGACCAAATATTTGAATCAAAAACAACATGTTTCTTTGGAAAATTGGCCCTTACTTACATAATAGACATAGTCAACACGTTTATTAATAATAAAAATAAATATTCGGGACATTTCACACACACAGACGCACTACGAACTACGCCAACAGGCCTGTCAAACTAGGATAAGTCTAAAGTAGCAATATAAATTAATCTACGTGCATGGCTATAAATTTCAGTCTTATTAGTTATACCACCTCTATATAATCAGTGTTTTTGTTCGGCCAGTGTAACATTCCATGTTTTTCCCACTTAGATGGACAGATGAAAAGTTCTTGTTTATTTTGTTGTTCATTATAAGTTTGAATTATTTTGAAAAGCATTCTGAAAACATGGTAAGACATAGTAAGTGTTAAACAATTGAAAGAGCGAAAGTATAGAAGCAGCTACAAATGATCATCGTATTTTAGGGTTTTCAACGAGTTCTACGGATCTCTAAACAAATAACCATTAGTGTGGTTCGATATCTGCAGTAAGTACGAAATAAAAGTGTTTGTAAAGACTTGAACTGCATTAGTGGTACAGGTATTACTTGGACCTTCAGAAGAGAGAAACTTAGTGCTTTGACGCGCAGAGAGGAAGTATTAAGGTTGAAGTTGCAAGTTAAAGCTGCTTCTCATAGACGACATGTTTACAAGACAATTATTTATCAATACTTGAGAAATTTATAGGTTTTTATCGCAATTTGTTGTAAAATATAACTAAACATAGAACCAGCAACTTACTAAATACAAATGTAGTCAAGTATGTAATTTCAATATCGTGTAGTATGTGATATAATAATATTTATATAATAATATTTTACATATTTTACGATATTCTGAGGTAATTATTGAGGCGCGTTAAAAATACTCCAATAATATCAACTATATGCACGATAAACTGATCTGCGTTTGTAGCCACTTGCATATAATACAAAATATATCTCAAAAACACTTACCTTCACTTCACATAATATTTATTTGTATTCAGTAATGTCTGACTCAGGAACAACAGATGTATTTAATAAATGAGAGACTAGAAGGTGAATGATCAGTGATCCTTTATTCGTTCAGTTATACCTGTCATTCATTCAATAAGCGCCACAAGAGCTTTAGTGTGGTGCTAATTATTAGTTGCAGCTCGTGTAGCGCTTTTATGCCACTATTATGAAGTTCTAATGGAACTATAGATTGCAAAAAGTTGTGCCCCTTTGGCTCCAAAGCGGCTGCATAAGGTCTGTAGTGCACGCTCTGGCGCTTGAGCTTGGCGCCTTTGGGAATAATCGGATTAGCTCCAAAGCTCTTAAGCAACCAGTTTGTGCTAGTTGGGTAAGCTAACAGAATGACATAAGGTTGGCTAGCATCCCCAAGAGTGGTCTAGTAAAGGTCCTTATCAACTATTGAGTCCACAATTTCGCCGTTCAGATATTCAGAAGGCGGATGTAAAATTTAAGTTTAGACCATTATTATTTGACATGGTGATAAAAAAAAAGGATTTTTGATTGAGGATCTCCTCTAGCCTAATCTGTCTTATTTATTTATCATTCGAAACTGACTTGATATTAAAGGTTAATAGTGTCCAGTTATGAATTTTATTCAATGTATTAATCGTCAAAGATCATTGCTGATATGTTGCGATCATCGTATTTAGTCACTACCTCACCGGTGACCGGTATTATTAAGAATGTATGATGTAGTCATGCTTTTAGTCTAGTATCGTCATCTTGTTCTGTATAACTTACTATACGCAAGTCGGTATCTGGTAAAAGGATTCCCCCTTTTTCTTTAGAGGACTGCAGACTTTACTCTGTCAACACCTTTGTGTAGCTACAAGAAGCTGATGATGGAAAACTAGCAGGCTTTGCTAAAACAGTTTTCTCTTTCAGTCTGTAGTTCAAGGTGTTATTAATCTAGGCATTAGGATTGGTTTTTTGGTAATTTTACACGTGGGGCATCTATACATATTAAAACTTCAATATTTTGTTTATTTAATAACTACAAGGATTCGGTAATTCGCCACATGTAAAGCCATTTCAACCTGATGTACGATACAAACTTAAAGCTCGGCATTGTTAATAAGTTGCTAAGTATATCAGATACTAGACAGATAAAATATTCATACAAGAAAATGATTTCCACATTCTCTTTACTGATAAGCGTTGTATGTTAAATTACGGCATTAGCCAATTCTTTTGTGCCAGTATCAGAGCGTTTGTTATCGCACCTCGTTATGGGCTATATTCCGTTTTGTATTTGCCAACTGATAAAGAGTTATTATGGTTTGAGTATGAATAATGGGCTTTTAGCCACAAGAGAGTAGCTGCAAAGTTCGCGCCATGATATATTCGGTTTTTTGACCTTGTGTTTTCCCACCGGGCGGGACGGGAAATGTACGTACCTCCTTTACTGTTATATGTAGTTGAACAGCCTTTAATAATGTACCTAAATGTATTGTACGATGGTAAGGTACATTTTTTATGTGGGAATGGAGGTACGTGTGGTGATGGAGCGGTAACGCGGGCACCAGGCCGGCACGGAGAAGACATTTTTGTTCTTTATTGTTGTTACGTGCCTAAATAAATCATTTTTGCTGACAGTTTTTTTTAGTATAACTTAAATCACGATTTACAAAGGTGTACCAGATGAGACAAAGATTACACAAGGAAGATGTTTTTGCGAAAAAAAGTTGCTAGTAGGTGCGGTTATTTTATTTTCATTATAGTAATAGGAACACACGCCAATCTTTTACGATCTTTAATGGAACATTTGTGTTCTACAACTGCGCAAAATCCGTGTTTTTTTCGTAATTAATTTTATCGTACATTAGCCAATGAGCGGCTTACCTATGCTTTCTACTGTTTATCTTGCTAGGTTATCAAAAATGAAGCGCAAACTACTATTACTGCCTTTTGAAACGGCCTCCAAATTATGATTTAGAAATACTGAAGTAGATTGGTGTTTTCTTCAAAGTTGAATGTACCTACATATTCCATCGAGTCACTATCGAGCGTCGACTTGGCGACGTCAGACTTGAATTCTACTTACTTAAATAAATTTAAATTATAAACTTGATAAAAAAAAACACGACATGCGCAATCAGCCTATATTGTTCCCACTGCTGGGCTGGGACATAGGCCTCCTCTCGGTGAGAGGCACTTCCCTCACAGACAACACACGGCCTAAACCGGCACCCTAATTGCGTAACACAATATCAATCGGAATCTGAATCATTTTGAAGCAAATTGCTAATCCATTGCTTCCTAAGTTCGAAAAATGGGTCTGCTCAACACGTAAATAACGCAATGAATGTTGTTGAACTGTCAAAATGAAACCGATTCCGATTGATAAGGTGTTACGCAATTGCCCAGCGGGTCTAGAAGCATGAGATTTTGCACAAGACTTCCTTATAAAGCGAAAGAGAGCACGAAGGAAGGAGTTTTGAAAATCAAACCCCTTAACGGGTTAAAAATAGACGATGAAAGTTTGTGGATTTAAATGCCGACGGGAAATCCTATAGGCACATGGTTTGTCATTCTAGAAAAATATACATAGCTACTTATAAATAAAGTAAGATCACAAATCTAAAACTTTTTTGCGCTATTGAACAATTGAACCACTTATAGCAACATACCTAGTCTTCGGACGGCTACATAAATGAAGTAATGATATACCTAGGCTAGAAAATAGATGGGCCATTTTTCTTCAATACAGCCCTATAAATACATAATCATGGGATACTAGACACGCTGCCTATTTTCCATCAAAGTTAAAAATGTTGCTGCCTTTTCCATTAAACTGTAAACTACTAATAGCTACAAGAAACGTTATTTTATACAATATACGGTGTAGCAGCGTTTTATCCGTTACGTGTTGGTCAATAAATAAAACTTTATCTAATGACTAGCTTCTGCCCGCGACTTCGTCTGCGTGAAATTTCTTGTTCCCCCGACCCACCCCGTCGCATCTCATCGCCTGCCCGCACTAATACTTCATTTTTGCTTAGCGTTCTTTAGAAAGAAGGAAAGAAAGAAAAGAAAGAAAAACTGTTTATTCTGCACAAACAAAACGCACATTGCAAATAAAAAAAGACAAAATACTTTTCTTTCGACTTTTTTTCTTTTTGCTCGGCTTCTAAGGGTCATAGCGTGATGTTAAATAGCCTATAGCCTCCTCAAGAATTGGGCTATCAAATATAAAAATATTTTTTCAA
Source organism: Oligia fasciuncula (assembly GCA_963082905.1). Taxonomy (NCBI): domain Eukaryota; kingdom Metazoa; phylum Arthropoda; class Insecta; order Lepidoptera; family Noctuidae; genus Oligia; species Oligia fasciuncula. The sequence continues at coordinate 14,440,120 of OY720396.1, read as the reverse complement.
ATCCGACTGGTAGTCCCAGAGATTACCCCCTACATACAAACTTACAAACTTTACCTCTTTATAGTATTAGTATAGATTTTAATAGTAAGCGTAGAGAGCGTAGCTGTTTGATTACGAATACGTGCTGCTGTCCCTATTAGTTTATATTCCGTAATCAATTATTTTTATTGTAATAATCTACTCGAATCTCTTACATTGCAATATAAAAATAAAGAAACATGTCAACTTTGAATGCTAAAAACTTGATTTTAGAATGACGTAAAGCATCGAGACCCTATTAGTTACATTCGGTAGGTAATCAATTATTTTTATTGTAACAATCTTACATTCTCGAATCTTACCTTGCAATATAAAAATAAAGAAACATGTCAACTTTGAATGCTAAAAACTTGATTTTAGAATGACGTAAAGCATCGAACAATGTGTTGCAATAGAAATAAATTATGTACAAAGGAGTTAGGGTTTCTATTTCCAGGCATGCAAATTCTAAACATTAATATATAATCATAATATCTATAATTATAATCTTCATTCGGTATTCATCACAAATCGGTCAACTTTCGATTGGCGAAAATGTGTTAATTTGCACGCATTTAGTCGTGACAGCTCACCACTCACCAGTCGGCAGTGCCACTGACCAGCCAATGACTATGAACCATAACGGGAAATATGGATGGATAATGTCAATTATAGCTTTTGCATTTTGTACTATTATACAGTGCAATGCATTTATAGAAAATCCGACACAATGTTGTTTTCATATTTTAGCCGAATACTATTTTCATAACGCACTCTCAAAAGACAGAATTGTATGGAAAAGATAGAGGGAGGCGTTTGCCCTCCAGTGAGAATACAGACTAGTTAGATTAGATATGTGATTTTAATTTGACACCTACACTGGCATTTCTATGATTTACCTGCGCTGCTTCATAATAAATTATTATCAAAGAAACAATGAAAATAATTAAGGCCGCGATAGAGCCTTCACAAGCAGTCTACGTCCAGCTGTTTCAATATAACATTGATCACAATAAATTATTGCTTCGTCATAATAACTCAACAGTCTTCCCCAATTATTTAACAAACATTTATTTAACTTTCCGTGTATATTTTTATGTTCGTGTATTTATTTAGCCCTATTTTATTGCAAGCTTACCACGGATTAGGTTTCATTGGGCTATATCTCTCTTCCCGCCCTGGCCCAATGTTACTTGGGATCGGCACAATATGTTTTTCGCTATCATTCCCTCCCCCTTTCAGCCCTCGCCACGATCGATCCATATTTCTTTTGTCTCCTCCACCATTCATAACCACTTTTGTTAATTACCCTCTTGACTTATCAGGAGGACTGGGGATATATAGATGAACTCTTTTTAAATTATTGTTTTATCTTTGTTTCCAGATCTACCAGCACCTGCGCTGGTACACGAACCCCTCCGAGCAGCGTTGGATAGTCCGCATCCTGTTCATCGTACCAATATACGGCTGCTACAGCTGGATCTCACTGCTGTTCTTCAATGGAAACTCCTACTATGTATACTTCTTCACCGTCAGAGATTGCTATGAAGGTAATTGCTTATCTTACTTTTGTATATCTTAATTAGCATTTAGATTGTCCCTCTTTTGAAGTATCTATCGTTCCCAGTATTAAAGCTGTCCCTAAAGTTCCTCAAGGCTGTAAACATAAACGTATTGAATGTTAGCCTTCTAATAGATCGCTGAAAATTACGTTAGTGAGAGGATGACGCACGTAGTCAGTTAAATATTGGTAAACGCGATATGTTTCTCGTATACAATATCTCGCTGCTTTCTAGCCTTTGAGTAAAGAAACTTGACATCTACGACTAGGGATTATATCGCCAATGGCGTTTGGGGTTGTCAGGACATCGGCTCTCATTGAACTACATTATTAACTGTGTAGGATATCCTTAATGGATGTAGATTAGATAAAACTGTGCCAGCAGACTATGCAGGCAGATTAGATAACTACAGCTAAATAACGGTCAGCGTATCATGTGGCGGAATAAAATGACTATTTGTTCAAGAATCCAGCGGCTAAGAGATTTTTATGTTTATTGTTAGTCTGTATGCGTCGATTACGTAAGTTCTATAAATAAAGCACTTTTCTATGTCATGAACCGAGGAAGATGCACATTTTGAACAATGTTTGTTTTCCTTTCGTTGGGTGTCTGGAGTGCGTCAGCTGTATCGATTTATTTAATCGAACTAAATAACATCGGAGAATCCATTACGTAATCGATTTATATATCACTCGATTCTTTGTTGAAACTGAGACGCTTATAACAAGGCTCCTTCAATTGACCTGTACATGGCAATTGGCATTGCGATAAAAATATATGATGGAAAAGTCCTCGCCTTTAAACGAGTCGCAGACTTCGCAATCATTTTATAGAAAGTTGAACGTGACGAAAATGAGCACAATAAACAAAAATTACTGTTATTGGTTTTGATTATACCTAATGTACAGTTCCAGTTTTCCTCAAATCTCTGGGTTTCTGAGTTCTTTTTGAGAATTTGGACTCTTCTCAATTTTAGCCATTAAAAAATGTACAAAAAGTTATCTACGATTTCTGTCTGCTATATTCGGCAATGTTTAGTTTATAATTTGGTTTTTCCATATACGAAATGTGTCCTCATCGGTTGCGAATTCATTGAAAACTTGACTCAATTCATTTCATTCAACAATATTCAGTGTTAAATATTTTAACTGTGCATTCGAGTTCGAGGTTTCATTCTAGTTTGGTTTTTCACTATTGTAAATCTGCTATTATTTTTTAATATATCTTATACCAAGACAAAATTATTTTGCTGCGGGAAAAGAACCATTAAAATAATTTCAGCGTGTATACGTATAGCTAATTATACAAACGTCTATTCGTTCTATTCGTGATATTGATATTAGGGTCACGGCTGTCTGTGCAAAAAGTTTAAGGCTTATTAAATTACTAGTAGCGCCCCGCGGTTTCACCCGCATAAGTGTCGATCCCGTGGGAATATCGGGATAAAAACTATCCTATGTCCTTTGAAACAGCAGATTTTTTTTGATAAATCCATGAACAAATTTCTATTCTTGATTTTTCTTTTTTTTCATCTTTTTTTTTGCTCTTATGTCCATTTTTATTAAAACTAAGTAACAGCTAAATGAAAATCTAAATAAAAGCTCCCTGTTGGATTTTCAAGCCTCAGCTCAGCGCCTAAAGACGAAAATCGAACAGCGCGCTTTTATTTAAGCGTTCATTCTGGTGTCGCCTAGTAAAAAAAACAAGCATAAGAATTCTTAAACGATGCCGCCAAAGTTGTCATAACGTTAAATTAGGCAAAACGGGTCGGTTGACGCAAAATAGGTCATATTTTGTTATTGCTACCGGACGGACGACTACTCCAGACATTATTTATGATGTGCTGTCATGTAGCTAAAAATATTACTTGTGCCTTTTTCTCAGAGTATCATGTTATAGTACCCTATAATATAGGTCAGCAGAGTTGTGTGCCGCCTTTTCGGCAATGTATCGATTGTAATAGATATACCTAGTGGGCGGCGGGTGGATCCATCAATGTATGATAATAGACGAAACAAACTGTGGTTCCTGCAAATATTAGTTTAGCCCACCCACAGACCTATATCTTAATAAAACGCAGCAGAGTTTTTTCAACAACTGAACATTCATTTATTTTACACATAGATAAACATAATATATTATTTCAATGCACAGATTAAATATAACACCACCACTCATTGAAATAAAAATGGCCTTAGCCTTTGTTATTATGTCTATTCAAAGCTTAACTAAACCTAGTATCAAAAGAAATTTATAATGCCTAACACTTGACAAACTTTTTGTAAGAATATCAGCAGGCATATCTTCTGTATTTAAATAAACAATTTTTACTAATTTATTATAGACAGCTTCTCTAATAAAATGGAATCTAACATCTATATGCTTAGATCTTTTGTGATACATACTGTTTTCTGTAAGGTTTTTCGCACTTTGATTATCATTATACAGAATTACAGGTCCTATATCTTTTCCAGTAAGTTCTAACAACAGATTATTAAGAAATATAACAGGTTTCAACTCGCATACCTAGGCACTGTTTTACATGACCCAAATCTTTTAATTTAAATCTGGCACTCAATAGACTTTTTCAACTTCGGTATCATTATTTGAAAATACAAAGAAGTCGTCCACGCTTATAAAGCTATATAGGTCTTCTGACCTCCAGATGATTTAACAAACAAACAGGGCTCATATTGCGATTTTTTATAACCGAATTCCTGTAAACATTCATCCACCTTTTTTTAAACCCATTTACACTGCACTATTGTTCCACTTTCTGGTTTGTCCACCACTTCCCATGCATCGCACTCACGAAATGACTGCAACTCTTCCTCCATTGCTTTACACCATTTTTCACGTTCTGTCCCATTCATGACATCTTCATAAGTTAAATTTTCATCACCAACACTTTCTACACAGATGGTACTAAATCCAAATCTATCTGGTTTCTTTCTCTGACGTTTACCTGAAACAGTAGGTTCTTCAGGTGTGGATTAATTGGTGTGGTTAATGGCATCGATTTCTCTGACAGAGCAGTGATTGATAAATCCAAGTGCATCACATGTTGTGAAGGAAAGCAAGTGAGACTGCCTTTTTCACACAAAGGTACCAGGTGTGAAAATGTGCTTGAAGTGGTTCATGCAGATGTCTGTGGACCCATGGAGCAAGTCTCAATTGGATCATCGCGTTACTTTTTGCTCTTTGTCGACGATTTTAGTCGAATGGCTTTCGTCTATTTCCTCAAGGCCAAAAGTGAGGTCTATAATTACCTGAAGGAGTTTAAAGCTTCAGTCGAAAAACAAACTGGCAAAAGTTTAAAGGTATTGAGGACGGATAACGGAGGCGAATTTTGCTCTTCTGAGGTTGAAAGTTTTTTGAAAAGGGGTGGAATAGTTCACCAGAAAACTAACCCTTACACCCCAGAGCAAAATGGGATGTGTGAACGCTTAAACCGAACAGTGGTGGAAAGAGCTAGGTGTATGCTGTTTGACGCTAAACTTGGGAAACGTTTCTGGGCAGAAGCTGTGAATACTGCTGTATATCTGCGAAACAGGACTTTAGCATCTGGTCTAACAAAAACACCATATGAACTCTGGACGGGCAAGAAGCCAGACGTTAGCCATCTTCGGGTTTTTGGGAGCACTGCTATGGTTCACATTCCAAAAATAAAAACAGCAAAGTGGGATAAGAAGGCACAAACTCATATTTTTGTGGGTTATGAGAATAATGTAAAAGGTTACAGATTATATAATCCCAAGACAAATAAGATCATCACCAGCCGAGATGTTATTATAATGGAAGATACTCATAACAATCCAGATGTGATCCAAGCTGAAATTATGGATGAACAGGATGTTAATACCACAGAGGAAGAAGAAACTGTTATAAACACTTCGGATGCGACATACATACCAGATGAAACTGAAAGTAGCAGTTCTTCATTGTCTGACGAATTCTACAATACTGTCAGTGATACAGAATTACAGGTCCTATATCTTTTCCAGTAAGTTCAATGCACAGATTAAATATAACATATCTAAAGAGGATGGGCACTTCGGCAAGACAATAACATCGCAAACACACATCATCATCACATCTATTTATTCTGTGCTATTGCGTTTAACATCTGTCTCCAAACTACATGGTAGTCGTAGATCGTGGGTTCGAATTCGAACCCAGCCAGGCGCTTTAGTTTGTGTAAATAATTTCATCACCACTGCACTCAACACGGTCATCATCATCATCATCATTTCAGCCGAAAGACATCCACTGCTGGACATAGGCCTCCCCTAAGCACCTCCACTTCGACACACTTCCTACGCGGTCGCCACTCCAGAATATTTCGGCTCCATCGGCCATGCGAGCAATGTGCCCTGCCCACTGCCACTTAAGTTTGGCAATTCTTCGGGCTATGTTGGTTACCTTGGTTCTCCTGCGGATCTCCTCATTCCTGATTCGATCACGTAGGGAAACTTCAAGCATAGCCCTCTCCATTGCCCTTTGGGCGACTTTCAGCCTTCTTATAAGGTCCATTGTGAGCGACCACGTTTCAGTGCCATAAGTCATCACTGGCAACACGCACTGGTCAAAGACTTTCGTCTTGAGACACTGCGGTATGTGGGACGAGAAGATATTGCGTAGCTTCCCGAACGCTGCCCAGCCGAGTCGGATTCGACGATTGACCTCTTTCTCGAAGTTAGACCTACCTAACTGGACAGTTTGTACTAGGTAAACATACTCGTCCACGACTTCGAGTGTAGCGTCTCCGATCTTTATGAGAGTGGGTGTTACATGGGCATTTGACATGACCTTCGTTTTGCCCATGTTCATTTTAAGACCCACTCTTTTGGAGGCTCTACTGAGCTCAAAACGGTAAAAGGAAAATATTGTGAAGAAACTGCCATGGTCCGATAATCAAAAATTCGAAGACAATGTGACATCTATCAACCCGCACTAAACTGGCGTGGTGGATTACGGCCCACTCCCTTTCACAGAGAGGAGGCGGGTAGATTTTCATTTTATGATTTATTTTGACAATTTTTGTGAGAAATTTTATTATTTTTTATTAGCTTGGTGGACAAATCAACGACGACTGAGGGGCCGCGCAGGGTAAGGCCCCCGGAATGCGTTCGGATACTTGAATTTAGTTCTTTTGATCGACAAAATTTATCAAACAAAAATCGCCGAAGTTAATGATGAAATCTTTGTGACAAAATTTTAAATGGTTAAATAATAACATAAGGGGTAAATTCCGATGTAACTAATATAGTAATTGTTCAGTATACACTATAATTTTTACATATGGGGTGAAATTAAACAAAATTTAGGCAAGAACTTTGAGTATTCATGAGATCAATAAATGTAGTGTAGAAAATAACGGAGAGGTAAATGATTTCCAGGATAGTTTTTTGTAAGTTTAAATATTTTATCATACTTATATTATGATTTTAATTATTACTAGTTACAAAAAAAATACAAATTATAAACTGAAGTAAATTTTACGCAATGCTTAATGGATATTTAAGCCTTATTGTAGAAGAACAGCAAAAAATGCTATTTTGAAAATCTACCCAGGCCTGTGTCGCAGCAGTAGGAACGTTATAGTCTGATTTTGCAAACTACTATCCATCGTCTCATTCATCTGTCTTGAGACTCGAGACGGATGGATGAAATATTTGAAAGTCGTAAATAATAATAATAATACCAGCCTATTATTGTCGCAACTGCAGAGCAAAGGCCTTTTCCCATTATAGGGAAGGCACTAGCATTGATCACCACCTTTACTCAAAACGAGTTAAGCGATTTCAGACTTATATTCACTACTAACTGCGCCCGCTTTATCACCCGCATAAGCATCGATCCCGTGGGAATATCGGGATAAAAGTATCCTATGTGTTAATCCTAGTTATAAACTATGTCTGTGCCAAATTTCATTCAAATCCGTTCAGTAGTTTGTGCGTGAAGAAGTAACAAACATACAAACACACTCACAACTGTCGCCTTTATAATATTAGTGTGATAAGTCCAGGTTTCCTCAGTCATGTCAGTAATGTCCAAGATAAACTCAGTACATATGAATTTTAAAAGTCACATTGGTACTTGCCTGGATTTGAATCCTCGCAGGAGAGGCTAGGCCTTAGCCACTCGGCCATCACGACGGTAGTATATTACTAAAATAAACTGTGTACCATTGTCTTTCCAGCATTCGTGATCTACAGTTTCCTATCCCTCTGCTATGAGTACCTGGGCGGCGAGGGCAACATAATGTCGGAGCTGCGCGGGCGGCCGGTGCGCGCGTCCTGCGTCAACGGGACATGTTGCCTCAGTGGCGCCACCTACACCATCGGCTTCCTGCGGTTCTGCAAGCAGGCCACGCTGCAGTTCTGTCTCATCAAGCCCGTTTGCGCTTTCATTATTATATTCTTGCAGGTATGTTGATTTTGAAATTGCTGTACTAGTTTACAATACTCGAAAGTAGCAGTCGCGGTCCTAGAGCGAGGGAGCGAGATGACACCGAGAACGTCTTGCTTGCACGTTTTATGGATCGTGACTGCAACGAGTCGGCGTTTAGTTTGTCCAAGGTGTACAAGACGTCTAGTATGGGATTTCCCATCGGCAAAATTACGAGTTTCCATAAAAAGTTTCATTATCTATTGAATTTTCTAAAACCCTTAGTAGTGCTAATCCTCATTATTCATGTAAAGAACTCTTGGGCAAAATTTCAAGCTTCTACACTCCAGCGGTTTACTGCCAGTAAATTTAAGATAGTTATTAAGAAGATGAGTTGGTGGGTTATGGGTAATAAAGTCAAATAGCCGTGTTTTATAGACATAGTTAATTAGGCACGCACTCTACTCATGGGTTTATAGCAGAAAGCAAGACGCATGACTGCACCACTTCAGCATGTTCTCGCGCCCTATTAATTTAGCCATATAATTATTATCATTCATAGTACTGATGTATCTTTGAGATAATTTATTAAGTACTAGCTTTTGTCCGCGGCTTCTCCCACGTGGAGGTCAGGAATTATTCCAAAGGAACTTACTACCCAGTCTATCATGGTCTACCGATATGACAAATTTCGTCGAAACCCGTTCAGCCGTTAAGGCTGGAAACGGCAGACAGACAGAGTTACTTTTGCAGTTATCATATTAATATGTTTAAGTATGAACGAAAACTGAAAATAAAAGCAATTCTGCGATGAATTTTGCTACAAATATTAACTGCACAGTCATAGTAAAGGTTTTCCTCATTTGAAACCAGCTTACAGAGGAACTCTTTAACAGGAAAGACGATTAATAATGTCTTATCAATTTCGACATTAGAATTCCCCCTTTGATAAGCAAGTCAAAGGTCACAAGGAAATTGTAGTTATAGAAATTATAGCAAACTCGAAGTATTTTACAATACTGCGAGTTGCGACTTACGAGTTGCAGGTCGTGGGTTCGAACCCTACTTTGAAACGTTACTTTGTGTAAATTATTCCATCACCACTGCTTTCAAAACGGCGAAGGAAAACATCGTGAGGAAACCGACAAGTCCTAGAACCAAAAATTTTAAGACATGTGACATCCGCCTGCAATCATAGACACAATACAGTTTTTATAATATCTCGCTAGATCTATTTTACTTTTAAGCAAAATAGGATTCGACTTTCATACGCACGGGTCGATCGATCAGGTTAAGCTGCGCTTACCCTGGTTGGTCCGTGGAGCACCTGTACATACCAAAGTATATTTCAAACTTTTCTTACACTCCCCGCCAACAATTTTTCAGAAGACGATGAAACCCGAGGACATAATGACATAACCATAATCAGCCTATAATGTTCCCACTGCTGGGACACAGGCCTCCTCTCGGTGAGAGGGAGTGGACCGTAATCCACCACGCGGGCCCAGTGCGGATTGGCAGATGTTACATGTCTTCGAATTTTTGGTTCTAGGATATGCCATAATGACAGATACAATGTTTATCAAATTATATTTTGAAATGTAATGTAGTGCAATGTAGCAAATATTTCAATTTCATTTATTTGCATACCATAATGTGAATAAAGGTGTTACAAATAGGCTTAAATTATAATAATATTAATCTGAACTAGTATGTTATACTTATTAGAGTATTGCATGAGTGATCATTAAAAAGATTATTAATCAGTAATGGGCACATCCGGAGTCTATCAATTAACAAGAAAGATAAGGAAATGTCTCGCACGTGTATGTTTGATCGAATGTTTGAGTCATGTCGCACGAATAAACCCATTTTGTACATAGTTTTCTTACTTTAGATTGAAATATGCCTCATCATCTAACGGCGAAATAAAACTACGACTCAGGATAACACAGGACAAGACCATAAAGCAAACATAGTTTTACAAATAATGGAATTCAAGGGGTAACTGTGTGCCGGGTCAGCAGGATTGTCAGAAAGGGTTACTGCTGGCCCGGAACATAAAGGGCTAAGGAAGGAACACGGGTGGGTTTGAGTCAGTAAGAGTATGACACTGCCTTCCGCTCCACCTAGAGCGGGAGGGGTAATTTGATGATTACCCATCCGCAAAAAAAAAAAAAAAGGATAACTGTGTGCAAATAACATATGTAGTTACTACACTAGTATTACAGATCACTACACTACACTTCTATCACTATCAAAATTAAAAAACACTCCATTAGCTAACAAAACTAAATCCACTGTCGATTTTGAGCAAGCACTTAAGTACGTGCAAGAAAGTAATCTAGCAGATTTACTTTTTTGTAATGATCCTGAGACTCTAACTAATCTACTAGTAAACAAACTAACGGAGTCCATCAATAAAAATACTATTCTTACTAAAATCCCTAACAGTAAGCGCATCATAAAACCATGGATAACCCCAGGAATTTTACGTTGTATAAAAAATCGTAATAAGTTACAAAAAGAGAATAAAAGAGATCCATACAACGACATATTAAAAATAACATATATTAGATACAGAAATCACTGTAACAATCTTATAAAAAAATTAAAAAGAAAATATGAAAGAGAATTAATTACAAAATCAGTTGATAACAATAAATTGCTTTGGAAAAACATAAAAACAATAACTTTCACAAATAAACCTAACAATTGCAATACAGATTTACTTAATATAAAATCAACTCCTTTAGAATCAGTTAATTATATTAACGAATATTTCGCGAACATTGGTAAGAGCCTTGCTCAAAAAATCCAGCCCACTTTAAACTATGATCAAAATGACCTGCACTGTTTAAAACGAACTCAACCCAACTCCTTCGTAATATTAGACACTGACGATGTTGAAGTGAATCATATCCTAATGAGTCTTAAATCCGACAGTGCGGCTGGTTGGGATAATGTTTCTACTGCATTTCTAAAATATATAAGAAAGGAGGTTGTTCCCATAATTACGCATCTTGCTAATCTTTGCTTTGGTGAGGGCGTCTTCCCGACTTCCTTAAAGTTAGCCATTATTACGCCAGTGTACAAGAGTGGGGACAGAGACGATGTCTCCAACTTCAGGCCCATATCTGTTTTACCCTCTGTATCAAAAATAATAGAAAAACTTATCAATATAAGGCTTTTAACATACCTAAAAGATTTCAATGTATTATCTGAGTCACAATTTGGATTTCGTCGAGGGATTTCCACGGAAGATGCAGTTACTTCACTAAGTACTCATATAACCGAACAGCTTGACAAAGGTAAAAAATGTATAACTGTATTCTTAGATCTTAAAAAAGCCTTTGACACCGTCTCTGTCCCAATCCTTGTAAGAAAGCTGGAAAGTATCGGAGTTCGCGGAGTGCCTCTTAGCCTTTTCAAGGATTATCTCAGAAATAGGAAGCAGAGGATTAGAGTGGGTCAGTACACTAGTGAAGACGCAAACACATCATACGGCGTCCCTCAAGGAAGCGTATTGGGACCTACATTGTTCCTTATTTATGTCAATGAACTTTGTAACATTAATATTGCAAACGCACAAGTCTTCTCTTACGCGGATGATACTGCGGTAGTCTTCACTGGTGATACTTGGCAGAATGTTAAGCTTAGTGCTGAGACAGGCTTGGCTAAAATAGCCAAGTGGTTAACAATTAATTTGCTTACATTAAACATCACAAAAACAAATTACATTTGCTTCAGTGTCTGCCAACGTACACAACCAGAGGAAGATTTTAATTTAAACATTCATACTTGCAATAACTGTAATCGCAATAGTTGTGGCTGCTCAAAAATCAACAAAGTACCGCATATTAAGTACCTAGGGGTTATCGTGGACCAGAAACTATCATGGTACCCACACATTGAGCAGGTTGCCAATAGAGTCAGGAAATTAAGCTGGATGTTCAGGACCCTTAGATACGTCGTTCCCAAGACTGCCGGTAATCAAACAGGCCATCAAAAAGATTTCCTTAAGATGATTTATGTTGCGCTAGTCCAGTCAGTACTTTCCTATTGTATACCTGCCTGGGGTGGTGCAGCCAAAACAAAATTTTTAGCGGTGGAAAGGGCACAACGCGCTCTTATCAAGTGCATGTACTTTAAAAAAAAGAGATATCCTACTGAAGACCTATTTCGACTTAGTAACTTGCTCTCAGTCAGGAAACTTTACATTACACAACTTATTTAAAAAAAACATAAATCTATTTCCTATGATGCTGGCATAGTGACAAAAAGAAGAAAAGACATGATATTAAATATCCCTAGGACAAGGACTTCGCTTGCCAGTATACAATTTAGCAAACGATCTGCTGCGCTGTATAACAAAATCAATAAATACATCTACATTTATCCCAAAAACTACTATGACAGTAAAAAAATAATAATGGAATGGATACTAACGCTTACCTACAATGAAACCGAAACACTTCTGAAACCTTGACACATACACACTCTCACAATCATGTACTCTCAGTCACACCTACAGGCTAACACTCTCACTCACATATACTCACACACATACATATACCCACTCATACACATATTTGTTTTAAGTTAATGTTAATTTATGTAGTTTTAGCATTAGCATAAAAATTGTACGATTTGCTTTTTATATAACACGTCTTGCTATGGAAGAGCGTACTCTCCTAATACAGGCACTGTCTGCCTAAAAGGAGGATCCAATCATAAAAAAATTGTTTATACCTAAACTTGTTTTACCAATAAACCAATTATATATTATTATATTATGTATCTTTGGCAAAGCTTATTCTCAGACTGGCACAAATGATGTTGTCGTGTTAAAACGCCCTCACGGCACCACTGCCGCACCTATTATAAAGACAAAGCTAGTAAGCTTTGTCTAATAATAGGTCTTTGTTTTTTATAATTCATGCTGTAAAATAAGTAAGATAAAAGATAAGGTTCACAGGTTGTTATGAAAGATTTTCAAAAGTCTCCCTATGTTTCCAGGCCCGAGGCCTGTACCACGACGGCGACTGGAGCCCGGACGGCGGGTACATCTATATCACCATCGTGTACAACTTCTCCGTGACGTTGTCTCTCTACAGTCTGTTCCTGTTCCTGGGGGCAACCAGGGAGATGTTGAAACCTTTTGACCCAGTGCTCAAGTTCTTTACCGTCAAGTCTGTTATTTTCCTCTCGTTTTGGCAAGGTAAGCAATTTACAATTTGAACATAGATATAAAAACACGCCTTTATTCCTCAAATAGGGACAGGCGGAGGGGTATAGTACACCATTATTTTGCTAGTTATAAGTCAAGTCCCATGTAAAAGGAATCGAGCTCATTGCCAGCTACCAGGCACAAATTCAGACAACAAGGATATTTTCCAGGCACAAATTCAGACAACAAGGACTTTGGAATAAAGAGCGAGGACGAATGTTAAACGAAAACAACCTTCTATAGTTAAAAATGACGTCAATCCTTAATACACGATGGCCTTTTTTGATTATCTAATCTCACATAAATACACAACCCGTCTCGATAACATCATTTAGTCGAAATACGTCCACTGTTAGATTAAACCCCACCAAAAAATCATCACAACGACCAGACGTGTGCATTCTTGCATGTAGCGATCATAACAAAACAAAATGTAATAATTCTACCCCCCTTTCCCCCTACAGGTGTAGCCCTAGCCATACTTGAGAAAGCTGAAGTGATCTCCCCGATCCACGACGCGAACGGCGTGCCCACGACAGCGGGCACGGTGTCGGCTGGCTACCAGAACTTCCTCATCTGCCTCGAGATGTTGGCGGCCGCCATCGCGCTGCGCTACGCCTTCCCCGCCGCTGTATATGCGCATGCGCATCGCGACCCGCATCGCTCTGTCACTATGCAGTCTATCTCTAGTAGCCTCAAGGTAAGAAAGGAGATTTTCTTTTCTCAAGCCAACATTGCTGCGAGTATTTGATCAGAATTTCAAGAACAAATAAACGATCACTTTTTTTATGAAACATACAACATTTCTTCAGTGTAATGGGTTATTTACTTTGCACACGTCATACACTGACCATGGACAGGTCATGTCTGATTCAAATTCAAATATTTATTGATCTCTTCCTTAAATAGTATAAAACAAAGTCGCCAAAATGTCTGTACGCGCATAACTTCCGAATGACTGCACCAAATTGGATAATTCTTTTTTTGTTGTGTTCGGTATTGCCAGGACAAGGTTTGTATGGTAGAAAAATTTGGAAATTCGAAAAAAAAAATTGCACCCGTGCGAACCTTGGGCGGGCCGCTAGTGTGAAAATAAAATGTACATATTACAGTTTCAAGTATTTTTGGATAGGGTCTTCCTGGTGAGGTCTAAGTTGTAAGTTCCATATTTCAGGATATATCTATTGCCAAACCATTCCAATATCTACTAACCTTTCACACCAACTATTTTCCAGGAGACGATGAACCCCAAGGACATAATGACGGACGCGTTCCACAACTTCCACCCGCAGTACCAGCAGTACACTCAGTACAGCTCCGGTGAGTGACGTAGCACTGTCGTTGTTAGCATGCCCATTCGCTGCCTGGTCGCATTTTTATTTGCATTTTTAGAGGTGTAAAAAAGACCCGTGACGAAGCCGTTTGAATTGAAAAAATTATAAAAAAGGATTGAATGAAAAATGACAAAATGAAAGCAGCATTTATCTGTAGCGCGCAATGTAAAGTAAGAAACACACGCCTACGCCTGTATAGACAGCCACATCGAAAAATTTAGTATAACATTTAAAACTTTTTCTTTGCCATTAAACTTCTATATAAAGGTGGAAAGAGAGTGCTGGGCTAAAGCCACGCCTTTGCCCAGCAGAGGGACATTCATGGCTAATAATAAACCTTCAGTATCTACACAACAAGTCGGTTTCATGCTTTCATATCTAGTGATGGAAGGAATTTGTGATTCTCGGTTTCGATAAGGGTCTTTTTTATTACCCGTTATACAATACCGACTCAATGTAATGTTAGATAGGTATTACGTGTTTTAGAAATAGAGTTATGGTCTATGGTATGTATTCATAGAGTTTTTTGGTAATAATAACAATTGCCCTCAATTTCGTTTGAGGATTGGTTTCTTAGTTCGCGTTGTTTATGGCTAGTTTGGATATTATCTGCGCTTACATTGTTTTATTTTATGATAAGATTGCATAGCTGGTGCCGTGTTATGACGGTTTAATGCCATTACGATTCAGTGTAAGAGAGAGACGCAGCTATACATGATCGATAGCACCATCCCTTTTTCGCACTGGAATCATGATGGTATTACCACTTCGTAAAAGTTGAGGAGTGTAGGTAAAATTTTAGAGATTCACGACATTAACTTTCGAATAAATTGTTCAGTGTCAAAACAGGAAAACATTACACATCAGCACACATTTAATTATAGTTTTAAATGCGTCCAGTCTTCATATTAACTTCATTTTTAGTATTCAATGCTGTAGGCTAGGTCCTTCTTATTTTTTGGTTTTATTTTCTTTCAGATGTCACTTCTCAACTGCCTTATGAGAAACTATAAAATCTGCCATAGCTGTGCTCTGCATGAAGTGCATTGCTGTCTGTCCGTTTATACATACATGTAATAATAAATACATTATGCCCGAGCATGGAACCACCACTAACAACATTGTAAAATAAAATCAATAAAAATACGTGTTTTCATGTTCAGAAGAACTATCGGATGCACTCGAATTTTTTTTCGTGCGTCTTGAATTGATGAAAATTCAAAAATGATATAAAAAATCAAAAATGTAATTACCATTTGCATGATCATCGCTAGTTTTCAGTATTTTATTTACAAATATGTATCATCATGTCAGACAGTATTCAAAAGGACGCACGGGAAAATTCGACTGCATTCGATAGGAAAGTGTCAAAACGGCATGCGAAAAAATATAATTGTTTATTTATTAGGGGACATTACCCAAGTACTTAATACATTTTATAACAACATTTCGAGACTTTTTGTTTGCACACACACAGACACACACACACAGACACCCCGACACACACACACACACAAACATTCATCATCATATAATGTGCCTTATACAGGAAAAGGTGAAAACTAAATGATCGGTTTCCGGTGCTCGGTCGCAAACCCACGTTAGTTAAGATGTTTATTTTTATATTATCGAGGTATTTGGCTAGTCCGAAATCGCATAACGAATTTTTACGAAAAACTTAGGTAAGTATCATAACAGAAGGCATGATAGAACAAAAAGCATTGTACTCTTTTTAGTTCCGTGGCAGTCGGGTAAAAAAGTTAGCCAAAATTAAGGAACCGATATGATCTTAAAATTCTACATGGGTGATTTAAATACAATAAACAATTATTCCTTGGAATCAGTAGATGAAAAAAGTGGCTAACTATTTTTAAATTATGGATTATTAAAATCATGGAATGGCTCATTAAAAATGAATATTATTGTCATATTGTAATGATGCTTAAAGTGTAGGTATTTTTGCTAATCATATTATCTATAAATATATTTTAGCATTTCGGCGTGCAGAGATACCAATTAGAATCACCAACAAGGGCCTGCATTTTATACCACTAGCAAAAAACAAAATTATTCTTTGTTGATTACAATAATTCGGACTATTCATTGCCATAAAATGTTAGTAACTACTTTGTACTTAATGTCTTTAGTATGTGTTGCGTAAGATTAGTGTAAATGTTAATTTTCTGTGATTATATTACTTTTTTTTTTGTATTATTTTGTTACTTTTATAGTTACAGGATATGATCCTTAGTTGATGCTAGCGTTCAAAATTAGTAGAAAATCTTTAGAGAACGTTTCTTTTTTTGTAATAACAATATCTGGCGTTTATCGGGTTGTTTTGATTTTGTACATTCTTTACTTAAATTAATTATGTTTTTTTAACTTTATGGTAGTGAAACCTGCACTTTTAATTGCCAAACCAAAGAACGGCATTTCATGTTTCCACCTTCAGTGAGTAACTGTCGAGGCAAGTTGCCGCTGCTTTGTTATTTAACTATAACTTAATTAAATAAAAAAGTAACCAACAACCTGTGAAGCCATACTTTGTGTTTTCATTTTCAAAATATTGTTATCATAATATTATTTTTTAAATAGGAGATTCTTTAACATTAATTTTAGCTTTGAGTAAAATTAAAAATTTAAAGTATAGTTATGGTAGGTTTAAGTTATACTTAATAATTATTTTTTACAGTTCACCACAGATTGATTTTTTTAAAACACTTGTATTATGCCTCTCACTAATAATAAATAAAGGATATTACCTAATTACAATTGATTTTAATTACGAAACTATTGATTTAATAAGAGACATCTACACACATCTAGGTACATAGGTTAAACACACAACGAAGACAAGAGGTAAGACATTTGAAGTTCGCTTTTATCATTTATTTGCTGGCATGCTTAACTTATCACGTTTGAATGTTTCTAACATTTTTTTGAGTGTGATTGCATGTTTATAATAATATATAATTTATGTGTCCGTCAGAGCTTCAGGAACAACGTCATTTGTTGCGTCATCTTTTATTAATTAGGAAATCTACTTTAGACTCAGTACTGAAATGAAAATCTAGATTTCTGGCATTTTTAGTCAAGCGTGCATTTTTATTGAGTTTACGAAATTAATTTGTGATTGACAACACTGTAGTATGCACAGATTATACACTGATTGGGGTTGAAGTGTCGCTCACACGTCGTACAAACACGCTTGGGACACGAACTGTTTGGGTCTAGGGAATAATAAACTACACGAATAATTGATTTAAAAAAAAATTGCTTTAAACATGAGTTCAAAATATCAACAATTTTTTACTCAAGATCGCACTGATAGTTTGTCACTAATTGAGCGTTTTCAAAGTAGAATCGAAGCACTGATAAAATAACACAAGTGATGCGTACACTTATCCCCACAACAAATGAGGCCGCGCAGACAGAAACTGCTCAAGCAATTTGGGTGAGCATCTTTTGTATTCTTTCCCAAAATTCCTGTATTCGTGTAAAATCCTGTAGTCTAACGGCCAGTTTCTTCATCAATAGTAACAGCCAAAGTAACGTCACAAAGCCAAAGTAACGGTCAAATATGTTTCTTCACAATTTTAGCTGATGCTTTTATTGTTACTTTTGCCCCTAACCTTTACTGCCCATTAAGCAGATGTGAAAGCTAAAGTAATAGTCCTTTTGTCAAAGTTGTATTGTTCTAGGTAAGACTTGTTCGACGCCCGTTCGAGTTTTTAACTAATATAAATCACTGCGCATTTATCTGTGTAATAGCTTCATAATAACCTAGATGTTATTTATAATATTAAAATGGCATCAAGATCGTCGGTCGATCGTGAAAGTTCCAGTTAATCAGACGATAAACTTATCGTGCGTTATTTAACGCATAGGCGTAAGAGATTTAATATTCGCAAGGATCATTTTTTGCGTATTATTTGAGGCGTTGAACTCTTTTGCAAGAACTTCGCAAGTTTCATCCTTTTGTTTTATGGATAACCCATTAGTTTTTTTGTTTAATAGCACCTTTGAATATCTGTTAATTAGCTTCTTCAACTTTTCAATTTCAGTGTTAGTGAAGTTGGAAGATCTTTCACTGTAAACAATAAAACAACATTTAAATTGAACATATTGGTACTCATAGTAAATAGCTCTAAACCCTAAGCTACCTACTAAAATAAAAAGAAGTTTAGGAACAAATACTAACAATAACTTTTGTAACAAATATAACTTTATAATAAACCATACATCTAACTTGTGGTACTTATTTAAAACACCAATCACCTAAAAGAAGTTTAGGGATCTTTTGTAACAAAGCATATTTTTTACTCTATGAACAAAGCATTATGCACTTAGAAATTGTGGTGCTGCCATGTATAAAAAAATCTCCCCACGATTTTTTGGGGAAATTACGACGTTTGTGTAATGGCAACTCTTTTGACTTTTACTTTAGCTGTTACTTGAATGAAGAAACACATTTGCCGCAGTATCAGTTATGGTCAAGTAAAAGTCAATACTTTTACTGATTACTTTAGCTGTTGATGAAGAAACTGGCCGTAAGCCCACGTTCGCACGGACGTAAAAATATCGCGGCAGGATTTTATCGGGCACTGGATTTTGGACTCTCGGTGTTGAGCCGAACACTTAGAATCCAACAGACTGCATCCTAGCGCGACAAAAAAACACCACAGAGTTGGATTTTCAACTCTCGGGGCTAAGCAATGCATTGAAAATCCAGTGCGCGGAAACAAATCGCAATTCAAACGTGTAAGATGTTAGATTGAAAAGTAAGTAACAGATATTATTCTTATGCTTTGGCCAAAATTGCAAAGGATTTAGGGATTGGGATGATTAAGTGGATCATTGGCTCTCATGAAAACAAATCTTGTTTCACTTTTTAACTGTACAGACTAGCACATCAAGTTACTACAATCTGTCAAATTTCTTTAATAGATTTTCAACTTTATCTCTATAGCATAAGGTTCAAAGTTGATTGGAAAAATTTGACAGTTTCGGGTAACTTGATGTGCTGGCGTCTGTACTTTGGCACAGTATAGAGATCATACAGTATTGTAACTCGGCCGTAACCTTGAAATAAATGCCTACAGCCGCGCGGTACGTAAACATGCGATAGGGCTGCCCGCCTTCAGCATTTTAATTACATTTGCCTACTTTGTGTTTCCATTTAGTTTTGTTATTGTATTTTACTGTGTGTACATAAATATTAATAATAAAAACCACGTCTTTACTTTGAATTATACAAACTAACAAAACAAAACACACATGCCCCGAGGTTTTAACACAAGCGTACCTACCGTATAATGATTCATGAACCGCCTATAACTACCTATTTCACTCGTGTCTATCACTTTCCTTTACTCTATTCACTTTATTTATTAATCCAGACATCTTTTTTTTCGGGAGATAAAAGGAAATACACACATTATGTACCTACCTACTAGTAAGTAAAATTATTTTATAGTCTTACCTTTCAGAGTTTCCAGGTAATCTAAAAAAAAGTTATCTCTGGATGCGTTATTGACGAATTCATGCAACCAAAAACAGCACAATATAGCCTACTCGTCATATTAAATATGTACTTCAATTTATTTTTAGTGAAAAAATCGCGCGGCTATTGTTAAAAAAAACAACACACCGTCCGTTCGTCACTGCGGCACAGTCGCGACTGTCTGCATACCGAGCGCATTCCGAGGTCGAGGCGCGTAGGTATAGCTCGCGTTTCGTCCGTTTGTATGAAGTCGAAATACTGTATGATCTTTATACTGTGACTTTGGTGATGGGAAATCTAAAATTGGCCTAAGTTTGGTCGTTAACCCTGACGGCTTAAACTTCTGTCTGCGCCGTCCTTCAAATGACAAACAGCTCATTCAAATGTGACTAATATGTAACGTACATAGTGATGCGCGCGGGCGCAGGCGCCGGCAAGCGCGACGAGGCCACGCTCGCGCCGCGCCCGCCGCCACAACGCGTGGCCACCATCTGCCACGCCACCAACTACCACGAGAAGACCACTCTGCTCAGCTCCGATGACGAGTTCCAGTGAATAAGACGTACGTCACTACTCGGCCAGCCCCAGACAGTTCCTTGTTGTTATTCGACTAGAGTCCAACCTCTTAATGGTTTAAGAGACTTGGACTAAATGTAATATAAATTTTGAGTCAGTTGTATGATACAACTGGTATAATATACAGGTGCCGTATTATGACGGTTTAATGTCATCATAATTCCAGTGTTAGAGAGAGACGGAGCTATACTTGACCGATAGCACCATTCCTTTTTCGCACTGAAATCATAATGGCATTAATACTACAAAATACGGCCGCAGGCCTTTAAAAATTTGGCTTTATAGAGCGTTGTCTCTTACTAAAATTCGTTGTGCCATATGAAAGTCTTTGTAGAGATCGTCTAATTTTAAATTGAACGCCCGCCACTAACATTTTTAGAAAACTATTTGAAATGTGGAAAGGCGTGCATTTTAAATTAGACTAGATTTCTATTCTAATATGAATTTGAATTATTGTAACTAACACATTGATGGGTACATAAGCATATTTGGTACGCTCAAAATTGACACAAACTATTTACCACGCAAATAAGTGAATCTTGTCGAATAACAACAAATTCTATTGCTTAGGAATGAAAGCTAATTGAAAGAAATTCATTTTAAAAAGATAAAGAATATATTTTTATGCATCACTTGGTGTCCTTTACCACTTTTAAAGCGTAATACCTACCTATTGTAAATGCCTGGCCCATAGCAATGTACCTTTGTTACCAATATTCAAAAAGATATAAAATTCATAAAAAAATAGTATTGAAAAGCGTTATTCATAAATGAGTGTAATAGATAATACAAAACTAAATTAAGTTATAGTTGTTTTGTGAAGTATTAATTGAATATTGCATTTTAATGTTGTGTTACAGTTTTATTTATTTAGGTAATGCATTTGATTGGATACTGTACGTGATCACTAGGATTAAGGACCCGAAAATATGTACCAAGGACCCGAAAATATGTACCACAACGACAACACGTGGGCCACAAAATGGGTGGTTAATTCACACGGACCACATTTGGCTCTCAAAATCAACCGTGTGCCCCCATACCGACCACATCAAAGCCACAACGCAACCTCCAGCGAGACCGCGCACTAGCGGCCGGCCGCAATCAAAACGATCTGTCTGTGTGCAAACACTAGCACATCGAAATTTTGTAGTTACCACAACGCAACTACAAGAATGTAGCGACACTATTAACACGTAACCACTGCTTGCTCACATTTTGTTGCTGCCATGTGGTGTGATTGTGGTACGTGTGATCGGGCCCTAATTGCAATCTGCATATTAAACCATGAAGTAGGTAAGAATTGCAGAGGCATATAGTGAAATTAATATAATAATAAAGAAATAAATCATTGCCTTTCGACATGTAGAGGTTACTGCGATACCACGGCGACAACGGCTCGACATAGGAACATAAGATTGTATAGTTATGTAAAATAAGAAGTAAATGAAATAACAATTGATACATTACAAATTGTACAGGTAAAAAGGAATTATTATTCTATATATAGCTATTATTATCTCGCTGTAAGGGCCGTAGGAAATTAATGGCAACCCCTAATGAGATTATACGTTTAGTTTCACCGTATTTCAGCACATAATCATGGAACCATGGAGCCACCTTTTCACGTATCTAAATATATAAACTGTTTATTGGAAATCCATTCGCAAGTTCTTTGAATGTGCCTTTTGCTAAATTAGCTCCGCTTTTAAAATAGCTGTTATTGCGATGCTATTAAAGGCTATTCTTTCTTGTTAAGACTTGTTGTGCAAACGTCATGATTTGCTATAAATGTTATGCACAAATAATAAAAACATTCCTTCTTGCCAAACACCAAAGAATCACTGCCAAAGAAGCACCTATTTTTGCGACTTACTTCCTATAAATTGCAGTGTAATTAGAATAGTCAAAATTGAAATCTATCATTGAAGCATTATTGCCAATGCTAACCTCTGCTTCGCCGTCCAAAATTGCTTAGGCTCCCAAAATTTTAAAAGATTGCCCTTACATAGTCGATCAATATTTTTACTAGCAGAATCTGTTGTAACGGTGCGTTCACACTAAGCAAACTTGGCATTCCCTTTCTTCTGAACTTAAAAAAAATGTTATAACATTGGGGAAAGCTTTTGCTCTCTCGCTTGGTATAAACGCACCCTTATGGTATCTTAATATTTAATAAGAGACCCTGGATTACTTGGTAGCTGGTCAACCCTTATATTTTAAGAACCACTTAAATCATAATTTTATGTGTTAAACGTATTCTAATTGTACTTGTTGTTTTGTTGTAACGATTAACTTTGTGTAATGTATTAACCTTTTAAATTAGATTAGCAACTACTGTATGTATTTATTTAATTTAATAACTGTAAGTATATTATTCCTACCTTCACTTAAATGTAAATAACACTTGATTACCAAAAACCACCTAATTTAATGTTATTATTTTTGTTTAGGAATGATTTTATTGTGTTAGGGTAATTCCTTTCATGTTCAAGTTCTTTAGTCAATTACCTTCCCTTCTCTAGGTATGTAACCTGTTTTAGATCATATAAAGAATCATAAAGTACGTATAATTATGTAATCTCATGTGTTAGGTTAAAATTAATGCATTTATTAACTAACGTATTGTGCTGCTTCAGTCTTGGGACATGGGCCCAAAGACTTAAAAGCATTTAAATGAAGTTCGACCTCCAACCCGTTATGTTAACACGTTTAGGGACACTAAACGATCATAACAAGAAAACTTCTATTGTCTCGTTCAGTTTCTTTCAACCGATTAATTATTATTAATTAAATATCACATGCTTATTTTGGCGTACAGACGCCAGCACATCAAGCTACTACGATCTGTCAAATTTCTTTAATAGATTATCAACTTTATCGCTAAAACATAATGTTCAAAGTCGATTGGGAAAATTTGACAGTTTCGGGTAGCTTGATGTGTTTGGCGTCTGTACCTAAATTACTTCTGTACAGCCCTTTTCAAACTTTATGGCTACTCGGAACATGGGGCGAGTCGTTGCGCAGTAACAAACTCACATGTCAGCGGGGGTGAGGGGTGAGGTACTGTGCAGCGAGTAAGCGCACTTCAGGGCCGCCATAAAGTTTGAAATCGGGCTAGACATGTCTACAATAAGATTTTCTGATCTCGAGATTTTGCTTTCAAACTTAAAATGCATTTGGTCTTTGTATGATCTAACAGTATCTTTTAACATAATCTATGTATGTAACATATAGGCCAATTTTGTAATATAAGAGGCTTTCTTTTCTGGATCGAAAGATTTATTTTTGTAACAGAAAGAGTAGAGTGACAGTAAGTAACACACGTTTCGCCTGAATGATTGTTGAAAAAATAATATAACATGAATTAACGTTAGATATTTTATTAATTAAAAATGTTTTAGCTCCAAGTTTTTAAGTATATGTATAAATAAATAATGATATTGATATAACAATTGTGTTTTTTA
Organism: Oligia fasciuncula; assembly: GCA_963082905.1. Classification (NCBI taxonomy): domain Eukaryota; kingdom Metazoa; phylum Arthropoda; class Insecta; order Lepidoptera; family Noctuidae; genus Oligia; species Oligia fasciuncula. The sequence continues at coordinate 14,416,040 of OY720396.1, read as the reverse complement.
TTTGACATTGTTGGTTGTTGGGAAATAATAGGCTAACCCTTCTCAATTACAGCCTGTCTGAGAATATTCAAGTTATCTACGACCCAAATGATCTTATTTTTCTGAGTGTTAAACTTTTGGAGGAACCTTTTGGGGAACTTTTTTGGACTGCGTAAGATGGCTGTATCTCGGCGCGTGAGCTTTTTCCCAAGGGGAAAGTACAAATACAACAGCCCAATGTACAGGACATTGAGCAGTTGAATAATAAAACAAGTCATATTATTAAATTTTTATATTAAAAATATACACAGTTACATAATAACCATATTCTCACATTGCTGCTGCTTTCTCACAGAAGTGTTATTGCTTCCAGTACAATCATTATAACGGACTACGCTCTGAGTGCATAACATAAATATGATCTAAAATGTTTTAACAATGCAATAACTATTATCTATACTTTACCAAAGAAATCGTAAGGACGTAAGGTACTCGGGTCGTTATTGGAATTTTTGAGGTCCAAATTCTACCCTTGCGAATGCTTAACAGTATATTTCGCTGTTCGCATAAAAGTCGGGCAACATAGGTGCGGTGCTACCTATCATATATTTATTATTTACCCTAAAAATTTGAATCGCTAAGACCTAGGTACAGTCACGAGCAAAAGTATGTATACACTTGGCTTTATTCAAAGTCGATTTTCTCCTTTATTTTTTAATGAAATTTTATATTAGTAGGAACATAGTATTTTCGAACACATAGGTATATGTAAAGTGTCGTATTTCAACGTTGCATTCGTTATTTCTTGAAAAAATCGCAATTTAAAGTTGTCAAGTGTTGACATATTGGTGCTCGTGACTGAACAAAACAGTACGTGTTAGGTCTCGCTAAGTATGCATCTATACGGTTCACGTACGGTACGGGTTTACGGTTGCCGTTGACGCGTGCCGCTCGTGTGTATGCACGTACGCAAAGGATCACTTGGTGTAACCCTTTTTACAGTCCATTTAGCAATAGAAAATTTTAGACCGCTGCTGGATTCAGCTGTCCAAATCTTATGGACTTGTATTGATCAGTATTTTGGAGAATAACAAGTCTTGGGCATCCAGTTTCCATGCCAACATATAAAGCCCAAGTATATAATCAGGTCCCATGTTTCCAATAATCAATATAGGCCCTGTAAAAGATAGCAACATAGTCCCGCACCTTTCTAAACGTCGAGAAAACTCAAATTGACCAATAATTAAACGAGTACCTTACCAAATAAATTAGAAAATTCTTTACGTATTTCTTTTAAAATTTCATTTTAAATACGTACTTAGGTACTATGTTCCTTTTAATAATTTTTGTTTTCACACAAAATAACTTTCAAAATTCACGAAAAATAGTGCTCATTAAATATTTCTTAAAATATTGTCATTTGATGGAACATTACTGATGTGTGAGTTTCAAAAGTTTTCAGTGAAAGGTACTTTTACAGAGGTAGGTAGGTACAGTCAACAAAAGAGATAAGTATGCAGGATCGTCGGATATAGTTGAAGTTTAGTAAGAAACCGATGGATGTTCTCGAATAAAATTTAATTTTATTAATAGAAAACAAACGGCTCATTTATCAAATTAAATTTCACTCGACAACATCCATCGGTTTCTTACTAAACTTCAACTAGATATATCCGACGATCCTGCATACCTATCTCTTTTGTTGACTGTACATAGGAGTTAGTAGAAATACATCATATGAGGTAATTAATAAAATCAAGCATACCACACAATTTTTACAGGTAGGTACCTATATTAGTGGGTATAACAATAAAATAGGCAGATAGGTTCCTGCAGGTACTCGAAGGACGTTAAACTAAATAGGTAGGTACATAAATAGAAGTAACATACGTCTTTCCATTTTGTATTAAACATAACTAGTTATAACCTACATAAAATGAAAGACTGGTTGATTTTTTCTAACTAAAGACGAGAAAGTTCTCTCAATATTATTAAGGTAAGGAAATCAGTTTCAATAAAATCCTTCTCAAGTTCTATTAAATCATAAGCTTATTAAAATTAGTGAGACACCTTTGCTATAGTTGAGCAATTAAGACGAGAGCTTATACAGCATGTATCATGCAGGTAATTGCGAAAATTATCAACTATCCCATACAAAACTTCAATACCTAATCAACCCAAAAGTATGGGACGGCTAATTATTTTTTCGCGATTACGATATCGGTTCCTTGGAGAGTCGTTTAGTTTAATGGTTTGTACCACACCCATAAATATGACCATCCCTCTACATGTTGTTCATTTGGACTATTTAACCTTCTTTTTTCAAGTATGAAATTTAAACAATTCTAACTACTCCTAACTAATATTATAAATGCGAAAGTAAGTTTGTTTGTTTCTTACATTTTCACGCCTAAACCGCTGAACCGATAATCTCGAAAAAAATTGCTGTTCCCGAGGAAAACAACAATAACGTTATTATGATAATAGATGTCGCCACGTGTCTTTCGAATCAAAAACAGGACGTCTGTCGGGTCAGCTAGTTTACTAAAATTGGATAAAACGATAGGTACCATAAAGTGGTAAATTGCCGATACCTCGCCCCGCGCGTCCCTACATGACTAGTACTTATAGGTATGACAACATGGGCCCCAAAAAAAAGTCTTGTTAAAAGTGTCTGTACACTTGTGAACACAAGTATGTGCGCAGACACAGGTGCATACTCTCTTCCCTCACTCTCATTGTCCGATGGGATGGCAATCCGACACGACCGGAGAGAGATCAGGCGCAGGACCAGCGGCTTAACATGCTTTCCGAAGCACAGGGGTATCACACAGCCAATTTCCAAACTCCGGGTTGTTACTAAGAAATTCCCAATGGAAAACCCAATGACACTACCCGACAATAGGCCCTATGCAATAGGTAGTACCTACATATGTAGCAGCCGCGTGTGCGCCGATGCCGCTTTTATAGGTACAGGTCGGTGTGTGGTGTGTGGTGGTGGTTTATTTTGTGGCTTTTTTAGGTTTTTTTCTGTTGTTGAAAAATGCCTTTTTTATTTTTAGTAGGTATAATTGATTATTTTAATATTTTAACAGACATTTATCTCACTTTGTGTTATCCGCTTTTCTATTTAATGTGATAATATTAGCGCCACTCCCTCTTTTTGACGTACAAAAGTGTTTTTAATGTGCCTATTTGAAATAAATAATTTGACTTGACTTTGACTTTCTGCCTATACGTACGGTCTATCTCAAGTAGGTATTCGTCACGGCCGGCGGCCGTATTCAGTGAGACGGATTTTATTGAATTGAAAGACACATGTTCAACAAAGGGATTTTACATTCAATTAACGTAATAGCTTTTAAATTGCTTTGGTCAAATTAATTGTTTCAGCTGAAGGGGATTAATCACGTTGAGAACGATTAACTTAGATAATCAAGTTACAGGCAGTTAAAGTGATGATTGCATTGCTTTGTGTTGTTTTTTTGGACTTGAGGCCCTAATGTTAGATTTATAGGTAACTTAATTGGATTCACTATCCTAGGTACGGGACAGTTGTATTACCTATTCACTATGTATAGTATAAGTCTTGAGTGTTGTTCTTGTGTTACCTAATCGACTTTCGCTGCCGACCGTACCTACTTAAGCGTTTTCATGATACTGTTGCTTTAAATCTATTCAAGAACGAACAAAATACCTACCAAACTCCTATTAGGGCCCCAAAATCGGAAGACTAAAAAAACTATTTCTATTTCTTTACGAAACATTTTTCTGGCTACGACTTCGTTAGATTTCAGATTCGGAAAAGCAATTTCCCCGATCTTATTATCCACCAGACGAACCAAATGATTGAAACTGATTTTAAAATAAATATTGTCTTAGATTAGAAATACTTATTTACAGAGATATAACAAAGCTACAGTGGCAGCATTTCATAAGTAATCATATACAAATGTAGATATTATGTTAAGACTACATATGCCACCGTGCTAAAGGCATCTAAGTAAATCACAATTTTCTAAATCAGGCTAAGCCTTGTAAGAATGAGAAAGAGAGATATGCAAAAATTCACAACATAGTTTGACCCTAGACTTGAGTGTTCTACCGTGTAGAGAAAGTACTGAGCGAGCAATGAAATGCACGTGCATAGCTTCTAACGTAAAATTGTGCTGCGCTAGGAACGGATTCGGTTTCCCTTTTTGAGCAATTATTATCTAAAACGTTTACAGACGTTACTCCTCTCACCATTAGAAGTTGAAGCAAAAGGATTTAGAGCAAACCAGAGGGTGTTTAGACATTAGTTTGTGGGAATGTGGGTAGCCGAAGTTTATCAAAGTGATGTCTAACGCACGTGATCAAGGGTCTATCATATTTTAAGAGGAATATACACTTAAGATTTGTGTTAGGCGTCGTGGTATGTACACACTTGTTCGGGTTAGCATTAATAGGCACAGCCGGGCGGCAAAAACGAATTTTGTAGGTAGTAATTTCATTAGTGGGAATTGCATCGGGTCGGCTTTGTTATTCAACAAATAAGTACTGCCGAATCGAATGTGCCGACCCGAACAAGTATGCAGCAAGCCTTATAGAGTATTTGTAGTTGAACTTTATATCGTCATAATTATTAAAACGAAGTGGGATATTTTACAGTGATGACTTAGGACTAAATTATACAAGTAAGTAGGTATATTAGGTACTTTTAGATCATTACTCATTAGAGTTTGTCTATTTGGGAAAAATTTCGTGTTTATTATTCAAAACTGAACTACGGAAAAATAGAATTTAGTGTTGTTATTATAAACACGAAAGTTTCTCTTAGGTACATTAAATAAAACTTTAAGGAATAATTTACAGTAAGGTCTCTCAATTTTCTCTAGTAAGTAAATAGATTTTTAAATGCATCTTTAAAATAAGTATTAGCTACAGTCTAGCTACAATAGATAAAAAATACGAGCTAACTTTATAGTAATAATCGAAGGTAGAAATCTTAGAAATAGAAATCTGAACCAGTCAGAGCGTCTCTTATTCAAACTAAGAGGTATCTTCTACGCATGCCCACCACGGCTATACTAAAATATCTTATAATATTCTTCATTACATAAGCACATTGTACTTTTCTTCATTATTTTATAAATAATTGAACTAATAAGACATTTCGCGGTAACATTTAGAATGAAATACTTAAATTATACCATTTCCACCTTTGGGCTTACATTGGCTGCATTGCTAAGATTTTGAAGAAGTATCTTGTTCTGCTTAAATTTAATTAGCGAAGAAGTTGTTTCCCAGCGTAGCGTATGTATGCTATGCAAAATAAGCTAAGTTCCATTTAACTGCGCTCGGAACTCATTTCTATAAGCGCAGCAGCACAAAAGATTACAGAGCGAGCGTGTTGAACAAATTGTCACATTTCTGCACTCTGAGGAACTTTTGCTACAAACGTTTGCTTTCAAACTCGCAATTTTTCAAATTCATTTTTTTTTAACTTTGTTTTGTCAGGACATAATCACTTCACATTTGATGTGACTGAGTGACATGGTCACCTAGCATAGTTTCGTTGATGAGTGACTTATAACATTACAAAATGTATATCACGACGACACCGCGAAGGCAAACAACAATTTAGAATTGGTACAACTGTCGCAATCCCATAACTTTAAACGTTATCAAACATCATATCTTAAAAAGTACCTTGCATCGCCAAATATTCCCCAACTATTATAATAATTTACCGTCCAACAACTACCCTCACAAAGTTGCTTACATTTATAAAAGCTTCGTTTGGCGTCCTTTGAAGCCACAGAAGCATAAGGACCCGTTTTACCGTTCGCTATTAATTTAAAGACCTTATCTGACAGACGGTACCTACTTTCACAATGTCATAATCTCCGGTTATTCAATAACTGTGGTCAAATGTTATGAATCTGGTGGATGACCAGATTTACCAATCATAGCATTTGACCACAGTCACAACAAGTTGAAAATGAGGTTTGACTTTAGAATGAGGGTTAGTCTAGTCTGTCAGATTAGTTCTAGAAATTAAATGAGCGAGTAGCGAGGCGGGTCCGCGGGTGTGCACGTAACTATGAGCTAGAGGACGTGGGAGTGAGTGGTTGCCGTTTGTGCGGTCGACCCTGGCCGGATGCTGGACGTCGCCAGGACTCCTGCTACGAACACCGCTGCAGGGGACGCGATCTGAAACACGTCATCCACTACTTTGAACATAGAAACATCCATATTTTCTATGTTTTTTAATACAAGGATTTTCCCCTGTACCTTGGGAGCGTTAACAGACACAAATATCACATGCTCTAAAGTTGGCCGTAAAAACTAAGTACCTATATGTTACTTGTGGGAATTGAACCCACGAGTCGCGACAGGCACAAGCGTAGAAGCCAAAGTCTTCGACACTGAAAATCAAGCCGTCAAATAAAGTAACAAAATAAAGTTTCGTAAGCCATGACATGCGAAAAACACTTTAGGAGACGAACCTCCACCAATCGATAAACTCATTAGTTAAAATTGTAGCTATTATAGTTTCGTGTCAACGTGACCCAAATATCGTTCTAGAAATCAGCCACTGCCCTGCTGAAACTTGATTCGCATTTGCATACCTACCATGAATTATTTCTATCAACACAAACGTATCTACATAACTCAAATTTAGGTAAGAGTTGTACCAGTTTTTCATGCTGAAAGGGCAGTTTTCAATTAACATTGTACGATGTTATTACGTCCGCGGAGGCTTATCTCCGGCATGCGGGCTATGCTAACACAAATTAGTTCGTTCGACGTCACACGGCAAGCGCCTGTCCCGGACGTCAGCAGTACGTAAAATTTTATGATGTCCGCACAAGACCCTGCGTCATAGAGGACTCCCCGGTACCCCTACGCTCTTCATACGATATGTACGGCTCGTCCAATTATATTTTATGTTTGAAATTGAGCTCAACATGTAACCACAGAGCATGTTACAACAATTTTAATGGTTGGGGTTATAAAGGAAAAGTAAACGAGTGGGTATCTATATAAATTTTTGAAGCTAAGCTCAGATGTTATTCAGGGGCTGCAAATAGATTATCCGCTATTTTTGCCCCCGGGAAGGAAAGAGTCGAGCTATTATTGTAATACCGATCAAAGATATTGACAAAATAATAGATAATGTTGCAAACAGTAGGTAGAAATCTGTGCGACACAAATACCGTTATATTCAACTCACAAAACTAAAATACCGTGCAAACGTTCAGCAATTTGGTGCAGAGTCAGACGTTGATGCCCAAACTAGGTCGTAACCTCTACTAGTACAAGTGTATGATACCACCCACAGCTGCGTGTAAATGTCTATAACTACCAATAATAATTCCATTACAGTATTATCCCACATTGCTGGAGCCACGTAGGTAAAATATTTGTCTGCACAATTCTCCGGCTGTTCTTAACGGAACTTAAATTCCATCGCGAAAATGCTCAGAAATGTGTTTCCGACTTGTCGCGGCAATATAATGAAAGCGACGCGGAGCGAGCCGCTGCGAGCCTCCTCTCAGATAAAGATAATGCTATACAGAATAAGAAACAATGCCGTAAGAGGCTCTATTCATTCCCGGTACTGTAGCGTCAATTATATTTTTAGAACGCTTCATTAATTTCATCAATTCAACGCGAACGCTTGTCGGAATGATAAGGAAGTTCCTTTCAATTATGTTTCGTTTTGTTGAAATAAAAATGAGGAATAGAAATCGATTTGCGGTTTTAATTAGGGCAGTAAAAATACGGAACAAAAATTGTAATGTCGAGTCGGATATCGCTTTCAATTAAGGCAGCTTTTCCAATACCAATCATATTGGGGTCGGCTCTTAAATGCCCAAATATACGAAGCGAGTGCAGCTGTCTGATATAAGCAATCTACTTACTTGTGGGATTACCAGTGAAGCCACTCTACATTATGCCTCCACTAAATATGCAACTATGCTCCGAACAAAACAAAACCTATACGGCCATTCGTGATCTGTCTAATAATTAATTTTTCATACTCCACAGTTGATACATTAATCAGTATAATGATCTGTTTCGGATAGGCACTATCTAACTAACAGAAAAATAAAGAAAAAGAACAGAATTTGTATGAAAATATCTGCCAGAAAAGTAAGATTAACCAGAATTTATCCGAAGGTAGGTACCCGGTGTACCATGGTGGTGGTGTAACATGTCATAAAACCACTCAAAAATTTTAAAATTAGGTAAACTAAATTATACTTTTAAATGAATTGTAGCGTGTAAACAATTGTAGGCTAACCTAAATAAAAAAAAAAAAAAAAAAAAATATATACACGAAACTAAGTGCCCGTTCTCCTGCACCTCGGATGGTAGATGCTCAACCAACGAAGCCACCTACTGGGCTCAAACTACCTAAATACCTTTATAAAAAAATACAAAAAAAAAATGGTTGCCTGTAAAGTCGGTTTTACGGGCGAAGATTTTACGTGACAACGACCGATCATCCGATCATAGTTGAGTGGGAGAGAGACGCAAGGCATTCGGCGGGCCTCTCTCTCGTTCGGTGACTCATCGTAACGTTACCGAGCGTTACACTTTTTCATAAGTGACTCCCAGTCGCAACCTAATTTAAGACGTTGTCACGTCAAAAAAACAACAAGGAAGAAGTAGGTACCATCGACACAAAAAGAAGAAGATAAGTACCTACACAAAACAGTTGAATAAGGTGCTCGTCTAGACCGATGTGCTACGATGATTGTTATTAGATAAGCGTGACAAACAAAAGAAACAATGCATAACCTTGGGGCAAGGCGGGGTGCGACGAGAGTGATTAAAACCTCCTGAGACGTGGGGCCCTGGTGACGTCACATCGAATCGGGGTCCCACTGCACCGAGGGTATCACCCAAGCAACGCCGGGCCTATATGACATGAAATGGGAAAATTAAAACATGCCAAAATAATAAAAATAAAATTATATGGTAGGTACAGTCACGAGCAAATGGTGTATAGGTACTGTCAAAGTTTTATCAGATATTTTTGATCACAACGAGGTATTATGCCTTCCACAAATGATCACATTGTTTTTTGACGATCGTTGAAATCAGATATTATTGCCGAGCGAGCTGTCTATAGTAACATCATTTTATGCTCGTGACTGTACAGACAATACAGCTGGAAAAGGGTGATTGAAATGCTGTACACAACTGAAAGGTAATTTAGTCAGAACTCATATGTGTTGTACATGGAAAGCTTATGTGTACTTAAATGTTGAATGGACTCTGTGTAATCGAGTTGTGAATGACGTGCGGATTTCCCGTCAAACGTTCATTATTAATAATAATGAACTTATTCATGCATAAATATGCATCAATTCTCGCTTTACGCTATGCAATTACCAGTGCCGGATTAGCCCCTAAGCAAATTAAGCAACTGCTTAGGGCATCACGTCTCTGGGGGCACCATAAGGCAGAAACAGCACCGAAACAGTATTTGCTAGCACATGAAAGGCAAGGCTGTGTATCAGCAAGATATTACAATACCCAAAAGACACTCTAGAGATGTGCGCCAATTTTTACAAATTGCTCGTCGATGTTTTGGAATAATACGAGGCGACTATTGGATAGGAGGGCTTACGGGCGTGGATTGCTTAGGGCTTCAAGTAGTCTTAATCCGGCACTGGCAACGGAATTTGAATATGAATAAAAAATTGCAGCTAAAAACAAGAACGTTTTCAATGTGAATGGTAGTAATTATGGGTTGTGGCTAAGTAATAACAGCTGCACGGGTTGATCGATCAGGTTAAGCTACGCTTGCCGCGGTTGGTATGTGCATGGGTGACCATCTCCGTGCCTCGGAAACCACGTTAAGCCGTTGATCCCGGCTGTCATTCGTGGATCTCGGACTCTGACAGCCGTTGCGGGTTGTCAGAAACCCGAAAGTCTTACAACCAATCTTACCAAGGGGTATTGTATTACCCAGTAACTGGGTTGTGAAGGTCGGATAGGCAGTCGCTCTATGTAAAGTAGGTACTGATACTCAGCTGCACCCGGTTAGACTGGAAGCCGACCCCAACATAGTTGGGAAAAGGCTGTGGAGATGAGGATGGTAGTAATTATGGGTCGTAACTCGTAAGTACTTATTTGTGTTTTTGTCAAAATAACTATGGGTTCCGGACTCACAATCTGTACAAATGCTTTGTGTTGTTGCATATTCTGGATAGAATTTTGTTCCAACTCAAACTGAAAGCATTTATTTCAATTAAACCATTTAGAGGCACTTTTTAACTGTCAAGAAGTCGGTCAGTCAGAAAATATGAAGCTAGTTGCCCATTCCAAAGCGTAGGTACCTATGGAGAAGAACGGGCAAGAAACTCCATGGACACTCTTTCAAATTATATTTTTACTAAAATATTAGTTACATCATTAATGTTGAATTTATAATTATAAGTGAGAAAAAAAAAAAAAAAAGTTTATTTGGAACAAGTATCAGGACACAATTTACAAAAGGAAACGAAGATAGCTACAAAAGTTAAAACTGTGGCGCAGCTATCAACGCCCAGGTCAAAAAATAGGGTCATTAGTTCCAGACTAGTAATTAAAAGGAAATAAAAAGATTAAAATAAAGGTACTAACTATAGTGTGTGGGTGTGTGTGAGTGAGGGTATGTGTGAAACGATGAGAACGATGTAAAAAAGACGTACGCGTTAAGAGCGTCCAGAGTACGTACAGCAAATAGTAAGAATGTTCTCCTATGGATTTGCTATGCGTTGCCATCCCAGCAAGTAAAAATGATGGCAATAATAAATACAAATGAATAACGTCAGCTTGCATGGCAGGTAGCAGACTGCTCTCTGATAACTGCTATACAAGCTACTAAACAACTACCAACCATTCGCATTGAACACGTCCTTGTTTTTAGCTGCAATTTTTTATTCGGATTCAAAGTCCGATCTGAACCTACCTAATAGAGAATTAACAGACGCTTCACTTTTTGTTCATTTGTGGTTTTCATTCGGCTCCTTTCACGTCAGGGGCGACTAAAGTTATAAGACCTTATTCAAGGTAAGGCTACGCTACACCTGCTCACCTGTGCGGTACCCGATGCGGGGAGCCGGGTGGCGACGATGCGGGCGAGAGCGCTGGCGTTGCGGGCGCGGATGCGGCGCGGCGGCGCGAGTACTCCGTGCCCCCGACCGCCATGGCCGTGCCGCCGCCAACGGGATCCGTCACGCGTGTCACGCTAAGGCCTGACGCTGAACGGGTCGGACGAGACGGAGCTGTGGCATAAACATTAGGTTAGACATTCACGACGATCAACGTAAAACCATTAGTAAGTTTTTACAATATAACTATTATCTCTTTGTAAGGTATAAATTACAATGAAAGCCGAGAGTCTTATCAAACTTATGGCATTATTCTAATTTATCTAAACGAATAGTATAAAAAGTAAATATTTGATTTTTAGTATGTTTGATACGCTTTTATACTAAAGCGGCTCAACGGATTTACCATAACCTGGATTAGGATACTTTTTATACTAATTCCCACGGTATCGACACTTGTGCGGGTGAAATTGTTGGGCGCAGCATAGTATTTTATAACAATGAGATTTAGAGATACATTGCAAAGACTACCTATAATTTTACGTCAATCAAATTTGATCAAAAATTAACTGCTTAAGTCAGATCTAGACGCTAAAACCGCAGTCGATCTATATTTGGTAGGTACTTCATAATATTAAAGTCGTTCAACGCGAGCGTTTTCGCATGGAGGGAAGGAGATTATGTTACAACACAAACTGCCATACTGCAATATGCAGTGAAATTGTAATGCGTATTCACGTTTTGGTAAGGGTTAGGATGACTGGTAAGGGTTTCTTTATAGTAACTGACCGAGAGTGGAAAAGGCAATTCACGTAGCAGGTAAGACTACGGCGTAGCACGCAGAGGTGCTACGTCGTAGAGTGATGCTACGGTTTTTAAGAATAGTTTGGTGTACCAAAATATTGTTTTTAGAACGCTACGGAAAGACTCGGTAATTTCTAAGATGACATCTTAAAAAGATTCTTTTCTAAATCTATGATAAGCTCACGTTTGATTACTATCTCATCTGATGGTATATACTAAGTAAAGATGAAGGTTGTATTATTTATAACATTCATTTACTTAGTAGCTTACAATTATTTTAGAGGAGTTACTAACCTCCTGTATAACTATAAAGTCCAGCCGGCGAGGACCTGGGCCGATACCCAGAGACGGTGGACGTGGTGGACAGAGTAGAAGGGGACCTCTTCAGCCCTGGGCTTTCCCCGGGCCCTGCGGCAACTGACGGCTTCCTCGATCGCGGCTGGCGCTTGGACCCTGTTCTGCATACCCCTGATGTGAGAGAAGGCAACACATACTTCTATAGTGTAGTGAATGTGCGGACAATGACATCGATAAACAGTGCTCGGTGTTACAACATTGTGGCAGTCGGTACCAGGTTTTAATTTCAAGTGTTTTTAAAAGCATTGTTTTGCTAGCGAAAATGGTGCTTTGCGGGTTGGTACTCTCTTTATTAGATACATCTGTTTGTACAAGCTGATTATAAATAGCTAACAATTCTGAATGAAAGAGAATACAGTCGATAAATTCATTATAACGATAAACAAGCAAAAGTTTTAAACGAGTGTTTACTTTATAACATTCTCAGAGCTCGTCCTAATGAAGCAAAGAGAATTCCAAACAGTGCTTCTTAATATAAACATCAAACAAACATTGAGTCCTATTTGGAAACATCAAAGATTGGCTTAATTGAACCTTTCTACGGCTCATACAATCTACATACAAACAATATTAATATGAGGTTGCTAAAGCAAAATCGAATTATGTTAGAGAGTGGTTCACACTAAAAGTGGGGCGTCTGGCGATTGAATTAAAACTACGTTCGGCCTTACAACACCAAACTGAACTATGTACGAGTACGTGAGGGGAATAACGACATTTTTCTTTTAGAGCACTCTAAGAGGTCACAGAGGTCATTTTGAACCGTTTTTTCTCTAAAGATTAATTATATAATTGAGCTCGTAAAGACGTGACAGTAAATTTCACAAAGAGAATTTTATTTGAAGCTGACGTCGCATCACTTATTAATCTTCAGCAGAAACCAGTTCATGACCTCATAACCTATACTAGCTCTTTCTTACCAGTAGGACATTGTCGGCCCATGGCGCATTTCCCCTCGCAAATGGTGCGCTGGTTCAGCATCGTCTGGTAGGAGTCCAGCATGACGCGGCATTCCGACAGGTCTCTGTCAGCTAACGCCAAGGACGGGTAACGTTCCTTCAATCTTCTTCTTTCCTTGAGTAAAAAGGTTCTTAATGAGTAATTAACAGAGGGTTCTGTTTTCAAGTTGGTCAAAGAACATGTGATTATATTGGGGAGAAATGTTATATAACATTACGCCTGTATTTCTCCGAAGGGTAAGGCAGAGGTGTGCTGTAAAGGTTGGTCACTAAAGTCAACCGTATGTAGTGCAGGCTGGCTATAATTTAGCGCGGGTTCCATTCAAGCAATTTTAGAATGAAGTGTCAAATATTTTAGTATTAGTTTAGGAAACCTGAGTGCTAGTTTAGTCGGGTATATGTAAAGACGTTCGGTGAATATAAATTTAAAGAAATCATATCGTTGTTTAAATTCTTTGAAGGACTCATCCAGCCCTTCACAGTACAGAAAGCGTCACTATGTCCTAACCCCTCAAGTTTTAAAATGTTACACTGCTACAACATTGAATTCCTTACTAATAATCTAAAGAATACTTCAAAAAGAGTCCATTGTGTTGACTCGGATTCGAACCATCGCATCACCGAACGTCGTCATACTCATACCGGCAGTTTGACGAACTAGCCAGCGAGCCCATATGAATTGCGATGAAATTGTTATCTACTATCGGCTGAGTCATTATATCTTTAGGTCCCTGTCTAATCGAAAGATGTTATAATTTGAGGGTATCCATTAATTTTACTTACTTACGTTGTCTTTATAAAATTAATCCATACCTTCAAGTTAGAACTTTGTATACGTTCACTTAAAACGGCGAAGAGTAAACGACTACTATTTATCAATTATTTTTTTAAATGATTTCTGATTTTATGAGAACTAAAATAGTTGTTCTGTTTGTTGTAAAATAAGATCATAGTTTTGTTAAATAATAGCAATAATAAATATTATTAAATGATTAATAAAGTATTTTATTTTTCTAGATTTTTTAATTCTTTATAAATAATTACTACATAAAACAAAATAGAAAAATATATCAAAATAATATAATGAACAAAAAGCACATTTTGTGCCTATATAGGATTTGAACTTCCAATCTTATGCACGGTAAGCGGTCTTGAAACCTCCAGTCTATTTAGACGATGAATAAGTTGTCGTAAATGTTAACCTTATTATTGTTGCTTGTCGTCGCAAAAGTATTGTTTTATTGAAAAAAACAATAATAAAAACAGAATTAAAAAAAAAAAACTTACTTAAACTTATTTATTCACTAAAACAATACATTATTTAAAATAAAATGTTTTTGCAAAATACAAAAACCAACTTGGGCCTATCACGGATTTGAACGCACATGTCTTTTGGTGGGGTAACTACTTAAAGGAGCTGTGTGTACCTACTCACACTGAAGTCCCAAGTAATAGGGGGTGATCCTATTGCCATCATTCGGGCACACATCCTTGCTACTGAGAGTTGCTACTGAGAAATTCTTGATGGAAAACCCAATAACACGTCGCCTGACCTAGGAATCGAACCCCGGACCTCACGCTCAGCAAAAGGTAGCGCTTGTGGCCACTAGACCAACGAGGCGGAATGGGATATAGGAAGGAATGATATATCAACAAAAATGTCCTGTCTTTAGCACAGCTTAAACCGCTGCGCGCTGGTCCTAAAGACAGGAAATTTGGAAGGTGTGTTCTTTGTGAAGAGCAGGTATCCACTAAGAAAGGGTTTTTCGAAATTCCACCCCTAAGAATGGTGAATTGGGGGAGGGTGAAATTTCAGGCGGACGAAGTCGCGGGCATAAGCTAGTTGTTCTAATAAATGACCTCACGCTACCGCTATATGACCCAATTCGCCATCGAACAGTCATGGGGGTGTGGTTATGGTCTGTTGCCTTTCCCATTATAACGAACTGTTCCACTACTTCATTCGCACACAAATTGAACTCCCTTTAACCCTCTGAGTACCGGAAAATTCTTTCTTGGTGCTGTTCGAAGTTACACCCTATAAAAACGAGTTTTTCCCAGTGGACAGATTGACGGTCGTCTCAAGTTGTACCTAGTTGAGGTTCCGTGTTGTCAGTCTATCAGTAAGTTAACGAATCAGACACAGAACTGTTATGTGTTTTGAAAGAATATTGTTTTGTAAAGGTATTCAAGTAAATAAGTAATTGTTTTCATAGAAACAAGTGATTTATAACAGCTTAATAGACCCTCCGCAATCACACGTAAGTGACTTTAATCAGACCTACTTTTGACAAATAGGCTGAATATCGATTCGCTTTGGTCACGCGAATGGTTCATTAAGGTAACCGTGCACAGTTAAATTTTCGAAGAAATACCGTGATGTTACGAATTCTTTGATTACAGTACTTTTGCACTAATCTATAAAAATAACATTTCACGAAAGACTTGGGTACAACAGAGACTTTTAATAGGTACCTACGTTAAAATCTTTGTATAGTGTGGATAATACTCGTTACAAGAGAAAACGGAATATTTTCCGAATTTCTGCGAGTGGTTAGGGGAGGACTGACACGCGAGCGCGTCACGCAAGGTGGCCGCAATCCCACTGTGTGTCACTAGCCGATGTATAAATTACTTGGATTTAAATCAACCTTAGCAAAGTATGGATGCGCTGTTCCAACCGAACAACAAATATCAGCTGTTTTGTAGCAAGCTACTACAAAACTTTATCCATGAACAGAGAATACACAATACAATAGTGAATCACTCTGCCTGTCGTTTTGTTACATTAAACCAAATTCGAAAAAAAGTAAAGATTGCTGAGTATATGGGAACATTAAACCAAGTTCGAAAAAAGGCAAAGATAGCTGGGTATTTATGGGAACATTATAAACTTTAACGTGGACACAGCAGTTCATATATTGTGCTTAAGGTCGGAACAGAGCGTGTCCTTAAGTTGATATCGTTGATGTACACAAGGATAAAGCTTTCCATTTCACAGAAATCTCTCGTGAAAGCTATTGATTTGATTGGACTGAAGAATAGTTTAGCGTTTGATAGCGTGTTCGGCGGGACGTGTGCTAAGTACGTACCTGCGTGGATAGGTATAACACCCATCGAGATAACGTATTCACTCCTATTAGCATGCTAATTCATATTAGCATGCTAATAGGAGTGAATATCATTATTGATGAGATTATTCTCGGGAATGTCGTATCAGTTCGTGCAATCCAGCTCCATTTCAGCCATCCAACATTCATTTAATAATATAATATACTTAATCATAATCAGCTAAAGCTATTATTTCCTTACCTCAACCAGCTTATACGTCTCAAACTCCTGCAGCTGCCTCTGGAATCCCAGGTTAGGGTTGGCGACGGCCCTGCCCGCGCGCACCACCTTCAGCGCCTCGCGCCACGTCAACGGTGTCACCGACATTATGTACGCCACCGCCACCGTCACGCTGCGTGACATCCCTGCTAGACTGAGAATAGAGCAATTTAAAATGATTATTCAAGAGACATGAGTAGTCAGAATCAGGATATGCTCAGAATACATAGTAGTTTTCCAGCAACTCAAACTCAAAATGACTCATTTTTTTTTTTTTTTTAATTAATTTAGAGTAATAGTGTGTTACACAATTAGGGTGCTGGTTAAAAATAAATTCTTATGCAGTCACACAATTTGTAATACATACCTATATTCATCTGCATTTAGAGTTATAAAATTATCTTCCTTTGTTTTTGGCAATTCAAAATTGGCATCCACAGGTACCTTTTCTGATCGATTTGTTTACATTTTCATCTGATACTTTTTGAACAGACCATAGCGGGGTGTCGTCGACAGCTCTCGATCGAGTTCAAACTGCAAGCGATGCGAGTGACACTTGACCGAGAAAGGTGGGCCCTGGAGATATCGACTGAGGCGTATAAGATAAGATTCAAGATTCTCAGTTCTGAAGGAGCAGAATATGATGATTTTTAAGTAAGTTCTACATAGAAAAATGTGAAGTAGATACGTTAATAAAAGTATAATTTGATTGAAATGAGAAAAGATCCCAAAACTTGATAATATTAAGTTTCTTAAGTAGCAATAATACTTACAGCGACTTGCCATATTCTAATTTTCTGAACTGAGAAATCTTTTAGTGTCAAGTAATATTACTATAAAAAGATGAATCTCTTTCTGAGGCCGTCATAAAGTAATTCTAGAGGTACTTAATGTAGACAGAATATTTTCAAGTGCCAGATTAAACGTCAGGATCTGCGGATTTGAAACCTTGAAACTCAAAGCCGAGACGCGTTAAGGGGACTACATGACCTAAAGCGCGGTCACTGTCGGACTGCATAGAAACGAAAGAGAAGCGCGATGACACCACGCTGGTGATTTATTGCAAAATATGAAGCAATTATCTTGCCGCGGTTGGTCTGTGGATGGTTGCCCATCTTTACATACCGAGACCCCTCCGTGCTTCGGAAAGCACGTTAAGCTGTTGGTCCCGGCTGTCATTCGTGGTCCTTTGACAGTCGTTACGGGTAGTCAGAAGCCCGAAAGTCTGACAACCAGTCTTACCAAGGGGTATCGTATTACCCAGTAACTGGATTGTGAAGGTCAGATAGGCAGTCGCTCCATGTAAAATACTGGTATTCAGCTGCATCCGGTTAGACTGGAAGCCGACCCCAACATAGTTGGGAAAAGGCTAGGCAGATGATGATGAGAAGCAATTATCTATTATCAAAAAATCAATTGTTTGGGCTAAAAAATTAAAACACTAGTGCTTTAGTATGTTGCTTGTAGAATAATCTGACAAAAAATCAGAATGATTGTATGTACCTATATTAGCATAGTTTTTATTGTAAAAAGAAAGTTTTTAGATGTATCTTCATGATTTTTTTCTAACGTATCAAATTAGTTGTATTATGTTTTCAACACATTAGATAGTGTGTTGAAAACATAATACAACTAATTTGATATTATATTAATATCACATATTTTTCTGATTATATTTACTGTAGTCGATCATATACTTTTAGGCATTATAAAACTTGCGTTTTTGCGTTTAGGTCCTGCAGTCCCCTTAAGTACGCATTAAATGCTACATTAGTTAGATACACCATACTTACAGAAGTTTGTCAGCGTTACTTATGTGTCATTATATAAATCTGTGTACATAAAGTATACAAAGTTTCGTCATTAACTATCTCTCGCGGCGGTACTACTAGTCGGGGGTAGGTACTTGTAACCAAAGCCGCGGCAAATGATGCGTCATTAAAATCTTTTCTTGCTCCACTTTTGTCATAAAAATGCTGTTTCTCGAGACATTTTTGAATTTTCCAGACAAAGGATGGCGGTAAAATAAAAACACTGTTTTACAGTGCCCTACTGAATTGGACAACTTCTGTATAAAAATTAATCCGAAGGAAGCGCGCAATTTGCTCAAGCGCCGTCTAAGGAAACTGGTATTGAGCCGCAGATTTTGGACCAAATAGTCAGACCCTACATACCTTTGACCGAGTAACACTTGACAAAGAAAAGCCCTGGAGATATCGATGAAACGTATAAGATAAGATTCAGGATTCTCAGTTCTGAGGGAGCGGATTAAGATGATTTTTAAGTAGGTTCTTCATAGCAAATTTATTTTTTAAGTAGGTTCTTCATAGCAAATTTATTTCTTTGGTTGCATGAAGAAATGAGAAAAGATCCCATCACTAATCTATACTAATAGTAAAATTGAAGAGTACCTATGTTTGCTTGTTTGAACGCGCTAGTCTCTGGCACGGAGTCGGTTTTGAAAATTTTGCATTGATAGCCCAATTCTTGAGGAAGGCTATAGGCTATTTAACATCACGCTAGATCCTTGGAGCCGAGCAAAAAGAAAAAAGTCAAAAAGTACGCTAAGCGAAAACGACGTAACGGCGCGAGCAGGCGATGCGATGCGACGGGGTGAGTCGGGGGAGCAAGACTTTCACGCGATCGAAGTCGCGGACAGAAGCAAGTATTAGATAAGTTCCATAAGTATAGAGTTTGACCCAAATAGTCAGCCCCTACATACTCGTACCTATATCCTGCTTTTTCTAGACAAAGGATGACAATGGAAATAAAGCTACTTTTTTATCCGACAGCTTCTACTTACCTACCTGAACCACAATTTGCCCTAAAGCCGCCATCTGGGAACATCGGTTCACCACAGGTTTGGCCCAAATAGTTAGACAGACATTTCACATCACATGCTTTGTAGGGCAAGCAGCTTAACTTAAGCGGGATTTAAAACTCTCAACATATATGCGAGCAGGTAGAAAAATCGTCTGTGTTCTGCCCCCCACTTTCAGATTGACATAAAAATAGTTATAAAAGTATAGTTATTATACAAAAGAGCTAAGGAAGCAAGTGAAGAGCGATAATTGTGTAATTAACCGACACGGTGGCGATACGATTAGCAATGAATCAATAGTGGCGTGCAGGACAGAATAACGTGACCTTTTCACAAGGAGCTGACAGGAAACGGAAATGAATTAAATGGCACTGTAGGGCGATTAATCAGAACTGGGGGCCTAAAAAGGCCACTTTGGAGAATCATTAAAGGAGAACATCTATACATACATATAATAAAACAGTAGAAAAACTGTGTCTGTACATTGAAAATATTAAAAAAAAAAAAATGGGGGGGTGTTTAGAAACAGTAATAGGGTACGAATCCGAAAAAAAAAATCTGTCTGTTTGTCTGTTTGTCTGTTTGTTTGTACACGCTAATCTTCGGAACTACTGGAAGGATTTGAATGATTTTTGTTTTGTTGTATAGGTATTATGTCTGGGCAACATATAGGCTATAATTTATCTTGGAAACTTGAACACCTGATGCAGAACCGCAACAGACCAGCTAAACTATAAGAGATACAAAAATGGTACCATAGCAAAAATTGTTCCACGTGATGAGCATTTTCTGCCGAGAGAATAAATTTGAAGATCTGGAACACCTGATGTGGAACTCCAAGAGCCCAGCTACACCATAACATATATAGGAATGACGTCTTAGCAAAAGTTGTTCGGTCTGATGGGCATTTCCTGTTGACTTATAAAAAAACTGGCCAACACGAAGGGTTCCGTACCACAATGCAAAAACGCCGAAAAAACACGTTTGTTGTATGGGAGCCCCCCTTAAATATTTATTTTATTTTGTTTTTAGTATTTGCTGTTATAGCGGCAACAGAAATACATCATCTGTGAAAATTTCAACTGTCTAGCTACCGCGGTTCTTGAGATACAGCCTGGTGACAGACAGACGGCAAAAACGCCGAAAAAAACACGTTTGTTGTATGGGAGCCCCCCTTAAATATTTATTTTATTTTGTTTTTAGTATTTGTTGTTATAGCGGCAACAGAAATACACCATCTGTGAAAATTTCAACTGTCTAGCTACCGCGGTTCTTGAGATACAGCCTGGCGACAGACAGACGGCAAAAACGCTGAAAAAAACACGTTTTTTTGTATGGGAGCCCCCTTAAATATTTGTTTTATTTTGTTTTTAGTATTTGTTGTTATAGCGGCAACAGAAATACATCATCTGTGAAAATTTCAACTGTCTAACTACCGCGGTTCTTGAGATACAGCCTGGTGACAGACAGACGGCAAAAACGCCGAAAAAAACACGTTTTTTGTATGGGAGCCCCCCTTAAATATTTATTTTATTTTGTTTTTAGTATTTGTTGTTATAGCGGCAACAGAAATACATCATCTGTGAAAATTTCAACTGTGTAGCTACCGCGGTTCTTGAGATACAGCCTGGCGACAGAAAGACGGCAAAAACGCCGAAAAAAACACGTTTTTTTGTACGGGAGCCCCCCTTAAATATTTATTTTATTTTGTTTTTAGTAATTGTTGTTATAGCGGCAACAGAAATACACCATCTGTGAAAATTTCAACTGTCTAGCTACCGCGGTTCTTGAGATACAGCCTGGCGACAGACAGACGGCAAAAACGCCGAAAAAAACACGTTTTTTTGTATGGGAGCCCCCTTAAATATTTATTTTATTTTGTTTTTAGTATTTGTTGTTATAGCGGCAACAGAAATACATCATCTGTGAAAATTTCAACTGTCTAGCTACCGCGGTTCTTGAGATACAGCCTGGTGACAGACAGACGGACGGACGGACGGACAGCGAAGTCTTAGTAATAGGGTTCCGTTTTTACCCTTTGGGTACGGAACGCTAAAAATCGAAGATCAGAAACATCTGATGTGGAAATCAAAACTATCACTAATTTCACCTCCACGCGGTGAAGGCGGTAACAGTTTAGGACTGATTTTCGATGACGATGGTATATCATTGAAAATTTTACTCTACTGGCCAAAACTCCCATTTTTTTTTTAACGTGAATAAATGCTCATGCGTTCTGCACTACCACGGGGAGATAGTACAGTTATGTGGGACTCTAACCCACTAAAACTCCACGGTGTCCTGCTCTGCCGCTTACGGCGGGAATATGGGCACGCGTTAGCACTCATCCGTGAACCCGCCGCGGCTGTCCGTCACCGGACCCTCCTCTGGGGAGTACTCCCCATCACCGGCGCACCAGAACACATAGCACGCCGTGACGACCCCAGGGACCAAACCAGCACATGGGCGCCAGACGACCCCGTGTCTGGGCACCCTTGGTAGGGGAGCAGTCACTTAGATTTTAATTGATCAGGTATCTTCTTCACAATAAAACTATAACCATGCCTAGAAAAAGGTCAAATCTTTTCCAATGTTCCAAAGGAGCTAAAAGATTGCGGATCATAAGATCCCAAGAATCTACCGAAGAGCGTCAGGAGAGACTTGATGCTGTTCGAGAACATCAGGCTGCAACTCGCTCCGTGGAAACCTCTTCGGATCGCGAAGCGTGCCTGCATTCTCAGCGTATTTACGCATCTACATCCAGGTCTCTAGAGACCAGTGAAGAATATGATGCGCGACTGACCGCTGATCGTGAACGTCATGCATTGTCTCGCGAGTCGGAGGCGTTCACGGATAGAGAATTGCGCTTGAGTTCTCAGCATATCTACGCATCTGCTTCTAGGTCTCTAGAGACAAGTGCGGAACGTGATGCGCGACTGTCCGCTGATCGTGAGCGACATGCATTGTCTCGCGAATCGGAAACGTTTACCGATACAGAATCACGCTTGAGTTCTCAGCGTATTCGCACATCTACTAACAGGTCTTTTGAAACAAGTGATGAACTTGAGATTATCATACATTGTCCCGAACACGCACACAACAAAATACTCATAATCAGTTAGAAAGTGAGAAAGAAAGAATTGCTGGAGTACGGCATGAAGAGACAGATTAAGAAGAGCGCAACGAATGTTTGAATTCTGATCGACTTCGACATTCTCTGAACAGAATGTCGATATCATCTGAAGAATCGGATGTCTCAAGATATAGCCGTAGGGCATGGCGACCTTCCTTGGGTTGATATGGAACGGAGTGTATTTACGTATACTCCTATGATTGACTACGCCACATATTCCGCCATCGGAGGTATGGTTCAAAATTGTACTTTTTGTGAAGCTGTTAAATGGCAAAAAGAAACAAACGGTATGTGTTGCTCAGGTGGGAAAGTACATATTAAAATATTACAAAATCCTCCAGAAATATTAAGATCACTGCTAATCGGTGACCATCCACAGTCAAAACATTTCTTGGATAACATCCTTTCAAATGACATCTTTTGGTGCAGAACAGATTTCAGAAGGCCCATTTATGCCAACATTCAAAGTGCAAGGCCAAGTTTACCACCTTATTGGTTCATTATTGCCTGAAAATGACGTCTCGAATCGTCTCGCGCATCCCGTTGTTTTTCAGTCCCTGGGCTCTTAGAATTCGACATCAGACGTTTCAGATCTCCGATTTTGACGACCCCGTTGTCGCTGGCATAAGCAACAGGATCCGCGTACGAAGTCGCGGGCAGAAGCTAGTTATGAATATGGCGAAGACAGTCCGTGTTTTTCTTTTTTTCGCTGCACTACGTAGGTATAATCAAAGAGATTGGGATTGGATTTGGATCGGATTGATTGATATTTTAGCACAGACAAAAAACGAACTGAAAAATGCTTCACCAATGGGATTTGATACGATTAACTTAACGGTTAAAAACTGTCCATTATGTTATCCTTTTATGATTCTACCAAAGTGGCCTTTTTAGGCCCCCTGACTTTTAACAAAGAGTTACCCGTTTGGAACGTTAATATGGATGGATAGATACTACTACTGAGTATCGGACTAACTTTATTGTTTAGGGGAGAATTATATTCGTGGTTAAATCCATAGAGACTAAAATAATCTACTTAGGTAGAGTACCTATATAACATATAACTTTTTGCTCACTTATAATAAGTAGGTATAGTGATATTCTGCTCGCAGAATCAAGAGGAAATCCTCAGAAGTTTCTGGTGATACAATTAATCAAATCAAATGAAGCACCCATGTCATGTGACAAGTATATGAGTTTAATGTCAGACTCTCTTCAGACAGGACGACGCTTTCTGAATTTTAATACACCATGACCCGCTCCTCCTTCGTACGGTTTTTACGAGTTGGCAAAACATTGAGATTTCCATTAAAATTTCATTTTATTTTAATTTTATTATTCTTTTTTTTTTCTTCTTTTCTTTTTAAGGAAACATTGCCCCACACTAGGAATTTCTCCTGTATTGTGGGTGCGTTTACAAACATTTAAATTCACATACACAAACAGCCAGACCCGGAACAACTACTTGTAGGTCATACAAATATTTGTTCCGTGCGGGAATCGAACCCGCGACACGTAGCGCAGCAGTCAATCGCTTAACCACTGCGCCAACCGTGCCGTCAATCGTCAATTATTAATCTATCTATTCTAATAACAAAGCTAAAGAGTTTGTTTGAACGCATTATTCTCTGGAACTAAATACTGTTTGCATTTGATAGCCTTCTTGAGGAAGGCTATAGGCTATTTAACATGTCGTTATGACCTTTAGGAGCCGAGCAAAAATAAAAATAAAACTAGAGAGCTAGTACTCGTAAGTTCACACGGACGAAGTCGCGGGCAGAAGCTAGTATATAATATAGTCAAGAGGTGTCGCGGGACACACGGTTTGAACGAAGTTCCTTTTGCTTTTGCACACTTGGCGAATGAGAGCTAGACCGAAGTAAGTATAACATTTTGGCCGTCGCGACACTATTGTTGACTTATTAGGTATAGGTACACATAAACCTTCCGGAATTAATTATTTAAATGATGGTGAAAACCAGAATCTTTTAAAAGTACAACGCGGTCACAAACAGGCAGGAAAAGCGACTTTAACCTTTTGACCGCCACACGTCAAAAAATTAAAATCATGCCCTCGGCGTCGTAGTCTGTCATGTACTCGAACCGCGGCGTGCTAGGCACATTTTGGTTTGTCATCTATGCATGACTGTGGCGGACACAAAAGGTTATAATTTTATAATAATGTAGGTGTAGGAAGGGACTACCGAGATGACGATTAATAGAGAACTATGGAAGAAAATGGCGCTGCCGTCTGCTGCTGCAAGGCTGCAACCATCTGATCTTGTCTCACGGAACATTTAGAACTAACTGCAATACGGCGCTGCCATCTGCAGTTGGGTTCGGAATCATGACTGCAGCGACATGACGCTGCGACGTGTCGCTACGACATGTCGCAACGTCACGTTATCTGCTGCTGCTGTCTGCGGTCGGCTGATGATGGAGGAGAATGCTGATGATGATGATGTAGGTATAGGTAAAGATACATGCTAACTTCTGATAATCATAATAAAGAGTAGCATGTCTGTGATTTATAAGGGCGCCGCGCCCTCACTATTTTTATTGTGAATGTTTTCATAACGACAGTCCCTGGAGGACAAACGAGGCTCTTTCAAACTTCGGATATATTATTATTTATTCTTATATTTCTGACATGGATGTTTACTTGCAAAGCTTCATGATATGACAAGCATTTTTCGTGGACACTGACAGGCTGAATACAATTGTGATAATATTGTGAAGAGCTCGTTTCGGATGGCGGCTACCCATGTATTTGTGCCAAAAAAGCATTGTTACTTTTCGGTTGAAGACGTTGATTATATTATTATGTAAATGAGACTTTTGAAGTGAAAAGTTCTTTAGCGCACTTTGCGCTCTTTCTGAACAGTGAACGGAACTGAACCGTCATGATCGGATCTGTGACGCTGAATCGGGTATACCTACTCGGCTCCACTCGGTCGGTGACGCTGGATCGGGTATACTCAGCGCTGAATCGCGTAAGTATACTCTGCTCCGGTGATCCGGTCATCATCAGGGGGGCCATTCTCGTAATTTTAAGAACGTTCACAGGCAGATCTCAGTCTCAATCTGTCAAACATACCTTTAATTTCCCTATAATTAGACAATTTTGGACATTTGTTTGTCGTCGAGATGAGACTGCGACTAGATTTTGACCGTTTTAAATTACGAGAATTGACCTTCTGTTTAAAATTAGAAAATCATGTAAGTTTTGACTTTATATCGTGTGGTAAGTTTTGACTTTATATCGTATACACACCTTCTTTTTTGTCTCCGCTAATAACGTTGCAGGTGTCTATAATTCTAGAAATAGCAGCAGTCGTCAGCCTTGTTTGGTCGCTCCAAAAAAACAAGTGAAGCTAGCTTTTTCCCTGATTTGTTGTTTTCTCATCGATTCATTTTGTTAGCACAGTGCCCGAAAATTGGGTAGTTGTGATGTGCGTGATCGATGATAGAGAATTTGATTTATAAATTGAACCCATTACTGACGACCTTAGAATCGTTCACCTTAATATTCTATCTACCTTCCTTGAAAGGACCCCAATTTATAAGCCTACGTTGCATTTTCTTAGTAGGTACTTACAACTCAAAAGAGACCACTAATCACGGATATATCTATGCCACTAATCGGTAAAAGTGCTATAAATAGGTATTTTTGGTCTCGGTCGAATGGACTGAAGGTTTTGGTTTTGTTCCGCTACGATGTGCCAGGAATGGCCTAATTGGCAGCCGAGCAATTTAACAACGGCCTGCGGGATAGTTGCGTAACACACTATCAGTAGCAATGGGTTTCATTTTGATAGTTCAACAACATTCATTGCGTTATTTACATTGTTGAGCAGACACATTTTTCGAGCCTATGAAGTAATGGATTAGCAATATCCCACGTTGACTGCCAGACCACAGACACAATAGAAAATCTATTATTCGCGGTCAGCGGTGACCGCGCTCCCGCCGGGGTCGCGGGTTGTTCGAAAGAGATACCGTGGCCCCTGGCACAGGCAAGTGAAGGAACACGGGTGGGTTTTAGTCAGTAAGAGTCTGACACCCCCTTCCGCTCCGCCCAGAGCGGGAGGGGTCATTTGATGATTTGCCAACAAAAAAAAAAAAAAAAAAAGCGGTGACCGCGCTGGCAGTCAATGCATTAAAAATGATTCAGATTGATAGTGTGTTACGCAATTAGGGTTCTGAATAGCTCAATCGCGGGGTTGGTCGCCTGCTGTGCGGAGAGTTCGATTCCCGCATCACATTAACATCAGGAAATTAGTAAGTACAACTTAGCGTGTACAAACAAGATTTTTTTGTAGTATTTTGCTTAAAATGGATATTTGTTTCCAATTTGAGTTTTCTCTTCGTAACTGAAAACGAATTAACTTTACTCAGTTGGTGTTGTAATCTACGTAACTATTTGTTTTAAGTAAAAAAAAATATTTGTAAATTAAGAAGATAGGTGGAGACTCGAGTTCTTTCTAGACTAAAATTTATACACAACCTATGGTGATGACGGTCATAACCAAGGTTAGGTTAGGTTGTGGGTTCGATCCCAAGCAGGCACTTTGTGTTAAATATTTCATCGCCACTGCTCTCAAAACAGTGAAGAAAAACATCGTGACGAAGCCGGCATGTCCTAGAACAAAAATTCAAAGCTATGTGACCTCCGCCAACCTGCACTGGGCCCGCGTGGTAAATTATGGCCCACTCCGTCTTACAGAGAGGAGGCCTGTGTCCCAGCAATGGGAACATCATACGCTAATTATGTTTGATTACATTTAAGTCATATCAATTTCGCCTTTACATTCTTTCTTTAGTATTATTTTGTCATACCAGTGTGCAGTGAGGTCGCAGCAAACGGAACCTACAAACCTACTTTAGGTACTGAAACTGTATAGTTACAAATAAATACTCGTTTAAAATATTTCGCAGTGTATTACCGCCTAAAAGGGAAGGGCACTGCAGCTGGCCTTGAACCGTCAGAAGGTTCAATTTATAACATGGGTGGGGTGGAAAATAATATTCATATGTTAACGGCGATGAAACTAATTCAGTCGACAAACGTCCATCAACAATAACACTACATCGTATATTTTCATTTTCAAGTTTGTTCATGATTCTTTCACAAAAAAACAAAAACACTTAGGTATCAACCTAAGAATATTATCTAGATTAGGTATCAGTCAGTCATGCAGATAAAATCTTTGTGCCATATTATTAAGAAATTTTGTGCATGCCAATTCCTGTCTTAATTACTTAGCCAGAAGAACTATTAAGAATTGAATACCTTCAAGAGGATTCAGGTGAACAATCAGTATCCATTCGATACCATATAATAATATAATGTAGGTATGGACTTTAAAAGAGACCATGACCACTGAGTACCTATCTTTCGGCGTTTCTTCTCAGGAATCAGTCAGCTACGAAATCGGCGATATCTAGTTTTAAATACGAGTATAGACCAACAAAATATTGACGTGTAAAAAGATCTACCTACAGAAATAAACATTTCATTTCACTTTAATGGCCTAGGTATGGATGTTCCAGCAGTGGATTTTTACAAGTTGATGCTATGATTATAACATTACCTATTACCTACCTCCTTACGATATGTGGGCTACACTCACCAATGTATAAGAACGTTGCCGTCTCGTAGTCGAGCGGCGTGTATGAAGTCGTTGCACAGACTGAAGTACTGCGTCAGGTTCTGTTCAGGGGAGTCCGACGCCATTATACACAGATAGTGTTTATCCTGCCAACAAAGAGAGATAAACTTTAACATTAGTAGAAAAACTGTGATGTAAAGAGCTTGGCTGAGGTCTGAGATGTACTACACTTTTTCGGGTGAGTCTCCCTCGACATAATCTCTGCTAATAATAGAGTGATTGTCACCCATAGATATCCGTGTTGTCACCAGCCAGTGTCACTCTTATCAGCACCCTAATTGTGTAACACACTATTACTCTCAATTTGAATCATTTTGAAGCTTATTGCTAATCCATTGCTCCTTATGTTCGAAAAATGTGTCTGCTCAACAACGTAAATAACGCAATAAATGTTGTTGAACTGTCAAAATGAAACCCGTTGCTACTGATAGTGTGTTACGCATACCTCTTCGGTGATTCTTCGTAATAACACTAGACGCTACGTCAAATACAACATTTAAGTTTAGGTAACAAGCCATAAATCGGTTGAAACGATACGTACCTAAACAAGCTCAAAGCTGCGGAAACATTAATGTAATCTGCTTTACAAACTTACCCCTTGTAAGCCAATCTAAATAGTCGACTGGTAGCTGTCGGTACAAAGTTTATATACATAAATCATTATGAGGAGTTATTATTTGGTGTTCGGTCGTGCGGTTCCTGGGAAAGGATTAGCCCATTTATTCCTGGAGGATCTTTGATTAATTTTATGACTTAACCAAATTACAGACGATGAGTTGCTTCATCCTACTGTGAATGACTTTATTGATTGTGAAATTGCATGGTTTTTTTCAAGAGCATCTTTCTCGTGCATTTATTGGGTACCTACCTACTTATCTACGTACAATTCCTCCTTGTTCGGTCTACTTTACCATTGTAAGGTTTATAGAGGTATGAGGATCAGGGTGTAAGGTTCACTCATCCACCATAGAAGACAGGATCCTCCGACGAGACAGGTGTCGTGTCTGGTGGGCTACTGCCCAACGATTGATGTCGAGACGTTGTATATAATGCTAGTTGCGCGGTAAACTCTGCTTGTGCGATGCAGGATTTTTTGTGACGTCAGTGTGATGCGTAGTTCGCATGTGGCGATGTAGATGCCGCCACAGGTTTATGAAGGCGGGTAATTGATTTACTCTTGCGAAATCATCATCATCATCATTTCAGCCGAAAGACGTCCACTGCTGGACATAGGCCTCCCCCAAGCACCTTCACTTCGATCGGTTCTGTGCTTCTCGCATCCAACGGGTTCCTGCGGCCTTCACAAGGTCGTCGGTCCACCTTGTGGGAGGCCTTCCAACGCTACGTCTTCCGGTACGCGGTCGCCAGTCCAGAACCTTTCGGCCCCATCGGCCATCTGTTCTGCGAGCAATCTGCCCTGCCCACTGCCACTTAAGTTTGGCAATTCTTCGGGCTATGTCGGTTACCTTGGTTCTCCTGCGGATCTCCTCATTCCTGATTCGATCACGCAGGGAAACTCCAAGCATATCCCTCTCCATTTGCCCTTTGGGTGACTCTTAACCTTCTTATAAGGCCCATTGCCCACTCATGCGAAACGGCTGTTTTCTAATGGTTCATCCCACAATTATTTTCTAACCTTAGGTATCCTCCAAATGTCGTCCAAAGAGTGGCATACCTTAAAATTATCACGGTTTCCTCTAGAACTTTGATTTAAGTTGTAAACGGAGCGAGAACGTGACAAACTTTGGTCAATAAAAGTTAAAGCGGATAGTACCTACTTTATACCGTCCATAGAAATGAGAACTTTTACTCAGTTCACCAGCTTTAAGTTCCAAGCTTTTGTAGTCGTTTTGTGGTTTTGCTACAATAGTGTCACTTCTGAAACATCGGGATAGGTTGTACCTATACCTACCTAAATAGAGGAATTCAAAAAAAATTACTTGGGAGTTTTCTTTGTGATATACTGCATAATGGCTTTTTCAATTTGCATTTGTTTCCTTACCTAGGTATATACTATGTAGGTCAGTCGTAGGGTTCCTAACGAGATAATGATTTGATATTCAGATTTTCTCGTTCTTCAACAGTATCGCTATTCCCTAATGTTTTTTAATAAAATGTTTCTTATCAATAATTTGCTAACAATGACCCTTTCAGCTTATTACAGGTTTGAGGCACTTAAGTGAAGACTAGTATTTCCTATACAATATCTATTAAGTAGGTATATACGTTTAAACAATAAACAATTGCCACGCGTATTGGAATTTCTCCTAGTGGGTTCTTTACAAACTATGAAAATAAAAAAAAGTAGGTACAAAAAAAAAAAACGATAAGTAGATTTTAATACGAAAGTAACTCTGTCTGTCTTTATCGTCATTCACGTCGATGAGGCGTAAAGGTAGACCCATGACCTGGGCCTCAAGTCTGCTATTACAATAGTGTCAGAATGGTCTATCATTGATTTCATAATTGTTGATTTTGACAAGTTTGGTAATCTACTAATATAATGGCGTCATTATGACTTTCCAATGGTCAACCACGATGACCATTGCATAGAATGGTAATCTCGTACATAATGACAAATGAATGACTGACTTAGGCGGTAATCTACTAAAATTTCGACAGTTCCTTTGATCAGTGACCTACCGTTAGAACGTCATTGTTTAGTTATTGCTTTTAATTCGTTACGAATATCGTACCTATATGTTCTGTGCCATTGACCGACCAATGATCGACCATTATGAATTTAGCAGATTACGAACTTTTAGCAAAATGACAATGGCATCGTGTTGGAATGACGAATTTATAAAAATAGCAGACTTGGGCCCCTGGTTTAAGACAGGATATTTTTTATACCGGTAGTAGGTAAGGTACCTACGTTCCCGCGAATTTCCGATCTCACAGCGGGCGAAGCCGCACCCAAAAGCTAATATAAACTGCCACTGGCAGGTAACTCACTCACCTATTCACAGACTATGCTCAGTTATTTACAACCTCATCATAATCTGTGCTCAATCTGGCCAGCCTCATTTCCCTGGCGAATGAAACTGCGAAACTCCACTTCGGAGTTATAATTCCCTTGGGCGAAATAAAGCGGGCAAGCGATGATGTAATTGTATAGCACTAGGTGCCCAACTATATCATATTTATGATGTAGGTACGATGTCGTTGGACAAGTTTTATTACTGTTTGTAATGAGATCATTATCTGACATGATGGTTTTGTTTTCCACCTTAGTAGGTAAGTATGTCTCGAGATCTTAGGTATAAAACTAAGATAGTTTATTATCCTATTAAACAAATACAAACTATTTACACTAGATACTAAATTAAAAGACTAACTAACTTACTATACAAATAAATACAAAAACAAAGGACACTTAGGCGTCGAAGTACCTACTTAGATTATTTTTGGAAGTTGGATATAAAGTTTAGTCACAACAACATGTAGAAATAGGTACCTACGTCTGTAGATCTAGGTAGGTAAGGGTGGTATCACATCGGACGGAACATGGGTGATGTATCGTCGGTCGCGTAACGTTAGAACGGACAAGTAGATAATAAAACATTCAACCTTACACACTCAAAAGAATGATGCGTTAGTGAGTCGGGGAAGTAACGAAGCTATGCCTATGTGCAACCACCCTAACGCTTAGGCTTCTATGGAATCCTGAATGGGCCCGAAGTCACAGCCGAAGTATCAATTGATCGTACAAACTACTTCTAAGTTAATTTTTTTTCTTATTTACCTACAATGAAAGGTAAAAGGTAGGTAGGTACATATAGATCCATAATTTCAAGAAAACCTAACTAAAATAAACAGTAATTAAGGGTAATACTGTTTATTTTAGTTAGTTTTTCTTTAAGTGGCTAGGGAGCCACGTACCAGACCTTAGTGGGTACATACTTAACGTAACTCTGTATTATTTTACTACCCGCACGAAAAGGTACATTAGCGAGCCAGTATGAGAAAAAGAAAAGCGTAGGTAGGTAAATAAAATATTTAGCCGTTCGCTTTCGAAGTCTTTACTCGTCGCTTACCGAAACTCGGTGAAAAAGGAAATTATAGCGATTTATTGAAGCCTATACCTATATTCTTTACGATCGAAAGAATTTATTTAAGTATTACTTATCGACATGGCATTTTAAATGAAGTGTTAAATTAAGACGCGTTTTGTCAGTTTATTATTAGTTACCTACGTGAAAAGGCACTGATTTAGTGATTTAAAGCGGCATAGCAGTTGCTTATTGCAGTTTTGGTGAATTAAAAGTTACAAAATGCGTGTTTAATCAATTTGGACAGTAAAAGTGAGCAGTACCTAAACTAAATAATTTAGCAGTAAAATAAGTGAAGGGGCAGTTAACAAATCGGAATTAGTCGATGAGAAATCTTACTCGGAAGAAGCGTTCATTTTATTGTAATTCGCTTATTTCGTTGCAGTAGGGAGCATTAAAACCTCCCTAACGTTTAATTATTAGTTGTAAAAATGATTACCCATTAAAAATAATATCAAAAATGTAATTTAGGTACTCATTTAACTGAATCATCCATAATAATAGATGAAACACGAAAGGTCGCAAGTTCGCTTCCCACATATTGATATTTTTTTGCGATTTACTGGGGGCCTAAAAAGGCCAGTTTGGCAGAATCATAAAAAATAGCATTATGAATCATAATGGACAGTTAATTATTAAGTTAATCGTATCAAATCCCATGGCATTGGTGAATGATTTTTCAGTAATTTTTTTTGTCTGTGCTAAAATAAAATACCAATCAATCCATTCCAAATCCAATCCCAATCTCTTCGATTATATTATACCTACGTAGTACAGCGAAAAAAAGAAAAACACGGACTGTCTTCGCTATATTATGATTCATAATATTATCCTTTTATGAATCTGCCAAAATTGCCTTTTTAGGCCCCCTGGTGTTCTTTTGAACTCGTAAGTGTTAAGTACACACAAACACGAGTAGGTAGGTATGAGATACTTTGACTTATTGCATATTAGGTTTATAACTAAAAAAAACTTTAAAAAAAAGTGCAAAAAGGAAGTCGAATTTTCTACAGCAGTGGGGTGGAGGAACAGATTCCTTCATGATACATGAGTCTACAATTAATGAGACATTTTAATGGTTAATTAAAGTACACGTTAATAATATCGGTCATATTGGACCTTATCAAATACACGATTAATACCCCCGTTGGGCCATATTATGCTTCTAATAGTTTCAATACACCTACTACACATATAGGTTTTAATACACATTAATGTAGGGGCGGCTTAGAACAGCCCTGCCCCTGACCACTGTCTTACTGTGTAGACACGGACTCCCCGCCAACGTCATGGAAAATATCGTACTGATGCTACTCAGCACGAAAACTTTAATTGCGCGATGTAGAACGCGCTGTTCGAAATTCAAAAATAAGAAAGGGCCTAATGGTCGTGAGTTCCGTTCTGGCATGAGTTTTTTTTAAATGTTTTTGAAACGAGCAGTTATGTTTTTTCCCCCATTTTTATTTATATGAAGAAAATATGTAAGTACAACATACAGACATATCTACAGTAAAAGTGCGCAGTGCTGCACACCCCCACCCTATTTCAAGTTAATCAAATATCAGCTTTATTTCAATGAAGGTTGTGTTGATTTCAGAGTGACTAGCACTATTGAGAAAGTTATAAAAACGTTTGAAATTGTATCGTAGGTAAACTGAATTTTATTTTTCCATTGGGTAGGTAATTCATATTTGTTTACATTTTCGGCAAATAAATCGCGAACGCAGATTACATCCAAGTTATTGTATAATTAAATTCCAATAAAAAAACAGACATATATTATATATCTTATTTGTTTGTGTATTTAAAGAAAAAGTATTTACATGTAAGTAGGTATACTGTATCCTGCCTGGGTCAATAGTGAAAGTCGCCGTCTAAAAAATATCTGATAAGTAGGTATTAATAAAATTCAAATATTACCTAGTAGGTAGGTACGTATGACTATGATCTTGTTTTTATTGATCTTGACCATCTTCCCCTTCATTCATAAACATTGCTTAAAGTTAAGTAGGTAGATAGTGGTGCCGATTCCCTTGTTCACAAACTAAACTAAATTTAAGTTCAGCGCATCTTTTTCTTTCTATATCATAAAGAAAAGGATAGGAGATAAATTTTAGTTTAGTCCTGTCAAATTAATCAGTGCTTGACACTAGGTACTCCATACAAGTTTAGACGTGATTAAAAAAGTTAATTTAATTAAAAAAGTACCTAGGCAAGTGCCTAGGTACTAAAATTACGTCAATTTACGTCAGGCGCTGATTAATTAGACAGGACTAAACAAAAGTTTATCATTTGTCTTTTTTGTAGAATGAAATAGAAAGAAAAAGATGCACTGAACTTAAATTTAGTTTAGTTTGTGAACAAGGGAATCGGCACCAGTGATTAACGACTGTTTAACCATATATTTGTGACGTAGGTACCTACCTAATTTTTTATATATTTTTTTATCACTTAACTTTAATCGTCGTTTATAAATAAACCCCCCATCTACTACATAAATCTGTTGACAAATATATTATAAATCTACCCACATAGATACACAAGACATTACTTCTACATACTTCGTATACAACTGTCCGTTCGCGTTACAAGAGACATGTTGATTCAATTATTAGGGTTCCACAGCGACGGAGGACCCTCATAAACTTGTAACCTTCTTGTCCTCAGCAGTACCTACGTGTACGGAATGTCACATGTTCGCACTAAATCACCCAGGTGAACAAATTTTACGACTGGGCCAAAGAAGAATTTCTAATCATTGGAAAAGAAATTTAAATAAAAGTGTCCTTACCCCCTACTACCTACAGTCCTTTCACAGTTATTTTACCACTGAATTTACATCACTGTCAAAATCAAAGTGATCTTTATTCTCGTTAATAAGGTTGGTTGCGTAGACAGAGTAATCTATAGACTCATGGTATCCGTGTCACCGAAAGGGACAACAAATTCCGGCAATTTTCATCATACTATCATGTTTACAGCTTATTATAGGTACTACACCTTACCATTTTCACAGTTGCGCAAATGTACTATTAATGAATTATGCACGAAAAAGATCTTATTTTCCGTTTAATCGCGGTGTAGGTAGTTTTAATTTTTTCATTCATAATGTTTATTATTTCATTCATAAACGTCAAACTTTTTGTGCACATCGATGTGCTTAGCCGACACGCAGTAAGGGACAGAAATATTCTTTCTGTCTCTTTTCTTTGCTAGTGACGATAATATATTTCTCTTTTTCTTGTGTTGTGCGAATGAAAAAGAAAATATACCACAGTCTATACTTTACTCTGTCTACGGTTAGTTGGGTTGTTGCCACTGACTACTGTATAAAATCACATTGATCGTTATTCACATTACAATAAGGTTGTAGTTGGGTTTCCACCTACATTGTATTATCATCTCCGTATCATTATTAGGTGTAGGTAATATTGTAATGCATCAACAATTTGGTAAGTACTTATAAGTTAATCAAGGCTACGACTGTTTACTGTGGCTATTATTACAGTACTTATTATGAATCAATTTGTACCTAATGAATCAATTTTTAAAGCTCAAAGAACAATTTCATAGTCATTAAAAGTTGCTGAATTCTACAGAAACAGCAATAAATCATGATTAATACTTTTTGTAATAACTTTTGGGGTAAAATAGATACCACAATAAGGTAACTTTACTACACACATCATTATGTTGCGAACCGTTTAAAAAGTTTGGTAATTGCCTTGTTTTTAGGCTTATTGGGGTTCGTATCCAATAAAAAAATTGTGGAATTCTAGTCAAAGTCTAAATAATTACACTGCTATTATTTCGACTTCGACTAGAATTCCACAAATTTTTTGCCGACCGGTACCTATGTATTTGGAAAGTTACTCTCAATAAGAATCTGAATCATTTTGAAGGTTGTCCATTGCTTCATGTTCGAAAAAAATTGCCTGCTCAACATCGTAAATAACGCAATGAATGTTGTTGAACTGTCAAAATAAAAGCTAGTTCTACTGTTACTGTGTTAGATACGCATTTCTCCGCAGGATGCAAATTACTTGCCAATAATGGAACCTTCGCCTACGGGTCTACACAGAGACGCGACGCGACGCGCAGTTTTCAAGATAGAAATACAATTACAGACCTTATCTACTACACTAAAAGGTACACAATTCAGTGTCTACCTACTACGTCGAGCTACGCAGCGCGGCGCCGCCGCCGCGCGGCGTAGCTCACTGAATCGTGTACCTTTTTGTGTAGTAGATAAGGTCTGTAATTGTATTTCTATCTTGAAAACTGCACGTCGCGTCGCGTCTCGGTGTGAACTGATCCTAATAACACAATTTAATATGAAAGAGAAATAGTGACGCCTTGCTAAGCAGTGAGATAACAGGGTCATAAAAAATCAATTCTTGAATGAAACTCGTATGACAAGATACCAAATTAATAACGGAACAATGGCCTGACGTAGGTAGGTAATAAGATTAATTTCTTACCTACAATGGGTTGTGTTGTATGGGCTAATAGCCGCGGTGTCAGATTAAGATAAATAAAAATGTAGCTTTGGACAGCCCGCCTTCTGGGACGTCAGTGTTTGCGAATCTGAGGCACGATTTAAAATGTTGATTGAATTGAGTAATTAAATTACACTGTGAAGTATTAAATTATTAAGACTTTCATTTATAAAACATGGTGGCAGCGCAAAAATGGAAGAAACCTCAATAATGAACGTAATTCAGCAACAAACTGTGCTCTTGAAGTCTATGCAGGAGGAGATCGCAAGACTATCTCAGAAGTCACTCCCTCACCCTCAAAACATCAATGTGCCCTGGCCAGCACCTATAAACACAGATGCGGACCCGCAAGACGCGTTTAAATCGTTCTTATCTGCATGGAACAATTATGATTCCGCAACCCAAATGAACGATTGGCCGGCGGAACAGGAACCGAGAAAGGTGAGCGTCTTATTCAGCGCCATAGGCGTGGAAGCACTAAAAAAATATGGGAATTTTGGTCTTACAGACACAGAAAAAGCTAATAAAACATGCAAGGAGATATTACAGATTATATCTACCAAAATGCTCCCTAAAAAGAACATCATCTATAATAGGTACATCTTTTTAAGTAGAATGCAACAAAAATACGAAATGTTTGATGTTTTCTATGCAGACCTAACAAGACTGATTGAAGACTGTGAATATGCTATGTTCAAAGATGAAATGTTACGAGACAAGATTGTCTTAGGAATAATGGACATGAAAACAAAGAAAGAGTTATTAAAAAAAGATAACCTGACTTTGTCAGATGCAGTCAATTGGTGCCGGGCCGCAGAGGCCACTGAAAAACATATGAAGGATTTATCAGGACCAACAACATCAGAAATTAAGAAAATAGAAGACAAAGATATCAATAAAAAGAGAAAATGCAAGTTTTGTGCAAATTATCATGTTTTCAAGAAAGAAGTATGTCCAGCCTGGGGTAAAGAATGTGAAAACTGTAAGGGTAAAAACCATTTAGAGAAAGTATGTAAGAAAAAGAAACAAGTAAAGGTGGTGAAAGAAGAACAAAATAACAGCCTTTTCTCAGACTCGGACACTGAATATGTTATCAACAAGATCATAAACAACAAGAATAAGAACCTAGCAGAATGCACACTTGAATACTTTGTTCAAAACAAATACAAAACCACAAAATGTTTACTTGATACAGCAGCTGATGAGTGTCTAATTGGTCTCCAAAATGTTAGGGAGATGTTTGGTGAAGGTTATGTACAAGAAAAAATGCGACCTTCAAAGAAAACTCTGTTTGGTTTTGGAGGAAATCATATTATAGTACATGGGGAAATAGATTTAACTTTAAGAACCAATATTTCAGGTCATAAAAACAATCACACTGTTACATTTCAAATAGTACACAACAAACACATTCCACTCTTATCATGCCACGCTTGTACAAATATGGGTCTTGTGAAATTCTGCAAGGAAGTGCGATGCAATTATGCACAGGAAACACAAAAAATTATAAATAAATATAGTTCAGTTTTTGAAGGCAGAGGAAGTTTTTCAGGTGAAGTGGATCTTGAAATTGATGAGACGATTTCACCAGTCATCCAAAAAGCCCGTCGTGTCCCAGTAGCTCTACGACCAATGCTGAAAGAAGAATTAAAGAGATTAGAAGAAGAAGGGATAATTTGCAAAGAAGATAATCACACAGATTGGGTAAGCAATGTACTTATTATAAAAAAGAAAGAAAACTTCAGAATATGCCTAGATCCGATTCCATTAAACAAAGCCATTAAAAGGCCTAATTACCAATTTACCACAGTTGAAGAAATCCTACCAGAACTAGGCAAAGCTAAAGTATTCTCTACATTTGATGTTAAAAAAGGATTTTGGCATTTGAAACTATCTGAAAAAAGCAGTAAATTAACAACATTTTGGACACCATTTGGTAAATACCGATGGAAGGTCCTCCCCTTTGGCATCTCTTCAGCACCAGATCATTTTCAGATAAAAATGAGTGAAATGATTCAGGGGTTAAATGGTATTGAGGCATTGGTCGACGATTTGCTTGTGTATGGAGTCGGAGATACAATGACAGAAGCTATTATAGATCATAACAAAAACCTTGAGAATTTACTAAACATACTACAAAAATACAATTGTAAATTAAATAAAACTAAAACTAAACTACTACAAACTTCAGTAAAATATTATGGACATGTGTTTTCCAACAAAGGCCTCCAACCAGATCCATCAAAAATAGAGTCTATTTCAAATATTCCAATCCCAAGAAACAAAAAAGAAGTTCAGAGATTTCTGGGTGTAGTGACATATCTCAGTAGGTTTATTCCTAACTTGAGTGCCAACTCAGTATATCTAAGACACCTTACACATGATAAAACGGAATGGTTGTGGAATAAAAACGCTGAAAAGGAGTTTGATACACTAAAATCTATGATCTGTGACACAAAAACATTGAAATATTATGATAAAAATGAGCCTCTTATTGTAGAATGTGATTCCAGCGAAGGAGCCCTGGGAGTGGCACTGTTTCAACAGAACCAGCCAGTTGCATATGCATCGCGATGCCTCACTCCGGCTGAAAAGAAATATGCCCAAATAGAGAAGGAACTTCTGGCAGTTCTTTTCGCCTGCAAAAGGTTTGATCAGCTCATTATTGGTAACACAAAAACAATTATCAAAACAGATCACAAACCATTATTAAATATATTTAAAAAACCTCTTCTTCAGGCTCCAAAAAGGCTTCAATCCATGCTTCTGATGCTACAAAGATACAGTCTTGAGTTACAATTTGTATCTGGAAAAGAAAATATTATGGCAGATGCATTATCTCGATTTTATTTAGAATGCAAAGACATTGATAGATCAAAAGACTTGAAAATATTTAAAATTATAGAAAGAATTAATCCTTTGTTAAACTTACCTATATCTGATAACTGCATACAGGAAATAGAGGATGCAACATCAAGAGATCACAATGTTCTGGCTTTAAAAAACTTTATTCTACATGGATGGCCAAAATATTTGAGAGATGTGCCAGATGCCATTAAACAATACCATAACTATAAAACTGAGTTGACAACCTATAATGGTCTTGTACTTAAGAAACAAGCTATACTAATACCAGAAGATTTAAGAAAAAAAATGTTAAGTAAGTTACATAAAGCACATTCAGGAATTGAAAACACATTAAAATTAGCTAGAAATGCTATATTCTGGCCATCAATGTCTAATGACATAAGAGAAATGATTAAAAATTGCACTACCTGTAGTAAATATCAACCAAGTCAGCAAAAATTTACCATGCAAAGTCACAAAATACCTGAATATCCATTCCAAATAATATCTATGGATGTTTTTTTTTTCAACCAAAATGGTAAACAAATTAAATATTTAATAACAGTTGACCATTACTCAGATTTCTTTGAGATTGATGTACTAAAAGACTTGTCCTCCAAACAAGTAATAGAAATTTGCAAGAAAAACTTTTCACGACATGGAATCCCAGAAATTGTTGTCACAGATGGTGGCACTAATTTT
Organism: Oligia fasciuncula; assembly: GCA_963082905.1. Lineage (NCBI taxonomy): Eukaryota > Metazoa > Arthropoda > Insecta > Lepidoptera > Noctuidae > Oligia > Oligia fasciuncula. Next base: position 14,375,789 of record OY720396.1, on the reverse strand, counting down.
GTCAGTCAAGAGTTTTCAGACTTTGCTTGTAAATGGAGCTTCACACAAGTCACATCATCTCCGCATCATCCCCAAGGCAATGGCAAGGCTGAAGCTACAGTCAAGATAGCCAAAAAATTATTAACAAAAGCTACTGAAGATAGTGAAGATATCTGGTTGAGTCTGCTCTGTCTGAGAAATACCCCTAACAAATTGGATTCAAGCCCTGTGCAAAGGTTATTTTCACGCAGAACAAGAGGATTCCTACCAACTATTAAAACTTTACTGAAACCAAATGTGGTTGAAAATGTTTCTGAAAACATCAAGACTAAAAAAGAGAGGGTAAAATACTCGCATGACAAAAGGGCCAAAAGAGCAACCACATTAGAAATAGGACAGCCTGTATCAGTTCAGGTTCACCCAGCATCTAACAAAACATGGACTCCTGGAGTAATTGCAGACATTCTTTCAGATCGTTCCTACTTAGTGGATGTAAATGATTCAACATATAGAAGAGACCTTATACACATTCGTCCACTTTCACCACATTCAACAGAAGTATCTGTAACTCAAAATACCACGAATATCACACCACAACCTCCGGTTGTTAAGGAACAAGAGAATGTAACTTTATCAAACACACAACAAAATAATGACAAAGTTGCATCACTTCCTTGTGCATCTTCAATTAACTTAGATGTTAACCTCCTAGAGGATACAGAAACCCAAAACTGTTTGGTAGCTACCAATCCAAGTTCTCAATCTAGTACTAAGACTCCTTTAGTTAATAAGTCACCTAGTCCAATAATTAATAGACCTAGAAGAGAAAGAAAAGCTCCAGCTTTTCTGAAAGACTATGTATTAGATTAAATAGTTAACTTAGATAAGATTATGTATTAGTTTTTAATGAAAAGACAGCGTGTTGTATGGGCTAATAGCCGCGGTGTCAGATTAAGATAAATAAAAATGTAGCTTTGGACAGCCCGCCTTCTGGGACGTCAGTGTTTGCGAATCTGAGGCACGATTTAAAATGTTGATTGAATTGAGTAATTAAATTACACTGTGAAGTATTAAATTATTAAGACTTTCATTTATAAAACAGGTTGTTTTGATCTATAAAGCGGACATCACCGTCAGACGGCCGTGACACAGATGGCGTGTCGATCTAGACGTGTTTGTAGGACATACATGGATAGGTAAAGATGACACAAAGAAAAGTAGATATTTTCCAAGGACAGAGCGAAGACCTTGCAAAAAACTGGGAGATTTAAAAAACAGCGTCATAAAAATAACACAAATCTTTTTGCATCATGACATGATAAAAATCCTGTTATTCGCAAAAGATATTGTTACACAAGTGTACAGCAATACAAGCCGTAAATCTAAAGTATAAATCTGTCACAAACGTCGACTGAAGTCTGGAATGATCGCCGAAATCACGTGGTTCTGACAAATAGCCAGCTCCCAGATTGAAAACAAGCATGCAACGACATGACGTCGGGGAAAATGAAAGAGATAGTTATATCGCTTTGAAATAACTATTGTTATAGTGCTATTCGAGCTATGTAAGCATTGCGTTTTGAAACCGTTTCCAGTTAAATCGTACTATGTGGCTTTTGCTGGGACATTTATTTTTTAAATGTCGCAGCATCATGCTGAGATAGGAGCCTTTTGGCCTCGTATAGGACTTTCTGTTTCAAATCAAATCAAAACAAAATATCGTTTATTTGTGATACATGGGTTATTTTTATAGGTTATTCTTTAGAATAGATATATAAATTCCATTGAAGATTAAATATAAATCCTATTATTACCTACTATTAGTTATGCATGACAGACACAAGACAATCAACAACAATAAATTATAGTCAAGAGGACATAAAACATAAATTTAATAAATCCCAGTCGATAAAAATTCAGCAGTAGGTATGTACTATCAGTTTTCTATAAGAAATTGGAACCATTTATTTTTAAAGACATGAAAATTGCTACATTCTTTTATGTCATTAGGAATCTTATTGTAGATCTTTGTGACCATAGCAAACACACTTGTGTCCCAAAGAGGGTAGTTCTATACTGACGGGTATCTAAGGTTATTATACAAACGACTTCTATTGCCCTAATGTAAATAGTGATGGATGATGTCTAATCAACAAGGCCATTTCAAAAATATATAAAAATGACACGATAAGTAGGTACCTAGATATTTTTTTTTTAAGTAGGTATGTTAAATTAATTTTTCCTTTTGTTAGTTTTTTTTATATAACCATACTCAGCCAGCCTATATAATCGTCCCACTGCTGGGACACCGGCCTCCTCTCGGTGAGAGGGAGTGGGCCGTAATCCACCATTGGCAGATGTCAAATGTTTTTTTTTTATTTGGTTTTTTATTTTTGACTGTGTTTTCTTTCTTTTCTTTCATTATTTCGTACCTATTTTTTTAAGCTTGCCCGCTGTCTGATCCCTGTCCTGATTCTGAGAACAGGGACGCATAAAACATATCATAACATCACGCTTGTAATCACAGAAGGGCTCGGAAGATGTACATCTATTAAGTACACCCCATTTCGTCAGCTATGTTTAAGTCCCATGTAATAAGAGGCGAGCGTGTAGCGGTATCTACGACGCCACATGCGAACAACGCATCATACTGACGTCACGCAAATCCTGCATCTCGCAAGCAGAGTTTACCGTGCAACTAGCATAGATACAACGGTCCGACATGAATCATCGGGCAGTTGCCCGCCAGACACAACACCCGTCTGGTCGGAGGATCCTCCCTTTTCTATAGAGTATGAGTGAACTTTACACCCTGATCCTCATACCTCTATAAGCCTATTGACCGAATATTATCATGAGTAATCTAAGCCTTTTCTATGAACGTATTTTTTATCACTTATTTTTATAAGTTGGCCCAAAATAATATTATAAAACTGTCTAACAAATAACCAGAAACAAGATGAAGGGAAGTAGGCAGCTGACTTTTGCTAACGAAGAAGATGAACTAGAAGAGGCAGAAGAGCTGAACTTATATTTCTTTATTTATTGATAAGGCACTTCAACGACTTTATACTGTAAGACAAACACAAACACAAACAAAATCACATACAGTTTTAGTGAATTCGTCACTCAAAGAAGTGCACAGCATTAGCAGAGAAATGAATAGTACTTACGTTCAAGATATCGTTTGTGGAATAACTTAAAGTTACGGTATAAAAATAAAATAGAACAATAAGCTATGTTCACAAATACGATTGGAAGTACAAAAAGACTTAAAAAAAAACGATCAAGTGCGAGTCGGACACTGAGGGTTCCGTACATGCATGTAAATAGTTCTTCACGGGATTTTTTTTTGTTGTACTGTAACTACAAATTTACGGTTTTCGGATGTTTCCTTTACTTATGCTACATGACATTGCTTCTTGCCAAATTTCATGATTCTAGGTCAACGGGAGGTAGGTAACCTATAGGTTTTGATTCCGGAACATAAACGCCCTTATCTTTTGATTGCGTTGACTCAGAAGTTTGATTTTTTCACTGCTTCAACGGATTGCAGCCCTGAGTATTTGATATTACCTAATTTCAACTTGATAACTATACGCGTTCATGAGAAAAAGGGTCTTGACCAACGGACAGACAGACGGACAACGAAGTGATCTTATAAGGGTTCCGTTTTTCCTTTTGAGGTACGGAACCCTAAACAATAAAAAAAGGCAGACAAAGAAAAATACGCCAACAAAGAAGGGAATGAGGTATTTAAATACAATTATTTAGGCGGCTCTTGTTACAAATTTTATCGATTAAGCTATCTAGACCGCTATGAAAGAAGATACACCAATTATTAGCTTTAAGGCTCCTTCAAACAGGCGCGACACACGATAAAATCGCGCGCGACACAAAGGCACCGCAAGTCGCGCAACGAGCGGTGCCTTTGTGTCGCGCGCGATTACTTACAAATAAAAGGCCTCACGAAACTTTTTGCAAAAGTACCTATTAGTAATTGAATATCGGAAATTTGTTAAAAAGGTTCCACGGATGGAATAAGTTATGAGAAAATCGGCCGAAGAGTTGAATAAGCGATGAGCTTCTACAAAACCACATCGCAAGGGACGCACGACAATAACAATATAATTCATATTGTATGAGGAACATTACGGGATTTCTCTCCGTGTGTGTCAGATCATAAAAAACTTGTTTATGAAGCATGAACAATGTATGAGGCCAGCTTTAGAAGTGGCTGAAATCATCTTTTGTGTACATTTTGTATGAAAGATTCAAGTTCAGGAATGTTTTATGCTCTAAAGTTTTACAAAGTAATTGTTATAAATTATATTGTTTAGATTGCCAAGATGTTTTCGTTGATCTTGAAAAAAATATTCCACCAACCACCCCACCACCCCCACCGACCTTTTCATCAAAGTAGGTGGATCATCGGAGCTGCGGGGAAATTGCGTAACACATTATCAATCGGAATCGGCTTCATTTTGACAGTTCAACAACGTTCATTGCGTTATTTACGTGTTGAGCAGGCAAATTTTTCGAACTTATGAAGCTATGGATTGGCAATTTGATTCAAAATTATTCAGATTTATAGCGTGTTACGCAATTAGGATGCTGGTTCGTGAACAGTGCACAAAGAAAGAGTAAAAACTTCCTCATCACATTCAAGAATCCAATTCTATTTAAAATGCAACAAGTTCATGTAAAAGTTCCCGCCCACATTTAACCCGTCTGCCTTCAAAGCAAGAGTGAACAGGCATCTTCTGGGCACGCTCGTTCCATCATAGACCTCATCTATCGCTTACCATCAGGCGTGATCGGGGTCAAGAGCGGGCCCATTTAGTAGAAAAAACAAAAAAAAAAAAAAGTATCGGTTGTCATGCCGACATATTGGTCAGTGCCAGTGTGCTCAGTTAGAAGCATTCATTTGCATACCCAAGCTCTGTCCGCCATTGAATATTCAAAGAGTTCGCTTCGCTCGCTCACCAAATACCTAGCCGTGTTGGGAACTCGATGCTTATTTGATGTAACCACTTGAACCAACTTTTAACGAAGGCTTTAATATTTCCACGGCTGAACCCTAAAGGTCATGGAAGCATGATTCGTTAATAATTATGCACAATGAGTCGTGAAAATGGTTTACATTGTTGGGTGGAAAAAGTATTGAAATTGTTTTCAATTCGTGGAAGCGATTTGGTTTTTACCGACTTCAAAACAAAGTAGGTTATCAATTCGACACGTATGTACCTATGTAATATTATTGGAATTGCATTATATTCACTTATGACAATCTATTAGGGCTTCCAAACAAATACACAAAATTTTATAGACGTACTTATGTATGTATGTTTGTCCAGCAGTTCTCCGCAACTATTAATCGGATAGTGACCTTTTTTTTTATTGGCTTACATTTACTTCAACTTAGGGAACAGTGCAAGTTTCATCAAAATAGATGTAGAAATTTTCAAGATATGGACTAATACGTGTAAGTGTGACGGCCTGGCTTATTGGTACGAGCTACCGGTGTAGTGTCAAAGAGAAAACATTTCAAAACCTTGGTCAAATTCTAGTGCAAAAACTAAAAATTACGAAATAAAAAGTAATTTTAAAAAATTAAACCTAAGTACTTCAAAAAGAAATTAACTCAAAATTATGAAATAACTTTAATTTCGGAAGTCGGTCACAAAAAACTAAAATACAGACCCCAAGACACCGACTTCCGAAATTAAAGTTATTTCATAATTTTGAGTTAATTTCTTTTTGAAGTCGGTTAATTTTTTTTAAATTACTTTTTATTATGGTTACGATTAAACACTGAACGTATAGCCAAATTTAGGTTGCGGTTATTACATATTTCGACGTCATTCTACAATACTTTCCAATGGAATAAGATAACCTTTACCACTTACAAGATTTCAGTGCAGTTTAAAAGCATTACGCCCGAGCGAAAGTCTTACCTACTTTGCGGGATTCCCCTCCGGAGATTGATTACGCTAATGGAACGGCACGCACCTTTTACGAGAGAATCGTACGGAAATGTAAACGTCACCTGTAAAACATTTGTTCAATAAAAATGAGTAAACGACGCTTCAGGGCAGGGCGCTCTTTTCCTCCGCACATCGTATCTACGCGATTCGACATTAACGATATCGTTTATGTTTCACAAAGTTAACCCCTGTTAATAAATGTTATATAAGATCTAAAATAAATGCAATGGAAAGCAATAAACACAATCCAAGACCTCTTTGAAAAAACAATCATCTCTTTTTCCTCCTGAAAAAATCCCATCTGCATTATTAAATAGATAAGTACCTACTGAGCAGGTGTCCTCTATCCACCATAATTTATTACAAAGACAAGAATAAACTAGATTATCAAATTAATTATTTAAACCTTAAACTGTTTCACGGAAATGAGTTTATAAACCGGCAATTCAAGGAACTCAGTTCGCACGTAGTGTTTTTCATTAAATCCCTGAAAATTACTGTAATTTGAAAGGGAAGACGGGTAAAACGAGGTTTTATTTTTTAATCGTCTTAATAAATGCTGAAGAAAATTATGTTAAGAAAATCGTATCGTTACCTTCTATAATGATTTACGCTTTTTAAAATAAATGAGCTTTGTTTTAAAGTTGGTTGCAGCAAGTATCTAAAAAGCTAGGGAACCCTGACCAAATGGGTTAGGTTAGAACTGTAACCAACCACGCGTGTGCCGAGTTGGTCGCAGTAGGTAAGGTAACACCAGGCCGAGTTGGTCGCAATAGGTAAGGTTACACTAGGCCGAGTTGGTCGCAGTAGGTAAGGTAACACCAGGCCGAGTTGGTCGCAGTAGGTAAGGTAACACTAGGCCGAGTTGGTCGCAGTAGGTAAGGTAACACCAGTAGGTAAAGTAACATCGCAAAAGGTAATACCAGGGCGCACCGACCAAATGGATTAGGTTAGGTTAGAACTGTGACCAACCACGCGTGAAACTCAAACTCAAACTCAAACTCAAAGCATTTATTTCAATTAAACCAATTACAGGCACTTTTGAATTGTCAAGGGGTCGGTCAGTCAGAAAGATGAAGCTAGATTGCCCATTCCAAAGCGTAGGTACCTATGGAGAAGAACGGGCAAGAAACTCCATGGACACTCTTTTAAATCAAAATAATATGGTTACAAAGTCTTGTTTACATCATTCATGTTAAAAATTATGCATGTGAGAACGATGCAGAACGTTAAAAGCGTCCGTAATGAAAAAAAAAAAACAATTCAAATATTAAATAAAATTAAAATAAGCCATGGCAGCAAAGAGATGACCAGTCCCTACTGACGGCGCCCGTTCACGAACATGACGCATGTATTAGCACCATTCAGCTCAACCATTTTATAGGGAGCTAAATGATCCAACACACGCGCCACCATCAGCGAGACATTTGAGTGAGCATGACATACTCTCAGCCGCCAGGGCACATTCAAGTCAATGAAAGGCGTACCCAGTAAATGGAAGCTTTATAGTATGTACATAGTACTCACACATGTGCTATGCAATTATACAATACTAGGAGATTGAATTTATATAATGCAAAAAGTGTATTTTAAAATCTTCAGCAGCTTCAACAGTATTTTCCAATGCTAATCAATTTATTTGTGCGTCTTTATGGAGCAGGACCAGCGTTTAGCCAAGCACTTTTATCGGCGATGTAGTCCCCCAATTTATAATATGCCTGGCTGCATAGTGTGCGTTTTATACAAGATTTAAATTTCGTTTCATTCAGTTGAAGTATGTCGGCAGGTATTTTATTGTAACATTTTAAACAGTAGCCCATGAAAGACGAGTCTACTTTAGCCAGCCTGAAACCTGGTTGAACTAATTGGTCCCTATTTCTAGTGATATAATTGTGTCTTTCACCTCTTTTACTAAAAAGATGTAGATTTTTCCTTACGTACATGATATTTTCGTAGATGTATTGACAAGGTACCGTCATGATGTTAATATCTTTAAACAGTTCCCTTAGAGAGTCACGCCTGCGGAGGCTGTATATGGCTCTGATAGCTCTTTTCTGCAGAATAAAAATAGACTCGATGTCTGCAGCCCGTCCCCATAGTAAAATACCGTACGACATGATACTATGAAAGTAACTAAAATAGACCAGTCTCGCGGTATCAACATCAGTAAATTGACGGATTTTTCTCACAGCATATGCTGCTGAACTGAGCCGTCCTGCAAGGGATGTTAAATGAGGACCCCATTGAAGCCTTGAGTCGAGCGTGATCCCCAGGAAAACAGTTTTATCGACGAATTCTAGTTTCTCTTGATTCAATACTATTTCACAATTACTACTTTTGACATTTGGTAAAGAAAATCTTATGCACTTCGTTTTTTTTCCATTTAATACTAAATTATTAGCAGTGAACCAATTTTGGATCTGCAGTAGGGCGTTATTTACGTCGTCAAGATTTGATGCACGTCTATTAATTTTAAAAATCAAGGAAGTATCGTCAGCAAATAACACCATTTGTGGTTGGGTTTTTAACAAGTGGGGTAGATCATTAATATATACTAAAAAGAGGAAAGGACCTAATATCGAGCCTTGTGGTACACCCATTTTTACTTTTAAACCGAGTGAATTGACACCATTTATTTGAACCTGCTGTTGTCTATCATTTAAATAAGATTTTACTAAACTGAGCGCAAGTTTACCCAGTCCGTAATGCTCAAGTTTTAAGAGTAAGGTTTCGTGTTCGACGCAATCAAAAGCTTTGGAGAGGTCACAAAAAATTCCTATGGCGTCTTGGGACTCTTCCCAGGCCGTAAATATGTGTTTTAATAAGGTGACACCGGCATCAGTTGTACAACGTCCCTTGGTGAAACAGTATTGTTGGTCGTGTAATATTTTATTGGTGGTAAAATGATTGAGCATTTGGTTCAGCATCACCTTTTCAAATACCTTGCTGAAAACTGGTAACACGGATACGGGTCTATAATTATTGGTATCTTTACTGTCCCCCGATTTGAAAAGTGGTATTACCTTACTGTATTTCATTAGATCCGGAAAGACTCCTTGATCCACACACAAATTAAATATTATATATATAGTGAGCCGAGTTGGTGGGATTATGTAACTAACATAGGCCACCCCGATCAAATGGGTTAGGTTAGTTAGAACTGTGACAAACCGCAAGCGATCCGAGTTGGTCGCATTTTCTAATTTTGTATTTTTAGTACATCAAAATCGGGATTATTTCAGGCTAACATAAAAAGTAATTTAAAAAAATTAAACCGACTTCAAAAAGAAATTAACTCAAAATTATGAAATAACTTTAATTTCGGAAGTCGGTGTCTTGGGATCTGTATTTTAGTTTTATGCCACCGACTTCCGAAATTAAAGTTATTTCATAATTTTGAGTTAATTTCTTTTTGAAGTCGGTTTAATTTTTTTAAATTACTTTTTATTTCGTAATTTTTAGTTTTTGCACTAGTATTTGACCAAGGTTTTGAGATGTTTTCCCTTTGACACTACACCCGTAGCTCTTATCAATAAGCCAGGCCGTCACACTTACACGTATTAGTCCATATCTTGAAAATTACTGAATCGATCTTGATGAAACTTGCACTGTTCCCTAAGTTGAAGAAAATGTAAGCCAATAAAAAAAAAATGGTCACGATCCGATTAATAGTTCCGGAGATATGCGTGGACAAACATACATACATACATACATACATACATACATACATACATACATACATACGTCTATGAAATTTTGTATATTTGTTTGGAAGCCCTAATAGATCATCATATGTGAATATAATGCAATTCCAATAATATTACATACCTCCTTTTTTTTTTGAAGTCGGTAAAAAAGAGAAACATTTATTTGAGTGTCCATAATTTTTTAGATCATAAAGGGTATGAAATCTTTCTCTAAATAAAAATCAATCACAGTGCATTAGTCTCACAAAAACTCGAAAATGGCTCGACCGATTGTGATGAAACTTTGGTAAAAAAGCATTACAACGCATTAACTAGTATTTAATAAACTTACTCACACTACAATTACCTACTGTGTCAACATACATACCCGCTTTATAAAAGCTATTATTATTTTAATCGAGACCTTCAGCGACATGTATGCAGCAATATTTATTCTGGGCAGCACTGAGGACGTACCCCTGCCTGCACTGGCCTTGTACTGGGGAACTGAACCTTGTATATTTCTTTACCTAGTGAACAGGAGATAGAAGGTCGTTTGGATACAAACTGTTTTAACACTGGTTTAGATAAAATGCATATTTCACATTGTTACGTGAAGGCCAATTTCCGAAATTAAGGGGCTTACATACAGGACCTAAACGCAAAAAACGCAAGTTTTAGAAACAATAAAAGTATAATAATATGATCGACTACAATAAACAAAATCAGAAAAATATATGATATTATTCAGGATGTGTGCGAGTCCGACTCGCACTTGGCCAGTTTTTTCAAACACGTACGACGCGACGGCGATACAATAATAATTTTAAAAATCCTTTATTTCAGCTAGCTATAAGTAGGTATTTTTGTCCATATTTTGTTAGTAGGTATTAAAATAAGTTAGTGTTAGTCAAGACGAGGCAATCAATTAATGCAATATTCGTCTTGCGTACCTAATCAATTTTTATTACTCCTCCAATCATTGCCGGTGTGTCCATAAAACTATCAAGTTAATAAAATGGCCTCCCTCAATTAACGACTTTTTTACTGCTGTATAAATCCTAGAACACGATCAATTAGGTACTTTAAGACTGAAATGGATAAACCCGCTGCAGGGAATGACCATCTCTTGCCTACACTGCATGCTGGGTACAGGGGGCCTAAAAAGGTCACTTTGGCAGAATCATAAAAGGATAACATTATGAATCATAATGGACAGTTAACTGTTAAGTTAATCGTATCAAATCCCATTGGTAAAGGATTTTTCAGTTATTTTTTTTGTCTGTGCTAAAATACCAATCAGTCCAATCCCAATTTCTTTAATTATACCTACGTAGTGCAGCGAAAAAAAGAAAAACACGGACTGTCTTCGCCATAATATAATCCATAAAGTAATCCTTTTATGATTCTGCCAAAGTGGCCTTTTTAGGCCCCCAGGTTGGTGAAACGAAAATGTAACACGACATTTATTAACTTACTAAGGTAAAATAGTATTTTGTCATCCATGAGCATAAAGACCATCAAATGCAAACATAAATAAAATAATGTATTGAAGTAATTACCTAACTATCATGTGGATGATTTTATATATTTTCTCAAGCACCATTGCAAATGATACTTATCAATAGTGAGTAACATTCATTCAAGTGTTTACATTTCATGGTGCATTGCGTTAATTTGGATGGCTTATTTGTTAAGTAAAGTTTCACCAATCTGTATCGATAACACAGTTTAATAGTAACTAGCATGCTTTGATAAGTACTTGTTTCAGTATTCTAAGGACAATGAAAAATAATATCCTTAAACATTTTGAACTTCAATTAAATTGAATGCAAAAGTTCTTTCTTTTTTTAGTTAAATCATTGTGGAAAGCGAAAACCTTGGCGTAGAGATTTGATGTAAATCAGTTGCTTAATATGGATGGAACTGTAATCGATAATGTTGATGACATTGCGCACCAGAATAGAGTTACTTGAACTATTTGCTATCTAGGTATTGTTACTGGCTGGTTTGAAATAGGAAAGACATGATATCAACATGATTCTTTATTAAGTCGGTTAAAAATGGTGTTGTAAATGAAAAAAAACCCGTCAAGTACGAGTCGGACTCGCGCACCGAGGGTTCCGTACAAAGTAGGTAGGTATGTAAATAGTTTATCACGGAAAAAAAATTGTAATGTAACTATTTTACTGTTTTCGGATTTTTCCTTTACTTGTGCTACATGACATGGCTTCTTGTCAAATTTCATGATTCTAGATCAACGGGAGGTACCCTATAGGATTTGATTCCGGAACATAAACGCCCGTATCTTTTGATTGCGTTGACTTAGAAGTTTGATTTTTTCACTGCTTTAAGGGATTGCAGCCCTGAGTATTTGATATTAATTTCAACTTGATAACTCTACGCGTTCCTGAGAAAAAGGGTCTTTACCAACCGACAGACAGACTGACAACGAAGTGATCATAATAAGGGTTCCATTTTTCCTTTTGAGGTACAGAACCCTAAAAAGGCAATTAAAGGATTATGAAGGGTGGGCTGGACTGAAGTGTCTTTTTAACACAATTTTGTCAACGAAAGTGCTAGTTGTTAATATCTACAGCCCATGCTTTTGCTGTTTACAGGCTAATATAAGATGACGAAGGAACTAATTACGACTTGATTGGATAATCATTGACATTATCAGCCTATAACGTTGCCACTGCTGGGACACAGGCCTCCACTATGTGAGAGGGATTGGGCCGTAATCCAACACGCGGGCCCAGTGCGAGTTGGTAGATGTCACATGTCTTTGAATTTCCGGTTCTAGGATAAATGCTGGTTTCCTCACGATGTTTTCCTTCACCGTTTTGAGAGCAGTGGTGATAACATGAATTATGCAAAGGAAAGCGCCTGCTGGGTTTGATCCCATGAACTACAACTCGTAGGTCGAAGCTGCAACCCAGTGGTAGCAGCTTCGACCTACGAGTTGTAGTTCATGGGATCAAACCCAGCAGGCGCTTTCCTTGGCCACCTCTGCCCTATTGGTAAAAGCTGAGAATTACCTACTTTACGCGCTTTAGGGAAATGGATTGCATCTTCAAGAAACCTTAATAATGTGCAATTACCAACAGATTCCAAATTGTACGTGACGAAATTTAAACAGGTTGAACTGGAGGAATCCCATTACCTTAGTAGGTGTGAGAGACAGAGAGAGGTGTGAGAGAGAGAGATGTGAGATATTCACAAAATAATAGAATAGAATACTCTTTATTATGTACAGCCAGACAGTGCCAGCACACCAAGCTACTACAATGAGTCAAATTTCTTTAATAGATTTTCAACTTTATCGCTACATCATAAGGTTCCAGGTTGATTGGGAAAATTTGACAGTTTCGGGTAGTTTGATGTGCTGGCGTCTGTACACCATTTAAATTACAGACATTAATATAGAAACTGTACAAAGGGTGACACAAGGGCGGTATTATCGCTAAGATAGCGATCTTTTAAAGACAACCTCTGGATGGATTAAAAAGGGGAAGGACAGACAAATACTGTAGGTAGTCAAAACAATTTATTAAATAGAAAACCCACAAACAAGATCTACTCCCCATCACTTCACAGATAATTGTTAATTTAACCCCAAAGTAAAGTCAAGATTCCTAGCGAAACGCAAGATTAGAGCCGTGGTGATATTACAGGTAAAGTAAATTACGTATTCGAGCCGCGGCAGAATAATTAACTACGGCTGTCAGGTACCCAGGTAAGACAGAGCTTTGATTTTAGAGGTCAGGTTTTAGTACAGTGGCTGGAACTTTTAGAAATAAAAGAAATAAAATACATTTATTTGCGCTAGATTTGACGCAAAGAAATAAAACAGATAATCATGATGATGTTGTTTTGTACGTGTAGGGTGACCATCTGTACGGATTTGTCCGGACATGTCCGGCGTCATGGCCCCCCGCGTCCGGACTTTGGCCAGCCGTGTCACTTTTCAACTTACTAGTTTTTTTTTCAGAAAAAAAAGTACTGATAAAAGAAAGGGAAATGGCCGTACTTTTTTGCAAATGTCCGGTTTTTGCGAAACGGTAATCCTATGTACGTGAGATGTTGTTTATTTGCTTTTAATGCCCACTGAATCCACTCACGTCATTGTTTGTATAGAAGTTTCAGCAGTCAGGCTATGGGTCGATTTCCCATTCAAAGGTATGTTCTTATTATTAATGACTTGAACATAGAAGCATGTATTCTATGTTCAAGTCATTAAGGTTCAGACTTTGTATGTGCCAGTCAGTCAGTTCTTTAGATTCTTTCTAACAATGACAAACCAAACGAATCAATGATCGTACCTTCTCAATATGAAAGTGCGTTGCCTTGAAGAAGACCAGTAAACTAGTCGCGAGCTCGAACTCACTGGTGGCCATGGCCAAAAATCAAGCTGTCTCACCTGGCTTCGTGTCCGACAGAGATATCAGTGATGAGCAGTTAGACGCTAGTCTACACGCACAACGTCTAGTTGACACGCACAGAAACACCGTTCCAAACTGAAAGGAGCGTAAAAAAAATCGAAAAGTGCAATGGAAAATATTGAGTTTTATGAAATCATGAAACTTTTATTTTCTTAACACATTACTGTGGATAAGACCGAGATTAAAACAGAAGACGAACACGCAGGGGATCGAGGAGGGGCGGTGGAGGGGGTTCAGGGGATCAGACCGGAATAATTCGAAAAAACCAGTGCATAAATCAGTTACAAATAAAAATTTATTGAACTCTTTGATAACTGAGCTTTGTCGGTACCGACTTTGTTTTGAAGATTTTACAGGTCTTATAATGCTTATTTACACCACACCCAAAGTTAAAAACGAATCTTTGTTGGCTCATAACTTTTTAATGACTTTTTATTTTACTATTACGTTTCCGTACAGACAAAATTAATAATAAGTCAAAACGATATCATGTTTAACATTGAATGCACAATGTCAAACAGTGGAGATTACATTCTATTTAAGTCTGCCGTGTTGGTCCAGTGATCGCAAGCGCTATTGCTAAGCATGAGGTCCTGGGTTCAATTCCCGGGTCGGGCAAAGTGTTATTGGGTTTTTCATTTGGAATTTCTCAGAAGCAGCTTGGAGCCTGGATTTGTGCCCGATTGAAGGCAATAGGCTCACCCCCTGTTACATGAGACTTAAACATAACTTGCGAAATGTGGTAGTGTGTTCTAGTTTTCTTAAGATCCAAAACAAATAAAATCATTTGGTGGTGTGTACGAAAAACATAAAATGAAAATAATAAAAAATATTTTTTATACAAAAACTAAAGAAATATGAGGTTACTGATACTTATTTATCACAACAGTGATTCAGAAAAACTGTGTTCTCATTCGGATATTGTACAAAAATACTGGATAGATTTCAGTTGGGTCGTCACGGACGTTTCACACCCAACAATGGAATAAGTCAAGCAGCGAAGCTTCTGAAATATATTACTCTCCAAGTATTTTGAACATGAATTGTTCTATTTAAAATATAATATTTTATATTCTACAGCATTGCAGTTAATATTATGTTCTCTGTTAAAAAATATATTAAAACTACTGTGTCACCGGCACTTAAACACGTCAAGGACGAAAAAGCTACAACAATTTGCTTTTTATCTATTTCTTGCAATGAATAGAAATTTCTACGGTAATTCGTAGCACTTCTACGGTAATTCGTAGCCTCGTAGCTGTAGCAATTGTCTTCGAATATTTGTCTATTTGTAGGATTAATATAAAGGTGCTATAGGAAAGAAAAGTACTTTGATGTTTACGGTAACGTCGAACACGTGGTGTTTTCACAAAGTAATAGGTGACCTGTAAAAGGGTCACAAACTAATAATGTCTCACTCTATTTTGTATGCCAACGGGCGTAATGGTGTCCTCAGTCCTCATACTTGTTGTTTAGTGGTTTTTTCATTAACTAGGTGTGTGTCGTTATATGTTTTTCTGACGTTACGTTTTAATAAAACATGGAGATTTCTTTATTATTATTTTATTTTAATATTAATGTATGATAGACATAGACCTTCCGGAATAAATTCATCAAAACCCATCGCGTAATTTAGAAAAATAACGCAGTCACACAGACAGACACGAAAAGCTATTTAGTTTTTAATATGCGCTAGCTGCGCCCCGCGGTTTCACCCGCATAAGTGTCGATCCCGTGGGAATATCGGGATAAAAAGTAGCCAAAATGTTAATTCAGGGTGTCAGCTAATTCCATACCAAATTTTATCAAAATTGGTCCAACCGTTTGAGCGTGAAGAAGTAACAAACATATAAACACACAGACACTCACAAAGTTTCGCCTTTATAATATTAGTGTGATAACGGTTCTATAGTGTTTCGGGATGTGTAAACAAAATAACTGAAAAACTTCATAAGCCGTAAAGCCGTTAATAAAGGGATCCTCACACCTCAAATTATGCTCACACATTTCATACACAAAGTGAGATAAAAATATTACAAAATACAATGTGTAATCCCTATAAAGACGTATGACGTGAGAAGGGGGGGGGGGGGTTTACATCCTATAAGACGTAATTTTTCCTAACATCCCCACCCGCGGGAGTTTGTCGGAGATATACAAATACCCGAGCGAAAGTCCCCATTATATCAATTTTGCTAGTTAAGGCGAAAGCGCCAGGGTAACCCGCGAAATTCAAGTTTTTTTTACGTTTTTTGCAATTTGCTGGTCGGTATTAAGTTGTACGTTAATTAAAATTCGATTCGCGGCCGTAACAAATATGTATTTACAGAATTATAATCATTATAGTCATCACCACAACTCTCTAAGACCAAGTAATCCCCAAGAATGACTATTTCATGAAATCATGACATTTGGGGATTGTACTAACTTCACAAGTTGTATTACTGATTGTAATGATTATAATTCTGTAAATAAATATTTGTTACGACCGCGAATCATATTTTAATCAACGTACAACTTAATACTGACCAGCAAGTTGCAAAAAACGTAAGAAAATTTGAATTTAGCGGGCCACCCTGGCGCTTCCCTCTTAAGCTCGAATGGTTTCTCTTTGACTGCTCGTCGGATATCGTGAATCATGTGGTTCTTAAAGGATTGTATTATTGTACAATCGTTTTATGGGTTTGTGAATTTGGCGTGTCGATTTTATTTATTTTATTATTTATGTATAGTCACAGTAAAACACCTGCGTTCCGTTGGATGCGACAAGCGCAGAACCGGTCGAAGTGGAGGTGCTTGAGGGAGGCCTATGTCCAGCAGTGGACGTCTTTCGGCTGAAATGATGATGATGATGACAGTAAAACAGATACAGATACGACATACCTAAGTATTGAGTACAAAGGTACAGACACCAGCACATCAAGCTACTACAATCTGTCAAATGTCTTTAATAGATTTTCAACTTTATCGCTAAAGCATAAGGTTAAAAGTTGATTGGGAAAATTTGACAGTTTCGGGTATCTAACTTTAAAGTATTGACAAACAAAGGGCTTTGAAGGTCCGTGGCATACCTCCGTCCGCCATTTTGTTTCTTTTTTTCAAAATACTTCATCAATTTATTCAATACTAGCTGTGCCCCGCGGTTTCACCCGCATAAGTTTCGATCCCGTGGGAATATCGGGATAAAAAGTAGCCTATATGTTAATCCAGGTTGTCAGCTACCTCCATACCAAATTTTATCAAAATTGGTCCAGCCGTTTGAGCGTGGAGAAGTAACAAACATATTAACACACACACTCACAAACTTTCGCCTTTAAAATATTAGTGTGAAGTGATAAATATTCAGTTACAAAGTGAACTTTGTATTATTTTCTAATCTTGCATATTTTAAGTCTAGGTATTTCAAATAAATGCCTAATCAAAAAACATAACATAAATTACATACTTATTGCTATTCCAACAATGAATGGATGCATTAGTACCCTTTATACCTTTCATTTGCACAGATTATGAGGCCTATTACAAAAATGCGCGTAGAATACATGATTTTCTTGTCGAAATTGTATACTATTCGTTGGTTGGTACAACAACAAGCAACAACAAGCTCGTTTTCTCTTCTACAATAATAATAAAGAGTTTTTTTTATTATTTATCTACCTATTTATTTTATTTAGCAATAACTTGTAATAATCGTTCTCCTGACGCATGTTTAGGCAAAAACTTATGGAGAGCTAATTTGAGTGCTCTAATTTGCATATTCTGTTGAATATAATCCATCAAAATATTTTTTTTCATATCACAAATATCATATACTTTTATAATATTAGAATACATTTTTGTTTTATTAATAATAGAAAAAACGTTGGACCTAATTCAATTTCCTACTGGAATCAAGTTTGAACATCTCCGAACTTCTACATCATCTTCACGTAGTATTTATACCAAAATAGTCTCCAAATAAAAAATATTGCTACTTCGATTTTTTAATAAATAAAATAAAAGTAGGTAAGTACCTACTATAAATTTCACTGCGCGGCGGCGGCGATGCGCGCTCGCTCTGGCTGGAGGCCTTCATTTAATGAGGCATCCACAGACAAGCCCGGTTAAGCAGACGACAACCTCACAGGTTGAACTGCGAGAAGCCATTTATAAAAATTAAAAAAAGAAATGTAAGAGGGCTCTTAAATTAATTCTTTAATTAAAATCCTTTCAAGAAAAACAGGCTCTCTATCATTTGTTCTAGAACTACTAATTAAGTGAAGTGTCTATCTAGTTTATCTTAGTGCTTAGTTGACGATGGTACTGTAATGAAAACTTCTGGTTAATTGCTACTTAAAGGGGCTTGCAGACCTGCTAGGAGGACATCATAGGTACTGTTTGGCGTAGGGAAACAAGTTTTATTTTGTCATGATTGTGTGAACCAGGCTTCGCTCACGTATTATATCAAAATACTAGCCCGAACAAAAATCTAGAGTGGTTTTCGAGTTATGAACGTACCAAACCAACTACCAATTATGGTGGGCACACATATGTCAAACGTAACATGAAATGTAAGCGAACATCCCGTCTAAATATGCAATGCAACATGAAATGTAACACAACATCAAGGCAAATTTGTTTTAATGCGTGTGTATGTTACATTTAAGAGTGGTTTATAACGCGAATGATTTTCTATCCGGGAACACAAATTTCCCGGATAGAAAATCATTCGCGTTATAAATATATAAGAAAGTTTGCAATTTTAACTCATACGATACCTAAAATATAGTATAGTATTTATTTACAATTAGAGCATG
Source organism: Oligia fasciuncula (assembly GCA_963082905.1). Classification (NCBI taxonomy): domain Eukaryota; kingdom Metazoa; phylum Arthropoda; class Insecta; order Lepidoptera; family Noctuidae; genus Oligia; species Oligia fasciuncula. The sequence continues at coordinate 14,356,896 of OY720396.1, read as the reverse complement.
CTGCAGTGCCAATAAAAATATAGAAAAATTGCACACAAGGGAAGGTGTGTTAGCGTTTATTTTTAACTCAGTTTATAAGTAGGTACGTATACGTAGTCTACCACACTAGCTTTTATTACTTTATGTCTCGAGGTGAGCTTAATACTTCAAAGAATTTCTGTAGAAGTGTAAAATAATCTAATCTTCTAAACTAATAATTATTATAAAGAGGTACACTATTACTAATAGTTTACTATTAGGTCTCTACTTATGAAATTAGCGTTTTGTTCGAACTGGCCACTTTGATCTCAAATATCTGGCGTTTGGTTAGGAATTTCAAATTCAAATTTATTCCGAATTCAGGTTTTTGTAATTGTGTTTCGAATTTGTTTTGCGCCATTTGATTTTTTTTTTTCAACAAACACGCGTCCAGTTCTGCGTTATATTACCTACTCAACCGTCACAATAACGAGGGGATTTTGGATCGTATCGTTACTTGTGAAGAAAAATGGATCCTGTACAATAATCGGAAACGCTAATCACAATGGTTGGTCAATGGACACAAGCGAAAGTTGACGCAAATAAAGGTCCTGCAGGGTAATTGCGTAACACACTATCAGTAGCAATGGGTTTCATTTTGACAGTTCAACAACATTCATTGCGTGGTTCACGTTGTTCAGCAGACATATTTTTCGAACATATTATGGAGCAATGGATTAGCAATATGCTTCAAAATGATTCAAATTGAGAGTAAAAGTGTGTTACGCAATTAGGGTGCTAGTGGTGGTTAATATATCATATAGCAAAATAAAGCACCTTGCTTAATACACACATCATAAAGCAAACGCTATCGTGGCTCTCACAAGTTGCTATTTGCTTATTGCTTTTTTACATCGCACTCTGTCTCTGTCATCGCGCGAAACGCATTAAGCAATGAATATATTATTAAATCGTTATAAGCAAGCACCGCGTGCGATTTGTGATCTCGGGCGGCTCACGTAAATACGTAATATAATTAATGATATGCTATTTGGTTCGTGTTTTTTACTTTTGTGATTATTTTGCTTCGTACTTTTTTAGTGTAAATAAATAATTATATATTAATAAATATCGTATGAGGTATATGAGGATATGTATAAGTATGAAGGAAAGTTGATGTTGTTGTTGTTGAGTTGTTGTTGTTGTTGATTTTGTTGTTGTTGAGTTGATGATGTTGTTGTTGAGTTGTTGTTGTTGATTTTGTTGTTGATGTTGTTGTTGAGTTGTTGTTGATGTTGTTGTTGATGTTGTTGTTGTTGTTGAGTTGTTGTTGTTGATGCTGTTGTTGTTGTTGAGTTGTTGTTTTTCATTTTGTTGTTGATGTTGTTGTTGTTGAGTTGTTGTTGATGCTGTTGTTGTTGTTGTTATTGATGTTGTTGTTGATGTTGTTTTTGATGTTGTTGTTGTTGATTTTGTTGTTGTTGATTTTGTTGTTGATGTTGTTGTTGAGTTGATGTTGTTGTTGTTGAGTTGTTGTTGTTGAGTAGTTGTTGTTGAGTTGTTGTTGATTTTGTTGTTGATGTTGTTGTTGAGTTGTTGTTGTTTTGTTGTTGAGTTGTTGTTGAGTTTGTTGTTGTTGTTGTTGTTGTTGAGTTGTTGTTGAGTTTGTTGTTGTTGATGTTGTTGTTGAGTTGTTGTTGTTGATGTTGTTGTTGAGTTGTTGTTGTTGTTGGTTGAGTTGATTGTATCTGTTTTATCGTAATTCATAAACGCGATGTAATATTCTTTAGCATGCTGTCAGTCACCGCGCTTGCTTTATTCGCGCCCGCCCGTAACATAACAAGTCAAGTATCAGGTACCTACGCGTATAAAAAAAGCATGATTTAATAAAGCATATTAAAAATCATGATTAAAATATAAAGCATTAAGCATTAAGCAAGTGATTGCCTTATAGCAACTTTGAACACCACTATAGGGTGCTGGTAAGTGTCTAGTGGACTAGTGCCGGTGTCATTCCCTACAGCTTCCTAAGATCTAGCCAGAGGATTACGGCAGATCTGTATTATCTATCAACGAAATCATGATGGAAAAGCTAGCCGTTAAACAACCGAGACTGGCCAATTGCTCTAGCCCACTGCTGCTCCAGGACAACGCTAGACCACACACTGCACAACAGACGATCGCTAAATTATAGGAGCTGCTGCAAGGAAAAAAAAAACAATTCCGATAAACAGTCAAAATCGCCTTCAAAGTTTCAGGATTAATGTAAGGGAGCTTTAAAGAAAGAACGAAAATCATTTTATTTGGGACACACACAGGAAATACAAATAGTAAAAAAAGGAGCATTCAAAACTAACAAAGTTACATGAAAAACAACAAAAAAAAAAAGACCTGTGCGAGGTCAAAAGGCTCCTATCTCAACATACTTAATGTTGCGATATTTAAAAAATAAATACCGCAGCTACCGGTATAATTATTATGAATAATTAAAGGCTAAATGACCAAGTAGAATACGAACCACAAAAGGTTATCATGGGTAGGTAGGTATGGGAATGAACCACGTGTCCACGTGTCCAGCCCACCTGGTGGTGCCTCCTTAAAGGAACAGCCTAACTATATCTAGCTACAGTTGGTTGCAAACGTATTGATCCGTTCGTATTAAAAATGCTTTTTTCATCAGCCTTCTATTTTATTTAAGCTTGATTTATCTTTGTATTAGATAATGAAAACGTGAAGGTTGCTGGAGCATTTGGAAAGAATGGTGAGAAAGATCAAACAGAGGACTAAAGAAACAGGTTTACATAACAATATAAAAATATGTTCTTCTCAGGGATTAAGGTTGGAAAAAAGTGGTGCTATTTTTTCTGATAAAGTACCTACGTCTCATTTTTCGTGTGGTAAGAAATTGCAGCTCTTAATCGTACCGACACTGACAAACTATTATCGGGCAAGTTGCAAAATGAACGAATTAAACAAACGACATTCTTCACAGAGTTAAAATTAAACAGAAAAAGCCATAAGAAAATTGTTTCATTAAATCCGTATTCGTTCTCGAATACAATACAATTATAATATTCGCTTATTTGATTAAACAGCAACGGTTTGCGGTTCAAAACGAATTACCTTTGGCTTTGAACACAATTTAATTGTACACCGTAGAAATGTACAACTGTTAATATTATAAACATATTAATTCTCTACGTGTCGAGCGTCATCTTATGAATATGAGTAAACTAATCAACACCCTCCCTGCGTTCAGGAAACTTCGTAAACTAGTTCATGTCAGTGGCGTAAAACTATACCGTTTGGGCCCCGTGGCAAATTTAAGGGATGGGGCCCTCCCTCAATGTGAAGAAGCTCAACCAACGTTAAGTATAGTTTTTTTTTACTAGCACTTTTCCGCGACTTCTTCCGCGTAAATTTCATGTTTTCCCCTACAACATTTAACACGTGACTGCTTCGTTGGTATAGTGGTTGCAAACGCTACTGCTGAGCATGAGGTCCTGTCGAAAAAATTACACAAACAATGGGAAAAAGGTACGAAATGTTCGAAACCTGAATGATGTCGTTTGTTGCACATTTTCAAAAAAAAGCTTGCATTTAGCATTGAGCACAGGAGGATCCTAACATAAGTTTATTATGTTAGGATCCTCCTATGGCCCTGTGGGGCCAGGGGCCCGCTCTGGTTAGGGGATAGTGGCATTTTGCCCCAATGCCACCCTATAGTTACGCCACTGGTTCATGGTATGCATAATCTATTTAAATTATGAATGAAGATACTCGTACATATCGGGGGAGCAGAATATAAATCGCTTGAATATCTCTTATGTGATATTTTATGAGTAACAGCACGCCACGCGTTCCCTTTTCTCTGCCAGCATTTTTATTAGCCGAGAAAATTTACGCTTTGATTGCTGGCAATAAAAGTTAAGCCCTAAATTACGTCATTCGAATAAGACCTACCAATAAAAACTTCCATTCTCACTGTATATGGTGCAATTATTGTACGAATAAATCTATGCGATCCACACATTACTGCCCACATAACATAGTAATAACTCGTTCAAAATGTTTATTCTTTGTTGGAACTCAGTTGGGACTGGGAGTGCCATAGATTTGATTCATTCAAAACCTGTACTAAAGCTTTTTACTTAACTCTTTTTGAAGTAAAAATTGCAAATATGGATTTGCAATTTTTACTTCAAAAAGAGTTAAGTAAGCCTCTAAGCCAAAAGCTGCATAATGCAAAATGTGCAAAGTGTATATCGATCTGATGTTAAACAAGGTTATTGCGGTCAAGTGTTGGATGGGTCACAGTTCGTTACACATATGACACCCTTAAGTATACCGTTGGAGAGCGGGTCAAATTAAGGAGTTTGACCCGCTCTCCTCCAGCGGTGCTATTCTGTAAAAATCTCACCGTGAAAACTTAGGTGAAGTGAGCGTGGAGTGAGCAGTCAATAGTGTCAATTCCTAGCAAAAACAAACTCACTTCACCTAAGTTTTCACGGTGAGATTTTTACAGAATCGGCCGGCTGGTCACCTACGAATCCACCAGGTAACAACAGGTATAAAGTTACAAGTAGGTACCTACAGTTGCAACTCAGCCGCGCTTTTTTTCCCAAAGAGGTTGGCGAAGTTATATTCCCACGTTTTGCCAGCTGCACAGTATAAAACATAGAATACCTACCGACAGTTTTAGTGGAAACTTAAAAACTGGTTTTCGGTAGGACAAAAATAAAAATAAAACAACATTTATTTATGGGTATGGGTAGGCCTACACGTCTAGCCTTCGTTCCGTGCTAGCCAGCAAAACGTAGGTAGGTATGTGTTTCAAGATAGTGACAAAATAGGCAGTAGCTCATCCTTCTATCCAGTATACTATTGTAGTCTTTGCTTCTATCTGTGTCTGATAAAGTAAACAACATGTGCGATCTTTGTAGCAAAGGATTATGACAATAGGCGACAAGAAAGGTTTGCTCATGATCAGTAGTAGGTATGGCTTACGGAGTGCAGTCTTCTAGCGGCGTCGTGTATGGAGAGTATGTGAGTGATCTTGTACTTGTCCAGCTGCACCGTGTCCTTTGAGTCCCGGTAGTTGCCCACGTACAGACCGGGGAGCACCTGCAGACAAAACACGACGTTACAAGTAGGTATTTTTTCTAGCGAATTTGCTTATTGTTTGAGGCCTTTAGAAGATTTCGATCAATAAAGTTACAGTTCCAGTTTTAAACAAGAAGATTTTTTTTTTTAAATTAATGAAGAAGCCTGTTCATGTAGGGCATTTTGTTCCGCCAGTTACTCAACTAAACCGAGCGCTCGGCGCATCCTGGACAGTCACACCCAACACCATAATACATTGAATTTTATTTTAGTAGGTCACAATTAGTTAATTCAAAGTCGATATCATTTTATTCAAAGATATTTTTATAAATCTATAGAGGTATGAGGAACAGGTTGTAAAGTTCACTCAACCTCCATAGAAAAGGGAGGATCCTCCGACCAGACGGGTGTTATGTCTGGCGGGCAACTGCCCGTAGATTCATGTCGGGCCGTTGTATCTATGCTAATTGCGCGGTAAACTCTGCTTGCGCGATGTAGGATTTACGTGACGTAGTATGACGCGTTGTTCTCATGTGGCGTTGTAGATACCGCTACATCACTCCCCCCCGGAGACCGGAGGTCGATAGTGGGCTGAGTCTTGTATCTTGCGATGCTTGCCAGGCCAGCTGAGGTTCCAGTGAGTCGGAACCGGTTGCCGCATAGTTCACGGTGAGTCGGAACTGTCTGCGAAGATGTCCCCAGTGAGTCGGGGTGGCGCTGCGTTATGCTCCAGTGCGTCGGATGTGGCACAGCGCCGGGTGGAGGCTGACTGCTGGCGTCGACCAGGAGAGCGTTTTTCAAGAGCTCTGCTTGTGGACCGGCCGAAAGTGCAGTGTGCTGATGAGGCTGTGGGTGATGACCAGGAATGCGCGGTCGCTGCATGCTGGTGGTCAGGACTCAGGATACCCGTTGAAGCCGTGGAAGCTGGCTGGCTGGGTGACTCGCCGCTCTAAAGCTTGCGGGAGTGATGATGATGACGTCACGCTGGAGTAGGGGCACGAAGGCTGCGCTGACGTTCCTGTTCGGGGTCACCAGTATAGAGGTATGAGGAACAGGGTGTAAAGTTCACTCATACTCTATTGAAAAGGGAGGATCCTCCGACCAGACGGGTGTTATGTCTGGCGGGCAACTGCCCGATGATTCATGTCGGGCCGTTGTATCTATGCTAATTGCGCGGTAAACTCTGCTTGCGCGATGTAGGATTTACGTGACGTAGTATGACGCATTGTTCTCATGTGGCGTTGTAGATACCGCTACAAATCTAGTTATTTCGTGCCAATACGAGAGAAGGAGAATGTCTATCTTTACCTATTCACACGTTTTGACAAACTGATGTTCTTTTTAACGAAAAATAAGCAAAAAAAAAAATACAGTACAATAGGTACCTATAGGGTGCTGCATTGGAATTTCATCGGTAATGCAAAGCAACTGTAGGTTCAATTTGCCTCCTGTAGGTAACCTACCTATGAAATGCTGCATTTCAATCAGTATGCAATATGGCCGCCATGCGACAGCGTCCATATTTTACAGTTTGGTATTCAATCAACCCTGCTTCATGTAAATACCCATTTTATTTACCAACCGACATACATAATAATTTTCGAACTGGAACACACAAACAACCCCCATCATAATACTTCATACAGTGCGTACATTGGTTTTGCTAAGTAATCATGTTTGTTCAGTAATCAATCACAGGATGGAATAAGTTTCAATCTAAAATACATTAACTTATTGTTACGTAAATTTCTGTTGTATTCACACATAGATCGAAGCCTATAAAATCACGTCTTTTCCCATGGCTGAAACGACGGAATGCTACTTACGAAGCAAATGATGGTGTGGTGTAGTGTATGCGCATAACTATGATACATAACATAATCAGCCTATAATGTTCCCACTGCTGGGACACAGGCCTCCTCTCTGTGAGAGGGATTGGGCCGTAATCCACCACGCGGGCCCAGTGCGTGTTGGTGGATGTCACATGTCTTCGAATTTTTGGTTCTAGGACATGCCGGTTTCCTCACGATGTTTTCCTTCACCGTTTTGAGAGCAGTGGTAATGAAATAATTCACAAAGTAAAGCGCCTGTCTGGGTTTGAACCTACGACCTACAACTCGTAAGTCGCGGCCGTTACCACTTGGCCACCAGTGCTTTGTGTGCGCATGCTTTCCCCCCCAACTTGTTATTTTTTTGTGTTAGTGTTCTTTCTCTGCGTCATGTCATGTTTACAGCAAATAAACGTAGTATTTTCTTTCTTTATTTTTTTTTTCTTATATTATACGAATGTACGGTCACCAAAGGAGATAAGTCACCAGGGTCGTCGGATATAGTTGAAGTTTAGTAAGAAACCGGTGGAAGTTTTTGAATAAAATAAAATTAATAGGAAAGAAACAGTTCATTCATCAAGTTAAATTTAATTCAAAAACATCCATCGGTTTCTTACTAAACTTCAACTATATCCGACGACCCTGGTTTGTTATCTCTTTCGGTGACTGTACGTACGATATTACCATAGTAAATACTTGAAACGTAGGTACATAAGGTGTAGGTACCTATAGGAAGTAATAAAACAAACTATAAAATAATTTATCTTTTCTCCGAATGCCGCTTTTTCTCTGTAATTATAGGACTTATACAGGGTTATTGGTAAAACATTAACAACCTCTTAAGAGGTCATGTATATGACCTCTTAAGAGGTTGTTAATGTTGTTGTCATCATCTATCATTATGAACAACTTTTACTAGATATGGGACCAAACCTGAAATCGCGGAAAAAAATCTGCTGTTCCCTACATTTTGACGAGTTATACTGTTGAACGGAACGTAGTACTTGCAATGTAATAAAAAGAGACAGAAAGATTGTGACGTAGCAGTTTGCTATCTCTCTCACTTGTGGTCTATACTCTGTACTTGTCAAGATGGACAACTAGGTTGCTCCGTAAGAAATAAAACTACTTTTAATTCTATTGCGTATATTTCTTTACAACAATCATCAGGTTATGGGCCCAGACACACATACCTCGAATGATTATATAAAACTGCACTCTGATTAACCGGCAAATTGAGGTGAGGTAAAACCGCAACGACGCCATTACGCTACGTTGTGCAGGAAGGCAAAGTAAAGAAAATAACGTAAAGGAAGAAAAAGGAAGAGCATCTTAGGAGGTGTATTGATCAATTTGATCAAGATGGACAGCAGTCAAAATGTTTTGAAGCTGGAAGGTTCAAGGAACTGGAATATTTGGAAATTCCAAACCAAAGTGCTGTTGCGTGGACAAGGTTGGCTGGATATAGTAGAAGGCCGGCGAATAAAACCAGAAGTAGCTGGGGAGAAAATTGCTTGGGAGAACCACGACGCCAAAGCTCAGACTTTAATAGTCACGAGAATGACTGAAGATGTCATGTTACACATTATATCCTGTTCGACTTCAGCCGAAATGTGGAGAAAGTTACAGAGTGTGTATGAACAAAAGACTGAGACCAGCATTCACATTGTTCAACAAAGATTCTTCCAGTATAGATATGAAAAAGGTATTGCAATGTCTGTATTCCTGTCAAAGATTCAAGAATTGCAGAACAATCTGAAACAAATGGGCGAAGAAATCTCTGACAAGTTAGTTATAACTAAAGTACTTATGTCGTTGCCAGAAGAATTCAAACATTTTATTTCTGCATGGGAATCAGCGCCTGACGACAAGCAAACCTTGGATAATTTAGTGGCCAGGTTGCTAATGGAAGAAGAAAGGTTAATGGAGAAGAATGAAGAATCACAGCAAACTTCATCATCTGCTTTTGTGATGAAAAATAGAAAGATTGGAAAGTGTTTCAAATGCGGTAAAATAGGACATTTCCAGAGCGAGTGTAGAAATGATAAAAAGAACAGTGAAGAAAACGTAAATAATAAATGTTTTTACTGTGGGAAGTCGGGACATAATAAATCACACTGTTGGTTCAGGAAGAATAAGGAAAATAGTAACCGTAAGAAAAGTAATGCGTTTGTGATATCAAATACAGCATATGATTTGTATCAAGAATCTAAGTGGCTGGTGGACTCTGGTGCAGATGAGCACATGTGTTGTGATCGCGCATTGTTTACACATTTTAAAGAAATTTCACAAAAATCAGTCATAGTCGGTAATGGTGCGGCAATTAATGTGTTAGGCTGCGGACAGATGGCGGTACAGGTTCGAAACGGAAAAGAATGGGTTGAGACTACCATAAATAATGTATTGTTCGTTCCCGATTTGAAAATGAATTTGTTCTCGGTCAATCGTGCCATTGAAAAAGGTTATGTTATGATGACAGATGACAACTCTTGTAAATTTTACAAAGATGATGACATTTGTGCGATTGCAAATCGAGTCGGAAATGGTTATTATATGGATTTGCGATTTAAAAGCAAAGCTGCAAATGTTGCTCAAACAGAGCTGAATGACTTAAATGTGTGGCATGAAAAATTAGCTCATCAAAACTTTGATTATGTCAGGAAAGTGTTGCAGAAAAACAACATCGACGCCAAACAAACATCAATTCCAAAGTGTGAAAGTTGTTTACTAGGAAAAATACATCGGTTACCATTCGCAAAAAGTGATTACACTAGCACAAAGGCATGTGAATTAATACACGCTGATACGTGTGGCCCGATGGAAGAAGTGTCCTTAGGTGGGTCGAAATATTTTGTGTTGTTGAAAGATGACTACTCAAACTTTAGGAATATTTATTTTGTCAAAAATAAATACGAAATCAAAAGCTGCATAGATGATTTCTTGAACAAGGCTGAGAATGTTACTGGAAATAGGGTTAAGATTTTCAGAAGTGACAATGGGACAGAGTTTGTAAACAGAGAGGTGAAGGATATGTTCTCAAGGCGCGGGATAACTCATCAAACCACCGTGCCATATACTCCAGAGCAGAACGGTAAAGCGGAAAGAGAAATTAGAACGCTAGTTGAAGCTGCTAGGACGATGTTACATGCAAAGAATTTACCGAGAAAACTATGGGCAGAGGCCATAAATACGGCGGCTTTTGTGCTCAATAGGACTGGAAAGAGTAAAGTAGATGGAAAATCTCCCTTTGAAGTATGGACAAACAGGAACTTTGATATTCATCAATTGAAGGTATTTGGTACTGTTGTTTTCACTCACATACCTAAGGAAAAGAGAAGGAAGTGGGATCCAAAAGGAGAAAAAGGGATAATGGTAGGGTATGGAGAAACAACAAAGGGATATAGAATATATTTTGAACACAAAAATAATGTTGAGTTAACAAGAGATATTGTATTCCTGCAAGAAAATCAGTGTGAGACCACGAAGGCTGTATGTGGATCTGGTAATATACTCCCTGTGGAGCTATCTACTAGTGAGGGTATCGAAGAAAAGGAGAAAAGCAGAGAAAGTAGCCCTAACTCTCAAGAAGCTAGTGATCAAGAAGACAGTAGTATATTACAGACTGATTCCGATGATAGCTTGTATGTGCCAAGTGATGATGAGTCCAGTGGGTTAAGTAATAATGGAGAACATTCAAGGCGAGGTACTCGTGTGAGGAAGCAGACCCTATTTTATGAATGTAACAATGTTTCATTAGAGGATAATGAGCCTAAGACGTATGAAGAGGCTATGAAAAGTCCAGATTCATGTAAATGGAAAGAAGCAATAAAGAAGGAACTACAGACTCTTAAAGATAATAACACGTGGAATGTGTGTGAATTGCCAGATAATACAAAGGCGGTTAGTAGCAAATGGGTATTTAAAGTAAAGAAAAATAATGGTGTTATACAATATAAGGCTAGATTAGTAGCTAGGGGATTCGAGCAGAATGATGTATTAAGTTTAAATGAAATCTATGCGCCTGTAGCGAAGTTAGCAACATTTAGATTGTTTTTAGCAGTAGCAACAAAACTAAAACTACCTGTGTACCAGATGGACGTTACTGGGGCTTTTTTGTATGGTGAAATTGGGGAAGATGTTTACATAAGCTTACCTGAAGGAGCTTATAATGATGGTAAAAATATTGTAAAATTAAATAAGGCTTTGTATGGACTTAAGAAGTCGCCAAAATATTGGAATGATAAGTTTAACTCTGTAATGATTAAAGAAGGTTTTAAAAGATCTCAGTGTGACTCATGTCTTTATTCAAAATGTAATGGTAAACAACAAATGTATTTGATAGTGTATGTTGATGATTTGTTGCTTTTTGGGACAAATGAAAGCCAAATATGTGAGCTTAAGTCAGTTTTAAATAGGGAGTTTGAAATGAAAGATTTAGGTCTGATTTCTGATTTTCTGGGGATAAATGTAAAGCAAAACTTAAAAAGTGGGGTGACAGAGTTGTGTCAGAAAACTTACCTAGAAAATGTTTTAAAAAGATTTAACATGTATAACTGTAAGCCTATTTGTACTCCTATGGACCAAAATTTTGATACTAGGATACTAGAAAATAAATGTGAAGTAAATAGAAAAACAGAAAGGTTATGTAGACAAATTGTCGGATGTTTGATGTATGCTGTATCGGGCACAACACCAGATCTTTGTATTGTGGTTTCAATATTAAGCAGGTATCAAGACTGTGCAAGTGAAATGTTATTAGTAGCCTTGAAAAGAGTACTGCGATACATTAAACATACAATAAATTATAAACTGTTGTATAAGTGTGATGATGAAAAGTTAGTGGGCTATTGTGATGCTGATTGGGGAGGTGACCTCAAAGATAGGAAGTCCACAACTGGTTACTGTTTTATTTTCTCTAATTGTTTGATTTCTTGGTGCTCTAAGAAGCAAAGTACTGTGAGTATTTCATCTACTGAGGCAGAATATGTAGCTATGAGTATAGCAGCTAGCGAAGCATGTTGGCTTATAAATATACTATTAGATTTTAATATCTCTAATGTATCTCCAGTTACAATGCTTTGTGATAATCAATCAGCCATAATGATTGCTAATACTAATAGTGTTAAAAGATTAAAGCATATAGATATTAAATTTCATTTTGTAAGAGAATTAATATTAAATGAAAAGATAAATGTAAAGTATGTAAGTTCTACAGAACAAATAGCTGATATGTTCACGAAATCTTTAAAGAAAGATCTTTTACTAAAGTTTGTTAAGATGTGTGGTATGGTAGTTTTGATATGATTTGGTATTGGTTTATGAAATGTCTATTTACATTGAGTATAATACCTAGATGATTAGTTAACTAGTTTCAGTAGAAGATTTGTGTTTAAAAAGTATTTGAGTTGTTAATTATTTCTTTGAGAAAGTTTGTTATTTAAAGTAAATGCCTAAGGTAACAATGTTATTGTGTGAGTCCTATTTATTACATTGAGGGGGGGTGTTGAACGGAACGTAGTACTTGCAATGTAATAAAAAGAGACAGAAAGATTGTGACGTAGCAGTTTGCTATCTCTCTCACTTGTGGTCTATACTCTGTACTTGTCAAGATGGACAACTAGGTTGCTCCGTAAGAAATAAAACTACTTTTAATTCTATTGCGTATATTTCTTTACAACAATCATCAATACGAACATAAATGTAGAGAACAGTTGATTTTTTTTTCGCGATTTTTTCTTTGGTCCCATAGTAAAAGTGGTTCATAATGATGAGTACAATGACCTCTTAAGAGGTTGCTAATGTATAACCCTGTTTAATGCATAGGTACCTAACGTGGCTAACGTATATTGTATAGTTACGGTGTATTTTTTACCCTACCCGAAGAACCTTTTTTACATTTAGGTACCTACATGGCTATCATGTAAGTATAATTATTATAAAAACATTACTAAGCACTAGGCTACACCACCATCATTAGGCGTGACCTCAATGTTACTACATTTTTAATAGCTTTGAATATTTTAAAAGTAATGCCCATTAACTAATTAGTGAAACTAAGTTTTCATGACATTATGACGAAAACGTCCAGTTACAAAAATGAACGAGCGTACAACTAAATAAATCCGTATTTTATTACCAAAACCAATAGTTTTTTTTTCTATCATATCTTTTAAGACGGCGGCAAAATACAATTTAAGGGCGAATTCCACAAAATTTGTATACTTACCTAGAATAAGTAAGTGTAATCCTGAGAATAAATTTTGAATTTTTGACAGTTTTTGAACTGTCAGACGTCAATTTTATTCCACGAATAAAAGTTTTCAGACTTTGGTGAAATCAACCCTAGGACTTTTACGGTAAAAAAAACCTATATTAATACACAATACCATGCACGCTTTTCAGAATACCTACTTCAAACACTATCTACCAATCTCAATCATTTTGAAGGATATTGCTATTCCATTGCTTCATATGTTTGAAAAATTTGTCTGCTCAACAACGTAGATAACGCAATGAATGTTGTTGAACTGTCAAAATGAAACCTACTGATAGTGTGTCACGCAATTACCCCGCAGTATCGTCTTTCATGTTATGGCTACACCTACTAAAATTCAGTTACTCATCTATTCATACTACATACAAATCGTAATGTCAAAATAACCGCTTTTTACTAAATACATATGAAAGTACCTATATACTTACGGTACTTGTAACAAAAAAACATTTTTCAAATATTTTGTCTGTCTGTCTGCTTGTTTGTTCTGGCTAATCTCCAAAACGGCTGGCCCGATTTTGACGGGACTTTCACTGGCAGATATGTTATAATGAATAACATAGGCTCCTTTTATTTTACAAAAAGAATTAGGGCAACCCAAAAAAATTAAACCCATGAAATCCAATTTGTTTTTCCGACATGCATGCGAACGAAGTCGCGGGCACAGCTAGTAATAAATGAAAAGTCTTTAGAAGCAGTCCAAATTAATAAATTCATTATTCCGTGCGTGTTTCACTGGAGCATCGTGAAATCATGAAACCATAAACAGAACATGGCGTGTCAATACTGCAGTATGTAGTATTGCTGAATGCAATACAATTACCTATGAGATAATTGCTATCGGGACTAATCGAACATAAACCGTGCGTCGCGATGTAAATCGACCCTAATTGCCATCGTGATTATGGGCTCGTTTTAGTATTACAGGGACAGAAATGTTAGGGTGCTAACAGGCCGTTTACTTGTTCCAAAAGCTTAGCTTCAAGTAATGTTAGTTAGTTAATTAGTAATGTTTTTTTTATTTGAAATGTGTTTGCTCTTGACTCTAGTCTAGGTCAGAGGTGACAGAGACAAGGTCGAAAGTATATAACTATTACATTTTTCAGTTATTATTATAACTACTTAGTTATTGTAACTGAAAAATGTTCGTAAGTTGATGGACGGTAATTTGGCGCTGCCCAAAACGTAAGACACCGTAAAACGCTGTTTGTTGTCGCACAGTTAGGCGTATTAGTAAGTACATATTACAAGTAAGAAAAAAAGTGTATCGAAAATATTTCATAAAAATAAAATAGTATCATGATAAAACACTCGTAAAACAGAGCTCAAAAAAATATTTCATCGCATAATTCTCAAAATGTTGAGCCTAAACTATCATATTTTGTGTAAAATGATAATAAAGGAAATTCAATCAACTTAAGAAATAAGTACCTAAAAAGTATTCAACTGAGCCGTGCATTTATTTTTTAATATAATTAAAACAGCAAAATCTTTTATTTTGGTGGTCATTTGTTTTAATTAACATCAAACGCATTGCTGTTTTGAACCTTATTTGTAGCCGCCATGCGCTATTGTCAATCACGTAAAAAGTTGTTTATTACACCACCGTACTAACAATTATCATACGTTATTGTAAAGAACGAGCGCTCATGATTACAGACGCTTTGAAAGAACGAACGAATGAAAATTATAAGTAGGTACTTAGTCGAATTTAACAGGCAGTTACAGTTATTTAACAGTCTACAATCAACAAGAAGCTAACAACTTTATGTTGAGAAATGACTCAGTATGCTCATTACAACATATTATTGAATATTCATAGCCCTTGTATTAAAATAATTGCAAACTGAACCGCCGACTCGACTACATCGGCGAGAATTAACTTTACTGAAATTGGGAAACTTCGTCCTCGATGTAAATCTTATTTTTGCTACAAAAGGTCGTGGCGTGGTAAGAAAGGTTCAGGCTCTCAACTATAGTTGCAAAACTTCTGAAACATTCTGAATAATTCCGGAATACTTCTGGGAAAGTTTCTTTAAGTCAGAATTATTCAAAATGAGTTTAATTAAGATTTTTATTTTTTTTTGCTGAAAAATCACATTTTGCATCGATCGTCGATCGCCGCCGGCTCTGCCCCTCTGCCGCTGCCGCCGCGCTGGCGCCGCGCCCAAAGACTACATTGCCGCGCCGCGCGCGCCCGACTGCCACGAGTCGTGCGCGCAGGTGCAGGCAATGGCGGTGGGGGGTGCGGCAAGAGGGGAGATGCTCCCCTGAGAAGTTTTCGCCCGCGCGAGAAAGATTCATACCCCGCAATCGAATGTTTCCGCCGAGTCTTGCTTGCGTGCAGGCGATGGCGGTGTGGGGTGCGGCAAGAGGGGAGATGCTCCCCTAAGAAGTTTTCGCCCGCGCGAGAAAGATTCATACCCCGCAATCGAATGTTTCCGAATGTTTCAATGTTTCGCCCGAATAATTCAATGGGGAATAAACGTGTTTGTTTGTGGTGTGGTGCTGGTGGGCGAGTTAATATTGTTCAGTGGCACATACATAAGTAAAATATAGATGTTTATTTTATTATGAATGGGATTTATCTATCTATATATATAAAAGGAGAAACTGACTGACTGACTGACTGACATATCAACGCACAGCCGAAACTACTGGGTCTAGGAATGTGGAATTTTGCACACGGCTTCCTTTTATAATGTAGGGGAGCACTAAGAAGGGGTTTTTGGAAATTCAACCTTTAAGGGGGTGAAAAGGGGGGATTTCGTTTGTATGAAAAATCTTATTCCTTCAGTTAATAAACTTGAAACTTTGCACGAATACTTATGTAAGTAAATTATGAAGTTTGGCATTTTTTGTTTTTCTAAACTACCCCCTAAAGGGGGATTGGGGGGTGTCAAAATTTGTATGGAAGAATTTTAACGCGCGGTCCGATTAACTCGAAACTCAGTATTTATACTTAAGATCAAAAATAAAGAATGACGTGTATCAGGGTTTTTCGAAAATCTACCTTTAACGGGGTGAAAAGGGGTAGTTAATTATACAGGCGAGGATTTTACTGCGTGGCTTGATTAACTCGAAAATTGGTATAAATAATCTTTGAGTCAAGTAATGAACATATCCCAAACGATTTTTGGAAATTCCACCCCTGTGGGGGTGAAAAGCGGGAATACAGTTTATATGAAAAATCCTAATCATTTGTTTTTTGGTTAATAAACTTGAAAATTGACCCGAATCCTTATTTATCTAAATAAATGATAATTAGATTACATTTTCGAAATTTTTAGAGGAAAATCTATATATATATATATATAAATAAAAAGAAAAGTCCTGACTGACTGATTGACTGACTCATCAACGCCCAGCCCAAACCCTTGGACCTAGAAAGCTGAAATTTTGCACAGAGGTTCCTTTTATAATGTAGACGAGGAATAAGGAAGGATTTTTCGAAATTCAACCCCTAAGAGGGTGAACGCGGGGAAGATGAAATTTCACGCGGACGAAGTCGCGGGCAAAAGCTAGTTAAGTATATGTTGATATTTTTATAGGTAGATATGTTAGCCTGCGAATAACAGGATTTTTATTCTTTTGTTTTTAGATAGGTGCCTACTTATTGGATGCGACGTGCACTCACAAGCACAACTATAAACTTAATATAAGTACCTACCGCTCACAACACAACTAAAGATAATATAATTTACAACTTCCAAGCGCGAAATAGGTAGCAAGGTCGATTTTCCTGGTTTTTTTTTGACAGTTGAAATATTCCCAAAGTTTCGGAATATTTCGGAATACTTCCGAAGTATTCGACGGGAATGATTCGGAATGTTTCCCGCCAGCATCTATACTCTCAACGGTCTCAGAATAATGGAATTTGCTTCCTTGAGCGATGCTTTACATGATTTAAAAGGCATAAGTTACGGAAATATTTGGGGAACTTATAAAATGCGGGGGTAATAAATAGGGAGCGGGCGTGGCACATATATTTTGGGAGACCGCGGCGACGACGACGCCTCAGTTTCTAATTTAAACTTCTGTGTGAATTTATAAATCTATTTGAATTTTGAAATACTAAAGTGTATTAAAGTGATCGCTAACTAGATTATAAAACAAAATAATTTATCTACCTATGTAACACAATATAGATATCTACGATATGATCATACATAAATAAGATTACCATACCTACGAAGCCCAGTAAAAGTTATTAAGTTATGCATTTTTGCTTCGTATTTATACTTAAGGTTTCAAAAATCACTGCACATTCATTGAATATTTGAATTTCAATAACAAGCGATGGACTCAGCCGGATAATTCCGGTTTCGAAATGCAATGCGACAAGCACCGTTATTTCGAAAACAATCGGACACAGCGGGATCGTAATCAAATCAGTCTGTTCGGTGAAAATTCTGTTTCTGCCATTCAGTTTCTTGTAAAGTATTGGAGCGGGAATTTAATTGGCTCGTAAACTAGAATTTGTGCCAAAATGACGACACGAGGCACTTGCAGTGATAAACGGAACAGTTACGACTGGATAATGTTCTACTTAGGTAGTTTGTGGTCATTTTGGATTGAAAACTGTAATAAAATGTTATTGAATTACACACTTGAGACTGTGGCGGCGACGCCTCAGTTTCTAATTTAAACCTCTGTGTGAATTTATATATTAATCTATTTTAAAAGTTTAATAATAACGCCAAAATAATTTTTCACGAGTAAAGTATCGTCTGGCATGGGTCGATGTTTTTACCTTTTTAAACCATAATTTGTTATTATGTAACTTTCAAACACATAGCATTGGGTTGAAGAAGCAGTCTAATAATTCTACCTTTAAAGCGCGAGAACAACGAGAATATGTAAAGGAGTACGTACCATTCTCTAAGTTACCTGTGGTGTGATCTTTCAGTTTGGCAGAAATGGTGACAGCTGTGCTGTCACTTCCAAGTGTCATTCATAGCGTCTAAAAATTTTGCCGCCAACGTACGGGAAAATTTTTCTCTCGTTAATTTTCATAGAAAATTTGTAAAGTTTCAAGTAAAACTTTATAGAAAGTAAATAATAGTGATTGTGGTAAGTGATATATAGTGGTGCGCTGATCGTTAGTCACCGAAATGACGAAAGGGAGATCGGAAGTTCAAATTAGATTCGTGGTCACCGGTTACTTTGAGGAACCGTGTTTAGCGACCCTGAGCGCCACGATTCTCCTAAGCGCAATAGCGGGGAAAAACCCTCTTCATCCTCGGAGGATTGAGGCACCCCTTTTTCCTACCGCCGAACGACAGGGCAAAGAGATCGAGACGATTTCCTGTAAGTCGGACCTACGCATTTATAATTGAATGAGTAGCCAATAAGCCAAGTAAGTGCTGAATATCTGTTATTATGACATTATATCACTAACCTTACTCAAAAATACAATCAACAAATTTCTGTTTCTTGCTAGGATCACTTCAGACAGAAGTGCAGTGTTGTTTTACAAACAACCCTTTCGTGTTTAAAGAATATTACAACTTATGGAAAGGGATTTCAGTGTAAAAATATGATGATTAGGTAGTAATTCCTAAAGCAAATACTGAATGTCTTGAGCTAAAATTACTCAAGCAGGTTCTTTTCTATGACACCCCATCATGAAAAGCAATCCATTATAAGTACATGTATGCTCACCTATCCCATGTGTTTCACACACTGAATTGCAAGTAGAGTGAGTACTTATGCCACTAAACAAAACTAAAGACTTTAGCCCCCGCGGAGGGAGGTGTGGCTTGGATCTCTGATGTGAGTCGAGAGCAAAAAGTGCTAACTGCTAAAGTAGGTCTACAGACACTTGTTATTTGAGCAGCAACATACCCACTAAGATTTTACCCTACGGTCCCTTTTGGAAGTAGTCTGAACACTCCTATCCAGGAATGTACTTACAATAGTTCATTGCTCTCATGTGTTGTTACTTACATTAAAGAAGTTCAACACCTCTAAGTCTAATTTGCAATTAGAACATTAAGATGAATAATAAAAAATTACATAAGTTTTTTATCTAATAAGAAATGTTAAATATTTAAACAACATTATAACTTTGGACCCAGTGTGCCTGGCTCTCGTATTTGGAGACGAGAGGTCTCAGAAAGCCAGTACCCTTACAAGATCTATGTAAAAACCTCTTGGACCTGACAAGTTGCAACTCCTAGCTTGGAAAGTTTTGGGGGGGGAAAGCAGTCAGGTTGGGAGGGGCAGTGGTTGGTAGAGGAGCAAGGAACTTGCTAATATGTAGTGGAGATCCACAATAATCATTTATAAAGCTTGTATTCAGAGGTGAATGTCATAGTGTAGATTGCATGACATCTAGACAGTTTTTTTTTGTCCATTTAGAAAGTCTAAAAAATCATTGTTCTTAGCTAAACCACTGCTTACCCCTTGATTAGCAGAGATTTACATACCCTAATATTGTAAGATATCTCACAACTTTTAAGTGTTGAATAAGATAATCATTGATTTGCTCAAACACGAGTACAATATGTGCAACACAAATTGTCAGCATGCAAGAGATGTTAAAAGTAGGGTAAGTAATAACAGTGCGCCCAAGGTTTGGCTCAAAGACACAAAGAGTTTACCTAAAAGCTACCATAATCTTTGTTGATTTTGGTTTACAATAACAGGTGTGTCTGTCTATAAAGCTTGCTCAAAAGATTTATAAACAAACTAAGATAAAGGAGCCTCATGAAGTTAAAAGAAGAGGTCTGTGGTAGCCTTCGGGAGGCTGACTGGTGATTAGTTCATCAGATAAAATTAAACTGAAAGAACCACTAGGCAGAATGATTACTTCTGTAAAGTAGTAAAAGAGAGGGCTATCTCTCAAGAGTATTTAGAATGATCAGCCTATAATGTTCCCTCTGTAAAGGGGGATGAGGGTTTATCATAATTATGAGAATTTTTAATTCCCATTGAAACTATTTAAATATGTTTGGGTAAATGAATCATATGTTAAGTCAATTTAATTGATAAATAAAGAGACTTATACTTCATTTACTTGCGAGGGTTAATCTATTAACCATAGTAATATAAAAGGTCCTAAATAAATTTCAGTTTCAATGGAATTTTAACTTTATTATGTAAGACATTGAGTTTGTTTTCCCACATCTTTATAAAGTTGAGGTTCAAAAATATTGGTACTTTTGATTAATTAAGGAAATGAGTGATTCAATTATCCTTTACTAATGAGACTATTATTTTAATTCAGTTTAAATCTCATTGATTTAAATTATCATTATGGCCTTATATTTCATGTTCACCCTTGGCAAGCAAGGCAAATACATTTGTTAATAATCTATAACATTTTATAGATTTGTTAATTTTAGAATTTTTTGGAATAATAGATTGAAAGATCTTAATTTTTGGTTTGAACATTTAATGAATACATCCAGAAATATTCATTAATGTTATTTTAATATATAATTCACATAGCGTCTACATCCTTCGGGTATTCTTTCACCAGCAGATATCAAACAGGTCTTCAACCCAATGCTATGTGTTTGAAAGTTACATAATAGAGCTGTTTTGCATTAAAACAAAACAGTTATTATGTTATGGAAAACACATAGCATTGGAGCAATTTGCTTGCTGTTGAGTTTTGAAGACTTCTATGAATGACACTTGGAAGTGACAGCACAGCTGTCACCATTTCTGCCAAACTGAAAGATCACACCACAGGTAACTTAGAGAATGGTACGTACTCCTTTACATATTCTCGTTGTTCTCGCGCTTTAAAGGTAGAATTATTAGACTGCTTCTTCAACCCAATGCTATGTGTTTTCCATAACATAATAACTGTTTTGTTTTAATGCAAAACAGCTCTAATATTATCTCAGATTAAGTTGCTATTTTAAGCTAGAACCTAAAATTCCTGCACGCGAGTCGTGACCTATCTAATGAATAAATACTAAATGACGTCATAGATGTGTAGTGGCAACTACGTTACAGGCTTAACGTGAGAAGTTCATAACAATTGACTTGTGGCCAAGTCTCTTGACAGGGTTGACCTTTACTACCGAGCTTACTATCGACGGCAGAGGTACTTAAGACGAAAGCGCCAGGCCTGCGAAATTCTTTTTTTTACGTTTTTTGCAATTTGCTGGTCAATACTTATTAAGTTGTACGTTAATTAAATTCGGTCCCTGTTCTTGACGCTAATAATAACCATACAAAGTTTCAAAACTGTTCATGCATGTGTTTTTGAATAATCTTGCCAAAAGTCAAAACGATGGTGTCATAACTTTGACGGCAAAATACAAGGAACCGGCTCAATTCCAGATGTGTAGTCAAAAATATATTGTGAAAATATTCAGCTTGGAATGTTTCGCATTAAGGGGGAAGCTCTAGGGGATGCGAGCCGTTACGGTGAGCTGCCCCGTGTCGGCGGCCCGGAAGATAGCCGAGGAGGGCCGAAGGCTCCTGGTGGGCTGGGTTTCCGCGCAGGTGAAACTGCTGGAACCCAGACCTCTGAGGTGCTTCCGCTGCCATGTGGGCAACCACGTGGGAGTGAAATGCCCCTCGGAGGTGGACCGCAGCAGTCACTGCTTCCGCTGTGGTCAGCCCGGTCACAAGGCCGGCTCGTGTAAGGCCACGCCGCACTGCTTCGTATGTGCGGCAGCTGGCAAGCCGGCCGATCACCGGGTTGGGAGCAAGGCCTGCGCTCCACCCGCCAGAGCCAAAGGCAAGGGTAAGCCCTCCGCCACCGCCGTCACCGCCGCAGCCGCAGCCACCGTCACCGCCGCTGCCGCCTCCACCGTTGTCGCCGCTGGAACTGCCACGGCAGGGCCCTCACAGAGGGTTAGGGAGGGGGCTGAGATGGAGTGCCAATAACGGCCCCATTACGCCTCCTCCAGGCGAACATCAACCACTGCGCCGCCGCTCAGGATCTGTTGCTCCAGAGCATGGCGCAGTGGTCGATCAACATCGCCGTGGTCGCTGAGCCGTATTTTGTCCCGCCCAGGGATTACTGGGTGGAGGACCTGAGCGGCTCAGTGACCCTAATTTCGTCGGCCGCCGCCGGTACCCCGTCCCTCGAGGCTGTCAAGAGGGGACGGGGTTGCGTAGCAGCACGGTTCGGGGGGATTGTTGTGGTAGGGGTATACTTCTCCCCGAGCCGAACTCTCGCCGAATTCCACAACTCCCTTGTGGAGCTGAGAGTCGTCGTCGTCGGGTTCCGTTCCCTCCCCGTGTTCGTCCTCGGGGACTTCAATGCCAAGAATGTGGCTTGGGGTTCCCGGTATACGGACACGCGGGGCAGGATGGTGGAGGACTGGGCTCTGGAGACAGGCCTGGTCGTCCTAAACCGGGGTTCTGTCCCAACGTGTGTGCGGATGCGGGGTGAATCAGTGGTGGACATTTCGTTCGCCAGCCCCGCTCTGTTGCCGCACGTCGTCGACTGGCGCGTCATGGAGGGGGTGGAGACCTATTCCGACCACCGGTACATCCGGTTCGACATCTCCGCCCAGACCTCAAGCGCGCCAGTCCGACAGGCCCCGAGTGGTCCGCGGTGGGCGCTGAAGCAGCTGGACCGGGAGCTCCTCCTGGAAGCCTCGATCGTGCAGGCCTGGGTGTCACCACCGGACAGGCCTGCTGACATCAACGACGAGGCGGAGTGGTTCCGGGAGGCCATGTCCGAAATATGTGACATGGCAATGCCCCGGGTCCGGCCAGGACGCGCCTGGCGCCAGGTGTACTGGTGGTCGCCGGAGCTGACGACCCTGCGCGAGGCGTGCGTCGCTGCACGACGCCGGTACGCCAGGCACCGCAGGCTCCGTATCCGCCCTCCGGATACCGAAGCCATTCAGGCGGAGCTGTACGAGGGGTACAGAGCGGCGAAGACCGCCCTCCGAGCGGAGATCCTGCGGGCCAGGGGACTGGCCCGCGAGGAGTCGCTGGAGACTCTGAACAGGGACCCGTGGGGACGCCCCTACAAAATGGTGCGGGATAAACTCCGCCCATGGGCTCCCCCGCTGACGCAGAGTCTCCGGCCCCAGCTCGTGGAGGACGTGGTGGGCGCTCTGTTCCCTTCGCGAGGGGAACATACACCCCCGCCCATGGCTCCGCCTCCTGCGGTGCCCGATGAGGACCACACACCCGACGACGACGACGATTCTCCGGAGGTGACCGAGGTAGAGTTGAGAGTGGCGGTACGTAGGCTGAATGCCAAAAATACCGCCCCAGGACCCGACGGCTTACCTGGGAAAGCCTGGGTTCTGGCCATGGAGGCTCTCGGGCCTCGACTGAGGGGGCTCCTAAGCGCATGTTTGGAGGGGGGCCAGTTCCCACTACGATGGAAGACGGGGAAGCTGGTCCTCATCAAGAAGCCGGGGCGCCCTGCGGACTCTCCGTCCGCTTACCGGCCCATCGTGCTGCTCGACGAGGTGGGCAAGCTCTTTGAAAGAGTCATTGCAGACCGTCTCGTCGGGCAGCTGATGCGGGTGGGGCCGGATCTGGCGGACGGCCAGTTCGGTTTCCGCAGGGGGCGCTCTACAGTGGACGCTGTCATGCGCGTACGAGCCCTCACGACGGGGGATGCTGTTGCCCAGGGTGGGGTCGTCTTGGCGGTGTCCTTAGACATTGCCAATGCCTTCAACACCCTGCCCTGGAGTTGCATCAGGGAGGCACTCCGGTATCACCGGATGCCGACCTACCTCTGTCGCGTGGTCGAGGCCTATCTGACGGATAGGGCCGTCATCTACCCCGGTCATCAGGGAGAGTGGAATCGGCGAGAGATGTCGTGCGGTGTCCCACAGGGATCGGTCCTGGGGCCGCCCCTGTGGAACATCGGGTACGACTGGGTGCTGCGCGCCGACCTCCCTAGCGGCGTTAGTGTAGTTTGCTACGCTGACGACACGCTGGTCCTGGCGCAGGGGAGGTCGCACCAGGCGGCGGCGGAACTAGCGACACGCGGGGTTGCGACAGTCGTTGAAAGGATCCGGCAACTGGGACTCGAGGTGGCCCTGCACAAGTCCGAGGCCATGTGTTTTCATCCCAGAGGGTCATGGCCGTCCGGTTAGTCCGGGGATACCGCACGGTCTCCGGGGAGGCAGCGAGCCTCCTTGCCGGACTGCCGCCATGGGATCTGGAGGCCAAAGTCCTCGCCCACATATGGGAGTGGCGAGAGGAGGTGAAACGCCGGGGCGTAACTCCGCTGCCGCGAGAAATCGCGGTGCAGCGGACAGAGCTCCGGCGGGATCTCATGGCGACATGGAGAGTGCGACTGTCGCAACCCAGTGCTGGGCACGCCACAATCGCGGCGATAAGTCCCCTCTTTGAGGAGTGGCTAGAGAGGCGCCACGGCGTCCTCACCTTCCGCCTAACGCAGGTCCTCACCGGACACGGCTGCTTCGGGAGGTTCCTGTTCCGAATAAGGCGGGAGGAAACGCCCGGGTGTCACCATTGTGTGGATCGCCCGGAGGACACGGTGGAGCATACGGTGGAGATCTGCCCAGCTTGGGCAGAGCACCGCCGTGTCCTCACGGCGGCGATCGGCGGCGGCGATCTCTCGCGTCCGGCCCTAGTCCGGGCCATGGTTCGGAGCGAGAGTGCATGGGAGGCTATCGCCTCCTTCTGCGAAGCAGTGATGCTCGCGAAGGAGGAGGCGGAGCGCGTGAGGGAGAGGCAATCCTTGCGCCCTCACGCCCCCAGCCGCCGCAGGAGACGCCCCGGGCGTCGGGAGTCGATAGCCGATTCCCGGCCACCGTAGGCGCGGGCTTGCGGGCGGCGAGCAATGGGCAGCTCGCCGCCCGGTAAGGACCAGGCCCGGGTCGACGGCGCGTTGTGTTCCACGCGCGCCTCAAGGAGATGTCAGCACCAACTGACGGGGTCCGCTAGGGCCGATGCCCGCCAGGGTCGCGGGTTGTTCGAAAGAGATACCGTGGCCCCTGGCACAGGCAACTGAAGGAACACGGGTGGGTTTTAGTCAGTAAGAGTCTGACACTCCCTTCCGCTCCGCCCAGAGCGGGAGGGGTCATTTGATGATTTCCCACCCAAAAAAAAAAAAAAAAAAAAAAGGGGGAAGCTCTAAGGTGGCCCGCGAAATTCAAATTTTCTTACGTTTTTTGCAATTTGCTGGTCAATACTTATTAAGTTGTACGTTGATTAAAATATGATTCGCGGTCGTAACAAATATGTATTTACAGAATTATAATCATTAAAGTCATCAACACAACTCTCTAAGACCAAGTAGGTAATCCTACTGAATGACTATTTCATGAAATCTTGACATTTTAGGATTATTGGTACTAACTTAACAAGTTGTACCTATTACTATAATCTAATGATTATAATTAATAATGATTCTGTAAATACATATTTGTTACGGTCGCAAATCATATTTTAATCAACGTACAACTTAATAGGTAGATACCTACTGACCAGCAAATTGCAAAAACCGTAAGAAAATTGGAATTTCACGGGCTACCTTAGCGCTTCCCCCTTAAACAATTCCTCCTATATTTAGGTAGTGCTAGACTAAATTTGCCAATCGATTTTGTTCATAATATAAATGCTATTAGGGTGATATACCTACTCTTCAAGGTCTTTTGTCTATTGAGCTACCTCCAGATTAGTCATGCTCATGTTGTCTGGCCAGTATTTAATGCAGCTTCTGTTTAATTTTTACGGTTCCGTACCCAATAGGTAAAACGGGACCCTATTACTAAGACTCCCGTCTGTCACCAGGCTGTATCTCATGAACCGTGATAGTTAGTTGAAATTTTCACAGATGATGTATTTCTGTTGCCGCTATAACAACATAATAATATACTAAAAACAGAATAAAATCAATATTTAAGAGGGGCTCATACAACAAACGTTTTTTTTCGGCGTTTTTGCTTTGTGGTACGGAATCCTTCGTGTGCGAGTCCGACTAGCACTTGACCAGTTTTTAAATATATAATTATGGGAGTTAGTAGTGCTTCTGTGCTTATCCGGGAACATTGAAACATCATGGTGTAACGCAAACGGCAGACGTATATAACGTGTATTTTTTCTTCTTGCTGATTTGCGTATTTTTCACTTGAATGCAAACGGGCAGAACCTATCTTGTACATAAAAGCTGCGGCACAAAAGCAGAGAAAACTGTTATTCAGAAAATGTTACGGAACTATGCGCAGATGCGTCGGCGTTATGGCGGGACTGGAGTCAACAAAGTGAACAGGTAGGCAATATGTCTGCGGCTTCGCGATTCATAGCCCGACTCCCGAGTGACAGCTGGGCCGGCTTTATTACTTATGAATGCAGGCATGCAGGGGAGGATATACCGGGTTACGAGATACCGAAATATTACCAGTTGGCCGGAATTTATTCTGAGTTATAAGAATTATGAAGATTTTGACATGCAGATTTTGGCCTGCTTGCACTACCAATCACTAAATGTGTTTAGCGCTAAACGTACCTATTTAGAACATCACTACTTATGTCTGTCAATTTCAAACGATTCACGGAAATATCAGTGTTTTAAATTCGTTTGGCGCTGGTTTCAGGTGAAAGTAGGCCAACACACTATCAGTAGCAATGGCTATCATTTTGACAGTTCAACCACATTCATTGCATTATTTACCTTATTGAGCTGACAATTTTTCGAACATATAAAGCAATGAATTAGCAGTACCTATCCTTCAAAATTATTCGGATTGTGATACGTACCTACACCAGAAAAATAATAGATTGACTCCGTGAAGAAACTCTTTAAGGAAACTTACAGGTTTGATTGTTTAGAATTGGATAAGATAATTATGAAATACCTAACTACTGAGACAGAAATGATTCTAAGAAAACCTGTAATTGGATAAGCCGTAATTGACATTGTTACGCGGTAAAACTTTCAAAGTATAGATAGCTAGATATTAGAACGTTACAATTATGCTAAGACAAAGACACTACTTTTACTAAAGTATAAATCCCAACAAAATATGACAGGACTTTGTCCGTCTCATATAAGTAATTGCGAAGTAAAAATATATAAATATTGATTATAATTATGAGCTTAAACCACGTTACCAAGGTCAGTATAATGAGTCAAGTGATACTATGTAAATTATTTTTATTATTGCTGATAATGTGGCATCGAAGGAACGCGGCGTTTGCCAATAGATACAACGTTTATAACGTTTTATTCCAGCTAAATCATATTACATATTTAATTTGGAATATTGCCTATGAATTACGTATTCGTAGACTAAACAAAAGATATCGATCAATGGAAAATTAAGCAAAAGTTTTACAATTATCGAGAAAAACTAGAAACCATTAGCTGTCAAAACATTAAAAACTAAAGCTTTCTTCAAAGCTGTAATTATTGTTAAGCACCTATTGTATCGCTTAATTATGTCGGAAAGTTGATTATTTAAAACAAGGTTTCTTAGTTCTTCTTTAACAGAAATGTGTTTGTAACATTAAGAGAGATTTTGTACTTGAATTTATTTATTTAAAATAAGGGGTTTAGGGACCAAGTTGGGAAGTCATTGTACTTTGACCTCTCGGAGTGTTTCGCAGAGCTCCTTTACTTTAGAGTCCCTTTGGGGCACTTGGGACCCTCTATAATATTGATTGAGAATATCTAGTTTAAAAACCTTCCAATATCGAATATTTTTAGATTCAAACCGAAGGTCTATTCTCAACAGTAACTACCTACTCCCCTACTAAATTACAGATACCTGTTTCCCTATTATAACCTACGGGGACATATAAAAACCCCCTACCTAGTTAGGTACCTATTCTCGTTCTTTTCAGCGAGTCGGTAACTCGGTAGCAATCTAAATGGTTTTAGCCGAGAACTAGCTAAGTTTCCTTTAGTTTCTAGAGCATTATATTACTGTGTGGCAAGAAAAACTTGTTCAATTCGCGTGACTGAACATGGCGTGTGACACTGTGGCACGGGTGGCACCGTATGTCAGGTGATACTCTTCGTCGTTCAAACCAGACGGTCGCACTCACAATTTTGGCCTGCTTACCGACATAAAAGCTGTAAAAATAGAGGTCTTTACGGACGAAATTTTAAATAAAAGTCATAACATTGTTTTCTTTGGAAGTTTCGTTATAAAATATAGGATAAATCAATAATTTATTGGCTAAACGCCAACGCCAGAGTATTACTATTGACACATAAAAAAGTAATCGCGCTTATTTTATACCCTTCCACTTATCACAAACTCAAACTACACAATAGGCCTGACTAAATTGTCGATATAGGTAGGTCGACCTACAATATTTTTTCTACGGCGCCATCAAAACCGTAATTTCGAATCCCTTCAGACAAACAAGGGATGGGTGAAACCGTTGTTTTCCTAGTGCCATGCCCGCCATTGTAGGACAACCTCAACTTGTCCACCTGTTCAAACGAGGTAGATTTAATTCGGACCGCATTTTCCGCTGTAACTTACAACATTTTACGTAGGTAAAAGAAATACTTTCAAACCACAAAAGATACGATACAATACAAAAAAAAAATACAACTTCTGGTATCTTTTTACGAGTACAATGACAATAGGAAAGAGGTTTGCCCGGGTCTTTACCGTAAGTAGATTATAGATACCGATCGAAGAAAACGGCAGTAAATATTTGCAAGATTTCAACAATAAGTTGCAGTCTTATGAATAATTGAATATCTTAACTAAATAACTTTTTATGGCTTTTTGTAACTTATTATATTTAAACATTGTTAACGGAACTAAGTCGAGCCTGGATCTTACAACACAGAGAATCCTAGTGTGACGTCTAAGGAATTCAATCCAGTTGAATATAAACTTAGCAAAATATTTTTTTCTTATTTATAAGAAGAGTAAAAGAACTCGATAAGTACTTAGGTAGTACTTACAAGCGACCAAGGCTTTGCTTCGTGGCAAAACTGCTTAGGTACCTACTGAGGTCATCGTAAAAACTTTGGTCCCCAATTCTTATTATGTAAATTGATATGTATTTTATTATTGCCAATAAAATGTCGAATGTCAACTTAGTGACAAAAATGTGAGTGCTTTTATTATAAGCTCAAAATACCCACAGTAAATTATTCAAAAAAATATTCATGTTTACTGAAAACGTTTGTCGAGTGTGTCAGCAAACATTTTTTGTAAATACGGGCCTCATTCAAAAATGTTCGTCGCATTCATCGCTGTCGCTATTTTGACGAATTTCAAAGCATTTCGCGACGCCCGCAAAATGTTGACGCATTGCTAAACAAACAAAAAAAATAAAGCTTCCCATATAACCGCAGCAAAAAAGTTGAGTTCAAAATTGAAGGCAGAAAAATGTTTTCAGCACATGTGGCGTGGAAGAGAACACTTACCTACTTTTTTTATTATACTTACTTAGTTGTACCAAGTTTAATATAGCTCTCAGTGTAGCTGACATTTGTGCCATATTGCGAAGAAATAATGGTCACCATATTTTTAATAAAATCCGTAACATAAACTCATTCACTTACTTACCTAGTAGGTAGGACAGTATTACCAGTAAATATACCTACTAGAATCTACTAGAATAAATTCTATTTTATCGTAATTTTTGACGTTCAAAAGTGCCTTTTATGTGCCTATTTGAAATAAATGCTTTGACTTTGACTTTGACTTTACCTATGTATTTGGATAGCAGTATTATGTACAGCAGTGTATGTGTAGCACTAGTGCTAGCAGTAGAGCAATATTATGATACTTATTTATTCCGCTTATTCCAAGGAAACGTATATAGGTTTACATATTATATAAATCTACGCGCCTATATAAGTATAGGTATGACTCTTGTTTTTTTCAAAACATAAACCAAATAAAAATAAGGACATCACCCATTCTGGGAAATTTTTTTTGGCGGCCATCAATAATAATTACATATTTTTAAAGTACACCTATAACTAATTTTTTTTTACTAAGTCGTCAAAGTCGAGAACAATTTGAATTCGGAGATATATTCTATAATATATTTGGAGGCAGTCTGTCCATGTAAAATACTGGTATTCAGCTGCATCCGGTTAGAGTGGAAGCCGACCCCAACATAGTTGGGAAAAGGCTAGGCAGTTGATGATGTTGATTTGGTGGCGGATCGTAAGATAAGATCGTTGTATATCTTTGTTCTCAAATTCATTACAGCATTTTCGCCATACAAATAAATGTTTCTATTGCGATCATTAAAAAAAAATGTACCCTGGCCACCGACTTTTTATTTTTTATCCCAAGTCGCCGAACAAAACGGGTGATCTCCTATGAATGAAAAAAAAAAAAAACGTATGAATGGTCGAATGCAACCAGAGTTCTCTCTCTGATTTACAGAGTACTATTTAAAACACTGCCCCGAAAAATGTCGCTTTCCATTTTGTTGGCCGTGAACCAGTGAGGAGGAGAGATAGCCTATGCAAGCCTTGCCAAGTAGTTCCAGGAAAGTTAACTAACAGGATCACGCGCTGTCGTGCACTACGGCGATTTGGGGAAACCAGACACGACTTTCCCCCCGGAACGTTTTAATATGAAATGCGGTCGGAGAAACTTTTGAAAAATCCTAAGTAAAAAGTCGTAATTCGAGGTTTGGCTCTCGCCTATTTCCTCCTCCAATTTATAAGATATTTCATGAACTGAATAAGAAGGATATATGCTGTGTCCTTATGTTTTTCTGTTTTCATTAATAGTTGTCAAATTTGTACACTAGGCCTCTGTTGAGAGCGGTTTAAATCGGCATTATTTGAGGGTTCTAATGCTTATAAAAATAATGTAACATCATACAAGTAGTTAATATGTATTATTCTGTAAAAAATCATTGCTTTATGGTCTTTAACCAGAAAGAAAACAGGCGAGAGCGTTTCCATGGAGAAACGACCACCGTATAAGGCGTAGAACGGGAAGGGTGATCGTGTGATTGCAGTCGGTTTAGAATCCAACATATTCCGCGCTCCGTAAATGTCTTCAGAGTTTAGATATCCGTGGGGATTTCCACACGAGAAAAAAATAGGAAAAAATAAAATATAAAAAAGATATTGGCATTTCTTCGCAGATTGGAAATGCCAACGACAGTCAATTATGAAACAAGTAGAAAATATTGACGTGTAATTATTTTGTCAAGTAATACAGTGCTCAAAATAAGTACACAAAGTAATTTGATTTTTTTCTTTGTTGCGTGTATTGGAACAATTGATTCTGTTTTTCGTAGCCACACAATGTAAACAATGATTTTTTCTACCTACAGTATGTACAGTCAACAAAAGAGATAAATATGCAGGATCATCGGATATAGTTGAAGTTTAGTAAGAAACCGATGGATGTTCTCGAATATAATTTAATTTTTTTAATAGAAAACAAACAGCTCATTTAACAAAATAAATTTCAGTCGACAACATCCATCGGTTTCTTACTACTTCAACTATATCCGAAGATCCTGCATACTTATCTCTTTTGTTGACTGTACCTACATAAACTATGGAGAGTTAGCATGACAGCAAGATATTGCACTGTGAGAAGATATTAAAATGAATGTTATAGAGACATGAATAGCTTCAAGTGTTGATATACACGCAAGCTTTAAGACCAATGAGTAGGAGCATCTATGTACGCTAAACAATTAAACACGCAATGTAGCTGTTACATCTGACAAATAATAATTGAAGAGCCTTATTCTATTGTATAGTGTTATTAGTAACATCACGCTTGTATTCTCCGAAGGGTCTGGCAGAGGTGCACCTATAGTACACCCACATTTCGCCAGTTATGGTTACGTCCATGTAACAGGGGGCAAGCCTATTGCCATCAACTGGGCACAAATCCAGACTACGGACTGCTACAGAGAAATTCCAGATGGAAAGCCCAATAACACTTTGCCCGACCTGGAAGTCGAACCCAGGGCCTCTTGCTCAGCAGTACCGTTGACCACTAGTCCAACGGGGAAGTTATTACTGAGTGTTGTGTCAAATTAGGAGATTAACTACTTAATAACATTATAATCTACTAGCTGCGCCCCACGGTTTCACCCGCGTATATGTCGAACCTGTGGGAATATCTGGATAAAAAGTAGTCCAGGGTGTCAGCTACCTCCATACGAAATTTTATCAAAATTAGTACAGCCGTTTGAGGAAAAATTTACGAAAAAAAAAAGTAGTGAAGATAATTATTATCTCATACATTCGTTCTTATTGATTCTGAGGCGGTGCGAAGATCAAGCAGCTCAGCTATTTAAACATATTTGGCTTTAATCTTCTTACCTTTACTAGTAGTAGGTATAGTCTTTCAAACAGAATTTCGGCCATCGCAGCCAATCTCTGGGGAGACTTGCTATCTACGCGGGAGGTTGTTATAGTGCACAATTGTGTGCGCAGACACAGGTGCACTCACTCTTCCCTCACGCTCAATGGGACAGCAATCCAATACCACCGGAGAGAGATCAGCAGGCTCGTGTACACTAGCGCGACTGCTGAGCGTGTGGTCTTGAGTACGATTCCCTGGTCGGGCTAAGTGATTGAGTTTTTCCATAAGGAATTTCTCAGTAAGCCCGCAGTTTTGAAGTTGGCGGTGTAATACCCCTCTGTGCATCGGAAAATACGCAGCTTAACGTAGGACTAATGTCCAGCACCAGTATTAGTGAGTACTAAACTAGCTTCTTCTCGCGACTTCGTCCGCGCCCCCCATTCACCCTCTTAGGAGTAGAATTTCGAAAATCCCTTTCTTAGTGGATAGATACCTGCTCTTCACAAAGAACACACCCTCCTTATTTCATGTCCCTAGGACCAGCGGTTTAGGCTGTGCGTTGATATATCAGGCAGTCAGGACTTTGAATTTTATATATTTTTATTGAAGGCTAGAAGATTAGGTAACCTAATCTTGTTGTCGTTAATAAATTATGATAAGTAATAAAAACGTTATGATTCATTAAGAGCGTTCTAGTGCCTATATTTTACTGTTATTATAGTACTGTTATTATATTTGAGTATCGGCAAGCGTTAGGTGGGGCGCCCCGCCGCTAGATGGACACACGACCTTAAAAAGGTGACTGGGACATACTGGATGCGAAAGGCGGAGGAGAGGGTGTTGGGGCGCCGCCCTGGGAGAGACCTATATGTCCCGCAATGGACTGCGATAGGCTGTTGATTGATTTAAGGGGCTTACATGACCTAAAGCGCAGTCACAGTCGGACTGCATAGCTAAGAAAGAGAAGCGCGATGACACAGCTCTGGTAATTTATTGCAAAATATGAAGCAATTATTTAATTACAAAAAATCGATTGTTTGGACTAAAAAATTAAAACAGTAGTGTTTTATAGTATATTGCTCGTAGAATAATCTGACAAAAAATCAGAAAGATTATAGGTATGTAGGATATTAGTATGGTTTTTATTGTAAAAAGAAAGTTTCTAAAGGTATCTTCATGATTTTTTTCTATCGTATCAAATTAGTTGTAGGTATTATGTTTTCAACACAGTATCTACCTAGCATATATCCTGAAGAATATCATATATTTTTCTGATTTTGTTTACTGTAGCCGATCTTATACTTTTATTGTTTCTAAAACTTGCGTTTTTTTGCGTTCAGGTCCTGTAAGCCCCTTAAGTACAGTGTTTACGAATCACTAGTAGGCATCAATAAAAATCTGAACATAAGTTTACAAAAGTGAATGTTTTAACAAACTTAACATGTATCGAGGTTACAAACAAATAGTGTATATTACGCGAATGGGTAATCTTGGTAGCCGGTAGTAGGTTTCATAGATAGCGAGTCGACTAACTAACATGGCAAGCTGCCAGAGCTGCATCTGCAATAGACCTCCAACATAATACCTTGGTATACATAATTACGTATGCAGCTTAGTTTTCATTTACTACATTAATATCTAGTATGTACGGTCACCAAAGGAGATAAGTAGCCGGGTCGTCGGATATACTTACTTAGTTGAAGTTTAGTAAGAAACCGATGGATGTTTTCTATTGAAAAATTTGATAAATGAACTGTTTGTTTCCTATTAATTACCTGAATTTACCTATTTTTTTTAAACGTCAAGTTCGAAAGAGGAGTTTAAAAATACTTAAATGTTGCTTAGAAAGTTCATTCTCTACGGTTAACACTGGGCGCGTCATCAAAACTCGCGTTATATTTAGTCTGTAGACTTCGTAGTGAATGGACACCTTCATCAAAATTACAGTGTTCTAGGCTAAAAGGTTTGCCCACTGAGGGTTAATCTGGGCTGTGTTCTATGTTATGGATTAATATCCTACACCTTCCATACAGGCAGACCTTTTTTTTTTTTTTTTGTAGATGGGAAATCATCAAATGACTTCTCCCACTCTGGGTGGGGCGGAAGGGAGTGTCAGACTCTTACTGACTAAAACCCACCCGTGTTCCTTCCTTAGCCCTTTATGTTCCGGGCCAGCGGTGACCCTTTCGGACAATCCCGCTGACCTGGCACGCTTCGGCCCTAAGGGGCCCCTTCTCTGCGGCTGACATATGTTTGAGGCGCGCGTGGAACACGTAGGTACGCGCCGTCCGGCACGGGCCTGGTCCTGATCGGACGGTGAGCTACCCATTACGGGCGGTCCTTATCGTGAAAGATTACTTACAGTGTTATTTTTTTCTAATATGGAAAACTTAGTACCTACCTAATATCTCGTTTTGTACCTATACAAACAAGCTATGAAAATCACGAGTTTTCGCAGCAAACATACATCTAACGTCTCGGTTTTGTAAGAAACATAACATTTACGCAAAAACTGCTAATCATTTAGTTATTTATAATCATTTCTCAATCTAAGTATTGACACTTAAGTCAATTTATTAAAAAAAAAATATATTTAGAAATCTAATTACCTAGGTACTCTGTATGTACAGTCAACAAAAGAGATAAGTATGCAGGATCGTCGGATATAGCTGAAGTTTCTTTCAACTATATCCGACGATCCTGCATAATTATCTCTTTTGTTGACTGTACATACCCCTTTATTTATAAACGTTGCTTGCATAAGTTAACTAAAGGCGGGTAGGTACAGACATTGCGAGGCATGCGCAGCGCACGGCGCTCATCGCATGAAGGCTCCTTCAAACAGGCGCGACACGCGGGGAAATCGCGCGCGAGACAAAGGCACCGCAAGTCGCGCAACGAGCGGTGCCTTTGTGTCGCGCGCGATTATATCGCGTGTCGCGCCTGTTTGTAGGAGCCTTGATTCGCAATGTGTGGACGTTCTTATTTGTGGTGAGGCACGTGCTTGCAGATGCCTCACCACAAATAGGTATGAACGTCCTGCTGCGCATGCCTCGCAATATCTGTACCCGCCTTTACGATTAGCTGCTGTTTAAAAACAGATATTTTAGACGTTTAAACGTAGGTATCTTAACTTTAATCTACGTTTATAAATAAATGCCTTATTTGTTTTCCAAGACAAGTAAAGAAAAATAAAGGTACACTTTACCTACGTAAACTCATAAGTAGGTACCTACTCAGAGGTGAAAACACTCGGAAATCCTTTCTGAAGTGTTCGGAATCTTGATCCGTTTACAGATGGTTTACGGTATTGGAAATAGAAAAGCTTTAGAGCTACGGTATACCTATTCTTTAGGTACTATCGCGGACACTCCCGCCTGACCACCACTAAGTTCATTTTTGCTTGCACTAATAAACTAGAAGCACTCTCTAGTACTTAAGCGCGCCAAGGTCAAATAGTTGGTCCGTAAAATTCACAAAAGGAGTACACGTGATGTGTCAGGCACAAATCCAGAGTTCAGGCTGCTACTGAGAAATCCTAGATAGAAACCTAATACTTTGCCCTACCTGGGAATCGGACTTCATGCGCAGTGCAGGTTGCAACTAAGTAATTGCGTTATCACTTTCCTAAACTTTAAGGGGCGTGGCTTGGCGAAAACATTTTTAAGTGATCAGGCGGAAAAGGCCGCCATGGTACGTATACATCTGTCTAAGTAACAAACGATTTCTAGAGAACGTGTCAATTCAATAGGTTCTTACTTCATACATACTTAGGTACCTACTTAGTATTTTCACACAGACAACATCACACGTGTAGGTAATCCCCGCAGGGTCAGGAAGAGGTGTACTACAACGTCCACCCACATTTCAACGTGTGTGCCGCTGGTGTTGTCATGTTGTGTACCTACTTAGTATTTTCCTCGAGTCGAATTTCTTCATCATTGTTCACGCCGCGTCGTACTCCCGCAAAGTTTAGGTAAAGCAAAAATGTTTGCTTTTAGTACCTATTTAACGACACTCGTAACTTCCGTAATTGGCTTAAATTTGCTAAGTTAACTCAGACTTGAAGTTTGAAGACGCCATCAAAATACCGCAGGACGTTGTTAATTTCTCTGTCTTTGGCCATTTTTGTTAAGGAAGACCTACTGCTCTATTTTTTAACTTTTCAAGTAGGTAATCAATAAATAATTGTACTATAAACACGTCCTAAATTAGTATATATACTAACATATAATGACATCTTTCATTTCCTACTTACCATTTGGTTTAGCTCCCAGAAATCTGAATATTATATTTGGGTAAATAGGTATATTTTCGTTGCTTTCCATTCTAATTGGAATGTTCTCTTACTAGTCACCAAACTTATTGAACACTAGCTTCTGCCCGCGACTCCATCCGCGTGGAAGCCTACGATTACCATAAAATTAATCCTATAGCACTCGGCACTCAGCAGCTTTTTATCAGTGAAAGATTTTTTTAAATCGGTTGATTAGTTTCGATGACTTTCGGACACTTACAAACTTTACCTCTTTTAAATAATATTAGTGTAGAAAAGCTGCTAAAAATTTAGGACCAAATCCCAGGACAGACAAAAGACAAACCCGTAATCTACTTTGTCTGGTAGATAAAATCGCAGTGGTGGACCGAAAATGGAATTATGGCCGACAAATGACGTCTGGGTTTCGCCTCATGACATGGGACTGTATAGGATCTTTGGCTTAAATCTTTTGAGATTGGATTTTGAAACCGAGCTGTCGGGTCTGCTCCGTCAAATGAAATAAATATGATCTTATCGGATCAGTCTGTCCCAACTTATATATACGTTGTTTTGTTCCTTACCATATTGTAGCAAGATGCATGCATCTCATGCGGTCGGAGAGACTTTTGAAAAAGTCTACATAAAGTCATAATTCCAGGTTTGGCTCTCGCCTATTTCCTCCTCCATTATTAGACAAATTTAAAAGATAAGTATTTCATAAACTGAACAAGAAGGATATACTCGTATGTAAGTATGTATGTATACTGTGTCCCTATGTTTTTAACCGACTTCCAAAAAGGAGGAGGATTTCTCCGTCAATTATGGACCTATTTTATTTATTTCTTTTGTTTGAAAGGGTATACTCTCGAGGTGGTCCCATTGTCATCAAGTTGGAATCTGATGAGAGGATCCCATGGAAATCCTCGAGGGAAACCCTCACAACGTTCTATAGCGTCTGTATAGTTAAGTTACACAACGCTTTGTCTTCTTCTTTCGAAAGTCAAATAATACTGACGACTGAAAGAGAGAAATCAGTGTGTAACTATTCATCTGTTAAAATAAGTTTATTAGTAAGGGGAAAGAATGCAGAGTTAAACAAAGGAGCGCATACTACACCGAGTTCGTTTCTTGCGTCGTAACTTTGAACAACTGCACTTAGCGGGGCAAGTCATGACCTCCGAGTCAAGATCCGAATGAATCGATTACTCGTCGTAAGATTTAATAAATGGTTTAATACCGGATTCCTTAGTGAATCAACTTTGTCTGTATCTTGGTTTATTTTGAAATAACTGTAGGTATTTGGTTTACCCGCAAATAAAAGTCCTTTTGGTAACCTACTTACGGAATTCGGCGTGGCATCCCGGTAGGGTAATGTCGCTTCGAATGGGAGTCCTGGGAAGTGTATTTTAAACATAAATCTTTCAGTGTTCAATGTTTGTCATTCAGACTACTTCCCAGAATTTGATCCTTATTAGGGACACTATCGAGTGGTGTAATAATACAGTGTGTTTTTTTATCAAAATCAACGGGTTCGATTCCTGGCTAGAAATATTGTTTTTTCAAAAATCCAATGATACAGTTTTAGTTTTCATCAAAATCGAGCCCGCGACTCCTTTGAGTACTTTTCGCTATTCCTCATAGTTTCGGATTTGGCCATCCACGCCCACTTGGAAAATTCACCCTGTATACCCGAACGGTTATATTAGTCTAAACTAGGTATTATAAAGAGAAAAGATTTACAATTCCCTTCATGAAAAGTCGTTGAACCGACCCGATGTTCTCGTAATCAAATACGAATGCTGCACTTATATAGGTCTTGTTGGCCAATAACTATCGATTTACGATCAAAGTTATAACTTTGGCCTATTACCAAGTTTATGAGTTGTTCATGGAAATGTGTCTTGTCTATGGTAAGGTACTTATCTATGTCAAATGTTATGACCTATGCTGCCGTGGTATTGGCCCGTTAATCCTACTTTGATATGCTAGATACATTGTAACATTGATTCCTGTGGGAGAAAGATATTGTTTGATGCCAAATATCATCTCTTAACAGTCCTATATTCTCATGGTTTATATTATACCTACTTTACCATCGTCACGCCTGATAGACGAATTTATTGGTGTTTTTTAATAACCGTAAAAGAGGACTGGCGCTGCTTATCATTTAAAAAGAAAACACATTTATTTGCGGTAAGACATGACGCAAAGAATAAACATAAACAAAAATAAGAAAAATATACGCCACATCCATGCAATACGGCCATCGCAATACCCAATGCGAGACAGAGCCACAGCGCTGGTTTTTCAAAGACAGCCGGCGTTGACGTGATGACGTCAACAGGTGCAGCATAGCTACACATTACAAGTCTAGGTATTCATTTTACACGACTGCTCAAAAAAAGGAGTATTCAACCTTGCACTGAAAGAAATAAGCAGTAAATAAAAATGAAAAAACATTAATTCTGCTTTAAACAGTTCCATGAGCCTAACGTTCAAAACAGTATTTTTTACTGATTCGAACACAGTTAAAGCTGTTACCGTCTGGACAGTAAACTGTAACGTTTTAAACAGCTAAAAGGTCAGAAAATTAACTGTTTTATTCATTTGGTGATATCGTTCAAACTATTGAAATTTAGTTACACTACAGTAATGGTGGTTTTCCTTTTTTTTTTCAGTAAATATGTTCAATCATTAAAAGTTACCGTTTTGTCTTTTACTGCATTACAAACAGTTCTTCTTACTGTTTAAGGTCGGTAAGTCTTAATGAAATCGCTTTAATGTGGTGTAGTAAGAATTATTTTTTTCAGTGTGCGCTGTTTTATGACCGTAAAGCTAGTACATTATTACTAGCTGCGCCCCGCGGTTTTACCCGCGTAAATGTCGATCCCGTGGGAATATCGGGATAAAAGTAGCCTATATGTTAATCCAGGGTGTTACAGCTACCTCCATACCAAATTTTAGCAAAATTGGTTCAGCCGTTTGAGCGTGAAGAAGTAACAAACATATAAACACACCCCCACACCCCCTCACACACACACACTCACAAACTTTCGCCTTTATAATATTAGTGTGATTACGTTAATTTCTACTGGTTATAAAACACCATTTATGTCAACCTCTTACGTACGAACTTAAGTACATACTTAATTATTAAACGTGTTCTTACGTAGGTACTTATTTATTAAACTAAAATGAAACCTCAACATTAAGTCGTAATAATTGTACGTTATTGTTCCATGGAGTTGAAAGTTTGCCGACTTAATTATGTCTAATGGCAATAGTAAGCCATAAAATTATAAGCTTTGTGTTTTCACAAAACAGATGATACTGTACAGTAAGTTGTAGAGGGGCTTGTGGCTAAGTAATAGCAACCGCACGGGTCGATCGATCAGGTTAACCTACGCTTGCCGCGGTTGGTCGATGGATGGGTGACCATCTTATCTTTACATACCAAGACCCTCTTTGCCTCGGAAAGCACGTTAAGCCGTTGGTCCCGGTTCATCATCATCTTCCTGCCCTTATCCCATGTTACTTGGGGTCGGCGCAACACGTTTTCTTCTTCCATTCTCCCCTGTCAACCGTCACGCTATCATTAACTCCCTTCTCTTTCATATCATTCCCCACACAATCCATCCATCTTTTCTTCGGCCTTCCTCTCCCTCTCCATCCATCAACATATATATTCATCACTCTTTTAGTCACATGCGTTTCATCCCTTCTCATCACATGCCCATACCAAGCCAAACGATTTCCTTTCAACTTTTCTGTCACTGGCGCCACTTTCAAACTTCCTCTTATATACTCATTTCTTACTTTATCCATTCTCGTCACTCCACACATCCATCTCAACATTCTCATCTCCGCTGCATGCAATCTTTTTTCATCCGTCTTCTTCACGGCCCAGCATTCAGACCCATAAAGTACGACAGGCCTTATCACGGACTTATAAATTTTCCCCTTTAACTTGAGGGGCATCCGTGGGTCGCAAGTTGTTCCTGTGACCTGCTGTTGGTCCCGGTTGCCATTCGTAAATCTTTGACAGTCTTTACGGGTCGTCTGAAGCCCGAATCCCGAAAGTCGGACAACCGACTGGTTGTCAGACTTTCGTCCGCGGCCACGACGGGCTTTCGGGATTCGTCTTACCAAGGGGTATCGTATTACCCAGTAACTGGGTTGTGGAGGTCAGATAGGCAGTCGCTCTATGTGTAAAATACCGGTATTCAGCTGCATCTGGTTAGACTGGAAGCCGACCCCAGCTTAGTTGGGAAAAGGCTGAGCAGATTGATTTGACTGTACAGTAAGTTGTAGTTTATTTTATCAGACTATTAAATTAATGAATTAAAAACATTTTAGAAGATACAGTACGAGTATGTCGTCTTCGCAATTTTTATACCTACTCATCTCGACTATTGAGAAAAGATGCAACTATAAATTATATACTACAAAGCTTGTCCTTTTTAGACAGAGCGTAAATGTTCTTATTTAAAAATGTTTAAAATCTACTTATAGCTTTGGTCAAATCGCGGATACTTTGGCCTTAAGTTTTTACAATAGTACGAAGTTTCCATAACGTTGAAAAACAGGTCAAAGTTATGTAAACATGAGTAGTGAAGTTCAATAATTTTCTTACTAATGTGAAAAAATTCAAGTAGTTTAATGTGTATTTATACCGAACATGGAACATGTGTTTAATATAAAAATAACGTTAAAACTTTTTATTTAATTTCATGGAGAACGAAAACCTTTTCTCTCCAGTAAGGTTTGTTAATAATAATAATAATAATTTATTTTCATAAGCCTAATACTATAATAATAAATGTATAATGATAATGTACTTACGTATTTAATAAAATAGTATGTATACTTGAAATGCACACGGTGTAAAATATTCCTTCGATTATTTTTTAAATCATGCAAAAGATTTCATGCAGTTAGGGTGGTAAAAAAATTTTAAACGTTTCATCGTAAATTAAAAAAATATTATAAAATGCGACGAAACACGCTTAATTAAAACGTAATAATCCGAATCAAGTTCAAGATTTAAAAGTCTTTCATCCCTCTTTAAAAACCTCTACGAGCGTAGCCGTAGCCGCCGTAGCTTGCATCCCGCTACAGCCCAAACGCGGTCGCTACGAGCTACGAGCCGCTACGACGTCGTTACGTAACTATTTGCCGCTTGCACATTTCTCGCGCATTTTTAATTCCCACAAACTAAATACTTTACTTATAATAATGAAAAGAGAAATTACCTTGTTCATTCCATTTCCCATTTTCGTATATTACTATACAAACTATTCAAACCAACAAAATTATTGTCGTCATCTTAACAATACATAACAACCAACACACAACGTTTTATAAACATGTTTATTTAAAAATCAACGGTATTTAAGCGTCATGTTCTGTCAAACTGTCAACACGTTCGCGTCACTATGACTACATTGTTGACGCCGGTGCGCCACGCGCTATCGATGTTGCCATCTAAGATCAGTTACATAAAAAGTGTAACATGATGATAGGGATGAGTTGTTGAGCACTGGTTGGCTTGGGAACTTTAGCTTGAACGTTGGTGGTTTTAAAGTTTTTTATCGCGTCTTTGTGTTATCGATCGTGTTTGTGTGAGTGAGGCTGTGTTCGCGACAGGTGCCCGAGGGACGTGCGGCGGGCTCGGCTGGCGGCGCGCCACTGCCGTCGGAGCCGTCAGTACGCTGGCCCGGCGACACTGCGTCTATAAAATCCTGGAGGGACGGCCGCTTGTCGATTCATTTATATCGATGTCTTCACTGTACACAAGTTTTTGTTTAGGAGTTTGTGCTGATTTATTTCAAGGCAATATTTTAGTAAGATTTGTGTATAATAAAATTGAGGTCAGCACTACACTTAAATACCTACATATTTTGGGTAGGTAGCGGTTTACCGATGGTACCTAAGTGGTGATGACCGCCTATGAAAATCTGTAATAACAGAGACATCACAGTTGCGGTGCCATCCCTAAACAGAGCTGAACCCTGATCTTCAAACAGGACAACAGCAGACAGCACACATAATACTAAATAAACCAAATTTTTTAAGCCTTGGTATTTGATACATATAGGGTAAGTCCGGGGGAGATGGCCGTACGGGAGAGATGACCAGTAGAAAGTAATGCGAGTTACAAACAACAAATGGCGTAAGTAGTAATTTAGTTCGCTTCGTTGTGTGATCGGCAACAAGTTGCTGCATGCTTTTTTGCAAAAAAACATTGAAAAAGTAAGTAAATTCCATATTGTTTTTATTACAGGTGCATGATCTAAAATAAGGGGTTAACATATTATGAGGTCACAAAAAAGTTTCTTCAATTTCGCTTGTTTTTGACGTTTTATTGTGAAGTTAATAACTTTTTTAGTATTCTAACCTAAAAACGATCGTTGGAGACTGCATCATACTTTTTGAAATTGATATGGCCATCTCTCCCGTGCATTTGGGATAGATGACCTTAATCCCTTAATACCGTCAAATCTCAAACAGCAGTTGCAAAGAAATACCAGTAGATTATCACGATTCCTCTGGAAGTGAAGTAGACGAAAATAAAGTGGACAACTGCCGAGGCTGCGGCGAGAACAATTAATAAGACACAACTAGTCGAAGATTAGTGGCAATGTAATATTTGCAAGCTGTGGGTGCAAGAAAACTGCACAGAGTTTGAAGACATGTGCTCAAACTGCGGAAATAAAGAAAAGGACTTCTCTTTTTCTTTCCCTAACCGTCGTTAGAGACAGGACGGGTAAAGGAAAGGGCAAAAAAAGTATTGGCCATCTCCCCCCGAGCCCTGTGGCCATCAGTCCCGGACACTCTGGGTGAGATGGCCAATCGTATTTTTTTTTAACTTAAAGTTTTTCTATGTTATGTTGATTCAAAGACTGTATTCCATTAAGATTTTATAAGAAATATACTTAGTGATTTGTGATTAAAATTGTTGTTTTATTGTACTTGGTTTCTTGGCTATAGGACCTTAATGTTAGTAGGGCCATCTCCCCCGGACTTACCCTAACTAGAAAAGCAATAAAAAATATCGATATTAATAGCACAGCTATATCGGTTGTCAAGTGTGGTGCAGATGGGTGAGACAGCACTCCGGGACAACCGAGCGTCTTCGCAATCCGTTAACAGCTTCAATGGAGCTCAGAATAATACAACAAGTAAAATCTAGAAATCCTTTGATCATTTGCGTCTGTTTTAGATTGGTCTTTATCGAAATAGAATCTTCCAACACACTTTCCTACATTCAATTTCCATTGCTGAATCAAGAGCTTTTTAGATGATTTGGTATCATCTGTTAACTACCTAACTTCTTACCACGACTTCCTCCGCGTGAAATTTTTGTAATACCTAGTGTAGTGCGTAATACAGTACCTACTGCACTTTTGCATGAAATGTTTTTTTTTATAATCTTCTAATATTATCTGCGCTGGGATGTCTAGAGTCATGTGCTGAACTCATGGTAACAGTTTGCACCAAAGACTACAATATAATGCTGGTTTGCCCGTCGATGTCTCTCACACCGTGTATGCATAACCATAACCATAATCAGCCTATAATGTTCCCACTGCTGGGACACTGGCCTCCTCTCGGTGAGAGGGAGTGGGCCATAATCCACCACGCGGGCCCAGTGCGGATTGGCAGATGTCACATGTCTTCGAATTTTTGGTTCTAGGACATGCCGGTTTCCTCACGATGTTTTCCTTCACCGTTTTGAGAGCGTGTATGCATATTCAATGAATAAAGGAGATAATAAAACACTTCAAATTAGGGAAATAATTAGTTTATTTTTATTCATTGTAATACTGAAGCTCACGTTTACACTATAAAATATTTGTACTAGGTATAGTTTATATTTAAAACGGAATGATTATTCATCTAATTACGTACTATGTCTCTTCGTATGAAAAATTAAACAATGCAAAGACAAAGTAATAATAAAAGAGTTAGTATTGCTCCAGGGCCCCGTACGGCGTTTCATACAAAATTTCAAGCCCTTATTTTTCGAAATGAATAAACCGATTTTAATGAAACTTCACACGCATAAGCAGGATACAAAGGTCTAAAAAGTTAGTAGAGAATATTTTCGAAAGATAGTGTTACAGCCAAATTAGACCGATTTTAAATTTTCCATAGAAACAAAGATTTCCAGTTATCTTTTT
The DNA here is from genome assembly GCA_963082905.1 of Oligia fasciuncula. Classification (NCBI taxonomy): domain Eukaryota; kingdom Metazoa; phylum Arthropoda; class Insecta; order Lepidoptera; family Noctuidae; genus Oligia; species Oligia fasciuncula. Next base: position 14,312,107 of record OY720396.1, on the reverse strand, counting down.
TTTAAATAGGACATTTCGAAAATGTTATCTAGGTACTAACTTTTTAGACCTTTGTATCCTGCTTATGCGTATGATGTTTCATTAAAATCGGTTCATTCATTTTCGAAAAATAAGGGCTTGAAAGTTTGTATAAAACGCTCATTTATCTCACACACAGCTAGTCAAAAGCTTAGTTAAAAACACAAGAGAAATGAAGAATCTTACTGCTTTTAGAATATACTGTTGATTATTTAGATGTACAATGTATCTACAGTATATACATGTATTTGTTCTTTATAACAACGTTGGGGAAATCTCTTTGTTTAAAAACAGTTTTATTTTCACTTTACATTTTATGTTGAGTACCTTTCTATGGGTAAAATAATTATCTTTCGGGTATCGGAAACATAACTTAAGCTTTTTGACATTCTTGTCCAGCAGATTAGTTTAGGAAGGTATAGTTTTATCTTAATTATATAGATTTGATTTATATTATTAAGGGCTGATTTTCCAATAGTCGGATAAGTTTAATATGAGAAATAAATATGACAGTGTGACAGTTTTTGTATAAAAATTATGTCAAACCGCCATTTATATTCTTCAGATAAAAGTTATCTGGCGATTGAAAAAACAGCTCTAAATCTACCTAGAAATAATCCCTATCCACTTAACTTAACATTGTATTTTATTAATGTCACTGATACCTACATATTATTATTATTTTGCTTTTCATTCTTCCTTATTCTTGGTCCTAGGCTGGGCTACCAAGGCTAGGCCGAACACGATCAACATAGCGCCGACCCACCATTTCACGGACGAAGCTTCTTCAAATAGCGTTATACCAATAACTCCCTGAAATATAAACACTCATAACATTAAAGTTGACGTACTATTAAAAGTTATTATGTCTCTTTATGGGCCTATTTCATTCAGTTGAAAACTCAGCGGCCGTGTAATTGAGTTTTACTATTACGAAATTCACAGTTATAAAATACTAGCAGCGCCCCGCGGTTTCACCCGCGTAAGTTTCGATCCCGTGGGAATATCGGGATAAAAAGTATCTTACGAGTTAATCCAGGAAATGGTCTATCTATGTGCCAATTTTCATCCAAATCTGTTCAACGGTTTACGCGTGATTGAGTAACAAACATCCAACCATCTTCACAAACTTTCAGATTTATAATATTAGTAGGATTTAGGATAAGATAGGATTTGTCGAGATGCACAGCACTTATTAAGTACCTACGTAACTACACATGGGTTCTAAGACATTAGTACGTAACTATATGTAAGTATAGACATAAGACAACACTTAACGTCTATTAAAATCCTTATTTCCATATAAACCAATAAATTAGAATGCCTAGTACTATTGAAAAAGTCATAAAAAATTGGATGTAACGCAAACTGAACTTTATGTGAAGGTACAAAAGTCTCTCAATCACGGACCAACCGCGGCAAGCGTAGCTTAACCTGATCGATCTATCCGTGCGGCTTTTATATTACTTAGCCATAAGCCCCTTAATCTATATCTAGAGGTATTATAAATTTAAGTCGCATTTCGTGTCTGTCTGTGTGATCGCGTTGTTCTTCTAAACTATACAACTGGTTTTGATGCGATATTCACCATCATTTAGAGAATTTATTCCGGATGGTTTATATGTATTAAACATTAATATTGATTTTACATTTAATAAAGAAATCTCGGGTTTGTCAAGTTGAACTTACTTACCGATAGCACATAACTGGAGGCCGCTGATATGACGGTGGGTGTTGCTGAGTTTGTGGCTGCGTCTAGAGACCGGAGGTAATGCCTGCAGCCCCACGTGTTGGCCAACACCATAGTCACTAGTAGGGCACCCCATATGATGTAACTATCGCCCTGTTGATAGTGGAGAAGGGAACATAAGTATTTTTTGTTTTTAATAAGAATAGCGTTTGTGAGACATCAATCAACCTTGATGAGTCGTTACAACTACAGCGGTGGTATTCTGTAAAAATCTCATCGTGAAAACTTAGGTGAAGTGAGCGTGGAGTGAGCTGTCAAAGTGTCAATTCCTAGCAAAAACAAGCTAACTTCACCTAAGTTTTCACGTTGGTTGAGATTTTTACAGAATCGACCGGCAGGTTTTGCGAGACCGGTCAACTAGCTTTGACTAGGACCCATTTGACAATTCGTCGTTCCCTGCGCCAAGTTTTCTTTTGGTTGGGTAGGTAGCACTGACCCGTATGTACTTGTATGATAGAGGTCAGTGGTTGGTAGTCATCACGACAGTAATTTGACACGTTAAATTTTGATGTGGTTTCAGATTTAAGTACTCTTCTTCCCTTCGATGTGGTTTCAGATTATGGGAAAAATATAGCCTAAAGAACTCTTCAGATTCTGCATATAGACAGTAGAAATAAATGAAAGGTTCTAAATTCCGAATAAATAAGTACCTACCTATTCATTCCTTTTTAGAACTTAGAACCTTCAATTTCGGGTAGATATGGCGAACATATAGACCGTAGGTAAGTATATCCAGCCACGTCAGATCTGGGGGCCTAAAAAGGCCACTTTGGCATAATCATATAAGGATATATCATTAAGAATCATAATATGGCGAAGACAGACCGTGTTTTTTTTTTCGCTGCACTACTTAGGTATAATCAAAGAGATTGGGCTTGGATTTGGATTGGATTGATTGGTATTTTGGCACAGACAAAAAAAAACTGAAAAATCCTTAACAAATGGGATTTGATACGAATAACTTAACAGTTAACTGTCCATTATGATTCATGATGTTATCCTTTTATGATTCTGCCAAAGTGGCCTTTTTAGGGCCCCTGCTCTTACTTATCATCAGAGACTTATGCATATATCTACATAGTAACATACCATAGGTTGATGAACTGAACTCATCAGCCCGTAAAGGTTCACTGATGAATGCATGAGTCATTAGTAACAGGCCGACGCCTACGGAATATTTATTAGCGGCTAACTATCGATCAGACATTTTATGATGCACCAACGTACAGTCAACAAAAGAGATAAGTATGCAGGATCGTCGGATATAGTTGAAGTTTAGGAAGAAACGACAATGGATGTTGTCGACTGAAATTTAATTTGATAAATGAGCTGTTTGTTTTCTATTAACAAAATATTTTTTTTATCAAGAACATCCACGGGTAAGAAACCGATGGATGTTCTTGATTAAAAATTTATTTTATACTTCTAAACTTCAACTATATCCGACGATCCTGCATACTTATCTCTTTTGTTGACTGTACCTACCTATGTATGTATCTAGTGTAAATATAGGTATGTATGTAACTCATAGCGTAGATCTATATCTAAATATGGTCTGTTCCAAAAGTTTCAAATGTAAATAAATGGATCCGGAAACGTCTCTATGGATGCCTAGGTATGTAGGCTATGTAGTGTTACTTACAAATGAAGTGGTATGATATGATTATTTGCCTACTTGAACCCGAAATTCTAATTTAAATTGTTGGGAAAAGTGGTGAGAAGAAGATAACCTATATGAAAACACTAGCTTCTGCCCGCGACTTCGTCCGTGTGAAATTTCACCCTCCCTATTCACCCTCTTATGGATGGAATTTCGAAAAACCCTTTCTTAGTACCTATACTCATCACAAAGAACACACCCTCCAAATTTCATGTCTCTAAGGCCAGCGGTTTAGGCTGTGCGTTGATATATCAGTCAGTCAGGTCTTTGAATTTTATACCTATCCATAAACTAATATTATAAACTCAACAAGTCAACCCCAACACAAGTATTATTAATTACTTACTGGGGATGTCTCAATCACATCTGCAAATGTAACTGTTTGAGACCCAATAAACATTTTTTTTTTTTTTTTATAAACTCGAAAGTAAATCTGTATGTCTGTCTGTATGTTACCTTCTCACGCCTCGGATTTCGATCAAATTAGGCAGAGAGATAGATTGCATCCCGGGGAAGGACATACGATAGTTTTTATCCCGATATTCCCACGGGATCGACACTTACCTATATGCGGGTAAAACCGCGGGGCACTGCTAGTATTAGGATAATATCCTAATACTAGCAGTGCCCCGCGGTTTTAGTGAAATCGTAAAACATGCATCTGTATTTAATCTATAAACGGGGGTTAATTATATAGATTAAATACAGATGCATGTTTTACGATTTCCCTTTAGTTAGTGATTGCCTACATTTAACCTGAACAGGGTTTGTTTACATTGCTCTCTTGGAACAAACTCAAATCAAGTTTTTTCTGATAGAACCTAGTTTTTCGTTCGTTGACGATCAGCAGCACCAGCATTTGATACATTTCTATGACTATTTCATTTTCCAGTGTTTATTTGTGCTCCTAGCTCTAGCAGCCTATTCTAGCATGCGTAGGCACAGATGGGATGCGGAGAATTTTCTTTTTCGCTTAAGGTGAAAGTCCGCGAAATTCAAAATTTCTTTGCAAAAAACGTAAGCATGTTAAATCCTTAGAAATATCGTTAGTTGCTTCTTGTAGCCAAGTAATGGTGAGTAGAGTTTGAAAAGTTCTCAAATCAGAAACAGGTTGTCTGTAGGTATGCCCTACACCAACTTGACGATCGAGCTAGTAAGTTCGATAGGGGGACGGCTGGACTAGAAAGCAACAACTAGTGCCGTTGGAATAAGGTGAGGCAGACTTTCACGAAGTGACTAAGTATTAAGATTTGGGAAGAACTATACTTAGTCCCTTTTTGCCCATAAGTATCAGCTCGTAGGCATTTACTGCTGAACGTATGCTGCAGATTGAGACGACTTCCGCTATACTTATTTGCTAGTCTGTTTCACGAGAGAATATCTTACTCCTATTTATCTGGTTCAATTATGGGATTAGTTAGGCTGCACAATTTGCTATTCATAATAGGTGACCTACTTGCTAATAGTTATTATAGCGCGACCCCTATCAACTCCCCGCGCTTCTAGGATTCGTCGTGTTACGGCCAGGTTACGTAACTAGTTACGGTTCGGCACAACCCTATAATGTCGCCCCACGTTGGGCGCCAGTTCTAGTCGGGGTACTTTACGCAAAAGAAACTCCAACTATTGTGCATGTAAACTGTATATTAAAATGTAAAAGAAACAGTGAGTCACAAGCGCCCGGTAACTGCGCACGCGCGCTCGGCGTTCACAGACTCGTGCGCCTCGCGAGCCGTCCATTACCGATATTTAAAGTTAAATGTCCCACTGTTTCTTTAAATAGATACGTTTTTACATTAATATACAGTTTACATCAATAGTTGGAGTTTCTTTTGCGTAAAGTACCCCGACTAGATAATGCAATATTCACTAATAATACGCAACATCTTAATTAATACCTAAATACACTGTTGGAATTTCAACTCTCGGCGCTAAAACAGACGAGCTTTGAAAATCCAACAGCGCGCTTTTATTTAGGAATTCATTTAAATGTCACCCAGTGTTAGTGAAAACGGGCATAGGTGTTATGTATGTACAGACGCCAGCACATCAAGTTACTACAATCTGTCAGATTTCTTTAATAGATTTTCGACTTTATTGCTAAAGCATAAGGTTCAAGGTTGATTGGGAAAATCTGACAGTTTCGGGTAGGTTGACCTGCTGGCGTCTGTACTTTTAAGTAGGTAACTCCGGATGTGTGGCTGAACTTGCAATTAGGAGCGGGCTGAATAATAGACCAAGATTACTCTTAGAAACATGTTTATTATAATAGGCAATTAATGCAAAACAACGGACGTAGATCCTGATAGTATTTGTTTATCCTTATCTAGCAAAATTTATGCAAACGTAATGAATAAAAACTTAAAGAGTTAGGGGAGAGTTGGATTGGATATTACCGCGCGCCTGACAATTTCGCGTCTTTGCATAACTTGTTAAATAAAGTGTATAGTCGACTTACAAGAACAAAATTAGTAACAGGAATATCCTTTGATTATTTTTCATTTTTATTTTAACCTTAGTTGAGTTATAGGATTACTCCTGTAACTTAAGCTGCAGTTTCTTAGAAGTCTTTCCTGGAGTTTCCGTCATACTTATAACTGACGTCATGAAAATCTGTAGGTACCTAATTTTCACCAGTATTTAAAAAAAAAGGTGTCAAAGAACGCTTTGCATTTGGAAACCGTAGTTTTAGGGACACGGGCGCGCAGTAATATCAAACTTTCCCCTACAAGACACTTGTAAGACTCTTCCACACAGATGCGATTTATAGTAAGTTTGATGTGGACACAATTTGCACCAGTTCCATATACTAATGGCAAAAGTAGGTCAGAAGGGTAATATTGTTCTTAATATTACACTGCACCCACTATCAATTACAGTCTGATCATTTTGAAGGATATTGCTAAAACATTGCTTCATATGTTCGAAAAATTTGTCTGCTAACAACGTAAATAACGCAATGAATGTTGTTGAACTGTCAAAATGAAAGCCTTTTCTACTGTAGTGCTATTCTTTAAATTCTCACCGTGAAAACTTAGGTAAGGTGAGCTTAAAGTGAGCTTAGTGTCAATCCCTAGCATCACGTGGAATGATAGTTCACTTCACCTAAGTTATCACGGTGATATTTTTACAGAATAGCACCGCTGCGCTGTTTGTATGTTACGCAATTACCCCGCAGATTAGGGCATGTATGTTGAAGCAGCTTTTATTGTCAATGTCTAGGTTCACGTGAATCTGAAAATTACGCTGTTAAACAGCGTAAACTTAAATAGAATACTTAATTACCACTTCATACTAAATGAAAAAATAACATTGTGATGAAACCTGAACCAAAAAGTTTGAAATTACTTATGAACTTAAGTGTGGTGTTCTATGCTCATTTTTTCTCAGTGGAAAGTAAGACTTCTCCCTACACTTAGAAAGTTGGGCACCTGCAGGTTCGTTTAATTGCAGGAATAAATAAGCAAAAGCGTTTGAGAAAATCCCACCTGCGTGAAAGAGCCTTTACAATAGTATCCACCATTCCACCTAATTAATAAAGTTTTACTGGTCGACAACCAGGGCCGCCCCGTGTCATTTTTTCTTAATTCTACTAGCAATCCATTCTAAACCTAAATGTAATCCTTCACCAGTGAGTCCGCAGCACGCCTGTATGTGCCACGGATGCTGTTTTATCGACGTCAACTCCAACTGTTCAGATATCTCTGCGGCCGTCATCGAGCCTTTCACGTCCTGCTTGTTCGCATACACCAGCAAACAGGCTTTAGTGAGTTCCTCGTGTTTCATCATCTGATGCAGCTCATCGCGACATAAGCTCAACCGCTGCCGATCCGTCGAGTCCACTACCATTATCACGAACTCGCTATTCGTGAAGTATGTGTTCCACGCTGATCTCAGACTCTGCTGTCCACCCAGGTCCCACATCACAAAGCGAAGGCTCTTCCACACAAACTCTTCAACATTAGAGCCTATGGTTGGTCTGGTATGAACTGTCTCTCCTAGCAGCAACTGGTATAGGATCGTCGTCTTGCCAGCATTGTCCAAACCCACTAAGAGCAGTTTGTGTTCCTCATTACCGAACAAGCTCCAGATCTTCGATAGCAGTAAACCCATTCTTGGCAATGTTTGCACCACTCCACTAAAAAGATCAAGGAGATAAAGACCGTCAGTAAAAATTGTTCAAATATTAAGCAATAACGGTTTTTTTTTTAAGTAATTTAGATAGGTACCTATATTTATAAGCTTATAAGAAAAAACAGCTTCGTATTCTGCTTATCGCATATCTCCAATCCACAATCAAGTTATTAGTTTTTGTTAAATAGCGCCATCTAGCGTCATGTGCAACAAATAGAACTATTTGTTCTCTCTTTCTAAAAATGAATGAATTCACCGTAAAATGTCTTCTTGCAGAGGTACCTACCTACCTACCCATAACAAAACCAAAACACTGAACATAATAAATTATTGAGATTCTGATACCATAGCTTAGTATGGCATTGCCGTATGGTATGAGTACGTAATTTATATACATATTCTTATCAAACTACCAAACTTTCACCAATGAATAAATAAATAAACTTACTACGACGCTGGCGGTTCCTGATAATTTTCCCAATGTGCTACCAGCTGATGCCCATATGCCGGCTAAAAATGCTTCATAAAACATGATTTCGGTATAAAAACATTTAACAAAACAATTGACGACATTTAGGTTATGAATAAAGAATCGATTTTATTCATAAAAACTGCAACGCTCCCATCTACGGAGAAATCTACCTTGGGTTCGTTATGTTCTTTTTAAAATTATGACATGTTATTTTATATTTTTTGCTTTGTTTGTACAAAATATAAATGATTTCTTCATGCTAAAAATAAATTCCAATTGAATTTCTGTGATTTGGTTTTTATCTAAAGATCAGTACTTGGGACCCATTTTAAAACTCTGAGTATTTATTCGTAAAATGGAATGTTTCATATTTTTTACCTGTCATCAGGTTTTATCAGATGTCATGTTGACCGTGTTGGCTGACAGGTGTTGGTTGACGGAGTTGCGATAATATTCAACTTTCGACATTGGTTTTATTTAGCCGAAGTAATTAAAGACTTGGTTAGGAATTCATTCAGTACTCGTTGGTCTGTGAAAGTGTGAATATCGTATATTCGAGGCAAGGCTCCAAAAAGTCTTAGTGGGGGGGATTGATTTTGTTGAATATTGGTGATATTTTAATAGCCATCGCGTGTAATTCGTAACTTCGCAAATCGCAGCTGAAACAAAACTTAAAATAACAACATGGAAAACGTGAAATCTGGCGATAACGTGCTTATTATTTGGAACAACGATAACCAGAGCAGCATCAGTAGTTTGGTGGAAGAGATTAAAGCAGTCATTGGAAATGGATCAGTTGTTCTGGAAAACTCTGAAATGATAACCGAATGTAAGATCCTTTTTTTATTGTTTCAAAAATCTTGTTACAAAAAAATTACATGCAAATGCCCATTCAAAATGCTAAGTCAATATTATTGGTCTGCTATCGAATTACTCTGAATATTCACATTAAAACTTAAATCTTTAAATCTGGTCTATTTATTTTTTTCTATTTTATATTTCTTATTTATTTCAGCATCACGGCCTGCATCATCATACGAAGCTGTGTTATCAAACTGGATGCCCCCACACACCGTGAGACACACTGACAGTATCTTGGCTATTATTGTGAAACTCCTTAAGCCTAGTGGTAAACTAATTCTGAAGGACACAACAGACCTGACCAGCACACTCAAAATAAATGGATTTATTAATGTCACAAAGTCTTGTGATAATTTATATTTAGCTGAGAAACCTAAATTTGAGGTAAGTGTCACTTGGAGAACATTTTGTTTAACAGTTCTACTTTTTTTTAAAAGCCCACGTCCGTCAGCCAGAACACATGTTTAACAACAATAATGTGGACACTTTAGGGATAGGAATCGGTTTATTTTGACAGGTTCTTCATTGCTGAACCGTAACTCAAAACTACTACTGAAGATAAAAAAGTTACAGCAATGTACCTAAATATCTTCAGTAATGGCAGTTGTAAGTCAGTGCTTTTCTGCACTGACATAGTAGTTAGGTGACGATGAAGATCAACAACAGATATCATATTATTAGTTTGATGTATTTGTATAACAATGGATACACAGCAAGTCGGGTAGTCAGAAGCCCAAAAGTCTGACAACCAATCTTACTAAGGACTTTGTGTTACCAAGTAACTAGGTTGTGAAGGGTATGCAGTCGCTCCATGTAAAATACTGGTATTCAGCTGCATCCGGTTAGACTGTAGGCAAGGCATATTGACCACTAGAACACTAGCATATCATTGAAAATGACTTTGATTGGTTTTGATTAAGAAACTGTTTACATATCTTTTCAGGTTGGTTCTAAAGCATCCTTAAAACTGAATGGGAAGCCAACAGTATGGAAACTAGAAGACACAGTTGAAGAAGCTTGGACGGGTGCTAATGATGATGACATCATTGATGATAACCAGCTTCTAGATGAAAATGATCTGAAGAAACCAGACCAGAGCTCGTTGAGAGGTATGTTTTAAAGTTTTTAAAGATAATCAAACTCAAACCATTTATTTAAATTAAACAATTAACAGGCACTTTTGAATTTTCAAGAAGTCAGTCAGTCAGAAAATATGAAGTTCCCTGATGTTGTTTTTTATCAGCTCCAAATCAATCTACAGCGTAGATTTGAATGACCTTTTTTTATCGGCCTTACGAAATTGCTATCAAAATATGCTTGATATAAGAATATCAATTATACCACATAAAATAATAAGTTTGATGATAAGGATAAAGGAAACATTTATCAGTTGTGGTCCACAGTGCGCGTTATCTTGATAACAAAACAACGCCGTGTGATGAGGTTTCGTGTTCCGAGCCTGCATTCATTGGCTCGGCTTAGAATGATTCAGTTGAGGTATTGTGTTGCGAGTTGCGACTATTCCCAATGACGCAGCTCATTCACGCAAGGTCAATGGCTTTGTAGGTACGAGTTGTAGAACAGGTTTATTTTTGTGTGTGTGAAGGTACGTTTTTTCGTATAATGCACTCAGTGAACTAAAATGAAAGAAGAAAGCCAGTATATAAAGGTCACAGAGATGTCATTCGGTTTGATAATACTTAATTTATAATAATTAGATGAAAGAAATTCTTATTTTCCTTACTCATTATATGATTACAGACGCCAGCACATCAAGCTACCCGAAACTGTCACATTTTCCCAATCAACTTTGAACCTTATGATTTAGCGATAAAGTTGAAAATCTATTAAAGAAATTTGACAGATTGTAGTAACTTGATGTGCTGGCGTCTGTACACTTCCGAATAAAATAGAATTTGTATGTCAGTATAGTATGTTTTTGAAGCAGAACTTTCTAAAGATTCTGATCAAATCGGAAAGAACTTCGTTTTCTATTGTCCTGAAAATTTTAAATTTATCGTGGACACATTAGCAACTGATGGCCTGGTTAACTTGAAATTTTAGACTCATATTATTATCTTGACTTTAACCTTTCTAAGGCTGCGTTTCCAACAGAGATGAGCGAGGATGCGTAGCGAGGAATGTGTGTAAAACTAACCAATAACAATGCTAACTTAGTTCAAGCTATGAAAATGAAGCGATGTTATTGGTTTCTTTCACACACATCCCTCGCTACGCATCCTCGCACATCTCTGGTGGAAACGCAGCCTAAGAGTCCCCCTAAGAGTCGACCTTAGGCGAACTTTACGTAATATGTTGAGATAATGATGATGATTTATTATTATCATTATTAGTTCTGTGCTAACAATGACTATATTTTTTAAATAAATGTTTTCAGTTTGTTCGACGACTGGCAAACGGAAAGCGTGTGCAGACTGTTCGTGTGGTCTAGCTGAGGAACTCAACGGAGAGGTCAAGGATACTCCGAAATCTTCTTGTGGAAGCGTAAGTATTTTATATATAACTAGCGAACCGCCCCTGCTCGCCCTCTCAAAACATCGAGATTTATTCATAATTTTGTAAGTTTAATATAACCTCGGAAGTGAAACTCCAACTTGCAGTTAATATTCTAATTGCCGCACGTATTAATAATTCACAGTTAAGATACACTATATATTTAGCACATAATATAACTAATTAAAACTAGTCGGGAAAGTCCGTGCCCCGTGACGGTTGGCAAGCAAGAGAGAGTTGCTACATAAGGAACGCTATGGTTAGCGCCCCGGATCGTAGATACGTGTTGCCACTTAACGGGTGCGTTCCTGATTAACTTATAAATACTTCTCTAAAACAATACGGGCGACGCCACGTATTCTAAGGTGCGTTCACAAATGCACAATATGTGACGCCACAGTAGGTACTAAACACTTAAATCTTCCGGAATAAATTCTCTAAATTATGGTAAAAACCGCATCAAAATCTGTTGTCTAGTTTAGAAGAACAATACAGTCACACAGACTGACACGAAAAGCGACTTTTGCTTAATTATAAGCAAAAGCTATAGCTAATGCTAGTAAGTACTTAATAACATGCTAATGAATGTGTATGGTGGTATATTTATATAGTGTTTGTATCTGCTGTATTTTTTCAATCTCAGAGTGTGACTTTTTGCACGATGGGTGAAGGTCACGTTGAAGTTTTACTTACATGTGGCACTTAAAATTTTAAGTAAAACAACGAGATTCGACAGTTATTCTCTTCTACTACTGAGCCTTATCTGATCTTACTAATTAATCATTCCGGAGAGAGAGATTCTGAGAGAGAGAGAGAGAGAGAGAGAGATTCTGAGAGAGAGAGAGTGATTCTGAGAGAGAGAGAGTGATTCTGAGAGAGAGATATTCAGAGAGAGAGAGATTCTGAGAGAGAGAGAGAGATTCTGAGAGAGAGTTTTTAGACGTTTCGGGTTTCTGTCTGCCCGTCACGCAACAGTCATGCGTGACAGAAAGTCAGAAACCCGAAACATCTAAAAACTTGACACTAATTGCCAAACAAACAATAGCAATTGATTTTCCACAGAGCAATGGATATTCCATTACTTTGTGGGAAATCCTTCTCTCGACGGCAATAATTATTATTGGCGCAACGGACAATACATCCTATTGTTGAATAATTTCAACGATGAAAGTTAAAGCGATTTCGAGTGCGTTGCGCAAGCATCATGCATATTTAATTTAGGGGAATGCCCTACAATGCTACATTATTCTAATTTGGATCATCGAATTAGCCCGGGAATTCCAAAACATTGAGTGAGTACGTGAGTCGAAGCATGACACACTTAAACTGTATTCTGAATCACACAGGGAAGATTGTGAAGTTATTATCGTTAATAGTCACCGATGGCGCTTCTCGTTAGTTCCGTAACGGCACTTACAGGTGATATGGCCCGAATAAAGGTTATAGCACACGTATCAAATCGGAAAGGGATCGGCACCGTATCGCCTTTCGCCTCACCGTCAAACAGGCGTCAACCTAACGTAACCAAAGCGGATCAGAAGCTCCGATACATCGACTCGGCTACGGCTAAGCGACGCTGCGCGTAACGGCTCTCCGGGCGCTGGTTGATGGTGTAGCAGGCAGGCCAGAGGGGTGAGAAGGGCAAGGGTGGACAAAGAGAGTAAAGAGACGTAAGCGCGGGGACGACGAGCCGTAACGCACCGCGCCGCGGTTCGTGAGCTTGTCCCGAGGCGACGGGATTACGTTACGATTCCGATTATTTTGTGACGTTTTAGCTACTTAAAACGTTAAAGTTTACTCTTTGCTGTCATGACGCGACGGTAACATTTTGCCTCAAGCTTTTAACTGTTTTCGGATCAGTAAAAAATACTGTTTTGAACTAACATTCAAAATGAAAAAACATTAATCTGAGATATGAGCGTTAGGCTCATATCTCAGATTAATGTTTTTTCATTTTTATTTACTGCTTATTTAACAGTGTAACCTAACGCCATAAAATCTGTCAACATCCAACTTTTTATAAAAGCAATCGTGAGGGCTCGTAAATGTTTTGGTTATTAGTCGCAGAAGTGTCCTAGTCGCATCCAAGAAGATGGTTTTTGCCATTTTGGTGTCATACCCCATCTCGCCATTTATGAGATGTGTCTTGGAAATGGCAAGTTATTCTATGCAAGAATGTATATCTGTAATATAAAAAATATAGTCTGTTCCAAAAATATCTGATGTAAGTGTAAACAAACCCTATTCAGGTTAAATTCTTACAGTCGATTCAGTTATCTTACCTCTGATGGTGATTTAGAATTAGCATTTCGCGTTTAAGTATTCCAGTAATCAAACCAAACCACTCAATTTGGAAGGGACACTACAAGTTGGCATCCATAGATACGTTTTCTGATCGATTTGTTTACATTTTCATCACATACTTTTGGAAAAGACTATAGTCGACCCAGTATTGCCAGTGTGTGGTAGTGCATAACGTGCTGAAATACTCAAATAAATAAAGAGTTGCGTCGTTCCTGACCTGTAAATGACATCTACGTTATGCATCGATATATACCTATGATTTGCATAATTAACATGCAAGCGACCCACTGATGCATTTACTACTGCGTGTAGAATGTGTAAACTAAGTGAACAGTTTTCATTGTAAGAATGAAATAAATAATAAGCATAAAAATAATTAAGTAATATTCTGTATCGAGAATCCCCAATGAGTTTGCATTTGTCCTTTAATATACCTACTTGGGATCTTAGACAATCAGTTCTCGTATTAAGTCCAGTAAACATATCAGTCTCTAAATTTCGAGACTCCTGCGCCGAACAGCGTGAAGTCTTTTTAATTGGGATTTTTCTACCAAAGCCATCATTGTCAAGGATTAGTGATCGTAGGGTGTTGTAACTTCTGCGAAAGACGCAGAGACAGTACACCATTATTTTAGGGAAGTTTGTTTGTCTGTTTGTCATTGAGTTCCAGCCATAGCTGATGCGACTGTATATCATCTTAAGGGGAAATCGCTAGGATAGCTCGCGAATCAAATTTTGTTCAACATACAACCTGACACTGGTCTGCAACTTGCAAAAAACGTAAGAACATTTACATTTTGCAGGCTATCCTGGAGCTTCCCCCCTAAATAGAGTCACTGCCATCTTACCTCCACCAGAAAATACAATACGACCAACTTCACTTGGAGGGCCTGAGTATAGCCTTTGCGAACTTTCGCGCATGTTCTCTCACTCACACTCGCCTCATGCCACCATTTGGTTCTTAAAAAACGTTCGTGCGCAGCCTTCTCCGCGAAGTTCAGGCCCTCCAAGTTACGTCAGTCGTATTGTATCTAGTACCTAGGCAGTAGGCATTACAGATAGTCTAATCTAGGGTTCTTAACCTATGGACCGCTTGGTTTTATATCAAAACGCCCAGCTCGAAATCTAAAAATAAATACCTACAACGAATAGGGTTGTGCAATGAAATAAAAAACAAAAACTGGCCAAGTGCGAGTCGGACTCGCACATGAAGGGTTCCGTACTACGAGGCAAAAACGCCGAAAAAATCACGTTTGTTGTTGAAGAAAACATTTGTCGTAATAATCCGACTGGGGCGGCCAATAGGCTGATTTATTTATTTCAGATTATAATAATACATTTATCTCGTTCCAGTGTTACCTCGGCGACGCGTTCCGTTGCGCGACGTGCCCGTACCTCGGCATGCCAGCCTTCAAGCCGGGAGAGAAGGTGAAGCTCGATCTTATGTCAGATATATGAACAATCTCAGTCGTAGCTGTCAATCTCCAGTGTACTAGGTACTATAGTCCGACTTTTAATTAGCTGCAGTAAAATTACAATTCTTAATAACTCATTTCGGACTTAGGTTAAAGATATGCATGTCAAATAAGTATCGTTTGTTACACTATTCTGTGCTAGAAAAACAAGATTTGGTTGATGACCGCGAAAACTGTCACTGACTCTGGCAGGTATTTTAATTTTGATAACACAAAAAAATTGTCGCTAATTAGTCGAAATTTGTCGGTCACTGGTTCAAAAGATATAAGGGTTTATAGGTGGCCGATCTGGAGAGTCTCCCCAGCAGGGCCACATTCATATCTCAAAAACTAGGGCACATAGCGAAGATCTGTTTTCTCCTATATTTTGTCGCCAAGTCGGAATCAGTCGCCAAGTCGCAGAGTCAAGCTAATACTATACCTTACTAATTGAACTCATTATATCTCCTAAACTAAGACCCTATTAAATCTGTCCAGCTAATTCAAAGTCCGACGTTAGTTTGTGTTCCAAGTTGTGATTCTATGCTTTCAATAAAATTTATAAGTTGATTTCTGTAATTTGATTTTTGTCTTTGGGGTTTTGATCATGGGTGTTGCCTCCCTTTTTGGGTGGTATGATTTAGTGAATATAATTAGTAGAGTATTTAGTTTTGTAATGTTAGTTGCATTAGTGTTGATTTAGTTTGTATAAGTAGTACCTATAAAGTATACTCTCTCATCAATACAAAAATTAGCCGACCTCATGTTACCTGCTGTGATTGACTGAAATAACAACAGGTGTGTGACATGTGTTGAAAAATCGGTCAGCAATTTTTTGGTTGGTTTGTTGTTTAGAAACCGGATGTAAATCATTTATCTTTTTACATAAAAGTTTTCCTAAGTTTGGTATCATGGATGCAGTTGAGCGACACTATTTGAATCAATTTTTTTTTTGCAGTAGGTACTGTAATGTTTTGTCTTTGTTTTTCGTTAATTGGCTCACAAACAGTGTTGAAAACTCAATTGATTTGGCAGATCTTCTTGGCGTGTCATTGGCGCCGATTCCCTTGTTCACAAACTAAACTAAATTTAAGTTCAGTGCATCTTTATCTTTCTATTTCATTAAGAAAAGGACAGAAGATAAATATTAGTTTAGTCCTGTCAAATTAAGATACTCCATAGCAAGTTTAGACGTGATTAAAAACATGGCTACTAAAAATACGTCAATTTACGTTAGGCGCTGTCTAATTTGACAGGACTAAACTAATATTCTGTCCTTTTCTTAGTGAAATAGAAAGATAAAGATGCACTGAACTTAAATTTAGTTTAGTTTGTGAACAAGGGAATCGGCGCCAATAGCAAACATTGTTTGTAAAATTTAATTCAAATAATAATAAGGCAGATAAAATAAAACAAACGTATAGCAAATATTCAATTATACATATTTTCTCTTCTTTTTACAAACAGTTAACTTATTTAACATATTTCGATCTATAACATTTTTCCATTTACAATAAATCTGAATAGTAGTCATTCCGCTATACAATAAAATATACATATATATTTTTGCGATATCTGTCATATAATAACAATTTTTATAGTTATTTATCTATTAATTTAAATGACACAACATTTCCTGTTCTCTACAGTACGCTATTATTGGAAAGTTTACAATACTTGGTACAAATTTGGTCTGGAAGTTCCACGGATAAATTTATGTTCCCGATTGTATTACTTTCCACGATAGGATAACTTTTTGTATATTTAAGGGGTAGTGAAGTGTTTGGACAACAACTCCAACTAAGCAATATCAATGGAATACTAAAATATTGAAAATCTGTTAAGGATGGCACAATCATTTGTGTCAAGTAATGCTTCGTTAGTGAGGGCACTGTCTACTAACATTGCGGTCTATGCAAACCAACTGGCCTTGCCTGACATTGGCAACATCAACATAATATTATGAATCTCTTCATACATTTATTATCTATTGTCACTATATTTGTAACACCTAATTATCGTTCAATCACAATAATAGAGACGCGTCTCGCACACATAAACATTCTTAGTAAAGTCTTGGAAGAAACAGAAGGTGATATCTAGATATTTATAAATCTGTAAACGGAAGAAATTGGCATAATAAAAGTAACGATTGTTTACAACTCGGTCAACAATAATATAGCTGATGTCAGTCTTTTGGCATTTTCTACGACTTTTGGATCGATGTTGATGTTTTTAGCGAATGGAATAGACAAAATACTTCTATAGACAATAATATTATAAGTGTAAAAAGGTGTAGATAGGTTATAAGGGCGCAAAAAGTGGCACGTTAAAACGAAGTCAAGTGACTAAGTTGGACCTCAGTGTCTCAGTTTCTAGTACACGAGACTACGTACTGTCGCAAATTATATTTCTCTTTTTCGCCCGCGATAATTGAATCATGCCATCCAAATGTGACGTCTAAACGTAATGTAGTGTGCTATTGCAATATTAAGTTATTTATGTGTGCGTTAGTGTGCCGTTTTTGAAGATCGAATGTTGTTTAAGTGACCTATCTACACCTTTTTACTTATAATATCATTGTCTATAGACATTGAAAGTCGTTCATCGACATCGATCCGCGATTGCTTGCGAGTCTGTAAACGACTTTGATTTGTAAAAACTCTCATTGGAAGGCATTGTATTGGAATAGGTTTAGTTTTTGTTAGCCCGTTGTTAGCAATCACTCCTTTTACACATGCCAGCCTCTAGTTTACGTATACCGAGTATCTCTGACGGAATCCAACGTATTGTAAACAACATTTTTCATATTGTCTAATTAATACATTTTACAACAAACATCGATGCACGTAATAAGTCGATGGTAAATATTATACACATAATAATGTAGCATATAATCAAGTAACAAGTGCTGACTGAATATGTACCTACACATAACGATATTTTAACGTATAATTGACTCACTAAATCTACTAGGAGGCGCGGAAGAACATCGATTGTGCCAATATTATACTATGGATTGGCGAATATTACAACAAAGTGTTCCTTAACAAAATTTTCTTTATAATATCAATCATGATTGTGCCTGATTTATGTCCACAAAAATAATATACTTAGCACCTTTTTTGAAATTAAATTAATACTTTCTGAATTTGGATTTTGGGAAATAATACTTGTTGTAACAAATTTTGTACTAAATGATTGTCCAGCGTTTGATAGCGGAGCTTCTAAGTTAAACGACGGAACGAGCTCGCGCCCACAAATAAATGCTCCTAGCTCATAATTTAAGTAATATCTTCAAAGAAACTACTATCCCACAACATTCAGTAAAGCGTCCCAGTCTTTTCAAAAGTTTATTTTCATCAAATTGAGATCTTGTTTAGACTTGATAGCGACCATTTGCTCGCGTGACGTCACAGCGCGTGTGCACGCAACCCGTCGCCGCCGCGAGACACTAGTCTTATAGTTTGTGAGGTAGGCTTAGTCATGATCTAATGAAAGCGCCTTGTTAGAAAATACCGATTAATAAAATGAGATCTTTCATTACAATTACAAATATTAATATAAAGATGATAAAACTAGAATTACATACATTATACAACAAATTATTAACTTTTGTACAACACCATCCGTCGTCATTGAGGTGTCCGTATTCTATGGTCGTCGGTTATAGTTTAACACAATAATGATTAATAGCACGTAGCATGCGGTACAATGAAACCAACCCTTGCAAGTGTAGTGTCCGTAGCCGTCAGGCCCGGCCCGCGCGGCGCTGGTGAACCGGCCGGCCGGGCCACTCGTCTATCTGCCAAGTGCGATAGAACATCCATGACTCGATTACATCTGACAACGTAATTGTTCGAGATAAACTTATTATGCAAACAATATAAATATGGATTTGAATTTCAAGCCAATACGAAAATTATGTATCTTGACTTAGTATTTATATTAAATTAATTTGATTTTGATATGGCCATGCATTTGTCGTTATGTTTCATAACGATATATGTATATCAATCACAGACGCTACTTGTTATGTTTTCAGTTTTAGTTTTTCAGTGTTTTATTTTTGAGTATACAACAACTATACATTTTCTTACCAATAACGCACTTATTTCTCTAAAACATATATTTCTTTTATTCAAGCTTCATACCTACTCTGACCAATAACTACAAAATATCACAGACTGTGTGTTTATTATGTATACATCTTCTCATAGAAAAGTTATGTGTATCACACATGGACGTCAAAAGCTAAATAGATGACACATTAACCATGATCATTATACATATTTCATTTTATTTTACAATATATACCTATCAATTATCAACATTTATATTAGATCAAATTATTTGTCAGAAGAGTTTGCCAGTACAGTTCAGCGAAGCGATCGCCACGCGAGCAAGGCTCGTGGGGGCGCGACACGACAATTACATCGTCATGGATATGTCTGCAGTCACAACCATCGGAGGAGAATGGAACTCTGACATGACTGCGTCCTTTACAAACATAATCATTCACAATACTCGTATAGAAAGAAATCAGTCGAGATTTAAGCACACGTCAGCCCATTACTACTACCTACTTTCTAACATTCATTGTACCTTTTGTTTTGTTTTATATATGCATTGCCACGTGTCAAAGTAGACTGGCGATAAAATCTCATTGGTTATCACAATATCTAACCTACTTTAAGATCTGGTACTTACAAACTTACACATTGTTATTTTTGTGCTCATTATTAAAAAAAATGTTTAACTCCATGGTTGTAGAATATAAAATTATAATATTGTTTAAAGGTTTTCGTGTATGTCTAAAGCGTTTTACTTTGTATGCCGTATATTGTAATATATCATTCGTGTATCATAGAAGAAGGAGAAGTGACGAACGCGGTGTCGTACGACCCCGGCGTCCCTTCCCTTTGTGACACGTAAGGTTAGTCATGGAGCGTAACGTTTAACTTCGACTTAAGTTACATACATATTTACAACATCGTACACGAACGCGTACAGAAGCACCCGACAGTAAAAAGCACCTAGAGTTCCCCAAATAGAATTTCATAAGCGTACTATTATGGACTGCCGATCGCTGCAGAAACCGCGCAAATTAACATTTAACAATAGTGCATGCCGCGACATGCAACCGAACTCACTGGGGCCGTTTATTATATATCTACAACGTTCCTTCCGAAGAAGTAATCCTTTTTATCACTTGTCCATCCGTTCAGTTCACTAACAGTTCAGCAGGTTCGGCACACAGAACAACGGAACTGAGTCAGAAACGAGTAGCGAGTCGCAACGATCACAACACGATCAGGACAGTTCCTCCAGTCCTCCAAATATACGAATACGAAGGTAGGTTCGTTTCAGCGTTTCTTGAGGGGAGGGGGGTTGTCTTCGCACACGTCGGAGGCGGACCAGCGCCGCTTGCGTGCGTCTTCCTTGACACTGAGGTTCTCGGGGTGCGTCTGCGGGGGCGCGGGGGGCGCGTGCGGGGGCGCAGGGGGCGCGTGGCGGCGCGGCACCAGCGACACGCACACGTCGCCCACCTGCAGCCTCTGCACGCGCAGCCCGTACTGCGCCAGCGTGCGCTCGGGCTTGCACGACGCCCAGCCGCGGCCGTACACGAAGAACGGGTGCTCCACCGTGGATTCCAGCTCCACCTGGAATTAAGAGTTTAATTTTTATAAAATCTTATTAGGCTTTATCGCACGGCTTTATCGCAATGCCGCCCTGTTAAATTTAATAGTTTCTGCTGTGTTTTTTCTATGCTCTACACCGTGTTCCGGACATATACATAAACTTCGACCAGATGTTCAGACCATGGAAATAAGCATTTTTCATTATAGACACAATAATGAATTCTTATTTTTTGTTAATTTTCATACAAACTAAATATCTTGCATGCCTCTTTATCCGAACTGGCAACGACGTATTTTCTTCATAAGATTTGGCGGGCTAAAACTTGTCAAAACTAAGTTACGACCCTTTCTTACTTCATAGCTCTAATTAAATTTCATTAAATGAAATTACAAATATCTTTGTAACGAAGCCTTTTAGCCGTGTGACAAAGTTAAAGTTAAGTCAAAGTTAAAGTTAAGTTAAAGCGTGTGAAACTCTGAATCTATTATTTGCTGCATGTTTGAACTTTCTCAATCCGCGCTGGATTAAAACGGTCATTATTCGGCTCTATGGTGTCCAATAAGAACATTTATTAATTTCGTTTGTTCTGACCTTTAAAAGCTAATAAACTTAAAACAAATAAGGCATGAAGGTTCTCATAAGAGAGTTGTATTGAAGATTCGCGAATCATATTACAACCTGATGACCTGCAAATTGCAATAAACGTAAGATAAATTGAATTTCGCGGGCTACCCTGGCGCTTTCGCCTTAAAGAATCAGTTAGTATTTAGTTAGTAGTTAGTAGTAGGTACCTGCGAGCGGTTCCTATCGTAGGTGAGCGTGAGCGCCAGCCGGTCACCCCGCTCGTCCAGCCGTAGCAGCGTGCACTGCGTGAGCGCGAGGTCACCGCTGCGGTCTGCGCTCATCACGAAGTCTTCCGTGCGCATCTCTTCCACGCGCCGGAGCGAACCGTCTTCGAGCCGGATGAGCGCGCCGCGGCAGAAGTATGGCGCCGGCGCACCCCGCTCCGGTGACGTTGGAGGTTCCTGAAATCATTGAAGGAACTTGTGAGTTCAAGAAGTTGTAGGTATTTGATCTACCTGATATGCATGAATATATATTATTGAAGATTTACTTCCGTCGAAGTGATTTCTTTCAAGTGCATGCTTAATTTGCTTTTTACTAGAGAAGGATTAAAATACTTGGATTTGCGTTGGTATTATGCTTTGGTAGATATAAAATATAAATAAAGTTATTATATTACCTCTCTGGGTGGTGGTACAGGCGCAGCTATGGACACTGGCGGAGAATGCGGCGCCGGCGCCGGTGGCACGAAGCCGGAGGTGGCGCGCGGCCGGAGCGGGTAGTTGGACGGCGGCGGCTGCGGCGGCGCGCGCTGACGCTGGTACAGGTAGGAAGCGTACGCCGGGTGCGGCAGGAAAGGTGCATACGCTCCGGGGACTGAGGGGAAGGGCGCAGAGGGCGCGGGGGGCGCAGGCATGGCATCTCGCGGGCGGCGCGGGGCGTACCGCGCGTACGGCCGCGGCGGCGGCGCCAGGAACTCGGGCGTCATGCCGGCCGGCGGCGGCGGGTACAGGTTCAGCTGCCCGAGCTGCCCCAGCTGGGCCAGCGCCTCGCTGGGGAGACTCGCTGAGATCATCGGACGGGCTGGAAGGAAGAAACCGTACTGTTAGTTATGTTGATAGTCTTAACAATTAACGTTAACAACAAAATTGGCAATAGATGGCGCTCAATTGAATAACATTCTCATGTCAACATCTATTACTTGTCAAGTGTGGTGTAATTGCACCAAATCGTAGTATGGGACACATATTACTACAAATACATTAAAACACTGATTAATAACAAACTAGATCACAGCAAGAAGCCCCTGTCTTTACGAACAGCGAGTAGTTAACGTCCAGCATCTGCGTTAGATCGAGTGTTTAGTATCGCGACAAGATAAGAATGTGGAGCGGCCGACGTCAACATTATAAATAGATTTTATTCACGTACATAAAAGTTAGTAATTCAGTGTGCACGCCACATGACGTGGAGTAGTCTGTCGTATAAACACGGCTTTTGTTCTATTTTTAGGGAACGGTCTACCATACACATAAACCGATCTTTGTTGCTTTATCGTCGCCACTACGCGTTATCCGGAGCCGCTCCAACTGGACTGGCGTGGAATAAACGCCACTCGTGATAAATTATTGTTGCTTCATACTACTAACTTGCACATTACTGTAACATATTATTATAGCTGTCTGTGATATATTTAGCCTCTAACGTGGGCGCAGGTTTACTTAAATAACTGTGAAATTATAAAGAGCTATGTTGAGTCTGACCTTTTCAGCCAGTGTTTTTCTTGAAAACAAAAGAAACGTTCTTAGTTTCCTTTTGATTATTGATTTATTTATTAGCTAGTTTAAATGAGGACTTGTAAAGGGCATAAATATTCTTTAATTATAGCTATTGCAAAGCGGCTGTTATGTTCTGTCCAATAGCTGCATAATCAGCCTATAATGTTGGGAACTGCTGGAACGCAGGCCTCCTCTCTGTGAGAGGGAGTGGGCTGTAATCTACCACGCCGGGCCTAGTGCGGATTGGTAGGTGTTACATGTCTTCGAATTTTTGGTTCTAATGCTATGTTCACATGCACGCCGTGCAGCCCGGCGGGCTGCCTGGCGGGCTGCGCGGCATGCAGCCCGCCCCAGGTCGGCGAAAATTCAAGCTGTTCACACGCACGCCGTCGTGTCAGTCAGCACGCCCGGTTCGCGGCATTCACGTTCACAGGCGCGTTTACGGGCTCGGGCGTACCGTTTACACGCTCGTGAATGTGAATGTGCACGTTGAATGTCGAGTTGAACGCGCGCGTGTGAACGTACCATAAGACATGCCGGTTTCCTCACGATGTTCTCCGTTTTGAGAGCAGCGGTGATAAAAATATTTACGCAAAGTAAAGCGCATGCTTTCCTCTAGTACTATGTCTCATAGCTGACTAAACAGTATATCTGGGAGCGGAAAAACGCGATAGAAATAAAAAAAAATAGAAATTAAAACAAATTTACTAGACTCTAGTAGGTATTGTTTAGTACCTAAGTAAACTAGGTATCTTTATAGTCCTCAAAACGAGGCAGCAATACCGCAGT
Source organism: Oligia fasciuncula (assembly GCA_963082905.1). Lineage (NCBI taxonomy): Eukaryota > Metazoa > Arthropoda > Insecta > Lepidoptera > Noctuidae > Oligia > Oligia fasciuncula. The sequence goes on along the minus strand of OY720396.1, from coordinate 14,288,166 downwards.
GTAGATAAATCACACTTATATTGTACAGGCGAAAGTTTGTGAGTGTGTGTGTGTGTGTTTATATGTTTGTTACTTCTTCACGCTCAAACGGCTGGACCAATTTTGATAAAATTTAGAATGGAGGTAGCTGACACCCTGTATTAACATATAGGCTACTTTTTATCCCGATATTCCCACGGGATCTGCACTTACGCGGGTGAAACCGCGGGGCGCATCTAGTTACTTCTAATTTCAGCAGCCTTACGTTGGCACAAGGTTATCTCAACGGTTTCTCGGCTGTTTGGGTACTTATCACTATTACATGAAACACGTGTAGGCGAGTAAATATTTTCCTATTTTGTTTGATTTTTCTACACTACGGCTTTTTGTTTCGTAACGTTAAATATACGTTACGTTAACGTCAATTATGTAATCGACGTTCGTAACTTAAATTTTATAAGTATAATATTGAGATTTAAAACATTTGATTATGTGCCTATTCTAATACATTGTTATTGCAGCTTTAAATAGTCGGTCAAATGATACGTTACGGTGAAGTATCCATAATTTTGTATGCGGGAATAGAACCTAAATTTATAAAACAACAACGCGATCTCATAGGATTTCTTAATAGAAATATTATTATAAAAGTACTATATCCAATAATAATTGTAAGAAAATAAGTTTATGTTGCGAGGGTCGTCAGCATTCCTGTGCGTGTTAGTGCTGCAGGCGATAATTTGAAGAACAAAGAATGCGCCGACGCACCTGCGCAAACAATAAGCTCTTTTCCAGTTAGCACACCTCTCACTGTAGGGGATGACTAGCGCTCAACCTATACATTATGTAGTTGACAAAAACTTGTTAACAAAGAACTCGACGGTAAGTGCTGTCACGCACACTTTAGAAAAAAGTTAAAATTAAATGCTTTTATTTCTCCAGTAGGCCATTTTGGTACCACTGAAAACAAAAACCTTTTCATAATGAAATCACAGTTCTAAGCACACCACGAACCTATTTTCAGCAGCAATCTCAGTAACGTTACATAATTCTCGATAAAAGCCGTGAAAAGATGTGAAACTCGATAGGTATCGAAACATTACACAAGCCTAGGCTTTCTAGACTTAGTCACGAACCTTTCGTGACCTTGTTGGCCGTGTAAAACTGTTTCAGACCGCCTGAAGATAAGCTGGTCATGCCTCAGGGAAAATATTGCTCATTTTGTAAAGTACAGCAATGACATAACTAAACGTATCTTAAGGAAACATCTCAGAGATAGGTATCGGTCCGCGCTACTTCATTTTTCCTTATCTGGTTTCATGGAAAATCAAGAAACAATATGAATACGTTAAGGTTTAGCTTCGTATCGCATTCCCGGCTGATTCAGTCAACAACACAACGCATGTAATGTGTGCAAAATTACAAACAGTTAATTTCGTTACGTAATAGGGCGGATTTTTTTAAAAGTGTACCTTAGGTTTTCATGATGTCCCTTAAGTTTAATGTTTTTTTTTATTTACTTAAGTGCAATAAACTAAGATTTTTCAAACGTGTCTTGATTGAGCATATGTTTGGTAGCATTTCTGTATTTCTTTTTTTATTGTTTCTGGTTTATTTATAACTTTTCAGTACAATTAAATGACTAAAAAGTAGGTTTTTGTCATGTCCCCTCGTCAACTAGTAACTTAAAAAGTAGAATAATAGTTTAATTATCAGTATGTAGATTGATGTAATTACATTATAAGACGGCTTAAATAATATATTTCTGATAAACCTAGTTATAACAATTCATTAATAACAAATTGATTTTAAATTATTTTTTAAATCATAGTCTGGAAATTTGACCGGGTGGAACTTTCCCGTGAGTAACGCGAATTTAAGTGGTTTTAAAAAAATATTACTAAATTTTAAATAATTTTTTTCGTTGGCAACATTACAAAGCTGTCTGATTGACTGCCGCCATCTTGACAACAAATTTTCTGTCATCGTGCACAACCGTTACAAGGAGGACGCGCACAGTGTCATGCATAAAATACATCCAGTGACTAGCGGCACTTTTTAAGTAATTGAACAATTTTTTACACGTTTCCTACTTAATTTACCAACTGTTAGTTAATAGTTTTATAAATTGTTGCATAATTTCCTTGATATAACGGCAAATCATGGAAATAAAAATGCAAACATATTTTTTGTCGGACTTTCGTTACATTCCACTGACTAATTCTGACGAAAACGTTACACAATGGAGAAAATTGTTAGTCAGTGGAACGCTAAAGCTGTATTCACGACGAACAGCGTTCCGTCAGATCACTTAATATTTTATTGCGTTATTAAAATAGACACAAAATCATTAAAACTAGCAACTGTTTTGAATTGAATTTGGATATTTTTTTGTTTTTGTTGTGCTTGAATTGTTTTTGTTTTGCTTGAAACATTGTCAGACAGTAACTATAGTAAGATTTTTTTTTGTTTTTTTTTTTTCAATAACACATGGAGTTTCAACTAAAACGAAATCTTAAATATTTTAGAACCAAATTTAGGTTCATGTATGTGCACGTTTTTTCATTCCACTAAGGCAGGATTGCAGTAAGCGATAAAACTACGTACAAAAAAAAAAAGGGCACTGACGACTCGCAGCGCCCAAAAATTTTAATTGTTTTTTTACGTGGAGAAAATAAATAAATAATAACTAAGTTGTAAAATATTATGATTTGCCATTTCATTTGAAATAAATTCATTACATAATCACTTAACGTACTTAAACGTATGCTACGTTTAAAGTTGAGATTTTGTCTCATGTTTGATATTATGGTGATATATGGTGATATTATGGTGCGTCTACATTTGGCGAATGCGCCGCTCGCACGCAGTTTGCAAGCCGTTCGCGAGCGGCGCATTCGTCAGATCTGGACGCACCATTAAGACTCATTAAACAAAGTCAGTTTTAATGATATTTTTAAGGTTTTTTAAATATTGTTTTTCATTAAGAAGTTTATTCAGTTTTCTAGTAAGTATATTGTAACAAAGCAAATCAATTTCAATAAGTTGGTAAAACAATCAAAATTGGCAAAAAATCCTTCATTGTAACCAGAGCCCTTACTTTTCCACTGACAAATTTCAACGTTCCAATGAGTAACTGTCCCTCTTAGAATAATTCAAAATTAAGGGTTTATTTATAAATTTTGTGTTCAGTTTTTGATATTTTAATATTATTATAAAGACAACATATTTGTTTTACTTTCAAATTATATAACAAAATAATAATCAATGACGATTTGAATCTGTTATAAAGAAAAACACACTACTGATTATTCAACAAGTTAGTCAGAGGATATAAACATACAATTATTTTATTGTAAAATTTCTCTGTCCGAACTAAATGTTGATTATTTTAATTAAATAATACCTACCTGATTTAATAAAAGTATGATTTCCATTATACCAGTTTTATTAAACTTACTGAGTAAGATAATAAATCGTTATTCAGTGGAACCCAAAATCCTTTATAATATAATTTCAATAACAATTATGAATAATTTGTAGCAGCTATTTAAATATTCTATACATTTTCTTAAAGTTCAATTAATAGACAATAAGAATTCAACTACACATATTGAAAACCAAACAAAAAAAATGAGGACCTTCATTTTAACTTAGGTACACTTTTAAAAAAATCCGCCCAATAGTCAAAAGCGTGAAGTGTTTTACTCACACAGAAATAACGTCTGTGTTTAAAGTTAAATTTCGCGAACGAGGAAACAAGATCGCTTACATTGTTTGCTACTGTGACTCACAAAAGCAATGAGAGATGGAGTGTCGTGAGTAAGGCTTTAAAAATTCAAGTCAATTAGCTAGCTCTCAGCCACGGTTGAGTGTCGGCAACTCGGCACGATGCGCCACAGCGGAACCTAACTATCGGTGCTGACACGAGACTAGGTTCTATTTTTATTCTTGTTTTTAACGGAAAGTTGCCACAGAACTAGATTGGCCGGTACACCAATGATAAGCAGCTACTTAATTACATAATTGATCACGATGTTGTTTGATGCTAAACATAAAATATTTAAGGTCACGTTGTCAATGATATAACTCATTAAATCACTTTTAAAAAAACCCGAGATTTGTTTCTTACCTTTAATTTAAATGGGCGAGTGAACGGTGATCAATCAAACAGTAGGTATGTTTACCGACCTTTAAATAGTTCCAGAGTCCCAATTATATAAAATAGATTTGATCATTGGGATATAATGGAATGCTAGTACCTATAAATAAATATTAAGAACGTTCTAATTTTGTGAGTTTGTGGCGCGCTGTCTGTCGGTTGTGATCGTATCGGCGTAGGCGCAGGCAGCAAGGCCGCGAGTTCGGCGGCCGCGCGGTAAAAAACCTCGTATGAATGGCGAGCCAAATTCACGAACGATTCTCGGCGGAAGCGCTTACATCACGCGCACTACATGGCCGCCGCGCCGCGCCGTAACGATCAACTAATTATTATTTGTTAAAATATTTGACAACCGCTTATTTGTTTTCTTGTTTGAACAGTCGCAAATAGAGCACGATTACATCTTATTTAAGACTTGTTTGTATGACAAGTAACAACGGCACGCATCTATGGTTGGGTTTTACCCATTATTGAATGTAAAGAATAATAATATGTTTTTAGAATAGATGTTGTGATGAAATAGAGCCACATCTACAACGTCAAAAAAAAATAGAATCAGTAGCACACCACTCTTGAGATTTTTACAACCATTTATAAATACGCGGAAAGTTACGAGAGTAGAGAGTATCGTTTATAAAGTAGCATAATAACACTATGGTGTTATTAGGCGGCGTGGCGGGCGGGTGGCTGCTGGCAGGGCGGGCGGCGGGCGGTCGATAGGGCGCCGCCCGTAACCCACTTCCGACGCCCCTGACCTTGCCGCCGCCATTCACGCCGCGTCTTACAGCGGCCGCCATACCCCCCTCGCACTCCCCTCCCCCGCCCTAGCGGCGACCCCCTCACTCCCCTAACACCCCCCCTTTCCCCTTCACCCACCGTCACGCACACCGCCCCGCTGAAACTTACAAATGGTCGGATTATTTTGACTTTACGCTTGATTCGACTCGCTGGGATGTTTATCAAACATCTGTTTACGCCAAATAAGTTTTTTATAAAACTTTAGGGAGATCCTGGCTCGAAATGTTCAGGAAAATCGACAGTAGTGGTGTGTTGTTTTTAGTAAGAACTGGGAAGATGCTGTGGTAACTCCAGATTCATAATAGAACTCATTCTATAACTAAAATAAAGGAAGGAAGAAAGAAAGGAAACTTCAAGATGACGACTGAAAACTACTGGACATGAAAATATACAAATCCTAAAAGCTGGCGCGGTGGAGCATATCCTTCACATTAATATTAGCTGTATATACAGATATAGCTGTTTCATGATTATATTGTCATTCATAGCAGACATGTTTGCATTAGTTATTAAATTAATTGTACAGGAGCAGTGTCCAATCGGCGGGAATGCTATAATATGATATGAAGCCCACCTGTTCCGGCCAGCTGTCGCAGACATTATATCTAGGGCTGCCATTGATGCCAGACGAGTGTTTTGATTACGTAACGTCTCTGACCTAGGTATCTGGGATTTATTCGTCATTAAATCCATAGCAACAGTCGAGAATGTCGAAATAATCTCAAGTTTGGAAGAACATAAATAAAATATTTAAGTACTAGAACCAATTTTATTATCTTGAAGATTTAAGTAAACATTTCTATTCATCAACACTCGAATCTGTAAATATTAAACCAACTCCCATGTTTCTCTACAAAAAAGAGCTTATCCGTTATCTACGGATTTTATACTTGAAATGGAGTCTACAACTCTAGGTAACCCTATTACCCTTGAATAGAAAATAACCCAACCCTAACCAATCTAGCGAGTCGACATGCAAACGTTACATGTAATCGGTAATTACGTACATATGTAGGTACGATAAGCATTACTTGGCGCAGTGTGAACTCAAGAATAAACAGTTAATTATATCGAGTCCACGTATTGTTGCGAACCAGTTGAATTGCGTTTATCAGAACAGCAATTGTGATTCGTAATTATCCAGTTCTACTCGGAATAGTGTAGAGTTAGGTGGACGGTCCTTTATATCTGAGATGTGGTGTTCGCGTATTAGTTCGGTTAAGGCTATTATTCACTGGGTCACTTTTCGTTCTATCTATCAATAATTTTCGTTCTACCCTATCTTGCACATATAGTACTAGATTCTTTTTAGTATATTTTAAGTTTCTACATCTGACGGCAATTGCTATGCCTTCAGATGGTTAATAGTTTTCATACGTTGGAAAACGATTTCATCAGTAGGTACAAAGATGCATGTGCATTGCTTTATGTAATAGCGTTCAATCTGACAGTAGCAATTTCCTCAGTTATCCTGCAAGGTTATGACAATTTGTAAGGATCAGTTCGGTGGAGCTCAGTTTGTAACTTCTGAAGACCAGATCTGTGGTTTTCTTGGTTACCCCTGCCAATCTACTCTGTTAAAATCTGACAGTTAAAACTTCGGTGAAGTTAGCTGTCAATAGTGTCAATCACTAGTATCAGATGGAATGACAGCTCACTTCACCTATGTTTTCACGGTAAGAATTTCACAGAATAGATCGACAGGATTTTAATAAACAGAAATCAAACATACTCCAGGTTTGATAGAAGTTAGGTACTCGACTTTGAAGATATTTGAAGAATTTGTAAACGAAGCTTTTTTATATGATGCGATTCGTTATGGTGATTTGCTCTAGCTAGTTACTATCTGCGACAGTTTTGTACCATGTCATCAGAAGTATCTTCAAAACTTGGTCGTACATTTAATTAATCTTATCTGTCCAATTAATATTTCCTGTGATAAGATCATTATTGTGGTGCAATTGCACGCTCTGTAGGTACATGTGCGTCCTATTGACAAACAAAAACGTGAATCGACGTTTACAATCCCCTTTAGCTGAAGTGATAGGTAACATCTTTATCAGGCACTGCTTTACGTAACGTATTGAGAATTATGTACAGTATTAGCATCCATTAGTTTAGTCAAACAACATAATGTATGATTGACGTCAATGTGGCTATTGTAAATTAAATATTCCTTAATTAAGTCAGACCAGTTGCTAGTCGAGTTTTGAGTCAAATTTCAAAAGATCTTTCAATGATTTCACGGCTTAAACCGTATCTATCTTGTCCATGAAATAAAGTGGCTATTACATCGACAAAAAATTGTTATTTTATTTTGTACACTGTGATCTTTGAGTTGCACCGGGCTATAGATTTGTGCTCAGAAAATGCTTTTTGTACGCGCATCAGTATTTATTTTTCAATGTAGTAGTGTAGCGAGCAAAGACTTAAATATTTACATTTCAAAGTTTAGGTATGTTTAACTCAAGAACAACACATTAACTCAGATCACTCAACACCACAATTGCATATGCAAAGGGATATAAAAAGTGAGTACTTCGTCAGAAAGAAGTTTTCATTACCGACAAACAAAGTATATTATTGCACGCGCCCCTGTTCCTTTTTATGTTTATTAGATGATCATCGCTCCTATGTCAGAGATATCGAACATGTCTGGAAAATATTTAAAAGCCATGTGTTAAAATTATCATACGGAATTCCGTGGTGGCAATGAAGTGACAACTGCGTTTCTGACACAATGTCAAATTCCTGAATAAAATGAAGTGAAAGATCAAAATTCATTGCAGCTTTCATGAAGTGTTAACTGCATTCTTTCGAAAAGTTCTTTACACCAGCTTTCATATAAATCAGAGGGATGTGATATTGAGTTTGTGTGGCGATACAGAGGAACCATTTATAAAATTGTACGTGGTGTTGAGGTTCTGTTGCGACTGGCGAGGCTGAATGAACCGCGCTAGTCACGCGACGTCTGTTACGTAAAACCGAGTTTCCACAATATTACTTAGCTTACTTGTTTGCGGTAAAAAGGCAACTGACGTGTTAATTGCATTGCAGTATTGCTAATTATAATATTAACTCGCATTTTGATTCGTATCGAGAAACCGGCTCCGGTGTGTTAAGGACAGTTATTTCGAGTTTCGTTTGCAGTAGGTACCGCACGTGTAAGTACTTGTGGTTATAACAAAATTGAGGCAAAAACTGCAGGTCAATGTATTATTAACTTAAAAAGCAAAAGATAGATAGGTATAACTTCGTGTAAGAACAAAATAACTGCAAAACAAAATCACACTAATATTATAAAGGCGAAAGTTTGTGAGTGTGGGGGTGTGTGTGGGGGTGTGTTTATATGTTTGTTACTTCTTCACGCTCAAACGGCTCTACCAATTTTGGTAAAATTTTGTATGGAGGTAGCTGACACCCTGGATTAACATATAGGTAGGCTACTTTTTATCCCGATATTCCCACGGGATCGACATTTACGCGGGTGAAACCGCGTGGCGCAGCTAGTGTAATCATATATTCACGATTGTTCTCAAAGAACTAGAAGCAATTCCGCGATATAAAAGGCAATCACAAGTGAATAACAACCTGTGGTGTTTGAGCTCACAAGTTTTAATAATGACAAGGTGGTGAACTAAATTATCCCGCGTAATTGCCGGTCCTGATGGCCACGGTTTGCGTCGAACCTACAAGGAGGCGGTGTATTCGTTTAAACGACCAATTTGGAGTCCAACAACAGTTTTATTGAGTGTATCACGCAATAGGAGAGCCGAGGCAAACAACCCCGCCTACACTCGCGACTCTCGACGTTACACCGACAGACTTCTATTTACATACCTACACGTCAGGGTTGCCAGATAAATTCTGTGTAAACGTAAATATCGTTTATTATGCGATGGAAGTAACATTCAAAAATACGATTTTAACATTGAATCTATTCTCGTTCATGTCAGAATTATTTAATCAGCATGGTTGCATGGCATGATGCGGCTAGGAATGTTATTTGAGGACAAACTATGACGATAATATTTGCAAATGTTTTCCTCAAAGTGATAGAGACGGAAGTTGAAGAATGTTAACCTCTGACAACCCTGTGAGTGTCCATTATTGTTAAGTTGCGGCCACCGTCGCGTCGCCCACGCGGCAACACACCGACAAAGTGGTGTTAATGTGTGCGCCACCTGTGTGCACAGGCGCCATCAATATGCCGAGCGAATTGTATAAAAAACCATCGCTGATTAATTTGTATTTGTAAAGGCAGTTTCAATTATCTTCCATGTAGTCGCCTTATGAGAGATGTTGATCTAAGGCTTATAATGTTGGCCATTCAACAACTCGTAATGTGCGTTTTTGGGCTTTCAGAAAAGGTTTTGCGAGATAATAAAACTATTCCCGGGAGAATTGTGGGTGTTGTCTGATGAGTCTAGCTCTTCAGAAGGAAAGTATCCCGTGGAGAAATTTTTCATGGGACGTAAAATTCAAAGAAACTTTTTCGCTCGAATTGCTGCTGCATTAGCATTAATTAGCGAGTTCAACAACCGCTGTCGAACTATGTATTTGGAAAAAAATACGTTTCTGGCTCATTGCATTGGCATTGTGACACTACAGAGCTCTTCAATGGATTTAATTAATTACGTTATAAACACAAGTAGATACAACTGTGTAATCCAAATACCTACTTACGAGGATGTAAAAATACGAGCTTGTGTTTGAATGTATCATGTGATGTGTACAATACATGGCTGATATTCAAATAATGACGTGGTCAGTGCACACTTATTTATGGTCTATTAACCGTTTCTGAATGATTTACTCGTAAAATATTGAATTTATTTTTATTGTAGAAAACTTTATGATGTGAAGTTTCGTTAAAATAGACATCGAACCGTAACATATTTATAATAATAATAATAATAAGTTGCCAATAAGCCTGATATAGTGGTGATAGACCGATTAGCGCGCCGCACAATGATTGTCGATGTTACCATTCCACATGACGGGAACCTCGTGAAAGCTGAGAAAGAGAAACAAATTAAATATCTCGACTTAGCTCACGAGGTTGTTGACATGTGGAATGTGAGCTCGGCTATCATTGTGCCGATTGTCGTATCGGCCAATGGACTGATGGCCGAAAGCCTCGATCAACATCTATCGAGGCTTTCGTTAGGCGGTTGGATCAAGGGCCTGATTCAGAAGGCAGTACTCCTCGATACGGCTCGCATTGTGAGGAGGTTCCTGTCTCTGGAGCCCTAACCACCGGTAGCTTGGACTCTGCTCCCGACACCGGCGGATCGCTATTTTTTTATATTTTTAAATGTTTTTTATACTTATTTTATATTTTAAGAAATATTTAAAAATGTAATTAGATGTGTAAATAGACAAATAAACGAAAATAATAATAATATTCCACAACTATCACACAACGCCGTCTAGTCTCAAGCTAAGCAGAGCTTGTGTTATGAGTACTAGACAACTGATAAACATACTTATATATTTCTAAATACATACATATATAGATAAATTACACCCAGACAGAACAAATGATCATGCTCATCACACAAACATTTGTCCTGGGTGGGAATCGAACCCACGACCTCCGGCATAGCAGTCATAGTCACTGACCACTAGACCAACAGGCCAGCCAATAATATAAATCTATCATAGTTGGTAAGTTGGGTCGCCAACACTTTTCCAGCCGTGAGTAGTAGAAGTTAAAGCGTTATGGGCAAAAAAAAATTCTACAGCTTTGTAGCATGAAATGTATAATCATCGTTTAAAAAAAACCCGTCCATATTAATAACCACGCATAACCTTCCATCAAAATATTTAAACTCATTTCTTTGTATTACGAAAAAATATAATGAACTTTAACTAAAACGTTATAATTATGTCAAGGATTAAAACCTACGCTGTTTGTAAACTTAAATCTGTATTTCAAAATGATTTCAGAACAAATTCTTTGACCTTTATTTGTTACAACTAGACAAACAAATATTTATCCTATTTGGAGATAGATAATTATGTTTACAGTGACATGGCAAAACAAATATTCGAAATCAATACCCAGGTCACTTATTCAGCAGACTACTAACGTCACAGTAGTAATGGGAATAATGAGACACCTGAAATTGTGCATCCGTGGAATCTGTGTTCGAGGAATTTGTGGCAAAACCGACACATAGTTGAAAATGTGCGGATGTTAGACGGTCGTCAGCTCCGCCCACGCCCGCTCGTCACTAAAGCGCAGGCCACACCGCCAGCTAGCGGGCGGGCTGGCTAGGCGGGCGGGCGAAGCGAACGAAGGAAACTATACAAACTACGCGAAATATTGGCGAGCTAAACTATGGGGGTTCAAACCGAAAACTACGGACAGACGAGCGACGGGCGGAGCGCGCGGAGCGGGCGAAGCGGGCTTTTCAATGACGAATTTGCACGAATAGCGGAACGAACCGGGCGAGCGAGCTGGCGGGCGAGCTAAGCTAGCGAAGCGCGGGCGCGCCAACGAGGTGAACGAGTAGCTGCGCTGGAATCGTCGGATATTTCGTTAGCTTAGCTCGTTAGGTTAGTCGGTAGCCCGCGGTGTGAACCGAAGTATGTAAAGACGTGAAACGATGTTCGCCCGCCTAGCCCGCCCGCCCGCTAGCTGGCGGTGTGGCTTGCGCTTAAATGGACTTTATTTTAGGCTGCATTAGTTAGATACACGGAATAGCCTTTTGAAATCCGGGTCACTTCTAATTTTAATCCCTCTTCCCTTTGCCATTTATATCGGATCTTTTTAACTAGCTTGCAGTTTGCAACCGCAGAATTGGCTCTAGGTATTTGAAAACGTTGTAGTTTGGTAACCGGTGCATACCTAGCTCTTAAAATTTTAATTGAATCTTGATTTGCATCATCTTGCGATAAAAGCGACTGTTAGTTAAACCGTTATGGCAGGACTTACCTAATGTGGAGTTAATCAATTTTAATTAAAAATATGAATCTTAATAAAGTGACTATTTCTGGCACTGGACCATCAGAGCGTTAGCAGATGGTCACTTTCAAGCGCGGTATGCGCAACCTACCCTACCTGGACTAAAAATTTCCATTGATCCTTTATAACGGTGAAAATGAAGCGGCTGAACCGTGAAAATCTTGTACGGTTCACAGCCTACCGACACGGTCACTCGGAAAAGCTTTTACATGTTACGACAAAAGCAAAAATACTTGTAGGGCCACTTTAGCGGCGGATATTGACGTGTGAAATAAGAAATAAAATAAAAAGAATCACTTCTTTAGGCAAGCACGCTTGATGGATTCTCACACAAAGGAAATTTTAGTAGATAGGTACAGTTGTCTACTGATTATATCTTGATAAATAGGTACAATGCTCTGTCAGCAAAATAATTTGTGAATCGGAGTCGGCGACGATTTGGCTGGAACGCACGCTGTCGACTCAAAGAAGTATTATTTGAGTAATGAGCTATCAAACAAAAGCATAATATTGTTCCTTTATGAAAATATTTCTCCAGCCCAGTTCACGGAATATAACGATAATTAATTCATTTTTGTACCTAACTTGTTTATGAATGATAAAAACATTTTGTTTCATAAATAGTGAAATGTTGATAATTATCTAATTATATCACATTTCCAGTCACGCGTTACATGATCGAACATTATCTTATCTGGTATTCAACGATTTTGAAGCAAAGAAATAGTAAAGGTCGTCCACACAGTCGTGTCGTGTGTTAGTCGGAAACGCGAGCCGTAGATTTAATTGGAATAGAATCGTTAGAGGGCAATATGAAGGCCACGAAATGCTGTTCGATTAAAATAAAGTTGATTCATTTCACGAGTTATTCGGTGTCTGGTATAATCAATCATCGGGGTGAGAGTGACGTAATCGGCGCTCTCCCGTCTCCTCGTCCAGTTTGATGTAACGTTTATAGGTGTTATGGTACCGCTCCACTACTCCCGTCCTCTCCTCAGACCCGCAATCACTATGCCATGCGGACCGCATGATACACTTGGTAACTACGGCTTCCCGAGAAATAAGTATTAATTTAGACTTAAATACACCCACACCCACACAAGTCGGGTAGATAATTTTCCAATAAAAAATTACTTTAGCTCTGTTGCCAAGTTTGTTGTTATAAGTAACTCTAATCACCTCTATTTCATTTCTAACGTAAAATTTGTTTCATGATTCAAATAATTCATAAATAGATATTGTTTTGTTATCGGTTGCGATTGATTTATCAGAATTCCCATTGAATATTAGATACATCGAATATTAGATAAGTAGGTACTTATCACATTTTTAATGAATGACTGAATCTGATTTTATTAGAAAGAAATACTTAGATAAGTTCAGATTAATTGAATTCTGCCCGGATATTCATAGAAAAGATTTTAGTATTATTTTTTTTATTAAATTTTCCTTTAATTTTGCCTTTTTGTCATCCAACGCTGTTTAGATTACAAATTCATGTCCAGCACAGGAATTATTTTGTGTTTATCGCCAAATAATATCTCTGTAGGTTAATTGGGGCCATGTTTAAAAGGAAATCAACCGATTAAACTATGTTTGGGTAAACCTAACAAACAAACGTTTTCCTCTTGTATGATATAAATGAGTATTTATAGATATACCTATAGACAGGTCGGTACACGATAACTAAATGGTAACCAACTAATAATGCAAAAAAAGGAAACTATAATATTGACCGAAATACCTAATAGGTAGGTAAATAGGTACCTAATGTGCCAAATACTATTTAGGTAAAGATACAAAAGAACTATCAGAGAATCCTATATGATGGCAGAATAAATGAATCCATACTACAATATTATAAATTCGAAAGTAACTCTGTCTGTCTGTAGGTAGGTATGTTATCTTATCACGCCTAATCCACTGAACGGATTTCGATAAAATTTGGCACAGAGATAGATTGCATCCCGGGCCTTCCCCAGTCTTTTTATCGAATATCTATGTCCTTACATAGGATAGTTTTTATCGACATGCCTTGCGGGCGAAGCCGCGGGCGGAAGCTAGTTACTTATAACTCAAACCACTACTACCAGCAACTTCACAATTTTTCCTAAGTGAACTCAGGAATTTCTTTTGTTTTCTGTTTTGGCGCTCATGGTAAAGAAAATTGTGCAGAGTTCAGATAAGAAGCGCACCTACAGTGCATTGATATTTGATTCAGCTCAACAATCCAGTGACGCTGGATTCGGCCAATTAGTGGTTCTCTATTTCAATTTAGCGCTGGTTGCTGGGCAGTTGGACTGGATTGAAAAGGTTTACATTGGTCCAATCCAGTGACACTTTAGAACAATGTAAATCAGACTTTATGTTACAAAACATCAGTAAATAATCATTAAGTCCAAAACTAGAGAACCAATTTTTCTTCAATGATGAAAACAGGGACAAAATACAGCAAACTCTTAGAAATTGCGATCGTTAATTTACCAGCGTCATTTCCTCTCACAATGTCGCAAATATCGTGTCCGGCTGCCAAACACTTTTCTTAATAAGCACGCTTATCCGAGAATAGCGCACATCAATCAAACCGTCGCGTCGCGTCGCGTCGCGTCGCGTCAGTGCTCAATAGACAGTGTTTGTGCCAAAGTGCCAAGTGCTTTCCCCTGGCGCGCTGGCGGCCGGCAGCCGGCCAGGGGACGCGCGGAGCTCTCCGTTCATTCCTCACACATAAATAAACAATTGCAGCACATGCCTGTATCTAAGTCTGATATGATATATTAGTCGTGTATGCAAACACTGTCTTGATAGTAACAATTACTGTTAATTCTCCAAAGGTCACAACAGTTATCTATCACGCAGATTGTTGTGTTAATTAAAAGCTTTGTTTTATGTTTGCTACATGCATAAACATAATCAGCCTACAATGTTCCCACTGCTGGGACACAGGCCTCCTCTCGGTGAGAAGGAGTGGGCCGTAATCCACCATGCGGGCCCAGTGCGGGTTGGCAGATGCCACATGTCTTCGAATTTTTGGTTCTAGGACATGCCGGTTTCCTCACGATGTTTTCCTTCACCGTTTTGAGAGCAGTGGTGATGAAATAATTTACACAAAGTAAAGCGCCTATCTGGGTTCGAACCTACGACCTACAACTCGTAAGTCGCGGCCGTTACCACTGGGTCACCACTGCTCTACATGCATAATCAAATATATTTAACACTATGACTTGCTATCGTGCTGGGTTAGAACTAAGTAGAAAGTAAGTTGATAAATGACTCGCCTTATAAACTGTTTGCGTGTCCTATTTTGCAAAATATTTGCAAACATATCGATGCTGACCTCGTGTGAACAGTTATTGCTTCTCTATTTAGATTCCATTCGTGATTGTTACACGCGTAGGCTAACGCCGTCGTCCCTTGAATATAAAGAGCAGATCTTAGTGGCCGCGTGACTAACCTGCCAGGAGGAATTACCATCGATTGTATGCTAAGCAGCGGTGACTGCGGCCGCGCCACTACCATTGATCGGCCGACAGAACGACACCCGCGGCGATAGGATCCGACGTGATTATCAAATGCCAAATTCAATTGTAATGGCCTTGTTGCCATAAAAGTCTTGGTATACGCACCAAACATAGTTGCCATTTGTGATTAGCAAACGGAACTTATGAGTAAGTCTATTCATCGGATACTGCATTACGTAATAGTTTATTATTGTGCTATTATGCATTTTGTGGTTTTGATTATGCTTGCAAAATGCAGTGGTTGAATGAGGTTGACTTGGTAACAAGGATTGTTGACATAAACGGATTAGCTAACCTGCTAAACACGTGTTTCAAATGGACTTTCAACTTCTTACGTCCAATTCTACCTTTACGTCGGAGAAATTTCGAGGTTTCTATGAACTTGATATCGATTAGGTTTCGCTTGAAGGCTCTCCGTGAGACCTATTCTTCGTCTTATAACGATTATTAAAGAGAATTTTAACTTTTAAATTGCCATCCAATATTTATTATTTACCGACAAAAAAACGAAAACTACAATGCTTCCTAAAACGCTTTCTTTGAAACAAGTAGTAGTCGTTTAGGTGCCCGCGTTCCTTTTAACGAATTTGCATAGTTAGTGCCTACGAGGTCATGCGCATATCAGAAACATATCGGTGTAAGCTTTCAATAATTCAGCTCAAAGAGGAGCTAAGGTTAAATGAAAGTTACATTTGATTGTTTCCCTGTTTAAAAGAAAAACATGTTCTTACATGTATTTTTAAACAAAGTGTATCTACATAATAATATTTAAATGTGTTATGGTGATGCAACAAATCACTCTGTTTTTCAACCGTTACCAATTTAACTGAAGAGAAAACAAATACTGTTATCAATGTTTATAAGTTTGGTTTTATTAAAATAGACCTTGCACGTGTACGGACTTAGGTATGTTTGCATCAAAATACAAAAATAAGATTATCACTACAAAAATGTAAACACAAAATGTTTTGTACTGATCGTATATTCTGGAAAATTTTGAACTTAGGAGGTCCTTGCCCCTTAGTAACGCTATATCAGTAATAAACTCCTGATTTCATGTTCCGATATCTTCCCATTTACAGTATCAAGGTACTTACAGTTGATTGAAAAACAAACAGTGTATACTTACTGAATATTACCTTGTTATCAGTGGCATGTATATACACTTCCCGGGTTAATTCGAGTGAATTCGGCCACAGCGCTTAATATCACTTGGATGTTTGTTTAACCGGCATTGGGTCAGATAAGATAATTCCTATACCAGCTGTTGTTGCCAACTGGGCAAGTGCTATCAAGTGACCCGTTGTAAGATCGTTTGACCCAACAGGGTTCTTTGAGGACAACGAATATGTATTTTTACTTAAGCATTTGTTTTCATCGTTATATCAATGGCGTACGTACTGCAGTGTTGCGAACTTTAAACTCTACTGGGAATCAAGGCTGCGCTACTTGAGTAGGTAGTACTAGGTAGTCTTCGCATTAATAAGTATTTCAAGTTCTGCGAAACTCATCATGATAAATAGCAGCATTGTTCATTTTAATCTATTCTCTAGGTCTTTTTGTAATAACCTGTCTGCCTATATCGCAGTCACAGTATTGCCTTGGTAGAAATGAATACTTTTTTTTCCTTTTCATTAGCTTTGTTTTGATGACAGAGTTTCTATCAATAATGTTGACAGTTCTTTTGTAAACGGAACAACCATGATGCTCTAGATTTCCACTTGACCGAGTAGGTACGGTTTGCAGATATTTTGTAATTAAATATTTCGCCGATAACTTTTGCCGATACCGCCACCGCCGGTCACGTAGGTACCTACACACTCGCCAACTTATTCACACACAGAATATTGAGAATTACAAAAAAGCAACCTGACCACACTCCGCACTAGAACAAGTCTGTTTTGAGCAAGATATCGGTTCGTGTTCTGACTAATTGCCTATAATCGCACCTAACTGACAAAAAAAAAACAAGCGCTTTAGTTGCGATGGTACTTGTAAAACGATTAACTAGCGATAACATTGACAAGTAACACGGATGAAGAATCACCCAGTAAACAAGAAATACTACTTTTATCACTTTTTACGGGCGCTACGAATAGAATCAATTAGCCAACAAAAAGTTTTAAATTCAAATTATCAACAGAAACGTCGTCGTGACCGAGGTCGACATAGAAACAAGGTACGTCGTCAATTGGAAGAGTAAATAATAAATATTTGGAAGTGAGAGCGACGCATGCGGATGTGAGCTGACGTCACAATAGAGGCACACGCCACAAAACACCACCAGCGGCAACCGCTATGCGCTTGTTGACACATGCGCACGCGTTTTTCGAGGAAGAACCCTCTGTCAATGGACCGAGGAAGATGCGACTCGCTGTTTTCAAAACGTTAGCCAGAATCGCCAATACTGGGATTCGAGAGCGTGAATATAATATGTTGTGTCAACACGACGAAAGCCAGCTCAGAAAACGAACGATTCACGACGTACTAAATATGCGTGCTGCGAGTTCAGTTTTCACCTTTCTAAACGCCTAGTTAGAGGCAGGGTTTATCAATAGGTAAAGTATAGCGGACGTCCTTGTCGAGCGCTCTGTTACATTTGACGATTATTGCTAGTGCTAGTTGGTGGTAAGGCACGGTAAAATTAATAGGCAACATTGAACTTGAACGTGTGTTGCGGTGCGTGCGGATGACGTCACTCACACGTACACGTGCGAGGCGGCGCGGCACCACTCGCGCCGCGGCCCCGCAAGGCCGCTGCCTATCGCACCGGCCACATCGCGCCGCACCGCCGTGCCACCGTGCGCGCCTAACTAACCGTGAACACAGCCTCATGTATAACTACATATATTATACCTATAGCTATATATACACACACTGAGTGGCTGCTACGTTCAACACGAGAAAAGCCGATTTAAATCACACGTTCTGAGAATTAATCGATCATTCGGATGGTTCTGCAATATACAGTAAATATCATTACAATCAATTATTTGCTTAATTATAGCGAACTTATTGGCTGATTCATGGAAACGATAATGTTATGATGACAGAATAAAAGATAAAAATATAATATTTATACTTTTTGTAAATTGGTAATGGATTCCAGTGAATTTTCATTTGAAAAGGAGCAAATACCCAAAAGACCATAAGCAGTGACCCCCTGAGGTACTTAAAACAAGAGCAATATTGAAATAAACAACAAGCAAGAAATGTAGGTATATGTCGTAGCATTTTTCAACTCACGGCTAATAGGATATAGCTCCATATCACACATTCTCACGCACGCACGCAATACGAGAATACTATTTATATCTGCACAAAAATCGATAAATGTACTTACTTACATATATCGCGGAAATTTACACTATGGTTATCAGAACCATCATTGATAACAGTGATGAATAATGCATGTATAAGTATTTATGTAAAATGTCGTAATCGATATCGATAATAAACGTAAGTTTTCACGTTTCTTCTCAGACGATAAATTATATATGAAAGATAGGTACCTATTAAGGCGAGAAATTGGAAATGAAAACCCTTTATGATATTCCACAGCCTAAGTTTTCTTTTCAGAGTCACCCACACAATTATGGTATTGCTGGCAGATATTATGATTACTTAGGTACCTATATAATAAAAAGCCAACCCAAATTTTAAAAAGTAAGAACAATCAAGTGAAACATCGAAAAGATCCATTCTATTCTGTGGTTCTATGATTGGACTACAATATGTATAAGTATTTTACACAAAATCCAGCTAAGGATGTCAGGGGGCCTAAAAAGGCCACTTTGGCAGAATCATAAAAGGATAACATTATGAATCATAATGGACAGTTAACTGTTAAGTTAATCGTATCAAATCCCATTGGTGAAGGATTTTTCAGTTATTTTTTGTCTGTACTACTCGTATTTTAGCACAGACAAAAAATAACTGAAAAATCCTTCCAATCCCAATCTCTTTGATTTTACCAATCAATCCAATCCCAATCTCTTTGATTATAGGCTCGTAGTGCAGCGAAAAAATTAAAAACACGGACTGTCTTCGCTTTATTATGATTCATAATGTTATCGTTTTATTATTCTGCCAAAGTGGCCTTTTTAGGCCTCCAGATCATCTGAAACCAATTTTTTTAAATTCAGAAAATCCAATACAGTTAACAATTTTAAGTAGTCTCTGTGTCATGGTTCGTGGAAGCTGCAGCCAGCAACTATTTGCCTCAGTCTGCTATTCCTAGAAGTTATATCAGAGACTTGCTAACTTGTATCACCTTACTTGACCGGAATTTGATCCCGAAGCAAATTGGTTCTGACTTGGATGGAACTATTTTATGGAAAGTGCGATACGATTGGAGAAGATAAAAGTCTGAAAGTAGACCAGATACCTACCCAAAAAATAATCTTTATATTATCAGCTTTTGAGATAAATGCTAGGTATGTTCGATAATAATGAATGATATATGCAACTAAGTGCATGAAAAGCCTGAGTGACATTCAAATCATAGATAAGACATAATATAATTAATAATATATTATAGACATAGATAATCACGGACACTGCGGTTTTTTACTTGAAGTCAACTTATTATGCAAAGTGCCTTTCTAAGGTCGGAGTTGAATCCATTACGGTGGTGTCGTAACGTATCATTAGAATCTCATTTACCTTGCATAATATGGATACACATGATTGCATGTGTCTTGTTTAATATACTGTTCATTACATTTACTATCTTTCCATAAATGAGAACCGATGGGGTATCTCCTTTCTTGTTTAAATCCACCTTAGATACTGTTTATGTTTAAAGTAAAACTTGTTTACCATTGGATGGTAATTTTCCATCGTGTTTAATGGGATTATCATGCAGAATAATGATTCTATGGACAAAAAGGGATGTAACTATATGTATTTTAAAATCATTTTGTACTGATGCTCTATCAGTATGTTTTCTTAAAGTTGTAATTTGTGTGCAAAGAAGATCATAGATTGCATATCTCTATATCGGAAAACAGCTTTATATAAGCGTGTTTTAAGATGGACATGAAGATAAAAAAACCTACATACCTAGTTAGCGCAAGTATTTCTTATGATAAAACCTATAAACAGGGAAACATTGTTGCTTGATACCTATCTATTAGTCATAGATATCCGAATTAAGTAATGTACAACAATCTACAATAACCAACTAAGTACTCACATATGTAATTTAGCTATAACTTCATAATTTCAATATCTACGCTAAAAAGCCAAGTTTTTTTCGACATGATATACATAACATGTAAAAATTCCTCTGATTGTAAAAAGATTGCGTGCAAAATCTTTAAATTCATTGTAGTTTTTCAAGTAATCTATGCCAATATCAGGCAAAAGATAATTCTTTAGGTACTCGAATTATAATAGAAATCTCCGACAACTACACGCTACAGTTTATTGATAAAATATAATTGAAAATTTTGATCGCAAAGGATATTGCAAAACCTGGTACGATTAGGAAAGCCTCTAAAATCGTGAAAGCCGAGTTCAAAAGATATTGAAGCAGTCAATGTACAAAATGGTGACACCTAATATAGGTACACCTGAATATTTTAGTGCTTCTACTCCGTCAAAAACTGAGCGATAAGTCTTGCGGAATTTAGTTTTTCTAAGACCTTATCAGTTTGCATTTTCTGTGTGATTTTCCTCATAATTTGGTATTTCATTTATATTAGTTAGGTTTTTCAATTCTATTCAGATTTAATAACGGTCTCCGGTCTTGTAAATTTTTGTAGAGAGATTCTACAAAAATTGATAAGACCATGAAACAAATCAGTGCTCGTATGTACAATTATTCTTCGTCCGATAGGTACCTAGCATGAGTGCACAGCTGCAATGCAGTAACATATTAACACGGCGCATGCAACATTCGCTCAGTTGGCGTATTTGCGTATCGTACTTCTTGCATAAGTGGCGTATTTCGCAACACCTTACTACAGTGTAGCCGCGAAAGCTGTGACGTAACCGCTGCGCAGGCGCTGCCGACCCATTGATTAGACCGAGCTGTGAATGTAACCAGTTACTTAATGCTAATCACTCTTATTCTCAATTATCACTGAAGAATAACAGTTATATTCATAGTGTGTCAATCTATATACTTATATATATAAAATTCAAAGTCCTGACTGACTGACTGATATATCAACGCACAGCCTAAACCGCTGGTCTTAGAGACATGAAATTTGGAGGGTTTGTTCTTTGTGAAGGAAGAAAGGGTTTTTCGAAATTCCACCCCTAAGAGGGTGACGGGGGGGGAGGGTGAAATTTCACGCGGACGAAGTCGCGGGCGAAAGCTAGTCAACATACAAAAATGTTACAGATAATGCGGCAAGTACCTATTGAATAACTTTGTGTATACTTGCTTGCTCGGTTAGCAACGGCACGAAATACAGACATATATTTAAATTAGAAACCGTTTTCCACGTGTAAGATTTTATTAAACGAGTACCCACGCAGTTTCAGAAAATACTTGAAAAGTTACCTTCCGCAACTTGTACCTGAACATGGAAAAACATCGAGAGGTCGAAACATGGAGAAACATTGTTAAAATATTCATGCAAAAGAGGTTAGTCGTATTTTTAGAGAGACTAGTGTCACAAGAAGGCGGCCGGTCAACAACATCGATCAAAGTGCGTTTCGAATAAATCGAGTTGGGAGCAACATAAAGTACACACGTACAAGCAATACGTACCTACATACGGAAAAAATATGGAAATCTCTGCCTAACCATTGACTAGGAGAGGATTATATAATTTACCTAAACGCATATACCTATTTAAGATTATTCTCCTGCACCTAGTTTATGATCGTTAAAATCATTCAACAAACACAATTGAATGTCAATGCGGATAATGCAATGCTGGGAATATCCCACACCTGTGTAGTCAAAACAAAGTTACTGCTAAATTCAGCCTACGTTACTTGTATAAAATAATCAAGTTCGACCACAGATTACTTACCTATTTGAATAAAAATCTATAATCCATTAATTCACTTACAGACACAGACTAAATCTCTGAGTCTAGAAGCATGACATTTTGCACAAGAGTTCCTTTTATGACGAAAGTAGGAAGGATTTTTGAAAATTAACTATCTAAAGGGGTCAAGTACCTATAGCAGCTCGTCTTTTTTGCCGATGGAAAATCGCATCAGGCACACGGCTCGTTTTTCAATATAACTGATTTTAAAATGCTCTACCGCGTGAACCTATGCAGGTGTTGACATGGATAACAAGATGAGCTTCGGAGCACATGTGTCAATAGGTACAAGTTGTGAACAGTTCCAGAGAATGTCCAGTCTAAACGACATATTGAATTACGGACACCTGCTTTCAGCTAAATTCACTGCTTCCTCTTGTCATAGTCAAGCCCACCCACAATATATCATCAACTATTAAATGTTTTAAGCAAAACTTATAGACCTATGCTTTGTCGTTCGGAACACCAATATTCTGTTCTATCAAATTAATGACACATAGGATTTCTGATAAATAACAATTGATATTTACACAGTCGGTTACCATGTTGTTGTATCCTTCTCAATCGTCTCGGGGAATACCAGTTCATTAAAATAAACTTCTGCCTATAATATTTATGAATAAACTTAAATCCAACTGTTCACAAATAAATTGTCGCAGTTAATTGATGATTATAAGTTACTCTATCGTGCCATGACTCGTATCACAAAATTACTTAATGTAAAAACTCGTGTAGATTAATGACAGCGATTAACAACGAACAGCTAATAAGGTAGATATTTGAACTCGCTGTGTTCCACACATAAGGCCTATCACCTTTTATGTGCTACGTCTATTAATGAAAGTAAAATAATAGTTCCGGCATTGTTTGCCGCAGATGTATACATTGGTCGAGACGAAGGTAACAGTACAAACATCCAACTGCAAGGGCCGTGTTGACAAACAACACCCTTTAATATAATCATTGTTTACCTTGCAACAATGTATGTTTGTAATGAATATTATTTAAATGCAAATTGTTTCACGATTTTCATTGTTTCAGTTGAACCAGAAATAGCCAGTGATTAAATGTGGTCGTTTAGCTTTTTGTTAAGCAAATATCTGTGGCTGTCTCCATTCAGGGGTGCCTCGTGACAATACTATGGAATATGCAGATTTTCCTGTAAATTATACTTGTACCTAGCTAACTTTTGTGAATATAATTAAAACTTGCGTTCATTTACACGATAATAACAATTCGTGTAGTGATTTCTGAATGACATTTTCCGTTTGTATCTTAGTACAATGTGCAATTAATGAAAATCTTTCCTGGATTTCGTCGAATCACTAAGCGGATATTATGTTCTTTCATAATTCCTTATCTGTAATGTGTGGTAAATAACAATATCAATTTCATTTATTAGGTTCTTTATGGCCACGCCTATCTTAGTACAATTATGTGAGGTTCTCTAAGGAAATGTTGCTTTACCGTGATGTAAATTATTAGAAACCCGCCGTCTTTCCATAAAAGAATCAGTCTTTCCTTAAATATAGTACATTATGATACATGTGTGCTATGTTGATCATTATGCACGAGGCGATATTATCGCGCGAGCCGCAGGCGAGAGCGATAAGAAAGCCGAGTGTATATTGATTAATGCACACGCGTTTCATACGACGTTTTTCAACACACTTGCGAGGAAAAAAAACAGACTTGTATTGTTAAATATTAACTTGTATGGAAAATGGCGCGCTGGTTTTGTTTTCCCGCGCGCCGTGCTAGCCAGCACTAGCTATGCGCGCGCAACATTGACTCATTTTAAATATATTAATCTATGGCACAGACAAAACCGATACAGCCTATAGAAAAAATATAATAAACACAAACCTGAAAATTGCAAAAAACCTAAGAATTTCGCGGTCTACCACTGCGCATTCACCTTAAATTGTCTGTGGTCCCCTGCGAGCTCATTTTGCGACCAAGGACAATACAGACTATTTAAAAAAAAAATGAAATTTAGCCCGCGGATTTTTTCTTTCGGCATGAAGTCTCTTTGGGCGCTTTTCGAATTAGCTATATAATCGCTCACATCACAGCGCTCACATCATCTCCATGGACGTAATATTACGTCCATGCATCATCTCACATGCGTTCCGATTTAGATATTACTATTATGACTGCTGAGAGCTGGCAACAATTCGGAACACTCGTGAACGCGCTCACATGACAGTGCTTACACAATGTAAAAAAGATATTATTACAGTATTTCTTTGTATAAACACCACATTTCTTCTTCAATTTCAAAAATGCCACGTTAGTTTAATTTAAAGATGATGCAACTCAAAACAAAACACACACTGACACAACCTCATACACACACTGTAATTTTTGACAGCGCTCACTGAACGGTGATATTATTCTAGGGCATGGTCGGCATTATCGCAAGATGGCGAATGTCATGACGTCATCTATGACGATTCACGGGACATCGTTATCGTTATCGCGCTCACGCTAATTCGGTTATTTCCCAATTCGGAACACATCGATTATTTCCCAATTCGGAACGCAGGGTTTGATGAGAATGAGATTAAAAAAGCGCGCGTCTCCGACTAGTAAATAGTTATCTGTGGTATTACAGAACATGTGGATTAAAGTAAAGAAAAAGCACGCGTTCGTAATACACTCCATTATGGACCTTAAAGCGGTTCATTAAGAGCCACTTTACGAGCAAGTGTGTTGAAAAATTAATAATAACTTTGAAACTTTTGAATTATGTAAAGGTAAATATTTTACAGGAGTTCGCGACACCACATGTTCCGTGAAAAGATTTGGGGTTGAAAGAAAAGAGAAAAGTAGGTAGTATAATGTTTTAAGGATTCCTTTTGATTTAATTTTGTACCATATTTTTTTCACTAAATTTATCCTTAACAACACACAAGTAGGTATGTCGGTACAGAGCGGATATCTATGGTACAGAGTGTGATTTATTTTGGGTTTCTAAGATGTTTCGAATCTACGAGTACTGTATCCTGTATATGTAGAGGTATGGAAACTCCTGAAACTAAGTAGTGTGTTTTTTACTACCTCGATAAAATCTAAAGGTATTTTTGAAAATACATGCGTTGTAAGTTTTGGTAGCCTAGTAAATGTCCCATCACATGGCTGCGTGGGGTCGAGTGGCATCGATATGATAACAAAGAACTGATGCTGACGTTAACTACCGTCGCATCGCCCGCCGTAACGAAACACTGAAACTAACCTCTTTGATTGTTTACATATTGCAATAAGATACCCTCTTTTACGCTCGTGAGAACGCGAATATAACATGACCGGTATTGTGAGTTCACACTATTCACCTACATGCTTTAGGTACGCTAATTAGTTTACTTATATTTATAGCAAAGGAAGTAGGTAGTCAGAGTATAGGGTGACCCCCCAACTCGACGTGCAACCTCTTATACTGGATTCAGTAGGTACATGATTCTGAACTCTCCTGCATTGAAATTTTAAGCCGGTTATTAAAAAACAAAACAGTGGCACTCCGGGAGTGCAGACAGAAGTGAAAACAAAACACAAAAGGGACGAAAAATTTCTACACTACGTTTAGAATCGTGTGCTGAATTCATGGTTACAATTTGTGCGTCGATGTCACCCTGTATTTGCAGAGGCATAAATAGGTTGGGAACCGACGGAAAAGATCAACTGTAGAGCTGAATTGAACGTCTCAAAATTCCCGATAACTTTTCCAATATGGCTCGATCGTAAACTTCAAAGTGTGTTCTATTGTTGTTTTTTTTATATTCCATCTCTCTATCGGAGGTAATACCAGCCGATCTAATCTATAAAAAAATAATCGTGTGAACTTAAGGGAAGAGTGAGCTGTCAATAGTGTCCTTCTCTAGCATCAGGTGGAATGACAGCTCACTTCAGCTAAGTTTTCACGGTGAGATTTTTACAGAATAGCACCGCAGGCATAAAGTATATAACAGTATTTTCACTGTTCAAAAATGTTGCAAAATTGAAGAAGAGAATAGCTAGTTCCCGCCACGAAATGTTTAAAAAGTTTTTTATTTTTATTTTCAACATGTGTCATTCGACTTGGGTACTTCATAAGCTGTAATGTGAAGTGAACGTGGAGTGAGCTGCCGAAGAGCAATCGAAGTGAAAAGCAGAGTGTAGAACTCGGGCATAAACAAGCCATTTTATGCACTAGTTATACAATCTACTATTTTTTCTGTGTGTCATGAGATTTAATTATATAAATAAAAACTAGATTAATTGTTTTAATATAATATAATAATAAAGATGACTCTATTCCAAGGCTGAGTAATAAACATAACAAGTTCATTATGTAAATCACTGTTAATCAAAATGTAGGCTTATAGTAATTAATATTATTGTTAATAAAGCAAGCTGTTTAGTTACTAGCTCGCCACTTGAGGGTATTATTAATAATACGCATGATACAATTTATAGGTATGGAAACTATTACTGTGTTGTAGGTAAATGTTGTGTGGATTTCCATTTGTAGCTAAATAATGAAAATAATTCAATGATATTTTTCTGCATAAGCAACACAACATCCTTCCTTGTATTACTTGCTAAATTGTGGTATTATTAAATATATATTATGAACTTAAAATATTTTCATTGTTGTATTTATGTAACATTCACGGGGCTGAAATCCTTAACGCTCTATTTACGGTAACTACGTTTGGATTTCCTCTACCATTGTTGCTCAAAATATCAATTACCTAGGTACTAATTGATATTTTGAGCAACTTATTACCAGGGTTATTCAAGAGGCCCTCCTGGGGAATTAACAGAGTTATTAATAAATATAGACTGTCCGGTTAATTCTCATTTAACAAAAGCAATTTCAAGGTTATTGTTAGGTTGTTATAAACAAAATTCTATAGTCGTTGAATGACAGCGATTTAGAAGTGTATTTTATATTTTTGTTATATTTTGGTAAGGGCCAAGTTTAATACAGTTAATGGTTATATTGTATTTTAATAAGCGTTTACGCCGTATGGCATTTCATAAAAACTTTCAAGCCCTTGTTTTTCTAAATTAATGAACCGATTATAATAAAACATTTAACATGCATAAGCAGGATACAAAGGTCTAAAAATATTAGTAGAGAAGATTTTCGAAATGTCTTATTTAAAAAAGATAACTGGAAATCTCTGCTTCTATGGAAAATTTAAAATCGGTCTAATTTGGCTGTAACACTATTTTCCGAAAATGTTCTCTATTAACTGTTTAGACTTTTGTATCCTGCTGCGTATGAATTTTCATTATAATCGGTTCATTCATTTAAAAAAATAAGGGCTTGAAAGTTTTTATGAAATGCCATAGCGTAAACGCTCTTATCATTGTCAATGCAATTGATCGTCGAACACAATAAAGATTCATAGTGTAGGTAGAGCCATCTGGAAACGTGTTGCGGCGACCTCAAGTAACATGGAACAAGGGAATGAAGATCCGATGATGTTGACTGTAGAAATCTGGGCTCTACTTTACCTAAGGGCTATTCAAATTTATGTTTTTAATTGATGTCATTTCAAGTAAAACAAATATGAACTTTATTTTAGCGTTAATTAAGTTGATTTCAGAGTAACTAGCACCATTGAAAAAAATATAAAAATGTTTGAAATTGTAGTGTAAACTGAACTTTATTGTGTAGGTAGTAATTAAAGTTATTTTTCCATAAACCTATAATTACTTATGTGTTTACATGTTTGGCAAATAAATCGCGAACGCAGATTAGCATAATGATATACAAGGTGGCGCAAAATTAATCACCCTATCGGAAGATGTAATAATTTTTGCAAATGGCGTCGTACGTCAATCATACATATTTGACATTTGTGAACTAGTCAGATGCAGTATAACAGACAAGCAATGGAGCGCTATTCTCCGCAAGGTATTGGATATTGTGAAAGAAGCGTTTCCTGGTCGCGTAATCTCCCATTTTGGCGATTCGGCATGGCCAGCAAGATCGCCCGATTTAACCATCCTAGACTTCTTTCTTTGGGGCTACTTGAAGTCGCGGATTTATGCCAACAAGCCTCAGACAAGAATATTCGACAGGAATGCGAACAGTTAGCACCGGAAATCTTGCGGAAAGTCATGGAAAATGCTATAAAACGGGCAAAAATGTGTATGAGGACTGGTGGCAGCCACTTGACAGATATCATCTTTTCCACTTAATAGAAAAAAAATTGTAAAGGTCCAAATAAAGATTTCCATCACTCAAAATCATTTTTTTTTTATTTAGTAAAAAAAGTTATTCAAAAACAAAATTGGATGATTCAATTTTGCGCCACCTTGTAAGTAAGTACAATAATAATCTCATAGCATGTTACTTATCTTAACTTCCCCTCTAGGATAATGCAAGTATTAACCTATATTTAAGATAAAGAGATACCTATACCTACGGCTATAAAAGTGATTGACAGATAACAAAAGATGGTGATTTACATCCAGCGAACTGAACACTGCTGTGAAGAAACGTGTGTCTATCAATAAACTAGTCAGCAATAAAGATTCTTATTTCCTTTGAATGTGGTTCATCTACCTTCATACAACATTACTTTTCGTTTTACAGCCTATGAACAAACTAATTGGCGAACTAATCAGATGAACTTTGAACATGATACGGTTTCCAGCAGCTCATTATTTACCAACTAATTTTATGTACACTTGGAACGTAGCGTTCATTCATGTCTGCTAACTATTTATACATATAAGTACCTACATACATGTGACTATGTACAAAAATAAAACGTGTATGCATACGAATACAGGTATGCGAGGTATTATCGGCTAATACAGCTGATACCGTCAGTTAAGGCTACGTAGGCGGGCTCGGTAGCTGGCAGCCTGATAACACACACATGTGCACACGTACCTACGTGCAAGTCTATGTGTGCATATGTAACACTATCTGTGACACAAGCTATGATATCTCTTTGTTTTCTTTGCAACCGCCGCTTGTTATCTGACAAATGGGTTCTCGTTTATTTAATAGGTATCATGCACCCTTACCGGAGTAGAATTACTGTTAGGTAGTTAATAGGTACGCGCCTTAATAACACGTGGGTCAGCAGTAAATATGACAGGCTAATATTATGTGTAATAATTATGACTGATACAGGACGAAATTGATTAACTGTAAATGCATAGCGAATAGGGGTAATCGTGATGAATTACTCATTTATCTGCATTTATATAGACGAACTCAGTGCAAGTGCAGTTTTGGTATAAGTAGGTAATTAGATACTCATCTTAGAATAATTATTTTTAACGGGTGGTCAGAAGCCCGAATGGGGTCGGTCAGTCAGAAAGATGAAGCTAGTTGCCCATTGCAAAGCGTAGGTACCTATAGAGAAGAACGGGCAAGAAACTCCGTGGACACTCTTATACATCAAAATAATATGGTTACAAATTCTTGTTTACATCATTCATGTTAAAAATTATGCATGACCATATACCAAGGGGGAACTTACCAAGGGTTATCGTAATACCCAGTAACTGGGTTGTGGAGGTCAGATAGGCAGTCGCTCCATGTAAATACTGGTATTCAGCTGCATCCGGTTTGACTGGAAGCCGACCCCAACATAGTTGGGAAAAGGCTAGGCATGATGATGTTATAGGTAATCGACTGATAGGTCCTTAGAGTTTCAATTTGTAAAAGATTATTCCGTTATTAAAAATTCGTGAAATATTTTAATAACACCTGTCTGGGTGTAATACTTCGGCTTATCTTTTTTTTTAGAGCTACTTACTAATTTATTTTTAAAAGAGAATTTAGAAGATTAATTAATTAAATTTTAATACTTATCTAGACTTATCTACTTCAAAGTAGTATGTTGCATTTTAAAATGGTTTTGAATAGGTATGTACATGATTGTTACACAAAAAAAGGACTATAAATAAAGAACAATAAGACTGGTTTTGTTTTTAAGAAATACAAGTAGGTAAAACCAACGGATTGCCGTGGAACCCAAACTGTTTCATGTGGCGCCCAAATGGCAGTGTCAGAAATTTTTTGTACGGCTTTGTTCGATGCGTACCTACCTATGTCCAGCGGTGGACTGCGTTGACTTGAGTATTTTTTTATTGAATTTTAGACTTGGCCATAGTTAAAATCATACACGGGATCATAATAACAAATGATAAAATATAATGTATTAACCGGAAATATGTAACAACAATATGTATTCATTACCTACTAAAAGCAACCAATTACGAATCACCTACTAAAGGCAAGATACGCAATTTTGAAACATCATTCTGGTTTTAAAATCCCTTTCATATAACCCGTTTTGTACCTGATTTTTTCAAGTGAATCTTCAGTAGGTACTTGAGCAGGGGCCAAACATGGCACCCTTCTGAATAAACTAAATTGTTTAATAAAGTATCCATATTTGAAAAAAAAACAGATTAGCTAGGTACCTACTATGTATTAGCAAAATGGAGTAAAAAGTAAAATCTCCGCCGCCCACACAAAATTACTTTCTGTAAAAGTTGAAACAGTATGGATGTTACGTTACCTAATACAAAGTTAACTCATAAATTAACTTTTGAGACGTTTCTTTGAGGTATTAGGTACTGAAGGGAGGCTTTAATGGGAAACCGTAATCGCTTGATGTTTTAAAATAGAGATTTCGGCCTATTTGTGCTACGAAAAACGCAAGATTTTGTTTGGTTGCTAAAGTAAGTCGTTTAATGTAACATAGGGCATTAGCAAGTATATAAACATAGCAGGTCTTTTGAAAGCATGTTCTATAAATAAATAATATGAGTAATGAGTAAACTCGCCTAGTTGAGACAAGGAGTTAGTTTACAGTGTGATAGCTACGCCGCCGGCGCCGTAGTAGGCTAGTCTATGCAGATTATGCGCTTTTCAAAACAAAGAAAAGTTGTGATACAATTTGATACAAGTTTTTGTATTTGTTACAACTTCCAACCTTCTACGGTTAGGTTTAATTTTTATTGTTACAAAAATATCATTTCGAAGCTTTTTGACGTGACAACGTCTTAAATTAGGTTGCGACTGGGAGTCACTTATGAAAAAGTGTAACGCTCGGTAACGTTACGATGAGTCACCGAACGAGAGAGAGGCCCGCCGAATGCCTTGCGTCTCTCTCCCACTCAACTATGATCGGATGATCGGTCGTTGTCACGTAAAATCTTCGCCCGTAAAACCGACTTTACAGGCAACCATTTTTTTAAACCACATTTTGTATTTACAGAACTGCGGAGTAATTGCGTAACACACTAACAGTAACAATGGCTTTCATTTTGACAGTTCAACAACATTCATTGTGTTTTTTACGTTGTCGAGCAGATACATTTTTCGAACATATCAAGCAATGGATTAGCAATAGGTATCCTTCAAAATGTTTCAGATTGTGATTGAAAGTGTGTTCGCAATTAGGTTGGTTCATAGTTTATCCATATTGTATTGTAAGTGTATGGTGGCATTTGCCTGATCATGTTTCATACGCCAAAAAATCAACATATCCATACAACATAGTTTGAACATTCAATACCTACTTACTTTAATACTTAGTGATTGAAACAGCATTTTGATTCTCTCAAACCAGTCTTAGTTTTTAGTTAGAAAAATGGCACAGCCTGGTACTTACCTAATAGAATTATCGACATCGTATATTACGCATGTTTGATTCGGGACGGCTTGTCTAGATATTACATTGACGTGTTTCGATATCTAAGAGAACGTCACGTGTCAGCAGTCCATTTTATCTAAGGATTTTCCGACATTATCCGCGACTTACGACCGCTTTGCGTCACCGCGGAAAAGTGTTCGTTTTGCATCGTGTTTATTATTATTTTGTATCTGTTCCAGCGCATTTTATTGTTTTGACGTAAATATTTATTTAGTAGGTACGTACATAGTAACATTTTTGTGTATAGCATAGGCTAGTTAGATTTGAAATATAAGTTTCTACGAACTAGGAGAACAGAAAACGGTTGAACATCATGCCATGTTAAGTTCCTAAAGTTTTATGCCGATTCAATAAGATTTTTTTAGACGGTACCTATTCCACTCCGTCGCTGTGCACCTGTCTTTTTTTCGTGCTGGGAAAGTAGACGGCGATATAGAACGTATGTCAGACTCCTACCTCGTGACCGCTGCGTGTACCTTAGTCAAACTTAAGTGTCTTACGCACTAGATAACGTAGTGTTTAGTAATGATTACAATTAGTTAGTCCGCCGCGTTTATCTGTCAACAAAGATACATTAATAAGCGGTAGTACATAGTATTGCGTGTACAGTCTCCTACAGTCGGTCGGAGGTTATCGCACGACCTAACTGGCCACTTGTACTTTTCCTACTTGTTCTAATTTTAACTCATCAATTATTGAAAATGGTGCATTGTAGTAAGCTGATAATAAGCTCTTATCATATTGTCACAATAATTAGGTATTTAGCGATAATTCCCCGAAGCTCAGCATAATATATACAATCAATACAATGCCTTTATTTGTATTGCTATTAATTACTTGCGTTAATTACTGATTTATACTATAATTCCTACAATTACAATAGGTACGTCGGTAAGCTTGCGGTTACACAGTCCAAGATAATTAGTGCAAGTGTTGTATTAGTACTTAGTAAGTACACAGGCTGATAGCTTTTTCTTAGAAAAATTATATGCAGACGGTTCAACAAGTTCAACATAAGCTGACCTGACAGATCTAAAAAAAAATGCGTTTATTATTAGGTACTTAGTAATAACAATAATCCGGTGCAATAATTTTATTGAGATCGAAAATTGACATCAAAAACGTATCTTTGGCAGATATAAACTGTTCAGTCGTATAAAAGTCCGTTTTTCAAACAGTCTCTACATTAATTTACATTTTATAGTGTCCTTTAAAAATGCTAAACAAAAATCACGCATGAGACGTTGTGACGACCGGTCTAAAAGGTCATATCGAGATAGTAGGACATAATATTGTCAATATACATAATAATAAAGAGTCACTCAGTCGTAAGCTAATTAGCTGATACTACTGGATACCAATCACGTGGAACTCAGTAAGCTAAACTGTTTCGCCATTATTAACAGGTAGGTAGGTAAATAAAAATGCATCGTCAGAGTACAAAGTGTCAAAATTGCACATGAAGAGATACTTTAAAGCATTGGTCTAAGATCATTGACATGGAATGACTACTTATTGGAAAATGATAATGTTGCCAACATAGTGGCATAATAATAAGACCGGTTTACTTATTTTCACGACACGAGTTGCCAGATACGAAAACTCGTTAATGGTCCAAAATGTTACCGGTGTTTATCATAAAATAATGATCATGTTGAAAGCCAACTCGTGTCATTTGGTAGAGTGCCTAATCTTTGTTACATTCTTAAGATATACCTAGGAAGCTTCCTTACTGGATTACAAGCGTTTTCAAGGTTGATGTACGAAAGGTAGACGTGTGAATAGGGGAGGGATGCTTGAATGTTGTGAACCAAACAGATTGCGATAGACGGTGTCGCTGTCGGCAACGGGCACAGCGGGCAGGCGCCAGGCCGAGCTGCCGAGCTGCAGACACGCTCGGAAACAACCTAAATAAAGCGGCCGCAGGGAGCAGCGGCTGACGCGGAACACCCACACACGCGCGCCGCACACAGCCGCGCGCCGCACACACTCGCGCGCACGCACACACCGACCCCCAGACGAAAATAAAATCCACTCGTATGCGCCATGCAAATAGGAAGGCGGCCCGTGCACGCGAGTCGCCAAATCAACTAACAGATCCTTACGTTTCGTGGCACTGTCGCAAGACGGTCACGGGCGCAGCATCGCAGGCCGCGGGTCACAGCAACGTTCGCCGGTCGGAGATCTCATCCGAGGGAAGGCGCCGCTGTCCGCCACTCCGAACTGGTTTCGTACGCTCGGATTCCAATGGAAAAGTACACGGGCGTAACGTCCACGAACATTCGGCACTCGCGGTATGGCGCGCCGGTTTCACTGCGGTCACTCGGCAGGAAAATCAACGGGCGGAGATTAGCATGAATGATATCATGGGTCGATCTGACAACGGACACGAACGGAGTGCGACGTCGGCGCGGGTCGCGCTGCGACTGGCGGCGGCACTACGCGAAGCGGCGTGCGTAGTGAGTGGCCGTGAGGCGCGGGGACGAGGAAACCCGGCGCGAGTACGGAGCGCCCGGCGGCGCGGGGGGCGCGGATTAATCACGTAGTAAGTATGCCCCCCCTCCCGGGCCGCGCACCCGGACCGTACCGCCCGCGGCGCCGCCGCCGCCACCGATAGAACCTGCGCTCCACCGATACATAAATAAATACTAAATGCAATATGAGCGCTCGTCGTGCCAGACTGAAACCGAACACTTCTCGGGCGAAATGAATTCTTGTGTGAGCGTTGGCCGTTGCCACCGAATGCTGTCGGCAGGCCACCGCCGCGCCGCCGGCCGTCGCGCTCCGCCACGTAGACCCATGATGCAATGCAACTGTTAAACGGCTCGTAAGTTATCAATCAGCTCGAGAGATGCTGTTATGTAGAGTCGTCGGACGAGTGTTCGTCGTTTCAACATATTATGAAAGTTTACTTCCGTGACGATGCTGTGTATGGCCACAGCACGCTCATTGAGCGGTTTCCTGTCCTGCTAATAGTACCAGGCATAGGCTCTCGTGTGCAGCGACAATATTCTGTGCTGTGTGTAATTGCATGTACTCTCTGCAACAGGTATTTCCCACACATCTCCAGTGGAAAGGTTCTGGAACCGGTTCTATAATTCTATGTCGCTGACGTCACGGCATGCCTCGAGCTCATGATACCTACCTTTGGGACCTTTCTACTTTTTATTTATACACAAAGTACTAGTTGTTTTGGAACTCTACATTAATTAGATATTATGTCTAACAAACTTAAAACAGTGAAGCGAGACAGTTTATGTCTTTCTGTCATCGCTAGAATTACAACTTGTGTAAAATTATTTTGGAGTCAAGTTATGAAGTGTGTCACTCAAACATCTTCACATCGTATTTTCTTTCAAATCTGTCTTGGACATCATGGTAAGATTTATCCATGAAATACCTTACTAGAAAATCTGGCATTGAAGACATCCCAGGATTTACTTATGTTGAAGAATGTCTTTTTTCGACTTGATAATATTGCAGCAATGCCACTTAAAAACTCAAAAGAACTATAACTAAGTACTTGTATTTAAATTGAAGTTACAACAAAAAAGGGTAACCACATTTAGCTTGTAACTACAATTGTCGGTAGCAGAGCACTTAGAAGTAATCTTGGCTGCTCCCATTGTGTTTGAGAAACGGTTATTGAGATAAGCCTTAAAAGACTTATCTCACAAAATGGCTCGGCCTCTTACGACAAATGGTCAGAGACCATTGTCACAAAAATAAATCTTGAGTTTTTAATAACAGTTTCATCACAGTTGCCAAGCACAAACAGATTGCTAAATAAGCTAGATGGAAAACCAAAAATAAAATTGTTAAAAGTGGCAGTAGTTGAGATGTAGCCAGAATACCTACCATGGGGATCTTAGAAAAGATTCAAAATCGGTGACAAAGAAACAAATCCCTAAACATCTCACTTTCCACGAGGATTACAAATTAGAACATACTTTGCTTTTTTTTTTTTTTTTTTTTTTTTTTTTTTTTTTTTTTTTTTTTTTTTTTTTTTTTTTTTTTTTTTTTTGCGGATGGGAAATCTAACCCACCCGTGTTCCTTCCTTAGCCCTTTATGTTCCGGGCCAGCGGTAACCCTTTCGGACAATCCCGCTGACCCGGCAGGCTTCGGCCCTATGGGGCCCCTCCTCGATGCTGACATCTCTTTGAGGCGCGCGTGGAACACGTACGCGCCGTACGGGCCTGGTACATACTTTACATACTTTGCTTTCAACAAGAATAAGTACCTAACAAACCAAAAGCTTAGCCACATACTTTGACAAAAACAACCTGTCAAATTAACTTAATTCGATAAAGATTCCGTAATAAAAATGCAGTAGAGAGTACACAACATAGCGTAGGTTGTAATGTTGTACTTGTAAGCAACCATCGCGTTGAACTCTTCTGCAAGGGCCATCGATCGATTGGCCACGCTCAGACGCAGAGCACAATCAAACGCGTTTTTTTATTATCCCAGCGCTGCGCTGATGGAAACCTTTTAATGCATGTTAAACTTTGTAGTGGTTCTACAAGTCGAGTTGCATTTAAGAGCTCGTATTAATGTAATTTTTTTTCAGTTTAGTACTAAAATTCAATAGGTATAGTAACTTTGCTGCTTTTACCTGGGACTTTGCCCGCGTGGAGGTCGAAAATTTTCATACGGGAACGTACTACAGGGATAAAAAGTATGTCCTAACCCAGGTCATGGTTTATCCGTGTGCTAAATTTCATCCAAATCTGTTCAGCCGTGAATAGGTAGGTAACAGACAGACATTCTGACAGACAGACAGAGTAACTTTCGCATTTGTATTATGTAATGATATACTTATATAATATTAAGTATATATTAATCATATATATTAGAGAATTTACCATCAGAGAAAGATGGAGAAAAAGAGCCTTACAAGGTAAAGGAAAAAATCTGGGATCTGGACATGAGGGAAAGGGAATGAGAGATGTTACAGGCATGTTAAAAGCCCTAAGTTATAGAAAAAACTTGGCAATTTTGAATAACTAACATACCGATGGTGTTAATTACACGATATAAACCGATAGTGGAAATTAGTATTTCCTTGTAACTATGCAACTACCTACTACGGAGAGATGCACAAATTAGGTATGTGCTTCATACAGATCTGCAGGATCTGAAATTAAAACCGCAAAACAGGTAATATATATGTATGTAGGTATATATCATATGGAACCTCATTTTTCAATGATCTATATATTAGGTCACCCATTATAAGGATAAGGAGTTTTCATGCTCTATTCAACAACAATTCCTGAAAATTATTAAGAATATACCTACATTATTGGAGCAATAATTTAACTACAATTTCTCTAAAATAACACTGAATGCGCATTTCTGTATCGGGAAGTTAGTCGAC
The DNA here is from genome assembly GCA_963082905.1 of Oligia fasciuncula. Classification (NCBI taxonomy): domain Eukaryota; kingdom Metazoa; phylum Arthropoda; class Insecta; order Lepidoptera; family Noctuidae; genus Oligia; species Oligia fasciuncula. The sequence goes on along the minus strand of OY720396.1, from coordinate 14,250,665 downwards.
TTGAATGTGGTTTTCTCAGAACCCAGTTACCTACTCAAAAGAAAGCTCTCCAAGACTAACTTCAGCGTAAGAGCAAGTTTTTTTATTAAGAGAAGTAGAATTTTCAGTCTAACGAAAAAGTTTTAGGTGAATAACTTACTTTAAGTTCCACATTTATCATCATCTGCCTAGCCTTTTCCCAACTAAGTATGTTGGGGTTGGCTTCCAGTCTAACCGGATGCAGCTGAATATCAATATTTTACATGGAGCGACTGCCTATCTGACCTCCACAACCCAGTTACTGGGTAATACGATACCCCTTGGTAAGACTGGTTGTCAGACTTTCGGGCTTCTGACTACCCATAACGACTGTCAAAGATCCACGAACGACAGCCGGGACCAACGGCTTAACGTGCTTTCCGAGGCACGGAGGGATCTCGGTATGTAAAGATGGTCACCCATTAACAGACCAACCGCGGCAAGCGTAGCTTAACCTGATCGATCGACCTGTGCGGCTGTTATTATCTGTTATTTATTTATATCTATCGATATCCAAACATAAAAATAAAAAGATTTGATGTTTTTTTCTTAGGGGTCTCAACGACAGCTGGTAGTGTTGCCCGCGTAGATGTCGGAAAATGTCCCACGGAAACGTATTACCGGGATTAAAAGTACCCTATGAGTTACTCCAGTTTATAAACTATCTGTGTGACAATTTTCATCCAAATCCGTTCTGCCGTTTTTGCGCCAATCCGGAACATACATCCCAAACAGACAAATGGACAAAAATATTATGTTACGTTACGTTACTATTTTATTATAATTATGTAATGTACTAGATGTACATCCTACCTGGTAAAGAAATCAAACATAAAATATTTTGGATTTATACCTGGCCATTCTATTTGACTTGTGTCTTTAATGACTAACGATAAAGAAGGAAAACATGGTTAGGAAATTCCTTTCTGTGTATGAGAAGAGGACTTTGGTATGTACAGACGCCAGCACATCAGGCTACCCGATACTGTCAAATTTTCCCAATCAACTTTGAACCATAAGTTTAAGCGATCAAGTTGAAAATCTATTAAAGAAATTTGACAGGTTGTAGCTTAATGTGCTGGCGTCTGTACTTAGTACCTTTGGTACCTACCTACCCTCTTGTTTTTTATGCGCGGTGGAAATCCTCATGGACTTCCTCCATCATGGGGGTGACAGAGGGGCATGCCGGACTCTTACCGTCTAAAACCACCGCGGTGTTGCACCTCTACCTATGGCCAGGGGTGCGGGATTCGCATAAGCATTCACCGCTCCAGGTACTTAGTACTTACCTACCCAGTGGTAGAATTTCGGCATATTAGTCGATACGTAAGAATGTACCTACTCGCCCGAAACGTGCCAATCGTCACTTTTAAATAATACTTAATATTTTTTCTATAGGCGACTCGCACGAAGTTAATTTATTTGTGGGCGAGTCGACAACTCCAGAAATACATAGGTATAATATACTACGTTATGTCGTGCGTGTTCTTTGCGAGGACAATGTTGGGAGCCGCCCGGTACAATGTCGCGCCGCGCCGTGCGTGACGCGACTGCGAGCAGGTGCGCCTGCGCATGGCGACATTATGTGATCTACCTACTACTATATTACTTTACTTATCAAATCCATCGAGGCCTCAAGTCTGCTATTACAATAGTGTCAGAACGGTCTATCATTGATTTCATAATTGTTGATTTTGACAAGTTTGGTAATCTACTAATATAATGGTGACATTATGACTTTCCAATGGTCAACCACTGACACTCCATTGAAAGAAATGGCATAGAATGGTAATATCATACATAACGACAAATGAATGACTTAGGCGGTAATCTGCAAAAAAATTTACAGTTCCTTTGTTCAGTGACCTACCATTAGAACGTCATTGTGCAGTCATTGCTTTTAATTCGTTACGAGTATAGTATTATGTTCTGTGCCATTGACCGACCAATGATCGACCATTATGAATTTAGCAGATTACGAACTTTTAGCAAAATGACAATGGGATCGTGTTGGAATGACGAATTTATAAAAATAGCAGACTTGGGCCCCAGAACGCAGTTCTCATCGTCATATTGATCCTTTTAATGAAAAACAACGAGAAATCTTTTGAAATTTTATAGCTGCAATGCAGTTGAAATACAGTGTGAGTCTTCATAATGTGCACATAACGAAATGAGGGAAACATAGCTTAATTTTATCGACGGAAAAAATATTTGAAAAAATAAAAAAATATTTAAAAGGATCTTTACTTGCTAAAGTATGGTGGGTGATTGCAAGGCCTTTCTTTAACAGTTGATAGGAAATGTGGTGATTGAGTTATAAACATGGTATTTTTACGTTTAGCTTAATCAAAAAGGGTAGGTAATCGGGGCTTTTATTGAGTAATTTTACAATTATTGTAAAAATTTATGAAAAAATGTCAGATTTTTGTTAAGAAAAAACCATAATCCTCAATTGAGGGGCGATTGATTACACAAGGGTCACAGCAGCGAAAAAGAATTTTAAAAATTCTACAAAAAAATTTTTTGTTAGATTTTTTAAAATATTTTTTCCGTCGATAAAATTAAGGGAAACTAAGCCTTTAGTTTCCCTCATTTCGATATGTGCACATTATGAAGACTCACACTGTAGATAGGTAACCTATGCTAAGTAGTTCAGGATGCATAAATTCCACTTAATTATATCTGCCAACAAAGCAAAGAACTTTAAAACAAAAACATAGTACCTGCATCCCATCTTCTACTACAACCCTAATTGTAATATTAAACTAGTACTACTGTCCTCGAAAGCATAGAATTTGAGAAATATATAACAACAAGATATCAGATGACAATCCACTACAATTACTTAGCTTCAAAGATTTAATTTCCTTTGTTTTTGATTTCTACAATAATACGTAACGGTGGTAGTAGGAACCGGGACCACCCCTTTGTGCTGATGGTGATCACCGGGGTGGTTTTAGTGAGGTAAAAATCCCACACTCCCCGACCTCCCTCCCCGGAGGTCGGGTGCCTTTTGAAGGTTTCCCCCCGAAAAATAAAAGTACAATAACATTGTTAACTTTAGTATTCGCGGGTAGTTTGTTACGGAGGCAGGGCGCAGACGTCTGCCTACCCACGCGTCATCGCTTAAAGCTGCAGGTAGATAGACTACACTCCAATTACGAGCCACGAGCAACCCGTAAGATGTTTGTGATTTAGTCTCTTTCAAAGAGCAAAAAACTTTAAAGTACCTATCTACTATTGTTATAGATGCCTGTGCAAGTGTCTGGCTAGTGGCTATCAAGCAAATTGCCATTTTCAAGGACTGGCTGAAAAATCTTTGATGCTTCTTGAATAATAATTACTTATCTGAGCGCTCAACAATGAGATAATTATTATTCAAGAAGCAAAGATTGCCAATAAAAATTGCAAAAAAAACGGATTTATTTAAGTACCACATTACCCGCATCCCGCATCGGATACGATTATAACGTAAAATGTTTAATTCAGGCCTTTAAAAGCACATCCTCCACTAATGGACGTTACTGAATTCATTACAATTAAGTCAATATCTGTCAGTATATTTATTTTATTAACTGGATAAAAATATCCTTATACTGAATATTTGATTTGTGGAAACCTAGTTTCGGCCTTACAGCAGAATCTCCACAATTCCGTGAATCAAGTCAAGCAGTCTAAGTTTTACTATGGGACCAAACCTGGAATCGCGAAAAAAAAATCAGCTGTTCCCTACATTTTGACGAGTTATACGAACATAAATGTAGAGAACAGCTGATTTTTTTCCCGCGATTTCAGGTTCCGTCCCATAGTAAAAGTTGTTCATAATGATGAGTACAATGACCTCTTAAGATGTTGTTAATGTTTTACCAATAACCCTGTAGGTATAGTTACGAACCTGTCTTGCCTCAGTCACTTTACCTACTGCCAAACTTAGCATTATGAAGTGCCAACCAAAGTGTAGGTAGATCTATAGGCACTACGGTCTAAGCGCCGACAAAACTGTAGTCCAAGCATTGTACAATTTTTGTTTTGAAGCATAAATACAATGCTTTAAAGCAGGCACTCGGATATGCAAAAGAGCTTGCATTTTTACTGAAAAATCTCTTGAAATATAGCTAAAGTAAAGTATAAGTAGGTACACACGTAGTACTCAAGTTACTTCTCAACGATATGGGTAGATATCGGAAAATACTTTGGTTGCAAGCTCATTTGTTTTTTTTTATCCAGCTTTTGGGTAACGTGAGAGATTTTTGACACTGTGTCTAGAAAAGGAAAGGGTCAAAACAATTATAATGGTCATGTTCAAAATTCGGACTTCTTAGCCTATATGCACAGAATAACTGATAGTACTAACGTACTTTAGGTCACCTCATAACGAGAAACAGCTAGGCTATGAATAATTAGGTCTGATAGGAGATAGAACGTGCTTTCTCAGCATAATCTTAGACACGCAATAGCATAATAACTCGCAGAATTCTATAGTTCGTTGGTCTTTAACATTAATTTACAACGTAGAGTAAAATATATTGGGGTTTATTATAGTCTGCCATTTAGACTATTCCTGTTCGTTATCCGCCAGACGTTATGCCGAATTATATGCGCCGCGGTGTCGGCAGCATGCAAATATGAACACCGAATGCATAATATGCACCATTATACCTGACATTCACTGCCTGATGGAAGCCGACTACTCAATTTTATCATTCCTAAACGTACAGGCGATGGAGGTAGATAGAGGAATTACGCCGTAAACACGCCTTTTCTTGGTCTGCTTTTAGGTCTTTGGGGAGTGTACTATAACCAAGAATCATTGTTTGTTTATCTGCACCCTAATGTTACCAGAAATGCAATTAATTGAGAATTGCAGTATGAAAAACAACCACGAAAATCTTGCTGAACCAAATTGAACCCTAGATATAACACTAAGCATCCGAATTCTAAACCATAACTTCAACGGTCACTTTAAACTTGTTCCTACCTACTTACGGCTACATAGGCAAGGAAAAATAACTGAAATAATCTGAATGTCACGCCTCTTTTATTTTATGGAAAGGAATTCAAGGTGTGTGCCAACGCATGCCTCGCAGCCATTTGCAGAAACAACTTGTATGCAAAGAGAGTGCTGATAATTAAGTTGTAAAATTCTGAAGAGAATAATGATCGTCGTTGTCGACTATAGATGCTTATAGCTTACTACCTGCAATACCTGCCGCTATTGTGACTTCAAGCTGTCCAAGTACTGCTTAAAATTCTACGCATTTCTTAAAGCAAAAGAGCATGACGAAACTCATGTAAAATCTATGACCTGCAAGTAATATGAACTGCTAAGATGCAGATTGGTTGTAAATTATTCAGTTCTTATTCATTTTAACTCGTGGATTAGGATCAAATTTGCAGAGGTATAATTGTAGGTAGAGCAAGGGCTAGTCATAGTTAGCCTACCTACATAACCGCGAATCACAGAATGATCGAACAAAAAACATTAAGATATAGCTAATTTATATCTATGTAATTAGTTAGTTAATTACTTATGCTTGTTTAAATTAAACTAAGATAACTAGCCTCATTAGGCCGGCCTTTTTTTTCTAGGTGGGAAATTATAAAATAACTTCTCCCGCTCTAGGCGGAGCGGGAGGGCTTGTCAGACTTTTATTGAGAAAACCGTCGTTCTATATTATTTTCCTGAGGTATACCTAATAAGAGGCGTGGAAGATGTGGGCGGGAAAACTGCAGTGGGTTATCAAGGACGAGGTCCCAGCTATGCATCCTTATTAGGTTACATGATAAAGGTCTATACAGTCTCTGTTATGTAGATTTGACGTTTTGCCTGTGCACGTTTTATTAAAATACTTAGTTTTACATAATACATAATAGAACAGTAGATTCGTTTTAACCTGAAATATGTGTATGTATATTTTGGTGCAGATTAATGTAGGTAGTGCAGATATTCATGTAGCCATTACATGTTATGATATAATTAATCAGGCGGTAGGCGGAACGGTGGCAGCTCCACGCCGCGCGCCTCCGCCGGTCGCGCCGCCACGCCAGTACGCCACTCTTCTTGTTGCGCTGGCGAGGGCGTTCAGTCAGTCTGGGCGGCCTAGGCTATTTCCGACCAAACCTACGCATCGCCGTCTAGTTTCTATTTGTTTGCCATATAAATTGCTGTCATTACATTTGCACTACCTACAGTCTACAGTCTGGTGCGTACTGCGATATAGTTTTAACGACGCGTTGAGCGAAGCCGTTAGATAAACATTTCAGTTTCACTATTTGCTAGACTGTACAATTTTAGCGTTTGTTTTTCTATCAAGGCCTTACAATCGGGCCGAGCGTAAACTTTATTGGCTACTTCTTCTGCGTTTACATTGCAATGTGCCAAAAAATATATCTACTTACGTAGCTATGAGAGTATCGAGCGTTCGATACACAGGTAGACCTACATTGCTTAGCTACTTTAGTACCGCTAACATTTAGTGCGTGTTGCTACAACTGTAAAGTGAGAACGTGAAGACGATCTATAATGTCAACTGAAATATGTAACAATAGCAATACTGCAAAACCTATACGTGTTGTAACGAAAGAAACACGAGCCGCAAGTTTTCATAGTAAACACAGCGACGCGCCAACCGTGTGAAGATTTATTTTTCCCAGAACGACAAAGCAACATTGTTCTTTGACTGAAATAGCTACGAGTTCAAAGCGGCGTGCTAGCTCATTAGGAACGAGCTCGCCATCTTTACGTGCACTTCCTTATATAAATCCAGTTTAATATCTAGCAGAGTGTGAGACCACCCATCGTATATCCTGATCGTGTTAACAAACGGCTGATTCGTGACACCGAAGGTGGCTGAGAATGTACGAGTACTGGCAATACATCTGCGTCGTGTCCACGACTAAGAATGCGCCACTCATTACCAGTTATTTTAATTACAGCCAGTGTACCTACGTTCAAACGAAAGAGCAGCGCCGGCCAACGCAGAGTGCACTGTGCGATGTGGACACACGCTATGTTTAGATTGTCACATTGTACTCAGATTTTGACTTCATTAAGCTTATTTTAAGATGTGAATCTCTTTGTATCAGCATAATGAATTCATATCTAAGAAAGGATGTTCTGAAGAGTAACAGTACCCATTGTTTGTGTAACTGTACAAAAGCTGTTAGGATGAGAGGTACCTATATTAATACAATAGATAGCAAGTTCCCAAACCATCCCAGCGCTGAAATATTTCTGTGAATTTCTGAGACGCGTTAATCAAACGATGCTCATTTATTTGAGTGAACAGCCCATCATTAGCAACAGTAGCCATTTGAGGGTGAAACTACTGAAACAGATGTTACTGGCAAAATACACAACAATATATAAACATAAAAATTATTAACATCATTCGGAAATATTAAAAAGCTAGCTTCTAAGTAGAGTGTTAATTTAGTGGCGTTATATCTTAGGTTTTTCAAACGGATTATATGACTCACAGAGTAAACGGTTAAATAAGACTTATTTATATTAATGTGTAGGTAAATACGGCGACTGCATGATCTCCATTGTTCTGCGTGCGAATGATCCGCGCAAATGTCACGGTAGTGGCACCAGCGCGTGCGCATACTGTGATACCAATCCACCGAGTGAAACAGAAGAGCTACTGCATTTAGGACGTTAAGATATCAAGTGACCTTCACTAGAATCGTTGTCTGTTGATCACTGAATATCGGAAGATCTGTTCATAGAACGATAGAAAGGTATGCCAACCTAGTCATGGGGCAGCATCGCTAATGAAGTGAAAGGACTGGCTCTATCAGTGCCAAGCCAAAATATTCAAGTGACTCTATGGTCTTTATAGCCTTCCTCGTCGGAATAGGTCTATCTTTATCAGAAATAACGAAATAAACATCGAAGTATCGGTTTTATGTAAGTAGCAAGTTGGAAATTGAAGTTGTTATCATTTTTATCCGTCGGTGCGATAAGTCTTTTCTTCTTCTATTTTCTATTCCATTACAGTAGGTGGCCAAAACGGAAATCAGAAGGACTTTAAAGATATTTATTTCAGCCTCCAGAAGATGTGGCTTATGTCCGGCGCATCTTGGGCAGTTATCCTCCCAGCTGACTGTGATATTTCATTCCGACACATAATAGAGAAAACTTACATTAACAACGTTAACGTATTAATAACTTTAGGTTTAAGAACAACTTTATTTCTCATAAGAATTCACAATTCACTTACTGAGAAACAAATCTCAAACTATGATTAATAATTAGAGCGCACAGATGTACGTATATAAAATAACAAACAAAATAAAATAGCAAAGGACTTTATTGTAGTAACTGGCTAAATGTGGGTGTGCTAAAGGTTCACCTCTACCTAACCTTTCGGGTGTGTGTATAGTGATGGTATGTTACGTGTTTATAGTGTAAAACTTACATTATTGTTTCAATTTTATCTAGTCTCTTATGGTGGGTCCACACGATACAGACTTTCATCAATTTCTATAGAATTTTGTCGGTGCAACAAAGCAGTACAGACTATGTCGGTGTATCAGAAAAGTCTACAGTCTGCTTATATGTCTGCGTATTTGTCGGAGCCACATATTTGTCCATTTTTGGATACGTCTGTTCTTACCGAGGTTTGCCACGATACTAAATAAAAAAATTCGGAACACTATGTACAGATTTTCGAAAATCTCTAGTGTTCCGATTTTTTTTTTTCCTGAACTAATGAAAAGTGCGCAAACATTCTGATGGAGATATCCGCATAAAAAATTTTTACTCAGACTTCAAAGTCTGTACAGATATCTGTACGACCAAAAGTCGGTATAGTGTGGACTCACCATGACACAATCTAATGGGTCTAAAATCGACGAGATTTTAAACCCAAGACTTGAAACTTTAGCCTGGTGTGGCCAGTTCGAAACTAAGTCAATTCCTTAGCTAATCGCGCTAACCTCGCGCGGTTTCATTGTGTTATAGAGAATACGGCCCCTGATGTTTTAAGTCTGCTGGAGTCCTTCTGTGGTTTCTTCGTCAGTGGTTGAACTCCGGCGGCGATTAATTGTGCTATTATCGCGTCTTAGTGACACGCACTAATGTCGGTGGCTGCACTGCCAGTCAGCCACCGGCGATGCCAAACGTTTGATTGCACGAAGCGATCCAGGCAGCCCTGCTATAAATATGTAGGTAACCTTAAGAGTTTCAAATGAAAGCTCTTTCTGTTCGACCATTATTTATTTCATATAGATTAGTCGTGGTTCGAAATATGTGTACTTCACAGCAATAATTCCTGATAAAATATAAGTAGCAGACGCAATCAGTTAATCTAGCAATTTTGTTAGAAAGATATCCCAGCTTTATCAACATATTTTTTATCATTACACTGAAATTCAGCCTTAAGGAAAATAGATAACCAAAACTGTCTATTTTTTCTTTACTACCTACATGTTTGTTTCATTATTAAAATTACTATTGCTGGTATGTATGATAAAATTATTATCAAGGATAATCAAGATGTAGTAATTAATCGTACGTGCACTAATTCGAGTGATTAAAATTCCTTCAGCGTATGAGATGCATCTCTGATAATCCCTTGACGTTGACAAATGAGTCGCCAGTGCACCGTAAAAAAGGAACTAATTGAATTGTTGAACTTTACAGACAGTAAAGCTAATAACTATTGTCTGTATATTTTCTGTTACCCCAATGTTTATATTTTGTACAAATCTTGTTTAAATTCTGAGAAAAATGTTTGCAGCGTGTGATAATTGATAAAAATGGTTGCGTAGGCAGCAAACTGACTGAATATACCTAGTTGGACAGTGGGAATGGTTCCATAAATTGCTGTCATTACTGCAAGTTTGTTTAACATGATGCAACATGTGCAATTACAATGATCTGAAGTTGTATATTTTTATTATAAAGAATCGTTTTAGCTATTTTTTCAAGTTTTTTTATGGTTCGTATGTGTTTCCGGTTACTCTGTCTGTCATCCATTTTTATTATGCGATATCCATTTCTCATTTATGTCATACTAGTAGCGCCCCGCGGTTTCACCCGCATAAGTGTCGATCCCGTGGGAATATCGGGATACAAACTATCCTATGTCCTTTCCCGGAATTCAAACTATCTCTATATCAAATTTCATCTAAATCAGTTCAGTGGTTTAAGCGTGAAGAGGACAGACAGACAGACACGCTTTCGCATTTATAATATTAAGTATGGATATTGAAAACAATGCGTTTGTTCTTTATCGTGTACCTTTTTAAATCTGTTTATATTTAGGTATATATTAATTAGTAAGACGTAACCCAACAAGTAAACTGATTTTGTAATACCTAACTATTTACAGTAGCGAATGATAGGATCCTCTTGATTATAAATAGAAGTAAAGCCTTTTCTAAGAGCATTAATTTGTATATTGAAGTAAACTTTCGCAATGTTTGGTGTATTGAGCTTACATTAAATATTTTCTAAGGATTATTCTGCGTACCGCGAGGGCTGGTTCGAGGTGGCGCGGGAAAGGAGTTCTTGGAAGGAATTGGGGGAGGCTTTTGCCCAGCAGTTTCCGGGACAGTATAGGCTCATCATTATCCTGCCCTTAAAAAAAATGGTTATTCTGCTAAAGGTTGCCCGAGTTTAATTAATAATGCTAAGTAAACATTATTACTAAACTAAGTTGTTAAGAAAAGAATTTTCTAGCAGTCTATGCTTAGAGAAAGTATAAATGGCAGGCTGACTTTTATATAATTACTAGCTTCTGCCCGCGACTTCGTCCGCGTGAAATTTCTTGTACCCCCACCCCGTCGCGTCGCAACACTTCGTATTCGCTTACCGTTCACTCTGAGTTTTTTTCTTTTTGCTCGGCTCCTAAGGGTCATAGCGTGATGTTAAATAGCCTATAGCCTTCCTCAAGAATTGGAAAAATCAAATGCAAAATTTTTTTTTCAAATCTGACCGATAGTTCCAGAGATTATCGCGTTCAAACAAACAAACTCTTCAGCTTTATTATTAGTATAGATAAAAAACTCTATGGCCCATAACTCCTTAATAGGTACCAACTCCTAACATCTTACACACGTGATAACTTTTAAACGAAATATCCGATTGAGATGAAACAAAAAGTATTTTACTTCTTCATAAATACTCTTGATAACATAATGCTTAATTTCGATAAAGATTAATATTACGATACATATTTAACTTAGTTTTTTTTCTTCAGACGATTTAATCATTATTTTGAACACAAAATCGGTTATTGTGATTAAACCATGATAGCTAGATATATGTTCTCGCGGACTTTTTTGTAGGTCTTAATGGGCTCTACAAACCCGTAGTACATCATTTTGTTCCATTGTCAATAGTTTTTGCACCGCACGCAAAAATAGGTTTTCGATTTTACACCTTGTGTTACAAAATAGCAATTTTATTACGGATCCCTAATTTTGGAAAAAAAAAATATAGCCTATAGCCTTCCTCGATAAATGGACTACCCAACACTAAAAGAATCATTCAAATCGGACCAGTAGTTCCAGAGATTAGCGCGTTCAAACAAACAAACAAACAAACAAACAAACAAACTCTGCAGCTTTATAATATTAGTATAGATTAGCAGCGCCCCGCGGTTTCACCCGCATAAGTGTCGATCCCGTGGGAATATCGGGATAAAAACTATCCTATGTCCTTCCCCGGGATGCAATCTATCTCTCTGCCAAATGTTATCGAAATCCGTTCAGTGGTTGGGCGTGAAAAGGTAACATACAGACAGACAGACAGAGTTACTTTCGAATTTATAATATTATTATTATGGGTACGGATTATAAATAAATAAAATAAAAATAAAAAAGCCTTTTATTTCTTACAAACTTAAAAATTCTTATTCTGTAAGGTAGTACCTAGATATAAATATATATATATATATATTTTTTCATTACAAACTTATACATAGGTAAGGTACGGATTATACAGACAGTTTAATCCACAAACCCTTAGCTTTCAACATGTTTTACAGACTCATTTTATACCAAAAGGTCCCTATACCAAAAGGTATAGGTATTGTTACCTACGACAGATAATTTAATTATAACTGTATCAGAAGGTTTTTTGTTGAAATATTTTATTTGGTAGGTACCTAAAAAGGCTGTGATTTATTTCACAGAAACCATTAGCTTCTCTTATCAAACCGTTATGAGTCTTATCCATATCCATACTCATATTACAAATGCGCAAGTGTGTCTGTCTGTCTGTTACCTCTGAACCGATTTAGATGAAATTTGGTATAGAGTTAGTTTGAGTCCCGGGAAAGGATATAGGATAATTGTTATCCCGATATTCCCAGGGGATCGACACTTATGAGGGTGAAACCGCGGGGCGCTGCTAGTAGTATAATATACACAGGTTTACTTCAAAATATAAGCGTTTCAGAAGCACTCAAGTTTCTAGGAAGTTGACTATTTTCCAGAAGTCGACTTGCTGTAAGTGCAAGTTGACTTGTCTTTAGTAACGTAATGGACAAAGGTAACTTATTGCGGCCATCATAAGATAAATGAGAGAGCGACAAGTGTCATGGCAGTCAATCGGCGATTCGCCGTATTGTCAGCAGGGCGACTGAGTACCGCGACAGTCCTACATGAGCTTGTCCATCACACCTAATGGATCGTTAGTCGCCACGCACTCATAAAAAAAAAAAAAAAACTCCGCTCTAATAATAATACTCTTGTTTATTTATTTTATTGAAGTGAAAACTTCTTTAGGCGCGTTGGGCATTTTTTGAGATGGCAAAAAACCATTGAAATCACGCCACTGTTACCGAAACCGACACCTCTGTTTTAAGTTTTGGCCATTATAAAGACATCAACGCGCGGTACATTTTCTTTGGGACCTTCAAACATATTTATATAAAATTACTATGCTTTTTCAAGTTTTCACTTCTGTCGGCACTGGAGTGCCACTGTTTTTTTTTCAGCCTATGTTGTCCCACTGCAGGGCAAAGGCCTCCCTTTCTTCTTTCCACTCTTGAGCTAGTGCGTCCCGTCATCTTCTCCGGGGTCTGGCTTGATGTCGCCGGAGCCGGACGTTTTCTAGGACCCACACGGTGGTCGATTTGGCCTATGACTCGTTCAACATGCACAAACGTGTCCGGCCCAGTCCTACTTAAGCGTGACTGTTATACCTATTACAAAATACTAATAATACTCATGTTCAAACAAATAATTATTATGTCGACCTAACTATTGATTTCAACGTAGGAGGCGAAACCACACTCTTATCCCAAATAAGCCTTGAGATTTGAGAGGCAGACTCATTCGACAAATCCTTTCTGAATAAGTGATTGCATTGGGAAATCAAATACTTAAGCGTCTGAAATTCGGGCTTTTACAGTCATAATAAGCTGGGAACGAGAAGTAGTTTTCGTACTAAATATACGTCGTTGAAATAATAAAGCATACGGTTTCAGGGGCACATTCCGCTGAGGCGTCGTCTCCCAGGCATGCGGCGCCCCGCAAGGGGTGGTGCCTCCTCCTCGTGCCCGCCGGGGTATCATTCATAGCCTGGAATTGGGTCATTAGGACGATTGGGAAAAATAATATTCTTTTGTTTATCACCTTGAATGAGTTTGGTTGAAAGTAGCACTGTGTTTAGTATTAGGAGGGTCTCTACAAATCTACAATACAGAATATCTATGTATTTTGTGGTCTAGAATACAACATACAAAGGTAGTTGATGTTTGTATCGTATGGTACAGTTAACAATGTGCTGTTGACGGTAAAAAAATACAGTGACAGCGCCTTTATGTCGAAGCAGTAAGGGCGGTTTTCGTAATGCAAGTGTTAGTGCGGTTGTTTTGACTGTACCTATGTTGTAGTTGGCGAGTATGAATTTGTATACGTATTTACTTTAGAAACGTTGTTGAAACCCAACTTTGGCGTGTAAATATGTAAATACATTATAGGTGGTATATACACCAGTTTAAAGTTTCAGGTTTACCTTTATGGATATTGATCTAGATACCTACTAAAATTATGACTACATATTATATTGTATGTATCCCCGAAAATGAAACTTTAATATTCAAGTTCCACAATTTTACGCAAAGCTTACAGAATAAACATTAAAATTACGCAGGAACCTGGAAGTGCTTCGCTTTACTGTAAAATTACTATAAAATCACGATCAAAAGAATACTTGTGATGGTATAGACATAAAAACGGGATGATAAATATTATGTCCCAATGAGTAAACACAGTAAACAGGGTCTATTTGCATACCCTGTCGAAATATAGGTCAGGTCGCGATATCTAGCGGCAGGGGCTGGATGCAACGGCGCCCCGGTAACCTAGATGCAGGCGCGCAAGGGCACGCCCGCACCCCTCCCCGGCTACCCCGCAACCCCCGCCCCGACAGAACCACTCAACAAGATCCCCCAGACCTCGTACATCACCACCCTGTCGGACATACTCTGCTAAGGGAAGCTCCCAAGTACCCGGGGAGGTCGACTTACACTGGTCGCGCGACCAAGCTGACAAGAGACTGCATTTCCTAATGATAGCCCCGAGTGAAATGCTTTTAAGAGTTCGGAGGCTTTTAATCTCATTTTTGATAGAGATTTTACTTTTACGGAGATTAAATTTTTACATTCAAGATGTAACGTTACGATGGATTTTGTATGAGTGACGCTAAGAGGTGTGAATTTTTCCATCTTCGTGAATAAACAATGGCAGGTCTGGGCTGTTTACGTTAAGCTTTGGTAATGATTTAAAGTTTTATTTTTCCAAGTTATTAACCGGAAAACCCATGACTTAAAAAAGATTTATTAATAATATACTATGGAATGACTAATTTTAATACCAGTTACTACAGGCAGTTCTTATCGCCGTAGTTACGGTCTGAACTGGATGTAGGATGTAGGCATGGACATGGAAATATGAGATCATTGTATTACGAACAAGTCAAAACACGTCGGCAGCATTGTAGAGTCTAGCAACTCGCCTGTTTCCTACACGTTAATTAAAAAGCTTTATCTTTTGCACAAAAAAGCAAACGCCGACTGCGAAAATGTTACTATTTTAATATCTTTGTTTTATTTTATGCTACAACTTCAAGACTGAAAGTTATATATCAGAATTGTAACTTCTACACGTGTTTAACCTATTCGTTATTAAAAAAATCAGGAATTTCATATTTGCTTTCTAATAATGAGATATTCTTATTATTATAGTGTACAGACTACCTACTGTGAAAAACTTTTTGTCTGAGTCCAACTACCTCAATAGCTATCAGCAGACGTGGAATGTTTATCACACCACTACTAATGTGTTTTACGTTGATCAGTCAGTATGACAAGGAAGAACGATCAACGAAATTCAAGCCAGATAAACCGCACTGGCATTAGTGTGATTCTAAGAATTTGTCCAAACAAGTTACGAAGCTCGAAGAACAAACACACATGTAAACAATCTGTGTTTACGCACACAGAGGCAGGAGGTGTGTGATAGTGACTGTGACTACACAATGAGTGTATGACAGTACGACGCGCGCTACGAAGCCTGGCAACAGAGCCGGTAAAGGCTATGCATGCGGACAGGCTCGGGCGCTGTGTGTGTGTGTGAGTGTGGAGGCAGCGCGGCCACGGTAATGTTGTGCGGCTGTGTGAGCGCTAGCGTGGGCGGTGTACACACAGAGCTTTCACGACGCAGCCTTGGCCGCGAGACACGTGCGTCAGTAGGGCGGTGCCCCGGCCCTACGACAGCCTACTATCGATGTCCACTAGACATTAGACATAACACAGCTTCTACGTTTTGCCTTGAAGATTTAACGGCATTCTACAGTAATTTCAAATATAAAATGTTACACAAGAATGCCAAATACCTATTTGTTCATAGTCGATATATGTTTAGATATGTGCTATGATGGCTTATGCAATAATTACGTTGAATGGGTAACATTTTTTTATGTAAATGTGGCAGTGAGCTTTATCAGTTTTCTTGTGACTCATATTTTAGATTCTAGGCTTAATCTGGGAAATCATTGGAATGTTTGATTGGGGCTCTTGGGAAGTAGGTAATAAAGAGAATAAGTACTTAGAGCTGGCATCAGTGTTACTTCATTGAACTGCATACGAGAAAGATCGAGTTCTTATAAGGTCATCTCAAATAGTCATTCATTTAAGAGAGCGGCATACAGATAGGTACCTAATCTAGTAGAATTCTAACCACAGACGTTCTATTTGCTGCCGGATTATGTGCCTCATTCACCTTCAACAACAACAACAAGCCAGGTTAGAATAGAAACAAGACCCTTAAGTTTTACTTTGGTATTCTGTTAAAAAAAGCATACCTGGTTTGAATATTATGCTGTTTTTTGTAGTAAGAAGAGAGCTTAGGTCCACAGATTGTCTTAGTGCCAATTTCACCGATGAAACTAAACGCGATTAATACATCGAAACTGCGTTCAAGAGCTGTCAGTGTCAATATTCCAGAATAATGATGAGACTGACAGCTCTTGAGCGCGGTTTGATCGCGTTCAGTTCCAATGGTGAAATCCGCCCTTATTTAGCTGTTTCATACTTCCTGTAGAAACATCTACGAGTCCCATGGATGGCTACTAAAAATCACTTGAGCTATCGGGTATTTCTTGTTTTTCACGCACAAAATGATCTCTTAAACCCAGAAGTTTTCATCGTATATCGATAAAGTATTATATTCCCTGCCCTGTGAGCGGCCGGGCGTGGAGGCGGGCGAAGGGTGTCTTCCCCTCGTTCCTCTCGCTCTATCAGCTGAGCGACACGTGCACCGCATATACTATTTCGTCTAGTGTACACCGACCACCGACACTACAGGCGTACAGGTCAGCCAGCCATCTCAACCGGCTCCGCTGTTTGCTTCAACACAACACACATTTACATGTTATGTAAATTGTTAAGCACCATTTGGGAATCGTTCGTACTACACAAACACCTAGTACCTACCAACATGCTCCTATAAATTGTGAATACGTATACTGGCTGATATCTTAAGAGCTCCGTTGAAAGAAACATCGTTGTGCGAAAGTGGAACTACTGAAACTTCGGTGTAAATAGAATTGTAGAAACCCCAATTTGCTCCTGTAGACAATGTAGGTTTTGCGGTTGTTCCAAATATTTATATAACGTACGCAGGTATATGGAATGGGTTAATTAGTGATATGGATGAAACATTATTCTAATCTTATTTAAGTCTATTATGCATTTTCGAGGATTCATGATAAATTGTTGCCAGTTTTTGGCAAGCTAAAAAAACTAGGAAACAGCCCCGACAATGTTTTCTTTTACCGAGGTAACAGCAAAATTACATAATCAAAAGTTTTGGCAGCATTCCCTCTAGGTATATTCTCTATTTAGGTATAGTACTTTCCACTTCATAAAAAAAAAACAATGTTTTCCTCTAAAACATTGAAAGTGTGTTTAAAGTATTGGGCAATTGGTTCCGTTGCAGCCATGTTGCAGCAGTCACAAAAGAATCTGTTCTAAGGGCCTAGCTAGACAAAGTGATTCTGTCAGTGATAACGGCGATGCAAAATTTAAAAATGTAGTTACAGACGCCAGCACATCAAGCTACCCGAAACTGTCAAATTTTCCCAATCAACTTTGAACCTTATTATTTAGCGATAAAGTTGAAAATCTATTTAAAAAAAATTACAGATTATGTCATTTCTTTTGACAGTCTTTGTAGAAAAAGCTTTGAAAGGGCCACTTGCCTAAGTCCTCTGGACTCAAAGAGTAAAGAAAATGGACAGAATTGTTTCATTTGCACCTGGGACGCTGCCAGTAAGAGAATTTGGCACCTACCGTAAATATAAGTAAGTACGCCATGTCCTGCAGAAACTTATGTGTGTGTGCCAAAAAGATCACAATCGTTGTTTCGTTGTTTAGCCGTGAAAGCTGTGAGTTACTTTCACATTCACCTTTAATATTAATATGGAAAATTTGTATTACTGTATGCCCCTTTACGGATAGGGCAGAACTAGATTCGGACTAAGAGAAACCGCATTGTAGGACTATTGATCACGTTTTCCATTTTTAGCTGTTCTACATAGCGGACAGTTTGACCAAAACAGTTAGGTAGAGTCAAATATCTGAGTACTTTTAGTTATTCTGTGGTTAAAGTAAAATAAAAAATATTAATAAAGTAAAATACATAACTTAAAGCAGTTGAACTTTTGTTTCAATTGTTTATGGCTATTTTAAAAAGGATAGGTATTGTTTAAATTCAATAGACTTCATACGGGTAAGAAACAAAAATGATATTTTATTATTTTTTTGTGAAATTGTTTCAGTTGCATACCAGTTAGGAACTGTATGAGAAATACATAAAAATAGATATTAATATAAAAAAAGATCAAATACCTGCATAATACACACATCGACATCATTCAAACCATAATTCTATGATTCAAACACTCATTTATTAAAGTCATCAAAAGGTTCAAAGTTCGTCGAGATTACAGTATTAGAAAATCTCGAGAATAAATTAATACCTCAGGCAGACAACTTTGTATGTACATAGCCTACCATCCTGGGGTGTATCGACAATATTTTAATATTTAGCCCTGAACATAGCCTATACTTATTTGATAAGCCATTGATACTGTTCTGCTCAGTAGGTTCACTGTGAAGTCCATATGTTGCAAGACTGATGAGCATACTGTGCAGGGGTAGACGGTGTGTCTAGTTTCTTCCTTCTTTAACTTTTTAATTACTAACATTAGTTAAAAGCAAAAATCTCGCCTTGCCAATGGACTTTTTTGTCTGAAATAAATGATTTTAATATTATTTTTTTTATTGATCCGTTTTGGGAGCATAATTGGGAGCAGTATAAAATTTAGAACTGATTGATACCAGTAAATACCACGGCTCACAGACTTAAACGCCAAGGTATTCATTAAAGTAAGATGCTTCAATAGTTACCTTTTTCCACCTCATGGCCTTCTTTGGCAGTGCGCAGTTTTTCAAAGAATTTTCCTGTGATTTAAAAATGTTCACAAACAATGCCACAGGGGATCACGTAGGTATAATCTCGTATAACAAATTCGCCCGTCACTTTGTTTTGTAACCCGTCGATCTGATATGCGCGCGCGCATGAATGCATTCGCTGTGTGACGGCTTCCCCATATGGCCAAGGCTAGGCCTTTTATGGCTCATATAAGTGGCCACTCACCCACCGCCTGAACGAGCCAGCCATATCAATGAACTGGCCATCAATAAAACATGTGGCACTAAGCCAGAAAAGGAAACGGCGAAATGAGAAAAAGAAATATTTGAAAAAGGTATTCGATGCGTACACTCGATTGTTTGTGCGATTTGAAAGCATTCAATGTAAAGCTGAGCGCACACACCATGAATTATTCGCGTCCATTACTTTTTGCTTTTCGCGGTACTATCCACCATACTCGTCGTAATTGATTCAATATCATTACATAAGTATCGTTGTGTGGGCTTACATAATAGGCAACTGGAGGGGTAAAGACGTGCATTTTATACTAGCGGTGATAATGAATGAGTGATTCAAACCGAATCTATCAAACCAGTGTCAATGCGTGCACATTATTTTAATGAAGCTTTTCCTGCGAAACAAAAAAATATCTATTCGCGCAGTTCCACAAGTGTTTATCAACTTGGTTCAGCGTCGGATATCTATGGTTCAGCGCGTTACAATTTTATCAGCTTACAAAATATGTGATATAAATACAATGGTCTAAGTATGTACTCACTCCTACGTACTAGATTGTAACAGACAAGTCGCGACTTGTTCCTGGATGTGTTCGACCTCTGAACCTAACCTAATCTTGGATTGGTTGTAACGTCAGATGTAGCGATACTGTGGCGGAAAAATAAAAATAATTTGTTGAGGGCTCGAATCGTGGGAAGTCAGATGAACTGACCGGTCACGAAGCACATTCCTGTGGCTGCTACAGACACTCCTCAACGTAGCCAAATGTATGACGCATACACACAAGTCGGAAATCACGAAAAAATGGGTGCAATGGTGCAACAATCGTTTTTAGTTTACTAACTTTTTCCAGTCTTTGGCCACTTTGGCGGAGGAACCTAAGAAATATTTAACAGATTAGATAGGTTCCATCCATACATTATGATAGGTATGCAGAATTTTGTGCACTTAAATAATTTCACCACCACTACTCACAAAACAGTACCTAAAGGAAATCATAGTGAGTAAACCGGCATGTTCAGAATCAAAAATTCAAAGATGTAACATCTCACATCTGGGCTCGCGTGTTATATTACTCCCTCCCGAAGAGAGGAGGCCTGTGTATCAGCAGTGGGAATATTATAGGCTGATTATGCTTATGCGCAGTTGTTCTCAGTTCTCAGATTCAGCAAAGCCCAAACAGAGGGAGTAAATATTAGTTTTTTTTTTTAATCCGGTCCGGTGTATGTAGGGTTAGGTTACGTGGGTTAGGATGAAACTATTGATCATTGTGAAGTCTGTACAAAACCTCAGTGCAAAGTTCTCACTGTCCTGGCTGTCTGGGTGAAAAGATTATAGGATCCTTACTTCCAACTACAGATTCTATTACCCAGTCCTGGGAACAGGCTCTTATTTCGTCAAAAACGGCCCGTAGGACTAGGACTAATATTTTCTTGCATTCAATCTATATAGTGAGCAGTGGTGGCCAAGTGGTAACGGCCGCGACTTACGAGTTGTAGGTCGTAGGTTCGAACCCAGACAGGCGCTTTACTTTGTGTAAATTATTTCACCACCACTGCTCTCAAAACGGTGAAGGAAAAAGGAAAACATCGTGAGGAAACCGGCATGTCCTAGAACCAAAAAATTCGAAGACATGTGACATCTACCAACCCGCACTGGGCCGGCGTGGTGGATTACGGCCCACTCCCTCTCACCGAGAGGAGGCCTGTGTCCCAGCAGTGGGAACATTATACGCTGATTATGGAATCTATATAGTCGGGTTTCTCCTTGCGAAGAATTTAATCCCGTGAAAAACCACAGCAAAAAATATTTTACTTAGTTTTTAACCCCCGACGCAAAAACGACGGGGTGTTATAAGTTTGTATTAAATAATTAAAGGACTTTTAGATCCTGGTTATAAATAGTGATTTCTTATGTTAAAAATAATGATGATGGATGGTTTATTTCTATGCCCGCGGTCCCCTAATGAAGTAGTTTGCACAGCTGCATTCCAGGCACTCATTTTCTGGGAACACACATCTTTAATGGTAAGGTGGAATGCAAGTTTTTTAATGCCAGTGCGTGTGCGTATGATTTTTCATTGAAATTTTAAAAAGAAAACGCCTCGCTCGTGAAGTAATAAAAGCAGCACTGAACAGGCCGCCGGCGTTTGTGCCATTCCTTTTTTTTTGTCGTCTGCAATCCTTAGCTTGTTTTATTATGTGATGACAAAACAACTTCTATTTATGGTTTTAGCCGGGCAATGTAGCGAATACCGAGCAGCTTAGTACTTTTATCTGTACATTTATGTATACTATAAATTCTATTTCGGTGCGTGGCTACGAGACCATAAATTCGTAGCATATCTACCTCCTTTAAGATCTATCGTGTGATTTGCTCCGGTCAACAGCTTTAGTAGAAATAATTTAATGACTAAAATAATATAAGAGGGGCCCGTGGCTAAATAATATCAGCCGCACAGGTCAATCGATCAGGTTAAGCTACGCTTACCGCGGTTGGTCTATGACCATCTTTACATACCATGACCCCTCCGTGCCTCGGTAAGCACGTTTTTAAGCCGTTGGTCCCGGCTGTCATTCGTGGATCTTTGTCAGTCGTTACGGGTAGTCAGAAGCCCAAAAGTCTGACAACCCTGTCTTACCAAGGGGTATCATATTACCCAGTAACTGGGTTGTGGAGGTCGGATAGGCAGTCACTCCATGTAAAATACTGGTATTCAGCTGCATCCGGTTAGACTGGAAGCCGACCCCAACATAGTTGGGAAAAGGCTAGGCAGATGATAAAACACTTAAATGATTGTCGATAGTTCTGGCTTACAATATGATATTTATTAAGTACCTACTAACCAACCTAATAAAAAGCATACATTTGGCGTGATCACCGAACAGCGCAGATTCCCATGAGGTTGCCGGGAAGCCTCACATGCGCGATCACGCGATGTGCGCCCGCGCAATCCGCGTGAGAATCTCCTTAAAAGGACATCACTAAAATTCTTTTAAGTTTTCATGAGTATAATAAATGCTGAAAGTCGCTTCAAAAATATAGGTATAACCTGTAACATTAAAAACACGATTAATCCCATCACTTAAAACTTCCCATACCAGTTTATCGTTGCTGCCCAATTAAAACTCGAAAAATACATTACAAGTTTTTTGGCTAAAATAACAACATTTATCAAAGATAGAGACCAAAAAATAAAAGTGAATTTAGGTGATTCTTAGAAAAAGTTCGGGCGGTCCCTATATGGAAAGATAAAAGGGGTTATGGAGGGCATCGTTGGTTGTTTGCGTGTGTTAAGCCGATATCTGGTCGGCGGCGAATGCTGCGAATATCGACACGAACAGGTTGGCTGTGTTTGTTCGTTTAATGGGTCACATCACAACACACAAGTGTAGTTCTTGTTCTGCGACTGCCCACACGAATTTAGAGAATCACGTGCGCTGAACACGCAACACTGGGGCCAATTTCGTGCACTGCGTTCATACCAAATTGAGACTAAACGGTTGAATTTAAAATAGAGAGATAGATTAATGATAGCACTATATTTTGGACACCAAACAGTTATGAGGTGGGGACAAAGAACTAAAAGAATATTAGTGATGTGGCAAACTTAAAAAAAACTGTGATAGACTGAGTTCACAGAGAACCAAACATTTTTTATCAAAAATATCCAAACAAGGCTGTAATAACCAATCTTAGTTTGCAATTTCACTCTAATAAACAACAATAATATGATTGAACTATGTAGCAGCTACTCAACAACTGGTTTTTTATTAAAGAGCGCTAATTCCGGGTCGGCGAACGGTCACTCGGCAACAAACAAATTCTTAGCGCACCAAATCGCCTAGATAAACAAAAATAGATGTTTCTATACTAGTCAAGCTATCCGAATTTATAGTTAGGTATTACATCACCAGTTTAGTAATATTTACGTAATACGACAGTTTCTATTTTTTGCAAAAACAATCTATTTCTATCAGCGCTCGTAGCAATCTAGGTAACTAATATTTTATTAGACGATCTTTGTCGGTAATTAAAGATTTGAATAGTGGTTATTATAATTCACTTGATTTAAACATTTACTCGAAGACTACTTACCTAGTTGACCGACTACGATTACCGGTATACTGGTAAAGGCTCCTGTGTGTCCTAATCCTGACGCAACATGTCCTTCCAAATATACCTACCTACAATACAAATAAAATTGTTCAATGTAAGTAAATAAACGAAATAAAAACCACGACGTGCAATTTCATCATACATTTACATGACTAGCTCTAGGAAAGAAGGAAAGAGGTCAGTGTTTATCAAACATCCTAAATTTAGTGAACTCACATTTATATCGATAGTAGCGTTAGCGTAGCGCCGATGTGGGACACGCTAACAGACGGGCTTTCTTAAAATAGCATCGTTAATGAGTGTAGTGCGAAATAATGAAGCTTAAGCGCCAATAAACAAATGATTGCTGACAATTATTGCAGGCGGCGCAGGCGCAGGCGCGGGGCCGCGTAGCGCGGTAGTCGCCCGCGTTGCGCCAATGCCGTTCACTATCATCGATTTATATTTCCATTAAAATTGCTAATGCTAATTTCGGGTGATTATAATTGGCGCCGACGACGTAAAGGCTACGAGTATTTTTGTAAGTCAAGGCACGTAAACAAGTTTGTGGTTTCGTACGTTCTTATACATTCGGCACATTAAGGTTTTTTTTCGGAGAACTGTGGGCCGACTTCAATATTTGGGATTTCGTATTCACTTACTTATATATATTAAACAGGCTTGTGGATGGATACAGAGAACTGGACGGGAACTGGAAAGAGCAAAGAGAAATATTATACAACCTCGCTTTAAAAATTTCCACATTTTACTCTTGAAAATCAAATCTGGATGGATGTTACAAAGATGACTATTTCAGTGAATAAGAATTAAATTTACTTTTTCCTGGTAAAAGTTCCATTCACTTTTACCAGGAAACGACAGGAATAGCTTCATATAAATGTATTTCAGAAAAGTAGAGCGTTATAACAAAGTTGTAGAAACTTTTTGTTTGTTATATGATGTAATGCTTCAATCGTTGAAGCAAGTTTTATTTATTTTAAAAACAACATAGGTACATTTATAATCTAATAATACCACTTACTTATATCATCTTTTAGGCAAACTTATTTATTAAGTTAGGTAACAATAGAAAAAGTATTGTGTCTCATCTCATTAGTGACAGTTGAGCTCTTATAATAATGTTTTACAGACCTTTCTCCCGCCCTGAAAGTTGCCAAATGTCAGTGAAGTCAGTCCTAGACTCCTTACTATTAATCTAAGTACATTCACAACAATATGATTAATGTGTGTTACGTTTAAGTAGATATTTACAGTTAAAAGCAATTCAGTAGAATATCTAGCAGCTTTTTTACAAGCTCTTGAATTACTTTTCTTCGTTCTGTACTGAACGACGTTACAACCAGCAATTCTTTATATTACAAAGGATTTTCAACCATGTTCATCCAGGTCTACACTTCTATCGACATCGGTACCTAGGTACCGAAAACAAACAATTATAATTATTTGCACTCACGTAGAAGGCACTTTTGGGACATTGGGACACAATTTTTCATCAATTGGTTCAATTTTCTCGATTTTTCGTAAAACAGAATAGCCAAATATTATCGAGTGACGTATGAACTAGATGTAAGTATCGACATACAGGCGGCACGTCACTGGTGCGAGGTTAGCGGGCGCGCTGCGTTTGCGCACACCGCGCGACAAGGACATCGACCCCCGCAACCTTGGCTATGCCAATTAATTTCAACAATGTTCTCTTACTCACTATTATGTGCTTAAAATTATCTCCCGCGTATTCAGATAAAATCATTTTCGCTTGATTGTCTGTACCCATTCTCTAAGATGAAATATGAGATTAAAAAGCTTCGAGCTTCCTGTATTCGGTTATTTATTACGCGATGGCCGATCTGATGAGATTGGGCCGGTCTCTTTGTGTAATTATCTTGAAACGGTGAAAGATGTTCTTCGAACAACTCTATAAACATAATCGCTCACCTTTTACGACTCTACATTATGGATACTTACAATTTTTTTTGCAGTCAAAGTTGTGTTTTCCATTCAATAATAGAAGTTATAGGTTTTATTGTCTACTGATACTTTGATCTACGAAGATCTGGAAGAAAAAGCCTGCATGCCTTGGGACGATGGAAAGTATCGCACTAATGTGTAGACAATAAATGTATGAGTGTCTCTTTAATTCATATTATCCCCATTCAAATATTATTGTCGTTTAAGGCTGTGCCTTCCAACTATCATAACGATAAGTTAGCTTCCTAATCAGAGCAAACATTTTTCATGAAGTCACAGAATCATGATTCACGAGAGCAACGAAACCAACGAGATGGATGTATATGTAAGTACAACAAAGTGAACAAGAATAACAAGGCCGCCGCGTAATCAATTCCCGGTAAGTTAAGCTCCAATGATTTACTCGAATAAGTTGTAAACACACCATTGTGTAGGGCAAGCGTAAATACTACAATTTTACTGTAGCCGCTATGGGCAGGCGGGCGCAGGATAATGACCCGCGAGCGTGCGCCCGCGCCTGCCGCCGCGCCCGCTCCTGCCACAATACCACGCAGGTATTTGTACTATAAACAACAACGAACAATACCCACTTACACATTTATGGCACACCTACTTAATATTGTGTAAGTTCTAGTACCAATACACAGAGATAATACATCATTGACGAATGCTAAATGAGACGTGCAATCATCTCATTCTGAATATCCCCCACACTTAATCCGTTATCAATCTGACCGTTAGATACATTTGTTTTGATGTTCGTGGTCAATTCGTTTTGTTGAGCTTATTTTCAGTGATGATGAGAAACCTATCCGATGTGAATAAGGAAATGCACCATGATGTCACTTTGTGCGAGATAGCACAGTTTATCTGGACCCCACCTATTTCTCGCTTTTTGTGTGTAGGTAGGTACACAGAAATAGCAAAGGCAAAGGTATCAATATTTTAACCTGACTTTATGTTACCGTAAACTAGAATAAACATCAAATAATGTAGTAGGCAATCCTTACATAATCAGCCTATAATGTTCCCACTGCTGGGACACAGGCCTCCTCTCGGTGAGTGGAATGTTTACTATAAATCCCCAGTCAGTCTCGTACCTAGTTGTAAACAATAAAACGCCTATTAACATTTTATTTTGTAATGATTGATTACGTTAAATAACTTAATACCGTACAATGTTTTAATTTTATCGGTTTCCAGGAAAATACGAACGATGAACCAGCAAGCTTAAATTAAATACCTAATGGTTCTGTATGAATCTGCTTAATGTAAACGTGAGCTGACGAGCTCTCATGTGATGTCTCGTAGATATTAGCTCAATAAGTAGATATGTATAATGATGTGAAAGAATGTTTCGTTTCCGGTGTTCGTGAATCGCTGTTTATTTTTACACGTCAAGATCAAACACGATTAAATGGTCCGTTGAATAATACCTCCTGCTAGTTTTATTTTCCAACATGAACGCCGTCCTCCTATTTTTATTCGGAGTCGAGTTTTGATCTCATTACCTGCCGACCATTATTATTCAGATCTCTGAAACGTTTGTTCCGAAATGTTATTTGTTATTCTAAAAGCACCGGCAATATGAATGGCGAATTCCTCTGCCCACTTACTGGCCTGAATGATTTCGACATTCTTGGCTCAGCTCCGATAATCTGAGAAAAAAATAAACGAGCGCCAACGTAAATAAGCCCACTCTGAGTTGAAAGTGCGCACTCCGGCGACTGCGCGGCGGTCGGCGGCGGTCGCAGCGACCGTCGGCGGTGGCACGGAAAATAAATCACGTCGATATGGTACGCTCGGGATAACGTATTTTTACGCAACAGGCTCTTTGTTTATAGCTAGTAACGTCGCCCAACAGTCGGCTGGTTATTCAACCGGGCGCATTCCGCGCCGGCTCCACTTTTTGCTCGGCCTCGGCCGGCCGTCCTCCTCGGCGGTGAAAAACGACCAATTAGAGCTTTTACGGCAGGAATTAACATCGCGCATTGTCCACGACAGCACGGCTGCGCCCGCGCCGACACACTGTAACTACTTAAGACTTTTATCTCGCAGTGAATACTTGGACGATCTTGGCAGCGCTCACTCAAAAACAAATATGTATACACTCTGAATTATGCACATTTTGTGTTCGTTTATCTGAAAGAAGATGTCCCCATTGATGTGAGGTAATAGCGATGGCGCCGCTGTGTCGATCCGACGCTATTGTTTACTCGCCGATGAACCATACACACCCTTACACGGCACCTAATAGGATGGAAAACCTTTTAGCACTTACCGGGGACATTTTGAAGTAAACAAAAACAAATAAGTAGGTACCTACCTATATAAATGTGGATATATAAACTTGTGCACCTATCTACATTTTGAGAAACCTCAAATAAGGAAAACGTAAGAATTAATCAGCACAGCCTCTTGTAAACATTTTCTGACACTGGTGAATAATTCAACTAACAATTTAACTAATCAGGAAAACATTTTGCCATTCGATGGATCAACAACTTCACAGAGTACCTATCAAATGGAAAATAAATCTGTTAGGTATTAGAAGTTAATGAAGAAAAGAAAAAATAATTAACATTCCAAAAAATTTTTAACACATTCATTCTAATTCTGGAGTGTTTTGATTAGTCACATCGATTCGTTTTAATCTGGAGGCCTAGTGTCGGACAATGTATCAATAAAAAGTAAAAAAGAACAGTTTATGGCTGAACGTGGCCCCCGAGCACTGACGCCAATAAAACCGATCAACACAGACTTGGTGTTGCTACTGCGTAGAATTATACCAATCTGCAAGGAAAACTATTTAAGCACAGGAATAAACTGTATTAGGAGAAAATAATCGTAAATTAAACTTTCGTAGCACTAAGGGACAAAGTCTACGAAAATCGTAGACCGTGCCTACGAAAGGTCTACGATTTAGGTCGTAGACCCTAGCAACGCAATTTTTTTTTTATGACAGAGCTATCTGAGATATCGCGCAAATATTTATTATTCTCTATCTAGTGCAAAGTGTAAATATTTTACAACTGTTTTTTTTTTCAATTACTTAAGCTTTTGGCGTTAGAAAGCACATGGCGTTCCCTGTCTGTAATAAAATGTAAACCTCTACGTAACTACATACTAAAATAAACAGTAGTAATAGTCTTCGGACTTTTTATTTAAATTAAAAACTTTTTGTTGGCAGTATTCAGATGTAGGTACTGGCAACCCGACGAACGCGTATCACAAAAAGTTAACTCCCGGAGCGCACCATCAACATTATTTACATTTTTTTTTATTCTGCGGCAAAGTGGTGTCGAATTACTATCTCGGAATGTTTAGTAGAGGCAGACACTAGACACGACGGGCCACAGGAATGTGCCTCTTAAATAAATTCCACTTAGGAATTATATGACATCTTCTTACACGAAATTTTACTTACAACAAACGCAAACGCCTATGTTTATGTTTGCATTGAGTAGCAACCAAAGGCCAATTCGCGTAATTAAAATCGTTCAAATTCTAGTCACAGTCTCATCTCAGCGACAATCAATGTCAAAAACTTGTCAAAAATATAGGGAAATTAGAGGTATTTTTGACAGATTGAGACTGAGATCAGACTGTGAACGCTCTTAAAATTAAGAGAATTGGTCCTCTGGAGTCTGGATTTTGTGCCCGGTTGGTGGCAATAGGCTGGCCTCCTATTACATAACTGGCGAAATGTGGGTGTAAAGGTAGGTACACCTCTGTCTATCCGTTCGGGGTATACAGGCGTGATGTCATACGGGGTAATTGCGTAACACACTAACAGTAGCAATGACAGTTCAACAACATTCATTGCGTTATTTACGTTGTTGAGCAGACAATTTTTTCCAGTATATGAAGCAATGGATGGAGCAATATCCTTCAAAATGATTCAAATTGAGATTGATAGTCTGTTACGCAATTAGGATGATGTTCTGGAATGTAATTTTGTAACGGTTTAACGGATTTAGAATGTCAATGAAATAACTTAGCAATGATATTTAACATTTAATGGCACTTAAAATCTCTTACATCTCTTATCTAAACATTTCATGCATGTGAAGCCACACGACAAGTGTTAAATAAATTCGAAACTATGTGTAATGCGAATAAAACCACCAATAAGGCTAACTAATCAGTCCTTTAAAGTGGCCCACCACTCGTGAAAATTGCACAATTATTCCTAAATTGTGCTAAATAGGGCAAAATCAACATGAACCTTGTGTTTTATTACATTTTTAAATATCTTCTTAAGATAGCCTTAATGGATTAATGTATATAGATGTTAACTGTCACGATTAATGCTGAATCAGAGGGCCTAAAAAGGCCACTTTGGCAGAATCATATAAGGATAACATAATCTACAGTTAACCGTTAAGTTAATCGTATCAAATCTCATTGGTGAAGTATTTTTTAGTTTTTTTTTTGGCTGTGCTAAAATACCAATCAATCCGATCCAAATCCAATCCCAATATCTTTGATTATACCTACGTAGTGCAGCGAAAATAAGAAAAACACGGACTGTCTTCGCCATATTACGATTCATAATGTTATATTATTATCCTTTTATGATTCTCTAATGTGACCTTTTTAGGCCCCCTGGTCAAAACCAAGATGAAAAGCCAACTGAGTATTCTTCACCGAATTAAGTAAATACATATATTTTATTCAATGAATATAGAATTAAGATAACCTGAAATGCCGTCCTTGACGAAAAATGGACTTCCCCGAATGAGAAATCTAATTTATTTTTAACTACCTACTCTCTGAGACGTATGTACTTTGAGATATTTATTTTACTTATTCTTATTAATTGCATATCTTAAGTAATTGTAGATCTTCACTTTTCAAAATATATAATAGTTTCCTACCTTCTTATGATTTAGAGCTTTGAATTTCGTTTCGATAACCATTATAGGTACCTACAGTACAACTACGTAATTGGTATCATCATCTGCCTAGCCTTTTTCCAACTATGTTGGGGTCGGCTGCCAGTCTAACCGGATGCAGCTGACTCTGAGTACCAGTATTTTACATACAGGTGACTGCCTATCTGACCTCCCCAACCCACTAGACCTGAAAGTCTGACAACCAGTCTTACCCAGTAGGGTAAGACTGATTGTCAGACTTTCGGGTTTCTGACGATCGTAACTTCGTAATTTTGTTCCTATATACCAATATATAGGAACAAAATGTATCTCTCATACAGATTATTTACAATAGACCGTGTGAATGATGACATGAATTGTATTTCATTGATATCATAAATATAAGCGTATCATTTACACAAATCAATCATAGCCAACTTACCTGAGCCGTATCTACCCAAATCTAAATATGGGAAAGACCCTTCTGAAAAAAAATACTACCTGTCTCCGGCGTCACCGAAACCTGTCAGATTTACTACGAAACTACGTTAGAAGAGAAAAAAAAAACAATTTTGTATGAAGTGGCGCTTAGTTGTAAGTGTTATTGTGTAGTTCATAATACCTAAGTAGAGTGACTTGAGAGCGGCGCTATTCGGCTATTCTATTATGATCTGTCGGTACCCAGGTACCTACCTGACGAACCCAGTACCCACCGGCCCGTTAAACTCGCTGTCGCCGACAATACACGCAGTGTGGGTGTGCCCTACAAATAGACAAGGATAATTGCTATCCAACAGTTAAAATTGGTACTTATTGTATGAATAGCAAGCGTGGAAGACACGCTCTTTTCTAACAGTCCAACTTGACATTTAATTTAAGAGACAACTCCGTGATTTAATAGAACTGAGCGTTGTGAAATAACAAACTTTTTTACATGTATATTTTCCTGTGTGAAATTATAATAACATTTTTGGGATTCTGTTTAACTTTGCATTTCAATGTCAAGTTTGGTTTATCTAAGTATTTTTAAGGATAAAAATAACAGGTTGACGCAACTTATTTACTCATCAGACGTAGCGTAACAACGTAAATCCAGAATGGAAACAATTTTAGTCAACTCATCGTTCGTGATATTATGAACTTCATAAAAGTTATCACAAAAAACTAGTGTATAAGAGCCGGGATTTCACACGGACATTCATTAGTCGCAGCACTCGCAACTCACAAAGCACAATGGACATATTGGGCCCATGTGTGTGCAGAACCCTTCACGGACGATTGTGTCCACATTGTGCCCAAGTCACAGATTTTACCGAAATACTGTCAAAAGGCCAACCCGACTTTTGCACTTCATCAAAAATAAATTTATCTGGAAATAATGCAGTCCCAACCTGTTGGACCCTTTTTGTTCGTATAGTACACAATGCCTTGAAAAAAATCACCTTCAGCGTTTTTGCACCCCATTGTGAGCCATACTGGCATACACTACACTGAATTATTGTTTTTAACCAAGTTTTTATGAGGCGTTTTCGAGTGGCCTGTGAATAGATTCTTTTCAAAATGACCATTTCATTGTTTGTTCAATTCAAAATGCCACATTACCTTGTCCAACCGTTTTTTTTTCGCCATACAGAATTCTATTGAACTGCGAATATGAATGGTTAACAAAGATTTAATTTAGAGCATTGTTACAAATAACAAGTATACGTTAATACTTAAATAAATGCTTTGCGGTATTTTACAACATAAAAAGTAACTTACGATAATATTCAGTATCTTTCTGTATATCGTTGCTTCTTACGGCATCAACAATAATAACTGAAACAGTAGATATCAAAGAGCCCGAACAATGAGAAGGCATGTCCCATTTTCAGGCCACCTGTTGCATCAAGAATGTTGAACGAATGTGCCTCTGTATGCCCTCTATTGGATATGCGATGAACCAAACAGTACCAGTACAGTAAACCAAACGGTAGACGGTACTGTGTTTACACAGCTAAAACTTCGAATATACGTCAGATGGCGCACGTATCGCTGTTCACAGTGATAACCTCGATAAACACCTTTTACATTATACCTTCGTAAAGCGTCGAATGCTGCTTCAAGTCAAGCTTAATATGTTACTTTACTCTTTGCTTAATATTCTATGACAATTGACATCTCGTCTTTGATGTCATGCAAACACTCAAACAATGCCAACTTTGTAAATAAAACAAGTGTAAAATACTTAATACATTTAAAAAATATTTTCATATAATGTCAGAGTTAATATTTCCCAAAGGCTGTTACACAGTTCGCTCCTCCGGGTACAAGTACCGGACGCTGTCCACCAATACCGGGGAACGAAAGAAACGAGACAGCAAAGAAGACAACGACTTCGAGAGGAAATTCAAAGAACTGAGTCAGGCCATCTCTATCAGAGTTAATAAAGAAGTTGATAATACAAATGAAGCACGAGAGTCGATTCTAGGAAAGTTCACAAAACTCGATGCTAAAATCAACTCGATGGTAGAACTACAGAATACGATGACAGAACTTCATAAAAATTTGGACAGTATGAGCATAATGATTGTGAACATGATCGACAAAGTGAATAAAATAGAAATCATCAATTCTCGTGCAAGCCAACAATCTAACATGACGACGTTGAAGCCTGTGGAACCCATCGCAGAGGAATGCGAAGACCGTGATTCAGTAGTAACGCACGTTTAGCTTTCATGACGTACTATTTACTTTACAATTAAAATGCATTTGCTGGAGTGCAATATCTATACTATTGTTCTGTTATCGACGGCTGTCCCAACGTTCTAATTATTACTACATTATACGAAAATGTTTTCATATGAAACACTTTATTTTCCATGTAAAATAAAGTGTAGCTAAAGAACTATTTCATACAGAATAATACAGATGAGACGCGTACCGGAAGACGTAGCGTTGGAAGGCCTCCCACAAGGTGGACCGACGACCTTGTGAAGGCCGCAGGAACCCGTTGGATGCGAGAAGCACAGAACCGGTCGAAGTGGAAGTGCTTGGGGGAGGCCTATGTCCAGCAGTGGACATCTTTCGGCTGAAATGATGATGAATACAGATGAAGTCACCAAACTAATACGAATTCAATCTTTCCGGCTTTAGCTTTTTTTAACATACTTATATATTTTATAAAATCCGATTTCTATAGTTGCTAGCTAGGTAGCTTTATTTAGTAGATTGCTACAGTTTTTGTAGTACAAACCATTTTTATAACAAACCTCCATAAAATTACATCTTCATGCAATATTTTTTTTAGCCACCATATTCTTGCTGAGTACCTATGGAACTTAAGATAGAAACACGCTTGTACGATACGACTACATTCAGAAAACATGGCTAATAGAAATCTCTATTCGTAGACAGCACGTTTCGCCGAAAACTTTATTGATATAAAACATTGTTCGTAGATATCTTGGTTCATAGGAAGCACTGTTGACAGAGATCTCTGTTCATAGGTAGCACTTCTTGCCGGAAACTTTGTTCAGAGAAACCACTGTTTCACAGAAAGCTGTATTCCCATTCGCTCGCTCTTGCATCCTATGTCGACGGAGCCCCGCTTCGCGGCGCTCCTACTTCTGTGTAAAGGGTTTAAAGTAACCTAACCAAACCGAACCTCGGGGTGCCCTTCGCTCGCTCTTGCATCCTACGCTCGCTCTTGCATCCTACGTTGCGCTTTTTTAACCAAGGTATACGGAAACAGTGGTTTCTATGAACAAAGTTTACGGCAAGAAGTGCTATCTATGAACAGAGATCTCTGTCAACAGTTCTTCCTATGAACCGAGATATCTACAAACAATGTTGTCTATCAACAAAGTTTTCGGTGAAACGTGCTGTCTAGGAATAGAGATTTCTATTAGCTGTGCTTTTTGTATGTAGTCGTATCGTACAAGCGTGTTTCTATCTGAGGTTCCACACCGATTCTTGTCAGCAAGAATCGGTGAAAACTGAAATACGTTGTGGCAAAGGTCAGCCTTTGCCACAACGTATTTCAGTTTTCACAGAAACCCATCAGCTTTTAACCCGTTTTATCTGATTCCCGTATGCAGAGCAACATGCAAATACGTAGGTAAGGTGGTGCAAGAGTGCGCGGTCGGTAAGAGTCCGCATCTATCCTACGTCGAGTACTGAGTGACATTTGTAACTAACTTCAGTCGTATTTTGGTGTTGAAGTGAACGCCGTTGTGCTCCCGAATAATAATTTGTGTAAGACTATTTATGTGGATTTTAGGTAAGCCAATAGATTTTTACTTCTCTTCATATAATTTGTTTGTGTTTTTCGTTGAATACAGTTTGAAAACTATCCAGGAAACATTAATCAAAACTTTTAATGTGCAAAACTTAGTGTCTGTTCAAACAGTTTTAAAGAGAAAATAACGATGTTTTTCAAGAGATGTCGCTAGTGACTCGTCATTTCGCGTTAGGCCGATTCGTGAAAGAGTACGCACTGTGACGCGTGTAAGAGTGCGCGCGCACTCTTATACATCTGAAATTTCTAGTATTTCAATAATTTTGGTTAGATTACCTACTTTAAGATTTTAATGCTACAGATACAACACAGAGATATTCAAGAGCATCGACTGAATCTGAGTCAGCATCGCAACTGCCTCTGAGCGCCTCAGTCAACAAAGACCCTTCACATAATGAGCAACGACTTGCAGAGGATGTCGCAGTGGCTTCAATTGAAAATAATTTTACGGCACCCGAGTCATCAACGCAGAATTTATCCAGCGCAACAGAAAATCCTTTTGCATATGCGACATATCCTCTCCTACTCCAGGAACTTCTACTGAAGATTCTGTTAACCTACTGAAGATTCTGTTTTTAAAACAGTAAAAGATATATGCCCCGTTCCTAAAGCTCAGGCTAGAAAAAAATCGAACAGAAAACATAAAAAATCTGACATAATTAGCAGTTCACCATACAAAATTGAAGTAGAAATGCAAATTAACCTGAAAAAGAAGCCAGCATTTAAAATTGACCCGGAAGGACCCCAAAAATCTAATCCCAGCAAACGCACGAAAAATAGATCAAGAACCTAAAAAACCAAAGAATGTTCCAAAAAAGAAGAACTGGCGCTGTGTCGGCTGCCAGGAAATATACAAGGGTCATATTCAAAATAATTGTAAGTTACGGATAGGAAACAGATATGAATATTATTTGATTGTAACAGAAAAATAACAGAAAGGAATTATTAGGGCAAGTTTAAATAGCACACGTTTATAACAGGCTACGAGTGCGAAGTCGGTGTGGGTCGCTAGGTGGGTACATAATGAAATAACATTTTGGTGATCGTATTTTAGTTGGTATAATTGCCATAAATTCATCATCATCATTGCCATAATGCCTTATCTCCGAAACTACCGAGCCTAAAATTTTGATATTAATATTAAGGCAAAAGGATTCTAATGATTAGAATTATGTAAATATTTGTTACGGTCGTGAATCATATTTTAATCAACATACAACTTTACACTGACCTGTAAATTGCAAAAAACCTGAGTCAATTTGAATTTCGCGGGCTACCTTGGCGCATCCCCCTTAACTGATAGGTACTGAGACGGCCGACGAGAGGCTGGGTACGCCTCGGCGAGGCTGCGCGGTTAGTATAAAAGGCTCAAGCAGTGAGGACTGAGGATACGCAGTAAAACATGCACACACAGACAATACATGGCACAGCAATGCAATACATGGCACAATATACGCAAAATAAATTTAAGTAAGTAAAAAAAAATGTTTTGGCTAACCTGCGGTGCACTAAGTACCTATTAATATTTTATTTTCATTAATTCATACATGAGACAATGTGAATAACGCCTAATCATTCATATCTGTTACGTAACGGAAAAAAGTGACAGATAAAATAACGTATATGAATTAATTGCACGTGTCTATCCTACAAATCTATTTATTTCCACACCAATTCACATGATTATACGAATATTTTATAGTTATAACAAATATCACAATACAGCCCTTTCCTAGTATGAGTAATAAAACAGTAAGTACTTACCGCTACTGTAAACGACTCACATTGAATATTTACTTTTAAAAGTCTAATTTTCTTCGACAACGAAACGAGCTGAAAAACTATATTGAACAAAATGGCAAAGCGTTTATTCTTACGCGTCGTGTAGTAACAGCTAGTGAACTAATTTTGCCAGTATTTCAAATTTCTTTATTGCCATGGAAATAATGTTAAAATAGCATAACAGAGAAGAATAACAGATATGTGCAAAATCAGGACACTCATTAATAAATTAAATTTGGAGTACACTAAATAGTATTTTATATTTTGTTTAGTAAAGTGTTGAAAGTTTAAACAATATTCTCTGAATATATTTTTTTTTTTAACTTTTGTAGAATGGTTCATAATTAAATTATTTTTTTTAGTTTACCGTTAAAGACGTGGACATAGAATACTTGTATGAAACGGATCCTACGCAATGTCTGGTTTAATTTTTTTTAATGAATTGTTTAGGTTTACCAAATGTTTCGTTGTTTTTTATTAAGCTCAAATAAATATTTTATCTGTTTGTTTATGAAATTCTAGTCAGTTGCATCTCGTTATGAAAATAATTGGGTTGGACATTAAGACAGTAGTAAATATACAATTATTTTGAATATGACCCACAAAGAGCCTATATTAGAAGATTGGATTGAGTGTTCAGACTGCAAAGAATGGTGGCATGAGAATTGTACCGCCTATCTTGGCCAAGGTCCCTTTAAGTGTGACTTATGCGCTCATAATTAAAATGCGCACTCTTATACATCTTGGCGCGCACTCTTATACGACCGGTTGTATAAGAGTACGCATTTCTCATTTTTGTTTTATGTTATACTTATACCTAAAATTATAGTAATAACTTGTTTAACTTCATGTTGATTTTTTCTAAGATATATAGAGATTTAAAATAAATTAAGTTGATTTCTTTGACTATAATATTCTTATTAATACAAAGCCTCGTTAAAAAAGTGCGCACTCTTGCACCACCTTACCCTATCTTGTTCCTGTATCTTAGGAACTAAATAAAAATCTTAATTTCATTTAGTCACTGATAGAAAAAGCACAGCCTAAAAACTGCTGAGTAAGCATGAAATTTCACGAGTTTCTTATTTATCAAAAGTAAGGAAAGATTTTTGGAAATGTATTCCCCAAAGGGACAGGAACAGGTAATGAAAGTTGCCGATGGGAAATTCCTTAAAATCGGACGCATGGCTTGTAAGTCTTGTCACTGAACTCTTTACGGTGCGGTTCCTTTCGGGTTTTTCTGTTGAAGACCAACTTTGCGAAAATATTTACCATAATGGCACTAAGTTCCCCATGTCTAGACCGTATAGTCCCCAAGACGACGACGAATAGACGACACGCGACGACGCACGTGTGTACGTGCATGTTCACCAATATGGGTATTAGAGGTCCCATGTTACGGGGTGAAAAGTGAGCCCATCTATCGCTATACTTAAATCATTTTCGTTGGAAAAGGTTAGAAATATCAACATTGTTTCATTGATTTTACAGTCTGGGAATTGAAACCAACTTCACTACTGTAATTAAGTTGATTTAAACAACTCTTGTTTTATAATCCTTAAATCTACATAGGTTAAAATTCAGATCACAATTTTAGTTGCTTTCAGTTTCCATAAAATCTGAAAAATATAAAGTGTATCTAACGAGCGTCAGCTACAAACATAGATACTACCTAGTGATTTTTCCTGAATATATTTTGATTGTTGTTCCAACATTTTTGGGTCTTCAAAGTTTAATTGTCAATAAAAAGGCGTTTCATATTTTAACATCATATATTTGTCTCAGGATAGGTTTCCTTGATTGACAGCTCTGAGCCGAACACACAGTTCATGATTACAATAAATTAATTTAGTACATTTGCGAAAAAATCTCCATTATAATCTCATTTCACATTTATATTCGTTTAAAACGTCACGGACATACATTGAATAAGTAGGTAATTTAATTACATAAAAAGTTGTTTTTTTTTTCATTTGCTAAATACGTAATGAAAGGAGAGTGACTCTCTATAATTCAAGTAGGTAGATGATTGAAAACACCAAAAACATTTATATTTGATAAAGCCACATCCAATATGGCACAATTTAAAATTGATTACAATTGAAGCTACATTATAAAAGTAATTCGTTCTGCGAACGTTTGTTTCAAACAAATTCCTATACACATAAAAATCCTTGACTTAATAATGTACTTGTTATACGACTAGTGAATATTTAGGTAACTATTTTACTAAATTATGGAAGAATTATACTAAACAATTCATCTAAATTTAACTAAGCGAAGCTACTCCATTAAAAATGAGGTTATCTTGAATAATGTTGTTTTTTTATAATTATGCGAAACAAATATTTTGGTTGTAAATTCTTTGGATTTCAAAAGTATAACTACAATTTATATTAGATATAATTAGATAACCTCTTGTACACAATTGTCAATAAATGCAACACAGGTACCTAATAGGTAACAACTAATTGAAACGAACTTAACCATTGAACTTAACAATGACAATTTGTGCACCAATTCTTTTTACCAAATGTTTTTAGATGCAAATTGTTAAACAATTTGATATGGTAGATATCAATTAAAATTAACGCGTTATAGCAATCCAAAAATTAATGATTAAATATCACAACATACATATTCTACCTACTACATGAAGACGCGGTATTGCGTTAAAATTTTATTATTCTTTCTACCAATTCGCTAACACAGAATTCTTCCCGCCAAAAGCAAACTATTCATAAAATATAATGAACACAGACTTAAAATGGACATCATAATAATTACTTAAAACCTCTAATTTTCAGCTGCAGAAATAAAGTCTAAATACATCATAGTAACTGTAAATAATTATAAGTACCAAATGCTAACAATACTAAATAGTCACATTCATTACGAACAGTTTTATTTTCGATTCGTAAAAAAATACAAAAGATGGCATTATTTATTTTCTTAACCTCTCCAAATCTATCCAAATATGACCCAAATTATTATTTTTGTAACTGATTAATTGATGAATCTTGACATGTACTTACAAATTGCATTGTTTCGAAGTTTATTCAACATTGATTTTCACGTTTAATAGGAAGTCAGATAGAGAGGAAAGATTGAGAAGTAGTTATAAGTATCTAAGAGTTTTTGTCACTTCAGTACTTAACACTCAGTCGAAAGTCTTATTTAAATATTAATATTATTTTTGTCCACACCTCTCGTAATGCACTACGTCCACCTTACACATAGGTAGGCTCCCTGTCTCAGTCGAATAAACAAATGAAAGCACGTAAGAGTCCCTCTCCGAAACATGCGCAGCATCCCTTCTTCTTGCGTTTTTCTTCTGGAGCGAAGCTGGGCTGCTTGGGGCGCTTGGGGCGGCGCGCGCACAGCTTGCTGGGCTGAGGCTCCTCCACGGGCGGCTCGGAGCGCGCACTCAGGTGCACGGGCAGCGCCGCCGGCTCAGCGGGCCTCGGCCGGGCCCAGCGCCGCAGCAGCGCCTCCTGCTCCGCGCCCACTGGCACCGGCGCAGACAGCTTACGAGCGCGTGCCGTCACCAGCGCGCGCTCCATCGGCTCCAGCAGCTCCAAGCTTAGAGCACGGTCCAACTCTTCGCCCGACAGCAGCAGGTACCGCGGGCAGTAGGCGAGCTCGCCGAGTGCCGCCCTCTTGTTGGCGGGCGTCAGCTCGCGCTTGGTGCGTTTGCAAGCGGCTGTGGCCCATCGCGACAGAGCCTCCGCTAGCACTAGTTCACTTGACACGCGCAAAGTATCTCGTTTTACTATAAGCGATAAGTCTTCATACGTTAGCTCTTCCAGACGTTCATCAGTCAGGGCGGTATCTGCGTCGTCGTCGAGCACCAACAGTGCGTTGTGAGCCAGAGAGTCGCACCAGCGGGAGCATTGTGCGAGCGAGCGAGCTGCCGCGTCGTCTGATAGAGCGGGCAGCGGTGGTGCGGAGGCAGCGCCGGGCAGCCTGGCGCAAAGGAATCGTAAGTCGCGCAGTATCTCCAGCGCGACACCGGCATCCAACATTTCATCTAGGCGCCGAGCGCATCGCTCTGCCAGCGGTGAACACAAAAACTTGTAGGCGGCGTCCAGTGCGCAGCGCGCCGTGCCCACGGAGTTGAGCTGGGTGGGCTCACAGTAGTGGTAGCGGAGCAGCTGCTCAAAGCCGCGCCGGTCGATGTAGTCCACGACGATGACGTCGGTCTTGCAGGCGAGCAGCGCAGCGAACACGGGGCTGGTGGCGGCCAGGACGCGGCGGTGGCCGGGGTAGCGCCACGTGTCGCCGTTGATGCCTGCTACGAATACGATGTCGGACTGCTTCTCGTCGTCGTACAGGCGCGCGTGCTCGTCCAGGTCCACGCCGGGGCCGCCATACTCCACGTCGCTCTCGCGCCCCGACTCGATCTCATCGTCGGAGTTGGTCCGCGCGGGGTTCGTCACCACCGTCATTGTGATTCTATTTGTATTGCACTACCTGGAAATAAAGAAATGCTTTCATTAGGACAAAAACTTTGTTATTTTGCTCTATAAAATAGTACATTAATACTAATATATTATATAGAGGTAAAAGTTTATTTGTAATTTTGTATGTAGGGGACAATCTCCAGAACTACCAGTCGGAATTGAAAAATTCTATTTGCTTTTTGGATTTGTTTTTTTAACATCACCAAAAAGAAAATAAGTCACAAAGACCGCTAAATGAAAACGAAGTGATAGTGCGGGCAGGCGATGCGATGCAACGAGGTAAGTCGGAGGGACAAGAAATTTCACGCGGGCAAAGTCGCGGGCAGAAGTTAGTACCTAATAATATGTTCATATTTAGTTAATCAAGAACAGTGACGTATTCTCTACGGTAAATGACTAAACCAATCAATAGAGCGCAATAAGATAAACGTATTGTTACTTTTATTATGTTCAAGTCCTTCCTTGTGCCACACGCTAACCAGCGCCAGTTAACGTACTGTTAATGCCTCTTATTATATCCTGTATCAACATATCAGCACCATATAAAGAATCGTTATTACTCAGTTTGTATTACGAATCATCTTTATGTGTTAAATACACTACCAAGGGCAGATGTGTCTGGGGTTCTTTAAGTTCAGTAAACATGATACGTAGGTATAACTTTTATACCGACTTCAAAAAAAAAGGAGGTTATCAATTCGACACGTATGTACCTATGTAATATTATTGGAACTGCAATAGATTCATGACAATCTATTAGGGCTTCCAAAAAAATATACAAAATTTTATAGATGTATGTTTGTTCACGCATTTCTTCGCGATTATTAATCGGATCGTGACCATTTTTTTATTGGCTTACATTTACTTCAACTTAGGGAACAGTGCAAGTTCCATCAAAATTGATTCAGTCATTTTCAAGATATGGACTAATATGTGTAAGTGTGACGGACGGCCAATCATATTGTAGTCTTTGCGGACGGCCTGGCTTATTGATACGAGCTACGGGTGTAGTGTCAAAGGGAAACCATCTCAAAACCTTGGTCAAATTCTAGTGCAATATTTACAACAAAACTATTAACTATTTATTACAAACAAATATTCTAGTTTTTACTTAAAACTAAAAATTACGTAGATAATAAAAAAGTAATTTTAAAAAAATCAATCGCATTCAAAAATAAATTACCTCAAAATTATAGAACTTTAATTTCGGAAGTCGGTGGCAAAAAACTAAGTTATTTTATAATTTTGAGTAAATTTCTTTTTGAAGTCGATTTTTTTTTTTTAATTAGGTACTTTTTTTGTATACTCCTCCTAGTCTCCTAGTTTCAATATTCAATAATGAATGCTGCTGAGTGTCCACGTTTATAGTAAAAATTCAGTTACGTATCCGTGCTGCACTTGCATGTCATCGCTGCGACCTACGTTGCTAATCAGTTCATTCTTTAGTCCTATTTTATTCCTAGCAGTATCGCTCCCATTTGCAAGAAAATAAAGTGGGGCTGTCCCGAATAATATTTATTAATGCGCAGCATAAGTTGTACTTTCCCGTTCTTAAAACTGAGAACATTTATAACCTTTTGATACAAATTTTTGCAAACAAAATTGCAAACGATTGTTATGCTTCTGTTATAGCTGTTGGTTCTCCTATAAATAAATAAATAAAAAATCAATCTAATTAGCCTTTTCCCAACAATGTTGGGGTCGGATTCCAGTCCAACCGGATGCAGCTGAATACCAGTATTTTACATGGAGTGACTGCCTATCTGACCTCCACAACCCAGATAGTGGGTAATACGAGACCCCTTGGTAAGACTGGTTGTTAGACTTTCGAGCTTCTGACGACCCGTAACGACTGTCAAAGATCCAGGAATTACTCTGCCGGAAGCAAGAGCTTAGGTTATATTTTATCTACTTGCTAAAATGCGCATAATATATTTTCAACTCTACCTAATGGAATTCTTAAGCTTAAGCTGTAAGTAGGTAGGTACTTTCCCGTTTTATACCCAAAACATGAGACGATAACCTTTTGACATCAGATAACAAAAATAATTAATTAAATAATATTTTTTTGCAAACAATATTGGAATTTTGGATTGTCCGGTTAAATAGCGCCTCTAATCTTCTATATATATAAAATGGTAAACTGACTGACTGATTGTTGATATATCAACACACAGCCCAAACCGCTGGTCCTAGAGACATGAAACTTGGAGGGTGTGTTCTTTGTGAAGAGTAAGTATCCACTAAGAAAGGATTTTTGGGAATTCTACCCCTAAAGGGGTGAAATAGGGGATGGAAATTTATATGAAAGTCCGTCAGTTTTGAAGTTAGGATCTTCAAATTTTGTGTTTAGGCTGAGGATTGAAAATTAATTTACACGTGTCTCAGCGTTTTTGACAATTCTACCCCCGAAGGGTTAAAAAGGGGGATGAAGTTGTGTATGGAAAGTCCTTAATTTTCGAAGGAAAAATTACTAAATTTATTATCTAGGCTTATGGATGGAAGGTAACGCAACAGTGTTGTTAGAATTTCAACCCTTAAGGGGTGAAAAGGGGGATGAAATTTTGTTTTTAATTATATAATCTATCAACACACAGCCCAAACCGCTGGTCCTAGAGACATGAAACTTGGAGGGTGTGTTCTTTGTAAAGGGTAAAAATTCATTAAGAAAGGATTTTTGGGAATTATACCCTTATA
Source organism: Oligia fasciuncula (assembly GCA_963082905.1). Classification (NCBI taxonomy): domain Eukaryota; kingdom Metazoa; phylum Arthropoda; class Insecta; order Lepidoptera; family Noctuidae; genus Oligia; species Oligia fasciuncula. The sequence goes on along the minus strand of OY720396.1, from coordinate 14,207,265 downwards.
GGGGTGAAATAGGGGATGGAAGTTTATATGAAAGTCCGTCAGTTTTGAAGTTAGGATCTTCAAATGTTGTGTTTAGGCTGAGGATTGAAAATGAATTTATACGTGTCTCAGCGTTTTTGACAATTCTAACCCCAGAGGGTTAAAAAGGGGAATGAAGTTGTGTGTGGAGAGTCCTTAATGTTCGAAGTAAAAATCAATAAATTTATTATCTAGATTTATGGTTGGAAGGTAACGCAACGGTGTTGTTAGAATTTAAACCCTTATGGGGGTGAAAAGGGGGATAACGTTTTGTTTTCTTCTATCTATGTATATACATATATAAAATTCAAAGTCTTGACTGGTTTATCTATATATCAACGCACAGCCCAAACCGCTGGACATAGAGACTTGAAATTTTGCACATAGATACCTTATACAGTGTAGGCATCCATTAAGGAAGGATTTTTGGAAATTCCATCTCTGAGAGGGACAAATAGGGGATGAAAGTTTGTATGAAAAATCTTCTTCCTTGAGTTAATAAACTTAAAACTTGGCACGAATACTTATCTAGGTAAAATATGAAGTTTGGCATTTTTTGTTTTTCTAAACTCAAACTCAAAGCATTTATTTCAATTAAACCAATTACAGGCACTTTTGAATTGTCAAGGGGTCGGTCAGTCAGAAAGATGAAGCTAGAAAGAAACTACCTCCTAAAGGGGGATTGGGGGGTGTCAAAATTTGTATGGAAGAGTTTTAACGCGCGGTCTGATTAACTCCAAGCTCAGTAGGTATTTAAACTTAAGACCCAAAATAAAGAATAACGTGTATCAGGGTTTTTCAAAAATCTACCCCTAACGGGGTGAAAAGGGCAGTTAATTTTACAGTGGAGGATTTTACTGCGTGGCTCGATTAAGTCGAAAATTTCTATCAATAAATCTTCGAGTCAAGTAATAAACACATCCCAAACGATTTTTCGAAATTCCACTGTGTGGGGGGGAAAAGCGAGGATACAATTTTGAAAAATCTTATTCATTTGGTTAATAAACTTGAAACTTGGCAATATTTGGCTCAGTAAATAATAAAGAATGTCACTTTTAGTTTAAAAAACCCCTCACAGAGGATTTAGGGGGTGACAAACTTAATAGGTTAAAAAAAAATGTAACCCGCTGTCGGATTAACTCGAAACTCGGTACTACTAAAATAAAAAAGGAGGTATGTGTTTTAGGGTTTTTCAAAAATCGACTCCTACCAAGGTAGAAAAGGGTAATAAAGTTTAAGGGGTGGATTGCTGGGAAATATAGTAGGAAATGCTGTATCCACTAGCAGGAATAGCGCCACCAGTGGTTCGCAGAGCGCTGGAAAGCTCCAGCGAAAGAGCCAAAATGATCTCCGACGCACGACACCCTTGCACTACAACATCCTTGTGCCACAAAGGCTGAAAAGCCTAAACAATTTTTTAAAGTGTGTTGTCCCACTCACTGGTGAACCATCACAAGAAAGACTGAAGCTGTGGCGAGACAGTGCTTCCTTACCCAAACCGTTCGATTCACCCGCTGAAGACCTCACACCTGGACATGAGTTACTTTGGATAACCTGGAAGTCTTTAAACAGACTCCGGACCCAGGTTGACCGAAGCAAGGAAAACCTGTTCAGGTGGAGATTCACAGACGACTCCGCCTTGGAGTGTAAATTTGGTGCTGTTCCACAAACGACGCGAAACACTTAATATCGTGTCCTGCATATCCTGTCAGCTGCACGTTACAGGACCTGGTGGATACTGGTGATGGCGCCAAACAAGTAGCCGAATTATGGGCCGAGTCCATTTAGATTGCTATCGACATGCTAAGAAGTAGAAGAAGGGGTGGATTTTACTGCTTGCTTTCATTCAATCCAAAATGGATATCGGTCTTTAAATCAAGTTATGAACACATCCCAAACGATTTTTCAAAAATTCACCCATGTGGGGGTCAAAAGCGCGGATACAGTTTGATTGAAAAATCTGATTCTTATGATCTACAAACTTAAAAATTGGCCCGAATGATATATACATATGTATTTTATATGTCGCTCCTAAAATACTGGTATTCAGTTGCATCCGGCTAGACTGGAAACCGACCCCAACATAGTTGGGAAAAGGCTAGGCAGATGATGATGATGATAAAGATCATAAACATACATTTTCGAAATTTTTAGAGGAAAGTACGAAATACACGCGGACGAAGTCGCGGGCAAAGTGCTAGTTGGTTATATAATAAGGATTTCGATTCCCAACAAATTGATTGACTATCGGGATGAAACTAAATATCTGTCGGGATTACTCTACTCGGAAGCTGGCGGCTAATCCTCCAATTAGAGCGCGAGGCACGCGCTGATTTAATTACCTTGATTGGATTCTGTTAATTTTAGCAACGGATTAAGTTACTGGTGTATTGTATTCATGTCAGTTCGGAACAATTGGCTCTGTTCAGTAAATTCCAGCAGTAAGATCGCGCGCCACGTCCGTTTTGCGAAACGCCTGTAAACGCATGCGTCACCTCGCGCATTCCCTGACGCGTAAACAAAAATACACATTGAAATGCTTCTGAAGACAACCGCGCTTCTCGCAAGTGCTCAATAAATAAACAGAGTTTAGTACTTAGCACACATGCAGATGGTGGAAAAAGTTGCACCCTTGATCTATAATCATTGTTATTAGCAAGCAAACTGTTGCTGATTCAAAAGTACTTACAGCTGGAAATCATCAGAGAATCTTGCTCTTTTACAGTATCAAAAATATTCGTACCACGAACAACATTATGTAGGTAATTTAGTCCTTCATTTTTACATTAACGGGATAAACAATCTTATCAAGCTGTGCTGTTCGACGGTAAAAACGTGATCTATCTCTAGCTACTAATAATGTTACCCACATTAGTCACCTACTGACACAAACGCAATTTCTTTTCGAAATAACATATTTAGAAAAATAGTCCTGAATTCCAGATTAATCCAGAAGTCAATTAAAACTGTGAGCCGTAGGAAATTGAAACTAAGGACATCTAAGTATAGTTTCAAGACTTCTGTAAACACGAGTGTTTATCTACTCTCTAAATTGCTTGTTTTTCCTACAAAAATGTGAAACAGCCCATCAAAATGTTTTGTCCAATCCATTTCTGTAAAGTTGTGCAACGCATCCCGTTGATCAACTTCCTTGTCCGCCAGAAACATAATGCAGCTAATGTCGAAACGTAGGGACATTTTACGATAGAGCGCGGTTATTTGTGATGCCCCCGGTAACCCACATACATTCGCATAGCCACGCCGGCTGGATTTGCCCTATATTTAGAGACTAATCCATTGGTGCAATGTTACGAAAGCACAATAGGTATGTGCAAGTTGATAGACTAATAACAGGTGTTTTTTACAATTTTTGGACGGACTACTTTACCTGTGTTATGAACTTATGAGAGGACAGTGCCTTCTAGGAGTTCTAGGTCGACATAATGTAACAAACTCCATAGTAGTGACGTTGATATAGCTCTTGATTACATTAGCCATCTACTCTAATATTCATTACGTAAATTTTCATTATTATTATAATCTTAGGTACATAATATTTCGTTGTATTTTTGTAGATCGTGAAACTTGGAGGCTACAAACTCTTCTAGCGATGAATCATTTTATTATTAGAATAATTACTACTTAGGTGTTATTTTATGTAATTATAATAACATTTTTTTTTATTTTTTTTACGTAAATTTTCCCCCTCACAGAAAGAGAAGGCCTGTTTCCCAGCAGTGGGATATAGGCTAATTATGTACGTAAATTTTCAGAATAATGTTTTAACCCTACACATTTTGAGTGTATCTGATAGGAGATCCATTTTCGTTCGCAGTCTAACAATGAAACCCACTTTGTTCAGATTTCCATTTACAAATACCTAACATATGATTACGTAATCCTCGTATTTTATGTAACACTAGCTTCTGCCCGCGACTTCGTCCGCGTGAAATTTCACCCTCTTAGGGGTGGAATTTCGAAAAACCCTTTCTTAATGGATACCTACTCTTCACAAAGAACACACCCTCCAAATTTCATGTCTCTAGGAGCAGCGGTTTAGACTGTGCGTTGATATATCAACAATCAATCAGTCAGTCAGTTTACCATTTTATATATATAGATTCAGGTAGCTTTTATAGAAATACTCTACTGCATGTCTGTTTTCTTTGTAATATGCTCCCCGAGGCACTTTTCAACAAGTTATTAAAATATCTATTAGAATATTCGCTCGGAAAATCTTGTAGCAGTAGGTAATGAAGGTTACTTTGCGAAGTTGCGAACTCTTATTACCTTGTTCTGTACTTAAAATTTAATAGACAACAGATGCTCTAAAGAAAAGAGATTTTCAAAGGAAATTTCTTGTTAAGATACTTTTAGAAAAAGCCTTTGTTCTTGTGATTTTAATCGAGAAACTAAGCTAAGATATAATAATTTACTTAGATTTTTTGTTAGTTGATCAAAAGGCTCTAAACATACCCACAACCCTCTTCATTTTCGCTTTTCAAATGCTATTTCTGCAGAATGCATTTGAGATATCATTTATACATTTCTCTTACGAAAATAAAGTTTGTTATGATTGCTACGGTCGGGTGATGCCCTCAACACCCGCCATGCGTGGATCCTACGAGTTGCTTAACTTCACTTGGCTGCGATAACTTAGTGAGTGGTGGCCTTGCATCGAAGCCAAGGCTCTTCAATTAAACCATCTCAACATTATCGTTATAATTAGGTTATCGACAGGATATTCTCTTTATATACATAATAGGTAGCTACGTACGTCTAATTGGATTATTAAAATACTGTGTATATGGCGTAGACCTAAAAATAGGGGGCGAGTCCAAGTTTTGGGATTAGGATTTCGAAATATCTACTTAAATAGGTATTTCGAAATAGTAACTGTAAGATATGATGTTAATTTAAATTAAAAAGTTAAATATATCATCATCATCATCATTTGCCCCAACTATGTTGGGGTTAGTATTTTTACATGGAGCGACTGCCTATCTGACCTCCAAAACCCAGTTACTGGGTAATGCGATACCCCTTGGTAAGACTGGTTGTCAGACTTTCGGGCAAAAAGTAAAATATATATATGATACAATCTCATTCACTTCTATTTGGATTTGCACAATATTTTTATACCAGATAAAAACTTTCATTGCTTAAAATAAGAAAATCTTTGTCAACAGAACTTAATGTTACAAACTGCGCTAAATATGTCAGTGTTCAGTAAATCGAATAAGAAGAAACGAGGCAGATTGGAGCAGGAGTGTCTCTGAAATAGAACGCGGCTGCGACATGCGGAAATGGATGTGCAGTGAATCGACTCCGGCGCACCGTAAGCGCGCATGTGCAAACATGGCGCGGATAGGGCCACCAAGCGCAAGCGCGCACACTTTTAACATTGTCCCCAATTTACATACAAACATTATAATCCATATAAGAATTAAAACCAATATTGCAAGAATGTATTCACACAGGTATTAAGAAAAAATAATCTTTTAAGCATATATGTACATTCAACCATAATGTGTAAGATATTAAACAAACAAAGGCAATACAATTACGAAGAGTATCAGTTTATGCCGACCGAGACAAAACTCTACGTTTGACAAAATATAAAATTTTGCAAAGTAAGTAGTCAGATACTGAAACTGAAAGGAGCTGCTGAAATTTTATTTTTATGTCCTACCATTTATGCAAGAACTTCCCATTTTACTGCTCATTGTAAAGTACTCCATTTAAAATATCATCTTATAGGAAAAAACAGATAAACTAACTGCACGGTATTAAAAATTTACGCGACGGGATTAAAACTCGGGTTTCCACGAAAAACTTAATTACATTAAAAAATGTTTATGTACTCGGCGTCCCAGCCCGGAACATTTAACATAAACCCGTTATGTGCGTTCTTGCCAAGTTAAATAATTCCAAGAGATTTCAGTTTCAGCTAAACTTTGTTTTAATGAACTTGGTACGGTCTAGTGTTAGTTCAAAATGCACATGGAACACTGGCACAGGTGATAAGGTTTGCCAAGCATAACCAAAACCATATTTAACTAAAGATACCAGTCCGTGAAGTCAGACTAAAAAAGGAAGAAGGGAGTGTTGTGAAATTTGGGGAAGGCCCATGTCCAGTCACGAGCATAAGTATGTATACACTTGGCTTTATTCAAAGGCGATTTTCTCCTTTATTTTTGAATGAAATTTTATATTAATAGGAACATAGTATTTTCGAACCGATAGGTATATGTAAAGTGTCGTATTTCAACATTGCATTCGTTATTTCGTGAAAAAATCGCAATTTAAAGTTGCCAAGTGTTGACGTATTAGTGCTCGTGATTAGTCCATAAGAGTTCAAGCTGAAATTGGTTGACAGTTCAGTAAACAGTTGCTACAATGACAGCCTAGGTTAATCAAGAAATTCTACACAATGCGGTCCTCATAAAGCCTTACTGGATATAAAACAGAACCTCACGTAATAAAATGAATCTACGTGGTTTGCAGCCGTATGCAGCAGTAACAAGATTAGGTCTCATGAGATGTATCTGCTCTAAACACTGAAAACACGCCACACGTATTCAGGATATAGCTTCATGAGACATTGAATATTCTATTGCATGGCAGGTAAACCTCCCGAGCTGAAATGCACCCCAGAGATTTTAGTTCCGTTTAAAAACTGACGGGGCTATGTTTACAAAGTACTGTATTATTTTTATATTATGACATGTTGCCCTAGTAACTCTGTTAATGTAGGTATGTTTAAATATCTACATAAAGGTCATTTAGCAGCTACAGAACTTACAATATTGACACGATAACTGCACAAAGCCAAGCAAACAACATTATTTTCAGAATGACCAAATTGTTTGTTCATACGGTTCTGGGTTTCATAATAACACATTTTTACGGAGTGACATTGAAATTATAGATGAGATCTTTTGTTACAGACTCAATGTGGAGTCGAAATAAGAAGAATACACACAAATTACAATGAATGATGTCTGTCTCTAATGTCATATTCATCATATTCATTGTTTAAAATCACTATAGATTTACTAACGACTTCTAGTTTGAAACGGAACTCAAAAGTCAGAATTAAAGTCAAAGTTACTTTTATATTTTAACTAAAACAAATTTAATTCTCTAGGCAAGGATTTATGTCAACAAAACCGCATACAAAAGCGGAGCAAGCGCATACTTATGTTCACAAATATAATGCAAACCGACTTCCGTAGCTCGCTGGCCACTTTTCCGTGTATTTAAATGCCATCAACCGATTCATTTTCTTCACCACAAAGCCTACAACTAACGGAACATAATATTACATGTAATCACGTAATACTTAGTTATTTAACTGGCCATGCGTAACGGTTACTCAACATTGTTTTAGCACTTTACTTATTTGGAACTTGAAATAAACAAATAATTTGTCACACACCATAAAAATCTTACGTTTTTGGCGGAAGTGGAAGGTATTTCCGTTGATTTTTCCGACCAAAACTGAAGCCTTTGAGGTCGCGGTTAATACTTAATTGGAAGGAAAATTTCGAAATAAACAATAAACTGGTTGCAGACTCCACTGTGAACTGTTTACAGTTCAACAAAACCAAGGAGTAAAACAACAACGGCATAAAAACTGCAAAAATCTTATAAAGAAATATTTTATAGTTTTAATTTTTAATTATTTTTTTTTTGTTGTATCTTTCAAAGGTTTGTGTTTAATTTTATGTTTTAATATTCATTTATATTCACTAAAATCCTTTTAACACTCAGCTTTAGTTATATTTAATTCACCAGCCATTAATATATACAGTCCATTTACATCGCATTCACTGGGGTTTAAATTTGAAGTGAAAGAAGTCTTAAAGTTTCTAGGAAAAATCGCGCTTTGAGTTACAAAAAAAAAATCAGAAAGTGCCGTTTCTCTTTGGCCTCTCACAAGCTTGCTCTTGCGAAATCTAATTTCCTCGTTCTTCGTAACATAATTTCCTCATTTATATACGTAAACAAGGGCAATACAAAACTGTAAAATACTGGTATTCAGCTGCATTTGGTTAGACTGGAAGCCGACCCCATCATAGTTGGGAAAAGGCTCGGCAGATGATGATGTAAAGAAGGGTCATACATAAACACATAACACACATGAACATAAAGTCCTAAGGAAGGAACACGGGTGGGTTTTAGTCAGTAAGAGTCTGACACTACCATCAGATTACTGACTAAAACCCAACCAACCAGGGGTCCTTTGACGATTTCCCAACCAAAAAAAAAATATACCTATATATATTTTAGCTTTTGAGTGGAAAAAGGAAAGGCAGTGGGACATTACAGGCATATTATTATTTGACTGCCTCGTTTGTCTAATGGTCACAAGCGCTACTGCTGAGCACGAGGTCCTGGGTTCGATTCCTAGGTTGAGTAAAATGTAACTCATTGTGTTTTTCTACTAGTAATTTCGCAGTAGCCCGGAGTCTTGACTTGTACCTGCTTGATGGCTCTTAGCTCGCCCTCTATTATATGGGAATTAAACATATAAATATGGAAGTACAGTATGGTGTATAATATGATGTATAATAATTATTGTGTATAATATGTAGGTACACAAGTGACCTCTGCGCTGCCAGCGACGACGCTGTGGAATTGGGGAAGTTTTGAGTCGACAAAATTTGAGATACTCGTGCTAGCGACACGAAGCTGAAGACGCCTAATCCTTCGGAGTAGCAGGCGTGATTTTATGTTATACTATTTAGCTATTGTAGTAGCATAGTTCATGCGTGGTACAGGAGCCGGGCTGCGACTGGGCCGGCCCCGGGTTGCCGGGCCGCCCTACTTACGCCCAACTGGGTCAAGTGTACATGGTCTCCACTGAAAACCCTGCGTCATCGCATCGGGAAATTTGGCAACAGTGTAGCAGACTTTAGCGGTATGCCATCTATTACGAGGAAGTAGGTAATTATTTTAAACCATACTAATCATGCTTTGCATTTATTTGGATTGTTTACGCATACAAACAATTAAATATTTAATCTTTTTATTATTAGTTTAGACTAGCTTCTGCCCGCAACTTCGTCTACGTGAAATTTGTTGTTCCCCAACCAACCCCGTCGCATCGCATCGTCTGCCCGCGCTATTACTGTGTTCTTCCTGACTTTTTTTTGTTTTTGCTCGGCTCCTTAGTGTCCTAGCGTGATGTTAGTAGCCAGTTCCAGAGACTAAAACAGAAGAACTAGCAGGGGATCGCGGGGGGGGGGGTGGAAGGGGGGTTCAGGGGATCAGACCGGAATAAATCCTCAAGAATTGGGCTATGAAATGCAAAAAGATTTTTTCAAATCCTACTGTTAGTTCCGAAGATTACCCCCTACATACAAACAAACAACAACAGTTAACTTACTTAAAACGACTAATATTGCCTACTATCACAACTTATTGCGTATACAAAAGCAATGTCCCAATCATTTTTGTGTTTATAAAAGACCTAATGTGAACCGGGATGAATATAACAACAACATTGTTATCTACTAACCGCAATATAAACGTAACTACTAACAACATTATTTACTGATTCAAAAGGAAAATAAAACCAGTCAATATTAAATAAAAGCTTCGTCAATATAAATAAAATGAATATGTGAGTATTATGGTTAAATAAGTTAGGTACCTACTACAATCAGGACAATACTGTTTAGGGCTGATGGTTCAATCATCTGATACCAAACTTTATTCGAGGAATAATTTTAAAATTTTGACAGACAAAAACTGTCGAACGTCAATTTTATTCCTCGAATAATGGTTATCTGCCGATGGAAAAATAAGCCCTTGAAGTAGGTGATAAGGTTCAGTTGCTATTACTGTGTTTAAGAGGCTTGTATCAAAATTAAAGAGCTTTGACTAAATTACAGGACATCGACGCACAACATATTATTATGGATTCAGTATCATCACCTGCCTAGCCTTTTCCCAACTATGTTGGGGTCGGCTTCCAATCTAACCGGATGCAGCTGAATAGCAGTATTTTACATGGAGCGACTGCCTATCTGACCTCCACAACCCAGTTACTGGGTAATACGATACCTCTTGGTAAGACTGGTTGTCAGACTTTCGGGCTTCTGACTAACCGTAACGATTGTCAAAGATCCACGAATGACAGCCGGGACCAACGGCTTGACGTGCTTTCCGAAGCACGGAGGGGTCTCGTTATGTGAAGATGGTCACCCATCTACAGACCAACCGCGGCAAACGTAGCTTAACCTGATCGATCGACCTGTGCGGCTGTTATTATTTAGCCACGGAGCCCTCGGTTATTATGGATTCAGTATAATTATGATTCTGAAACGCGTTGAAATTTTTGGAAGGTTATTAAAAAAAAACTGCTGTTTTGATCGCGTAAGTATTTGCACTTTTCTATGAAACAATCAGATTTGGAATCTATGGGTCTGAATTTATGGTTACAGTTTGCGCGTCGTGCCCCTGCCACCCTGTACCTATACAGCAAGTAGGAATAGGTCTTGAGAGTAATGGCATAAAGGGAGAGTTTGAGAAAACGGGAGCAGTGAATCAAATTAAATTTAATAAAGCAAGCAATTAATACTTGCTGTTTTCAGCTGAAGGCAACTGAATGCCATTTGAGTAAACAATTTTACTCTTGGTTTTGTTTTGCTCTTTAGTATTGCATAATCGAGAATAACACGTTTACTTAGGTTGCATAATCAGCCTATAATGTTCCCACTGCTGGGACACAGGCCTCCCCTCAAGCGGACCCACTGCAGGTTGGTAGATGCCACATTTCTTCGGTTTCCTCACGATGTTTTCGCTCACCGTTTTAAGAGTAGTGGTGATGAAATAATATATATTATACTTAATATATATTGTACTTAATAGGTATGCCTACAACTCGTAAGTCAAAAAGCTTTCCGAATTCGCTAGTACCAGTCGATTCTGCGATCCTACTCAATATTGTAAGTAGGTACCTACTAAGTAATGCCACGTAAATATTCAAGTAAGTATTTTTTTAAACGAGTCGTAAATAAGAAATATATTACCGATGGCCATATTGAGATAACCCAGCTGCTACAGCCAAAATACAAACGACCCGCCATAAATATAACATCGTATACATAAGATTATAATTTACTTACGTTTTTCAGAACGATGTGTCATTTTACTTAGTCATTTCTTTGTTTATTGGTAACATTCAGGACGACTTAGTTGATATTCTCATCATGTGGGTTATGCTCATCGTAAATCCAATTTATAGCTAGTTTTTAGGGTTCCGTAGATACCCAAAGGGTAAAAATGGGACCCTGTAACTAAGACTCCACTGTCCGTCTGTCTGTCTGTCACCAGGCTGTATCTCATGAATCGTGATAGCTAGACATTTGAAATTTTCACAGATGATGTAGGTATTTCTGTTGCCGCTATAACAACAAATACTAAAACCAGAATAAAATAAATATTTAAGAACCAACGTGTTTTTTTCGGCGTTTTTGCTTTGTGATAAGGAACCCTTCGTGTGCGAGTCCGACTCGCACTTGGCCATTTTTTAAATTCACCTACTAGATCTACTTGAGCGTAAAAATGGTAATAAAACGGGAAGGTCAATATTCTGAGTGATACAGATCTGAGTGGAATCAATTCACGCTTCATCTATAAACAGTACCGTACCTACATATGAATCATGGTAACTACATAGGTAGGTACGTGTGTACCGGTGCGAACTTCAGTAATTTTGTTTCAATATCAAATGCCTATTAAGTAACGTGCTAAGTAATGCGGATTTCCGAATAAACATTGACTGTTTTTAAGTAAACGATCGAAAAGCTAAGTTGGCAAATATTGTGCGAGTTCGTCAAGCGATCGATATGATTTAGTTAAGTACTTTGAAGTCAAACTTTTTCAATGTGCTTTATATACATAGGTTAAGGTACAGTACGTAAACTACTCAAAAGAAAATAGGTTTTTTTTAAAGTAGGTTTTCAAACTCGGTTTTTAGGCTGTTATTTAAAAATATTAGGTAATGATTAAGTGATTTTAACACGTTTTTATTAGGTCGAACTGTATGTAACTAACTATGTAATGGACTCTAACTAGGTAACTAATTTAACCATCTTCCAAAGGTCGTAGCGTAATGAAAATTGGCAGCTGTATGTAGTTCAACAACAACACTTCAAGCCTGTATTCCCCAAAGAGTCAGGCAGAGGTGTTCTTCTTCGTGTTGCTGGCGAAATGGCGAGGGGGCGAGCCTCCTGCCAGGTCAGCGGGATTGTCCGAAAGGGTTACCGCTCTGGCTCGGAACATAAAGGGCTAAGGAAGGAACACGGTTGGGATTTAGTCAGTAAGAGTCTGACACTCCCTCCCGCTCCACCCAGAGCGGGAGGGGTCATTTGAAGATTTCCCATCCGCAAAAAAAAAGGGGGCAAGCCTATTGCCATCTACCGAGCACAAATCCAAACTCCGGGGTACTTTTTACTATGATATTTTAACACAATATTTTTCTCTTTATAAAATAGAGAAGAAATAAACTTTAATCCCCTAAGATCCTTTATCATACTAATATTATAAAGGCGAAAGTTTGTGAGTGTGTGTGTTTATATGTTTGTTACTTCTTCACGCTCAAACGGCTAGACCAATGTTGATAAAATTTTGTATGGAGGTAGCTGACACCCTGAATTAACATATAAACTACTTTTTATCCCCACATTTCCACGGGATCGACACTTATGCGGGTGAAACCGCGGAGCGCAGCTAGTGTGTAATAAAGTTACCTACTACATAAGTCTCAGCTAGCGAGCTTTACAGATTACAGCAGATAAGTTACAGGTAGCATCCTTTTTGTAAAATTGGGGTGACCTTCAAAAAACTTAATTAGTCCTACAGCTTACGATTACTTAGAAATAAACAACTTTAAGTCCTAAGCTCTTGTTAAAATGATTATGTAAAAGTACTCACTCAATTTTCACAGCACAAGTCTCACTCTCGATCACTGTTTCAGTAAGACATCTAACAACATACTGCGAGGGGTTTTCGGAGCGAATATGCTTATAAACCCATATATTAATCACTACATTTACTTGAAAGGAAACTTTTCTGGATAGAATTCACATAAAAATAAAACATTTCCATGGTAAGTTACCATAAATTCGTCCATGATGACGTAGTTAACGAGCCCCACCAATAGACGAACCGTCCGGTACACTCGTACACTCATCGGTATGTAGATAGGAACCTACTACATTGAATTAAGTACATATACACTTGAATTATTCAGCTATAAACGGTAATTGTTTACATCACGGAAAATAATTAATTCAGTCTTAGTGCATGAATGGTTAATCTATGAGAATTATAACATTCCATTCATAGTGGGGTAGATTCGAGTGAATGAAATCACTAACATACGCAGTAGAAAACTGAAAAGAACTTTCCAGGGTTTTTTGTCATGAAACAACGTAAAAGAGACTAGGCTAGGTACTTATTGATGATGTCTAATATTAATTGATTTTAAATATTGAACCGACTTTAATTTCCATTTATTATTTCCTTCAATTCAATAGCTTTAAAGAATTAAACGTGACTATTGAAATTGCAACCCATTTCCATTAAAACGAATGCTCAATTCCTAGATTTCTATAATAATACCTATTTAATTTTATTCGTAGAGGTTACGATAAGTATTGCCTTCATATTATTATGTTAGTTTCCTTTTCACGATATCCATTATTTTACAAACTATACGGATTATCTAAGGGGCTTACAGCTTACTTACTTATAATTGCTTCATATTTTGCAATAAATTACCAGAGTTGTGTCATCGCGCTTCTCTTTCTTTTCTATGCAGTCCGACAGTGACCGCGCTTTAGGTCATGTAAGCCCCTTAAGTGAGTTGGGTATTAACTCATTTTTATCCCTAAGCTGCGTGAATGCGTACGGTAGGTAGGTAGGTCCTCATTATTTTAACCTTAACAGTAACAACACCAACATGAATCTATACATATAATAAAACAGTAGAAAAACTGTGTCTGTACATTGAAAATATTAAAAAAAAAAAATTGGGGGGGGTTTAGAAACAGTAATAGGGTACGAATCCGAAAAAAAAATTCTGTCTGTTTGTCTGTTTGTTTGTACACGCTAATCTTCGGAACTACTGGAAAGATTTGAATGATTTTTGTTTTGTTGTATAGGTATTATGTCTGGGCAACATATAGGCTATAATTTATCTTGGAAACTTGAACACCTGATGCAGAACCACAACAGACCAGCTAAACTATAAGAGATACAAAAATGGTACCATAGCAAAAATTGTTCCACATGATGAGCATTTTCTGCCGAGAGAATAAATTTGAAGATCTGGAACACCTGATGTGGAACTCCAAGAGCCCAGCTACACCATAACATATATAGGAATGACGTCTTAGCAAAAGTTGTTCGGTCTGATGGGCATTTCCTGTTGACTTATAAAAAAACTGGCCAACACGAAGGGTTCCGTACCACAAGGCAAAAACGCCGAAAAAAACACGTTTGTTGTATGGGAGCCCCCTTAAATATTTATTTTATTTTGTTTTTAGTATTTGTTGTTATAGCGGCAACAGAAATACATCATCTGTGAAAATTTCAACTGTCTGGCTACCGCGGTTCTTTAGATACAGCCTGGCGACAGACAGACGGCAAAAACGCCGAAAAAAACACGTTTTTTTGTATGAGAGCCCCCCTTAAATATTTATTTTATTTTGTTTTTAGTATTAGTTGTTATAGCGGCAACAGAAATACATCATCTGTGAAAATTTCAACTGTCTAGCTACCGCGGTTCTTGAGATACAGCCTGGCGACAGACAGACGGCAAAAACGCCGAAAAAAACACGTTTTTTTGTATGAGAGCCCGCTTAAATATTTATTTTATTTTTAGTATTTGTTGTTATAGTGGCAACAGAAATACATCATCTGTGAAAATTTCAACTGTCTAGCTACCGCGGTTCTTGAGATACAGCCTGGCGACAGACAGACGGCAAAAACGCCGAAAAAAACACGTTTTTTTGTATGGGAGCCCCCCTTAAATATTTATTTTATTTTGTTTTTAGTATTTGTTGTTATAGTGGCAACAGAAATACATCATCTGTGAAAATTTCAACTGTCTAGCTACCGCGGTTCTTGAGATACAGCCTGGTGACGGACAGACGGACGGACGAACAGCGAAGTCTTAGTAATAGGGTTCCGTTTTTACCCTTTGGGTACGGAACCCTAAAAATCGAAGATCAGAAAAATCTGATGTGGAAATTAAAGCTATCACTAATTTCACTGTATAAAATAACATATGCTGGGAATATAAAATAACTTTAAGCTGGGAGTACTTCCACGCGGTGAAGGCGGTAACACTTGGACTGATTTTCGATGACGATGGTATATCATTGAAAATTTGACTCTACTGGCCAAAACTCCCATTTATTTTTTTATTTTATCGAATAAATATGCCTTCGGGCTTATGTTATTTGAGTGTTTAATTTCCTTTTCCATTTATCTTCGTGACACGGTAGCCTACCCGGTAACGCAGAGGAGCAGTCACTTAGATTTTAATTGATCAGGTATCTTCTTCTTCACAATAAATCTATAACCATGCCTAGAAAGAGGTCAAATCTTTCCCAATGTTCCAAAGCGGCTAAAAGATTGAGGATCATAAGATCCCAAGAATCTACCGGAGAGCGTCAGGAGAGACTTGATGCTGTTCGAGAACATCAGGCTGCAACTCGATCCGTGGAAACCTCTGCGGCGACTGACCGCTGATTGTGAACGACATGCATTGCCTCGCGAATCGGAAACGTTTACCGATACAGAATCACGCTTGAGTTTTCAGCGTATTCGCTCATCTACTAACAGGTCTTTTGAAACGAGTGATGAACGTGATGCGCGACTAACTACTGATAGAGATTATCTTACATTGTCCCGAACACGCACACAACAAAATTTTCATAATCAGTTAGAAAGTGAGAGAGAAAGAATTGCTGAAGTACGGCATGAAAAGACAAGAAGAGCGCAACGAACGTATGAATTCTGATCGACTTCGACATCTCTGAACAGAATGTCGATATCATCTGAAGAATCGGATGTGTCTCAAGATATAGCCGTAGGGCATGGCGACCTTCCTTGATAAGGAACGGAGTGCATTTACGTATACTCCTATGATTGATTACACCACATATTCCGCCATCGGAGGTGTGGTTCAAAATTGTACTTTTTGTGAAGCTGTTAAAATGGCAAAAAGAAACAAACGGTATGTGTTGCTCAGGTGGGAAAGTAAATATTGAAATATTTCAAAATCCTCCAGAAATATTAAGATCACTGGTGACCATCCACAGTCAAAACATTTCTTGGACAACATCCATTCGTACAATAATGCCTTTCAAATGACATATTTTGGTGCGAAGCAGATTTCAGAAGACCCATTTATGCCAACATTCAAAGTGCAAGGCCAAGTTTACCAGCTTATTGGTTCATTATTGCCTGAAAATGACGTCTCGAATCGTCTCGCTCACCCCGGTGTTTTCCAGTACAACGTATCGCTGGCATAAGCAACAGCATCCGCGTACGAAGTCGCGGGCAGAAGCTAGTGCTTAAATAAAGTCGCGCTGTAAGATATTTTCAACGTTTTATTCAGCGCCGAGAGTTGTAAATCCCACGTGCAATTACTATATTTAAGCACGAGGTACATTTAGATGTCCTCTAGTAAGTGAAAACGGGTAATAAGAATTTTTTCTAGAATTAAAATCCTACGATCTAGGAAAATTCTACCTCATTTTGTGTCTTTGATAAAGACAAAGCGGTACTTGAACTGTAACAGGGTCATTATGAAACAGCCAAAACTTTTAGTAAGATTACTAAAAGGGTAAGATTTAAAAAAGAGCCTTTTTTACCCTGCTGATACTTTGAGGCATCCTTTTATTATAAGATGAGTACCAATCAGGGTCAAAAAAGGAGTTTAGCCTTCATCACTATCTTGCCGTTTTTCCAATGCATTTGACTCACTGACCTCTATAATACAAGTAGGTACGTGTATTATAGAGGTCAATGATTTGGATGGAAGCAAAAATCCGAATTAAGAACCATAAATTATAAATAGAAATAAACAATCCCAAGAAAAGAATAAAAACCATGTAATTACTCGAGTACGAAATAAGAAAACAGGCAATAGATACTTTAAGATGAATGGATTATAAGCACTGACCTCTATCATACAATGTAAAGTAAGGCATATCTAATTTACCATTTTTTTTAAAGTTCAAATTCTTGATCTCTAGTCATGATTAGCCACTGTATTACGCTATATTTTTCCCAATATCAATGTCAGACCAAAGTGAGCTTAGTCATAATGTTGTTATGATATAATCGGAGTACCGGAGTACAAACCGCAGTACTAATTATATTAATAGTGCGAAACATAGCAAGGCTATGTCGGTATTCATGGTAAAGTCGGGAAAATTAACTGTTGAGCTTTGCACATGATGTCAATTTGTCGTGTAGGCACTATGCAAGTGCACCCAAGGATAACCCCCGGTTGGTGTACGACTATTGCAGGATATGGAAAAATAAAAAGTTGGACTATGGGTGGTGGCTAAAGTGGACTGGTTACCAAGAACTATGGAAGAACTATGACCCCTGCCTGGTCAATGTTTTATATATACGCGGATAAATGGCAGGGGGTGACTTGCACACTCAATAATGGGTACCTATAAGTGTCGATCCCGTTCGAAAAACACGTGGCGCCATCCTTAATAACGTATATTGTTGTTTTCCTCGGGAACAGCACTTTTTTCGGGATGAAAGGTACCCATCAATCCATCATGTGTCCGTTTCTGCCTGACAATGTTTAGGCAAAATTTTAGGATAATCGGTTCAGTGGTTTAGGCGTGGAAAGGTAACAAACAAACAAACTTACTTTCGCATTTATAATATTAGTTAGGGGGCTGATTTTTCAATGGACAGATAATTTTTATTCGTGGAATAAAATGGACACCTGACAGATTTCGTATGGAAGAACTGTTAAAAAGTCAAAATTATTCCTCGGATAAAATTATCTGGGGGCCTAAAAAGGCCACTTTGACAGAATCATAAAAGGATAACATAATGGACAGTTAACCGTTAAGTTAATCGTATCAAATCCCATTGGTGAAGCATTTTTCAGTTATTTTTTTTTTGTCTGTGCTAAAATACCAATCAATCTGATCCAAATCCAATCCCAACCTCTTTTTTTTATACCTACGTAGTGCAGCGAAAAAAAGAAAAACACGGACTAACTTCGCCATATTACGATTCATAATGTTATCCTTTTATGATTCTCCAAAGTGGCCTTTTTAGGACCTCTGACGTTGGTAAAATCAGCCCTTAGAATTCTTCTTTTTGTAACAAGTAACTAATAACATATTTAAAAATAACAGCTTTGCCAACGTACTTAATTGCGTAGTCTCTAGCGACGTCTGTGTTGCTCCACTGAGTTAATTAAAAAGTATGCCTGAAAGACTGATATTTACTGACTTGTAAGGGTTTCTCACGATTGATTGAACGTTAACATTATGATTGACTGAATCCACTTCATATTTACACAGAGTAAGCTCTACCTTGCAATGATTTCTCTTGAAGTTTTTAAGATTATTATTAATACTAAGTATCAAGTTAATTTGCTGAAGTTTGTCAAAGATAGGCTAGGCTTTGGATATAAATATTATAATAATACGATATACATACATACTCACGCCTTTTCCCCAAGAGGGTTGGCAGGATCTCAAAATGACACCCGGTATTACAATACGTTCTTTACATATTCGTAATACCCACGTTATGTACTTTCTCGTGTCGGCACGAACTTCATATGAATAACACTCATGTATTTAAAAAATACCCAGTCATCAAAAGTAGGGATCACTGCCCAAGATACGTTTGTTGTAGCGCTCTACATTTAAATAGACTTTTTAATGCACCCAACCAACTATTTACCCAATACCTTGGTTACTTCTAACGAGTATGTCTCGCCACAGCAGTGCTATTCTGTAAAAATCTCACCGTGAAAACTGAGGTGAAGTGAGCGTGGAGTGAGCTGTTAATAGTGTCAATTCCTATCAAAAACAAACTCACTTCACCTAAGTTTTCACGGTGAGATTTTTACAGAATCGACCGGCAGGTCTTATTGCCACTATTCGATAGTGTAGGTCTGTATATAAGACAGTACAGACATTGGTGAGACTGTGCCCTCGGTATAGAGCGCTGTCATTATCATTTCTATCAAAGCATTCGAGATTGTCGCAAGGGAATGACCAACATTATAGGATTATCATGAACAAACCGTTTTAACCAAGTAACCTTAACCTAGTTAAAAACAGAGAATTTTCCAACACACCAAGGGCCTACTGTACCTTTACTGATGGAAAAATATCTTTGGGCGCCTTTAGTTACCTATTCGACTACCCATAACTCAAAGGTTATTGGGAAAAATATTCGTCGTGGAGACTCTTTGATGATACCAATTTTCCACGTATTTCTCGCATATTAAATCTCCGAGTCCTTGCACGTATAGTATCGACTATTCCCTTCATAAGCGAGTGCATTCTGCATCATATACAGGTTATTACACATTCTTGGAACGTTTGAATGGATGTTGATACTTCAAGTATGATTCAAATGATTTGCGTTTTGGAGATGTGCCAATAAGAGTAATCATACAAAAATATGAATAATCGTAAAGTTCTAATGAACTGGGTATTAATACAATGTTTTGTCATTTCGCAATAAGTGGGAAATTTAGTTTTTCTATGGAGTTCCCAGAGTCTAGTGATGCCAAATTGACATGATTCAGATGGTCAGTGAAACTTTAGTGTTGTGTGTTTCTGTTGTACAGTCAGCGTCAGAGAAATGGAACCCCCCCAAGACTTAAAGACTATCGCCCGAGCACGCTCGGGCCCGCCGTCGCTCGTCGCTCGAGCGACGCGGCGGGCGGCGGCGGCGGCGCCGCCGCTGGCGCGTCACGTGAGCCTTGAGCAGCTCCCTCCTCCGCCGCCGCACCCATCTCTGCCCGAGCGCATCCAAACGGTCCGCCTCAGATATTATTTGCAAGTTTCATTCAAGTTTTTAATAATTCTTTAAGGTATTTTTTCGGCTTCCTTCTGGCCGAACCGTATACCAAGAATAACTTACAAAAAGACACTTTGCGCGCGATTAAGATACGAACCCGCATCACCAGGCGCCAGCCGATCATCGAGACCGTGTCTTATACTACTAGGCTATTGGCTCAGTTGTCAACCTCAACGAAAATTGGAATAGTATTACTCCATAAAACGAACAAGGTTATTAACGGTCTAATCTTCTAGATAATAAGGTTTAAATTTCAACTTTCGTTTTATATTTAATACCTTAGTTTTACATGCAA
Source organism: Oligia fasciuncula (assembly GCA_963082905.1). Lineage (NCBI taxonomy): Eukaryota > Metazoa > Arthropoda > Insecta > Lepidoptera > Noctuidae > Oligia > Oligia fasciuncula. The sequence continues at coordinate 14,186,843 of OY720396.1, read as the reverse complement.
TACGCATTAACTCCTCAATTTTATTAACTAAAAGATAAGGTTGAAATTAGCTTGTTTGGTTGAATATAATGTGTTGATTCCGATTGTTGCACTAACGTCATTTTACTTCAGAAACTTAACTGCTGTATGAACTGCGAGTTAAGGTTGAATTTAGAATACTTCTTCGCTTTATTTAGTAAACTGTGATTGAGGGTATAATTCTTTTTTAAATGGTTTCGTTTTCGTGCCGATTCGCTTGTGTGTAATTATCTTCGTCGTAATATTATCAAATTTATTAAGTTTTTGACCAGTTGATTCTATTAACCGATGGTATGGTTTGATTAACAACTTTTTTGAAGGCTAAAATTGTTGTTATCTGGGAACAGGAACAAAGCATAAAGAAAATAGCACGAGTTATGGGCATAACGGTAAGATTTATGTTATACTTCCACATATTACCTATTTATTGTTGCAATAATGTTGCATTATTACTTACTAGTTGGATGTTTTTATGTATTTCTAATATTATTATTTTCATTGCAGAGAAAAACAGTTCGTAGATGGATACAAAGGTATCAAGCGACGGGTGATGTGAAATGTGATCGCCAAGGCCAGAGAAAATACAAATGGAGCGACAACGTAATATTGTGAAAGTTCATTTAGTGGCACCCTTCAAAACTTCAAGAAGTGATAGACTGTGACATCCTCTCCGTTATTATAAGGCAATTTACTCGGCAGATTGATTGTGTAACGTATCTGATAAAATTGCGTTGGAACATATATGAGCAAGTGTTATTAATTCCCAATATTTGTGGGATCCATAACTCGTAGTTAATCAAAAACAAACAACTTTTATAATTATTATCAATCCAGATAATCTGGTTTACAAGTAGTCTTGTAATGTATTAACGATGCACCATCTGACCTCACATATTTTTCTAATGTTGTGTTAAATAAGGGTTATTAGAAAATGTGATAAAAGAGAAAGATGTATATTGCTATACTATTATAGTTTAGCATGTTGATTCTTCCTCTGTAATTCACAGACACAAAAGACAAAATTTCTTTTTTTTTAAAGGTTTTTTTCCGATAAGTAAGTATAAAAAAAAATCTGTTTTCACAACTTTAAATAAATAAATATTATTGTAGTTATGTTTCTATAAATATATATATAAACGAACCTTTATCTAATGTTAAACGTTCTAAACCTCATCCAGGGTATCTCTTTTGTGTTTAGTTAATAAGTATTCTAAGTAAATAACCCCAATTTAACACAGATAGAAAACTGTATACCCAACCTGGAAGTGGATTCCATGAAGTCCTAGAAATGTAATTAGAAAAATAAATGAATATTGTTTATCAAAATGCCTAGCTTTTATTACAAACCTCCATTTGATTTCTTAAATAATAATTAACGAAAATCACCTAATAAAGAAACTAAAAAAAAGGGTAAATAAATAAATAAATAAAATAAAAAGAAATGTTCTCATCCGCGGATTTGAACTCGTGACCACCGCATCGCCAAGCCGCAGTGTTAACCATTAGACCAACACGCCACTTACGTTACATTACGAAAAACTTAAATAGGTTTGATGTCAATACCAAGGGGGGTACCTTATTTGTGAAGCGAACTGTACATATGTATGTAGGTATAATAAAAAAAAGCAATGACATCAAATCGGTGATTATTAACTGTCTCTAAGTGAGATATTATATGTATATATATATATATATATATATATATATACACCTATATCACAAAGAAATTAATGATTATGAGAATTTTCAGAATCAACTTCTCTACTCTACACCTTGTAAACAGTAGTATAAACGATAATGCAGCCTATCATATGTAACATGATTTTAGTACAAACGCACGTAGGTAGGTGCCAAGTATCGAATTGCGATATTTGGTATCGCAATTGCAAATCAATGATATAAGTAAATAGTTACCAACATACATACTACATGGACAAAGTAAGCTTCAACAACTGTGTACCAGACATTGATAATAAGAAGCACGACACCTGATAAACTATTTCATAAAACCTATACGTCTATGTGTAATTAGGTGTTCACGTATAATACACACCTTGACAATAGCCACCACACGTTAACTCAGGTATTTTTATTGCAAACGTGAAACATATTGGATATCCTTCACTTTTTCACTTTTCATAACATTATCATTTACTGGATAACTTTCAGGCATTTCACCATAAAACAAAAGCCACCCGAAGCATTAAAACACAACAAAACAAAATTTTATTACCTGTTGTGATTTGCGCTGATCTGTCAAACAGCAGCAAACTGTTCACATTTCAGTGGTGAATCATAAGTCCCGATGGAAATGTTTTCTGCCCCGACACCTTAGTTCAATGCAGCACTTCACCGAATACGAAACAGGGACTGGATTTGATGAAATACTAAATGATTTAGTATAGTTGTGTTGTCGACACTTGGAAGCACGTCCTGTTGTGCGTGTGGTGGATATTGTATTGTGAGCCAGGGTGTCCGGGGCGCACCGGCGCGCGCCGCCCGCCCTGCGCGACCTCGCCCGTCCGCGCGGCGAGCGATCAGCGTTCAGCGGAGCGAGCGATCCAAGCAGTGCGACTCGTAGTGTGCTCGCACTGTCGCATGCTAATATTAGCAGCGGATTTTGCGCGGACAAGAGGCGCGCTCACGCCGAACCTCCGATGATAAGTGGTTGCTGGCTGGCGAGCGCTGGGCAGCCGCCGCCTGCCAGCGCGCATGCGCCGCGCACACATCACAACAAACAGTAGCCGCTCAACTTACATAGTAACCAGACATTATTGACTAAATGACTGTAAGCTCTACGTGAGCTTTATGAAAACGTCATGATGTTTACCTGATCTTTATATCCGACCTCACGCTGCAACTGCAACTTAGGTACCTACTTACCTTCCTATAAGTAATAAAATAGTCACCTGCTGGTTAATAAGAAGATATGGTAGGTAATAATTGTAGGCTTCATAAAAGTTAATTAGGTACCTATCAACATGATGAAGTTATAGGTAAGTACATAATTATATTTCTGAAGAACGGAGTGAGCGATCTGCCGTCTGACGTGCAAGCTTGCGTTATTGTTTTAAACTGTAGTCTTTGATTGTTTGTAAATGTGACATACCTACGTAGATGTGCTTTGACATAAAAGCTGCGTAGGTCCATAAGGTCCAGTGTAGCATTTCAGTTCATAACCAATTATTAGAAATTCAGGTTGACATTTTTTCCATTATTATCTTAATGCAGAGTACAAAATTGTGCCAAAGAATTAATCTTGAAACAGAATGAAACAAAAGTTGAGGAAATTATAAAAGTTTAAAAGCTGCATGCTACTTAGGCTACAATTGCAAATGGAAAATGTAGAATTAGATAGGTATACTGTGGGTATTGTCTCTGCATCACCCTTAGGTAAAGTGGTAGAAAATGCCCAAGGCATTATGTACAGTCACGAGCAAAAGTATGTATACCTACACTTGGCTAATTGGCTGTATTCCTTTATTCGAAGACGATTTTCTCCTTTAGTTTTGAATGAAATTTTATGTTATTACGAACCTAGTCTTTTTGAACCCATATGTCTGTGTAGTGTCGTATATTTTCAACGTTACATTCGTCATTTCACGAAAAAATCGCAATTGTAAGTTGCCAAGTGTTGACATATTAGTGCTCGTGACTGTACGCCTTTGTACAGTTTTTACATGTGCATAAAGTTTTAATAAAGAAATAAATAAATGTGTAGGTACAAAATCATTTTCATGATTTACTGAAGCGCTGAAATCAACCTGTACCTACTTTTTAAACTGCAGAACTAATGGATTCTCAAACAGACAGGGAATAACCACTTTGATCATGATGTAAGAAGGTAGGTAGATACCAAATTATAATGGTGAGTGCAGCGACTTCATACCTTCGAATCGAGTTGCTCTTTTCATACAACCTGCTTGAAAGGGTTAAGCAGTCGCCTGAATTAATCGGTTGACCTGACTGCGTTTCAAAGGTAGAGGTTTACGAGGGTCAGGTACTCAGTAAAGGCAGGCTCTACATGCCAGAAAGTGGCAAATCTACCTACTACCTAGAAGTGTTTTACAATATCTACATAACTCCATCTCTGAAAACACGATGAAATGCCACTTCATTATAATAAATTAGGTCAATAATAATAAAACCAAACATGTACCTACTAAGAGTTAACAAAAACGATCACCGTAACCACTACTGTATGTAAACACGACCTTGCTTTACTTAATAACAATATTTCTAAGAAAGAACTAACAGTTATAAATGGCTTCCTTGTTTTCGTAAAAGGACCCATTGCCATGGCTGCTCCATTAGAAAAATGCTTCTGTTAGGCTGAATGGTAGTCGTTGTAATCAAAAACCACCGTGATTTTGGAGCACGTAGTTAAAGGGTATATTAGTTACTATACGACCGAGGTCAGGGTATGAATTAGATACCTACAGAAAACAGTGACCAAGTAGGTACCTGTATGTTTTTACATATCACACTAATATGCGAAAGTTTGTGAGTGTGTGTGTTTATATGTTTGTTACTTCTTCACGCACAAACGGCTGAATGGATTTGGATGAAATTTGTAACCAGGATTAACACGCTACTTTTTATCCCGATATTCCCACGGGATCGACACTTACGCGGGTGAAACCGCGGGGCGCAGCAGTACCTTCATTAGAAATGCGCCATTTCGCCTTTTCGCGTTGCAGTTGGTGTTCTTTGGCTAGTGGATATTATGAGTAGGTAATCTTTTGCGCTACGAATAATAGAAACACTTGGGTCTTGGGATGACCACTCATGGCAGTTACCATGAGTCCGAGGAGCAAAGACAAGGCTAATAGGAAACCTTACACTAAAGCAGATTTGCTTGGCAACCCTAAAAAAATAGTGTTTACATATCTCTTCGGTTCGCCAATTCAATTCATACTCGGAAGTCGCGGAGGCGGGCGGTGCGCGCGCCGCTTGTATGTAGTACTCCGCAAAGCGCGTGCGCAGCGTGCGCCGTCACTGACTCACGCGCAATTTAAAATTATAACAATAACATTGTAGGACGTTCACATTGTGCTCGAGGTTCTAATCTCGACGCTTATTAGTCTCTTTTATTATTATATTTACATTAACGTTTTTCAATATGTTTCAATAATTTGACCACTAACTAATTCCGGTTTATATTTATTTGTCAAAGGTTGTTCCGGTGTACAGAATAAAATACAAAGTAGGTATTAAACAACAATTCCTTTTACATAAATGTTACAATTTAGTGTTAAGTTAGTTTGTGTCATGTCCATGCATGGTGAGATTGAAAGATTGTGCCTGCGCATATGAAGATGTCAAATCGAATTTTAAACTTTAAACAAGGCACGTGCTGTCTTGTATTGTATCTGTATATTTTTGTGCATTCTGGCTGAAACCTGAAAAATCGTTTTATAAACCATACCTATGATTCATGTTTGCTCATACATTTTAATCCCATACTGGGCCTAACCTATTAAACAAATTAAGCAATGACACTGTATGTAAAATAATATTTACTCATAACTTTATCTAATCTGCTCCTACTGCCGCTGTAATTACTCGACGCACATTATTGATTTAGTATTATCCGCGCTAGCGAGTAGTTTACGGGGACCTTTTAATTAAGTCCCTACCTAAATTGGCCAAGGACTCCTCTCGCCAAGAAAAAAATCTCAATTTAATTTATTCATTTAGGTACTGATAGAAAACACAGCCTAAACCGCTGGGTCCAGAAGCACCAAATCCCACCAAAAACATAATGTTGAAAAAGAAGGCCAAGTTCCTTACTTCATGTTGATGTTTGACCAGCAAAAGAGTTGAAATCGAAACCAACGCCAAGTTTTAAACCATTTCTTTGCACCGGCCTTATTTTGCTATTCTGTTGTAAGTAATTTGTGTTTGAAACTTTTTTAGATATCAATACAATAATATTTTTCCATTTAAACTTGGCGGGTTTTCAGAAAACCATAAAATAATATGCATGAAAAATAGTGCACGGCGTACGTGCGGCCTCTTGCTGGAACTTGGCCTGCGCACTGCCGTGCGCTTAGATTGTATCTCTAAGTAGTCTGTGCATTAAATCTTGCACCAGAATTCCGAGCATAAGATACGATTTCGAAACAGCGTCAGGTGGTAGGAGGTACAGTCAACAGCAAAAGTAGATGATCAAAATCAGAAAATCAATACTAATTAACGGAGTTCGCGTCAGAACTGTATGGCAGAGCTATTGCTGTTGTTGTTGTGGTTGTTGAGCTGTGTGCAGAGACTGTGTGGCAGAGTTTTGTGTGGCACGGAACGTTATCATATTGCTACCTAAGCTAAAGCCTAAGGCCTAGGGCTAAGGTAGCCATTAGTAGAGGCTTTGCAGCCTTGATGAAGTCACAAAATCGTTAATCCCCAATGTTAAAAGTAGGAGAAGCATGTCTACTGACGCTTTACGTAGATTAGGTTGATTTAGATTATTTTAGATTCTTCCGTAATCTAAAATGCACATTTTTTTCCACACAGCAACAATGACCTACAAATCTTGAATTTTTGGGTAAAATTGCGTCAATGCAGTTTTACGACCACGCTGCACTTCACCCAAAGAGAGTAGGAGGTGGCCTTTTGTTAGTCATAGGTTCCATACAACATACTCCTTGATAAAATACTTATTTTTAGACATTACTTAGTTTTTGACTTAAACGACCATCAACGGGATAATAGGGGTGATTCATAATAAGTAGGTATCATCAGTTTTGCCGGCAATGAGTGGCTATGAGTAACGCGCCTCTCCTTAAAATCCTTTCGACTACTTACCTAGTTTTATATTTAATCTGGCACCTACTTATAAAAACAAAGCTCTGGAGTAGGTATGTACCTACAGTCAGGATCAGCACGTCCATGGTAAAGGCTCCCATAGACCGGCATGATGCGACAACGCGACACAACTCTAGTCATGACATGACGTTTTCACTACTAGAGTCGCGTCACGCCTGTCTGCGGGAGCAATAACAATTAATCGACTTTGGCAGTGCTTCGTAGCAGTAAGGGAGGTTTTCGTAGTTCAAGTGTTAGTAGGTGGGTAAAGTCAGCGACCAAAATTGTCATTTCAGTTTTTATTGAGCTAAATATTTAATTACAATCCGAATAGAATTAAAATTAAGTAAAAACATATTCTCTCAGCTAATAAATGAAATTCTGACATACAACCTACCCGAAACTGTCAGATTTTCCCAATCAACCTTGAACCTTATGCTTTAGCAATAAAGTCGAAAATCTATTAAAGAAATCTGACAGATTGTAGTAACTTGATGTGCTGGCGTCCGTACATACACACGGCGACACATCAAGCTAACGTCAATTTAGATGATGTATAAAAGTAGCAGTCGTAATCGACTTGTGTCGCCCACCGTTTCGCACTCACTCTTTGCTGGGAGACCATGTTTCATGATGATAAGATATGACGACTAGGTACTTTATTTGGCTATCGACCCCCTTTTTTAATGTTTTTCATTAGCGTATTCTCATTGCAGTCTGTAGGTATAGGTACATCGGCACCAGCGAAGAATTGTGTCCCATAGCCCCCACGCGATGATTGAAGTGAAGATCGGAAAAGCTGTAGCTCAAAAATCATATCTGTATTCAGAATATTCTGAGGGTTGTAGGTGATTTCTTGACAGTTGTTTTTTTTAACGAAACATAAATAAGCACAATGGCATTTCAAGCTTCCAGTATAAACTGACCTCTGTAAATAGTCTATTAATTTTACGGAAAGCCAATCCAATGCGAGGTCAGCGAGTATTGTGGCTTATGGCATCGTGTGTACCTCCAACCATTTACTTAACTAAGGTTAAAAAATGGGCATGTTGTAGTGTATAGACCTGTGTGTAAAAATAATAAACGACAACGGTCTTAGATTTGAGCCCTGCAGAACTCCTCGAATAACCAAAACCACAAAAATCTTACGTCTCTTAGAGCCCAAAGGTGTAACCTCTCCGGGTAACCAACCTTGACCTACAATATGTATAACCTCTGGGTTGTATTTTTTTTAGGTAAAAGTAGTAAAGTGTGTGTTAGTTCTTTTTCTATCGTGTCGCAAGTAAGCTCTGATGTGAGAAAATCACGACGCCAACGACGTTGTCCGAAGATCAGCTGTTTAGAAATATTGTTGTCTAACTCTGGGCGCAGTTTTGAATCGTAAACGTCGAAGGTTTTCTGCACAAGAGTTTACTGCCTTATTCCTTGAGTGTTTTTTCTACTAGCAATTCTGATCTGTAAACTGTCAAACGTCTGTTGTCAAAATAATGTCTTGTCAGTGTCAAACTCTAAAACTGCAAATGTCAATGTGTTATTTCCAAACAAAGTATTGAATTATTTACATCGCACTTATTTTACTTTATTACATTAGGTAATAACTATAAATAATAGCTAAATTCTTCATTATACAGTGGTTAAATACCTATCTTAGTCCTTCCAATTTTAAAATATTAAGTACAGTAATTCACAATACTCCTATCTCATAGAGTCACAGTTTTTAAAACAATTCTTGTCTAATGCAATGAAGTCATTTATTTATTTGATTACAGTGTTTTCAAGTCGTTCCCAGATGTCATCTTTTCAAGACAGGCAAAAAAGCCTTTTTAACCAGTTAAAAGATGCTGAAGATCAATGTGGTTATTCTAAAACAAACAAAGCTGCACCCCAAGATTACGGAACTATCGACAAATACACATACAAGAAACTGAAACACGAAATGAAACAATTTAGAGGTAGGGAGAGTATATACAAGAGGCCTGAAGCTAACCTCCGCGAATGCCTGAGGGCAAGAACTATTCCTGACCATATTAAAAACCCTCAAAGATACAAGTATTATTCACTAGCCGATGTCACACCAGAACAAATGTCTGACTCCACAAATACTGCCACTGCATTAGCATTACTTCGAGGAATGGAGGAAAGAGGCGCAGCTCAGTCAATGATGGAAATAGAAATGGATCCAGATGAAGGGGTTTTCAAAAAACCAACTTTCCAAATGTCATCAGCACTAAGAAAAGTACCAGCACCTAAGCCAGAAGAAAAACCTGTATTTAAAAACAATAAAATTATAATGCCAGAATATGTTGTGGGAGTCACAAAGAAGAAAGAAAAGAAAATTACTGTAATAAACAAAGATAAGTTACAGAAATCTGAAGATTCGGGCACCAAGGTAGAATTGAAACTGGATCATCTTTTTGAAGAAGATGAGTAATCTTTTGTACTTACCTTTACAACAGTTTTTAGTTCTTTAATTATGAATAAATTACAATAATAAAGCTGCTTAAAAATGGATTATTTTCTGCTATATTGGAGCTGTAGCAACATCGCCGAGGCTTCAGGGATGCAACTTTTATTATTTGAGTGTATTGGAATTTCGACTGATGTCATAAGTTCTACCTCTGTTGTTTTAATATTTTACTATTATAATAATAATGAAGTAATTATGGGTATTTCTTTTTCAATGGATTTTCTGTTGGAGGGATAAACCTAGTCAAGAAAAACTAAAAAAAAACAACTATTATTTACTTACTAGCTGCGCCCCGCGGTTTCACCCGCGTAAATGTTGATCCCGTGGCAATATCAAGACAAAAAAAGTAGCCAATATAATCCAGGGTGTCAGCTACCTCCATACAAAATTTTATCAAAATTGGTCCAGCCGTTTGAGCGTGAAGAAGTAAAAACACACAAACTTATAAACACACAAACTTTCGCCTTTATAATATTAGTGTGATTCATAGTTGGTGTGTTTGGTTTTGTATTTTCGTCTATTTGGCAATGAAAGCTGTTGCCATGAAAACCAAAAATATTTTTTAAACTCTCACTAGGTATATAAGTATAGATAGACAAGTATTATTTAAATTCATTCCGAATTTCAAGTCTATAGGCAGCTGTGACAGACGAACGAGACGTAGCGACGCACGCGGCGCGCGCTTTTCTTTGCGGTAACAAAGTGTACAAACACCCTGTGAATATATGTGCGTGAAGACGAGTAGCGTTAGCACATAACACACCCGACTTCGCCATTGTCTCGGGACAGTACCAAGAGGCAAGAGCTTACACATGCATTCACAGCATGTTTGTGCACTTGGTAACCACAAGTAAAGCGCGTGGCGGCACCATATGATACGGAACCCTGAAAAGCCTCTAGTGCTAAACTGATTCTAGAGGGTTTCTCAAAATATTTTTTGTGAATATATTTGTGACCATGCAAATAAATAGTATCTCTGAAATACGGCTTCGAGGGGCTCTCAAGCCGTATTTCAGAGATACTATTTATTTCAGTCCAGGGACTCCTGGCACTGAACATGTTCGAGTAAAACATGATTGAGATGATTTTTTTCTTCCAGCCAAGGGCCACTATGGCATCTCAATAACACACCATACTATCCACTGTCTTACTTCATTCAGCATTGCATCCCGTTTTATTTTTCTTAGTTTAATTATGGCTAATTACGAAAGGTCTAAGGAGTGAGATGAGAGAAGACCAATAGTCATTAAATTACTGTTAAATGCTTTATTTACATAATTAAATAAGTTAGCACTGTGATATAATTGCAGATTCAGATTTGATTTCCAAGTTCTCTATTGGCGGGAGTTCTGTCTTGCTCTCTGCTGCGAAGGCGCTAAGGTCGCGCATCATGGAGTATGCATCTTCACCGTCAGCATAGTACTTGGGCTCAATTTCAAGTATTTTGAAGCCAAGACTGTTGGTGTATAAGTTTAGTGCTGCTCTGTTGCTTTTTCTCACATGTAGGGATACATATTTAGCCTGGAATCAGACATTTTTCTGTTAGTTATAGAATCACCCAAAAATTATTACTTCAGTAAAAGGGTAGACATAATTATGATTTTACAGTGATTATTCATATAAACAATCAACAGAGTCTTTATAATAAAAATATTTTACCTGAAAACACTCCACCATAGCAAGTGAAGCTTGATTCATAAGTTTTTGTGCAAGTCCAAGGCGACGGTGAGACCGCTTCACGGCCAGAGAGGTAATGTGTCCGTGACGGTTGTCCTCACCATCTTCTTCCATTTTAGCTAGTACATAGCCTGAAATATAATTAAAAAGATATTAGACATAACGAGTTAAATTGTCTAAAACCAGATTTCCCCAGTAATAAAGAAAAGTTTTTGCCCATTACGCTACAGTCACAACTACATGACAGACTTTTGTAGGTAACTTGTAGCTTGGCGCCATGGGCACTTGTTTTTGCTTTTCTAATGTGGCGGTCAAAAGGTTAAATCAGTAGCAGATCTTATCTTACAACTCAGGTGCTCTTAAATATTTTATCAAACAAAATTGCTGTCCCACTACAAGGAAAAGGCCTACACCACACCTTCTTTCTACTTCTGTCATGAGCTACTCCTTTTTTATAGACTGGTCCCTAACCAGTCTATAAAAAAGGAGTCCAGCTCATCACAGTAATATAAAGATGGCTCTTTATTTCTCAAGTAATGCACTTCAACCCACCAACAATGTGTCCCTTCTCATCTTCAGCAACATAACTGAGCTGTGGCCACGACAATCCATGGTAGAAGTAGTACTTCATCTGGTAGTTCTCCGGCAAGCACAGCAGGTTGCAGTGCTGCATGTTCATAAGGTCGCTAGGCCTAGCACACCGGATGTTCATCTTGAGTTGTTCTGTAAACATTTGGGAAAAACTTTAGAAATAATGTTATGGAAAAGTATTGTATATTGAAATAAAAACAAAATATTCGTCAAAATAGAAATTAATAGGACCGGGACCTGATGTTGACTGGAACTAGAATCCATACAATACAGAATCTTCTTTGTTATTACAACTACAACAAACAAGATTTTGTATGAATTCCATTGCCATGTTTAGGGACAATAGTGACAATACATTAAACATGTTGAAGAAACTACTTACTTTTTAATTTATTCCCTTCGAGTCTTCCTAGTTTTACTTGGCTGCCTAATCTCAGATGCTGGAGGGCTATCTGACATACCACCTAGCAGCTCACGTACGAATCGGAACTTCGACAAACAACACTTCCACACAATGTACCAACCTGGAACAAAGGACAATAACAATGTCATACATGACAGCATATCATTGCTGCGTAACTTTTACATCATCGTATTTTTGCGATAATTAGTTAGTAACAAATTGAAATGACAAGCATATTGGGCTACTTACAAAATAACACAAAGACAAAAACTAAAAATACGCTACATACGAAGGTTATAATAGCTAATATCACTTCCTTCATATCTCACTAAGCATAGGTTAATAATTATGAACACGAGGTTAATGCATCCACTTTACCAGAACAACCACTATCTCTTTACTTAAAATTATCAGTCGTAAGAAGCGTGTCAGATTTTAAACGTGAGCTATGTTTATTGCTCGTGATTTTACAGCGCCATTTTGGTTCCTGTAGTGTGCATTAGTTCTTTGTAGAAAATCCTACATGGGAAAAGAATTGGTGTATCAAAAACATGTGAAATTTGCTCACAATTGTTTACAAAATTCAATTTTACGTACTTTTAAATCTTGTTTTTCTTCAAAATAAAGATTTTCGTCTAATATAACCTCTAAATTGTGACACTAATTTATTCGTCCGAAAACGATAATTATTGATTCTTGCAACTTTTACAAGATTAATATGAAAAGCCTTTATGCCAGAATACTTCATCATCACATCATCATAACCAGCCTATAATGTTCCCACTGGCGGGACACAGGCCTCCTCTCTGTGAGAGGGAGTGGGCCGTAATCCACCATGCGGGCCCAGTGCGGGTTGATGCCAGAATACTTACTTCCCTCTATATTATTATACTCTTTGATACTTACTAAAAGAAAACTTGAAGCCCTTGTTTTGTTGATGGTTTGTTTTTGTTCAATGTCATCTGTCAAGTGTCAACCAGTAATAGTGTTCTGTGGTGTCAACTCAAAATGTCAAAAGTCAAAACAAAACGAATACGGTTCGGATTTTGTTTTTTTTTTTATCTTGGATTTTAAACTTGTTAAAAATATAATTACAGCTTAATACTAAAAATAAAAATAATAAGAATGGAAGATCATGGCCAGGAAGAACCTACAGCTTCAGCTTTCTTGTGAGTAAATCAAAAAATGGGGGCAAATCTTGTCCGTTGGTTTTACCTGATACTAATAATTACTACTGTTAAATTAATACTGTGTGTTAAGTAGGCAATACAGTGTGTAGTAAAGCTCAGCTAATTGGAATTCTGCAAGTAATAGATGTCACAGTAACTTTTACAATAGGTACTGATCACAGACTAAGTGGTACCCTGATTCAAAGTTAGATATTTATCAGCTAATCTTTCCTCACTTAATTTACAGTCGGCACAGGAGTCCTACATTTAGCACAGAAGAAGTAAAGTCGTTGTTGAACATTATCGAGAAATATAAAACGACAGTGTTCAACAAATCCACTACTGCTGCTGCCTGTCATGCCAAAGAGGTGGCATGGGTGAAAATAGCTAAAATATTCAACAGACAGGGTTTCAGGCATAAGAGAAGTGCAGACTGTTTAAAAATAAAGTGGGACAATATGAAGAAAAGGGCAAGGATGATGTCTAAGAACCTGATGGATCCTAGTTACAGTGAGTGTGACGAGATGACCAGTCAGATGGTGGCCATGATGTGCGAGGTGGAGAACAGCACCGGCGCTGTGGAGGAACCAGTAGAGTCTGATGGAGACCTCAATGGTAATTGCCTTCAAATAAAACTATGATTAACTTGGGTACAACTGTAATAAAGTTATTATTAGCCACACTGTTTCTAGTCTTAATATTACAAAGTAGTCACCTCCTACTGAAATTACATCTATTATAGAAGTATGGAAGAAGAAGACATTGTTGGGCCAAATAAATTGGGATAAGGACAAGAAAATGATGATGAAATTAAATTATTATATTCAATTTTGTTTACAGTAGCCTGTAAGTTGAGGCAAACATTTTTAAGGAAAGGCTGAGTACCAATGTTACATGGCTTTTATAATGATTAATAGGAATAGCCTGAAGAATTGCTAAACTGAAGTGGCAGTGGCCAGGGCACATTGCTTGCAGAACAGATGGCTGATGGGGCCGAAAGGTGCTGGAGCGGCGACCGCGTACCGGAAGATGTAGCGTTCGATGGCCTCCCACAAGGTGGTCCGACGACCTTTGAGGGCCGCAGGAACCCATTGGATGGGAGAAGCACAGAACCGGTCGAAGTGGAGGTGCTTGGGGGAGACCTGTGTCCAGCAGTGGACGTCTTTGGGCTGAAATGATGATGATGATGATGAATAGGAAATAAATCTTTTAATGTTGTCATTGTTAACTTAGAAATTCGTTTATCATTTCAGAAACAGACACACACAAAGAATCTACAGAAGGACACTGGGATGCCAATGAAGATAAAGATTCGAATGACTCTTCAATGGGTTAGTAAATTATGAATTACCTAAACTTACAGCAACGGATACTAAGCCCTAAGCTCACAGAGAGGAGGCCTGTGTCCCAGCAATGGGAACATGTAGGCTGCTTATGCTATACTTATAGATGTGAATTAGATTAACAAGATAATTATAATAAAATTGTGGTGAACATTGATGTATATTCTGTCTAATATACTGTACAACAGCAGTGGTGGTCCAGTGGTAGTGGCCCCAATTTAAGAGTTGTAGGATGTGGGCCCGAACCCAAGCAGGTGCTTTACTTTGTGTAAATCATTTCATCACCATTGCTCTCAAAACTGTTAAGGAAAACATTGTGAGGAAGCCAGCTTGTCTTAGAAACAAAAATTCAAAAACATGTGACATCTACCAACCCGCACTGGGCCCGCATGGTAGATTACATCCCACTCTCTCTGTAAAAGAGGAGGCCTGTTTCCCAACAGTGGGAACATACATACTTCAGTAGGTAACTTGTATACTTAATTATATTTGTAGCTTATTTAGCTTTATGTAGGTATTATATTTGAAGCCCTGAAAATCAATTCTAAAAACAGTCCCTCCATTTGCAGATGGTGGTAAGGAAAATGACAGGTAAAAGTGATTTAATTTTTTTCTCGTATCTCGACATAATCCGAAAATTAATCATTATCACACTAATATTATAAAGGCGAAAGTTTGTGAGTGTGTGAGGGGGTGTGTGTGTTTATATGTTTTTTACTTCGTCACGCTCAAACGGCTGGACCAATTTTGATAAAATTTTGTATGGAGGTAGCTGACACCCTGGATTAACATATAGGCTACTTTTTATACCGATATTCCCACGGGATCGACATTTACGCGGGTGAAACCGCGTGGCGTAGCTAGTTAGGTATTATAATAATTAAAATGTTTTATTTATGATGGGTCAATTTTCAGAGCAGTGGTGGCCAAGTGGTAACGGCCGCGACTTACGAGTTGTAGGTCGTAGGTTCGAACCCAGACAGGCGCTTTACTTTGTGTAAATTATTTCATCACCACTGCTCTCAAAACGGTGAAGGAAAACATCGTGAGGAAACCGGCATGTCCTAGAACCAAAAAATTCGAAGACATGTGACATCTACCAACCCGCACTGGGCCGGCGTGGTGGATTACGGCCCACTCCCTCTCACCGAGAGGAGGCCTGTGTCCCAGCAGTGGGAACATTATAGGCTGATTATGGTATGGTATGGGTCAATTTTAATAATTAATAAATTGCTTTTGTTAAAGGTATATAAACCGGTCGATGAATTTTTCGTTGAATGAATGCAATTTACTGCTGCAATGCGTACGACAAGAGAAGAACATTATATTTTCAAAAACAAACACATCTAGCTTTAATAAAATGAAAAATCGAGCTTGGGAAAGGGTAAGGCAAAGGCAATTTCTTACTATAATATAACTTTATTATTCCTTGACAATCTTCTACAGTCCTCTCATCATCATCATCATCATTTCAGCCAAAAGACGTCCACTGCTGGACATAGGCCTCCCCCAAGCACTTCCACTTCGACCGGTTCTGTGCTTCTCGCATCCAACGGGTTCCTGCGGCCTTCACAGTCCTCTCACAGTTATTTTTTTTCTCTAATTTTGCCAACATGGCCAGAGATCGCACAAGACAGGGAGGTTTGGTAGGAAAAAGGGGAGGCCTTTGCCCAGCAGTGGAACACAAACTAGGCTAACAAAAAAAATAATAATAATTTGCATCACTGTCGAAATCACAGTGATCTTTATTGTCATTCTAATATGGTTGCTGTTGAATTGCTGCCACTGACAAGTCTGTCAAAATCATTGTGATTGTTATTCTCGTTGCAATACAGTTGCTATTAGCTTGCTGCTGTCAGAGGTAAAATAAGTGTGAACGGACTGTACCTACTATAATGAAGCAAAGTAAATAATAAGGGTTAAAAAAAAATATTATTATGCTTTTCTTTTGTTTTTCAGATATCAAGTTCATACAATAAACTGAGTCCACAAAAACGTTCCACTAAAGTATTGCGCACGAAATTTACAAATATGAGGAGACTGGTAAAAAGTAGTAACATTAAAAAATATTTTAAACAATTTAATAAGAAACACGAAAAGCTAGAAGATTCTGGTAGTGTAAGCATTATAACTTATCTTTTTAATATTAACTCTTATCGTATTCTTTAAAATGGTAAGCAGAGGCGTACAATGTATGTACATTCAGTTATTCCAAGGCAAAATTTTAGCCTCCTCAGAAAGGGCTTGGGAGGTTGGGGACAACATAATAACTTAATAATTTAAAAAAGATAGAAAAATAATGTAGAAAATTCTTCCACACGGTGTCCATGGTTCAAACCATTGAACCAATTCAGATAAAAGTTACAGAGATAGCATGAACACTGGTAAAAGACATTACAGCTATTCAGTCCTAGATCCAAGTTGGTTGCAATTACGACATTAGGCCTCAACCATCTGATCTGGTCACCTCTCCGCTCTGTTAGCTGTCTGGTTTGGTCTCACTTCAATTAGGTACCTTCCTACCTAGGTACCTAACCATCAAGATTAGGTATTTAGATTCAAAGTGTGACAAATGTATAGAAGGCGGATTTTTGTATAGTAATGCGGCACAATTTAGCCCGCTGGATGGATAAGTGTTTGCCTTAATTTGTTTTGCTACAAAAATTAAAGCACCGTCACCCAAATCTGCGACCATCGCCGGCTGCATAGTCATTTGTTTCTTGGCAGCTGAATCGGCAGCCAGGGTCAACAATATTGTATGAGTTGCCAGTGCCCACGAGTAAATCGGCGACCAGCGGGCCTAGGCACTCGCTTATGTAGAGAGATGCTTATCTATACTAATATTATATAGAAGTAAAGTTTGTCTGTAGGGTGTAATCTCTGGAACTACCAGACGGATTTGAAAAAATATTTTTATATTAGGCTATTTAACTTCACGCTATGACCCTTAGGGGCCGAGCGAAAAAAAAGTCGGAAAGAACGCTAAGCAAAAAAACGAAGTAATAGCGCGGGCAGGCGATGAGATGCGACGAGGTGGGTCGGGGAACAAGAAATTTCACGCGGATGAAGTCGCGGGCAGAAGCTAGTCCATAATATATCGATACCCATTACGTCCGCGGAGTGTCGCTAGCTGATTTAATTTAACCCCGTTTTTTTAAGCATGATAAATTTGAAAGCATACCAATCCATTTATTTATCCTTTCCCAGAAAATTAAATCGGAGCCATTATTTGAGTGCCAGAGCAGTATGGACGCAGACAACGACAGTGACGACGATTACGTAGAGCCCGACAATAAATCCAATAGTGATGTTAACACCACCCTGGACCCTTTGGGCACTGTTCTGAACAGTGATTTAGGTATAGGTAAGAAGATGCAAGTTTTATATTATTAGCATTCTTTTGGCAGAATGAAGATATATCCTTATACACTCAATCATATCACTTGGTTTTTGTAGGTTTTTATATTTTATTTATCCTTTTGATAGATTCTTATTCTGTAAATGTGAGGACTTTGTAGGCCTTGTAGACTTTAGATCTGTAGACCATTTTTTATTTTATCAAATACCTGGTACTTGTTGACAGGCCTACACGGACAGTGTAGGCCTGTCAACAAGTCCCATACCTACTGTAATTTGAAAACATTTTAAAAGCCCGTTATTTTTAAAAAGAGTAATTATGGAGTTTCTTGCCGGTTCTTCTCCATAGAAAACGACCAATTGGAACCGTGCACCTAGCTTCTGACGTTTCATAAGTGCCCATGTAGGTTTATGTTAAATAAAATATTTTGATTTTTGAATTCACGCCATGTTTCCCTTGAAACAAGTCTGTGGTTGCAGAAACTCACGGCAGAGTTTGCCACAATCCCTGTATTTTTTTTAAATGTTTGTATGCTGCTGCAATGATCAAACAGTGATCAAATACTAAATAAGTTTGGGAATATACACATTCTCTTCTCTAAATAAAATATTAGGTTCCTGATATTTCCATACCTAATAAATAAATTCTGTTTCAGGTTCAATTCAACTAGAAAATAAAGAAGTTATAAGATTAAAAATAGAATTATTGAAGTACAAATTGGAAACTGAAAAGGTTTCTATTATTTTATTATCTAATTGTGATCTTTTTTGTAAGAGTTCCAAGTGTCTTATTTTTGTTTTATTACAGTTAAAAAGAAAAAGAATAGAAGATTTAATACAAGCCGATGCCGCGGAGCGTGAGACTAAATCTAGAGAAAGTTCCCTGAAGCTTCGGGCCGCCAGACTAGAAGCGATAGCTGCAGAGATGAAGCTTCCTCCCGCGCACCCCGCGCTCGCCTACACCGCGGAGGAGACGCGAGCGCAGCACTACATTCACCAGTACCATACCTCTTGAAAATGTTGCAAGTGACAATTGTTATTTTGACAGTTGCGACAATTTATTTTTTTACAACAATTAATACATGTCCTTGTGACATCTTGGAGTGTGTTGTATTACATTAGGCAATTTCGGCACCACTTTTTGGCCGATAATTGCTGACGGCACGCGCCTATGTGCCGGCCGGCCCGGTAAAAGCTGTAGAGATGCTCATCTGATGCATAAGCAGTACAAAAGCTAAGCACTTGTTCAAAAAAGCGGGACCCTCGCAGCAACCGCGTGATTCTGGAACGGTGCGGTAACATCTGAAGATCTCATGAAAACAAGAACCGCGTGGTTCCCGCCGTGTCTGAACGCACTCTAAGGCCTATTCACATAGCGTATTTTTTACGCCAGGCGACACCCGAATATGCGCAGCAAACGCAAGCCAGCGCCGGGTTACACCACCACCCTTACAGTTCTGTTGAAACGTGTTTATTGATAGCTTCACGGTTTAGAAAGTAAATTCTAATATAATAAAAATTTCAGAAGTATTTTGATAGATATCAGTCGTGTATTATAATTAGAGTTAAGCAAACTTGTAATTATAGGAGAAGGAATTATTACAAATAAAAGTTAATATGGAATTAACGTGTCGTTTTGTTTCATTACATAATATGTACACACAGCTCCTTTAAGTAGTTACCCCACCAAAAGACATGTGCGTTCAAATCCGTGATAGGCCCAAGTTGGTTTTTGTATTTTGCAAAAACATTTTATTTTAAATAATGTATTGTTTTAGTGAATAAAGAAGTTTAAGTAAGTATTTTTTTTTTAATTCTGTTTTGACGTGACAACGTCTTAAATTAGGTTGCGACTGGGAGTCACTTATGAAAAAGTGTAACGCTCGGTAACGTTACGATGAGTCACCGAACGAGAGAGAGGCCCGCCGAATGCCTTGCGTCTCTCTCCCACTCAACTATGATCGGATGATCGGTCGTTGTCACGTAAAATCTTCGCCCGTAAAACCGACTTTACAGGCAACCATTTTTTTATTATTGTTTTTTTCAATAAAACAATACTTTTGCGACGACAAGCAACAATAATAGGGTTAACATTTACGACAACTTATTCATCGTCTAAATAGACTGGAGGTTTCAAGACCGCTTACCGTGCATAAGATTGGAAGTTCAAATCCTATATAGGCACGAAATGTGCTTTTTGTTCATTATATTATTTTGATATATATTTCTATTTTGTTTTAAGTAGTAATTATTTATAAAGAATTAAAAAATCAAGAAAAATAAAATACTTTATTAATCATTTAATAATATTTATTATTGCTATTATTTAACAAAACTATGATCTTATTTTACAACAAACAGAACAACTATTTTAGTTCTCATAAAATCAGAAATCATTTAAAAAAATAATTGATAAAATTAGTAGTCGTTTACTCTTCGCCGTTTTAAGTGAACGTATACAAAGTTATAACTTGAAGGTATGGATTAATTTTATAAAGACAACGTAAGTAAGTAAAATTAATGGATACCCTCAAATTATAACATCTTTCGATTAGACAGGGACCTAAAGATATAATGACTCAGCCGATAGTAGATAACAATTTCATCGCAATTCATATGGGCTCGCTGGCTAGTTCGTCAAACTGCCGGTATGAGTATGACGACGTTCGGTGATGCGATGGTTCGAATCCGAGTCTACACAATGGACTCTTTTTGAAGTATTCTTTAGATTATTCGTAAGGAATTCAATGTTGTAGCAGTGTAACATTTTAAAACTTGAGGGGTTAGGACATAGTGACGCTTTCTGTACCTATAATTTTAGATTGGCTCATGGCACCATTGTTCCTCATACCATGGTTTTTAGGTTGGAAATACTTGAAAGGTGTCAACGGGATCCAGAATATCCAAGATCACCGCTCCAATACGCGTACCTATTTCCCATTCCGTGTTCTATTCGAAACACTGGTTTCGTCACCACGCTTTTTTTGCACGGTACATGGACATGTACCGTGCAAAAAAAGCATGAACTTAAGTGACTACGGTATTGGTGGATACCAATACCGTACCTAGTCACTTTTGTAAGTTCATTCGCAACTGAACGTTGTCGTTTATAAAATCAGACAAGCGTAAGGGCTCGTTCACGACAACGACACCACATGAACGGGCGCTATTTTGTATGAAAATTAATAGTTTATTCTATTCACACAGACCATATCGAGCCTTTTCAGGAAGAAGATCGTAACCGCCATTTTGCATATTTTACAGGAGAACGTTTTTTTTAAATATTTCTCAAAATATTTACAGCATCAATTTGAAATTTTTACTTGGTGTTATATGGGCACCTCCCTATTAATTCAAATGTTAAGATTTGACTTAATACTATAAAATCACATACATTTGTCGCTTACGTTAAAACTGATGACCGTTATTATGTAGAGCTGATATGAGTATGTCGATTACGATAATTCTTAAATATCATAAAATAGTAGAAATATTTTTTGTGTTTTTTTTTTAAACTGTTTTTACGAGGCAGGCAGAGAAGGACAAAGAGTCAGAAATACAAAAAAGTAAAAAAAAAAATTAAGTAGGTACTTCTAAGTGAATTTGAGCTTTATTAATAAAACTAGCTTCTGCCCGCGACTTCGTACGCGGATGCTGTTGCTTATGCCAGCGATACGTTGTCGCTGACAACGACGACATGACAACGTAGTTGTCAAAATCGAAGATCTGAAACGTCTGATGTCGAATTCTAAGAGCCCGGGGACTGGAAAACACCGAGGTGAGCGAGACGATTCGAGACGTCATTTTCAGGCAATAATGAACCAATAAGCTGGTAAACTTGGCCTTGCACTTTGAATGTTGGCGTAAATGGGTCTTCTGAAATCTGCTTCGCGCCAAAATATGTCATTTGAAAGGCATTATTGTACGAACGGATGTTGTCCAAGAAATGTTTTGACTGTGGATGGTCACCAGTGATCTTAATATTTCTGGAGGATTTTGAAATATTTCAATATGTACTTTCCCACCTGAGCAATACATACCGTTTGTTTCTTTTTGCCATTTTAACAGCTTCACAAAAAGTACAATTTTGAACCACACCTCCGATGGCGGAATATGTGGTGTAGTCAATCATAGGAGTATACGTAAATGCACTCCGTTCCTTATCAACCCAAGGAAGGTCGCCATGCCCTACGGCTATATCTTGAGACACATCCAATTCTTCAGATGATATCGACATTCTGTTCAGAGATGTCGAAGTCGATCAGAATTCATACGTTCGTTGCGCTCTTCTTGTCTTTTCATGCCGTACTCCAGCAATTCTTTCTCTCTCACTTTCTAACTGATTATAAAAATTTTGTTGTGTGCGTGTTCGGGACACTGTAAGATAATCTCTATCAGTAGTTAGTCGCGCATCACGTTCATCACTCGTTTCAAAAGACCTGTTAGTAGATGAGCGAATACGCTGAAAACTCAAGCGTGATTCTGTATCGGTAAACGTTTCCGATTCGCGAGGCAATGCATGTCGTTCACAATCAGCGGTCAGTCGCCGCAGAGGTTTCCACGGATCGAGTTGCAGCCTGATGTTCTCGAACAGCATCAAGTCTCTCCTGACGCTCTCCGGTAGATTCTTGGGATCTTATGATCCTCAATCTTTTAGCCCCTTTGGAACATTGGGAAAGATTTGACCTCTTTCTAGGCATGGTTATAGTTTTATTGTGAAGAAGATACCTGATCAATTAAAATCTAAGTGACTGCTCCTCTGCGTTACCGGGTAGGCTACCGTGTCACGAAGATAAATGGAAAAGGAAATTAAACACTCAAATAACATAAGCCCGAAGGCATATTTATTCGATAAAATAAAAAAATAAATGGGAGTTTTGGCCAGTAGAGTCAAATTTTCAATGATATACCATCGTCATCGAAAATCAGTCCAAGTGTTACCGCCTTCACCGCGTGGAGGTACTCCCAGCTTAAGTTATTTTATAATCCCAGCATATGTTATTTTATACAGTGAAATTAGTGATAGCTTTAATTTCCACATCAGATGTTTCTGATCTTCGATTTTTAGGGTTCCATACCCAAAGGGTAAAAACGGAACCCTATTACTAAGACTTCGCTGTCCGTCCGTCCGTCTGTCTGTCACCAGGCTGTATCTCAAGAACCGCGGTAGCTAGACAGTTGAAATTTTCACAGATGATGTATTTCGGTTGCCGCTATATCAACAAATACTAAAAACAAAATAAAATAAATATTTAAGGGGGGCTCCCATACAAAAAAACGTGTTTTTTTCGGCGTTTTTTGCCGTCTGTCTGTCGCCAGGCTGTATCTCAAGAACCGCGGTAGCTAGACAGTTGAAATTTTCACAGATGATGTATTTCTGTTGCCGCTATAACAACAAATACTAAAAACAAAATAAAATAAATATTTAAGGGGGGCTCCCATACAAAAAAACGTTTTTTTTTCGGCGTTTTTGCCGTCTGTCTGTCGCCAGGCTGTATCTCAAGAACCGCGGTAGCTAGACAGTTGAAATTTTCACAGATGATGTATTTCTGTTGCCGCTATAACAACAAATACTAAAAACAAAATAAAATAAATATTTAAGGGGGGCTCCCATACAAAAAAACGTGTTTTTTTCGGCGTTTTTGCCGTCTGTCTGTCACCAGGCTGTATCTCAAGAACCGCGGTAGCTAGACAGTTGAAATTTTCACAGATGATGTATTTCTGTTGCCGCTATAACAACAAATACTAAAAACAAAATAAAATAAATATTTAAGGGGGGCTCCCATACAACAAACGTGTTTTTTTCGGCGTTTTTGCCTTGTGGTACGGAACCCTACGTGTTGGCCAGTTTTTTTATAAGTCAACAGGAAATGCCCATCAGACCGAACAACTTTTGCTAAGACGTCATTCCTATATATGTAATGGTGTAGCTGGGCTCTTGGAGTTCCACATCAGGTGTTCCAGATCTTCAAATTTATTCTCTCGGCAGAAAATGCTCATCACGTGGAAAAATTTTTGCTATGGTACCATTTTTGTATCTCTTATAGTTTAGCTGGTCTGTTGCGGTTCTGCATCAGGTGTTCAAGTTTCCAAGATAAATTATAGCCTATATGTTGCCCAGACATAATACCTATACAACAAAACAAAAATCATTCAAATCCTTCCAGTAGTTCCGAAGATTAGCGTGTACAAACAAACAGACAAACAGACAGAATTTTTTTTTCGGATTCGTACCCTATTACTGTTTCTAAACCCCCCCCAATTTTTTTTTTTTAAATATTTTCAATGTACAGACACAGTTTTTCTACTGTTTTATTATATGTATAGATGAAATACAAAAAGAGTCATCAGTCCTCGTTTTCATCAGTCTGAGGTAAAGCGTCTCTTGTGTTTCTATCGCAGGGCAAATCCAGGGGGTCTACTCCGAAGCGGTTAACCACCGTATCGGCCGAATGTTCGGTCATTTTCTACTACCTTTCATTTCCTATATATTGACTATAGGTCTCGACCAAACTGTGCCAATCCGAACCTTTTTAGAACCCTTACCCTTTTTTTACCTTTTTTTTAATTTAAATTCGTAGTAGGACAATAATATTCGAATCAGAAAATGACCGAACATTCGGCCGACACGACAATCAACCACTTCGGAATCGGAGTAGACCCCCAGATATTCTTTTGTATAAACTTCTGGTATGATACCCTTTTCGCACATTTCTTTAAATCTTCGTATTTCGCCTTCGAAATGGGAATTTTTTCAGTGTAAGCAGTTTTAGGTTCACGAATAGCTTGTTGATTCTGCCGAGACCTCAATATAAGAGACACATCAACAGCTTGATCGGGTCCATCATAGTCGTATTTAAGATAGAACTTGTCGCCTTTTTTCAAATCTAGCGTTACGCAGCTTACTTGTTTGTATTTTAATTTTTTGGGATTTGTCCGAGCATTTCCAATCAAAGTTTGCCATTCAGATGGTGCGTAAATAGTTCTTTTCTGTATAAATCTTTCTATTGTTGCATGCACAGAGTCTACTGGCATCATGGTATGTCCAGGAATGAGGAAGTTTATAGTCAGCCTTTCAACAAAACTCGCATGATATTGCATGAAATAATACAGCATTACAATCATGGCTTTATTTTTATTTTGTCCTGCGCAACTGTCACAGTATAATGCAACTTAATTTTGGGTCCTTCTCTCGTCAACCATTTTAAGATATTTAAAGATAATAGTACAGATTTCATTACACCCTCTTTTCGCTTCCGTTTCGTTCCAAATTGCATAATTTATTATCGTAAGTGCCAAGTAGGATGTTTGCAATAAAATTATTTACCTAAGATTATATCGTAAGCAACAGGTACTATACTACGATGAAAATTTCGTAATTAAAAAAAGTTAATTACCATTTCCACTATGAACTCAAGTAAGTGACAATAGATTCAAAATCAGTTGATCTAGCGGTTAATAATTAAAACCGTTTTTGGGAATTTTGGCGCTTACGATGTTCTTCCTGAAAAGGCTCGATATTTGGCCGTCAAAATCAACCGTGTGGGTGATACCGACCATATCAACGCCACCAACAGCGAGATCGCGCACTAGCGGCCGGCCACATCGCAAACACAACTATCTGTCTGTCTGCAAACACTAGCCCGAAGGTAAGCACATCACAACTACTTGCGACAACGCAACTGCATGAAGCGGCATTGATACTATTGAATATTCATACGTAACCACAGCGTGCCCACATTTTGTAGCTGCAATGTGGTGTGGTTGTACGTGAGAGGTAGGTCTCTCCATCGCGGTTTAGCTCGCTATCTCGATGTAAAACAAATGCATGCTACTAGGCCGAAGGATACCTCGCTGGGATACATCGTGGGCCAAGCCATGTGCTTCAGATTTGGGGCGGACTTTGCTCTCCCCTCCCCACCTGGTACTACTGGAGCTCTAACTAGTAGGCAGGCAGGACAAAAACGTTAACTGTGAAAGACGGTAACGGGGTTACCTAAGCTTTTCTGAAAAGGTAAGGGTCAGGGTCAATTAAAACAAATTTATAGATACGAAAATGTTGTATATTTTACTTGATTGCGTTTTACAAGATGATTAAATTAATATTAAAATTATTAATATGCATTTGTACAATTTCATCTATACCTAACTAAACTACAACGTCTAAAATATATTACACATCGCTAATATACAACATGCTTTTTACATTGATATCGTATCCTACGTCTATCTACTAGTGTCATATGTATAAAGTACAAAACGTAGGTACGTACATACAGTAACGCTATTGCGGTAAGTAGTTAAGTAATGACAAGCCACGAGTAGTATATAAAGGTGAGCTTTAACGTAATTTAGTATAATTGAGCTGTTGAGTCAGTCGCGGCGGCTAATGAAAACATTCCCATTAAGGTGCATCCATACAGAGTGAGGCATGCGCTACAAATGATTTTTTTTTTGTATGTTAGATGCCTCAGCCTGTGGCAGGCGTTAAATGCGTGGGTTAACATTCAAAGCACACGCCTCGTAATGTCTGGACGTGCCTTTAGACCCGCACCCTAATTGCGTAATACATTATCAATCGGAATCTGAATCATTTTGAAGCAAATTGCTAATCCATTGCATCTTATGTTCGAAAAGTTTGTCTGCTCAACACGTAAATGACGCAATGAATGTTGTTGAACTGTCAAAATGAAACCGATTCCGATTGATAATGTGTTACGCAATTGCCCTGCTGACTTCTAGACGAATGTTACAACTTATTTGATACAACACTCGTTCTCAACTTGAGCCATTTACAAGGAACATTCAAACAATTAATTAGTCGTTAATAGTAAAAGAATATTGTCACTGTTAAATTCATTTATGCGACGTATTAGATGTCCTTATTACGGCTAACATTAAACTCCCACGAGATAGGCAAAATGCTGACATAGTTCAATAGTTCTACACTTATGGTCCAATTTATTTGTCTCAATAGTGCTATTAGGCATGATCACAAAATTTAGCACATTCATAGTATTTAAATTTTTCTCCATAGAGATTATCTGTCTGAAAAATTTAAACATGGTTTTAGGCGCACAACTGTGTTAGCTTAGAATGCTTGGTGAAACATCAAGAAAGCGATGAGACATCGCAACAGCGTTTCTTTAGCACAGGCATATACGTATGAACACATACGATTATTTGTCACTTGCATTTGTCTGCATCCTCTCATTTTCACGAGTTTTGTAAAGTAACAAACACCACATAAAAAGTCATTAAAATTAAAACATCTGAATACATCTCGACAGAATCAATGCCACACATTACAATTCACTAACTCGTTCTACGAATACGGTACTGATGCAAAATTGTATAAAACTGGACGGACAACTCAACTCACTACGGCAAAATGAGCATCCAGCAACTTTAAACTCGCCCTGCTAGGTCGCGGCGAAACGCTTCACAAACAAAAAGTTCTAGTAGCAGCCTTCGATTTATCGTAAACGTTAAAACGTATAAATACTAACATTTAAATAGAAACTCTGCGTTTTACTCTTCATGGTACCGACAGTTTACGTCGCTAGGCATCGTTTGGCCTATCTCGACTTCTTTGGTAATGCTACACTCATAGGGGGTGCCACAGGGGCGTCCACTCGGCCCGAACTCGCTTCACGGCAAAGCGGACGCTGGGCCTAGCGCATCTAAACAACCGCCCGGAGGCGAGGTGAGAATAGAACCACGACCGGCGCACAGAGGTGTTCTCATCACCTCGCCAGGGGCGCTAGGACTGCGAAGCGGAACAGCTTCCAGCCCGAAGTTGCCATCGGCCGCCTGTCGGAACGGGAAAGGCGGCGCGTCTGGTCGGCATCGAGCCACACGAACGGTCTTCGTGTCCGTTCGTACAGTTTATATCTGTAGCGTGGCGCGCGACGAGGCGGGCGCGGCGAGGGGCGTGAGCGGCGTGAGGGGCGTGAGCGGCGCGGAGCCCGGCTCGTGCGGCACGGGCGTGGCGGGCTCGCGCGGCGCGTCGGGCGGCGCGGGCGGGTCGGCGGCGCGCACCAGCACGCGGCGCAGCTCGGCCGCGCGCGCCGCCAGCGAGCGCGCCGCGTCCGCCATGCCGCCCACTGCGCCGGCGCACGGGAACTGTTGCGCCGCCGCCTTCGTCTTGGACACGGTCGCCGCCAGCGCGTCCGATAGGGCGTCCGAACATCTCAGCGCTTGGGTCTTTAGTCCAGCGTGGCGGGCACTCCTGTGGGCAAAAGGAAAATTTTAGAAACGTGACGAAGCTAACTGGATGGAGATGAAAACCAAATATAAAATCTAAACTAGGAAATCAAACTGCAGGTCATTTGAAACATGAATTACCTGTGTACTGTGTCGCCGACGTGCACGATCCGATGCGCGCTGAGCACGACGAATTTGCCGTGAGCGAGGAACACGTCGGGCGGCTGGCCCATCTCAATGGTGCGCAGGAAGGCCTCCACAGCCGTGGCTAAATGCGCGCCATATGTGGCGGCTTGCGCGGCGTAGAACGCGGCAAGCTGCCGGTCGTCAGCTGGCAGGCGGGTCGCCGCTGCTACTGCGCTCACCTGGATAAATGACATCTTTATTAGCCACATAATCATAATATCGTAGGTAGAGTTTTTGAAAAAGAGAGGTTTCGGAGTGTTTGTAATGTAACTAATTGTTTGTAGTTCTAGAAAGCATCAAAACTGTGCCACAATTCGCAATAAAAGAAAGAATCTTCAAGAAACTGTTCTAGGGTTCATGTCAGGTGAAATCTCGAATCTTCTAACATTTTGATGTCTTAATTGAAGATTAGATCATTATATAACCAGTTGTTGAAGTCTCACCTCCCCCGCATGATCGGCGTCTCTAACGAGAGCGTCGAAGGAAGCCCTGAGTTTATCCGGCAGCGCAGCTCTAATCTCTGCGTTGCGCCGTCCCACAGCCGTGCGGGACTCCAGTCTTACGTAGTCGTACTCCTCTGTCCATTCGTGTTCTGGCACTGGTACTGCAGGTGACCGTCTGGAATTGGTGATTTTCATTAGTTTTAGAAGGAAGAAGAGGATAAAAATAGTTTTTGGACACCTATATTTCTTCATTCGGTTTCTAAATGAAAATTGTGTCTACCTAAACAACAGCGATGCATTTCCGTTGATGAAGGAGGCAGCTCTCCTTACATCCTCGGTAAGGGAGCGCGCACACGACACGAGCTGGTCAAGTGCGTCTTCAGTTCCGTCTGTGGGCTCCCGGTCCCGCTCCAGTCGTTCGGGCGCCCAGTCACCTGCATCCAGCGCACTCGTCGCCTCATGCGTTATGCGCTCAGCGTCCTTCAACGCCTTCACTAGAGGACGTAGCTTTACTGCGATACCTGGAAATTATACGTAATGCGTGAACAAGTATAATCAACAAAAAAAACAGCTAAAGTAGGATGATTCATAAGTCTTAAGACAAATAATGCGTGGTAATGCATTTTGAGGTTCGAAAATATCCTATTTATCACTTTGGTTTGGGTACCTAGGTACTTATTAGTCACGTCTCAGTAGGTATCTATCTATACATATAATAAAACAGTAACGAAAGAAAAACCGTACATTGAGAATTTTCGAGAAAAAATAAGTGGCTTTTGTTAGAAAAACGTAACTGATGACAAAAAGTGACTTTTTAGAGTTTTTGTCTGTTTGTCTGTTTGTCTGTTTGTCTGTGTGTATGGTAAGGCTTCACGCCAAAACTACTGGATAGATTGAATTGAAATTCAGCTAAAATGTTCTTTGTAAACCAAGGAAGGCTCTAGGCTACATATAATCACGCCGTATGTTATGGGAGGTAAGCAATATTGATTTTAAAAGGTTTTGGTTCGTAATTGAATGCACAAAATAATTGAATGCCCAAAATGACATGTTATTTATTTAGTTAATAAAAATTTAACCCTGGAAACATAACAATCACGCTATTTTTATAAAGGAGCGGAGCAGTAATATTATAAATTGCAAGGGAACAGCTATTTCAACCATATGTCAACAGGGAATTTAGCGGTAAGGTCAGGCGACCGTTTACCGCAATAGATGGTGCGAGTTCAAATCCCGGGTTATAAAAAAAAACTGTTATTGTTTTAAAAAATCGTAAAATTCTTTTTTTTTAGTTTTTGCATTTTTTATGTGCATTAGGAACGATACTGTTATGAAATCTGAGAACTTTACATGTCCTATCTACTTGTATGGGGAGTTTCACACCAATATTAATAAACAGATTGATTGGTGGTACAACAAGCTACACTATCATAAAGTCAAGTCAAACTTTTGGTTCTAAGTTATATCTTACCAAGCGCATTTGTTGTTTGTGGAGTGTCACGCAACAGTGACAAAGGGCGCGTGCTTAAAGATTGTTCTTTAACCGTGTGGGATGAATGCACTATGGCGAACAGAAAAGCAGTAGAGGCGGTAAACAGGACTTTGTAGGACATCCGCAGGAACCAGCAAATGATGGGTGGCGTTACAGTTCTGTTAAACGGCGATTTCCGACAAACGCTGCCTGTGGTGACGCGAGGAACTAGGGCTGATGAGGTGAATGCTTCGTTGAAATGCTCTTTCTTATGGCCACATATTCATAGGTTGCGCTTAACGATGAATATGAGAGCACAGCTTGGCAGGAATGTACACGCCCAAGAATTTTCTGATCTTTTCTTAAAATTGGGTGAGGGAACGCTACCAGTAGACGGTGGCCAGGTGGTTCTACCTGAGATACTTGGGAGAGTGGTGTCCACCTTAGATGATTTGATTCGCCTGGTACGGGGACATCAATAGGATACCGCACCAAGATAATTCTTGGGTGTGACGTGAACGAGTCATTTTAACACCCAGAAACGACCAACCTTCAGCGATCAATGAATGCATTCTCGCGGAAATTGAGGGATATGAAGTGACTTCAATAAACACTGTTGTCGACCAAGATGACGCCACTCAATACCCCGTAGAATTTCTCAATTCCCTCAGTGCAAGTGGACTACCAGCGCACACCATTAAGCTAAAGGTCGGTGTCCCAATTATGCTTCTTCGGAATCTCACTCCACCGAAACTGTGCAATGGGACCCGGCTCAAAGTCGTCTCGCTGCAGAGAAATATCATTGAGG
This sequence comes from Oligia fasciuncula, assembly GCA_963082905.1. Taxonomy (NCBI): domain Eukaryota; kingdom Metazoa; phylum Arthropoda; class Insecta; order Lepidoptera; family Noctuidae; genus Oligia; species Oligia fasciuncula. The sequence continues at coordinate 14,155,900 of OY720396.1, read as the reverse complement.
CGGAAATTCTAACGGGTTGTGGTGTCGGCGAGACAGTGTTTATACCACGTATACCACTGATTCCCCACAATTACCCTTTTTTTTCGGATGGGAAATCATCAAATGACCCCTCCCGCTCTGGGTGGAGCGGAAGGGACTGTCTCTTACTGACTAAAACCCACCCGTGTTCCTTCCTTAGCCCTTTATGTTCGGGGCCAGCGGTAACCCTTTCGGACAATCCCGCTGACCCGGCAGGCTTCGGGCCCTCGATGCTGACATCTCTTTGAGGCGCGCGTGGAACACGTACGCGCCGTCCGGCACGGGCTTGGTCCTGATCGGACGGTGAGCTACCCATTACTCTCCGCCCGCAGGCCCGCGCCTACGGTGGCCGGGAGTCGTCCCGTGGCTCCCGACGCCCGGAGCGTCTCACGCGGCGGCTGGGACGGGAGGCTTTCTCCCTCATCCGTCCCGCCACCTCCTTCGCTAGCATGACTGCTTCGCAGAAGGAGGTGACTGCCTCCAACTCCCTCTCGCCCCGGACCATAGCTTGCACCAGGGCCGGACGCGCCTCTACGAGGACACGGTGGTACTCCGCCCAAGCGGGGCAGACCTCCACCGTGTGCTCCACCGTGTCCTCTGGGCGATCCTGGCAATAGTGACACCCGGCCACAATTACCCCTTTCAATTCAAGCACGTGCAGTTTCCTGTGAGCGTGTGCTTCGCCATGACAATAAATAACTCGCAGGGGCAGACACTGAAGGCTGCGGGTGTCGACCTCAGGACGAGCTGCATCGCATAGCAAAAAATATTCCACGTGAAGAGCATTTTCTGCTGTGAGAATAAATTTGAAGATCTGGAACACCTGTTGTGGAACTCCAAAGCCCAGCGACACTATAACATAATTATAGGAATGACGTCTTAGCAAAAGTTGTTTAGTCTGATGGGCATTTCCTGTTGACTTACAAAAATGAAAGATCTGGAACGTCTCGAATCGTCTCGCGCATCAAGCCGTTTTCCCGTCCCCGGGCTCTTAGAATTTGACATCAGACGTTTCAGATCTTCGATTTTGACGACCCCGTTGTCGCTGGCATTAGCAACAGAATCCGCGTACGAAGTCGCGGGCAGAAGCTAGTAATGAAATATAAGTACTCTCAGTAGGTATATAGTTAGACAAATAATTTTCTTTCTTCAGAACATGGGTTACCTCACAATTAATGACCTTTGGTTTCAAGGTCGAACCGATATGGTGAATCCACGGACACCTGCCGGTCGATTCTGTAAAAATCGCACCGTGGAAACTTAGGTGAAGTGAGTTTGTTTTTGGTAGGAATTGACACTATTGACAGCTCACTCCACGCTCACTTCACCTAAGTTTTCACGGTGAGATTTTTATAGAATCGACCGGCTGGTGAAGGTCGCGAAAGTTTGATGCGAGAGACAGAACCTGTCGTTGTGGCGATGCTAGGGGAGTCCTAAATCCTAAGGTCCAGTGCACGCCTTTCGGCTCAATGATGAGACAGAATATTCAAATGGCTCTCTTACCTTTATCTTGTGCATCATGCGCGTTGGCGAGTGTGGCGTCGGCGAAGACTGCGAGGTCGTGCAGTGCGGCCCGCAGGCGCGCGCCCGCCACGCGCACGTCCAACACGCGAGCCCGCAGCGCGCCGCGCCGCCGCCAGCCCGGCGACACGTACGACAGCAGCCGGGACACCGCCGCTGAAGCTTCCTCCTGGACCACACAAAGGTAAGAAGCGTTAAAACTATTGTCTTCAGAACTGCGTGTTTTAGGGGAAGATGTATGTGTGATAATGTGTGATGTGCATCATCAATTTATCATGCATAAAAGTGTATGTGGTAAGCAGGCTTTTCTTTGAACAGCTGTGATCAGTTCTACTTTGTGAAATTCTTTAGCTAAATGTCTGACCTATTCTGTGGAGGTGTCTACTATGAAGTTGCCTCAAATTGTCTACCAACCTGTAATCTATCGAGCGCTTCAAGCGCAGCATCACAGGGCAAGGGCAGCGCGCGCGACCTTGGCACATCGTACGTGCTGGAGGCGGAAGCAGCCGAATGAACCGAACTGCCGGAGTTCGCCGAAGCGCTTGAAGTCGCCGAGGCTAGGGAACCAGTCCCACTACACGCTGAGTCAGCACTGGCCGGTCGGGGAGCGCGTGGGGCGTCATACCAGTCGACCAGAGGCCGAGGACAGTCGTACATGCCAATGCGTTGCACAGGCATCGGTGCGCGAGGCACGTCGTAATGTGAGCACTCTTCGATCTGATGGGAAAAAACACGTGAAAATAAGCTTATGAAATTAATACAGAAAGTTGGTGCCATGATGTGAATTGTACGGCAGGCCGCAGGAGTAACTAAGTGTGTTGATTATCCAAGGCAGTTTCTACTTTTAAGGTGCAGTAAATCTCGAGAGCTTACTTTTGTAAAAGCAGGTGACTGCTGTGTAGGCATGGGTTGGTGAGCGACGGGTGCCGGCGCCCGCGTCCTCCGCCGCTGCATGGCGCCACTGGCGTCGAACACGCCGGCTACTATCCTCAATCTGTTGCCGGGACATATTCCCTGGAAACAAAAAAACACGAATTAGGCTTACTGCAGTACCTATCTAACACTGACTTTGGAAAAATTAACTATAAATTCTCGCGAAGAACCAAGCAGCTTCAACACAAGTAAACAAGAAGTTTCTAGATTCAAACAATGACACCATTATTATAACATCGGTTATCCCATCTGTGGCTGCGTGATGTTTACAGCCACCATGAGATGTACCTACATAAGCATCACGTACACATCCAGACTTATGAAGTTCGCTTTTTCCCTGAAAATGACGCTATTTTACCGTGATTAAGAACCTAAGAAAACAATATTGTTATTATCAACTTTGACCGTGACGCTGTCGTAGGCAAATGTGGACGTGAGATGCGTCACCATTGAGATAATGTACCTACGTTCAGGAAATAATAAGCATTATACTCGTATTATTATATCGTACAAGCTTATGAATGGGGGAGTCATCGGTTTTAAGTGTTTTGGACATTATCATCATAATTAGCATTACTTAAAACATCTCAGCTAAAAATAATTCCTAAATGCATTGTTTGCTTGAACTTGTCACACTTATTCTAAGTGACTCTCCATCCTATATTTGGATGGGCCACCATCATTTGTAAAACCCTTTAAAAGCGTGACTTGATCATAATCATTTCCTCGGTTATGTTAGAACGTCTAAACGGTCTACTACATAATGGAAGGCCAACCTTTCATTATGTTGCCTGTCCTCTCATTGGATTCTGGTTAACCGAAGTCAAGATAGAGCTATATTGGCAGAAAGTTCCAAACTGTTTTCTTGGTAATTGGTTAGTTACCTGTCTTCCTCTAAGCGAGCACAGCCACCAGCCCTCGCTGCCGCCGGTGTTCTGCTCTAGCACGGTGAGCAGGTCGCCGCGACGGAACGCCAGCTCGTCCGGCGACTCCGCTATATTGTCGTACAACGCACGCGCCATACACTGCAACAAGGAAACCTTCGTTATAACAACAAGTAAGTATGAAAAAAACCATGGCATGGTAACATACTTTTGCCGACGTTGTGGTGGTTCTAATAAGGGACCCATGAGAAACAGTTTAATTCTGTAGACCTCAAATATTGGAGATGGTGATGAACTGATGAAGCATTCAATAAATAAAGCCCGGAATACACATGGCTGTAACTTGCATAGAATTATGCAACAAGTAGCTTGCATGTCATTATGGTATTCACCTAATAGAAGTTCTTATGGCACACGACATGCACATCATCATTGTTAAATTACACGAAAGATCAACTCCAATAAGTTCTTGCAAAATAAGACCAGCTGATAAGTAGAACTGATGCTGATTATGATGACAAGCAAAAGTCTGAAAGCATACAAGTTACGGCGGAAAACGGTGGAAAGAAAGTCAAGAGAGTTCCACCATCCACCAGTGCCGGATTAAGACTACTTGATGCCCTAAGCAATCCACGCCTGTACTATCCACTAGTCACCTCGTATTTTTCAAAATGACGACGAGCGATTTGTAAAGATTGGCGCACATCTCTAGCTAGAGCTTTTTGGGTCTTGTAATATCTTGCTGATAAACAGCCTTGCCTTTCATGTGCTAGCAAATACTGTTTCGGTGCTGTTTCTGCCTTATGGTGCCCCCAGAGACGTGATGCCCTAAACAATTGCTTAATTTGCTTATGGGCTAATCCGGCACTGCCATCCACCATTATAACGTCATGACTTGCTAACTGGCTTTCTAACACTTTGGCTAATAATATTACAAGGTTCAAGAGTTAATAATAAGCTTTATACAATCCTCAATTTTTATTCCGTATTTTCCGAGAGATCTTACAAATTATAACTTTCAAGTTCATTTTTATAAAATAGAGAAGAGTAAACATTTCCCCTAATCTTCTTGTTAAAGGATTTACTGTAAAACTTTTGGGTTTATCTTTTTTTGGGTTTACATTTATTTTATCTTACCAGCGGTAGTTATAAAGTTCATCATTATGTAAACGGCCCAAAAGAATGAAACATTTTGATATGTAAGTTACCGTTTTTATCAATGAAAGGAAAATGGAAAGTTTTTATCATTAAGTAGGTTCTCCGTAGTAACTTTTCTTTGTCCCGCACACTACATGCCTGCCTACTCCGTTTTATGCATTGTATTTGCTTGGATCCTTCTGACGCCACTAAAACCGTGCAGTTAAAAACTAGTTTCTATATCATTGGTTAAAAAGGCTATTTTCGGCAGTACCTAGAGGAGATACCTAATTCCACATTTTGTTACTTTGCTATGTTGGACCATACAAAAAAAGTTCATGACTAGGTAATGTACTTCTTGCTGCGACATTCACTGAATCATCTCTAGCAAATGGACTTTAGCTTTTTAACAATAAACTAGCCCTACCTCCAAGTATCTACCTATGCGTAACAGAAGTTTTTACAAAACGGAACCGAACTGCCATGTTGTTTGCAAACTATAGTCAATCAATCATACATTAGACATTTAGCCAAAACAGAAACAGCAGCACCCAGTACCCATAATTTTCATATTAAGCTTCAACACCCGCCCACGTTGCATTTGGGCGCATATGTTGCGTCTGCGCAGCTGCAGCGGAACGGGCGCGTCCTAAATCAGCCGATAATGACGGATCGCATTGTGCAACGAGAGATTGTGGGCGACGCGTGTTAGGGCAGGCCATGTCCGTTTCCGATCAATGCAATCATTTATGCAACCGATAAGAGGGGCTGACAATGAGTCGGCGAACTTTTTGTCATGTTAATTAAGTGGGGTAATTTATTTACCTTCCTATTTGAAGCTAAGAATTGTTTAGATATTTCAGAAAAAAACGGGGCACGTTCGAGATCCCATTTGCAATTTTTTTTTAACCTTCCTGTTACCTATTTGTTTTTTTATTAATTAAAAGTGGTAAATTAATAAATCATATTTATTTACCGTATTAGTCCAAATGGCTGTTATCTTTCTAACTTCAATATATCTTCTGCATTTACACATCTTGAATATTTTATTCAAAACACTTCACTTATCAAACAGTTCAATTCAGTCGAGTAAGTACTACAAAAGCTCGAGTTTATTCCAAGAACGTACTCGTAATTGAACCAATTGCACATGTACTCGCTCCGATGAGTCCAGACGTAATGATCGAAATCGTAGCCTTTGAAAACAAGTTAATTATAAATATATTTGTATTGAATTTATTAGAACCGGTCGTACGTCTGAGTCAAGTGGCTACGTCATATCTACTTGCGCACAAGTCGATCCATTGAACCTCAAAACTGTTCCAAATGACATCTGCAATTTAAGTTTTGAACTTCCTTATTGTATCCCTAATTCTCCATAATGCGTCATAAATTCATAATACCTATATAATTACGGAACGAAAATATTATGATTTTGCACTCAAAAACCAAAACAAGGGTTGTTTACCTATGTATTTAGTTAATTTTTGTTTTAAAAAAAAGTAGGTACAGGCTAGGTATGGAATAAAATCGTCCCTACTTTTTTTTCACATTCTCGTATGTACCTACGATAAAAATATAACAATCCCGAATTAATCAGGTAGAGTAATTTAAGAAAAGGGTCGAAGAAAGAAACATTCTATACGTAGATGTATTACAGATTAATTAAATTAAGATTAAATTCTGTCATAATCTATGCTAATATTTAAAATAATAATAATATGTACATTTATATAAAAAAATAACAAAAATAATCATAGGGCACTAAAAAACATAATCATCGTCATAATTGTAAAAAGTTTGAAGATAATAATAGCATTAACTAAGTAACCTAAGTGAATCTTCATTAAAGTTATCAATATAGTCTTCACTAATTACGTTAAACCTTCACTTAAGTTTAATGGAGGAACTCCTGTATGGACACTGTATAAGCACCGAACTATGAAGGAAAATCTACCTAAACTTTGTACATACTTAGGTACCTACCTACAACTATAGGCACATAGGACATCTCTTGGCTTTTAAATATTCTACTGCTTCAAAAAAAAACAATTATTTGTTTTAAATATCGAATTCTCCACATCCCATTCTTCCATATCGCACACCTAGATCTAAACAGCGATTAACTCAAAAAAACACTTTTTTCAGAAAAGTTGAAAACCTGATTACTATGTCCCTGTGCACTGCAGGAGTTTGCTGTATTGATCAATACTTTTTAAGTTGAGTAATGGAACTATTTTTGAATCTGTTTTGTTGGTCGCTAGGTAGTGAGTTAGGGAATTCGATGGTATGCATACCTCAAAAATTGAGATTTTAGAGTTAGCTCTCTTTAGATCTTGGTGTGCGATATTGGAAAATGACCACAAGGAATTTAAAATATCGCACACTTTCGTAACATGCTACGCGTTTAAAGTTCAAAGTGACTATACGTTGATCTAATATTTATTTCCATTAAAAAGAAATTATATTATAAGTTAAAAGCTATTAATTCAGTTGCGTTTATTAAATATCGGTAAACAGCATCGTCGTCATCTTCTGATCAGTCGGTTTAACAATGGTAAATGGGCTTATTAGTCGATTCGCACGAATTTACTCGCTCGAAAAGTGCGAAACGTCACTTATACAAGATGTAATGAATTAACCCAAAACCTCTTAAGAGGTCATTGTACTCATCATTATGAACAACTTTTACTACTATTTATGTTCGCATACTCGTCAAAATGTAGGGAACAGCTGTTTTTTTTTTCGCGATTTCATGTTTGGCCCCATAGTAAAAGTTGTTCATAATGATGAGTACAATGACCTCTTAAGAGGTTTTGGGTTAATTCATTAACACCTTGTATATAATATTATATTTTTTCTATCGACTCGCACAAATAGGAATATTTTGAATTTTATGCAATGAAGTTAGGAAAAAAGCACGTTTTACAATATAGAAGAGCGAGTCGCCTATAGAAAAATAATATTATTTCCTTCTCGATATTTGCATTTAGGTATGTCAACTTACTACTTTATAAGTAGGTACTTACTACTTAGCAAGTAGGCAAGTGTTATGATTTTTATCATTTGCTTTAGAAACTTAAAGTCCAAAGTCAAGTTATTTATTCTGTGCTAAAAGCTAGCGAAAGCTTTGAACTTCTTAAGTGCTTATCAACCCAATGTCAACTGAATAGCGTTTAAATGGCTAGACATTAATAGAAGCGAGTACCTACTTTCTCTACGCCTTTTCATTAATTAACCGTCTCCATTAATCAATAAGTTGACAAAGATGCTGAGGAACCGGATGTCCGTGAATCATGACGCGTTAATTCGCAGAATTTCTTGAACGGTTGTGCGCGGGCGCCAATCGTAGGTAGGTACTGTAGGTATAGGTACCGCACGTAACCCGTGAGTGCCGAGTGTGCCAGCGAGGTCGATGAGGTCATTGGCTTGACCTTTTAATACATGGATCCTATGCCAATCAGCGACTTCTCATGAATATTGTTTTTCCTTAACTTTTTACCGTCTAGACAGGTAACGGGAATGTAATGGAACTAAAAGCTAATGTTTTTTGGAACGATTTTAGTTGAGTGTGGTGGTGACCCCAATTGACGGCTTTATTGACGTGACAACGTCTTAAATTAGGTTGCGACTGGGAGTCACTTATGAAAAAGTGTAACGCTCGGTAACGTTACGATGAGTCACCGAACGAGAGAGAGGCCCGCCGAATGCCTTGCGTCTCTCTCCCACTCAACTATGATCGGATGATCGGTCGTTGTCACGTAAAATCTTCGCCCGTAAAACCGACTTTACAGGCAACCATTTTTTTTAATGTCAATGATCTGGTTGTTCCACTATCTGATCTGGGGCCGAAAAAGGCCTCTTTGGCAGAATCATAAAAGAATAACATTATGAATCATAATGGACACTTAACTGATAAGCTAATCGTATCAAATCCCATTGGTGAAGAATTTTTCAGTTATTTTTTTTTGTCTGTGCTAAAATACCTATCAATCCAATTCAAATCCAAACCCAATCTCTTTGATAATACCTACGTAGTGCAGCGAAAAAAAGAAAAACACGGACTGTCTTCGCCATATTATGATTCATAATGTTATCCTTCTATGATTCTGCCAAAGTGGCCTTTTTAGGCCCGGGTAGATTTTCAAAATAGCATTTTTTGCTGTTCTTCCACAATAAGGCTTAAATATCCATTAAGCATTGCGTAAAATTTACTTCAGTTTATAATTTGTATTTTTTTTTGTAACTAGTAATAAATAAAATCATAATATAAGTATGATGAAATATTTTAACTTACAAAAAACTATCCTGGAAATCATTTACCTCTCCGTTATTTTCTACACTACATTTATTGATCTCATGAATACTCAAAGTTCTTGCCTAAATTTTGTTTAATTTCACCCCATATGTAAAAATTATAGTGTATACTGAACAATTACTATATTAGTTACATCGGAATTTACCCCTTATGTTATTATTTAACCATTTAAAATTTTGTCACAAAGATTTCATCATTAACTTCGGCGATTTTTGTTTGATAAATTTTGTCGATCAAAAGAACTAAATTCAAGTATCCGAACGCATTCCGGGGGCCTTACCCCGCGCGGCCCCTCAGTCGTCGTTGATTTGTCCACCAAGCTAATAAAAAATAATAAAATTTCTCACAAAAATTGTCAAAATAAATCATAAAATGAAAATCTACCCGCCCCCAGGTTGTTAAACCACTAAAATCTAATAAGTACAATATTACTTCAAAGTTTTGCCGAAGATCGGACTATAATTTAAAATCAGCTCAGTAATCAGTTGCTCTTGATTAGCGGTTAGCACCACCACCTAGAACGACGCCTGTTTTTTCTAATAAAAAAACAGTGGCACTCCGGGAGTGCCGACAGAAACAGAAGTGAACACTTGAACAATTACGTGTGTATTTCTTTTATCGTCTTGTAAACTAAATACGCGCGGTGTCGGTTACGGTAACAGTGTCGCGAGTTCAATGGTTTTTTCCCATCTCATAAAATGCCCAACGCGCCTAAAAAGTTTTCACTTCAAAAAGTTATGATAATATTTTCTAATCCGCCCAATAAATGGTCCTACTTTAAATACCTATGTTATAAAACATGCCAATATACGTACGGTTTCCTTTCCCTAGCACATCGAATACAAACGAACATAAATATTATTTTGTATGACAAAATGCCAAAAATAAACTGGCTCAGTGATCACATTTAAGACGAAATCGGTCGGAAAATAAGTGTTATTTATTAATATGCGTTAACAAATGAACAAACATCCCTATAACAAAACCACTACACGACCACAAGAACAAGATAAGTACTCGCCAAATAAATATTATGTTGTTATTGTTAACGAGTATTCCATCAATGAATAAAATAAATTGGAATAAACCAAGTTCTGCTTAATGAAATGCAATTAGACTTCAATTAATTTATTTGAATGAATCACGAATCTTCGTCACTTCGTCAGAACTATAAAAAAAATAACTTAAAAAATAATTAAGGTATGTTGGTACGTACCTATCAATAGGTTATCCTACATTCGTATCGAAAAGAGGACTCCGTAGCCATGACAGTTCCCTTCCCGAATATTCGTCCTCGGTGTGCTATGTAACGGTCACGTGCGACTAATATTGCCAAATCATGACCGAATGGATGGTCCTCGCGCTCTAGTAGACCTCTCCATGTGATAGTGGGTCGAAAATCAATGAGGACCGGCAGCGGACTGAATGGCGGGGCGGCGACCTACGAAGGTCGCACTCTCGTAGTACGCGAAGGGACAACACGCATGCGCGAGCCTTGCTAAAAAAATGCAATTTTGTAACGTTCGTTTTAGTTTATTTTAAGCATTAGTTAAATGCGCCTTAATGCAAACGTTCTGTCAAATAAGGTTTGTGTAAGTAAATAAAAGACACAAATGATCGGCTGTCCGCACAAAAAAATGTGATCGTTCTAAAGGCAATTTCTACCTTCAGCAGTAAAAGATGGTTATCACAACAAAATATACGTATCAGAAAGCAGGTAGTTAACTTAAAATGGTCTTGAAACACCGTGTAGTGTTAATCACGGGATATTATAGAGGTAGCCAGGCGCCTCGCGACTCGTGTCGAGACGACCATTATTTTATTTTAATTAAGAAAATGATGGGTTGTACCACCCGGTAGTAGTTTGTACAGATAAACAGTCAGTTCTTCACTGTAAAGATGTGAATTATCAATCGTTTATAATATGTCCTATTTGGAATCATTTCTAATTATTACCTGGAAGGGCTACAAGCTATTATTAAACTTGCCTCGTTATTTAGTATATTGGTCAAATCAAATCTTGCAAGCTGAAAAAAGCTAAAACCACTTCGTCTTATCACACGGGGTTGAAATTTTACATGTTTTTATTAATTTATCATCTTTATTATGACATATCTAATACGGACTCGTTTGTCATTTAATCAATTATCTATTGCACAAATTGTCATTGACTTTCCTAAATAAGGAAAGTTCTATAGGCCGACCGCTTAACTGAGACGTTGCCTGAGGCAGCGCGGTGCGGGAGGGGTCCACACCCCTCGTGACGTGATGCTAGAGCTCAACCACAGAATAAATGCTCAGCTATCACCCCTCCTGCACCGCGCAGCTACCTCAGGCAACGTCTCAGTTAAGCGGTCGGTCTATAAACGTAGCTGTTTACAAATGGTACCTAAGTACCTACCTAATACCTACTCGTGAGTAATATTTATTTCGAATTTTTGACTCCTTTGGTTAGTTTAAGTACCTTATTTACTTATAGCTGCATGAAGTTTAATAATATTATAAGACCTTTTTCCAAGTTGTGTCCTCAAATAATGCAAGTATCGTATAAATGCAAACGTAGTTTCGGGGATCATCTCATGATATTGATCCACTTAAGCTTTTGTTGTTATTTACTGAGATATATTTATATTCATATTCATTATACATATAAAGTATGGAAACCACATAATATGCAATAAATTATACCACATACTTGTTATCGCCTTTTCTGACGATATACAAAAAATGAACGAAATCGGTCGCGAAAAATAACAGCAGCAGTGTGATTCTATAACCATCTCATCGTGAAAACTTAGGTAAAGTGAGCGTGGAGTGAGCTGTCAATAGTGTCAATTCCTATCAAACCAAACTCACTTCACCTAAGTTTTCACGGTGAGATTTTTACATAATCGATCGGCTGTTCCCTACATTTATGTTCGCATAACTCGTCAAAATGTAGGGAACAGCTGATTTTTAATATAATTTAATATGTTATATTTTATGGTGTTTGCGGCGGGGCCTGGGAGAGCCCTATGTCCAGAGGGACCAGGGGTGGGCTGCGATAGGCTGAGTTGTTGTTGATGACTGAGAAATACATTGTAGGCTTTAGAACCGGATTTACACTGCACTGTAGTTAACTCTAACGTAAACATACGTACTAACAACGTATCAAAAATTCAAAATCTCAGGTATGATTCATTCCTTAAACTTTCCTGTAGCAAACGATAAAGTTGAACATCCAACAGGAAAAATTGCACGTCGTCTCTTACAAATATGGGAACACGTTCCTGAGGAAAAGTTTCTCCTCATTGCTGCCAAGATTTTACGACCGTATCAAAAATTTAAACGCTTTTTTAGAGGTAAAATTAAAGCGTTACGTGTTTCTCTACATTTGAGTGATATTTTTTTGGCATATAGAAAAGGTGATTAACCTTTTGACCGCCAAGGTCACGTATATGACAAACCAAAATGTGCCCAGCACGCCACGGTTCGACTACATAACAGACTTTGACGCCAAGGGCACGTTTTTGATTTTTTTACGTGTGGCGGTCAAAAGGTTACCTAAGCACTTGAGTAGGTAGCAAAGTATCTATTTAGTAATAATAAAGCTGAAGAGTTTATTGGTTTGAACGCGCTAACCCCTGCCAATTGCCAGTCTACCAGTTGGATTAAAAAAATTCCATTTGATAGCCCAATTCTTGAGAAAGGATTTAGAATATTTAAAAAAGCGAAAACGAAATAAAGCGCGGGCGGGCGGTGCAATATGACGGGATGGGTCGGAGGAAAAGAAATTTCACGCAGACAAAGTCGCGGGCAGAAGCTAGTATCTGCATGTTGGTAGGTTCGCAAGAAATAGAGTAGATCACAATCTGTCGCACTCGCACAGATAGACGCGAGAAGCGTTTATTGTCGACACATAAGTGGCTGCTGGCCCGCGACAGCCTTTTGGAATCCGTCAAGATAATCGCAACAGATAAATAGTAAGTGTATGCAAAGCGCCGACAAGCTTTCAGTAGTTCTCTTAGAAAATTTAGACATATCTCAACGGTAGGTAGGTAGGTACCTACATAATTCTCTGCCGAGGTACATTTTAGTAAACCGCACATCCTACATTTGCAGATAGAATGTCCCTTGGAGTGTGTAGAGCTGCAGATAGAATGTCTTTTGGAGTGGGTAGAGCTGCACTAAGAAAGTTTTTTCTCTTCTAAAAGCTTTTTTTTACCCTTCTGTCGTTCACGAGCGCGCGTCCTCCTTCCAGTTTTGGTGGAATCTGTCCAGTTCGTCCCGCCATCACCTATGTGGCCTAATAGGTTTTTTTTAACAATGATGTTAGTTCATAAATCGCCTATAGAATAGAGTTGCCCTTTCAATGCAATGATGTTTATCATAATACGACGCACAACTCTGCCTCGCTACTGACGCTCAGTCAATGACCTATCCCAAGAGATAAAACATCCCACGCATCACTAACTATCCGAAACTATGATGGTATAACTATCATGGGTCTTTAATATCACATCTATTACAGTGCATGGAAATCATTATATGTATGTATTTAGAAATATATAAGTATGTTTATCAATTGTCTAGTACTCATAACACAAGCTCTGCTTAGCTTGAGACTAGACGGCGTTGTGTGATAGTTGTGGAATATTATTATTATTATGCCTAGTAGTTGAGTAACTGTTTACTGAGTTACTGACTGAGTAACTTGAATTCGATGAAATACTAATTTGAGTAGCAATTAAGAAACGTGTATGCGTATGGTATGCGTGTGAACACTGTGAACAGTATCGTAGGTGTGTGTGGTTTTACGGGACACAAACAGGCCAGTGTTGATATTCCCAGGAGTGCGTCATTTGACATGATATGTGACGCGCCAGACACTGGTCAATATTGTTCGGATACATAACACGACTGTATTATACCAGTGTTGCCATAGATAACGTGATAAACAATAAACAAACAAGATCTTGTTGTTCTGTTGAAACAAGAGGTGTTACTGTTTTGTCATTTTTGGGTTCTCATCGGGAAGCCCACTTTTAAATGTTTATCTTGGCTTATTTATGGATTTCACTTACCTACGGCATGGTGTGTTAAGTAGGTACTCGTCAAAGGACAAAGAAGAAGAAGGCACTTGTAGATTAATGTACTTAGTGATTGGATTCATTCTATGAATATCAACTTGTTATAGTGAACCATAGATATCCGTGTCGTGAACGGTCATTATTAGACACTTGTAATACAATGAGTTTACTAACAAACGGCTTGAGCTCGTTGATTATTATGGTTTCCCGTCTAACACCTAAAGTCCTAACTTCTATCATATTCATTTATAAGTTTATTGAATTAAAAACAAACAACAAATGGTTTGACGTGTGTTGAGTAACTTGCACGTCATCAAGCGATTCAAAAAGATTACCTATTCAATTCTCAATACGTGGGCCTCATATTCATTACGATAATGATTATTTTTATGGCGTAGACATGAGTGTCCAAATTGGTCAAATTTATTTTATTCGAGTTTTATAAGCATTGACAACAAATTGAGACCATAAACTGAATGTAGTTATGATGAAAAAGTTTGTTAAAAATGTAAATTAGAAAATGTTATTCAACGGGGGAATTGAATAACATCACCGCATCAACAAGGCGAACAGCGCAACCAAGTCCAAGGGGGCGAATTGAAAAGAACTCCCTCCGATGTCCCGCCGAGAGGGCGAGGAGCAACGGAGGGACGAGTGATGCAATTTTGCAGTGCATTTTATAGATATGCAGACGCCAAAGAATAGAAGCGAGGTTTTTTCCTCTCTTTAACCACGGTAACAATTCTTTAGGGGTTCGTCGACTTTTTGTACAAGGAGCGGCACGTTCGCAAAGGCGATTATGATCGCAAAATTCTCCGCGAAGAAAGCTTCCCGGGCTTTTGAAACATGCCCGCTGTTTTATTCACTGGAAAATGATTTTAAACTTTTAATCGCGTCCTCATTTCTGCCCCAATTATGTATCTGTCGGGAAGAAACGTCGGCTGGCACCAGTGAACGTCTGACACTTGTAGCTTGTGTCACGACGTAGATTTGGCAACCACCCAAACGACACGTTGTAGCAAGTCGCGCGGACTATACGCGGGACCGAGCGGGGCCCATGGCCCAACTATATGCAATGACGTGCTTTGGTGAAAAAATTACAAACATATCTATCGATAAGGCTCCAAAATGGCGCCCACAATTTATAAACTTTGCGCAGCTTTGGAAAAAAGGATACTCTTTTTTTCCAGATTAATTACAGTCAGACAATCAGATTGGATTATTAAACTTTTAAAATTATTAAGAGTTATCTCCAACGGAGATTGTAAAACATGGATTTCAAATAAAAAGTAATTCGACGGAAATTTCATTCACACCACGTACCGTACGCGCCGGGTACACGCTCCTTCGTATTCCAATATCAAATTTCATGTTCATCCTATCACCATCAAGTAAATTCCCATTTCCGAAAGGCATAATGTTTGACTTTCATTGAGATTTCCAGCCTTTACAGCGCGCAGGTAATTATCAAGTAATTGGAAAACGGATACCTCGCAGTGTAACTTTACAAGCTGTAATAGGTGTTGATTATTTGATAACGTTAGGTTTAAATAATCAGCAGGGCTTTCATGTATTAGTTCTGAAATGATTCCTAGGTACGTTTCGTTGAGTAACGTTTCTTTGGGCATATTGTCCTAGCACGTTTGTGACTCGTGATCGTCGGGACTTTGTGTCCTAATAAATTAGTGTAACGAGTCAACGTCGCAACTCTAATCGAACAGTGGCAGTCGTGGCAAGCCGAGCCCTCGAGCCGACTTCAAACAATTTCGTCTGATGCACAGTTGTGCCCTCGTCTCGAGAGCACTGCCTCTGATTAAACTCAGCCCGCACAGTCGCGTACTGGTTTTGCTTTATTTGCTAACTGTTTCATTAAAATCCTCGAAGTTACTTCAAACATCTGCTGGAATATTTTCGCGAAAATCATCTGGTACGTGTTTCAGTCGAGGATTCCTTTATTTTTCATAACTGCCATGTGCTTGGAAATGTTGCACTGAACGGAGCTGTTTATATCCGTCCTTTAAACTTAGCTACCAGTAGGTAGGTAGATCTTTTCAGACGTAAGTAGGTAAGTAGCTGTACCACTAAGTTTTACGAGATGAAGATGTAAACGCTCGTTACCCTCTTCATCTTTACGATAATCGTAACTAAAAGAAGTGCTGTTCCACAATAACGCTTAGGTAATCTAGATTAATGTGACGTATGGCATAAATTTGGCGTTAGCGCGGCAGCCACCACTTTGGAATTATGCATTAGATGGTTGGCACCAAGTAAAGACCAGCATTTCTCAAACTATTTATTGTATGTTTTATAGGCCATCTTTGCCATTTCAGTCAGCTAACCGGTAAGTAAATGATTTTAACATTAACGTCTCCACTAACTAAATAAACTTTCTAACCCGGGTTATATTACTAGAAATGCGTTTTGCGATCAAGTTTAGAAAGTTGGCAATAATTTACGGCTTCATAATAAAATAGCTCGTTAACAAGTTCAATATATTTCTGCCAAGTCATAAAAATGACTTGTTTGATATTTTATTTTACACAGATCCGGTTTTATAGATGAAGTAAAGTATCTCAAAACAATGGCTCAGTCAGAATCTGTATAGGTTCGTATCCTCTTGCTTAACGGTAAATGCGGTACTGTAAACCTCACAGAGGTATAGAAGTATTCATTTTACTAGTGACTCATTTTACCTTAGAAAAGCACTCCCCGGCAAATAATTACAAGCACGCCCATGCGACCACCGCAAGATAAATTACTGGAAACCAATGAACAGGTTCGCAAACTGGTACTAATCAGTGAGAGAAGTGATTGCAACTAATCTCGAAACAAAGCGGTACTCTGTTGTGCGGTCCCACTTAGTGAGAACTAACATTGAAAAGTTTGGCGAGCGCTGTCCGCAGACGGCGCACGACACGACTCTCCAGAGAGAAAACTAGACGCCTCTACATTTTATACATTACAGTGGTCCTGCACTGAAATAGTATTATTAACTTGTAGTATTTTCATCAATAGTTAATGTGATCTACGTAATGCATTCCGGCTAGGTCCGTTTACTTTTTCAGTGTCTAGGAATTGCTACATCAGTGATTGTATAAGTATTTTTCACTTTCTGTTTGTTTTTATGTATGTAGTTATAGGTATCCACTTTCTGGAGAAAAACTGATCTTTATTATATTTAGGCACTGTTCTTAATCATGTATTAGAGGAATTGAAACGGAGGAGCGTTTTCATCTGTCAGACTTGCGAATAATTATACCTAAGCAAAACAAATCCTCATGTAAAATTCTCTATAAGAAGGACTCTATACTTCTCCGTGGTTAAAAGTAATGAGTAATGAGTTAAATATTTTATTCAAATATGGTATTATTCTTTTACGACAGAAGTATTAATAATGTCAAAAGCTTGAACACTTGGACAGCTGTTCCGAACTTATAGAAGCTGTGTCGCACAAAACTCCCCCGCGACCCGTTTCCCGGCGGGATGAAAGTCTTTGGCACCCTCCGCGTTTTTTCTACCCGAACGACCGATGTGGAGTACTCTCATTACTGTACCATTTCGCTCCCCTAAGGCTATAAACAATATAATAGTATATATAGGACTAAAGGCGCCGTTCCACAGCAGCCCACGGTTAAGCTATAAGCGGCTAAGCTATGCGATGTTGAGCTTTTAGCAGGGTTTCTCATCATAATTATATGTCTGTGTTACGTTCAGTTTACTAACACAGTTGTTAAGAAATATTGTTACTAAAATTTTTGAGTCCACTGTTACTTAAATATTAATAAATATACCTACGCATGTGTTTTTAGATTTGTTTTGTATCAAAATGTAGGCGGAATTTAAGACCTAGGATCACTACGCATGAATGCCTGGCTGGTAAACAAATTAATCGTGCTGCTAATATCGCAACCTCTCACAGTGGACGGTCGCCTTTATGGTTCATTCGACACAAGATTGTTTTGTGACATACATGCCATTACTCTTTCTCTTTCACCTTACGTTATATTGATTAGGATAAAATGAGACTACCGTATCTTATCAAGATCGTCGTATCTTGTCATAAATCATGACAATGCTACCTCAACCTAATGCATCACACCGAGAGTTGTAAGGAAGTAGTTAGATTACTTTCTTTTGTTTTAACTCAAGTAATTGAGCTCCGTTGTGATCCGTAACGTAAAGCCGAAGTCCAATTAGACTTTGTTGGTCGTTCACGAGTCACGGGGTCTAATGAAGCCTCCTCCAAAGTTACTAGAAAAAGTTTTAAGTAAGTGGGTTAGCTATATATCAAGTTACTTCAACTTTTTTGATGTACGGACGCCAGCAGGTCAACCTACCCGAAACTGTCAGATTTTCCCAATCAACCTTGAACCTTATGTTTTAGCAATAAAGTCGAAAATTTATTAAAGAAATCTGACAGATTGTAGTAACTTGATGTGCTGGCGTCTGTACCTACCTACCCTGGAGTCGTTGCGAGATTTTCATGTGGACATGAAAAAACAAGTCAACATTGTTACTCTTCCACCTTTAATGATTTCTGTTCGATTGATATCTGTATTTCGTTACCATCGCAGAAAAAACAAGGAGATATTTTTTTATTAGCATCTAGTATATTGGTCTAGCATAAACGTTAGGCAAACGACTAGCGTATAGCCGCTACGCCAACACGAAGTAGCTGCGTAGCCGCTACGCCAACACAACGTAGCTGCGTAGCCGCTACGCCAACACGACGTAACTACGTAGCCGCTACGCCTACACGACGTAGCTGCATAGCTGCTACGCCAACACGACGTAGCTGCGTAGCCGCTACGCTACGCCATCGCCACCGCAATGTAGGCGCTAGGGCTCTCCGATGGATCTGCGTAGCCGCTACGAAAACGCGACTTAGCTGCATAGCCGCTACACCAACGCGAGCGTAGAGCGTAGCATGCGTCTACGTGGCATTAACCCTCGCTGGAAACCTAACTCAATGTGAAAACAATCATACTAAATGTTAGAAACTCATTAATTACATTAATTAACACTAATCTTATCCCAACATATAAACCTTAACTCGAGTTTACTGCTACAGTCATAAAGTCATGTAACTCTGAATGAATGGCCGTACTGTAGCCTGTAGGCGTCCAACCGTGTGGACATAGTCGCTTAATTAAAGCTTATGCGCCCGTATCATAATGGTAAACATCCTCGATCGTAACTTGAGTTGATAACGTAGATAATCTCGTGTGTGGGAACACAGCTACTTAGTGAGATCAATCGGACCGATAACCCATCGGCAATCGGCACCCATCAGAGATGTTCGGGTGTTCAAACAGGCAAAACGAGCGCTCGAGCCAGTGACGTTTTGATGTATAGCCTGTCGCGTCGCCGCTTCTGTACGTCCATCAACAGCATTAGTGATGTACCTGCTTATACATAAACTAGTGTTGTAACTTGTACTTTTGTTTGTCCTCGCCGACTATTGCCACACAATTTTATGCGTCTAACTCCACTATCTACAGCCAATGAACTATGATTTTGAGTAATGACACAATAGAGAAACAAAATTAAACGATCGCATGATTCTTCTATAATAATTGATATAATCACTTTGTTTTACAAGCTAATGATAGTTGCGTGCTCAACCGAAATGTTTCTGAGCCTGATAAAAATATTAGCCGCGTTCAATGTTGTTCAAAGGAGCGTTTAAACAACAGGTAAATACCAAGTTTAAGGACCAATTTCACCAATGATACTGAACGGGATCAGCATATCTAAACCACGTTCAAGAGATGTCAGTGTCAATATTCTATTACAATAAGACAATAAAGACACTGACAGGTCTGGAACGCGGCTAAGATGTGTTTATCGCGTACAGTTTCGTTGGTGAAATTCGCCCTCAGTGTTCAAATAAGTTTAGTTTGCTACTGTGGAGGATATTGCGAGTGATATTGCACTCATCAATACGTCCTCGGTTTCCTATTGAGGTCTGAATTGGATAGACTTCCTCCGATGTCGCGATTTAATATAACTTGTGCTACTGTTAGACCAATTTATCTGACGTTATTGCACAGAAATAGAATCTCCGAGCAATTGGTTCGAGTTTGAACTGTCTGTTCAAACTTGTTCAGATATTATATTTTGTGATTGAAATTAATTAGGGTAATGTAAAAACAGTTGACAGGTGTCGTGGGACATCCGGTGGCAACGAAGTTCCACACTTTGATTACGTAATAAAGGTATCGGTGACGGTCAAAATGGTACACTTTTTTGGTCTAACTCTCATTCGCCAAGTGTGCAGAGATTAACGAGCGATATCCCTATCGCTCGTTAAGCTCGTTAAGTTCCAAAATTAAATAACTTAAGTTGTTTAAAAAAAGTTGCGTTATTAATTTAATAATAGGAGGGGCCCGTGGCTAAATAATAACAGCCGCACAGGTCAATCAATCAGGTTAAGCTACGCTTGCCGCGGTTGGTCTGTGGATGGGTGACCATCTTTACATACCGTCACCCCTCCGTACCTCGGAAAGCACGTTAAGCCGTTGGTCCCGGCTGTCATTCGTGGATCTTTGACAGTCGTTACGGGTAGTCAGAAACCCGAAGGTCTGACCACCATTCTATCAAGGGGTATCGTATTACCCAGTAACTGAGTCGTGGAGGTCAGATAGGCAGTCGCTCCATGTAAAATACTGGTATTCAGCTGCATCCGGTTAGACTGGAAGCCGACCCCAACATAGTTGGAAAAAGGCTAGGCAGATGATATTAATTTAACGATAGGCCTGTTTAGCTAACACGCCGTCTAGTCTAGATTATTCAAGTCAAAAAATCAAAATTTATTCTCAGGATAAGACTTACATATTCTAGGTATAAAAGTTTGGTGGAATGCGGCCTAAGTAGGCTAGTATTTACTTGTAAATTACTTCAACGGGAAAGTACCTCAAGATATTAGAATTTTCCCAGTATACTACTGTAGCTATATAAACATTAAATACTTACGTACTTACTGCAAATCAGCACAAATTGCACATAACATAACGCAGCGTCTTCCTCAGACACAGATAATATTCAATCACCCCTAAACTGTCGTTAAACCCGTATCCATAGACGTAAATATAAAATGTTCGTGTGGTTCTGTCTAGGGTTGGCAGACGTTACTTTGCTATTAATGTTTGGAGTTTTATACCGAACTAGGCGAAAACCTCGATATCTCGATAGGCCAGCGCCATGCTGGCTGTCGTATCGAGATATCTAGGTTTTCCATCACACTAATATTATAAAGGCGAAAGTTTGTGAGCAAAGACATTAAATTATTCTTAAATCTCTTTGTTTGTGAGTGTGTGTGTTTATTACTTCTTCACGCTTAAATGGCTGGACCAATTTTAATAAAATTTGGTATGAAGGTAGCTGACACCCTGGATTAACATTAGGCTACTTTTTATCCCGATATTCTTACGGGATCGAAACTTATGCGGGTGAAACCGCGGGGCGCAGCTAGATTATAATAAGATACCAGGGTGAATATTTCAGAGGGCCAAAATTTATGTCTCGCTACAATACTCATCAATACTAAAGAATTTCAAAGTCAAACATTTTTATTCCATTACTTAAATAAATTATAAAGATGCTATCGGAGCCATTTTGAGCTTTAAATCACACAAAATAAAGATATTCAAATATTACTTTAAAAATCGGCAATATTTGGCGTGTCGCCTGGGTATAGTTTCCAACATTTCGTGACATAAAAAATTCAGTGTATTGAATGTGATACATTGTGTGAATAAATATTAAACTTAGATAAATAAAGAACGTTTTTCATTACAATAATGTTAGAAAACTTTATTAAAAGTTACTTTAAAATGTAATCAAACAATGTTCAAAAAATAAGCGTCATTATCGGCAACAATGTTGTGTGTAATTTTTTTACTTATAAGGAAACGCGACCGAATAGTCAAATGATGTTTAAGCGACGCTTCACCCCGCGCCTCAGTCGGCTGACACGCTTTGGAGTGTAAGGACGTCGCGTGATTTGAGCAGGAAGTATTTCATTTTGATTCTCCAAAGTTTGTCATCACAATCGTCATTCTTATTTTTGACTGTATCTCAATTATTTCTTCATAATGAAGTGTTTTTATGTAACAAAGTTGAAGTATGAGTGAAACTAATACTGCATGTGGCACTCTCTCCGACGAATATACCTAATTATTTTGTAAAATGGTGAACTTTCTAGAATTCGTCATTATTGGCAACATCATTTTCAGCAACGTCGCATGAGACGACAATGACACGTGTTGCTAAAAATGATATTGTCTTGATTGAGCAATGACGGTTGTTACCGATAATGATTTTAGTATTCGACCTAATAGTTAGATATATCGTGTTTTTGTTGGTTTCCGTTAATTTCGGCATAAAGCTTGGTACAATAACATATTTTTTTGGCAAATTCGGATAAATACACTTTTTCTTGTATTTTTTAACAAATTTATAATGAATGTATGGTTAATTGCGTTAGTTTATTTATTTTATCTGTCTGCATGGTGCTATTGTTCGTTTCGAGGTTTTCGTTGTTTTTTTTGTTTGCATAACGTTTATTTGAAATTTATTGTCATTTTAGCCGAAAAATGAAGCTGACATATTATGTCTTTGTAATACACATGAATAGAATGTGAACGTTAATCAGTTCACCAATATTTTAGAAGATTTCGCATTTATAATTGCAACATATCAAGGTGGTCTGCGTAAGGCACTCTGTGAAGACCAGCAAAATTTGAAATTATATCGTAGCTACAATATAAACAATGAGTTTAGATACGAAAGTGTTCAAATTGAACTAGACGGTAACAGTCCGGAGCAGATACAAAATATGTACCAGTACGTAAAGGATTGGTCTGTGTGGTGCCGGACTTAAAGAATAGCACCACCCCATGCTTCCCGTGGGTGTCGTAAAAGGCGACTAAGGGTCGTACCGGAGAATGGGCAGCAGCGTTCTCTATACATTCCACCACCATACCATACTGCGGTCGCCAACCCACCTGCCAAGCGTGGCGATTATGGCAAATGCCCCGCAAGAATGACAAGCTCAAAAAACTCTTGGCCCCTAGTACCCGGCGGCCCGCCTACCCTTGGCTACGGTAGCGGCCAAGGCCACGGTGAGGCAAGGGGTGCTAAGAATCCCCGGAAGAGATCCGGCTACCACAATCACCGAAAACTGGACCTGGCAACTTATAACACGCGTACACTCCGGACCGACGAGAAGATCACCGAACTTGAGGAAGAATTGAGCAGGTTACAGTGGGGTTATCTGAAGTCCGAAGAGAGGGGAAGACTTGATAAGTCTCAAATCCGGAAACTTGCTCTATTTCCGGGAGGGTAACCAGCAGTCCCAAGGTGGTGTCGGGTTTATCGTCCATAAGTCCCTTGTGAGCAACGTGGTGAAGATCGAGAGTGTGTCGACCAGGGTGGCGTACCTCATACTCAGAATATCCGAAAGGTATTCGTTCAAGGTCGTACAGGTTTACGCCCCGACGTCGTCACACCCCGACGATAAGTTAGAGACCATGTATGAGGATATTTTCAGAGCCATGCATGGCTCTAAAACTCACTTTACCGTTGGCATGGGGGACTTTAACGCGAAACTGGGTAAACGAAACGATGATGAGCTGCGAGTGGGGCAATTTGGAGTTTTCCTTCTTCAGAAAACGAGAGCACAGAAAGTGGACCTGGCAGAGCCCGGATGGTGCAACTAAAAATGAGATTGACTTCATTATGTCGACGAAGGAGAAAATTTTCAATGATGTCTCTGTGATCAACGCGGTGAAAACCGGAAGCGATCACCGCATGATAAGAGGCACATTGAACTTAAATATCAAGCTGGAAAGATCTCGACTGATGAAGTCTACGCTCCGCCCAGTACCTATTCAGGTCCAAAACCCCGAGAGCTTTCAGCTCGAACTTCAGAATCGTTTCGAATGCCTAGGGAGCTCCGTGGACGATTATAACGATGGTTTCGTGGAAACTGTCCATACGGTCGGGTCTAAGATCTTCAAGACCCGTCGTACGAATTTAGAAAAGAAGCTCTCTGATCCGACTTTACGGCTCATGAAGGATAGGCGCGAGATGATCCTGCAGTCTTCAGATGATGCGCTAAATTACCGGCAACTCAATAGACGGATCTCTAAGTCCTTGAAAAGCGATCTTCGCCGCTATAATACAGACCGTATTAAGGACGCGATAGAGCGAAATAAAGGCTCCAAGGTCTTTGCTATAGATCTGTCTATTGGACAGAGCCAGCTTACTAAACTGAAGACCGATGATGGCAGGATCGTATCCTCCAAACCTGAGCTGTTGAGAGAGATCGAGAGATTCTATGGACAGTTATAGACGTCAACAAGTAACCCAGTTACGAATCTGGCGACCAACGAACAACGACTCAAGAGCTAGATTGACCCGACACTATAGCGAAGACATCCCGGACGTCAGCCTGTACGAGATTAGGATGGCTCTGAAGCAGCTCAAAAACAACAAGGCGCCGGGTGATGACGGAATTACGGCCGAGCTGCTGAAGGCCGGCGGAAAACCCTTTCTGAAGGCCCTTCAGAAGCTGTTTGGTTCGGTCATACTCGAAGGTAGAACACCTGCACAGGCATGGAACAGAGGTGTGGTGATACTTTTCTTTAAGAAGGGCAACAATGCCCTTCTTAAGAATAATAGGCCCATCTTACTTCTGAGCCATGTCTACAAGCTGTTTTCGAGAGTCATCACGAACCGTCTCGCGCGCAGGTTTGACAACTTCCAGCGTCCCGAACAAGCCGGATTCCGTAAAGGCTTTAGCACCGTAGACCACAAACATACGCTACGACAGGTTATACAGAAGACCAAAAAGTATAACCTGCCTCTCTGCTTAGCGTTTGTGAACTACGAGAAAGCCTTTAATTCGATCGAGACATGGGCTGTACTGCAGTCTCTTCAACGGTGCCAGATCGACTATCGGTACATCGAGATGCTGAAGTGTCTGTACGAAAACGCCACTGTGTCAGTCCGACTCCAGGATCAGACCTCGAAACCTAACCCTCTGCAGCGAGGTATGAGACAGGGAGACGTTATTTCTCCGAAACTGTTCACCGCTGCACTGGAGGACGTCTTTAAGGTTCTGGACTGGAAAGGGGCTGGCATTAACATCAATGGCGAGTACATAACGCACCTTCGGTTTGCCGACGATATCGTAGTCATGGCTGAGACTATGGAGGACCTCAGAGTCAGTACAATGCTCGATGACCTCAGTAGAGTCTCCGAAAGAGTGGGTCTTAAAATGAACATGGACAAAACGAAGGTCATGTCAAATGCCCATGTAACACCCACTCTCATAAAGATCGGAGACGCTACACTTGAAGTCGTGTATGTTTACCTGGGACAAACTGTCCAGTTAGGTAGGTCTAACTTCGAGAAAGAGGTCAATCGTCGAGTCCGACTCGGCTGGGCAGCGTTCGGGAAGCTACGCAATATCTTCTCGTCTCACCGCAGTGTCTCAAGTCGAAAGTCTTTGACCAGTGCGTGTTGCCAGTGATGACTTATGGCACTGAAACGTGGTCGCTCACAATGGGCCTTATAAGAAGGCTAAAAGAAGCCGTTTTTGCCAAATGTTAATTTAAATGTTTTGTCAAAAAATATTATTTTATTATAATATTGCATTTTATTTTCCTTGTCCATATCATAATATCATAACAAAATAATACCCAAAATAGTATTTAAGTCACATGTAAATTCATTTCCATATTTATAATACTTATTCAACTCATTGTCGGCAACATTGCGTCATTATTTTTTACAATAACGTCATTATTCTCACTATGTGACATTATCAGCAACAACTTTTTTAATGATTTTGAAAAATATCCAAAATTAATGGACTGCTTGGGGTGCCTTCATTACCACATACTTTATATTTGATATATCTATACATCTGGCCTTAAAAAGAAGCTCTGCCGCGAGGTTTATAAAATCTTAATTATTTTTGTCAAGAATATTGTTTTGAGGAGATCCGCCCACCAGTCAAAATAGGAAAACCAATGAGTCTTATATTTAAAAAAAAAGACTGGTAATGTGACTTACAGAAATTTTATTTTTAATTAATTTATATTTTTAAGACTCCCTAGAATAGACTCCTAACTTTTACACTACCCACTTTCTACTATGTAATTTGCTATATCTATGTGTACTTATGCCTACGTTACCTATATTATTTATTTTTATCTTTTCCAGTATATCTTAGAATAGGTACCTACTTAGTTCTTGTGTGTAGTTTGATTTTATGTTTATACCATCCATGTTAGAATATTATTTTTATTTATTTTCTTATTATGTACGCCCTAGACTAGACGTGTTTAGAGATACTTTAAAAAAAATACCAACTTTATTTGTTAACCTCCTACAAAAGTAAAAAGTAAAAAAAAAGCCAAATCATTTATTTCAAATAGGCACATAAAAGGCACTTTTGAACGTCAAAAATTACAATAAAATAGAATTGATTCTAGACACAACTATTCTATTCTTCTTATATTCTGTTCTTTGGTGTAATATGTAGCAAAACTCTACCTGAATGTTTCTTAGTTTTCCGGAAAGAACAAATCCCTACGTTGTAATCTATCTAACATTCGGCTTTTGCACAACCACATTGGTGTGATTGATTATCATACATAATCTGTACCTACATTATTTAACATCACGACTGCCAAATGTTTACATATTTATGAGATTATGATAAAACCGCACAGGATGCCATTCGTTATGCGTATTACGGCTGGACATAGGTACAGTTTAAACTTTTGAAGCAATAGACTGTGGTAAGTAGAATACTTAACTACCTACTACCTACACGGATATCTACTATCTAGGTATCTAATATCTATTAAACATACAGACAGAACCCAAATCCCTAAATATGGACATCTATACATATAATAAATCTGTAGACGAGGCGTTTCTGTACATTGAAATTATAAAAAAAAAATAGGTGGGGTGTTAAAGGATGACCAACAGATGCCATTTCATCAATTTTTGGAATTTTTGTCTGTTTGTCTGTTTGGATGTGACAGATTTTTTATTTGAACAGGTTCAACGTAAAAAGTACCAAACCAATATGGTTCATTTTTATACTCAAATATAGTGTAGAACTCGAAGTAGTGATTAGTCTTTGTTTCATCGCAATCGCTTCAGTCTATCAAAAGATATAATCAATTTAAAGCATTCTTTATCAACTTTTTATTGCAATAAGTGGAAACACGTAACGACATCTATTGGGACGATATAGTACTAAAGAAAACATATTGTGATCTTTAAAACATTATTATGTGTATTATTAAGTCTGATACTTATGTCTGTGTTATTTAAAAAGTAATGATAATGATTATAATCTATAAAAATATAGAAGAAAGTCGTGTTAGTTACACTATTTATAACTCAAGAACGGCTAAACCGATTTGGCTGAAAATTGGTGGGGAGGTAGCATCGTGGGAGGTAGCTTAGAACCAGGAGACGGACATAGAATACTCTTTATCCGGTTTTAGACGGACATAGTATTAGTAATACTTTTATTTACTTATAGGAGTAGGGTAGGAGGGTAGGAGTAGGGTGGGAGTAGGGTAGGAGTAGTGTAGGAGTAGGGTAGGAGTAGGGTAGGAGTAGGGTAGGGGTGGGGTAGGGTAAGGGGTAGGACACCACGCGAACGATAGCGCCGGGCAGCTAGAAATAATTTATATGGCAAAACAATGTTTGCCGGGTCAGCTAGTTTAGCAGTAAGATTGAGACCCAATGATCGACTGCACATTCCGCCCCCACTCTACCAAATTCATCTTGTGTATAGGTTACGGGGACGGAGCAATCTATCCAAACTAAAATGGCAAGAATATCAAGAAAAAATGCTCTTTGCTCTTGTTCTTAGATATTGTTTTAGTCTAAACCATAGAACAGCTTCTACCTTGCTTGAGAGTTGAGTGAGACAGCCCTGCGCATCAGGCAGATAGGAGTAGAAGAGCCGGGGGCTGACATCGCCATCGCACTCGTCTGACGTGACAGCGGCAGGCACTCCAATCTGCGATACGCACTCGAGTGGCGAGTGTGCCGACGCACTCATACTCACATACTTGCATAACGTTCACGTTACTAAATACGTGCAAAATATTCGCCATTGCTATATTTTTTGCGAGTCAGCGAAAATGGAGCACTTTCGTAATCTTACGTGGCTAATATGGCTGTCTAGTGTCTATATCCGCTATACTTCGGTACTTACCTACTTTTATTTTTTTGCTTTATTATGTGAAGAAGACTTGTGGCTAAATAAGCCACCTATGGGTTGATCGATCCGGTTAAGCCATGCTTACCGCGGTTGGTCCATCTTTACTTATCAAGACCCAGACCGTGTCTCGAAAAGCAAACGTTAAAAGCCGTTGGTCCCGGCTTTCATTTGTGGATCTTTGACAGTCGTTACATGTTGCCAGAAGGGGAAGGGGTATCGTTAACCGGGTTGTGGAGGTCAGATAGGCAGTCGCTTCATGTAAAATAATGGTATTCAACTGTATCCGGTTAGACTCGAAGCCGACACCAATATTGTTGGAACAGGCTAGGCAGATAATGATGTAAAGAAGACAATACTTGAAGTCTCTTACTGAAAATATGCTGTAGGTCAGATAGGTAGGTACCTACAGTAATTCAATGCTCTACTTATAGAAAAGAAAGACAAATACCGTTGTTTTCGAAAACAATAGTTTATTAATAAAAAGGATGACGAAAGATGTCACAAAAGGTCTGACGTTTGTGCTAGGTAAGTAGGCATAACACATTTGTGCTGAGCTGAAAGAATGGATGAATGAGTAATGCCTCACCATTAAAGCAATGACACCTACTCAGACGCTAAAATACTTAGGTTTACACAATACCTACCTAGGTTTCTAACTTTCCAGTTTCAATGTCAAATTATTAACAAAAAACACAATTGGTAATCTTGGTAAAACGTGACAAGTTTGTACCTAACAGATTACAGATTTTAGTATGCTAGACATTCATCATTCATATGCTGTTCAATAGATTATAACAGAGATAAAGTAATATTTGGTGATTTTACCTACTAGCTTCTGCTCGCGACTTCGTCCACCTGAAATTTCTTGTTCCCCCGACCCACCCCGTCACATCGCTTCGTATAGGTACCCCGCTTTATTTCGTTTTCGCTTTGCATTATTTCTGACTTTTTTTCTTTTTAGTATGTTTTAAAGGTTGTAACGTGATGTTAAATAGCCTATACCCTTCCTTAAGAATTGGGGTATCAAATGCAAAAATAATTTTTCAAATCCGACTGGTAGTTACAGAGATTAGCGAGTTCAAACAAACAAACTCTTCAGTTTTGTTATTAGTAGGTATAGATCTAGCCTTGACGAAGATTGGTATTTCCATAATCTGATTGATACACTAGAAAAAAACAATCAATTGTCGAATTCAGTGAAGCGTATCAACCACTCAAGCAAAGCCGAAAAAATCCGCTAATCGACTCCTTCGGATATAAATAAAGATTAAAAATCACTTCGCTTGCTCCTCGACGATCCCCTTTAAAAGGTTTCGAGATGAAAAGGGGAGCTGTTCTGTACACGCGATGAAATCTTGTACACCCGTTTTGGACGCGGTCGATATTGTTATGAAACTTTCCGGGCTACAACAGCGATATAATTTAAATAGGAAATCGACGAGTTTAACATT
This sequence comes from Oligia fasciuncula, assembly GCA_963082905.1. Taxonomy (NCBI): domain Eukaryota; kingdom Metazoa; phylum Arthropoda; class Insecta; order Lepidoptera; family Noctuidae; genus Oligia; species Oligia fasciuncula. The sequence continues at coordinate 14,126,303 of OY720396.1, read as the reverse complement.
GTGGTAATCAGTTTGCAACTTATATTACCTAAGTTTGAACCAACTACGCTGTTTTACTAGGTAACGAAGGAAGTCCGACGACGGCGAGATGTCGATGGCATTATAGGTACTTAGGTGGTTTCCTAAAGCTTGTTGCGTAGAAGTGTGGATGACCGTATACCTCATGAATCAGTGCTGCAAGAGCCACAAACTGCGTTCAACATGTCGGCTCTTGAAACAGCGATAATTAACGCATTTAATTAGGTTCTATTATCCTGCGGCCGTCAAGTCCGTATCTCTTATTATCGGAGTACAGCTGCAGGCGGCATGAAATTATGCGCGAATGAACTGCTGATTGACGCCCAAACTATTAATAGGCATAGACAAACAATCATAAACTCGCTTTGGTGCCTTGTGGCCGTATAACGATCTCGATTGGCCAAACATTGGTTAAAGACCTCACAGACTGTTTATGCCGTGTTCCTCATAACTGATTGTAAAACGTCGATAACGCTCGATAGTCCACACCATGTAGGAAGTGTGGCATTGTCATGCGAATGTTATGCAACCACTCAACCACGTGCACTATATTAATATGAATATTTTACTCGCCATTGTTTCGTTCTGATGTCGATACAACAAATGGTTCAGCTCGCTTTACATGATGTCTGACCGTTGCCCGCATCCGCAAACATGCGGGTAGTTCAAAACTAGATCATAATTTCTGACAGATTTCCATCCTGAAACTCTCGTGTTTTGGGAACTTAGAAGATAATTTTCAACTCATCGGTTGCCTTATTTTAAAAGTGATTTCAACAACACACATGTACAGAATTTCATATGCAATCATGTGTCAGCAAACTGTCTAAACCAATGGATTACTTAATGCGGTATCAGGCTTTATCCATAAAAACACTGCCCTAATGGAAGGAAATAGCGTAATAAACGCGAATGTAATCACAATTTCCCTCGTCACGGACAAACAGAGGGTCGCATATGTTCACTCGTTCCGTTCATTCATCGTCAGCGTAATCTGGACGAGCTTACCCGGGGCACGCGTCCCTCCGATTGATGGCGGATTTACCCGATTGTCTGTATAAAAATACCAATGTCATGTTAAGGGTGGATTCCGTAATGTAATAATTGTAGAATCAGAATCACTGCCTCGTGTATGATACAGATGGGTTTATAGAGACGTAGTTATGATAGATTTATTTATTTATTGACACACCAACGACTTATTCACTAAATTATTACATTAAATATATTCTATGTACACAGCTTTGCGGTGAATTTGTCACTTATAGGTGTGCACAGCACTTGTATAATAATAATAAAAAATTAAAATTAGATCAATATCAATACCTACTTAAATTATGTAACAATTTGCAAGGTAGGAACAAAGATGATAAGTTTCTTTAAGTGATTCTCATCTAGGTAATGACCACTTCTTGATATGGACCTCTCCTAGAAATGCAGGCAATTAGGAAAGTAGCAGTCTAGGTTTTGCAGAACTACCTGTACTCTAGTTATCTATATATTAAAAATACTTTCAATGGCATATTTTCCTGCTGCAATGTGTCTTGCGTATCAAGTCTCGAGTTCCATGTATGTTCCTACATTTATGTAGAAATTAGCCTCGTCAGTAAGTAAGTAATTAGAACTTGTTCAACAACAACCGCCATAATTAGGTATTAACGTTATAATTAGTTAATTGAACATGTCACTCTGAGGCATAAGGTAGGTAAGAGTACAGTAAAGGCTTGATATTAATGAACGAGTCAATTACCAAGGTAGCGGAAAGGAGGTTAACGAGAAACCACGGGAACTAAATGAACGTCACACTTCCGAAAATGTCTTTGCAACATAATTACCAACAACAAGGAAAATTAACTAAGTACACTTTCAAAAGGATAAAGAAGAAACCGTATTCATAAACAAGAAAACTTGTTTATTTTGTAAGTTTGGAGGAAAACCGCAGGCAGTATGTAATTGTCTATACTTAGGTATTATACTTACTACACTACAAATACCTACCTATTTCTCAATTACTTATAACTATGGATGTCCCGGCACATGTTTATCTATTATCCTTCACGAGCCAACCTTGAGAAGAACTTATAATAACGATCGCGATGTTTATATGTAAAACTGTAAAAGGAACACGCATCAAAAACATGTGTTTCATTTCGCGGAAAATATTCAGGGTCTGTATCAGTAATCCAGGAATAAACTTATACAGGGTCATGAAATGTGTACATATAAACCCTGTTACAAGTAGATACTGTTATTATTCCCATGTTTGAAACTAAGGATAATAAGTAGAATTTATTTGAGATAGGTAGATATCACTTGCTATTTTCTCATAAACAAACAAAAACCACTAATGAATCTCACGCCAATGGCAATTATATATCTTCCAGATATACTAATGATAAGAAGACTCCTGTAATTGTAGAAATAGGAACACAAGACAAAGTATTGATAAAGCGAATAGATAGATATTATACAATAGCAAATTGTGTAAGGATAAACTACGGAACGCAATTACGTGGCACAGCACATTAATCTGCATGTAACACAAAACAGACTGGAATGCGAATATCTAACGCCCCAGTAATAAGATACTACAAACACTTGGCGCTTATCTATCATCGATTGGTCGCTCAATGCCAGACATTTAAACAACAATGTGACAAGCCTAGATCGCCTCATCTACTACCCTACCATAGACATAGAATATATAATTGTGGGTATTATTATTATATCTATGACTATTATACAACTATACAATGCAAATGCCTCGTGCAAATAAATCGGAAATCATTCAGTCACCTCCACCTCTATGGAGCCGTCCTGTCTTACCACAAAAACCACAAATGTTTTAGCTAACCCATTTTTTATTTTCGAAAATATACTTGTGACACGTTTTAGAAAACGTTTATTTTTCTGTAGTAGGTAGTCAACATCTTCAATGAAGTTCATTTAAAACAAAACGACACATCGATGAAAGAAGAAACAAGCCAAATTTCAGACCATGAAACAACTGTCAATGCGACCCCAAGCTATCCTTATCCGTATGACAAACAAGGTAGAGTAGGTGCGGCACTTGTGAGTCAACGTCCTCACATACAGAAATGTTTTTGAGTTATTTTACCGAAGGCGGTAAATCACCATGTGTGCCTTGAAAATCCGCCACTTCAAAATAGAATATGCAGAAATTCCCCCAAGAATAGCTGGTAGCTAGTTCAATAGCATGATCAAAATAGACCCAACGGCAGTCTGACGCAGGAGCTAACACCGTCATTGATGTATACGAATCCTGTTACTGAAATAGGACGAATTGCGAAAGCGAGTGGACGGACAGGCGACGACGCGCTAAGTAAGAGCTGCTAATGTGAGATAATAGAAATGGGGAACCTCGCAGACCTCATCTGTACAGACAAAGGATTCTTATTCGAGTGTCAGGACATGGCAGGCGCCGTCAGAGATAGACGAGCACCCGGCGACCTTGCGCGTGCGTCGGCGGCGCGTCGTCGGCGCTGTGCGTAAGAGAAATAGTCCAACGACATGCGATACAAGGAATACTAAGATACGCGGCGCCCGCGCCGGCGCCGAGCCCGCCGCCAGCCACCATACTAACATGTTAAACATGCCATTGTGTGCCAAAAGAATACAAACAGCCGCTTTTAAAAAGTAAGCAAATATCCAATTAAAGTGTTCATGCATTACGCATGCGGGACCTTCCACACGCGGATGAGATAAGTGTGCTTTCGCGAGCTTAGGAACTTAATAAAATGTTGAGTCCGACTATAATTTTTAAAGATTTCGCATTATACTTGATAAGACTGTGATACATGCAAGACTCAAGCCATAAGCTAAGATTACAATTTTGATACAAATCCGCTCCGTAAACAATAAAGCCTAATCGATTTTGTATTAAAAGCTAACGAGGGGTAAGAAACCAAATACCTCTTGTAATAAGGCGCAAACTGGTGTGACCTGGTGGAGGTTATAATCTCAGATAGAGGCGAGACACCTGCCTGCAGGTGCTTTACTCCTCAGACGCAGGATTATTTTTAACCCCAAGCTTCTTCAGAAGGGTCCTTAGTAAATACTGCTGACAAGATACACCGACTAGATTATGAACACAATCTAGGTATGGATCTAACGTAGCCAGCCGCCTACGAACACAGTTTTATTTTAGAAAGTAATCGCGAATTTATGGTCTTTTAAACGGCTATACCGTAATGTTCTTGATGAAGAATGTAGCGTTCGACAAAGATCACAATAGATAATCAAGTTGCGCATAAAAAAATAACAGGTGTAGAGATGTGAACAATTACCTACCAATTTATTTTTGCAAGCCGATAACAAACGTGCTTTGCTGGCTTTAAATAAATGTAATAATATTACCAAAGAATATGATGTGCGTGACGAATCCGTGATTCATATTCTATGAAAGGTAATCAAAACATTCATCATCATCATCATTTACCTATGAGAGTTTTTAGAGGAAATTATACAGACAACAGGATGGAAAAGATACCAACCACTCCAGCCTAGGGTGAAGAAAGAAATAAATTGTTTTGACCGGTGGATATAATCAAATTCACATTGAAAACTCGAAACCCCGCTTTCCCAAAGGATCATCTGACCACAAAGAACTCCTTTCAATAATAATGAACTCGAACAAGACAAAATCATAATATTATTTTTAGAACTCGAAAATGAGGACAAATACTTCAAATATTTTAAAGGTATTGTTTAAACACTTGGTTATGACACAAAACATTGTAAAGGGTACGACAACAAAGGAATATAAACCACATTGTGCGAAGTTTCTGAACTGCGTATCATTACAAAAATAATTAATATCAAACAAAAATTACTGCTCTGACGGGCAGCAAAAACTGGAGCGGTAATTAAAAGCATGAAATTATTTTCATTCAGAGGAAGGTTTTCTTGCAAAATGCATCTGAGCATTGGCTGAGTCAACACGATCTTACAGCCAGCGGAGAAATGCTTGAAGATTTACACACGGCGCGTGAGAGTGCGACTTGCAGACTCTCGCTTGTCTGCCGCGTGAAAACTTAATGTTGAGAAGTACTAAAACTTGTTCGTGTCTTGAGCACTTTAAGTAGGAATTTTACGAACTAAGATGCAAGAAGTGCTCTGACTTCTTCGATAGTAACTCTTCTTTAATAACGTTAGCAAATACAATAGTATACATAGCTATAAAATATCTAACCTACATGCCTAAAATAGGTATCTGGGCTAGTAATAACAAGGGCATTAATAGAACCGAGGGTTGTTAAAAAATGGGGAGTCCACTCAGGCATGTGCACCGCGAAATTAGCTCGTTGGAAAACAATGAGTTTGGGTACTCAGCCTCAGGCTTATCCTCTATGCAAATCTGTATTCCGGAAATTAAAACTGGGGTTTTGTTCGTTGAAGTTTGTCTGAATACTAACTGGGTAAACAGTCGCGACGGATTACGTAACCACGTCGGTATCCACGCTAATGAGCTCGGAAGTCTCCGTCAACCGACCACTGGACGATTAGTGGGTCATGCTGACCACGTCACCGTGGAAGTTCAACTCGCACACTAATCACTGCATGCACACTAAATCATACCACAAAGTTGAGCGGAAAGAGGGTGTGGCGCCAGAGTGGTTCTAAGTCCTAGTCATAACTCATTGCTTTCTCTTCTGAGAGAGTATGCATTATAATAATATTAACCCTTTCCAAAGCTGAACAAGGGGAATAACAGTGTCGATAGTTAAGTTAAATTTATAACGCGTGGTGAGAAGGGGCTGTGGGTGACGCAGGGCGGCAGGGAGCCACTGGGGCGGGCGGTAACGAGATGAGCGGTCACGCGCGACTGGTCGCCGCAGATAGTGCCCTCTGCCCCGTCATGATAGAGCACAACACTTCATAATGGCAATTAAAATGTGACTCGGATACAAAAACGCTCTTTAGCTTTACGCAGTTCCCACGAACGTTTTATATGTGCGGTGTGCCCGATCACAGAAATAAAAAACTTTCTTTGTTCCTGATCGAAATATATTGCTGCTAACATGAAAAGCACGCGCGCAGTTCGCAAGCGGCTCGCGAGCGGCGCATTCGCCAGGTTTGGATACACCTTATGAAAATGTTCGTGTTCATAAAACAATCGACGAACGTTCAATTTAGACAAAAGAATATTATCATAATTTTACATGTTTACTTACTAATGATCATAATAAAGTCAAATACTTTTTTCGAACCAAAGAGGTTTTATTTGAACATTTAATAATGAAATAAGATAAAGACCATTTTATAATACAGACTCGGGACTCCAATATCATTCGGAAGCAGAGTATCTTGTTCGCTTGAACAAGTAAAGAAAACTTGAGATTCTGCGACAAATCCATATCGGATATTCGGAAAAGCTTAAAACAAGAGTCAAAAGCGCAGCGAAAGCCTTCGGGTACCAAAGATAGAACTTTGTTTGATCTGTTTTAAGTACGAAATCATGTACCAAACAGAAAAAGAGTTATGTCAGAAAGTAGGGTTCATGCCAGCATATTTTACACGTGTGAGTTCAGCAAATACATAAAAGGTCTGTTCGTTGCAATCAGTGATATTGACACGGGACCGGGAACAGTCGCTAACAATTTTATTTTCTTTCCGATGCGACTATTACACAATAGATGGTCCACAATAAAGGATGGACGCTGATTTGCAAAGACCCAAAGACGCACATTCTCGGTTATGCGATAAATGATTCCATGATAATGATGCACTATTCAATGCTCTTGACAATGATAAAGCGTTGAAAACAAAGTGAAAAAGACGATGAGATATGAAGAAAATATACTTGATCGATTACGAATTGATAAGATTGTCAGTTTCTCATAAACATTTTAGTCACGCTCAAAGATTCAAAGAACTGTTTGTTTAAAAACATTCTTAGTTAGGTATTGGGACAAGATGGATACATTATAATCATTGCCTAAAATTCAATACAACTCTCAAAGTTCATAATGATTGCCTTATTGATTGATATTTCATTAAATATATTTCATCAATAGGGTTGTATGAAGTTAGAGGACAGTATTGATGATTTTAATGATTATAATTCTGTAATTACATACTTACTTGTTATGGTCGCGAATCATATTTTGATCAACATTCAACCTGACACTGACCTGCAAAAAACATAAGACAATTTTTTCGCGGACTTCTCTCTGGCATTCAATTCATTCGCAGTCAAATTCTTTTCCCGTGCAAGTTTCTCTTTTATTTTTAAAACAAAACAAGCTGGCATAAAATGAACATGATACTGGTGCACCTACTAACGTTACTAAGGCAAACAGAGATCTTTGTATATCTTTCAGCAGTCAACCGCATTGGATTGAGAAAGTCCAGTTCTACACAAATCTTCCTGGTATATCTCGCGATGTTTGTTTATTCAAAACACGGATAGCTAGGAATGACTCTTGACCAAAATGTAATTCCCAACTTAGCCGCACATCGAGTGACGTTGAACAGAGTTTCGATAAGTTAAATAAATGATACATAGTTGATCGCGCGATAGTATCTAAGGCCCATAAAATAAGTAAACTGTACGCCGAGCTAGTATAAATACGGCTATTCACTTGAAGAGAAGGCTTACGAAGAATTTCAGTTTCATAGAACAACTTTATCTTTGAAAGAGAATGCACTTGCTAACAAAGTAAATCAGGCGTGCAATACAAGTTATGAAACAAACGTTGCAAATATTTGCCTGTAGTATCTTTTACTGTTCAACTTGAGTTTGTTATTTAATTTGCCGCTCCGATGAATAAAGTTTATTTTGTAAGTATCCAAAATAGTTTGATGGCAAGTGTTGAGAATAACATAATTATGAACGTAAATATTTCCCATGTGGGGCGTGGTATCCGCAATAAACACGTGTACGATGCACAAAGACGTCATGGAGCCAGCTTTGTGCTTTTATTGGCTTCGGTTTAGATTCCAACATATGGAGTTGTCGTGGCATAAACATAGGCACCGCGCCGCGGGAAATATCCTTCCGCTCGCGCAAATACAATGTTTGTTGTTGAATAATAAATAAAGCATGGGGACGAGAACAAACGTATCGATTTAGAAAATACCGAGTCCGCAGAAGAGGAATAGGTAAAATGCAAATGGATTAAATACAAAAGTATGATAAAGCCATCAACGTTTTACATTCTCAGTAAAGTAAAGATACCTATCTAAGATTCCGTTATTATTCTATTCGGATATTGAATCTTGATAGTTTCGAAACTTTTACACCGTGTGAAGTAACAGCAAACGTTTAGCTTAAAATTAATTATTTGCAAACAGCATTCCAAATATCTTGCGGTTTCGGGAGACGGAGCTAAAACTCCCACGTTGATTTTTCTTAAATGAATCACTGCGGAATGAGCATAGCTAAAGATGGATAAGAAGGACACAGTTCATTATGCTTTTAGATCCGTCTGAATCATAAAAGAGGTCTAATATAGCTTATTATATCTACTTAATAAAAATCGATGGACAACGCACAGCCTTAACCGCTGGGTCTAGAAACATGATAGGTATTTTTAACCGACTTCAAAAAAGGAGGAGGTTATCAATTTGTGATAGGGTATGCCTCAGGGGTGGTCAGTCAAAAATGTATATGGATACATTTTTATTAACTAGCTTATATTGATGATGTTATAATAACTTCCTATCACAGATATTTACATAGCATGGTGTTATACGAATTTGTGTGGGGTAAGTAGGTAGGTACAACTGAAAAGTGTTTTTTTTTTTGTTTTTAATTATCTGACTTCCAAAAAGATGCAGTGACCAATAACTATAATTTCGGAAGTCGGTGGCAAACAACGAAAATGGGAACCCAACGGCACCGACTTCCGAAATTACAGTAATTTTTTACTTTGTTTGCAGTGTCTTTTTTGGGAGTCGGTTTTTTATTGTAAAAAAAGATTTTACACATTAGTTTTGCAAAGAAAGTGAGCAATAATTTTTTTTTTTTATTAATCCCTTAAAGAGGAAATAGGGCATGACATTTTGTATGGAAGTTCGTCCTTCTTGCCAATAGGAAATCTCATCGGGTATATAGCCTCTTCTATATAAAAAGATGAGGTTAGGTTGGAGCCATACGATAAAGGGCCATGCCGACAAATAAGCCTCACAAATACCCTAGAAAGAAAGCTGCAAAAGGAAATACAATCAACGTTGTGCGTAGTTTGACCTACTAATTTGTGCTAACAGTTTTCATAGCCGGTTTTGCGAAGTTTGTTATCAATCTGAACACGATTACCGGTGATTATGTGTTTGAGTCAGAGGCCAGCCGTGGCCGGAACGAATTCGCACATGGCGCGTGACTGATCGAGCCTTGATTTATACATAGTTTTCTATTTGTACCTTTCCTTGAAACCTTTTTCTCTTTGTCTGCTAAGTTTTGTTTGCATCGCGGATTTACATCATCTTTGGATGGAAATTCATTTTATTCTTTCTCTATCGTGCCGTCTCTTCAGGATTCCTAAGTTGCATTTACTAGCAAGGTACATTAATAACAGTTTAACCACAAAAGCTGTGATTTTAAATAAATGCTGTATCCCAAAGTAAAATAATAGTAACACCCTGTAAACAGGTTTTACGAACAAAATTACTAACCCTCTCATTCTCATCTCATCTTTCATCAAAATCTAAACGAATTTACACCTTGTTATCTCCGGTAGTCTACGTATCTCCACTAATTGCTGGGATCGTTAACATAATTATGCTATCAAAATGAAAATGAGAGTTTTCATTTAAAGGCTCGGTGACCTTTCATAAACGAGGTTCAATGTGGCGACACTTTGGTCAGGCCTTGCCGCAGGGCGCGACCAGTTAGGGCTGGCAATTTTTAAACGCTTTGATCAAAATCAGTGCTTCATCAAATTTTTTGGAGCCTTTTAGAACGAAACATTTTCAAGTGACTTTAAATCAACAAGGTATCGTAGTTAGTATGGAAAATATAGAGAGTTGAATGTAAATGTAGTACTAAGCTGCTTATCACTGCACACAAAGACCTAACTCAGAGAAATGGGTTACTTCAGTGCCGTGCGCGATAAGCTATGCAAGATATTTGTGCAAGTGCGCACATGGTATTAAACCTAATACGGTTGTTGCTTGCGACTTGTAAATGTTCCCCTGGCTTATGAAATATCTATCGACACAAATCATGGTATTCGTTCATCAGTCTATAACATTCTACCCGGAAACTCCTGATACTCGGACCCAGCGGGAGAGGTCGGCAACCCTAGGCAGGGTGGTTAAGTTCGCGTACGTTCGACCAGCTGAGTCACCCGGTCACCTCGTAATCTGACGTAATGTTAATATATTGATCTCTCTACCGACCACCTCCACATGAGAATACCCTTTTGGATTATATTGGAAGAGCACTGTTTGCTCAGCAATGTTGGTAGAAGGCACCAAAAATATAGCTAAAAAACTAAAACCAGTCAAGTGCGAGTCGGACTCACGCACCGAGGGTTGCGTACTTTGTAGGTATGTAAATAGCTTATCACGGGATTTTTTTTTAATGTACAGTCAACTAAGGAGTTAAGTATACAGGAGCGTCGGATATTGTTGAAGTTTACTAAGAAACCGATGGATATTCTCGAATAAAATTTTAGTTTATTAATAGAAAACAAACAGCTCATTTATTAAATTAAATTTCAGTCCAGAACATCCATCGGTTTCTTAGTAAACTTCAACTATATCCGACGCTCCTGTATACTTAACTCCTTTGTTGACTGTACCTACAAATTTACGGTTTTCCGATTTTTTCCTTTATTTGTGCTACATGATCTTGCTTCTTGCCAAATTTCATGATTCTAGGTCAACGGGAAGTACCCTTTATATTTTGATGACGGCACGGTTGGCGCAGTGGTTAAGCGATTGACTGCTGCGCTGCGTGTCGCGGGTTCGATTCCCGCACGGAACAAATATTTGTATGACCTACTTACAAGTAGTTGTTCCGGGTCTGGCTGTTTGTGTACGTGAATTTAAATGTTTGTAAACGCACCCACAATACAGGAGAAATTCCTAGTGTGGGGCAAAGTTTAAAAAAAAAAAAAAATTGATTCCCTTGAGAGTGTCGAAATATACGTTTTTTGTGGCATAAACGGCCGTCTTTTTTTTACGTTAACTTGGGTGTTTGATGTTTTCACAGATTTAAGGGATTGTAGACCTGAGAATATCGTTTTAATTTCAACTATAGATATAGGTACCTTCACGCGTTCCCGAGATAAAGGGTCTTGACAGACAGACGGACGGACAGAATTATTCCGATCTGTCACAGCCGGACAACAAAGTTATCCTATAAGGGTTCCGTTTTTTCCTTTTGAGGTACGGAACCCTAAAAAGAACAAGGTAAATCCGGATATAAATAGTGCGAGTCACATGCGACACACATAGGTACATGCAGCTAACATTAACCAAGCAGTTACATAACGAACATTATTTAATAATGTTTATAACGCTTCAAATACATAATTAGGAACATAACTATTAAGAAAGAGAAAGGCGTTTTAAAGTGCAATAAGAAATCGATAAAAAAAGGTTACTGTTTCTAAGATATTATCACAGTAGTATAGGTAAATGAAATTATCGTTCGACAGAGAGCATGGCACCAAAAAAAACACGATGACAATAAAAAAAACCTTATTTTATTCTTACTTTGTGAATGACCACCAACTAAGGAATTCGACAAACAAGATGCATCAGATTTCAATAGAAACCGCATGCCACTACATTTGTTTTATCTTTGGGTTCGGAGGTCATCGCAAAAAGTGGCAGAAAAACTTTGAATGGGACAAGTGCTAATGCGTGGGCATGTGGCCACACTCGAGAGCAGAGCAATCGTAGTGCTAATGAAACTCATCTTCCAAAAAGCATAAAAAGGGACACACATATGTTTTTTTTGTCCAATTTTTTTTTCTCGCAAATTCTTCGTAAAAGTTTTGCGCAAAAACCAAAAGCGGCCGTTTCGTTCAAACGAATCCATTAAAATGCTCGTACCGCGTGCTCCCTCGAGTGGCTCTTCACTTCTGGGAATGCAACTACCTGCTTTTTATAGCGGAGATAAGGGCTCCACAAATATGCGCTGCAACCCGACCTTAATTGATTAACGATCAGTAGACCGTTAGCAGCAATAGGATTGAACGACCTTTCGAAATCGATAGGATTATACTGTATGGAAGTGACCCAGAATCCCGAAGGAATGATGTACAGATATAAATGCATATTCATAGCCATGTGGTGCTATGCAAGCGGCCTGTAGATGTTATTTATATAGGGCAAATCATAACCATGGAGTGCATGATTGCATACATTTATTCGATACCTACTTAAGATATAATACAACTTGTAGCTGTAGTGATTCTTTGTCATTTCCTTCTTCAGCTTAAGTATAGTTGCAGACTTGCAGTGGATGACAAAATAATTATGCAACTATGTAGTTATGAAGAAAACCGTTAAGCTGTCAGTGCACGAAACTGTACTGTGACAAAACATAATTGTAGACAGTGTCACAAATGTGTGACATGAACGTGGTAACAGAGATGTGGCTGAGAGCACAAAGGATAAAGGTACAGTCGCCGGAGAAATTGTCGCGACTGATTTGATTGTCCGCGCCGACGCGCACTTTGTCGGCGCCGAGCCTCGTAATGTACACGATACAAGTCAACGCGAGCTGCGAGCTTCACAAAACAACGAACGGACAACGTCTTTATAACCTTCACCACCGTAACTGATACGACTGAGAACAATTCAGCTCTTAATATGGAATGAGTTTGTCTTAGAATAATTCCTTGGCAGCATTGAGAAAAATAGGGTATCCAACAAACATGTGTGCTGTTTTACTTAATTGATCAATGTCATCAGTATCAGCTTCAACCTTGAATACTTACAGACTATCGTCCAATACCCCATCCGTTTTATCTAGACACATACCTGCAACAAAGAACACAACAACTAAATAAAATAACAAAGTTTATATTGTGCGCAACACAAAAGGGTGCGCTGACTGCGGCGCACAATAAAAAGCCTCAATAAACAGCCTTTACTGGTGTGACAGTAAGCCTTATATAACACATAAGCGTCACGAGGTGGCGAGTGGCGACTAGATCGGATGACAGATGATAGGTATTTCAATGCTTTATTGCGTCGGAGTTTTTGTGGAGAAACGTGACTTCCGAGGGGCATTAACCCCGCTACTGACTCCTGTAGGATGTCGAGATAACTCGCCACCGTGAGATAGCTCCCGGTGCATATATCTTACTAATCTGACCGCCTTTTAGGGGTTTTTTGTTAATCAATTACCCTATATGGAACTAATGACTATGAAGCGGTTCCAAAAATGGAAATTAATTTCTGTGGAGATAAGTTGTTTTATATTCCGTACAGGGCTCTATTTCTCAGACGTGGATGAACGTATTAAAATAATTAATCACTGCCAAACGCAAACATGGCATATGCTTCAGTAACATGCAGTTGTTACGCCTGTAAATAATCATCGTGTCGTTAAATTTGCATACAGCAATAAGTCTGGGAGGATACGAGTAAATCCGAGTCGCCTCGTAAAACGAGACCACAACCGTTTTCCGCAAAACTCATAAGGCATAATGACAGTGCAGTTCTCATAAATAAATAAAATTGAAAGACATCCCGGTATGTTTTCGGCGACATGTGTTGCCCGAGGTGTCCACGCTGTGAAGTTGTGACTACTTACCTTGTTATTCGTGTAAACAAGAATATTGAAGTTTCTGGCACGTCTGGGTGGCAGAAGTCTTTCTAAGAACAAACTAAGTATTCGTATAAAAAAGTTCATCGGTCCCTCGGCTTTCTAGTGACCAACAAACTGTACCAACCAAAGAATTGAGTTAATCTTTTTTCCTCCCGCTTTCTTTGCCATACGATTTAAGTATCTCTCAGTAGAGGTATATTAATCAGAAAATTAAAAAAAGTTTACTTTTGATCTCAGTGAAGGCAATCGAAGCTGAACACATAAACAAGAGCTAAAACTACCGGCTCGCTGACGGACCTCATTAACGAACTGGTGATAGACTTATTATCTGCTCTAATAATAAACCCACTTTAGAGTGCTATCCAAAACAAACGTCTTAGTTTTCATCAGTGATAACATGGATAGGAAGACATTAAATTCTTCTTACACTGATCTTTTATTTACATGGTCGTTCTGAAGTTACTGTTAGCAAGGAAGAACGAATGGTGTCAGTAACAATACTTCCTGAATAACAAAGAAATTAATGCCGATGTTAAATATTAGACAGACGCTAATTACTCCTCAAGTGCAAAGAGAATCCATTAAGAGCGTTCGTTATTATGTAAAGCCATGCCACAAAACATTTGAAGTAGCTAAGTGCAGAGATAAAACAGTGTGCAACAAGCAACTGTGACTGAAGCAAGTCCCATTGATGATATTTTCACACGCCGCAGATACAACATAGCGCCAGTAGCCGACTTGGGCGGGCTACCGGCGGTGGCTATTTTAAATATAATTGCAGCCTGCATGTACTGCCCGCAACGTTTGTTGTCCGACCACTATGAATACAGTTCTGCAATAAACTTCGTTTTTTATTGTAACCGCACGGAGATAAACGAACTGGAGTGAGGAGCTTACTTCGTCAATGCTATAAAAATGTAGCAAATATAGCAACTCTACGCCTGCGTGGAACTGTCTTCAGTTCTCTGGAGGACCGTACAGCTTGACTTATTGCTTGATTCGAAGGAGTGTCATTCTCTACTCATTCAATTTTCTTTTCGCTACGGTTTCTAAGTCAGTTGAATCATCTCCCTGAGACGACTTATGTGTCTTAGATTTATAGTCTCGGGGTTTTCGCCTGTCTGGGTCATCGCCAGAATTAGGTAGGTATGTTCGCTTGGGTCTCACATTAGCTAACCTAGCTCCCTCATTTTGTAATGTGAGAACTAACCAAAAGTGACAACTTGATTTACCTAACGATGTTTGATCAGAAACAGGTGTAACGCATAAATGAAGTTAATGTGTTAGTACATTAGTAATCCCACGGACGGATTACACAGCGGCTCGACTCACGGTCGGTATCGATTGAAAATGCAATTTATTAACAACGAACACCAAAAGCAAATAGTTAAACTGATTTGCGTGCAAATATCGAAGCCTGAATAGTTTGCGGTCAACTTTATACCGAACTTTTTATGGAATTTCGACGTGATTTTTTTACGAATCGTGCGTTTGCAATGCAGAGCTCAATATTTATGAAAAACGCAATTTATGTGGGAGATTGCTTTACTCACTATTCTTTACAAAAGAACCTACTTTTACCACATGGACTTTTCAAAATAATATCAGACTAAAATCATCAGATTGATAATTTATTTTATTGATTTATTTTTAAATTATTCGTTTAGTTTTTTATGTAAGTGAATTGTTTATGATTTTATGTTTTGCTGTCTACATATCTCTCTATCTATTGCCCTATCCCAAGTATGCTGGAAGAGATTTCTTATGAAATAAGCACCACCTTTGTAGGTACCTACCTATTTTTCTGTTCTGATTTTTTTCTTGTCTGTTTAAAATATGTGTGTAGGTACATAAATGGTAAAATAAATAAATAAGTAAATCTTTCACAAAATGTTTAGATTCCCGAACGATTATAATCTCAGTTAATTTGTTCGGATCGAGTCTGCGCCTGTGAATGGAGCACAACACAGCACAGCTATCGATACGCGCTGGCATTCATATAATTACCTACGATATGTATAACATTACTGATACACAGGACATGTGTCCCACTATTAAGACGATAAGTTAACCCGACGGCGCCATATGCAGTAATTTATTCCCAGCTATTATTATATAACTAAACGGTTGCGTCTACGCTACGATACGAAAATAAAATCGGCACAAGAATCGTCTCTGAAATGCCTGCAATTTAAAGATGACGAGACTGGTTCTCAGAAAAAGAAATATAGCTGGAAGAACTTTGTTTTATTGCGGAGATATATTTTGCGAGATATACAATGTAAGCACGAAAATGTAGGCAAAGTGCTTGCCCTTTTCAACAAGATAAATTCGCTGTCGATATTACGCTTACGTAACAAACAAATACACATAATGTTATATGTGTACCAGTCACTTCAACGAGTAAAAAGAAAAGATTTTCGCGACGAAAAACCTCTCGGGGAAAACTGCTTTCCTCTACATTAAGTTCCACCCCTGATTAAGCAAAACAAAACCACGGGAAAGTCTCCCGAGTCAAGAGCTCAGCGACGCAATTTGCTACATTTCCATTACAAGCAGTCTATGTTGTTCAGCAATTACTCGCGAGTTTTATTACGTACTCCATTGCTAATTAACCTGGATAACAGTTTACGCTGTTGGCTCGCGAGTGCATTAAAACATGAGTTTTACTGTTTCTGTTTTAGTAAATTTTATTGTTGCATTAAAGCATATCGGTTATATATAGGTACCCTGTCTACGCTGATTTTGCATGACATTAAAAATTTGTCGGCGGTCCGACATCTCCGGCTAGTGTTGAATAATTCATTAGTTGTAGCGTCGATTGAATTAAAGGTTGTATCTCAGTCTCGACATGGTATCGGTGCTCTATTTGCATATCAGACATGTTCCGATGTGCACCAGATGTCGCTACATAGCCTTTGATAAGTTATCGACTAGCAAACGTGATAAAGGTCCGAATGGGAGTCTATTAATAGTCCATTCAGTTAAAGATTACATACAAAGTCAGTTTTATCTTTCATTCAGTTTGTTATTTTCAGATCATTAAAGAATATAAGCACCTACCTACCTTGAGGTCCTGAAAGGTCCAAAAGACATTTTTATTATTATCAAAGTCGGTTTAAAGCTGTTCTTCGACAATAAAACAATGGCAGCTATAAACAGAAGCTGTGTTCCCAGATGGAGTCACGACACGACAGACAGACGCTTTCCGTCTATCTGATTAGAACGCACGAATTCTATAGTATTCACCCTGTTACTGCTCTTAGTAATAGGTGTACAAGATGATACCTCTCTGCTAGCTAGATGCTAGCTGAAGACTCGTGTTGGTCGCGCTGTAGCTACAACGCAACCAACACGAGTCTGAACTACGAGTACGTAGAAAACAGTGTCCTCTATGAAAATGTGTACCTTTATTACGTAACCGGCCTTCCAGACAATCTATGCTAATCCATTTTGTTGGAATTGGACAATTTAATCAGACTCGGACAAATCACAGCTGTATAATCTAATCACATCTTCCTACTCAATAAAATAGCCATAAAACACGAAGATTAAAGCGAAGAAAAAGACGACAAGACGAATGGTATCGATATTGGCGCCCAACGCGGAATTCTAAGAAGGAATCCCATTCGATTCAGTTCGCTACAAGTACAGCACGCGACGCCTCCACCCATTATACATTCAATGTGCATCGACTCTTTATCATTTTAGGGCGAACATGAATGTTAATCGAGTCGGTAAAGTGTATTTTTATACACGTCATTTCTTAAAATCGTGAGTTGATATCAATTTGTTAGGACGTGACTTGAATTTGATGAGGTACGCGTGGGCGCTCATGCCACTGTAATCCGAAAAAATATATCCACACATGAAGGGCTGTTGGCACTTTTAGCCAATGATTTACGATGCTGAGAAAAGCTTTCTACTTCACTCGCAAATTCGTCACTATATTGTCAAATGTTCTTGCTCCTTTAGTACTTAGGCAATGATATTAAAGTAGAGAGATTAATTTGCAACAAATTCCAGACACCAAATAAAAATTATCGTACCAAATACTACACACAGAGTTCAATGACACAGAGCTTAATTAAACCTACCCTACAAACCAGTAATTACAGCATCCCGATAAATGTTGAAATAGTATGTAGATTGTTTGCCGAGGGAGCAAACTACTATTTTGAAGGCGAGAGTGTTTCTTTGAATCCATCGCTGCGCTCAGGATTCTACTTACGTCACTCGAACTTAAAATAGTGTTGTTCCCGAGGTGCACTCTACTTTTTATCACCCTCTATGGAAAAATAAGTAAGTGCAACGTATGAATAAGAATAGTACGTTTATTTATTTACATACAATTACTTGAGGCAGACATTATTTTTTTATAAAACTAAATAAAATCCTAATTTGAGCAAACAATTACAAACGAAGGCAGAATGCTTTTCGCGCGTTTTTATTTTTTCTGAAAATGTTTTTTATTTTGGCTCGCGCGTTTTATTTTATCATACAGCCTGTTACTTGTTCATACAATGTTCGTGATTGATCTCTTTGGTGATTGGAACTTTTACTACTTAACAATATCCACACTACAAATTCAAATCAATTTTAGTCCCTAGGGATTAAAGAGCTATTTTAGTCCCTGTTTACGAAGAATACACTAGCTCTTTTTGAATAGATGTGATAAAAAGTAAAATTTATTTACATAAAATCGAAGAAAAATCTTAAAACGATCATAATAAAATTAAAAGTGCTTCCTCCACAAAGGAATGTCATCCGATAAAACCTTTGTGCTCATTTTAACAGGGATGAAAATAAAAAGCCTCCTTTTATCAGAGAGGAAATTCAATTATCTGTAACATAGTTACTGGTTGAAACGGCAGAGTAACGTCCGGTCGAAACGGGGAAGTTTGGACACCCAAGGCTGGGTAGGGTAGTTAGCATTTGTTTGCATACAACCCAAAGCCCCTTTTTGTCCCGTCCTGAATAATGGTATTGTTAATAGCCAGCTACATACAATATACATTAGTATAGATATGTAGGTATGGACCCACAAGTATTTATGTACGCAAGTGATTTACCGCAGCCCGTTGACATAGAAAGTTTCCATGTTGCGGTTTGAACGAACCGTTGTACATTTAAAATTAAATTGTTCCATTTATTTCATCAGCTTTTTATATTGCTTAATCCTGTTTTTTTTATATCAGTCAGTGTTTTGTATCAGTAAGAACAGATTATCTAAACTGCGAGGTAATTGCGTAACATACTAAGTCTGATCTGTAGCTATGGCTTTCATTTTGACAGTTCAACAACATTCTGCGTTATTTACGTAGTTGAGCAGACAATTTTTTCAAACATAAAGTTTGTTACGCAATTAGGGTCTGGTATTCTTTGATGTTGAACTGTCAGCAATGAATTTTTGAAGCTATACCTAAGTACTTTTGTTACGTTTCATCAGCATTGATGTTTGTTACTTTTTTGTAAATCTTAACTTTTCTTACAGAATTAAATATAATTTAAACATTGAGCTTTTTATTTGGCAGGGCGTAAATGCGTAGGTATTTTCTATACTTTTCTAATATAATCCTTTTCCCATTTTATTATATCAACGTCCTCAACTGTCAAGCTGCCATCTTTATCAGTTACCAATATCTAGCCAGCACGTTTTACAATTCACGACAGTGAAACGTACAGAACGTGATAGGTTTTCGCAGTTCGACAAATTCATTCTATGAATGTAATATTAGCACTTTGGCACGTGCTTTGTGCCTAGGATGAGGTCTTTTATCTTTTGTAAAAATGATCTAGAAATGTTAGAGCACAAGAGAAATGTCTAATCACATTTTTTGCAGTCAAAGAGTAGCTAGTCCATACAATGAAAGAAATTCTGAGTTTGTTATAGTGACGTAAGCTTTTGTCAGAAATGTTTTTTTTCTGATCGGCACCCTAATTGTGTAACACACTATTACTCTCAATTTGAATCATTTTGAAGCTTACTGCTAATCCATTGCTCCTTATGTTTGAAAAATGGTCTGCTCAACAACGTGAATAACGCAATGAATGTTGTTGAACTATCAAAATGAAACCCATTGCTACTGATAGTATGTTACGCAATTACCCTGCTGGTTCTTTTTATTTTAGGATTCCTAAAAGTAATAGACATAATAGTAGCAATGATAATAGACAAACACTTAAAGCGCTTGCACTACATACAAGTCTTTTTATTGTGTCTGTCGTTCAGCTATGATGATTATCTGCATGAACGTATGGTGCGCTACTAAAAATAATTGTAACAGGATCTGTGCGCAGGCGACGACGCCACCGCGGCGTGTCTATCCAGCTCTCCTCTAACCACCGATACATAAACACTTGGCCACCAGACCAACCACTTTCGCGAAACGTGGACCGGCTTTTAGCAAAAATTTGATCAGTGAAAGTCAAGAGTGATACGTAGACTGCGACCGCGCCGCTCTCAGGGGTTCGTTTGATTAATTTAATCGATAGTCTGGCTAGAATAAATGCAACATACATCATCAAAATTTAAATAGAGAGATTTTGCATAAGGTGGTTTATGTGCGTCGTGCGTCCAAAGTAGCACTTTACTATTAATGGAAGTTCGTAGACTGTGATGGCTTCGATCGGCAATATCTCCGGCTTGCTGTGTGACGGGTCGCCTTTCCTTTTTCTTTTTAATGCTGTCAGTATTTAATTAACAAAAGTTAAATTTATGTGCGGTCCTCCCCGGCCGCTTCAAAAGACCAGACAATATTTCACCGCAGCGATAACTGCGGACGTAACAACAGTCATTTATATTAACTTATCTGAAAAATTCCGAGCAGACAGGATCTTCGTTGAACCTATCAGATGGCAACGATATTCAAGAAATCCCATTATATTTTAAACTTTCTCCTTTATAGTCTTGTAGACTTTTACCGCAGTCGATTCAAGACGTAACGCTTTTGTAGCAATAGATCAACTTACAATTCCATTAAAATCAAGTTGTTATCATTCCATTACAATCCCCTTATCGACTTCTATGGACATTGCTAAATCGTAAACACGATATTAACCTCCTTATCATAAAGATTGACTACGTTGTTTTTTACGATTAGGTATGCAAAACGACCTCAAACCATCTCCATACGTAATATAGACTCATATATAGGTACTTTTAGAATAGAACGCATTTTGTAGACTATGTTACGTAAATGATAACATAGATAGGTAGCAATGTAGCAATAGTTTATCATAAATGTTAGATTGAATTGAATAGGTAGCCACGCAAGTGCATAGCTAGAGAGCCAATATACTTAGCGGGCAGTAGCTCCGTAGCTCGGTTGATCGGGTCGCTATCGTCAGATATGGAGTCAATTTGCAGTAATGCGGCGGGCAGGTTCACGTTACTTTTTATAACACATTCGAGGTCGTTGACTGCAGACTAAACAACACATAGTACTTGCAAGGTGTCAATGCACCAGGAAAACATCCAACCTTCGTTACAATTAGGCATTGTGGGGTTGCGCGAGCTATCTACATCTTCCGCGGATCGATTGCTTTGTTCTAAAAATTATACCTCATTTGTTTTTGGTTACATTTGATTGCTAAAGTGTGTGTGTTGCTTGTACTTGCGTGTCCCATAAGTACTCTAGATATCCTATATCAGTGCCAATATTAAAGCTGTTGCTGCCATATCTGCACGTGTGTCAATCGGTATCAACTATCGATATACAGTATTGCCCGAACAATAAACTAAACCTGGACTACGTCATACATTCTTTTAGAATTTACTACTATCAGCAGAATAATTCTGCTGATAGTAGTAAATTCTAAAAGACGTTATCAATTATTATCAAGATAGACACTATCAATTATTGATAGTGTCTATCGCAGTAACGCACCGTTGTTGCCAACGACTTTGTTGTTTTCGTGTTTCAACGACATCATGTGAAGCAGGTTTGTACCTACACCTACTTACCTAAAAGTTTTTTTTTAAATCGTGTATAACCTGTAAGAAAACAGCGGTCGTAGCCAGCTTAATTGTTGCCAAATATTCAATCAAGATAAAAGAATTACCGCAATATATTACTTGTCTTTCCATCTAAATGTATTCTTAGAAATGCTTCCAAAGGCTTACATGTGGCTTTAGAAAGATCAAATGATAAACGACATCGCAAAATGGACCGGTTCAAGAAGTCATCAGAATACAGCGAGTGTCATCCCGCTGTCGCCGCACGGCCGCTGCGATTTATCATCCTCTTGTATAGGCACTCTAATTGCGACAACTTGTCGCCATGTCCAACCGTAAAGACGATATCTCCCCTTATTCCGCGCCGCGGCTCGCAACAGCCCTTATTTCATTTAAACTCTGTTCAACTCCAACGTTCACAAACGCAGTGCAATTTTGTAAAAGTTCTGTTTATTCCCCATTTAAAGTTCAATGAACCGCAATTAGCAGTTAAGAAATTATTCTACGAGCACCTTAAGAGGGGTCGTTGGATGAATTTTAATTAGGAACTTCGTACAATTTAAATCCCAGCATAACATTAATGATAATGATAAAAGATTTATGAAGGCTGTCGCTCGTTGTATAAACAACGTAAGAAGAACAATAGGTAGACATATTGGCTGCAGCACTTGGAGCGAATTGATACGTGTAATGTTCAATACGACCGAATTACCTACATTCATTACACGGCTATCTGGCAAAGTGGTTTATACAGTAGGCGCTCTGTCTATTTGCATTTTGCACGTACCTACTTAGCCCGCTAATGTTATTTGTCACTGTTACCTACTAAGCAATAAATGTCGTCTCAGATAGATTGATGATTAGGATTATTGATTTATTAGCTCATTATCTAGGTCGATAGGACCGGGCGCCGGGCGTAGCGCTGCAAAATCCCGCGAGCTCGGCTGATCTATTGACCCGTCTTATAAAACCGCTTGAACGTTTATTAGCAAAGTCAAGATCGTCTTTTACGAGTCTGTTGGCTGAGCTGAGTGTATCTGGGTTACTGATACGGGATACGATAACATCTGAAGGTGATCATGCTAAAAATTGTAGATCATAGTCGGAAGGCGATCTTCCAACCCTTCTAAAAAATTTAGCATGACCCGTTTGTATGACTTTGCAAGTTTATTGACCACATGGTGAAACAATATAATATATAATATTTTGTTCGTATTTACTTAATTTTACCAAGTTGCAAAATTGTAACGAACCAAATTAATCTTGTTTTTTTGTTAAATTGGTTTGTTTGCTCAGAAATAATGATTGTGCGGGTTCTGTGGGCAACCCAGTGCCCACGGGTCACTATTTTACCAATCCTTCACGGTCAGTGGAGGCCCTTTATTTTGTTTTCATTTAAAACGGGAATTGTATCATAAACTGAACTCCATTAAACTAATCGCATCGCAACTCAATTTTCGGGGAGACTTGTGAATACTTGCGTTGTAATCAAACTGGGCTCAACGTTTAGTTCGGCGTGCTTCATGAATAGTTTTACAATGGTTTTACACATAAAGTGAACACAGAATAAGTCTTGACAAGTTCCTGTCGATACGCGCTACCTGTTACAGAAATTGACGTGTTACCGAACTTCCCGGAGAAATATACCTACACTTTTACATCTTTGACACCGTAGGTGCCTGCACGATGTCTCTCTATAAACAGCAGGTCGAAGACTGAAGATCTGCAAACAAGTCGCGAGTCCTTTAAGTTTTGCCTGCACTTGACATGGAACGAGTAACATTAGATTAAAAAATATCCACTGTATGGAATGTACACCATAACTACATTTATGTCTTTATGGCAATGTGTCGCCGAGTCCACCGCATAACATGCCACATGTGCTCCTACGGAATGGACCACAATCCGTGTGCAATTGCCACTTGCCTGTATTAGCTTTCAATGATATAGCGGCTTAAGTGCAAGAAGCTATTAAGTCGACATTAGATTGCCGGAGGACGGTGACGGCGCGGGCGGCGGCGGCGAGACGACCCGCTTGGGGCCAGCAGCGTTTGATTAGCTTGTTACACTGAGTATTTGCTCTGGTTTTCGCGGCGTGTCTTATCTATGCAAGACCGTCGTCCCATATCATCTAACAAGAGCAATACATACATGATATGAATCTGTGCTGATGGCAGATACTCAGATAGCTTTTGTTTACATAACCCCTTCACGAGAATCTGGTTCTTTTTGCAAAAAGTAATGATAAACTCATTTAAGTCTCTCTCGTGCCCTACAATTAACATTGAGATAGTATCTCGCGAATAATTGCTGTGCAAATTATGGACTCGCGAAAAGTACTGCGGACGAAGTTGAAAGGTTAACTGGGTTATTGTGATGGTTTGTATCGATTGTGGGGACTCGTGACGGAGATGTCCTCAAGTCCTCGCTAGGCGAGGCGCAAGACGCGAGGCTGCGGGTGAGGGCTGCACTGCGCCCGCGCCGGCCTCGATGTGCCGCCGCCGCCTTATATGGCGCTGGCGGCCGACGGGCTCGGCAACTTGCGACAGGCCAGGTATTTTAGGCTCAGGCCCTAAATTGTTTACGTGCAACTCGCACGCGCTTAATTTCATTTAAAATGTCATGGCGCTACTTAACAAGTGTTACACTTGCGTTTAATACTGCAAACTGCCGCCGAGATCTTAATTAATCACTTCTGATTATAGTTAAATGTTTTCAAACGACATTTCAATCATGACAGACATATTTGTTGCGTACAGAAATAAGATTCCTAAGCACACTGTAAGAAAAATACTAAGGACAAATTCCTAAAGGCAATCGTCAACTACCGTACAAAAACAGTTTTACTGACATTGCCAAAAATGTCACCGATCTCCAAACTAGGTCGAACAATCGAAGCGTCGGGATATACAGGATCGATGGGTTATTGTGTAGCCTAATAAGGGGGTCGGAGCATTCCCCGGACTGGTCCAAAGGACGCCGCCGAGGACGGTGCGAGCGCACAAGAACCAGCCGAATACTGGTCGCGGTTATTTAGGGAACAGGCAGTTCTGCGAAACCACGCACGCGATGCGCGTGTAGTTATCGTAATTTGGACGCTTTTGATTTTTTTGCCGTTTTCTCAAAACTGGCTTTGACTCTGTGAATCCGGAGGAAAACATTGCTCGAATTGTCTTGTTATGCACGAATTCTGAAGCAACTGAATAAAAATACATGAATATTTAAAAACTCAATTCTGTTGATTATAAATTGGAATAAAGTCACACGAACGTTACTTCACACGTCGTTAGTGAAATCGCTGTCACAAATCGTTTAAATGTTCCAGTGTTATGAAACTGTTGAACAAAAATACTGCTGTGTTTTAACTGTGACACGTTCTAAGCTGTTTACGTTACCTACATTCAGAGGTAGATTACTTTCTTCGAACTAACATAAATATGTTCAGTAGGTAAGAAATGCCACATAAAGTATTAAATGTTCGATAACCAAAACAGAACCGCGCACTTATCGCTTTATCGATACATTATCAGCATCGATAAAGGAACCGTACAAAGTGCGGATATCTACGAATCGGACGAGATAAGCGTGCAATGTACAGGTAAAATGTATGGACTGAGAGTGAACACTGCACACATCGCAATCCAAGAAATGCAACATGAATAAGGACGCGTTCAAAACAATCTTATTCACTTGTATGAACAGCGATGTTCTAAATGATAAACTAAACACTCAGACTAGATATTCATTTGATGACCACTTTTGCAGAAATACATAGCAGTCAAACCTGGGTGAGCGAGAACTGGATAAGCGTGAAAACTCTACAAGTGATAGAGTAAATGCTAGGTCCAGACATTTAAACCCACGAAAACCTCAATCAGTGAGAAACAGAAACCTCTATACTATATGAGAGAGTCGTTCTTCACACTTGGACATCTACATCTATCTGAGACTGCCACTTGAACTATAACTCTATAAGCTAGAGTTGAGTGTATTTGTAATTACTTTTACTTACATCTGTAAATGAGAAAAACCGATCCTGAACTTCGGTAAGTGAGAAACTTGGTTAAGCACCTCGCCTTGAACATCCAGGTGTCACTGTTAGTAGATACCTATCTAACTACCATATTCGTTATGAAATGTGGAAACTCCGGCGACAGGCAGTGGTGCTTCCAATAAATATTCCGCAGCTAATATCCCGGTCAGTCTCGTATCTATAGTAACTAGGTACTTACGACACGAGACATATTACCGCAACAATTACCAATATTACCATATCCAGTAATAACAGTCCAAGCGGTTGCTAAACGAACATGCACATAACACGCGCAGGACACATGAGCCAATAATATTATCATGCTTAATGCTCGGAGCCGATACACGGTCCATTATCGTTATAGAGCCAGCTAAGATGCAGACAATGTACTTACGATAAGCATACTGCCTCAGGATAACCTAGTTAGCAGAAGAGCTTCTTATGTTCGTATGCACCGTCTAATGTGCCCTTAACATTGTCTAGACGTACGTAATAAAAGTAAACTTAAAGTAAAATTCTCTACTTTTATGTAGTCTTGACTATGAAAATAAGATAACTTGCCTCACATTTTACTAAAGGAACCTCACATTTGGTCTTAAACTGTTGAATGTATTCGACGAAGTTACAAAGGGTTTTGTAACAAGCTTGTATTTTACAGCTATAAGAATAAGCACCGAGAACTTTAAGTGCAATTACTTCCTTACTGATTTAAAAGAGTAGGCGTTAACGCTTAAAAACAATAAGCTAGTGCAGCTCATTTACAGCACTTTATAACCACAATAAAAGAGCTTATCTGGAATACGAATAACATCCGCATAGATTTTTGTTCAAGGAAGTTCATCTTATTAGTTTTTGCACTTTTAATTCAAATTCATTTATTTGCTTACGGTGTTTATGCGATGTTACAAAAGATTGGATTAGGTAGGTAGGTACACTGTATTATAACCATAAGAAGTGTGCAAATTTTGTTTACATGACATGTGAAGACTTTATAATATCGTCATACATTGCCATACAAATTAAATAATGTTAGAATAATAAATTGCTTTTTATGTTAATCATAATTAAATCGTTACTTCATGTTTCATTCATTCATTATATTTACCGTATGTAATATTTGATTAGGTACCTACTCAATCTGAAAGTGTGGGAATCAACATGGATTTCAACGAAGTATTCTGATGTTTCCCATTATAATTGTTATTATAATTACCCTTCGATCAATTATTGATCGAAGTAATTACCTATATGACTGTACTTAGGTAGGTATAACTTGTCATCAAAAGATAATCAGTGCCACTGCCAAGCCAATCTTCAGTTATTCTTAACCTCATTCAAAGGTAAATCAAGTTTAGCGACACAATGCCCATTGAGGCATTGTGTCAAAGATAGAGGCTAGCTAGACTAACAATGGCAATAAAAAAAAACTCAACTCATCAGCTCCGCTACCATTGAAAAAAAAATCGCGACATCCCCAAACAGTTTAGATTTCAGCAAATCAACAAAAACATGTGATTGTATTCCAATAGCAAACGCTCTTCGCGTAAAAAATATATTTCCCGTATAAGCTCATGGAAGAGCATTCTTCCACGGTGCAGTCACGCATTTCGAGGCTTGCTTTTTGTTAAAGCGGACTTTTACGCGACCCTAGCTGCCTTATACAGCATACAGAAAAATAAGCAGACCGCCACAAGGCACACAATAAACTGTGAATTATTCTACATAAAGATTTTATTAGCATCGTAAAAGCTTCCACAAAAGCTGAACTTTCAATAAATGCAACTAGTTCTTTTGTTGCTTATGAAACATCGTAATAAACCTGAAAAGGTTGCCGTTATAAAAGTCATTTCTTTTCTAAGACAGAGATAGTAACTAAGATAATAATTGGTAATATGCTACTTGTTCGAAGTCTTTTAAAGACAGACAGTAACTAAGATAATTATGCTACTTGTTCGAAGTCTTTTAAAGACAGAGATAGTACCTAACTAAGATAAATATGCTACTTGTTCAAAGTCTTTTAAAGACAGAGATAGTAACTAAGATAATTATGCTACTTGTTCAAAGTCTTTTAAAGACAGAGATAGTAACTAAGATAATAATTGGTAATATGCTACTTGTTCGAAGTCTTTTAAAGACAGACAGTAACTAAGATAATTATGCTACTTGTTCGAAGTCTTTTAAAGACAGAGATAGTACCTAACTAAGATAAATATGCTACTTGTTCAAAGTCTTTTAAAGACAGAGATAGTAACTAAGATAAATATGCTACTTGTTCGAAGTCTTTTAAAGACAGAGATAGTAACTAAGATAATTATGCTACTTGTTCGAAGTCTTTTAAAGACAGAGATAGTAACTAAGATAATTATGCTACTTGTTCGAAGTCTTTTAAAGACAGAGATAGTAACTAAGATAATTATGCTACTTGTTCGAAGTCTTTTAAAGACAGAGATAGTAACTAAGATAAATATGCTACTTGTTCGGAGTAATTTAAAGACAGAGATAGTAACTAAGATAATTATGCTACTTGTTCGAAGTCTTTTAAAGACAGAGATAGTAACTAAGATAATTATGCTACTTGTTCGAAGTCTTTTAAAGACAGACAGTAACTAAGATAATTATGCTACTTGTTCGGAGTAATTTAAAGACAGAGATAGTAACTAAGATAATTATGCTACTTGTTCGAAGTCTTTTAAAGACAGACAGTAACTAAGATAATTATGCTACTTGTTCGAAGTCTTTTAAAGACAGAGATAGTAACTAAGATAATTATGCTACTTGTTCGAAGTCTTTTAAAGACAGAGATAGTAACTAAGATAATTATGCTACTTGTTCGAAGTCTTTTAAAGACAGAGATAGTAACTAGGATAATTACGCTACTTGTTCGAAGTCTTTTAAAGACAGAGATAGTAACTAAGATAATTATGCTACTTGTTCGAAGTCTTTTAAAGACAGAGACAGTAACTAAGATAAATATGCTACTTGTTCAAAGTCTTTTAAAGACAGAGATAGTAACTAAGATAAATATGCTACTTGTTCAAAGTCTTTTAAAGACAGAGATAGTAACTAAGATAATTATGCTACTTGTTCGAAGTCTTTTAAAGACAGAGATAGTAACTAAGATAATTATGCTACTTGTTCGAAGTCTTTTAAAGACAGAGATAGTAACTAAGATAATTATGCTACTTGTTCGAAGTCTTTTAAAGACAGAGATAGTAACTAAGATAATTATGCTACTTGTTCGAAGTCTTTTAAAGACAGACAGTAACTAAGATAAATATGCTACTTGTTCAAAGTCTTTTAAAGACAGAGATAGTAACTAAGATAAATATGCTACTTGTTCAAAGTCTTTTAAAGACAGAGATAGTAACTAAGATAATTATGCTACTTGTTCGAAGTCTTTTAAAGACAGAGATAGTAACTAAGATAATTATGCTACTTGTTCGAAGTCTTTTAAAGACAGAGATAGTAACTAAGATAATTATGCTACTTGTTCGAAGTCTTTTAAAGACAGAGATAGTAACTAAGATAATTATGCTACTTGTTCGAAGTCTTTTAAAGACAGAGATAGTAACTAAGATAATTATGCTACTTGTTCGAAGTCTTTTAAAGACAGAGATAGTAACTAAGATAATTATGCTACTTGTTCGAAGTCTTTTAAAGACAGAGATAGTAACTAAGATAATTATGCTACTTGTTCGAAGTCTTTTAAAGACAGAGATAGTAACTAAGATAATTATGCTACTTGTTCGAAGTCTTTTAAAGACAGAGATAGTAACTAAGATAATTATGCTACTTGTTCGAAGTCTTTTAAAGACAGATATAGTAACTAAGATAATTATGCTACTTGTTCGAAGTCTCTGCTTATTAAATACAGGGTGACACCCAATGATTTCAAAAGTAAGTGATATATAAGTCAATGGTGACACCCATCAGCGCGCAACCTGTTACCATGGATTCAGTAAATCATTCTGAACCCCTAGCGTTGTTTTTCGTCGGTTATAAAACAAAAGATAGCTTAATTCCATACATTTTGACCGCGCAGGTATTACACTTTTCTATGAAGTTTTTTTTTTTGTTATCCCACGAAATAATATTCTACATTAGGGATCTAGAATCATGTGCTGAATTCATGATTACAGTTCGCGCGTCGATATCCCATCCGTGCCTGGAACCCTGTATTTATAAGGATTGTCTTAGATCTGTCTCAGCCCTGACTGTACCTACATAAAGGTAACTCGGCCGACAGATAAACGTCGCAGGCGCTTCTTAGAACTTGTGAGTCACGTTAGAACCATGCAAGTTTCTGTTAGATGGACACGGACATCGAACCGACTATGTAGAGGTGTGACCTTATTTACTTAACGCCAAATGACGAAATCTATTCAGGTAGATAATTAAGTACTGTTTTAAGAAAAAACTCAGGTTTCTACATCTTAGAATAGAATAGAATACCATAACAACCGTCTCATATTAGTTAGCCCAAGCAGTTTAACTAAACTTGCTTGTTTAAGGAAAGTAGGGCTGCGTCCTCGTGCATCCACTTCCCGTTTTTCTAATTATACCACGTATTTAGTTCGAGAAAACTAGCCTAATGGCCGCAAGACGTGTTTCACTACAAAATGCACGCTATAATTCTACCTAAGTTAACGTTATGGCGTCCCCAAGTAGCGCAAACTAAATAAATGTGAAAATAGTGGCCCGAAATAAACGTCGCCAACCATAGACTTCGCCAACCTTGCACCCGCCTGGTGGATCAATAGCGCCTTGAACTTAGCGCCGCGCCGAACTTACACAGCCCAATGGAGTTCAATATTATTTAAGTAGAACTAAGCCTTAGCTGACATACATTATGAGCAACAGCTTTTTTATGATCGAAATATCTAATCATACTGGCTTTAGATATCAATTGTTTATTTGACACTAGCTTCCGCCCGCGGCTTCGCCCGCGAGGTATGTCGATAAAAACTATCCTGTCCTTCCTGTTAGTTTATAGGTATAAAGGAAACAATGTATGTATTCTGAAAATATTATTCTGAAAATATTCTACATTACATTTTCCACATCTTAGCATGAACTTCTGGGAGCTACAGATAAACAAAATAAAGCGCCACCAAGTGGCAACAGTTAAAACCAAATATTGTGGCCAGTGTTAAGTTTACCAATAATTCTAACACTCCCACTAAAACTTAAACACTTAAAAACAAATTAAAAGTATTTATTACAGCACTCCCACTAAAACTATAAACACTTCAAAAAAGAATAAGAGAACTACTGAAACAAAATCTGATTCCTCAGATAGTTAAAAGTTTGAGTTGGCAAAGCTTTTGTTAAAATATCAGCTAGTTGAACTTTACTTGAAACATAATTAACTTTAATTAAACCCAACTCAACCTTTTCTCTTATAAAATTAAATTTGATATCTATGTGCTTTGTTCTCTTATGATAAACAGGGTTGTTAATTAAGTTTATCGCACTCTGATTATCAACACAAAGCATAATACATTCACAACTTTCACCTAATTCTAACATTAGTTGCTGCAACCAAAGTATCTCTTTAGCAGCTTCACAAGCAGCCACAAATTCTGCTTCAGTTGTGGAGAGAGCAATAGTCTTTTGTTTTTGACTGGACCATGTGATTGGACCATTATTCATTTTAAATATATAACCTGTTGTAGACTTGCGCGTATCTATGTCGCTTGCAAAATCTGAATCTGAATAACCAATAAGATCATTACTTTCTCCATATTTTATACACAAATCTTTTGTATTAATTAGGTATCTAATAACACGTTTCACAGCATTTACATGTTGCTGACTTGGATTGTTTACATATCTGCTTAATACATTCACCGCAAAAGATATGTCAGGTCTAGAAACTGAACACAAAAATAATAAGGAACCTATAGCTTCTCTATAAGGAAAATTAACAGTATCTTCATCTATATTTTTAGTAATAATAGTATTAACATCTGCTGGAGTACTAGCAGGATTTGCACTATTCATACAAAACTTCTTAATAATTTGTTCTATGTAATCCTTTTGCTGAATACAGATACAATTATTTGTTCTTTTTATTTCCATACCCACAAAATATTTCAAATTTAATTCTTTGATTTTAAAAGCTTGTTTTAAATATTCTATTACTTCTTGAATCAGCTGTTTACTTGAAGATAATACCAGAGCATCGTCAACATAAAGTATTAAAAACACTTTTATGTTATTAAATAAGCCTGTAAATACACAATTGTCTGCTTGACATTGTACAAAACCATATTTCTTTAAAAACATAGTAAATCTTTTGTTCCAGCAACGAGAAGCCTGTTTCAGCCCATACAATGACTTATTTAATTTTAACACACAATTTTTGTGTAATGATACACCTTCAGGTGCTTCTATAAAAATATTTTCATCAAGGTACCCATTTAGAAAAGCAGTTTTCACATCAAATTGTTGAATTTCTAACTGATATTTTGCTGCAATAGAAAGAATAATTCTTATAGAGTCATACCTGGTTGTTGGAGAGAATATTTCTTCATAATCAACATTTTTAATCTGAGTAAATCCGCGCGCACATAAGCGGGCCTTATAGCATACTTGATTATTCTCATTCCTCTTGAATGCAAAAACCCACTTTGTAGTAAGAGTTCGCTGACCAGATCTTTCAACTATACTCCAAGTCTTATTTTCTTCGTGTGCAGATAATTCTTCCTTGATGGCTTCTGTCCACTCATTTTTCTGTGGACACTTTAATGCTTCAGCATACGTTTGAGGCAATGATAACTCAACTAGGTTTGCTTCAAAACGTCTATTACTTCGTGTCCTTACAGTTATGTTCCTATCTGGTGTTTGTCCTTTTTGTTGAGGCGGTTCATATGTTGGGTCATCACTGTTACAACTCAACATGCTGTCTTCAGACCCTGACATTGAAGCTTCAGTTAATGTAGTGTCTACATCCCTTACTTCTGTTTCACTATTCTGTATTACCGTCTCTTTATTATCATCATCCTCACCAATATATATTTGTGCAATATTCTGTTTTATTTCAGGACTTTTCTGTTCATTGAAAATAACATTCCTTGATATTGTAATTCTTTTTGTGATTGGATTATACATTTTGTAGTTTGAATTATCGTATCCAACTAACATCATCTTACAACTTTTACTATCAAGCTTCTTTCTCAATTGATCTGGTACATGGACATATCCTTCACATCCAAACACTCTGACATAATCTAGATTAGGTTTAACACCATTCCACAACTCCATAGGGGTAATATTTGGTGTCTGACTTGAAGATGTGCGATTTAACAAATAAACAGCACAATTTACTGCTTCTGCCCAAAGATTGAGTGGTACCTTACGGGCATAAAGCATGGATCGAGCACTTTCAACAATTGTCCTAATTTCTCGTTCTGCCCGGCCATTTTGTTCAGGCGTGTAAGGGGCAGTGAGTTCATGAGAAATACCCTCACCATCAAGATATTCTTTAAAGTCTTTGCTTATGTACTCTCCACCATTGTCAGTGTGCAATATGTGTATACTATGTGAGAACTTGTTTTTAATCATTGAATTATATTTCTTGAAACAGTTCAACACATCACATTTATTCTTTAAAAAATACACATACCTGAAACTTGTTGCAGCGTCTTTAAAAATAACAAAATATTTCATATCTTGTACAGAAGGCACACTGAATGGTCCACAGACATCACTGTATACAACATCACCTGGTTGCTGTGGTGCTCTGTTTGATTTCTTGAATGGTTGACGAGCATGCTTACCATAAGCACAACCCTCACACACAAACTTGTCACATTCTGATAAGTCCACACCAGTAATCACATTGTTTTTACACATTTTCTCTATTTCTTTGACATTTAAATGTCCTAGACGTTCATGCCATGTTTTAAGGTCCAATTTTTGCACTACATTGCATACTGGATTTTGATGTGTCTTAATCTTTAACTCATATAGATTGTTGCTTTGCAAAGATGCACACAGCACTATTTTATTGTCCTTGTATATTAAAGCATCTGTATGTTTCTTTATAATGTTATAACCTTGTCTTGTCACTACTCCTTCAGAAAATAAGTTTCTTCTCAACTTTGGTACATAAAGAACATTTTTCAGGATACTTATCTCCCACTGTCCATTGACACACTTGTCTATCAATACATTTCCTTGACCAACTACTTCTACAGCTTCTTGGTTTCCAAGTTTCAGTGGAGATCCCGTATACTCATACAATTCAGCAAAATTTTCACGTTTATTACACATGTGAGCTGAGGCACCGCTGTCTAATATCCATTTTAAACCATCATCATCATTTTTCCAATCTATATTTGCTACATTGAATGCTAACATATTCTTTTCTCCTTGTTGTTTCTGTTTTTGTTTTGGGGCACGGCAATCTCTTGCATAGTGACCGCGTTTCCCACAATTGTAACATACAAAGCGATGTGATTTTTCATTTGACCCTTCATTTAATTCTTTATTTGGATACTTTAATGGAACATTTTTCTTCTTCACGTTTTGTTTTGCCACTATTAAAGCAGTTTCATTATCATCTTCAACATTCAGACTGGCCTCCTCATCTAGCAAACGAGCTGTCAGATTAATTACAGTTTGATTCTTCGGATCAAGCGACATCCAAGCCTGGCGAACAGATCTGTATTTGGGAGGTAGTGTACTCAAAACTTTGGTTATGATTGCAGTTTCACTAATAACTTCTCCACTTTCTATAAGTTGCTTAGCCAAACTTTCTACTTTTGCTATATGATGAGCTATTCTGTCTGCTGGCGACATTTTATATTGATAGAAACGCTCATGTATCATCATTTTAGTCATCTCGGATTTTTGTTCATAAATGGACTCAAGCTTGGTCATCACCTGGGCCCATAACCTGTTAGTTTATAGGTATAAAGGAAACAATGTATGTATTCTGAAAATATTATTCTGAAAATATTCTACATTACATTTTCCACATCTTAGCATGAACTTCTGGGAGCTACAGATAATCAAAATAAAGCGCCACCAAGTGGCAACAGTTAAAACCAAATATTGTGGCCAGTGTTAAGTTTACCAATAATTCTAACACTCCCACTAAAACTTAAACACTTAAAAACAAATTAAAAGTATTTATTACAGCACTCCCACTAAAACTATAAACACTTCAAAAAAGAATAAGAGAACTACTGAAACAAAATCTGATTCCTCAGATAGTTAAAAGTTTGAGTTGGCAAAGCTTTTGTTAAAATATCAGCTAGTTGAACTTTACTTGAAACATAATTAACTTTAATTAAACCCAACTCAACCTTTTCTCTTATAAAATTAAATTTGATATCTATGTGCTTTGTTCTCTTATGATAAACAGGGTTGTTAATTAAGTTTATCGCACTCTGATTATCAACACAAAGCATAATACATTCACAACTTTCACCTAATTCTAACATTAGTTGCTGCAACCAAAGTATCTCTTTAGCAGCTTCACAAGCAGCCACAAATTCTGCTTCAGTTGTGGAGAGAGCAATAGTCTTTTGTTTTTGACTGGACCATGTGATTGGACCATTATTCATTTTAAATATATAACCTGTTGTAGACTTGCGCGTATCTATGTCGCTTGCAAAATCTGAATCTGAATAACCAATAAGATCATTACTTTCTCCATATTTTATACACAAATCTTTTGTATTAATTAGGTATCTAATAACACGTTTCACAGCATTTACATGTTGCTGACTTGGATTGTTTACATATCTGCTTAATACATTCACCGCAAAAGATATGTCAGGTCTAGAAACTGAACACAAAAATAATAAGGAACCTATAGCTTCTCTATAAGGAAAATTAACAGTATCTTCATCTATATTTTTAGTAATAATAGTATTAACATCTGCTGGAGTACTAGCAGGATTTGCACTATTCATACAAAACTTCTTAATAATTTGTTCTA
The DNA here is from genome assembly GCA_963082905.1 of Oligia fasciuncula. Taxonomy (NCBI): domain Eukaryota; kingdom Metazoa; phylum Arthropoda; class Insecta; order Lepidoptera; family Noctuidae; genus Oligia; species Oligia fasciuncula. The sequence goes on along the minus strand of OY720396.1, from coordinate 14,090,590 downwards.
TGTAATCCTTTTGCTGAATACAGATACAATTATTTGTTCTTTTTATTTCCATACCCACAAAATATTTCAAATTTAATTCTTTGATTTTAAAAGCTTGTTTTAAATATTCTATTACTTCTTGAATCAGCTGTTTACTTGAAGATAATACCAGAGCATCGTCAACATAAAGTATTAAAAACACTTTTATGTTATTAAATAAGCCTGTAAATACACAATTGTCTGCTTGACATTGTACAAAACCATATTTCTTTAAAAACATAGTAAATCTTTTGTTCCAGCAACGAGAAGCCTGTTTCAGCCCATACAATGACTTATTTAATTTTAACACACAATTTTTGTGTAATGATACACCTTCAGGTGCTTCTATAAAAATATTTTCATCAAGGTACCCATTTAGAAAAGCAGTTTTCACATCAAATTGTTGAATTTCTAACTGATATTTTGCTGCAATAGAAAGAATAATTCTTATAGAGTCATACCTGGTTGTTGGAGAGAATATTTCTTCATAATCAACATTTTTAATCTGAGTAAATCCGCGCGCACATAAGCGGGCCTTATAGCATACTTGATTATTCTCATTCCTCTTGAATGCAAAAACCCACTTTGTAGTAAGAGTTCGCTGACCAGATCTTTCAACTATACTCCAAGTCTTATTTTCTTCGTGTGCAGATAATTCTTCCTTGATGGCTTCTGTCCACTCATTTTTCTGTGGACACTTTAATGCTTCAGCATACGTTTGAGGCAATGATAACTCAACTAGGTTTGCTTCAAAACGTCTATTACTTCGTGTCCTTACAGTTATGTTCCTATCTGGTGTTTGTCCTTTTTGTTGAGGCGGTTCATATGTTGGGTCATCACTGTTACAACTCAACATGCTGTCTTCAGACCCTGACATTGAAGCTTCAGTTAATGTAGTGTCTACATCCCTTACTTCTGTTTCACTATTCTGTATTACCGTCTCTTTATTATCATCATCCTCACCAATATATATTTGTGCAATATTCTGTTTTATTTCAGGACTTTTCTGTTCATTGAAAATAACATTCCTTGATATTGTAATTCTTTTTGTGATTGGATTATACATTTTGTAGTTTGAATTATCGTATCCAACTAACATCATCTTACAACTTTTACTATCAAGCTTCTTTCTCAATTGATCTGGTACATGGACATATCCTTCACATCCAAACACTCTGACATAATCTAGATTAGGTTTAACACCATTCCACAACTCCATAGGGGTAATATTTGGTGTCTGACTTGAAGATGTGCGATTTAACAAATAAACAGCACAATTTACTGCTTCTGCCCAAAGATTGAGTGGTACCTTACGGGCATAAAGCATGGATCGAGCACTTTCAACAATTGTCCTAATTTCTCGTTCTGCCCGGCCATTTTGTTCAGGCGTGTAAGGGGCAGTGAGTTCATGAGAAATACCCTCACCATCAAGATATTCTTTAAAGTCTTTGCTTATGTACTCTCCACCATTGTCAGTGTGCAATATGTGTATACTATGTGAGAACTTGTTTTTAATCATTGAATTATATTTCTTGAAACAGTTCAACACATCACATTTATTCTTTAAAAAATACACATACCTGAAACTTGTTGCAGCGTCTTTAAAAATAACAAAATATTTCATATCTTGTACAGAAGGCACACTGAATGGTCCACAGACATCACTGTATACAACATCACCTGGTTGCTGTGGTGCTCTGTTTGATTTCTTGAATGGTTGACGAGCATGCTTACCATAAGCACAACCCTCACACACAAACTTGTCACATTCTGATAAGTCCACACCAGTAATCACATTGTTTTTACACATTTTCTCTATTTCTTTGACATTTAAATGTCCTAGACGTTCATGCCATGTTTTAAGGTCCAATTTTTGCACTACATTGCATACTGGATTTTGATGTGTCTTAATCTTTAACTCATATAGATTGTTGCTTTGCAAAGATGCACACAGCACTATTTTATTGTCCTTGTATATTAAAGCATCTGTATGTTTCTTTATAATGTTATAACCTTGTCTTGTCACTACTCCTTCAGAAAATAAGTTTCTTCTCAACTTTGGTACATAAAGAACATTTTTCAGGATACTTATCTCCCACTGTCCATTGACACACTTGTCTATCAATACATTTCCTTGACCAACTACTTCTACAGCTTCTTGGTTTCCAAGTTTCAGTGGAGATCCCGTATACTCATACAATTCAGCAAAATTTTCACGTTTATTACACATGTGAGCTGAGGCACCGCTGTCTAATATCCATTTTAAACCATCATCATCATTTTTCCAATCTATATTTGCTACATTGAATGCTAACATATTCTTTTCTCCTTGTTGTTTCTGTTTTTGTTTTGGGGCACGGCAATCTCTTGCATAGTGACCGCGTTTCCCACAATTGTAACATACAAAGCGATGTGATTTTTCATTTGACCCTTCATTTAATTCTTTATTTGGATACTTTAATGGAACATTTTTCTTCTTCACGTTTTGTTTTGCCACTATTAAAGCAGTTTCATTATCATCTTCAACATTCAGACTGGCCTCCTCATCTAGCAAACGAGCTGTCAGATTAATTACAGTTTGATTCTTCGGATCAAGCGACATCCAAGCCTGGCGAACAGATCTGTATTTGGGAGGTAGTGTACTCAAAACTTTGGTTATGATTGCAGTTTCACTAATAACTTCTCCACTTTCTATAAGTTGCTTAGCCAAACTTTCTACTTTTGCTATATGATGAGCTATTCTGTCTGCTGGCGACATTTTATATTGATAGAAACGCTCATGTATCATCATTTTAGTCATCTCGGATTTTTGTTCATAAATGGACTCAAGCTTGGTCATCACCTCTAGTGCTGATTCGCAATTTTCGATGAGTGCTATTTGATTTAAATTCATAGCAGACGTTATCACAAACATCGCCATGCCATCATCTTTATTCCATTGAATCGCTTTTCCATCTGGTTTTGGCGTGTTGATATCTAACCCCTTGGCGCGCAGGGCACATTTTATTTGAAATTTCCACTGTTTAAAATTCGTTCCATCGAATTTTTCTAGGTTTGTTTTTCCAAACTCCATTTTTCGCGTTTCTTTTGTCGAAACTCACTAAGAAATTTTCTGTTTTCTCTGCTCTTTGTTTAACACCAACTGATAAATTAACGTGGACCTGGGCCCATAACCTGTTAGTTTATAGGTATAAAGGAAACAATGTATGTATTCTGAAAATATTATTCTGAAAATATTCTACATTACATTTTCCACATCTTAGCATGAACTTCTGGGAGCTACAGATAAACAAAATAAAGCGCCACCAAGTGGCAACAGTTAAAACCAAATATTGTGGCCAGTGTTAAGTTTACCAATAATTCTAACACTTCCCTGGGATGCAATCTATCTCTGTGCCAAATTTTATCGAAATCCGTTCAGTGGTGTAGGCGTGAAAAGGTAACATACAGACAGAGATACTTTCGGATTTATAATATTAGTAGGTATGGATTTATTTAATCGCCTTTCGCAGGTGTATAATTATTTTATTAATAATTTTAATGTACGAATTTGAAACTATGGACTAGAATTATGTCTGAAATAAAATTATTATTATTATTATTCTGTAGAAATTAACATGAAATGATTGTGATGATTCATAGTTTTAGCTCTCTTTTCAATCACGTTCTCAGTATTTCAAAGTATAATTATGATTAACTAGCTTCCGCCCGCGGCTTTGCCCGCGAGGTATGTCGATTAAAACTATTCTATGTCCTTTCCCGCCCCCGGGATGCAATCTATCTCTTTGCCAAATTTTATCGAAATCCGTTCAGTGGTTTAGTCGTGAAAAGGTAAAATATAAAAATACAGATAGACAGACAGACAGAGTTACTTTCGAATTTATAATATTAGTATGGATTTTAGAAAGATCTTTATTCTTATTATTTGAGCTGCTTTCGCGAGGACATAAATCGAATACGCAAATGCCAATTTTAATCGAAAATAGAATCAGGACGCTACTTACTTATCATAGATCTCCTTAGAAACATTGTGGGAGCTAGTAGGTACGACTTACGAGTATCTTAGATCTTAATTATTAGTGTTAATCTTAGTCATTTCGGCTCCCTACATGTGCTCAAACAAATTAATTGGAATAGTCACGCTCGCCGCTTGTCAATATCAATATACTTCAATTGTTCGCCCACATCCTGTTTTAGCCTCCTCCTGAGTACTTTCAGATGTAGAGTACAGACTACATAGACTAATTTATCATAATAATAACATTGTCTATTTTCCTGCTAATCTGGACTGGATTGGTCGCAAAAAGTTACATTTAAGTAGAAACTAAAGCTTTTTGATTTTGTTTAGCTTTGGATCGCTCTGATGCGTTCGAGCTCGGGCTTTTAGCCTGAAGGCTGAAATATTCAGTTTGGTTGGGCTGGTTCCGGACTTACCACGGTAGGCTATGTACCTACCTAGGTATCTACAGTGCAGTGAGGTAGGAAAGAATCTTTTCAACCATAGATATAGTTCTTATTAAATCTATGTTTTCAACATTTAGTTTACCATCAACTTGCAATCAATTTCTCGAACCGATGCTGGAACTCTAGAGAGCAGAGTTTAATTAATAGCAATATTAGCACTTAACATTTTCAATGGCCTTGTTTTTCGCCACTTTAGGATTTTGTAGTTCTGTTGTGCGGTCATTATCCAATCCATTTTATTTGTAGGTACAACAAGTCTCAACCGCCCGCATTGATCCTTGGGCCCAATTCTGCTAACTGTCGCCGTCAAGTTTATGATCAAACTTAGACGGTTCTCGTGTAGTAGTGTTCTGTGATTATAGCACATAGAATACGTACTCAACCGTTAGACGTACCTACTGACGTACTCACACATGCTTGGTCCAATCACGTTTTTAGAATTGCACGTATTGATACATATTTTAAGATTCTTCGAATGAGCTCTACAAGTCTACAACCTGTCTGAATTAGATATTATGGTCGTGTGACTTGGATGCATTATAAATTAACTTTACTTAAGTGGTGATTTTACTGAATATCAAGATGACTTCTGAATAATTTTCGTCTTTAATTCAGTCAGAATTGTACTCGGGTTTATGGCATGTGAGTTATAGATACTTAAGTATTACCCGTATTAAGTACTTAGGTACCTACTTCCTGAGTTAGTCAAATTCAAAGATTTTTTTTTTCGTAGAAATACGTAGGTACCTACCTACTCTGTTTTTGGTAGCGCGGCAGTGAAAAGGTCCAAGTTCGCTGCCCGCGTTTATTTTTTATTTTTTTTTAATTATGGGCCATTTCTCTACGGTAATGGCATAATTTCCAATGAATCTTATGATGCCTTTATTCATCTCTCCTACAATAGATGATTATTAATTAGACTATACAATCGATGTAGACTCGATATTTTATTGAAAACAAGTGCTTTGACGTTTGAATGTAAGTAAGGCGCGACGCGACGTTTACGTAATAAAACTGTCATTGTATCCTTGCATAAGTATTATAGTTATTTTTAGACTTGACAGAGTACGGGACTAAATCAATGTTTGTGCGTAAGCATCGCATCGCTGATTTGTGTGAAACTCTCCTGATATGAAGTTGAACGCGCAACTCCTATCGGCTGTCACGGTCAGTCACGCTGTTAACGTTAGCTACGCAACGAAAAACTTCGATCAACTACTTATCTTGCTATATCAATATCAGATGAAATCCACAATACCGACGTGTAAAAATTCACGTATTTTATCAAAATAAATTAAATATCAAGTAACGCTATTACGCCTTTTTGGCATAATTAATGCTTGTTCAAGTGGAGACCCTGAAAATGTGCAACAATCGATATATGTACCTACCTACTTGTTGATATGAGCACGATAATGTTCATATTTTATGCAGGTGTGAAAGTATTATCAATGTAAATAGGTAGATATAATTATCTGCATTCTACTTGATATTTTTTTTATATTAGCTAGATACCAGTTTTATCAAAGATGTCAAGTGGATATCTTTGTATTTATTTTTCCACCTGTTCAATTTTCTATAATAAGTAGGTTCCTCCATACAATCACTTTCGAGTTCTTTGTTTTTATTTATTTGCCGAGATAATCAATTGGAGATAATCTTCAGAAACTCTCCCATGACGACCCACTGACCACTTGCTCTCTATTCTTAGTTAGGTACGGAAAAGCTTAGTATTTTTCCTAATAATCCTAAGTACTAGAATCTCTACCTATTTGACAATATTATCTATATTCTTCTCCAAAATAGGCAAATGCAAATTTGCCTCACTCAACCATTCTCTATTCTGCAACCAACAGTATACCATACCACTCAACTACTTAATTGATTAATTCATTAATCAATTATTGACAACGCATCCATACACAGCACCGCTCCGGCACACACGCGGCGCGGCGCACGGCGGCGGTGACGTCGGAGGAGTCGAGCTGGACTCACCTGCGTGGGCAGCACCGTCTCCCGGCCCAGGGGTATCGACATTTTGCTAGCGGCGCCGCCGGCCGCACCCCGGCGCCCGCCCGCGCCGCACCATCCACCGACCCGCCACCACGGGCCGCGCGCCCGCTCCCCGGCTCCCACCGACGCTCACCACAAACAAGAAAAACACTTTCCCGATATCGCGACTTTTCACGACTTTACAGGATTCCAGCACCTCAGCTGCTCTGACGTATCTCGGAGACAATTCCACACATCACGAGCAAATCCTCATTCATACAAAGTATCACTTATAAATATAACTAATTCGATGCATATATGTATAATCAGAATACGGCAGTGTTAAACCGCGATAAAATTCACGCACCGGACTAGCAGCCACCCCGTGAGGTGCGAGCGTGCGACTGGCGCGCCGCCACCGGCCGCGGCCGCCGCGCGCATCGCTCACCCCGCGCCTTCGTGCGAGACCCTCGCGCCGCTCGGCACGCTCGCGAACCAACCGTATGGGGTCGCGGCACAGCCTCCTTCATCTCAGCACAGGCGGCACGCTCAGAATCCTTACGGCTGATCACATGGACACGTGCCGCGGACACGGGCGTAGTGCGGTTATCGAGCGCGCGTACACATGCGCAGTGGGCAGCACTATCACCGTCGTGGCTCATTCATTTGTACAGGTCTCGCCTCGAATAGCGCACACCTGAGCAAATATTATGGAACTGGACGACAATAGATCCGTTGTTTCGAAATATACAATTACCGGAGCAAGGCAGGCAGTCTGGAGCTTAATTTGTTTGCCTCATTAAACGTTCGATTGGCGTAAAATTGTTGCAATCAAGAATGAGCTTTTGTATAGGTACCTACCTAATTAGAATAAGTTTACATACCTACTTAGTCTACAATCATTGTTGATTAGAAACTCAATCTAAGCATTACGTAAAACCTTTGGTATCTATCAAATAAATCTTATCAGTTAAAGCTTTTTAGAACTTGGCGAAAATGGGGCGCACTTCCATGCACCCTAAAACGTTTCAGGAAAAATGCAATTAATAAAATCGAAACAAATAAGCGCTTAGTTTTCCGAGCGATGTTTCCGTCATATTGCATATTTTGGAAGGGTGCAGACTGCAAGGAGTGGACCTGCGTGGGCGCAGCTCGAGGCTGTATACCTACTCAATCGGTTCGCCCACTTTTCCTTTCTACTACGTTCACTGTTCCAGATTACGTCATTATCTATATCTACTAGGTATCTGTTTAGTTGACTCCTCGTTACCTTCGCTGCCGTGGGAGGAAGCAGGCGAATGCAGATGTACATACCTACCTGTAGGTAAATAGATGTAGGTATAGGCACCTAGGTAAGTACTTGGTTGAAGGCTTGAACTTTCATAATATTATTAGGTATGTACCTATTTTATTTACCGACTTCAAAAAAAGGAGGTTATCAATTCGATACGTATGTATGTAATATTATTGGATGTGCATTATATTCACATATGATGATCTATTAGGGCTTCCAAACAAATATACAAAATTTCATAGACGTATGTATGTATGTATGTATGTATGTATGTATGTATGTATGTATGTATGTATGTATGTATGTATGTTTGTCCACGCATATCTCCGAAACTATTAATCGGATCGTGACCATTTTTTTTTTATTGGCTTACATTTTCTTCAACTTAGGGAACAGTGCAAGTTTCATCAAGATCGATTCAGTAATTTTCAAGATATGGACTAATACGTGTAAGTGTGACGGCCTGGCTTATTGATAAGAGCTACGGGTGTAGTGTCAAAGGGAAAACATCTCAAAACCTTGGTCAAATACTAGTGCAAAAACTAAAAATTACGAAATAAAAAGTAATTTAAAAAAATTAAACCGACTTCAAAAAGAAATTAACTCAAAATTATGAAATAACTTTAATTTCGGAAGTCGGTGGCATAAAACTAAAATACAGATCCCAAGACACCGACTTCCGAAATTAAAGTTATTTCATAATTTTGAGTTAATTTCTTTTTGAAGTCGGTTTAATTTTTTTAAATTACTTTTTATGTTATTACCGACTTCAAAAAAGGAGGTTATCAATTCGATACGTATGTATGTAATATTATTGGATGTGCATTATATTCACATATGATGATCTATTAGGGCTTCCAAACAAATATACAAAATTTCATAGACGTATGTATGTATGTATGTATGTATGTTTGTCCACGCATATCTCCGGAACTATTAATCGGATCGTGACCATTTTTTTTTAATGGCTTACATTTTCTTCAACTTAGGGAACAGTGCAAGTTTCATCAAGATCGATTCAGTAATTTTCAAGATATGGACTAATACGTGTAAGTGTGACGGCCTGGCTTATTGATAAGAGCTACGGGTGTAGTGTCAAAGGGAAAACATCTCAAAACCTTGGTCAAATACTAGTGCAAAAACTAAAAATTACGAAATAAAAAGTAATTTAAAAAAATTAAACCGACTTCAAAAAGAAATTAACTCAAAATTATGAAATAACTTTAATTTCGGAAGTCGGTGGCATAAAACTAAAATACAGATCCCAAGACACCGACTTCCGAAATTAAAGTTATTTCATAATTTTGAGTTAATTTCTTTTTGAAGTCGGTTTAATTTTTTTAAATTACTTTTTTTTTCTACTTAGGTACTACCTTTTGACGGTAAATTAAAGCTTACCTACATGTGAGAATGATGCCCATGACGTACCTAATATCATTATTTATTGCTTATATACTTACTTTTCTTTCGATTCTTAGCGGGTCTGCGGATCTTGCGTTACCCCTCGAGGTTTTGTTATTTGAGAGCTTTTACTAACAGAAAGCGTACAAAAGCTAATTGTTTCAGCAATAAACATCAATGTTGACCAATTCTGTAGATAATAATTTACTAAACATTACATTGGGATCTGGTAGGGTTCAATTCTGGAAGGGTGTTTTAGCCCATATATTATGACCCAGTGTCCAACACAAACTCAATGAACACCACATCCAGCCGGGAAATCGCTCTCAGAACCTGACGCTCGCCGCTCGGTTTCGTCTTTTATCAATATTAATTACGTACCTACATTATTTGGAATTTGAGCAGTATTGACCCAGTGGCAACGGCCCCAACATACGAGTTGTCGTGGTCAGGAAAACATCAATCGTGAGGAAACTGGCATGTCCTAGAACCAAACATTCGAAGACATGTGACATCTACCAACTCGCACTGGGCCCGCGTGGTAGATCATAGCCCACTCCCTCCTCTCTCTCACTCGAAAAGAGGAGGCCTGTTTCCCAGCAGTGGGAACATTATAGGCTGATTATGCTATTATAAGGTATTTAATTAATAATTAGGTACTCTGTGTTATTTCAGTGCAAAAAAGATACTTTGCGTTTGCAGTCAGTAGTGGGTGCCGGGTGGAATAAAGTTAGAACGGAATAATGATTCGTCTTTATGTGCTGGCGACCTAAATTCGTAACTAAGTAGATACTTAGGTACTATATATCTATCAGGTTGCTATATCTGAAAGATTTTGTTTGTCTTCGGGTACCTAGATGAATTCAACCGTAGGTATATAAGTCTTACGATCCCAAGGAGCTTCCCTTCATTGGAAATCTGCGTTCCAACGTTAAGATAAGTAGGTAATAATTACCTACACACATTACAAGATACATTTGAAATTAAAAGCTCTTACTTGGCCTATGTTATACAAGTTTACATAAGTAAGTACATAACAAAATGGTCAATGTTTCATCACAAATTCACAAAGCCTGAAAATATTAAAGACTGTACCTGACAGTGCGCTGCTGTAGGCTTTAATATTTTCAAACTTTGTGAACTTGCGATGAAACGTTGTGACGATTTTTTTTTACTGTCCTATGAGAGTAATTAACAAAAAAAAAAACCGACTTCCAAAAAAACACTACAAAGTGAAAAATAACTTTAATTTCGGAAGTCGGTGTCTTTGGATCTGTATTTTAGTTTTTTGCCACCGACTTCCGAAATAAAAGTTATTTTTCACTTTGTAGTGTTTTTTTGGAAGTCGGTTTTTTTTTTGTTAAAAAGTTTTTATTTCTCGCTTTTTAGTGTGTCTGTTTATAATGTAGGTATCTAAGTTACAATAGCCTAATGCCAACTTGCTCATCGCCTTTTACAAAATATTGCTTTTCCCGATGCAGGGACGTTAATTGTTGAAGAGTTCTCCTGGTATTCCACCATCAGCTCCATTTCACCATTCGCATTGTGACGAGCATAACTTGCTTAGCAACCATATTAAAGTAAGTAATCGAATCGCAAACCGGGAAATATTTATTATTGAGTAGTTCCGGTGGCCATCTGTGGTCTTCATCATCGGTTCCACTTCACCAAATGATGCTTTCCGAGAGCAAATGCACGAGTTACTATAAAAAATACCCAAATCGCTATAGGTGTGCCTATAATACTTGAAGAGTTCCTTCGATTTCTCCAAGATCCCATCATCAGATCCTGACCTGATGACAATGGGACCACCTGGAAAGTATACTCTTTCAAACAAAAAAATAATTTTTGAAATCGGTCTAGCCGTCTCCGAGTAATCGGGGAACATACATAAAAAAATAAAATAAAAAAAGGTTCCGACGAATTGAGAACCTCCTCCTTTTTGAAGTCGGTTAAAAACAATCCTACATAACCTTGCTTACACACATTCTGTGAGAAATGTTTATTTTCTAGAAGTTCTCGAAGTTCATAAATCCTCGCCACCTAAGTACTTACTATTTCTACGAGTAAAATTTGAACTTACCTGAACACCTTGCATTCCACCATCGTACATCGTCCACCTTCCATAAGTAGTCATTTTAACAGCACTTCACATGAATCCCTAATAAATCCTTGCACAAATTACACAATCTGAACCGCACTTTATTTAAAAAAACCGTTGGTCATGAATCCGCCGCAGACGCAAACTCCGTACTGAATACACTGAATAGTGCTATGCTATGTGACACTGCGGCCTCGACAAATAAACTGTTTAGTGCTTGATTAGCACAACGTGTGCAAATCGTTCGAAGTCGCCCGAGCTCCTACAAATTGAAATTGATTGTCCGTTCTCGAGGCGCACTCATTGACGTGATTGAGTAGAATGGATGAAATGGTCCTTGGGAGGCAGTTTGTCACCATTAAGGAACCACAGCGATGCACCTCGATACAACACTACAATTACTGTGAGAGGTGCCGTGTCAAACACACATATTTTCACGTAGTTTGGTACCTGTGTTTTGCTTTGTTTGCCAGTGTTTTGTTACTAATTGGAGCAATAGGAATGTGTGACATAAATAAAGCGGGGTAACATTATTATTTATTATAAGTACTCGATATACCTACTCGTGAAAGGTTTTGTAAACTAGTGGCAGAATACATTTTCGCATCACACATTGTTTTATTTTTCTAATCACATTGTTCCTATCTCGAGAAAAAACGATTTAAACAAGTAGGTACTATAATCGTTAAACTTGACTGCCCCGTTGTTGGTCACGTGGTTGCAAGCGCGACTGCTGAGCGTGGGGTCCTGGGTTCGATTCCCGGGCCGGACAAAGTGTTATTGGGTTTTCCATTAGGAATTTCTTAGTAACAGTCCGGAGTTTGGAAGTTGGCGGTTTAATACCCCCGTGCCTCGGAAAGCACGTAAAGCCGTTGGTCCTGCGCCTGAACTCCGGTCGGTCGGTCGATTGCCGTCCCATCGGACTATGAGAGTAAAGGAACAGTGGCCTTAGTGCGAGTTTTTTCGACTCACGATCGATTGCGACCGCGTTAGAATTTTGTATGGGAAATTAGGTTTCTCCTAGTGACCACCAGGTGGCGCTATAACTTTTTCCCATATAAAATTCTAACGCGCTCGCAATCGAACGTGAGTCGAAAAACTCACACTAAGGCCTCAGAGAGTGCACCTGTGTTTGCGCACACACTTGTGCACTATAATATCTCCTGCGTACCTGGCTAATCTCCGTTGAGATTGGCCACCGTGTGTGTATTTAACGCTTCTATAAATCCAACCGGACATTTTAAGCCGAACTATACCATTCTGAAACATTCAATCATTGTAAACCAGAGAGAGGACATCTCGCAATTTTGTCATTAAATTGAAAATATGGTTTTTGAAGGTTGTCCTGGCTAACAATATGACCAATGAATCAAACACTATACATACATAAGTCCTACCATATACCTACTTACGATACTCACATAAAACAAAAACATGTCGTCTAAACAGACCCAGATCTAGGAGGTGCAGAGGGTGCACTTGCACCGGGCGGCAAAGATTGGGGAGGGGGGGGCGACCAACCACCAACCAGTTTGTCCTCAAAATATAAAAAAATGTAAAATCCGTAGGCGCCGCTTGGGCGGCAAAGTTTTTCTTAATTTATAATCTAGGCTAAATTTTTCCACAAATAATATACCTTGTCAGGATTGGCAATAAGTATTATCAATTGAGAACATGTTGAGAACGAAATAGCCAACAATCTCGATCATGACATTGTAATTGACGATTTCGCGGAAAAAATCGAGAAGAATAAACATTTAGAATTATTTAGTTACAATTAAAAATAATTTTAAAAAATTCTTAGTACCTATGTTATTTATTGAGAAATTTTGGCTAAAGGGCGGCAAATTTGTACTTTGCACCCCCTTTTAAAAATGTAGATCCGGGGCTGCATCTAAGTGCTAAGTTAAGGGAAAAAAGAATTAAAAGAAAAATATTAATGATTAAAAGTTATGTATTTAATAGAGAAGTTAAAATTACAGCTAGTAACAATTTGTTCTATGATTTCATCGATTGCTGCGACGAGTCATCCGCATATCTCTCTCGATCTCGTATTGCCGAACATCTGCGCGTTCCAAGAAATCGCGTTTGTCCAAATATCTACAACAAAAGTGGGTACAATTGTAACAAACCTATCTTCGAATGAATCGTTTATTCAATCTCGTTTATAGTTGACGTCATCGACATTCCAGCTAGATTCTCTAGGTATAGGTATGAGTGGTTGGGGGCAAATTTTTGAATTTCGTCTCTGTTGAACAATGACGAATGTCAAGCATTTTACTGCCTCGTTGTTCGTGTAGTCGCAAGCACGACTGGTAAGGGCGAGGTCTTGGTTTTGATTATTAGCATGGGTAACGATATATTGGGTAGGTATTTCCATTCGGAAATTCACTATGTAGTTGTACGGACTTTACTGTTTAATTAAGGTCCACTAACACCACAATTCACTAAATGCATGTAGCGGTAAGCATGGTGGCAGGTACATCGACGTGAAAACTGTATCCATTAATTCAGCACATGATTCTAGACTAGCATAGATACACCTCGTCAGTTATAAAAAACTGGCCAAGTGCGAGTCGGACTCGCACACGAAGGGTTCCGTACCGGCTTCTTAATAAGACACTAACAAAGTGAAAAATAACTTTAATTTCGGCAGTCGGTGTCGTTGGGTTCGCATTTACGTTGTTTGCCACCGACTTCCGAAATTAAAGTTATTTTTCACGTCGTAGTGTCTTATTTGAAAGACGGTCGTTTTTTTTTTAATCTATTAACAATTTCCGGAGATATCGCGTAACAAACATACAAAAAAACATAGTCGAATTGAGAACCTCCTCCTTTTTTGAAGTCGGTTAAAAATACCGATGTTTTAAATCTTAATTCGTTTAGTGCTAAACATATTAAATGACTAGTGGTGCAAGCAGACCGCATTGGATAAGTAAACATCATAAATTGATAAATTATAACGTACCCATTTCTTCCTTTATTATGGCTTTGTATTTCCTCTTCAATGCCTTCGTCTTGCTTGTAGGTAGACCAGTCGAGTTTCGATTTCTCCAGTGTGGACAACTTGTTCTTTTTGTTGAGCTGACCGAGGACACTGGATAGGCCTCCTCCACCCAAACCGGGACGGCCACGGGACGGTCCTTCCAGGTTACTTACTGAAAGAGGTTTATCTTTTTTTAAATTTTTAGATCATCAAACATACATCTTTTGCTCAAATTATCATAAATAGATTATGGCAGCTTATCTTAATACGAGGTTTATTTATAAACAATGATTAAAGTTAAGTGACGTTTAAACGTCAAAACTGTATGGATAGACAGTCGCTAATCACTACTTAACTTTAAGCAATGTTTGTAAATAAAGGGGACTATTTCCAATTATTTAGTACGAAAACTACGCGGCATAGGTAAATAACTATTTCTGGTATATGTAAAATGTAGGCACGACTAGTAATTCGGTTTTTATGAAGTTACTCTAGGTACGCAGTACTTATTAACTTCATGGCAAAATTTTATCAAACCCTTTCCAAACTTAATTTGACCCTTTCTCAGTCATCAAAGTTGTCAACAGTTTGTATGAATAAACAAGGTGGAAACAAAATCCAATCTTCGCTTCAATCAGTTTCAAATACATTTTGTGCAACTTAGCGCAAAACTTGTTCAACTAAAATCTACTTTGAAATACAAAAGTCGATGCAAAGCTTAGTGCTTTTAAAGTTTTAATGGAAATCGGTTGCCTGCAACTTGGCATTGTGCATAATTTTCAAGTTTTTCTTGGCAGAGCTAGCCTTGCTTGCATCATTGCCAGTTGTAAACAAATTCGATAAAGAATAAGATGCAGGAGTGACGAGTTGAATAATTATAAACGTGAGCGTCAGGTAGAATTAATGCGCATATAAATATATTTTCTTATGTACAAGCTTTTGCGGTTTTCTTACACAAGTACATGACCAGCCTATAATGTTCCCTCTGCTGGGACACAGGCCTCCTCTCAGTGAGAGGGAGTGGGCAGTAATCCACCACGCGGGCCCAGTGCGGGTTGGTAGATGTCACATGTTTTCGAATTTTTAGTCCACCGTTTTGAGAGCAGTGGTGATGAAATAATTTACACAAACTAAAGCGCCTGTCTGGGTTTGAACCTACGACCTACAACTCGTGAGTTGCGGACGTTGCTACGGGCGACTACCATAACTCTTTTCTTTTACACAAATATAAGGCTTGATATAAATATCTCGAAAGAGTGGGTCTTAAAATGAACATGGACAAAACTAAGGTCATGTCAAATGCCCATGTAACAAACACCCACTCTCATAAAGATCGGAGATGCTACACTCGAAGTCGTGGACGAGTATGTTTACCTGGGACAAACTGTCCAGTTAGGTAGGTCTAACTTCGAGAAAGAGGTCAATCGTCTAATCCGACTCGGTTGGGCAATGTTCGGGAAGCTACGAAACATCTTCTCCGTCTCACATACCGCAGTGTCTCAAAACAAAAGTCTTTGACCAGCGCGTGTTGCCAGTGATGACTTATGGCACTGAAACGTGGTCGCTCACAATGGGCCTTATAAGAAGGCTAAAAGTCACCCAAAGGGCAATCAATGGAGAGGGCTATGCTTAGAGTTTCCCTGCGTGATCGAATCAGGAATGAGGAGATCTGCAGGAGAACCAAGGTAACCGACATAGCCCGAAGAATTGCCAAACTTAAGTGGCAGTGGGCAGGACACATTGCTCGCAGAACAGATGGCCGATGGGGCCGAAAGGTTCTGGAGTGGCGACCGCGTACCGGAAGACGTAGCGTTGGAAGACCTCCCACAAGGTGGTCCGACGACCTTGTGAAGGCCGCAGGAACCCGTGAGATGCGAGAAGCGCAGAACCGGTCGAAGTGGAGGTGCTTGGGGGAGGCCTATGTCCAGCAGTGGACGTCTTTCGGCTGAAATGATGATGATGATAAATACCTTACCTACATAATGAAAGAATATTATAAGTACCTGTTGCAGGACTATCGGCGGTTTTAATCTTTTCTTTGATCGTATTGTTCTCCACAACAATAGTTTCACCAGCAAACTCGAATATTCTTTTTTCTCTGGCTTGATCATCACTTTTAGGTACATCTTTTTTAGCAGTTTCTGTCTTACTTACTACAGGTTTGGTGGTGTTAATGCTAGAACTGGTTACTGTTGAGGTAGGTTTAGCTTTGCTATCCGTTCCTTCTAAAAACATTGCCCATAAATCATCTTCTTTTTTCTTCTGTTCTTCAGGATTTGCTATTTCCTCGATTTCTTCTGCTTTTTCTGGAAACTCTTCATCCTCTGATCCACAGTTTCTTGTCCTACGTTTCTTTGTACCTTTTGTTTCTTTAACTATTTTCCGTTTCTTTGCTTTCTGGTCTAGTTCCTTTTCGAACTGTAAATCTGTTTCTTCGTTCGCGGATTCCTCTTCTGACACTTTTTCAGGCTCTCCGGGAACGTAATCATCATCACTCTCGCTACCGGATGACGACATCTGAAACAAGACATGGGTCAAATTTTATTGCATGACTATTGATTGACCGTCTTCAAAAAAAGTAGTACTTAGTTTATGCATTCAATAATTTTATACGTTTCAACGACGAACGGTTCGCCGACAGAACTAGTGACATTAATGTCGGAGAACTGTTTCAGAATCATCTCTTTTTTATATTATGTACTTATTATTTATTTATTACAGCATAAAGAAAACAAAAAAGAAAGAAATTATATACGCCGATTTTTCCGTTCGTGTTTGGTGGATGTCGTGTGGTAGTTGGTAGCAAGGGTAGTTTTTGAGTTAGCTCGAATACGTATTTAATCGACTTTGTGTGTGTTGATGATGTTATAAAACATCTTGTCATTGTTGTTCACAAAGTAGGTACCTAGTGGTATGTATACGAATTTGTGTGGGGTAGTGGGCAACATGGGTTAGTTACCTTCTTAGATCTCTCCCAAATAATTACAGGAAGCTCATTTTGGTGCTAATAGTTAGTTCAACTGCCTTGTTGGTCTTCTGTCTACCTCTTTGGTGTAGTGGTCGCTGACGCGATTGCTGAGTGTGAGGTCCTGGATTCGATACCCAGATAAGGCAGTGACCAACTAGTGTTATTGGGTTTTTCCATTAGAAATTCAACCAGTAGCAGCCCCGAATAGGCTTGTCCCCCTATTAGGTACTTACATGGCACTTAGAAATGTGTGTGTTGTTATGACACCTCTGCCAATCCTCTTCGGGGCAGACAGGCAATGTTATGTTGCGTCTTATAACAAAAAAATAACGTATAAAGTGATCATCTAATAAAAAAATTTGACCTTCTCATTATACGACACTTTTATAAAATAATGAATGTCTAAAAACTTCTTTGCTCCTAATGATGC
The DNA here is from genome assembly GCA_963082905.1 of Oligia fasciuncula. Classification (NCBI taxonomy): domain Eukaryota; kingdom Metazoa; phylum Arthropoda; class Insecta; order Lepidoptera; family Noctuidae; genus Oligia; species Oligia fasciuncula. Next base: position 14,072,936 of record OY720396.1, on the reverse strand, counting down.
ACATGCTTTTTTAATAATTGAGTTTTTTTTTTTACTTTCTGGGCTTTTGTCAAAGTTGGTAGCAGTAACTAAGCTAGGGTACTAACCTAACCCTACGCTAACCCAACGGAGTAGCTTAGGTGGGAACTGTGACCGACCACGCGCGAGCCGAATTGGTCATGATAAGTTAGGGCACCCTGACCAAATGGGTTAGGTTAGGTTGGAACTGTGACCAACCGCGCTAAATCCAAGTTGGTCGCATTTACTTGGCTATTTAGTATTTTTGGGACCCCGATTGGAATTATTTGAGGTTCACAAAAAAAGGCGCAATCATTATAATTTACTGTTTAATCATATTTTTAGAAACGCAATATTTGAATATTATTAGCCGTTCATTTAAAAAAAAACCAGCAATTAATGCATCTAAAACTTAGAATATTAAGTTTAATATAAATAGATGTTTACCATGTGGTAGCTAATCCTGGCCGAGAATTAAATGACCTAGGTCAGTCTCCACACACGGTTCTTTTAATATTATGCAATTATGGCATAGTAGTAGTAGCAATAAGTAGTTTTTTTTTTCTAATACACAGCAACTCGCTAGCCAGAGATCTACTCCAAGACATAGACCATATAAAACGCCTTAAAAGATGGCACATACTGGAACTCGATCAAAGGAACTGAAGTATTCCCACGTGTAGATTTGAGACTATTCATTGGAATGGCCATCAAAACAATTCCACCCTAGTAGACTACATCTAATTATGGCTAATCAGCCGATTGTAGATAAAATAGAAAAGAAAAAAAAAGTTATCTGAAAGAAGCATAAATAGTTATTTCCAATCTGCCCACTCTATCTGATTAGACGTCAGTCTTCACATGCTTTATTATTGATAAATGAAAATACTACAACAGAAACAAAAACATTATATTATCACGTTAACTCAATGCCATGTTAATAAAGTTTGGGATAAAAATAAATTAAAATCAATTGATATTTCAAGAAATTTATTGAGTTCAGACAGGTTTCTTGGACCTATTTCTATTTTTGACATTAGAAACTTCATAGAAGTTGCTTCCAGTTTTGGTGCGTTTCTGTGCTCTGTCCAATGCCCTTCTGGCCTTTGCTGTCATTTTCTTGACTCCATTGTCAGCACCAACCTTACGTTTCTTTCCAATTTGTTTAATCTCTTCAACTGTGAACTCACCACTTGCAGCCTCAAGCTTCTTACGTTTTAGTTCTTTAACAGTTTCTGCATCATTTGTCAAGTGATCTTCTACATCACTACATTTATCTTCATCTTCACTATAAAAGTCACTAATGTCTGATGAATCAGGATCTTCATTTTCATTTTCCTCATTAACACTTTTTGATTCATCATTCTCTGCATTCTCGTCATCAATCCCTTTAAGTTCTTCAGGAATGTCAAATTTCTCAAGTGGTTTATAATCATCATCATTGTCAAACTTCAGGCCAACTCTAATTTTAGCAAAATCTTGGGCTACAATGAGTTTATTAATATAAACAGGTTTCTCTGGGTTATCTTCCTTTTCATTCCCTGTGTCTTGCTTTGCTTCTTCAACAGCATCTTCTTCCTTTTCATCTGCATTACTTTTAGGTTCCACTGTTTCTTCTTCTTTCTGTTGCTTAGAAAGTGGGACTTCAAAACCTTCTGGAGCCACATAAAATGGAAGTTTACCTCTTTGCCAGTCATTAAGGACCATCTTGGCCACCTGGCTAATATCAGGCTCACCTTTTTTCAATAATTTCCCTGTGCGGGCTGCCATTTTTTCCAAGAATTCTGTAGCAGTATCCCAGGCATCTACTTTATATGTTTTAACCAAATATTCTTTACGGACCCTTTTAATTACTTCCTCTATGTAGTCTTCAGGGTTTTGAACTAATTCAACCCTTACAACTCCTTTCAAAACTTTCTCTGTGTCGGTTTCAGCAGATGGATACACAATTCCTGGACAATCAATCAAAAATATTCTTTTCATCAAGGTGATGTACTGCCAAACTTTAGTCTCACCAGCAATTGGGGCAACCTTGCATACTTTCTTGGATCGTAAAGTATTGATGACAGATGATTTGCCTACATTTGGATATCCAATCAATCCAACGCTTATTTGTTTTTTATCTATGTGTAATTTTGCAAACTGACGCAACAGATTGATAAGAGAACCTTTTCCAAAGGGATGTGTCATTGACGCGTGGAAGGCTATAGTGGGGTATTCAGCACTCAGTATAGCCACCCAACGTTGTGTCACCCAGTTGGGTACTAAATCAACTTTGTTTAGGATAAATATTAGATGCTTGTGCCTCTTTTCATCTCTGAGAAATTTCTCCACATAAGGACATCTGGTGCCCATAGGATCTCTGGCGTCTAACACTTGTAAAAGTACATCAGAGGAGTCTATTACTTTGTACAATTCATTCCAAATCCTCCTGCTCATGCCAGCTCCAAACACCCAGTCTCTCTGTCCTTCCTTCACTCCAGTGTCTTCACGAACTCTGTCTATATCTTTACTCTCATCATAATTATCTGTATTTTCTTCTATAGCCTTTGATAAAGTGTTAAGATCACTAAATTTCAAATTAACACGCTTTCTCTGTTTCTTTGGACCAAATGTTTTGTCAAATCCCTCAGTGTCCAACAAATGTACTCTTGCGTTTTTTGCCGTTTCATTGAGCAATGTGATTGGTAAATTGGTGGGTTTCATAATTACTTGATAAGGATTTCTGACAGCAGCCCCAAATTCATCTTGGAATTTCTGTAGAGCATTCTGTGAGATGACTCGTGAGTTTCCGAACCACTTTTGGCTAGGCTCAACGCGAGCTTGGGTTCCTGCTGGTAACCAACCTTGAAATGGTGCAGGTGTTAAAATTTTACCAGTTTTATCCCTCTTGGCCTTAAAGTTCCTGTACATCTGCAGCCTTTTGATGGTCGCTTTAGTTCTAGGCTTCGCAACTCCTTTTAATCCCTCAATCGGTCTATCTGGGTTCATAGAGTGCGCAGCTTTATTGATAGTTTGTCTCCGGGGGGCACCCGGTGCTGATCGTACTTTTCCCATTGCTACGTACAGTTAAACACTTGCAAAAACTTAAATAATACCACAAAATTCACAAATCACGCGGTTTACGCAGGAAAATAAAGGTTATCAAAACGTTCGCGGAATGCGCTCAGATTGTGTCAAACAGCAATGAACGAACTTCACTGCAGTGGAAAGGTAAGATATTTCAAAATTACTTACGATTATATAGAATCCAATTCCCCTCTTACTATGTATTTTGTAATTTACGAAGAAGTATTTTCAAATACAGCTTTTTAACACCACCTTAAAATAACTATGTTAAAAACTTCGAATTCTCCGGTAATACCCAGTTTTTCACAGCTTTTGTTTACTTATTGCTCACTTCATTTCAAACTTTATTTTCTATTGATTAATTACCGAATTATTACATATGGCAACACAGGAATGAAAATCAAAAACTACTATAATAATATTTTTTAACCGACTTCATTTTATTTGTCGTCTCAACTAATTTAGACCCTGATACAAGTATGTACTTCTATGATAGAGGTCAGTGCACTTACCTCTATCATAGAAGGTATTGTAATCCATGATTGTAATACAGGGGGTCTACTCCGAAGCGGTTAAATCGGCCGAATGTTCGGTCATTTTCTACTACCATTAATTTCCTATATTGACTATTGGTCCCGAACTCCCGACCAAACTGTGCCAATCCGAACCTTAACCCTTTTTTTTTAATTCGTGGTAGGACAACAATATTCGAATCGGAAAATGACCGAATATTCGGCCGATACAGTGGTTAACCGCTTCGGAGTAGACCCCCTGTATTACAGAGGTCAGTGGGTCAGTGTATCAAACGAAATAAAACAGTACTGTTATTTACAAAATACTAATTTCATAGTTTAATTCTATTACGTTTACGAAGTAAGTTCAGTTTATTATTTATTTTATTTTTCTGAATAACAAAAACAATATTTTATAATTTCAAAAATTTACCACTTTTTTCCTTTTTTAATTAATCACTCAATCTATTTTTATACTACTATGAAAATACTTACACTTACAGTATGTTACGAAATACGTAATAATATTAATTAACCTACTACAAAAGATCTTCTAAAAGAACCAACTATGTCTCAAACGGAGACTTATGGACATTTGTCCCCATTCTCATTTTATGGTGCTCAAACCGTCTTTGACACTTCTGCAGCTTTCCAAGATCTTTTTTTCAAATTAAACAACTTCTGATAAGTACTCAAAACTTTGGTCACCCGTATCTTATAATCGTAATCTTGTTAAAATTTACAACCGGTTTTATTTTCTGTTTTGTTGTATGTACGGACGCCAGCAGGTCAACCTACCCGAAACTGTCAGATTTTCCCAATCAACCTTGAACCTTATATTTTAGCAATAAAGTCGAAAATCTATTAAAGAAATCTGACAGATTGTAGTAACTTGATGTGCTGGCGTCTGTACATACGTACGTACAGACGCCAGCACATCAAGTTACTACAATCTGTCAGATTTCTTTAATAGATTTTTGACTTTATTGCTAAAACATAAGGTTCAAGGTTGATTGGGAAAATCTGACAGTTTCGGGTAGGTTGACCTGCTGGCGTCCGTACATACTTAGTAAGAAAAACCTACATTTTTAATGAGCCCTCCACGAGGGCTCCCGGCATCGGCATCCCAAATGTGACTTGCTAAACATAAACACTTATGTAGGTCCGAGAGTTGTAAGTTGTGATGTTAGGATAGTTAGTTTATCAATATCGATGCAAAAACGAAAATGAAAGTAACATCTCTAGAACAACCACCGAGAACCACCACAGCAGCACAGCACAGACTTTGACATCAAATCCACAGAGTACTTTGATAAGTCAAATCACAACAAATGTCAAACAAAACAAAATGTCAGCTTCGAATCTGTCGATCAGCCGTATTTTTTATCAAATAAACATTAGAAACGTCTCCTAGAATTGATAAGATCTACAAATGAAAATGATTGGTAAAACCATATGTGCATAATTGATTAATTAAGTAAGAAAGTGTGAAACTTTTAGTTTAACAAACTATTCCAAAGAGTTACTTTGTGTCGTAAGAACATTAAAATTTTCGATAATTAAAACTGCCCCGATGCCTGTAAGCTTTAGAAACCGAAAGACAACATGTATGACATGTTGTCCGAGTTTCGAGTATCAGAATTTGATTCATTGGTGGATATATTTAGATTGACTCCAGGTGATCCTCTAGATACATTTGGTGAGATGTGGTACCCCGTGTTCTTATGGTCTTTGTTCTCTTCAGTGTTTGTGCATACGTGTGCGGCGTTAGTCGCCTTCGGAACCTTAAGGAAGCACAAGTACGGGAAGTTCTTCCCTGTGTTGTTGATTGTGATGGGTGTCGTGAATCCAGTGACTTCAGGTGTAGCCACCAGTGCCGCAATCGCGTTCATATACCGAGCCTCTACCTTAACTATGCCCCCTATTCATGCAATGATTTGGGGTATAGGACAAACTGTTCTCGGTGCTGGGATGGGTTTCACAAGGATTTTGGCTACTTTGTAATAAATACTAGATCTATGTAGCTAATTACATCACAGTACATTATAAACAATATATTTATAAATCAAATAAATTCCGAGTCAATTAACATAGAGTTATAGTGATGGGAATGTAGTGAAAGGAAAGGTGCTGAATGTTAATGCATTATTTTCCTGAAATATAGCAACTAGTTGTTGTTGTGGTACTCCCAATAGTGAATACTCATTAGCTATCTGCTGTAAATCCATATTCCTTATTGTATGTAGCGGCATAAATATTACACAATGTGCTTAATTTTTGTATATGAAGTAACTTTCATGTCTCGCATATTTGTATAAAATAACAGTAATATTATAAAGAAAGTTCACTATGAATGTAACTATGCAATAAAATTATGAATTGTTTTAGAATGTAAATATGTGCCTACCTATAAATATAATGACTGATGTTACACAAAAAAAAACATATTTCTAGTATTAGTTTTTCTACTTAAAATATGCAACCTTATAGTTGCAAATATGTTCAATATATCCTAAATGTTATAATAATATCTTCAATATGTATGAGTTTAATGTGATAAGTTGTATACCTAACCTGTACATTTTTGTTTGTTATCATAAATGTATAATGCATTCCATGTAAAAATTGTATCTTAAAATAATCATTAGCAGTGACATTGTCATTAAATTCCTCTAATAGAATCTATTATTTGTGACACAAATATATTTGCTCATTACTTGTAAATGAGTTTTATTAGGCCCACCGATAGTACACTTCGAGTACTATACAATGTAATTAGTATTAGCAACAGTCCTACATTCATCTCTTGTTGCCTAAAACTGCAATGCACAAAACCTTGTTTACCACTTCTTGTCAGACACATCATATTTCATAAAATGGCTAGTATAAATTGGAAATCTATACTAATAATAAAGTTGAAGAGTTTGTTTGTTTAACCGGTTGAATGCCGTAATTACAGAAACAATTAAAAAGCCATTGTGTCTCGCGTGGATCTACGTTCCTATACTATACTAAGGGTTAAACATGCTAATCTCTGGAACTTCCACTCGGATTTGAAATATTTCTTTTGCATTTGATAGCCCAATTCTTAAGGAAGGCAATAGGCTATTTAACATCACACTGGGACTCTTAAGAGCCAAGCAAAAAAGAAAAAAAGCCAGATAGAACACTAATCGAAAACGAAGTAATCTTCCAAGTGGGTGATGCGGAGGGTTTTAGGATAAGTTTTATGTTATAACAAGAAATTTCACACGGACCAAGTCAAGGGCAGAAGCTAGTGGTTGAATAAAACTGAACTCTTCTAGAAGCATCATTGTCTATATTATCAGGTTTTGTACTTATGTGCTTGTACATAATAGATCCACTGTGTTGATAGTGATTCCATAACAATTTACTCCTCTTTAAAGAAACAGTACCTACTATGTAAATAAGTTGATACTGTTGGGTTTTTTTATGTTGCAATACCTGCTTGCTACCTTATTTTAATGGGCAATGTACAATAGGATAATATTTATTTTCCATTATTTATAAAAAAAAATGTTCTTATTTATTTACATATTTGGTTAATAATTTGTAATCAATTTAAAAAAATGCTAAGTTTTATTTTTCTTTTTATATGAACAGATAATGTAATATATAATATAGTAACGTTAATCAGAGATTATGGTGATATGTACTTGTAATGTTAATTTATTATGTGGTTTTGGTGTTATTAGCAAGTGGCGATATGAAGATGTGATAAAATGTATAGGATAAGTGTGGCAATAAAAACATAATGCAAAGATATAATTATTGTTTTTAGTGACACGTTTATGCATGCAGTAAGGAAACAAAATATATTGGGATACTAATAAGGCAAGGTATACATAGCACTTAGGTTTCTGCTCTTACTGTCTAAGCCACAGTGTTAGCATGTAATGTGGTATATTAGTTACTATGTATTGTTTCATAACTTTGTACTTATATTGTACAATAAAAATATCACTTCGAGTAGAAGCAAAATTATTTAAATAACGCAAAGCTAGTGTGATCATGTTGTAAATAGATGTATTGTAGAGGAACATTGGAAAGGGAAAAATAATTTTCCATAGGTAAGTACTTCAATATAAATGATCCAAAGGAAATAAATGGTTTGGATATTAACTAAAGTGCTTTTATTATAAAAAAAAACCTTTAATGCACCATCAGAAGTGAGTTTAGGTTATAGGCTACTCAGTTTCAGCTAGTTTATAAATTTTATTATCCTAGAATATACTGACTACAGTGACTACCACAGACTACAATATAATATAGGGGTGACTACCATTTTACAGGTAAAAATAAAACTTGAACTTTTTGTAATGACTCAAATTCATATATTAGATCTTTTTATTTATAATCCGACTTTATATATTAAAGAACAACACCCTAATTGCGTAACACAGTTTCAATCACAACCTGAATTATTTTGAAGGATATTGCTAAGCCATCACACTCACTAGTGTCACTGACTCTGGCAGAGCCACCATCAGGGATTTTAATTTTGATAACACAAAAATTTGTCGCTAATTAGTCGAAATTTGTCGCCAAATATTAGAATTGTCGGTCACTGGTTCAAAAGATATAAGGGTTTATAGGTGGCCGATCTGGAGAGGGTCTTCTTTCAAGGCCACATTTATATTCAGTTATTAGAAAGAAAAAAGCGTCGCTACTGAGGAGAGTGAGGGGCAGTCATAACAGCATCCTGAGGACTGTAGCGGAGAGCTTTGGCTCTCCGATTTTTCAACATTTTGTGCGGATTTTGATTTATACTAACACTAAGCAATAAGTTATTTTTATTTTATTTTGTTACTAACACTTTTTATCTGTCGTTGTTTTATAAGGGTCTCGGACCTGAAATAAATGAATATTATTATTATATCTCAAAAACTATGGCACCTTCGGAAGATCTGTTTTCTCCCATATTTTGTCGCCAATTACTCGGAGTCAGTCGCCAAGTCACAGATTTAATGGGCTCTTAGTTTAGGAGATATAATGAGAATGAAGAGTTCACGAAAAACTTTTCGATCTAGCTCTTGGACTATACCTTACTAATTGAACTCATTATATCTCCTAAACTAAGACCCGATTAAATCTGTGACTTGGCGACAAATTTCGACTAATTAGCGACTACTTTTTGTGTTATCAAAATTAAAATCCCTGATGGTGGTTCTGCCAGAGTCAGTGACACGTCACACTAATATTATAAAGGCGAAAGTTTGTGAGTATGAATTTTGATAAAATTTTGTATGAAGGTAGCTGACGCCCTGGATTAACATTTAAGACTACTTTTTCTCTCGATATTCCCACGGGATCGTATTTACGCGGGTGAAACAGCGGGGCGCAGCTAGTTGCTTCATAAGTCCAAAATTTGTTTGCTCAACAACGTAAATAACGCAATGAATGTTGTTAAACTGTCTAAATTAAAGCCATTGCTACTGTTAATGTGTTACGCAATCGCCTCGCGGAATTAAGCTAAAAATAAATTCATATTCGTCAAAAAAAAAATTCTAGAACATCATGATAATTACTAAGTATTCATCATGTATTTATATTTACAAACAAATTTGTATAACATCATCACGCCTGCATTTCCATAGGGTAACGCAGAGGCGTTTATAGATACAGACAGACGCCAGCACATCAAGCTACTACAGTCTGTTTAAATTTCTATAATAGATTTTCAACTTTATCAATAAAGCTTAAGGTTCAAGGTTGATTGGGAAAATTTGACAGTTTCGGGTAGTTTGATGTGCTGGCATCTGTACATCCACATTTCACCAAGAATGTTTAAGTCACATGTAATAGGGGTGAGCCTATTGACTTGACTTTTATAAATTTATAGAAATATTCAAATGTTTAGTATACCATATACCCTGTATTTGAAATGTTCACAAACAATTATAGAACATTGTTATAGAGTGCTGCTACTATGAGAATATTTTAAGAAATTCTTATTGATTCTGTGATAACGTGTAGTTTCCTCATCATCTTCATGGCTACCTTCGTGAATCTCCTCAAGAGTAATGGGTAGTTCATATTCATGCTCCGTCACCAATGTAGTCTGAAATTTAAAAAATTAAAAAAGTTCTAATATATTTTTAACAAAGGGCAACACAATCACTGAAGAAAATGGTCAACTGCTGAATTATGCAATGTACAGTACACAATACACAATCACTGAAGAAAATGGTCAACTGCTGAATTATGCCAGCACATCAAGTTACTACAATCTGTCAGATTTCTTTAATAGATTTTCGACTTTATTGCTAAAGCATAAGGTTCAAGGTTGATTGGGAAAATCTGACAGTTTCGGGTAGGTTGACCTGCTGGCGTCTGTACATTAGATATTTAAAAAAATACCTCATGATGTTCTTCATCTCTCCTACTCAATCTGCTAACACTCTCTTGCAAAGATTTCGTTTCGGAGGTAGCATCTTGCAATACTAACTTAAGCTCTACAATCTCTTTTCTTGCATTTGATAGTAACTTTTCTGTAGTTGCTAAGTTTTTCTTTATTTCCTCATTCTCTACTTCTAATTTAGTTTTTCTATTAGAAAGACTTTTAATTCTAGTCTCATAGAGCTTCAATTCTGAATCAACTTCACTAATTCCTCTGACTGTGTTTGAGCTTTCTGAATGCAAATTATTGCACATTTGTTTCAAATATGAAATGTTCTGTTCAAGTATAGTTTTTTCTTCAAAAATTAGTTTTACTTCGTTTTCTAATGCATTTATTTTGCATTGCATAGCAGCTATACGTGCAGCTTGAGTGTCAATGATATTATCCTTGTCTAATAATTTTTCTTCAAGACCTTGAATCTTGCTAGTATAAGTTTGCAACTGCATTGATTTAGATGCTGATTCACTCTCCAAAGAGTGATTAGTATTTTCCAAAATGTTAGCTTCAACAGAGAGACTGGCAAAATGTTCTAACATATCAGACCTCTCAGCTTCTTTTTGTGATAACAACTCTTCAATACGCCTGACTTCAGCAACATAGTGCTGCAATTGTTGTCTTAAGCTCTCTACTTCTTTTCGAGATTTTTCATATTCTATCTTTGTCAGTTTTAATGCACCATTAGCATCAGCTAAACTATTCTGCAGGTGTTTATTTTCCATAATAGCAGTATCATATTGTTTAGTAAGTCTTAATATTTCACCATTGAGGAAAGTTATTTGCGTTTCATGATCTGCTAACTTGTGTTCCGACACTTTATTTGAATTTAATTTTCTTTTCATGTCTGAGATTTCATTTTCTAATTTGCTTATTTCATATGTTTGAGATTTCATCTTTTGTTCAAGCATACACATACTTTCAGTTTTATGATCCAGCTCCATTACCAGTTTATCCCTTTCCTGGTCAACCTTTCTAATGTTATCCATGAGATTAGATTTGTCATTTCTTAAAGACATAATTTCAGATTGTAGATCTTTACACTTTTTTTCTAACGAGTCTATAGTGTCATTTGATAAACTAAGTTTTTTCTGGGCACTCAACAATTCATTGTGTAACTCATTACCACTCCTTTCAGTTTCTATCTGTATATTTTTAATTTGACTTGAAAGTGTTTTCTCTTTTATAACATCTGATTGCATTTTCTTTAGTTGCTCTCTCAAAAAATTACATTCATCTTTAAGATGTTCAGTAGAAGCTTTTCCATTTCTACTGGTCATTTTATATGAACAATTTTCCTCTTCCAGCTGTTCAATCTCTTTCTGTTTAAATACTAAATCCGTTTTTAATTTCTCAGATAATTCCAATGCTTCTTTATATCTTGAATTATATTCTTGTTTATCTTTCTTTAATAATTGGATTTCATTCATTAGTTTGTTTATTTGGTCTTTGAGTTTCTGAGCATCATCCCTGTAGAAATCACCTCTATCACTGTGTCTCACAGTATTTAAATTCTTGTACTGACTCAGTTGCTTACTTAGGTTGATGTTTTCTTTTGATAGTTCAGAATTTTCCGCATTCAAATGACTTATAACATCTTTAAAATTTTGCTTGCTATTTTCTTCCACATAACTTGTTTTTCTTTTTAAATCATCATTTTCTTTCTTTAACATCAAAATCTTTTGCTCACATTCACATAACTTTGTGTGCAAATCTCTTATAAATGCATTCTCTTTCGAGTTATTCCACTTAGGACTATCCTTGTCTTTGCATCTCAACAAGTGCTTGTTGAAGGAATTCATTATTTCAGTCATCTTTTCTTGAACATTAGTCACATGTATCTCATATTTATTTCTTTCTTCTCTTAAGAGGTTTTGTAATTCATTTTTAGTAGGACAATACATTTTATCTTTGCTATATCCAAACTTATCGCTAACTTCTAATGGTTGGCTCATTTGGGGCAATGTTGTGATCTTATCTTGTAAACTTTTATTAAGATCTACCAGGTCTTTGATTTCATTGTGCAATGCTTCTTTTTCTTTTAAAGCTATTCGCAGTTCTTCTTGTAATTTATTAATTCTAGGTGTGTCTCCTTTATATGACTGTTGTTCTGAAAGTTGTTTTTCTAATTCAGAATTTCTTGATTCCAAACACTCTATTCTGTTTTGCATAACTTTAACCTCATTCATCATTGCAGATAATCTCTTGTTGCAGTCTTCTTCAACCCTTAATGCTAATGTGTCAACTTTCTGTACCTCTTCTTGTAAAGTTTTATTTTTGTCTGCAAGACTGAGTGCGCGGAGCATCGCTTCATGTTGTTTCGCTAAACCATTATCAAATTCTTTTCTTAGAATCTCATTTGCAGATTCTAGTTCTCGTAACTCTGTCATTAATTTTTTAAGTCTCTCATTAGAGCTCATATTACAACAGTCTCTACTAATAGCTGTTAGAGGTCTACCACCTTCAAGTAACATATTCAGTCGTATTATTTCATCATCTCTGTGTTCAACTTGATTCTTTAGTACTATTATTTCATCACAATAAGCATCATTTTTTTCTTCAAGTGAGTGAATCTTATTTGTCAGTTCTGTAAGATCTTTATCACTGCAGGTACTCTTTCTTTGGCTACATATGCATATTTTCGATAAACTTGTGCCTTCTCCATCTCGTCTTTTATTTTTATTGCGTGTACTTAAAGTTTCTGCACACAAACCTCTCAGACTTATGTCTCGTAAGTCATGTTGTAATTTGCTAATTGTTGAATCTTTCTTTATGAGCTCTTCTGACAAACTCTTAACTTTTCTCCTGGACTCTTTTGAAAGTTTGAGATTTTCTTCTGTCAATTTCATAATCTCTTTGTGGAGTCGATTATTTTCCTGAATTAACTTAGCGTTGTCACATTTATAGGGCTCGGCTTCCATCATCAAGGAATCGCGTTGCATTAGAGCTTCTTTAGACAAATCCATGTAGTGCTGTAAACTACGAGTAGTTTGTAAGAGGTCTGCTAGTATACATTCTACCAAAGGAACGGCATCTATCGGTAACGAGATGTTATAACCGAGATCCTCTAGTTTGCTCTTCAAAGTAAAATATGCTTCACCCATTTCGCACGTTTGTACTCACGACTTCGCTCACTCTAAAACTCGTATTATATCTGTAGCTGAATGTTTTACAAGTATCATTGGGCACATACACATAATAATATTCTGTTTATTACAAATATTTACAAAATTCAATTCCAAACGATAATTCGAGTTTTGTTTGGATTTGATTGAATGACATAACGATGACGTTTACGTTTGTGCAGGGCTGCCAGAGTGCCAGGTGCCAGCAGGGTTGGATTTAGGCACGTTCAAAAAGATAGCACAAAAAAATTAAAAGGATAGTATTTATACAAAAATTATAGTACACTTTCATTATTTTTTTAAATTTAACTTAATATTCATTAAAATCAACACCAGTACTCAGACGTTTTTTCTTTGGGGTGGATACTTCCGGTCTATCGTCATTTTCATGACCATCACTGCCACTTTTCCTAATTAAAACACTAAAAACGTATTATTTTACACAAAAATTCGCAAGCGATTGTTGTCACTTTGATTGAATTTCGAATGGAATTGAAGGAACGAGATTAGTGGAAAGAGAGAAGAGTACAATACTGCGGAGGATAATCGGGGAATCTCCGGCCATCGACACAGAAAACATCGCAAGATCAGAATTCGGTCAGATGCACGGTCGAAATATTCTTAAGACGTAAAACTAAGCATTCGGGAGCATACTTTAAATTATAGTATTTTAACGTACTATCCTTAGATGTGGATAGTATATAGTACAGACGCCAGCACATCAAGTTACTACAATCTGTCAGATTTCTTTAATAGGTTTTCGACTTTATTGCTAAAACATAAGGTTCAAGGTTGATTGGGAAAATCTGACAGTTTCGGGTAGGTTGACCTGCTGGCGTCCGTACAAAGGGCGAAATTATAGTATAAATACTATAATTATAGTACAAAATCCAACCCTGGGTGCCAGTGCCAGCTGCCGGTACAATAGAGTTGTACCGAGTCTTATTTTAAAATAACAAAAAACCATAGATTTTCGATTATATCGAATTGATAATAAACCTTAAGGGAGAAGCTCTAAGGTGGCCCGCAAAATTCAAATTTTCTTACGTTTTTTGCTATTTGCTGGTCAGTATTAAGTTATACGTTGATTAAAATATGATTCGCGGTCGTAACAAATATGTATTTACAGAATTATAATCATTAAAGTTATCAACACAACTCTCTAAGACCATGTAATCCCCAAGAATGACTATTTCATGAAATCTTGCCATTTGGGGATTACATGGTCTTAGAGAGTTGTGTTGATGACTTTAATGATTATAATTCTGTAAATACGTATTTGTTACGACCGCGAATCATATTTTAATTAACGTACAACTTAATACTGACCAGCAAATTGCAAAAAACCTAAAAAAAATTGAATTTCGCGGGCTACCCTGGCGCTTTCGCCTTAAAGTTTACCCGGTAAAAATTGATATTTTCTTACTTTTACCTATTCTGCCCTTAGATCATAGAGTAAAGTAATACCTTAGATTCTACCCATTTTCTACATTTCTACGCAGATGAATCTTTAATAGTCTGTGCGCAGAGTAGTATATTCCTTGTCTGTGCGTTCTTGTTGACTGTGGTAGTATTAGGTAGTCTGTAATCTAATGTCTAATCTGTCATTCATTACATTATTATTCATAATCTGTGTTGTTATTTGTCAAGTTCAGTTTTTGTGGAATATATTTTCCTAAGAAAAAACGTTGAATGAATCTTGAAAAAAGTTGACGTGTAATTAAAACAACAATTATTTATAATACATGTGGCATGTAAACAGTCGTCTGTTGCAATATGAATCCATATAAGGACATAGAAGAAAGTTCCTTTGCAGCATCACCTCACTTAGCTTACGAGGACATAGCTACGAAACTGCTGAAAGATAATTACTTCCTGACAGCCTTGGAGCTTCATACAGAGCTCGTAGAGAGCGGCAAGGAACTGCCGCAACTAAGAGAATTCTTCTCCAATCCAGGCAACTTTGAGCAACATGTTTCTAGGGCATCAGAATTTTCATCAATGCGTATGTAATTTTAAATTGCGTATAACTTGCAAATAATTGTATTTTTAAGCCTAATGAGGTACTTTCTCGAGAGTACAAAGTTGCTGATTAGAGTTTAAGCCATTACTTAGTTGATCTGGCTATTTTTATAACCATTCAGTATAAAGTTATTATTATTTACGAACTTTAATTTAAAAAATTGTTAGGAATCTTTTTTGAAGATGTATCCGCCCCTAAGACGACCCACTGACCCAAGTATCCTATTGTGTATAGAAGTGGTATCAGTATAAAAAGATTAATTATTTTTCCATACTTAGATCGTACCCCAAGCCAGGCCACACTTGACTCTTTGGACACTGCCCGGTACTCTGAAGACGGCGGTGGCGACCGAGGTGGCAGCGGCGGTGAGGTTGCAGTGCTAGAGTTTGAGCTAAGAAAGGCCAGAGAAACTATCAACTCACTGAGAGCGAACCTTACTCAATTTGCTGGTAATTATCATGTTTCACATAGGTGTATGTTTTTACAATAAAAGTGTAAATTCTATTAATTCTCTTGATATAGTATTGGGACACAGTTTAGATATTTGCATAATGAGTTGTTTTCTAATTCAAATAATTACACATACTTCATTTTATAGAAACTTATTTTAAGGATGGTTAACCTTATTTATTATACTATTTCTTTCATTAAAGACAAACAATAATAATGACAAATATTTTGTTATGTTTAAACTATAAAATTCAACATTACCCGATATCCTAATAAAATTAAAGAATGATGACAAGGAACAGCTGTAATTTCAAGAAGACAAAAAAAGGAAAAACAATATAAGGAAATATTTGGTGTCCCAAACAGAGTAACAAAAAGCTTTATATTGGTGTCGACGTCTGTATAAACACAAGACAAAATAAAATGAGGTGTTCACACTTATTTCAGATGGAGAATCTACGCTAGACAAAAGTATTAAAGATTTGTCCAACCAGCGTTCCCTAAAGCCTCATGAAAAGAGAGCTCTGAACTTCCTCATTAATGAGTACCTTCTCCTTCAAGATTATAAGCTCACTTCCATTACATTTTCTGATGAAAATCCAGATCAGGTTCGTATGTCTTCATTATGTAATTAGAAAAAACATGTTACTATGATCATCACAAACACGTGGCATATGTTGTTGACATATCGTCGCTCGCATGACTAAAACTCCTATATCATTTTTTGGCTGATTTGGGTTGCGACAGCTACATTTTTCTATTCGTGATTCTTTACACTTTTCACTAACCGTCGTACCTCCATGTTATTTGGATCTCAAAATATAACCATTTTGAAAGGCAACAAAATGTAATTGTAGTTTTTTTTTACATTATAATTATGCCAAGGTCACATAAATTATATTAATACTTTCACTTAGCATCAAGTGGTCTGTGCTTTGTTAATAATAATAAATTTATTTCAGACCATAAGTCCATAAAACCACACACATTACAATTTTATACACAAAAACATATGTACATACATAAAAACACATAGCTACACAAAAAATACACTAAGAATGTTAAGAAATGCGTACCAAGACAGCCATACACATGAAAAAAAAATTGTTTAAAAAAAAAACTTGAATACTTTGTTACAAACATATATGTATAGTATAATCAGTCTCTATTACTAGCATTGTGAGTTACATGATTGCAGCTTCTAATTAAATATCAACAAGTCATGCAAGAGCAATTTGTTATTAATTGTTATTGCCAGACTATTCAAGGACAATGTGGGAAAATCCTAAATATTTTATGTAGCAAGCTATACAAAACAAATCAATCACATGGTAATGGTAAATGGTAATGTTTAAATCACTGGGAACGAAATTGAATACTGCTGCTGAACATATCCTTTTCCAGTATACAGACAGAGCACATAACGAAATAAACTATTCTCTTTATACTGGAATTTTTAAATGTTACTGCTAACGCATAAACTGAAGCTCTGCACTATCCCTTAAAAAAATAGCTGCTTAGCTTATAAATAAATCTATAACATTGATTTTAGGAGTTTGAAGATTGGGATGATGTTGGTCTCAATATGCCTCGACCAGCTGGACTGGTGTCATTATTCCGCGGCAACACTTCCAGCATCACTCCACCCAAAGTAGATGTGTCCACGGATACGGACTGGTCATACATAGAAGTAGATTGTCAGACAGATCTGGATGAAGGGAATGTTTGTGTCAGCTGCCAAACTTCACTGGACCATGAGACTGATTGGAGCCATGAGGTGAAGCATATTTACATATTATTATTGACCTTAACTATTTTTTTATGGGCAAAATACGTACAGTCAGCAAAAGAATAAGTCATTTGGTAAAAAATTCTCAGCTCGGTTTGGGTTTAAAAGTCGTCCAAGTTATGTACATACTTATCTATTTTCCTGACTCATCATCCTCCTGCTCTCATCCTAGTTTTTCATCTCAGGATGAGATTTATTGACAAGTGCTCATAAATACATGCTATAATGAACTCTCCATTAAATATTAATGAACAATTTTTAATGATTTAATTTTCTAATTCACAGCTCCTTATCCAAGCTGAAGAGATAGAATTACTGAAGCAAAAAATAATAGCACTCGAGACTGAAAAACTTAACTTCCAAAAATTATATGACGCTGCCATTGTCAGCTTAAACTCACTCACAAGTCCCGCTTCCGAGGGCAAAGGGCTCGATCTCCATATACCTGAGGATAAGCTGTTATCAGTGCAAAGGGTAGAACAGAGTTTAGAAGCCAAGCCTATTACTTGTACAGCTTCAGAAAATCATTATGGAAGTGGTCATTCGACTCACAGTGCAACTCCAGAGCAGTTTGAGATGATTGATAGTGAGAAAAATAGTGCAATGTAAGTATATAGCAATGTATAAGTTACAAGTAACAACAAACGCGCAATGCATGGCGTGACGTGTAATATTTTTGGCAGTGCTGTTTATAGACGCCTACATCAACTGAATACTCCTCGCGCATTCAAATATCTTAGGGTGCAACTAGACTGCGGTTAGATCGACGACATCGTGACATATTTAAGGCGATGACAGTCGACGTCGATCGTCGGCAATCTGCTTGCTGCGCCCTTAGTATAAAGTATAATGTTGGTCATTGAATGTGAATTATTGTTGTGCAAAATATTATATTAGCTATTGAAAAATGTATATTTGATTATCTCCATCGCGAATAGCACCAGGCTCATATCAAATTACAACATGCATTGTATGTTAATGTACTCGTATGTACAAAAATTATGTAGTTGGTCTTGTGTTTTATTGCGTGCTAAAAAACTAGCTCACTATGGTCGTTTCATGACTCACATATTTAACAAACTTACGAAGGGTTTTAGTTTTTTTCAGTTCAAATTATTTATATTTTCTACTTTTTTATAATTTGCGTAACCGTTTTGCTTTTTTTTTTAATTTTTAAGTATTGTTACACAGAACAAGAAAAGGTTCAAATCTAAGTTCGTTCGAGGCGACTGGAGAGGGTGTCATCGGCGACAACAGCACGCGCGACTCGCCGCTACGTCGCGGCAGTGTGACCACGCTGGACGAGACGCTCAGCATCAACGACGGCGGCGAGTGGACACGCGTGCACTATGAGTACAATAGCATTGAAACCAACAGCAAGGAGATGTGGATCGATAGGTAATATACAGTTAAACCAGAAAAAGTATGCGCTTCGTGTATCGAATGTGAAAAGCTTCTAAGTCTTGTGCTACCGCTTCGTAGGTAGTGCGTCTATTACGCACGTGTGTATGACCTCCGATCGCAGATCTTAATCTATAATGTTGTCATGGTAATACAAAAAGAGTAATTTAAAAAAATTAAATCGACTTCAAAAATAAATTAACTCAAAATTATGAAATACGAGTACCTTTAATTTTATTTTAGTAGGTAATAGTTTTGTTATAAATAATGCACTGCAATTTGACCAAGGTTTTGAGATGTTTTCCACCTTTCTTGGGTTATCGGTAGGTACCTTGTCTATCTTTCAGAGAAATTTGCAACTTTTCACTGACTGACGTTTTTTATCGTTTTCTCATGCGTGTAACTTCCAAAACCTTAGCTAGTCAGCAAGATTATTAGCGAGATCTTGTCTTGCCAAGAGTGACGATTATTTTGTTTATCTCTCTATCTATTGTAACACTCTTTGAGAGCCAATAGAATTATTCTTTTTGAGATGATTTTGTTGAATTTTGGCTATTAAGTATGTTCTTTGTTTACGTTACAGCGGCATACCCAACGGGCTCAAAGTGTCAATTTTGAACTGGTGTTGTGAAACATTGAATCTGAACGAGCCCTTAGCGAACGACCTCCTCGCCGAGCTAGTGAGCAGCGACAAGCCTATCACTCTGCCAGGACTACTCACACTTGTCGCAGACACGTTACCTCGGGTTTGCAAATAATTATTATACTTAATTGATAATAACAATTCGAACATTATTTGTTCGAAAATGGCAATTCAGCTTAGTTATAGAAAAAGAAAAAAAACTTTTAGCATTGTGTTAGCTACTATTTATATACAACTATTATGTAGAAAGACCATTATAAAGCCATTTATGTATCTCGTGAGCCACGTTCATACATTGCTTTGTTGTAGCCAAGGGTTACAAACAAGCGCGACGGTTGTGCTTGGGGTCCCGAGTTTGATTCCTAGGTTGGGGGGTGGTAAAATGTGGGTGTAATATACATACACCTGTGTAACCTTTTGTAGAATACAGGCTGATCGCTGAATGTTATTTAGGTAGATAATATAATAGTTAACAACCACATTGTTGTCCGTAGATCCTGCCGCACACGCTGGTGGCGCGGCGCGGCGAGGCGGCGGCGCTGCTGGCGGGCGCGGCGGCGCTGCTGGCGCCCGGCGGCGCGCGCCGCGCACGCGCACTGCACGCGCTGCTCACGCTCGTCAAGAAACCGGACCGGGCGGACACACGGGCTATTTGTGAAGGTACAAATAATAACTTTATTGATAAATAAGTTTTTACAATTTTGCTTGTAATTATTTACTTCAGATTACAACGAATTTTAATATTCAGTATTATGGAAGGCCTCCCTCCCACAAGGTAGACCGATGACCTGGTGAATGCCGCAGGAATCCAATGGATGCGAGAAGCACAGAGTGGCGGTGACAAAGTGGCGGTGCTTGGGGAGGCCTATGTCCATCATTGGACGTCTTTCGGCTAAAATGATGATGATGACATCAAATTTATCTGTTTGGCCATCACAAACTTAAGCATTTATATTTATTTTCAGCAACCTGCCTCGTAGTAAAATGGGGCGGTAGCGGCGAAGTGCTGTCCTCAATAGCTGAACTCTTAGCATCAAGATCTACAGAACGAAGGGTCCTAGCCAGTCAAATATGCATGGCCATAGCTCCTTACGTACCCATCGAGCTATGCACATCCCTACTCCTAAGTCTCGTGGTCCTTATGTGCGAGTCCAATGAACTCGAGATCCGGACCTTAGGACTCAAGTCTGCCTGTCTCATATGTCCCGTTGCGGATCATAAGTACAGCCAGCTAGAAAGCCTGATGTTCAATTTCTTGAAGGACCCGGTCGAAAAGTGTGTGAAGGATACCGTTAATATATTTGTGCCTATTCTCGCGAGGAGTGCTTTGATTGCAGGTAAATTGGTGTTTATCTTTTATTTTTTTTATTTATTGAAGGAGATGAAATAAGCATAATGTGTCCCTACATTTCTGACAAGTTTTTGACATTGATCGTCGCTGAAATGAGATTGCGACTAGATTTTGAACGTTTTTAATTACGGGAATTGGCCTTCTGATTTGTCCCAATCTGTCAAAAATACCTCTATTTTCCCTACATTTTTGACAAGTTTTTGACATTGATTGTCGCTAAGGTGAGATAACAACTACATTTTTAACGTTTTTTGGCTTTCTAATATCAAAATCTTTTGTTTGTTGGACTCATCCAAAATATTTTGGCATACCCTAAATCAGAAAGGACTAAACGCATAATAATTTGTGGCTTAATCCAGAAGTGTAGGCAGTGATTCTCTTTTCTATTTTCATACCCTGCGTTCCGAGATGGGAAATAATATAAAAATAATCGATGTGAGCGTGCTTAAACCCGTACCGAATTAGCGTGAGCGCGATAACGACGTTCCGTGAATCGTCATAGATGACGTCATGACATGCGCCATCTTGCGATAACGCCGACCATGCCCTAGAATAATATCACCGTGAGTGCTGTCAAAAACGACAGTGTGTGTGTGAGGATGTGTCAGTGTGTGTTTTGTTTTGATTTGCATCTTATCATAAAATTAAACTAACGTGGCATTTTCGAAATTGTGCTTCTGACTGATAGTCGCCACCTAACCAAAGAAGAAGAAATGTGGCGTTTATACAAAGAAATACT
Organism: Oligia fasciuncula; assembly: GCA_963082905.1. Lineage (NCBI taxonomy): Eukaryota > Metazoa > Arthropoda > Insecta > Lepidoptera > Noctuidae > Oligia > Oligia fasciuncula. Next base: position 14,051,422 of record OY720396.1, on the reverse strand, counting down.
GTAATAATATCGTTTTTACATTGAGTAAGAGCACTGTGAGCGCGCTCACGGGCGTTCCGAATTGTTGACAGCTCTCAGCTGTCATAATCGTGATATCTAAATCGGAACGCATGTGAGATGGATGTGAGCGCTGTGAGCGATTATAGCTAATTCGGAAAGCGCCCATAGTATGTATTTATAGTGGTGCGGTGGTGGTATAGTAGTGTAGGAAAATATAGTATAATTATAGATGTATAGTTGTGTGTAAATAGAGTATAAGGTACAATGGGGTTGACGTATCCGTGTGGATAAAAACCCCTTATTAATAATGAATAAAAAAAAATAAAAAAAATATTTTCCTTGAATATTTGTTCCCCTTGAGGGGAACTTATATGTTTTCACATCCAAATATCTAAAGAATATTTTATTAAATTTCCAGGAAAATTCTCAACAGACTTATGCAGTCGAATAATGACGAATTTAACGAAAGCGAGCAGTGATAACGAGTGGAAGACTGTGCTCTTATACCTAGACATAATGAGAGTGTTAGTGTTAGCGAAACTGGCCTACGTAGTTAATGTACAAATAGTCAGGGATGTTACCCTCAGCAACTGTGATATGCAATCGGTTAATTTACAAGAAGTACCCCTAGAAGAAATGGAGTATTTTATGGAACTGCAGTGCTACGTCACCGATAATGTTGACGCGAAGATATTGTTAGTAGCTGCGAGTAATATTATTAAGGAGAAGCCGGAAGTCAGATGGTCGGAGTTAAGTTGGTTTATTAGCATGTGAGTATTAACGTACCTTCATTGTTTTTGTCATCTTTTGGAATTTCGAAAAAATGAAACGATATTTATATCGTTTCTAAAATATCTTTCCTAGCTTTTCTAAAATATTTTTTTAACAAAAAGAACAACAAAAAGCTACAATATAAAACATAAAAATAAGAAAATATACAAAACTTATAGACAATATTGCAGCCCACATTGCTTTCCACAGATTAACTATAGATTACTTATCAGTAAAATAGTATTTGCTAAGGTAAATTGATGTTTAAGAACATTATCTGCTTCTCTACTGTTAATACCATGCATCCTCCTTTGCAGTAGAAAAAATGCAATCAAAACTCTTTGGACTTTTATTATGCTTTGAAATAGTGAATTAATGAGTAGTGAATAATTTACAATCGCTAAAAAGACAGACAATTCCCATCAGACCATAGGTTAATAAGAGCAACACTAACAATGAAGTCTCATAAACTGAGCAGAGGAACATTTAAGACCCTTTCCAAAACACTTAAAACAGACAGCGAAAAGTCAGTATACCTAGGAAACTTGAAAGAAAATACCAAACAGCTCCCAGAACATACTAACGAGGTACAAACCTATTACGACAAGTTAGAGAACATAATTACGATCAGCTTGAAAATAAAACAGGAAACCAACGAAAGAAAGGGCTCAGGAATACTAAGTGAATCAACATCAAAATTAATAAGAAGACGTACAGAATTAATCGCAACTAAAAACAAAAGCAAAGATACAAAGCAAGAGCTAAAAAGCCTTTTCAAAACAACAAAGAAGGCCATAAAAGAAGATTACAATAACCACAGACAAAGAATAATAGAGAAAAACTTAAACTGCTACAGAAGCTCCAAGCGGGCCAACAAAGAACTAAACACACATAAAGACTGGATTCAGAAACTTAACAAAGGAAATTATGAAACGAAATCCAGAAAGGACATTATAGAACATGCAACTGAATTCTACAAGGAGCTGTATAAAAAACCACCAGAAGACCCCTGCGATAAAAAGCTAATCATTTCCGAGATAAACGAGCAAGAAGAATTAGAACCTATAAACAGCGATGAAGTATTAAGACATATAAAAAAGTTAAAACCTGACAAAAGTCCTGGACCAGATAACATAAGCAACGAAGCAATAAAAATAGGAGCCCCAGTCCTAACACCATGCTTAGCAAAACTATTCAACATGGCACTCGAAACAGGAAAAGCTCCTAAGCAGTGGTGCGACTCTGACATAATACTTCTTTACAAAAAAGGTGATCCAGCAGACATCGGAAACTACAGACCAATAAGTTTACTGTCGAGCATTTACAAACTTTTTTCCTCTATACTACTGAGCCGGATAACATCAAGAATAGACAACAAACAACCAAGAGAACAAGCCGGTTTCCGCCAAGGATTCTCCACCATTGATCATATACACACACTAGACCAAATAATTGAGAAATATATAGAATATAATCGACCTCTTTATGTAGCCTTTATTGACTACGCAAAGGCATTTGACAGTATAACACATGCCTCGATCTGGAAAGCACTTGCTTGTTGCGGAATAAACAGAACTTATATAGATATTATAAAGAACATCTACTCACAAAGCAGAAGCAGAGTAAGATTAGAAACTAAAGGTGAAAAGATAGTAATAGGAAAGGGAGTCAGACAGGGGGATCCAATGTCACCGAAACTTTTCATAGCAGTGTTAGAAGGAATATTTCAAGAAATAAACTGGAGAAATAAAGGACTCAGAATGCAAGGTCAATACCTAAGCCACCTCAGATTTGCTGACGATATCATCCTCTTCGCGGAATCAGCAACTGAGCTAGAACAAATGGTACAAACACTGGACATAAATAGTAAAAAAGTGGGGTTACACATGAACACAAGCAAAACAAAAATCATGACGAACCATACGGAAAAGGAAATATACGTGTCGGGATACCAGATCGAATATGTAAAGGAATATATCTACCTTGGAAAACAAATATCATTTGATACAAGAAATAACGAAACTGAAGTAGATAGAAGGATCAACTGCACTTGGAAGAAATTTTGGTTACAAAAGGAAGTACTAAAAGGGGATTACCACATGAAGTTCAAAAGAATAATAATGGACACCTGTATTTTACCAAGTATAACATATGGAAGCCAAACATGGACATATACTAACAAAATAAAAAATAAAATCTTATCATGCCAACATTCGATGGAAAGGAGTATATTAAAACTCAGGAAGATACAGAAAACCCGAAACGAGGAGATAAGGAAAAGAACCAAATTAACAGACGCCCTCCAGCACGCTCTACGACTAAAATGGAAATGGGCAGGCCACATTTCGAGATGTAGAGACCAAAGGTGGTCATTGGTGTCAACGGAGTGGTCTGGACCGGGAGGCAAGAGGAACAGAGGCAGACCACGCAAGAGATGGGCGGATGACATCGCTGAGGTAGCTGGTCCGAGTTGGATGGAGTTGGCCCAAAACAGGAAAAATTGGCACGGGATGGAGGAGGCTTTTACCCAAAAGGGATCCATACCCAAATAAAATTAACACAAACTATTTAATTTGTAACTATATAATTGTAAAGTATGGAATAAATGAGCTTTATTATTATTATTAAAAAGACAGGTAAAAAGTTTGAACTCCATATTTAATTCAGCTTGCAAGATTTTACCAAAACATTAACTAACAAGACAAGTTAAATTCAATCTTGTAATAAAAAACCCGCACACTTTGTTACAGATTAAAACAAATTCTAGACGTGGCGACAAACACCAAAGTTTTAAGCCACACATTGATATATGAGGTACTTATATCTCTGGTTAATAGTTATGTGGACAATTTCGGAGTAACATTTACAACGCACATACTGAAGCCTATATTTAATGATGTGGTATCCGAGCTAGAACAGAAGATGGAAAAACTACAGCCTGTGAATGTGGATAGCACTATTCTTGTTGGCATATACTTGGTCACCATATTACCTGCCCTTGACGATAGGATACAACATGGGGAGTTTTTACAAAAGTAAGTTGAATGTCAATTGTTTCTAACTTTTACAAATCAAGGTCGCGCATAATGTGTCTTTATACCATTGACATAAGGTTTTAATTGCAACATTTGTCTTGAACATTTTCTCAATCATTTTGTCAGTGGGGTAAAAATTGTTGGACGCAAACAATTGAGTGTGCCCAAGAACTCCACAACCTCATTCCACCGGCCCCCTTCTACCTTCGGACATCCAGACGCACTGCAAGTTACCATCCCTACCTAGTTGCTATTCCACCAATTCGCACTAAGCGTTTTCAAATGTCTTTTATAATGCGCACAGCAAAAGAGTGGAACTCTTTACCTGCGTCTGTGTTTCCGAGCTTATACAACCCGAATCTCTTCTCTCTGTCAACTCTGACCTAGACTAGAGTCAAGAGCAAATCCATTTCAAATAAAAAAAAAAAAAACGCATTTCCTGCCTTTGTCCCGCAAAACGGTTATCGTAACGTCTCATTCTTATAATGCCATCTCGTTGTACGGCCTATTTCCTTGTTTGTTAAATTGTTTTGCATCCTATTCATTAATGCCACATATTTCCTTCACTGCTAGATTCTAAACAATGCTTTTCTTATAGGTGGATCATGTACAGTAGCATACGCGGTCTTCCAGTGAAGATATTCTCCATACCATTGAAATGGGTGGCAGAGCACAGAGAAGAGTCACTCGACTTTTATTTACAGCATCTTAGAGAATGTAAGTATTATACAACATTAGTTTTTTGTTTTTACTAAACCCGAAAAGGGGTCAGTGTACTCATCATTTTGAACAACTTTTTCCATGGAAACAACCTTGAAATCGCGAAAAAAAAAATCTGCTGTTCCATACATTTGTGTTCACTTAAATCGACAAAATGTATGGAACAACTGATTTTTTTTCGCGATTTCGAGGGATTTGGAATTTGACCAATGATGCGTTCAATGGTTAAGCGTGAAAAGGTTACATACAGACAGACAGACAGACACACTTTCGCATTTATAATATTAGTATGGATATGGATTACTAAGCGTAATGAATTGTCCTACAACACCGTGATTCGACAATGTTGAACCGTATCTGGGGGCACGGGAGTGCCCCCGCCAAGACGAGCCAAGCGAAGCGCAAGGGCACTACCTACCTTTTCTCGAAGCACTTCGTCGTATTTTTGAACCTTCATAACTTGGGTTTGGATTATATACCAGATAAACAAAATTTTCGGGATATGATGTCAGTGGTTGACTTATTAAACCTATAAAGTTTCAATGGCATAGCTCTTATACTTTAGATTTTATTGATATCTAAAATACCCCGATTTCGTCACTGACTCACTGATGATCATCAATATTCTAAGGGTCTTCCTGAAGTCCTAGAAAGCTGAAATTTGGTATGTAAGCTAGTAATAGTACACAAACAACAAAAAAACTCTAAAACTTGAAACTTTTACCCTCAAACCCCTTAAAATAGGGGATGGAAGTTTGTACGAGACTTCCGCAAATTTTGATGCTAGGGTTCTGAAAATTGGTATAGGGACTCCTTGTAATAAATAATAAAATACGTATTTCAGGATTTTCAGTAAATAAACCCCAAAAAATTTTTTTTTGAATTTCATAAGCAACTTTTAAAAAGATGTGAAATCCCACCAAATACATTTTCATGTAAAATGTTGCCAAGACGAGACCACATATGGCTCGCACTGTTATAAAGTTATCAGATCTCATGTAGAGCCAAGCTTATGACTCTACACGCCCTAACTTCACAAACTCTACACCTTGGTCAAAATATGTGGCTTGGCCGTTTCGTCTACTCTAGTTCCATTGTTACCTTTACCTATCCTAAATTATGTTAACAGTCGCGGCAAGCAGTTGTGAAAGTTCAAGCGGCAGTGCTATTCGCATGTATATCGCGAATCTGATCACTGAGCTACTGAACGCGACAGAATTGAGCGAGAAATGCATCGAGCGACAAATGCTGCCCGCTGTCATGGCGCTCTTGCATGATGAAGAAGTGTAAGTTATTACATTATAATCTTAATATTTTAAGATACTTTTTATTTTATATGATACTATATGATATTATTTGATACTGCTATCTCGAGAAAATAATAAAAATAAAGTATTCAAACTTGGGAAAGGCCGTCAATGAATGTGTTTTTACCCAAAGATAAATCACATTCATATTTTATGATACTTGAAAATAGCTCAAACGCACCTCTGGCCCATCCTGGGCATTTAGCCCTCCTAACACCTTGTTACTAGGGCCGCAGGGGCTGTATTACGAAGTATTAATGCCATCATGATTCCAGTGCGAAAAAGGGATGGTGCTATCGGTGATGTATAGCTGCGTCTCTCTCTTACAATGAATCATGACGGCATTGAACCGTCATAATACGGCACCTGAATAATATTTAACACGGTGCGGTGCTTTGAACAATTACAAGATACTCTTAGGACACCAACAGGTGGGATTCCTGTGGTGTCTGGTCATCCTAGACCACAAAAACTAAAATTATTTTTATTTTCGAAGTTCTGTCCGCGAGGAAGCGATCTCGTCATGGGGCAGTGTGACGCGAACATGTCTGATCCGCGGGTTAGACTGTGAGGCGCAGTGCTGGCCGCCCGTCGAGGACATGCTGGGAGGGAACGCAGCGCTCACTGTGAAGGAAGCCGCGCGCACCGCCGAGGCGTTGGCCTTGCTTGTCTTACCTACTGTTGATAACCATGCGGTTTCTGAGAAAGGTATGTGTATTTATTTCATTTATTTATACTTACTTTTTAAACACTGGCGGCCTTGATCCCTTAAGAAATTATCTTATAAGCCTGGCCTGGCCTCAGATATTTATGGATTTAGGAGTTAAATACGCTTAACACGGTGCAAACTGTCCTGCGCTGCTTTCAGTGTCCGTTTAAACAGTTTTTGCTATCATTGGCGCATAGTTTTGTCAATCGCAAGCGGACCCTGCGGGATGGGAAACGCACGTAGCGTCTCACGACACATTCGTCGTGCAATGTCTCATATCCGCGCATACAAAATTCGACCGTCTGGCACCGCAGCACCTTAAAAGTTATGTGTCGATGTCTTGTAAAACGTAATCTTATTTGTGTACAGCGGTATCCCTGCTGTGCGCACTGTCCCGCGGCGCGCAGTCCCGCGAGGCGCTGGGCGCGCTGACGCCGGGCCTGCAGCTGGCCGTGCATCACTGCCGACACCACCCCGCGCTACTGCCCGCGCTCAGGTACACTAACCTAACGTGACCAAACGGTTATCTGATAATAAAACGCAGCAGAGTTTTTTCAACAACTGAACATTCATTTATTTTACACATAGATAAACATAATATATTATTTCAATGCACAGATTAAATATAACACCACCACTCATTGAAATAAAAATAGCCTTAGCCTTTGTTATTATATCTATTCAAAGCTTAACTAAACACAGTATCAAAAGAAATTTATAATGCCTAACAATTGACAAACTTTTTGTAAGAATATCAGCAGGCATATCTTGTTTTTGCGTGAATCCCTTCGCGACCAAACGCGCACGATATCGCACTTCATTATCACTATTTACCTTCTTTTTGTAAACCCATTTACACTGCACTATTGTTCCACTTTCTGGTTTGTCCACCACTTCCCATGCATCGCACTCACGAAATGACTGCAACTCTTCCTCCATTGCTTTACACCATTTTTCACGTTCTGTCCCATTCATGACATCTTCATAAGTTAAATTTTCATCACCAACACTTTCTACACAGATGGTACTAAATCCAAATCTATCTGGTTTCTTTCTCTGACGTTTACCTGAAACAGTAGGTTCTTCAGGTGTGGATTGTAATTCTGTTTCACTGACAGTATTGTAGAATTCGTCAGACATTGAAGAACTGCTACTTTCAGTTTCATCTGGTATGTATGTCGCATCCGAAGTGTTTATAACAGTTTCTTCTTCCTCTGTGGTATTAACATCCTGTTCATCCATAATTTCAGCTTGGATCACATCTGGATTGTTATGAGTATCTTCCATTATAATGACATCTCGGCTGGTGATAATCTTATTTGTCTTGGGATTATATAATCTGTAACCTTTTACATTATTCTCATAACCCACAAAAATATGAGTTTGTGCCTTCTTATCCCACTTTGCTGTTTTATTTTTGGAATGTGAACCATAGCAGTGCTTCCAAAAACCCGAAGATGGCTAACGTCTGGCTTCTTGCCCGTCCAGAGTTCATATGGTGTTTTTGTTAGACCAGATGCTAAAGTCCTGTTTCGCAGATATACAGCAGTATTCACAGCTTCTGCCCAGAAACGTTTCCCAAGTTTAGCGTCAAACAGCATACACCTAGCTCTTTCCACCACTGTTCGGTTTAAACGTTCACACATCCCATTTTGCTCTGGGGTGTAAGGGTTAGTTTTCTGGTGAACTATTCCACCCCTTTTCAAAAAACTTTCAACCTCAGAAGAGCAAAATTCGCCTCCGTTATCCGTCCTCAATACCTTTAAACTTTTGCCAGTTTGTTTTTCGACTGAAGCTTTAAACTCCTTCAGGTAATTATAGACCTCACTTTTGGCCTTGAGGAAATAGACGAAAGCCATTCGACTAAAATCGTCGACAAAGAGCAAAAAATAACGCGATGATCCAATTGAGACTTGCTCCATGGGTCCACAGACATCTGCATGAACCACTTCAAGCACATTTTCACACTTGGTACCTTTGTGTGAAAAAGGCAGTCTCACTTGCTTTCCTTCACAACATGTGATGCACTTGGATTTATCAATCACTGCTCTGTCAGAGAAATCGATGCCATTAACCACACCACTTCTCATAGTGTTAAGGTCTTTGCTGTTTATGTGTCCCAACCTACGATGCCACATCACACTAGTCGTAGCTGTCGCTGAGCCTGCAAACAACTCTGACTTGATGTTTAATCTATAAACTCCATTTACTAGTTCTGCTTTTCCCACCAGTTCATTATGCCGATTTCGTATATAGCAAACATCTTTCTCAAAATTAACTTTATTGCCATTCCGAAGAAGCTGACTAACTGAAAGCAGATTGGTAGTTAGATTGGTTATACACAAAACATCCTTCACAGTTATATCGAATTCTGAGTTGTTGACCACTGTCGTTATTCTAGTATTTCCTGCGCACAACACGGGTACTGTCTGTTTGTTGGCGACTACGATACTCTTTACCTTGTGGCTGAGTGAAACATTTTCCAAACATCTTTTGTCAACAACCATATGTGAACTTGCTCCCGAGTCAATATACCAATCCGATTCTTGAAATCGATTTTCAGGATTCAAGAAAGTAGCGCTGAATGCGTTATCTGATGTATTTTGACTATTCTGAGGGCTTCATATACTGTCCAAGTTGTTTACACTTATAACAACGAACTGTTTTTGTTGACTTTGGATTTGAAGTTGTCAGTTTTGACCTAGACTCTTCTGTCATGTTTGTGTTCCTTTTGTTAGTAAAACCTTTTTGTCTTTGATGCCAACTTTTAGATAAAAGTGCTCCTTCAGTGTTACCAACATCCGATTGCATATCCAATAATTTTGCTTTAATGGCGTCCGTACTTATCACCATGCCGGAATGCTCTATGGCCATAATCATTGGCGCAAATTTTTCCGTTAATCCCGCCAACAACAATGAACCAATCCACTCATCCGTGATTTGGAAGCCTGTTCCTTTAAATTTTTGTGCTGTATCTACCATCTGGGTTACATACGCCGTCATCGATTCACTGTCTTCTAGTCTGATAGAAATAAGCTGACGCAACAAACTAATACGCCTTGTGAAGCCAGAATCGTCGAAGAGTGCTTTCAGGCGCTTCCATATATCTCGAGCCGTTTTCTCATTCTTAATATGAACATATAACGACGAGTCGATGGTCATTATCAGCTTCGCTTTTGCCTTTTTTTCTTCCGTTGAAGTAGCTTCCTCCGCTGTTAATTCTTTGGATATATCGACGCCATCGAGAATGAGAAAGTTTTCAGCTGCAAACGCCCACTGATCGTAGTTTTCTCTACCCTTCAGTTTAGGCACATTTACAATGTAACTACCGGCCATTTTTAAATCTCAGTACAACACAATGTTAGTAGAACTGCAAAATTATTAAATCACTCTTTGATTGTCTTTATTTGAACACAATAACAAAATACAGATAATCCACGATAAGGTAATGGTATTTAGGAAAAACTAACGACTTTAGCGAATTATTTAAGGATCTGGGCCCATAACCTAATAAAACGCAGCAGAGTTTTTTCAACAACTGAACATTCATTTATTTTACACATAGATAAACATAATATATTATTTCAATGCACAGATTAAATATAACATCTGAGACATCGAGTTTTAGAAAGAGGCACTGGTATGAGTATGACACACTACAATGCAGAACTTTTTCTTAAACACAAATAATTACACAAAAATTGTACTTCTGATTGTTTCAAATAATACAAATTAATGTTTTTCTCCAAACAGAAAATTAGAAGAAGGCGTGCAAGCTCCAGCCTTATCTCAATACAAGGCCGCGATAGAAGCCCTAATACACAACGTAGCGGGCATCGGGAGCAGCGGGGACATGATACGGGAGCCCCCGCCGCGCCCCAACACCAACCTGCAGGCCGCGCAGGAGGTCGGCCGGAGAGTCACGCAGATGTTCCAACAGTCCAAGTCTAATATGAATTTACAGAATATATTCAAGAAGAAAACTTAGCGGTGAACAAGTCAAGCAAGTAGGTATTATAAAAATAAGGGAATATCTGTCTCACCTACATAAAGTTGCGTTTGCCTTAACGCTACCATATAAACATTCATGTAGAGATCAATGTAACTTAGCAGACAAACGTGCGCCATTTCGTTTGATCGGATGCGCACTGTTTTGTTCGCTTCAGCCGTCGCCGCGTCGCAGTAGTACGCTCGTAGATGTCGAAGCAGTTACAGCCAAACACGGTACGGATTGTGGTAAGGTCAGACGGATCTGGAAGTAGAACTTACCATCAACAGTATAGTGTTGTAGTCTACTGAGCGAAGCGAAACTTGGAGCATTACGTAGGCCAAAGTTTTCAGACGTTTCTGTAAACTAGTGCAAATCATATTCCAATAATTTTGCAGAATAGTGCTAAGCTGTTAGTCACAATGATCTACGGTTTCGTATCAATTAGCGTCCACTAATAAAATGATATTATTTTATGAACTTTTTGTTAAAAACATTGAGAGAAAGGTATTTGAATAGAGTCGTCCGATAACGAAATATGCAGATGCATAGAGTTATTTATTGCAAAGTCGATCAAACATTTATAAAATAGTACCTACATTGTGTGACTTAGCGGGGGTGTTAACGCCGTGCATTAATAGACTACTTTAGTCACACGTATCGTATATTATTCTATAGCTCGTGTGACCTAAACCCGCACTTAAGTCACGTTTTCCTGTGAAAAAATGGACTACATATGTCACAGAAAAGCGTGACTTAGTGCGGGTTTAGGTCACACAGTGCTTTAAATGAATATAAAGTTTGTGTTGTGTTACACATTAACTAGGAAATATTTACTAATATTACAATGATATTACCACATCCATGTTTCCTGTTTTCGTAAACAATAATACCAATACATTTAATTATGCCATAAACATTTTTAGTATTAATAAAAGTAAGTGAATGCTTTAACCCGATGCATGACATAGAATAATCTCCCAACTCCACATTTTAGAACATTTTTGGTGTTACTATATTGCTAAATACTAAGTCAGTTTGATAACGATCGAAATTATACATTCCTAATGATATTACTCCTTTACTCTTATATAATTTTTATTTATTAAAGAGTATTATTTGAATGTCCATTACAACTAATGCAACGAAAGTCAGAGTTAGAACTAGTTGCATGTTTTATTGTAATGTAAAAAAACCTCGACGATCCTCAACGCATTGTCCACCTTAAAGCCCTAGTGGGGACGCGACTTTACACACTACTCACAATCTGTATCATTTTGAAGGATATTGCTAATCCATTGCATCATACATTCGAAAACTTTGTCTGCTCAGCAACGTAAATAATGCAATGAATATTGTTGAACTGTCAAAGCCATTCCTACTGATAGTGTGTTACGGGTGTCCTCAATTCAAATTAATTGCTGATAATAATATTAAGAGCAATTAATTTAAATTGTGCTGTTCTTATTCTGACTTTACATAATCAAAATGCTAAGTGACCTTCATAATAATGCTGAGTCATAATAACGTCTGGAATAATATTAATCATAAAATTGGCGCACATATTATTTCTAGCCTCGTTCTCAGCGCCAAATAAAATGATGCACGTTTAATTAGTACTCTTTCAAAAAACGTACTTAATTAGTATTATTTAGTAATTGTTTTAGCTTAGGATAGTACAAATTAGTGCAATATAAAACTCGTTATGACATTTTTGTTTATTATATTCATTAAAAAATGTATCTCACGATGTACTTAACGACGTATCTTTACATGGATCATTATCTGTGCCTACCCGGAGTCAGTGAGAGTTACGTATACAATGATATCTCTGATTCATGTTGTCTCATAGTGTAAGATAATATTATGCAAATACATGTAATAGCGCTTCTCGCATCCAACGGGTTCCTGCGGCCTTCACAAGGTCGTCGGACCACCTTGTGGGAGGCCTTCCAACGCTACGTCTTCCGGTATCGGTCGAAGTGGACGTGCTTGGGGGAGGCCTATGTCTAGCAGTGGACGTCTTTCGGCTGAAATGATGATGATGATGATGACATATTGTAAGGGGAATTATAAAACGAGCGATTAAAAAAAAGCTTTGCGACTGATGATGACATACTGTATTAATAACTTGAGCGGTATGAATTTGAGTAAGCGAAAAATTAACTAAACTAACGACGAATATTGATTAATAATAAAATCCAGAACAAGCTTACAAAAAGTGGATTGTGATAAATCCATTTCATATATTAAAATTTTATCCGAGCGACTACAATACTAAGTGAGCGACTAGAAATACAGAGAGGGCAACTTCAATATTAAGATAGAGACGATTTTTCCAACACACACGACATAGGATGCAAGAGCGAGCGAAGGGCACCCCGAGGTTCGGTTGTGTTAGGTTACTTTAAACCCTTTACACAGAAATAGGGGCCCCGCGAAGCGGGGCTCCGTCGACATAGGATGCAAGAGCGAGCCAAGGGCACCCCGAGGTTCGGTTGTGTTAGGTTACTTTAAGAGCGTTTACGCCGAACGTCATTTCATACAAACTTTCAAGCCCTTGTTTTTCGAAATGAACGAACCGATTTTAATGAAACTTCATACGCATAAGCAGGATACAAAGGTCTAAAAAGTTAGTAGAGAACATTTTCGAAAAATAGTGTTACAGTAAAATTAGACCGATTTTAAACTTTTCATAGAAACAGAGATTTCCAGTTATCTTTTTTTAAATAAGACATTTCGAAAATGTTCTCTACTAACTTTTTAGACCTTTGTATCCTGCTTATGCGTATGAAGTTTCATTAAAATCGGTTCATTCATTTCGGAAAACAAGGGCTTGAAAGTTTGTATGAAATGCCGTTCGGCGTAAACGCTCTTAAACCCTTTACACAGAAATAATGCCAAATATTGAAAAAAATGCAGGACGTAACGTTGACACTCAAACAAATATTAAGTCGCTCAAATATTATGAAGCTGCTCATTTTGTATTTTAAGTAACTCAAATTAATGTTTGTAAGATACTATTCTGTTGATTTTTCGTCACTTACAGTCAGTCGCTCACTTAGTAATTATATAACCCAAATTAATTAATTTTGACACTTAAAATTGTAATTTACAGTCACTCGTTTAAATACTACCCATATTGTAATAGCATAACGTTGTTTTCCACTATTTACTTATATTGCTTAAACACTCGAATATCGAGCGCATTATATCAGAGATGTCATTTACCCTAGCTAGTATGGTGCATCCTCACTAATATTAAATGTATGCTCTTCTTATGTACGATTTCATCTAACCATGAACACATGTGATAATTTATTTTACAGTATAATATTATATGCCTTCTATAAATAAAAAATACTCGATTTATATTTGAACGCTATAAATGTCGTGTACATAAAATCAAAAATAATACTTTAAACTATTTATTGTATTCATTGTATAGTGTTTATCCTCGCGTATTTACCATAATGCTTCAATTCTTAATCTCAGATAATTTACGTCCATTGCCACCTACTCAACTTTCTACTTTAAGGTTGTTTAATAAAAAGTTGATTTTTTATTGGCTATTTGTAATAAAAAGGTCCTAAATAAATGTCCAGCAGTAGACTGCTATAAGCTGATGATGATGAAATCAATTTTTTATCACATCTATTCAAAAAAAGCTAGTGTATTCTTCGTAAACAGGGACTAAAATAGCTCTTTAATCCCTAGGGGCTAAAAGTAATTTGAATTTGGAATGTGGATCTTGTTAAGTAAGTACCTAGTAAAAGTTCCAATCACCAAAGAGATCAATCACGAACATTGTATGAACAAGTAACAGGCTGTATGATAAAGTAAAAAGCGAGAGCCAAATGAAAAAAGTTTGTCAAAAATAAAATAAAAACGCCCGAAAAGCATTCTGCCTTTGTTTGTAATTGTTTACTCAAATTAGGATTTTGCTTAGTTTTATAAAAAATGGGTACCTATGTCTTCCTCAAGTAATTGTATGTAAATAAATAAATGTACTATTCTTATTCATATGTTGCACTTACTTATTTTTCCTATAGGGTGATAAAAAGTAGAGTGTTAATTAACCTCGGGAGCAACACTATTTTAAGCTCGAGTGACGTACTTTGAATCCTTCGCTCCGCTCTGGATTCAAAGAAACATTCTCACCTTCAAAACATGTAGTTTTTTGCACCCTTGGCAAACAATCTACTATTTTATTTTGTTTGGGAAACTTACAGCTAATTTAAACAGTGCTCATAAAACTATATGCATTGGTTGCAATGGAACCTTTGTTTTGTTTGAAATTGAGTTTGTTGTTCCAAAAATATAAAATTCTCTGAGATTCTGAATTCAAATATAGGTACTCGTTGAATCTCAAACATATAATAATTGTGTAATTTACTAGGCCATAGCATAGTAGGTACGTTAATGTTGTATGTTACGTAAAAACACGCAGTTGGATGATATGGGAAACAAAGTGATTTGTATGCACACATCAGTGATTGGCACACAGACATTATTGGAGGTTGTGTTAACATTTGTGAAATATATAAATTTTATTTTATAAAATCAGTATTTCATTTTTTCTTCCTTGATTGTTTTACCTGAAAAGCTGCTGAACGTCATCGTTGTGCGTTAATGTGTGGTGGAACCTTGTCTGGCAGTCGCCCTTATGAAATATATAATAATAAATATAATTGTTGAAGAATTTGTAAAATACAGTAGGTATGTATCTTAGAAATAATTGTATTACAAAGTTTGATATGTAGCTAGGATAAACCCCTAGATCACAGGCGGCATTTCTTACAACAACCTACTATTAGGAGTTTATTCCCGGCTATCGAAAAGTAAGTACCTACCTACTAATGAGATTAGGTACTATGTTGTCTGCTAACACCACCCGACGGAGTGCAAGCATGATAATGTCGTCGGCCTAATTTTTTAACCTGCTAAGTCCATTTTTATTTGTATTAATTATAAAATAATACATAATTATAGTTTAATATTTTAAACCTTTTTACTTATATAAAGTAAATTTTGCTAAATGGACTTGGCAGGTTAACAAATTACGCTGACGAAGGTGACTAGACACAATTTGGTCATGGACCAATACAGATTACAGATAAAAAATATTGTGACGTCATCACAACTACAGCTGACTTGACAGTTTTCAGAAAACTGATATGGCTTTTAAGTAATATGAATTTTATGAATATGATATCGCACGGTGAGAATAAAAGTGACCTATTTCAAAATTTAGGTAAAATGAGTTAAATACTTAAAAAACAAAAAACATCTTTTAAACATCATAAAAAACAGGCCATATTATGGCCTCGTTTTTTACCGACTTCAAAAAAGGAGGTTATCAATTCGATACGTATGTATGTAATATTATTGGATTTGCATTATATTCACTTAGGATGATCTATTAGGGCTTCCAAACAAATATACAAAATTTCATAGACGTATGTATGTATGTATGTATGTTTGTCCACGCATATCTCCGGAACTATTAATCGGATCGTGACCATTTTTTTTTTATTGGCTTACATTTTCTTCAACTTAGGGAACAGTGCAAGTTTCATCAAGATCGATTCAGTAATTTTCAAGATATGGACTAATACGTGTAAGTGTGACGGCCTGGCTTATTGATAAGAGCTACGGGTGTAGTGTCAAAGGGAAAACATCTCAAAACCTTGGTCAAATACTAGTGCAAAAACTAAAAATTACGAAATAAAAAGTAATTTAAAAAAATTAAACCGACTTCAAAAAGAAATTAACTCAAAATTATGAAATAACTTTAATTTCGGAAGTCGGTGGCATAAAACTAAAATACAGATCCCAAGACACCGACTTCCGAAATTAAAGTTATTTCATAATTTTGAGTTAATTTCTTTTTGAAGTCGGTTTAATTTTTTTAAATTACTTTTTTTAAGA
Source organism: Oligia fasciuncula (assembly GCA_963082905.1). Taxonomy (NCBI): domain Eukaryota; kingdom Metazoa; phylum Arthropoda; class Insecta; order Lepidoptera; family Noctuidae; genus Oligia; species Oligia fasciuncula. The sequence goes on along the minus strand of OY720396.1, from coordinate 14,034,961 downwards.
AATAAGATGTTTTATAAGATGTGAAAGAGTGTGCTTTTTTGAGTCACTTTGTATATTTAACTCATTCTACCTAATTTTTTAAATAGGTCACTTTTATTCTCACCGTGCGATATCATTTTTGGACCTTATAAAAAATGGTGTCATCTCGGTTGCCGACTTATTTCAATAGTATTTCATGTGTGTTAAAGATGTGTATGATGACATGAGGAGTCCGCGAACCACAGCGAAAAGTAAATATAAAGTCCGTCTCACGAAAGAAGTCTCTAGGTATGTACCTACTTTGTTTATTGCGCTAGATCTAAACGAACCACGAAGTGATGGACATAATCCTAGACGATTGATTGTTGAGAAAATGTGTTTACCAATGTCCCGAATAATGATAGCAGCGATAAGTGTTGTTGGTCGATTTAATTTGATAGCGATGGTACCTATTGGTAATGTGTGGAAAATGTACCTATAGCATTCAAGTAAAAACTTTTCTTGTTAGGAAACCTCCTTTAATTAATAACTTTTGAAGTGAAAACTTCTTTAGCGCGTTGGGCATTTGTTAAGATGGGGGAAAAAGGATAAAACTATTGAACTCGCGCCACTGTTACCGTAACCGACACCGCTTCGGATGTGTTCGGCTGTCCTCGGGATGTACCTACTCGGTTTTAATGTACGTACATTGTACATTACATCCGATCAGTGAGTATTCCGTTTGTTTTGTTTAGAAGACGATTCAAAATAATTGTTAAAGTTTTTGAAGTAAACTTCTTTAGGCGCGTTGGGAATTTTTTAAGATGAGAAAAAACCATTGAACTCGCGACACTGTTAACGTAACCGACACCGCCGCGCGTATTTTGTTTATAAGTCGATTAAAAGAATACCTACCTACACATGTAATTGTTCAAGTAAGTATTCATTTCTGTCGGCACTCCCGGAGTGCCACTGTTTTTTAGGGTTCCGTACCTCAAAAGGAAAAAACGGAACCCTTATAGGATCACTCTTATGTGTCTGTCCGTCCGTCTGTCAAAGCCAATTTGCTCCGAATCTAATGGATCGATTGAGGTACTTACACATATGAATCTCTCTGACCCAAACACAGACGTGTAACGTAAATAAATGAATTTTGATTATGGGGGTCATTTTTGGGGAGCAAATAAAATATTTAAAAAAAAAGTTTCGCAATATGTACCGTGTGACTTATCAAATGAAAGGGCTTACTTTGAGGATTTCAAATAATTCTTTTTCATAATTTTAAAGTAAATCGTGTTAGTTATTTAAGAAAATTGACCATTCCCCCCTTATCTCCGAAACTAATGAGCCTAAAATTTTGAAAAAAATATAGAAAATAGTTCTAAGTACCTATAGATTACAGGAAAACCTATAAGAAGTCTGTGGTCTTAAAACAACATGGTAAATCTCTCAGTATTGTGCGTACAAACTTACATTTTCAGTTGGAGTGTATGGGAGAACACGTGCAATGTTGTTTGTTCTTGGGATAAATTCATTCCAACTACGGAACCCTTCATTGTGCGTGGTCCGACACGCACTTAGCCGGTTCTTTTTTTATTTGTTGTTATAGCGGCAATAGAAATACACACCGGATGCTTAGTAATAATGTCCCGTTGGCACCAGTTGGCTACAGAACCCTAAAAATACAAGATCGACCTCGGATGCCTCATAAAAATTATCACAAATCCGTCAGGCTCTATTTTCGGTAGAAAACCACAGCCACAAATGAATTTTATCCATATTTGGTCACCAAAAACCACTATCAAACTGATAAGACAAAAGTAGGCAGTCATTGACATCAATTTAAAAAAAAACAACATAAATAACGAAAAAAAATTGTACTTTATTGTAAAGTTGAATGTACTACTGTAATTTGCCATAGAAGTAATATAAAAGTCCATAATAATACATTATCATGTTTTTAAGTAATATCATATTTGTTTCAATCAGTCGTGGTTTATTCCTTCTTCTTCCTTGGGCGCATGCAGCACACAGCGCTGGTGTCCAGCATATTGTAGTTAGCATCACCCTTGTTGCGTGACTCGATGAATTTAGCGTGAGTCTCAGGGGACAAGTAGTACAGCTTGACGGCAGGAACTACCTTCATAGCTTCCATGTAGGTCACCTGTAACAATGTATTCAAATTTTAACGCAATTTTAGATCAAATAGATATGAGTGAGAGGCTATTCTTTATCTGTTACTAAAACTTGATGTGCCATATTCATGGCTGGGGACCGTACAGTTCCTTAATTAAAAAGTCATGCTTACTCACCAATAATTCATATTTTGTCTTGGACAATTCAAATTCAGTTTTGCCAATTAGAGGCAAGGCTTCGAAGCGCTCCAAGAATGGCCACAGAGTATAGTCCACTAATCCAGGGTAGTCTCCGTGTAAGAACTTGGTGCCACGTTCCTTCAGTCGTGCCTGCAGAGCTTCCAGGCCCTTGTGGTAGTTCTCTAACATTGTTGGCTGCAGAGCTTGTGCATTATAAGCAGCTGTGTAAAATGCTGATTGAGCCTGTAAATAAGTTTTACGGAAGATTAGACTGATTTGCTTATAATATTATAAGAATTCTTCTGACAACAGTCTTTTATTGGATATTGTGGAAAGTCAACGGTTTTCTTTATTTTATACTAGCTTCTGCCTGCGGCTTAGCCCACATAAGATGTCAGAAATTTTCTCACGGGATCATGCTACCAGGACAAAAAGTAGCAAAATGTAATTCCTCAAGATGCTATTGATCCCCCAATTTGATGCTTAATTTCATTGAAAGACATTCATTGTTAGGTGTAAAAGGTAACATACAGACAGAGGTACTTTCAAATTTATAATAGTATAAATTTTCAAATCATCAAATATTTATTTTGAAATAAGTAATGAACGCTGCGCTGCCGACACTGGCAGAATAGTCGAAATCGGCTCAATTGCCAAAAGAAAAAAAATGAGAATGCTTACTGCAGCAAACAGTTCGACTATAATCTTGTCTTCAGCCCGGCGCAGTGGGTCAGTTGACTGCAGAGGCACATCTGGGTACTTCTCGTCCAGGTAAAAGTTTATGATGTTGCTGTCAAATATTGCTTTACCCTCTTCATACTCCAGAGCTGGTACAGTGCCTAGAATGCACAAAAATTATAATAGTACTTACATAGTATGATTTTTGGATACAAATAAAAGTGGAACTAAGATAATAAAGTGAAGCGCAATAATTGAAGTGTGTTTTTTGGCTTACTGACCTAATCACATGACATTTGCATTCAAGGGTAATTGAATGCTTTGTTTGGTTCATTCATGCAAAACTTGATTTACAAACTTGTCAGGTTCTCCTAACTACATGACTGTTATTACCACAATTTTTATAATTTTTGTATTACTAAATAGTACAGATTCGCTGACAGCAGTGAAAGAAGTCAAAGTCAAATCATTTATTTCAAATAGGCACATTAAAGGCACTTTTGAACGTAAAAAAAAAACTAAATAGAAATGATTCTAGTCGCCCATTCCAAAAGGTAGTTTTTGTATGGAGAAGAATGGGCAAGAAACTCCACCGTTACTCTTTTGAAATGTTTTACAAGGTCTTGTATACATAATAAAAATTATATGTGAACACGATGCACCCATAATAAAATTAGTCTACCACAAAAGGTAAAAAGAATTAAAAATTAAGCAATGACAGGTAAATCAAATAAGTGATAGATACATGGTGCTCACATATTATTATTTACAAGGTATTTAAAAAAAAAAATGCAAAAGTAGTTGAACTTAAACAAGTGTGTGAGCCACTGTAGTCGCAGATTGTAAAAATGAATTAGAATAAGATGTCATAATTAAAAAAAAAAAAATATATATATATATAAATTAAATTAGGAACAAGTTTGATTTTGTCTAGACTTTTAGATTGTCCTATGGAGCAGGACCAGCATGTTTCCAAACATTCTTATCTTGGATATAATCCTCTAATTTGTAATATCCTTGTTTACAAAGTGTACTTTTAATATGAGTTTTAAATTTTCTTTCATTTAATTGCAATATGTCACAAGGTATTTTGTTGTAGCATTTAACACAGTACCCCATAAAAGATGTATGTACTTTAGATAATCTGAAAAAAGGTTGATCTAATTTATCTTTATTTCTAGTATTAAAATTATGCCTATCACTTATTTTATTAAATCTTAAACAAGAGCCAAACAGTCGGTATTACTCATTTTCTGAAATCTGGCAAGTTGAATTACCATCTTCCTGGCAAAATAAATTAACACAACACTTTTTATATTTACACCTTGCACAACACAAATAGATTCTGATTATTCCAGTAATAATATGCAATCATAGCTTACCTTTAGGGCTGAAGTTGAAAACCCACTCGGGTTTGTGATCCAAATTAACGAATACTGTATCGTATTGCAAGTTCTTTGCATTCATAACAAGAACAGTCCGTTCGGCGTAAGGGCAGAATCTCATCGCGAACAGGCGAAGTTTGCCGCCGTATGCAGGGAGAGCATCACCTGAAAAAAACAAATGAGGTTAATTTTTATCACGAAGTATTTCGGATAACATTAATCATAAAATATGTAAGTAGGTGATAAGGCAGCAGGCAGCAACGTACCGGTTTGTAAATGCTTTTCAGACATTTTGTTAGAGACTTCCTTTTTGTTTAATTTATTGTATAATATTAATGCGCTGGTAGTCAGCAGTAGCTCGACAACTCGCAGTGGCTTTATTTTCGAAGTGATCGGCCGGCCTTCAAAGTTCAACTTCAAACAAAATTTTTACACGTCGAAGCCTCCCCCTCCTCATAAGTTGATTTGACATTGACATTTGACACTTGACAGCATTATACCCTGCGTTCCGAGATGGGAAATAATCGATGTGAGCGTGCTTAAACCCGTACCGAATTAGCGTGAGCGCGATAACGACATTCCGTGAATCGTCATAGATGACGTCAAGACATGCGCCATCTTGCGATAACGCCGACCATGCCCTAGAATAATATCACCGTGAGTCCGTGAGCGCTGTCAAAAATGACAGTGTGAGTGTGTGTGTGAGTATGTGTCAGTGTGTGTTTTGTTTTGATTTGCATCTTATTATAAAATTAAACTAACGTGGCATTTTCGAAATTGTGCTTCTGGCTAATAGTCGCCACCTAACCAAAGAAGAAGAAATGTGGTGTTCATACAAAGAAATACTGTAATAATATCGTTTTTACATTGAGTAAGCACTGTGAGCGCGCTCACGGGCGTTCCGAATTGTTAACAGCTCTCAGCTGTCATAATCGTGATATCTAAATCGGAACGCCATGTGAGATAATGGGCGCTTTCCGAATTAGCTATAATCGCTCACAGCGCTCACATCATCTCACATGGCGTTCCGATTTAGATATCACGATTATGACAACTGAGAGCTGTCAACAATTCGGAACGCCCGTGAGCGCGCTCACAGTGCTTACTCAATGTAAAAACGATATTATTACAGTATTTCTTTGTATAAACACCACATTTCTTCTTCTTTGGTTAGGTGGCGACTATCAGCCAGAAGCACAATTTCGAAAATGCCACGTTAGTTTAATTTTATGATAAGATGCAAATCAAAACAAAACACACACTGACACATCCTCACACACACACTGTCATTTTTGACAGCGCTCACGGTGATATTATTCTAGGGCATGGTCGGCGTTATCGCAAGATGGCGCAGGTCATGACGTCATCTATGACGATTCACGGAACGTCGTTATCGCGCTCACGCTAATTCGGTACGGGTTTAAGCACGCTCACATCGATTATTTCCCATCTCGGAACGCAGGGAATGTGAGCGCTGTGAGCGAATATAGCTAATTCGGAAAGCGCCCATATTATATTTATAAAAAAACTTTTAGTGTTGCCAAATGTCAAAACCAAATTTCCTCACTGGATTGAAAATTCTCCTTCAAATCTGTCTTTTCTAATAAAACGAAACGAAAATAAATTAGGTGCCTATTTAATTCTTCCTATCCTTTACGAGCCAGAAATTGTTTCTAACACAAAAATTATTATTCTAGTGTTAGGTTGTTTTATTTTAGTGGTACACAAAATAAATATTAATTTGTTTTCTAAATGCGAAGTCTTCATTATTGATCGTACGTTACAATTATCTCACGCTACAAATAATTTAAGCTTGAAGTGTCATCTAAATTAATGAAAAACTAGACCCTACAACTAAATAGATTCCTAATTTAGATGGTAACAACCCGTAACCAGGCAACATTTAACTGAATTGACTTGACCGACCACCATGACTTGGCACATTGTATTTTTGCTCATGAAAACATGAAATCGTAAAGGAAAGTAGGTATGAAATCGTAAAGGAAACTAATCATGAACTCCAGAAAAATCTGATATGATCCAATGCATGCGTTTGACACACTACGTGTACGCACGCCAGTGGCCCGCCACACATGTTTCGTATTTGGGTGCCATGGTAATGATAACTGAGGGCGGTCAGGGTTTCCAGAAAGGAACCATGCTGATGAATAATTGATGATCCCATCGATCGTGCTTCTAATGTCTTGACATCGCCAAAGGTACTATCTCTTTTTCACCCGCGTTAAAGAGGTTATGTAGTTGATATATGTATTTTAATCTGAAGTGCCTGACATTGAAGTACCTACTACTTGTACACATATCTATCCTAAATAAAAACCATCGAATGGTTTGCACCCGAGAGGGTCAGTCAGGGGTTTTGATCTGCTGCTGGAGAGAGTCTCCCCAGGAGGGCCACATTTATATCTCAAAACTAGGGCACCTAGCGAAGATCTGTTTTCTCATATTTAGTCGCCAATTAGTCGGAATCAGTCGCCAAGTCACAGATTTAATGGTCTTAGTTTAGGAGATATAATTTAATGAGTTCAATTAGTCAGGTATAGTCCAAGAGCTATATAGATCGAAGAGTTCACGAAAAAACTCTTCGACTAGCTCTTGGACTATACCTACACCTATAAACCCTTATAACTTTTGCCTTTAGCCACAGCTCAACCAATCTACCACCACCTATAAACCCATCTTTTGAACCAGTGACCGACAAATTCTGATATTTGGCGACAAATTTCGACTAATTACCGACAAATTTTTTGTGATAACAAAATTAAAATCCCTGATGGTGGCTCTGCCAGAGTCAGTGACACCGAGTAAAGGCCTACAAGTGGTAAATTTGATTCCACTGGATGTGAGAAGCACTTCCAGAAGGACCTCGTCCACATGTTTCGACGCTTTAGGCAGGCGCAGGTATGTCCAGCAGTGGACGCGTTATAAAAGTACTTTTACTTATAAAAATACTGTACCCACCTAATACCTATCTACCTACCTGTATAGGTAAATAAAATGACAGAATACACTTTCTGCACATTTCATAGTAGGTACCTACAAGATACAGGAGTATTGCGAAAAAAACATACAGTAGGCAGTAGGTAGTAATATGTTGTAATAGTATGTAATATGTTCCCATAAAACACTCCTTCACCGAATACGATTCCACAAAAATGTAAATACCTTTCCCCGAAATTATTTTAAATTAAATGCTATTAAACTTAAGTACCTACAGTTTGAAGTGTTTTCCCTGAAAATAAAAATGAAGAAGTCTAAAGTATGTACCAGCAGCAGCTGTTCTGTTATGTACACACGACGACATATCAAGCTGTATTAGCATATTTTAGCAGACCTTGCATTGTTTATATAGGCCATTTGTACAATGAGAAGTCAGCATATAGGTACCTACTGCCAGTATAGGTAAATAAGCTGACTGTTATTTCTTCTTTCCAGTATATTACTGGAAATGTATAGCTTGATTTGTCGTGCGCGTCTCTCTCCCCTTGTACCCCTCACCACATCGCTAATTGTTTACGAGTTATTAGCGTTGTTTCAACCGTACCCTGCCTAACCGTACCCAGTCACTTCTACCTATAAGAATATTTTAACATTATTATGGAAAGTTTTGGGAAAACAAGATTTAAAATACAGTCGTGCCAGCGACACCAAGAAGAAGAAGAACATTATTATTTTGATTTGTGAGTTGACTGATCCGGATTAGCTCACTGCAGTTAGGTAGGTGGTGTGGTAGTATATTAGGTACCTGGAAATAGTAAGTTTAGTATTCTGATCAGTCAGTCAGTGACTTTCATATTTTCCATAATATTACAGTCATCGTGCTCATCATTCCTCCTTGAATTAGATATTAACACTTATTAAACCAGTAAAGAACTGCGATACAAATCATTGATGTACGCAATGTTGTTCGTCAGAATGATCAATACATCCATAAAGGTGATATAATATTATGTTCTTAGATGGGTAGATATGTATTTGAACCTTCGTACAACAGTGGCCAATGAATTTCATTTTTAGGGTTCCGTACCCAAAGGGTAAAACCGGGACCCTATTACTAAGACTTCGCTGTCTGTTCGTCCGCGTCCGTCTGTCCGTCCGTCCGTCCATCTGTCTATCAACAGGCTGTATCTCAAGAACCGCGATAGCTAGACAGTTGAAATTTTCACAAATTATGTATTTCTGTTGCCGCTATAACAAATACTAAAAACAAAATACCTAATATAAATATTTCAGGGGGGCTCCCATACAACAAACTTGTTTTTATCGGCGTTTTTGCCTTGTGGTACGGAACCCTTCGTATGCGAGTCCGACTCGCACTTGGCCAGTTTTTTTTATATCCTACTTATCGTGTTTTATCTTTATTTCACATTCGATTTCTGTTTATTCACGTCCAACAAGATTTTGCTGCGACCGCAAGACAAAACATACATAAAAACATTTATCACGGCAAAGTTGAAATGTGATGTGATTATACAAAGAGAATAAAAAGCAAGTCATCGTCGTAATAATAGTTTTAGATCTTGTCGAGTCATTACCGTTAGTCGGTCACATTTGGGGCAGTGTGATATAGTCGCTATGTTATCGTCAGCAATCAGTTTTGCTGTCCATTTATACTCCTCACTTCAAGGAGTGCAGACATTCGGACGAGCACTCGGATACGTTTTACCTTATAGCAACATGGCAGCAGGCAAGGTCAAGAGGAACTTCAACTCAAAGCACCTGACAAAAGGTTAGTTGTGATAGGTACCTATTAATTAAAAGTCTATTTATATATACCTATGAATGTAATATAGTCTCTGGTAGTCGGTAGATAAAAGTGATAGTCAAGTAGGTATAGATAATAAACTCAAACAACAATGTTTTGACAAAAACAAGTCACAGAATAATCTTTAGGTAGTGTTAGCGGTGGCTTTACGTGGCTCACAGATAACTAAGTATATTCTAGTCAGAGTCAGAGCGCGCGTGGCTTATATAAAATGTGCCAGAGATATTAATTTATTTGTGTAGATAAACAAGATAGGCGTAGATACATAAACATGTTGTCTTTAAAACCAAATAGTTATGAAGTTAATGTTTACATATTTATTTTGGTACGATTAAATCGCAAACGTGTTTTTTGTAGCGGGTATCATTTGCTGCTAGGCGCGTAATTTAAAAAGTTCCTCTAGTAAGATCAAAACTGAAGTCAATTAATTGAAAAGCTTTCAAAGAGGTACTTTACTCCAGTTTATTTTAAATGAGCAAGGTATACCTGTAGGGGCTGTAGGTACCTATGCCAGGAGTAGTCATTAATGCTGCAAACCGGTTTTTTGATGTCACAAATCGGACCCGACTTGCGTCGAATTATAGGTTACAACAACCTACAAGTTTTTATAGAACATTATATAGGGTGTTTGGAAGCTGGATACAAAGCCTCAAGGGGTGATAGTTGACCCCATTTTGAGCATTTTGAGCCATACATGTCTTAGACGAAGTATACAAGGTGTTGATTTGCATCCTCGTCAAATTTCAGGAGGTTGTCATAAATAGTAGATTGTTATGCAAGGGTCGAAAGGAATCAATTCCCATACGAGGTATTTAGACTATAGGCTATAGTCCGAGTGGGAATTGATGTCTTTCACCCGCGTTAAACACTCTACTTTTCATTTCGAATATAAGGAAAGTAAAAAATAGTAGTTTTTCTAAAATATTTATTGATGACATGAACATGAATACTACTTATTTAATAGTCTCTTTTAAATTTGAAATATGGAACACACCGCGTCACAGCCACATAAGTAGGTAGATTCTGTTTACCGCCGCGGCGGGCCGTCCCACTTACTAAGTTTTTTTTTTAAATTAACACTGGCGGTTTATAAACTCAGAAGACTGCTGCAATTTTCTTAATTATTAAAAAAAAAACGTAGCTACTACCTAAGCAAATTTAGTTCTATTTTTAAAATTCATTCCCGCCCTAGAGAGGGAAGCAATTACTATGAGTCGTTCCCGCCCTAAGGTGGGAAGCAGCGTCTTCCACCCGCTATTCGGATCAAACAAACACTACTTTCCGAGCATGAGAAATGAAAAGACATTTTTGTACTTTAGTACTTAGTAAAGTAAAAGGCGTTTGTTTGTGTGTGAAAGCGCGGTTATAGGGGTAGTAACAGACGGGCCGCGTTTAAATACGGCTGGTTCACACTTACGGATTTCCGTAAATAAGAAAAAAAAAACCTACCCATTTTATTGTTGATTTGGATCGAGAATCATTAGCATAATTTCGTCCTTGAATTTGACTAGGATGCAAATCAACACCTTGTATATTTTTTTTTTTTTTCGCAGTTAAAGTTTGTTTGTTATTTTTGAAAAAAAGTTTGCAGTTGAAAAAAAAATACTTCGTCTAATTATGGCATGTAGGTGCCATGTGGCTCAAGATGCTGTAAATGGTGTCAACTATCACTCCACTCAGCTTCCAAACACCCTGTATAACATTCCAGTTCCACCTATAAGTAACTATGTCTTCGCATAAATAAAAGTCTGATTTTAGTCCATAACTAATAATTAGTCTTTATTGGGTATTTCACAACCACTAACAGTTTCTTTTAAAAAGTTCCTTGATAAAGTTGAACGTAACCTAGACGCTAGCTAGTACTCTTGTATAGGCCTCTTTAATTATTATTTGTTACTTACATTATAAATAAACAAGCAGGTAATAAAAACTAGCATATTTTCGCATGTGCATAAATCTCATCTGAAAAAGTGTTCACCGGGTTTTTTGCTGACTGTAGAGTTGCAGGTAAATAGATGGCACCGACAATGTAAATAGAACTGCTGGTTTTACCACGGGGCTTAAAAAGGCCACTTTGGCAGAATCATAGGTAACATTATGAATCATCATAATGGACAGTTAACTGTTACGTTAATCGTATCAAATCCCATTGGTGAAGGATTTTTCAGTTATTTTTTTTGTGTGTGCTAAAATATCCAATCCAAATCCAATCCCAATCTCTTTGATTATACCTACGTAGTGCAGCGAAAAAAAGAAAAACACGGACTGTCTTCGCCATATTATGATTCATAATGTTTTCCTTTTATGATTCTGCCAAAGTGCCCTTTTTAGGCCCCCAGAACAGGGTTTTTTTGAGCTTAGCAAAAAATCGACCACTAGATTAGAACAATAAGTTTTTAGCCGTTGAATATTGTTATCTAGTTATCGAGTTTTTTAATATTCCATCAGCCAACTATGGACCTCACTACCCTTCAATCATTAGGTATTAATAAGCAAGTTTTCATATATAGTTCTTGGTTGATAGTGTTAATCAATGATGTAGGTAGATGTAGGGTAACGCAAATAATAGCTGCGTTTAGGTCTTAGTAAAAGGCGCATGCACTTTACTGCATGTCAATATTGACGTGCTAGTTTATTAACTACATTACCATTTAAGTATCCATCCGTACTAGATAATAATACATATAATTATGTGAAAATAATTCTGCCTGTCTGTCTATTTGTACCTTGCCTTAGTTACCTTTTCACGTCGATGAAATTTGCAACACAGTTAGACCAAGACCTGGGTTAGGACATAGACGTTACCGTGGAATAATTTCGACATACATGCGAGCGAAACTGCGAGCAAAAGTTAGTACATAATAATAAATTATTTATTTTTCCACCATAGGTGATGCTCTCCCGCCGTTCACCGGTAAGCTGCGCGTGTTCAACATGCGCTACTGCCCATATGCGCAGCGCACCATCCTTGCCCTGAACGCGAAGAACGTCGACTATGAGATCGTCAACATCGACCTCCAGGACAAGCCCGAATGGCTCACCACAGTTAGTGCCTTTGGTAAGAGAAATTCTACTCTAATTGCCTGTAGCATACCATAAGTTGACGCAATATTAAATTATTTGATTATTTTTTTTATTTGCCACAGCACGCAAATTGCATTGTGTAAATGGGGCTTTATGGTTATAGGCTCGGTCAAGCTCTATTAGAGCGGGGTTAAAGGTGGAAACCTAGCTGAGTCTGTCAGCTCTGCACTCTGTGATCTGGCAGATGTCGGTATTAAAATCTTGGGAAATGAAGAATCGAGAATTGCTTTTTTAAAGGGTTTTAGTTGTAATTTTTATATTAATGACATAATTTTGTTCTAAAGGCAAAGTGCCAGCACTGGAGATATCAAAGGGTGTTTCTGTTATCGAGAGCCTGGTGACCGTGGAGTACTTGGACGATGTTTACCCACAGAGGCCGCTTCTCCCTAAAGACCCTCTGCTTAAGGCCAAAGACAAGATTCTTGTTGAAGCTTGGGGAGCCGTAAGTATTCTTTTGTTTTTTTTTGATAGTTTTATCTGGTCTGCACATTATCATGGTAGGTACCTAAACGCAGCAGAGTTGGATGAGATAACTGATAAGTACCTACTTACCTGTTAGATATAAATATGACTTGCAAATTGTGTTATGGCACGATTACGTTTTGGTTATAAAACAAGTAATAATATGATTAATATGCAATGTGCACCTCATAACTCAACCGTTTTTTTGTTCCATTCCAAAAATAGGTAGGTACTTAATTCCGTTCATCGCAAGTCTTGCTTTGAAGATTACAACAAAAAATTGCTATCATCAAAACAAAGGAAAATTACTATTCGATACTCAATTAAATCTTTAACAGCTGGGAGAGAAAAACAACTAATTAAGTGTACAATTGAATTGAGATTAACCACATTGCCAATAAAATGATATGCTATAAAACTGTGTAATATCTCTACTCTAGTGCTACATCATGCACTGACATTTTTAATAAAGGATGCATTCAAAATAATAGTTTTTTATGAGTGGCAACACTTAAATGTGTACCTACTCTACTTATACTTACATAGAACGTAGAACGGTATTTAGGTAGAGCAGTCAGCCTCTCTACCACTTTACTAAATATTATATTATTATTACCACGACCAGGGGGCCTAAAAAGGCCACTTTGGCAGAATAAGGATAACAATATAATATTATGAATCATAATGGTCAGCTAATCTAATCTCTTTGATTATACCTACTTACGTAGTGCAGCGAAAAAAGGAAAACACGGACTGTCTTCGCCTTAATATGATTCATAATGTTATCCTTTTATGATTCTGCCAAAGTGGCCATTTTAGGTACCCAGGGCTGCCCGTACATAAATATCGTTAATGCTGTTACTGAGACGAAGTTTATTACCTACATAGTGAAGACGATATCTTATTTCGGTTTTTTAACTTTAAAGTTTATAAAACTGAAACATCTATTTCAAAGTTCAAACCCACAAATAGGGATGTCACTAATCGAAATAACTGTTTTTTTTACCAGCCATTAATGTCCCACTGCTGGGCAAAGGCCTTCCTACTCGGTTTCCACCTCTCTCTGACTAGAGCTACGCCATCCTCGTCTGAGCCTGCCGCGTTTGCCAATAAGCAGGACCCACTGGGTCCTTTATTTGGCCCATTTGCGGCAGATGTGCCCAATCCAACTCAATTTAAGCGTGGCAGCTTTCAGAGTGACATCAGTTGTTTTAGTGATGGGACGGATGGTTGTATTCTTAACCCGGTCCATAAGTATAATACCTAGAATACTCCATTCCATAGCTCTCTGACAAACCTCGAGCGTGGAACCCCTGCTGAATTGAAAATCCTTTCTTTGTTGAATGAAAGATTATTTTGTTTTATTTCAGGTCCACTCCTTATACTTCAAACTGGTGAAAGGACTAGACACCATCACGGAGGATAACATTGCTGCCTACTACAAGGCAATTGACTTGCTTCAGTCAGAGTTGAAGCAGCGAGGAACCAAGTTCTTGGATGGAGAGCAACCTGGCTACGGCGACTACATGATCTGGCCCTGGTTCGAGAGGATGCCTGCCATGAACAGCGATGTTGGACGGCTGGATGAGAAGAAATACAAGTTGGTGGTAAGTTTCGTAACCTAAATATTTTGATGCTATTATAATTCTTTATTTAAATAACAACGTTTATCACAACAGTACTAATCACTAGGGTGGGTCCTAATTAAACCTAACAAAAGTAATTGCAAATACTACACGTTTCAATAAGATTTTAGGTAATTATAATCAGCATCAATTAGTTGATTGCTTAATAAATTCCTATTTATCACCTGCCTAGCCCAAAATAATGTCGGTCGAACCCAATGCGACGAACATTTATCTAACTAAGTAAGTACCTAGTTGGTATTTGTATGATAAAGATCAGTTAACACATTTGCGCAATGTTCAAGATGATAAATATAAAACATTGTGTAATGATGCCTAGACCTAGAGTGACTCGACAATATTTTCATGACACGCTCACTTCACATGTGGTGTTGTTATAATAATTAGGTATCGCTAGTTATGTTATAATTTCCGCTAAAATCGTGAGAATCTTAAATAAAACATCTGTTTACAAAAAATATCGTTCATGTTTAGTATCGGCTTTACGTATATCGTCTAGAGAACCTTTAATATTGAACAGTGCTGCGGTCAGAATTTCTAGAAAATAATTCGAAAATACTAAGTATTTTTATATTTCCACATACATCGGTACGGTCTGACAGACCTAGTTGAATCAATATCCTGGAATTACTTATTATAAAAACTAGAAAGTGCTCATAATATAAAGATTTCAGAACCCTAGCAAGAACTTTAACGACTAATTGCAGACTACTGCGAGAAGCCGTCGAAGAAATGGCCATCTGGTTCTATTCATAAGCTTTGTTTCTTTATTACAGTTGGCGTACATCGAGAACTTGGGCAAAGACCCCGTCATAGCCGAGTACAGGCTACCCACAGAGGCCCTCCTGGCATTCCAAACCGCGTATAGACTACAGCAGAAACCCAACTACGATTTACTTCTTGAGGAGTAGGTAATTGAATATGCTGGGCACCTGTTTTTGTCTGTTCTGGGCTGGGCACACTGGCTATGTGATGAAATGAAAAGTACAATTTTATATTTTTGCTTTCCTTGTTTGTTATATTGTATTTGTATGAAATTAAATATAATAATAATAAATCATTTATTTTCAGGTAACAAAGACCCATAGATAGATATATTAGATAATACCTTAACCTAAGCATACATAATAGTATAGTAACAATTTTGTTAGTAAATATAACTTAATAACTATGTTATATAGCTGCACTTTTAAGTAAATCATGATTTTCATTATATCAACGTTCATGAAATGAATAAACAGTTTTTTCGTTATATTTTTGGTTTTACTAAGTACCTACTAGCAGCGCCCCGTGGTTTCACCCGCATAAGTTTCAATCCTGAGGGAATATCGGAATTAAAGTATCCTATAGGTATACCAGGCCACTCAGAAAGTATTGCAAAAAAAAGTTTTTATGTATGAGAGACTGACCAGTTATAATCTATTTTCAAAATATGATTATTTGTAACTAAAACAACGACAACGTGCCTTCGTACACCGCGCTCAAAACGAGGGACTTCCTGGACAGCACGCCGGTCAAACTCCTGGATCACCCTCCTTACAGCCCTGACCTAGCACCGTGTGACTTCTTTTTTATTCCCGAAAATAAAAAATCTGCTCAGATACAATTGTGTTCGCCGGAAGAGGCGCTGTCAGCGTTCGAGCAGGCTGTAAACGAGGTGTCTGCGGCGAACTGGAAAAAGTTTAGAAAAACTGGTTCAGACGCATGAAACTTTGTATAGAGGCTATTGGAGAGTACTTTGAAAAAATTAAATAAAAAAATATTTACATAGAAGTAGAACATTTATTTTCGCAAAACTTTCCGAGTGTCCCACGTATTAATCCTAGTTATAATAAAC
Source organism: Oligia fasciuncula (assembly GCA_963082905.1). NCBI lineage: Eukaryota > Metazoa > Arthropoda > Insecta > Lepidoptera > Noctuidae > Oligia > Oligia fasciuncula. The sequence goes on along the minus strand of OY720396.1, from coordinate 14,018,813 downwards.
TATATGTGTGCCAAACATCCAAATCCGTTCAGTAGTTTTTCCGTAAAAGAGTAACAAACATTCATCCATCCATCCTCACAAGCTTTCGTGTTTATAATATTAGTAGGATAACATGCATAGCGTAGCATTCATAGCGTAAAATGCAAAGCGTAGCATGCATAGCGTAGCATAAATAACGTAGCATGCATAACAGAGCATGCAAAGCGTAGCATGCATAGCGTAGCATGCATAGCGTAGCATGTGTAGCGTAGCATGCATAGCGTAGAATGCAAAGCGTAGCATGCATAGCGTAGTATAAATAACGTAGCATGCATAATAGAGCATGCATAATAGAGCATGCATAGCGTAGCATGCATAGCGTATCATGCATAGCGTAGCTTGCATAGCGTAGCATGCAAAGCGTAACATGCATAGCGTAGAATGCAAAGCGTAGCATGCATAGCGTAGCATGCATAGCGTAGCATAAATAACGTAGCATGCATAATAGAGCATGCAAAGCGTAGCATGCAAAGCGTAGCATGCAAAGCGTAGCATGCATAGCGTAGCATGTGTAGCGTAGCATGCATAACAGAGCATGCAAAGCGTAGCACGCATAGCGTAGCATGCATAGCGTAGCATGCGTAGCATAACACGCATAGCATAGCATGCATAGCGTAGCATGTGTAGCGTAGCATGCATAGCAGACGCGTGTCACTCGTGTATATGCACACTTGTGCCAACCATCCATCGGCTCGTGGTTATCGTTTAAATTACAACTACTTCTATTAACAATTTTGTGTCAATGCCTACAAGTAAACATTTTATGTAAACTAATACGTAAGAAACAATAAAACGCACGAAAATACTGATAACGTGGAAGAAAACGAATAGTTGAGGAGTGCTACGCTGTGCTACGAAAACGAAGAGTTGAGGAGTGCTACGCTGTGCTACGAAAACGCATTGAATGGCTACGTCGCGTCGTAGGCTCGTAGCAAATCAACGTAGATGTAAAAAGTTACTTCTCATAAATCAGTGATGAGCAAAATTCAGGCTTTATTACTGTAGGTATGCATATACTTACATGTACAGCCAACAAAGGAGGTAAGTATACAGGAGCGTCGGATATAGTTGAAGTTTACTAAGAAACCGATGGATGTTCTGGACTGAAATTTAATTTAATAAATGAGCTGTTTGTTTTCTATTAATAAACTAAAATTTTATTCGAGAATATCCATCGGTTTCTTAGTAAACTTCAACAATATCCGACGCTCCTGTATACTTAACTCCTTTGTTGACTGTACATAGTTAGATTCAGTAACCGATAATTGTTTTTGGATGGCCATTGTTACCTCTATTAAGAATATTAGATTGCCTGGCCCATAATATGTACCTATCACATACATATGTACTATCAGCGTAGTTCTTAACAGCTCTCATAAAGTAGATTAAACATTGTACCCAAACGTTATCAATTATCTAAGTGGGGAACTATACAAAGACAGGTACATGCCTAATAAAGTATACAAATGTCATAAATCGTTACTTCAGGGAGGCGCCTACGTTATTTTTAGATACAAGACTTACAGTATCGATCTGTGACTGAAATAAGTTGTGTGGAAATCGGTTGTCATGGTATGGCCATATGATGCGGAGGAATGAGAAAAATGTCGTGAGGTTATAACAAACAGTAGGGGAAGACCAAAGAAACGATGGTTATACAGTGTGAAAGATTGTTATATGGCTACAAAACGAATTAGAGTCTTAGATGTCGAGTGACGGAGAGCATAAATTATGTTTATTCTTGAGATCATAAAGTAGGTTATACACTTCTCAGTCTTACACTTCATTAATATTAAAAAAAACCGGCCAAGTGCGTGTCGGGCCACGCACAGTGTAGGGTTCCGTAGTAGCCCGTTATCACAATATAGTACGATTCTGTTGTTCTTTATTCTGAACTAGCTTCTGCCCGCGACTTCGTACGCGGATCCTGTTGGTTATGCCAACGACAACGGGGTAGACAAAATCGAAGATCTGAAACGTCTGATGTCGAATTCTAAGAACCCGGGGACTGGATAACAACGGGATGCGCGAGACGATTCAAGACGTCATTTTCATGCAATAATGAACCAATAGGGTGGTAAACTTGGCCTTGCACTTTGAATGTTGGCATAAATGGGCCTTCTGAAATCTGTTTCGCAACAAAAGATGTCATTTGAAAGGCATTATTGTACGAACGTATGTTGTCCAAGAAATGTTTTGACTGTGATGGTCACCGATTAGCAGTGATCTTAATATTTCTGGAGGATTTTGTAATATTTCAATATCTACTTTCCCACCTGAGCAACACATACCGTTTGTTTCTTTTTGCTATTTAACAGCTTCACAAAAAGTAAAATTTTTAACCATACCTCCGATGGCGGAATATGTGGCGTAGGCAATCATAGGAGTATACGTAAATGCACTCCGTTCCTTATCAACCCAAGGAAGGTCGCCATGCCCTACGGCTATATCTTGAGACACATCCGATTCTTCAGATGATATCGACATTCTGTTCAGAGAATGTCGAAGTCGATCAGAATTCAAACGTTCGTTCCGCTCTTCTTAATCTGTCTCTTCATGCCGTACTCCAGCAATTCTTCCTTTCTCACTTTCTGATTATGAATATTTTGTTGTGTGCGTGTTCGGAACAATGTATGATAATCTCACCGTATCAGCGGTCAGTCGCGCATCATATTCTTCACTGGTCTCTAGAGATCTGGATGTAGATGCGTAAATACGCTGAGAACGCAGGCGTGCTTCGCGATCCGAAGAGGTTTCCACGGAGCGAGTTGCAGCCTGATGTTCTCAAACAGCATCAAGTCTCTCCTGACGCTCTTCGGTAGATTCTTGGGATCTTATGATCCTCAATCTTTTAGCTCCTTTGGAACATTGGGAAAGATTTGACCTCTTTCTAGGCATGGTTATAGTTTTATTATGAAGATACCTGATCAATTAAAATCTAAGTGACTGCTCCCCTACCAAGGGTGCCCAGACACGGGATCGTCTGGCCCATGTGCTGGTTTGGTCCCTGGGGTGGTCACGGCGTGCTATCTGTTCTGGTGCGCCGGTGATGGGGAGTACTCCCCAGCGGAGGGTCCGGTGACGGACAGCCGCGGCGGGTTCACGGATGAGTGCTAACGCGTGCCCATGTTCCCGCCGTAAGCGGCAGAGGAGGACACAGTGGAGTTTTAGTGGGTTAGAGTCCCACATAACTGCACTATCTCCCCGTGGTAGTGCAGAATGCATGAGCATTTCTTCACGTTAAAAAAAAAAATAAATGGGAGTTTTGGCCAGTAGAGTCAAATTTTCAATGATATACCATCGTCATCGAAAATCAGTCCTAAACTGTTACCGCCTTCACCGCGTGGAGGTGAAATTAGTGATAGCTTAGATTTCCACATCAGATGTTTCTGATCTTCGATTTTTATAAGTCAACAGGAAATGCCCATCAGACCGAATAACTTTTACTAAGACGTCATTCCTATATGTGTTATGGTGTAGCTGGGCTCTTGGAGTTCCCCATCAGGTGTTCCAGATCTTCAAATTTATTCTCTCAGCAGAAAATCCTCATCACGTGGAACAATTTTTGCTATGGTACCATTTTTGTATCTCTTATAGTTAAGTTGGTCTGTTTCGGTTCTGCATCAGGTGTTCAAGTTTCCAAGAAACATTATAGCCTGAATGTTGTCCAGCCATAATGACTATACAACAAAAAAAAAATCATTCAAATCCGTCCAGTAGTTCCGAAGATCGGACGCGCAGGCCCCGAGGCGTGTACGTACTCTAATAGAATACCTTAACAAATGTTCGCCGTGATTCTTTAAATTGACATAACTTTTTTATTTATGAACCGATTGACATGAAATAAACACTAAATGTTAAGTGAAGCCTACTACAATATATTAGTGAAAACCGCATCTAAATCGAATAAGCCGTTTCTGATATTAGCGTGCACAAACAAACAGACAAACAGACAAACAGACAAACAGACAAACCGACAAACAGACAAACAGACAAAAAAAATATTAATTACAATTTCGGGTTCGGCATCGATATAATAACAACCCCTGCTACTTTTTTTTTATATATTTCCATTGTACAGACACCACTTTTCTACAAATTTATTATATGTAGGTATAGATATAGAAGATATAGATATAATTATGTAATAGTAAAGATATTATTAGGATTGAATGGTTATTACAATACATAATATGCAAGAGGTGTTCAGAGTAAAACAAAACTTTAACACATAACGTAACCACGGAGGTCATACCTTGCGATCTACAAAAGTGACGTCACGGCACAACGCCATCTGTTATCGAATAGCGATACTAAACAAAATATTGATTTTCGAAGATAATTATTTAAACAGATAACACATTAACTAATAAGAACCACTTTCTTCCTAGTAAAGCTAAAAAATAAGAGTAAGTACGATTGCTGCCAAGTTATTATTTCAATTCACAAAATTGTAATTCCATCATTCCATTTAGCGGCAATATTGTGAAACTTATGATAATTTATTATGGTTTGTTTATTTCATATTTTGTTTTTTCATGCAAGTCTTTACCCGTCATAAACAAGCAACTACTTAGTCACTATATAGGATTAATGCTAAGGATTTTGTATTTGGTACAAAATTATCCAACGCCCAAGTTCAACGACTATTACTGCTAAATAAATAAAGTTATCTTAACCGCTAAAAATTTCCTTTAAAGTTCATGAAATGCACTATCATCTTGAATTTTTCCAGATTTTTTAAGCCAGCAGTTTAGCTTTTAGAGGGGAAGGGGGGGGGACGCCCTACTGGAACAAAAATTTTCACTTTAAAGTTTAATATTTCGTAAATGGAGCATTAAATCGAAAAATAATTTAAGCAGCCCTCAAGTAATTTTAGAAGACCTATTCAACGATACCCCACACGATGGGGTAGACGACGAAAAAAATATTCATCTTAAAAATATTCATCTTAAAAATATTCATCCTAAAAAAAAGTATTTTCCAAAATTTTATTTTACCACTTTGTCGGTGTAATTTATATACCTACATACTCCTGCAAAATTACAGCTTTCTAGTACTAACGGTCTCTTAGCAAAACCTCGGACAGACAGTCAGACGGACATGACGAAACTATAAGGGTTCCTTGTAGGTACTACGGAACTCAAAAACTAGATGAGATCAAGAAGGGAAGGTCTGCGAGTATGGGTCTACTAGTTGACTTTCCCTTCTTGACCTCATCTAGGTTTTCACCCTATATTTATTTTTGTGGTAGGTATTCCTTTACCCAGATGATTACCACAAAAAGAACACATTTAGTCTGTGGTGTATCATGATGTGGTGTTTTATTTTGGAACCAGGGTTATCGCAAGATGCATCGGTAATAATCAGTTAAATAAAAATAAAATAGTTGAAATATATTTAATTTAACTCTCGTTGTTGCATTAAATATGTACAATAAATAACCGTTCACAAATTCTTAAAAATAGTTTAGGTATAGTTATAATATAGGTAAATAAGTACAGTTATCAAAATATACAATTCTAATGGCAAGGTTTATTTATTTGGTTCACCCTATTTTAAGCAATTTAAACAAAAGCAACAGATCGGAGTAAAGTGTAACAATCACTTAAAGGTAAACTCTGCATGCACACAAATAGTTGTCGTAACTAACAAAAAATAGAAATAAAAGACTATGTGAATGTGTATGTGTTGTTTGTGTACCTATGTATGTGTAAGTTGCACTGATTGGAACTAAATAAATTAGTTAAGTAAACTAAATTAAGACAAAAAATAAAAAAAAATCAAAACAGACTAAACCAGACAAAACTAGGTAGTACAAATAGTAAATTATACGTAGCCTAAATTCACCCACTCTGTGAGATAATGCAGGGCTGCGAAACTAAATTTTCGGGGAGATCCTTGTAAAAACTGGATTTTAATTTGCCTAAGCTGTCAAAATGGAGGTTGATTCGATCACTACAATCATTCACAACCCTGCAAAACCTCGCGTAGGGAGAGGTTTGGTAATAATACGTTTGTTATCTAAGATAAAATATAAATAATAAAAGCAATTGGATCATTGTAGATCAGATACAAATAATACTTAAAATTAATGTACAATATAATAAATAACAAAGTTTAAGTAGTAGATAACGAATTTAATTCAAAATAATTTAATATACTATTCGATTTTTCCATTTATGGCATATTAGATGGCAATGTTATACAAGTCTTATATTAAAATGTAGATAGGTACCTAATAATCTACGAATTCATGGCATTAACTTAGCAGTAATGTCTAGGTAGGTACGGTCAGCAATAGAAGTCGATTAACACATCAATTTTTTTAATCTCAGTTTTTGAACAAAATATTTGTCCAAAATTTGCAGCAGAAGTACAACAATGCAATTTTGAACAAATATTTTGCTCATTATCTGAGATTAAAAAAACTGAAACTGTATTAATCGACATTTGTTGCTGACTGTACCTCATCATGTCGGTCATTTCCATTCAAATTACAATCTTCATACGTTCACTTTAAATAAAATTATTCTAAGGCGATTGGCACACTGCCACGCACCACGCTGCATATTGCGTGACTGCGTGTTGTAACGTTACTTGTAAGTATCTCCGTTTGTATAGAAAACACGCACAGTCCAACACACTGAAAACGCAACCACGCGCGTCCATGCGGATCACGCGCATACACGCGGAGAAACATGCACCCCCGCGCGTAGGTGCGGGGCGAGACGCAAGGTATGGCACACCGAATCCCGCAGTGCCGCGCGTGATTTTGACCACGACGACGACCACCACAGATAAATGAGAGCCGCCGTGCGTGAATCTACAAGACGCACCTACGCGCGTGAGTGCGCAAAAAACCCGCACGATGATGCGGATCTGCACTCCCGCAGGAACGCGCGTAGGTGCGTCGACACGCAACATGCAGCGTGGTGCGTGGCAGTGTGCCAATCGCCTAATTCGCCGTTCTCTGTGGTGGTCGTCACGCCCATTCAAAATCACGCGCGGCACTGCGGGATTCGGTGTGCCATACCTTGCGTCTCGCCCCGCACCTACGCGCGGGGGTGCATGTTTCTCCGCGTGTATGCGCGTGATCCGCATGAACGCGCGTGGTTGCGTTTTCAGTGTGTTGGACTGTGCGTGTTTTCTATACAAACGGAGATACTTACAAGTAACGTTAAAACACGCAGTCACGCAACATGCAGCGTGGTGCGTGGCAGTGTGATAATCGCCTAATTCATAGTCGCTCATATCAGTTTCTTCCTAAAAAATATGATGAGAAAAATTCAACTTTCCGCCAGCGAAGCTTAAGTTGGTGAAAAACCCCCCAATTTTATTTTTTCGGGTAGTCAATGGGACGGACTTCGTTCTTTGTAACGTTCTGCCATTTACAGATAGGTCCATCCTGATTGCATTCATTTATTGATCTGTTTAGTTTTTAGTCTCTAGGCTTCTTTCGTAATATTCTTTTTGCTGTGCTCGGCGAAGGCATTGCTCGCCAGGTCTCGTAGACTCTGTTCAGAGGCTGGTCCCAGCTGTTTCACCATCTTCGTGAAAGGACCGTCTTCATCTTGAAGAAGCTCGTGTGGGTGACCGCACTCTATTATCTGGCCTGCTTCCATCACCTGGAGTTAAAAGAGGAATTTAAGGTACTTATAGGAGACGTGATCCCTGTGAAGCTGTGAAAGGTAAAGAATCCTTGATGATCATAAAAAAAATACAAAATGAGCGTCCACCCTCGCCGTGAGCTGTCCCTGCATAAGATGTAACTGTGAAGGCGTTGTATATAAAAGCGTATCTGAACGGTAAAGTGTTGGATGCCTGGCGCTTAGATATACCATGACAGTGGGACTTGGTCTAGGTCTTGGTTGATCGAAAAGTTGATTCTCGGTTTACTTACGACAACTCTGTCGGAGTCTGCGACGGTGTGCAGTCTGTGCGCGACGGTGATCACCGTGCAGTCCGCGAAGTGTCGGCGAATAGACTTCTGGATCATAGCGTCCGTGCTGTAAAGGAATTTTTCTTTTATAAGTACCTACTACAGGTAAATTCACAATTTTGGAAAATTCAGTGCAAGTGCAAGAAAAAGCACAAAGCTATCGATAATTCAAGCTATGAAGCTCAACGTGCCATGAATGTAGGCCAGAACGTTCGGACGAGCCCGCCAGAATTTTAGACGCATGAACCTCACAACCTGACCATAGAGGTCACGATCATCTTCCGTTTAAACTTGTTCAAGTAAATTTTTTTTATTTATATAATGGACTTACGTAGGGTCAACGTTGGCAGTAGCCTCGTCGAGCACGAGCAGCTTGTTCCGCGCGAGGGCGGCGCGCGCCAGACACAGCAGCTGGCGCTGACCCGCGCTGAAGTTGGAGCCGCCCGACGCCACCGCCGACGACAGCGCGGTTATACTGTCCTTCAGCTCCACCTGCACGCAACGACCATTTTGAAATGATTGAATGGAACAAACGAAACAACTTCAACAAACATTACACCAAGTCTTCTTTGACTTCTGGTATTGAGAACTTATAAGTTACCTGTTCCAGAGCTTCCCAAATCTGAATATCGGAGTATTTGTCGAAGGGATCCATATTGTACCGCAAGCTGGCAGAGAACAGCACTGGTTCTTGTGGAATGATGGCTATCTTCGAACGTAATTCCTGTAAAACAAATCCAGGATTTATGAAAGACTCATTTATAGTGTATTGTATTATACTTGAATGAGATAATAATTTAAGCTTTGACTTATTTCTGTATCAATACACAACACGACACGATACGAACACGATACGTACTTTAAGAGCAATTTTTCCAGTCTCAACTTTGTCGATGAAGACGTTGCCTTCAATCGGCGCCAGACGAAAGAGAGCAGAGATCAGGGAAGATTTACCAGCTCCAGTACGACCAACTACTCCAACCTGAGGTGAAAGAGATTTCGTTAGTAATTTTTTTTAACAACAAGAAAATATTTTCTGGCAAGATTTAAGCAGTCGAAGGCGTAGAGCCTGAGAGATGGAAGAACTAATCGATTCTGGGTTAATTTTAATTTTAACTTTAGGTACCTACGCGCATTTGTAATGGATAACCAAGTTAACACTCACTTTCCATCCACTTTCAATTTCAATATTCAGTCTCTTAAGCACGGGATCGGCATCCTTGTCGTATCTGAGAGTGAGGTCTTTGAATACAACTCGGGCTTTCTGCGGCCAGTCCGTGGGCGGGCTCGGTCCGGCCGTCTCCTCCTGCGGCAGCGACGTGAATTGAATCACTCGCTCCACGCATGTCATCTGTGAGATGACTTCTGTAGCCTGCTTTACTCCGTATTCGACCATGTTTACCAGAATCAGACCCTGACTGATGGCCAGGCCGACGTTACCAGACTGGGTGTTACCTGTATTGATAATATTTTGGGTTAATTGTAAAGCTCTTAAATTTTTGGAATTGTATACTTCCAGGAATCTGAGGCATTCTGTCCTTTTGAAACATGATTGATATTCGTATCTGTATTGAACTTAATAAATCTTTTCGACTTACCATCATCCAATAATAGGAAAGTGTATGCGACCACGATGACGTAAATACTGCAGATGAGACTTAACCAGATGGAAAAGGCAGTGTTGGTGACCAGAGTTAAATACCTGTAGACGAAAGATTTTCATGAATATTTTACGAGACTGAGTAAAATCTTCATCACAATAATAATTATCGGCCAACCGCCTCTTGGTAAAATGAAATGTTTTACTGAACGAAATTAGGAAAGGGTCTCCCCACTCACCATGCAGCCGTGTGTACGTTTTGCTTGTCGTCAAACTGTATCTTCAGCAGCTCCTCCGCCTGACACGCGCGCACCGTGCTCAGACCTGACATGGTCGCCGTCACATGCGAGAAAACTGGACTGCGGGACACGCCCTCCACTCTGTCGACAAAGTCATTACCAATTGCATTATTTATTGTGAAAAATATTATTATTAGCTCGTTCCATCAGAGACCTCATCTATCGCATTCCATCAGGTGTGATCGAGGTCAAGAGCAGGCCCATTCAGCAATTTTTCTTTCTTTCACATATTGCAAGTTTTGATAATGTTTAAATAAACGAACCTTTTGATAGCCTGCGCTGTGCTGAGGTAGACGACGGTCAAGCCATACATAAAAATGGCGCAGACACCGGTCGTCAACAGCATGTAGGGGCTCACGATGACCACCATCACCAGAATACCCAGCATCACCATGAAAACCTGTACAACAAAGGTGTAATACTATAGTTCTAGGATAAGGATCGCAATTAAGATGAACTCGTACCTACACAACATTTGATAAAATTCTGCGGAGTAATAAAGGTTCTTGGAAATATACCTGAATAGTGTCCAAGTACATTCTCGGCAGTATTTCGTCGACTACGCCCATGTCCTTGGAGAATCTATTAAGGATGCGGCCGGAGGGGTTAGTGTCGAAGAACCGCATCGTGGCGCTCAGGATGTTGCTGAACATCTGGTTGTGAAGCTTGATCGAGCTGCGCATGCACACCCACAGGAACAACATAGATCTGAAATAGACCAAAATATTAACAAAGAACTAATTGACTTAAGCCCAACCTAGCAAAAATAAAAGTAGCATGTAAAGAGGATGATTACGATCATTGAGGATCTGCTAATAAGTTCAGCTGATCGAAAATAATGAAGCAATTTATAAAACATCTGACCCTAAAGCTTATATTGTTATAAGCTTTACTGACTAGACTAAGACGAGGTCAGAAATATGTACAAACCTGCCGGAAGTAAAGATAATGCATCCAAGAATCGTAGCTGCCCAAACGTAGATGTAGAAAACATCATATACTTTAGCCGGTGCCACAGTTACAACAATAGGCACAGTGCCGTTATTCAACAAGACGTCAGTCGTAGCATTAAACGGCATCGCAGAAGTGATGGCAGCTATAGTTGAGGCCAGAGGGCCTTCGGTCGTAGAGTACTCCGTGTTATTCAGAGGTGCGTCAGTTGTATGAAGGAACATAGGTACATTTCCTACATATTGAGCTTCTACGTCGTTCATCCTGAAATGAGAAAAATTGATGTTCAAATGCGGGAAATGTGGATAAGTTTGGTACAGCCTGCTTATGAAAAAATATCAGGGTTTTTTAAAAAGCAACTGAACAGTAATGTTTGAAGTGTAAATTACCAGTGTGTAAGCCATAGATCACTGATGGAGGTAATAATCTGAGCAACTAATATGGCAATGACTGTAGAGCTGAGCAGGAACCAGCCGCCGCCGATGCTGAAGTATTTGCTGTACACAGTGGCTGGGACACGACCTGAAACAAATGAAACGGAACATTAGACATAATGATCACACAAATATTACCAGATGAACTCTTTATTTGATGAGTCTGGCAACAAGTCTTACCAAGGGGTATCGTATTACCTAGTAATTGGGTTGTGGAGGTCAGATAGGCAGTCGTTCCATGTAAAATACTGGTATTCAGCTGCATCTGGTTAGACTGCCCCAACATAGTTGGGAAAAGGTTAAGTTTTCACGGCGAGATTTTTACAGAATTTTTAAAGAACAAAAATCAGCAGGTATGCTGAAGAATCACGATCTAAGTTGAATTTTTTAGGTGGAAATCGGTCATCCCGACGCCATTTAGTTATTTTTATAATCATCGTGAAAAATGTAGCTGATATTTAAATTTGATTTTTAGTAAGATTTTTAGTAAAGCAAACGGCGTGACCGGACCAGCAACATCCTTGGTTATTTAATTTAACCTTTTATGGAGGAATATAACGTTAAATCAATAATTATTTAGATGTCATACCTGTTCCTGTGATTTCCTCAACTTCTACTGGTTCATCTATCAAATCTTCAATGCCTTCCGCTTGTGAAACGCTGCTTGCTCTTGACTAAAAAAACAAAATATCATAATTTTTATTCTTATCCCTAATGTGGTTAGAATTATTGTATCTTCCGCAGTAAAATTTCGCAGATCGTGTGCGTTTTAGTATTGAATTATCAATTAACATGTCATTGGCATGAACTGTTTTTGTTATTAACACGAGTGTGTATGTTAGTTACAAATCTATTTAAATATTCATCAATGAGGTTTTTAGGTTTACCCTAACAGAGATGCTTCTCTGCGTCTTGACGTGCTGGCCTGCCGCTGCTAAGTCTTCATCTTCGTCTTGCAAGAGTTCGACGAATAGTGGCGTTCGGGATACTTCCTCGAATGAGCCTTGAATTTCCATTTCACCCTGTAAGAGGAAATTCTAATTGACGTTTGGGATTTCATCATGGTGATCCTATCCTTATCCCAATATATTTGGCCGGCGCAATATTGATTTTTTTCAGGTGACATTCAGTATTCAGCCCCTTTCTTTCGTAAAGTCTGTTCATCGTTTCTATACATATATAGGCCAATCAAAGAAGAAAACTGTTAGGACAATATTATTATTTCAGTCAGAAACCAATCTCAAAATCTTACACGCATTATGTAAGTATTTAAGCTAACTTTAAAATCTAGAATTGTTATCTTCTTCAAATAATGAATATGACCTTAATAATGTTGCAATATTTGTCAGACGTAAACGCAGATAGTGTATACATAATTATGTTCTTACATGTCGTAATATGACGACTTTGTCTGCGCTCTTGAGGTGATGCAGCTGGTGCGTCACCAGGATCCGAGTAGACTTCTCCAAAAGGCCCATTACGCACTCGGAGACCATGTGCTTGCCCACGTGAGTGTCTACAGCAGATAGTGGATCGTCCAGGAGATAGATATCAGCCTGCAGGAAAGAATAAGTAAAATAAAGGGTTTAGCTAGAATATTTAAAAAATAACTTTTTCCAATTTTTAATAATAGGTACTTATTTCCTTATTTCGAAGATTGTTAGTTTACTTATAAATAAATAAATAATTAGCCCGTATTGTCCCACAGCAGGGCAAAAGCCACCCCCCCTTTCCCTTTTCCACTCAACTCGACCCTGAGCCAATATGGACCAATCTCTCATAAAGTCATATATCATTACTTATATGAATTGAAAAAAAAGTGTTTTATGAAATATACCATATTAGATAATGTAATGCCCAATTTAGCTTAGCAAGCAGGTAATAAACTTATGAATGTCTGTTTGCATGCTGTTATCAATTAAACACTCACTATTGTCAAATTCAAAGGCACGTGTTTATATATACACTGCATTAGGCCCAGAAACACAAATATCAAACACTATCTAATAGGCACTCGTATTCATTTAACGGAGTCGCTTCTAAGTTCGGGATTCCGTCGCATCCCTTCGCTCACCCGCGTGCTACTACTCTGTTTTCGCTTAGCGTTGTTTCTGACGTTTTTCTTTCGTTTTGTCGTAGCGTGAAGTTAAATAGCCTATAACTTTCCTCAAGAATTAAGGCTAATAAATGCAAAAATAATTTTTCAAATCCAACGTAGTTCCAGAGAGAAGTTTGTAAGTTTGTATGTGAGGGGTAGCACATACAAACTTACAAACTTTACCTCTTTATAATATTATAGTATAGACTAGCGGCCCGCCCCGGCTTCGCACGGATAGATATTGGTATTTAACAAAAATAAGATAAAAGGATTTTTCGGCGTTACTATTGCATATTTGAACATGGAAAAGTGGTTATTGTGACATAACTGTAATAGTTAGACAGGACATCAATATCTACAAAAAAGGCCACGATACTATTATCGTGGCCTTTTTTGTAGATATTGATGTCCTCTATAAAACTGTAGTACATTGCTTTGCTCTATTGTCAATAGGTTCCGCAGCGAACGCGACATAAGGATTTTTTTTTGGTATTTTTTTCACACCTTGGGTTACATTATCAAAGTTTTCATACGGATCCCTAACTTTTTTGAAAATATTCTATCAACTATTTTCATCAGAGATAACGTAGGATTCTAATGGTGAAAGAATTTTTTCAAATCGGTGCAGAAGTTTCGGAGCCTATTCATTTCAAACAAATAAACAAATCTTTCCTCTTTATAATATTAGTGTAGAAAAACGGTTCATGTCGACCTGTCTTAGCGGCCTCTGTACATAAGACAGCTGTAATTTTAAACCTATTTGGGAAACTGGGTAAATAAAAAGCCTCTTTATGTTATAAAAAAGTGGTATAATATAATCCTAGGTTCCTTGAGATCTCACTTATCCAGGATACAGGATTCATGACGAATTTATTTTGTCAACTGAACTTTAGCCAAAAAAAAACATGTGGAAGTACTTATGTCATGCCGATTTTGATCACTTACCTGTCTGTAACAGGCGCGGGCGAGTCCAATCCTGGCTCGTTGTCCACCGCTGAGACTGATGCCCCTCTCGCCCACGAGTGTCGAGTCACCATGAGGCAGCAGCTCGAAGTCCCTCACCAGGGCACAGGCTCTTATTACCTTGGGAAGCATTTACACATGTTTTTATTTGAAGGGTGAATCATGGTCGGAAATAAATATTACTGTTTTTACAAGCTTTTATTTCTTTTTATTCTTCTAATATTGAGGTCATATTGGCGTAATAATATTTAGACCTTAGGACCTCAAATTCGTGTTCTTAGCCATAAATATTTCTCTATATTTTTTTAGCCTTAGATAGATTTTGTGATACCTTCTTATATCTGATGCGGTCATAGGGCAGGCCAAACAGGATATTCTCTCGAACCGTGGCGACGAACAGCCAGGGCTCCTGACTAGCGTACGACACTCGCGCTCCGCCCAGAGCCAAGGTTCCATCTTTAGGAGTCAGCTCACCCAAGATCAGTTGCAGGAGAGAAGACTGAATAAAATTGAACAAGAAAAAGACGTTCATCCTGTCATACTTAATAATATCACATCACGTTAATATTATAAAGGCGAAAGTTTGTGAGTGTGTCTGTATGTTTGTTACTTCTTCACGCACAAACGGCTGGACCAATTTTGGTGATAGGTACTTTACAGTAATATAGCATCAGTTCAGAAGAGCACATAGGATACTTTTTATCCCGATATTCCCACGGGATCGACATTTATGCGGGTGAAACCGCGGGGCGCTGCTAGTAATACATAAATACAGACAGACAGACGACCTAAGTATACCATTTTTTAAAACCTATCCATAGATACCCCACACGTCCCATACGTGTGGGGTATCGGGTTTGATGAAAAAAAAAATTTGAGTTTCAGTTCTAAGTATGGGAAACCCCAAAATTTATTGTTTTTTTGTGAAAATCTTAATGCGGTTCACAGAATACATCTACTTACCAAGTTTCAACAGTATGGTTCTTATAGTTTCGGAAAAAAGTGGCTGTGACATACGGACGGACAGACAGACAGATATGACGAATCCATAAGGGTTCCGTTTTTGCCATTTGGCTACGGAACCCTAAACAAGTGTCGGTAATTGGGATCTAAGCCAGTCATCATTATACGTTTAAAGTAAATTCTTATTTGACGAAGATTAATGTTGTTATCTGCATGACTGCAAACATTTTCCTGATTATTAGGAAAATATAATGTTCTCGAATTTCAGACTGCTAAAGAGGCGTCTGTCATCATTGTTATTTCGGTACAACACCGCAAAAGCAACGTTCAGTACAGAATCTCACCTTGCCAGAGCCGACTGGTCCTGCAATGCCAATAAATTCACCAGGAGCAGCCTTCAACGTGATGTTCTTTAAGGTTTCCATGGCGGAGTCGGCTTGCCAGCTCGCTGTTACGTTAGATATAGTCAGACCCGTCAGTCTCGGCTTCTCCTGAACGTTCTTCTCTTTCTCGGTTCCAGTAGCCAACACGGTTTTTTGATCGAGTACGATATTAGATGTCAACTTCTCTGGCTCGTTTTCATCCAGCAATAAGAATTCCTGATGGAAGGGAAAAGTCATCATTAACATTAGTAGTCTGCAAATGGTTATGAGTACTAAAATGGCTGTACTACTTGGGGTAAGCGAATATGAATAATTCTGAAGATTTTTTCATTATATCAATAATTTCAGATAAAGCCATATCTTACCTCCAATCGCCTGATGGTCACTCTTGTTTCAGCCAAGTATGCAAGTCCCATAGGCATCATTATATTGCACACCATTTGCATCAGGTTAAAGTACTGGACCAATGAGAAGGTAGTCTGTGCTCGAATGTCGCCGCCAATCAGGACGAACGTAACGATAGCAGAGAAGAGAATGAATCGTTCGGTGAACACGCCCAGAGCTGTAGAGAACCCTTTGACGAAAGACGTCCTCAGAATGTAGCCCACTTCCAGTCTGGAAATAATGCAGCACACATTAGGTATCTCACACAAATCATAAAACTAAGAGTAACCGTCCTGATGGTAGCTTTGAAGTTTTCCTGGGAAAGTGAGTATGCTTACTTTCGCAATCGGTGGACTAGTTTTTCGAAGGGTTTTTCCCAAGCGTACATTTTGATCACCTGTACTCCTGCAACCAGTTCACTCATCACCTTCACTCTTTGATCTGTTCGATGTGCTATTTTACCCCGAAGCTTTCCTTGAAGGTTGCTCAAATATACTAGAAACAAATTAGGGTCAATTAAATTCAGTTGCTGATTTGCCATTTTTAATTTAAATAATAACAATAAAAACCTTTATTTTCAGGCTACTTTGGCCCATAGATAAATACCTTACAGACTAACATATATATTATAATAGTACAATGTGTGTTAGTGTATAAACTTAAAACTATATTAGTAAAACTCACTTCACTCGAGCACTGTCTTTGTGCGATCGTGTGGCACTTGTCCGCGGAAGCGACGGAACAATACACCTTGCGGCCAAAAGTCCTCTGCCATAACGAGGTGCAGGTAGCATCTAGGTACTCGCACCACGAACGCCTTGAAGTTGACGTTGCGGCGCGATTCAAGCAACTGCACTCTCAATAATGCTGGGCACTCTACATTGCAAGCTTCTATTATATTGATAATAAGATAAAATACCTTGTATAAAAACTGTTTGCACAACAACGACGAGCAGAGCTGCGAGGGTGGCGACGCCGACATGCTGCCACACAAGGTAGCACACCACAGGTATCACAATAGGCGTTATCCACACATAATTCAGGAATATGGTCACTAGATCGAACCGATTCACGTCATTAGACATCAAGTTGATCACTTGTCCGGGTTCTGTCTTACCCAAACCAGCGCGGTTCAGTTTCAGTATCTGAAAATTTAAAATAACACGTTACTTTTATTGTTCCTGTACGTGGTGGCCAGAACCAGAACGTTTCGTAACCGAGAGCGGTTGCCTTGGTTTATTGCCGATTCGTTCACACAGCGAAACTCCGAGCATAGGGCTCTCCATTGCCGTCTTATCAGACCATTGTGAACAAACAGGTTTCAGTGCCGTAAGCAATCGCTGGCAGTACGTACTGGTCAAAGACTTTAATTTGGAGACACTGCAGTAATCTCGAGGCAACAGCCTCGGACAACCCTTATTATCAGCCCTGTTCATTTAGGGTAATATGTCAAAATATCTGACAGGCCTTTGCCAAAATAGGGTAAATGTGTATCCTAATAGTCGAGTGGAAGACTATGTTTATAACTTTACAGTTGCAAAGATAAAATGCAGGATGTGGTATTCCGCCGCTTTCGCGGACAAGTGCCACCAGACCGCACAAAGACTTAGTACAACTAAGTGATACTAACATAGTTATTAAGTTTTATTTACTAACAAAAATTTTACTATATTATTATGTAAACTTAGGTTAAGGTATGTATCTATGGGTCTTTGATAGGTACCTGATAATAAATGGTTATTATTTATTTATTTATTTATATAAGATCCCTCACCTTTCTGTACATTAAAGAACAGCAAGCTATCCTTATTCTCATGCCGACCCGACCCTGGGATAGGTTCGTATGGTTCAGCATCAGAGCTGACAGAGCACTGAGCAAGTTCATCAAACAGTTGTAAATATGTGCATCGCGGTAGCTTTCTGGAGTCTTCTCTTTTGAAAAGTATTCTATGAATAAGGCTAAGGTGAAAGGGATAAGGGGCCTGAAAAAACAATAGAATGGTTAAATACGGCTTAAGAGAACTAATGATAGGCTGTTTTCTAATTTAAATCTGTGCTTACCAAACAATGATCATAAGCAGGCCCACCGCAAGACCGCACATCAGGTATTCTAACCAAAAGGATCTGACTATCGCCTTCGTGAAAGAAGGCTTGGTACCGTGTTTCTTTGCATATTCCTGTTCGGTCTCCCAGGCCTGCTCAAGGCGGTCTCCGAGGCGGCCGGACGAGTCTCCACTGCGGGCTTGCCACAAGTCGCTCATCGTCAGTCCTTGCTTGTATCCTTTGCGGAATAGGCTGAAACTCCATCTGGAAAAAATAACTTCTTTATTGGTACGTCAGCCTATAATATTCCCAGTGCTGGGAGCCTGGGACACAGCACAGGCCTCCTCTTTCTATGAAAGGGAGTGGGCCATAATCCACCACGCGGGCCGAGTGCGGGTTGGTAGGTAATCATCATCTGCCTAGCCTTTTCCCAACTATGTTGGGGTCGGCTTCCCGTCTAACCAGATGCAGCGGATGTGCGGGTTGGTAGGTAATGTCTTCCAATTTTAGGTTCTATGACATAATATGCCGGTTTCCTCACGATGTTTTCCTTCACCGTTTTGAGAGCAGTGGTGATGAAATAATTTACACAAAGTAAAGCGCCTGCTGGGGTTTGAACCCACAACATACAACTCGTAAGTCGGGGCCGCTACCACTGGGCCGCCACTGCACTTTCGTCTAACAGAACAGGGTTATAAAAAGCAAGTGTAGCTACACTTGTTGACACATAGACACGTATTATACACGGTGGCCGGTAACCAACACATGGTTCTAGACTCCTTAGGCCTGAGATTAAAACCACACGTTAGGTATTTAAACAGTTGGCCTATGTCAAATTTCTTAAGAAAATTTTAAATATAGAACTGATCAAATATTTAATCAGTTGATTTAAATGTTGGGGAACACAGTAGAAAATTTTCGTCGGTAACAAAAAAAAACAGCTTTTTGTAGAAAAGTGCAATACCTACGCAGTCAACATTTATGGAACAGTAAGGGCTGATTTTCCCAAAGTCAGACATCTTTTATTCGTGGAATAAAATTGACGTCTGACAGTTCTACTTAGTATGGAAAAACTGTCAAAAATTCAAAATTTATTCTCAGGGACGCATTCCACGAAACTTTTATACCTAGAGTATAAAAGTTTCGTGGAATACGCCATAAGACGAAAAATTTCAACAGTTCAAAATGATACAGTACTGAATCCATGGCAACAGGTACCTACCTGTATACGTATGTAAGCTGATTTAAATTTATAGTAAAAAAGTGGGTTTTTTAGAGCGACGTTAGAAATGTCTTCATCAGTTGCAACAAGTGAGCGAAGAGTAATATCTTCTGCAATTGCTACTTTTATTTATGGATCAAAGCTATTTGGAAAATGGAATTGCTTTTGATGATCTTGTGCGTCGCCTCTGTCTCTGTCACTGTCTGTTTTTAAAGCTCGATGAGTCTTATTGAAGCCCGGGTACCACACAGTCGGGGAAATTAATTGATTACCATCACATCGCTAATATTTTCTCATTGTTTGTCTTATTTCTTTTTAGTTTAATCATATTTATTTATATTTATTTGTGCTTATATTTATATGTAATTATTACGTATAATTAAAATAAATAGTAATATTTAAAATATTTATTCTCAATTTTCATGATTCTACTGTTTGTCTCTGCATCACCAAAAGTTGGCTGGTAGAAAATGCCTATGGCATTAAGTCCGCCTCTGCGGTGCTACTCTGTTAAAATCTCACCGTGAAAACTTAGGTGAAGTGAGCGTGGAGTGAGCTGTCAATAGTGTCAATTCCTAGCAAAAACCAACTCACTTCACGTAAGTTTTCTCGGTGAGATTTTCACAGAATCGACCGGCTGTAAAGCTTGTTGTCTTGTATGTGCTTGAAGTATTAAATAAATAAATAATTTACCAAATTGACACACGCAAAATCTGTCGTAGTATAGCCATTTCATACAACTGTCAAAGAATTACAGTTATGATTTCGATATACGAACTATTGCAACTATAGTAGGTAGTCAATTTGCTTACCAATTAATCTTCCTGATTTAACACAATCATGTCCCTTAACCAGTAGTAAGAAGTACTTACGTCAAAAACAGTTTGGAGAATGGGTTGGCTTTGTCATGAGGATTCTTCTCCGTTAATATCACCCTGGACTCCATGGCGTGATGTAGATTTTTCTACCTTTTTCTTAGAACTTTTGACATTCACACCGAGTATGCATTGACGATGCAATCCACAGACCACGGCTGGTGTACCTATAAATAAAAATGTTAGTAAACACAACGAGAGATGTGAAATTATTAGACGAATTACTTTTCTCTAAACTATATAAATAATCTATGATATAAATACAGGGTTAGTTTTCAAAGACCAGCCAAACTTAAGGGTGTGGTACAGACCATCATACTGAACAAATTTTGTCCATGGGACCAACATTACGTTTTCCATGGGACAGTTGGTACATTTTCGCGATTACGATATTAGTCCCATGGAGAAAGTTGTTCATTTGATGGTTTGTACCACATCCTCAAACTTGGCTGGTCTTTGAAAACTAACCCTGTATTTATTTATCAACAATAGCGATAAAGTCTCATCGAAAACGTGTTATCCGTCCGCAAATCTCAACTGTCAGCGATAAACAGACAAAGATATACCTATATTTCAGATTAAACTTTTGATAAATTATATCTACGTACGCTGACTGGCATTGAATTTAACATTATGTTGTTAGACATGGTTTTCGTCCCAAGTGTATTTGGTCTATCTAGTTTAGTCTAAACTCTAGGCCAAACCATTTCATTAGTGGCTACGTCACTATCATCCATACTTAGACAGTGTTGCGATTAGGGTATCATACATACACAATTAAAATAATTAATAGCAATTAACATTTAACAACACTAAACTGAATTTGTGATTATTTGGTAACAATACCATAAAGTTTGTGTAGAATTGTTGATACCATCGCCTCGCGCGGGTCTAGTGGCTTATTATCAAGGGTTATTATTTCGTGCCAATTTTAAAGCTATTTACGAGAATTTTTAACCGACTTCAAAAAAAGGAGGAGGTTCTCAATTCGACGGTATGTTTTTTGTTTGAAAAATTCAGTGAATCGGTACCGTAGTTCTGAAGTTTACCTCCTTACATACAAACTTACAAATTTTACCTATTTATTACATACTTCCTATCCTGACATATGGTGGGCAAACATGGTCTTTGACGAATCAGCAGAGGTCCACGCTAGAGGTTTGCCAGAGGGCTATGGAACGAAGTATTCTGGGTATCAAACCAACAGACTGGGTTAGAAATACGACCATCCGTTCCATCACAAAGATAACTGATGTCACTTGGAAAGCTGCCACGCTAAAATAGAACTGGGTTGGACATATCTGCCACATGACAGACGAACAATGGGCCAAACTTAAGACCCAATGGGTCGCTCTTAATGGCAAGCGACATCGTGGCAGGCTCAGACAGAGATGGCGGGAGGAGCCGGATTCCTTCAACAAAACTGGTCCTTAGCAGCTTTTTAACAGAGAGGAGTGGAAAGAGAGTAGGGAGGCCTTTGCCCTGCAGTAGGACATCACCAGCTAATAATAAATAAAGTAATAATTTTGTTGTGTAATTATAATAAATAATAAATAAATAAATTCTTTTATTTCAGGCAAGTTTTTACACATACACCCATAGTATTAAAAAATTAAATAAAAATGTAGATATTAAATTAAAATTAAATTAAATTAGATTAAAATACATTAAATTAAATTATATTATTGTTACATTCAGATAGATTATAGTTTTCTTATAAATGTCATGTGGGTTTAAACTCAAACAGTCAAACTAAAATGAAATACTTAGTGGTCGTAAAAATGGTGCGGAATATAGGTAGTCGTCACAATGCTGTTTTTAACCCCCGACGCAAAAACGACGGGGTGTTATAAGTTTGACGTGTCTGTGGGTGTGTGTGTGTGTGTGTGTGTGTGTGTGTCTGTCTGTGGCATCGTAGCTCCCGAACGGATGAACCGATTTTGATTTAGTTTTTTTTGTTTGAAAGGTGTATTAGTCGGGAGTGTTCTTAGCTATGTTTGATGAAAATCGGTCCAAGATGGCCGCCGCTACAAAATGGCGGATAACATATTTTTTCACAATTCCCTCAATATGGGTATCAAATGAAAGGGCTTCAATAGTAGGTAGAATACTATACACTATAACAAATTTTGAATCCAAGATGGCCGCCACAACAAAGTGGCGAATTACATTTTTTTTTCTCAACTCCCTCAATATGGGTATCAAAGACTAGTAGAATACTATACACTATTAAAAATTTCAAATCCAAGATGGCCGCCACCACAAAATGGCGAATTACATTTTTTTTTCACAACTCCTTCAATATAGGTATCAAATGCAAGGGCTTGACAAGTAGAATAATTTACACTATATTGAAAGGGAATGAGGAATATTAACTACCTAACGAAATGAAAACTAAAAACTTGAAAAATATAATAAAACAAAAAAATCTGTTTAGTCTTAAAAAATATTCTTCAACTAGGTATAAATTAATCAATATTTTTTGACGGATAAAAAATCTGATTAAACACCAAATTACCAGAATCTTAAAACGGAAGAAAATAAAAGCAATGAAATACAAAAATTAAGGAGTCCCTACAAAAAGCATGAAATAATTTTTTTTATAAAAATTTAAAAAAACCCCGACAAAAATAAAATTAAGGAATCCCTTCAAAAAGCATGAAATAAAAAAATAAATTTGAAAAAATCTTATGGAAGTCGGGGGGGACCTCGGAAGCAGAATAGAAGGTGTTCCACAGAACGGTCCCCCGACTTCCATAAGATTTTTTCAAATAATTTTTTTTATTTCATGCTTTTTGAAGGGATTCCTTAATTTTATTTTTGTCGGGGGTTTTTTAAATTTTTTATTAATTTTTTTTTACACTTAATCAGTCTCAGGTGAAATGATGCTTTAAGCCTACGTAATACAGCATAAAAATCGGCAACCCTGCTTTCGGCAAACATACCAGACGCGCTACACCGCCAGGGCAGATTAAGCATGGCCCGGAACGCGTTGTTGTATTGTACACGAAGAGTATTGTAGGTACTCCTCGTGTACTTGTACCAGAGTTGGCCGGTGTAGAACGCCTGGCAGTATGCGTTAAACAGGGTCACTTTAGCCTGTTTTGAACAATATGCAAATCGTCTGGCGAGCATATTACTTTTACAAGCTATGCCTTTCAAGATCCTGATTATCACTTAAGTCATCGGCGACAATGTGACCCAGATACTTAAAGTTGTTTACAATTTTAAGAGGAGACCCACACAAGTCAATAGACAATACCTGTTCTGGCCCTTTACCATATTTAAAAATCAATATTTCCGATTTATTTACATTATAATATATGTCAGACTATGAGCGGCGGCATAGCGCTCACAGATCGCTATAAGTTTCCTCAATTATATTAGTATAAGTATAGATAAATGCGAAAGTAATAACTCTGTCTGTTACCTTTTGGCTGAACGGATACCGATGACATCTGGCACATATATATGTAAAGCATGACCTGGGTTAGGACATAGGATAGGTACTATTTATCCTTGTAGTACGTTTCCGTGGGATAATTTCTGACCTCAACGTGGGCCTCCACGGTGGTCTATAGGCCTAAGTTTGTCCTACTGAACTAAAGCTTATCTATGACTATTATTTATGCTTGGAATAATCTAGTTGAATTCTGACAAACAATCAAAATCAAAATATTTTATTTCACATAAGCCTACATGGGCACTTATGAAACGTCAGAAGTTAGGTGCACGGTTCCAATTGGTCGTTTCCTATGGAGAAGAACCGGCAAGAAACTCCACGGTTACTGTTTTTTAAAAATAATTGGCTTTTACAATATTTTCAAATTACAGTAGGTATGGGAGGACAGCGTAGGCCTGTCAACAAGTACCAGGTACTTGATAAAATAAAAAATGGTCTACAGATCTAAAGTCTACAAGGCCTACAAAGTCCTCACATTTACAAATTAAGAATCTATCAAAAGGATAAATAAAAAATAAAAACCTAATAAAACCAAGTGATATGATTCCCATTACAACCACTAATAAAGAGATAAAAAATTTGAATTGTCTGTATATAATGTCAAATAATAAAGAGATTATGTCAAAAAAGTATGTAAAAAAAGTAAATAAAAAATAAACATCGTACGTAATTTGAGAGCAGTTAATAGACATTTAAATAGTTAAGCCGTTAATGAGGAGCCAGGGAAGCCACATGTGCAGAAGGAATTATTGCCAAACTACCTTGTCTTCAACGTAGTCTTTAATCTTATAATATGCTTTTTTGATAAGGACACCTTTGATGAAGGTTTTGAATTTTCCATCGCTAAGTTCTGTAACCGGCTTTGGCAACTTGTTATAAAAATGGACGCCGTTTACAAGAAATGACTTGCTAGTTTTAGTTAATCTAAATTTAGGTAATCGCGTTTGTTGCCAATTTAGCTATCCAAAATAATCCAGTGCTTGGTCACAATAGCCACTTTGGTTGAGAAAGTAACATGAAAATATCTAATAACGGAAAATTTGATCAAAAACACAAACTTAAAAACTAATTACTATTACTATTTAGTTAGCTGCTCACAAAAGAAAGTTAATCTCGTAAGACAAGAGTCTTATGAAATAAACTTTCTTTTAAGGAGCTATTTTGCTACGGACTACGCCGTAGCTGAGCTATGCTACGCAAGGCAACGCGATGCTATGCTACGCGAGATAATGAGTAGATAGTATCGTCGTATTTTCTGGCTCGATTAAAATGTTTTTAAATTGATAGTAACAAAACTTATAGCTGAAAATTTTGTCTTGAACTTGCATTTTGCGTAATTAATTATACTGGCGCATGTAAATGCAGTATTTGCATCGGTTTCAAGAAAAGTGCGTTTTAATGTTTATTTAAAACCGATATCGTTTAGTTTTATATTTTGGTGAAAAGTTAGCTATACTTATTTGCTTGATTGACACTCCTGTAATTTTTGTTTACGAAGTGAATTAACCATAGGACAAGTTTTAATCTATTTATCGTGGTTCTCTAACGTGATTCCTTATCGTGAAGCTATAAAGTTGTACTGTTTGTAAGAGATTTTTCCCATGAAACCGCCACTTTTATCAGCGCTGCGACATTTTTTTTTAGGGTCGAATAAAATATTCATTCATCCCCACTTCACATGTAGGGGACATGTGAAGTGGGGATGAATATTTTATTCGTCGTCTACCCCATCGTGTGGGGGTATCGTTGAATAGGTCTTCTAAAATGATTTGGGGTTGCTAAAATTAATTTTCGATGTAATGCTCCATTTACGAAATATTAAACTTTAAAGTGAAAATTTTTGTTCCAGTAGGGCGTCCCCCCCTCTAAAACCTAAACTGCTGGCTTCAAAAATCTGGAAAAATGCACGATGATAGTCCATTTCATGAACTTTAAAGGAAAACTATAGCGGTTAAGATAACTTTATTAGTTTTAGCAGTAATAGTCGTTGAACTTGGGTGTTGAATAATTTTGTAAGTAGTTGCATGTTTATAACGGGTAAGGACTTAAATCGAAATATGTTTTTTTTTTTTTAATTCTGAATAAAGAACAACAGAATCGTACTACATTGTGATAACGGGCTAATACGGAACCCTACACTGTGCGTGGCCCGACACGCACTTGGCCGGTTTTTTTAAATGTCGCAGCATCATGCTGAGATTTTGGCCTTATACAGATTCCTGTAGAAAAAAAAGATAATAATGTTTTTATTTTCATTTTATTTTTATTATAAGAGTGTGTTTAGTTTAGTTTGTGATATTCCTGTGCGACTCGAGTATCAATAATTATTTTTTCTTTCTTTAGTTTCTTGACATGCACTCTACTTGATACTTACTTACAATTATTTGCATACAGACATAGAGAGCGAACTCAGCTGTTATCATTTATCAACAAAGGAGAGGAAAGAACCGCATTGCAAATAGCCAGCAGGCACTCACTTTACGTAAAAGTAAACTCAAAAGATTGATGCCAAACTGGAGTCAAATCCATTGAAAGCGAATCCAGATTGGAGATAATATTTCCAGGACTCAATTTAAAAAAAACATGAGTCCTGGAAATATATTAGATCACGATACTGTATGTTTTAAGTCTCTCAACCAGTCTTTCCAAGAGGTATTGTTACCCGTAACTGGGTTATGGAGGTCAGATGGGCAGTCGCTCCATGTAAAATAATGGTATTTAGCTGCATTCGGTAAGACTGGAAGCCGACCGAACATAGTTGGCAAAAGGCTAGCCAGATTGATACTGTATTTTGTGCCTCGTATAAGTTACCTACTTACGTCTTAAGGTTGGCACAAGTACCTACTGTGTGCGAAAATATATCCTATAGGAGAGTCTGAATACACAGAGCTATCCATCTGGGTCAGTAGCATAATTATATTATCAACCAATACTTACCGGATGGACGATGCACTTAATGATTTCACTTTGAGTTTCCGAGTTAATTATTATTCAAGTGCAAGGAATTTGGTTCAAATTGTTCTTTATCACACGCACTTTTTAACTAAATAATAATGAATTAGCGCGTAGATTATACTGTCGCTTATTTTCTCAAAAATAATGTCAGATTACCAGCTAACTGTTTTAGATGGTTATATTATTTTAACCGTGGCCGCGTGGTCCATCAATGATTACGATTTCGCACACCGTATCTATGTAAATTCGCGTCCACGTACTAAAGAGCGGAGCGTCAATATCGCACTGACATGCCGTAGGATCAACACTCCGCTACACCTCTCTAAGTTTACAAAGTATATATATATATATCTACTTATATACTAGTGCGAATAGCAGTTCCTCTTATCACACTTGTGGATGCCACTCACTGTGATTTCGTCGTGTCATCGTTACCGAGATTTTTAGAGTCATGTAATTGTGTAGAAATCTGTACTCGATAGAGATGCAATAAAATACCATACCTACTAAAAAAGGAATCA
Source organism: Oligia fasciuncula (assembly GCA_963082905.1). Lineage (NCBI taxonomy): Eukaryota > Metazoa > Arthropoda > Insecta > Lepidoptera > Noctuidae > Oligia > Oligia fasciuncula. Next base: position 13,991,678 of record OY720396.1, on the reverse strand, counting down.
TACCTATAAGTGAATGTGGAACATTTATTGTTTTTATTATGTAATCTATGCATGTATTTATTGAAAATTGGATATTTATCTTTACAATAAAAATATATCATTTGATTCTTAAGAATATCGAATCAAATGCAAATATAGGTATGTACAGTCAACAGCAAAAGTAGACGATCAAAATCAGAAATTCAATATTAGTGAACGGATTTCGCGTCAGAACTGTGTGGCGTCGAAGTACTACTACTTAGAATACTTACTACGTAGAATACTTTTGAAACACTTCGACGCCACACAGTTCTGACGCGAACTCCGTTCATTAGTATTGAATTTCTGATTTTCATCAGTAGCAACGTAGGGTCGATCTGCTTTATGGCAACAGCTCGCTCCCTATGACTACTGGCGAAATGTGGATGTGCCTACATTTCACGGAATATAGGCGTGAAATCTAACATACCTACCTATATTCATTATGGTGAGTAGGTACGGAACCTCTGTGTTTAGACCATGATGCGTGCATATTTTAAATTTAAAAACTAATCCTTATAACATTTACTTATTTGCCTTCTTTAGATAGGTGTCGTAGTATAAATAAAAAAATTACTTACTGATATAAAAGTAGATAATTTTATGTAAGTAATTTAACACAATAAATTACTTATATTTAATTATTTTATTTCCAAGTAGGTAGATAAATATTAAAGTCATGATTATTGTGCATGGGCCCGTGGCTAAATAATTACAGCCGCACAGGTCCATCGATCAGGTTAAGCTACGCTTGCCGCAGTTGGTCTGTGGATGGGTGACCATCTTTACATACCGAGACCTCTCCATGCCTCGGAAAGCACGTTAAGCCGTTGGTCTCGGCTGTCAATTGTGGATCTTTGACAGTCGTTACGGGTAGTTAGAAGCTCAAAAGTCTGACAACCAGGCTTACCAAAGGGTATCGTATTACCCAGTAACTGGGTTGTGGAGGTCAGAAAGGCAGTCGCTCCATGTAATACTGGTATTCAGCTGCATCCGGTTAGACTGGAAGCCGACCCCAACATAGTTGGGAAATGGCTAGGCAGTTGATGAATTGAAGGAAGGGAGAAGATGTTAGCGAAACATAAATACTGTTACGTACAGATGCCAGCACATCAAGCTACTGCAATCTGTCAAATTTCCAGGGCGGTCTTAACCATATTGGGCGCCGGGGTGCGAAAATCAGCTTGCGCCCCCCTTGCCAACAAAAATAAATTAAACTTAATTTTTATGTGTCCCATTTCTAACACGCTTTTATTGGCTTATCTTGTAACTAACAAAAAAAATGTAAACAAATCTTAGAAGTCAATTTTAACCTATTTTTCTAATTGTCGTATCGAAATGAAACTTTGTATGTATGCGTAGTTTGGATGACGAAACTATAATTTGGTATCTTGAACCTGATCTGATGACGGAGCCAGGAGCTGGATAGTGGAACTCTTTAGGGGCTACTAATAAACATCTCCAGTGGGCTCATATGATTCGTTTTGATGAGTCCAATATATTGCACTTGGTCTCGAGGGTCTAAAGATGCAGCCAGGAGGTGGATAGTGGAACTATTCAGGGGCTGCTAGTAAACACCGCGAGTTTATCTTTACGGATACAGGCAGAACGGAAGCCAGATCGACTATCGGTACATCGAGGTGCTGAAGTGTCTGTACGAAAACGCCACTATGTCTTTCCGACTCCAGGATCAGACCTCGAAACCTATCCTTCTGCAGCGAGGTGTGAGACGGAGACGTTATCTCTCCGAAACTGTTCACCGCTGCACTGGAGGACGTCTTCAAGGTTCTGGACTGGAAAGGGGCTGGCATTAACATCAATGGCGAGTACATAACTCACTTTCGGTTTGCAGATGATATCGTAGTCATGGCTGAGACAATGGAGGACCTCAGTACAATGCTCGATGACCTCAGTAGAGCCTCCGAAAGAGTGGATCTTAAAATGAACATGGACAAAACTCTCATAAAGGTCGGAGACGCTACACTCGAAGTCGTGGACGAGTACGTTTACCTAGGACAAACTGTCCAGTTAGGTAGGTCTAACTTCGAGAAAGAGGTGAATCGTTGAATCCGACTCGGCTGGGCAGCGTTAGGGACTCTACGCAATATCTTCTGGTCCCACATACCGCAGTGTCTCAAGACGAAAGTCTTTGACCAGTGCGTGTTGCCAGTGATGACTTATGGCACTGAAACGTGGTCGCTCATAATGGGCCTTATAAGAAGGCTAAAAGTCACCCAAAGGACAATGGAGAGGGCTATGCTTGGAGTTTCCCTGCGTGATCGAATCAGGAATGCGGAGATCCGCAGGAGAACCAAGGTAACCGACATAGCCCGAAGAATTGCCAAACTTAAGTGGCAGTGGACAGGGCACATTGCTCGCAGAACAGATGGCCGATGGGGCCGAAAGGTTCTGGAGTGGCGACCGCGTACCGGAAGACGTAGCGTCGGAAGGCCTCCCACAAGGTGGTCCGACGTCCTTGTGAAGGCCGCAGGAACCCGTTGGATGCGAGAAGCGCAGAACCGGTCGAAGTGGAGGTACTTGGGGAGGTCTATGTCCGGCAGTGGACGTCTTTCGGCTGAAATGATGATGAATGACGAAATTTTACGATGACAATACAGGATAGTAGACAGACTGTCACACGTCGCGCCGACAGCTCGTTTCAAGTGAGCAGTCCGCTCCCCGGTGAAGAAACGCCTACATGCTGTAAGTATGCCGGCGCCTCGCCACCTGCAAGCGCTCCTCGCACGGTTGTCGCCAGTTAATTCTCACGCTCACTAAAGTTCGCAAACACGTCTGTAAGCTGAAAACTAGCTGTTGGCGCCTGGACGGTGAGCTGCCAACTAGTAAGCGGTGCGTGAACAACAAGCTGTCACCTCACCGATGGCGTGCCAGCAACGAGCAGTCGTTTTGCTGACGGTGCATTGGCGGCAAGCGTGGGTTTTTTTTCTTTTTTGTGACGTGCGGTTAGAGCGCTGGAGCGTTGCGGTTATAATGAGTGAACAGTGATGACCTGATCGGCTTGCGCCCCTAAGACCCTGCGCCGGGGTGCCACGCATCCCTTGCACCCCCGAGTAAAGACGGCCCTGCAAATTTCTATAATAGATTTTCAACTTTATGGCTATAACGTATAGGTTCAAAGTTGATTGGGAAAATTTGACTGTTTCGGGTACCTATCTTGATGTATGATTGTACGTGTGTTTGTCATAGGTTATATTATTATTCTGATAGCAGCTCCGCCCAACAATTGCATGAAGCAAATATTATATTACAAATAAAATTTTGTTTTTATAACATAAATATAAACGGTTCTTCAAATATTCATATCTGTAATAACCGTACTATCTTACTATCATTATACGTTTGTGTGACCTTTGTAAAAATCATTCATAAATGCCTCCTAACAATCATTCCATTAAAATATCGTATGGAAGTAAAAAGAATATGGTTACATACTCTACCCGTCATCGTCATTACAATTATATATTTTTAGGGTTCCGTACCAAAATGGTAAAACGGAACCCTTATGCTGGCTGCGACTCAGTCTGTCTGTATTTCTGTCTGTCCCAGCTGGATATCTCAAGAAGTTCTACTAATGCTATGAACTTGAAATTTGGAATAGTTATAGATGACGACCCAACTATTTTGCAAATAAGAAAGAAATAAAAATATGTAATTTTTTTTGCAAAAGGGACTGAAAGGGGGTCTGAAAAATTCGAAGTGGGGCTACTAGGGCATGTGGGATATTATATGAAAGAGCGCAGTTTGCACATTCTCAACCAATTTTTCCTTTTTTTTTTTAAGCCGGATAGTTGTCGTCTTATGATGAAAAAAATAACGTTATCTTATCTCCGAAGTTTGCAAAGAAAAAAATCTGATTTTCTCTTTGCAACCTTCGGAGATAAGGGGGGGCGGTATTTTTTTTACATTTTTCATCAAAAGTGGAAAACTATGCGGCCTAAAAAAAAAGAAAACCTGTTTGAGAATGTGCATACTGCGCTCTTTTATATGATATCCCACATGTGCTAGTAGCCCCACTTCGAATTTTTCAGACCCCCTTTCAGTCTCTGTTGCAAAAAATATACATATATTTTTATTTCATTCTTATTTGCAAAATAGTTGGGCAAACGTCATCTAAAACTGTTATAAATTTCAAGTTGATAGCATTAGTAGTTCTTGAGATATCCAGCTGTGACAGACAGACAGACAGACAAACTAAGTCTCACCATAAGGGTTCCGGTTTTACCATTTTGGTACGGAACCCTAAAAATGGTCACCCATCTACAGACCAACCGCGGCAAGCGTAGCTTAACCTGGTCGACACACCTGTGCGCCTGTTATTATTTAGCCACGGACCCCCGCAACAGCACACAACATAGTATTGTGGTCTCCAAATGAAACCCAGCCTACACTCGATTATTTAACTTTTCCGGGCGGGCAAAACACATCGGGAGTAGAGGCAACTGTCAAATTAATTCTTAAGTCGGGCCCCAAACTAATAAATGTCCGTAGGCGATACGGAGCAGCAGTCGCCTTATTCGGCCAAAACTACGGATTTCGTGCTTTCGAAGTAGACCTGCAGGCGCAGGACCAACGGCTTTACACACGTACGTTTCCAAGCATGAATCAAGCGTGGCGGTCACACCGCCAACTGAGAATCCAGGTTAAATAAAAATGTATAAGCAACAGCCTAATTATGCATAGGGGTAATTCTTCAGGGACAAAATTTTCGATGTCTGTGGGTATATTTCTGTAACCAACTAAAAAAACGGCATGTAATATTATTTTTTGTACAGTTTAGCTTTATCCCTTACTGGGACAAATGATTTTTTTTTAATAATTGCTGTCTAGGTACAAAATAAAAATATTTGAAGGTCGTTCTTCTGATTCATATAGCGCGTCCGTTAGCCATTTTCCGGAACAAAATGGTCGATGTCGCATTTTCCCTTTGATACATCAATATAAATTATAATTATATCGAAAGGAAATGAATTGTCCTCTTACAAAAAAAATGTGTATTAGTTATAACTACGTTAGTCTGTTTATAAATAAGTAAAAAAGAAGTGTCCGGCGTATAATACTGATTAATGTGGCGTAAGCTGCGCTTGACCGTACTTGGTCGGGTAATAATAATGAGAGTCTGGCTTCCAGCGCGGGGGGAAGCCAGTCGTGCAACGGACGACCTAGAAGGTGGACGTGCGGCTGGTTGGCTTAGATCCGGTGTTACGAAGGAAAATACCTGATTCATCTGTGTTTGGTTCAGGTGGCATCCTGATTACAATGCCTACTTTATAAAATTTATTTTATTGTTTTAAAACTTCAATCTGTGTTTCGTGTGATGCTTTTGGGTTATAGATTCGTGTAGAAAAATGAAAATAATGAAGTTTGTATGTACGATGAGTTATGCATGATTGTAGGCAAAATCCTGATTCATCTGTGCCTGATTCGTATGGTCAAAACCCCATATGAATAATAAAATAAATTAGTTTTTCCCCTCTCCAGCACGATAGGAGTGCTGTTGTTGCGTAATTCTCCTTGTCCAATTTTTGACCGTGTACAAGTCAGTAGTTTTAATCTTATTTATTATTATTTACTTAGCTATAACCTTTTGAATAATAAAAAAATGACAGGAGTATAATCTTGTTCTAAATATGATACTTTTGATATGTCTTAGTCCTATTTAAGAATTAATAATTATTGTTTAGAATTTACATTCATAACTAACGGTGTATTTATTACTTTTTATTTCTGTTTCTGATTAATATGTAACACATTCTGATTCATCTGGGCACAAAATTAATATCTTGAAAACTACTTTATAAAAACGAGTCCCTCATTCAAATATATGTTATTTGGTATACCTATTTTCATATGAACATGTGTTACAGAGCTGAAAGTGAAATTAAATTTTGGCCATATGGATCAGTCAAAGAATCAAATTTCGAAGAACTACCCATAGACAAGAAAATGCGTTAGATACTGTTGTTGGTCTCGGGTACGGGGTTATGAAATAGGTAAATCAGATTTGTTCAACAAAAAGTATTTAATTTAATGCGTAATTTAATTTTATTACATTATTACAACAATTTAAAAACAAGCTAAATATTATTTATCTTAATCGGCATAAATAGTAATGAAAACATAATTTGGGAAAGTTACGTAATGTAGGTATGTACATTACCTACGGATAGGGGACTACAGGACCTAAACGCAAAAAACGCAAGTTTTAGAAGCCAATAAAGGTATAATATAAGTCAATGTTAGAAGCAATAAAAATAAATAATATGATCGACTGCAGTAAACAAAATCAGAAAAATATATATTTTATATTCTTCAGGATATATGCTAGGTAGATAGTGTGTTGAAAACATAATACAACTAATTTGTCATAAAAATTTTAAGTTCTAGCCTTTAGTTTAGTTTTGTTAAATATTATGTGTGATCACTTATTTCTGAGATTGCTGGTAAACCTGAATTGGCGACTGTGTAAGACCGAGACTTTTGTGATGTATAACTAGTACTTACTTAAGATAAACTATACATAGAAGCTGTTGGTGTACCTTAATAAATAAATAAATAATTTGATACGATAGAAAAATATCATAAAAACTTTCTTTTTACAATAAGAACCATAATAATATACATGTATACATACAATCATTCTGTTTTTTTTTTGTCAGATTATCCTACAAGCAAATACTAAAGCACTATTGTTTTAATTTTTTAGTCCAAACAATAGATTTTTTGTAAATAGATAATTGCTTCATATTTTGCAATAAATTACCAGCTTTGTGTCATCGCGCTTCTCTTTCTTTTCTATGTAGTCCGACAGTGACCGCGCTTTAGGTCATGTAGTTCCCATACAACTATCAAAATTGATTGTAACTACCTACTACTTATATAATATCGTACTATGTACCAACATGATAAATCTAACTTTCGCATAAAGACCTCCTCAGTCCTTTTGCCAAATTCTTTAATAAATTCATTTATTGCCTCATAGTTTAAAGCTTTGTCTTTCTCATTCATACCCATTCTAGTTATATACATCCTACATCAATTATTTACATGCACTTAAATTAATCAGGCAGGTGCAAGCAATAAAACCCTTATCTCGGTTTCTGCCCAAACTCGTAGGAACAGTCATATATGTTTCCGCCTGCTCAACTTAGGTTAGTGAAAACACCCCCAATTTTGATGTTGAAACCTCAGAGACGGACCACCTTCAAAATGACGTTCTATTACTTATTTGATTATATTATCAGGGCATCAGGGACGGACCACCTTCAAAGTGACGTTCTATCATTATCATGATTTTATAAGTCTACATACTCGAAACAAATACACCGATATATTAAGTCTAAGGTTTCATCGCGTTCTTTATGTTATGCTCGGAGTAAGCTCTGCTCGCTAGATCTCTGAGACTCTGTTCGGAGGCTGGTCCCAGCTGTTTCACCATCTTCGAAAAGGGACCCTCTTCATCTTGAAGTAGCTCGTGTGGGTGACCGCACTCTATTATCTGGCCTGCTTCCATTACCTGGAATATACAAAACAGAATTAAAGTCACTTGCAGCTGCTAAGGATAGGTCCTGTAAGGTGTAACTTGTGAAATGCCTGTCAAGCATACCACTGGAAAGTGACGATCTGCGCGAAAAGTTTGTAGTGCCCCCCTGAATATAGTGGCCCCGGGGGCATGAGGCCTTAGGTTCCGTATAAAAGAGTACAGACTGTACCTACACTAGGCAAATGCCCGTTACCTACAATTTTGGTAAGAGACCAAACTAAAGTATAAACTAAGTATTCATTTATGGTTTACTTACCACAACTCTGTCGGAGTCTGCGACGGTGTGCAGTCTGTGCGCGACAGTGATCACCGTGCAGTCCGCGAAGTGTCGGCGAATAGACTTCTGGATCAAAGCGTCCGTGCTGAAAGGAGGATCAACACTTTTAGAATTAACTCTGTGTTAAAGTTTCGTGAGGTTTACAGTCCATAACCAGATCATCCCACCGAAAATCATAATTTAAAGCAATTTTTTGATTATACGTTGTCAGTGCAAATGGAACACAAAAGCTATGACGACTGCATGTATTTGTATGTGCAAGTCCGTTCGACAGAGCATTTTGCCCTGAGAAACCGCTCGAGTGCCTCAATGTCTAGTAATGATACAATATGGACTTATGACTTACGTAGGGTCAACGTTGGCAGTAGCCTCGTCGAGCACGAGCAGCTTGTTCCGCGCGAGGGCGGCGCGCGCCAGACACAGCAGCTGGCGCTGACCCGCGCTGAAGTTGGAGCCGCCCGACGCCACCGCCGACGACAGCGCGGTTATACTGTCCTTCAGCTCCACCTGCACGCAACGACCATTTTGAAATGATTGAATGGAACAAACGAAACAACTTCAACAAACATTACACCAAGTCTTCTTTGACTTCTGGTATTGAGAACTTATAAGTTACCTGTTCCAGAGCTTCCCAAATCTGAATATCGGAGTATTTGTCGAAGGGATCCATATTGTACCGCAAGCTGGCAGAGAACAGCACTGGTTCTTGTGGAATGATGGCTATCTTCGAACGTAATTCCTGTAAAACAAATCAAGGATTTACGAAAGACTCATTTTAAAGGTTAATTTGTTGTACTTAAATAAGAAAAAAGCCATTTACTTTCTTATCATTACTCAAATGCGATACGTACTTTAAGAGCAATTTTTCCAGTCTCGACTTTGTCGATGAAGACGTTGCCTTCAATCGGCGCCAGACGAAAGAGAGCAGAGATCAGGGAAGATTTACCAGCTCCAGTACGACCAACTACTCCAACCTGAGGTGTAAGAGATTATGTTTCAGTGGTGGTTTTTAACTAAAGTAAACAATATATCTTATTTGCTAAAAAAAGCACTAAAACTTAGTTTAATTTTGATTTTTATGCTGGCAATAGCGAAATCAAAGTTATGACGTAAAAAAAGGTTACCTAATCAATACATATGCATACAAATAAATAAAATTGAAGTAACTATTTGTACCTAATGTCAAAATTACATCTTTTTACTAAATGCATATGAAAAGTATGTACGCTACTTATAACTTTTTTTTTTTTTGTTTTTGGCTGTCTGTTCCGGCTAATATCCGAAACGGCTGGACCGATTAGAAATTTCCGACGTCCACGCGGGCGAAGCTAGTTATAACTAAGTTTATACTCACTTTCCATCCACTTTCGATTTCAATGTTCAGTCTCTTAAGCACGGGATCGGCATCCTTGTCATATCTTAGAGTAAGGTCTTTGAATACAACTCGGGCTTTCTGCGGCCAGTCCGCGGGCGGGCTCGGTCCGGCCGTCTCCTCCTGCGGCAGCGACGTGAACTGAATCACTCGCTCCACGCACGTCATCTGTGAGATGACTTCTGTAGCCTGCTTTACTCCGTATTGGACCATGTTTACCAAAATAAGGCCCTGACTGATAGCCAGGCCAACGTTACCAGACTGGGTGTTACCTGTATTGAGAATATTTTAGGTTAATTGGAATGCTGAATTGTGTAACGTCATCATACAATTACAGGCATTCTATCATTTTGAAACATACTTGAAATTTTCATCTGTATTGAACTTAATATATATTTTCTTACCATCATCCAAGAGTAGGAAAGTGTAAGCGACCACGATGACGTACATACTGCAGATAAGACTTAACCAGATGGAAAAGGCAGTGTTGGTGACCAGTGTTAAATACCTGTAGAAGAAAGATTTTCTTGATTATGCAACGAGACTGAATCTGAGTTGTTTTTTAAAATCAAATGTTTTACTGAACGACATTAGGGAAAAAATTCATCACTCACCATGCAGCCGTGTGCACGTCTTGCTTGTCATCAAACTGTATCTTCAGCAGCTCCTCCGCCTGACACGCGCGCACCGTGCTCAGACCTGACATGGTCGCCGTCACGTGCGAGAACACTGGACTGCGGGACACGCCTTCCACTCTGTCCACCAAATCATTACAAATTATTGCAAAAAGCTTGCTTTTTGGACATTGCAAGTTTTAAAAGTATTTGAATAAACAAACCTTTTGATAGCCTGCGCTGTGCTGAGGTAGACGACGGTCAAACCATACATGAAAATGGCGCAGACGCCGGTCGTCAACAGCATGTAGGGGCTCACGATGGCCACCATCACCAGAATACCCAGCATCACCATGAAAACCTGTAAGTATAACAAGAGTTTTATACCTTCAATACTAGAATCTTATTTTTATTAAATACGGGTGACATGAAAGTTGTATCCTTTGGTTTTTTAACAAGTTTTTCGCAATCGTCTAGTGTAATAATGGTTGGTCTAGTCAACGTCGCACCCGTCGCCGTCGCCCCGTTGAATTCGACAAACCGGATTCTTCTAACTTCTTCGATGAACTCATCCGTTTTGACTAGGTTATTGATTGCAGAAGGCTTCTTGCAAAAAAAAATGTTAGGAGACTTAAGGGTAGATACTATAGGCTCTTGGAAATATACCTACCTGAATAGTGTCCAAGCACATTCTGGGCAATATTTCGTCTACGACGCCCATGTCCTTTGAGAATCTATTAAGGATGCGGCCGGAGGGGTTGGTGTCGAAGAACCGCATCGTGGCGCTCAGGATGTTGCTGAACATTTGGTTGTGAAGCTTGATCGAACTGCGCATGCACACCCACAGGAACAACATGGCTCTGAAATTTACCAAAATATTGTTAGAGAACTGATGTCAGCTGAATTTGGCTAGGCTAGAACCAGTGACTGCAGCGAGGTAAAAAATAAAATGTACAAACCTTCCAGAAGTGATAATAATGCATCCAAAAATGGCAGCTGCCCATACGTAGATGTAGAAAAGATCATCAAGTTTAGCCGGTACTACTGTTACAACATCATCCACAGTGCCGTTATTCGCCATGACGTCAGCTGTTTCATTGAACATAACTGCTGTAGTAATGGCAGCTATAGTTCTGGTTAGAGGGTCCTCGGTTACAGAATACTCCGTAATATTCAACGTTATGTCAGTTGTGTTACCAATGATAACGTTTGAATGGCGAAATAGAGGTTCATTTCCTACGTATTGTGCTTCTACATCGTTCATCCTGAAATTAGAAATAAAGATGCTATGCAAAAGGTAAGGAATGAAGAGAAATGGGTACAGTATGCTGATTATAAGAATATTAAATCCTATACAAATCCCACGAAATACTTTGAAAGGTAAATTACCAGCGTGTCAGCCACAGGTCACTGATGGAGGTGATGACTTGAGCGAGGATGATAGCAAATACTGTAGAGCTGAGTAAGAACCAGCCGCTTCCAACACCGAAGTATTTGGTGTACACTGCACCTGGGACACGACCTGCAACAAATTAAAGGAACATTCAAAGTAATCACACTAATATTATAAAGGCGAAAGTTTGTGAGTGTGTGGGGGTGTGTGTGTGTTTATATGTTTGTTACTTCTTCACGCTCAAAAGGCTGGACCAATTTTGATAAAATTTTGTATGGAGGTAGCTGACAGCTTGGATTAACATACAAGGCAAATTTTTATCCCGATATTCCCACGGGATCGGCATTTACGCGGGTGAAACCGCGGGGCGCAGCTAGTGTATAATAAAAACACAGTGCAGTGTGTTCCCCGCATCATATTAAACTTTAGGAATTCATAAATTGGACAAGAACTAAGTCTTTGGAGTAGAGATCACCATTCGGTTTTTAATAGATAGTCATTATTTAAGTTGAAGTTTATAGGCGAATTAACGGTTCACGTCTCACGTCATATACCTGTTCCTGTGATCTCCTCAACTTCCACTTGTTTTAGTGAATCTTCAATACCGTCCCCTTTCCCTACGCTGCTTGCATGTGACTGAAAATAAAACATAAAATTTTATATCTTATCATTCATTGCTTCGTATGTTGTTGCATTGTGCAACAACATACAAGATGTTTAGCATACCTATAGGTGTAAATGATGTATAAATGTTTAAATAACCTCCTTTTTTTTTTTGAAGTCGGTAAAAAAGACGTTTCTTTGCAATTTGGCAGAGGTGTGACCTGTAGTGTGTGTGTTGGTGGTGGTGTGTGTGTGTATATTTTGCTAAAACATTATTTCCGTGAATCAACACTTTTATTTTCACTTTGTTGGTATCCTTAATATTATTTATTGACATCTGGACAAATCTATGTTTTACGAATCTTTATACATAGGTAGATGTTTATCCAAATGTTTATAACACTCACCATGACAGAGATGCTGCGTTGGAATTTCATATGTTCGCCTGCAGGCGCTACTTCTTCATCTTCGTCTTGTAAGAGTTCGGAAAACAGCGGCGTACGGGATACTTCGTCGAACGATCCTTGAATTTCAACTACACCCTGTCAAATGAAATGGTTATTTAGGAAGAGCTAACTTTTGAAAAAAACAGTTTACTTTTATGAGACCATTTATCAAATAGTTGGCATCCAACGGTGTGTTAAAAAAATATCAAAGGACATAATCCTATTGATAGTATATTTCATAGTATATTAGGATGGTCTTCCTTTATACTTCCTGCTTTGAAAACTTCTCTGTACAGTGACAAATACTTACATGTCGTAGTATGACGACTTTGTCTGCGCTCTTGAGGTGATGCAGCTGGTGAGTCACCACGATCCGAGTAGATTTCTCCAGAATACCCATTACGCACTCGGAGACCATGTGCTTGCCCACGTGAGTATCCACAGCTGAGAGTGGATCATCCAGGAGATAGATGTCAGCCTGCGCAAAAAGGGTTAATTGGATAAATCTGATTATATATTACCAGTCGCCGGTTCTCAAAGTCCATAAAGCATTTGTATGATCGTGTTGCCTACCATTATGTATCTCAAAAAATCCTTAGTGGTAATTTAATTATTTTTGAACGTATTGATGTGCTTCTGGGTGAATGTTTCTACTTTAAACTAAAGCGAATATTGTTTAGAACAACTGAAGTGGACCGTGACTTACCTGTCTGTAACAGGCGCGGGCGAGTCCAATCCTCGCTCGTTGTCCACCGCTGAGACTGATGCCCCTCTCGCCCACTAGTGTCGAGTCTCCATGAGGCAGCAGTTCGAAGTCCCTCACCAAGGCACACGCTCTTATCACCTATTGCAAAATTTCGAAGATTATTTAAAATGACAAGGCTTAACCATGTATTAAATTTCTTTTTCATTTAATGGGTCAGGCCTTCCATCTTTTATCTCTTTTTTGTCGCTCACGGCCTTCTTCTTTAGTTTTCTTCTAGAACTGAGTTTTATTTGAGTATTAATAAAACTCGTCGCGAATGGCCAGTCAGTGTTCCTGACTATAGAGTTTTATCTCTTCTTTTATTGTCCGAAGCTACTTCAATACCTACTTCATACACTAAGTGGTGTCAAACTAAGTACGTACCTTCTTGTACCTAATGCGATCATAGGGTAGACCAAACAAAATATTCTCTCGAACAGTGGCGACGAACAGCCAGGGCTCCTGACTAGCATACGACACTCGCGCTCCACCCAGAGACAACGTTCCATCTTTGGGAGTCAGCTCACCCAGGATCAGTTGTAGGAAAGACGACTACAAGAAAAAGATTAAGATTTTAACGATTTTCAACTAAGTTTGTTTGCTTTTTATCTTGGCGGAGCCTGTAGCTCGCCAGAAAAGTTTAGTATTAAGAAAATGCAGTCAGTTTCGTATTTCGGTACAAAACGGAAATCTATTATTAGCTTATAAAAGTCTAACCTTGCCAGAGCCGACTGGTCCTGCAACGCCAACAAACTCTCCAGGTGCAACCTTCAACGTGATGTCCCTCAGAGTATCGACGACGGAGTCGGCCTGCCAGCTCGCCGTCACATTAGATATAGTCAGACCTGTCAGTCTCGGCTTCTCCTGAACATTTTTCTCTTTCTCTGCTTCATTGGCCAACAGGGAATTGGAATCGAGTAGGATATTCGCTGTTAATTTCTCTGGTTCATTTTCGTCTAACAATAAAAATTCCTAATGGAAGAGAAAAGTAATATTAACATTAAATAATTAAATAAAGCCGTTCGTTCCACCAGGGGGACGAAGTCGGTGGGACGAACGGGAATACACGCTTTATTCAGCTTACACACAAAATACAAAAACTATAAAATATCCAATCCTACTAATAATATTATAAACGCGAAAGTTAGTGAGGATGGATGGATAGATGTTTGTTACTCTTTCACGCAAAAACTACTTTTTAATGAAACTTTACAGTATTATGGCTTATACCACACTTATACATTAGAATAACACATAGGATAGGTACTTTTTATTCCGATATTCCCACGGGATTGACACTTATGCGGGTGAAACCGCGGGGCGCTGCTAGTCAGACTATAAAATGCCACTTAATTTGGCGTGTCCAAAAGCCTCCTCCAACGATTTCAACTGTTACCTGTCTTGAGCAACCCTTCTTCAGTTTGATCCTGCTGTTGAGAGGACAGCATTGTGCGTTGTATTTCTCGTCTTATTTTGCCATTAACACTAGTAGTCTACGTGGTTTTAAGTTCTAGAACGATTTTAACTTTTGGCCTAAGAGGGTACCTAAACATTAGTTAGAAGATAACATCAGAAAAAGCATCTTACCTCCAGTCGCCTGATGGTGACTTTTGTTTCAGCCAAGAACGCAAGTCCCATAGGCAAAAAGATGTTGCACACCAGTTGCATCAAGTTGAAGTACTGCACCAGTGAGAAGGTAGTCTGGGCTCGAATATCGCCCCCAATCAGGACGAATGTCGCGATAGCAGAGAACAGAATGAATCGCTCCGTGAACACGCCCAGGGCTGTTGAGAACCCTTTGACGAAAGACGTCTTCAATATGTAGCCGACTTCTAATCTGGAAATAATTTAACACATTGGGTATCTTATTGACGTCCCGCGAGCGAGTTTTGTGTGTGGGTCTGGTATACACAACTGCTAGTGCGAAATACTTGACAGTAAAAAATAATTTAGACAGAAAACTTGAGATTACGCGGTGCAGTGGTACGCTTATAACCTTTTCTTTGTGATTTTTTGTGTACAAATTTTCTGTATTCTATTAATGAAGACGTAACGGTACTTACTTTCGTAATCGGTGGACTAGTTTTTCGAAGGGCGTCTCCCAAGCGTACATTTTGATCACCTGTACTCCTTCAACTAGTTCACTCATCACCTTTACTCTTTGATCTGTTCGATGTGCTATTTTACCGCGAAGCTTCCCTTGAAGGTTGCTCAAATATACTAGAAACAAAAGAACGATTATTGATTGGAAAAAAGGATTATCATTATAATTAATTTTATTGAGGGTCACATTAGAAAGAAAAGCTTTTATTTGTGGCAAGCATGACGCAAGAGAAAGAATACATACTAAAAAAAAACAAGTTGGGGGAAAGTATGCGTTACATTCACGCAAAACGGCCATCGGTCAGCAAATGCTACGAGCGAGACAGAGCCCCAGCGCTGGTTTTCAGCGACAGCTTGCGTTGACGTGATGACGTCAACCTAGATGGTTGATTAGGTTCATTGCTTATTTGCCATCTTTATAACACCTACCCCCCCTCCTTCCCCTGTCATTTACCCACCTATAATTCCGGGCACACTTTTAGTATCTAATTGATAAAAACGATAAAATCATAGTTTACCTTGTACAAGAATGGTTTGCACGGCAACGACGAGTAGAGCAGCGAGGGTGGCGATGCCGACATGCTGCCACACCAAGTAGCACACTACAGGCACCACGATTGGCGTTATCCATAAAAAGTTCAGGAATAAGGTCACTAAGTCAAACCGATTCACATCATTTGACATCAAGTTGATCACTTGTCCGGGTTCTGTCTTGCTCAAACCGGCGCGGTTGAGTTTCAGTATCTAAAAATTTAAGAAACACGTCACTCTTGTTTATCTCGACATAATATCCATTTTTAATGCTGTGCCTCGAAGAGGAGAAATCATTATTCAGAATCAACATTTTGAGCCCGAATAATTATATTTTTCAGTTGCAAAGACATAATGCGGCGCATTAATAATAAGATCTCTCACCTTTCTGTACATTAAAGAACAGCAAGCTATCCTTATTCTCATGCCGACCCGACCCTGGGATAGGTTCGTATGGTTCAGCATCAGGGCTGACAAAACACTACACACGTTCATCAAGAAATTAAAAATGTGTGCCTCGCGGTAGCTTTCTGGAGTCTTCTCTTTTGAAAAGTATTCTATGAATATGGCTAAGGTGAAAGGGATAAGGGGCCTGAAACAAAAAATAAAATGGAATGCTCAAACACGGCTTAAGAGAACTGATACCAGGGCATTTTCTAAATTAAATCTGTGCTTACCAAATAACGATCATAAGCATGCCTACCACAAGACCGCACAGCATGTACTCAAACCAGAAGGATCTGAGTATCGCCTTCGTGAAGGAAGGCTTGGTGTCGTTTTTCTTTGCATTGTCCAGCTCCTCCTGCCAGGCTTGTTCGAGGCGGTCGCCGAGGCGGCCGGATGAGTCCTCGCTGCGGGCTTGCCACAAGTCGTTTAACGTTAGGCCTTGCTTGAACCCTTTCCGAAATAGCCTGAAGCTCCATCTATAATTATAAATAAATTGTACTTATTTGTTATTAATTGTATACTTCTTTGTTATTAATTGTATACTTATTTGTTATTAATTTATTAAATTTAATGCTACAAAATTCGAGTTATTCCGTTTAGCAATTTTAGTGATATATTTCTAAACCCTCATTTGCGAAATGACACATTTTTTAAGTAAAAAATGGATGAGTACCCGTTTCCTTCTATATTACTAAGTACGAAATTAATACTGTAGTTTTAATCTAGCACCTATACGCTGATTCAAAAATGATTTGTCTGATAATCCTTTCTGATAAACTTTCTTTTGGCTTTGGCTTGGTCGGGTAATAAAATAATAAAATAGAGTGGAGCGGATGAATCAAGACGATGTTTTTCGTTTATTGGAGCTGCTCTATGTCCAGATTCCACTAAAGGCGATTTTTGTATGGAACTACGTTTTCTACACGTTATGTAATTACTAGCTGCGCCCCACGGTTTCACCCGCGCAAATGTCGATCCCATGGGAATATCGGGATGAAAAGTAGCCTATATGTTAATCCAGGGTGTCAGCTACCACCATAGAAAATGTTATCAAAATTGGTCCAGCCGTTTGAGCGTGAAGAAGTAACAAACATAAAAACACACACTCTCAAACTTTCGCCTTTATAATATTAGTGTGATACAATCAGCTATATCAGCCACCCATTTATCATGAATACCGTTTTTAAAAGTCACTGTTGAATGTTTTATTTTCTTATCTCATCGGATATAATGACGGAGTGTGATTGAATCTGCGAAACATTAATGCTGTGTCTTATGTAATATCTAAGTATTATGTACTCATCATATCACCCGAAACTCATCATATCTCTATGAACCTCATGGCCATGTACGATATGATATCGCTTAAATTTATTATAATGTGTCATAAGTTTGATTGACAGCCAACAATTGTACACAACTGAGGTAAGTATACAGGCAGTTAAAAAAAAATAGTTACTGCTACTAACTATTTTTAATGTAAATAACTTGACACAAATTGCCAACTCTCAAGTCTTAGAACTTATTGCCCCTTTTTTCAGTAACACTTTGACACTTAAATAAATACCAAAATATATAAGCGCTTATTTTCAACGTTCGACTAAGCGCAGATAATTGAGAATCAACAGCGCAAAAATATTTAGGCATTATTTTGTTGTTTTCTAATGTTAGTGTAAACGTGCTTTATCTATAATTTTGAATTTAAACTGTCCATATTATATGCTTTTCTGCTCAAAATAATTTTATATCTAAGTATCTTAGGTCTGTGTCAATCTACATGATAAAGATCGACGATGAGTTATTAGCTATTTATCTCAATTTGAACTACTTAGAGTTGTCTTATTATCTTATCTTGAGACCGGATATTGGAGTGGTTTCTTAAAAAATGAAATGATAAATTAAACACATGACAGTAAATTCTGCCATCACCTAAAGATGATCATTCTGTGTACGAGTACCATACAAGATAGAATCCTTGAAAAGTAAAAATAGGTATACCTAAGAATACGCTTGTGGATAAGTAATGACAACCGCACGAGTCGATCGATCAGGCTATCTTTACACACCAACACCCCTCCGTGCCTCGGAAAGCACGTCAAGCCGTTGGTCCCAGCTGTCATTCCTGGATCTTTGACAGCCGTTACGGGTAGTCAGAAGCCCGAAAGTCTAACAACCATTCTTACCAAAGTGTATCGTATTACCCAGTAACTGGGTTGTGGAGGTCAGATAAAATACTGGTATTCAGCTGCATCCGGTTAGACTGGATGCCGACCCCAACATGTAGGTACCTATATTGTTCCCTACCCTACCCAGAAGCCGGCAAATACTTACGTTAAAAAAATATTGGAGATCACGTTGGATTTTTCATGAGGATTCTTCTCCGTTAGTATCACTTTGGATTCCATAGCGTACCGAAGATTGTTCTAAGTATAATATCTTTTGTAACTATTGGTTTCCACAGCATCTGTGTATTGAAACTGGAGATCAGCGAAGACTGCCGGCTGACCTAGATAAATGATTAAAATTTATTAGCTACACAACGAAAGGTGTGCAAGAATTGAGGGAAAATCCTTTTCTTCATAATGTATTATCAACAGGTTTACTTATACTATCTAAACAGATAACTATTCTTAGAACAGCATAACGAAATCAGGCCAAATCTTCTGAAATTTCAAACGATAACAGGTGAACGGAGATTAAATCTGCAATTTAGTTTTTAATACAAATATAAAATACATTTTAAACCAATCAAACTTATGAACTTATTACTTAGTAACAAAAGTGTAGAAATATTTATTAAATAAATTAAATCAATAATAAGTCTGTGCTGTGGTTCAAAATGAACCGTTGCTACGGCGTAGCTCGCTACCCTGCTGGGCGCTACGCTACCAGCTACGCGTCAAAATCACGAAATGGGAAAATTATGGAAAACAAATCGGGATTCGGGACAATACGCTTACAGGCACGCTAGTTTTTAGGGTTCCGAACCAAACTGGTAAAACGGAACCCTTATGGTGAGACCCAGTCTGTCTGTCACAGCTGGATATCTCGAGAACTACTAATGCTAGCAACTTGAAATTTGGAATAATTTTTGATGACGTTTGCCCATTTTGCAAATAAGAAAGAAATAAAAATATAAGTAGTTATGTATATTTTTTACTGAAAAGGGGTCTGAAAAATTCGAAGTGGGGCTACTAGAGCATGTGGGGTATCATATTTATGAAAGAGCGCAGTTTGCACATTCTCAAACATTTTTTCATTTTTTTAGACCGCATAATTTTCGACTTTTGATAAAAAAATTAAAAAGAAATCCCTGTCCCCCCCCCCCCTTTTATCACCGAAGTTTGCAAAGAGAAAAATCTGTAATAATTCTATGTGATAGAAATGTATGTAAATATTATAGGAAAAATAAAACGAAGTCTGTAAATAGCACACTTTTTCAGAAATCATCAACAAAAGTTACATTAGTTCCACTATCGGTCAAGAGATGGCGCTGACATAAAACTGCAATATGCAATATTCTACACCGCAGTGCACAGTGTTAAAATTCTCTGACGAATATAGGCCTCGCCGATGAAAATTTAAAAACATGATGGTACGGAACTCTCGGTGCGCGAGTCCAATTCGCTCTTGCCCGGTTTTTTTATACTGTGCTGTGCAAACAAGCACTGACAATATTGTAGTATCGAATTGTGGTTTTATCAATTGAAATCGTTTTCTGTAATAAAAACTGGTTTTATGCGGGTGTTCCGTATAACTAGGTATATGTTACCGAGGTGTAGTCCAAGGTATGGTTCTTCTAATTGAATAATGAATTTTCTTTTACAACCTCGTGACACCAACTAACAGCTAGGTCGACCCAAAAACAATCCATATTTATATTTTTTTGTTCAGTGCGGTAATCGAACCCGACCTCGTAGCGAGCAACTAATCACTCAGTCAATGCGCCAATCGTGCTTACATTGCATGCGATTCAAGCATCACACTTTAGATTCGTAATGCAATATGCTGCCCACTTTATGCAAATATTAGTAAACATTTACCCTCTTCAAGCAATTACTGGTACCTAATGTAAAACATTGAAGGTAAGACAGCCCACCGTCCACCGTGCACCTAGCTTCTAACGTTTCATAAGTGCCCATTTATGTAGGTTTATGTGAAATAAAATATTTTTACTATCTTTATTTTTTTAGCTGTTTTTATTATACACTAGCTTTTGCCAGTCGATGTCGGAAAATTCCCACAACAACGTTCTGCCGCGATACAAAGTACGAAAAGCTCCCAGTCGGCCTTCATGAATCATGCCGTCGATTAGCGATAAATAACCATAGCGATAACCGTATGAAAACCCGTTCCGTAGTTTTTGAGTTTATCGCGTTCAGACAGACAGACAGACGCGGCGGGGGAACTTTGTTTTATAATAATTATGTAGTGATTACATTCATCAATATTGGAGACAGGCCGCATTGCAATAATAGCCTGCACAAGTTAGTAAAATCTAAAGCCTAAAAAAAGAAGAGACATTATTGTTAATGTCAACTGAAGGAATTTTTAAAGGTCTGTTTTATTGTAATGTAATCAAATAAAATTGATTTATTCTCTTAAAATCGTATCTCCGAATAAAATCACCCCAAACACCTAAGTATTTGGGGTCATTTTATTCTTCCATTATTACCTACAGCATTTTGTAACATACCTACCTGCCGTAAAGCCAAGAAACAAACACATAAGCAAATTAACTTAACTTATTCATTGACTTATTCACTCTCATAGGATAGTGATAAGAGCGGTAATGTTGTCGAAAAATACTTACATGCGATTTATAAGCAAGCCAATGAACTTTTGGTTTCACTCTGAATTTTAACACCGCAATAAGGATAACGTTAAAATATTACAGGTAGGTAAACCTAATTATTTTAGCACCAAGGATCTTAGTTAAAAAAATACACTTGCACTTTTCAAAATTACGAACGTATATTTACTGTGTAATATGTATTAAAAATTGGAAATTTTCTCAAAAATATGAAAGCACACAGTTTAAAATCCCATCCACTGCTGAGCTTATTAAGTATAATTATTAAATTGTGCTACTTCATTAAAATAATGCCCGTATTAAATATAAATTTAAAAAATCGCGTCCACGTTCTAACCGATGCCGATGGAGCGTTGACGTGCTCTGTGGTTGATACCGCACTACCGCACAGACACACGTTGTTGATAGTAAGTCAAACTACTCCTATTTACTTCTATGATATGAGGTAACTAAGTACAAAATATACCGTCTTATCACGAGGATTCCGTTTCCTAGATTACAATCACCCGTTAGGGTAGTGTGATACTTCCTGGCCGCGCCACAGTGAAAAATTACAGAAACACGTTTCTAGATAAATTGTACCCTTAATGTACTTTAGGGTACATGTAGTGAAAAAAATTGTACCTCAACGAATAATGAAATATAATGAAGTTTTGGTGGCGCGGCTGGGAAGTATACTTCCTGGCCGCGCCACCACGGTTTTTGTAAACTATTAAGCGTACCCGGACATAGTGTACACTAAAGAATTGTACCAAAATTGTTCTTTTCCGTACGCTATAAAGAGATTCAAAAAAATTATTACTTTAGAAATTATAGCCTTGTGTAGGTGGCGCGGCCAGGAAGTATACTTCCCAGCCGCGCCACCAAGTTTTATTAGGCGTACCCGAACATAGTATACGCTAAAGAATTGTACCAAAATTGTTCTTATCCGTACGCTTTATAGAGATTGGAAAATTTTATTACTTTAGAAATTATAGCCTTGTGTTGGTGGCGCGGCCAGGAAGTATACTTCCCAGCCGCGCCACCAAGTTTTATTAGGCGTACCCGGATTTAGTGTACGCTAAAGAATTGTACGCATTATGTACTACCTTAAAACATAATAATATTACGGAATACTGTAATATATTAAGAGAAAACATCAAAACAAACTTAAGCGCATCAGCAGACTTGCTGATCTTTGTACCTACTAGATGTGGCCTCCAAATTAGAAGTAGCTACTGGAATTATCTCGGTGGGATGGTTGTATAACTTGCACAGAAGGGCGAGAAATAAGCAAAACAATACGAATCGATATGCATAACAGGAAAAATAGACCATCAGGAACAAGATAAGAATTTGGTAGGTAGGTACTTAGGTATTAGGGACGGTCAGCAACGAAAATCGTCAACACTGTTACTTTTACGTGTCAATAATTATGCTTTCAAAAACTGAAACGTTGATCTACTTCGTCGTTAATTATACCTACCTACATTACAAAAAGTTAATCAAAAATAAAAACTTTTTACAAAAAAAAAACAACCGACTTCCAAAAAAAACACTATAAATTAAAAAATAACTTTAATTTCGGAAGTCGGTGTCTTTGGTTCCGCATTTTGGTTTATTGACACCGACTTCCGAAATTAAAGTTATTTTTTAATTTATAGTGTTTTTTTTGGAAGTCGGTTGTTTTTTTCTTGTAAAAAGTTTTTATTTTTCACTTTTTAGTGGGTCAGTTTGTAATTTATCTAAGTTACAATAGCATATTGTCAGCTGGTCATCACATGTTACAAAATATTGCTTTTCCCGATGCTGGGACGTTAATTGTTGAGGAGTTCTCCTGGTTCTTAACCAGGAGAACTCCTCAACAACCACTCACCATACGCATTGTGGTGAGCATAAATTGCTTAGCAATCATATTAAAGTAATCGAATTGCAACCCGTGAAAAATATTTGTCATTGAGTAGTCCCGATGGCCATCTGTGGTCTTCATCATCAGCTCCACTTTACCAAATGATGATTTCCGAGAGCAAATGCTCAAGTTACTTTAAAAAAAATACCCAAATCGCTATAGGTTTGCCTATAAAATTTGAGGGTTTCCCTCGATTTCTATGGGATCCTCTCATCAGATTCCAACTTGATGATAATGGGACCACCTCGAGAGTATACCCTTTCAAACAAAAAAATAATTTTTGAAATCGGTCCAGCCGTCTTCGAGTAATCGGTGAACATAAAAAAAAAAAAACAAAGTCGAACATATAACCTCCTCCTTTTTGGAAGTCGGTTAAAAATTGTGGCGCTAGATAAAAGTCTGAACTTGTTTTATATACATTGGCCTCCAAAAAGCTAGTTGGCATTTTTACACTGCAGCTGTGACACACCACATTATGATTTAAAATTCTAGTTCCAAATGTTTGAACTGTATGTACAGACGCCAGCACATCAAGTTACTACAATCTGTCAGATTTCTTTAATAGATTTTCGACTTTATTGCTAAAATATAAGGTTCAAGGTTGATTGGGAAAATCTGACAGTTTCGGGTAGGTTGACCTGCTGGCGTCCGTACACTATAACGTTTTTGTTTACTAATTCAACCTATGACTTATCATAAAAAATAATCAAGTAATCCCTCAGGATTACCTGATTAATTTTGTATTTTAAATCATAATGTGTGGCATGGCATCACAGCTAAAGTGGAAAAATGTCAACTAGGTAACTAATTAATAGAAACAGCATGATACTAGTTTTGACTTTAACCAAATTCAAGAAACATGAATGTATCACATGAACATTTGGTGGCCCTGAAAAGGGCCTTTTTTGTCCTGCCTGCCATCATACGTCTTTAATTTATTGTGTACCTACTTAGTGCAAGGCACCATTATATTTTGTGTACGTTTTAGTACTGTTACTGTGTTGTTTAGGTCATCGTAGCATTCCCATCTGCCATTACGCCTACACAGTGCTCTGTAGTGGCGCATATTAGGTAAATACTCTATGACTGATACCAAAGCATATGTTTTTTGCTGTAAAGTTCAACTGTTTGGAATATCATTTATATCAATCAAATCAACGTTTCAGTTTTTGAAATCATAATTATTGACACACGTAAAAGTAACAGTGTTGACGATTTTCGTTGCTGACCGTCCCTAATACCTAAGTACCTACCTACCAAATTCTTATCTTGTTCCTGATGGTCTATTTTTCTTGTTATGCATATCGATTCGTATTGTTTTGCTTATTTCTCGCCCTTCTGTGCAAGTTATACAACCATCCCACCGAGATAATTCCAGTAGCTACTTCTAATTTGGAGGCCACATCTAGTAGGTACAAAGATCAGCAAGTCTGCTGATGCGCTAAAGTTTGTTTTGATGTTTTCTCTTAATATATTACAGTATTCCGTAATATTATTATGTTTTAAGGTAGTACATAATGCGTACAATTCTTTAGCGTACACTAAGTCCGGGTACGCCTAATAAAACTTGGTGGCGCGGCCGGGAAGTATACTTCCTGGCCGCGCCACCAACACAATGCTATAATTTCTAAAGTAATAAAATTTTCCAATCTCTATAAAGCGTACGGATAAGAACAATTTTGGTACAATTCTTTAGCGTATACTATGTTCGGGTACGCCTAATAAAACTTGGTGGCGCGGCTGGGGAGTATACTTCCTGGCCGCGCCACCAACACAAGGCTATAATTTCTAAAGTAATAAAATTTTCCAATCTCTATAAAGCGTACGGATAAGAACAATTTTGGTACAATTCTTTAGCGTATACTATGTTCGGGTACGCCTAATAAAACTTGGTGGCGCGGCTGGGAAGTATACTTCCTGGCCGCGCCACCAAAACTTCATTATATTTCATTATTCGTTGAGGTACAATTTTTTTCACTACATGTACCCTAAAGTACATTAAGGGTACAATTTATCTAGAAACGTGTTTCTGTAATTTTTCACTGTGGCGCGGCCAGGAAGTATCACACGTTAGGGTATATATGTGTTCTGTGACAATCAGTGTGATTTCGCACTGTCATCATTACAGTGACGTGCCTGAAAAGTCGAGTCACAGTTTCAGTTGCGTCATGGTTTGCCAGATTTCATAATATTTATCAGCGGTGCTATTCTGTAAAAATCTCACCGTGAAAACTTAGGTGAAGTGAGCGCGGAGTGAGCTGTCATTAGTGTCAATTCCTAGCAAAAACCAACTCACTTCACCTAAGTTTTCACGGTGAGATTTTTACAGAATTGACTGGCTGTAATTGTAAAACGGAATCCTAATTTTTACTTAGGAATAATGGGAAATATAATTATTCCATTCTATTTTTTTAGGTGGGGAAAAAAAAAAAAAAAAAACAAAAAAAACTAAAATTCTACATCCAATACTATTAGCTATTAAGTTATAATTTGGGTATAATACTAACTTTTCAATCAATCGATTATTTTGCAAAAGTAGGTAGGTAGTAAGTATACGAGAGGACCAAACATATTATTAAATTTTGTCGGTCTGGATTTTCAACTCTAGGAGTTGAGCCGAGCATTAAAAATGCAACAGACATTCCAGTGCGTCAAAAAATACTCTGTTGGATTTTACATCTCTGGAAAATCCAGTGCGCGATAAAACATCGACTGTGGGTTAGGGGTTCACTTAAATTCGCTACGCTGTTCATTTGTTTGAATTCGTGCGTAGTGTAGCCATGTCTCGCAGTGAACGCCTACACCTACCTCGAAAATCTAAAATCCTCGAAAACCAGTGTAGTGAGCAAGCGAAAGTGATGCAAAAGAGTGATGGCTATAGGTGTGCGTGCGCTCGGAATAAAACGACAATGTGCCAAAACGAATGTACCTACTCCTTTTTAACACGCTTTTATTAGGTCGACCTGTATGTAACTTAGGTACTATGTAATGGACTCTAAGGTAACTAATTTGTTTAACAATATAAATGAATTAAGTAAATTTAAAACTATTTTGAGTAAACTTTCATAATGATATGATGGTAATTCTCTATGTTTTAAAGTACCCAAATTCCATTGAATATCTCGTAAGCGTTACGCCTTGATGTCGAAAAAAGTAAAAAAAATAGATAGGTATAATTTTGCAATTTTTTTGTGTCGAGAAAAATTTATTGATGTAAAAGGAATACACGATGTATTCCTTTTACATGATACTAGACCAAAGAGTCAAAAAACATGTACCAAAATGTTAAATCCCTATTCCACATACAGCATACTGAACAAAATACACGAAATATAGAAAGAAAGGCACATTTTTTTCAAATTATCACCTTTAAAAAAATGTGCAGCTATTTACACGTAGCTCAGCCGTGTGTGCTGTGTGTGTGACCATATCGGATCGCTCTTATGCTTGACGACACAAACCATTTATTTGCATTTCGTAGATAGTTAATCGTTCTTTAAATATTTTCAGTTTTCAATTGTAATTTCAGTTATAGTTAGCAAGCAGATAAGTAAATACCTATTTCTACGATTAATTCATTATTACACAAAAAAATGTCCACTCATACTATAATCACACTCCATGTAGTTGTGTGTGTGTTCTCTGAGCTATAATTCTGCACACCCATTGAAGGAGCAGAGCAGAATGGAGACGTGCAAATATTACCCCACAGGATTACGAAGTAGGTAGGTACTCTGTTCCGGCTACTCTGCACTACTAGGTACTAAATATAGGTAGGTACTACTACCTAAATAGGCAGCCTAAAACGCATATTTACCATTTGCTCGTTCGCTGGCCAGATAAGGAATGAGTTATGATTGACTCACTTTAGATATGTAGGTACACAGCAATTACATATAAATCAAATCTAATCCTCAAAGCAAAAAATCAATATTATCAAATTATCACACTAATACATTGATATAAATCAATGCACTAATATTATAAAGGCAAAAGTTTGTGAGTGTCTTGTATGTTTGTTACTTCTTCACGCACAAACGGCTGAACGGATTTGGATGAAATTTGGCACACAGATAGTTTTAACTTCCTGGTTGTTGGAGTTTGAATGAAACGTCGACTGTTGTTGACACAAAGTTTATTGAGCACTGATTACACTTAAACACTGTTGTAGATAAGTATGAAAGGTATTAGTTATTATTTAAGGAATAATGTGCGAGACGTGACGCTGGTACGGAGACCGAAACGGAAGAGGAAGACTCAGATTACATAGATAATTTTTCAGAGATTTCCATAGACAATTTAGTATAGACTGACATAAACAATTTAGTATTGAAAATACTAAACATTCTCGCACCTTATTTAAAAGTAAAGCTATGTTAGTAAGTTAAGTACCTAGTTAACTAGTAGCTTATTGAAATACAGATTCATAATCATAGTTGAATTATTAAGGATGTTGCTTAAATAAATTACAGAGGTAAGTCAATAGTTAGTTATAGTTGTATGTAGTGCTTAAATTTAGTAAATAAGTAGAACCTAAATTTATAAAATTATACATTAATTATTGTGTTCAAACTCAACTTTACAATGTTTTCAGATTAAGGAGATAATTCTTTAGTGTTACATACATGTTAAAATATTTTAAGTTTTAAATTAAGAAGATATAGGTAGCAAAATTAGCTTATGAATAGGCCTGGTATATTCTCCCTTAGATGTGCGTACCACGGCTGATCTAACTAAGTTATCATTCTTATTAACATTAGTGGAAGTTATTCTGCCTAGAGGCCAACAAGTGGGAGGAGTATTTTCATCTTTAATTATTACAAGATCTCCAATGTTTACATTCTTCTGTATTTGCAACCACTTATTTCTACATTGCAATTCTGACAAATAGTTACAATAAAATTGTTTCCAAAATTTTTGTTTTATTTGCATTATTTTCTGATAGACGTTAATTCTAGACTCATTCAGGTTTAATACACTAGGCTCAGGTAAGTCAGTTAAAGCTGTACCTATGAGAAAATGACCTGGAGTTAAACATGTTAAATCATAAGGTAGGTCTGTCAATGGATAGAGTGGTCTAGAATTAAGTATACCTTCAATTTGTGATAATACAGTGTACAAAAATTCGTATGTTAACTTAGTACTAAACAAATGTCTCTTGAGTAAGGATTTTACAGATTTTATACCTGCTTCATATATACCACCCATGTGGCTAGCTAATGGTACAGTAAACTTATATTCAATATAGTTTGAAGATACATATTTTAGTATATTACTGTAGCAAGTTTCGTTTTTAAACATTTTATACAAGTCGTGCAAATCAGATTTAGAACCTTTAAAATTACTAGCATTATCTGTATACAAACAAATAGGTATGCCTCTTCTAGAAATGAAACGTTTCAAGGCACAAATGAATGACTGAGAGGACATATCTGTAACCAATTCAAGATGTATAGCGCGAGTAGACAAACATACAAATAGACAGATGTAACCCTTTGTATATCTACAATTTCTACCCATAGAATTTCTAACGGCTATAGCACCACTATAATCAATTCCTACATGATTGAATGCACGTGTTAATGTCACTCTAGCTGCTGGAAGATCAGCCATTTGCTGACCACAGACTCGACCCTGGTACCTAGTACATCTAACACAAGAGTGAATACATTTTTTTACTTCACCTCTTCCATTAATAGGCCAGTATTTCAGTCTGATGTTGTATAATGTGTTTTGTATACCTGCATGTAATAATGTCAAGTGATAGTGTTGTATTACAATATTAGTAATGTGACATTTAGAAGGTAATATGAGGGGATGTGCCTGATTGAATGGAATGTCAG
The DNA here is from genome assembly GCA_963082905.1 of Oligia fasciuncula. NCBI lineage: Eukaryota > Metazoa > Arthropoda > Insecta > Lepidoptera > Noctuidae > Oligia > Oligia fasciuncula. Next base: position 13,963,024 of record OY720396.1, on the reverse strand, counting down.
CATGACGAATGCGACCTCCAACTCTCAGAAGATTTGACTCATCTAAGAAGGGATTTAATTTTTTAAGTGAACTAGATTTTAAGACATATGATTTCTGTTTGCCTTTTGAGTACTCAGGAGTATCTGACAGAGTGTCTGAGTGGATTGACTGACTGGATTGTAATTCACAAATTTCTTTGTAATAATGATGATGCTGACATGCTTTGATTATAAAATCATGTGCATACTTCAATTCAGAGACTGTTAAGAAGGAAGTTCGCATGTCTACGTTTTTTAGATTATGTATGAATCTAAATAAATAGGCAACAGACCTAATTAAGCGCGTAAAATTTGAATGTTTACAAAAATACTCATAGAAAAAATCATAATTTATAGGACTGTCTTGGCAATGAGTGATCAGACTGGTTTTATTATCAGTAGGGACTACTGAAGGGCTTGGAGTTAGCTCCTGAAGCTGAGCCAAGGAAGTTGTGGGCCACAAAGTAGTGTCTTCACACAACCAAGAGGGACCTTGCCACCATAATGTGCAAGATTGTAAGCTCGCGGGCATGACTCCACGTGTGATGGTGTCAGCTGGATTTTGTTTGGTATTTATGTAATACCAATCATCACCTTTGGATGTATCAATAATTTGCATAAGGCGATGTGATATATAAGTATGGAGTTTATTTTTATAAGGAGTTTTGATCCAACTAAGTACAATAGTCGAATCTGTAAAGAGATAGATTTGGTCAATAGTAATAATGTCTTTAGTAGAGGAAATGAATCGATTACTAAGTTTTGCTAAAACAAGTGCACCATTTAATTCTAGTCTAGGAATTGACTGTTGTTTTTTTATTGGAGCAACTTTAGATTTGGCAGCTACTAAATAACAACTAGGCATTTTGTTAGGGTAAGTAGCTCTAATGTATAAACAAGCACCGTAGGCTTTACTGGAAGCATCACAAAAACCTATGAATTGTATCTTATCAGATATGTCAGAGAAACAATATCTAGGTATGTGAATGTTATCTAAGTTTTTTAATTCTATAATAAACTTGTGCCATGTATCTTGTAATTCATCTGAGACTAAAGAATCCCAATCAGTATTTAGTTTCCATATTTCTTGCATTAGAAGTTTAGGTAAAATTGTAGTAGGGGCTAATATACCTATAGGGTCAAAGATTTGAGCAATTTGAGATAGAATATTCCTCTTTGTATAAGGTAATTTGTTAGGACTAGGGATAGACACTTGTAGTGTGTCCACACTGGGTGTCCATTTCAAACCAAGAGTTTTCACTGAAGTAGATGGTGTGAAAATGTATGACTTGTCATTTCTATCACTAAGTGATGTATCTTGCATTTTATTAGACTCAGTTTCACAAAGATCTGGAAGATTAGATGCCCATTTGTGTAACTTAAATCCTGCTTTATTTAATAAATCAATAAGTTCTGAATACAGCTGTAGACATTTGTCTTTGGATTGTTCACCACACAAGTAATCATCCATATATGAGTTATTTTTAATACAAGAAGCAGCTAATTTGTATGTGTCTTTGTATTTTTCTGCCAAATCCAGCATTACACGACATGCTAAATAAGGTGCACATTTAGTACCATAAGTAACTGTGTCTAATTCTATACATTTTAGTGGTTCAGATTTAGAATTTCTCCATAAGATTCTTTGCAATGACGATTGTTGAGGATTTATATAGATTCCTCGGAACATTTTAACTATATCACATGAAAATGCATATTTATAGAGTCTGAATCTAAGAATTATTTCAAATAGCTCATTGTATATATTGGGACCTTCATATAATATGTCATTCAATGACATACCAGAAGAAGTTTTAGAACTTGCATTAAAAACTGTGCGAAGCTTAGTGGAAACACTATCAGGTCGTAAAATAGCAAAATGTGGCATGTAATATGAATTGTCATCTGTAGCTGAAAACTGTTCTATATAATGAGCATGACCAAGGTCAATAAATTCCTGTATGAATGCCCGGTACTGATTATAAAATTCCGAATTATTTTTCATTTTAGATTCAAGTTGAAGTAAATATTTATAAGCTATATTGAATGAATTACCTAATTCCTTTACTCGTTCTGATTGAATTGGTAAATTGACAATGTAGGTGCCAGACTCATTCCTAGTAGTGGTAGATTCGAAGAGTTGTTCACAAAAGTCATCCTCAGGTGAGCGGAGTTTGCATTTAGAGGAAGTTTCTTCCTGTTCCCAGAAGGATTGTAATAACTGATCTGTTGAATTAGATGCAACTAGCATGCATAGAGGCTGTGTGCAAAGCAAAGAAGACTTATCCATATTCACTGGACCCGAAATAACCCAACCGAATGTTGTGTCTATGAGGTAAGGCAAATTAGGACCTAGCTTCATGCGACCCATTTGAATTATAGAATAGAATAGTTCTGCACCAATGAGCAAATCGATAGAACTAGGGATGTAGAAAGTAGGATCAGCAAGTGTTTGTGCTTGTTTAGCTGGTATAGGCCATGTTTGTGTAGGTATGTAAGTATGCGGTAGCGGCACAGTAATGTTATCCATGATAATGAATGAAAGAGTAGCTGTATAGTTGCTGTAGCGTGATGAAATATTGGCTTTAGTACTCACTTTTGTTTGTTGTTGGTTGTTACCAACACCTTGTAATATAATAGCATTTTCATTCAACTTAAGCTGAAGCATAGAAGCGAGTCTGTGGGTAACAATGTTGACTTCACTCCCAGCATCCAGAAGAGCACGCGCATGCATCCACCTTCCTGATGCATTTTGGATTCTTATAATAGCTGTGGAAAGCAATATTTGATTTGTATTATTGTTAGACACTAACACAGTTGAAGGAATATTATTATTTGTAGAGTTGGTATTAGAACTCTGTAAACAGTCAAGTTGAGTTGACTCAGCAGGATGCGATAAAGGTAAGTTTGTAATAGTAGGTTGTAGTGGTTGAGTGTTGTTACACAATATAGATAAGGTAGAGCTAACCTGTTCGTTGTTGTTAGGTTGTTTGTCTATGTGTATACTTGTGTGATGTTTTCTATGACATCTTAAACATTTATATTTGGAGCACTTATGATTAGCTTGGTATGGCTGTAAACAATTAAAACATAGGGATTTAGTTTTAATAAGCTGTATGCGATCAGAAGTAGACAATTCGAGATAACTGGGACAGTTGTGCAATGCATGTTTGTTTTGACACAATGTGCATGAGGCGTTAGGCTGATTTGAACCTACATGCGTTGCTTTCACACTTTGTTTATCACTAGATGATTTATCATTCAACAATTCAAAGGCAGTTCTGCGTAAATTCAAAAAGTCAAGCAGTTCAGACAATGTAGCAATAGTATTATCTTTCCTATTTATTTCCCATGCAGCACGCAAAGAATTATCCAATTTTTCACAAATTAAAAATACTAACAGTACATCCCAGGTATCAACAGGTAGATTGATAGCCTTTAAAGAATCTAGACTTTGTTGCAGAGTTATAAGAAAATCTTTAAGATTAGATTTTGATATTACATTAAATTTTATTAATGCAGCTTTTAAATGATAATTTACTACTATGGTTTTGTTTTCATACCTTTTGGACAGGATGTCTAAAGCCTTTTGATAATTATCGTCTGTTATGAGCAGTGATGCAATTAGACCGGCGGCTTCCCCCGTGAGCGCAGACTTCAAATACTGCAGCTTGTTGACCAGCGGGATATCTGCGTAGTCCACCGATGAATAAAATATGTTTTTGAACGCGGGCCATTGTTTGATGTCGCCATCGAATCGTGGTAGTTCCAATTTTGGAAGTCTGACATGTGGTTTTTTTATGGCGGTTGAGTTCAACAACGTGGCGTGGTTCTCAACCGACACATTAGCAGATGCTTTATCCGCCGAGTCACCGAGTAGCTCTTCCAATTTTGCTTTACAGGTGAAGTATTTTCCTTCGAAAGTTTCCCGCTCTTGCTCGTGCATCGATTGGCGTTCTGGGGCGTTGTCCAAAATTTCAATTTTTAGTTGCACCTCTTCATAGCGTTCCAAAATTTGACCAATTTCGGCTTTTCTTACTATCAATTCTTGCACGTTGTAACTGGTTTCCTCCACATCGAGGCTAGAGATATAGTTACCGATTCTAGTCAGTTTCCCTTTGATGGAACTTCTTTGAACTTTTAGAGCGTCGATCTCCATTTTGGTATTCATGTAGTTGGTAAGCTGTAGCTGTTGAGTAGATACACGTGTCCGTGTTTGGAACTAGAAAGTTGATTGTAGTTTCCAGTGGTATCACTAATTGTAGCCGTAGTTATTACTTTTGGCTGAATAGTATTAGCGTATGTACGTAGAAGTAGTTGTTACTAATTGTTTGATCACGATCGAATCCGAAAATCTGTAGTGTAGTAATGGCGGAGTTCGATATACTTTTTCTTTTTTAAGATGGCACTATTGTGGCTGTGCTGGTATTGGTTGGCATGTATGCCCTTGAAGTCGGACGGTAATGTCGTACCAATATCGAGCTGTGATTGGCGTGTTCGCCGTGAAATGCCTTTGTCTTCCAGTAGATGGCGTAAGGCGTCTTCCGTCGCGTCGATAAAACAGGCACTTGCGCTTATGTTGGCTGCGCTGGATTTCTTCCACCCCGCCACACGAACTTGCACGATGTTCACACGAACTGTCCCGAAGTACTATGTGGAACAATGGCGTTTTCTAATATGGCGATTTCTTGGGCGTAGGCAATCGAAGGACCATTAATGTTGGAGTTTGAATGAAACGTCGACTGTTGTTGACACAAAGTTTATTGAGCACTGATTACACTTAAACACTGTTGTAGATAAGTATGAAAGGTATTAGTTATTATTTAAGGAATAATGTGCGAGACGTGACGCTGGTACGGAGACCGAAACGGAAGAGGAAGACTCAGATTACATAGATAATTTTTCAGAGATTTCCATAGACAATTTAGTATAGACTGACATAAACAATTTAGTATTGAAAATACTAAACACTGGTTACGCATAGGATACCTTATCCCGATATTCCCACGGGACGACTCTTATGCGGGTGAAACCGCGGGGCGCTGCTAGTACAAAAATAAAATCAAATTTAAAAAATCAAAATGATGATGAATGAATTGTCGTTGATTTAAAAACCATCACCATAATAAATAAATAAATCTCGCAAACGATTAAATTTCTATCCTTTATTTTTATTTGTGTTAATGTATTACCTACTTATCTGAATAAACGATTTATTGGGTAAGTAGGTAACCCTCTGTATTCTGCGAGTCGCACTTGACCGATTTTGATATGAAGGATTGTGAATTTGACTCCTCAAAAAAAAACTCTATTCGCAAAGACCTAAAGTTCGGAGCGCACAAGCCCTACCATGACGTCAAGAGCTATAGCATTTTAAACAGTGGTATTATTATTGGAAGATCATTACGTCAATCAGTGGGCGAAACAGGTAGGTACTTCTACTTCATGCGGCCAAAGTCACTAGTCATCTTAGACTTGTAAATTACTTTCAAGTAAAAAATGGTAGGCCTCATAATACCTAGTGTTATTAATATTAATGTAGCAGCTCCATTAAACGATGACACGTGTATATTTTTTGATCATTTATGTTTATTTTGATGACGACGACGTGTGAAAACAGTTCTTTATACAGGGTGGTCAAAAAGGCGGAGATCAAACGAAACAGGGTGATAAAGGAGGTAATTTCCAACAAAAATCCTTTTTCTACAGCATGGCCATAATTCAATTGCCCTAAAAGTTATGAATATTTTTGTATAGCGAGTTCTTTTACAATTAGACTAATTTAAAGAAAATGTGATATAAAACAATAAAACAAACGGTGTTGTATTATTACTAGGTAATGTATCAGCACTACAAAAGTTCTATTGCGGCTCTGGGTACCAAATTTCAAGACCAATAATTTTTTTCCAATATTTTGAAGCGTTACAAAAATTTTGGAAATGACCTCCTTTGTCTCCCTATTTCGTTTGATCCTTGATCCACGACTTTTTGACCATCCTGTATAACCGGAACTAATAGTGATTATTTCCTATCAAACACAAGTGTAATCTTTTTAGCGTTCCGTACCAAAATGGTAAAACGGAACCCTTATGGTGAGACTGTTTGTCCGCCTGTCTGTCTGTCTGTCACAGCCGGATATCTCAAGAACTACTAATGCTATCAACTTGAAATTTGGAATAGTTTTAGATGACGTTGCCCAACTATTTTGCAAATAAGAAAGAAATAAAAATACATCCTATTTTGCAACAAGGGCTGAAAAGCGGTCTGAAAAATTCGAAGTGGGATATGAAACAGCGCAGTTTGCACATTCTCAATCATTTTTTCTTTTTTTAGGCCTCAAAAATCTGAAATAATTCTATGTGATAGAAGTTTATGTACTTAAAGATTACAGGAAAAATAAATCGATTTCTCTAAATAGCACACTTTTTCAGAAATCATCAACAAAAGTTACACTAGTTCCACTATCGGTCAAGAGACGGCGCTGACCTAAAACTGCAATATTCTTCACCGCAGTGTGCAGTGTTAAAATCTTAAAACATAAATATGATGGACTCGCTCTTGCCCGGTTTTTTTTAATGTCATTCTTGCCTCCGCAAAATCTTTAATGTGCAAGCTTTACGTTAACGGTACCTACTTACTTACATAGTGTATTTTTCCCTTCGATTGACTGACAGACTCTAAACTGACTGATTAATAGAATCTAAGAAGTTTCTCTTTTTATAGTTCTGTTGTCGCGAAAAGAGGCATAGTCTGGGTCATAAGTGCGCGTTAGCCTTTATCATAGATATCGTTAGAATTGTCATGCCTTGTTCGCTGTGCAATGCGGCCCTGTACCTCATACATAACACAGGTGTCGTCTCCATTTGCTGTCTACCCTAACATTCTAAGTACCTATGTCTAATAGGCCAGTCTGGAATTCTCGAAAAGCCTAAGATAATTTTGAGTAGTCGCTCGCAGAAGGCAGCGCCCATTACAATTAGGCATTTACGCTTGTATAGTCTCCTTTGACGATATCAACACAATGTTGGCGCTAAAAGTATGAAAATAACATTCAAAATCATTTCCCCACAACCGGTTGACGTCATCACGTCAACGCCGCGCCGGCTGTCGCTGAAAACGAGCGCTGGGGCTCTGTCTAGTACCTATAGGGTCTTAGCATTATGGTGAGCGATCGCCGTTTTGCGTGGATGTGATGGCATGTTTTCTCCCAACTTGTTATTTTTTTTTTCTTTTGATGCATCATGTTTGCCGCAAATAAACGTATTTTATTTCTATTTCCGATGAAAATCCTTTGCCATGCCATGCGGCGCCGTGGCGTCTAATGAGCACCGGCCTTTAGGTGGCTACAGGTTCCATATAGGTACTCTAGCCTACGTGGCAATATACCTACCTATATGCTTTCCAGTTATATTTTGGTGTAAATCTTGTATGATCTACAGTTATGTTATCAGATAGCACACAATGACATATCACAATTTAATACTGAAAATCAGCAAATTTATTATTGCGCAACCTTATGCCATTCTATCTTCGTAGGAATTTTCCGCATGCTGTGAGCTCCGTATTGCGTACCTATGTAATACTATTATGAGGCCGAAATGTGTAGTGCCACTTTTTCGTTCGTCTCCTCGTTGAGCTCCTCAAGTTCTGAGTTGAGCTGCACGATTTTTGACAAATGCGTGCACTGATTGGACAGGTCTGCTCAATCTGTGTGGTGGTTATTTCCTCAAAAGACCATATCAGACACCAATCTACATGGTCTTCACACGATCTGACCAACATTTTGTCTGGACTTTAAAAGAGACTGTGACCTCTGAGATTGTTTCAGCCTTTCTTAGAATAGTCAGATAGGAAACGCCGACCTCATCTAGTTTAAAAAAAACCGGGCAAGAGCGAGTCGGACTCGCCCACCGAGGGTTCCGTAACATTTTCTGGGCACGCTCGTTCCATCATAGAACTCATCTATCGCTTTCCATCAGGCGTGATCGGGGTCAAGAGCGGGCCCATTTATTAATAAAAATAAAAAAAATTAAATGGGGGTTTTTAAATTTTTAATTTATTTTTTTATTTCATGCTTTTTGTCCTTTTTTTGGATTCCTTAATTTTTTTATTTATTATTTTTAAATTTTAAATTTTTGCAATAGAAATGATTTAATTTTCAAGTTTTTAGTTTTGATTTCGTTAGTTAATATTCCTCATTCCCTTTCAATAATGTGTACATTATTCTACTTGTCAAGCCCTTTTATTTGATACCTATATTGAAGGAGTTGTGAAAAAAAAAGTAATTCGCCATGTTGTGGCGGCGGCCATCTTAGATTTGCAATTTATCATAGTGTATGTCTACTAGTCAAGCCCTTTCATTTGATACCCATATTGAGGGTGTTGTGAAAAAATTTGTAATCCGCCATTTTGTGGCGGCGGCCATCTTGGACCGATTTTCATCAAACATAACTAAGAACACTCCCGACTTATACACCTTTCAAACAAAAAAAAGAAAATCAAAATCGGTTCATCCGTTCGGGAGCTACGATGCCACAGACAGACACACACACACACACAGACACGTCAAACTTATAACACCCCATCGTTTTTTGTTTTTAAATTTTCATATGTACTGGGATAATTGACAGTCTAGATGACGTAACCTTGGGACGCGGGACCCGTGAGTGGTTATTGATGATTTCTGAAAAAGTGTGCTATTTTGAGACTTCGTTTTATTTTTTCCTGTAATCTTTACATAAACTTCTATCACATACAATTATTTCAGATTTTTCTCTTTGCACACTTCGGAGATAAAGGGGGGGGGGGGTATTTTTTCTACATTTTTCATCAAAAGTCGAAAACTATGCGGCCTAAAAAAAGAAAGAAAAAATCTTTGAGAATGTACAAACTGCGCTCTTTCATTATGATACCCCACATGTCTAAGGCTCAACTCACACCAAAAGAGCGGCGAAGGGCAGCGAAGTGCCGCGAGAGGCACGCGGATTCCAGCGACTGCCCGATAAGTCGCTGGAATGCTCGAGAAGTCGCGGGACTCCGCGCGCCTTCTCTTCTTCTTTCATGTATTTATCGCTGTAATGCCTTGATTTGATATTGTATAGGCAGTCGTACATTTGCACCAAATAAATAAGCTCTTCTTCATCCATTTCCATCACTTCTGTATTCGTTGCACTGCAAGGAATGAATGCGAATGCTCGCGCGCAACAGACGCGCGCGGGGAGCGGGCGCGAGGGGCGGGATACTGCCAGCGGCCGCTCGCGACTGCTCGAGCATTCTCGGGACTTCCCGCGACTTCTCGCGCAGTCGCACGGCTAATTCGCTGGAATTACAGCGGCGCCGCTGGCATCCGCGCGACTCGTCCGAGTTTCTTATGCGATAATAAGTATTAAACTAATGAAAATAAAGTTAAAATTCATATGACACTGAAACTGCGTTCCGCTTCGCCGCGCTTCGACGCTCTTTTGGTGTGTGTTGAGCCTAGTAGCCCCACTTCGAATTTTTCCCCTTTTCAGTCCCTGTTGCAAAAAATATACATATATTTTTATTTCTTTCTTATTTGCAAAATAGTTGTGCAAACGTCATCCAAAACTGTTCCAAATTTCAAGTTGATTACATTAGGAGTTCTCGAGATATCCAGCTGTGACAGACAGACAGACTGGGTCTCACCATAAGGGTTCCGTTTTACCGGAACCCTAAAAATATAATTGACGTGTAAAAGTGTTTGTACAAACCTACTTACAGAAAATAAATCTCTCGAAACTGAATGAATTCTATTTCGATTATGTTTGCGAATTTCCAGCTATCATTTTTCTATAGTTAAATGAGAATTTTCAGTAATTATTTATCTGTATATTTCCTCGTGCCTTTTAACTGTGCCTCAAGCGATAACAATAAAATTGTTGCGTTTAAAATGAATGACGTTATTTCCGGTATAATCAACATTGTCATACAAACAGTTAGATGGAGGGAACACTGAATTGTTCCAGTAATTTGCAATAATAAAACCTATGCTATACCTCTACGTACATAAATACGGAATCCTAAAATTGTACTAATTATCAGAGAACGACCATAAACATCTATGTGATTCATTATCACCGTCCAATTACTTTATTCAAATCGCACCGACATATACATATATATATTACATTACAAGGGGCTAAATAATAACAGCGTCACGGGTCGATCTTCAGGGTTAGGTAAGCAACGCTTGCCGAGGTCGGTCCGTGGATGGGTGACCATTCATTACAGACGAGAAAGCACGTTAAACCGCTGGTCCCTACACTGTAATTTGTAAATCTTTGACAGGCGTTACGGGTAGTCAGAAGCCCGAAAGTCTGACATGGTGGTCTTACCAAGGGGTATCGTGTTACCCAGTAACTGGGTTGTGGAAGTCCGATAGGCAGTTGCAGTGGCAGTTGTTGTTATTGTTGTATTCAGCTGCATCCGGTTAGGCTGGAGGCCGGCCCCAACATACTTGGGAAAAGGCTAGGCAGATGATGAGATACGATAGCTATTAGATGGACACAACCAGGCGGGGCTATTGCGTAACACGTTATCAATCGCAATCGGTTTCATTTTGCAAGTTCAACAACATTCATTGCGTTATTTAGGTAGGTACTTACGTGTTGAGCAGACAAATTTATAGAACTTATGAAGCAACGGATTAGCAATTTGCTTCAAAATGATTCAGATTCCGATTGATCGTGTGATACGCAATTAGGATGCTGGTGAAGACTATCAGGATGCGAGTGGTCCAGAACAGTCCATTGCGAAATCAATGGGGTAGGGCAGCACTGGACGCAATTTTTTTTTTTTTTAAACGTTGGCCCACACTACGAATTTTTCCTGTATCGTGGGTGCGTTTACAAACATTTAAACTCACATACACAAACAGCCAGAATCTGTGGCCATATTGCCATAATGATATATGTGTACTGTTTCATAGGGCACCACTCCTGTAATTTACGGGTAGTTTCGTGATCAACTCCGCTAGAACACAACTGACAGCCCATAGGTCCACTTTCTCGGTGTAGAATCTGGCGCCGTACAGCATGAGTTCCGGAGCTCTGTACCATCTGGAACAATAAGCATAATGCTAGTAACTTCACCTGCTGGTTCCTAGGACTTCCTAAATGTCAACTATAAAGTTGCGGCGGTGGCGAGCATTCATTTTAACAGAATCCCCTCCCCTGCCCCTGTCGCTGCCACTTCGCCCGATTTTGAAGCTCATTGAAGACACGGTCGCAAAAGATGAGATTTTATGTAGGTCCTACTTAGTTCACTGGCCCCACAAATGACAGATAACTTTACTACCTAATAATGTCCACAGCTCGTTTGGCATACGACCGACATGTCCTGCCCTGTCTAAAATAAAGTACAAACTTATAAGTACTATACTTAAGGTGGTGATTCACGGGTCGTCAGAAGCCCGAAAGTCTGACAACCAGTCTTACCAAGGGGTATCGTATTACCCAGTAACTGGGTTGTGGAGTTCAGATAGGCACTCGCTCCATGTAAAATAGGTTAGGCTGGAAACCGACCCTAACATAGTTGGGAAAAGGCTAGGCAGGTGATGATGTTGACTTAAGGTGATGATTACTCTAATGCAGCCCTCGAAATACAAAATCCATACTAATATTATAAATTCGAAAGTAATTAACTCTGTCCATCTGTCTGTCTGTATGTTACCTTTTCACGACTAAACCACTGAACGGATTTCGATAAAATTTGGCAGAGAGATAGATTGCATCCCGGGGAAGGACATAGGATTTAACGACATACCTCGCGGGCGGAAGCTAGTTTCTCATAATTTACTGAAATATTGAATTCTGTTCAACAAGCAAAAAGAAACAATAAAAGTATAATATGATCGACTAAGGCGAGTAACACACGGCACCGCGCACCGCCGCGGTAGGCGGTGAAGCGGATCTCATGTCGCATTGGTCTCTAAGAAATCCGTAGATGCCTAACACACGTACACCGCCTGGCCGCGTAGTCGAGTGGGTGCTTTCACCGCCACCGCCCCTCCGCGCTGCCGTCCGCGCGGTGAAGGAAGCGGCGCCTCACACACGGGGGCCGCATTACCGCGCGGATCATTGTGGGTGCAGGAAGTGTTGCAATTTAAAAATGATGAAAAAGTGACCTAACTGGTCAAAACCGTGTTAAATACACCCGCGCGGACAGGCGCGTAAACCGCCTCACCGCACGGGGCACCGCGCACCGCTACGAAATCCGCTTTACCGCCACCGCCCTCCGCGGCGGTACGCGGTGCCGTGTGTTAATCGCCTAAACAAAATCAGAAAAATATATGATAGGTATTCTTCAGGATATATGCTAGGTAGATAGTGTGTTGAAAACATAAGACATCTAATTTGATACCCTAAAAAAAATCATGAAAATACCTCTAAAAACTTTCTTTTTACAATAAAAACATAATAATATATCTACATGTACAATCATTCTGATTTTTTGTCACATTATTCTACAAGCAACATACTAAAATACTAGTGCTTTAATTTTTTAGTCCAAACAATAGATTTTTTGTAATTAAATAATTGCATCATATTTTGCAATAAATTACCAGCGTTGTGTCATCGCGCTTCTCTTTCTTTTCTATGCAGTCCGACAGTGATCGCGCTTAAAACAATACATTCAAGACGATCACTGGGCCAATCTTCGACGGTGTATCTAATCTTGTGATAAAGTCTCCAGCCTTCGAAGCGGAAGAGCTTCGGTGATAGCGGAGGAGGATTATTATGTCACTGAATACTCGAGTGAGTGGACTGTCTCGTTGGTCTTTGGTCCCATAGTAAAAGTTGTTCATAATGATGAGTACAATGACCTCTTATGAGGTTGTTAATGTTTTACCAATAACCCTGTACCTATAACAACTGGTCGCAAGCGCTACCTGAGCATGAAGACCTAAGTTCGATTCCTGGTGATTTCTGTTGATGGCAATAGGCTCGCCCCTATTACATGGCACCTATACATAACTGGCGAAATGTGGGTGTACGAGCTACGCTGTACATTGACCTTTGAGGTAGTTTGTACGTCACACATTTCTTTATGCACATCAATATTGTTTAGTTGTGCATTCCTTCAACATAGCATTTAAGTAGAACAATTGTATAATTACATTCAGTAGCAATAAATCCATCAAGGGAAATCATTCGTCTACTCATTTACATAACATAACATAACGCACCTTACAAGTGCGTACCTTACATAACAAAACCATAACATTTTCACTGTTGGGAGTTACGCCCCAACATTTGGTCCTTCGAGCAATTTAGTGTTGTGTGATTTACATCTTTTACGGTCGCGAATTCGGTCGGAAAACCAAGTGAGAAAGCGCATATCGTAGAAGAGGAAGGTTATACGATACCAAGAACCAGAAGTGTGGAGCGAGAGTCTACTTCTCAAAATTTGACAACATGACGTCAGCAGCAAATACTTACGAGAATCAGCGCGAACTTTTCGAAAACATCAAGAAAGTCGGCATCAACATCAAGAAGGATGGCTGGGACAGGAAGAACTTGGACTACTTCAAACGGCGCATGCAAATGCTGGAAAACTTATGGAGTGAATTCCAGTTCAACCATGATCGTCTGTCTACAGAAGCAAGTGTGGGTCATCCTTACTTTACAAGCGATTTATATAACACGGCATTGAAATGTTATAAAGAAGTCAAGGAGTTGATTCTCCAACAAAATCAGGAATTGTCGGCGCACAAACGGTCCGCAGGAGGACCGGCGGTGCAACCAACACAGTTCGAAAGTACCTCTGAACAAGGTCAAGGAAGTACTTCGAGCAAGAAATTACAAGAGCAACAAGACAGCGAGGAGGAAGGAGACACCAATAACATAACTGAGAGCAACAACAGGGATCAATCACCTCCTCGGCAACAACAAAGCCCTAACAAGAGGGACACGGGGTCCAACAGCAAACTGGACGACCTCTTACGCAAACAATCGGCAAACTTCAAGGCCTTCATGAGAGCTGTTGCCAACATTCAAGTGGAATTTATCACAGAGAAATGGGAATTCCAGGATGCTTTGCAAACGTTACAAGCGCGTTGGTCTGCTATTGACTGTCTCCATTGGGAACTCGAGTGCGAACTCAACGGGGACAAGAACGCAGTATATGAAGAGCGCTATACAAGATTCGAAAATCAATATATCGATCTGAAGAAGGCATTAAACACCAAGATGTGGTCCGGAGCTTATCGAGAGAAAACGACACCAAAGTTGGAGATACCAGCATTTCACGGAAAGTTTAATCAGTGGATACCGTTCAAAGACCTTTTCACGGAAGCAATCCATAACAATACATCCTTGTCAAATGCGCAGAAGATGCAATTTTTGAAAAGTAAGATCCAAGGAGAAGCTGAAAGGTTGATACAACACTTACAAATAAGCTCGGACAATTATCTAGTGTGTTGGGACATTCTCAATAATCGCTACAACAACAAGAAACTTATCTTTACATCGCATATCAACATGCTCTTCAATCTGCCTACTATGCAACAACAGTCATTAGCACCAATCAAAAAGATACATGACGTCACAATAGAATGTTTGCACGCCATCAAGAATTTGGAAGTGGATATCAGAACCTGGGATCCGCTACTAGTGCACATTTTGACACAAAAACTGGACGCTGAGACATACTCAGATTACATTGAATCACTGAAGAACTCGCGAGAATTACCTGTATTAAAGGATTTCTTAGACTACCTAGAGGCGAAGTTTACTTCAATGGAATCGTCGCAGCGTAAACAAGACAACTGTCAGAAGACAAGTTCGGGGACAAATCAGAACCAAGAAACATCGCATAACAAGAAACACAGCCATCATAACAACAAGAATCAAGCGGCTAGTAACAACAAGGTTACGAAATCGTACCATGCGTCAACGTTTACTTGTCCACTCTGCAACGACGAACATGGCCTCTATTTTTGTGCAAAGTTTTTAGAAATGTCGAACGACGAAAAACTTAACACAATAAACAAGTTGCAAGTCTGCATTAATTGCCTGTACAGCCATAAGGGCAAAAAATGTACGTCAAACAACCGATGTCGCAAGTGCAAAGCTAAGCACAATACGTTATTGCACGAAGCTGCATCGAAAAACAATGAACAAAATCAAGCAAATTCATCATCTCATGTATCTCGAGATGATGAAGACGCATCGGAGATTCTATTAGCGACCGCCATAGTAAAGGTAGAGGGAGCTGATGGGACTCAGTACAACATGCGAGCTCTTGTAGATCAAGGGTCACAGATATCACTGATAACAGACCGAGCAGCTCAACTTCTTGGGATCAAACGCCAGAAATGTAAAGGAGTTGTCTTCGGAGTTGGAGAAAAGGAGAGCAATTGCAAGGGCATGATAACAATTTCATGCAGCTCTGTCTTTGACGACTTCACGTTCAAGAAATCAGTATACATAATGAAAAACCTAATCAAGAATCTACCGAACAAAACTTTTACAAAACCATCATGGCCTCAAATACAAAATATCAACTTGGCGGATCCGGAATTCAACAGCAGCCGACCAGTAGATCTGCTATTTGGAGCAGACATTTACTCCCAGATCATGCTAGGAGGAATGATTAAAGGCGATGACGTCACACGGCCCATCGCACAACAAACATACTTAGGCTGGCTGCTATGCGGACACGTCAAAACTACAGCATTACAATGCAACGTGGTATTGAACAATCTGGAGGATATGATACAGTTCTGGGATTCCGAAGACATCAAAGACCGAACCGAAGCTGCTCCGTTCCTGGCCCTAATGACACTACGAAGACTGGCAGAGGACGAGCGACAGAATTTCCCGGAAGCTTCAAAGGTAGTAGAGGAGTCATTCTACGTCGACGATCTCGTTCACGGATCGCATACCATTGAACACGGACAGAAGCTAATTTCGGATTTAAAACAATTACTCAAGAGTGGAGGATTCAACCTTAGAAAATGGTCATCAAACGAACCGGCACTCTTGGAAAATGCAACAACTCAACATAACAATGAAAACACTGTCTTCAATTTCAAAACAGATCAAACATCAAAAACATTGGGCCTATGCTGGAATTCGAAGGAGGACAAATTCACATTCCAATGTTCGATTTCAAGCGTCAACAAAAACCATACAAAACGCAGCTTATTAGCTGAAATATCAAAATTGTTTGACCCACTTGGCTGGCTGGCTCCCTTATCAACAAAATTAAAATTATTATTCCAAAAAGTATGGGAGGTCAAATTACAATGGGACGACGAAGTTCCCGACAGCATACACAAAGAATGGTGCAAAATACAAGCGGACATAAGGACGATAAACTTGTGTGAAGTGCCAAGATGGCTCAGATGTGACGGAAAACAAGTTATAGAACTATACGGCTTCAGTGACGCTTCTCTGGATGCCTATGCGTGTGTTATTTACGCACGAGTTCACCCATCAACAGATGTCATACTTGTCGCGGCAAAATCAAAAATTGTACCACACAGAAAAGCAACAACATTGCCTAAACTGGAATTAAATGGAGCGCACCTACTATGCAAACTAATGCAAAAGGTTAAGGAATCCTTACATCAACACAATATTCGAGTCTATGGCTGGACTGATTCCATGGTGGTCCTGGGTTGGATACAAGGAGACCCATCACGATGGAAAACATATGTAGAGAATAGAGTCCAAAAAATCAACGCAGTAATACCGCGGTCGTGTTGGGATTACGTCAGGTCAAGTGAGAATCCCGCTGACGCCGCAAGCCGAGGCCAGTACGCCGGTCAATTGAAGGAAAACAAACTGTGGTGGCAAGGTCCCACTTGGCTATCATTCTTGGAAACGAAGAACCTAGTCAAAAGAGTCTACACGTCAGACCAAGAGATGAAAACAACGGCAATGAAACAAACCAATGCTGTCCAAACCAACACAGAAACCATCAACATTATCGAACAATTATTGCGAAAACATAGCTCTATTAATCATGTCATTCGAATAGTCGCATGGATACACAGAGCATTGAACTTGACAGTTCGAACATTGGACTCGAAACATCGCCAATTACCGAGTTACCTTACGTTGCAAGAATTGGACAGTGCAACTAAGGCAACTGTGAAACAGAAACAACAAAATGTATTTGAAACGGATATGAGTCATTTACGTAAACACGGCAGAGTGACATCAAATAGCAAGTTACTGCCTCTCAATCCTTACATTGATCAACAAGGCTTGCTAAGAGTCGGGGGAAGATTGAACAACGCCACGATAAGTGAAGAGATGAAGCATCCGATGATCATCCCTCACGACAGCCGCCTAACGCATTTGCTCATAAATCAAGCTCACCAAATGACGTTCCACGGCGGACCGCGACTCACCCTGTCGTATCTTCGCCAAAAATACTGGATCATCGGTGGCGTACGAGTCACGAAATTGCAAGTCAGAAAGTGCGTAACGTGCCGAAAAATCAGTCCAACCAAACAACAACAAATCATGGGTGAACTGCCGACTGCAAGAATAAACCCTGCCCCGCCATTCCACCATACAGGAGTGGACTACACGGGATTTGTCGATGTCAAGATGAATAAAGGAAGAGGGGCTAAAACCACTAAAGGTTACATAGCCATCTTTGTTTGCATGGTAACAAAGGCAGTGCACATTGAGTTGGTATCTGACCTTACAAGCACGGCATTTTTGGCAGCCCTTAACAGAATGGCAGCAAGGAGAGGCGCCCCTCGCCACATGTACAGCGATAATGGCACAAACTTTGTCGGCGCTAATCGACTGCTCATGGAACAATACGAGGAAATAGAGAACACCTACAAGAACGAACAACTACAGAAGGAAGTCGCCGAGATGTTCATAGAGTGGCATTTCAACGCTCCTGCATGGCCTTCGGCGGGCGGATTGTGGGAACGAGCCGTTAGAAGCTTGAAACACCATTTAAAACGAGTGGTCGGTGAGCAAAGGTTAACATTCGAAGAGTTCACCACAATATTAACAAAACTAGAAGCATGTCTAAACTCCAGACCTCTGTGTGCGCTGAGTGAAAATGTGGAAGACCTCGACTGTCTGACGCCAGCACACTTCCTAACAGGGAGGTCAGGGTTGACCGTCATCGAAACAAGAGAAGACGCCCGAACAAGATGGGAGCTAACTAGAAAAATATATTCAGAAATCTGGAAGAAGTGGAAAAACGAGTACTTGTGCCAACTGTTGGCAAGAACAAAGTGGCAGAAACCTCAAAACAACGTGAAGACTGGTGACTTGGTTGTTGTACATGATGACCAGCGGCCCGCAGGAAAATGGTTGATGGGCAGAGTAACAGATCTTCACCCAGGAAACGACGGATATGTTCGTATCGTGACCCTAAAAACAAGAAACGGCTCCATAAAGAGACCCATAACAAAGCTATCTATTTTACCAATAGACAGCGAGGAAAACTCCATTGAACAAAACACCGAAAACGAACACAAAAAACAAGCTACTAACGAGACTATAACAAGACGTCAACAAACTGCCAAGACAGGAAAAATCAACTTGATCGGTTTAGTAATGACTCTGCTATACCTATTAAGTCCAGCAAGCGCGACAACAAACAGAACAACAAACTTTATCGAATTGCAACAAGGTCTAGATTTCGACAAAGCCACCAACATGAAATTGATTCGCGACGAGTGGAAGATAGTTGTATACTACGACGTCAAACCCTACTGGCATGGTACAACAGTGTTCACCAAATTCAACGATCATCTCGAAACCATGTGTTCAAAACTAACACAGAAGACTCAATGTGAAGTTATTTCATTACAATTACATCACGCGTTCGCTGAACTCGACCACTACAACCGAATTTTGCTGAATCCGCAAGATCGGGTGAATATGAGAAGCAAACGCGGCCTTATCAACGGTGTCGGTTCAATCGCACGTTCCCTGTTCGGAGTATTGGATGACCAATTCGCCGAACAATATCAACGGGATATACAACTCATCAAAGAAAATGAGAAACATCTGGCCCTTTTGTCTAAGAATCAGACAACTATAATAGAAGCCGAATACAACGTGCTGAGAAGATCGGAAGAAACAATCGAAAAACAATACAAATTATTCAATCAACATCTGCTAAGACTAGACAAGCTAACGAGCAGCCTTCAGCAAGAAATTGAGTCTCAAGAACTATCAATCGAGTTTGTGATGTCGGCAATCTCTGCAAACAGCTTTATAGAGCATCTGAGAAACGTTCAAGAGACTCTGTTGGATACCGTAACCAACATTTACAACGGCAAGATGAACTTACACCTCATTGCGCCAGAACAGCTACGGGACGAATTGAACGTCATATCCGGTCAGCTCTCAAAGGATGTGGCACTTCCCATCAACAACATTCAAGATGATTTCTTCCTCCTATATCAACTTTTACAAGTGAAGGCAAGAATGACAGAGAAATACCTGCTTATTGAGATACGGGTACCGCTATATAATCAGTAGAGAGAACTACGAAGTTTATCACGTCATTCCTGTCCCAAAAAAGAATGGCTTCGACATGGTCACCCTACTGCCGATAGCGGAACTATTAGCAATTAACATACAGAAAGATTCATACCTACCGATGACTGGGACTGACCTACATCAATGCATGCACTACGACAGTACGACTCTACTGTGCACCATGAAGTCACCAATATACCACATGCAGTCTGACGAGAGCCTCTGCAAGAAGACACAAGACTCGTCTGGCTGCAAAACAAAACATGAGAGCTGTCAAAACACGTGGTTGGCACTTAGCAACATAAACAGCTATCTATACTTTTGCTGTGACGCTTGCAAAATACGCGTCATATGCGGGAATCAAGTTTCAACTGAATTACTTAACAACGCAGGGGTAATGACACTCGGAAGTGACTGCACTATGAAAAGTGAGACGTTCACTGTACATTCCCACAGACAACTGATGGACATAATGCATGCCCAGGTGGAAGAACTGACGCTGGAAATTCCTCCAATTAATCGGATCTTCAACCTATCGGTACTGGTTTTGAAACACGAACCCGAGAATGAGACGGTAATGGAGCAAAAATCATTACTGCAAGATCTGGGAAAACAGATAGAACAGATGAAAGCCGCGACAGCAGAAGACATCATCTCTGATCGGGCGACATACCACGATGTTCACCAATATGTTGTCATATACACACTGGCAGCAGTAGCAGCGACAGCAGGAGCAATATACGCTTACCACCGACTTCGCCAACATTGCACGAGTCAAGAGAAACCTGAGACACCATCTGTTCCAAATCCACCGCCCCGGAGGAGGTCGACTGCAAGCATCGTGGACAACACAGCTGTATTTGACGTCACAGACGACAGCGTAGCGCACTTATCGAGTGCACATACACACAACAAAGCAACGTCGCCTATTGCGCGTTGTGATTTAATAGTATAAGGATTAGATTATTTTATTGTACATTTTATCTCCTTTTTTAACATTTATTATTTAACAATAACATTTTTATATTTATTGTTCACACTCTTACAGTTACTCTTTGTGAGTGGGCAATATGTACGAGCTACGCTGTACATTGACCTTTGAGGTAGTTTGTACGTCACACATTTCTTTATGCACATCAATATTGTTTAGTTGTGCATTCCTTCAACATAGCATTTAAGTAGAACAATTGTATAATTACATTCAGTAGCAATAAATCCATCAAGGGAAATCATTCGTCTACTCATTTACATAACATAACATAACGCACCTTACAAGTGCGTACCTTACATAACAAAACCATAACATTTTCACTGTTGGGAGTTACGCCCCAACAGTGGGTGTACTATAGGTACACTTTGGCTAACCCTTCGGGAAAAACCAGCGTAACGTTATGTCACTGAATCTTCATAATTAGTACAATACGACCGACGACGTAACGTGGCGGGCCTGAATTTTGCGCAGAAGGCTGCGCACGAACGTTTTTTAGGAACCAAATGGTGGCATGAGGCGAGTGTGAGTGAGAGAACATGCGCGAAAGTTCGCTCAGGTTCGCCAAGTTACGTCGGTCGTATTGTACTTACTAGGATTTTGATCCTTGCAAATGATATTTGTATATGTAGCCGTTTAGTTAACCGCCTGGCCTTTAGAAGTTTGTATACCTTTTAATAATATGTCGCAGCCAAATGGTTAAATTAGCCGTTTAGTTAACCGCCTGGCCTTTGGAAGTAGTGCTCGCCTCGCTTCGCTCTCTCGGCTCGCACGCGGTTGATCACAGTTTTAACCTTGTTTTTTTCTTTTTGTTTCCGGGGTGGAAAATCCTCATGGATGTCCGCCGCCCCTGGGGCGGACGGCGGGGTCTGTCACTCTTACTGACTAAAACCACCCGGTCGGGGACCGGCGGGTCACGAAACATACGATCCTTCCGCAACCCCCGACTGGATCACAGTTCTAACCTTTTTTTTTTTTTTTACGTGGAGAAATGCTCATGCATTCTGCACTACCACGGGGAGATAGTGCAGTTATGTGGGACTCTAACTCATTTCATTTCAACCCACTAAAACTCCACGGTGTCCTCCTCTGCCACCCTTGATCCCCCTGCGACGGGTCAGGTCATTGGCCCCGCCGCCTGCCAATTTTCGGCCGCAGAGGATAGGGAGAGTGGCCAACGTCATACCAACACTCCTCTTCCCCTGCGGCCCCACCGCGTCCGCCATCGAACGGTGGCGACCCCGTCAAGGCCGCGGAAGGTAGGGAGAGCGGCGCACCGTAATACCGGCACTCCTCTCCCGCCGCGGCCTCCAACCCTCAGCCGCGATGCCTTCGATACGACGCATCACCGCACACCGGAGCGGTGTCTCGTAGTGTGACAACCGCCTGATGATGAGAACCACATTAAAATAGAAACGAAACGCGGCTTTAATTTATATTATGTTTAGCTATACTAGATTTTACATAGATCTCAAGAATCTTCTACTAATTGCATATTGTTAATATAGGTATAAAGTATAAAACACTGTTGAAAAAAATATTTAATTAAAGAAAGAATACCACACAGTAAAGAAAAAGAAAATAAAATTTATACTAATACTAAATCAATACAAACTCAAAGGTTTCACATAGTTGTCCAGTTCATATCCTGAGAAATATATTAAATTATGCTAAGAAATGGTGGTTTTAATCATTATTACAATATAAATAAAATATAAAATGTCAGCTTAAATCTATAAGATTCAACCATGTCAATATATATTTTTGGTATAATGGTTTGATATCAAGTCATTTTACTATTCTTCTGAACATTAACCAATTAATACTATATTAGACCATTGCAGTACGTATGTAGTATGTACAAACCATTTGATTTGTATATTATTGTACACACATTAAGACATATAAAACAACATAACTTAGTTCGTAATAAACTGATTAAGAATTAGCTTTTCATAATTTAAACAACATTGTTTTATACTTACTCAGTCTTACTCAGTAATGTCAAATTGCAAATACTACAATTATTCATTTTTGTATTTATTAGCTAACGCCTCTAACTTAGCCATATTTTTTTGCAAGTCGGCATTTTTATCTAGTTTAAGGTAAGTGTTGTTTCTTATTTCATGTAACTTAACCCAATCTGGCAGCTCCTCTGTGAGAACTTTAATATCACTTTGTAAATCATTTGCCGAAACATTTGCTTTGAAGCTACTATCCAACTTTGAAAGGATTATGTTTAGTGCCAGAACGTTTTTCCTCTCAGTCACAAAGATATTCCGAAGAGTACGAGCAAGATCTGGTAAGCGACAATACACCAAATACATTTGGTCATTTTCGGACGATCTAGTCATGGCCTCAAGGGCTTTAGCAGCTTGTTTAGCTTTTACCTTCTCTAGGAGAGCAGTAGGCAGATTACGAAGTGCTGGATTCAATATTGTAACTGCACTAGTGCTTGGCTGACTTGTCTGTGTACTGTTCCTCGTCATTCCGTTAACAGTATTTGGTTTAGTATCTGTATTACCAGTTGCAGCTTTTTCTTGCTCAGTGAGTCCACGGGCCTTTGCTTGAGCTAGCTTCTCTAAAGCTCTCTCCATTTTTGTATTACATTTGAATAGTTCGCGCGCCTTGGCTAACACGTCTTGGGCACTTGAGAATTTCTCAACATTTGGCATTTCAGGCAACTTGCCACTCTCAACTTCTGGTACCTTTTCAATATCGAATTCCGGATGCCAACGAGTCAATTTATCATCAGGGATGACCATTGGAGGATCAAGTGTTTGTAAATATTGTGCATGATGTTTCTTTACTAACTGAAGCAAAATATCGTAAAAGTATCTGCGCCTCTCTAGAAGCACACTTGGATTCATAACCTTAATATCATTAGGAAAATTAGGTGAAATTATTAATTCATATTGTTCCTTATGAGATGAGGCACTGAAATTCTTCACCTTTTGAATTTCGAAATTGTAAAAATCAGGCACTAAATGTTTTACTTGAGCCAAATGTTTTTGGGTGAATGAACGTTTCAGCATCTCTTGGACAGAGGGCTTCAGTTTAGCAAAGGTTATCTTTTCATTTCTGTTATAGAGTAAAGCAACAACAGTCTCCATGCCACGGAACAGTTCAGCAAGGAACCTGTAGTGATGAGGCAGCGGTAAGCTGCTGGAAGATGTGGCAAGTGCTGCATGCCGGATGTATGCTGGAACCTGAAAGAGATATCAGATATTTTTTTTTAAACTGACCAATGTAGGATCCTAGTTAAATAGACAAGATGTTGTGTTCTTTGATAAAACATTAATATCAAAGACAACCACTAGCTCGCTATAGATTAACATCAAGTTAACTTCATTAGGATGAGCTGGTACAATGTGTACCACAAGCGGTTTGCACCAGTTTGTCCCTGAGAAGTGAGAAGAACTGCAATGCCACAGAGTTAGTTAACTAATAGCTTTTAACTTTATAATACTAACCTTGCTTGGACTCTTGATGGGACTGATAACCACTTTCCTAGGTGATATAAGAGGCCTCTGTTGAGGTGCAGGCATTGATATGCATTTCTTCGGTGACAGGAATTCATTTTGAATGAGTGCTTTCTTGCTTGGACTGTAAAGGAAAAAAACAAAGATTAGATTTTCAATTCCAGTGCCATAGGGAATCCGATCCTAGCCTGTATGGAAAACACTAAAATTATGGTGGCTAACACTGTTGGTTTATAAGGAGCAGTCACATGTAAGACTCACATTAATTTGGTAATCGAAATCTAGCTGCAAAGCTTACAAGGTATGAAATGAAATGATTTATTTTGTAAGTAGGTTTGTACAAACACTTTTACACGTCAATCATGTTTTTTTTTTAACTAGATGCATGCAACAGTATACACTCGAGTTATACAGTAATTATGATAGAATCAAAACAATCTAATATTCTGCATGTTCTTGATTTAATGGTCAATTAAGGTGGTAATAAGTGGTAATCAGCATTGGATTGGATAAAATAATTCCTTTGTTATTGCAATACCTTTATTGATCTGGCAAGCAACCTGATGTAATGTACTACTTCACTAAATTGATCTACCATACACACAGTTTGGGGAACACAACATTGTTATTGTCTGTGTTCAAAACCATTGCCAATGATTGAATATACTTACAATAAAATTATTAACTGCAGTTAACAATTCTATATATATTAGTACAGAACACTAAATCGTTATCTACCAATGTTAATACAAGCAAAGCTTAAAGTTATTAGACTTTCACATACCTTACTGGTACTTCCACATCAATGGACTTGAACTCTCGAAGATTACGCTTCTCGCTGGTTTGTTTAAGTTCTTGTATGCCTTTGCTCAGTCGATCGGCGGTTGCCCTTAATTCAGCTAACCTCGAACTTCCAGCCAATTTCTTTCTTATGTCACCAAGACTTAGCTCTTTGCGAGAAGTGGTAATACCTTCCGCTTTGGAGGCTTCTGTGATTTTAGGTTTGTTAGATGCATTCACTTTCTTACCAAATGCTGCTGAGACTTTTGGCGGTATTTGATTCGTATCTAATGACACGACATGCTTACTATCAACATGTTTTAATTCTTCCTTTACAGTTTCCCTTGATTTAACTGGTTGCTTGAATTCTCTTGTAACGATTTCATACCTCTTTAGGGGAGCCGTACCAGTGGATAAAATCTTCTTTTCTAGAGTCCGGTCGATGTGAGGAACTTTATTTTTAGAAGTACTAAGATCCTCTGTAGCAGGTCTTTTTCTGCTATTGAAAAACGAAGTGATAGATGTTTGTGACATGATAGCTTTACTTACATGCAATTAAATTTAAGAAAGAATATTTAGAGACTGACTATGTTTTCGACAGCAATTTTTTCCCTCCAAAACGTCTGTTCGCTAGCACTTGTGGCGAATGCGAACAAAATTGCGCGCGTGACGCGTCTGTCAAATTTACGATGCCTTGGGCGCTTTCCGAATTAGCTATAATCGCTCACAGCGCTCACATCATCTCACATGCGTTCCGATTTAGATATCACGACTATGACAGCTGAGAGCTGTCAACAATTCGGAACGCCCGTGAGCGCGCTCACAGTGCTTACTCAATGTAAAAACGATATTATTACAGTATTTCTTTGTATAAACACCACATTTCTTCTTCTTTGGTTAGGTGGCGACTATCAGCCAGAAGCACAATTTCGAAAATGCCACTTTAGTTTAATTTTATGATAAGATGCAAATCAAAATAAAACACACACTGACACATCCTCACACACACACACACACTGTCATTTTTGACAGCGCTCACGGTGATATTATTCTAGGGCATGGTCGGCGTTATCGCAAGATGGCGCATGTCATGACGTCATCTATGACGATTCACGGAACGTCGTTATCGCGCTCACGCTAATTCGGTACGGGTTTAAGCACGCTCACATCGATTATTTCCCAACTCGGAACGCAGGGCTTGTGTGCCTTGCTTGTCAGTGTTCAAAACCGTCAAAATGAAAAAACCACAAAACAAAAAAAACGGTCAGCGAGATCCACGTCTATAGTCTATACCATTTACGTTGTGTGTTGTGACCCTTAAGCACGATCTACACGGTTTAAAACCGTGGTTTCAAACCTAAGTTTAAAACAGTGTAAACAGTGGTTTGAAACAAATTTCGTATGACCTTTAAACGTCCTTGGTAGAAAGGCCTGCGTTGCAAACCAGTGGCAGAAGAAAATGTTGGTTTTAAACCGTGTAGCAGGCATCTCGCAACAAAAACAACTTCAAGGTCACCTTGGTTTGTAGACTGGTTTCAAACCGTGTAGATCGTGTTTTTAAGGCGACGGATACACGTAAAGTATTTATTGTGATCCGTCAATATAGTATTTGTTGATGGATTTCAGTTTTTACTGATGGATTAATACACTAGCCTACACGTTCAATATTTATTACGATTACGTCAGTATTATGTCCGGTCTCCTGCTGTATAAACGTCTAAAATGGCCACAGAGCTGAAAATTAAAGGTTGCATGGCTATTATTTTAGCACTTAGTTTAAATAAAAAGGTCAAGCGAAAGCGATGGGCAAAAAATTGGTTACAACAAAAAAGGTGCACATTTTAATTTAATGGCAGAAATTAAATTACCTGGTGAAATGGATGATTACGAGAATTATTTTCGAATGCCTGAAACCTGCTTGGAAGAACTTCTGTAGGCGTAGATATAGATAAGGGGGGGGGGGGGGTGAGCCGTGCCCACCCTAGGATGTTTGGGGACCATTTCGAAATTCTAAGCTGGATAAGTATGTACAGAAAGCGTCACTATGTGCTAACCCCTCAAGTTTTAAAACGTTACACTGCTACAACATTGAATTCCTTACGAATAATCTAAAGAATACTTCAAAAAGACTCCATTGTGTTGACTCGGATTCGAACCATCGCATCACCGAACGTCGTCATACTCATACCGGCAGTTTGACGAACTAGCCAGCGAGCCCATATGAATTGCGATGAAATTGTTATCTACTATCGGCTGAGTCATTATATCTTTAGGTCCCTGTCTAATCGAAAGATGTTATAATTTGAGGGTATCCATTAATTTCACTTACTTACGTTGTCTTTATAAAATTAATCCATACCTTCAAGTTAGAACTTTGTATACGTTCACTTAAAACGGCGAAGAGTAAACGACTACTATTTATCCATTATTTTTTTTAAATGATTTCTGATTTTATGAGAACTAAAATAGTTGTTCTGTTTGTTGTAAAATAAGATCATAGTTTTGTTAAATAATAGCAATAATAAATATTATTAAATGATTAATAAAGTATTTTATTTTTCTTGATTTTTTAATTCTTTATAAATAATTAATAATTAAAACAAAATAGAAAAATATATCAAAATAATATAATGAACAAAACGCACATATAGGATCTTATGCACGGTAAGCGGTCTTGAAACCTCCAATGTATTTAGACGATGAATAAGTTGTCGTAAATGTTAACCCTATTATTGTTGCTTGTCGTCGCAATAATAAAAGTATTGATAAAAACAGAATAAAAAAAAAACTTACTTAAACTTACTTATTCGATAAAACAATACATTATTTAAAATAAAATGTTTTTGCAAAATACAAAAACCAACTTGGGCCTATCACGGATTTGAACGCACATGTCTTTTGGGGGGGTAACTACTTAATGGAGCTGTGTGTACCTACTTACATAATATAACTTCACACAAAAACAATCAATTAAATAATCTACTACCAAGACCTACACAAACTTATTATTACCTACATAATACATTCCATCTAATTACTTTTGAATTAACACAAATAATTGAATCTACTAATACTTTCTATGCTAATACGCAACGTAATAAGTGTCACTGACTCTGGCAGAGCCACCATCAGGGATTTTAATTTTGATAACACAAAAAAATAGTCGCTAATTAGTCGAAATTTGTCGCCAAATATCAGAATTTGTCGGTCACTGGTTCAAAAGATATAAGGTTTATAGGTGACCGATCTGGAGAGAGTCTCCCCAGCAGGGCCACATTAATATCTCAAAAACTAGGGCACCTAACGAAGATCTTTTTCTCCCATATTTAGTCGCCAATTAGTCGGAATCAGTTGCCAAATATTAGAATTTGTCGGTGACTGGTTCAAAAGATATTAGACGCGCGTAACCCGCGGATATATATTAGACAAAAACTAACTTAAATAACATTGGCTACTTATGTAGCTGCCTTGAAAAAACGGGCACGCACTGAGAGACGGAAATAGTATAGCTTTATCCTTTTCTGTTACTTATAATAAGTCAATACTTTATCCATTTCTTGTGGAAATGAAATGGCGCTACCCGCCGTCTATACTTTTCTTTGTCTAAGGTGACATGACATATTCTGGCTGACAACATCACACAATATGGTTGCCGGGCAACTTGCGTCTGCGCTTGTGTGTTTCGTATGTCCATTTTGTGTTTAATTAACAGTGTTAAAACAAAATGGTTAATTACTGTAACTGCCAATTCTATTCAAATATAAATTCAAGTTTTCAGTTTTTTGCAAATAGAAGCTGTGTTCACATCGTTTATTGATCAAAATGCGATTCACTAATCTAAAATTATTAATTTTTGATGATTGTAATTTAGTAAATGTATCAAACGAAACGGCCAAGCCAAATATTTTGACTAAGGTGTAGAGTTTGTGAAGTTAGGGCGTGTAGACTGTGTAGAGTTAGAAGCTTGACTCTACATGAGATCTGATAACTTTTTGGCAGTGCGAGCCATATATGTGGTCTCGTCTTGGCAACACTTTACATGAAAATGTTTTTGGTGGGATTTCACATCTTTTTGAAAGTTGCTTAAGAAATAAAAAAAATTTTTTTTTTGGGGTTCTTTACTAAAAATCCTGAAATATCTTAGTGAAATATGTATTTTATTATTTATAACAAGGAGTCCCTATATCAATTTTCAGAACTCTAGCTAGCAACAAAATTTGCGGAAGTCTCGTACAAACTTCCATCCCCTAGTATAAGGGGTTGAAGGATAATAGTTCCAAGTTTTAGATTTTTTTTGTTGTTTGTGTACTATTACTAGCTTACATACCAAATTTCAGCTTTCTAGGACTTCAGCAAGAACCTTAAGAATATGGATGATCATCAGTGAGTCAGTGAATCAGTGACGAAATCAGTGAAGATATCAATAAAATCTAAAGTATAAGGGCTATGCAATTGAAACTTTATATAAAAATGTATGGACGGCCCATCGAAACCACTGACATCATATCCCGAAAATTTTGTTTATCTGGTATAATCCAAACCCAACTTAAAAAGGTTCAAAAATACGACGAAGTGCTTCGAGAAAAGGTAGGTAGTGCCCTTGCGCTTCGCTTGGCTCGTCTTGGCGGGGACACCCCGCGGGAGATTAGACAATACTAGAATACATCAATACACACTATTAGTCGTCGGTGTAACCAGTTATTTTGCTTTTTATTATTTTACCGTGGTATAGATTAGCAATACACACATGCAAAGATCAAACATTTGTGCAAGAGCAAAATCTCGTCTATGAAAGACAACAAACTATTAGTAGAGATGAGGCATATCCTTCGATAAAAAAATATCTCCCGGGCCCATGACTCATTAGAAGGAACAGTGTGGTTTTAGTGGGTAGAAGTCCGACATAACCTTCCGTTCTTCCCAGACAAGGTATCCATGAGGATTTCCCCACGAAAAAAATGAATCTGTCTAAACGACGACGCCTAATAAGGCTAAAATTGAGTATTACTGACATACCTACATGATCCTAATATAATAATTATTCTGTGGTTTATCAATCAGCGCTGTCAAGAACCGTTGAAGACATTGT
The DNA here is from genome assembly GCA_963082905.1 of Oligia fasciuncula. Taxonomy (NCBI): domain Eukaryota; kingdom Metazoa; phylum Arthropoda; class Insecta; order Lepidoptera; family Noctuidae; genus Oligia; species Oligia fasciuncula. The sequence goes on along the minus strand of OY720396.1, from coordinate 13,933,174 downwards.
TCTTCATCAGTTTACATCATAGATAAAATACTAATATGATTATAATTCTCCGCTAGGAGTAATAGTGTTCTGTGTTATAATTAGTCTGTGACATTGTTGAAAAAGTGTTACATGCTCTGTGTTGTTGAAGGCTCTATTATTATATTCAATTATATTGTAGTCTGCCCCGTGGTTAAATAATAACAGCCGCACAGGTCGATCGATCGCAAGCCGCGGTTGGTCTGTGAATGGGTGACCATCTTTACATACCGTGACTCCTCCGTGCCTCTGAAAGCACGTTAAGCCGTTGGTCCCGGCTGTCATTCGTGGATCTTTGACAGTCGTTACGGGTAGTCAGAAACTCAGAATCCCGAAAGTCTGACAACCAGTCTTACCACCAGTCTTACCAAGGCTATCGTATTACCCAGTAAACTGGGTTGTGGAGGTCAGATAGGCAGTCGCTCCATGTAAAATACTGGTATTCAGCTGCAATCGGTTAGACTGGAAGCTGACCCCAACATAGTTGGGAAAAGGCTAGGCAGATGATGATTGTAGTCTGTGGTTGAAGGTTGAAGATGATTTGATGAACACGTTAAAGAAAATGTATTATGATTTTCTTTTGATATATATTTTTTCTTTTGATAAATGATTAATTAAAAAATAATGCCACCTAAGAATACTGCACCGCCCGGAAACAAACACGAGAAAAGGAAAAATATAGTTATACCAAGCAAACACAATTACACTCCTCAGGACCCAGAGGACCTTGAATGCGTTGAAGAAACAGAAATCACTGCACAAATATCATTACCACCGGAAGGAGGATGGGGATGGGTAGTAGTTGCAGCAAGCTTTATGAATATTTTCGTGTTAGACGGAATTTACTTCACGTTTGGCAGTGTATTCCACGATATGGCAAACGATCTTGCAGTTGGAGACTCTTTGGTGGCACTTACCAATTCTGTAGCAGTGGCAGTGTACTTTATGGGCGGTCCTTTAGCGTCTGCGCTTATTAATAGATTTGGATTTAGAGCTATTGCTATGAGTGGTTCAATTATATGTTCTATGGCTCTCTTGTGCACATATTTCTCCACTAGTTATGTAGCAATCCTTATATTATATGGATTTGTTGGTGGATTTGGAGCTTGCCTTACGAGTATGTCCTCTGGATTAGTAGTGGGTTTTTATTTTGAAAAACTTCGATCCTTGGCAATGGCGATAGCAAGTACTGGTTCCAGTGTTGGTATCATGGTTATGTTTACCGTAAATACACAAATAGTAAAAATTGTTGGATGGCGTACACTTATGTTGATGCATTCTGGACTGACAGGCACAATTTATTTTTATGCTATGACGTTTCGACCGTTGCTCTCTTTAACTGTGACGGCGACAGCTCCGTCAGGTACAGAAACAGACCCTACTCGTACAGTTACTTATTTACCAAGTTTAGCGGCTATTAAGGCGTCACCGTCCCGTACGAAAAAAGAAGGCCCTATGCCAAGTGCTGCAGAAAGGCTCTTTAGTGCAGTATCTAATGCCCACTTTCCAACTGCGGCTGCAGTGATTGGAGAAAGTGGAGGGCCGACACCACCAACGACTAAAGCGGGTCCATCCACAGCAGCTGCATCGAGGGTTACACTAATAGCTCAAGGTCCTCAATATGGAGTAAGTCAAAGACAGTTAAAACAAGTTCAATCTATAATATCCAAATCCAGGTTATGTGTGAGAGGTAAAGATGAAAATATTCAGAAACAAACTGAAGTAAATTTAGTTGTTGATGAAAAAGCTCCGAAAAGAAAATGGTGGCAAAAGTTATTTCATTGGGAGGAGGAGGTATCCCAAGCTCGACCAATGTATCGAGATGATGCTTTCTATGCAGGCAGACTAGACAAGTTACCAGCCTATCAAAAAAGTATGATGGAAACCGTGCCGGAAGAGAGAACTGGCCTTGAATATCAAATGGCAGTTTCACGTGCCGTAACTGCTGCGGAGTTAACGGAAAAAAGGGGTGTTTTCACAACTGCTGTTAGAAGGATTCTTGCTACTATGTTGGACCCAAAACTACTTAAAAGAGTTTCATTTTTATTGTTATGCACCAGTGGTTTCTTCACGTTTTTAGGATATTTAGTGCCTTATGTCTTTCTGCCAGATAGGAATCTGAGCGTTGGCATTCCTGCCGAACATTGTGATATATTTGTAAGTGTCATCGGTTTCGCAAATGCGTTAGGCCGCCTGGTTATAGGAACATTGGCCTTGAAATACAATCCAGTAAATTTGTATATATATGCGTGTTTAGTAGCTGGATTTTCGATAATCGCATTTAATTTTTCATTTAACTTATTGTATCAGTATGCGATGTGTGTGGTATTTGGATTTCATATTGCTAGTTTAAGTTGCGTACGAAGTGTGTTATTAGTACATTTGTATGGATTAGAAATGTTGACTAACGGAACAGGTATTATGATAATGTTTCAAGGTTTTGGAAGTCTAGTAAGTACACCGATATCCAGTGTACTAAAAAATTTGTTTGGATACACAGTGTCTTTCTATGTGGCCGGGATATTTGTTTTCTTTAGTGGTTTAGTTTTAATACCAGTTAGTAAATTAAATGAAAAGGAGAAAATGGAGTTATGTGGACCGCCTGAACAGCCTACTACGGGTAAGGCTCTGCCTATGCCTATGCCTACGGTTAAACCTACGGCTGCGACTACGCCTACGGTTCGCCTAAAGATATAGTAATCAGATCAAAATTTTGAAAAAAAACTTGTTTTTTTTTTCTACTTATACCCCTGCTTACCAGAAACCCAGCATACCCTAGGCTGGTTGTCACGCTGACCATCGGCCACAGAACACATATACTCCTTGCCATCGGCGCTGACAGCTCAGCGCGTAGCTTGTCAGCGCTGAGATTCAGCGCGAGACGTTTCAGTATCGTGCTGATCACTGTGGAGTACAGACCATAGACTACTATTAAATGGTACACAGTACAGACGCACAAAAATTGACTGTTCATACGGACGCGTGACGGCGCGGCCTCCGCTCGGCTCGACACTAGAACACTATTTATTCTGTGCTAGAACATGGAACACTCACTGAAGACTAGATACGCGTGCGTTGGCCACAAAGAGTTACGGCCCGTTCACACATGGGAGTCCGTTTTACTGGTACGTTTTTAACGGATACGTCATAAAATAAAGTAGTTTTAAAGCAGGATCTGTCAAGACTTGGCCAAATTTTAGCAGTTTCTGTTTCGTACCATACAACAAAAATTTAAAATATTTTTTTTCGGGTCAACTATTAGTTTTAGAGAAAAACGTTTCATAACAATTATTCATCAGATTATCAGATCTTTCGATCATCGATTTCCCAAATGCAAAAGCAAACCATCGCGTAAAAAATTATGCGTCGTTCCTTCAGACAGAAGCGGCCCATAGACTACTATTATACAGTGTGGGTCTTCATAATGTGCACATTGTGCACATATTGAAATGAGGGAAACTAAGCTTAATTTTATCGACGGAAAAAATATATAAAAAAATAAAAAAAATTGTAATATTTAAAAATTTTTTTTTCGCTGTTGTTGACCCCTGTGTAAACAATCGCCCCTCAATTGAGACTTACGGTTTTTTTTTAGCAAAAATCTGATATTTTTTCATCAATTTTTACAATAATTGTAAAATTACTCAATAAAAGCCCCGATTACCTACCATTTTTTATTCCTTTTAAATTATTCTCCATTGTATCAGATTTCTAAACGTAAAAATACCATGTTTATAACTCAATCACAACATTTCCTATTAAATGTTAAAGAAAGTCCTTGCAATCACCAAACTTTAGGTAAAGATCCTTTTAAATATTTTTTTATTTTTTCAAATATTTTTTCCGTCGATAAAATTAAGCTATGTTTCCCTCATTTCGTTATGTGCACATTATGAAGACTCACACTGTAGTAGTCTATGGGCCGCTTCTGTCTGAAGGAACGACGCATAATTTTTTACGCGATGGTTTGCTTTTGCATTTTGGGAAATCGACAGGAAGAAAACTAAAACCACAGAGCATGTAACCTTGTACTAAAACATGTTTGTCTTTGGATTCAGTTTGATTTTTTTACTAGCAACATTTTTGAGTTCATGTTCGAGCGCATTTTGTTCTGCGACCGGCCGCCATACTCAAACAAAAAGATTTGAGATGAAAAGATAAATTTATATATATATTGGCGTTGTTGAAAGTGTTTAATTTACTAAATGAGTTCTAAATCAGATGTAAATAGAAGAGTGCTCGCCATTCAGGCGAAAAAGAAACGGCATAAACTCGGTAAAAAGAAAAATCGCGAGGAGGACCACGGGGCTGGTGTACAAGGAAACGGTCTGCGCAACCAGAATCAGAATCGTTTAGAACCTACACATAGCTCTTCCAATGAAACGATCGAAGAGGATGAAGACGAACAATATGCGAGCGACGACGAGGAACAGGAGGACAGCGCCGACTATTGTAAGGGTGGTTACCATCCTGTCAAAATTGGAGACTTATTCCTGAATCGGTACCACGTCACTAGAAAACTGGGATGGGGTCATTTTTCTACCGTGTGGTTGTGTTGGGATCTTGTTGATAAGCGTTTCGTTGCATTAAAAGTCGTTAAATCGGCGCCTCATTTCACGGAGACAGCCTTAGATGAAATTAAAATACTGAAAGCAGTTCGTGACAGCGATCCAGCGGATCCCAAGAGAAACAAGACCGTTCAGTTGCTTAATGACTTTAAAATAACCGGTGTGAATGGAACCCATGTGTGCATGGTGTTTGAAGTTCTGGGTCACCACCTACTGAAGTTGATACTCAAGTCTAACTATAGAGGTATACCGCGGGAAAATGTGAAAACAATCATACGCCAAGTACTTGAAGGCTTGGATTACCTCCATACTAAATGTAAGATTATTCATACAGATATTAAGCCTGAGAATGTATTGGTTTGTGTTGATGAATCTTACATCCGCAAGCTGGCAGCTGAGGCTACTGAATTACATTCCTTAGGCTTGAGACTGCCTCATTCCTTGATTAGTACTGCACCAAAGGAATTTCAAGAACAGGTAGTCACTGCTAAAATGAGTAGAAATAAAAAGAAAAAATTAAAGAAGAAAGCAAAGCGTCAGTCTATGTTACTTAAAAAGCAAATGGAACAAATAGAAGAAATGGAAGAACAGAAAAAAGTTGTCAATAACAGTGAGTCAGCCCCCATGTCACAAGATAATGATGACTCACCTCCAACACCTGAAGAGGCAAGTGTGATCGAGACTACCCGCTCTGACAATGAAACTAATATCAATGGTTGTAATGATGACAGAGATGATAGAGCCGATGAGGAAGCTTTTGATACTGACGCTGATGCAGTACAGGTAAGATCTAAGCAATATGGCTGTGGAGATGATGCAGGAACCCCTATGTCTGAAGGGGAAATGACAGATACTCCACCTTCTTTCAATTCTCAGTCTACTAAGGGCAAATCCCTTGATAAAAAATTTGATCCAGCTTTTGATATCTGTGACTTAGAAGTAAAGATTGCAGATTTAGGTAATGCATGTTGGGTCCACCGGCATTTTACTGAAGACATACAAACTAGGCAGTACCGATCTCTAGAAGTGTTGCTGAGTGCCGGCTATGGGACCTCAGCTGACATATGGAGCACTGCTTGTATGGCTTTTGAGTTGGCCACAGGAGACTATTTATTTGAGCCTCATTCTGGGGATGGCTACAGCCGTGATGAAGATCACCTTGCTCATATTATAGAACTTCTAGGTGATATTCCAAAACGAATTGCAGCCTCAGGAAAATATTCAAAAGTATTCTTCAATAAAAAGGGTGAGTTGAGGAACATAACTGGCTTAAAACCATGGGGTTTAGTATCCGTGTTAACTGAGAAGTACGAGTGGAGTCAGAAGGATGCAGAAGATTTTGCTGATTTCTTAAAGCCTATGCTCGACTTTGATCCAAATCGGCGTGCCACTGCCTATGAGTGCCTTCAGCACCCATGGTTAAAACTGCTTGAACCTGAACAAAACGAGTCTGACAAATAATATTATATTGCTCTCTGAAATGAATGATCATACATTCATGAAATCAGTAGTGTCAACATACAAAGTATTTCAGTCTTATACAATTTTAATAAAAAGTTTATTTATGGATTTCTTTGTGAATAATTTACTTTGTATCTAGATTGTTTTGTTAACAATCCTGGATTGTTTGAAAATAGAATTGTGTATGACTACTTATTGGAGACATGTTGCTGAACTTCTTAAACACAATCTGCTAAGGAACAGCAGCAAAGTATATAATACATCAGCTGCTCAGCATAAAGTTATTATTTGGACGTAATGTATAGTAATTGGCTTTTATTAGACATCTCAAATTACCCAAACTGTACAGATAACTTTAGGAAAAATTGTGATGTATGACATGTAGACAATATAGGTTTTGTCACATTAATCTTTTAGAAATTTAGTTGACATAATGACATAGCTCTGCACTTAATACAACATCCTAGAAGGTGAGGAACCTAATATAAAGGAGTCATGCATGCAAGTAGTAGCCATTCAGAAAGTAGAATGTTCACATAGTTTAAGTTTGTGTTTTATCACTATCACAATAAAAATCTCATTATGTAAACTTAGGAGTAAGACAGTATTTGTAATGCCACACCTCCGAGACTGCCTTTTTATATTTCGATGAGTCATCAAAATTTAACAATGGCTGGAATTATGCTATTCGGAGACGGTATAAGACAGTGTCCTCTAAACCAGCTGATAGGAATAATATTATTTATCATAGATCCCAATTTACATGACCATAATTTGTATTAATTATATCTGCAAAAATTTACATGAATAAAAATGTCAAAACGAGCTTGTTACTATGTTTATTTTTTGTTTTTATTTTATGTTAAATTTCTTCTCTATTTCTTATTTAATCCTTTGGTTTTATGAAAGAAATTAGCTCATATTAGGTACAAAAGAATGATTTTTTACATGAGGAATCTTTAGGTTACCAGTTTGGAATATTTACATAAAAACGTAATTCGTAAGTATAGGTAGGTACAGCTATGTAGTAAAGGTGGGGCCGGAAATATTATTGTAAGGATTGCTGGCTGCTCCTGCAAAACTCATTGTGTCTCGGGCTCAGTATTGTGATGACGCGAGTGTAATACCCGTTACGGTAACGCGCACGCATTGCTACGCTGCTGTAGGCATTGTAACAGGTATGTAGGTATGTACATTGTGTTGAATAAACAATGTTATCCATTCCTTTATTTGCCACAAGCTAGAACTAGATACGTCTTGATCTATGTGTAAGGGGCAGACTGCTGTGAATATACCACACGTATTATAATCATCCAGACCATGACTGGACAATGCTTCTATATCTATTCTTTAGGTAAGTATATAAAAAAAAATCGTTTAACGTCTCTCTGTGTGACCGCTCAGGATCTTCTGAACGGCACAATGGATTTTGATGCCAGCGAAAGCACTAGGAAGTGGTGAAGGGCGGGCGTTTTGGGGGACTGTCTTTTGTAATTTTGACCTTCGAAAAGGGCTGATTCTCAGCCTAGTTTGAATAAATGACTTGATTTTGATGCGGTTTTCACGATCGTAAAAGATTTGAGAACCATTTGTTTCGGAAGGTTCATGAGTACCTATAATTCATGAATATTTAAATTAGTTTAATTAAAGCACAGAAATGTCGATGTTTTTACACTTATTTATCTATTCCGTGTTTTTACATGTCATTGCAACCGTGTGAAGCAGGTGTTATACCTAAGTATAAACGTATGTATAAGTATGTGTACTTTAGTTACCATACTACCTCATCATCTCTCATCTGCCTAGCCTTTTCCCAACTACGTTGGGGTCGGCTTCCAGTCTAACCGGATGCAGCTGAATACCAGTATTTTACATGGAACCACTGCCTATCTTTTTTTTTTTTTAACGGAAATATGCTCATGCATTCTGCACTACCACGGGGAGATATTGCAGTTATGTGGGACTCAAAGACTACAATATAATGCTGGGACTCTAACCCACTAAAACTCCACGGTGTCCTCCTCTGCCGCTTATGGCGGGAACACTGGCACGCGTTAGCACTCATCAGTGAACCCGCCGCGGCTGTCCGTCACCGGACCCTCCTCTGGGGAGTAAGTACTCATCACCGGCGCACCAGAGCACATAGCACGCCGTGAGCCCGTGACCATTCCAGGGACCAAACCAGCACATGGGCGCCAGACGACCCCGTGTCTGGGCACCCTTGGTGCGACGGCGACGGTTCAGGTCATTGGCCCCGCTGCCTGCCTTCCGGCCGCAGAGGATAGAGAAAGCGGCCATCGTCATACCAACACTAATCCTCCCCTGCGGCCCCACCGCGTCCGCCATCAGATGGTGCCGACCTCGTCAAGGCCGCGGAAGGTAGGGAGAACGGCGCACGGCATTACCACTCCTCTCCCACCGCGGCTCCACAACCCAGTTACCATAGATAAAAATACTAAATACCTACTGGGTAATATGATACCACTTGGTAAGACTGGTATTGTCAGACAGCCACGTAGGTACCTATATGAAGAGTTTAATGGAAGGTTTGCGTTTTTACAGTTGGTACCATGAACAAGAATAATTTAGTAGGTAACTAAGGTAGTACCTATAGATAATGGTAAATCTATATTTGCCTATTAGAGGTAGGTAATTGCACAGTATTAATATCAAAATAATTTAAGTACCTACCTGACAAATAGATTTTAACCGTCTTCAAAAAAAAATAATGAGGTTCTAAATCTTTCGATATCTTTAGTCTTTACCATATCATTTACAGTGTTATTTATAATTACAGGGTTCCGTCCGTACCTCGAAACCCTTTTTTTTTTTTGGGTGGTAAATCATCAAATGACTATCTCCTTGAGGCGCGCGTGGAACACAACGTGCCGTCGACCCGGGCCTGGTCCTTACCGGACGGCGAGCTGCCCATTGCTCGTCGTCCGCAAGCCCGCACCTACGGTGGCCGGGAATCAGCTATTGACTCCCGACGCCTGGGGCGTCTCCTGCGGCGGCTAGGGGCGTGAGGGCGCAAGGATTGCCTCTCCCTCACGCGCTCCGCCTCCTCCGTCGCGAGAGTATCACTGCTTCGCAGAAGGAGGCGAGAGCCTCCCATGCACTCTCGCTCCGTACCATGGCCTGGACTAGGGCCGGGCGCGAGAGATCGCCGCCGCCGATGACCACCGTGAGGACACTGCGGTGCTTATGCTCCACCGTGTCCGGGCGATCCACACAATGGTGACACCCGGGCGTTTCCTCCCGACTTATTCTGAACAGGAACCTCCCGCTAGCAGCCGTGCCCGGTGAGGACCTGCGTTCGGCGAAAGGTGAGGACGCCGTGGCGCCTCTCTAGCCACTCCTCAAAGAGGGGGCTTATCGCCGCAATTGTGGCGTGCCCAGCACTGGGTTGCGACAGTCGCACTCTCCATGTCGCCATGAGATCCCGCCGGAGCTCTGTCCGCTGCGCCGCGAGTTCTCGCGGCAGCGGAGTTACGCCGTACGTACGGCGTTTTACCTCCTCGCGCCACCCATATGTGGGCGAGGACTTTGGCCTCCAGATCCCATGGCGGCAATCCGGCAAGGAGGCTCGCTGCCTCCCCGGAGACCGTGCGGTATCTCCGGACTAGCCGGACGGCCATGACCCTCTGGGACGCGTTCAACCAACCGGGCTGGTCGCCGCCTCAATGAACGCGCCCACCCCGGTGCCCCGTGGGCCATGGACCTCGAAAGGAACCCTTATAGGATCAGTTTGTTGTCCGTCCGTCTGTCTGTCAAGACCCTTTATCTCAGAAACGCGTGGAGGTATCGAGTTAAATTTAAAACCAGTCCCTTGAAGCTGTGAAAAAATCAAAAACCTAAGATAACGAAAAAAAAAGATACGGCCATTTATGCCGTAAAAAAAGGTATATTTCGGTATATATACTCAAGGGAATCAAAATTTATAGGGTAGGTACATACTTCCCGTTGACCTTGAATCATGAAATTTTGCAAGAAGCAGAAGGCCACTCGTATGTAGCACAAGTAAAGGAAAAAATCCGAAAACCGTAAATTTGTAGGTATCTACATTAAAAAAAAACCCGTGATAAACTACATATTTACATAGCACAGTGTTTTTTTAGCCCCAAAAAAGTGACATCCACTTTTTATTGAAAATTTCTACTCAATAGTTCACTAAAAATGCACGAGTAGAACTCCCAGGTGCCAATTTTGTATACTTTATTTTAAAAAAAAATCTTAAAGTTTTCGTTACCTTGAAGGTAAAAATATTGAAAATAATTCGTACAGACGCCAGCAGGTCAACCTACCCGAAACTGTCAGATTTTCCCAATCAACCTTGAACCTTATGCTTTAGCAATAAAGTCGAAAATCTATTAAAGAAATCTGACAGATTGTAGTAACTTGATTTGCTGGCGTCCGTACAATAAAAACTGTATATGATTGAGTTTTGTTTGAAATGCATAGGTATCTATGAAGCAATTCTAGGCGCATATTTTCCCGTTTTTTATTAGTCAGAAAAAAAATGTTTTTTAATACAGTTGCTCAAAAAGTGGTGTATTGCAGGGACGTATAGCGTGCGTTCGGGATGTGGGCTATTACTTAGTAGTGCTTTTTTTTTACCTTCCCGAACTCGTGCGTGTCTCTTTCCCAACTGTCATCAACCATGAAGTTTTTACTAAAGAGTTTTTGTGATTCATACAAATACGTTAGGTTTAATTTCATTTCATCTCATTAAATTTCATTTTCATTTCATATCAATAAAAAAAATATGTTGAAGACTAAGCTGTATGGACAGTTCCCTTTGCCTACCAAAATGGGTGAAGAAAAAAAAACTCTGCTTATATTCTACGGTTGGCGCCATTTTCCAGAAATTTTCTTTACGAGTTTAGTTGTTTGTTGCACAAAATGAGTAATTTCGACCCTATTTTTTTTTAATTAACACCACCGTAACTCAGTATAATTGCACAAAATGCTTTGGAGAACATTTTACCGGAAAAGTCAAAAAGTCGTTACATATCCACATACGACTAATTTTTTGCGTGGAGAGAAGAGAAAAAAGCAATATTGTGTTTTTATTATTTTATTAAATTGCTTCATTTTTTCACAACTGTATTAAAAATAGTCGTTCAGTACACCTGCGGAACCGTCATGTCATTGCAACTTGTTCCGACTGTCAACCCTCGCCTTCGGCTGCGCCTCGGCTCGGGTAGACATTTGTCGAGACTCTTTGCAATGACAGCCTTTCCGCACTTGTAATGAAATATACTATTTCCGAAATCAGTTTTTATTTTATTTATTTTTTTCTAGTCCGAAGTAGAACCTCTGTCTGGTACAATTAGATTCCTTATACTAAGGTTTATCACCTACAAAAATATTACTTTCAACTTGGGCCTAGATTTCTAGAAAATGATTTTTATGTAGGTACTAAGGTCAAAATTTTAGTTAATCAAGCGATTTCAAATTCAAAGCGATTTGAAATCGCTTCCCTCGTTGCCATTGTGATTGACCATTAATCAAATAAATTTGCTTCGTTGCATAAAACTATTCAATTAACATCTGAATCCCCTTGACATCGTCCCGCGAGTACTCTTTCTCTTGCACATTTTCTGCTTGTACATTTTCATCTGCGTGCCAGATACTTTCTTCATCGACGGCTTATTGTTGTTCAAAATTAAGTCTTATTACAACTAGTGAATGTTGTTTTTATTTTACATGTCAAAATCAATGAAGTACATTTTTCCATTTATCAATCAAATTCGAGCAATCCACAACGAGTTCAGCTACTTCACGCTAGAGGGCGCTGTACTAATTTACTCTATTTAGCACGCTTATGTCATTGAAATAGATGTTATCTATTTTTCTACTCAGCTAGGGATGAGGACAAGATATCGTCAAACATCCGTCATCTTCCATACCAGCCAGTCTGAGTAACGCTTGCAAACTTCTTTTTAACAACACCGCAACTAAAACAGATGACGCTGAAATTTTAAAAGAAAAATGACAATTATTTTGTTTATTTTTAGTTATCAAAAATAGGAAGGCTACGTTATCGATCTATTTACGTCAGTATCGGTTTTTAAAAATATACTATTGTTTTAAATGAATAAATTGGCTTTATTATAATCTTTCATTATCAGTAACTTTAAATTCTGCTAATGGCTTATCTTTTGTAATATTTAGCATGAGTTTATTTGGTTGACATTGCCTGCGATCTAATTTCAATTTAGAAATAAAATCGACTAAGACTTTACAAAAAGTATAGACATCTCTAGTAACATTAAAATTACGAATGCGTTCTGAACTAAGATCTAGTTTCCTCTATAGTTACTTTACTCTTTGGATCTAGTCCTGTTGAGCAAAAGTTGTATTTTCGAAGAAAAAATAAATAAATTACATCCATTGATTACAAACTATTTCATTTTGGTACTATTGTCATCTCTGTAACAAATTCTGTTTTTTCTTAGTCCAAAATTGCCATTGCTCTTTGTCCAAGTTCCGGTGAGTGGTTCTTGAGCTAGTTTCATTTCAATGATACGTATTTAATCTTTTGTGTGATGCTATCTAGACGCGGCGGTGTTGACTTAAGTGCTTTTGGCCGCCGCGTCTAGCTATAATACCGCTACTTGCAATTGCAATCCATACAATACTTATATTAGGTAATAATACAAATGCGAAAGTAACTCTGTATGTCTGTCTGTCACTTTTTTACGCCGGAGTATCTTTATGTAGTGTTTACGCCTAAACCTCTGAACAGTAGTCTGTGCTCTGACTGAACCGATCGTTGGAATTTGACAGAAAGGTCTTGGAGGAGTGAAGGACAAAAGCTATTTTCCATCTTATTATTAGGTAGGTTTACCTACGACGCTTTAATTAATTTCGTAAATAGACAAATTATAAATACAAAATCATTAAAGGAGTCCTATTTTGAATCAAAATGGTTCCAGTATTGGTATATTACCCACTGAAGTAAGCTAACATGAAAACGGATTACATTACAGAAAAAATCAGATAATGGATGATGAGACCAAGATTGTTATAGTATAGTGTGCCTAGTATACGGGTAGTATACAATACGCCAATCTGGTGGGGTGTCATGTTTATAGCGTGGTGAATAAAATAAACAACATATTCTCAACATACCATTGATATACATCAACATACTAATAATGTAAAGACGCCCTAAGTATTTTTTTTTGTTATTGGCAACGTTTTTCAGATTTTAGGTCGGTGTTTTTTTTTGCAAGTCTTTGAACAAAAGCTTTTTGCTGAATGTAAATCGTCCTTTCGTATTCTCAAATAAATTGATTATAATCAAACAATAAAAAAATACAGTCCACAGTAACCTGCATAAGGATAATGTACAGACGCCAGCACATCAAGCTACTACAATCTGTCAGATTTCTTTAATAGATTTTCAACTTTATTGCTACATCTTAAGGTTCAAGGTTGATTGCGAAAATGTGACAGTTTCGGGTAGCTTGACCTGCTGGCGTCCGTACACTGTATTTTTTTTTAACATTGCAATATTAAAAAGTCATGTGAAATATCAATAAAAAATATACGCACCCGTACTTACAGAATAATAAAATTAATCGTTAAATTAAAATCATATTACAACTCTCAACTCATTCGAAGTTAAAATATTAACCTCAAAGTCCAAATTGAACCTAGAGATTCGTATAGATGATTTTTTACTTCGGTAAATAATAATATTTTTGTTATTACCATTCAAAAGCAATATGCAGCAAATTGCAAAAAACGTATGAAAGTGTCGTGGGCTGTAGGTACTCCGCGTTTACACCAAGGTATAAACAAGTATTTTACATGTTGTGTCTATTAATTTTATTTTCGTTTATACCTAACACAAGTTGTAAAGACTAATAATTATTGTACACAAAACTAATAAAAGGATGAACAAAATAGTAAGCGATACATGTCTGAAACAGCGTTAATACATTGTGCAGTATCATAAATAATTTATATACGAAATGTAGCCTTACAGCAAATAATAATATATAATAAATACATAGAGGTAAAGTACATGAGGGAGTAGAGTACATGAGTATGCAATAATAATTACATTACTAAATCCGAATGATCGTTCAATGTTGTTGAATATCGTCAAACCACTGATGTATAAGTTTGTTACTATTTGGTTGGTTCGCTACATAAAGACGCAATCTGAGCGCAGTCACTGGCGCTCAGTCTTCTTTGGTTCCAACACTTCCAATCCAACTAATTAAACGCTTCAATAATCGAAACTAGATGGCGCTGATTTAGAATGTTGTGTTATTATTAATTCCGGAAATCGCGTTATTTTGAGCTGATTCGATTCGGGATTGCCTTTTTTCTTAACGGGGATTTCCAAATTTTTATCATTATGGAGTAAGTTTATGAGGCAACCATACAACATTTGAATGCTATAACTTAGAAGAAAATTGCTTGATGACTTGGCTGATAATTTCTAACTCATAATAATATTCTTACACATCAGTTGCATCGGTTGCAGGTTTCCGTAAGCCGTAACACACTTTCAATCGCTTTCCAAAGGATTTTTAATTAAATTCCCTAGGTACAAGTCCAGTTGTCTTACATACGAATGTACAGTCAACAAAAGAGATAAGTATGCAGGATCGTCGGATATAGTTGAAGTTTTGAAGAAACCGATGAATGTTGTCGACTGAAATTTAATTTGATAAATGAGCTGTTTGTTTTCTATTGATAAAATAAAATGTTATTTGAGAACATCCATCGGTTTCTTACTAAACTTCGACGATCCTGCATAGGTACTTATCTCTTTTGTTGACTGTACATAAGAGAAGAGTTTTATGACATTCCAGGTAGGTAGGCACAATGGTCGACAACGGATTAGCGCTCCCGTATTATTATTATACTCTTTGGATTAGCGACACGACCCCTTTATATATGTTCTGTGGACACGACGCTGCACGCTGTTGTGTTCGTGGTTTGTAGTAACTAGGTAGGTACTTCACACTTATTTAGCATAGATACTGATTTAGATAATCTGAAATTCAAACAAGCCGATTATGATAACGTACGCGTTGTTGTTGCTGCTGAAAGTTTTCCAGAGGTCAGAAAATTGGCAGCATTTGGCGGCTTTATGGGCATTATTACGACGCATGCGTAGCAATGATGGGCGACCTTCCCGCGTCCTTACCGACCGCCAGTCGACGGCTCACGCCGCGCGGCCACACATGTAAACACGGAGTAACAATAATAAACCGATTCAGTTTCGCTTTCGTCCGAGTCATCGCGATCCTTCCCGTCACAACTAAGTACCTACCTACACTGAACGGGAAGAGATATGGTGACGTGAACTGGGTTTACTGACTAGTGGCATTTTACCAGCGCCGGCGTGAAAATCAGGTTGGTAGAATGTTGATAAATATGGCACGCATTATGAATCATTTTAGATCAATCAGTGTTATTCTAGATACGTGATGCTACAAGGGTCATTCGTTAATTGTTGCAACTACATTAATCCGATACCGTCGATGGAAATGATAGGAAGGCATTTGAGGTCATGACCTTGTACCCTTGGCATAGGTCATGTAAACAAAAGTTTTCCCGGAGTCAGACTTCCTACCTACTAAATTAATTTCGCCTCCTGGACCGTTCTTCCTATCAACGAGCGAGCGGTTATGAAACAAAAAAGTTTTTATTTTTTACTTGCTTTTATTCCCAACTAGATGCGCCCCGCGGTAACACCCGCGTAAATGTCGATCCCGTGAGAATATCGGGATAAAAAGTTGCCTAGGTATATATTAATCCAGGGTGTCAGCTACCTGCATACAAAATTTTATCAAAATTGGTCCAGGCGTTTGAGCGTGAAGAAGTAACAAACATATAAACACACCCCCACACACACACCCTCACAAACTTTCGCCTATAAAATATTAGTGTGATTACCTAGTGTGATTTCTTTTCTTCAGGTTATTTACTAGTTTAAGTAAGATGCAATAAGTAAATAAATATTTTAATTGATCAACATGCTAATTGATTATTCAAGCAATCAAAGTTCAAAGTTGTCTAACGTGTTGCGTTATCTTCACGTAATGTATATGTGTCGGCACATTCTATAGAACACTCAAATTGGTAAAAAATTCTACAATATATGACGTAATTACGTAAAGGTCAATTCTAGTCTTAGTTCTACCAAAATAGGGTTTTAATTATTTGATAAGTTGTTGTAAAATTGAGTAGTAGGTAGGTACTTAGGTAGGTCTATATAATTTTACAACTGTACTGTTATACTGTTGTACTTATACAATTTTCAGTTGATCGTCCATAGCGCTACCGACAAGCCCACATCGGGCGCTTTTTTACGACGGAGTTTTTCAGCGTGTTTGGGATTTTCAACTCTCGGCGTCGAAATCAGCGTTGAGAATCCAAGAGTGCATCCCTAGCGCGTTAAAAAAGTGCACACTCACGCACGCCACAAACCCGTGCAACGTAGGTTTACGTTTGGCCCTTCTAGAAGCGCGAAATGGGACTCAAAACTGGGAATTATGTGCGGATCCTGCAACCTGCGTGTAGGTACAGCGGTGCTATTCTGTAAAGATCTCACCGTGAAAACTTAGGTGAAGTGAGCGTGGAGTGAGCTGTCAATAGTATCAATTTCTAGCAAAAACAAACTCACTTTACCTAAGTTTTCACTGTGAGATTTTTACAGATTCGACCGGCCCGGCTGGTACAGTTTTTCAAATATTTGAGTTGTTACAAACAACCGTACACCAGTCTACACTATCAGCGCCTTACCGCAATCACTAATGACACCTGGGGGCCTAAAAAGGCCACTTTAGCAGAATCTTAAAAGAATAACATTATGAATCATAATATGGCGAAGAAAAAACGAAAAACACGGACTCTTTTCTTTTTTTCGCTGCACTACGTAGGTGTAATCAAAGAGATTGGATTTGGATTGGATTGATTGGTATTTTAGCACAGACAAAAAAAATAACTGGAAAATCCTTCACCAATGGGATTTGATACAATCAACTTAACAGTTAACTGTCCATTATGATTCATAATGTTATCCTTTTAAGATTCTGCCAAAGTGGCCTTTTTAGACCCCTAGGTTCCCCCTATTCTGTCTACGCCTGTATACCTACCCAGACACACAACACACTATTGATGTTAAAATATGAACAGCGAGTAGGTACCTACATAAATAGTATTTTTGGAACTTATGTAAAGGTGTCCAGGGTGTACCAGATGTTTCCTTTCAAAATTTTAATTCAGTTTATTGTAAGGCTAAGTTTTATTGTAAGCTAAGCTAGTTTATTGTAAGGCTGTAACCATTTTCAATTGTTTTGGTTGGTTTGGTTGTATGGTATGGTATGGTGGGTTGGTGGTATGGGTGGTGGGTTCTGCGATTGAAAATGGTCGTCTCAGTCATATAGGTAAATGTCCCCGACAATAAGAAGAGAGTGATAAAATGATCCTCCTCGATTCATTGAAGACGAAACAACGGAGGTCAAGTAGGGTCTGATCATAAATAACAGTTAAAAGGGACAGGGTTTGGTTTTAACCGACAATGTGGCCATGCAGACTGCGTGGGCAATGGACTCGACGCTGGCCGGTCGCCAATTTAATGGCAATAAATTGATATATTATTGTAGTGTGGCATATCTTTGAAATGGAATAACAGGCCTAAAGGCGTAGGTACCTACTGTGATTTTGTATTATTAACTTCGAGTTTTTAATAATAATAAAAAATAATCATTTTATTGTCAGGCAATTAAGGCCCATAGATAAAATACACAAAATAATCTTATAAAATAATAAACTAATTCATAATTAAAAACCTTAAAACTATGAACTATACACGTAACATTGTCGGCGTCGTGTTTCGCTGCGTGGTGTCGCGTAACCGTCCACGGAAACGTCGATATACGACACCTTTCGGCCAAAAGTCCTCTTTCAGACAGGTCTGTAGACGTTGGGTTGGAACTCGTACCACAAAAGACTTGAAGTTGATGTTGTGGCGCGATTCCAACCTTTCGACCCTCAGAGTCCAGTTGGTCTTCACCTTCAAATACTGCACGACTTCCTCAGTTGTCGTGGAGTGATGCAGACGCGAAAGGTACAGCTGCGTCGTAGGCACAGCAGGGCGCAGCAGCATGTTGGGACCACTCGGTGCGATGCCACGCAGGTTACGAGAACAGGGCTTCTTCTTCTTCCTTTCCACTTTCGTGAAACCCTCCTCATCAACCTGTTTTTGTCTGTGCACACAAAAGTACTAATACCTATTTAGTATAAGGCGGATAGGTTGGTGAAACTGGTGAAAGTAATGAGAGCAATTTCCGTTTTTAAGGGTGAAACGCTAAGGTATCCCCCGAAATTCTTGCGAACGGAGGTATCCGTTTCTGCGCCTAGTCAAATACACGTAGTATTGTTGGCTATTGCATTAGAAGAATAAGAAAATAATCATAAAACACAGAAGAGGACAAGAAAAATTTGGACGTTAGCCGAAAGGATTTGATCGGATACAACGACAGGCAAACGGAGCCGATCGCGCGTCGCAGCATACTTTTGGCTACAATCGTGTGTCGCGGACTCGCGGAAGACGCCCGCAGTTAGGCTGCTGTGCGCGGCTTGGTAATTATAGACCTTATATTTGTGTACACGATTTAATATCGTTTAAAGATTGTAAAATCCGTTCCGATCCGATGCGATGCGAGCCGTTTGGTGGAAATCATCCTATGCTATTTGCAGGTCAGTGTCATCATATTTCATGAAATAGTCATTCAATAGGGTTATATGAACTTAAAGGGTTGTATTGATGATTTTAATTATTATAATTCTGTAAATACATACTTCCTGCGGTCGCGAATCATATTTTGTTCAATATACAACGAGACACTGTCCTGCAAATTGCAAAAAACGTAGGTAACAAGGATTTCGCGGGCTTACCTAGGAAGAAAAAGTAAGAAACTTTGATGAAGTCAACATCAACAGCAAAACCGTACCTACTTTTATTCCCTGAGTGATATCAAAAACGAAATTGCGGAGTCAAATTTGCTCTTTATTTTTATAATAATCTCTCGATCGACTTCAATTATATTCGCCAGTTCTTGTATCTACACATCACAGTGGCATAACTATAGGGTAGCATTGGGACAAAATGCCACGGGCCCCCAGCCAGAGGGGCCCCCGGCCCGAGAGGGCCATGAGCACAGGAGGATCCTAACATAAGGACAGAAGCAGTCAGGTGTTAAATTTTATAGGGGAAAATATGAAATGTACGCGGAAAAAGTCGCGGGAGAAGTGCTAATAAAAAAAAAACTATAACGTTGGTTGAGCTTCTATACATTGAGGGAGGGCCCCATCCCTTGAATTTGCCACGGGCCCCAAACGGTATAGTTACGCCACTGTACCATCAAGAAGGGGTCCAATCGTTGCCATTACCGAGACTTTACGGTACATTCTGCTACATCAAAGGTTACCGTTAAACCTTTTATTAAGATAGCCAATTTAGATTTACAGACTTCAGTCTATGCTCATTACAACAATACTTTATGATGTGACATCAATACTTTATGATGTGCCATAAAAACCATATGAGATTTATACTTTTGTTACAAAGAAATAAAATTTAATTTGATATAACATCAATGGGCGAGTTTAAGAGAGTGTTGACCTCTTGTCTGGCTAAGGTTTAGTGAAACTACCTACATGTTCCATCACTTTATCTGTCTGGCGACCATCTCCCTTCAAATTCATTCTACTACAACTTAGCTTTTATGATCTATGATAAATCAGTCATTGCCCTTGTAAAATACGATCTTTGTAATCAACTTTTATTAGAAGATCAACTGAAATGACAAATGCGGGCACAAAAATACGTTTAGATTTTGAAATAAACGTCTAATCGACGACTTTTCCATCCTTTTTTACTAATTAATCTCAGATTTAAAAAAATTAAAAGAAACTAAGAGTCGTTTGTCTTTCTCATTCTCACATCATTTTACTGACTTTAACAATCTTCTACATCGTCGTATCGATGATTCCAAATTACATTACCTATATGAATTTCAATCAGAATTCAGCGCCGTCGACAACGTTCGCATTGGCCTCGCAAAGGCCTGTTATAGTGCAGCACCCTAATTGCGTAACACACGATTACGCTCAATTTTAATCATTTGGAAGCATTTTGCTAATCCATTGCTCCATATGTTCGAAAAATGTGTCTGCTCGACAACGTAAATAACGCAATGAATGCTGTTGAACTGTCAAAATGACACCCATTGCTACTGATAGTGTGTTACGCAAATGCCCTGCGGGTGTTATTGGACGAAGAACAAGACAAGTGATGGGGGATCGTTTCAGGTGTAGCTCCACAATCGCACTGTGGCTCATTGGAGAACCCACCTCTTTAACAGTTAAAATTATTACTTAAGTACCAGGCAATTGGCCCAACATTTTCCCAGAGCATGGCAAATTTGTCGTTGCCCAATCAGCATACAAATCACCTAGCCGTCAGCCCACGTATCCCATCCGATTTCTATTACCTTTTCAGTTCAATTCATTACTTGACGGCGACGGCATGCGGAGTAATTGTTATTTACGACGGTTATCGACAGATTCAATTATAGTTGAGTCGGCTCAAGTGCATGGCCATTTGGTTTATATGCTATTCAGAATGCCTGGAGCTGCTTTCCAATACAAATCTTATCTATGCGGCTGTTTTCTTCGATTCGGTACGTTGGATCGTACAGGCCGACTCATAAAACTGTATGGGTTTATTTATGGAAACTAGGGCCTATCCACTAGCCAGTATCATCGTCGTGTGATCTTTGCGTACATGTTCGTTTGTTTGGTGGGTAGGTTACCTGCCATTGTATTTTAGTTGTTAAAAATTTCAGTTCAATATAGGTAGGTAGGAATTCATTCAATAATAATGAAAATACCCCTATCTCATTAGTGTTGAATGAATAATCAGCTTAATCAGTTTATATTGTTCCCACTGCTGGGACACAGGCCACCTCTCTGAGGGAGGGAGTGGGCCTGTGGGCCATAATCCACCACGCGGGCCATAATCAACCACGCGAGCCCAGTGTGGGTTGGATGTCACATACGTGTTGAATGCATTCTCAGTTAATTCAAATGTTGAATATTTTTTTATTAGGTACTTTTACCTACTTTTTGTTATAAAATTTATTGACTAAATTACCTACTTAATGTAGGTAATGCAATATTTAAAAGTTATTTCTATAGGTAAGTCTTTCTCAATCGATAAAGCAGCGATATTTTTCCTGATCTAAACATTCTTCGTAGAAAATGAAAAAAAAAAGTGACAAGTTTCTATACAATAATACCATATGTTACCTCCTGTTTAGGTGCCTATAAATTAAAATAATCCCAGGAGTACCCAACGCGGATGTACCTATTATCCTTCTAAATTCCTGTTACGTTTCGGTGACTAAAATAAGTATATACCTTCTTGTATGTCTTTTCCCAATCTCACTGCTTTAAAACTAAGTACCTTTTTAGATCTCTTCATTATTTATTTTTATTATATTTAAAAGAATATGTAAACTCCTAACAAACAAGGTGCATTATCCTTGCGACAGGTGCACGGGGCTTCGATGCCGACCACGTTTCTCTAGAGGTGGTTTAATATTACGCTTAAGTTGTATGATAAATATGAGTACCTAGCGAGATAAGTTGGTTTCTTAGATTCGAAGCTCTTGCGAAGGTCTTGTTGGTTTCTTAGATTCGAAGCTCTTGCGAAGGTCTTGTGGATTATGTATAATGCTTCTGCCATATTGCACATAATTTCGACAACTGTTTTGTTTTGCACTACATTTACTTGCTCCGAGTGGTGGATAGATG
Organism: Oligia fasciuncula; assembly: GCA_963082905.1. Lineage (NCBI taxonomy): Eukaryota > Metazoa > Arthropoda > Insecta > Lepidoptera > Noctuidae > Oligia > Oligia fasciuncula. The sequence goes on along the minus strand of OY720396.1, from coordinate 13,911,272 downwards.
GCGCTACTAGTATTCATTTAGCTTGCTGTTTGTAACTTTTGCAACGCAAAGTTTGCTACTAATTGCTAATCATAAAGGCTTCAAAAGATTAGTCCTATGGTAGAATTATAATAATTAACTCGTATGATAGCTACCTACTTAGGTAGGTATATGAAGAACCCTGAGTTGGTGATTATGATGCTGTCTGTAATAAGTGAATGCAGGTTCAGTGTTGAGCAGAGAGTTATTTTGATAATATTGTTGCGCGCCACAATTAATGCCTGGTACATGGTGACATTAGTTACCACTAGCGCCATCTAGTATCGAGTAGCAGAACTAGTCGAGTCACGATTGTTCTAGAAAATTCGATACTAGAACTTTGTAGAACTTTCTCGAACTATCGACACCTAGTCGGTCGGGGCCGGTATGTACTCGAACATTCTAGATGTTTCTACAATGGAAGGTTCTAGAACTATCTGCGGCACTATATAAGGCCGGGATGCGCGACGACCGACACAGTTTGGATAAAGCGACAAGAGCGAAAACCTCTAAGCGATCTTCAAGTGCGAATTAAGAGTGATCAGTAGTGTGATTGTGTTCTTTTAATTAGTGTTTTGAGTTGTAATTAGTGTTGTAAAATAAATTGTTATTTTTGGTTATTAAATCGGCAGTTTTTATTGTCACGAACCCGAAGCTCGTAACAATTGGTGTCAGAAGCGAGGATTAAAATGCCGATCTTACCCAAAGACGACACGGAGGGTATCCGTACCCGGAGTCAACGCCAGCAGGAGACGGACCAGCGGCGATTCGGTGGAGCAACGCCACAGGGGTCGGAAGGCCAGCTACCGACCACGGAGGCCGGCCCGTCCACAGCTGCTCCAGCATCATCAGCACCAGATTTTGCTGCTCTGATGATGATGCTGCAGGAGCAAGCCCGTCGACAGGAGGAGCAGTCCCGCCGACAGGAGGAACAGGCTCGCCGACAGGAGGAACAGGCTCGTCGGTTGGAAGAACAGCTCCAGCGCGACAAGGAGGAACAGGCCCGCCGTCAGGAGGAACAGGCCCATCGATTGGAAGAACAGCTCAAACGGGATAAGGAGGAGCAGGTGCGCCGCCAGGAAGAACAGATGCTCCTCATGAAAGACCTTCACGCAACCTTCGGGAAAGACATGAACGAGGTGAAGGAGAAGGTTGCCCAGCATGACAACCGCCTTTCAGAAGCTGAAACTCAGATCAGCAAGTTTAGTGACGTCATTGCTGATGTGAAGCAGGAGTTGGGTAACCTTAAACTTGGGTATGGAATCGCAGCTCCCGTAGCTACAACACCTTCGCTACGTGGATTCAAAGTGCCACCGTTCGACGGAACTTCTTCCTGGTCGGCCTACAAAATCCAGTTTGAGGCTGTCATGAAGGCGAACGGGTGGAATAAAAATCAGGCCATGACTGCCCTCACGCTAGGCCTGCGCGACCAGGCCTTAACTGTTCTGGAAGCTCTCGGTAAGGAAGTGACTTACGAGCAGCTTCTTGAGGCATTGGAGGCTCGGTATGGCGACGCTCACCTGGAACACGTGTTTCGTGCGCAGCTCAAGGATCGCGTGCAACGCAGTAACGAAAACCTGCAGCAGTGGGCCCTTGAAGTGGAGAAGCTGGTTCGTAAAGCGTACCAGTCTGTACCTGCGCTTATTGATGGAAACCTGGTGCAGGCATTCATCGACGGCATCCGTGACCTTGAAGTGAGAGCTGCTGTGAGGCTCGGGCACCACGGGACGCTTAAGGACGCCTTGGCCCATGCACTGGAGGTGGAAGCTGTGCGGCAGGATTATCGTTCCCATCGCGTCAGGGAGGTTGTAGCGGCTACAGTTCGCGATCGTAATAGAAGGTACAGCCCTAGGTGCTACGGCTGTGGGGAAAAGGGCCACCTTCGATCCAGTTGCCCTAAGCGAACTGCAGAAAGGGAAGATGACTGGTCTCCAGAGAGAAGTGCGGCTAACAGCACCGCCCAGCAGCAGAAGGAATACAACTTTGTGGTCAAACATCGCAGCGGAAAATCTCATGGCAACGCGGATGCATTGTCAAGAAGACCTTGTCCTGAAGACTGCAAGCATTGTACTAGGCAAGAAAGTAAAGAAGTCGTACCTGTGAGGATGCTCAAGACAGACCTCAGCAACGAGTGGAAGGAAAGCCTGCAACGTGCACAGCAGGAAGATTCGGACATCAAGCCGATTCTGGAGTGGATGAAGGCCAGAGCTCCTAAGCCCAGGTGGAGTGACGTCTCAGCGATGAGTTCGATCACAAAAAGCTATTGGGCCCAATGGGACAGCTTGGTGATTCAGGATGGAGTCCTGTGCCGTAAATGGGAAAATACTCGGGGAGACAGCTGTCATTTGCAAATGGTTGTCCCTAAAGCTCAAGTACCAGATGTTCTACAGCTGTACCATAATGGTTGTTCAGGAGGTCATCTGGGAGTAAAACGGACTCTACTGAAGATACGAGAACGGTTTTACTGGGTCCACTGTCGGGACGATGTCGAGGACTGGTGTCGCAAATGTACAAGTTGTGCAGCTGTAAAGGGACCTCAGACTCGCAGTAGAGGTGCATTGAAATTGTACAATGTTGGTGCACCATGGGAGAGGATAGCCCTTGACGTTGCGGGGCCGTTTCCGGAAAGTGAAAGTGGCAACAAGTATTTCATGGTTGTGATGGATTACTTCACCAAGTGGCCGGAAGTCTTCGCCATTCCAAATCAAGAAGCTTCGACAGTTGCAGATAAGTTAGTTCATGAAGTCTTCTGTCGTTTTGGAGTACCTTTAGAGATTCACAGTGATCAAGGAAGGAATTTTGAGTCACAAATATTCCAGGAAACTTGTCGAGTTATGGGTACTCATAAAACCAGAACAACTTCTTACCACCCACAGTCGGATGGAATGGTAGAACGATTTAATCAGACATTGGAGAGGTACCTAGCAAAAGTTGTGGAAAATCGGCAACGAGATTGGGACAAGCACATACAACCGTTTTTGTTGTCATATCGAAGCGCTGTTCACGAAAGTACATCGGTGACACCAGCTTTCGCAAACTTTGGAAGAGAATTACGGCTGCCTGCAGACCTGATCACCGGAATACCACCTGATGCCCCACGCAGTATAACCGATTATGCGAATGACTTGCGGAACAAAATGAATGACATTTATGAGCACGTCAGGCAATCGGGCCAGCAAATGTCTGAAAAGATGAAAACCCGTTATGACCGCAAAATGAACAATAAAGGGTTCGACGAAGGTTCACTAGTGTGGTTGCACAATCCAGTCCGCAGCAAAGGGAAATCTCCTAAGCTTCAAGCTAAATGGGACGGACCGTACCGGATTGTGACAAAGATCAATGACGTAACCTACCGGATACAGAAAGGTGCAAGAGGTACTCCTAAGATCGTCCATGTGGACCGACTGGCGCGTTATTATGGGGCTGATAATGCTCGGGACGAGCATGTCTTAGGAGGGGGCAGTGTTGCGCGCCACAATTAATGCCTGGTACATGGTGACATTAGTTACCACTAGCGCCATCTAGTATCGAGTAGCAGAACTAGTCGAGTCACGATTGTTCTAGAAAATTCGATACTAGAACTTTGTAGAACTTTCTCGAACTATCGACACCTAGTCGGTCGGGGCCGGTATGTACTCGAACATTCTAGATGTTTCTACAATGGAAGGTTCTAGAACTATCTGCGGCACTATATAAGGCCGGGATGCGCGACGACCGACACAGTTTGGATAAAGCGACAAGAGCGAAAACCTCTAAGCGATCTTCAAGTGCGAATTAAGAGTGATCAGTAGTGTGATTGTGTTCTTTTAATTAGTGTTTTGAGTTGTAATTAGTGTTGTAAAATAAATTGTTATTTTTGGTTATTAAATCGGCAGTTTTTATTGTCACGAACCCGAAGCTCGTAACAATATCTTATGTTTATATTGTAACCGGTATGAAAATAGACGACTTTACTTATATACAACTATTCTGATGACAGTAGGTAGGTACGAGTTCAAAAGAAACATTTGATATTTAAGTAATTGTGGACATTTTAAAAATACCCAACGTTCCAGACAAAATCATTTATCTACCTACGTATTTCGTTATTGGACTGTTTCCAAAAACAGATAATTTTTTTGCATTTGCCTGTTTTTTTTAATTTAAATCCGGCCCAGACGCATGTGAGTAGGTATTTGTGGAGTATTTTGATGATATTGCGTTCGCGCACATTATATTGCACACTGCAGTTTATAAGGCGTTTTACTGCAGCTTGTTACAACAAAGAACCTGCTATATCACACTTATCAGGATATCGTTCCCTATAACCTCGTGCAATGCTTTTGTGTCTACCTATTTCCATCAGTCTTCCCAGGAATAGGTAATTTGGAAAATTCGGTCCATTCAATTCAAATATTAGGAAAGACAAAGACATATAGTTGTACTAGCTGCGCCCCGCGGTTTCACCCGCATAAGTTTCGATCCCGTGGGAATATTCTGATAAAAACTATCCTATGTCCTTTCCCGGGGCTCAAACTATCTCTAGTTATACAAAATTTCATCTAAATCGGTTCAGCGGTTTAACCGTGATAAGGTAACAGACAGACACACTTTCGCATTTATAATATTAAAGTATGGTTAAAGGGCACATCCGCCGTTAATCCAAAGCCATTTAAATAATCATGAACCAACATAAGTACCTATTCTTATTTCGTTCGTCGTTTTGATTGTTTTCTAACAAGTTGAGGAGTTCAAGGATCTTACAATGGATTATGGAACAAAGCACTCGGAATGCTATAACTGGCATCCCAGCTATCATCAGTCCGTCTGTCGTATTTGGTCGTTGGTCGTATTAATCTGACTCCTGACACGTGCACATATTTTGTCAGTACTAAAATTAAACTAAACTCGTGCCGTGCGTGGTAGATTTGGACTAATTTGGAGGCACCATAACCTTCAAAATATTTATAAAGCAAGCAGCATTTTTGTTTCAGTCTAACCGACCAGAGAAGTGTTTTCAATAGTATATGTGTCTGTGTGTGTGTCTTCAGCGAATAACTATAGCAAAAGGACAATGATCACAAGATTTTATTGAATGGGAGATGCTGTAGCTCATATTCACTAATAGTTAACCGTATTTTGTTTTTTTCGAACCGGGACCACCCCTTTGTGCTGATGGTCATCACCGGGGTGGTTTTAGTGAGGTCGGGTGCATTTTGAAGGTTTCTCCCCGACAACAAAAAAAATAAAATAAAGGTAAGTAGGTATAACAACTTTAATTGTGTGGACTAAAAAGCTGGTCACGTCAATCGCGTTTCTGAGACCTTCAAAAGTGCATCGTAGTCACTTATGAAACGTCAGAAGCTAGGTGCACGGTTCCAATTGGCCGTTTCATATGGAGAAGAGCCGGCAAGAAACTCCACGGATGATCTTTAAAAAATAATTGATTTGTACAATGTTTTCAAATTACAGTGTTACCAGGTATGGGGAGGACAGTATAGGCCTGTCAACAAGTACTAACCTACATAGTTCACTCTTCTTCCTGAAAGCTATGAACTCTCTCGTATAACCTACTAATAACTTTTAAATGAAACTGGAACACGATCACTTCTAATGTTTACGGCCAGGAAATTAGGAAGTGCGTACCTTGGCACTAGGTGTAAGCAGGCCTGCCAACTATGTCGATCAGCTGAGCTGTCTCGAGATGCATCTCTACTAGGGAGTGTACAAAGGACTACTGATTATCATTATGTAAAAGGCTGATGATTGTAAAACTTCCACTGTTATTTTGGAATATTACAACGTAGATGACTGCGACATCTACTGCATAGGGTGATCGTTGACTATAGAAACTGTTTGCCAGGTTTTTGAATAGCTATCGTGCATTCCAAACGGTGCCTTTATATTTTGTATACGCAATGATTCGGTCTTGAGAGGCTGGGGCAAAGTCTCAACTTTAGGTAGTCATTTTACACGCAGTTTTGGTAGATTCTGTATTTTTAGACACGGGCCCACGGAGTACTTTTGTCACATTTAATTTCTAAGTAAGTACAGATTATTCAAAACGTTGTTCTTTATGTACATTTGCAATCTATCGGTAGGTACTAATTGCATATATATATTCACTGACTACAAACAATTAGGCTATTATTACCAGATTACTATGTATGTATTTCATCACTCATGATGACACCATAACAAAAATGTATAATTAGCATTTCTCTAACGATTTTAGGAGAAATTACTATTTCCAAAGAAATATGAGTATATCTGTGACACATAGGGTCATATCACACGATAGGTAGGTACTAATACGAAATGGTTATGTAAATAAACATGTTACTCGGGATAGTAGTTCAATAATAATATCAATCAATCTCTTGCGTGGAATATTACCAGATAGATACTAGAGTAATAAATATAGTACAAGCACACTACGATTATATCATCTATGATTTTAACAGATGTTTTACCTAGCTTTTGTAGTCCATAGCCAACTGCAGACGACAGCAGCAGGCGACATGTTACCGCGACACTACTTGTTTTTATTTCTATGAAATACGTAGCGGACGACGACGTGTCGTAGCTACGGAAGGTATCTATTTCATAGAAATACATAGAAACCAGTAGGAGGGGCCCGTTACTAAATAATAACAGCCACACAGGTTAAGCTACGCTTGCCGCGGTTGGTCTGTGGATGGGAAACCATCTTTACACACAGAGACCCCTCCGTGCCTCGGAAAGCACGTTAAGCCGTTGGTCCCGGCTGTCATTCGTGGATCTTTGACAGTCGTTACGGGTAATCAGAAACTCAGAAGCCCGAAAGTCTGACAACCAGTCTTACCAAGGCTATCGTATTACCCAGTAACTGGGTTGTGGAGGTCAGATAGGCAGTCGCTCCATGTAAAAGACTGGTATTCAGCTGCATCCGGTTAGACTGGAAGCCTACCCCAACATAGTTGGGAAAGGCTAGGCAGATGATGACATAGAAACCAGTGCCATGTCATCCGCTGCTGTCGTCTGTAGTCGGCTACGGACTTGAACCTCTCGACGAAGGTCTATGTAGTATAATTAATACATATTTGTACAGTACGCAAAATACGCGCATTGACGTGGGGTTGCGAACACCAGCCCGGTTTACCTATTACACATGTGTTGATATTAGCTAAGCTTTTTAACAAGGAAGTCGTGAAACCAACATCCGAGCGAAGCCGGGCAGGTCATCGTGGACAATAATAAAAGTATGTATCGATGGTCACATGAGACACAGGTCATTAAAAGGTACAGACGCCAGCACATCAAGCTACCCGAAACTGTCAAATTTTCCCAATCAACTTTGAACCTTATGATTTAGCGATAAAGTTGAAAATCTATTAAAGAAATTTGGCAGGTTGTAGCTTGCAGTGCAGCTGCTGGCGTCTGTACAAGTAGGACATTTTTCAGGCTTCGTCTTTAGTATGAACACACACCAAAATGCTACTGTAGGTTTCCGATTCCATGGACGGCGTGACAACTAATAATTATGAGGTAAACGAAAGAGTTGGGACGCCTGCTTGATTGCCATACAATCACACTAATATTATAAAGGCGAAAGTTTGTGTGTGTTTTTAAATGTTGTTACTTCTTCACGCTCAAACGGCTGGACCAATTTTGATAACATTTTGTATGAAGGTAGCTGACACCCTTGATTAACATATAGGCCAATTTTTATCTCGATATTCCCACGGGATCGAAATTTACGCGGGTGAAACCGCAGGGCGCAGCTAGTGACATATAAAAGGTGCTACTCATTTGCTGGAATCTTTACAGCGATGTGTAATTTTAATGCAACGCATTTTAGGGCAGTGGGCAAATAATAAAACTGACTAGTGGACACTTGAGTTATGTACTTAGTTTATTTGCGTCATCAGAAAGCTTTGTTGGTACAAGACGCAGATTGTATTGAAAAAACTATAAAAATGAGAAAATATGTGACAATAGCTTCGATCAATAATAGTGATCGAAGGACAATAGCAATTATTACATTTATAAGGACAATAGCAATTACTACATTTATGTAGTCAGTCAGTTCCAAGTGTTCCAGTTTTACCATGGTTCAAAGGAGTGATTAAGTTTCGTACCTTTCGCCTGTGTCTTTGAAGCTCTATCAGAAATAAAGAACAAGTAGAGAGAAATATTATGTAACATTAATAGACAATTATAAGTTATTATATATGACGGAGAAATGTTTGTCTCGTTATCATCAGGCATATTTTAATTACTGTGGGCGTACTATTGGGTAGTGTTGGTTATTGCGCAATAGAAAAACCCTTTACAGTTCAAATCAGATTATAATTTTACGAACAATTTAATCACACTAGCGAATCACACACTGTAGGTTCACACTCAACGACACGGAACGCGTGGCAGTTTCTGAGCACATGTTGTGTATTTTATCTATGGTTGTCCGTACGATGTCCAATGGTCAAGTCCGCCGCTTCACCTCGAAGCTCGCTCTCCACGACCCCCCCACGGACTCAGGCTAGACGCTGTCCAGCGCCACCAGATGGCGCTGACGTTCCGAATAGTCAAACAGATGACGTATTTCCGACATATAGTTAACTGTTTACACTGGGTGCTAAATCCATATCCATACTAATTGTGTTTGTCTGTATGTTACCTCTTCACGCTTAAACCGCTGAGCAGATTTAGATGAAATTTGGTATAGAAATTGAGTCCCTGGAAAGGATATAGGATAGTTTTTATCCCGATATTCCCGCGGGATCGAAACTTATGCGGGTGACACCGCGGGGCGCTGCTAGTTAAATATATAACTGCTGACTAAGGGGCCGTCTCAACGAGTGACCACGAGCGAGAGAATCGCGGCGATAGTCTCGCCGTGCCATCAAATTTTCGCCGCGATGATATCGCTCTGTGGAGAACTGGAGACACGTTCTAAGAGAGTGTATAGAAATACGTGCGACGACGATGATATCGCCGCGATTCTCTCGCTCGTGGAGACGGCCAGTTTTTTTTTTTTTTTGCGGATGGGAAATCATCAAATTGGGTGGAGCGAAAGGGAGTGTCAGACTCTTACTGACTAAAACCCACCCGTGTTCCTTCCTTAGCCCTTTATGTTCCGGGCCAGCGGTAACCCTTTCGGACAATCCCGCTGACCCGTCAGGCTTCGGCCCTATGGGGCCCCTCCTCGATGCTGACATCTCTTTGAGGCGCGCGTGGAACACGTACGCGCCGTCCGGCACGGGCCTGGTCCTGATCGGACGGTGAGCTACCCATTACTCTCCGCCCGCACGCCCCTACGGTGGCCGGGAGTCGTCGCGCGGCTCCCGCGTCGCGGCTGGGACGTGAGGCTCTCTCCCTGAGCCGTCCCGCCACCTCCTTCGCTAGCATGACTGCTTCGCCTGCTTTTTCAATAGTTAGGTAATTTTTATCTGAGGAATAAATATTGCGGTTTGACAGTTTTTGTATACAAATTATGTCAAACTGTCATATTTATTCTTCGGATACTAAGACTATTGAAAAATCACCCCAACTAAAACAAATTAGAGGGAATTTTGGGCCGCTTTGATAACGAAGATGAGCCTTCGTCCTTCGTTGTTCTAAGAAGCGGCCCTGCCAACACGACGTTGCTTGATGTGTCGCTTTGTTCCGGTGTTTATTACTGAGGGGGGGGGGGGGTTGTTTATACACATGTTGTTGCTAAATCGTCTACAACGACAACAAAATTACTAGTGACTCACACTTTTATTCTTGATCGCTTTATTTAATTCACATTACATTTCAATATAATAATATACAGTTTAATGACTAATGACAATAGGTATATACCTAAGGAATGTCCTAAGGAAACTTTTTATTATGATTGTGGATGGTTATAAGAGTAGGGAAAGACCAAAGAAATGATGGATAGACTGTGTTAAAGATATACCCCTTTATTCATAAACTTTGCTTAAAGTTAAGTAGTGATTAACGACTGTTTAACCATACCTACATTGTTTATGCTTAGACGTCACACTTAACTTTAATCATAGTTTATAAATAAACCCCGATATGGCTAGAAAGGGGGTGACTACCCTACCGAGATGACGACATAGAGAAATGTGGAAGAAAAAGACATTTTGCGTTAACCTCAAATAATTGGGATAAGGACAGGACAATGATGATAAATATACCTACCTACAATGGCCTCTAAAAGTTATTTGACCTTTTTCCACTTCAGCTGTGACACACCACTTTATTATTTGTAATTCAAGTGAGACAAATGTATACTGCTATAATGTTTTTATTTACTAACTAGCTGCGCCATGCGGTTTCACCCGCGTAAATGTCGATCCCGTGGGAATATCGGGATAGAAAGTATCCTATAATAATATGTTAATCCAGGGTGTCAGCTATCTCCATACAAAATTTTATCAAAATTAGTCCAGCCGTTTGAGCGTGAAGAAGTCACAAACATATAAACACACCCCCACAAACTTTGAATTATCATAAAAAATATTCGAGTAATCCCTTATAGTAGAAGATCCGACCCTAAAACGACCTTCACCGAGCGAACCGAAAATATGTTTCATTCTATTATCAGCTCGGTGAAGGTCGTTTTAGGGTCGGATCTTAGACTATTAGGAAGGAGTACTTATCCTATTTTTTTTTAAGTCATAATGTGGCATCACAGCAGCTGAAGTGGAAAAATGTCAACTAACTTTTGGAGGGCGCTGTAATCTCCCCTTTTTATGAACTGGGGCATAGGTTGACAAACCAAAACCATCTGATAGAAAGTGGCTACCTCTGAGACATGAAAGACTTTGGTCTTTTTTTGGAGACAAAGTTGCTACTAAGTATGTTCCTGTAATTTTACCGGCAAAAATAGCAATGCCTTTCAAATGTTAATTCGAAATTTCAAATGGAATGGAAAAATTCAAATGGAATGATGTAATGTACCTAAATACCTATTCAAATTCGTTAGCTACTGTAAGTAGGTAGTAAATTGTCAAGCATGTTGTCGCTAACGTCAATAAATATATATCTTTCTGTCAATTTAAATCAATTGCTGGATTTATTGACAGAATCAATTCATATGCAATCTGGATACTTGACAGACGTAGGTATATATAAATTCTAATAAGTAATTCAATTGCGTATATTAGCTAGCTGCCGTCAATTTTGAATAATTATAGCTTGAGGCAGACTCGCTTGCTATTTCGGGGGCTTAGAACCGGCGGCCATTGAAGAAATCATTTTGTACAACACCTCTGTCGGCAATGCCATAAAGACGATAATTCTGGATACATACTTCCCCCCTTACTAATAAACTTGTACAGCGTCTGTAATAGTTACACAATGTTTTGTCTTCTTTTGAAAGTCAAATTACTGACGACTTAAAGAGAGAAATCGGTTTGTATTTTATTACATTTTTAAATATTTCAATATAAAAAATAAGTACATATAAAAAACATTTAAAAATATAAAAAAATAGTGATCCGCCGGTGTCGGGAGCAGGGTCCAAGCTACCGGTGGTTATTAATTATTATTATTAGGTAATTATAATTATATTATATTAGTATCATTATATATTCGTTTATTAGTAAGGGGGTTAGATGAAATATTTCTTAGGTGAAGTACGAAGCAAAAAGACGAACGAACGACAAAAGCGCATCGCAGCAACAGATAGAGTTCATATAACAGTGATGGTTAGTCGAATCGAATGACCACCAAAATAAAAGTAATTTTTCAGTTTTAATTAAATTAAAAAATAAATCCTCGGCTCAGTAGAATAATGTAGTATCTATTTCTTTAGTTGATTGAATTCCTTTTATTATCATTACACAAAATATATAGGTTACGCTCAAAATTTTGAGAATTACGCGACGAAAAATATTTTTGAGCTGTGTTTTACGATTGTTTTACCATTATACTATTTTATTTTTTTATAAAATATTTTGAATGTAAGTCTTTTCTTTGAAAATTTGACAGTACTTACACTAATTTTTTTCTGGCATGAATTAAGTACCAATACACCTAATTGTGCTACAAAAAAACTGAGCGTATTACGGTGTCCTACGTCTGTGGAGTGCCTTATAAGCAAGGGATTATATTATTTCGTTCAAGCCCAGCTTTTACCCCGACTACCGCTTGTGATCTTGAACATCAATAGAAAGGATAATACCTACCTACTATTGTGTGTCTTATATTCCTGGTTTTCGTTTGCCTTGATGTCTTTTACGACCTAGTAGAGCTAGCTGTTAGCAAAAGACAGGCGCTAAGTCTTGTCCCGAAGACAAATAGGTCAAGGTATCTTTCACCTAAATTCGTCTTTATCGAACTCGTGGTATACTGAATTTATATTACTTATTTAGGTTAGGCTAATACATATAGAAAATGAGTCGTACCAATACTAATATCTGTAGGTTTCAGTAAACGAGAGATTGTGCTGTTTCTCCATGCATATTAAAATGTTAGTGTATCGGCAACAGGTCACACTGAAAGATAACATAAGTCATAACAAGTTAGATTAATTATTTCGTCTTTTACTTCTTCTGGTGTACAGCTAGAGGCGCTACAAGTCCCGACTTCTGCAAGACTCATTTCTGGATGACCCACTACTACACACACACAGTAAATAATCCTTATTAATAAAAAGTAATTCAGTCTGTCTGTCTGTTACTTTTTCATGCCTTAACGGTGGAACAGATTTCAATTAAAATTTGAGCTTATAAACAGAAGTCATTTATTCAAATTATGCTGAGAATAAGCACTTTTCGAACGTCCCAATTACGTAGGACAGTCCCCCAAAACACCCACCCTTCACTGCTTTCGCTGGATAAATTATGTACCTAGTCAACTGGACCCGCGGGTCCAGTTCGAGTGGGTCCAGTTGACCAAAGACTCAGAAGAAGTGGCACAATAATAATAATCATTTATTTGTTCAGACTAAAAGTTCAATCATAAACGAAAATAATTAAAATAAATTTACATAAACTGTCAAATAAAGTAAACAATTTTAAGAACTCATATAACCTGTCAGTAGGTATTAAGCTATTTCCGGAGAAAGAACATAAATATTATCTTGAGTATATCACGATAAGAATACATACAGTCTATTTATTAATTCACTGGAGTAAACTGACAGATGCTAAGCCATGCGTTGATGCGATGCGATGTTTGTTGATGCGTTGTGATTCAGTTCATTCACACAAAGTCAATAGAAACATTGACTTTGTGTGATGAACTGAATCACAACGAACGGAACTCATCACTATTACAATAAATATGGCTTAGCATCTGTCAGTTTACTCCAGTGAATTAATAATTACACTATAAGTAGTTGGTTGCTACTATTTTTACCGACTTCAAAAAAAAAAGGAGGTTATCAATTCGATACGTATGTATGTAATATTATTGGAATTGCATTATATTCACATATGACAATCTATTAGGGCTTCCAAACAAATATACAAAATTTTGTAGACGTATGTATGTATGTATGTATGTTTGTATACGCATATCTCCGGAACTATTAATCGGATCGTGACGATTTTTTTTTATTGGCTTCCATTTACTTCAACTTAGGGAACAGTGCAAGTTTCATCAAGATCGATTCAGTAATTTTCAAGATATGGACTAATACGTGTAAGTGTGACGGCCTGGCTTATTGATACGAGCTACGGGTGTAGTGTCAAAGGGAAAACATCTGAAAACCTTGGTCAAATTCTAGTGCAAAAACTAAAAATTACGAAATAAAAATAATTTAAAAAAATTAAACCGACTTCAAAAAGAAATAACTCAAAATTATGAAATCACTTTAATTTCGGAAGTCGGTGGCATAAAACTTAAACTAGAATACAGATCCCAAGACACCGACTTCCGAAATTAAAGTTATTTCATAATTTTGAGTTATTTCTTTTTGAAGTCGGTTTAATTTTTTTAAATTATTTTTATTTATCATATGTAGTCGTGTGTAGTCGTTGATCGGAAATTCGGAATAATGTGCCTTTGAACAAAGGTTGGATTTTACTTGTGCTTCGGGTAGTGACCGCCGAAGGGGACAGACGTGTCGTGTCCAGCCTTTGTTTATACTTGACGCAACGTGCGTAGCACATGGCTCTAACTAAACAGGCATTTCGGTGTTTCGCGTGTTGTTTTGTGGGTGCAAATTAAAACGCCTTAAAACGGTGGTAAAGTGGCATACGTGTGTTCCTGATATACAAGTCCGAGACCTAGGCCGTCCAGCCGAGGACCTTGGTGACGTCGAGAGACTCCGGTGAGATCTTTCCGTATATTTATTTTCAGGGATCTCCATTAGAAGCTGTATCCGGCCGTGCTTTGTTTTCTTAATTTGGGCTGTTGAAGCCACGCGCGAATTTAACATCATTATAAGCTAAAAATAGGCTTTAGGGAAATGTATTCATATTACATCTAGGAGCGAGGGATAAACTAGTACACTCCATTATTCTAGCCTAAAATACGGTATCGCTCTAGAATTAGAATAAAATAGAACAAAAAATAGCAAAGCTCATAAATCTGAGGCGCCCCCGGTCAGCTTTATTGTTTCTCAAAAAGCCACACGGCACATGTTCGCTGAGAAAGTCTTGCAATACCATATAAACAAAAGGCTTTTGTCTTTAAAAATGGGCATAATTGTGCGTATGACAAAAGACGGCAATTGTCTATTTAGGGCTATAGCCCATCAAATAAATAATGTAATGGGTTTAACTTTCGATCACGTGTCTGTCCGCAAGGACCTCGCCTCATATATACTGGAACATCGAAATGACGACAGAATTCGCCTAGCACTTTTAAATAATATACAAGAATTTTTCCCTAACAGCAATCTCTCCCAGGAACAAAGGATAACAAAATACATAACCATGCAGTTTAACAAGACCTTCTGGGGAGGAGAGGACATCTTAATCGCCGCGTCCGAGTTCTATCTTGTAAATCTGCACGTGCACACGGATACAAGACACACACTAGTGTATTCACCTACCGGCGAACCAGTACCCGGCAACATACACATCCGCTACAAGGACCAGCACTATGATAGCTGGGTCATGACTGAAGACGAGCAGTACAACAGCAACCCGATAGATCTTATGCAAAAATCAAACAACGTCAAAATAACACAGCATAATAAGCCTATAACTAACCAGCACAACGCACGGGATAAGCAAGGTCAACCCATAATACCCCAGTCTCAAACGAACAGCCCTCAATTAGCTAGCGTTGGAACACAGTATGAACAACAAACATCAATGTATACACAGGTATCAGATGTAGTCGGAGATGCCACTGGGTTCACAATACTTAGAAACCAGCCGACTACCGCAATAAAATATACTTGCTCAGAATTGCGTATTGCAACCTGGAATGTCCGTGGGGCCTCAAAACCGACCAAAAAAGATAAAATTGACGCTGAACTCTCAATTAGGGGCATTCATGCAGCCTGCATACAAGAAACAGGTATGAACTCTGGAACATACAACTCTACACACTACGAATGGCACCTCTATGGAACCTCAGGTAAAACACACCGGGGACTTGCAATTCTAATCAGAAAAGATGCCCAAATTGAACTAGTCAACAGAAAAAAGGATACAGACGCGATGTCAGCTACTCTTAAAGTTAACAGGGGAAACGACAAGCCTGCTCAACTGTATATAATCAACTCTCACATCAACAGTTGTACATCTATAGCAAACAGATCCTTCACAGGCTTATTAAACTTGATCAGACAAAAACCAAGGAAATGTGCCTTAATAATTCTTGGCGACTTCAACGCTCATGTTGGTCGACATGATACAAAAAGTTTCCAACGCAAAGGACTGATCCACCAAAACCTACACCATGACTTTTCTAACTACAACGGGGAAATGTTAATGGATATAGCCAACAGGGAAAAACTGTAAATAGAAACTACAAAAGCGAGATCATCATGCAGCATAACATGGTCAAAGGGCACTCAGAAATCCCAATTGGATCACATTATAACGCCACATGCAACAGAGAAACTCTTCGAACTAATTAAAGGCGAATGGGCCGCTAGGGGCACTTCCGACCATAAAATAATCTGGGGTCGGCTAAGAACAAACCGAACTTCAAACAAAAAAAGAAAACACCAAACACAAGGACAACAGCAAGCCGCGAAGGAAACAACAATTGCAGCCACGGACTTCAACTATACACAGTGCTATTATCAATCCCTCAATAGTAAATTCACGAAAACAAAATACCAAGATTGTATAACAAAAAAACTAAAAGATATAGGAATCAACTCAACGGACAAAAACATCGAAATACCCTGGAATACCATAACGGAAGTATTAAAAGCGGCTGCCCAGGAAACTCTGATTCTTCAGCCAGTTCTCTCCAGGGAGCATCGACTAGCTCTTGCTAAACTACAAAAAGCCAAATTCCTACAAAGAAGGCAACCTGATAACCCAAATAGGCACAACCTAGTAAAAGAATGTCAGGCAACACTTCAAAAGGTCAAATATCAGGAAGAGCAAAAAGCATGCAGGGCCTGTCTAAGTGGACTGGGGAAAAACCACCCTGCAAAACGCATGCAGATGCTATACTTTTTTTACAGTAGAAACAAACTTCAAGCAAAACGTCAAAAAAAGATCCACTTATATACCGATGACCAAATGGGAGCAAATACTAAAAAAATCCGAGGACCATCTTATACCAACAGTTAATATAAAAAATCCGATAACCGAAGTACAGTGTGACGGTCCCATTGCGGATGACATAATGGGAATCATTAATATAATGCGGAACGGGACAGCCCCCGGAACTGAACAAGTGGTAATCGAGCTGTACAAAGCAATGCCAGAAATATTACAAGAAGCCGTCACCAAACACATGAACAAAGCTTGGACACAGAACGAAGCACCCGACGCGTGGCTGGAGACCGTAAAAATACCAATTCCAAAAAACAATAACCCTAAAAATGCGAATGAATATCGCCGCATATCGGTTTGCAACACGGGTTACAGGATTTACGCCTCCTACGTACTTAAAAAACTAGACGAGACAATATCGGAACTGGGAAGCTATCAAGCGGCCTTTTTAAACAATAGATCAACAGACGACCATGTTTACACGTAAAAGGGTCTTAGACGAAGAATGGCGGGCAGGTAAAAGAACTTATGTACTTGCCCTCGACATAGAAAAGGCCTTTGACAATGTCGACCTTAATGCACTGAGGGATATCCTATTACAACGAACCAACAAATCGCTAACCAACAGGATAATCAAGGTATGCTTGAATGAACAAACATGCATCAAATGGTGTGGACAGCAAAGCAGTTGGATTATCAAAGGCAAGGGAGTCAAACAAGGTTGCCCTCTGTCCCCTCGCCTGTTTACACTGGTCATCGACGAAGTCCTTAGAACCCTCGAAGAGGAAACCCAATTAATAAAACTCGACCAGGATCGCGAAATCTCACTCCCCCTAGTACTATCATTTGCGGACGACCTTATCTTCATTTCAGATGACCTAGAAAGGTTAGAAGGTATCCTATACCATATTAAACCCCTACTAGACAGTGTAGGCCTCCAAATAAATGAAACAAAAACAAAAATACTAATTAGGGACCCCATAACTAAACAGATAACGACACACGTGACCCTTAATGGAATAAGTATACCGACATGTGACGAAATTAAATATCTAGGTACATACATAACATCTACATTAAGCAGAAAAAGCACTATAAAAAAACGTTGCGAACAGGCCATGAAAAACGCCAAATCAGTACTACCATTCATAAATAACTCAAATATGGACTGGAAATTAGCCAGACTCATGTACCGAATGGTGATCGTACCGTGTATGATACATGGTCTGAAAGTATCGGCACTTACCAAAGCTAACAGGTCAAGACTCAGAAGATATGAGCGAGTTATCATGAGAGACTTGATTAACCACTCTAGGAATAAACCAAGACAAAAGAAAATGCATGAAATCTTAGACGGAAAAACAGTAACCAAACGCATCAAGAACCACCGGATGTGCTACCTCGCACATGTCTACAGGCGCCGCAAACCACATCTACTGCACGCAGCAATGCAGTACAAGGCCAAATCCAAGAAGGTTGGCCGACCTATTTACACATGGAAGGACAATTTAAAACAGGACATGAAGTACTTCGACAAGGGAACCAATTTTTGGATGGATACTAGCGAGATTTACAAAAAACTGGAAACAGATAGTAGCGAAACTTCCGACGAAGACATTGAAAACAGCAACATTTAACACAACACAGCTGAGCAATGACATACAAAGGAACCGAGAAAGCAGAAGAAGCTCGCCAAAAGACGCACCGAGGAAGCTCGACCTGAACCAACCAAGCGGCAAGGTCGATAAAAGATGCCCATCCATAGATAATAATTACCCATCTCTCCACTAGTCCAATGCTTACTCTAGGATGCATATCCGGTAGGCTCTTAAATCCTTACCTATCCTACGGGCACGTCTTCCCTACCATTAACGCGCCCCCCGGTCTATTCCTTGATATGCAATGGTCGCTGTAGCACCATGAACATGAGGCTACAGGAGCTAGTGCGAATCTTGGGGTTCATTCGATTAATCGAGTCTGGTTTAACCACGCTGGGATCGGTGCAATTCATTCATTCATTTGAACAAAGGTTGGATTTTACTTGAACTACAGAACTAGTAATAGACCGTACTTAGTCTTGAGCTTTAAACGCATTAGTAGGCATATCTAGCAAAGAAGGGGGTAGCTTGTTATAAAAGGTTATACCAAGCCCAACAAATGACTTACGGAGCCGGTGAAAGGGGCACACACAAAGGGAACACAGATGACCAGGGTTAGGCCCTTTCTAGCCTTCCTTCCTTCCTACTTATACCTTTCCTCCTCCTTCCTACCCCGGTACTTCGGTAGTACGGTCACATGTCTTCGAATTTTTGGTTCTAGGACCTGCCGGTTTCCTCACGATGTTTTCCTTTACCGTTTTGAGAGCAGTGGTGATGAAATAATTTCCACAAAGTAAAGCGCCCGTCTGGGTTCGAACCTACGACCTACAACTCGTAAGTCGTGGCCGTTTCGACTGGGACAGCACTACTCTTCTTCCGTACAACTAGAACATTACTCCAGACTTTTGCAAGACCTCGTATTACCTACTGTGATGAATGACTTTTAGTCTAATTAATGAGAACTACACAATATTGATCATTACAACAGATCAGACAATACGAGGCGGTGTCGCATGTCGTGGGGGTGCGTGAGCGGGAGGCGTGCGGTCAACCGCAGTTCTCAGGTTCGAGTCTCGGCCGATGCAACTTCATTACAATCACTCATATTTTATTGTGGCTTTGTATTACTGAATTGTTCTGCGTTATTACAATTGTCGAACACATTATAATTCATAAAGCATTCTACTAAGAATATAGCTTCTGTGGTCGCTGTGGGATTTTTCTTTAAATCGCTAGTGTCTATTGAATTGATATGAATTGCATCCTGCAATTGGATATTTGTCTCTCCAAATGTGTGTGTAATGTTTTGAGCTGAAGTAGTTACCTAAGTATAATTAATCACACACCTACTCTTATCCCAATTTATTTTTGAAATAGAAGTATGTCTTTTCTTTCTTTCTATCCATCTCTTTCTGACGTCATCTCAGTGTTTACTTTTTTCCTTGCCATATTGTCATGCTTCGTAACTTTCTACATTCTTTGTCTGCACTATATCCCTTTGCACTAAAGTAAACAATAAAATCTAAGTCAACATTATCCAAGTTTATCCACGAGCTAGGACTTCAAGTTACAGCCAGGTTTCACTTCACACCTCCCAGATAACTTGTCCAGCGGTCGTTCGTGTGCAACGAGTCAATATTTGCGCAGACGCAAGTCGTTATTTGTCCGCTGTGCAGATAGCGACCGGCTTGCTGATTGTTCTTGGGATTAGCATAGCATTCAACTGTTTTTTAGAAATGTTTATTCTTACAGATTTGTCTAGAATGGAAACTTCAAAATGGACTGATATTGCTCGAAATTCGACCATGTTTCGATGAAAGATGTTGCTTTTCTTTGCAAAATGATAAATAGATATATAGAATGAACTCGTTTGTCTGTGTATTCTCTAACTTCTTGTAGGATATTAACGAGCTTTTCGAGAACATTTCTATAGATTTGTTGAGAAAGGTTTAAGTGTAGAAACTTTTTAAAACATGCGAAGCGGGGGCGGGCGTCTTGAGTGTTCAATTACTAAGCGAAGTTACCAAATATTAGAGAGCATATTCGAGATACATTTGCAACATCATGAGTTCATTACATAGAATTACACAATATACTCAAGATAATATACTTACAACTTTAATTTAACCAATCCTAAAAATAACAAAATTAAATCCTAACTATTACTATACAGAAACTAAAAAATAGCGCCGAAAAAATCATCCGCATCGCTGTCGACTGGTAATGTACCCAAGAGACTGGCGGCATGCATTACCACGTTGTATGACGATGCTTAGCCTCTGGCTAAGGTAAAAGCCAGCCCTTGGGTCACGGGAAGTGTCAACCAGCCGTTTCGAAATTTCTTTAAAAAGATCTTGAGCACTCGGACCCCACGGCCCGAGGGTTTCAACCTCAAACGGCTCGAAAATATAATTTCCGATAAGGTTATTATACAAATAGAATTAGAATTACATATATTTGATATTGGTTATAAAAAACTGACTTAATCTAAGGTGATCGTAGAGGTTGTAGGTACATATCTATTTTAAACATTGTTTACTATTACATATTCCACTTTAGATATCAAATAAGTACACTGATCATTGGTCAACAGTCTGATCATTTGCAAAGAGTTGCTTTTGTTTTTTTTTTATAATTACAGAAAAGTGTTTGAGTTTCTGTGTTGTGGCTATCGTTCAATGTGCCGAAACTCTTTAAAAATCCCAAAGATATTCTTTGTCTGAACGTTTAAATTCCAACTGAAAATCTATATCTACTAATAATTAAACTAAAGAGTTTGTTAGTTTTTTTGTTTGAACGCGCTATGACAGTCGGCCGTGGATCTTTGACAGTCGTTACGGGTAGTCAGAAGCCCGAAAGTCTGACAACCAGTCTTACCAAGGGGTATCGTATTACCCAGTAACTGGGTTGTGGAGGTCAGATAGGCAGTCCCTCCATGTAAAATACTGGTAATCAGCTGCATGCGGTTAGACTGGAAGCCAACCCCAATATAGTTGGGAAAAGGCTAGGCAGATGAGGCTAAGACTTTTAGGAGCTGAGCAAAAAGAAATAAAAGTAATAAAACAGGCCAAGTGCGAGTCGGATTCTCACACGAAAGGTTCCGTACCACAAAGAAAACGCCGAAAAAAAACACTTTTGTTGTATGGGAGTCCCCCTTAAATATTTATTTTATTCTGTTTTTAGTATTTGTTATTATAGCGGCAACAGAAATACATCATCTGTGAAAATTTCAACTTACTGTCTAGCTATCACGGTTCATGAGATACAGCCTGGTGACAGACGGACAGACGGTCAGTGGAGTCTTAGTAATAGGGTCCCGTTTTTACCCTTTGGGTACGGAACCCTAAAAAAGAACGCTAAGCAAAAAAAGAAGTAATAGCGCGGGCAGGCGATGCCATGGGATGCGACGGGGTGTGTCGGAGGAACAAGAAATTTCACGCGGACGAAGTCGCGGGCCGAATCTTTTTTATTATTTGCACGTGGTCACACTCACGTAGACCTACCTACGAACGTCTTGATCAGACTTTGTTGCGCCATGACTTCATCAAAATAGTCTTAATGCTATAGCTATGCACATTGAGTGAATGCACTTTAAGAATAATCACGCGATTATACTCGTACATACACAGACACACCTACATCCCGTGCCTCTCGAACACGATCTGATTCATAAAGGGATGTATTTTTAACATGTTCAAGTATTCTGACGTCAGACAAACGTTCCAGACTGCATCTCATACATTTTATTAACCATCCATAAATTGGTGTCAGTCAGTTTTAGATGCATGGAAAAAGCGTGTGCCAAATTTTCGCGAATGCGCGGTGCCGCCCGCCCCGTACGTACCCACCCACTCCGGCGCAACCGCCCTGCATCGTGCGACCCACTATTTATAGATAAATGTGACATTGTTTTATTTCTCACAGGCAGGCGTAATCATACTAGTACTTTTCCATGCGAAAATCGTTAACCCCACCGCGATAACTGAAGAGAGTGCATGCTCGTGTGTCGTAGCGCGCCTTAATTAATCAAAATAACATATCCTGGTTTGTGTGGAAGTAATGTAAACTGCCAGTAATTTCTAGAATCGTTTATTTATGTACTCGAACTTACAATATAGTCGTCGAACCAAGGTCCAATTATACGATTCATCCATACTAATATTATAAATTCGAAAGTAACTCTGTCTGTCTGTCTGTATGTTACCTTTTCACGCCTAAACCACTGAACGGATTTCGATAAAATTTGGCAGAGAGATATATTGCATCCCGGGGAAGGACATACTTATAGGATAGTTTTTATCGACATACCTCGCGGTCGAAGCCGCGGGCCGAAGCTAGTCTGAAATAAATAAGAAGTCACAATGTAAATGTTGGGTTGGGAATCAATACAAATGGTGTATTTATTGATGCGCGGGGTGCGGGCAGCTCCTCCCCTAGATCCTCGGGTCCTGCGCGCCCGCTTGTCAGACCGCATCCTGCCGCGCGCGCACTCCCGCGCAACACAACGCACCAGCTATCGGTCGTGCACTCTCACATACTTGCTGATAAGTGGTGGTAAATTATTTATATCGAGTTTTATTGTGATGACGATTGTGCATGTGTGAGTGTTTTGCCATGAAATGGATCTACGGGTGAGTTTTTTATTAATGTGTAGGTATGTTTTTTGTTTTCGTGTTGATAGGCTGAGATAACTGTGTTATTGCGCTAGTTTTTATCTAATAACTTAATTAGTATGATCTAATTATAACATTTATGATACCTACTAAGTTATTTATAGCCTATAAATAACTTAATTGAAATTTTGATGCCGTAATCGTAATCAAAATTTCAATGATAGCTGCAGGAAAAATATA
This sequence comes from Oligia fasciuncula, assembly GCA_963082905.1. Classification (NCBI taxonomy): domain Eukaryota; kingdom Metazoa; phylum Arthropoda; class Insecta; order Lepidoptera; family Noctuidae; genus Oligia; species Oligia fasciuncula. The sequence goes on along the minus strand of OY720396.1, from coordinate 13,888,208 downwards.
TATAAGTAGTCTTCTATACATACAAATAAATAAAATTGGAGTGTCTGTTTGTAATATTAAAATAACTGCTTTTTATTAAATGCATATGGATACATATACACGGTATATGTATACCAAAATAACATTTAATTACATTTTTGTCTGTCTGTTTGTTCCGGCTAATCTTTGAAACGGCTTTCACTGGCAGATAGCTGATGTAATAAGGAGTAACTAATAATACTTTTATTTTATAAAAAAAAATGGGGTCCCACGAAAAAAAATTAAAACCAATGAAATTAAATCTATACATCTCTATACAAATAAATAAAATTGGAGTCTGTTTGTAATGAGAGCACATTCAGCCGTTTCAGAATTTAGCAAAATTCTTCTTGATGTTGGAGAGGGAAAATGTCCAGAAGTGAATAGTATTCATAATCTATAACTACCTACCGGTCTTTGGCAGGTTGTGGGGACACTGGAATTTTAATACAAAGTATTTAGGATGATATTCACAATCTCAATATCAAAGAAGATTCGTAGTTGTGTGAAAGATCAATTTTAGCACCTATGAACGACAAGCTACTGCGCTTAGTCAGCGCATTTTGGATAAGCTATCTGGTGAATCACAAATATACCTTTCCATCAATACAGTTTGCAATCCGGATGAAGTGGTTAATTACTCAACAGAATGTTTAAACAGTATAACTGTGCCTGGTCTACCCCCTCACAAACTAGGACTTAAGATTGGCGTGCCCATCATACTACTTCGTAATTTAAACCCACCGAAACTTTGCAATGGTATCTACCTATAGGTTGCGAGTAGTGTCGTTGCGAAGAAACGTTATAGAAGGCCGTATAATATCCGGATGCGGAAAAGGTGAGATAGTAGGTAGGTATTACCACGGATTCCTCGAATCAATACCGTCGAATTTTCCATTTGAATTCAAAAATTTGCAATTCCCTATCAATGTCAGTTTTGCTATGATAATCTACAAGTCACAAGGGCAAACGTTAAGCAAAGCTGGCATAGATTTAACTAAGGTTTGCTTTACCCATGGGCAACTATACGTGGCATGTTCACGTGCGTGGAATGCCAGTAGTGTTGTTGTTTTAGCCCAAGAAAATCGTACGCCAAATAATTGTATATGAAGAAATTTTTCAATAAAGCTTATAATACAAAAAACTAAAAATAAATAATAATTGAACTAAAAATGCAAAAACTAAAAAAAAAGAACTAAATGGAGAAAAGTGTACAAAAACAAAATATCGATTCATAAAATAGAAGAATTTCATTAAAATTAGCATAGGTATTTCTTTATATTAGAATTTAGAATACAGAATTAATAAGTTATCGTAAACTCTGATAACTTTTTTGTTAAATTCCACGCGGACGAAGTCGCGGGTAACAGTTATAAAAAAGTTATAATAAAAATAACCGAAATTACGAATACAAAACGATTGACTCAATTATTGGGAAAACCGCTGATACACAGTAGACATGCTGCATTTACCAGTTTTGTCATAAATGTATGACAAATTGACAATGTTACTTACCACATTGCTTAGGTACATAAGTAGGTACAATTGTACATAAGGGAACTACCATAGAAACACTAGTAGGTCTCACTCATTGATTTCAAAATATTTCCATTTTTGTCTTTCTTTGCTTAAATTAATTTCAAATTACAAACGTCACACGACATCACGCCTTGTCCCCGAAGGGTTAGGTAGAGGTGTATCTATAGTACATCCTCATTTCGCCAGGTATGTTTTTAAGTCCCATGTCATAGGCGGCGAGCCTATTAGGTACCATCAACCGAGCACATATTCAGACTCCGGGTTGCTACTGAGAAATTCAATTAATTATTACTGAACCAATTTCTCATTTAATTATTTTTTAATTATTCTAAATTGGATATTACTTTATAGAAATGATAACCTGTAAGATAAAGTTGTTTACTAACAAACTGGCGCCATTCCATTGGTCGCAACATCATTTATACAGAGTGCGAATACACAAACGAGTTACAATGATAAATTGATAACACATTTGTTATTTAAGAGAAACACGATTTATCTTAGTTATTCAACTAATCATAGACCGTGGACCATGGTAGGTATTTATTTATGTATTTGGGATCTCCAACTAAGGATACAACACAAAACAATAATCACACTAATATTATAAAAGTTTGTGAGTGGGTGTGTGTTTATATGTTTGTTACTTCTTCACGCTCAAACGGCTGGACCAATTTTGATTAAAAAAATTATGGAGGTAGCTGACACGCTGGATTAACATATAGGCTACTTTTTATCTCGATATTCCCACGGGATCGACATTTACGCGGGTGAAACTGCGGGGCGCAGCTAGTACAATATATATCACATTAATAAAAAAGGTTATTTTAGGTGTGCTTCAATTACAGGAGACCACAGTACACATATAACTAGGTAAACACTATAAAAATAAAGAATATACATACAGAATGATGAAAATAAATAATGACATTTGAGGAAAAGAAAAAAAAATACAAGTCAGGATTGAACATTCATATTAATAATATACTTAACAGGATAAAAATAAAAACAAAGAATGTTCTTAGTCTTACTTTAATACTAATATAGCTGCATGTATCCCATTTATATACACCCATTCCCATTTCCAGAGCTTATGTCTATCTTGCTAACCGTCCCTGAAGAAATACGAAACACTAGGAAAGCCATTGTCACTTGTTTAGGCCCTCATTGACATTACAAATTAACATACGAAATTAACAACAACTTTAATACCATTGTTTTATGTAGGGACTTAAATAAATATACCTACTTTCTGTTTCTAAAAAATATTTTTTTACAAAAAAAAACTTTCCAAACAAAAAAAAAAAGTGAAAAATAACTTTAATTTCGGAAGTCGGTGTCGTTAGTTTCGCATTTTCGTTTATTGACATCGATTTCCGAAATTAAAGTTATTTTTCACTTTGTTGTAGTGTTTTTTTTTTGTAAAAAGTTTTAATTTTTTGCTTTTTAGTTGTACACCCACTGACCTCTAAAATACAGCGTTATAGAGGTCAGTGTACCTACCCCACACAAATTCAATATAACACTACTTGCTATGTAAATATTAGTGACAGGAAGCTATTAAAACATCATCAATATAAAAGAATTTTTCTCGATTTTTATGGGATTCTCTCATCACATTCCAACATGATGACAATGGGACCACCTCGAGACTACACACTTTCAAAAAAAAAAAAATTAAATAGGTCTACAAATTGACAGAAAAATCGGTGAACATACATAAAAAAAACATACAGTCTAATAGAGCAGCAAAATATGAAAACGTATTGGTCGCGCTTTAGTTTGTCAAGCGAAAGTTGTGTCGCGCTATCGTTCATCGATCAAAAGTTCCGTTTTCCTGTCGTTTGTCGAGATGCACTAACTAACGTACGTCAAGTTGATGTCCTATGATGCTATCGCACCACAGATGGTCCATATATATCGTACTGACTCCCTAAGTAACCTATTTGTTTGTCGCGACTATGATGCGGAGTCAGCAATAAGGGTGCTGGTTTAAGCACCAGGTAATCAGCCAACAGGTGCAAGATTAGGTATATTGTTGTCAAAACATTGTTGATTAGCATAGGTAAGTACTTGTTTATGTAGAGATAGGTGCAATCGAGACGAAAACATCGCAGTATAAATGCAATTAACTATAAAAGCGATATACGAAGCTAATTAATTACCTGGGTGAATTGGGTGGCTATAAGTTTATGTCTCAAAACATAGATTGGGTAAATAAATTCTAAAAGAATTAATTATTATGCTATATACATTTACTTTACCTGTGAGTCTTATTTTTATTATATGTCCTGAAGTTGATGCAGAAAGGCAGCATAATTAGCCTATAACGTTCCCACTACTGGGACACAGGCCTCCACTCGGTGAGACGAGTCGTAATTCACCACGCAGGCCTAGTGCGGGTTGGTAGATGTCATGTCTTTGAATTTTTGGTTCTAGGACATGCCGGTTTCTTTTCGATGTTTTCCGTCACCGTTTTGAGAGCAGTGGTGATGAAATAATTTACACAAAGTAAAGCGCCTGTATGGTTCGAACCTACGACCTACAACTCGTAAGTTGCGGCCGTTACTCCTGGGACACCACTGCTCACAGAAAGAAAGAAAGGCAGGGAGTTTTGATAAATACGTAATTTTTGTCATGTACCTTATTTATGATCAGTGGCTCCCGTACCTAATACTGTCATTGGTAGAACTTGTGCGCGAATCTTAAGAAAACCAGAATACACCAGACGTCACTCGCTCATTTCTTGATACTAAACCTATAAGTGATTCCGATAAGTTATCCCTCTTCAGAATTGCTTGTGGCGCTGATGATATTCATCCGCCACAATAATATAAAATTATAATTTATTTCCATAGATATTCTATTGTATATACCTATGTTTGTATGTGGTATACGTTTATTTTAATGTTCTAACAATTCTAGTATTATAATATGTAATTTTATATTTTTGTTTGTTTCAGTCCAATACTAACCCCACAAGATCTACAAAGTTCAACTATATCATACTTAACTTTTTTTTTTTATATACATAATGCACACTTGCTTTTCCAATTCACTTTCGACATTGGCAGAATAGTCGACATCGGCTTTACTTGCCATAATTAAAAATAGAATAGAATAGATTCCGATAAGTGAATACCACTGACTGCCAACACCGCCTGTTTTCCGTCTACGAACTCGAGGAAAAACACGAGAAACTATACCAAGACATCGTAATAAACTTATTAATGACTAATTTAGTCACTATCTTAAAACGTAGACTCAACAATGTGCAACATAACATTTTATCATAATCAGCCTATAATGTTCCCACTGCTGGGACACAGGCCTCCTCTCAGTGAGAGGGAGTGGGCCGTAATCCACCACGCGGGCCCAGTGAATGTCACATGTTTTCGAATTTTTGGTTCTAGGACATGCCGGTTTCCTCACGATGTTTTCCTTCACCGTTTTGAAAGCAGTGGTGATTAAATAATTTACATAAAGTAAAGTGCCTGTCCGGGTTCGAACCTACGACCTAAGTAAGTCGTAAGTCGTGTCCGTTACCACAGGGCCACCACTGCTCAACAGCAACATAACATGTAAGTAATAGTAAAGATGATCTCGTATTATCAGGTAGGGCCACTCATTAGCGAATGGTACACACGACCTGACCAGACGACCCGACCTCGGAGCACAAAACAGGATGAGATTTAGCTGTTTATTCCACCCGCGATAACGCCTTGTTATTCTATGAGAAAGCCCACACTGTCGCCAGTCATTCCAGATATACTGGACTGGCTACATATTATCAGCCTAGATATATCTACCGGGAAATGTAAAATACAGTGAAATAGAACTTGTATCAGGATGCATTTTAATCGGCCGCATTCCTTTGGTTTCTGCAGAAATGGTTGCCTATTCTGACCGTGTGTGCTCGTATCTATGTTATCTATTGTTTTTAAATAAATTTGTGAAGTGCAGAGAATAACTAATTATAGATGATTAAACTTTGTGCTGATTTAGTAATTGATAAGATAGCTATCTGCCTATACCAATCGTTTGTAATCAGTTTATGTTTAATTTTTTGCGAAATCCTTAATCTTATAACAATCGTATCTTTCACTGAGGATTACAAATATAACAATCGTCTTTTTAAGTCTCAGGGTTTTAGTTTTTGTTTTTGTTTTATGCAAATGTAGTGGATTTTATTATTCAGTAGTTTCTGCCTGTGACTTCGTTCGCGTAAAATTTCTTGTTCTCCGGACCCACCCCATCGTATCGCATCGCCTGCCCGCAATATTACTTCGTATTCGCTTAGCTTTCTTTCTTACTTTTTTTGCTTTTTACTCGGTTCCTAAGAGTCCTCGCGTGATGTTGTTAGAACTGGGCTAGCAATTGAAAAAAAACAATTTTCAAATTCGACTGGTTGCCGAGATTAGCGCGTTCAAACAAACAAACAAACTCTTCAGCTTTATTATTAGTATACTAGATATACAACATTATTTTTAGTATATGCGAAACCCGAAACACGTGTCTAGTATTTTTATGTAAAGAATCTACTCGTATGTACAAAATTTCAAAAGTGTATCATGAAAAATCACAAAGTTATAAGCTTGTTAAGTTACCTGTTTGTCCGTACAAAAACATGCTCACCCGCGCCGCTCGCGCCGCGCCGTCTTGCGGTCATTGCTAATAGTACCTAGGTACCTAACCGTTCGGGGGCGGAAATTGGATAACCTACTTAGTGTCGCTCGGTGTCCAAGTTTTAACCTTTTTTATATATTTTTGGGACAAAATATAACATGGGGTAAAAATTATTGGAATCGATTCAGTTAGGTACTTATTCACAAACTATAACTATATTCAGGTTTCGCATATACTAAAAATAACGTTGTATAAATATATTTCATTGATGTTTTATGTAAATGCACTGGATTTTATTATTCATGTGCACTTCTCGCATTCACTTGTTACTTCACCAGTTTCTATGGAATGGTTGCTGCTGTATAAGGCCACGTAAAGCCGGCTGGGTGGCTATGTCCGGAATTGGGAGCACTCGTTATTGCCATAAGCGTCCAAATTATCCGTAGTGACATTTACTTCATGCCTCCAAGTGCTCGGTACTTGATTGTGAATGTAGATAGCACTTAATTACAATCTTACATGATAGTGTTGCTATTGACTACCATATTTGTAAGATTTAACTCTTGTTGGTACACGTTAACTGTACCGGGGGAAGATCTAAGGATCGTATGCTGTCGTGATAAAACCGTAGCATATAAGGTTAGTACAGAAAATAATCGTTCTTAGTATAAGTTTCCCGATTAGCATAATCAGCTGTTGTTCCCACTGCTGGGACACAAGCCTCCTCTCGGTGAGAGGGAGTGGGCTGTAATCCACCACGCGGGCCCAGTGCGGGTTGGTACATATCACATGTCTTCGAATATTTGGTTCTAGGACATGTCGGTTTCCTTACGATGTTTTCCAAGATTCCCGATTAAAACATGTAAATTGTATTAAATATGAGCGTTTGAATTGATTTAAGTCATCTAGAATGCTACCGTGTTACGTTTTCAATTCCTTACTTCACACAAATACGTAAAAATTAAGAACCCATTGTGTAAGTTGTACGACGTTGCTCATACACTTTGATATATATTTTATTATCGTTCACGTATGTTCTTCATACAGTCGTGTTGTGTGTTCAGTCTTACGATAGAAGCATGAGTCTGTAACCACACCGCACAGATCTAAGGTCAACGTGTGGTGGACGACGAAGACGTAATAAGAATATAAGATTATAGGCGTGACATTACCTATTTGCAGAGGTCAAATCCTTCAATGTATACCTTTTTTATAAATAGGAGTTCACCTTAGGGGTGTAGACTGCCATTGTACCAAAGAAAAAAAAAGTGAATGTGCCATTAAAAAAATAGGCGAGAAACTTCATGGATGGTTTTTAAAATAATTATGTAGGTAAAACCTTGTATCATTAATCATTACCATCACCTGTGATGAGGAGATGAAGTGATTATTAAGTTTTAGTGACTATGAATTTGTCAAATCTGGCCACTAAAGAGATGATTTAAATGTAACTAAACAAACCCTGAATATGTACATTTTACATTCCTTGTATGTAGAAAAAATAAGACAAATGATTGTATTGAGTGATGGTGATGACTACTATTACTTTGTATTGTCTGGCTATCTCTTCAAACGCGGTTTTTGGCGCTAACCCCATTATCGATAGGAATTTTCAGGAAAATGTGTTACGTAGTATTACCACGTAACACGTTTGATGAAAGGATTATGTTCGGATGTTCTCGCGGGTGTGGCTTAGTTCCGAATGATTCCTGACTGACTAGTAGTATTTATATGGTGTACATAATACCCGTAACACAGGTATTTGATGCCTTTTTCGGCACCAGTCTCTCACAAATATTAAGCCTAAGATTAAGCACTTCCTGTCCACAACAACATTTATTTTGTGTTGAGAAATAAATAAAATAAATGAAGAGTATTTTATCAGCTATCTTTCTAGTATCATTTTCCTGTCGGCCTCGGTCATTTGTCTACTGAGGTGAAAGATATAGGTACCAATACATAGTAACGCTTATGGACGCAAGTACCTATACTGACTCATTAGTAAACTAGGCCAAAGTTATAATTTTTACCAATACAATGAAAAAGTTCGTTAAACGGTATTTATTTAGTCTTGAATAATAATTTTCGGTCAGTAGTGAAAACGAGAATTAGCTAACAGTACAATGAAAAAGTTCGAGAAACGAACTTCTTAATAATACAATGTAAAAGTTCGTTTCTGGAACTTTTTCATTGTACAGGACTAAATAAATACCGTTTTAATCTGTTGTTAATCTCATGACAGTGCTTAAGCTTGGTGGTTGTTATCTTTGTCCACCAATCACAACAACTAACATGAGATCTGAAAGCAGATTAACCGGCAGTCAGAAACCGGAGGTACAAGCTATGTAGCAATAGTTTGACATAAGTAAGTATTGCATAAAATCATCACACCTATATCCCCGGAGATATATACCACCTGGGACTGTTCCTAAATTACCCTAGACCTAGTATATGAGTATGTTAATATTAGTATTAAGATCGGCTTTCCCAGGCAAACGTTTAGTATACCTCACTCACATTTCGCCAGCTATGTTTAGGTTGGTCCCACGTAATAGGGGCCAAACCTATTGCCATAAACGGGCATAAATCCCAACTACAGGGACTCCTTGGAAATTCCTATAGTTTAAGTCTGTGATGCTCATAATATAGTTGTATTATTTGTAGGCGTGTAGAAGGTAAGTGTGTCGAGTGATGTCGTTGTTTGTCACGGTGTTGCCCGTCACGCTGCGCTGTGCCGCGTCACAATGTGCAGAGTGCCCACTTTATCCTGGCACTTAGTGGTGGCGCCACTGGCAAAGGCTACAGATGCCAAATGCAGTACATTTTGATTTTAGTTCCCTATTTCGCCACATTTCAAGGTGTGTTGGACGTTCTGGAGGCATGATGCTCCTGGGCAGTGCAGCTTGCATTATCTAAATATACTCTGTTTTATAATCGAGGTTTCAATGATATTGTTTACAAAGAAGAAAACCACAATGAATGGGGGGGATACCTCGATGAAAAAAAGGTCCTTGTACATTATCATCACGTGGCTAAATTATTGGCGTAGCAACGTAATTTGTGCCTACGGCGTAGCACGGTCTGTATATTTTTGTAAAATTTTAATTTAATCCTTTATCTTTGATTAGAATTAGCAAAACATGTTGGAATATTATGCACGGTTTTTGCCCTCAAACACAAGCCCAATACATCTTTCTCAACAAATTTGGTTGGGAACTAAATCAGATAGATACAAAAAAAACTAAAATGCGTCATCCAAAGATCATCCTATGTTTATGTATCATAAAAAAATCATAAGACGATCTTGTTATTTATTAGTCCAGCCGTTAGCGGGAACATTTAGGATCTAATTCTATTTTCCGCCGAAGGTCACGCGCGAAATGCGCACGCGCCGCCCGCCCACTCACAAACAAGTAGAGGTCAATAACCGCGCGCTGATTTAAACCCTTTATATTGAACAAATTAGTGTCGTCATCAATGTACCACTTCAGGATTTATTACTGAATGGATTGCGATGTTATTCGATCATTTGAATTGCTTGTGCCTTGTTGTGTTCTCCTTTACAAGACAATCTTCCAATTCAAAGTAATTGTATAGTAGAAATGCGATTTTAGATACGTACTTATACTTACTGCATATGAAGTTAAATTTCATGGCGCTCAGTTTATTTATCGTAGATTAATAAATCTGTGAGGAATAAACACGATTTCCACGGTCCGGCAACAAAAAAAAACCCAATAAATAAACAAACCTCCTGTATACCTGTAATAAGCAGGGGTCATCATCCTTATGGGGCTTACAGGACCTAAACACAAAAAACGCAAGTTTTAGAAACAATAAAAGTATAGGTATGATCGACTACGGCAAACAAAATCAGAAAAATATATGATATTCTTCAGGAATGTGTTAAGTAGATAGTGTGTTGAAAACATTATACAACTAATTTGATATGATCGAAAAAAATCATGAAGATACCTCTAAAAACTTTCTTTTTACAATAAAAACCGTACTACGAGTAATTATACCTATACATACAATCATTATGATGTTTTTCCAGATTATTCTACAAGCAACATACTAAAACAATAGTTTTAATTTTTTAGTCCATAGAATAGATTTTTTGTAAATAGATAATTGCTTCATATTTTGCAATGAATTACCAGCGTTGTGTCATCGCGCTTCTTTTTCTTTTCCATGCAGTCCGACAAAGACCGCGCTTTAGGTCATGTAAGACCAACATCTGGATAGATTTGCTAGTCAGGGACATCTCAGATGGCAAAAATTTACTGCTAGTAAACATTGTGGATATAATATTACTTACCAAAATGAAAATATTGTGTCTTTTAAATATTATGTAACTGATATAGGTAACGCGTAAACAAGTAAAACGATACTGATATTATTATTTTTACTAAGCGGGAAAGTCAATTCAAAGATATAATCAACAAATACCTACTCTTCTCGACTTTTGCTATACTAGCAGCCAGATTATAAAATTCTACGTGTACGTTTACTGTACCTAAACTTTGAATTACCATTTGTAATTCATATTTTAGTCAACCACCTTGGTTGGAATGTTTTAATAAATAGTGTAACGGATTCACCATTGCGTATAAATGTATAATTACAGAGAGGAGGCCTGTGTCCCAGCAGTGGGAACAGTATCGGCTGATTATGTAATTGAAAGAGTCGAAAACAAATATCACAATAAAAGAATGGACGACCTCGTAGGATTGTACCTACTACCTACCAACCTGGAATTATCTTGTGTTCCACTGAGAAAATTGTGAAGCTGAAGGCAGTCTTTGGAGCAGCCTTTTTTTTTTTAAGTGTGGTAAATCATCAAATGACCCCTCCCGCTCTGGGTGGAGCGGAAGGGAGTGTCAGACTCTTACTGACTAAAACCCACCCATGTTCCTTCCTTAGCCCTTTATGTTCCGGACCAGCGGTAACCCTTTCGGACAATCCCGCTGAGTTTGGAGCAGCCTTCAGTTACACAATTTTGTGTAATAATGCCGATACGCGCAACCAGCGATAATTGAGCAACAATTACGTGCAACAAACCGTTGCGTTGGCGGGCGCAGTGATGGGTTTGTTTTTCAGTTAAGTTTTGGTTTTCTAAGGCTAAGAACTCACGGAGCGATTTTCGCCCGCGTCCGCTGCGGTTGCGGGCCCGCAGCTTCTGTAGAATGCAAATATTTATATAAAAAATTAAAGCACATTTCACGACGCGTTTTACGCCCGCGGTGTTCGCGGTTGTATGCGGCTCCCGCTGTACCGGCGGGCAACTAGTAGAATCGCGCGGGCCGCGGTTACCCGCAGCCTCGGCGGGTGGCGCCCGCGCGCTTTGCGATCGGTTGGCGGCTCGTTTCTGGTGTGTGTCCATGGCGGTCTGGACCTCAACTGATCGTTAACCGCCCGTCTTGCAATCTTGCGATCATCGCCCGCCACGTTTGCGGGCGATGATCGCAACCGCGGCGGCCGCGTAACCGCGCGAATAACCGGTCTCGTGAGTTTTGAAATAAAACCGCAGATCCACGACCGCGGCGGTTGCGGGCGAAAATCGCTCCGTGAGTTCTTAGCCTAATAAGAAAGCGCTGAACGGTCACACAATAACGGGTATCCAAATACAGAGCATTTTTTGACACTGTGACCTCTCAAGCTCCGCTAATGAGACACAATTTAGCTTGACGGGTGTCAAATACTAGTGAAAATGACAGATTTTCACGACGGTCGATATAATATGACGGAACCGCTCTTCTATATAGGAAACCGTACCTTTAGTTTACACGAGCATTGCGTGCCCGTTTGGACACACGACAGTCGCACTGCAACACATGCGCCATGCATCCACATAAACAAACAAAACACAATCGTGCGCCGTTAAGCACACCACATCAAACATAATTCAAAACATATTGTTTCCGCTAACGGTGGACATTTTTCGGGATCGTGAGATGGTTCACGGGGCACTGCGGGGCATAAATCGCGGACGACATCGTTTACCGGTGCCGGCTACATACATTACCGGGTCGTGCTCTATAAGTCACCCTGCGAGATCTAGCCTACGTGCCTGAACCGGACACAGCACGCCACAGCACAGCCCTGTCTAGTCGCCTTTAGTCCATATTTGACGCGGAACCGATTTATGTAAAGAGAATTTCGTTGCAACACGCTGGTAGATCGAGTTGCTGTTGGTACTGCCTTGTTTGAATATTTTGGATACGAATAATATTAACACAGATAAGAGTTCTAGTGGACTTGATAACGGCGCTTAGTCGTGTGCCTTTATCTTTTTATTATATAATCAAATTATGAACGAAAGAAGGCCACAGTTTTTTATTGTCAAAATGAGATACCAAAAAACAAATCAGTTTGACTTTATGCCTTGATAGGTATAGACGCTGCAGAAAATTGTGCATAAGTCCGGTAAACGTTTTAAATTCATATGTAAACGCTAAGTGCATTTATTTGGGACTACGGAACAATTCGGGCACTATTTCAAAGGTAACAGAAATAAAAAAAAACCCTTTAGCAAATCTCCGTTTTGTCAAGGCCGTAAAAAGTTAGACATGCCTAGTTAGAATCAGCAGTTTCTAGCCAAGATTGTCAGGAATTTCACCAGACTTCAAAAACACCTTTTAGCATAATACTTAAGGAAAATTGTTGGCTTATTTGAATGGACATAAACAAGTGGGATAAATGTGTTGAACTAATGAAGTTCAATTACATTGCAAACTACGCCAAAAGCGTAGGCTGGGCGCGACGGTATGCACTAAAAATAAATACTGAATTCTTTGTTATTTGCTACTGATAGTCTTGTCTGTCGACAAATCATTTGCTTTAGATGTGTCATCTTTTAAATATTTTAGATACATGAAACCGTCGTGGACATTGGTTTTTCATTTCACATGATTGTCTAATCGCGATTTTTCGGAACCAGTAGCCAAAACGCCAGTGTTGTGTTCGTTAAATGCCTTCATATACTTCCATAACCATAACCATAAATAATGTTCCCACTGCTGGGACACAGGCCTCCTCTTGGTAAGAGGGGGTGGGCCGTAATCCACCACGCGGGCCCAGTGCGGATTGGCAGATGTCACATGTCCTCGAATTTTTGGTTCTAGGACATGCCGGTTTCCTCACGATGTTTTCCTTCACCGTTTTGAGAGCAGAAAAAAAGAACAAAAACAAATCAAAGGTTGGTTTGGTTTCAAATACTTCAAAGTAATAAGATAAACAGCTAAAGCACTACGAAGTGGTGCAGGGCGGGCGTTTTGATGGACTGTCTTATGTAAATTTGACGTGCAAAAAGTGCTGATGGTCAGCCTAATTTGAATAAATGATTTTTGATTTTTAAATTTCGAAACACGTTTCACTGCAAAACGCAATGATCAAATGCAACATGATTTTAGTAAACTAAGGGTAGGTAAGTACCTTCTGTGAGATATGGATACACATTGAAAAATTTGCTAATTTTCGAGATCAATATGGTAGCCTTATGATAACAGCATAATATATAGGGCCAGCACTTCATTCTGGAACCAAAATAATAATAAAATATTATGTGTTAGGTTAAACCTTCCATGTGGAACAGCAAATTGTAACGCGAGATAACTAAGTAGATAATTTATTATAAAAGTGTACAGAAGTTCACGATGTCATTCGTATCAAAATAATTTATGACGTTTACCGATATACTTTAGTGTATACACATGTAACAGAAATTATTTTTTTTAATGTTTTTAAGGCAATCGTCAGCATAGCCCGCGAAGTTCAAATTTTCTTACGTTTTTTGCAATTTGCGGGTCAGTATCAGGTTGTATGTTTATGATCTAAATATGATTCGCAGCCGTAGCAAAAAATAAATGCACGGCTTACTCGAATAGTTTTTTATGTTGGTTGATTGAATTCGTTTTTATCATTACATAAAATATGATAGTTTACGCAGTTTACGCTAAACATTTTGAGTATGAATATATTTTGAGTTCTGTTTAACAACTGTTTTATCATATTACTATTTTATTTTTATGAAATAAATTGTATAAGACCTTTTTTAAACATTTGACAATACACTCCATTTTTTCTGGCTTGTCATATGTACCAATAGTTACGCATAACTGTGCGTCAAAAACTGAGCGTTTTACGGTGTCCTAAGTTTGGGCAGCGCGGCGCGCGGCGCCTGAATAATTTTATTTTAATAGTCCCATTGACAAACAGACAAAGTATAATTCACTGTAGGTAAAACAGGTCCTAGACCAGTGTTCTATAATAGTAGTCCTAGTCAGACATTCCTGAGCCTAGTCGCAGTCTGGCTGTATGAAAGAGTGTTGGGGTGCATTGCGTGCGCACGCGACCGGTTCCCGCACGCATTCCGAGCAACAGCCCGCTTGGTTAGGATTTACATACACTGTAGCGTAACAGCTAAACGTGAATAGGTTTTTCTTATCATTGTCTCAGTTCATACTTTGTCACTTGGCAAAGTTTCCTAAACTTTATATAAAGAGAGCCATAAATTGATGGATACCATAATTGATGGGTCAGGTACCAGTTATAGGCCTATAGACTTTTGGAATGTGTCCTTACTAACTACGTTTAAAAGAGAACATTTCAAGTAAGAGCAAAAGTGACTGGTCTAAAGAAGGCAAATGACAGAGCTTTGAAACAATACAACATTTGAGAAAATCATCATAATTATTAGCCAAAGGATATCCACTGCTGGACACAAGCATAGTCCGGAGTTGCTTGGGGAGGCAAGCAACTCCGGACTATGCTGCCGTCATCCAGCTTATTCCCGCGACCATCGCTAGATCTTCAGTCCAACTTAGTCCATATACCTACATGCTCGTTACTAAACTCGATAACTCACACTAACAGTCGTCTAACACCCTAATTCCAAGTACCTCTTAACAATTCTGAAACTAATCCTGCAGGCAGACAGATAAGCAATTCACACTTTAGTAGCATTGTCTTGTAATTTGCTATCTTGATTGGCTGTGTTCTTTCTAATTCAGTCTAGTATTTGCATACTGGCTAGATAAGGTTAAGTACCCTTACCTAATATAAACCTACCGTTTCCTTATTGGTAAAGATATTACATTATTTCTTTGACTTGACTTATTGGGATCACTTTCTTTGAGTGTTTCTAATATTGTATCTATTTCATAATTTCTCGATTTTGTTATGTTTCTTTCGATTTTCTGATTCTTTTTGAGCTCAAACGGAGATTATGGTCATGAATTTATCAAGCGGCTAGATCGCGAGTCAATAATCTCAGTAATTAGACATAATTAGTATTGACTATATATCGGTACAAGACTTAAAATGTTTCCATCAGTATCGTAAGATCGTCATTTGTTTATTTTGTTACCTGCGCAAATAATTAGATCTGAAAGTTAATAGATAATTAATTGTACCTACACGTTTATGTATTTATTATGTACATTTCATTACTAATGTACCGCGTGCACCCACTTCTTTGTATGTAGGTACATCATTACTTATTAGCAATGAGCGATGACTTACGGCGAACTATCTGTAATCTGTAAGTATATCTGTTGAAGATCCTGTTTGAAATTATGGATTGACTTGAGCTTTTAAGTGTGGATTATTTTTCTATAAAGAGGATGAATGAAATTATACAGGGTGTTAATGAATTAACCCAAAACCTCTTAAGAGGTCATGTACTCATCATTAAGAACAGCTTTTACTATGGGGCCAAACCTGAAATCGCGAAAAAAAATCAGCTGTTCCCTACATTTTGACGAGTTATGCGAACATAAATGTAAGGAACAGCTGTTTTTTTTTTGCGATTTCAGGTTTGGGTCATAGTAAAAGCTGTTAAAAAAATTTAAATTACTGAATAAACACAGACGACGCTAATAAAAACGTATTTTATGTGATTTTCTCAGGATTTTTCATGGTCGCATATCTTGTACTTGTAACTTGTCTTGTACTTGCAGCTTGCAGATAATAAATACACGTTCCTAGTTCTCGTATCAGAATCTGCCAGCATTAGACACACGGTAGATATGTTGGGCTAGCGCCACCTGGCTTCATTTCACGTTTATCACAGTTCGCCGATAGAGCGTCGGCTCAGCCGCGGTTACCGCAAGCGTAGGCCGCTCTTTGTCGGCGTCATGACAACTAAATTCATTGAGCACACTATGGGGAACTTGTATCAGCTTTCAGCACAGATTGCAAGCCCAGGGCGAACGGCCACAAGGAATTTATATCGTTGTTGCATTTACGGGTGAATTGCCCAAGCAAAAAAATACACGGCAAACCTGAGAACGGTAGTGCAATGTGCTGATTATTAATTTTATATATTTTTTCTCAACAAGGTAAGTATTTCTCTACCTTGGCAAAAAAAATCATTGGTATCTACCCTCTAATATACCCAAAAAAAAAATTACAAAGTGTTATTTTATCATCACGGTGACCTGTCCTGAACCCAATTCCGCTCATAACATACCTTCTCCTGCAAATACATTCGTAATATGGATTTAAATTGATTTTGTTATCATTAAATTATAATATATTCGATCAAATAAAACAATTTTTGTTTGTTTATCTTCTTTCTCATGGATTTGACAGGCAGTCAACTTTTGTCTGGAAAAAAGTTATCATTTCAGAGGACAGTAAGTTTTAGTAGAATAGCCACATCAACATTGCGTTGTTACGCCCCTTTCACCTTTTCTCACTCCGGATCAGTCCGGCTTAAGCTCTCGGCGCGAACGCACCGGTCCCAACGTCTTGCGGTTTCCCGCCAAAAAAGTAAGTTTATCATTTCAGTAATATGGGGACAAAAATAGTTTCATTTCGGTGGCTGTTATAACTCGTGCTAGATTTGTTTAATTTGTTTCAAAATTGTGTATTAAATTCGCAGTAAGTACTGTTTTGTTTGAGTAGTGTTCATATTTTTTAAATAATTTTTTTTCGGAGTTAAATGTAGAACTAACCTCTATTTTATCATCTCAGTGTTATCATTTCAGTGGATTCGGTGGACTGTTATACCAATTACAGTCCACCGGAATTAAAAGTATCTCCGAAATGATAAAAACATAAAGTTTTAGAGATCCTGGTGTCAAATACAAAGTCATAGTTTTGTAATGTACCTACTTTTACCTAGAGTGTCGATTAGATTATTTAGGTGTATTTGTTGTGTAATATATTTTTTTTCTTATTCATTTATTGTATTTTAAAAATATAAGAGTTGATTTAATTTTAGAAGTTTTACTGATATACCTGTAGAAACACTATTCTCCTCTCGTTACCAATTTAACTAAATTATACCTAGCATTTTTCTCTTAGTGCAATAGGTAGACATTAGGTATTACTATTAATGGCATAACTTACAAATGCAACCATCATATTAATCAGAAACTTTAAGCTTTCTAATCGCGATACGTTGATTCTTTTGAAAATATATCAAGTAAATTAGTATTAGTACATAAACAAGCAAAAATATTTATTTAAGGTTACCAGCATTTACGATAAAGTTTTCCAACATTTTCACACAACAACAACCACAAAAATTACCAAAGGTTATAAAAGTAAAGAAACTATTCATTCATATCATAATAAACATTACATTACATTAATATCATTCTTTGAGGTTATTGTAACCTCAAAGAATGATATATGTAATAATACTAACTGTAATATCTGTATATTAATGATGATATTAAAAAAACTGTGTACTGTCCTGTCTCAGTGTTTATCTAAAATTTGTGGAAATCAAACCTAACAAAGTACGGAACCCTGGCTGGGGGCACGGTTGTTCTTAGCTGTATCATTTCGGTGGATTTATCATTTCGGTGGTAATTTTTATCATTTCGGTGGACACTTTTAATTTCAGTGGACTCTTAAAACTTTATCCTTAAATATTTATGTAAGTTTTGATAATATTTGATGTCCACTCACGCACAATGTTATAAAATAGACTAAAGTATTATTTGTCACTAAAAATATATAGATTGCATTGAAATAAAAAAATCCCACCGAAATGATACATAAAAATCTCTTGTTGAAATTCACCCTTACGATGAATTCTAATGTCGGCTGTCTTGATAGTGACAACTTAGTGCCCTATTTAAACTAAAATGTTTGTTGTTAATCGGATATCTATGTTGTTATTACATAGATATCCATTTAAGCTGAGAACCACCGAGTAGGTAGGCTATGTAAAATATAAACGGCCATTGCGCAGTTTCTTATATGTATATAAACTGTTTCTATTTATACCTTCAATATTTGTGCCTTTCTGGAATTTTGCAACAATATCATAATGTATTTCTGAACTAGGTTGCAATATATTTAAATATTTCGTAAATATTTTTATCGTTTAGTTGCATAACTTAAACATGACGCAAATGAATGCCAAGTTGGTGGATCTGTCTGCTTGCCGAGAAAAACTATTTATCACGTTTTTATGAAAAACAAAATGTATGATGCCTTCAAATTCTAATTTTATTGTTTCTTGGGAATACATCCATATGATATTTTCTCACAAACAAGTAAAGGACCTACATACACATCATGTGTATGTAGGTCCTTTACACATGCGTGTTAGATAGTGCCATTCACGAAGACGCGCCCCACTCTTCTTACTAATCGCTAGTGGTATCGCTAGTTAATTCCGCTAGTATTTTAGTTTTTTGATATACACTAATTACCCACTAATAAGTAATTACTGTGTATCAACAAAACTAAAACACTAGCGGAATGTTGCACACTTGTACTGTAAGCGATTAGGAAGAAGAGTGGGTCGCGTCTTCGTGGATGGTGCTATCTGTATACATGGAATAAGTACCATAGAATTGTCTATATCTCTCCGGTTTCGTAGTGAGTTGATTGAGACTAAATTCCCTGTGGTCCTCGGTTCAAAGAAGTTTAAACATTTAAGGTGGTAGGGAGTAGGGATATCGACGCTCAACTACTACTTAACTACCCTACTCACCCCAACGCCCTACTCTACTCTTTTGCTTTTGGTGATCTAGAATCATGTGCTGTGCTCTAAACTCAGTCCGAAATAACTAAGTAAGACTAAGAAGTGTCATTTTACTGTAGCTAATTAAAAGTCGGACTATAGCTACATGTTTTTAATTTTTAAGGGCTGAATACTAGATTTACAGGGTTGAAAGGAGGAGTCAAAGTCAAATCATTTATTTCAAATAGTCACAAAAAAGGCACTTTTCAACGGCTAATTTCATAGATGAATAAGCGCCGTAATGTATGCAGAGGATGTACCGAGATAATCGGGATAATAAATCATAAAGGATACGAACCATTTAATCACATCATAAAATCGATAGTTAAGCTCTTCTCGGCTTTTCGTTTAATTCTCTTTCTAGATTTTTTGTCGAGATGCAGGTAGAAGACTTGAATAGAGTGGACACGTTACCGTACAACTTTGACAACAACAAACTTAACAGAGATGTGACACATTGTAAAAATGTGGATTACGGTCCAAAAGTAATTTGAAACTTCGCATTTTTACTGTAGAAATGTTACTCAAAAACATTTAAAGTTACAATTTTATTGACCAGAGACCGGCTTAATTGTGGATGTTCCAAATGTAGTATTAACAATTTATTCTACTAATATTATAAAGAGGTAAAGTTTGTAAGTTTGTTGTAGGGGGTAATCTCTGGAACTACCAGTCGGATTTGTAAAATACCTTTTGTATTTGATAGCCCAATTCTTGAGGAAGGCAATAGGCTATTTAACGTCACGCTATGACCCTTAGGAGCCAAGCAAAAAAGCCAAAAAGAACGCTAAGCAAAAACTTAGTAATAGCGCGGGCAGGCGATGAGATGCGACGGGGTGGGTCGGGGGTAGTGATGTGCCTGGTGGCAATATTGCCACTGCCGGCAATATTCCCAATGTTGCCGCTACCGGTAAAATACCAATATTGCCGGCAACATTGGCAATATTGCCAAAGTTGCCTGTCAAATAATACCAATATATTTTATTATTACTGCAATTGTAATCATCGTTTAGTTAAAATTATTGTAGTATATCGATCATAAATTATTTGTCAAGATTGACACTTTGTTATTTCCAATATTATACATATACTTATACCTGTATTTTATATGTATATGAAAAACAAGTACAACATTAAAAGAAATGTTTCGAATTTATGCCTTTTTAGGGTTCCGTACCCAAAGGGTTAAAAAACCGGGCAAGAGCGAGTCGGACTTGCGCACCGAGGGTTCCGTACCATCATATGTTTTTAAATTTTCACAGTTGAGCTACTTATTAGATCTCGTTCAAACCAATTTTCGGTGGAAGTTTACATGGTAATGTACATCATATATTTTTTTTAGTTTTATCATTCTCTTATTTTAGAAGTTACAGGGGGGGGACACACATTTTACCACTTTGGAAGTGTCTCTCGCGCAAACTATTCATTTTAGAAAAAAATTATATTAGAAACCTCAATATCATTTTTAAAGAGCTATCCATAGATACCCCACAGGTATGGGTTTGATGAAAAAAAAATTTTGAGTTTCAGTTCTAAGTATGGGGAACCCCCAAAATTTATTGTTTTATTTCTATTTTTATGTGAAAATCTTAATGCGGTTCACAGAATACATCTACTGACCAAGTTTCAACAGTATAGTTCTTATAATTTCGGAAAAAAGTGGCTGTGACATACGGACGGACAGACATGACGAATCCATAAGGGTTCCGTTTTTTGCCATTTGGCTACGGAACCCTAAAAACGGGACCCTATTAGTAAGAATTCGCTGTCTGTCCGTTTGTCCGTCCGTCCGTCTGTCTGTCACCAGGCTGTATCTCAAGAACCGCGATAGCTAGACAGTTGAAATTTTCACAAATTATGTATTTCTGTTGTCGCTATAACAACAAATACGAAAATCAAAATAAAACAAATATTTAAGGGGGGCTCCCATACAACAAACGTGTTTTTTTTGGGTGTTTTCGCCTTGTGGTACGGAACCCTTCGTGTGCGAGTCCGAATCGCACTTGGCCAGTTTTATTCAATACACAACGATTTTCAATTCTAATCTCAATATTTATGTGTTATTTCTTATAGTCACTACCGTGTATGGCAATATAGGCAATATTGCCGGTAAAATACCGGGAATATTGCCAAAAATGCTGGCAATTTTGGCAATTTTACCCAAAACAATATTTTATTGTACAGAATGTAGATTATGGCCTTTAAATGCTAATTTTAAGTATTGTAAAAAGTTTTCGTAGATAATTTGACTTATAATTAAGCAAAATTCCCAAATATTTCCACTCCCGGCAATATTGCCGGCAATCTTGCCACCAATATTCCCACTTCGGGCAATATTGCCGGCAACGGCACATCTCTAGTCGGGGGAACAAGAAATTTCATGCGGAGGAAGTCGCGGGCAGAAGCTAGTTTATTCATGTAAGCGCCGCGTAGACCTTTATTGCATGTTTATGACCGTAATCTTGCTTCAATGTTGTTTATTTATTATTGCTAGAAAATATTTAAATGAGATTATCCACGTGTCTACTCAACATTTTTGGAACTTCCATAACTAATTTTTGTAGTTCATAGCTGTTATTATAGAATAAATTAGTAATTATTAATGTCATATTTTAGATTCCATGACATAAAAATCAAAAACGGAACTGTTCAAGCAGTTAAGACAAAATATTAAAAAACCGGGCAAGAGCGAGTCGGACTCGCGCACCGAGGGTTCCATACCATCATGTTTTTAAATTTTCATCGGCGAGGCCTATATTCATCATAGAATTTTAACACTGTGCACTGCGGTGTAGAATGTTGCAATTTTATGTCAGCGTCATCTCTTGACCGATAGTGGAACTCTGTGGAACTATGTAACTTTTGTTGATGATTTCTGAAAAAGTGTGCTATTTAGAGTCTTCGTTTCATTTTTCTGTAATCTTTACATAAACTTCTATCACATAGAATAATTTCAGATTTTTCTCATTGCAAAGTTCGGAGATAAGGGGGGAACGGTATTTTTTTTTTTCATTTTTCATCAAAAGTCGAAAACTATGCGGCCTAAAAAAAAAAGAAAAATGTTTGAGAATGTGCAAACTGCGCTCTTTCATATGATACCCCACATGCCCTAGTAGCCCCAGTTCGAATTTTTCGGACCCCCTTTCAATCCCTGTTGCAAAAAATATAAGTACATATATTTTTATTATTTCTTTCTTATTTGCAAAATAGTTGGGCAAACGTCATCTAAAACTATTCCAAATTTCAAGGTGATAGCATTAGTAGTTCTTGAGATATCCAGCTGTGACAGACAGACAGACTTAGTCTCACCTTATGGGTTCCGTTTTTATACCATTTTGGTACGGAACCCTAATAAGCATATTCATTCGTTTTCTATTATAAGCTAATAGGACCAAGCCTTGTCATGGGCTTAAAATCCTATGAATATTTTTAGATAAGGGCCATCCGTCGCGTTCTCAGTGTTGTGTAGTTCGATGCTCCGGCGCGGGCGCAGCAGGGGTGTCATCCATCAGTATTCACTACTGCACAGGCGGTCGAATGTCGCGCGGCTAAATAAACAACAACAAAAAATTAAGTATAGTAAGTAGGTACGTATCCCTTATAAGTAGGAACTACTCGTGTTTCAAAGTTTTTTTTTGTGCGTTCTGTATCCCTGCGTGCGAACGTTGCGAATGGTATAAAAAGCTTGCAAAAGCTTCTAACTTTGTAATGAATTTGCTTATAAATAATGAACTGGTTTTAGGTCATAAAAAATAATGTTTGAGGTTTGATCGTGATATAATCACATATTAGTTAATCCAGTGAGGCATTTGGGAGAAAACGAAAACGAGAATTTGCTCATTAGTAGAAGTGATATTACTTTTTACATAGATTAACATAAAATCATAATAACAAGCCAAGTATTAGACCGGGTTAACAGCTAAAAACCGGTCACTGATTAAAATTTGCAATAAAAAAAAACTGAAACCACCCAAATAGAAAAACAAAGTGTTACAATTCCTTATCTTATCAATTACGTTTGTATACTTAGTATTAAATAAGAGGTATTTATTTCATTCTACGTCTACAAGCTATCAGCAAAGGCCAGGCTCAGTGCATTGCTCCCGAAGTTAAAAATACCAGGTTGAAAGCCTAAATATGGCTGGTTACGGCTACTTTAGGAATGGCAAGTAAGTATGGCAACACTTTCCACAGTACACACTAGTACTGACAGGTTCGCAAGCCTGCCGCCGCCCGTGGAAATTCTAAGTTTCGAACATATTTTCTCTCAATTTTACTGGCCGAAAATAATGCAGATTGCAGACGTTGAATGCGAGAAGGGAAATACGTGTTTAAAAAAAGAAAAACTGTTGGAAAGATGGCGGAAACTTTACTAATAAACATAAGCTTATGTACTTAGGTATTGATTATCTAATTTTAAATGTACCAATTTAAAATTATACCTACTTGTAAACACTTTAAGACTTAGTAAAGTAAGTAATCGCCGCGTTTGTCCATGTCATGCTGTCATTGCCTCACATATTATTAGTCAAGGCGGGCTACACATTTAATTTAGTTTTATAAATACTTTTAGTAGTGTTATTTTTAACGACTTCCGCTGCTTATATCTGCTATAAACATCAAAGTCAACATTGTTCCGGAGAGACATTCCCTTCAATGATGTGCATTCAAAAATCCCTTAAACATGCATCGATCGTAATTAGTAGGTTAACCGAAACTCTAATGACCATCGATTAAAAAATCTTTAAAGGCAATCACTATTATCTCTGGATTTTTATTATTATTGATATAAATATATATTATATTTTAATATTTATTTATATTAGGCTAAGCACCCACCATTAGGTTCACGATAAAGATCAACACAACACTCAGGCTGTCTTCGAATAATATGCGCATGCACCTTTCACCAGTTACTGCACAAAAACAGCATAATTATTTACTTAACTCAGAGCCAATTAGAAAATAACGATAACAAATTAATTAGGCGCTAGGTACCTACTCTCAAACGGTAAACAATTTCTACTTGTCACGCGTGAAGATGTCAAACTCGTATGGTTCAATACTGCTGAATTCGCAAATTGTCGTCCACACCGTAAATAGGTAACCGTATCTTATTAAATCGTAATTAATTCTAAGCAAAGTTCATGTTAATTAATACATTATCTTCCATACGGTAGTAAGATGGATACTGTTTACTATTTTATTTGCTACTTTAACAACTTTCTCATCCGTATGTAAACAACTCGTTAGTCAGTGGAAAGTCTTCAATGATAAGCGGGGTGTGCGCGCAAAACACCTAAGTCTGCGCGCGGCCAAAATCTAAAATAATCGTTGCCACTATCTGGATCTATTTATTTTACGTAGGTATCAAAAGTGTGTGCTGTGTTCCGTGTTTTCCGAAGTAAATAATTTCCGTCATTACGCCGAAAATGATTAAAAGTTCTGGCAGGGATATAATCTTGAAGTCAAACGTCGTGCGCAGACTTATCTTTTGTTGATATCGCGAAATTCAAATTTTCTTACGTTTTTTGCAATTTGCAGGTCAGGGTCAGGTTGTATCTTGATCAAAATATGATTCGCGACAATAACAGATACATATTTAGAGAATTATAATCATTAGAATCATTAATACATCTTTCTAAGTTAGATTTCTACCCCTAACACTTTTCCATAAAAGATTGGTAAGTATTGCTATGTTATAAAATATGCTGCAGAAAAATCTTTGTATCTCCTTGACATAACTAATAAGTTACCTAAAGCGTGTGTGGACCAGTATTTACCGGTAAACTTGACATGATATTGCATTTGTTTTGATTACATAACACATGTCTTGATGTTTGTGCTTACACGTCGGTCTCGGGCATTCTTACGATCGCCGAGGTGCCGACTACCGAGGGCGCCAACACCGAATCACACGCTCGATACGTGATGCGCACGCGCTGTCGGCGTGACAGTATAAATATATTTACAATTCGCTCAAAATCCCTGCAACCGATAGTTTATCATTAAGGTCCGGTAGATGATTAACAATAATGCACATAAACAAAGCTAACGATGCGGAACACTGATGCATAGGTTAAATATCTCTAATAGGTTTTGTCTAGTGGAGCGCGGGCGGCACGCATCGGCCCGGCCGGGCGGCGCGCACCTCGCGCCGCTCATTCGCACCAAGCGCAAGCGCCGGGTGGCTGCGCACGACACGTACTCTCAATATTTTTTTAAATCTACCCTCGAACTTAAAGAAACGGAAATAAATCACCAATAAAATAAAAAATAAATTAGTTAATAAAAAAAGTTTCCTAAAAATATAACTCGTAATATAACGTGAATATCACGCCGGCACCGAGTGACAGTTATCTTTAGTGTCTTCATTAATTATGGTTGTATCTGTAAATAAATAAATTGTAATAAGTGGAACAGGACGAGACTATAAGGTGTTATTAATGAGCCCGTGTTTACCGAAGAAGAGAAGCTCCATGAGTTCTCCCAAGCTGGAGATGTCCCTGGAACACCAGATCCCTGTGTTGATGAAAAAGGTAACAAAAATAACATTAATTATCAGGTTTGTCAAGTGTGTTGTCATTAGCCTTTGACCTCTTGCGCTCAGGTCACTTAATCGTAACGATGCGCGATGGCTTAATATTGTTTCAATAATTAGTCCTGGTATTGCAATTAATAGTAAAAATAACAATTAGTAATGTATTTAATTAAAAATGAAAGTGTCACATCTGAGATCTT